>CM046004.1:82858819-85358819 GCA_025175895.1 Wurfbainia villosa
AGGGAGAGAGAGTGTGTTTAAAGTTAGAACTAAGTTAGAGTGTGACCTAGTTTAAAGAGAAGAGGAAGAATGCATTGCATGTGCATATTTAGAGATTTGTATAAATTTTCCTAACATTAAATGGTTGTGTTGTCATACATCAAAAAGGAGGAGATTGTTAATGCAAGGAGCATCACTCCTATGTTTTGATGTATGAACAAGTTTAAAGTTAGGATAAGCTTGTGATCTGATTTATGTGTTAAGTGTGCAGGCTTAATAGGAAAATCCTAGTAAGTCGTATTGACCAGATACTAGGCAGAAGTCTTGACAGATCAGGAGGACTGAACACCAGGCAGGAAGTTCAGATGGGTCATGTGGACTGGACATCTAGCAGAAGACCAGTTGGGTCAGGAGGACCGAATAACTAGCAAGAAGACTAGCTGGGTCAGGGAGACCGAATAGCTAGCATGAAGATCTGGTGGGTCAGATCAGATGTCAAGCATGGTAATTCCAGTTGGGTCAGTAAGACCGAACAACTGGTAGGTAAGCTCTCGAGTGAAGAGGTTAGATTGAGCCCTTGTTTGAGGACAAGATAAGCGTCGATCCAACAGAGGGTCCGAGTTGGACTTAGAGGTCGAGGTCGAGAAGTATTATTACTACCAATTCATTTTATACTCTACTTATGTTAACTTTATATTGCAGGTCTCCAGGTGACTGGAAAAGGTCCAGGCACCTTAGACCCAATCGACTAGATCAAGTCCAGGCGACTGGGATGCCGAGTTGGCAAGGTGAGCCATCGATCGACTGAAGATCGTGTGATCGATATGGCATGTATTCCAGTCGACTAAACTGGATCTAGGCGACTGGGATAGGAAAATTCTTAAACATCAGTGGAGTGAATCAAGCTGACATGGAGTCGATTGGACCAGGTTCAGGCACTTAGGAAGGCCAGAATTCCATATCGATGGGCTAATGTGGAGTCAACTAGGAGGTTGTCCAAGCACTTGAGAAGGTTTATAAAAGAAATGGAGAGCTAGCTCTGAGAATGACTTTCTACCTCTTGTCCAAGTGTTACTCCTGTGTTTTCTGACTGCAAGATCATTGACATGCTGACACTTCGACACTTTGAAAAGCTCCATCTTCAACCATTCAAGTGTCGGTATATTTGTTTTTGTGTACTTACATTTTTCTTCTTGTATTTGAATTCTAGAGGGAAGGCAGTGTGTTACCTTTCCCTCTCATCTTTGTAAAAGCAAAACCCTCCGTGATCAAAAGTTTTCAATTCTAAGGGATCTTTAGTGATTTTCCCGACGAGGTGACTCTTGGAGAGTTACGGGCCTTGGAGTAGCAATCCGACTAGGATTACGAACTAAGTAAATTCTCAAGTTATTTATCTTACATTTTTGTTGCATTTACTCTTGATTTAAAAATAAAAGAAAGATTTTAAAAAGAAAATTTTAATAAATGAGATTCACCCCCCCCCCCTCTCATTCATCGCAATCCTACAGTCATCACTAGAGTTGACCTTGATAAGAGTCAAGTGACTAAGGCTTTCATGAAGCCTAGAAAAGTCACTAAGAAGGTTACAAGGGAAGGTATTCCTTGAGTTAACCTAGATGAGGCCTCAATGACTAAGGCTTCCAAGAAACCTAGAAGAGTCATTAGGAAGGTATCAAAGGAAGTTATTGTTAGTGAAAGCCCTAGAGCCAATCATGTGATGATTGTTGTATGGACTTTATTGTATCATATTCCTATTTATAAAGGCATGGTTATTATATTTACTTGTATTGGTGCCAAATAACTAAATATAATAATGTCCTTGAGTAGTAGGTTCTTATCTATATCAATCGATTGGTTGAATCGATAATGAGATGATATAGAGAACACTACTCTTAATCATTCCTAGTCGAGTATTAACATTCAGGGACAATGTTAATGCATAGAGACTAGCATGTAGGTCAACAAGATGACTTGATCTCACAAGTCATGGATATGAGATATCAAGTTGACACATGGGTATGCATTGGAGAATGTATACTGAATGACCCGCCATGAGAAAGTATCATGGATCGTTATATGAGTGTCATATACTTTCTCATGTGGCTATTAGTATGACTATTAGTCCTTAGACCTGAAGTCACCATGGTTCCCTACATAAGGAGTTGCATACTTTGGCTTCGTCAAACGTCACCCGTAAATGGGTGGACTATAAAGGCGATTACTGGGTATGTAACGAATTATGCGGAGGGATGTGAGTGATGTAGATGGGATCTATCCCTCCCATATGACGGGGGGTGACATCGATATTCTTGATAGAGTGAGACCACGAAGTGCATGGCCATGCCCAAATGAGTCAATATGAGATATTGAGCCCATTTGATTAGAGTGAGTCTACTTGGAGTTCAAGATTTAGATTGTACCGAGGATGACACGGTCTATGCCTCGATTGGTCAATCTAGATGTCAAGGATAGAGGGACATTGTCACATATTGTGAGAGTCACAATTAGTAGTCACAAAGGTGATGTTGGAGCTCAACATTCTTGTAACTTGGGTAGCAATGATGTGTTGCTAGATACCGCTCATTGCTTATGTTCCTAAATCGGTTTAGGGACATTGCCAACGTTACAAGAACCTATAGGGTCACACACATAAGAGCAATTAGATGGAGATTAGGTTCATATGATGAACCATGAGGATTAGGTTCATGGGATGAACCAAATTGGATTAAGAGTAATCCAAATTAGACTAATTGAGTTAGACTCAAGTTGATTCAAGTGTTGAATGAGTCTAATTGAGATTTGATTCATCAAATCAATTTAAATTAATGAATAGAGATTCATTATATTAAATTGACTTGAGTCAAGTGGTTAGATTTGATCAACCATGGGAGATTAGAGGTCAAGTTTGACTTGACTTGAGAGGGTTGAAAGGTCAAGTTTGACTTGACCAAATGCCATGTCATGATGATGACTAGGCATGGCCGCCAATGATGATGCTCCACATCATCATTGACTTGTCAATTAGTGCCACATCATGAGGGAGACCAAGGGTCATGGGAGTTACATGCATGCATGTAACTCCCCCTCCATGAAGTGGCCGGCCACCATTTTGGGGGTTATGTGAGTGAAAATTCATTTGGTGAGTAATCACTCATTACTTCATCTTCTTCCTTGGGAATTTTCCTCTCAAGCTCTCCCTCTCCTTCCTCTCTTTGGCCGAACCAACCAAGGAGTGCTAGCACACTCAAGGTTGAGTTTTCTTCCACCTATTGCTTGTGTGGATACCATAGAGGAGTGTGCACTTGACACTCTCGAGTTCCGGCGGACTTTGGACGAGCGGGATTTGCGAAGGGCATCGCATCAAGGGTAACATCCTTATCTCTTAGTTCTAAGGTAGATCTAGAGGATTTTGTAAGCACATACATGTAATTAGTTTTAATACTTCTTCGCACGGATCCGTGGCCGGGACTTCCGGGGTTTCCGCAACGCAAAAAGCGGTTTTTGCGGCCCGGAAAAGCCCAACAGTTATCCCAAGTGAATACCTAGAAAACTCAAGGACCTCCAATAGGTATTGAGTTCCTATGAGTGTAATCCTTTCACACTAGATGGGTATAGGGTGTGTGAACTTAAAATGGAAAGGTAGTTAACCTAACCATAGTGAAATTGACACTCTAGACCATTTTCAAGGTAGAGTTATACTTTTAAAATAAGTTTAGACAATGATCCTAAAAGAATTTAGGATGTTCCAAATAGAAATAATGAAAGGGAGATTGACACAATTAAGTTAGAGTCAATAGTGTGTCAAGTTAGGACTTTGGCACACTCAAGCGAGTTGGCACGTTATTATGACAAATTGAGTATTTGATATAATTCTAGCAAATAATGGCAAATAAATTCAAGACTTAGGTATCTTCATATCTTTGTATTTTATATACACTTTCCATGCTTTGTTTTGTCATACCATGTCATGACATCATGTATTACATGATTATATAAAATATGTCATGATAATACTTAGGTTGATTTTTATCTCGTCATGACATTATGCATCATTGACAATACTTTTAAATTATGCAATCAATATGCCATGATCATAATTCATGCATTAAGTTTATTAAATTGGAACTTATGGACAATTGGCATTATTTGACACCTAGGTAAGATGATCAAATTGGATATGCCTAGATGGCAATGCATGATCCCATATTTGAGGAAGAACCAATTACATCTCATAAAATCATAGGATGACATGTGGGTATATTAAAAATACTTTAGACTCATGTGAGATATTAAGAAAATGAGCTAAGTTCAAGGTACTTAAATGTTGCATCAATATGAACTCAAACTCTTTAAAATCATAAGAAGAATCATGAGGAAAACTAATGTACAAGTCATGTATACTTGACCCATAAATCATGATTGAAATTAAGTTTTGAAAACATTTTTAAATCATTTTGGAAAACATTAGTGAAGTCTATTTGTTGATAGCAATCACCATTGATAGGGTTGAAACAAAGTTGCTTAAAACATTGAAGTTTTCAATGGTTTTCAACTTTGTATCATTATTTCAAAATAATGAATATTTTAATAGAAAACTATATTTCTCCCATAGTATTTGACATAACTAATGTCTACATGAAGTTTCAATATTTTTTGAAAATCATAGAATTACTTATGAATTCCCAAAATCTGACTGAAAATTCTAGTTTCTGAAAAATTCAGAAACCAATCGACTGCCTCATAGAACATTTGACTAGTGCAGGAATCAATCGATTGGTTGTTGAAACCAATTGACTGTTAGGCTGATTTTTCATTGAATGGTAATGTTTAGCCATTGAACTTTTACCCTAGGCTAGTTAACCACTCCAAACCCTATAATATGCTTAGATAAGTATTGAAAAGGTGAGATTTTCAATGAAAATTATCAAGAGAGTTAATTAGGGTAAGAATCAAATTTTAAGGGATGTTAAAGTTCAAAGTTTAAATTTTATCCTTACTTTTGAAGTTTTGATTTCCTATAAGACTTAGGACCTCTCTAAGGGCATTGTTGGTGCAATGGTCAAGGGGGAGCAAGCCTTTAGGGGGAGATTATTCATCAAAATATGATGGATGATATTTGAAAAAGGAGGAGAATGAAAAGTTGTCTTTCATTGTGTGATAAGGGTTTTATCACTAAGAAGAATAAAGGGATTCATGATGAAGGATTAGAAAAAGGAGAGAATGAATGATCTCAATGAAGAATGAGATATGGAAGTCTTTGAGAGACTTTTGATGTTTGCCAAAGGGGGAGAATGAAGGGTTTAAGTTAGGAAATTTTCATTATGCTTTGGCATAAGAAGAGGTGAGTTGGGCTTATGGGCTAGCCTAACTTAAAGATAGTGTCAAACATCAAAAAAGGGGAGATTGTTGGGGAGATTATTTGTAGAGGATCCTTAGATGGCTAGAGGGTGGGGGGGGGGGGGTGAACAGCTCTTTTTCATTTTCTACAAGAATTGTTAGTGGAAGCAAGACAAAGAACACAATCGAAAACGAAAACAATAAGAACAAAGACAATACTAACTCAAGAATGTAATGTAGTTCGGAGATGAAGCTCTTACTCTATGGCGATCCTTACGGTGGATCACTCCTTCAGGCCTTCACTAGAATTTCTCCTTTTGATGAACCCAAGGTGGAGAAACCTTTTCTTATAATGAACAATCTCCCTTTTATAAGATGATGAAGAATAAGCTTAGAAGAAAGAATTTGAGAGCTTAAGAACTTGGAAGAAGACTTGGGAGCTTAGAGTATGAGAATTTCGTGTATTAGCATTAGCCAACTCAAGCTCCCAAGCCTCCCCTTATATAAACTTTGGGGCATTAGCCCATTTCTGCCCATTGAGGGTTTCACCAGTCGATTGTTGCATACCGACAGTCTACTGGTGCCATTGTTGACTGCCTCCAATAACTTCTGACGAAGCCTGATTACGATCGTCACCACTCAACGGACACTTGATCGATCGCTCATACTAGCGATCGCTTTCGCTCGATCGTCATTGATTGACTACCACACATTCTGTGCCCTATCCACTTAATTCTAGTCGACTTCCAAAATCTAGTAGTCGAATGATGTGGACCAGTTGACTGGTACAAACCACCAGTCGACTGCCAAGGCACAGTTGACAGTCAGACATCAGTCAACTACTCGATCAGTTGACTAGTCATAACCCCTGTCGACTGCCACTATAAGAAAAACGAAAAATAGCGACGAAATATTAGCGACGAATTAACAATTCGTCGCTAAATCTAGGAGTTTACGATGAATATCTTCATTGTCATAAACAATATTACTTTTGCGATGAAATAGTAATATTTTGTCGCTAATATAAAAAATATTAGCGACGTATAATTTTATTTCGTCGCTAGACTACGAATTCGTGATGAAATATATTTTACGTCACTAATATATGAAGTTTTGCGATGATATTTATAAATTCGTCGCCAATAATAGCAGTCGAATTGGCGACTCGACTGTTACTTAGCAACGAAATAAGTAATTATTCATTGCAAATTATTCAGTCGAGTGTCCAGTCTAGTGAAGTGGATTCTATGGACCGACATTTTTGATTTAGCGACGAAAATATATATATTCTTCGCCAATAATAGCAGTCAAATTGGCAACTCGACTGATACTTAGCAACGAAATCAGTAATTATTCGTCGCTAACTATTCAGTCGAGTTAACTCGATTCTATGGCCGGCCAAATTATCGACAGTCGAGTGGTTGATACCACCAGTCGACTATTGTGCCTATTTTTGCGACGATATGTATTGTTCGTCGCTAATATGTCATATATTAGCAACAAAAATTTAATGTTTCGTCGCTAAGATCATAACTTTTAGCGATGAAATGATATATTTCGTCGTTGATTTCCCCCAAAAATTCGCGCGACTCCTCTCTTCCGACGATTCCCGCTCCTGGCATTTCTTCCGCTCCAACTCCCCTACTCTGGTAATTCCTCTGCTTTCGGCCGCTCCGACTCCTGCTGGTTAGTCTCCAACGTCCTACAGCTCCGACTCCCTTCTCCGCTCCGACGTCCTACCGCTCCAATCGACTCCCTTCTCCGCTCCAACATCTTGCCGCTCAGACTCTGACATCCTGCTCAACTCGTCTCCGCTCCAACGTCTTATCGCTCAGACTCTGATGTCCTGCTCGGCTCATCTCCAGCTCGATCGACCTTCGTCTCAGCTCCATCCTTCGACTTAGGTTTTCTGCTCGACTAAGTAATTTTCTTAAACAATTATACAAGCTTCAGTTTATGAATTGTGCCTAAGTTGATTACTAGCTAGTGATAGATTTGTCCAAAAGTGAATAGATGTATGCAATAATTTTTGAATTTGCTATACATTCATTCATGTACACAAATCCATTATAGATAAGTTGATGATTACTTAACTAAGTTAGCTCATATATAGTTATATCTATCTACCTTTTCATCTCTATAGTTTTAGCTAGAAGCAAAAGGGCATTAGGATGCTAGCAATTCTCCATGGGTGCAATTCTTTTGGTACATATGCACATACTCTTTATATGTCATTTGTCGGTATAGTAAGATATATCAAGTTTATTGGATAATAGTATGGTATTTTGATTCTTAGATTAAATAATTTGACAATTAATATATGTTTCATAGGGTTCAAAAATATGGATAAAAGTTGGATAACGATTCAGAATCGGATTAGTCCTGAATATATAAATGGGTTGAATCAGTTTATAAGTATGGCAGAAAATTACATGATCAGTCTGAATCTATCAAAAATTTGTTGTCCATGTCGACAGTGTGGCAATTTGTTTCAATATGAATTAGATTATTTGCGAGGACATCTTTATAGGTGGGGATTCGATAGATTATATAAAGTCTGGAACTTTCATGGAGAATCTTCTACATCATCCGGTAGTATAAATATTGTCAATCAAGATTGAAATGATTTTGATGTTGAAGTAGATGATTTCGAAGATGATTTTGAAGACATGTTTACTGATTTACGAAATGCGAAAAATATAAACAACAATGAGTCTCAATCAGATGATATGTATGTAAACACGAATGCAAATGATTGTAGACGAAGTTATACTTCAATGTTGGAAGAAGCACAAAAAGAATTGTATCCCAATTGTACTAATTTTTTGATTTTCAATTTTGTGGTGAAGCTAATGCATGTGAAGGTGTTAAATGGCTGGGGCAATAAATCTTTTAATATGTTACTTCAGTTATTGCAAGAGGCATTTCCTAAATCGAATGTGATTCCAAAATCTTATTATGAAGCCAAAAAATTATTGAAAGAGTTAGGATTGACATATAAGAAGATACATGTCTATAAGAATGATTATATATTATTTTGGGAGGAGCATGAAAATAAGGATGCATGTCCAGTGTGCAAGGAGCCCAGATACAAGTACGAAGGGATGAATAAGAAAAAGAATCCTCACAAAATGCTTCGATATTTTCCTCTGAAATTGAGACTTAAGCGACTGTTTATTTCGAAGCATACAGCTAAAGAGATGAGATGACATAAAGAAAAGCGAGTTGAAACAGAAGGTGTATTAAGACACCCATTTGATAGTGAATTATGGAAAGAATTTGCCAATGCACATGAAATATTTATAGGTGATCCACGAAATATTCGCTTAGAGTTGGCTACTGACGGGTTTAATCTATTTGGAAACATGTCAAATGCTTATAGTATGTGGCCTGTTATACTTGTGAATTATAATTTTCCACCATATATGATTATGTCTCTTTTAATTCCTGGTCCTAGATCGCCTGGCAAAGAGATAGATGTATACCTACGACCTCTGATAAACGAACTGAAGGAGCTATGGGATGACGGGGCGGAAGCATATGATGCATCGACAAAACAAGTATTTCAATTACATGCTGCTGTGATGTGGACCATTCACGACTTTCCAACATATGGAACAGTTTCTGGATGGAGAACAAAGGCCTATAAGGCATGTCCAGTATGTCTGAATGAAACCAAATCTCAAGGATTAAGTAGTAAAATATGCTACACATCTCACCGTCAATTCTTGAATGTGCAACACCCATGGCATAGAAATAAAGATTTCAATGGAAAGGTTGAAAAAGGACCACCATGATAATGAATAGATATGAGATTTTAGCACAATTAGATGCGTTACCCCAAGTGACATTCAGTAAACATCCTTCATTCAATAAAAAACAGCAGCGATCTTTGGATGATACAAATTGGGTAAAGAAGTTTATATTTTTTGAGTTACCATATTGGTAAGATTTAAAGTTGAGACACAATTTAGATATGATGCATATTGAAAAGAATGTCTGTGATGCTTTAATTTGCACATTATTAAATATAGATGGACAGTCAAAGGACACTCTCAAAGTAAGATTAGACTTGCAGGATATGGTTGAAGGTTCGAAGCTTCGCTTCTCGCTTCGCCTCAATCGCTTGTGCATGGCGATCCAATCATACGTCCCCGGATTAAAAATATTAATCCAAATAAAGATGGATGACCCAAGCAACCGATCCATCATTGTGCTTCTTGATTTGAGTCGTCGCTCGAACAAACTTGTTGTTCAAGCAACCTAACTCTTTTCCTCGATTAGCCGTGGAATAGATGATGTACGGATTGCTGGTTTTTGTGTTTATCATCGGGGTCCATGATCATACAATTACAAACAAATTGCATAGAATAAGAAAGAAACTTAAACAAGAATTATACCTCTTGTTTACCTCTTGATCTTCTATCGTATGACCTATCCTCCTCTTGGACGTTGTGTGGGCAACGATCCTCCAAGAGTTGAAGCCTCCTGATCGCGTCTTCCTTTCCTTGCTCGCTCCGAACAAAGGAAGAACAAACTCCCTTCTCCTTGCTTGTGCAGACCACCAATCACCAAGAGAGGTTGTCGCCGGCCCTAGGAGAGGGAGAGGAGAGGGCGTCAGCCAAAGGTTGAGAGAAGGGAGTCCAAACCCTAACCTTTGCCATCGACCAAGGGAAGAGGATGAAGATGGTGCCGCCGGCCCTAGGAGAGGATGAGGTTGCGCCGGCCAAGAGAGAAAAGAGTGCCGCCGGCCAAAGGGACAAACCCTAGCACACCTCCTATCTCCTTGCCGCCCAAGCCAACCCTAATTCAAACCCTAACCTCCAAGATCAAACTTGCCGCCCAAGCCTTGGAAGCATATTTATAGATTTTGCCCAAGCCTCCTTTTAATCATGTCCGTTGGATCTAGGCTTCATGAGGGTTTTAATAGGCTACAATAGGGACCATAAGGAGGAGTTGGATCTTGGCCACCTAATGGATCTGACCCACATAAAATCCAATCCATTAATGATAATCCATTCTACTAGAGGATTATCATTGATCTACCTTACCCACCCCCATAATTAAATATAGGCTCCATATATTAATTGTACAAATATCTCCCCATGTTTAAGATATCGAATGTTCGTTAATTAATTAATTTACTGAAAATTAATTAATTAAAATCTAACTCCATGAGTAGTACCACTCAACCTTATCATCATTCTAGACCAAGTCCACCTGCAGGGTTTACATAATGATCCTTATGAGCTCCTCAAGGGTACATCATCATCCTAATACATAGGACACGGTTTCCTCCTATAATCAACGACACACCATATAAATAATATCATTTCTCAACTTATCGAGCCTATTGATTTAACCCATAAATCTCGCCCATTGGTAAATCAAAGAAATAAATATTAAGTACATGTGCCCGTTATTATATCGGGATTAAGAGCATGTACACCATAATATCCGAGGTCCGATTCAATTATGTAGTCAGCAATAAATTGAATCACCTCTAAGTCGGTCCTGCTCAATACAAACAAAGTGTATTAGTATAATTCTATGGTTAAGATAAACCAATACCAAATTACACTACAACCATACCAATGGTTTGTCCAAAACCATCTTGGTTGTGAGCCTCTACTTATACTCTACAAGGAACTGATAACATGATCCTCTGTGTGACACCACATACCATGTTATCTACAATGTAAAGTATTAGACAAGATGCAAACATATAATAAATATAAAATGCAAACAATGATCATGTGATTCTTATTTCAAAATGAAGATGTCCATACAAAGACTAGGCCTTCAGTATACATCCCAACAATCTCCCACTTATACTAAAAGATTATGCTGCCATCAAAGTGTCATACATCTGATTCTCATTCCCTCCACATGCCTATCAAAAGCTCTCGCTGGAAAGGCCTTAGTGAAAGGATCTGCCAGGTTATCCTCTGATGCAATCTTGGCGACAGTAACTTCTCCTCATTTTACGATCTCTCGTATCAGGTGGTACTTGCGCTCTATGTATTTACTTGCCTTATGGGCTCGTGGTTCCTTCAAGTTTGCAACTGCACCACTGTTATCACAACAAATTGTGATAGTTCTAAGCAAACCAAGAATCACATCCAAGTCCATCAAGAAGTTCCTGGGCTATACAGCTTCTTTGACTGCCTTAGAGGCTGCCACATACTCAGCTTCCATGGTAGAGTTCGCCACGCATTTCTGCTTGACACTCCTCCATACAATGGCTCCACCTCCCAAAGTAAACACAAAACCTGAGGTAGACTTACTATTATCCCTATCTGATCAGAAGTCAGAATCTGTGTAACCCACAGGGAGTAATTGATATGTCTGGTATACCAGCATATAATCCCTAGTCCTTCTCAGGTATTTTAATATATGTTTTACCGCAGTCCAATGTCCCTGTCCTGGATTACTCTGATATCTGCTAACCATGCCCACGGCAAAGCAGATATCTGGCCTCATACACAACATAGCATACATGAGACTTCCTACCGTCGAAGCATAAGGAACCCCCTTCATCTCCTCTATCTCCTTTGATGTTCTAGGACACATCTCTTTAGATAAAGGTACTCCATACCTAAAAGGTAGAAAAACTTTCTTGGATTTCTGCATGCTAAAACGAGCCAAAATAGTGTCTACGTATGAAGCTTGAGATAAGCACAACATCCTTTTCTTGCGATCCCTTATAACCTTGATCCCAAGGATGTGTCCCACTTCTCCCAAGTCCTTCATATCAAACTGTTTGGACAACCATACTCTTACGTTTGATAACACTTTGACATTATTGTCAATGAGCAAAATGTCATCTACGTATAGTACGAGAAATATCACTATGTTTCCATCACATCTCTTGTATACACAAGACTCATTCATACTTTGAATAAATCCATATGACTGGATTACCTCATTAAAGCGGATGTTCCAAGATCTCAAAGCTTGCTTCAATCCATAAATGGATCGATTAAGCTTGCACACAAGATGCTCTTTGCCCTTTACAATGAATCCCTCTGGTTGCTCCATATAGATGTTTTCTTCAAGACTTCCATTAAGGAAAGTTGTCTTGACATCCATCTGCCAAACATCATAATCCATATGAGCAGCAATAGATAAGTGAATCTGGATAGACTTAAGCATGGCTACTGGTGAAAAGGTCTCCTCATAATCGATACCCTCTTTTTAAGTATACCCTTTCACAACAAGCCTTGTTTTGAAGGTCTCAATCTTCCCGTCTGTTCCTCTCATTCTTTTGTAGATCCAATTGCATCCAATGGTTTTTACACCATTGGGTGGTTCTACTAGCTCCCAGACCTTATTTGAATCCATAGATTCTATCTCAGAATTCATCGTCCTTTGCCAAGATACCGCATATTTATCTTGTATTGCCTCGTCATATGTCCAGGGATCAGATTCATGTTCGCCAGGGATCAAATCAGAAGATTCTTCCAAGAACATAAATCTCTCAGGTTGTCTAACAACCCTCCCACTATGACTAGGTATCACCTGTGTATCATCTGTGACACGCGGTGCAGTCACTTGTGGTATGTCCTCTTGTACCGTTGGTAATGAAGTAGTGACTTCCCCTCTCAACTCCTCCAAAATAATCTTTCTCATGGGCTTGTGGTTCATCATATAGTCTTCCTCTAAAAATTGAGCATTCATGCTAATGATCACCCTCTGATCTCGAGGACTATAGAACAAACCACCTTTCGTTCCTCTAGGATAACCTACGAACAAGCGCACTTCTATACGAGGTTCCAACTTACCAGCATCTACCTTCAGCATATGTGTTGAACTCCCCCAAATCCGAATATGTCTCAGACTAGGCTTTCGCCCAGTCCACAATTCTATGGGAGTAGAAGGTACTGATTTTGATGGTACCAAGTTCAGAATATACACTGTCGTATCCAGAGCATACCCCCAGAATGAATCTGGTAACTCAGAATAACTCATCATTGATCTAACTATCTCCATAAGAGTCCTATTTTTTCGCTCCGCCACACCATTTTGCTGGGGTGTTCCAGGTGCAGACATTTGGGATTGAATCTCAACCTCTGATAAGTAACTCCTAAAGTCTCCCAAGAGGTACTCACCACCTCGATCAAATCGTAGTATCTTGATACTTTTACCTTGATGTTTCTCCATATCAACCTTGAATTCTTTGAACCTGTCAAAGCATTTAGACTTGCGACGCATCAAGTAAATATATCCATATCTTGAATAATCATCTATAAAAGAGACAAAGTATTCAAAACCACCTCTAGCCTGGATAGACATAGGACCACACAAATCAGAATGAACCAATTCCAACACATCTTTGGCTCTATACCCCTTGGCCTTAAAATGCCTCTTGGTCATTTTACCTTCCAAGCAAGATTCGCAGGTTGAGAAATCTTCCACCACTAATGAACCTAAAGGTCCATCAGCTATCAACCTTTGAATTCTACTTAGGTTAATATGACCTAACCTTAGATGCCAAAGATATGTTTGGTTCTTTTTCAAAGGTTTTTTTTCTCTTATTAGATTTAGAAGATGCGTTATTTACTTCTATTTGCATCGTGGGAGCCTTTAGTTCAAGAGCATATAAATTTCCTACCAACACACCAGAACAGATAATTTCCCTATTCCTTTTTATAATAACTCTGTCATTAAAAGAAATAGAATATCCATCCAAAAACAATTTAGAAATTGAAATCAAATTCTTTCTAAATGAAGGTACATAAAGGCAATTTCTCAGAACCAAAGTTTTATTCCTATCAAAAGATAAATAAACACTTCCCACTGCAATAGCCGCCACCTTAGTAGTATTGCCCATGTAGATGGTAATCTCCCCCTCAGCTAGTCATCTGGTTTCCTGGAACCCCTGCAAAGTATTGCAGACATGATCAGTGGCTCCCGTATCTACACACCAGGTGTCGGTAGATAACACCGCTAAATATGTTTCAACGACTAGACCAAAAGATATACCTTTGTTCTATTTCCGGTTGGGGCAGTCAGCCTTCCAATGTCCAGTCTGCTTGCAAGTGAAGCACTTGCCTTTCGGCTTCTTCACTCCTCCCTGAGATCCTTCCACGACCTTCGCAGCACCTTGTTTCTTCTTCTTCTTGCCTTTCGGCTTAGAAGTAGAAATCTTCTGGGCAACCAAAACCTGAGAACTCTAACGAAAAAGTTCCTCTGCCGCCTGGAGTTCTATCTGAAGCTCCGCCAACGAATACAACCTCTTATTCATGTTGTAGTTCAAGCAAAACTGCTCAAAACTCCTAGGTAGATATTGGAGAATGATATCGACCTAGGTTTCCCCATCGATCTCAGCTCCAAGGACTTCCAACTCATTCAAATGAACCATCATCTTGAGAACATGATCTCTCACGGGTGTTCCCTCAACCATGGTGGTCGTCATCAAGTTTCTCATGGCTTCTTGCCTAGCAGCCCGATTCTGGTGTCCAAAAAGTTCCTTGAGATTAAGCATCTTGTCATAAGCAGTAGTCATGGCCTGATGCTGATGTTGCAATAAATTTGACATAGAAGCCAAAATGTAACACCGCGCCATCTCATCAGCCTTGATCCACTTCTTATAACTCTCTTTCTCCTTTTCCCCAGAATCATCCGTAGGCTTAGGAGGACACTCCTCGAGAAGTACATACTTGTACTCCTTAGCAGTTAAGACTATATCCAGATTCTTTTTCCAATCCACATAGTTAGGTCCAGTAAGTTTATTTTCCTTTAGAATCACAGCAAGTGGGTTGAAAATCATTTTGAAAAACCTAAGAATCACATAGATCAAAAACATTTAGATTTCAAAAAATTATTGATTCCTTAAACAATAAAATTTTAAAATCAACCAATACCTCAAAACACCGAGAATATCGTATGCCACGATAGTGTGGACGTATACGAATTCTACATTTGTAAGAGGAGGTTTTTCCCATTAATTTTTATTATCCTGTCAACCTTACTTTTTGACAAATAAAATTAATAGTTGGTTCCTCTTCGGCCCTACAAATAAAAGCAGTGACTCCTATGGGGAAGATACTTTTATTTGCATCTAAGTGTTCACCATTACCAGATACTAAGGGAATTATCTCGGATTATGTGTCTTCCGATGGGGAAGTACACACGCTCCTAAATAACTTTCTATAACCATATTTGATCTAGTGATCCACAAAACAAACTCATCTGATATGGAGGAAGGCACTCAGAGCCAACGCACAAGTTTGTTCGCATCACATGTCAATTTGTAATGGAGGCCATGAGAATTAAAAAAAATATATTCCTCTCCCACTTAGTAATTTAAAATTGAGGAATTTTAACTATGCAAGCACAACAAGCATATAAATCAAAAGCAATAAATTTGAAAAACAAATGTTCTAACTATTATGGCTTTTGTTCTCCAATATGCCTCCAGTCGTGTTGCCTCCTCGTCCGCTCCTCCATACACCATATACAAGTCATCCGGAGATTCGAGCCAAGAAAATTTATTTTAATTTACATCCATCGATCCTATACTCCACAAAGGAGTGTACATGAAATCTATATCGAAAGTAAACTAAAATAAAAGAGTGGCTAAACAATGTCGTACTTAATTACAAAAATTAAATACTAGCCTCATCAACCCCGAGGATTCAAATAATATTACGATTACACACATAAAATCATATACACACACATATGGCCATAATAGTTGGATCTTATACCTGCAACCAAAAAGTTAGCCTACGCACATCCTACTATTATCTGGCACATATAATATATGATAAGTGCATAAAAGTAATCAAATCCTAAACACACGAAATCGGAAATCGTGGCTCTGATACCACTTGAAGGTTCGAAGCTTCGCTTTGGTCGCTTGTGCATGGCGATCCAATCATACATCGCCGGATTAAAAAAAATAATCCAAATGAAGATGAATTACCCAAGCAACCGATCCATCATCGTGCTTCTCGATTTGAGTCATCGCTCAAACAAACTTGTTATTCAAGCAACCTAACTCTTTTTCTCGATTAGCCGCGGAATAGATGATGTACGGATCGTCAGTTTTTTTGTTTATCATCGGGGTCCATGATCATACAATTACAAACAAATTGCATAGAACAAGAAAGAAACTTAAACAAGAATTATACCTCTTATTTACCTCTTGATCTTCTATCATATGACCTATCCTTCTCTTGGACGTTGTGTGGGCAACGATCCTCCAAGAGTTGAAGCCTACTAGATCGCGTCTTCCCTTCCTTGCTCGCTCTGAACAAGGGAAGAACAAAATCCCTTCTTCTCCTTGCTTGTGCCAACCACCAATCACCAAGAGAGGTTGCCGCCGGCCCTAGGAGAGGTAGAGGAGAGGGCGCCGGCAAAAGGTTGAGAGAAGGGAGTCCAAACCCTAACCTTTGCCGACGGCCAAGGGAAGAGGATGAAGATGGCGCCGCTGGCCCGAGGAGAGGATGAGGTTGCGCCGGCCAAGAGAGAAAAGAAGGAAAAGAAACCTAATTCTCTTGTGCCACCGGCCAAAGGGACAAACCCTAGCACACCTCCTATCTCCTTGCCACCCAAGCCAACCCTAATTCAAACCCTAACCTCCAAGATCAAACTTGCCGCCCAAGCCTTGGAAGCATATTTATAGATTTTGCCCAAGCCTCCTTTTAATCGTGTCCGTTGGATCTAAGCTTCATGAGGGTTTTAATAGGCTACAATAGGGACCATGAGGAGGAGTTGGATCTTGGCCACCTAATGGATCCGGCCCACATAAAATTCAATCCATTAATGATAATCCATTCCACTAGAGGATTAACATTGATCTACCTCACCAACCCCCATAATTAAATATGGGCTCCATATATAAATTGTACAAATATCTCCCCGTGTTTAAGATATTGAATGTTCGTTAATTAATTAATTTACTGACAATTAATTAATTAACATCTAACTCCATGAGTGGTACCACTCAACCTTATCATCATGCTCGACCAAGTCCACCTGTAGGGTTTACATGATGATCCGTATGAGCTCCTCAAGGGGACATCATCATCCTAATACATAGGACACGGTTTCCTCCTATAATCAACGGCACACCATGTAAATAATATCATTTCCCAACTTACCGAGCCTATTGAATTAACCCATAAATCTCGCCCATTGGTAAATCAAAGAAATAAATATTAAGTACATGTGCCATTTATTATATCAAGATTAAGAGCATGTACACCATAATATCCGAGGTCTGATTCAATTATGTAGTCAGCAATAAATTGAATCACCTCTAAGTCGGTCATGCTCAATACACACAAAGTGTACTAGTATAATTCTATGGTCAAGATAAACCAATACCAAATTACACTACAACCATACTAATGGTTTGTCCAAAACTATCTTGGTTGTGAGCCTCTACTTATACTCTACAAGGAACTGATAACATGATCCTCTGTGTGACACCACACACCATGTTATCTACAATGTAAAGTATTAGACAAGATGCACACATATAATAAATATAAAATATAAACAAAGATCATGTGATTCTTATTTCAAAATGAAGATGTCCATACAAAGACTAGGCTTTTAGTATACATCCCAACAATGGGGATAAGGAGTGAATTGCATTTACAGTTGGTTGGAGACAAATTCAAGAAACCCATTGCAAATTACACGTTGACATTGGAGAAAGGTGTAAATTTTGTCAATTTTTGAAATCTATTAAGTTTCCAGATGGTTATGCTGCTAATATATCTATACATGTGAAAGCAAATGAAGGAAAGATATATGGACTAAAATCACATGATTGTCATGTATTGTTGCAAAGAATCCTTCCCGTTGTTGTATGTAAATTTTTCCTAAAAAACATATGTAGCACACTAATTGAGTTATGTGATTTCCTTAAAAAGATCACTGCAAGATTTTTACACACAGTGGACATATGTAGAATGGAGGATTGTGTAAGATGGAACGGATATTTCCTCCGACATTTTTTGACATTATGGTTCATTTGACAGTTGATTTACCTCGTGAAGCCATGTTGGTTGGGCCAATTTGGTCACGATGGATGTATCCGTTTGAGCAATATTTGGGCAGACTAAAAAAATATGTTCATAATAAAGCACAACCTGAAGGTTCTATTGCAGAGGGGTATATTGTAAACGAGTCATTGACTTTCAGTTTATTATATATGAGTCAGATTGAGACAACCTTTTTCAGGCCGTAACGTAATAAATATGTTCAATCATCAATATGCAAATTAAGTGTTTTCTCACAGCAAATAAGAGTCTTTAGCAACCAACAAAGTCTGAAATTACCATTGTCGTTGTTTAAGAAAGCATATTGGTACATTCTGAACAATTGTAAAGAAGTCGACCGATATCGAAAGTAAGTGTTTACATTAAGTTATTAGTTTAATTCTATTTCATTCATAGAGTTTAAATTGATTAAATTTTTATCCAGTGAGCATCTATAATTTATCTCCCAAAGGGTTCATGCTGATTAAGTTATGCAATATCACGAGCGAGATTTTCCATTGTGGTTTAGGGATAAAATTATAGCGCTAAAAAATTTTACAAATTCAGATATCACAGATGAGTTGTATTATTTAGCAATGGGACCTGATGCTGAAGTTCAACTATATGATGCATGCATTGTAAATGCGATTTGATATCATACGAGGTCCCGTGATTCACGCAGAACTACTTAGAATAGTGGGGTCAGCGTACCATCCTCTGACATTGGAGATAATTTGGATTTTTTGGTGAGTTGAAGGATGTGGTTCAAATATTTTACTATTTTAGGTATAAAGTTCAATTATTTTGGTGTGAATGGTTCCAATGTAATCCCAAAAAAAAATTGTTGGTGGAAGAGTATAATCTCTTGTGTATTAACACTTCTAAAACATGATATGATGATGACCCATTCATTTTGGCAAACCAAGCAAATCAAGTGTATTATTTGAATGATATCAAATGTAGAGGTCATTGGAAGGTCATGCAAAGGGTTTACCACCGAGAAATATACGAAGTAACTGAAGTTGATGAAGTATCAGACGATTTTGAGGGTGATAATATCTTGAATATGGAGTCAAACCAAGAGATTTCATCCAATGATTCAACTTCAGTAGTCGGTGAAGACTTAGCAATAACTCAACTATGTCGAATAGATGTTGAGCATCAACAAATAAATATGACAAATGCACAAGTGGATCTAGATATGGGTGCTCAAAGTAATCATATTGTTGAGGGTGAAGATAGTGAAATTGATAGTGAGGCGGATGATTATTGATCCTTTTCAGATGATGATAGCAATTAGATATATTTACATGGTATTTATATTGTTCTTTATTTATAATTCATGTATTTAATATAATCTTTTATTATACGTCGATCTGTATATAATGATTTATGCCACAGCTATGTTGCCTAAGAGAATTGAGCGCCCCCCCAATTGTACCTACGCCTGACGATGATAGTGCTCTTGCTCCTACTGGTTAGTTATGTGGTTTTATATATGTATATTTTGTTTTCTATTTATTTAACTTGTTAATTGTTAACATTCTTTGATTTATAATTCATCCGATACGTAGAGAGACACGAGGCACACACTCTGATCGACTCAGACGGCAAATTGAGGAACGGGGTAAATTATCCATTACCTTCCGTAAGAGTGATGGTCACCCTATCGGGACAAATACAACTTCTTTTATGACAGAGTTAGGGTTGTCAATTAAAAAATTAGCTCCCTTACAAGCTAAGAGCTGGAAGCATATCCCTGCGGACAATAAACAGATGATATATGACCGATTAGCAGTAAGTACAAGTAATTTGATATTTATATAATCAACCATCATTCATTAATAAATTTCAATATTGGTACTTTTCCAGGTTGCTTTCGATATCAGTTTTGCCGAGGAGGCAATGTCGATAAGAAAGGAGACCGACAGGTTAATGAGTGCAAGGTATAGAGACAATAGAAATAAGATGCACACTCATTATAAGAGCCTACTACATCTTCCCCCTACTGAGCGTCGACATCATATGTCGATTGAGTATTGTGAGACACAGGAAGATTGGAACTATATGTGAAATTTCAGGTAACTCAATCTATATAAATTAAAATATTTGTTCTATAACTCATGTTTTATGTTTTATCTTAACAAATTTTTATATTATAGACACGATCGGCAACAAATACCCAAAATCGAGAACAACTACCATTTACCCATCGAGGTGGCTCTAAATCATTCATCCAATACAGTTATGACAGTGTAAGTATAAATTTTATAACTACAGTATATTGTTTGATATTTTTAATATTAACATATTATAATATTTTTCAGACCGATCAGTCTTAGAGAAAAGATCGGATTAGTATCTTTAATACAACCCACTGTAACTCATCAAAAGAGTGGAGTGGGGAGAGAGTCGAGGCTGCATAATTTAGTAAAGTTATTTTAAAATTTGCATAATTATTTGTAAATATATTAATAATATATTTGTTATTCTTAGGGTGATATGGTGAGACTGAGAGATGAACACATCCAATCACAAGAAATCGGAGATGACATCGATGCTGTTCAGATTGCATATCAGATTTGTGATCAAGTCCTCGGTGTTCACTCTGGATATATTAGAGGACTTGGAAGTGGGCCAAGATCAGTTAGGTCCACTTCTTCATATGTCAGTTCCTCCTCCAGAACAACTAACGTAGCACTGCGTGAACAACTTCAATCCACCGAGCAAAGATAGAAGGGATGCAAGAGGAGCTAGCAAACACTCGGGCTCAATTAGCTAGCACCCAAGATGAGTTGGCATCAAAGAGATCAAGACAAGATATGTTTGAAGCAACTCTGAATCGGCTTGCACCTGGAGCATTACAATCATTGATGCACGAGTCATCTTCAGCTCCACCTCCTCCTCCATCTTAGAGTTTGTAACATATATATTTTAAGCTACTGAAATTGTGAATTTGAATGTTTTTGCATTTGAATACTATGAATTTGTGAAATTGGATGTTTTGGAATTTAAATTGGATGTTTTGAACTTTAAATTCGATGTTATGTTAGTTGTTTTTAAATGTATATATTGGTAGTTTGAGTTGTATATTGTTAAGTTAAATTATGGTTGATATTGTATTACAGGATTTCAAATACAAATTAAATGAATTCTGGAAATCTGTATTTTCATGGTTAGTGACGATTTTTTCCCATTTCTTCACAAACCGTCGATATACGACATCAGGAATTTGAGGTTTAACGATAAAATTACTAATTTCGTCGCTAGAGTTTGGTGTATCAGTCGAAGTGCCAGTTGATGCTCTCGCCTGCTATAGGACATTAGCGATGAAATTTATATATTTCGTCACAAATAAGTCTCCAGTCGAGTCGTCAATCGAGGGTCTCCCGATTTTGTGGCTGGCCAAAAAATAGACAGTCGAGTCTTTTCTTGCGTCAATCGACTGATATTCAGCGACGAAATGAGTATTTTCATCATTAACATGTCAGTCAAGTCACTAGTCGAGTCTCTCCTGATTCTGTGGCGGGCCAAAAAAATAGACAGTCGATTGCTTTATTTGCATCACTCGACTGATGGTTGGCAACGAATTTGTGATATTTCATCGCTAATATTGGTGATTTTTCTCTTTCTGGCATTCTAGATTTTGCATCGAAAGTTTTATTTTTAGGGACATTTTTTATTTCATCGGTAATTTTAACGACAAAAAAGCCTTAATTTGTCGCTAATTTGTCTTTGCTACAAGCTTATTATGACGACTCTAGCAACAAAATTATTTCGTTGTAAAATATATTTAGCGGCGAATTTTTTATATTAGCAACGAAAAAAGTTCGTAGCTATTTTCTATTTTTGTTGTAGTGTGCCTCGAGTCAGCCTGAGTTCTCAAATGCCAAACACCCAAGACCAGTCGACTGGTCCAAGATACTAGTCAACTGGTATACCTCAAGTATGACTAACTCATACTTGAAAGCATACCCTAAGTCTAGACTAAACCTTCTAGCTTCTCTATCAGCTTTGCGCCTCCAAAATCCCTCCGAGTCCATGACTCTTTCATCCTTGTGCTTGCCTTCAAACTTTTCCTTCGGTTTCGTCATGCTTTGGGTCCCTCCTTTGACAAGGTCCGCTTAGACTTTATGTCGCCAAGACTACATGCTTGGACTAAGACTCACCTTTGGACTTCCTTTCCAAGATCCACTTGGACTTACACCCCCAAGACTACAAGCTTGGACTTATGTCGCTAAGTCCACATTCTTGGACTTCTTTTGCCAAGGCTTCACCCTTGGACTTTTCTTGCCAAGTCTTCACACTTGGATTTCCTTTTCCAAGATTCACACTTGGACTTTCCTGTTACTTAAACATTCATCATTGTTAGATCACAATTATTGTCTAACTTCAAATGATTACCCAAGCATCAAAATACATTAATACTTGGGGCATTGTTGTACCAACAATTTCTCCCTTTTTTATGTTTGGCAATCATTTAAGTTTGGTCTTAAAATATGCAATAAAAGAACAATATGAATCTAACTTAAATTTTTCCTTCTCCCCCTTTGACATACATCAAAAAGAGAAGGACATTGATGAATAAAATTATTTATGCCTTGAACTAAGGTATAGAATATACTTAAAGCTCCCCCTTAACCCAAGACATATTTTATCATGTGTGAATAACATGTTGATCAAAGCATAAAAACATGAGTAAGAGTAATTCCTAGCTTTGCACCACCAATAAACCATATGCATATATGTGTTTGAGTTTAGAAAGATATCATAGGAAGGTTCTCCCTAAACCAATGCATCAATTAGTCCTACTCCCCCTTAATTGTCGTGCTAATCATACCATAGGGTTAGGACAACTCAGGTTGGGCTCTTAAATGTAAATTAAGCTAATATGCTCAAAACAGTGTCATTAGTCGACTAAGGGAAATGTCAGTCGACTGAAGACCCCGACAGTCGACTGCTACATGGAGCAGCCGACTGGTTTATGATAGTCTAGAAATTAGTGAATTGTAGATGAGTTTAGAAAATGCATAAGTAATTCTATGTATTTGTAAAAATCATGAAACTTTGTATACACATTACTTATGTCAAGTACAATGGATGAAAAATAGTCGAATAAAAAACCATTATATTAAAAGATTGAAACAAAGTTCAAAATCATTAAACTTCAATATTTTTGGCCTACTTTGTATCAACTTCATCAATGGTGACTTCTATTAAAAGATAGACTACACTAAGATTTTTCAAAATGATTTTAAAATGTTTTTCAAACCTTAATTTTCATCATGGTCACTAGGTCATCAAGCGTTTCGGATGATTTAACACAAGAATGAAATAGATTGAGGTCATTTTGACTTATCATGTACACCTAGGTTTTGAGGTAAAATATGTGAAATAGTTTAAACCTCCCCTTTAACTAAATTCAAAGACAAAAACACCTGATAAAGAAAATACACAAACATAATAAAACTATGCATGACATTCCAAAATGAAATAATAATATAGTGGCAAGTAACAAGTCTTACAACTATACAACAAGAAAAAATAAAAAAACACACACATTTGTAATCAACTAAGGGCCCTCAGCCTCATCGTCAACCTCCATCATGTGTGTATCATTAGCAGCAGCAGCATGAACCCATGAAGAGGATGGAGGAACAAGCCTCAGCGACTGCCTTGAGACTTAGGATCTCAAGATCTCAAGGATCACAATTAGTCGCTACCCATCGTATCAATACGGGAGAGTACTTGATTATTGAATAGCTATTGGGCAAAGAGAAGATTTTGGTTTTCTAGACTCAGCTCCTCTAGGCTCGTGTCAATGGACTCCTCAAACTCCAGAAGATGTGATGCAATGTTGGAGTCCGGCACAAGGTCATCCTCCTCAGCCTCTGCAGGTCCGACTCTAGCTCCTTCGCCAAGGTGCCGCCCATTCTCCCACTCCATGGAGTGGCAAACAGTCTTTAGCCCCGCCAGAGGGAAGTTCCGAGCATTTAGGCGGTCATACTTGGAGGTCATTGGCTTTATTGATCCTTTAGTGACATGGATGTCGACTGACGCAAGCCACTCGATGATCGTTGCACCAAAGGCATGTGTACCTTTCCACCATTGGATTTGATGAAATGAACAATGCAGTGGAAATTGTTTAGGCTTATATTGATATCAAGGGAATGCCGGAATGCATACATGATGAAAAAATGTGGGGGTTAAACCAAGGTCAACCCACGAGTGACAATAGGTAAAAGGCAATGGATAATGACCTTATAAAGGATATTGTCCTGTGCAGATAACTCACTTGTTGGAAATATATTTACACCCTCTTGACATGGTTTTTGAAAGAAATGTTCATGGATGGAATCGAGAGAGATGGTGTCAAATGTTGGTGCAATTTACCCAGGTCACAATTGACCAGACTCGAGTTTGACTCAAGCGGTATTTTGATGTTTGACAAAATGTATGATAATGTGATTGTCATGGAAAAGTCCAAGTCTTGAGTACTTGACATGGAAAGTCCAAGTGGGACACTTGGCAATGGGAAAGTCCAAGTCATGGGTACTTGGCATGGAAAGTCCAAGCATGGGTCTTGGCAAGGGAAAGTCTAAGCTTGAGTCTTGGCAATTGGAAAGTCCAATATGAGTTGGCATGGAAAGTCCAAGCATAGGTCTTAGCAAGGGAAAGTCCAAGCTTGAGTCTTGGCAAATGGAAAGTCCAACATGGGTTGGCAAGGGAAGTCCAAGGGTTGATATTGGCGGCGTAAAGTCCAAGCGGGAGTCTTAGCAGCATAAGTCCAATGGTTGTCAGCGTAAAGTCCAAGCGGTAGTCTTGGCAGCGTAAGCCCAATGTGCCTTGGCGGTATAGACCAACTTAGCATGACAATAACCGATGGAAGCACCAAAAGGCTAGCGTATGGATGAACAAGTCATGGATGACTTGGAGGGATCCGATAGGCGTGAGGCTGATGGAGGTGGCTAGAAGGCTTAGGTCTAGGCAAAGGGTGGTCTAGCAAGTATGAGAGCATCATACTTGGGGTTAAACCTCATGTTTGAGGTTATCAGTCGACTGGGGCTTTGGATCAGTCGATTGATCAAGTGTTTTAACACTTGGCAGCTGAGTTGACTCTTAGCAGTCGATTGGGATTATGGAATGGCGCCCGGATTGGATAGTCGATCGATAAGCTGATCGCGCCATCCATGGCGATCATCGGCTGTCGGGGTTGCAAGAGTAAAATACTCGGTAGTCGATTGGTCAATCAGCTATGGCCCTGGCAGTTGACTGCTAGGTAATGGCAGTCAACTGCCAGTGTAACCGTTGGCTTGAATGTCGACGTGGATTAAGTCATTGTCTCACAACTATACTGTTGGCAGTCGACTGCCAGGCGCGAATCCAACCCGATGCAGGTATAAATGGAGCAGCTCGTGGAGGTTTTCGCTATGGTTCTTTGAGGGGTTTCTTGAGGCAATTTGAAGGTGAATTGTTGGTGCATTTTAGGGTCCTTAGAGCTCATTCAAGCAACCGCATCAACAAGCATTCAAAGCCCTAGTTTGTAAAGTTTTCTTTACATTTCATTTGTTTACTTGTATTTTTGTATTACTTGTGTAATCGCTTGTAAGAGGTTTCTCTGCCTCCGACTTGTTGTCGAGAAGGAGTGTTTTGGTTTAGTGGTGTTGTTTCCATCGCTAGGGCTCATTCGAGCCCAACCCTTGGAGTAGGAACCTTGAGGTTCCGAACCACATTATATTTATGCATTGTGATTGTGTATCTTGTTATTTGTATTTGTTATTATTATTCTGTTGTGCTAATAAGAGTGTAGATGATCAAACGCGAACAAATTCCATCGACGCATCGAACACGCTTTTCCCCCCACCCCCCCCCCCCCCCCCGCTCTAGCGGTCATCAACGTTCCTACATCAAAAGGTGAGGGAAGAGGCTCGATCAAGGAGGGGTAAAAGACAAGATCACTAGTGGAAAATCTGCATCCTAAGAACTCCTGCCAGATTTCAAGAGTGAAGTCTAGGTTTCGTTGGGCAATGCATGTTCTATACTTTAACCCCTCGCCAACTGATCGGATGTTATTATAGAATTCATACAAAAGGGTCGAGTTAAGATCATGCTCACAAAAAACTAAGAACTCTAGTTTGTAATATTGAATGATTTGCATGATGTCAAAACAGTTTTCACGAAAAAATTTCTCATCCAGTGATCTAGCAGGGATAAGTTGGAATTTGTTAGTGTGGAAGGATGATTCATGAGTAGGAGTGGGAAAGCGTGGATAGGCAGATGGTTGAGGGCCCGCTGAGCCCTCACTGGGAGTTAAATGCCTACGCTAATTAGATGCTAGGGGTTTGACCCTTAAGGTAAACAATGAAATGCACCATGAATGCATTAATGCAACAAAAGAAGAAAATAAATTAGTTAGCAGACAAGAAAAGATCAATAGAAAATCCGAGGCAAGAAGAGTAGGGTTTAGGGTTTACTTAAGTGCCATGATCTGAGGGTTGTGAATGGTGCACCAATGGATGATGGATTCGCCGGAGAAGACCACCTAAACCAAAATCCTAGCGGCGATGGAGATAAAACTTAGGGTTCCCGGAGAAGGGAATAAGGGTGAGGGTCGAAGGAAAGGCAAGACAGCTCGAACATGGTGGTGGAAGCACTGGAGAAGAGGAATAGAGGCGAAAGGAAGGTCGGCGACGGCGAGGAAGGGTGGAGAGAAAGAGAAGTGTCGGGGGTTTTTCAGGTCGAATGAATCGGATGATGTTTATAATCTGCGCTGGTAGTCAATTGATGACTACATCAGTTCACTGATGAGGTCCAATCGAACTGGTCAGTCGACTATGAGAGGTTCTGTGTCCGTGGCCAATAACATCAGTCAACTGACGATGAGCATTAGTCGACTATGAGGTAATCTGTGGGTTGGCCACTAAATTCCAGTCGACTGATAAACTTGATAGTTGACTACTACGATGACAATTGACTAGGATAATCCGCTAGTCGACTACCAGATACACTGTTCGTGGCTAACATTACCAGTCGATTGGTGATATTCATCGGTCGACTGATATCAGTCGAAAGCAGCAATTAGATTTTTCAGCCAATTGTGAAAATGAATAAATAAATATAGAAGTATCAAAAATTTACAAAAATTTACAGACACATTTGTTAAGTCATTTTCTATCAAGAAAAAATAATTTTAAAAACATAGCTTTTCGGATTGTGAAATTGACACAAACTTGAAAGCTAGCAAAAACCCTAAGGGTTTTCCAAAACTTTTACTACTTTTGCTTAGTAAGTAAAAATTGTTTTTCAAAACATGATAAACAAAGTTTAAAGGTTATTTTATTTTACATTTTCTAGCCACATTCTTAGAGTTATGAGCACATCAATTGTACACAAGTCTTCCCAATGATTGATCCAATTAATGATTAATGTCTCTAGATGACACTTTGGTTAATAGTAATGCATCATAACAAGCATGATAAACCAAGTACATCATCCTAATATCTCACATGATGTCTAAGTGACTCAATACAAAAATCATGGATTCTTAGGTTAGGTATTTGTGAGATGCTTGAGAATAGTCCTAGATCTTGCTATAGGATCATGCAAACCTATATCACTATTCTACAAAGCACATGCCAAGTTCTCTCATAAGTGATGAAAATTCTACTTCGGGGAGAGCCTTGGTGAAAATGTCAGCAAAGTTGAACTTAGATTCAATATAGTTAAGGTCAATGTCGCCTCTTCCACATGATCTTTAATGAAGTGATTCTTCACTTCAATATGTTTGGTCCTAGAGTGATGTACCAGATTTTTGGTCAAATTGATGGTACTCACATTGTCACAATAAACTTTGACTTTGGAGTAGTGTAGTTCATAATCATCTAGAGTATTGTTGGTGCAACAATGCCCCAAGCATTTATATATTTTGATGTTTGGATAATCATCTAAGTTAGGCAATGTTTTGTGATCTAATTGTAAACATGTTTAAGTGACAGGAAAATCCAAGTATGAAGACTTGGTAAAAGACAAGTCCAAGTGTGATCTTGGCAAAGAGAAGTCAAAGGAAAGGTCTTGGTCTTGGCAGCGTAAGTCCAAGCATGTAGTCTTGGCGGCGTAAAGTCCAAGCAGTCCTTGGAAAAGAAAGACCAAAGGAAAGTCTTGGCGGCATAAGTCCAAGCATGTAGTCTTGGCGGTGTAAAGCCCAAGCGTACTTTGGCAAAGAAGAAAACCAAAGCATGACGAAACCGAAGGAAGCTTTTGAAGGCAAGCGCATGGATGGAGTCATGGACTCAAAGAAATCCTGGAGGCGCAAGGCTGATGGAGAAGCTAGAAGGTTAAGTCTAGGCTTAGGTTATGTTTTCAAGTATGAATTAGTCATACTTGGGGTGTGCCAGTCGACTGGAACATGGTGTCGGTCGAACTGACCCTTAAAATGCAACATTAGAGGTTGGAAGACTGTAGCGATCGGTGGTTATCGGTCGAGTGGTGAGAGTCGACTTCGATCGCCACATACAAGCCGGCAATGATCACAGAATGGCTCGTGAGCCGATCGCTCGGCGATTTAGCAAGATCGCCGAATCGCCATCGCTAAGGCCGATCGATAGTCTTCCCATTGGTGATGACGACTGTAAATCCCGCAAATCTGGCTGTTCAGAAGCCATTAGAATCGCGATAGACTCCAGCTTTCCTATAAAAAGAGCCCAAGGGGAGCAAGAAGGGGCTAATGCTTATATTCTAATCATTCTTCTAAGCTCCCACAAGTTTTCCAAGCTTTCTAAGTGTATTAATCTCCCTCCTCCTCTCAAATCTTCATTGTCATCTTTTGTAAGAAGAGGAGGTCTTTGTAAAGAGAAAGCTTCTTAGTGGAATTTCTTGGGTTGATCCATCTTAAGGATCACCGTGGAGTAGGAGCGTTATCTCCGAACCACGTAAAGGCCTTGTTAGCATTGTTTTTGTGTTTTTACATATATTATTTGTGCTTGCTTCCGCTAATTACTATTGTAGAAACGAAAAGCGCTATTCACCCCCCCCCCCTCTAGCTTCCAAACGATCCCCAACAAGTGGTATCAGAGCCCGGATCGCATCGAAAGATCTAACCATCAACCGGAGCATGGCATTTCAAGAGGGATATAGCACGGCGAGGCCTCCATTTTTCGACGGCAACGACTTCTGTTATTGGAAAGGTAGGATGGAATACTATCTCATGAATGACATAGAAAATTGGTTTAGTATTGTAGATGGATTCGAAAAGCCGGTCGACGAATTCGGAGCACCACTACCGACAAAAGATTGGACAAGAGAGATGGCCAAGAAAGCACAAGCAAATGCAAAAGCAACGACCACACTTCAATGTGGTCTATCCAAGGAGCAACTCTCTAAGGTCGGGCCCTTCAACTCCGCAAAAGAGCTTTGGGAGAAGCTCATCGAACTCAACGAAGGATCCAAAGAGACAAGAAGATCCAAGAGGGATCTTTTGATTGGCCAACTCCAAAGCTTCACTATGAAGACAAACGAGACCGTGAGCCAAATGCACGGGCGTTTCAAGGAAGTAGTCAACGGACTACACGTTATAGGTGAAAAGGTCGACAATCGTGACCTTGTAAGGTATGTATTACAAGCTTTCCCTAGGACCACCTTATGGGCCTCAATGGTAGATGCCTATAAGGTCTCTAGGGATCTTTCATTAGTCAAGCTAGATGAACTTTTTTGTGAATTTCAATTACATGAACAAGCTAACACTTCATCCAAAGAGAAGAGTATAGCTCTTTTTGTAGGAAAGAAGGAGAAGAAGAAGAAGGAGAAGAAGGAAGTGTCCTCCTCATCCGAATCCGAGGAAGACTCATCAAGTAGTGAAGATGAGTTATCGGCAAGCGAGGTGGCACATTACGTCAAGAAGTTTGGTGGGAAGTCAAGGAGACTCACCAAGAAAGATGTGAAGAGGATGTTCCAATCCTCAAGAGGTAAATCTTCAAATAATTCAAATTCTTCATTTAATGTAACTTGTTATGGTTGCAATAAGAAAGGGCACATCAAGCCAAATTGCCCGGAACTAAAGAAGAAAGAGGAGAAAGAAAAGAAGCATAAGGAGAAGAAGGAAAAGAAGGAAAAGAAGAAGAAAGAAGCAATGGTGGCACAAACATGGGACACTCTAAGTATGGAGGAGTCTTCCGACGATGAGGAAGTATGTCATGCCACCCGGAACCTAGCTCTTATGGCATTAGAGGAAGAAGCCGCGAGCTCAAGCGAGGAGTCCTCCTCCTCTTCAAGTGATGAATCATCATCAAGTGATGATGATGAGGTAAACAACTCACCTAAAGTAGATTTACTTTATAAGACTATTGCATGTTTACAAAATGCTTTAAATAGATCAAAAATTAGGGTTAAGGATCTAAAATTAGAAATCAAATCACTCAAAAGTGTAGATTCATCATGCTGCAAACAATCTAGTGATATTGATGAATGTACTCTTAGGGATGAAAATGATGAGTTAAGAAAAGAAATAGGTAAATTAAGAGCATGCCTAGAAAAAATCACTAATGGTTCTAAATATCTAGATATGATTATTAAAAATCAAAGGGAAATTTACAATAAGGCCGGATTAGGATATAGACCTAAGGAGAAAGAGGTAGCGTTTGCATCCCTTGTTAGTAGAAAAACAATGATTAAAAGCAAGGGGAGAAAGGCATGGGTACCAAAGAAATTTATAATTGATGCTAGTGGTCCTAAGATTTGGGTACCTAAGGATTGTGTTTTTCATGTGACATAGGTAGAAGAACCAAGCTTGTGGATAGTTGATAGTGGGTGCTCAAAGCATATGACCGGGGATGAGAGAAAATTCTCCACTATCAACCACACTAGCAAAGGAAAAGTGTCATTTGGTAATAGCGGCAAACTTAAAATTTTAGGAAAGGGCACCATTGAGGTATCTCCCAATCTTGCCATTCATAAAGTTCAATTAGTTAAAAATATGAAATTTAATTTACTTAGTGTAAGTCAATTATGTGATGCAAACTTTGATGTTAAATTTGATTCCTCAAAATGTTTTATAAGACACAAAATTATAAATGATTGCATGTTAGTAGGCTTTAGGAAATCAAATATATATTATGTTGATTTATCCTATGCTACTAATCCTTCCACTAAGTGTCTTATTGCAAAAGAGGAAGAAAGTTGGCTTTGGCATAGGAGGCTAGGACACATAAACATGAAGAATATAGCCAAAATAGCAAAATTGAAGCTAGTCAAAGGATTGCCTAGAGTCAAATTTCTCAAGGACAAGATGTGTGATGCTTGCCAAGAAGGGAAACAATCAAAAACATCACACAAAGGTAAAAATTTACTTAGTACCGCTTTACCGTTAGAATTACTACATATGGATTTATTTGATTGCCATAGTACCCCATCTATAATTGGTAGTAAATATTGCTTGGTAATAGTAGATGATTTTTCTAGATTTACTTGGGTGTTTTTCTTGAAAAATAAAGATGAAACCTTAGGAATAATCATAGGATTTACCAAAAGAGTAGAAAATGAAAGAAAACTCAAAATCAACCGGAACCGTAGTGATCATGGTGGAGAATTTGAGAATTCTAATTTTTCAAATTTTTGCTTAGAACAAGGGTACAAGCATGAATTTTCTTGTCCTAAAACACCCCAACAAAATGGGGTTGTGGAAAGAAAAAATCGTGCCCTACAAGAAGCGGCTAGGACAATGATTAATGCATATTCCTTACCTAGCTACTTGTGGGCGGAAGCGGTTAATACCGCTTGCTATATCCAAAATAGGGTATTGATTCATAGGTTTTTAGGAAAAACTCCATTTGAATTGTGGAATGGTACAATTCCAACAATTCATTATTTTAAGGTCTTGGGATGTAAAGTTTATATCTTAAATACCAAAGACAACCTAAGTAAGTTTGAGTCCAAAGCGGATGAAGGAATCCTAGTTGGATACTCATCCACTAGTGTAGGATATAGAGTTTACAATAAAAGGACTCAAAAGATTGAAGAATCTTCAAATGTTCAATTTGATGAACTTCCAATACATACCCTAGGAAATCCCCTATTGATGATGATATTGTTGGGTTTCCGGCACCGCGGCGTGTGTGTGTTCGATCATGTTTCGTAAACATGAGCACAGCGGAAGCAATTAAAATTAATAAATCTATATTTATTACAACACACGCATGCTATTACAACAAGTGTAGACATAACCGTAAATTAAAATTTGCAATAAAAGAAATTATCTACGTTATACCTTTCGTATGACGTGTAGCGGGAACGGCATCAACCGGAACGATCCTCGTAAGAATCGTCTCTATCCGTATCCACGCCGAGCTCCTCGGGATGACTTCGCTAAGTCACGAGCTTCGTCTTCGTACGGGTTACTAGCCTCGTGTTGAAGACGACGTGATCGAGAGATGATCACGATCCGAATCCAAATTTGGATCCTCAAACGAGTTCTCAAAACTCGCTTCTCCGGAGAGGTATTCGTCAACAAATTGACGAATCCTTCGTCCTCCACCTCAGAGGATTACCGGAGATCAAATCCCCGGTAAGTTAGCCGCTGTCGGAGCACTAACCATCGTCCAAACGATGCTCCGACGAGAGGAGGAGAAGCTGTCCAGAAAACTGGACAGCTTGGTGGAGGATATAGGCGCCGGCCAACCAAGGAAAGAAAAGCCTCACCTTGATGCCAAACCTATAGGGGATCACCGGAGGGTCGCCGGAGTGTTCACCGGCTGAAGCTTGGTCGCCGGCAATGACTTGGACGGCGGCACAAAGGATGGGCGGCGGCACTTGAAGGTGTTGGCGCCGAATACTCCTTCAAGGGGTGGGCGGCCAAAACTAGATTAGGGTTAGGGTTAGGGTTTAAGCCCTATTTTATAGAGAACTAATTCTCTTAATGGTTAATGGATCATATCCATAAAGCCCGTTAACCCGCTCCATTAGGATAAGTCAAAATAAACCAAACCATGATGGTTTATTTTAAGTTAAAACGAACCGAACCAACTTTTGGTTCATTCGTTTAAAATAAACCAAACCCTTTGGTTTATTCTCATCCATTTGATTAGAACCAAACCATTTTGGTTCATCCATTATGTCTTCATAAGACACGGCCCATCCACGCTTCCATTGCGACTGAAACAATTTCATGTTCGCTTTATGTTTGGTCCAACCAAACATAGTTTCTCTCGGTCTGAGAATCCCATTCTCAAGCTCGTTTTAAATCCTTTGGATTACACTCGTTGTGCGTGTGACCAAATAGGTTCTCAGTTTATGTTGGTCGTTTATAATTAACCATTAATTATAGAATGATCATGAGTGGCACCTAGTAGTACATCATGATCCCCAATTAACCGAAAAGATCAACGGTTGATCCAGAACTATTTCTGAAACCCTTCAGTAGCTCGAATGAATCGTGCCCCATTCTCTTCACTCATCTTATACCCACTTGGTTCAGGACATGGTCTATTGTGTCAGTCCCCACTAGGCTGACTACGTCACACCTAGCCCAAGTATCATTTCCTCGTCCTACGGATTCTAGTTACTCCACATGTATCGAAGAGTACCTTACTCTAAACATGTAATGCTTTGGCCAAAGACTTTAGTAACAATCCGACGAGAGGCCTTGGGTATACATCTCCTCGCAAGGAGTGGTGAATCCTTTATAGGCTATTCAAACACCTTCGATCACTTCGACTTATACCCAATCATCCCGGGTCCACATCTCCTTAGAGATGTTTGCTTAAGATGTCAAAGCATAAGTCTCTATGATTAAGATGACTTGAATACCGCAAGTCAAAGGAACATCGCACTTAAGCCACAGTAAGAACTTCATTGACATATCTATATATGCAGAGAACCATATGAAGTCTTACGGCTGGTCACTCCAATGAACTAGTTACCATAACTAGCATCCACAATTAACTCCGGACATCACAATGTCTCCAGCCAGTGAGAATCAGCTGCTTGGATACACCAAGGAGTATACCTCGTGCTAGTCTCGACAGAATTGATGGCGTCCAAATCCATCAATTCATCGACTAGGGATAATTCCGATACATCACAATTACACATGTAGAGATACTCATTAGTTGTGATCCAATCACAAATTCTCTCATGCTGTGAATCGTATCGTGGACATTCAGTAAATGAGTTTAAGATCCAATCAAATACATAAAACATGTATACTCAAATAGTGAATCTTCATTTATCATATAAATGGTTCATACATAAGGCGATTGCCTTAGGACATCTCTCATATATTACTAACAGACTCCCACTTGGCCTAATGCCAATCGCTACGGTATCCAATACCATAAGCTCTAACATGACCCTCAAACTTACTTTGAGGTAATGCTTTAGTCAAAGGATCCACTAAGTTCCTTTCAGTGGGAATTTTCTCGATTTGTATTTCGTTCCTACTGATGATCTCTCTGATAAGATGATAGCGGCGAAGCACATGTTTGGATCGTTGATGAGACCTTGGCTCTTTCGCCTGTGCAATTGCTCTATTGTTGTCGCAATAGACCGGTATTGCTTCAACAATGGCCGGAATCACACCAAGTTCATGAACGAACTTCTTGATCCAAACCGCTTCCTTTGCTGCTTCCGAAGCTGCAATATATTCTGCCTCAGTGGTAGAATCCGCTACATTCTCTTGTTTGGAACTTTTCCAACTCACTGCGCCCCCATTCAAGGTGAACACGTATCGGTGAGACACGGAATCATCCTTGTCCGCTCGGAAGCCGCATCCGTATACCCGTATCACCATGTCCCTTCTCCATATATTAGGAACACATCCTTAGTTCTTCTCAAGTACTTAAGGATCGCCTTAACACCGCCCAATGATCCATTCTGGATCGGATTGGTATCTGCTGCCGTGACACTCGAGCGCACGATACATCGGGCCTCGTACATAACATAGCATACATGATAGATCCTATTGCGGATGCATAGGGAATCTTACTCATGCAAATCCTCTCGTCTTCTGTGCGCGGACACATAGACTTCGAAAGGTGTACCCCATGCCTGATGGGCAGATAACCTTTCTTGGATTCCGATATGCTAAACCTCTTTAGCACTCGGTCTATATATGTAGACTGCGAAAGACCAAGCAACCGTTTCGATCTATCTCTATAGATCTTAATTCCAAGGATGTAGGTTGCTTCTCCCAGGTCTTTCATGGAGAATGTCTTGGATAACCAAACCTTAACTGACTGTAAGATTGACACATCGTTTCCTATAAGTAATATGTCATCGACATATAATACTAGGAACACGACTGCACTCCCACTAACCTTCTTGTACACACAAGGTTAAATGCGGATTTTGTGAGAAATCAAACTTTTGATTGTCTCATCAAAAGCGGATATTCCACTCTGGATGCTTGCTTCAATCCATAAATGGATCGTCGCAATTTGCATACCTTGGTTTTATCAACCGATGTGAAACCCTCAGGCTGTATCATATACACATCCTCGAGCAGGTTTCCATTAAGGAAAGCTGTTTTCACATCCATCTGCCATATCTCATAATCATAATGAGCTGCTATGGCCAGGAGCATCCGAATGGATTTAAGCATAGCTACAGGCGAATAGGTTTCGTCATAATCAACACCTTGTTTTTGACGATATCCTTTCGCCACCAATCTAGCCTTATAGGTAATCACATTACCATCCATGTCGGTTTTCTTCTTGAAAACCCACTTGCACCCTATAGACTTTATGCCTTCAGGTGGGTCAACCAAGTTCCAAACTTGGTTTTCGTACATGGAATCCATTTCCGACTTCATGGCACCAAGCCACTTATCCCTTTCTGAACTTGTCAGCACTTCTTCATAATTGGTAGGCTCCTCATCATCAATGAGTAACACGTCGTTCGATTCACTTACGAGAAATCCATATCTCTCAGGAATATTACGTGTTCTACCAGATCTACGAAGATGTGGTGTTACAATAGGTCCAGCCGATTGCTCATCACTATGAGTTGTCGGCTGTTGTGCTTCACCAGGTATCTCATCAATGTCTATTTGAGTCTCTCGAGCCTCCTCAAGCTTGACGACACTCCCACTGTTTTCTTGCAAGAGAAACTCTTTCTCTAGAAATACAACATGCCTTGAAACAAACACCTTTTGTTCCACAGGATGATAGAATTGGTAACCCCTTGTTTCCTTAGGGTATCCAATAAATAGACATTTATCAGACTTAGCATCCAGTTTGTCTGATACAGTCCGCTTCACATAAGCAGGACAACCCCATATCTTTAAGTAAGATACATGAGGTTTCTTACCATTCCATATCTCATATGGAGTAGTTGAGACTACCTTGGTAGGCATTCTGTTTAACAAGTAAACATGAAGGACTTGGGAAGAGTCGCATGATTCATCATTGACTGACCATGTCCAACAAGGTCTGGTTACGCCTCTCAGATACACCATTATGCTGTGGTGTATAGGGCGGAGTCCATTGAGACAATATGCCATTGTCTCTTAGATAATCAAGAAACTCTTGACTTAAGTATTCACCACCTCGATCCGATCGACGTATTTTAATACTTTTGTCATGTTGTTTCTCTACTTCATTTCTGAATTCTTTGAACCTTTCAAAGGCTTCAGACTTGTGTTTCATCAAGAACACATACCCAAACCGTGAGTGATCATCGGTGAAGGTAATGAAGTAGTTATAGCCTCCTAAAGCTTGAGTTGACATAGGTCCACATACATCAGTATGTACTAGACCTAGTAACTCTCCCACTCGTTCACCTTTTCCAGTAAAAGGTAACTTAGTCATCTTGCCTTTTAAGCATGATTCGCATGTATCGTATGAATCCAATTCAAACGATTCCAGAATTCCACATCGGTGTAATTCGGACATGCGTTTCTTGCTTATATGGCCAAGACGACAATGCCACATATAGGAGTCTATGTGATTATCCTTTCGAGCACGCGTGTTGCTCGCTTCGATATTGAAAATGTCACTGGATACGTCCAACGTATAAATGCCATTATTCAAAGTTCCAGTTCCATAAAGTACGCCATTCAAAGTTATATAACAACAATTGTTACTAAACGTTAAATGGAAACCATTTCTATTTAAGCAGGAAATAGAAACAATGTTCTTTATTAGAGAAGGAACATAATAGCACTTGTCGATTCAAGACTAGTCCACTAGGGAGCTTGACAAATAAGTTTCGATGGCGGCAAACCTTTGCTCCATTGCCAACTCATAAATTTGACTCCCCTCGACAAGTCTTCTTCTATTCCTTAGCCTATGTCATTACATATATGTGAGCTACACCCGATCCAATACCCAAGTGTCTAAGGAAATAGAATGACAATCAATAACGAAGATACGAAGAGGATGGGGCATCGGATGCCTTCTTCTTCTTCATGGACTCAAGATAAATCTTGCATTTCTTCGATGGCCTTCCTTGCCATGATGATGGCAAGTGCCCTTTTCTTGCCTTTTTCTTTCCTTTCTTCATTCTTTTGCCTTCCTCTTAGAACCTTTCTTTGAGGAATCAACTAACAGAACCGCCTTCTCCTCATGCTTCACAGAAGGCTCCACAGTCTTCAGCATATTGAGGAGCTCGGGAATGGTGGATTCCAATTTGTTCATCCGATAGTTCATCACAAATTGCGAGAAACTCTTGGGAAAACAATGCAGAATTAAGTCAATACTTAACTCATGATCCATCACAAAACCGAGGGTAGCTAGCCGCTCGATGTACCCGTTCATCTTTAGCACAAAGCGCACTCTGAGGCGAACCTTCTTGCATCTTCGTAGTGAAGAGGAGCCTAGAGACCTCGAACCTTTCGGATCTCGCTTGCTCATCGAACAACTCATGAAGATGGAAGACCATAGTATTAGCATCCATATGCTCATGCTGCTTTTGCAGCTCAGGTACCATCGCCGCTAGCATGATGCAACTTGCCATTTCGAGAATCGCACATGTTTCTGATAGACCAACATTTGGTCTGGAGTTGCATCGTCCTTAGGACGGTCAGGAAGAGGCTCTTCAAGGACATATGCAAGCTTTTCCGCCTTGAGAACAATTCTCAGGTTTCTAAGCCAGTCCAGGAAGTTAGGCCCAGTCAGTTTGTTCAAATCCAAAATAGTGCGCAAATTCAAAGACGTCATGATCAATTTATTGACCTAGAAATACAAAACGAGCATATATGAGAAAATGATTTTAAAATGCATCAATATACATTTATAAATCCCATTCATTTTTCGAATTTCAAAACCCCAAAATCACTTCGGGAGATCGTAGGTCCATCTCCGAATGGGCTGATATCCATCATAGTTATGAACAACCTTGGAGAGAGTCCAACAAGCCATTCATAACTACGACGGTAGGTATCATCTATACCGATTGCATATCACGTATATGCAACTATCACAATGTGCTATCAACTAATTGAATGTTCACACATACATCGGGTTGTTAACACATTAACAAGTATGCATCATATGCATAGCACCCAACTTCACCTCCCTTTGCATCGACCTTGGAGAGAGTCCAACAAATCGATGCTCCAGGTTAAAGCCAACCCATTAATCAGGACATAGTTTTAATATGGTTAGAGCGCATTCAACCAATTAGCCCAGCTTGGAGAGAGTTCAACAACCAAAGCTAACGATTGACCTCTGACTCTTACCATATTAGTATTAAACTATTCCATGGTTTGAACATATTCAGGTTCGAGCCGGGCTTGGAGAGAGTCCAACAACCCAAACAAGAAACAGAACTCTGGTTCTAACCATATTAATGGAAGGTGTAGGCTTTAATATTATTTAAAGGTTTTTATGTCTCATCCTCTTTGCATGCAAATAACTATTATCTACATGGCATGGCATACATGGCATACATCTACATGTCACGACGCGCATGGCATAATGTTATGCATCTAATGCAATTACATGGCATACACTTATGTCATGTTTATAATTTCCTTATATGTCATAACTATTTATGGAAATAAAATATGTTTAGGATTTGATTCTCCAAATCAAATCATAATTAAATTAGGAAACAAATTTCCAAATCTAATCACATATTTTATTCATGGAATTATTTGATTAAGGAAAATCTATTTAGGAAACCAATTTCCTAAATCATTAAAACTACTTATGGAAATAAAATATTTTAAGATTTGATTTCCCAAATCAAATCATGATTAAATTAGGAAACAAATTTCCAGAATCTAATCAAATATTTTATTTATGGAAAATATCAATTTCCATAAATACTTCCAACTTTCCAAAAGTGGAAGATTTCCATAAATACTTCTAGACTTTCCAAAATTGAAAATTTTCCATAAATACTTCTAAATTTCCAAAATTTAGAAAATTTCCAGAAATACATTATGACTATCGCAAAATCATTTTTACGATTATGTCGAAACACAACCTGGGCTCTGATACCACTGTTGGGTTTCCGGCACCGCGGCGTGTGTGTGTTCGATCATGTTTCGTAAACATGAGCACAGCGGAAGCAATTAAAATTAATAAATCTATATTTATTACAACACACACAACACACGCATGCTATTACAACAAGTGTAGACATAACCGTAAATTAAAATTTGCAATAAAAGAAATTATCTAGGTTATACCTTTCGTATGACGTGTAGCGGGAACGGCATCAACCGGAACGATCCTCGTAAGAATCGTCTCTATCCGTATCCACGCCGAGCTCCTCGGGATGACTTCGCTAAGTCACGAGCTTCGTCTTCGTACGGGTTACTAGCCTCGTGTTGAAGACGACGTGATCGAGAGATGATCACGATCCAAATCCAAATTCGGATCCTCAAACGAGTTCTCAAAACTCGCTTCTCCGGAGAGGTATTCGTCAACAAATTGACGAATCCTTCGTCCTCCACCTCAGAGGATTACCGGAGATCAAATCTCCGGTAAGTTAGCCGCTGTTGGAGCACTAACCGTCGTCCAAACGACGCTCCGACGAGAGGAGGAGAAGCTGTCCAGAAAACTGGACAGCTTGGTGGAGGATATAGGTGCCGGCCAACCAAGGAAAGAAAAGCCTCACCTTGATGCCAAACCTATAGGGGATCACCGGAGGGTCGCCGGAGTGTTCACCGGCTGAAGCTTGGTCGCCGGCAATGACTTGGACGGCGGCACAAAGGATGGGCGGCGGCACTTGAAGGTGTTGGCGCCGAATACTCCTTCAAGGGGTGGGCGGCAACTAGGTTGGGCGGCCAAAACTAGATTAGGGTTAGGGTTAATTTTAGAGAACTAATTCTCTTAATGGTTAATGGATCATATCCATAAAGCCCGTTAACCCGCTCCATTTAGATAAGTTAAAATAAACCAAACCATGATGGTTTATTTTAAGTTAAAACGAACCGAACCAACTTTTGGTTCATTCGTTTAAAATAAACCAAACCCTTTGGTTTATTCTCATCCATTTGATTAGAACCAAACAATTTTGGTCCATCCATTATGTCTTCATAAGACACGGCCCATCCACGCTTCCATTGCGACTGAAACAATTTCATGCTCGCTTTATGTTTGGTCCAACCAAACATAGTTTCTCTCGGTCTGAGAATCCCATTCTCAAGCTCGTTTTAAATCCTTTGGATTACACTCGTTGTCGTGTGACCAAATAGGTTCTCGGTTTATGTTGGCCGTCTATAATTAACCATTAATTATAGAAGCGATCATGAGTGGCACCTAGTAGTACATCATGATCCCCAATTAGCAGAAAGATCAGCGGTTGATCGAACTATTTACGAAACCCTTGATGCTCGAATGAATCGTGCCCCATTCCCTTCACTCATCTTATACCCACTTGGTTGAGGACATGGTCTATTGTCGATCCCCACTAAATGACTCGTCACACCTAGCCCAGTATCATTTCCTCGTCCTCGTTCTAGTTACTCCACATGTATCGAAGAGTACCTTACTCTAAACATGTAATGCTTTGGCAGACTTTAGTAACAATCCAAGCGAGAGGCCATGGGTATACATCTCCTCGCAAGGAGTGGTGAATCCTTTATAGGCTATTCAAACACCTTGATCATGACTTATACCCAATCATCCGGGTCCACATCTCCTTAGAGATGTTTGCTTAAGATGTCAAAGCATAAGTCTCCATGATCAAGATGACTTGAATACATAAGTCGAAGGAACATCGCACTTAAGCCCGCAGTAAGAACTTCATTGACATATCTATATACGAGAGAACCATATGAAGTCTTACGGTGGTCACTCCAATGAACTAGTTACCATAACTAGCATCCACGATTAACTCGGACATCACTATGTCTCCGGCCCGGTGAGAATCAATTGCTTGGATACGAGTATACCTCGTGCTAGTCTCCGAATTGATGGTGTCGAATCCATCGATTCATCGACTAGGGATAATTAGATACATCACAATTACACATGTAGAGATACTCACTAGTTGTGATCAATCACAAATTCTCTCATCTTTGTGAATCGTATCGTGGACATTCGATAAATGAGTTTAAGATCCAATCAAATACATTAAACATGTATACTCAAATAGTGAATCTTCATTTATCATATAAATGGTTCATACATAAGGCGATTGCCTTAGGACATCTCTCATATATTACTAACAGATATAAATATTGAAAATCAAGAAATTACCAAACAATTTCAAGACTTAAACTTAGGGGGTAATGATCAAGGGGGAGGATTGAATCAAGGGGGAGTAAGGGATGATTCCGATGATGAGCATAGGATTGAGGTTGATCATGATCAAACTCCATCTAACACACCTCCTAGAACCATAAGATTTCATCAAAGTCACCCCTTATATCAAATTGTGGGTGAATTATCTCAAGGAGTTAGGACTAGGTCATTCCATAGGGATCCTACTAGTCATATTGCTCTAATCTCTCAAATTGAGCCCAAAACAATTAAAGATGCATTACTTGATCCAGATTGGATCTTAGCAATGCAAGATGAATTAGCTCAATTTGAAAGGAGTCAAGTATGGGAGTTAGTTCCTAGACCAAGTGAAAACACTATTATTACTACAAGATGGGTCTTTAGGAACAAACTAGATGACCAAGGGAATATCACTAGAAATAAAGCACGATTAGTTGCAAGGGGTTTTAATCAAGTTGAAGGACTTGATTATGATGAAACATATGCCCCGGTTGCTAGGTTAGAGTCCATTAGAATACTTTTAGCATATGCCTCCTATATGGGTTTCAAACTCCATCAAATGGATGTCAAATCGGCATTCCTAAATGGGTTTATTAAGGAAGAGGTGTATGTAGAACAACCTCCCGGGTTTGAAAATATGGACTACCCAAACCATGTATACAAGCTTAGGAAAGCCTTATATGGTTTGAAACAAGCTCCCCGGGCTTGGTATGAAAGATTGTCATCTTTCCTAATCTCTAAGGATTTCAAAAGGGGTAGTATAGATCAAACTCTCTTTATAAAGTCAACATCTAAGGACATCTTTGTAGCCCAAGTGTATGTTGATGACATTATCTTTGGGTCAACAAATGATGAACTTCTTCAAGACTTCATTCAAAATATGGAAAAAGAGTTTGAGATGAGTCTAGTTGGAGAATTAATTTCTTTCTAGGATTGCAAGTTAAACAAACAAGTGAAGGAATTTACATTTATCAAACCAAATATGCTAAGGAAATGATTAAAAAATTTGGTTTGGAAAATGCTAAGGTAGTGTCAACTCCAATGGTAACCAATACTAAAATAGATAGTGATAGTGAAGGAAAACAAATAGATCTTACCCTTTTTAGGAGCATGATTGGTAGCCTCTTGTATTTAACCGCTAGTAGACCCAACATATTATTTGCGGTTGGTATGTGTGCTAGGTATCAATCATGTGCTAAGGAATCTCATTTAGTTGTCGTTAAGAGAATTTTAAGATATGTTAAAGGCACACTAAATGTAGGTCTATGGTACCCTAGGACTAGGTCCTTTGATTTGATTGGGTACACCAATTCCGATTATGCCGGTTGTAAATTGGATCGGAAGAGTACTAGTGGTGGATGTCAATTCCTTGGGTCCTCCCTAGTGAGTTGGAGTAGTAGGAAGCAACCTTGTGTTGCTTTATCCACCACCGAGGTCGAATATGTGGCTATGGGTGGTTGTGTAGCTCAATTATTATGGATGAAACATACTTTAGAAGATTATGAGCTATCTTACTCCAACATGAAAGTATTTTGTGATAATGTGAGCACCATTAACTTGACCAAGAATCCGGTGCATCACTCTAGGACCAAGCACATTGAAGTGAAACATCACTTCATTAGAGACCATGTGGCTAAGAGGGACATTGAGCTTAATTACATTGAATCTAAGTCCAACCTAGCCGACATCTTTACCAAGCCTCTCCCCGAAATAGAATTTTCATCACTTAGGAGAGAACTTGGAATGTGCTTTGTAGAATAGAAATGTAGGTTTGCATGATCCTATAGAAATACTAGGATTTATACCTTTAACCATCTCACAAAATACTTAGGAAACCATGATTTTTGTATTGAGCCACCTAGACAACATGTGAGATGTCAGGAAGATGTACTTGGATCATCATGCTTGTTATGATGCATTACTATGAACCAAAGTGTCATCTAGAGACATTAATCCTTCATTGGACCAATCATTGGGAAGGCCTATGTACAATTAATGTGCATATAGCTCCAAGAATATGATTGGAAATGTCAAATAAAATAAAATTTAAACTATGCCTATCAAACCTTGAGAAACAATTTCCTATTGATAAGCCAAAGTGATACAAAGTTTTGCAAAAATATCATAACTTTTGCAAAATCTCAAGATTGTGTCAATATCAAAATCTAGAGGTGATATAATTTTAAAATAATTTTTCCTTGATAGGAAATGATCTAACAATATTACCCACAAAATTTTGTGATTTTTTTATCTTTATTGAATTAATTATGAATTTTTTAATCTGGCCGAAAAGACTATCAGACTGATATTAGTCGACTGGTACCTGACAGCAGTTCGACTGATACGACGATATCGAACCGGGCTTACTCGGTTCGTTATTAGTTCGACTTCCATTTATGGCGATCACCGTACCTAAAATCGTTCATATCGACTAGTCGTTTGATCGATGTCTATCGATTCATTGCCATTTACGGGCGATCACTGCCGCACTGAATCGTTGTGTGATCGCATGTTCGATCGGCGATCCCCATCACGATTCATTTGTCGACTAACGGCAGTCGACTGATGTCGCATTTTTTAGGGCTTTCCACCGGTTTGACTCGCCAAACCATCCCGATTTTCTCTCCTCTTCCTCTTCCGACGAACCTCCACCGCGTCGTTTAGCCGTTCTCCCTCGCTTTTCCGGCGACTTCACCGACCGGTGCTCCCATTTGGAGTGCTCTCCGACTCGAGGACCTCCTCTTGTCACTCCATTCGCGCCCTAGTTTCCAGTCACTCGGCTAGGGTTCCGTGGTCCAGCACTGTTCTTTGTTCACCATGCCGCCTAGGTAAATTCTCATTCCTGATCAATGTTTGTTTGTTCCTATGATTGTATTTCACTAACCCGTGCTTGTCTTGTTGTCTTTGTCCATGCATCATTCTTAACCTACATTGTGCATTTTTTTTTTGTCTTTTCACACATTTAGACTTAAGCACTTTGCTACAAGCGTACCCGGGCACCTCCGACCAACGAGGGCCCGTCAAACCCTCGACCCTCTGTTGATCCTCAATTTCCAAACTCCGCACTAGAAAGTGCTTTCAATAAAAACAAATTCCAACTTATTCCACCTAGATCAATGGATCCCAATTTTCTTAAAGACTACTGTTTTGACATTGTTCAAATCATTCAACATTACAAACTCGAGTCTTTAGTCTTTTGTGAACATCATGTTAATATCACTCTTCTCTCTGAATTTTTCAACAACCTGCGACCGGCTGGAGATGGGCTGAGATACCGGACTCGCGTTGCTCAGCGCGATCTGGATTTCAGTCCCCAGATCTGGACCGATTTTCTCGGTTGTCTCTCTTCCGAGAATGATTTCATTTTATATCCATCTTGGAGTGAACCTCTTCCACCTCCTTTTGAGGAGATTTCTTTGGATTTCCTTCACACTACTTTCTATCATTCTCCTCGACCTTTGAACACCAATCTATTTCAATCACAAGAACTTTCTGCCTCTGACAATGTCCTTTATAAGGTCATTGCTCATTGTCTTCTCCCTATAGTTACCCATGGTTTGGCCTTGGTTCGCCCTCCACACTTACTTCTCATGCATATCTTTCGTCAATACTTAGACATCAATATTGGCCTCAATACCTTTCATTGCATCACTCATTTCATAAGGCCAAACAATGGGAAGGTTCATATTCCTTTTGGAAATGTCCTTACTCAATGGCTCAGCTCCGTAGGCATTGATGTCAATATAGGAGTCATTAAAGTCATGAATAGAAAATATGATCAGATGACTCGACGGAGCTTCTCCTTGGCGGGCCTGAAGGTCGACAGAGGATCCGTTTTCAGGACCCAAACGGCCCGGCTAGCGGTGGCGCTCGGCACTGAGAGGATGCGCTGCGGAAGGAGTTCTTGAGGAGCGGATGCGGGAAAGGCCGCCTGACGATCTTGTTATGCGGATACATCCTTCATTGCCCGCCGATGCTTTTGCGGGCCCGGGTAGACACTGCGTTTTGAGGAGCTGCGCTTAGAGCATCAGGAGTTTCGCCGGGAGCATCAGGAGCTCCTCTCCCTCGTGAGAGGGGTGCATCGGCAGCAGCAGGACATCTTGGCGATTCTCTTCCCTGCTGCACCTGGACACCCACCTCACGATGGATCGTCATCTGCACCGATGGATGCTGAGGACGACGATCGTTAGCTCGCTTGTTTTTTTTATTTTCTTTTTGGTCGTATGTACGGCATAAACTCCTACTTGTGTCATAACTTTTGATAAATGAAATGAAATTGTGTCTTTGTTTTAATTCATTTCTATTAGTGTCTACAACTTGTTATTTGTCAAGTTTAGAAGTTGAGCATATAGTACAAAGTTATGAATATTGATACGATACAATTACACTTTTTGTGTCATAATTTTGTTATTTTGAATATCGTATCAATCCATTAATCTGATGAGCATATTTTTCGTTTAATATTTTTCATATGTTATATTAGTCGAATAAAATGTGTATGACAAGTTTCGTGATTTTTGGACACCCACGGAATTTTCTACGCATTTTTCAAACCTTGACTGAAAAATTCAATTTTCAGATTTATGTCGATATCGATCATTACGTTATTGGCGATCGCCATAAGCTAGCGATTGGTGATGTCTATTCGGTCGAGCCTGACCTTTGTTTTGGAATAAGCGGTTTTTTCATCGGTTAAAAGGTTCAATTTTGGACATTATATGATTTCCACAGTATATACATGATAACTTGTATGGAAAGGCGGATTTTCTTGGTGCACTGGTTTAGGGGGAGCTACATCCCTAATTTCTATAATTGTTGGTGCAAGTCTAGGACATATTTGCTTATTCTATTGCTTATGCCTTTCTTCACATGTTATTTCCCCATCATGAAACATGTCTTGGATTTAGGGGGAGCTTCATATCAATTTTATACCTTTGTTCAAGATATGTCAATTCTTCCTGCACTTATTGGATAAACTCTTCTCTTTTTGTTGTATGTCAAAGGGGGAGAAGGGATATTTAAGTTAGAATTCATATTGAAATATGTTTATATGTATGTGTTAAAGACCTAACTTAAATGATTGTCAAACATCAAAAAGGGGGAGATTGTTGGTGCAACAATGCCCCAAGCATTTATATATTTTGATGTTTGGATAATCATCTAAGTTAGGCAATATTTTGTGATCTAATTGTAAACATGTTTAAGTGACAGGAAAATCCAAGTATGAAGATTTGGTAAAAGACAAGTCCAAGTGTGATCTTGGCAAAGAGAAGTCAAAGGAAAGGTCTTGGTCTTGGCAGCGTAAGTCCAAGCATGTAGTCTTGGCGGCGTAAAGTCCAAGCAATCTTTAGAAAAGAAAGACCAAAGGAAAGTCTTGGCGGCATAAGTCCAAGCATGTAGTCTTGGCGGCGTAAAGTCCAAGCGTACTTTGGCAAAGAAGAAAACCAAAGCATGACGAAACCGAAGGAAGCTTTTGAAGGCAAGCGCATGGATGGAGTCGTGGACTCAAAGAAATCTGAGGCGCAAGGTGATGGAGAAGCTAGAAGGTTAAGTCTAGGCTTAGGTTATGTTTTCAAGTATGAATTAGTCATACTTAGGGTGTGCCGATGATCGGAACATGGTGTCGATCGGCCGAATCGCCCTTAAAATGTAGCATTAGAGGTTGGAAGGATCATAGCGCGATTGGTGGGTTATCGATCGAATCGGTGAGAGTCGACTCGCATTGATCACATACAAGCCGCAATCATCGCCAAACATAATGGCCGTAGCCGATCGGCTCGGACGTGCAAGATTCAATCGAATCGCCATGCGTTGGCGATCGATAGTCTTCCCGTTGGCGATGACAACTGCAAATCTCGTGAATCCGGCTGTTCAGAAGCCATTAGAATCGGCGACAGTCGACTAATGTAAGTCATCAGTCGATTGATAGACCTCCAACGGGAAAAAGAGGCTCTTTCCTATAAAAAGAGCCCAAGGGGAGCAAGAAGGGGATAATGCTTATATTCTGATCATTCTTCTAAGCTCCCACAAGTTTTCCAAGCTTTCTAAGTGTATTAATCTCCCTCCTCCTCTCAAATCTTCATTGTCATCTTTTGTAAGAAGAGGAGGTCTTTGGAAAGAGAAAGCTTCTTAGTGGAATTTCTTGGGTTGATCCACCTTAAGGATCGCCGTGGAGTAGGAGCATTATCTCCGAACCACGTAAAGGCCTTGTTAGCATTGTTTTTGTGTTTTTACATATATTATTTGTGCTTACTTCCGCTAATTACTCTTGTAGAAACGAAAAGCGCTATTCACCCCCCCCCTCTAGCTTCCAAATGATCCCCAACAAGTATGTCTTATCCTAAGTAATTGAGCTACACAACCACCCATGGCAACATACTTGGCCTCAGTTGTGGACAAGACAACACAAGGTCTCTTTCTACTACTCTAAATTACTAGGGAGGATCCAAGAAATTGGCATCCACCACAAGTGCTTTTCTGATCCAATTTGCAACCCGCATAATCAGAATTTGTGTACCCAATCAAATCAAAAGTTTGAGTCCTAGGGTACCATAAGCCTACATTAAGAGTTCCCTTGATATACCTTAAACTCCTTTTGACCGCTATCAAGTGAGACTCTTTGGCACAAGATTAGTATTTTGCACACATACCTACCACAAATAAAATATTGGGTCTACTAGTGGTTAGGTATAATAGGCTACCAATTATACTCCTATAAAGTTTTGAATCAATCAATTTCCCATCTTGGTCATTGTTTATCTTAGTGTTTGTGGCCATAGGAGTAGACATTAACTTAGCATTTTCTAAATCAAATTTCTTGATAATTTCCTTATCATATTTTGTTTGATAGACCTGAGTTTCCTCATTAGTTTGTTTAACTTATAAGCCTAGTTAAGAAAAAAAAAGTCAACTCTCCTACTAGTCTCATTTCAAATTCATTTTCCATAATTTTAATGAAGTCTTGGAAAAGTTCATCATTTATTGACCTAAAAATAATGTCATCAACGTAGGAACGTTGGTGACCGCTAGAGGGGGGTGAATAGCGCGTTCATTGACGAAGATGGAAATCGTTCATGCTTGATCATCTACAACACTTGTTAGCGTAGTGGAATAATAACAATAAAACAAATGCACAACACAATAACATGCTGATATAACGTGATTCGGAACCTTAGGGTTCCTACTCCACGGATTGAGCTCAAATGAGCTCTAGCGATGCCAAACACCACTAATAATCAAATACTCCTTATCGACAACAAGTTGGAGGCGGAGAAACCTCGTACAAAAATTCTTAAAACAATAAGAAATAAAATAAAAGCAAATATAAACAAAATATACAAAATAACGTAAAGAAAACTTTACATCTATTGCTTTGGATGCTTGTTTGTTGATTGCTTGAACCGAACTTAAAGACCCTGATTTGCACTAGCAAATCACCTCAAAATCGCCCAAGAAATCTCTTCAAAATCATTGTTGAAATCCCTCCCGTCGAGCTCCATTTAAGCCTCCTCGCGACCTAGATTTCCGCCTGGCAGTCGACTGTCATAAGGCCCCATTTGACTACCAATGGTACCGTTGTCTCACAACGAACTTAATCCATGTCGACATTCAAGCCAACAGATACACTGACGGTCGACTGCCATTACCCAGTAGTCGACTGTCGAGGTCATAGCCGACTGACCCGTCGACTACCGAGCATTCTACTCCCATAACCTTAACTAGAAGTCAATTGCCATCCATGGCAATCGACTGCTCAAGCCATCAGTTGACTACCAGACCATTTTCTATAGTCAAACACCAGTCGACTCCGAGCAGTTGGATTGGCCATAATCTCAGTCGACTGTCAAAAGTCAACTCGGCTGCCAAGTGTCAAAACACTTGACCAATTGACGGGTCCAAACCCTCAGTCGACTGATAACCTCAACCATGAGATTTAACCATAAGTCTGATGCCCTCATACTTGCTAGATCACCCTTAGCCTAGACCTAAGGCTTCTAGCCACCTCCGTCAACCTCATGCCTATCAGATCCCTCCAAGTCATCCATGACTTGTTAATCCATACGCTAGCCTTCAGGTGCTTCCATTGGCTATTGTCATGCTAAGCTAGTCTATACCGCCAAGGCACATTGGGCTTACACTGCCAAGACTACCGATTGGATTTTACGCCGCCAACCATTGGACTTATGCTGCCAAGACCTGCTTGGACTTTACGCCACCAATATCAACCCTTGGACTTTCCTTTCCAACCTATGTTAGACTTTCCAATTGCCAAGACTCAAGCTTAGACTTTTCCTTGCTAAGACCCATGCTTGGACTTTCCATGCCAACCCATGTTAGACTTTCCAATTGCCAAGACTCAAGCTTGGACTTTCCCTTGCCAAGACCCATGCTTGGACTTTCCATGCTAACCCATGTTGGACTTTCCCATTGCCAAGTGGCCCACCTGGACTTCCCATGCCAAGTACCCATGACTTGGACTTTCCCATGACACTCACATTGTCATACATTTTGTCGAACATCAAAATATCGCTCGAGTCAAACTCGAGTCTAATCAATCGTGACCTGGGCCAATTGCACCAATAATCTCTCCCTTTTTTATGTTTGACAAAAATCACAAACACCTTTGAGTTAGGCCACCTAACTCAAATCTCCTTACCAATTCTCCCAAATTGGTAATCTCAAATTCCCCCATCAATTCTCCCCCTTTTTGACATACATCAAAAAGGTTCTCCCCAAGCGTTTCAATGTCTCATATCCCAATGAGATCTTACAATCTCCCCCTTGGTCTAAAAACATATAGGATGTCTTCACTCTTCTTAGTGATAAGTCTCATATCACTAAAGAGAGGCAATCCTCAAACTCTCCCAATTCTCCCCTCATGAGGAAGAACACATCCATCATCCCATGATGGATAACCTCCTCCTAAAGGCTTTCTCTCCCTTGACCATTGCACCAACAATGTCCTTGGAGAGTCCCTAAGCCTATAGGAACACTAAACCATCAAAATTAAGGTTAAAAGATCAACCTTGAACTTTCACACACCTTAAAATTGATACACACTCCAACAACTCTCCTAATCCATATCCAATGGATTTTCACCCTTTCCAATGCTTTCCAAAGTATATCCTAGGGTTAGGAGCAGTTAGGGTAGCCTAACATAGATGAAATCAGGCTAAACAAACCTTGTTTATGTAGGATATTTGAGGCCGCTAGAGGGGGGTGAATAGCGTCGCGCTCATTCGATGATGGAATTTGTTCACGTTCGTCTCTACAAAACTCGTTATGCGCAGCGGAATAATAATAGTAATAACGAAAAGCAAGACAAACATGCAAACATAATTGTTTAACGTGGTTCGGAACCTCAAGGTTCCTACTCCACGGATCGAGCTCTACGAGCTCTAGTGATGCACACGCAACCACTAATAAACACTCCTTCTCGGAACAATCCGGAGGCGGAGAAACCTCGTACAATATGATTACAACAATAATCAAAATGCTACAAGCAAATACAATGAAATACAAAGCAATACAAGTAAAGAAAACACTTTACAAATGCTCTTGAATGCTTGATCGCTTGATTGCTTGATATCAACTTGGAGACCCTGATTTGCAGCAGCAAATCGCCCCAAAATCCCTCAAGAAAACCATTGCTTTTTCCTCCATCACGAGCTCCTTTTATAGCTTCAACCTGTGCTGGAAAATGTTGATCAGTCGACTGCTCGGGACCATCAGTCGACTGATCACACTGTTATCGTGAGACAACGGCTAGATCCACGTTGGATAAGTCCAACGGATCCATCATCAGTCGACTGATGATACCCATCAGTCGACTGATGGAGCTCCACTCGACTGTAGCCGAGTGAGACTCCATTTTGTGCCCAATTTCACGAGCACCGATCGGTGATCACAAGATCGGCCGAGCCCATCGATTGACGCCCACCTATGGCGATCGCTAGAGCAATTCTCGCATCAAACCCTAGTTGACTCGATCCGATCGACTCCTACATGGCACCGATTTTTAACCCAAGTATGGTGCCCCCATACTTACTAGACCACCCTTAGCCTAGACCTAAGCCTTCTAGCCACCTCCATCAGCCTCACGCCTCTCGGATCCCTCCAAGTCATCCATGACTTGTTCATCCATCGCGCTAGCCTTCAGGTGCTTCCATCGGCTATGTCATGCTAACGGTGTCTACACCGCCAAGGCACATTGGACTTACGCCTCCAAGACTCCGCTTGGACTTTACGCCTTCAACCATTGGACTTATGCTGCCAAGGCTCTCGCTTGGACTTTACGCCGCCAATATCAAACCCCTTGGACTTCTCAAATGTCAAAACTCAAGCTTGGACTTTCCCTTGCCAACCCATGTTGGACTTTCCATGCCAAGACCCATGCTTGGGCTTTACCATGATAATTACATTGTCATATGTTTTTGTCTAACATCAAAACATCTCTCGAGCCAAGCTCGAATCCTGGTCAATCGTGACCTGGGTCGATTGCACCAACAATCTCCCTCGTTTTGATGTTTGACAAAAACCAAACAAAACATTTGAGTTAGACCATCTAACTCAAAAACTCCTTACCAATTATCCCAAATTGGTAATTTGACCTTTTCCAAAATATTCTTCCCCAAATATTCTCCCCCTTTTTGACTAACATCAAAAATGTTATCTCTCCAAGGAGGTCAATGTCTCATGTCCCAATGAGATCTTACAATCTCCCCCTTGATCCAACAATACCTAGGATGCCTACCATCTTCCTAGTGATAAGTCTCATATCACTCAAGAGAGGCAATCCTTTACTCTCTCCCAATTTCCAAATTGGGTTTCTCAAAATCCCATCAATTTTCCCAATTGATGATACTCTCCCAATAACTTCTACCCCTTCAAGAAGAGAAGACACATCCATCATCCCAAGATGGATAACTCCCCCTAAAGGCTTACTCCCCCTTGACCATTGCACCAACAATGTCCTTGGAAAGTTTCTAAGCCTATAGGAACTCTAAACCATCAAAATTAAGGTGCAAAGTTCAACAAAAAACTTTCACTCACCTTAAGATTGATACAAACCCTAAAAACTCTCCTAATCCATATCCAATGGATTTTCACCCTTTATAATGCTTCCCAAAGCATATCCTAGGGTTAGGAGTGGTTAGGGACCTTAACCGTAGCTGAACACGGGCTAAACAAACCTAGTTTTTCCGAAATCAACATTGGCAGTCGACTCACTACTACCGATCACACCTACATCGATCATTCACCAGTAGCGGATCGATAATCAAATTTCAATTTGGGTTATCGACCAATTTAAAATCATAAGTAATTCTACGTATATCGAAAAATCATGAAATTTGATACGTATATTACTTATAGGCAATACAATGGGTGAAAAATATTTGAAAATTATTTTACCCATAAAATATCAAAATTGATACAAAATTTAAAAGTGAAGAAAACTTCTAAGTTTTGGCTCACTTTGTATCAATCTCATCAATGGTGATTGCTATCAAAAGATAGACTTCACTAAGGTTTTCTAAATGGATTTTAAAATGATTTTGAAAACCTATCTTGGATCATGTCAAGATATTTTGAGAGATTAGTAAACTTTTCTAAACATGCTTTTAATTCACAAACCTCATTATTAAGTTTTTCATTTTCTTCCATAAGCATGCATGAATCATCACATAAAGATTGTTCGTTCCTAATTGTCTTAATTTCTACCTTCAAATCCTTAATCCTAGATTTTGACTTGTCTAATGCATTCTTAAGATAAGCAATAGTTTTATACAAAAGCTCTACTTGGGGTGAGTCTTTTACCTCATCGTCACTAGATGACGATTCATCGCTAAAGGCTTCTTCTTGGCTTGATTTGTCGGAGTCATTCTCCAAAGCCATGAATGTCATGTGTCGGGTGATGTGGCATAGCTCTTCTTCATCTGACGAGTCTTCAACACTTTGAGTGTCTCACGTCGCTTGTGCTACTATGACTTCCTTCTTCTTCTCCTTCTTTTCTTTTTTCTTCTTTTCCTTCTTCTTCAACTCCGAGCAATTTGGCTTAATATGCCTTTTCTTATTGCATCCATAGCAAGTAACATTAGCGTTAGAAATTGAATTAACATTTGATTTACCTTTTGAGGATTGGAACATCCTCTTCACATCCTTTCTTCTAAATCTCTTTGACCTTCCCATCAATTTCTTAACATAATGCGCCATTTCATTTACCGACATCTCTTCGTCACTACATGATGGTTCATCCTCCGATTCGGATGAAGATGATTCTTCCATCTTCTCCTTCTTCTTCTTTTCCTTTTTCTCTACAAAAAGAGCTAGACCTTTCTCGTTTGATGTCATGTTAGCTTGCTCATGCAACTCAATTCACAAAATAATTCATCTAACTTAACTAAAGAGAGATCTCTAGAGACCTTATAAGCATAAACCATCTATGCCTATAAGATGGTTCGAGGAAAAGCTTGAAGAATGTATCTTGTAGGATATTTGAAGCCGCTAGAGGGGGGTGAATAGCGGAGTGTTCGTTCGTAGATGGAATTCGATCGTGGTTGTCTCTACAATTTCGTTAGCATGCAGTGGAATAGTAATGAAAGTAATAATGAAATAAACAACAACGCAAACACAAATATTTAACGTGGTTCGGAACCGAATGGTTCCTACTCCACGGATTGGGTTCGTACGAACCCTAGCGATGCCAATCACACACCACTATAATAATCACTCCTTCTCGACACAAGTCGGAGGTGGAGAAACCCCTTACAATGTGATTACAACAATAATCTAAATACAACAAGCAAATACAATATGAAATACAACAAGAGAAGTAAAGAACACTTTACAAAAACTCTTTGGAAGCTTGCTTGTTAATTGCCTTGGACTAGCACTTGAAGGCCCTAATTTGCAGCAGCAAATCGCTTCAAAACGTCCAAGAAAACTGATGCCTTTTCCTCCATCACTAGCTCCTTTTATAGCTTCAACCTGTGCTGGAAAAGGTCGATCAGTCGACTGCTCGGGACCATCAGTCGACTGATCACACTGTTGTTGTGAGACAACGATGTAATCCACGCTGAAAAAATCCAACGGCTAGGACATCAGTCGACCGATCATGAGCATCAGTCGACTGATCAAGCATCACTCGACTGCTCATCCCAGTGGTCGAGTGAGACTCCATTCTGTGCCCTGAAATCCGAGCATCAGTCGACTGATCACACGATCAGTCGACTGCTCGGCCAATCAGTCGACTACCCACCTATGGTAGTCGACTGCTAGGGCAATTCCCGCAATCAAACCCTAGTTAACTATGCTAGTCGACTGCCACATGGCATCAGTCGACTGGCACACCTCAAACATGAGGTTTTAACCCAAGTATGGTGTCCCTATACTTGCTAGACCACCCTTAGCCTAGACCTAAGCCTTCTAGCCACCTCCATCAGCCTCACGCCTCTCGGATCCCTCTAAGTCATCCATGACTTGTTCATCCATCGCGCTAGCCTTCAGGTTCTTTCATCAGCTATGTCATGCTAACGGTGTCTACACCGCCAAGGCACATTGGACTTACACCGCCAAGACTCCGCTTGGACTTTACGCCGCCAATATCAAACCCCTTGGACTTCTCATGCCAAGACCCATGCTTGGACTTTCCCAAATGCCAAGTGTCCCACTTGGACTTTCCATGCCAAGTACCCATGACTTGGACTTTACCATGACAATTACATTGTCATATATTTTTGTCTAACATCAAAACATCTCTTGAGCCAAGCTCGAGTCCTGGTCAATCGTGACCTGGGCCGATTGCACCAACAATCTCCTCCTTTTTGATGTTTGACAAAAACCAAACAAAACAAACCATTTGAATTAGACTATCTAACTCAAAGACTCCTTACCAATTATCCCAAATTGGTGATTTAATGTTCTCCCCCTTTTTGACATACATCAAAAAGAGGCTAACTCTCCAAGGAGGGCAATGTCTCATGTCCCGATGAGATCTTACAATCTCCCCCTTTGGTCCAAAAATACCTAGGATGTCTACCATCTTCCTAGTGATAAGTCCCATATCACTCAAGAGAGGCAATCCTATATGCTCTCCCAATTTCCAAATTGGGTCTCTCAAAATTTCATTTTCCTCCTCATGAGAAAAAAAATACCATCCATCATCCCATGATGGATACCTCCCCCTAAAGGCTTGTTCCCCCTTAACTATTGCACCAACAATGTCTTTGGGAAGTCCCTAAGCCAATAGGAACTCTGAACCATCAAAGATAAGGTTAGAAATTCAACATTAAACTTTCCAACACCTTAAATTTGATACAAGACCTAAACACCTCTCCAAATCCATATCCAATGGATCTTCACCCTTTATAATGCTTCCCAAAGCATATCCTAGGGTTAGGAGTGATTAGGGACCTTAACCGTAGCTGAAATCGGGCTAAACAACCCTAGTTTTCCTGAAATCAGCATTGACAGTCGACTCTGTCAGCTACCAGTTGACTGATGTGTCCATCGATCGGACGCAGCGAAGCTAACGATCGAGTGATCTTTCGCCGATCGAGTCAACCGCGTATCGATCGATTACCCTATAGATCGATTCGACTTTTGGAAATTCATAAGTAATTCTACGTAAATCAAAAAATCACGAAATTTGATATGTATATTACTTATCACACATACAATCGGTGAAAATTTTTGAAAAAAATATTTTTACCATTGAAATAGGAGATTGGTACAGAGTTCAAAAACTATTAAAACTTTAAAGTTTTTGATCTACTTTGTATCAACTTCTACAATGATGATGGATATCAAAAGATAGACTTCACCAAGGTTTTCTAAATTGATTTTAAAATGTTTTTGAAAACCTATTTTGAACCATGGTTTATTGGCTAAATATACATAACTTGTAATTAGCTTTCCTTATGAATCTTGGTGATGATTAAAATAAGTTTGAGTTCATCTAGATGCACTACCTATGCACCTTGAACCTAACTTATTATCCTAGCATCTCACATGTATCTAGGGTGTATAAATACACATACATGTCAATGTGATGTGAGATGTGGATTTATTCTCCCTAAATTAGGGTTTCATGCATTTTTCTACGATAACTCTATTTGATTCCCTTATAAATGGGACTCCAAGTGTAGGGATCCCGAGCGATAAACAAAAATTCATAGCGGAAAACTTAGGATCCCTCTAGAGATCCAAGAAAAAAAAAATATACTCGTTTCAATTATCGATTCTATCCTATAGGAATCGAGATTACCTTCAAAGCGTGCCCTTCGAATTCCAGTCAGCAACACTTGCGGATCTCAGCGTGGTCAGAATGTCCACGCCTCTACGGTGAACACACACACGATCTTGGAGAGAAGAGGTAAGCCCTTTCGGTTGTGCTAGCAACCACTCCAAGGTCTCACTTTTCCACTCTATACTTGGCCCTCTTGTTTTGTGAACGAAAAAAAATAAAATCTGATTTTCTTTTTTTTATTGTCCACGTTGAAGAAGAAGAAGCCATAATAATACACCTTAATGAGACATTAAATGCACTTCCTTATTCTCCATGGTAAAAGAAAGGAAGTCAATTAATGCTCATTAAATGCACATTAATGAGTTTTAAATCCCATTTAAAACCCCATTTATTAATTCGTGTATTATATTATTAATTCATGTATTATTCATTTTAGCCTTCTTCTCTTGGTTTGACTAGAGTCTAACTCAACATAAACCAATTTGAGTCCAACTCAAATTTAGCCAAGTAATGAGTCTTACTCATTCTAGTTAATCCAATTAACTAATAATTCATTTTAGTCAAACCAAAATGATTTCCTCTCCAAAATAATATGTTCTTTGTGTGTGACCCTATAGGCTCTCATAACGTTGGCAATGTATCCAAAACCATTTTAGATACATAAGCAATGAGCAGCATCTAGCAATACATCATTGCTACCCAAGTGATGAGAATGTCGAGATCCGACAACCTCTTCCGTGACTATTATCATATGACAGTGTCCTTCTATCCTTGATATCTCAGATCGATCAATGAGGCATAGACCGTGTCACCCTCTTATCAATCTTTATGTTTCTTGATCCCCAAGTAGACTCACTCAAACAAATGAGCTCAATATCTCATATTGACTCATTTGAGCATGGCCATGCATTTCGTGGTCCTACTCTATCAAGAGGCCAAAGATATCACTCCCGTCATATGGGAGGGATAGATCCCATCTACATCACTCACATCCCTCCGCATAATTCGTTACATACTCAGTGATCGCCGTTATAGTCACCCAATTACGGTGTGACGTTAGACGATACCAAAGTACATAACTCCTTATGTAGGGAACCGTAGTGACTTCAGGTCTAAGGACTATTCATACCAATAGTCACATGAGAAAGTATATGACACTCATATAACGATCCATGATACTTTCTCATGGTGGGTCAATTCAGTATATATAGTCTCCAATATATATACCCATATATCAATGTGATATCACATATCCATGACTTGTGAGATCAAGTCATCCATTGACCTACATGCTAGTCTCAATGTATCAATATAGCTCTTGTCTATTAATACAATACTCGACTAGGAATATTTAAGAATAGTGTTCTCTACAGCTTCTCATAATCAATTCTACCAATTGATATATTGTAGATAACAACCTACTATTCATGGGCATTATTATATTTATTTAGCTGGCACACGCATAAAGAAATATAATAATCAATCTTTGCCTTTATTAATGCAAGAATATAATACAAAAGTCTCCCTCATCAATCATCTCATAATTGACACTAAGGGCTCATACTAACACCAAGTCATGTCATTATCCTTGAATCAATTTTAAATAATTAAATGCATGAAATGATCATGGCATAAATGATATCAATAATAACGCATGGCCAATGATCATGATGTCATGGCATATGATATAATCTAAAAACAAACATGACATCTAAAATAATCCTAAACAATAGCATGACATGTTATATGATAAGATGAAACTTCATGTCATGATATGGCAATTTTCCATAAACTAATAAATTAATACAAGCACACAATCAGACACAAGTAATTTTCATAAACAGAATATTTCATTTAATTAATAAAACTTCAGTTTTTATATCCAAAATGGAGATTTGAGACGCTCAATCTCACTACAAAAACTGAAAACAAAAATCCTAGCATCTTCTAGCTCTAATCGTCTGCAGAAGGTGGAGGTGGAGGAGGCTGCTGGCTCAAGGTCCAGGCTCGCATCATCTCATATATGTCGAGCTAGCGCTGCTCAATGTGGCCTCCGCCGCTGAATCTCATCCACCGAGTCCACTGTATGCTAGTACTCCTAAAACCTGGCCTCCAGCTGTCCAAGACTATCTGATGGACCTGCTGCTGATGCATCTACAAGTATCTGATCGTCCTCATCAGCAGCATCAGGATCCTCATAGTCCTCTGCAGCCTCTCTAGGCACTAGAGGTGGCTCCCCACGTGCCCTGGGCGGAGGTCGAGGTGCCAGCTCCATCTGCCCCTGTCCCAGCTGCAGCTTCGCCAACGAGAAGTTACGAACTGATATGCAGTCGTACACCTCAGATAGCGCCCTCAGCGATCCCTTGTGAATGTTGATGCCTACTGACTCTAACCATGCTGTGATGATATGGCCATAAGGCATATGCACTTTCCCTTGTACAGGGGATATAAAATGTACAATGCAATGAAACATGTTCAATGCAATATTTATGTCTAATCTATGATGCATGGCGTATAGGAGAAAGAGATTGGGAGGCTGAATCTTAGCCAGACCCCGAGTCATAATCGGAAGAAAACACCCAACAATGACCTTGTAGAGTACATTGTCAGGTGCAGATAGCTCAGTAATAGGAAATAAGTTCTGAGTTGGTGGACGAGGATGGCCAAAAACATGCTCATGCATGGAGTCCAAAGAGATATGGTCAAAGGGCTCGGGTAAAGGGGCATCGAAGGTAGGGTAGAAAATGAAGGTGTCATCCGATGGCTTACACTCAAGAAACTCCTGCAATATCGCAGGAGTGAACTCTAAATCGCATTTTGCAACGCGAGTAGTGTAGGTAGGGCCATCGTCTACCTTCTTCAAGTTCTGATAGAACTCCTTAAGGAGATCATCACTGATGGCATGTGTGCATAATACTATTTTCATAAGATGATAATATGCAAATATGTCCATGACGTCACTACAAAGAACGTAAAGAAGTCCCTATCGATGTACCTAACCAACATGGTTTGGTACAGTCGTGATTCAACCTCGGGTGGATCATTTCTACGGGATCGCCTATATGAATGTAATGCAATGACATGGAATACAAGGGCACCAATGCACGATTAGATTATAATAGATTACAATGGAAAGAAAAATTAAGGTTTTTAGAGTAAGAAAATTTTACTTTGGCGCCATTTAGAGGGATGATGAGAGAATACTCGGATATCGCTGAAAAGGCCGCCGGAGAGTTCGCCGGAGCACTAATCGAAAAGGGAAAAAATTGCTGGAAATGAGTGGATTAGGGTTGTGAGATGAGTAAAAACGTGAGTGGAAGAGCTTAGCTACTAAACCTAAGGCTTGGGTGACCGGCACGATCGGAAACACTGGTCGGAGAAGGTAGCGACGACTGGAGAGGAGGAAGAAGAGAAGGATCGACGCGTGAAGATGCCGAACCCTAGCGGTTCAGCGTTATAAAATCGCGATGCCAATCGACTGATGTGTAGCATCAGTCGACTGATCGCGGCTTATAAGTGGTTTTACCGAATCGGCAGTCGACTACTCGGCCAAAGAATCATTGAGTCTTACGTCATGCTCTGATAACATCGATCGGTGATGTTGCTCATCGATCGATCACGATCACCACTCGACTGCTAAGCGAGCACTCGACTGATGATCCTCTGCCTCGATGAACAATACCATCAATCGCGATCGATAGCAAACGTCTCGAGTCTGGACGACTCATTCTGGGCGCATCGTATCGCCTCTGAGATATGATGATCGATTGATAAACATGTATCGATCGTGATATCTGATTTCCAGTTCTGAAATTCAGAAAATCTCGATTTCTTTATCCAACTTATTTCATTTTCTCATGTTTAATCTTGTATATCGAATATATTGATGTTATGCTTATGTTCATGTATTTGTTAATGTATTTTGATATTTTATTTCATTTTAGCAAACATTAACATCCAATGGTTTCAAAATCCTAACATCTCATCCTTTCTAAGTGTTGAAATACACAATCAAGGTAAAAGACTTATTTTGTGAGATGCAATCCACCCTAGACATTCCTTCCATGCAAACACATGGTGAAACACATGAAGCATGGTAAGTGCAAGACATCAAGGTGTGTGGCACTTGAGTATCACTCTTGATGTAACTTCTACACCTTAAACACACTTCTCTTGATACATTGATTCCTAAAGTGTGCCAAAGATCAAAGTGACACACTATGACCTCTAAATCTAGATTGTGCCAATTTTATTGATTTTCATGATTTCAAAAATATATTGGCACATCCTAAAATCTTTTAGGATTAAAGCTCAAATGTATTTCCAAGGTAATCATAACCTTGAAAATAACCTAAAGTGCCACCTTTACCATGGTTGAGTTAACTACCCATCCAATCAAGGTTGGCACATCCTAACCCATTTAACGTGAATCAATAACGCTCTTTGGAACCCAAAATCTATTTGAGCTCCTAGGGTTAATTAGGTATTCCTTAGGGATAACCTCCCTAGATACCTTCCTAATGACCCTTCTAGGCTTATTAGCCTTGGTCATTTGAGTCTTGTCATGGTTGACTCTAGGGGTAACTCCCCTTGCAACCTTCTTAGTGGCTTCCCTAGGTTTCCTTGAAACCCTAGCCACTAGGCACAACCTTTGGTCAACCTTAGGGATGACTTCCCTATTGACCTTGGTCTTCCTAGACCTAGGTTTAGTTCCATAATCAAATGGAACATTGTGATAAGTAGGCATTACTTTCTTAGACATAAGTTTGTGACTCAAACCTTGTCTCCTAGATGATTCTTGCCTCTTACACCCTTTTTGTTGACTTTTAGATCCTAGAGTTTGACACTTTGACCCTTTAAATTGATTTTGCATATTTGCAAGGGTCTTTTCCAATTTCTCAAGTCTTGACCTCAAGGCTTGATTTTCTAACTCTAATTGCCCAAATGATTTTTGATTAGGTTTTTGGGCATTACCATTCACCTTAGTCATATGTCTACCCTTATTGGGATTGATACCTAAATGGTTTTCGATTTTCTTAATTGCTTTCTTAGGAATGACATTTCTAGGGACATTAGTCCCAAATTTCTTCTTCTTTGAAATAGACCTAGAGTTATCATTCCTAGCATGCTTTGATTCATGAGTAATAGCAAAGTTATTTGAATTAATTCTAGCATGCTTTTGCTTAGAATTTAAAGAATGAGCATTATGAAAATATACCTTAGGGTTAGTCTTAGAGACTCCCCCTACTTGTGAAGCTCCCTCCTTTCTTCTAGGACATTGGCTCCTATAGTGTCCCTGTTGTCGGCATTTGAAGCACACCGCGTGCTCCTTGCTCTTCTTGGTTGGAACACCGGCGTCCTTGACTTTTTCATTGACTTTTGGTGTCGGAGGAGCTTTCTTAACCCTTTTTGGACACTTACTTTTGTAGTGTCCGGATTCCCTACGCTCAAAGCATATTATATGATTTTTATTTACAATTGACATGCTTGAGTTACCTATGGTGGTGGTAGGTGCCGGAATTGGAGCTTCTTCATCTTGACTAGATGTCGAAGCTTCCTCTTGTTGCTCCGAAGTGGAAATTCTTTCCTCCCCCTCAATCCTAGAGGTGGAGGTGTCTTCTACTTCTTCTTCCACCGATCCGGAAGTTGACTCCTCTTCAACTTCCGATTCCTCAATTGCTCTTGAGGATGATGAACTCTCTTCATCCTCTTCCTTATCTTCTTCTACTTGTGCCAAGTGGGGCTTCTCATTGAGCTTGGCTAATTTGTCCCATAGCTCCTTGGCATCAAGATATTCACCTAGCCTAGACAAAACATCATTAGTTATCAAATCTTCTAAAAGTTTTGTTACCTTGGCTTCGGTTTTGAATTTTTGCCGTTGCTCTTGAGTCCATTTCTTCAACTTGAGGACTTGTCCATTCCTATCCCGAGGAGGTTCAAAACCTTCTACGAGGATGAACTAATCCTCTATATCCATCATCAAGAATGTCTCCATTCTTGTTCTCCACGCCGAAAAGTCTTCTCGATCATATGGCGGTGGAGTGTTGATGTCCCATCCAAGCTTGTCTTGGGATTCCATCTTGTTCCTCTAGCGTCTTGACTCCGGGTTGTTAATCCATAGAAGAGCCCCGGGCTCTGATACCAAATGTAGGATATTTGAAGCTGCTAGAGGGGGGTGAATAGCGGAGTGTTCGTTCGTAGATGGAATTCGATCGTGGTTGTCTCTACAATTTCATTAGCGCGCAGCGGAATAGTAATGAAAGCAATAACGAAATAAACAACAACGCAAACATAAATATTTAACGTGGTTCGGAACCGAATGGTTCCTACTCCACGGATTGGGTTCGTACGAACCCTAGCGATGCCAATCACATACCACTATAATAATCACTCCTTCTCGACACAAGTTGGAGGTGGAGAAACCCCTTACAATGTGATTACAACAATAATCTAAATACAACAAGTAAATACAATATGAAATACAACAAGAGAAGTAAAGAACACTTTACAAAAACTCTTTGGAAGCTTGCTTGTTGATTGCCTTGGACTAGCACTTGAAGGCCCTGATTTGCAGCAGCAAATCGCTTCAAAATGTCCAAGAAAACCGATGCCTTTTCCTCCATCACGAGCTCCTTTTATAGCTTCAACCTGTGCTGGAAAAGGTCGATCAGTCGACTGCTCGGGACCATCAGTCAACTGATCACACTATTGCTGTGAGACAACGGTGTAATCCACGCTAGAAAAATTCAACGGCTAGGACATCAGTCGACTGATCATGAGCATCAGTTGACTGATCAAACATCACTCGACTGCTCATCCCAGCGGTCGAGTGAGACTCCATTCTGTTCCCTGAAATCTGAGCATCAGTCTACTGATCACACGATCGGTCGACTGCTCGGCCAATCAGTCGACTGCTAGGGCAATTCCCGCAGTCAAATCCTAGTTGACTACGCCAGTCGACTAGCACACCTCAAACATAAGGTTTTAACCCAAGTATGGTGTCCCCATACTTGCTAGACCACCCTTAGCCTAGACCTAAGCCTTCTAGCCACCTCCATCAGCCTCACGCCTCTCGGATCCCTCCAAGTCATCCATGACTTGTTCATCCATCGCACTAGCCTTCAGGTGCTTTCATCAGCTATGTCATGATAACGGTGTCTACACCGTCAAGGCACATTGGACTTACGCCGCCAATACTACGCTTGGACTTTACGCCGTCAATATCAAACCCCTTGGACTTCTCATGCCAAGACCCATGCTTGGACTTTCCCAAATGCCAAGTGTCCCACTTGGACTTTCCATGCCAAGTACCCATGACTTAGACTTTACCATGACAATTACATTGTCATATGTTTTTGTCTAACATCAAAACATCTCTCGAGCCAAGCTCGAGTCCTGGTCAATTGTGACCTGGGCCGATTGCACCAACATATCTTACTAAATCCCGATTGTCTACCTTCTCACCTATGACATGGACTCCATTGACAATCTTCTTGAATCTACCATGCATTTGGCTCACGGTCTCATTGGTCTTCATGGCAAAAGTTTGAAGTTGACCTATCAATAGGTCCCTCTTGGATCTCCTTGACTCCTTGGATCCTTCATTGAGCTCGATGAGCTTCTCCCAAAGCTCTTTGACGAAGTTGAATGGTCCAACTTTGCTCAATTTCTCCTTTGAAAACCTACATTGAAGTGTTGTTGTTGCCTTGGCGTTTGCTTGAGCTTTCTTCACCATTTTTTTAGTCCAATCCTTTGTGAGTAGCGGCGCTCTAAATTCGTCCACCAACTTTTCAAAACCATCTACGACACTAAACCAATTATCAATATCATTCATAAGGTAGTATTCCATCCTACCTTTTCAATAAGCAGAATCATTGTCGTCGAAGAATGGTGGTCGCGCCGTGCTATCACCCTCTTGAAAAGTCATCTTGCTCCAGTTGATGATTAGATCTTCCGAAGCGATATGGGCTCTGATACCACTTGTAGAGGATCCTTAGATGGCTAAAGGGGGGTGAATAACCCTTTTTCATTTTCTACAAGAATTGTTATCAGAAGCAAGATAAAGAACACAATTGAAAACAAAAACAATAAGAACAAAGACAATGTTTACTCAAGAATGCAATGTGGTTCAGAGATGAAGCTCCTACTCCACGGCGATCCTTAAGGTGGATCACTCCTTCAAGCTTTCACTAGAATTTCTTCTTTTGATGAACCTATTGGGATGTATACTGAAAAGTCTATCTTTTGTATGAACATCTTTATTTTTGAAATAAGAATCAAATGATCATTGTTTGCATATTTTTATGGTTATGCATATTGTCTAATACATTAAATTGTAGATAACATGGTGTGTGGTATCACACGGGAGATCATGTTATCAGCTACTTGTAAAGTATAAGTATAGGCTCACAACCGAGATGACTTTGGACAAACCATTGGTCTGGTTGTAGTGTGATTTGGTATTGGTTTGTCTTGACCATAAAATCACACTAGTACACTTTGTGTGTATTGAGCAGGACCGACTTAGAGGTGATTCGATTTATTGCTGACTACATAATCGAATCGGACCTCAGATATTATATGGTACATACTCTTAATCCCGATATAATAACGGGCACATATACTTAGTATTCATTTCTTTGATTTACCAATGGGCGAGATTTATAGATTAAATCGATAGGCTCAGTAAGTTGGGAAATGATATTATTTATATGGTGTGTCGTTGATTATAGGAGGAAACTATGTCCTATATATTAGGATGATGATGTCCCCTTGAGGAGCTCATAAGGTTTGTCGTGTAAACCCTGCAGATGGACTTGGTCCGGCATGATGAAAAGGTTGAGTGGTACTACTCATGGAGTTAGATGTTGATTAATTAATGGTCAGTAAATTAATTAATCGACGGACATTCGAGATCTTAAACACGAGGAGAAAATGTACATATAATATATGGAGCCCATATTAACTTATGGGGGTTGGTGAGGTAGATCAATGATAATCCTTTAGTGGATTGGATTATCATTAATAGATCGGACTTTATGTGGGCTTGATCCATCGGGTGGCCAAGATCCAACTCCTCCTCATGGTCCCTATTGTAGCCTATTAATACCTCATGAAGCCAAGATCCAATGGATGGAAACAAAACTCTAGATCCAAAGGTAGAGATTAAATCTCTAGATCCGACGGTTGAGATTAAATCCCTAGAACCAATGGTGGAGATTAAAACAAGGCTTATCCCTAACTCTATAAAAGGAGAGGCTAGGGTTGGCATGGAGAAGAGGAAAGAAGCAAGGGAGGCTTGGAGTTGGCGGCAAGAAGCTTGGAGCTAGAGTTTGGAGTTGGCGGCACCAAATAAGGAAACTTATTCCTTATCTTCTTCTTCCTCAATGTGGTCGGCATCCATACAGCCCTTTCCAGCCCTTGGCCGATGTCCAAACCACTTCAATCCCTTCTCTTTGGCCGGTGGAAACATAGCTTAAGGTCTTCCCTTGGAGCTTGTGGCCGACGTTCATCTTTCTCTCCTTCTCCTTGTTGGCCGGCGGCAAGCAACTTGCTTGTTGCTTGTTGGTTGGCTAAAGGAAGGAGAAGGGTCTTGTTTCTATTCTTCCTCTTGCTTGGAACGAGCAAGGAAGGAAGATTGGTGATCTAGGAGCTTCAACTTTTGGTAGATCGTCGCCCATACGACGTCCGAAAGGAGGAAGGTCATACAATAGAAGATTGAGAGGTATATCACTTATCTATCTTCATGTGTAACATGCTTATATTTGTTTTTCAATTATATGAATGTTATATTCTGTTTTGTGGCTAAATATACTTGGACCCCGAACATAAACACAAAAGTCGGTGATCCGTACATCCTCTATTCTGTGGCTACTCGTAGAATAGAGGTTGGTCGCTTGAACAACAAGTTTGTTCAAGTGACTACTCTAATCGAATAGCACGATGATGACAAGGTTGCTTGGGCAATCCCTCTTATCAAGGATAAATTTTTTTTTTCCGGGGACGTAGAAGGGATCGCCATGAACAAGCAACCGAGTTGAAGTGGGAAGCGAAGTTTCCTACCTTCAAGTGGTATCAGAGCCATCTTTCCGGTTTTGTGTGTTTAGGATTCGATTACTTTTATGCACTTTTCATATATTATATGTGTCGGATAATAGTAGGATATGCGTAGGTTAACTCTTTGGTTGCAGGCATAAGATCCAACTATTATGGTCATATGTGTGTATGTGATTGTATGTGTGTAATTATATATTTTGTTGAATCCTCGGGGTTGACGAGGCTAGTATTTAATTTTTTGTAAATTAGATACGGCATTGTTTAGCCACTCTTTTTATTTTATTTTACTTTCAATCTAGATTTCATGTATACTCCCTCGTGGAGTATAGGATCGATTGATGTAAATTAAAATATATTTTAGTCTCGGCTCGGATCTCCGGATGGCTCGTACATGGCGTAGGAGGAGCGGACGAGATGACGATGCGACGGGAGACATATTGAAGACAAAAGTCATAATAGTTGGAAAATAATTACTTTTCATATTTATTGTTTATTGTTTGATATGCAAGTTATAGGCTAGAAAATTCCTCAATTTCAAATTACTAAGTGGGAGAGGGAAAATTTTATAAATTCCCACGGCCTCCATTACGATTTGACAAGTGATGCAAACAAACTTGTGCGTCGGCTCTGAGTGCCTTCGTCCCCATCGGATGAGTTTGTTTGCGGATCACAAGGTCAAATATGGTTATAGGAAATTATCAAGGAGCGTGTGTACTTCCCCATCGGAAGGCACATAACCCGAGATAATTACCTTGGTACCGAGTAATGGTGAACACTTAGATACAAATATAAGTATCCTCCCCATCGGAGTCACTGCTTTTATTTGTAGGGCCAAAGAGGAACCAACTATTAATTTTATTTGTCAAAAAGTTAGGTTGACAAGATAGTAAAATTAATGGGTAAAACCTCCTCTTACAAATGTAGAATTCGTATACGTCCATACTATCGTGGCATACGATATTCTCGGTGTTTTGAGGTGTTGGTTGATTTTAAAATTTTATTGTTTGAGGAATCAATAATTTTTTGAAATCTAATGTTTTAATCTATGTGATTCTTAGGTTTTCTTTCAAAATGACTTTCAACCCACTTGCTGTGATACTGAAAGAGAATAAACTTACTGGACCCAACTATGTTGATTGGAAGAGGAATCTAGACATTGTCTTGACTGCTGAGGAATACAAATATGTACTCCTCGAAGAGTGTCCTCCTAAGCCTGCGGATGATTCTGGGGAAAAGGAGAAAGAGAGTTATAAGAAGTGGATAAAGGTCGATGAGATGGCGCGGTGATACATTTTGGCATCTATGTCAAATGTACTGCAACATTAGCATCAAGTCATGCCCACTACTTATGACATGATGCTCAATCTCAAAGAGCTTTTTGGACACCAGAATCGGGCTGCTAGGCAAGAAGCCATGAGGAACTTGATGATAACCACCATGATCGAGGGAACACCCGTAAGGAATCATGTTCTCAAGATGATGGCTCATTTGAATGAGCTGGAGGTCCTTGGAGCTGAGATCAATGGGGAAACCCAGGTCGATATCATTCTCCAGTCTCTACCTAGGAGTTTAGAGCAGTTTCGCTTGAACTACAATATGAACAAGAGATTGTATTCATTAGCGGAGCTTCTGACAGAACTCCAGGCGGCAGAGGGGCTATTTTGTCAGAGTGCTCAGGCACATGCCATGGTGACCCAAAACGTTTCTACTTCTAAGCCGAAAGGCAAGAAGAAGAAGAAACAAACTAGGGAAAAGGCGGTGGGAGGAACTTAGGGAGGAGTGAAGAAGCCGAAAGGCAAGTGCTTCACTTGTAAGCAGACTGGACACTGGAAGAAGGACTGCCCCAACCGCAAGCAAAACAAAGGTATATCTTTTTGTCTAGTCGTTGAAACATGTTTAGCGGTGTTATCTATCGGCACTTGGTGTGTAGATACGGGAGCCACTGATCATGTATGCAATACTTTGCAAGGATTCCAGGAAACCAGACGACTGGCTGAAGGGGAAATTACCGTGTACTTGGGCGATGCCACGAAGGTGGCGGCTGTTGTAGTGGGAGACGTTTATTTATCTTTTGAGAAAAATAAAGTTTTGGTTCTTAAGAATTGCCTTTATGTACCTTTATTTAGAAAGAATTTAATTTCGGTTTCTAAATTGTTTATGGATGGATATTCTATTTCTTTTAATGACAGAGTTGTTATAAAAAGGAATAGGGACATTATCTGTTTGGGTGCATTGATAGGAAATTTATACACACTTGAACCAAAAGCTCCCACGATGCAAATTGAAGTTAATAACTCATCTTCTAATTCCATAAAGAGAAAAGAACCTTTGAAGATGAACCAAACATATCTTTGGCATCTTAGGCTTGGTCATATTAACCTAAGAAGAATTCAAAGGTTGATAGCTGATGGACCTCTGGGTTCATTAGTGGTGGAAGATTTCCCAACCTGTGAATCTTGCTTAGAGGGTAAAATGACCAAGAGGTCTTTTAAGGCCAAGGGGTATAGAGCCAAAGATGTGTTAGAATCGGTTCATTCTGATTTGTGTGGTCCTATGTCTATCCAGGCTAGAGGTTGTTTTGAGTATTTTGTCTCTTTTATAGACGATTATTCGAGATATGGATACATTTACCTGATGCGCCGCAAGTCTGAATACTTTGACAAGTTTAAAGAATTCAAGGATGATGTGGAGAAACATCAAGGTAAAAGTATCAAGACACTACGATCTGATCGTGGTGGTGAGTACCTCTTGAGAGAGTTTAGGAATTACTTATCAGAGACTGGGATTCAATCCCAATTGTCTGCACCTGGCACACCCCAGCAGAATGGTGTAGCAGAGCGAAGGAATAAGACTCTTATGGAGATGGTTAGATCGATGATGAGTTATTCTGAGTTGCCAGATTCATTCTAGGGATATGCTCTAGATACAGCGGTGTACATTCTGAACTTAGTTCCATCTAAATCAGTGCCTTCTACTCCCACAGAATTGTGGACTGGGCGAAAGCCTAGTCTAAGACATATTCAGATTTGGGGGAGTCCAGCACATGTGCTGAAGGCGGATGCTGGTAAGTTGGAACCTCGTACAAAAGTACGCATGTTCATTGGCTATCCTAGAGGAATGAAGGGTGGTTTGTTTTATAGTCCTAAAGATCAGAGGGTGATCGTTAGCACGAATGCCAGATTTCTAGAGGAAGACTATGTAATGAACCACAAGCCCATGAGTAAAATTGTTCTGAAGGAATTGAGAGGAAAAGTCACTTCTTCAGTACCATCGGTACAAGAGGATATACCACAAGTCACTGCACCGCGTGTCACAGAGGATACACAGGTGATACCTCGTCGTAGTGGGAGGGTTGTGAGACAACCTAATAGATTCATGTTCTTGGGAGAATCTTCTGATTTGGTCTCTGGCGAACATGAACCTGATCCCTGGACATATGACGAGGCAATCCAAGATAAAGATGCAGTATCTTGGCAAAGTGCAGTGAATGCTAAGATTGAATCTATGGATTCAAATCAGGTCTGGGAGCTAGTAGAACCACCCGATGGTATAAAAACCATCGGATACAAGTGGATCTACAAAAGAAAGAGAGGAATAGACGGGAAGGTTGAGACCTTCAAAGCGAGGCTTGTTGTGAAGGGGTATACTCAGAAAGAGGGTATCGATTATGAGGAGACCTTTTCGCTGGTGGTCATGCTTAAGTCTATCCAGATTCTCTTATGCATTGCAGCTCATATGGATTATGAGGTGTGGCAGATGGATGTCAAGACAGCTTTCCTTAATGGAAGTCTTGAGGAGAACATCTATATGAAGCAACCAGAGGGATTCATTGCAAAGGGCAAAGAGCATCATGTGTGTAAACTTAATCGATCCATTTATGGATTGAAGCAAGCTTTAAGGTCTTGGAACATCCGCTTTGATGAGGTAATCCAGTCTTATGGATTTATTCAAAGTCCGGTTGAGTCTTGTGTATACAAGAGAGGTGACGGAAATGTAGTGGTATTTCTTGTATTATACGTAGATGATATTTTGTTAATTGGCAACAATGTCAAGGTGTTATCGGACGTAAGGGTATGGTTGTCCAAACAATTTGATATGAAGGACTTGGGAGAAGTGGGACACATCCTTGGGATCAAGGTTATAAGGGATCGCAGGAAAAGGATGTTGTGCTTATCCCAAGCTTCATACATAGACACCATTATGGATCGTTTTAGCATGCAGAACTCCAAGAAGGGTTTTCTACCTTTCAGGCATAGAGTTCCTTTATCTAAGGAGATGTGTCCTAGAACATCTGAGGAGATAAAATAGATGAAGGCAGCTCCTTATGCTTCGACGGTGGGAAGCCTCATGTATGCGATGTTATGTACGAGACCAGATATCTGCTTTGTCGTGGGCATGGTCAGTAGATATCAGAGTAATCCAGGACAGGGACATTGGACTGAGGTAAAGTATATATTGAAGTACCTGAGAAGAACTAGGGATTATATGCTAGTTTACCAGGCAGACTAATTACTCCCTGTGGGTTACACAGATTCCGACTTCCAATCAGACAGGGATAATAGTAAGTCTACCTCAGGTTTTGTGTTTACTTTGGGAGGTGGAGTCATTGTATGGAGGAGTGTCAAGCAGAAATGAGTGGCGGACTCCACCATGGAAGCTGAGTATGTGACAGCCTCTGAGGCGGCTAAAGAAGTTGTGTGGCTCAGAAACTTCCTGATGGACTTGGATGTGATTCCTGGTTTGCCCAGAACTATCACAATTTATTGTGATAATAGTGGTGCAGTTGCAAACTTGAAGGAACCATGAGCCCATAAGGCAAGTAAACACATAGAGCGCAAGTACTACCTAATACGAGAAATCGTAAAGAGAGGAGAAGTTGTTGTGGCCAAGATTGCATCGGAGGATAACCTAGCAGATCTTTTCACTAAGGCCCTTCCGACGAGAGCTTTTGATAGGCATGTGGAGGGAATGGGGATCATATGTATGGCAATTTGAGGACAACATAGTCTTTTAGTATAAGTGGGAGATTGTTGGGATGTATACTGAAAAGTCTATCTTTTGTATGAACATCTTTATTTTTGAAATAAGAATCACATGATCATTATTTGCATATTTTTATGGTTATGCATATTGTCTAATACATTACATTGTAGATAACATAGTGTGTGGTGTCACACGGGAGATCATGTTATCGGCTCCTTGTAAAGTATAAGTATAGGCTTACAACCGAGATGGCTTTGGACAAACCATTGGTATATTTGTAGTGTGATTTGATATTGGTTTATCTTGACCATAAAATCACACTAGTACACTTTGTGTGTATTGAGCAGGATCGACTTAGAGGTGATTCGATTTATTGCTGACTACATAATCGAATCGGACCTCAGATATTATATTGTACATACTCTTAATCCCGATATAATAACAGGCACATATACTTAGTATTCATTTCTTTGATTTACCAATGGGCGAGATTATAGATTAAATCGATAGGCTCGGTAAGTTGGGAAATGATATTATTTATATGGTGTGTCGTTGATTATAGGAGGAAACCGTGTCTTATATATTAGGATGATGATGTCCCCTTAAGGATCTCATAAGGTTCGTCATGTAAACCCTACATGTGGACTTGGTCCGGCATGATGAAAAGGTTGAGTGGTACTATTCATGGAGTTAAATGTTAATTAATTAATGGTCAGTAAATTAATTAATCGACGGACATTCGAGATCTTAAACACGGAGAGAAAATGTACATATAATATATGAAGCTCATATTAACTTATGGGGATGGTGAGGTAGATCAATGATAATCCTTTAGTAGATTGGATTATCATTAATGGATCGGACTTTATGTGGGCTTGATCCATTGGGTGGTCAAGATCCAACTCCTCCTTATGGTCCCTATTGTAGCCTATTAATACCTCATGAAGCCTAGATCCAATGGATGGAAACAAAACTTATCCTAACTCTATAAAAGGAGAGGCTAGGGTTGGCGTGGAAGGAGAATTAGAAGCAAGGAGGCTTGGAGTTGGATCTCTAGATCCGACGGTTGAGATTAAATCCCTAGAACCAATGGTGGAGATTAAAACAAGGCTTATCCCTAACTCTATAAAAGGAGAGGCTAGGGTTGGCATGGAGAAGAGGAAAGAAGCAAGGGAGGCTTGGAGTTGGCGGCAAGAAGCTTGGAGCTAGGGTTTGGAGTTGGCGGCACCAAATAAGGAAACTTATTCCTTATCTTTTTCTTCCTCAAGGTGGTCGGCGTCCATACAACCCTTTCCAGCCCTTGGCCAGCGTCCAAACCACTTCAATCCCTTCTCTTCGGCCGGTGGAAACATAGCTTAAGGTCTTCCCTTGGAGCTTGTGGCCGACGTTCATCTTTCTCTCCTTCCTGGCCGTCAGCAAAGCAACTTGCTTGTTGCTTGTTGGTTGGCTAAAGGAAGGAGAAGGGTCTTGTTTCTATTCTTCCTCTTGCTTGGAACGAGCAAGGAAGGAAGATTGGTGATCTAGGAACTTCAACTTTTGGTAGATCGTCGCCCACACGACGTCCGAAAGGAGGAAGGTCATGCAATAGAAGATCGAGAGGTATATCACTTATCTATCTTCATGTGTAACATGCTTATATTTGTTTTTCAATTATATGAATGTTATATTCTGTTTTGTGGCTAAATATACTTGGACCCCGAACATAAACACAAAAGTCGGCGATCCGTACATCGTCTATTCCGCGGCTACTCGTAGAATAGAGGTTGGTCGCTTGAACAATAAGTTTGTTCAAGTGACTACTCTAATCGAATAGCACGACGATGACAAGGTTGCTTGGGCAATCCCTCTTGTCAAGGATAAATTTTTTTTTCCGGGGACGTAGAAGGGATCGCCATGAACAAGCAACCGAGTTGAAGTGGGAAGCGAAGTTTCCTACCTTCGGAACCCAAGGTGGAGAAACCTTTTCTTACAATGAACACTCTTCCTTTTACAAGATAATGAAGAATAAGCTTAGAAGGAAGAGTTTGAAAACTTAAGAACTTGGAAGAAGACTTTGGATCTTGGAGGATGAGAATTTCATTTGTTAGCATTAGCCTACTCAAGCTCCTAAGCCTCCCCTTATATAAACTTTCGGGCATCAGCCCATTTCTGTCCGTTGAAGGTTTCGCCAATCAACTGCTGCATACCGACAGTCCACTGGTGCCATTGTTGACCGCCACCAACAGCTTCTGATGAAGCCTGATCGCGACCGTCACAACTCAATGGACACTTGATTAGTCAACTCCTCATACTAGCAGTCGACTGCTCAAGCCCAATCGACTGATCAGTCGACTACTAAATATTCTGTGTCCTGTCCACTTAATTCCAATCGACTGCCAAAACCTAGCAGTCAACTGATGTGGACCAATCAACTGGTACAAGCCACCAGTCGACTACCAAGTCACAATTGACAGTCATACATCAATCAACTACTCAATCAAACGGTTGGTTATAACCCCAATCGATTGCCCTGAGTCAGTCTGAATTCTCGAGTGTCAAACACCCAAGACCAGTCGACTGGTATACCTCAAGTATGACTAACTCATATTTGAAAATATACCCTAAAGTCTAGACTAAACCTTCTAGCTTCTCCATCAGCCTTGCGCCTCTAGGATCTCTCTGATTCCACAACTTTTTTATCCTTACACTTGCCTTCAAAAGCTTCCTTCGATTTCATCATGCTTTGGGTCCCTCCTTTGCCAAGGTCCACTTAGACTTTACACCACCAAAACTACATGCTTTGACTTATGCTGTCAAAACTCACCTTTAGACTTCCTTGCCAAGATCCACTTGGACTTACGCCACCAAGACTACAAACTTGGACTTATGCCGCCAAGTCTACATTCTTGAACTTCTCTTGCCAAGGCTTCACCCTTGAACTTTCCTTGCTAAGTCTTCACACTTGGACTTCCTTTGCTAAAATTTAGACTTAGACTTTCCTGTCACTTAAACATTCATCATTGTTAGATCACAATTATTGCCTAACTTCAAATGATTATTCAAGCATCGAAATACATTAATACTTGGGGTATTGTTGCACCAACATTGTTGGGGCAATCAATCTCAGGACAAGGTTGACCAAGCTCGAGTGAGACTCGAGTAGAATTTTGATGTTTAACAATACGTTTGACTATATGACCTGATGACATGGGACATCCATAGTCACATGGAGTTATAGATCGGGAAGTCAAGTAGGTCAAGGTTGATTGGAGACTTGATGGGTAAAGTCCAACTGGGAGTTGACATGGAAAGTCCAAGTATGGATACTTGGCAAAGGAAAGTCCAAGTATAGAGATTTGACAAGGAAAAGTCCCAATATAGAGGCAAGGAAAGTTCAAGTATTGAGACTTGGCAAGGGAAAGTCCAAGTATGAATACTTGGCAATAAAAGTCCAAGTATGGATACTTGGCAATGGAAGTCCCGGAGGCATGCCCTCTTGGCAAAGGAAGACCTGATAGCATGACAAATCCGAAGGAAGCACTTGAAGGCTAATGCAAAGGGTGAAGAGTCATGGAGGACTTGGATGCATCCTAAAGGCGCAAGCCTAATGGAAGAAGCTAGAAAGCTTATGTCTAGGCTACGGGTAATCTGATAGCATGACAAAGCCGAAGGAAGCACTTGAAGGCTAGAGAAAAGGGTGAGGAGTCGTGGAGGACTTGAATGCATGCTAAAGGCTCGAGGTTGATGGAAGAAACTAGAAGGCTTAGATTTAGGCTAAGGGTAAGTGTCAAGTATGAGAGGATTATACTTAATGTGGTTAAACCTTTGTTTTTAGGTGAACCAGTCGATTGGTCAAGTGGTCGACACTCGACGCCCGGGAAAGAGTGCTCGGGAGTTGAGCGATGAGGGAAACCAAGTCGGGCTTGGAAAAGTCAACTGGTGCTCAGGCAGTCGACTGTCGTGTGAAGTAGTCGACTGGCCGCGAGTACTCAGGTGACTCTGGACTTAGGAAACTAAGCGATGCTCGGGATGAGGAAGTTCCGAGTCGACCGCTTGGGTGATGGGCACTCAGGTACTCACCATCAAGAAGTCCCAAGTCAGGAGCTCAAGTGACGCGATGTTTGGGAGGCGCTGCCACTCAGGCGATTGAATAATGGGGTGCTCAAGAAAGCTTTTACGAAGCAGTCGACTGCCATGGATGGACAGTCGACTGGCTGAAGCGAAGAGTGAACAAAAGTGCTCAGTTGACTGGTGCTTGGGCGATGGGTGCTCAGAAAGTTGAGAAATAGTGTTCCAATATAGCAGTCGACTACTGTGTTAGTGCAGTCGACTGGCTTCAACGGTCATGAGCACAGAGAGTCATAGAATCGACTAGTGGCTCAAGAAATCGATTGAATGCTATGAGCATTCGACTACTCAACTATTTTCGACATGGATTAAGCCGTTGTGAGACAACGGTCGAGCGACCAATTAACCAGTCGATTGATGGACGAAAATCAATCGGTCCAGAGCTTGTAAAAGGAGGATGCAAAGGCGTTCTTCAATGCCAGTTCTTGGAGTCTTTGAAGAGGAATTGTTGTTGCATTCCAGATCTTTAGAAGTCATTCCACTGCAACCAACAAGCATTCAAGCAAAAGCAAACTTGTAAAGTGTTTTTCTTTTGTTTCTTTGATTATTATTGTACTTGGTTGTTGTACTGTATAAGCTCTAGGTTGTAAAAGGTTTCTTCACCTTCGGTGTATTTTCAAGAAGGAGAAAGTTTTAGTGGCAGTGCATCACTAGAGCTAGGTCATGGAGTAGGAATCGGAGATTCCGAACCAAGTAAAATCCCAGTGTTATGGTTGTGAGTTTGTTCTTGTCTTGTGTATTTGTTTATGTTATTTTGTTTCCACTGTGCTAATCTTTGTAGATAAGCAATCACAAACGCAATCAAGAGAGAAATCGAAGAGAGATAGAATCAATGCTATTCATCCCCCCCTCTAGCGCCACACAACGGTACCAACAATGATTATCCTACATGCATGTATAATCAAGTGTATCTCATACTAAACTAATTATACACGCAATCTAATAACCATAAACCTAGATCCATGTCAAACATATCTCTTAATCTAGGTAAACACATGTATATTCAATAATACACATGTATTCTAACTCTAACTTAACCATTTATGTCATTATTACAAGCATGGCTTTGAGACCACCTATTGGAACCTTGATGAGTGTGAATCGTACACATATTTTAGGGTTTATTTACCATGTTTTTCTAGTATTTCATTCACATATCATGCATAAAGCCTTGCATTTACTTTCCTTTTATCTTTTTAGTTCAGATAACTGTAGTTTCTATGTTTTTACTCTTAGGAAGGACAAAAGAATGCATAATAGAGCCATGGAGGAAAACCACGATGAAACGGGGAGAAAATGGAGCCACAATGCCTATTTTTCGTACTGTCTAGTGTCTAACAAGTCTAGCGCATTCCAGAGGGCATGCCCATGCCCAGCTCTTTTCAGTATGCCCGATTTTAGGGCATGCCAAGTCTCCACAACACTTGGCATGCCTAGGTCGTGCCAAATAGCACGACCGTGTTGCAGGATAATCAAAATATTAATTTTTCTCAAGGTTGTTTCGAATTTCTTGCAACTGATTTTCCGAATTTTTCGCCCAGAAAAAGCTATAAAAAGACCCTAGGGCCAAAGAGAAAGGCATTCCAGATATTCTAGATATTCTGAAGGAGGCTAGAGATTCGAGATACTTTGGAGATCCTAATCCTAGGATCAAGTCATGAGCTACGGAGTCGTGGAGAAGGAGCCCAAGCCGAAGGAAGTCTTAATCTGACATTGTCAAACTCATTTTTCCTTCTTTCTCTTCGTTAGTTTTGTCTAATGTCTTTCTGTACTTTGTTTCTATCTTCCTTCCGAACTATGGAGTAGTTCTCCTCGATCTTAGGATGAGGGAGTAGCTCTTTGTTTATTCGTCTTGGATTGTTATAACTCTTTTATTTATCATTTGTGAACTTTTTTAATTAGTTTTATGGTATGTATGGTGTATCTTGCGAGTTCGCATGTTTCTTCTAATTCAGGTTTTGTAAAACTATCAAGAGAAGCTATAGCAATTGAAGGTTTTCACCTAGATTGATCGCCCAGGGTGCTCGTCATAGGTACCCATGTTGCGAAAAAGGTTAGCTACGCGTGAACACCTCAAAATCTAGTAGAACCTCTTGAGGACCTAAACTAATCATGAGGAATTATGGCAACTAAGGGCTTTCACCTAGATTGATCCGTTGGGGTATTTGTGACATATACTCATATTGCGAACAAGGTCAACTGCACGTGAATACCTCGAAAGCTATTACGACCTCTTGAGGGTTCCATAAACTTATCCTAGAACATAACAATTTATCTAATCTTGGTTCCTATGAGTAATAAGTGATAGTTCTCGAATATATCCGCTAGGGTTCGTGACAGGTGCCCATATTGCAAACAAGTTCCTTCTAAGAACTAACACTATGAAAGTAGAAATCAAGTTAGGTGAATACATCGGTTTAATCTCGGAAGAGACATCCGATAACCTTAGATAAATTTCCTTCAAGAATACACATCGATATAATAGAGAAATGCCAAGACAATAGACATTGTAGTGAAATCAAAGTCCTAAGGTTGCTTCATAATTTCATCCTATAATCGTTTCTCGACCGCTTGCTTCTCTTCCTTATCCAATTACCATTCAAATATTTATTCTTCTAGATAATCTTTCCTTGCACTCATCCAATACTTGACCAATCTATGTGGGATCAATATTTTTTTTACTTGACAACGACCGTGTGCTTGCGGATTGACCACATCAAATCTCATGGCTTCTTCGAGTTCTATTCGACAGTGCTCGATACCATGAGGCAAGATCCTATGGGAAACACACACAATGGAAAATAAAAATTTGTGTTCTTCACATAGATCTCTTGCAAGGTTCTCTTGTCCTTGACCATAGATCATTATATATACAACTAAGGGTTAGAAGAAAGATCATATCTTCGTGATCTTTTAGAGATGTGAAGAAACCTTTAGGTATCCACACCAAATCTTCATGAGACAACCTCTTAAAGGCCACAAGCCTTTCTCTCTGATCGTTGCAATCGAAACTCAGAGAAGAAGAGAAGAAGAGGAAGAAAGATGACACAAAAAAACCCTAGGAAAATGAAGAGTCTCTCTCTCTTAGAGTTTCATCAAAATCCCTATTTATAGGGGTGCGAAATAGCATTCCAAAAATAGGCAAGACAAGGTATCATGATGCAACATGGCCCGACCATGTTGTGTTTCTCCACCAATCACATGACTATCACATGCCTGTGTCTCTCAAATACGCCCGAGTCATACCTTTCAGGCACGACCATATGTCACAACACAGGAGGAGGGGATTGTGTTTCTCTCTGGACATGTGATGAGTGAAACCACAAGTGCACGACTGTCGTCAAATAATAAAAGATATTGATCCCATAAGAACTAGTAAATTGAGTACTGATTTACTAAGTGAATATAAATTGTTCAGAGTAAATAAGGTGGTCGAGAAAATACAACATTTAGAAGAAGAAGGATCAAAGAGATTGTGAAAGAGAGAGAGCTAAGAATTTAGAGAGTAAGAGCAGAGGGAAGAGGAAGTCAGATTCGAAGGGATGATTCTAGGATTTTGATTTCACCTAAATGATTGTGAACATCTGCTCTATATCTTCTTCCTAATTTTCTATGGTTGTTAATGTAGGCAGGGTATCCTATTTTATCCGCTATGAACTTTTAGAACTATATTAGCGTATCTACTCCAAACCAACATCAACTTTCAAAGCAACGGAGCTGAGGAATTTCTTTCTCAAGAAGACCCTTATCACATGGTCCCACAATCCCCCAGTTGCCTTCTCTTACTATGTGGCCTCGGCTTGGAATAAATCCATTAAGTTCTATGATAACCTATGAGTCCTCATGGCATCGATTTACTTTCGTAGTCGATTCCTCCACATCTTGGTTCTCTATAGATCGAAGGATTGGGTTCACCTTTTGGTCCATCCCCGAACCTTTAGGATACGACATAGTGCTTTGGCATCTAGATCAAATAAACACAATTGATCTGAACACTAACAATCATATCATCAAACAAGAAGCAAGCAAAGATGTATAACAAATGAAAACTATATAAACAAACATAGATTCATTGCATAACAATGTTTACAAATCAAGGATGTTACTGCCTAATCCATAAATCTCAGAAATCTATGCAATAAAGATAGAGTTACAACCACAAGACACTTCATAAGAAAGAATACGATCGAAACAATGTAAGAGAGAAAAGGAAGCTTAGTCTCAATTGGAGGAGTGTCTCCTGGCTGCAATCTCGCATTCAAATCTGGAGTAGTGGTGATGAAAACCCCTTTGAGGTTTGGAGGCCCTTAGACGACCCCCCTTCAGGGTTCGAGGCCTCTTGGGTGGCCACCTGTGCGAACCCCCTTTTCCTTCTCGCGGTATTACCTTTATATAGGCACTCAAAAAATCCTTGTTGGGGATCGTTGTGATGGCTAGAGGGAGGTGAATAGCCTTTTCTTTGATTTCTACAAAGATGTTAGCGGAAGCAAGAACAAAAACAATACTAAAATTGAAATCAAAGAAACAATGCTAACAAAAGTTATTTAACATGGTTCGGAAATGAAGCTCTTACTCCATAACAATCCTTAAAGTGGATCACCCCTTGCAAGCTTTCACTAAAACTCCTTTTGATGAGAACACCAAGGTGGAGAAGTCTTCTTTATAAATACACTCTTCTTCTTACAAGATGATTGAAATGAGCTTAGGAAGAAGATGATAAAGAACTTAGAAAGCTTATGAGAATGCTTGGTGAGCTTAGGATGAAAGATTAGAATGAGAGCACTAACCTATTCCAAGCTCTCCAAGCCTCTCTTTATATACCCAACCAAAATAGTTTGTAAGTCCTCAATCTGATTAAAGTGCTTTATACCCCCGACTGATGAAGTGAGGAGCAGTAAAGTGCCTTCACTTGGCCCAGTTGAAACAGTTTGTAAGCCCTCAGTCTGATCAAAGTGTTTTATACCTCCAATTAGTGAAGTGGAGAGGAGCGAAGTACCTTCACTTGGCCCAGCTGACATAGTTCGTGCTTCTCAGTCCATTCAGAGTACTTTATACCCTCTACTAGAGAAGCGGGGAGGAGCGAAGTGTCTTCACTTAGCCCAGTCAAAGTAATTTGTAAGTCATCAATCCGGTCAGAGTGCTTTATTCCCCTAACTAGTGAAGCAGGGAGGAGTGAAGTACCTTCACTTGACCCAACCAAGGCAATTCATAAGCTCTCGATCGGGTCAAAAGGTTTTATACCCCTGACTGGTGAAGTAAAGAGGAGTGAAGTGTCTTCACTTGACCCAGCCAAGACAGTTCGTAAGTCCTCAATCTTGTTAGAGTGTTTTATACCTCCGATTGATAAAGTGGGGAACAACAAAGTGCATTCACTTGATTTAGTCGAGCAGTTTGTAAGCCTTCGGTCCGATTAGAGTGTTTTATACCCCAACTGATGAAGTGAAAAGGAGTGAAGTTCCTTCACTTCGTCCAACTGAGAATTCATAAGCCTTCAGTTGGACCAAAATGCTTCATACCCTCAATTGGTGAAGCAAGGAGGAGTGAAGTGCCTTCACTTAGCTCAGCTAAAGCAGTTCGTAATCCCTCGATCCGGTTAAAGTGCTTTATACCCCCAACTGATAAAGTGGAGAGAGTGAAGTGTCTTCACTTGGCTCAATCAAAGAAGTTTGTAAGCCCTCATCCTGATCAGAGTGTTTTATACTCTCGATTGATGAAATGAGTTAAGTAGATAGAAACAAAGTCATTTTAAAGAGACTTTAGCAGAAACAAGTTCTGATGATCGTGGAGTTCGAGGCATTGGTTAGAGGGATTGAGGAGATGCTTGAGCATCGTGAGTGAGAAGATGGTTATCCAAAAAGGTGCAGATATTGTAGTTGTGGTCTTGGAGAGTATGTACAATGGAAGTGAAGGGCCAACTGGATCGACATTCTTTCAGATTGGAGAGCTTTAGAAGCTTAGTGTGCCAGGTCTCAGAACTAGGATGATGGTGGTGTGGGTGGCCATTAATAAAAACATATCGTTTAGACACAAAATTCTAGGATGATAGCGACATAGCAATAATGAGAACAGAACCATTAACGCCAGACACATCTGATTCTCTGACTGTTTAGGGGGTGACTAGTGATACTGATAAAGTCTTAGGTCATATACTAGGAAAATTAAATTAAGGAGTTAAATCATACGGGAGACGAGAACCTAAGAAGTTGAGGGACCAGGGAGGTTAAGAGCTTGAGAGTTGGAAGCTCAATAAGTCAAGAATTCAAGAGTCGAAAATCCAAGGAAGTGAGAGCTTGGGATGTTGAGTATAAAAGAGGTGGGACAATAAAGAGTTAAAAGTTGAAGTTGATATAACTCCATCCAAAATGCTCCTCGAAGGATACTTGTCCAAGGAAAAAGATTGCAATAATAAAGTGTGACAGTTGACGAATGTGAATGCATGTTGAAGCAGTGTTTGCGAAGGTGGCTACGAGATGAAAAGAAACATGCAAAAGTGGTTACATGATAAAGGAGTTAAGTACATAGGATTGAAACAATCAATGAGGCACAATAATAACAGGGAGTCGAAGAGGCCATAAAAGAGAAAGGCAGATTACATGAAAGAGGGTAATTATAATTTTACTAACTTCATCTATATTATACATTTCTACTACTTTCAATCTACTATTTTTTCCTGTCTAACTTAAACATCGAAAAGACATTGCATGAATACTAACGTCCTCTTACCCATGTTAATGTGGACAAAATTATGTTGCGACTAAATGAATAAATTCTCGCCGGAGCACTCAACAAAAGAGGGTTAACATTTGTCCACATCAAAACCCAAAGAAACTTATTCAACTAGTTCAGTAGACAAATGATCAACTCAACGCCCTGTTTCTTAGTTTGCTACATTCACCATTTCTAAATAGACTGATGAATAGATACAGAAGCAGAAGAGGGATATAACTAGTTCACAATACTTTAGATATGCCACTCAAACTATGATTCAACTTCTTTTTTTTTTATGTTTCTGACTGAGCAATTCCTTGTGCATTTTTTGCATCCTCTAAGACGTGTATCAAGCTATGCAGATGACAAACCATGAGGAAAACGAATGGCATCTCCATGACCCCGGGAAATAATTTTCCGACAAGCATAGAAGATTGCCAAATGAAATCCAGAAGGATTATCAATGAATACAAAATGCCCCGCCTGCATTACATTAACCACCGTTTTTAAAAATAAAGTTGCAAAAAGAAAAATGCCTGTGTGTGGAAGAATGAGAGAGAACTACCTGAGGAGCCCTTATGATTTCACAAGGCACTTTCATGCCTTCTCGAGCTTGTTGTGCACCTTGATAGTTCATCCAATCTTGATAGCCATAAATGAAGGTGGTAGGAACTTTCCAATCGGAGGCACTGCATTCAATAATGACACATTCATCAAACATGCAACAATCTATCTTTTATTTCATCATTTGTTTATAAAGAGAATCAACCCTGAGTTATCAAGATATATGTTGGTTGGAAAACCTGGGTGAAAAACACATTCACGTCTCCTACCCTTTTACCACCCATTAGCTTCTCATTCAATTAGGCCCTTTACCAAAGCTAATTTAGTTTATCTCATTTTGTGAGGCACCTATTTATGAAAATACATCGATATATGATAGAAAAAAAAGAAGAGGGTTATTAGTGAAATATTCTACTCTGATAGGTAAAACAACCATACCAAATGGAAGGATGACTGAAGTCTATAGAACAGACACTACAAAAAAAAGAGGAATTTGGGACGAATTTAGCGACGAATTTTAAAAAAAAATTCGTTGCAAAAAAAATTTGCGACGAATTTAGCGACAAAAAATTTTTTGTTGGGAATAAAGCGTCGCAAATATTAGCGACAAAAATAGCAACGAATTTTTGCGACGAAATTTAGCGACGAAAATTAGGGACGAATTTTAAAATTCGTCCCTAATTTTGTTGCAAAAGTTACCCCATTTTTCAAAATTCGTCGCAGAATTCGTCGCAAAATTTTGCAACGAATTACAAATTCGTCGCAAATTTGCGACGAATTTGTAATTCGTTGCAAAATTTTGCGACGAATTAATTTTTTCGTCGGAAACTTTCGCAACGAAATAAGGAATTCGTTGGAAAATTTGCGACTGATACAAATTCGTCGCAAAATTCGTCGCAAAATTCGTCGCTAAATTCGTCGCTAAATCAATTTTTTGCGACGAATAAATTTTTTCGTTGGTAATTTTCGCAACGAAAAAAGGAATTCGTTGGTAAATTTGCGATGTTTCCAAATTCGTTTAAAATTACGCAAAATATTTGCGATTTTTCTCGTTGTAATTATTTGCATTTAAATAAATTTCGTTGCAAATTTCGTCGAAAATTTCGTTGCAAAATTTGTCGCAGATTGGATTCGTTGCTAAATTCGTCGCAAATTTGCGACGAAATTTAAATTCGTCGCAAAGTTCGTCGCAGATTTATCGGGATTTAGCAACGAATTGGGATATTTGTCGCAAAATAAAAAAAAATTTGTCAGATTTATTCCGTTTCGATATTCAATTGTATATACAAATTATCACACACACACAACAAAACACAATAAATTCTAATATCCAAATAAATACATTCAATACAAACAAAACACACACACATTCAATACAACAAAATAATAAGCAACATTCCAACAAAAGATATCCAAATAAAAAGTTATATCTTACAAAAATTCAAACATCAACATAGTTATGATATCCAAATAACAATGTCCACAAAAGATCTCAACACATGGGGAAAAAAAGAAAATCTGGTAAGCAATCGCGCGCCGACATTCTTCTACCTGCATTAGAAAAGAAACAAACAGCAAAAAGTAGCATACATTAAAAAAAACTATATACTAACACGAAAATAAATATGCAAAGACTTACAATGATGTGGAATTTCAACCGCCATAAGGATTGACTTCATAGATCATTCCTGTTTAAAGCAAAATAAAAAGTACTAATAAAAATTGCAGAGGATGAATGAGTAACAAACTAAATAAACTAAACAATTTTAAAGGTACTAATTAAAAACATGCATACAATATCATCATCGTCGCCACCATCATCGTCTTGACTCGGAGGAATATGACTTGGACCAGAAGTAAATTGCTGAAACTGGCGCATAAGAAAGGCTTGTTGTCGTCGCATCTCTATCATTTCCTGATCCCTTTGTGAGTTTTGTTGTTGTATTGCTAAAATTTGCTGATCTCTTTCATGTATTATGCCCTTCAAATTGCTAACCTCCTCAGTCAAGTTGTGTATCTGTGCCGCTACTGCTGGTGGAGTAGAAGAAATAGATCTACGAGGAGCATTATGCAGTCTGCTCAGAGAACCCATACCTAGTATCCTTCCCCCTTTGGATCCTCCACTCGCCTCAAGCCATAAATCCATATTATTACTAACAGATGGCTCAGATCCCTCAGTATCACCGTCATCTCCTGAAATTCTCTGAGATGAGGATAACTGATCATATCTCTCCTACACAAATTTAAAAATTTAATCAGAGCATTTACATAACTAACAGAATTAAAGTTATAAAGTAAGTTTAAAGATTATTTCAAACCTTAATAGCTCGAGCTCTATCTCCACTCCAAGTCTTATCTTTTTTTTGGAAAGTGCGAACGAAAGTATCTATAAATTCCGGCTCCTTTCCCAATTCCTTAGACTAAATATAAGAATGTTAGAAATAAAACAATAATCTGAAATAAATTTAAAAACTAATTGTAGAATTTAAAAATTACCAATCTACGTGAATGCTCCTCGATATTTATAGATCCACCCGCATATGTTGCAGATAAGTCTCCAGAATTACAGGCTTGATTTAATTTATTCTGTTGACTTCTTTTTTTGCTCTCATCCGATTGCCAATAATTGGAGATTTTACTCCAATTTTCTGACGTGACACAAAGTGGTTTTTCAGTAGATTTTGCATGACTCAATACATGCCGGATATGATCGCCACATTTTTTTTTAAAAATTCTTTTAACTTCCAAGTCTTGACTAGAGTCCCAAATAAATCTCCGCTGAGATGGAAATAAAACAATTGATTATATAATCACTTATTTAATATATAAAATGAATTAATTATACCTGAAACTCACACCACCATAATTCTTTTGTAGGTCCTGGCGTGCTCGAGTATGACAAAGAATCTCCTCTCCAATAGTTATTCACGATTTTATTGATCTCGAATAATAACAGTGCATGCAATTTTCAAACCTACGATCAAGTGAAAAAATTTGAATAAATAATTAAGATAGTTTAAAAATTATAATACTTATATTACTTACTTAATCTCCCATAGGAAATATATATGGTCGACTTTGATGTTCTCGGTGGAGGAGTGTCCGCGGTGCAATTGAATCGACGAATGGGAAGGCCGTGCGGCGAATGAGATGGAATGTGGTGATCATGTGAAGGTCGGGAAGATCGGGAGGGCAAGTAGGTATAGTCTTTGGCAGCGGTGGATCACTCGCCACTACTAGTACTCATCCTCGTCCCACCACGTCGAAACTATCAACCAAAAACAAAATTAGAATAAAGAAAATAAAACTTTTATGCTTAATGAAGAACATGAAAAACTTACAATATGCATAATGAAGATATGAGAGACTGCGACCGCGCTAAGCTACGATGATTTCACCACTGATAACCTATAAGAACAAATTATACAAAACATACAGAGACAAAAGATATAAATTTAACAATGAGACATTATATAAACAAATAATTGAGCTAAGAAAATTTGTAAAATTATAGTTTAAAACTAAAATTATATATATAAAAACTTACCCTAGACGTTAAATTTCAAAGTCCTCATTATCATCTTCCTCATCCTCATCAGTATCCTCATCCTCGGTCTCCTCCTCCTCTTCCTCCTCGTCCCCCTCCTCCTCGTCCCCCTCCTCCTCTTCATGATTATCATCAATTTCAGTTGCATCCACGTTTATCACTACTCCGCTGGGATCTCGTAACGTTGGAATTATATATTCCTCGGTATGAAACATATTTGTAACTTTGTCTTGTTGATATGCAATGTCTTGCAGTCAATCTTCTTTTTTCCGTGCTTTTGTTTTTACAAAGCGACCCACCATTCATTTTTTATCACGCCTCAAACTAGGATATGGAGCATAGAAAACTTGAATCGCTTGTTGTGCCAAAATAAATGGTTCATATCTCTTATAAAATCTTTTATGATTTACTTCAACCAAATTATACTGTGGATGCACCTTCATCCCCCTGACGGGGTCAAACCAGCGACACATAAATAAGATAACTCGCATTTCTGGACCAGGATAATCAATCTCTAAAATTTCATCCAGCAAACCATAAAATTCATTGCTTGCACCTCCATCATTGGAAGACTGAACACATACTCCACTATTCATTGTACTCTTTCCATTTCCATATTCTTGAGTGTGGAAATTATATCCGTTTATGAAATATCTTTGGCCAAGTCATCGTACCATTGATTTTGGACCCCATGATAGATGGATTAGCAATTCTTCTTTGAGCGTGAGTTTGATTATCATAAACCTATACTCAAATGAAAATGATATTTATTTAAAAGTTAAGATATGTCTAAACAAAAATGAGGTAATTAAAATCGCTTACATATGATTTGAACCAAGGTGCAAATTCACGATCGCAGTGATCAAAGTCACGTGTCGGGATTTCAGAGTATAAGTTTTGGAAAATCCTATAATAAAAAATTGTATTATAACATAAACAAATTAACACTTGATGAAGAAATAGGAAATATATACTAACTCGAAATATGGCGATACTTCTGGACAATTAAGTAAAACATATGTCTGAGCTGCCCGCCATTCTTGATCGCCATATCGGTTATACACGGTCCACTTGGTCGACCAAGATAATTAAAAATTGAGAAAGAATTTAAAATGGGATCGACAGGACCTTCATCATTCCTTCCGGATTTCCGTCTTTTGGTCTGAACGTGAGGCTCAAAATAATATGATGCAAAAGTTGTTACTTCCTCCACAATATATGCATTCACAATAGAGGCTTCAACATGTGCCTTATTTTTCACTTTTTTCTTCAAATGATATAAGAATCTGATTGTAATATAACAAATTGTATTAGAAATGAATATATAAAAAAATTAAACATTTTTATGCAATTTTAACGAAATATAGAATATGCGAATTATACCTTTCAAAAGGATACATCCATCGATAATGAACTGGTCCTCCAACTTTGGCCTCATATGGCAAGTGAACCAAAAGATGTTCCATTGAATCAAAAAATGCAGGCGGAAAAATCCTTTCTAAATTGCACAAAATAATTGGAATGTCTCTCTCTAACTTCTCCATGTGTGAATATCCCAAAACTGTTGAGCATATATCATGAAGGAAAATACTTAACTCTGTCATGACACCCCAGACAAAATTCGGTAAGAGTTCTTTAAAGGCAATAGGAATAAGTCTTTCCATGAATATATGACAATCATGGCTTTTCAAACCCATCAATTTGCATTCCTTCATATCGACACATCTCCCAAGATTAGAAACATACCCATCAGGAAATCTCAATGACTTCAACCATTCACAAACAACACGTCTCTGTTCCTTATTCAATGTATAAACTGCCTTTGGTTTTGGTCAACAAGAATACGGTGTTTTCATGCACATCCCAGGCACAACAAGATTATACGGAGTTAATATAACTGGCCAACAAGAATAGTGTCTTCCTGATTTACCAAATGGAGCAAATCCGTCAGCACAGAGACCTAACCTAATATTTCGAGTCTCCTTCGCAAAATCGGGATATGTTCTATCAAAATTTTTCCACGCCTCTGCATCTGATGGATGACACATTAGTCCCTCTTCTGTTCGATGATTTGCATGCCAAGTCATGTGTTCAGCAGTTGTCTTTGATGCATAAAGCCTTTGTAACCTAGGAGTTAAAGGCAAATAAAACAACTGACTATATGATTTAGGTCGTTGCTGCCTCCTACTAGTGCTCTTGTACCTATCTTGATTACAGAATTTACAAACATCCACATCTGCATCATCTCCCCAATATAACATACAACCATCTCTGCACACATCAATTCTTTCCACTGGGAGACCTAATTCTTTCATCAGTTTTTCATCTGTACAAATCAGTGGGCGGATATTATCACGCAATGCCTCTTCAAAAGCTTGAAGAAAATTATTAAAACACTCTTCGCACATTGTGCTCGCCTTGACATTCAACATTCTTGCGGTGAGCGATAGTTTAGTGTGAGTCTCACAACCACCCATAAAGGTGCATCTGCGGACTCAACACCTCTGAAATTTGAGATATGCTTCATTATTTATATTCTCGACCGATATTCACATTTGCACCTCTTCCAAGGGTGATGCATTAGTAAACATTTGCTCAACTGTTGGAGGACAACTTGAAGTGGCACCTTGTGATTGGGGAATCAAATTCGGGCCTGCTACATCATATATCATCCTCTGATATGGATTTAATTGATTATAATCACTTTGATCCCTAGAGACTTGTGTGTTGTGTCTATCATAAACTTCATCAGATATAAATGGCTCACCATGACATGTCCAGTTATAGTAATTTTCAACGAATCCAAATCTACAAAGATGCTCTGAAACTTTGCTAGATGGTAAAAATCTACCATTGTGACACTTTCTGCACGGACACCTTATCTGATTACCATCCATAAACTCAACATTACTAGCTGCGAAATTTAAAAACTCTTGCAACCCACTCATAAATTCATCAGTTAAACCCCGACGTTCAGGTAAATTCCTATTATACATCCAACTCCTTTCACGCCGCATTATGTCTGTTTTCAATCAATTATATTAATATAAACACCTAGAAATTACAATAATACGAATATACAGTTAGTTCACAAATCAGGATAGATTATATATGTTACATGAGTCGAATGTTTGCAAAATCAGGATATAATAACATATAATTATAAATTTTTTTTCCTACAAAGCAGGTCTACACAAGTACATACTATGAGAAATAGGATAAGCAATTCTGATTTTTCCAACGCCAGCTAAAGATTAGTATCTGAATGTAGATGCTATTAACATTGGTCAGGCTAAATAGATTATCTTTTTTGTTGATTCAATGCATTACTAGTGCATATAAGAAAATACTTTTTCCTATCTCAATTGACAAGATAGTCAAGACTAAGGTCTCCCTTTGCCATCAACCAAGCCTTCCAAGACACAATACCCTTAGCGAGCATTTTAACAATAACCACACATTTGCAACTAGCTATAAACTTGCTTAGGAAAAAGAGGATCCAGCTCTGAAGTATCATTAGAACGCAAAGTTGTCATCTCATCTACCATAGGCTATCTCTAATATTGATCACAAAGTGCTTCTGAGATAGTCCTAGAAAGGAAAAATACAGCTAAAGAAGATACAAATGCAAAGTAATGGGATGACAAAGAAACATAAGAAATGTAATGAAAGAGAGGATGTGGCATTGCACATTGCAAGTGCCTTTTACAGGCTGGAAGGTCCAAATTAGAGGTAAGATTCGTGAGTGTGGATGGTGTTGGGAGAGAAAAGGAGTCTTGAGGAGCATCTATGACATGCTCAGATTTTGATCTTTCTAGTTTAGATATTTCGTGGCCAAGTCTCAGGTGTTGGTATCTCTGTAAGAGAAGATGGTGAATGAAAACACAGTAGGATCATCGAATACCTTCACTAATAACTTAGAGTTAATTGTTCAAGCACACAAAAAGACATGTAAAAATAGAGGCATAAGAGAATCAACAATACACGTGATAAATTCAAAGAAATGATAGTCAAGAAAAGTGATAAATCTAAAGACATTTTTCTCTACAAGGAGATGAGAAGGGCAAAAAAACAAACACATCTAGTGGAAGATGGTATATGGAATCACCAAAAAAAGAGAATGCAGAAGACCATTAAACTATGAAAAACTAAAAGAAAGCAAGCAGAAAATTCAATGAGAATTGCATCAAAACACGAAGTATAGGGAGCAAAGACCTAGCTAGCGGCGGGAACCGGGAAGAACACGAAGCGACCCCTTTCCCCTTCTCTTTGACCTAGCGGCGGGCGGTGGCGGAGTGGGGTGCGGCGGGCGGCGTCGGTCGACCTAGCGCCATTGCGGCCTCGGGTGGGCGGGCTAAGTCTTGGCGGCGGGCTCAGTCTTGGCCGCCGGCCGGACGGCGGGTCGTGGTCGGAACAAGTGCAGTCGAGGCGAGGCGAAGGGAAGATCGGCGCGCGGAGGGGAAAGAAAGGATTCGAGGGTTCGGCTGCGACGCGAGGGGAAGGTAAAGTAAATAAACTTTGCAACGAATCCGGGATTCGTTGCAAAGTTTTGCAACGAATCCGGGATTCGTTGCAAATTTGCAACGAATCCGGGATTCATTGCAAACTTGCAACGAACTGCGAATCGTGATTAGTTGCAAATTCAATTCGGATTCGCAAATATTATATTTTTTAAAACGTTAATAATTTTTAATTTAGCAACAAATCCCCGATTCGTTGCAAATTTGCAACGAATCCCGTATTCGTTGCAAATTTTTAATAAAAAAATATTAAATTTTTTTAGAACGTTAATAATTTTAATTTAGCAACGAATCCCGGATTCGTTGCAAATTTCCAACGAATCCCGGATTCGTTGCAAATTTTTAATAAATTTTTTTTAAAACGTTAATAATTTTAAATTTGCTAGTGAATCCGTGATTCGTTGCACTCGCAATCTAACTGGATTTGTAAAATTTGCAACGAATCCACGGATTCGTTCCAAATTTTTTATAAAAAAAAAAATAAACTTTTTAAAACGTTAATAATTTTTAAAACTTTTTAAAAAGTTTTTAAAAATAAACTTTTTAAAACTTTGCAACGAATCCGTGATTCGTTGCAAATTTGCAACGAATTCCGGATTCGTTGCAAAGTTTTAATAAAAAAATATTATATTTTTTAAAACGTTAATAATTTTTAATTTAGCAACGAATCCCCGATTCGTTGCAAATTTGCAACGAATTCCGTATTCGTTGCAAATATTTAATAAAAAAATTTAATATTTTTTTATTAAAAATTTGCAACGAATCCCCGATTCGTTGCAAATTTGCAACGAATCCCGTATTCGTTGCAAATTTTTAATAAAAAAATATTAAATTTTTTTAGAACGTTAATAATTTTAATTTAGCAACGAATCCCGGATTCGTTGCAAATTTCCAACGAATCCCGGATTCGTTGCAAATTTTTAATAAATTTTTTTTTAAAACGTTAATAATTTTAAATTTGCAACGAATCCGTGGATTCGTTGCAAATTTCTGCAACGAATCCGTGGATTCGTTGCAAAAATTTGCAACGAATCCACGGATTCGTTCCAAATTTTTTATAAAAAAAAAAATAAACTTTTTAAAACGTTAATAATTTTAATTTTGCAACGAATCCGTAATTCGTTGCAGAAATTTGCAACGAATCCAAATATTCGTTGCAAATTTTTTATAAAAAAAAATAAACTTTTTAAAACGTTAATAATTTTAATTTAGCAACGAATCCTGGATTCGTTGCTAAAATTTGCAACGAATCCACGGATTCGTTGCTAATTTGCAACGAATCCTTTATTCGTTGCTAAAATTTGCAACGAATCCAGGATTCGTTGCAAATTTTTGCAACGAATCCGTGGATTCGTTGCAAATTAGCAACGAATAAAGGATTCGTTGCAAATTTTAAAAAAAAAAATTAACTTTTTATTTTTTAATTTATTTTTTAATATTATTATTATTTTTGCAACGAATCCTCGATTCGTTGCAATTTTTAAAAAAATAAATTTTTAACTTTTTAAAACATTAATTTAATATTAAACTTGCAACGAATTCTGGATTCGTTGCTATTTTGCAACGAATCCACGAATTCGTTGCAAAATATTTAAAAATAAACAGAACTTGTTTTCTATTTTTTTTAATAAATTAAATATCTGCGACGAATTCTTAATTCGTTGCTAAATTTTGCGACGAAATTTATTTCCGTCGCAAATATGCGACGAAAAAATAAATTCGTCGCAAATTTCTGCAACGAAATTTGAATTCGTTGCACAAATTTGCGACGATTTTATTTTTCGTCGCAAATTGCCGACGAAAATTTATTTCGTTACAAATTTGCGACGAAACATAAAATTCGTCGCTATATTTGTTGCAGATTTGCAACGAAAATAATTCGTTGCTAAAATTCGTCGCCAAAAAATAGTTTTTTTGTAGTGAGAAGAACCTGCTTTGCATTTTGTGACCAAAATATTGTTAATTTTCAGTGGATCCATATAATTTGAATTCATGAGGAAAGGAGGAGATAGGCCAACATACAAACACTGTTTGCTTCAATTATTTCCAACATCATCTTAGTTTGTTTTACTCTGCAGTATTGGGCATTTGAAGGATGTAGATGGATGCAGTAAGCAAATGTTTAGAATTGTGTTGTAATTGATTTTATACATTCTTTCATGGTGAATATTTTTGGAACATCTTGGCAAGTTTTCCCCTAAATAACTACAGTTATGTAATAGAAACTGATGCAGAAAAGGCCTGCAACTTTGGCAGAACAGAATTACATCTTGGTCAATACTTTCAGATGGAAGCACAAGCACCATAAGAATGACAAAAATAATAATAATAAAATAAAAATAAAACAAGAAGAGAAATACAAAAGGAATCAAATTTTACCCCATCTCAAAGAGAATGAAGGTATAACTTTAACGGTAACATTACCAACTCCACTATTGCTGTTCTAGCAGCTATTGGATTAATTTTGAAACCTTACTCAGAAGCTTCGGATGGTTGAGAAGTTAGAGAATGGTCAGCTTACAAGTTTATTGAAATTGGAAAAGGGAGTAAATAACTTCAATACTAACCTTTCAAGAAGAGGCTTCCTAGCAAATGCTCCAAAGGAAAATATGTACTTTAAGCACAATTCTCCACTTGCCTTGGCAGCTAAAGTATGGTACACATAATCTTCAAAAACAAACAAAAATAATTCCAACTGAGTCTAATGCAAGCAAAGGATCAATTTGTAAAACCTTTTTGATTAAATAACTATCTACATACCGGTCAACAATTTGGATTCCTCCTCAGTTAATACCTCACCAACCGAATATGAGCCAAATCTAGCACTCGTATATCTTTGGACCAGATTTGGGCCCCAAGGACCTAATCCTCTGTACACATTGTAGATATGTAAGATCCTTAAAATACATACCATAAGTAATAATTTAACTAATTACAGGACATAATTTTGAACAACTCAACAGTGGTAAAAAAAAGTCCGCAATCATAACAAGTGATAAAATCTAGATGGATCACATGTAATGTTGCTATTTTAGGAAAACCCGATGGCGACTAATCAAGAAGATCAATAAGAAGACGGATTTGCTTAGGATGAAATAAGACATATTTCTAGCGGTAGTAATTAAAATAGTAATCAAGGTAAAACCACCTCTTTTATAGTACTCAGATAACAATCCAAGTTCATGCATAAACAAATGAACAACGATGAACAATAGTTGGCATCATGAATCATAGGATGCCATATTAAATTGGTTGATACTATGATGTAATTCAAAGGAAGCATTACAAGAATATACTATATAAAGATGTGTTTGCTGCATGATTGAACATTGAAAAATTAAAATTATATGATGCTCTAATGAACAAGTCAACAAGTAGAAGATTTGACCAACAGTGGCCATCAAGCACATAATTATCAATAGACAGTTCAGTGTAATGTATGAAAAGGAGGTAAGTAATATTAACATCCATTAATATTAGAAGGGGAAGTAGAATTGCCCTATAGTTCATGTTGAGCTCAATAACCTTGATATCAGTCATAGAGATCCATTTAATATTGCACATTTTTTATATACTGTTGCTCTGATTTGATAAGGAAATACAGAGCTTGGTTGCCCTTGAGTTGTTCTCTCACTATGCAGTGATAAGACTTAACACAAATATGTGCCAGTTCACTTGTGATATTCCTCGTATGTATGCATTTTATCCATGTACAACATCTAAGGAATGCTGGGGGGAAATAATAAATAATCATTGACCTAAAGAGAAAGCTGCTAGAACATATATATAGAGAGAGAGGCTGACGAAACACAAGGAACAAGCATGCAAGAGGCATATTTATGAAATGAGAAACAAAGGTTATTTTTGCAAAATTACAAAAAAAAATCCAATAAAAAAGTTCTACCTAATGAACTTTTGAGGAGTCACATTGGACTCCCAAAGATGATTTACAAAGACCCCTTTCCAAGTCGCTCTAAATTTGGCCAGCTCTTCTGGCATATGTTCTGACTCTGATGAAAAACCAGCAGGGCCAACCAAAATCAGATGTTGAACATGTTCCGGATGCTGAAAATATATATATATATATATATATATATATATATATGCATGAATAATCAATTTACAAAAGTACATAGGAGGCAGTTAATCTGTAAAGCATTACCTTCAGAGCATACTTTGCTGCGACATAACCTCCAAAAGAATGTCCAAGCAAAATAAACTTGTCAAGATTTTTGGCTTTACGCCAAGCCTCAAAAGAATCAATGAACCATGCCTCAGTCTCTGTAAAATTGAAGAAGAGACAATAGCTTATTTAAATAAAAAAATCTTGAAAATCATATTATAATCAACTAAAACTTATTTCTCAAGAAAAAAATACTGAATACAATACCAAATGCAAGTTTTTAGAGCATCAAATGCAAACAGATGACGAAGAAGGAAAAGATGAAGAAGGTACGAACAATATTGATACCAGTTACTAGATGCAGAACTTATATGAAATATCATCTGTTGAGATATTTGGAATGGCCTTTTCTTTCTTGCTCATATGGCATAAGAATGTTGTAAGAGTTTTTAGCAGAAAGTTATACCAACAAAGCATTTTGCAAAAGAGACAACCAAGCCTGGAGTGTCACAATTCATAAGCAAAACAATGATGACTAAGATGCAGACAGCTTGAGAAAAAAAAAACAACACCAAGAGATCAAATGATTCATGATGTGGAGATAAATTAGTGGTCTAAATGTCACAGTCTTGACTTAGTCAGCAGCGACGTGTACATAAAGGATCAAGGTCAACATGCAAGCCATGTCATGTGTGCAATTATTGAGCATACGTTGTAGTCATTGCGACTGAGTCAGTAAAGGACTCGGCATGGCATGTCGAGTCCCGTAAGGGACTCCGCAGGGTATAACCAAGTAGCAGATTAACTCGGCTGCTCATATGAGACTCAATCGTCCATTGTTAGCTGTTGAAGAGTGACTCGACAATCCTATATAAGAACACAGTTATGTGTGTGAACAATTTGGTCGAAAATGGAAGAGTTACTTGCTGGATTTTGTTAAATGTCAGTGCATGAGTCAATTACAAGGTGTCCCTTCATTTACAGCTTTTCACTTTCATATTCCTGTATACATTTGAATTTATTCTTTAGAAAAGCCGCCCATGTCTCTTCACTTGGCATCTCCACGTATGTACAAATCACCTCTAGACAGCGGAAGAGAAGTGACTCGAATCTTCTTTAGTTCCTCCGTCTTCATTTTTCCATCATTTCCTTATTCTGACTGGAGCATTGGAAGAGATTCGTCAAGGTACGCCTTAGCAACCCTTCTCACTTGGCAGGCATTTCGAAGATTTCTCATCGCTCCAAGGTCGACACGGTGACTTCTCAAGGATCTTGTCTCTTATTATCAACCGGAACATTTTAGCGTCGTTTGTGGAAAAATTTAAGTTGGAACATTGAGATGGGTGAAGCAACACATCAAGATAGCTCCAGACATCATTTCCCTACTCTAGAAGAATTCACGCATATGGTAGATGCGGCGGTTCACAATTATTTTCAACGACAGGAGCTTTTGACAAGGAGCCAGAGGCCACAAGTTAAAGTTTTTTCCTCCCGATGTCCAATTGTCCTGGTGTGCTAAGTGGTCGCTGATGAGACATGTGGCCTCACACGATGAGGGTGTCATCCGCTTCATTGTTGTCCCCGTCCAACCATTGCCGCCAATTCTTCCAGAGATATGTGGCATGGTAAAGCTCCACATTCTCACCTCTTTCTCCGTAACTGTTCAGATGTGAAGTCGTTCGTCTCCCTTGGGTGCGATTGTTTGTGCGCCCGTAATCGTCGCCTCTTCCATGATGGTTCAATCCGAGAAAAAGTGGAGGGGGAGAAAAATCGTGGGGGTGTGTTGCCGTAACGGTCATTGGGAGAAGAAAGCCATTGCGGAGTCGATGCGTGACATGAGGTTGTCATAACCGTCGTCTCCTCGGGTTGTTGGGGAGAAAAACCTTTTCTTTTATGGTCGAGCTCCACCAGCAGGAGGAGGGTAGTCCTTGATTTCGCCAAAAGCGAGTCCGACCTCAATTTCATCCCTTCCCCGCTTTACTCACTGCGAGCTCCGAACAGTCCCTGCTTAGGATTCAACTCCTTTGGAGAGCTCCGATGACAACTTTCCCTTCTTTAATTCTAGTGTCAGGACGATGGGATCCATCGATACTTTGGTACTCACTGCATTCTTTTGGTTGTCTCCTGATCAACTCCTTCGCCGTCTCCTGGACTATGCTTCAAGTGAGGATAATTTGTTGGGAGTTTTTTAGTGGTGTTTATTATTGGTGCAGATGTGGAGTTCTTTTCATCGATGTATCAAGGAGGATGGATTCTCTTCTTCCCCTTCCTTAGCTCAAAGGCTACAGCAAAAAGCTTCTTCCGTGTCGATCGTGCTACGCCCACTCTATGTCTCGTCGTCTTTTGATGATGTCTTTGGAGTTGCCAATAATTCTTTTTGATGATTCTCCAAGCTTTCTGCAAGTCCTAGTAGAACTATGTCGCGACTTCGAGTAAAAACTTGTAGATGAGATACTTCTTCATTGCCAAATTGGAAGGGCTAATTGGAGCATGAGTTAGCTGGGTCTAGCAATAATTGTTCTAATGCTGGAGAATCTTCCATATGCTAGTCTAATACTCCTTCATTATGTGCCAATACATGAAATTGGTGTCTTCTCTTCATGGTTCACCTCTTGAAGGACTCTTGGGATTTCTCTGCAAAGTTCATCTTGGGAGATTCCAGAAATTCCTCTGAGCCAAGAAAATACTAAAATGGGACAGTAATATTATGGGCTTTGAAAAAATCTTTTTTCCCATCATCGCCATCTCAGAGCTAGCTTCTAGATTTTTGACTTGAGGTCACTGTGTATTGTTGGGTCATCAAATTAAGGTATACACCTCTTGGCCATCTTGTTATAGGCTACTCCAATGGTTTAGTCGCCTCATCTGCCCAAGGGTTCGAGAAATTGATGGCTTTAGGTGCTTCAATATTCAAATTGGTATTGATTTTAACTATGCTATATTCCCTTACTATCATGTATTGTCGAGTTGATATGGAGGCTTCAAGACAAATTTTTTGCTGCACTATTTGAAAAAAGCATTGCGTTTAGGAATGCTATGATATTGGTTTATGGCTTCCATGAGTAAATAAGCAATCAGAAATTCAATCGGTCTACATGCAAAATGGGAGAGAGCCATTGGGATGTTGTCAGTATCTATTTTTTCAATAACTTTGTCTTGGCCAATCCTATGCAATGACAATTGATGTTACAGGTCAGCTTAATTCTTTCTTTGTCCATTTCTTTCTCTTGAATTTTCAGATCAATCTTATCAAGATTCATAAGCTTTGCTTGGAGCTCCTCTGGTGAGGCAAAAGTCGGCCTTCTAATTCAACTATCTTGGCTTTCAATTATTCTTGGGTAAGATTGTGAAAGATGGAGTTCTCGAAGCTAAGTTTCTCTTATTCTTTTATTGTTGGTTTTGATATCTTCAAGTTCTGCTAAACCATTGTTAAGTCACTACCCCTCGGTTAAAGTTGCCAAAAGTGTCACGGATAGACTTATTGGGTGTTCCAGGTGTTGTGGCATCGTTGATTTTGTTAATCTGAATGAATAAGTAATATCAGATCTAATAGAAGATGAAAGATTTTCGAAGCCCAATTTGTATTCTGCCTTGTTGTCTGATTGCATTGCTTGACTTACGGAATCACTATCATGCCCATCTACTAAGTCGTATTCGGAGTATTTATCCCATCATGGTTGCTAAATACACACCTTTGGAGCTCATCATTATTGCGTTTATAAGTTAAAAAGTTTGACTCAAGAGATGCAGTCTATTGTACTGCTCTCAACTTCATATATTGTTCTCAATCTTGGAGTCGCCGCAAATGTTGTGAGGTTAAGGTGTATTCCTTTATTTAGGCTTATATTTTCAAATACATTTAGCACCTATGTCCGGGGTGGCACTGTCTTCTAAATACAAATATTTTGCATGGAGATTAACCACTGATATATATTGGATTATTTCTAACTTGATCCTAGGAAAATTCACATTCTGTTAATATGTCGATTCAGTTATATATATGGTCTCCCATCCTATACCCATGATGTCAAGATTACCTTGTTGCTCCCTAGGCTCCATTAACTTATTTCTATCAATTTGTTGGTTCTAAATTTAAGTGGTCTTGGATTCCTCCATCATTGCTCGAGAGTTTCAGTGATTTTATTATTCTATCCCCGATTTCACAAATATTCAAAAGTTGTAGGATCGATTTTATTAGTCTCTCTTTGACTCCATGGGTATTCAGGAGCCAAGGAATTGAAATGGTCTTCCATATTAGTCTCTCTCCGACTCCACGGATATTCAAGAGACGTGAGATCAATTTTATTAGTCTCTCTCCGACTTCGTAGGTATTAGAGAATCGTAGAATCGAACTTATTATTCTCTCCCTTACTATGCAGATATTCAAGAGTTAAGAGATTGAGTATTAATATATTCCCCTGTCAAGGACAGATTGCCTCCGAATCATTTCTTTGTTAAGCACAGAGTGATTTCAGTTCAGACCTTTGTTAAGTACAAAGTGATTTCAGTTCAGACTTCTGTTAAGCACAAAGTGATTCCTCAATCAGGGACAGAGTCACCTACAATATTTCCTTTGTCTATATCTCCACTTGGGAGGTCGATTCTATTGGTGCAATAGACCTCAGGTCAATATTGACGAAGCTCGAGTGGGACTCGAGTAGTATTTTGATGTTTGACAATACATATGATAGTATGACTAGTGGATGGTTCGGGACATCCAAGGTCATATAAGGAGATTGTTAAGAGGAGATTACTGGAGCAATCAACCTCAGGTCAAGATTGACCAAACTCGAGTAAGACTCGAGTGAAAGTCCAAGTATGAATACTTGACAAGAAAAAATCCAAGTTTGAAGACTTGACAATGGAGAAGTCCAAGAATGGATCCTTGATAAGGAAAAGTCAAGTTTGGAGACTTGACAATGGAGAAGTCCAAGAGTGGATTCTTGGCAAGGAAAGTCCAAGTTTGAAGACTTAGCAAGGGAAAGCCCAAGTATGAATACTTGGTAATGGACAAGTCCAAGTGTATAGTCTTGACCGTGTAAGTCTAAGTGTGTAGTCTTAGCGGCATAAATCCAAGTATGAATACTTGGCAAAGGAAAGTCCAAGGGTGTAGTCTTGACTGTGTAAGTCCAAGTGTGTAGTCTTGGCGGTGTAGGTCCAAGTATGGATACTTGGCAAAGAAAAGTCCAAGGATATAGTCTTGACCGTGTAAGTCCAAGTGTGTAGTCTTGGCAGCGTAAGCCTCAGAGGTGTAGCCTCTTGGTAAAGGAAGACTCGGTAGCATGATAAAGCCGATGGAAGCACTTGAAGGCTAGCGCAAGGATGAGGAGTCGTGGACTCAAACCAAAGGCATGAGACTGATGGAAGTTGCTTGAAGACTTATGTCTAGACTAAGGGTAAGTGTTAAGTATGAGGGAATCATACTTGGGTCTTAAACTTCAGTTTTGAGGATTACCAATCGACTAAGACTTGGTTCAGTCGACTAGTCGAGTGCTCAGCACTCAAGAGCTCAAAAGACTCGAGCAATCAATTGGGATTATAGACCAGTCGATTGGTCGAGTATCGGATTGGCCCGAGCTAGTGCTCGGTGGACTGCGACTCGGGAAATTGACTGGTGCAAGGGCAGTCGGTTGGTGGTTTAGGCTAGTCGATTGGACACTAGCAGTCAACTGTTGGGATTGAGTAGTTGACTGGCTTTAGTAGACAAGAGCACAGAATGTTTCTGAATTGACTGTTGGCTCATGGCAGTCGACTAATGATTATTGACAGTCGACTGCTGGATTAGGACAGTCGACTGATCGGCCAAATCTGACGTGGATTAGTCCATTATGAGATAACGGTATGGTGAACAATCGACTGATGGGTAAGGTCAGTTGACTAATCAGTAGAAAATCAGTCCGAAGGGAGCTTTAAAAGGAGGTTGCGGTGGACATTTAAAGACACCGGTTCTTAAGGATTTTGCAGGGGAAACGTTGCTGTGATTTCAGACCTTCAAGGCATCCCAAAGTAACCAAAAGCAAAGGTATCAAAAGCTCTTCATTATAAAGTGTTCTTTGCATTTGTATTTCGCTTTATACTTATATTTTGGTTGTCTTCTTGTATAGCTTCATCTTGTAAGAGATTTCTCCTCCTCCGGAAGTTTCCAAGAAGGAGAAAGAGTTAGTGGTGGTGCATCACTAGAACTCAACCGTGGAGTAGGAACTATGGTTCCGAACCATGTAAAATCCTGTGTTGTGAATGTGTATTTATTTTTGTCATGTGTACTTTGTATTTCCGCTGCGCTAACACTTTTATAGACAAGAACACAATCAAAAGAAATCGAACAATCATAATTCACCCTCTCCAGCGCGATCACAAGATCCTCAAAAGATTCAGCACTCAGGCCCACTTCAAGTATGATAAGAAATTTTGAGTTAATTCGAAGTCTTATTCAGGTTGTATGTCTCTTAATTTTCCAAATTGACTTGTTACACTCTTGGGAGGTGCATCGAGCATTTATCTCTACCATCTAGGTCGGATTCTTCATCTATTATGAATAGAATATCTCCACGATCTAGGACAAATTCTACATTTGTCAGTGACAGAATATCTCCAACATCTAGGATAGATTCTCCATCTGTTGGGTATAAGCTCTCCAGTTACTCCCCCAATTCGGACATAGTCGTGGATTGAGCATTTATCTCCACTGTCTGAGATGGATTATCCATCTGTCAAGGACAAAGTATCTCCACCATCCAGGATGAATTCTCCATCTATCAAGGACAAAGTATCTCCACCGTTTGGGTTAGATTCTCCATCTGTCAGGGACAAACTCTCCAATTACTCCCCTAACTCGGACATAATCGAGGATTAAGCATTTACCTCTTTCATCTGGAACGAATTCTCCATCTGTCAAGGGCAAAATATCTCCACCATCTGGAATGAATTCTTCATCTATTAGGGACAGACTCTCCAGTTACTCTCCAGACTCAGACATAGTCATGGATTGAACATTTATCTCTACCATTTGGGACCAATTCTCCATCTATCAGGAACAGAGTATCTCCACCATCTAGGACGAATTCTCCATCTATCAGGGATAGAATATCTCCAACGTCTAGGATGGATTCTCCATCTATTTGGGACAAAAATTTTCCAAGAATGACTATAATCTCAAGTCAGTTGGCTACATCTCCTTCGACTAGACTAAAAAAGGAGGCAAGTGGTTTGGAGATAAGTTAGCCGTCTATGTGTCACAGTCTTAACTTAGTCAACAGCGACGCGTACATAAAGGGTCAAGGTCAACACGCAGGTCATGTCATGTGCGCAGTTATTGGGCATACCTTGTAGTCATTATGACCAAGTTAGTAAAGGACTCAACATTGTATGCCCAAGTAACAAATTAACCAGGTTGCTTACTAATACAAGTATAATACTGTACATGGGACCCATAAAGAGTCAGTAAGCAGGAAGCGGAGCGAGTTGAGAGAGGAGCGACTCAGGAAGCAAAGAACTCGGAAGTCAAGAAGATGAGAAGTCAGGAATCCAGAGACCATAAGAGAGATTCCTCCTTATGTCTATTACATTTGGTCCCCCAACAACCTCTCATAATGATGGTTGTTGAATACGTAACACGTCAGGTGGAGATTTCTTACAAAGATTGTCACCTAATGGCTTACTAAAAGGCATCACAGAAGAGTAGTCATGGAGGAAGAAATACCTCGGAGTTACTATACAAAGAGAGGGTGAAGGTAAAGAAGGGCGCAGGCACTTTTTGCTACTGCATACTTTCTACATTCATCTTTTTTATCTTTCCTTGTCTGACTTAAGCTTCAGTAGGTCGTAGCTAGATCACCGGTCGTCATCTGACCCCTACCTAAGATAACACAGGGAGTCCCCTCTTTGACCTCTGTTTCAGAGGAGGACCCTGTAATCCTAACCTGCCACCAATTGACAACGATCGTTCAGAAAGCAGTGGAGGAGGCGCTAGCCCAAGGAACAAGGAAGATTAACCAGCCTCCAATCAACCCACAAGGAGGAGGAGCTTCACCTTCCTCAAGGGAGCAGTTTCCCCCTGTTTCTCCCGCTTCGAACAAGAGGAAGGGGAAGGAGGTCCAGGAGGATAATAGATCCGCTAGGGACCGTACACTAGTCCAGAGCGGCCCTCACCTTGCATACGAGGAGCAGGGAGACGGTCAACTGATGGCGCATAAACTATAAAGAAAGTTGTCTCCATTCACGGAGGAGATTATACTAGAAAAGTTCCCATCTAATTTTTGTTCGCCTCAACTAAAGGAATACGATGGCACGGAAGACCTAGAGGATCACCTCTATAAGTTCGAGAATATAGCTCTACTGCACCAGTACTCCGACGCCATCGAGTGTCAAGTGTTCATCACCACCTTAGTGTGGTTGGCATAGAGGTGGTTCCAATTACTCCGACTAGGATTTTTGACAGAGTTCGAAGACTTGTGTGAGGCGTTTCTGTAGCACTTTGCTACCTGCAAGAGGTATTGCCCGACTATTTTGAGTATGTTCAATGTAAGACAGGAGACGATTAAGCCTTTGAGAGGATATATCCAATGGTTCACTGAAGCTGCCTTGGAAGTCCCTATGGCTGCTCCCGAGGTTGGGATGGTGACAGTTTTCTAAGGATTGAAGGATGAAGCCTTTTTCCATTCACTGGTGAAAAAGCCCTCAGGAAGTTACGATGAATTACTCGGTCAAGTCAAGAAGTACAATAACATGGAAGAAGCGCATAAGTCCCGATATACAATAAAGGAGTAAATCAGAGGCTCCAACTCATCTGAAAAAAGTAGCATACCTCTATTGAATGTGCCTAGATCGGATGGTTGTAAATTGGTCCCAATAGAGGCCCCCCGAGTGAAACCTCTAGGGATAATAATAGCAGAATATCCACCGCGACCCCGAGCTGCTCAAGAGAGACCCCTAGAGGTTAGCAAGGTGCATCAGCCCTTATAGCGGTATACCGGAAATACTGTTTCATGGAAGAAGACAAAAGAGAGGTTTTCCGAGAAGAAGGGAAGAGTGAAGATGGTCAAATGGCGTAGCACATGTACTGTCCCATTTCGCATCAAATAGTTACATTTCCATCATCGTGTTTTTGAAGTTCAGTTCTTGAAAGCATTACTTGCACAACCTAACATAAGCAATTTGTAAGCCCTCGACTTGGGCGAAGCGTTATTGCTCCCCCAAGTGACAGAGCGGATAGAAACGAAGTGTTATTATTCTCCCAACATAGTGCAGCAGGGAGAAGTTCAGTTTCTATTCGCCTCAACCAAAGCAATTTATAAGCCATCGACCCGACCAAGGTATTCTCTTTATTATTCCCCCGACAGAGTGCAGTGGAGAGGAACAGTGTTTCTATTCAGTCAGACCGACACAATTTATAAGCCCTTGACCCAGCCAAAGTATTCTCTTTATTATTCCCCCGACAGAGTGCAGTGGGGAGGAGCGGAGTTTCTATTCAGCTTAGCCAAGACAATTCGTAAGCCCTCAACCTGCCCAAGGTATTCTCTTTATTATTCCTCTGACAGAGTGAAATGGGGAGAGTGAAGTTTCGATTCGGCCCATCCGAGGCGGTTTGTAAGCCCTCGGCTTGACTGGAGTGCGTTGAAATGTAATGCCCCTGAACATGAGAAGTGGCATGGACTTTGCCCATCCGAGACAATTCGTAAGCCCTCAGCCCAATTGGAGGGCGTCAAAGAAGTGTAATGTCCTCGGACCTAAGAAGCGGGATGGACTCAGTTCGTTCAAGGTAATTCGTAAGCCCTCGGCTCGGCTGGAGTGCATCGAAGAAATGTAATTCCCCCGAACCTGAGAAGCGAAGTGGACTCTGCCCATCCAAGACGGTTCGTAAGCCCTCGACCCAGTTAGAGTGCATCGAAGAAGTGTAATGCCTCCGGACCTGAGAAGCAGAGTGGATTCTGCCCATCCGAGACAATTCGTAAGCCCTCGGCCCGGCTGAAGGACGTCAAAGGAATGTAATTCCCTCGGATATGAGAAGCGGGGTGGACTCTGTTCATCCGAAGCAGTTCGTAAGCCCTCAGCCCAGTTAAAGTGCGTCGAAGAAATGTAATTCCTCCGACCTTGAGAAGTAGGGTGGACTCTGCCCATCCAAGGCAGTTCGTAAGCCCTTGACTAAGTTGGAGTACGTCGAAGAAGTGTAATGCCCCTGGACCTGAGAAGTAGAGTGGACTCTACCCATCCGAAATAGTTCGTAAGCCCTCGGCCCAGCAGAAGTGTGTCGAAAGAATGTAATTCCGTCAAACATGAAAAGCGGGATCGACTCTGCCCATCCGAGGCAATTCGTAACCCCTCGGCCCAGCTGGAGTGCGTCGAAGAAATGTAATTCCTTTAGACCTAAGAAGTGGGGTGGACTCTCCCCATCCGAGACAGTTCCTAAGCTCGTTAGAGTGCATCGAAAAAGTGTGATGCCTCCGGACCTGAGAAGCAGGGTGGACTCTACCTATTCGAAGCAGTTTGTAAGCCCTCAGTCTGGCTGAAGTGAGTCAAAAGAATGCAATTCCCCTGGACCTGAGAAGCGGAGTGGACTTTGCCCATCCAAAGCAGTTTATAAGCTCTCGACCCAACTAGAGTGCATCGAAGGAATGTAATTCCTCCAGACCTAAAAAGTAGAGTGGACTTTGTCTATCCGAGGCAGTTCATAAGCCCTCGTCCTGGCTGGAGTGTATCAAAGAAGTGTTGTTATAAAGTGAAGTATGTTGTTGTGTCCAGGCGAGGCAATTCGTAAGCCCTCAACCCTGCTTCAATGCTTTCCTATGAAGTGTTGTTATGAAGTGAAGTATATTGCAGTGTCCGAGCTACAATTCGTAAGTCCATAGCCCGACTTGGAGGTCTTCCTATGAAGTGTTGTTATGAAGTGAAGTATGTTGTGATATCCAAGCGAGGCAATTCGTAAGTCCTCGATTTGACTCCGATGCTTTCCCACGGATGGTTGTTATGAAGTACAGTATTTTCACCCGCCCGATTGAGGTAGTTCGTAAGCTCTCAACTCGGCTCGGGCATGCTTTTATGAAGCGTCATCTAGAAAGAAGTGTTTTCACCCGTCCAGATCGAGGCAATCCATAAGCCCTTGGTTCGGCCAAAGTGGGGCATATATGAGAAAGGGCCTATTGACGTTCGGCTTCTTCGAATCGTCTGAATCAAACCTATTCGAATCATCTGACTATTCAAAGGGGGTGCCATATGATACGAGTATAATATGGTACATAGGACTCATAAAAAGTCAGGAAGCGGGAAGCGAAACAAATCGGGAGTGGGGCAACTCGAGAAGTAGAGAACTCAAAAGTCAAGAAGATGAGGAGCCAGAAACTCGGAGACTACAAGAAAGATTCCTCCTTATGCTTGTTACATTTGGTCCCTCGACAACCTCTCCTAATGATGATTGTTGGATACGTAGTACACCAGGTGATCCCATGCAGAGATTGTCCCCTAACAGCCTACCAAAAGGCATCACAGGAGAGTAGTCGTAAAGAAAGAAATACCTCGAAGTTACTATACAAAAAGAGGGTGAAAGTAAAGAAGGGTGTTGTCACTTTTTGCTACTACATACTTTCTACATTCATCTTCTTCATCTTTCCCTATTTGACTTAAGCATCGGAAGAGCGTAGTTGGATCATCGACGGTAGTCTGACTTGTGTTATCTTGGACATGGATTATGGTTGTGACCGTGAGAACCCACCCTCTCCCAAGGACTCGATGAAAGGGGCCAAAAAGCAATCGCATCACTCATATTGAGACTCATTCGTCCATTGTTAGCTATTGAAGAGTGACTCAGCAATCCTACATAAGAACTTAGTTATGTGTGTGAACAATCTTAGTCAAGAATGAAGGAGCGGAGTGGACTTTGCCCATCTGAAGCAGTTCATAAGCTCTCGACCCGGCTAGAGTGCGTCGAAGGAATGTAATTCCCCCGGACCTAAAAAGTAGAGTGGACTTTGTCTATCCGAAGGGGTTTGTAACCCCTCAACCCGACTAGAGTGCATCAAAGAAGTGTTGTTATGAAGTGAAGTATACTGTTGTGTCCAGGCGAGGCAATTCGTAAGTCCTCAGCCCCGCTTCAATGCTTTCCTACGAAGAGTTGTTATGAAGTGAAGTATATTACGGTGTCCGGGTGATGTAATTCGTAAGCCCTCAGCCCGGCTTGGAGGTCTTCCTACGAAGTATTGTTATGAAGTGAAGTATGTTGTGATGTCCGGGCGAGACAATTTGTAAGCCCTCGACTCGGCTCCGATGCTTTCCCACGGATGGTTGTTATTAAGTTAAGTATTTTCACCCGCCCGATTGAAGTAGTTCGTAAGCCCTCAACTCAGCTCGTGCATGATTTTATGAAGCCTCGTCTGGAAAGAAGTATTTTCACCCGTCCAAATCGAGGCAATCCATAAGCTCTCAGTCCGGCCAAAGTTGGGCATATATGAAAAAGGGCCTATTGATGTCAGACTTTTTCGAATCGTCTGAATCAGACTTATTTCAATCATCTGACTATCCAAAGGGGGTGGCATATGATACAAGTATAATACGGTACATGGGACTCATAAAGAGTCAGGAAGCAGGAAGCAGAGTAAGTCGGAAGCGGGGGCGACTCGGGAAGTAGAGAACTCAAAAGTCAAGAAGATGAGGAGCCGAAAACCCGGGGATCACAAGAAAAGTTCCTCCTTATGTTTGTTACATTTGGTCCCCCAACAACCTCCTGATGATGATTGTTGAATACATAGTACACCAGGTGAAGATTCCCTATAGAGACCATCTCCTAACGGACTATCAAAAGGCATCATAGGAGAGTAGTTGTGGAGGAAGAAATATCTCGAAGTTGCTATACAAAGAGAGGGTGAAAGTAAAGATTTTTGCTACTACATACTTTCTGCATTCATCTTCTTCATCATTCCCTGTCTGACTTAAGCATCAAAGGATCGTAGTCGGATCATCGACGGTAGTCTGACTTGTGTTATCTTGAGCAGGGATTATGATTATGGCCGTGAAAACCCACCCTTTCTCGAGGACTCGACGAAAGGGGCCAAAAAGCAACCGTATCACTCATATTGAGACTCGGTCGTCCATTGTTAGCTGTTGAAGAGTGACTCAACAATCCTATATAAGAACTCAGTTATGTGTGTGAATAGTCTAGTCGAGAATGAAGGAGCTATTTGCTGAATTTTGCTAATTATCAGTGCATGAGTCGGTTACAAGGTGTCCCTTCATTTACAGCTTTTCACTTTGCATTTATATTTTTTCTTCAGAAAACATCACCTATGTCTCTTAACTTGGCATCTGTTGGAGATTCTGGGATCATGCACAGCGGAATAAAGCGAATAAAATAATTTCTATTCCATCCCAAATATCCCCTGGAGGCAAGGAAAACTTGCTTTGGCATAATCGCATAAAAACTCACAAGGAGAAGGAGAAGTTATACCTTCGGGATTCTTTTGAATTCGTCGAAATCATAAGCAAGACCAACGGACCTGGGATCACCTGAGATAACTCTTAGAGCAACAAACCTTTGTCTCCAATTAGTACTAGCCAATCGGCGGAGACAAGAGAAGAGGAGAGAGGAAAAATGACTACCAAGGGAAAACCTAAACCACTCTTAGTCAAAGATTATCAAGGGATCTATTTATAGATCGCTTGATTAGGTCATCTTATGAGGTTTAAACGGAACATATTTTACCATAATTATTCCATAATTAAGTTAAGAACAATCTAGGAAATTTCTATAAAAAAAAATCTCCAAAATCGACGGAACCACGACACGGCCGTGTGGATTCACACAGCCCCGCCGTGCCAGGACACACGACTTGGCCGTGTGTCCTTCTGGGCACAGCCTAGTTCAGCCATTTTTCCGGCCAGAGCTAGGCACGACCCTTGTCAAGTTAGGCACGGCCGTGTGAGGCTCTGTATGGTCCGTTTGACTTCGTTTAAGTGTGATATGGTCGTGTCATGTCCAACAAAGCCATAAGAGGTTCCATAGCCTCCGTTTCGCACCCCCTTTGGTCTGGTCCAACTAGACATATCCTCTCTCAACGAGAATCTCATTCTCAGACTTGTTTTACATCTCGAGATCACCCATCGTGCATATGACCCTATAGGTTCCCGGTTATATTGGTCATTCATAATTAACCCCTTAATTATGAATAGAACATGAGTGACACTTAGTAGTACATCATGACCCCTAATTGACCGAAAAGTCTAAATCGACTTCAGAACATTTTCTGAACCCTTCAACAGCTTCAGTTGTTCGTATCTTGTTCCATTTACTCATCCTATACCCACTTAGTTCAGGACATGGTCTCTGTGTTCGTCCCCACTAGGCTGACTACGTCACACCTAACCCAAGTTATTTTTCTTGTCCTGTGGATTCAAATTACTCCTACATGTTCCCAAGAAGACCATCTTCTTAACATGCTTGCTCTGGTCAGACTTCTGAGTAACAATCCTGACAAGAGACCTAGGGTATACATCTCCTTTATCAGGAGAGGTGAATCCTCTATGGGTTGTTCAAACACCTTCGATCAATTTGTCTTATACTCAATCATCCCAGAGTTACACCTACTATGTAGATGACTGCGAAGAAGTCAAAGTACAAGACGCCAAAATCAAGGTGACTTGAATACCTCAAATCTAAGGAAGCTCGCTCTCAAGCTGCAATGAGATATTCAACGACATATAGAACCATATGAAGTCTCATAGCAGGTCATTCCAATGAACTAGTTACCATAACTAACATCCACATATTCACTCTCAGCATTTCCATGCTTCCATTTAGTGAGTACCGAATGCTTGGATAAACCAAAGAGCATAACATGTGCTAGTCTCACAGAATTGATGATGCTCAATCTCATCAATTCATCGACTAGGAATAGTTTCAATACTTGTATATTTACACATGATGAGATAACCACTAATTGTGATCCAATCACAATTTCTCTCATGTTACGCATCGTATTGTGAACTTCAGTATATGAGTTTAAGATCCAATCAAATTCATAGATAATGTATACTCAAATAGTGAATTCTATTAATAACTTCTAAGGCGATTGCCTTAAAACACCTCTCAATTACATCAAACTCCCACTTGACCTACAGTCAATCACCTTGATATCTAATACTGTAGGCTTCTATATGCCTCTCGAACTTTTCTTAGGGAAGAGGCTTTGTCAAGGGATCTGCTAGATTCCTATCAGTGGAAACTTTCTCTATTTGTACGTCTCTTCTATCAATGATCTCTCTGATCAGATGGTAACGACGTAGTACGTGTTTGGATCGCTGATGAAACCGTGGTTCCTTCGCCTATGCAATGGCGCCATTGTTGTCGCAGTAAATTGATAATGCTTCAACAATGCTCGAAACTACTCCAAGTTCAGTAATGAACTTCTTGATCCAAACCGGCTCCTTTGCTGCTTCAGAAGCTGCAATGTACTCTACCTCTGTAGTTGAATCAACAACGGTGTCTTGCTTGGAACTTTTCCAACTCACCGCACCTCCATTCAAGATGAATATATATTCAAACTGAGATTTGAAATCATCCTTATCTGTCTAGAAGTTGACATTAGTATACCCGCTTACTACCATATCACCTCCTCCATATACCAAGAATAAATCCTTAGTCCTTCTCAACTACTTAAGGATTGTCTTGACAACCACCCAATGGTTTATACCAGGATCCGACTGGTATCTACTCGTAACGCTCAAAGCGTACGATACATCGAGCCTCATATATAACATAGCATACATAATCGATCATATAGCTGACGTATATGAGATCTGACTCATGTGAATCCTCTCGTCTTCCATGCGCAGGCACATAGACTTCGAAAGATGAATCTCATGCCTCATGGGAATAAAATCTTTCTTGGATTCTTCCATGCTAAACCGTTTTAGTACTTTGTCTATGTATGTAGACTGCGAAAGACCAAGCAACTGATTCGATCTATCTCTATAAATCTTAATCCCCAAAATATAAGTTGTTTCTCCCATGTCTTTCATGGAGAACATTTTGGATAACCAGACCTTGACTGTTTGTAAAACAGGAATATCGTTTCCTATAATTAATATGTTATCGACATACAATACTAGGAACACAACCGCACTCCCACTAACCTTCTTATACACACATGGCTCCTCAGGATTTTGTGAGAAATCAAACTGTTTGATTGCCTCATCAAAACGGATATTCCAACTCCTGGATGCTTGCTTCAATCCATAAATGGAACGTTGAAACTTGCATACTTTGTTCTTGTTAATGGATGTGAAACCCCCAGATTGTATCATATATACATCCTCAGACAGGTTTCCATTAAGGAAAGTTGTTTTCACATCCATCTGTCATATCTCATAATCAAAATGAGCCGCCATGACTAGGAGTATCCGAATGGATTTAAGCATAGCTACTGGTGAAAAAGTTTTGTCATAGTTAACACCTTGTCTTTGACGATAGCCTTTTGCCACTAATCTAGCTTTATAGGTAATAATATTACCATCCATGTTGGTTTTCTTCTTGAAAATCCACTTACACCCTATAGGCGTTATGCCTTCGGGTGGGTCTACTAGGTTTTAAACCTGATTTTCATATATAGAATCCATTTCTTATTTCATGGCTATTAGTCATCTATCCCTGTCCGAACTATTCAATGTCTCATTGTAACTAGTAGGTTCCTCATCATCTATGAGCAAAACGTCATTAGATTCACTTATGAGAAATTCATATCTCTTATGAATCCTACGTGTCCTATTAGATCTACGAGGAGGTGGTGTATTATCAGGTTCAACTATTACCTCATCCGAATGAATAATTAGCTATGGTTCTTAACTAGGCATCTCTTCTGTGTCTATCGGAGTCTCTTGAACTACACTTAGTTCAACCTCACTCCTACTGTTTTCCAGTAAGAGAAACTCCTCTAGACATACAGCATGCCTTGAAACAAACACCTTGGGTAACCCCTCGTTTCCTTAGGGTAACCAATAAATAGACACTTATCATACTTAGCCTCCAGCTTGTCTGATATTGTCCTCTTCACATAAGCAGGACAACCCCATATCTTCAAATAAGATAAATGAGGTTTTCTACTATTCCACATCTCATATAGAGTAGTAGAGATTGTCTTAGTTGGGACTCTATTTAACAAGTAAACAGCAGTTTCGAGTGCATAACTCCAAAAGGTTTTTAGAAGACTTGCATGCTGCATCATTGACCTAACCATGTCCAACAAAGTTTGATTTCGCCTTTTAGCCACACCATTATGTTGTGGTGTGTAAGGTGGAGTCCTTTGGGACAAGATGCCATTGTCCCTTAGATAATTTTGAAACTCTTGGCTTAAGTATTCACCACCTCGATCCGATCGAAGTATTTTAATACTTTTTCCAAGTTGTTTCTCTACTTCCTTTCTAAAATCTTTAAACCTTTCAAAGACTTTAGACTTGTATCTTAACCGATACAAATACCCATATCGTGAATAATCATCGATAAAGGTAACGAAGTAGCTATAACCACCTATGGCATGAGTTGACATTGGTCTGCATACATCGATATATATAAGGCCCAATACCTCAACTGCTCGTTCACCCTTTCCTCTGAAAGGTAGTTTAGTCATCTTTCCTTTTAAGCATGAAACACATGTGTCTAATGAATCTGATTCATAAGACTCCAAAATGCCAAACCTTTGCAGTTTGGACATGCGTTCATTGCTTATATGACCAAAACGACAATGCCATAAATGCGAGGTTAATTGATTATCTAACTTAACGCGTTTGCTATTTGATTCGATATTGAATATCTCGTTGGATGTATCTAACGTGTAGATTCCATTATTTAATATCCCAGTAGCATAAAGAACACCATTTAACGTAATGTAACAACAATTATTACTAAACGTCAAATGATAACCTTTCTTATTCAAATATGAAATAGAAACAATGTTCTTTATTAATATAGGAATATAAAAACAATCATCCAACTCTAAGACTAGTCCCGTAGGAAGTCGCAACATATAAGTACCCTTGGCTACTGCAGTAACTTTTGCTTCATTGTCAATCCTTAGATCTGCTTCTCCCTTAACCAGTCTTCTTCTGTTCCTAAGTCCCTGTATGTCATTACATATATGAGAGTTACACCCGGTATCAAATACCCAAGTGCTAGAAGAAACAGTATGACATTCAATAATAAATATGCCTAAAGTAGATTGGGCATCAGATGCCCTTTTCTGCTTCAGTGACTCCAGATACTGTTTGCAGTTTCTCTTCTAATGACCATCCTTGCCACAATGATGGTAGGTGCCCTTGGGAGTTATTTCTTCCTTCTTTGCCTTCTCCCCTTTAGCTTTGGTTTTTGACTTCCTCTTAGAACTTTTCTTTGAGGAGTCTACCAGCATCACCGTCTACTGTTCTTTCGCAACAGATGACTCCATTATTTTGAACATATTGATCAATTCAGGAATCGTGGACTCAATCTTATTCATCTGATAGTTCATCACAAATTGTGAATAGCTACAAGTCAGATTGTGAAGAATTAAGTCAATATTTAATTAATAGTCCATGAAAAATCCTAATGATCCCAATCGCTCAATATAGCTATTCATCTTTAGTGCAAACTGCACTGCAGATGAACCATCCTACATCTTCGAGCGAAAGAGGAGCTGGGTGACCTCGAACCTTTCAGATCGTGCCTGCTCATCGAACAACTCTCGAAGATGAAAGATAATTGTATTAGCATCTATATGCTCATGTTGCTTCTGTAACTTGGGAGACATCGACGCTAGCATAATGCAACTCGCCATCTCAGAGTCAGCAACATGTTTCTGATAAGCCAACTTTTGATCACCAGATGCATTATCTGCAGGAGGTTTGGGAAGAACCTCTTCAAGGACATAAGCTAACTTTTCAACCTTGAGAATAATTCTCAGGTTGCGAAGCCAGTCCAAGAAGTTTGACCCAGTCAATTTATTTTTGTCTAAAATCGAACGTAAATTAATGTAGGTTGACATTGATGTTCTAATTAGTACCTAAACATACAAAAAGAGGTGTATAAGAGAGATGAATTTATAGTAATGTAAACAATTTACATTAACAAGAAACTCCCACTATTTTTATCAAATTCAATAGCCCTCACTTTGAATTCGAGAGATGGTAGGTGATCTCTTAGTGGGTTGATACCCATTATAACTAAGAACAACCTTGGAGAGAGTCCAATAAGTCATTCATAGTCATAATGTTATGTATCAACAGTACCCATTATATATCAAATATATAACTATCATTTTATGCTATCAACTAATTGAATGTTCACATATACATTAGGTTGTTAACTCATTAATATATATACATCCAATGCATATCACCTAATTGCACCTCTGTCCACATTGACTTTAGAGAGAGTCCAACAAATCAATGCTTTCAGTTAGGGTTGGCCCATTAATCGTGAGATCAAATTTAAATGATCTGAACACATCCAATTTACAAGTCAGAGAGAGTCCAACAACCCAAACTTGAAATTGACCTCTAGTTCTTACCATTTAAAATAAACATCAAATCTCGTATGAATTGAACATGCTCGATGTCATGTCAGGCTTGGAGAGAGTCCAACAACCCAAACACGAAAAAGAACTCTAGTTCAACCATATTAATGGAAGGTGTTAGCCCTAATATTTGCACGAGGGATTTCAAGTTGTTATGGGTCTCATCTATAAAAGGAAATAAATCTAAATATGAAAAATCCAAGGTCACATTAGGAAATAAATTTCCCGATGTAAACGTGAGTCTATGCTTAAGCTCTAACGATGCGGCCAACACCTTCGGTGTTTCTAGGCTCATCCTCGGTATTTCCTTTTTAGGTTACAAACATATCTTATATGTAAAATCAAACATACTTTAATCTATCATATAGATAAACATGGCACATGTATATTAAAACATCAAACATGCTTTAAATATTCTCCTACAACATGTAATCTATGTCAAACGAACGAGATGACTCTGATACCACTTGTTGGAGATTCCGGTATCATGCGCAGCGGAATAAAGCGAATAAAATAATTTTTATTCCATTCCAGACATCCCTTAGGGGTCAGGAAAACTTGCTTTGGCATAATCGTATGAAAACTCACAAGGAGAAGGAGAAGTTATACCTTCGGGATTCTTTTGAATCCGTCGAAATCACAAGCAAGACCAACGAGCCTTGCCTCTATCAGTATCCACGCTGGGACCACTTGAGACAACTCCTAGAGCAGCAAACCTTTGTCTCCGATTGGTGTTGGTCAACCAGCGGAGACAAGAGAAGAGGAGAGAGGAAAAACGACTACCAAGGAAAAACCTAAACCACTCTTAGCCAAAGATTATCAAAGGATCTATTTATAGATCTCTTGATTAGGTCATCTTATGAGGCTTAAACGGAACATATTTTACCATAATTATCCCATAATTAAGGTAAGAACAACCGGAAAAATTTCTATAAAGAGAAATCTCCAAAATCGACGAAACCATGACACAGCCGTGTGGATTTACACGGCCCGACCATGCCAGGACACACGACCTGGTTCTGTGTCCTTCTGAGCACAGCCCAGTTCAGCCATTTTTCCGGCCAGAGCCAGGCACGACCCTTGCCAAGTTAGGCATGGTCGTGTGAGGCTCTGTATGGTCCGTTTGACTTCGTTTAAGTGCGATATGGTCGTGTCATGTCCAACAAAGCCATAGGAGGTTTCATAGCCTCTGTTTCGCACCCCCTTTGGTCTGGTCCAACCAGACATATCCTCTCTCAACGAAAATCTCATTCTCAGACTTGTTTTATATCTCGAGATCACCCATAGTGCGTGTGACTCAATAGGTTCCCGGTTACGTTAGTCATTCATAATTAACTCCTTAATTATGAATAGATCATGAGTGACATCTAGTAGTACATCATAACCCCCAATTGATCGAAAAGTCTAAATCGACTTCAGAACATTTTCTGAACCCTTCAGCAGCTTCAGTTATTCGTGTCTTGTTCCTTTCACTCATTCTATACCCACTTGGTTCAGGACATGGTCTCTGTGTTCGTCTCCACTAGGCTGACTACGTCACACCTAGCCCAAGTTATTTTCCTTGTCCTATGGATTTAAGTTACTCCTACATGTTCCCAAGAAGACCTTAACATGCTTGCTCTGGCCAGAGACTTCTGAGTAACAATCCTGACAAGAGGCCTAGGGTATACATCTCCTTTATCAGGAGTGGTGAATCCTCTGTGGGCTATTCAAACACCTTCGATCACTTTGGTTTATACCCAATCATCCCGGAGTTACACCTACTATGTAGATGACTGCGAAGAAGTCAAAGTATAAGACGTCATGATCAAGATGACTTGAATACCTCAAGTCTAAGGAAGCTCGCACTCAAGCTGCAATGAGATATTCAACGACATATAGAGTCATATGAAGTCTCATAGCAAGTCACTCCAATGAACTAGTTACCATAACTAGCATCCACATATTTACTCTCAGCATTCCCATGCTTCCATTCAGTGAGTACCGAATGATTGGATAAACCAAGGAGCATAACATGTGCTAGTCTCACAGAATTGATGATGTCCAATCTCATCAATTCATCGACTAGGGATAGTTTCAATACTTGCATATTTACACATGATGAGATACCCACTAATTGTGATCCAATCACAATTTCTCTCATGTTATGTATCATATTATAGACTTTAGTATATGAGTTTAAGATTCAATCAAATACATAGATAATGTATACTCAAATAGTGAATTCTATTAATAACTTCTAAGGTGATTGCCTTAGGACACCTCTCAATTACATCAGCATCTCCATATCTCCACGTCTATTCAGATCACCTCTCTACAGGTATATCAGTCTCCAAACAATGAGATAGAGGTATCTCAAATCTTCTTCAATTTCTCCGTCTTAATTTTCTCCATCATTTTATTATTTTGACTTGAGCAGAAGGGATTCGTCAAGGTAAACCCTAGCACCCTTCTCACTTGGTGTTAACTTAGTAGGTCATTTCGAAGATTTTCTCATCACTCTAATGTCAACACGGGGACTTCTTAGTTGCGAGGATCTTGTCTCCTATTTCTAGTCGGAATAATTCACATGATTACAAATCACAACCAAGACACGACATGATTCACGTGATTTTCAATACCAAATCTAAACCTGCACATAGCTTTCTTCCTTCCAAGATAGAATGGCAAGCCCAATGTTACTTATATTAAGAAGGTAGAATTGTTGGTGCAGTAGACACCAGATAATCGAACCTAAGTTTTGATTATGACAAAGACGCAAAAGTTAAGGTTATATCGTTATTTCATGAGCTGAACCAAGTGTATAAAAATGTTAAGCTAAGCTGAAAGTCGGCGACACCCAGAGAATCTCGGATGGAGAAACCGTGGTGGTCAGGCGACACCGGGAGAACTTCGGAGAGAGCCGAAGAACTCAAGTGGAGACCTGAAGCAAAGCTTCAAGTCACAAAGACCTAAGGTAAGCTCTGTTAGTAATATATGAGAGATGTCCTAAGGCAATCGCCTTATGTATGAACCATTTATATGATAAATGAAGATTCACTATTTGAGTATACATGTTTTATGTATTTGATTGGATCTTAAACTCATTTACTGAATGTCCTCGATAGGATTCATAGCATGAGAGAATTTGTGATTGGATCACAACTAGTGAGTATCTCTACATGTGTAATTGTGATGTATCGGAATTATCCCTAGTCGATGAATTGATGGATTTGGACACCATCAATTCTGTCAAGACTAGCACGAGGTATACTCCTTGGTGTATCCAAGCAGCTGATTCTCACTGGCTGGAGACATTGTGATGTCCGGAGTTAATCGTGGATGCTAGTTATGGTAACTAGTTCATTGGAGTGACCAGCCGTAAGACTTCATATGGTTCTCTGCATATATAGATATGTCAATGAAGTTCTTACTGTGGCTTAAGTGCGATGTTCCTTTGACTTGCGGTATTCAAGTCATCTTGATCATGGAGACTTATGCTTTGACATCTTCAGCAAACATCTCTAAGGAGATGTGGACCCGGGATGATTGGGTATAAGTCGAAGTGATCGAAGGTGTTTGAATAGCCTATAAAGGATTCACCACTCCTTGCGAGGAGATGTATACCCATGGCCTCTCGTCGGATTGTTACTAAAGTCTTTGCCAAAGCATTACATGTTTAGAGTAAGGTACTCTTCGATACATGTGGAGTAACTAGAACTGTGAGGACGAGGAAATGATACTTGGGCTAGGTGCGACGAGTCACTTAGTGGGATCGACACAATAGACCATGTCCCAACCAAGTGGGTATAAGATGAGTGAAGGGAATGGGGCACGATTCATTCGAGCTACTGAAGGGTTTCAGAAATAGTTCTGGATCAACCGTTGATCTTTTCGGTTAATTGGGGATCATGATGTACTACTAGGTGTCACTCATGATCGTTCTATAATTAATGGTTAATTATAGACGACCAACATAAACCGAGAACCTATTTGGTCACACGCACAACGAGCGTAATCCAAAGGATTTAAAACGAGCTTGAGAATGAGATTCTCGCATCGAGAGAAACAAGGTTTGGTTGACCAAATCAAGCGAGCATGAAATCGCTTCACCGCAATGGAAGCGTGGATGGGCCGTGGTCTTATGAAGACATAATGGATGAACCAAAATGGTTTGGTTCTAATCCAATGGAGGAGAATAAACCAAAGGGTTTGGTTTATTTTAAACGAATGAACCAAAAGTTTGTTCTGGTTCGTTTTAACTTAAAATAAACCATCATGGTTTGGTTTATTTTAACTTATCTTAATGGAGCGGTTAACGGCCTAATGGTTATGATCCAATAACCATTAAGAGAATTAGTTCTCTATAAAAGAGGGCTTAAGGGATAATTAAGCCCTAATCCAAAACCCTAGCTTGGAGTTGCCGCCTGCCGCCTAACCTCCATTGCCGCCATTAAGCCGCGCCCTACCTCCTTGCCGGCGACTAAGCTTCAGGTGATCCTCCACGACTCTCCGGTGATCTCCTATAGGTTTGGCATCAAGGTGAGCCTTTATCTTCCTTGGTTGGCCGGGCGCTATCTCCTCCACCAAAGCTGTCCAGTTTTCTGACAGCCTTGTTCTCCTCTCGGCTGGGCGTCATTTGGGCACGGTTAGAGCTCGACAATGGCTAACTTACAGGGATTCGATCTCCGGTAATCCTCTGAGGTGGAGGACGAAGGATTAAATATAATGTTATTTAATTTTGGAAATTTAGAAGTATTTATGGAAATTTTTAATTTTGGAAAGTCTAGAAGTGTTTATGGAAATCTTCCACTTTTGGAAAGTTGGAAGTATTTATGGAAATTGATATTTTCCATAAATAAAATATTTGATTAGATTCTGGAAATTTGTTTCCTAATTTAATCATGATTTGATTTGGGAAATCAAATCTTAAAATATTTTATTTCCATAAGTAGTTTTGATGATTTAGGAAATTGGTTTCCTAAATTGATTTTCCTTAATCAACTATTTCCATAAATAAAATATGTGATTAGATTTGGAAATTTGTTTCCTAATTTAATCATGATTTGATTTGGAGAATCAAATCTTAAACATATTTTATTTCCATAAATAGTTATGACAAATAAGGAAATTATGTACATGACATAATTGTATGTCATGTAATTGCATTAGATGCATATCATTATGTCATGCGTGTCGTGACATGTAGATGTATGTCATGTATGTCATGTCATGTAGATAATAGTTATTTGCATGCAAAGAGGATGAGATATAAAAACCCTAACTCAATATTAAAGCCTACACCTTCCATTAATATGGTTAGAACCAGAGTTCCGTTTCTTGTTTGGGTTGTTGGACTCTCTCCAAGCCCGGCTCGAACCCGAACATGTTCAAACCATGGAATAGTTTAATACTAATATGGTAAGAGTCAGAGGTCAATCGTTAGCTTTGGTTGTTGGACTCTCTCCAAGCTGGGCTAATTGGTTGAATGCGCTCTAACTATATTAAAACTATTTCTCGATTAATGGGTTGGCTTTAACCTGGAGCATCGGCTTGTTGGACTCTCTCCAAGGTCGATGTAAAGGGAGGTGAAGTTGGGTGCTATGCATATGATGCATACTTGTTAATGTGTTAACAACCGGCGTATGTGTGAACATTCAATTAGTTGATAGCACATTGTGATAGTTGCATATCGTGATATGCAATCGGTATAGATGATACCTACCGTCGTAGTTATGAATGGCTTGTTGGACTCTCTCCAAGGTTGTTCATAACTATGATGGATATCAGCCCATTCGGAGATGGACCTACAATCTCTCGAAGTGATTTTGGGGTTTTTGAAATTCGAAAAATGAATGGGATTTATAAATGTATAATGATGCATTTTAAAATCATTTTCTCATATATGCTCGTTTTGTATTTCTAAGATTGATCCTGATGTCTTTGAATTTCGTTCCATTTTGAATTGAATAAATTAGTGGGCGAACTTCTTGGGTGGCTTAGAAACTTGAGAATTGTTCTCAAGGTTGAAAAGCTTCGTATGTCCTCGAGCGCCTCTTCCCGCCCATCCTAGTGGCGATGCAACTCGGACCAATTGTTGGTCTATCGAAACATGTGGTGATTACGGCGACAAGTTGCATCATGCTAGCAGCGATGGAACCCAAGCTAGGCGGCATGAGCATATGGATGCTCATATCGTAGTCCTTCATCTTTATGAGTTGTTTGATAAGCAAGTGAGATTGAATGGTTCAAGTCTCCAAGCTCCTCTTCACCTCGAGATGCAAGAAGGTTCATCTCGTAGTCTTGCTCAACATCTTTGAAGGCTGTGGAGCCTTAGAAGCATGGCGAGGACGGTGTTGTTAGTTGATTCCTCGAAGAAAGGTTCTAAGAGGGAGTCAAAGGAACAACAGAAGGGGAAGAAGAAAAAGGCTAAAAAGGCAGAACCAGCTCAAAAGGGCACTTGCCATCGTTATGGCAAGTAGGGTCATTTGCGAAGAAAGTGCAAGATTTATCTTGAGTCCATGAAGAAGGATAAGGCATCGGATGCCCCATCTTCTTCAGAAATCTTCTTTATTGATTGTCATTCTATTTCCTCAGACACTTGGGTATTTGATACTGGGTGTGGCTCACATATATGTAATGACATACATGAGCTAAGGAATAGAAGAAGACTCGTCAAGGGAGAGTCAAATTTACGTGTTGGGAATGGAGCAACGGTTGCTGCACTCGCCATCGGAACGTATTTGTTGGAACTCCCTGTAGGACTTGTCTTAGAACTGGACAATTGCTTTTATGTTCCTTCGTTGATAAAGAACATCATTTCTATTTCTTGTTTAAATAGAAATGGGTACCATTTGACTTTTAGTAACAATTGTTATTACATAACTTTGAATGGAGTTCTTTAAGGGACTGAAACTTTAAGCAATGGTGTTTATACGTTGGACGTATCCAGTGATATTTTCAATATCGAAGCGAGCAACAAGCGTGCTCGAAAAGATAATCAATTAGACTCCTACATGTGGTATTGTCGTCTTGGCCATGTAAGCAAGAAACACATGTCCGAATTACACCGATGTGGAATTCTGGAATCGTTTGAATAGGATTCATACGATACATGCGAATCATGCTTAAAAGGCAAGATGACTAAGTTACCTTTTACTGGAAAAGGTGAACGAGTGGGAGAGTTACTAGGTCTAATACATACTGATGTATGTGGACCTATGTCAACTTAAGCTTTAGGAGGCTATAGCTACTTTATTACCTTCACCGATGATCACTCACGGTTTGGGTATGTGTTCTTGATGAAACACAAGTCTGAAGCCTTTGAAAGGTTCAAAGAATTCAGAAATGAGGTAGAGAAACAACATGACAAGAGTATTAAAATACTTCGATCGGATCGAGGTAGTGAATACTTAAGTCAAGAGTTTCTTGATTATCTAAGAGACAATGGTATATTGTCTCAATGGACTCCGCCCTATACACCACATCATAAGGGTGTATCTGAGAGGCGTAACCGGACCTTGTTGGACATGGTCAGGTCAATGATGAATCATGCAACTCTTCCCAAGTCCTTTTGGGGCTATGCACTTCAGACAGCTGTTTACTTGTTAAACAGAATGCCTACCAAGGTAGTCTCAACTACTCCATATGAGATATGAAATAGTAAAAAACCTCATGTATCTTACTTGAAGATATGGGGTTGTCCTGCTTATGTGAAGCGGACAGTATCAGACAAATTGGATGCTAAGTCTGATAAATATCTATTTATTGGATACCCTAAGGAAACAAGGGGTTACCAATTCTATTATCCTGTGGAACAAAAGGTGTTTGTTTCAAGGCATGCTGTGTTTCTAGAGAAAGAGTTTCTCTTGCAAGAAAACAGTGGGAGTATCGTCGAGCTTGAGGAGGCTCGAGAGACTCAAATAGACATTGATGAGATACCTGATGAAGCACAACAGTCGACAACTCATAGTGATGAGCAATCGACTGGACCTATTGTAACACCACATCTTCGTAGATCTGGCAGAACACGCAATATTCCTGAGAGATATGGATTTCTCGTAAGTGAATCGAACGACGTGTTACTCATTGATGATGAGAAGCCTACCAGTTATGAAGAAGTGCTGACAAGTTCAGAAAGGGATAAGTGGCTTGGTGCCATGAAGTCGGAAATGGATTCCATGTATGAAAACCAAGTTTGGAACTTGGTTGACCCACCTGAAGGCATAAAGCCTATAGGGTGTAAGTGGGTTTTCAAGAAGAAAACCGACATAGATGGTAATGTGATTACCTATAAGGCAAGATTGGTGGCGAAAGGATATCGTCAAAAGCAAGGTGTTGATTATGACGAAACCTATTCGCCTGTAGCTATGCTTAAATCCATTCGGATGCTCCTGGCCATAGCGGCTCATTATGATTATGAGATATGACAGATGGATGTGAAAACAACTTTCCTTAATGGAAACCTGCTCGAGGACGTGTATATGATACAACCTGAGGGTTTCACATCGGTTGATAAAACCAAGGTATGCAAATTGCAACGATCCATTTATGGATTGAAGCAAGCATCCAGGAGCTGGAATATCCGTTTTGATGAGACAATCAAAAAGTTTGATTTCTCACAAAATCCAGACGAACCTTGTGTGTACAAGAAGGTTAGTGGGAGTGCAATCGTGTTCCTAGTATTATATGTCGATGACATATTACTTATAGGAAACGATGTTTTAATCTTCTGATCGATTAAGGTTTGGTTATCCAAGACATTCTCCATGAAAGACACATGAAAGCAACCTACATCCTCGGGATTAAGATCTATAGAGATAGATCGAAACGGTTGCTTGGTCTTTCGCAGTCTACATATATAAACCGAGTGCTAAAGAGGTTTAGCATGTCGGAATCCAATAAAGGTTTTCTACCCATCAGGTATGGGATACACCTTTCGAAGTCTATGTGTCCGCGCACAGAAGACGAGAGGATTTGCATGAGTAAGATTCCCTATGCATCCGCAATAGGAACTATCATGTATGCTATGTTATGTACGAGGCCCGATGTATCGTATGCTCTGAGTGTCACGAGCAGATACCAGTCTGATCCAGGAATGGATTATTGGGTGACTGTTAAGACAATCCTTAAGTACTTGAGAAGAACTAAGGATGTGTTCCTAATATATGGAGAAGGGTACATGGTGATACGTGGGTATACAGATGCCAGCTCCAGATAGACAAGGATGATTCCATGTATCGATGCAGGTATGTATTCACTGGAATGGGCGCGATAAGTTGGAAAGGTTCAAGCTTGGCGCTATAGCGGATTACGCCACTAAGGCGGGAATACATTGCGACTTTAGGCGAGAAGCGGTTTGGATCGAAGTTCATCTACGAACTTGATGTGGTCTCATCGATGATCCGAACATGTAGCCTTCGCTATCATCTTATCGGAGAGATCATCGGTAGGAGCGAAATACAAATCGAGAAAATTCCCCTTTGAAAGGAACTTAAGCGGATCCTTTGACTAGGCATTACCTCAAGTAAGTTTGAGGTCATGTTAGAGCTTATGGTATTGGATCTAGTAGCGATTTGCATTAGGCCAAGTGGGAGTCTGTTAGTAATATATGAGAGATGTCCTAAGGCAATCGCCTTATGTATGAACCATTTATATGATAAATGAAGATTCACTATTTGAGTATACATGTTTTATGTATTTGATTGGATCTTAAACTCATTTACTGAATGTCCTCGATAGGATTCACAGCATGAGAGAATTTGTGATTGGATCACAACTAGTGAGTATCTCTACATGTGTAATTGTGATGTATCGGAATTATCCTAGTCGATGAATTGATGGATTTGGACACCATCGATTACATCGAGACTAACAGTATACTCCTTGGTGTATCAAGCGGTGATTCTCACTTGGTGGAGACATTGTGATGTCGGAGTTAATCGTGGATGCTAGTTATGGTAACTAGTTCATTGGAGTGACCGGTAGTAAGACTTCGTATGGTTCTCTGCATATATAGATATGTCGATGAAGTTCTTCTTGTGGCTTAAGTCGATGTTCCTTTGACTTGCGGTATTCAAGTCATCTTGATCATGGAGACTTATGCTTTGACATCTTAAGCAAACATCTCTAAGGAGATGTGGACGGGATGATTGGGTATAAGTCGAAGTGATCGAAGGTGTTTGAATAGCCTATAAAGGATTCACCACTCCTTGCGAGGAGATGTATACCCATGGCCTCTCGTCGGATTTTACTAAAGTCTTTGGCCAAAGCATTACATGTTTAGAGTAAAGTACTCTTGATACATGTGGAGTAACTAGAATCCGTAGGACGAGGAAATGATACTTGGGCTAGGTGTGACGTAGTCAGCCTAGTGGGGACTGACACAATAGACCATGTCCTGAACCAAGTGGGTATAAGATGAGTGAAGGGAATGGGGCACGGATCATTCGAGCTACTGAAGGGTTTCAGAAATAGTTCTGGATCAACCGTTGATCTTTTCGGTTAATTGGGGATCATGATGTACTACTAGGTGCCACTCATGATCGTTCTATAATTAATGGTTAATTATAGACGGCCAACATAAACCGAGAACCTATTTGGTCACACGCACAACGAGCGTAATCCAAAGGATTTAAAACGAGCTTGAGAATGGGATTCTCGGGCCAAGAGAAACAAGGTTTGGTTGGACCGAACATGAGCGAGCATGAAATCGTTTGATCGCAATGGAAGCGTGGATGGGCCGTGTCTTATGAAGACATAATGGATGGACCAAAATGGTTTGGTTCTAATCCAATGGAGGATAATAAACCAAAGGGTTTGGTTTATTTTAAACGAATGAACCAAAAGTTTGTTAGGTTCGTTTTAACTTAAAATAAACCATCATGGTTTGGTTTATTTTAACTTATCTTAATGGAGCGGGTTAACGGGCCTAATGGTTATGATCCAATAACCATTAAGAGAATTAGTTCTCTATAAAAGAGGGCTTAAGGGATAATTAAGCCCTAATCCAAAACCCTAGCTTGGAGTTGCCGCCCAACCTTCATTCAGCAACCTCCATTCTTACTTGTGTCAGTCGGCCCAGCTCCTTGCCGGCGACCAAGCTTCAGCCGGTGATCCTCCGGCGACCCTCCGGTGATCTCCTATAGGTTTGGCATCAAGGTGAGCCTTTTCTTCCCTTGGTTGGCCGGCGCCTATCTCCTCCACCAAAGCTGTCCAGTTTTTCTGGACAGCTTGTTCTCCTCTCGTCGGAGCGTCATTTGGACGACGGTTAGAGCTCCGACAGCGGCTAACTTACCGGGGATTCGATCTCCGGTAATCCTCTGAGGTGGAGGACGAAGGATTCGTCATAATGTTATTTCTGGAAATTTTCTAATTTTGGAAATTTAGAAGTATTTATGGAAATTTTTTAATTTTGGAAAGTCTAGAAGTGTTTATGGAAATCTTCCACTTTTGGAAAGTTGGAAGTATTTATGGAAATTGATATTTTCCATAAATAAAATATTTGATTAGATTCTGGAAATTTGTTTCCTAATTTAATCATGATTTGATTTGGGAAATCAAATCTTAAAATATTTTATTTCCATAAGTAGTTTTGATGATTTAGGAAATTGGTTTCCTAAATTGATTTTCCTTAATCAACTATTTCCATAAATAAAATATGTGATTAGATTTGGAAATTTGTTTCCTAATTTAATCATGATTTGATTTGGAGAATCAAATCTTAAACATATTTTATTTCCATAAATAGTTATGACAAATAAGGAAATTATGTACATGACATAATTGTATGTCATGTAATTGCATTAGATGCATATCATTATGTCATGCGTGTCGTGACATGTAGATGTATGTCATGTATGTCATGTCATGTAGATAATAGTTATTTGCATGCAAAGAGGATGAGACATAAAAACCCTAACTCAATATTAAAGCCTACACCTTCCATTAATATGGTTAGAACCAGAGTTCCGTTTCTTGTTTGGGTTGTTGGACTCTCTCCAAGCCCTACGAACCCGAACATGTTCAAACCATGGAATAGTTTAATACTAATATGGTAAGAGTCAGAGGTCAATCGTTAGCTTTGGTTGTTGGACTCTCTCCAAGCTGGGCTAATTGGTTGAATGCGCTCTAACTATATTAAAACTATTTCTCGATTAATGGGTTGGCTTTAACCTGGAGCATCGGCTTGTTGGACTCTCTCCAAGGTCGATGTAAAGGGAGGTGAAGTTGGGTGCTATGCATATGATGCATACTTGTTAATGTGTTAACAACCCGACGTATGTGTGAACATTCAATTAGTTGATAGCACATTGTGATAGTTGCATATACGTGATATGCAATCGGTATAGATGATACCTACCGTCGTAGTTATGAATGGCTTGTTGGACTCTCTCCAAGGTTGTTCATAACTATGATGGATATCAGCCCATTCGGAGATGGACCTACAATCTCTCGAAGTGATTTTGGGGTTTTTGAAATTCGAAAAATGAATGGGATTTATAAATGTATAATGATGCATTTTAAAATCATTTTCTCATATATGCTCGTTTTGTATTTCTAAGATTGATCATGATGTCTTTGAATTTACGTTCCATTTTGAATTCGAATAAATTGACTGGGCCGAACTTCTTGGACTGGCTTAGAAACTTGAGAATTGTTCTCAAGGTTGAAAAGCTTGCGTATGTCCTCGAAGCGCCTCTTCCCGCCCATCCTAGTGACGATGCAACTCCGGACCAATTGTTGGTCTATCAGAAACATGTGACTGATTCTGAACTGACAAGTTGCATCATGCTAGCCGCGATGGAACCCAAGCTACGAAAGCAGCATGAGCATATGGATGCTCATATCGTAGTCCTTCATCTTTATGAGTTGTTTGATAAGCAAGTGAGATTCGAATGGTTCGAAGTCTCCAAGCTCCTCTTCACCTCTGAGATGCAAGAAGGTTCATCTGTGGTACTGCTCAACATGCTGAAGACTGTGGAGCCTTCTGAGAAGCATGAGCAGAGGACGGTGTTGTTAGTTGATTCCTCGAAGAAATGTTCTAAGAGGGAGTCAAAGGAACAACAGAAGGGGAAGAAGAAAAAGGCTAAAAAGGCAGAACCAGCTCAAAAGGGCACTTGCCATTATTATGGCAAGTAGGGTCATTTGCGAAGAAAGTGCAAGATTTATCTTGAGTCCATGAAGAAGGATAAGGCATCGGATGCCCCATCTTCTTCAGAAATCTTCTTTATTGATTGTCATTCTATTTCCTCAGACACTTGGGTATTTGATACTGGGTGTGGCTCACATATATGTAATGACATACATGAGCTAAGGAATAGAAGAAGACTCGTCAAGGGAGAGTCAAATTTACGTGTTGGGAATGGAGCAAGGTTCTTTTCGCACTCGCCATCTAACGTATTTGTTGGAACTCCTGTAGGACTTGTCTTAGAAGGACAATTGCTTTTATGTTCCTTCGTTGATAAAGAACATCATTTCTATTTCTTGTTTAAATAGAAATGGGTACCATTTGACTTTTAGTAACAATTGTTGTTACATAACTTTGAATGGAGTTCTTTAAGGGACTGAAACTTTAAGCAATGGTGTTTATACGTTGGACGTATCCAGTGATATTTTCAATATCGAAGCGAGCAACAAGCGTGCTCGAAAAGATAATCAATTAGACTCCTACATGTGGTATTGTCGTCTTGGCCATGTAAGCAAGAAACGCATGTCCGAATTACACCGATGTGAAATTCTGGAATCGTTTGAATAGGATTCATACGATACATGCGAATCATGCTTAAAAGGCAAGATGACTAAGTTACCTTTTACTGGAAAAGGTGAACGAGTGGGAGAGTTACTAGGTCTAATACATACTGATGTATGTGGACCTATGTCAACTTAAGCTTTAGGAGGCTATAGCTACTTTATTACCTTCACCGATGATCACTCACGGTTTGGGTATGTGTTCTTGATGAAACACAAGTCTGAAGCCTTTGAAAGGTTCAAAGAATTCAGAAATGAGGTAGAGAAACAACATGACAAGAGTATTAAAATACTTCGATCGGATCGAGGTAGTGAATACTTAAGTCAAGAGTTTCTTGATTATATAAGAGACAATGGCATATTGTCTCAATGGACTCCGCCATATACACCACAGCATAATGGTGTATCTGAGAGGCGTAACCGGACTTTGTTGGACATGGTCAGGTCAATGATGAATCATGCGACTCTTCCCAAGTCCTTTTGGGGCTATGCACTTCAGACAGCTGTTTACTTGTTAAACAGAATGCCTACCAAGGTAGTCTCAACTACTCCATATGAGATATGAAATAGTAAAAAACCTCATGTATCTTACTTGAAGATATGGGGTTGTCCTGCTTATGTGAAGCGGACAGTATCAGACAAATTGGATGCTAAGTCTGATAAATATCTATTTATTGGATACCCTAAGGAAACAAGGGGTTACCAATTCTATCATCCTGTGGAACAAAAAGGTGTTTGTTTCAAGGCATGCTGTGTTTTTAGAGAAAGAGTTTCTCTTGCAAGAAAACAGTGGGAGTATCGTCGAGCTTGAGGAGGCTCGAGAGACTCAAATAGACATTGATGAGATACCTGGTGAAGCACAACAGTCGACAACTCATAGTGATGAGCAATCGACTGGACCTATTGTAACACCACATCTTCGTAGATCTGGTAGAACACGTAATATTCCTGAGAGATATGGATTTCTCGTAAGTGAATCGAACGACGTGTTACTCATTGATGATGAGGAGCCTACCAATTATGAAGAAGTGCTGACAAGTTCAGAAAGGGATAAGTGGCTTGGTGCCATGAAGTCGAAAATGGATTCTATGTATGAAAACCAAGTTTGGAACTTGGTTGACCCACCTGAAGGCATAAAGCCTATAGGGTGCAAGTGGGTTTTCAAGAAGAAAACCGACATGGATGGTAATGTGATTACCTATAAGGCAAGATTGGTGGCGAAAGGATATCGTCAAAAGCAAGGTGTTGATTATGACGAAACTTATTCGTCTGTAGCTATGCTTAAATCCATTCGGATGCTCCTGGCCATAGCGGCTTATTATGATTATGAGATATGGCAGATGGATGTGAAAACAACTTTCCTTAATGGAAACCTGCTCGAGGACGTGTATATGATACAACCTGAGGGTTTCACATCGGTTGATAAAACCAAGGTATGCAAATTGCAACGATCCATTTATGGATTGAAGCAAGCATCCAGGAGCTGGAATATCCGTTTTGATGAGACAATCAAAAAGTTTGATTTCTCACAAAATCCAAACGAACCTTGTGTGTACAAGAAGGTTAGTGGGAGTGCAATCGTGTTCCTAGTATTATATGTCGATGACATATTACTTATAGGAAACGATGTTTCAGTCTTACAGTCAGTTAAGGTTTGGTTATCCAAGACATTCTCCATGAAAGACCTGTAAGAAACAACCTACATCCTCGGGATTAAGATCTATAGAGATAGATCGAAACGGTTGCTTGGTCTTTCGCAGTCTACATATATAAACCGAGTGCTAAAGAGGTTTAGCATGTCGGAATCCAATAAAGGTTTTCTACCCATCAGGTATGGGATACACCTTTCGAAGTCTATGTGTCCGCGCACAGAAGACGAGAGGATTTGCATGAGTAAGATTCCCTATGCATTCGCAATAGGAACTATCATGTATGCTATGTTATGTACGAGGCCCGATGTATCGTATGCTCTGAGTGTCACGAGCAGATACCAGTCTGATCCAGGAATGGATTATTGGGTGACTGTTAAGACAATCCTTAAGTACTTGAGAAGAACTAAGGATGTGTTCCTAATATATGGAGAAGGGTACATGGTGATACGTGGGTATACAGATGCCAGCTCCAGACAGACAAAGATGATTCCATGTCTCAGTCTGGGTATGTATTCACCTGGAATGGAGGCGCAATAAGTTGGAAAGGTTCCAAGCTTGACGCTATAGCGGTCGCCACTAAGGCGAGAATACATTGCGACTTTAGGCGGCGAAAGGAAGCGGTTTGGATCAAGAAGTTCATCTCTGAACTTGATGTGGTCTCATCGATGATCCAAACATGTGCTTCGCCGCTATCATCTTATCAGAGAGATCATCAGTAGGAACGAAATACAAATCGAGAAAATTCCCACTGAAAGGAACTTAGCGGATCCTTTGACTAAGGCATTACCTCAAAGTAAGTTTGAGGGTCATGTTAGAGCTTATGGTATTGGATACCGTAGCGATTTGCATTAGGCCAAGTGGGAGTCTGTTAGTAATATATGAGAGATGTCCTAAGGCAATCGCCTTATGTATGAACCATTTATATGATAAATGAAGATTCACTATTTGAGTATACATGTTTTATGTATTTGATTGGATCTTAAACTCATTTACTGAATGTCCTCGATAGGATTCACAGCATGAGAGAATTTGTGATTGGATCACAACTAGTGAGTATCTCTATATGTGTAATTGTGATGTATCGGAATTATCCCTAGTCGATGAATTGATGGATTTGGACACCATCAATTCTGTCAAGACTAGCACGAGGTATACTCCTTGGTGTATCCAAGCAGCTGATTCTCACTGGCTGGAGACATTGTGATGTCCGGAGTTAATCGTGGATGCTAGTTATGGTAACTAGTTCATTGGAGTGACCAGCCGTAAGACTTCATATGGTTCTCTGCATATATAGATATGTCAATGAAGTTCTTACTGTGGCTTAAGTGCGATGTTCCTTAGACTTGCGGTATTCAAGTCATCTTGATCATGGAGACTTATGCTTTGACATCTTAAGCAAACATCTCTAAGGAGATGTGGACCCGGGATGATTGGGTATAAGTCGAAGTGATCGAAGGTGTTTGAATAGCCTATAAAGGATTCACCACTCCTTGCGAGGAGATGTATACCCATGGCCTCTCGTCGGATTTTTACTAAAGTCTTTGGCCAAAGCATTACATGTTTAGAGTAAGGTACTCTTCGATACATGTGGAGTAACTAGAATCCGTAGGACGAGGAAATGATACTTGGGCTAGGTGTGACGTAGTCAGCCTAGTGGGGACTGACACAATAGACCATGTCCTGAACCAAGTGGGTATAAGATGAGTGAAGGGAATGGGGCACGAATCATTCGAGCTGCTGAAGGGTTTCAGAAATAGTTCTGGATCAACCGTTGATCTTTTCGGTTAATTGGGGATCATGATGTACTACTAGGTGTCACTCATGATCGTTCTATAATTAATGGTTAATTATAGACGGCCAACATAAACCGAGAACCTATTTGGTCACACGCACAACGAGCGTAATCCAAAGGATTTAAAATGAGCTTGAGAATGGGATTCTCAGACCGAGAGAAACAAGGTTTGGTTGGACCAAACATGAAGCGAGCATGAAATCGTTTCAGTCGCAATGGAAGCGTGGATGGGCCGTGTCTTATGAAGACATAATGGATGAACCAAAATGGTTTGGTTCTAATCCAATGGAGGAGAATAAACCAAAGGGTTTGGTTTATTTTAAACGAATGAACCAAAAGTTGGTTTGGTTCGTTTTAACTTAAAATAAACCATCATGGTTTGGTTTATTTTAACTTATCTTAATGGAGCGGGTTAACGGGCCTAATGGTTATGATCCAATAACCATTAAGAGAATTAGTTCTCTATAAAAGAGGGCTTAAGGGATAATTAAGCCCTAATCCAAAACCCTAGCTTGGAGTTGCCGCCCAACCTTCATTGCCGCCCAACCTCCATTGCCGCTTGGTGGTTGTCTGTGATCCGGCTCCTTCTTGATCCTCCGACGACCCTCCGGTGATCTCCTATAGGTTTGGCATCAAGGTGAGCCTTTTCTTCCCTTGGTTGGCCGACGCCTCTCTCCTCCACCAAAGCTGTCCAGTTTTTCTGGACAGCTTGTTCTCCTCTCGTCGGAGCGTCGTTTGGACGACGGTTAGAGCTCCGACAGCGGCTAACTTACCGGGGATTCGATCTCCGGTAATCCTCTAAGGTGGAGAACGAAGGATTCGTCAATCGGTTGACGAATACCTCTCCGGAGAAGCGAGTTTTGAGAACTCGGTTTTGGATCCGAATTTGAATTCGGATCGTGATCATCTCTCGATCACGTCGTCTTCAACACGAGGCTAGTAACCCGTACGAAGACGAAGCTCGTGGCTTAGCGAAGTCATCCTAAGGATACTCGGCGTGGATACGGATAGAGACGATTCTAGCGAGGATCGTTCCGGTTGATGCCGTTCCCGCTACACGTGATACGAAAGGTATAACGTAGTTAAATTTCCTTTTATTGCAAATTTAAATTTACGGTTATGTCTACACTTGTTGTACTATGCATGCGTGTGTTGTGTGTGTTGTAATAAATGTAGATTTATTATTTTTATTGCTTCCGCTGTGCTCATGTTTACGAAACGTGATCGAACACACACACGCCGCGGTGCCGGAAACCCAACAAGCTCGAGGTAAGCTCGTGTGTGTGAGTGAATGCAAGGTTAGGTCCTCCGTACAGAGACGTCCTTAAGCGACGATCCGATCAAGACTTCCCGTGGAAGGTCTAGGTCAAGATCGGACGGTAAATGATCGTTAAATTCACTTATATTGCTTTCATTTTCGAGCTAACTTGTTGTTGCAGCTGGAAACCCTAACCTTGATCATTCGGCTATTGGCGTTCGGGATATCGATTGGTGATAGGGTTTATCGATCGTCATTTAAATTCTAGTTTCGATGAGAGTCAAACTTTATCTCCTCATCTTAGGGTGAGGTGGCCTTTTTGGATAGAATTTGATCTCAACGTCTAGGGGGTTGGAAGGCTATAAAAGAAGGGGGGTTTCACCCCTTTAGGTCACCATTCCAAGCCTTCGAAACGCTCCCGCAACGCCGCTCTTCTACTACGACTCTACGACGCCAAAGTACTGTCGAAACGCCGACGACACGAGCTCAACCTCCATTTCCCTAGTCGTCAGTATCAGTTCATTTTGTCGTCATCTTTAAACATTGTATTTTAATTCTTTATCGAGCTTTTATCGTAACGAAGAGGGGGGGTTTGTCTCTCTACCTCGAGATTTTTGAAATTTTGTAATCGTTGTCTCCTACGTCCAACGAGGAGGAGACTAGTTTAGTGAATTGCACTCCATACGCGATTTCGGATCGTAAGGGCCTTGGATTAGCAGTCGGTAGGCTGTGAACCAAGTAAAACCAAGCTTTGTCATTTATATTTCCACTGTGTATTTACTCTTACTATTGTTTTAATCGAATCGAACGAAAAAGAAACGAGAGATTTATGTGCGCTATCCCCCCCCCCCTCTAGCACTCTTTTTACGATCCAACAATTGGTATCAGAGCGAGAGCGCTACGATTTAGTGTAACCACCAATCTAGCATCTTGTTAAGTTTCTTTTCGTATTAATTTTTCGATTCGTAGCATTTTTCGTTTCATTTAATTCCTATCTCTCGCATTACTAATCCAAGACGAGAGTCTTGGTACCTTTTGTCGTTTTTTTTTGTGAGGTTCCCTTTTCTTTCTAAATGACCCATCTTGAAGGGTTTAGCACCGCCCAACTCCCGTTTTACAACGGAGACGACTTCCGTTACTGGAAGGGTCGGATGGAGTGCTATTTAAAAACTCAAGTAGAGATGTGGATCGTAATTCAAATCGGGTTCACACTTCCGACTAATAAAGATGGTGAATCGTTAGATTGCGATCAATGGACAAATGTCATGAGATGTCAAGTGGAAGACGATGCCAAGGCTACGCAAATCCTACAGTGTGGCTTGTCCAAAGAAGAGCTCAACCGCGTCGGCCCCTTCATCAATGCGAAGGACCTTGGAACAAGCTCGTCGAGTTACACGAAGGAACTAACGACACTAAAGTATGTAAAAGGGATCTATTGTTTAATAAATTGTACAATCTTAAGATACAGGAACACGAGATCGCCACCCAATTACATGCACGGATCCAAGATATCGTCAATAGTCTACATTCGATCGGACAGAAGGTCGAAAATCGGGACTTAATAAGGTACGCGCTTAACGCTTTCCCTAGGACTACCTTATGGGCATCCATGGTTGATGCCTACAAGGTTTCTAAGGACCTTTCTAAGATTAGACTTGATGAAATGTTTTCTGAATTTGAACTTCATGAACAGTCTAATTCAGCCCCTGCCGAGAAAAGTATTGCCTTATTTGCAGGACCGAAGAAGAAGCTCAAAAGCAAACCACCATCGGAGGAAGAAGACGAGGATGAGTCGAAGATAGACGATGAGATGGAGACCGAACTAGTAAATCTAGTTCGGAAGATGATCAAAAGCCGAAAACGATACATCAATCAATCCAAGGAAGGTAAGTCTAAATCAAATTCCAACTATAGATGCTATGAGTGTAACAAGTCAGGTCACATCAAGTCGGAATGTCCAAAGCTCAAGAACAAGGCACAAAAGTCCAAGAAAGCACTCAACGCTTTGTGGGAGGAATCGTCAGAGGAGGAAGACGAGCTCAACAACCCCGTCTTTATGGCCAAGCCGACCGAACCCAAGGAAGAGTCCGAACCCGAGGAAGAGTCCGACTCTGGATCCGACGACAAGTCTCTATTCAAGACAAGCCACGGATCCGTATCCGGTTCAAAAAGTTCACTCAAGGTAAGTCGGTCTTTAATTGATACGTTATATAATGAAATTAAGTTTTTAACTAGAAAGTTAGCTAAGTCCGAGTCCAAGGTCGAGACCTTAGTTGAGGAGGATAAACTCCTTAAACATGAGGTCTTCCTAACTTCTTCGACTAGTCAAATTCAAGAGAAGGACTCAACTCGAGTTGACAAACTCGAAGTTGAGAACTCACTCTTGAAAGGACAAGTCGAAGATCTTAGACAAACGTTGGAAAGATTTACTTTGGGATCCAAGGGACTTGACCTACTACTTAGATCGCAAAGGGTCGTATACAACAAGGCCGGACTAGGGTTTAGATAAAATACGACTAACAAGTCGTATATGTCAATTGTAAATCGTAATAGAAAACAAGTCCAAGCATGGGTCCCTAAGACCGCCTTAATTTCACAACTAGGATCTAACAAGTACTAGGTTCCCAAGGACCAAATCTACTACGTGGAAAGACCGAATCGGTTCAATGGTCCAGGGGGAGCTAGTACTAAATTTGTTTGTTCAATTACTTAAAATTAGACCTTGCATGCTTAGGTATTTTGTTTTAATTTTTAGAACGGTTAGATAGGATCTATAACTAGTCAATTCTTGACAACATAGTATCAGGACGCGGCGAGATGATAGTAGGCTAGGGAAATGAAGTCTTGTGTGTCTGAGTTAGATAAGGCATATCTAGTTCGATGCACTCGACTAAGTTAAACTAGCTGAAGCTACCTCGTCGTATCCTAAACTAGTTAGACTAAGAAGTAATCTTAGGTGACTCGAGTAATCAATTTCTTGAACTTGGCTTTGTCTAAGGAAGTGGTCGTTGTTCCGATCAAAGAAGGCCTCTGTGCCTCGCAACGACCTGGAAGCCAATTTCTCGAAAAGGTTACTTGACTAACTTAGGATTAAATCCGAATCTAACCCAAAGTTGATTAGTTTCAATTCACTAAATTTAAACAAGTAAAATTGAAGTCATCTCACAAAACACACAAGGATAACATGTTTGATCATATAGAAAGGGTGAGATGATTCTAGGACTAATTAACTTCAACCAACTCTTAAAAATCCAATATTCGATCCAACTACTATATGTGTAGGATCAATGAATGTTGGACAGTGGGTGCTCCCGACACATGACCAGAGACTGACTGAAATTTTCGAGGCTAAGATTCAAAAGTCAAGGATCGATAGCTTTCGAAAACAACAGCAAGCTCAAAATCATCAGATCAGGTGATATTAAGCTGAACTCTAACTTTACAATTCGAAATGTTCTATTAGTTGAAAATTTTGAATATAATCTACTTAGTGTAAGCCAATTGTGTGATAACAACTATAAGGTTATATTCTTAGAAAATGAATGCTTAATTAAAACTAATGAAACCTCTAAAACAATACTTAAAGGAACTAAGAATAGCAATATCTATACAATTAACTTACCCAACTCCTCAACCAAGTGTCTTATGACACAACAAGAGGAATCTTGGTTGTGGCACCGACGACTCGGCCACTCACACCCAAGACTCATTCATAAAGTGAGTCAGAGTGGTTTAGTCAGAGGCTTGCCCAACCTTAACAACTTGGATAATAAAATCTGTAATGCTTGTCAACAAAGTAAACAAACTAGGGCACAACATCAATTAACTAACCAAGAAAAAACCAAAAGTGTGCTTGAGCTCTTACACTTAGATCTATTCGATTCTCATAGAGCCAAATCACTAAATGGGAGTCAATTTTGCTTAGTCATAATTGACGACTGCTCTAGGTTTACCTGGATTAGGTTCCTTAAACACAAAAGTGATACCTTAGACCAACTTACCAACCTATGTAAGTTAATAGAAAATGCAAAGAACCTTAAGATTAAAAGACTTAGAAGTGATCATGGTGGTGAATTCGAAAACCATAGGTTCACCGACTTCTGTAACCTAAACGGATACCACCATGAGTTCTCCTGTCTTAGAACCCCACAACAAAATGGTCTAGTCAAGTGAAAGAATAGAACCTTACAAGAAGCCGCTAGAACTATGTTAAACGAGTACAGCCTACCCGATAGGTTTTAGGCAGAAGTCGTTAGTATGGCTTGTTATGTCCAAAATAGAATCCTACTAGTCAAGAGGCACCTTAAGACCTCATATTAAATCTACCATGAAAAATTACCCAACATTAAATACTTTAGAGTATTCAAATGTAGGGTACATATCTTAAATACTAAAGACTACCTAGACAAATTCACCTCTAAAACAAATACCGAAATTTCTAGGATACTCAACCACAAGTAGAGCCTATAGAGTCAACAATAATGAAACCCTAAAAATCGAAGAAACCATTAATGTAGTATTCAATGAAGGAGATAAAACCACAAAACCCGAAGTATAACCAATTGATGAACAATTCATACTAGATCCGAATCTGACCATGAAATTGAGTCTAGTGCAAATCCTAATCCGAGTCTATCTAGGTTACAATCGAATCATCCTATCGATCAAGTGATAGGTGATCCCAACCTAGAGGTTCGAACTAGAGCATCATACAGAAATCTTAGTCAAAACTCATTAATCTCGAAAATCGAACCTAAATCAATTGAACAAGCTCTTCTTGATCCCGATTGGATTATTGTTATGCAAGAAGAGCTAGCTCAATTCACTAGGAACGAAGTTTGGGAATTAGTACCACCACCTAAAGATAAATCGATTATTGGAACAAGGTGGGTATTCCGGAACAAACTCGATGACAAAGGTGAAGTAGTTAGAAATAAAGCAAGACTAATCGCTAAAGGTTTTAGTCAAGTAGAGGGATTATATTATGACGAAACTTATGCCCCTGTAGCTAGACTAGAATCGATCAGAATGTTATTAGCCTATGCTGCACATCGAGGATTCAAACTATTTCAAATGGATGTGAAGTCAGTATTTTTAAATGGAATTATTAAAGAAGAGGTCTACATTAGCCAACCCCCATGTTTTGAAAATTTAGACAAACCCGACTATGTTTTTAAACTTAAGAAAACCTTATATGGACTAAAACAAGCTCCTAGAGCTTAGTATGAAAGACTTTCTATTTATCTCAAGTCTAAAGGATTTAGCCAAGGCTTAGTCGACCCAACCCTCTTCGTAAAATCCGTAGGCAAAGGAATATTTATTGCCCAAATTTACGTAGGCGATATAATTTTTGGAACAACCAATTCAATTTTACTAAATGAGTTCATTTCACTAATGGAAAGTGAATTTAAAATGAACTTAGTAGAAGAATTGACATTCTTTCTAGGTTTACAAATTAAGCAAACTAAGGAAGGAATTTACCTACATCCATATAAATATGCTAAGGAATTAATTAATAGATTCTGAATGCAAAATGCTAAGGTAATTAATACACCAATGGCTACAAATGTCAATATAAGAGAAGACTTAGAAGGCAAACCAATAGACCTTAAATACTATAGGAGTGCAATAGGTAGTCTCTTGTACTTAACTGCGAGTCGACCCGATATATTATTCGCAATAAGTATGTGCGCAAGGTTCCAAACTTGTGCTAAGAAGTCGCACCTAACGTTAGTTAAACGTATTCTTAGATACCTAAAGGGTGCACTAAACGTAGGAATTTAGTATCCTAGATCTACCGAGTTCAAACTAATCGGCTACTCCGACTCAGATTATGCCAGTAGTAAACTCGATAGAAAGAGCACGAGTGATTGTTGTTAACTCCTCGGCTCGAGTCTAGTTAGTTGGTGCAGTAGAAAGCAACATTGTGTTACCTTATTTACCACCGAAGCTGAATATGTCGCGATGGGTGAGTGTGTAGCTCAGCTTCTTTGGATGAAGCACACTCTCCAAGACTTTAACTTAAATTTTAACAACACTAAAATTTACATCGATAACATTAGTTCAATTAATTTAACCAAAAATCCTATATATCACTCTAGGACCAAACATATAGAGGTCAAACACCACTTCATTCGAGAATATGTAGCTAACGGGATCATACAACTTGAATACGTGGAATCTAAGTCAAACCTGGCAGACTTATTTACAAAACCTTTACCCGAAGCAGAATTTAATCTGCTTAGACGTAAATTAGGTATGTGTGTAATAGAGTAGGATATAAAACTTATATTTTTGCTATACTCTATTTACTTTTCATGCAAAATGGAACTAGCCTAGGGCTTACCCTAGAAAGCATGCACCTATAGATTTAAGGAGCCAAAACATCTCATAACACATAAGATTAATGTGTTTGTGTACTTAGCCACGTAGATGGGCATGAGATGTTACGACCTTACTCCTGGTTCCATATGTAGATCCAGTGTATCGACATGAACTATGGAGTATAATTATCTAAATTAATCAACTCTAATCAGGACTTATTGATCATTCTATATCAATCAAGTCAAATGGAGTAGCTTATGTTTAAACTATTATTTTCAAAATCTATTTAGAACATGCTTGGACTTAAACTTCATTTACGGCAAAATTCTAAAAATATGTTTTCCAAAAGCCCCCGCTCTTTTCGATTTAAGGCAAAAGGGGGAGAAAAGGCCAAAGTTAAAGATAAGGGATCAATTTTTTGATAACTTAACTTAAAACATAACGTAAATCTTTTAATGGCCCAAGTTAAGTAACGCTTGTTTACTTAACTTTTTTATGGTCAACCTTTTTAATGATAAAAGGGGGAGGAAAAGACTAAAGTTAAAAGATCAAAAGTTAACTTTTGATAACTTAACTTAAACTCAATTTAAACTTTTAGGCCTATGTTAAGTAATTTTGATTACTTTTTTTTTTAAGTAGCAACCATTAAGGGGGAGGACTTGAAAAAGAGTTTTACTTATATACCTATTTAAGCTAACTTACTAAGTTACTCACACTAACTTATTAAGTTAATTCATGTTCCATGCTATTCATTTACTTAATGTACTTAATGCTTTAAGTGTTACCCTTAACTTTGTGTCGGTTTGCCATAGATCAAAAAGGGAGAGATTGTTGGTGCAGTAGGTACCAAATAATCGAACCTAAGTTTTGATTATGACAAAGACACAAAAATTAAGGTTATATCGTTATTTCATAAGCTGAACCAAGTGTGCAGGAATGTTAAGCTGAGCTGAAGGTCGGCGACACCCGGAGAATCTCGGATGGAGAAATCGTAGTGATCGAGCGACACCGAGAGAACTTCGGAGGGAGCTGAAGAACTCAGGTGGAGACCTGAAGCAAAGCTTCAAGTCACAAAGACCTAAGGTAAGCTCGAGGTAAGCTCGTGTGTGTGAGTGAATGCAAGGTCAGGTCCTCCGTACGAGGACGTCCTTAGGCGACGATTCGACCAAGACTTCTCATGGAAGGTCGAGATCGAGATCGGATGGTAAGTGGCCGTCAAATTCACTTATATTGCTTTCATTTTTGAGCTAACTCATTGTTGCAACTGGAAACCCTAGCAACAGTCAACTGCTGGCTGTTGGTAGTCGATTGTTAGTGGCATCAGTCGACTAATAGGGTTTATCAGTCGATTGTCATTCAAATTCCAGCTTCGATGAGAGTCAAACTTCATCCCCTCATCTTAAGGTGAGATGGCCTTTTTGGATAGAACTTGATCTCAACATCTAGGGGGTTGGAAGGCTATAAAAGAAGGGGGGTTTCACCCCTTTAGGTCATCACTCCAAGCCTTCGAATGCTCCCGCAACGCTACTCTTCTACTATAACTCTACGATGTCGAAGTACTGCCGAAACGCCGACGACACGAGCTCAACCTCCATTTCCCTAGTCGTCGATATCAGTTCATTTTGTCGTCATCTTTAAACATTGTATTTCAATTCTTTATCGAGCTTTTATCGTAACGAGGAGAAGGGGTTTGTCTCTCTACCTCGAGATTTTTGAAGTTTTGTAATCGTTGTCTCCTACCTCCAACGAGGAGGAGACTAGTTTAGTAAATTGCCCTTCGTACGCGATCTCGGATCGTAAGGGTCTTGGATTAGCAACCGGTAGGCTATGAATCAAGTAAAACTAAACTTTGTCATTTACATTTCCGCTGTGTATTTACTGTTACTATTGCTTTAATCGAATCGAACGAAAAAGAAACGAGAGATTTACGTGCACTATTCCCCCCCCCCCCCTAGCTCTTTTTTTACGATCCAACAAGAATGACATAACAAATAAAAAGAGAAATTGTAACTTAGATGAAAATTTAGAATAATGGCAATGAATTCCAATGGAATAAGATAAGATACAAGATTATATTGTTTACCTACAGTTTTAGACTCTTAGAGACACGCCCGAACAATGAGGTCTCATATTATAGGTCCTTAGTACTAAGCAAGAAATTTCACAAACATGGGCAGCATCATCAACAACAACAAAGGTTCTTACAACAACAATAACAACAACCATCAAGTCTTATCCCACTAGGTGGGATCGGCTAAAAGGTTCTTAATTCCAATTAATTGGTCTCAATAAACATGTAACTAGGTAATATTAGTGGGACAGTATTGAACCTGATTCCGTTGGGTATCAAGAAAATAATTGGGGATGTGAAATCAACTAACCTATGGCTGGACAAATGGTTAGGAGACACAACATTGCAAGGTGACTAACCTATATATACAACAGATATGGCAGTTCAATAGATACAGTGCAGAGTTCAGCAGACTGTATATTCATATCATCAGGCATAAAATACAAAAAGATGTCCAACGTTCAGCTTTATGGTGGTGCAGCACCAAACGTATCTTTTCTGTTAAAACAATGACTAACTTTCTTATCTATGGCCTCATAACCTAACCAGCTTTAACAAATTCATGGAATTTTGTTCAAAAGAAAGCTAAAATTTTCAGTTGGCTAGCGAACAGACAGGATTCAGACTTGATGCGGGTGCGGGAGAAAAATCCGTTAGCTCCATTTTCAAGGCGATGAAGCGATGAGGGAGGTCTCGGAATATTCTCCTCCGACGGCGATCAGTAAAGAATAAGAAAATGAAGTAGACGAAACGCGAAAACCCGACACCAGCAATCGAGATTCAGACACGAGATGTAACGTGGTTCGGAATAAGGATTCCTACTCCACGGGGGTGAGGTTTCTCACCAGATGCGGTGCCTAAGCACTTTAATTCACTATAAAGATCCTCCTTTACAGAAAGCAAGTTTCCGAAGGTGGAGGAGAAAGGACCTCTTACAATGATGCTACAAGATGAGGAAAATACAAGAGACTTGACAAACAGCAGATCTCCGTCCTCCTTCTCCGGCGAGATCGTTCTTCCTTTTCTCTCGTCTCCCCTTCTCTCTTGCTGGATGTCAATGATTGCGGATCGATCCCCCCCTCTTTTTCTTCCTTCCTCTCTCCCTTTTATCTTCCCCTCCTCCTTCAACGTAACGTCGTGGATTATCTCCATCGTACACGTGGCCACCTCCTCCTCCTGGAGAATAATTTTGTTACAAATATGAGGAACGAGGACTCCCCCGAATATTGCGTGGGGCCCCCCAAGCCGCCTTTCCTTTACTTTTCAGGCAACGAGGTTAAACTGTCCCCCTCACCCCTCTGCTTTGGGTGAAGTTAACTTAGGCCCCTATACCATAGGTGACCTAGCCTTAGGGTTTCTCCTCAAACCGAACCAATTCTCCTTTTTCCCGTACCAAACTTCTTTCGCGTCGATTAGGTTGAGTTGACCCTTCCTCCATCCCATTGGCTTCGGGAATTGCCTAGTTGAACCAGTTCCTATTCCTCTGTTAGCGAAGTGCCTTCCGCCTCTTTTCCACCTGCGTCCCTTGCTTCTAGCATTCGCCCGTGCCGATGGCTCTCGCTACTTGTCCGTGCCGATGACCTCTGGTACTTGCGCCCGTGTCAATTACTTCCGATAACTCTCGCCCGTGTCAATGGCTTCGTCTAACTCTCGCCCGTGCCAATGACTTCTGATAACTCTCGCCCGAACTGTTTCTCCTTTTCCCCTTTGGCTGAACCAGGTGTTTTGGGGACGGGTCACGAGTCACCTGCTAACTCTTCTATTGGGAATTAGGTAGAAAAAGTACCAGTAGTATCAAGACTAAATCTAATTTACAAAAAAAAAAGACATTCAGCAAACTGATATTGCATATTCCGCAATCATCATGAAGAAATCATATTTTTGCAGGATGCTTACTTACTAAGGCTGGTTGGTTCTGTTTTGCAGAAACCCAATATCCCAATGAAAAAGGTGGATTAAGTGTTTGAAGGAAAGGCGAGCAAGGCAACAAAAATGTTCATTACTACCATGGCACAAGCATGGATGTGTTCAATTTGGACACATTGAAACAACATAATTTTCAGATTGCATGGACGAGAATTCCCATCCATCTATGGATGGATAAACAAGCACAACCTGGAAAAACACGCTAAAGGAGAAAAAAAAGATGGCCACTAGATGAATGCTACTTGCCATTTATTGAAGCAGGACTGGATTGAACTAATGTTCTGTGTGTTTCTTTCAGGCAAAGCTTTCTACAATAGTCATGGCTTATATTGCATCTCTGCCAGTACTTATGGTCCCTTCTTAGATGCTAGATTGAGTAGGAACCAGGTTAAATATCTAGTTACTGTCACTAGTTATTCTAGTTAGCCTATGCTGTTTTTGTCCAGTATTATATAGTTTCATGGTTGCTGTATTCTGACATCATTAGCAGGTTCGTGTTGTGAACTTAACTATATATATTAGGAAATGGTAGGATTTTCTTCTATCATAATTATCTTTTTTCTAGAAAAAAAAATCCTGACATAAGTTAGCTTTAAATAATCTACAGTTTTTTTAATCTAAAAAAGACTGAATTTTGACAGGGAAGGGCCTTCACCAACCTTCTGTGTTTTTACAATCAAAATCTGGTCGACTTGATGCACCCCAACTGGAAAGAAAGACCAGTAAGTTGAGTAAAAAAACATAAATTAAAAACAACAATCAATTCCAGATCATTTTAATATCTAGAAAACATAAAGTATAATGGAACAAAATTAGCATCATGGAAATGGAGATTCAGCAAATTTCTAAGGGGACACACTAATATTGGGAAAAATGTAAGGGTGCAGTACCCCTGAGACAAACTTCAAGAACCACCAACATTCAAGCTATCAACAAGAATATTTATTGTGATAGTGAACTCCAATACAGTTAACTTTGAGGACCCTTTGAGATCTATCTCCAGGAAATATTCTGACATTAATGAGACTAAGATGGAAATTAGGTTATCTTCTGCTCCTGCATAACAGTATCTTGTGTGCCCCTTTTCTTCAAGTAACACACTATCAAAGGTAAGATAACAACATTTGAATTAAATGGCCACCAACACTACAAAAGTAACTCAGAAACTTACATCAGATTTTCAAAAGACCAAGAAGCCAGGTATAAATGTGTGTACTTAATATATTTTTTAAAGTCAAGTCCTTGTACCAAAAAAATACCAAAACACAGTAAAACTCATTTGACCTCATCTGTCACCTTGACCTGCTCTTGAGGAAAAGAACAGCCATCATATGCTGAGTTATAGGTGTAAAAGAAATGTTCAGCACACTATAAGCAAGTTGTAACAGGAAAAAAATAGTCAAGTACAAACATATAAATTCACAATCCATAACATTTTCCAAGAGTAAAATGGTCAGAGAGGGCTTGTAATCATGGTGGTTGAATTAGGATTAACAGAATCATGGAGATCAAAGGGGTGAGTTCTTTGCTTGAAGTGAGAAAAGGTGAATCTAGTTGTGAACTATAAGCTCTTGGCTATTTGAAAGTTAGTGGACGCATTCTATAATGCTAATAAATATATTGTGAATTTTAGACATATTTTTAAAATGCTTAAATGACTACGAGATCAAAGTAAATATATTTAGTCCTTCGAGTACATTACAAAATCTATATAGCTGAAGCAGGAAATGAAAGAAACATAAAGATAATATAGTCAAATTTGATTACCCAAGTTGATCGATGGCAATCACTCGAAAATGAGCAGCAAGTGCATCAAAGTTTCTAAAGAAAAATCCTTGAGAAGCAGCATATCCATGTACCATAACAAGTGTGGGAGCATCCTCCTTGCTATCAAATGTTATTGTATTAATAAACCTTGGTTGATCACTAGAAGATCTGAACCACCTGACTTTGGAGCCTGGTGGTCCAGGGCCAATATTGACCTGCTCATGCACATAGCTTGTCCTGGAAAAGGCAAAGAATTAGAAACAAACAAAGTTTACTCAATTGATACAGGATGACACAAATGTTGGGGCTTTCTGATAAGAGAAGATGGAGCAAATAATGTCCAGTCTTCTTGTCAAACGTGATATGAAATAAAGTCTTCTAGAGTTTTTTGAACCTACAACAGACACTAGCATATTCAACATGATAGTAACCTTACTTTCTTACTATTTCAGACATCTAAATGGTTTGATCTAGTTATGTTGAGGCTTGGTTATCTGAATGAACTTCTCTTTAGCAATTTCTATTTATGGAAGTCTCTGACTGTATAAAAATCAGGAATGGTATCTTACTGATTGAACAATTGCAATATCTCAACTTCAGACAATATATTTTTGATGCTGATGCTTTATGTGGACCAATCCAACAAACCAATGCGGGGGTCCGGGAAGGGTCAGACCAATCCAGCAAGATGCAAAAATAAAATTTAAGCCCATCATAGGAATCATTGTAGGTGTCTCTTTTGTCTATGAATATCAGTCATAGTGACACGTTAAGAATTACAGGGCCATGTTAAAACCATCATCAGTTGTCTGAGGAATTAGGATATATGTCTTGCTAGCAGATATTAGCCACAAATAGCTGAACCATTTTAGAGTGTGACTTTTTTTCTCAGAAGTTAACATTTGCAAGAACCTCCCCAAAACAAATGAAACCATAACTATCTTTTCTATTAACTTTTGTCACCTGAAATTAATACCAAATCAGGTGGCAGATGTTGAGGAGTAAAATAAGTTGGATTTATCATCCAACTGAACTGTCAAGCATATTGGAAAGTAGCACATATCAACAATCAGAATTATTTGTTGTATTTTGATAACCTAGGTGTCCAAATCTTTGATCTGACTATTCTTAAAGTGGACAGTCTAGCTCCACGAAAGTTTTTCCACCAGCCAACAAGGTAAATCTAAGTAACGTAGACGGAACCAGCAAGTGACCTAGCAGTGCAAGTAGTTCGAGCCCCTCCGAGGACTCAAATTCAAAAATTTTCAAAGAGTGGCCTCTGAGAGGAAGTGAACCCTTTCTGCATAGAAAATCACCCTACTTCTTGACCGTCACACCATGCCCCCGCTTATTTGTTGTATTTGCTCGAAGCAAAAAATGTGATGAAGTAATTTAATTGAATTTAAAGAAAATGAATGGATTTTAATATCAATTTTATTTGAATTCATCTCATTTACTTGGACAGAATTGGAAGGAAAGAAATTATATTACTCATTGTTGGTTTTACTGCATCTATTGCATGAATTTATTATGCTGAAAAATTCAACGTAGACTGTAAATAAAACCTTACAGTGAGACATCATAATCTTCGCACTTCCTGGATCTGTAGGGAAGACGATCTCTGCTCACCATCTGAGGAACAATCACGATTTCCTACTCTTCCACGAACCAAGTTCCAGCTACGCCTCGGCATTCTCAGAACTCATTGTTCACTCTGGCAGCCTGACGGCGTTTCAAGCTTCCTTCTCACTCTGGCAACACTTCGCACACCCAGCAAAATCACCCCTTTTCTCCTCTTATCCGACCCCCTATATAGGGTCTTGGATGCAGCGGATGGCATGGAGTCATGCACGCACTCCTTTGAGTGCATGCACAGTTACTGCGCAATGTGCGCAGTAACTGCCTTCACGACATACATCTCCCACTCATCCAAGATATGTCCCATAGGCAAATGGTCACATAAACCGATAAGAGACATTTAGCCACATAATCTAAATAAAGTCGGAGTCAATAGTCACATAGACTAATAGAAGTATTTAGTCACATAGACTAAAATACAATCAAAATCCATAGTCCCAAAAGACTAATAGAACAGAGATCATTAGTTACAAAGACCAATAGAACAACCAATTCATACATAGGAAAATGGTTCGTGCGACAACAAGCACACTGAGCATTCATTGTTAAGAAAATTGTTACACCTTACATAGCTGTTCATAGAGCAATCAATGCTAAGAAAAATTGTAACACCTAACTTAACCGCTCTCCAAATGGTACATAATCATTCTCTGAATGACATAGTCATTCACCTGATGACACACAACCTTCTTCCAGGTGGCACACAACTGTTCTCCAGGTGGTACAAAATCATATTTCTAGTGGTACATAACCGTTTTCCTGGATACATCCATATCTTGCTATTTACCCAGATTAAATAATCTTCATTTACATCAATATGAACATCTCTAATCCCTCATAATGACTATCATGTCAAGAGCATGTTCCATATTATCAATATTCATAATCATTTCCATACACAACAGAAATGGGTCGACCAATGAATAATTCTCATAAGATGTAAATCTATTTAATCTTCCTTTTTAGTGTGAATCTATTCATTTTAATCAGTCGCTTTCCTAGTCATGTTCCATAGACCAAATCATCCATAGTCAATAGGTTTACATGCTAAAGTAGCAGACTCTGATTAAAACTTTAAATAGACACCTAAATAATCACAAAGGGCAAATGCTGAGATTAACATATAATCTCAAAGGGCTCACATAATAGAGAAGCAGAGATCCATTCTCCTACTACCCTCATTGTCGCTTTAGCATATGTGGTATGAATCACATACTACGATGTTATTCTCTTTAATAATAAAGAGCGTATGTTTTCCTTAACATCGTACAGATTTTGATCTAGACATTCCAAATATCTAATCCTGAATTCAACATATAAATTCTAATCTGGCTTCAAATAGGTATAGTAAATGGTGAGAGTATTTACTTCGATCATTATTTTCAAATGATCTTATCTTGATATAAATATCAAGACGACCCCAATTTATAGATATGTATCTCTATACATATAGCTTCCAAAGTTACCCTATAAGTAATGGTCTTACTCCTATTCGTACATAACAAATAGAGATGATTGTCCATGTGAGAGGACCAATCACTACCTGCTAACATGCTCACCAAGATCTTATCAGAATGTAACATTACATACACTGAATAAATTATGGTCAGCATTTCAAACAATCAAATTACAATATCCAATTGTCATTACAAAATTATTACATTCTACGAAGTCCTATAGACTTTACATGCTCATAAAATGACTCTCTAGTCATCGGCTTAGTAAAAGGATCTGCAAGTATAGCTCGTGTAGGGATATACTCAAGAATCACTTTCTTTTTAGCAATAATATCCCTTATAAAGTTATACTTTATAGCTATATGCTTGCCCTTGCTGTGATATTTGGGATCCTTGGAAAAAGCTATAGCAGCTTGACTGTCACAGTAAATGGTCACTGGACTCCCACTGTCCTCGATCTTGGATGTTTTAGAACCTCCTTAACTGTTTTTTTGCGACTTGAACATGCCACATATTCAGCTTCCATAGTTGACAAGGTCACACAAGCCTATTTCTTGTTGTTCCAAGAGATGACACCACCATTCAACAAGAACGCATAGCCTGATATGGATTTTTTATCATCCGGGTCTCCAGCCCAATTTACATCTGAATAGCCCTTCAGGCTCATATCTGATCCTTGATAACATAGACTATAACCTGTTGTCGCTTTCAGATATCTGAATATCCTTTTATCTTGCCTTCCAGTTGTCTCTGGCCCCGATTCGACCGAACCGCCGATTAAGCCAACAAAGATATGAGATCGTAGACGAGTACAACATTATTAAACTACCTACAACACTGACATATGATTTTTTTATTCATCTTGGCTATTTCTTCAAGAGTCTTGGGACTCATACTCTTGCTCAGAATAGTACCTTTCACAATGAGTGTCTGTTCACTGTTGCAATCAGAAATGCTGAAATGTTGTAATATCTTATTTATATAAGACTCTTGAGACAAATCCAAAAGTCTCTTTGATCGATCCCTGATGATCTTAACTCCTAAAATGTATTCAGCTTCTCCCATATCTATTATGTTAAATTGTGATGAAAATCACTCTTTGACTTCTATCACAAAACCTATGTCATTTCCTGCTATCAGCATATCATCAACATATAATGATAAAATGACATACTTTCCTTTTTCCTTTTTCAGGAAAACACAATGATCCTCATTGATCATTTCGAAACCATAAGATAAAAACCACTTCGTTAAATCTTATGTTCCACTATCTTGATGATTGCTTTAGCCCATATATAGAGTTATTCAATCTACATAATTTTTCTTCTTGGCATTCAGCAATGAAACCTTCTGGCTGAACCATATAGATTTCCTCATCAAGCTCACCGTTAAAGAAAGCAATTTTTACATCCATCTGATGTAACTCCATGTCATATTGCGTCACAAAAACCAAAATGACTCGGATTGACACAAACTTAACTATAGGAGAAAATGTCTCTTCAAAGTTTATACCCTCCAATTGGATAAATCCTTTTGCACCAAACGAGCTTTGTATCGGTTAATCGATCCATCTGATTTCCTCTTTATTTTGAGAATCCATTTATTCCCAATAGTCTTTCGGCCAGAAGGAAGATCAACTAACTCCTAAACATGATTCTGAATCATTGACTCCATCTCTTCAACCATTGCATTTTTCCACTTTTCTCTAACTATATATCCCAGAGCTTCCTCAACTGATTGAGGTTCATCATCGTCAACTGGGAGTATCATCATTGTCTCATTCTCAATATCAAACCTCTTCTTAGGTTTGATCTTATGAACACTTTTCCGTAAGTTGGGTTGTTGAGAAGTTACCCTATGATAAGGCAAATCACTCCCACTGGGTTGACTAGGTTCAGGTATCCCACTAGACACATGTCTTGTTGATAACGACTCATCCTCCTCAAATAGAGGAACTGTCTTATCAACCTCACCTCTAGCTGAGAACTCAGTTTTGAAAAAAGTAGCATCTCTCAAATCCAATTCGGAGATTGTTCCATCTTGTTGCTCACCTATGAAAACATAACCTTTGAAGGTCTCAAAATATCTTATAAAGATACATTTCTTACCTCTAGGTCCTAGTTTTTTATACTTGTGAGAACTATCATGAACATAAGCAGTTGACCCCCAGGGTCTCAGATTGCTCAAATCTGATTTTCTGCTTGTCTAACGTTCATATGGGGTAGATGGAACTGACTTTGAAGACACTTTGTTAAGTATATGGGTCGCAGCTAGTAATGTATCTCCTCAATAGGAGATCGACAAATTAGTCTGCACCATCATAGACCTAACCATTTTAAGAAGAATCTTATTTCTTCTTTCAGCAATCCCATTTTACTATGGATTTCCAGAGATTGTCAGCTGTTTAATAATCCCGTTATCATTACATATTGTCTTGAACATATCAGACAAATATTCTCTACCACGGTCAGTGCGTAAAGTCTTTACCTTATGTTCCATTTGATTCTCAACTTCGTTCATATAACGAATGAAGCAATCCAATGCTTCATATTTATGAAAAATCAAATATACATGATCGAAACGAGAGAAATCATCAATAAATGTAACGAAATAGGATGCTCCATGTCTAGCCTTCACATTCATTGGACCACAAATGTCCGAATGAATCAATTGCAATGGTGACTCAGCCCTAATAGCCTTACCGAATAGTTTCCTAGTTGCTTTTCTAACCAGACAATGCTCACACATAGATAAGCTAATCTTAGCACGAGAGCCCAAGTAACCCTCTTTCGCTAACCGATTCATGCGATCTTGTCATATATGTCCTAATCTAGCATGTCAAACTTTATCAGTTATATCTACATCACTAGCAAGAGCAATGTTTGAAAAACAACTATCAATCGCACAATTGATATTTGGTTCCACATCAAGAACCATAAAATCATTCGTTAAAACTATATCCGATTGACACAGAGTCAATCTTAAGTTCTACACACCGATTATAAAAATTAATACAGTACCCTAAATCAAGAAGACAAGTAACAGAAATAAGATTCCTTCGAATCTCAGGAGCATACAGAACATCATGTAGAAATAAAGTACTTTCACCCCGTAGGTTAAGTGTGCAAGTGTCGACTCCTTTGACTTCAACTCTTGCATTGTTTCCTACATAGATCCATTTATTGTCAACTGGTACCCTGCGGTACTCTACATATGTAACCCGCTCCCGAGCTACATGGTTGGTTGCTCCCGAATCTATAATCCACAAAGGATAAGAATCAGCCAACAACACAGGACTAACAACAAAATGCTCAGAAGACAGACTTGAAGTTATCTTTTTCGGCTCAGTACATTCCTGAGCATAATGACCCTTTTTGCCACAATTAAAGCAAGACACTTTACTTTTAGATTTCATCCTTGTCTTCTTGCTCTTCTTCTTGATTGGGCCTTCCCCAGCAGCAACAGCTTCCTTCTTCTTTCCCTTTCCTTTCTTGAACCATTTCTTTTTCTTAGATTCAGATGATCCAACAGAACCGGCAGCAAAATAGGCTTGGCCATAAATCCTTGTGGATTCTACTCTCTCCGCCTCCAGTTCAACATGACGTGAGATGTCAATGAAAGTCTTAATACTCTCACTGTGAATTAAGGTATGCTTTATGGTTTCCCAAGAATCCGAAAGGGAACAAATAACTGTCTGAACCTGTTGTTCATCTGTCAGCTCATGACCAGCAGTTTTAAGCTCCCGAATCATATTCGACATCTCCCTGAGATGTTGAACCATCGAAACATTCGGGCGCTTCTTGTAGCTGTCAAACCTGATCGTCAACCGTCGAAGCTTGCTCAGACTCATTCCACTGTATCTATCCCTAAGGGCTACCCAGACTGCATGAGTTGTAGGATATGACTCATACTCAAAAACTAGGTCATCTACCATTGAACTTATCAATATACCCTTAGCGGTGGAATCCTTTTTTTCCATGCCTTGTAGGCATCAAGGTCACATCTGTGTTGTGTCGTGGGACCCTCAACAAGTTCTTCCATAACCTGATGTATAACCTCCAGAACCTCTTGTTCCTCAAATACATACTGTATCTTGAGGTGCCAGATTTTGTAGTCATCCCCATTAAATTTTTCACCCTTATTTAACTCAGCTATGATGTTCTTCGTTGTCATAATCTATCATAAATAAATAAATTATTTAGATATTCAGTGTATTAATTTATGTATGTAATCTCTAAATTGATTCGATGTAAATTTGATTTAGTTTACAAAATCAAGTGATAACTACATTGTCACTCATCATCTATATGTGTTAATCTAACTTACATTGATATATTTTATTACATACATCTCATCTAATCATTATTCAAACATGATATTATATATTAAATGAACTTATCATTTAAAATTATACTCGTAATGAACAAATCAAATAGCATAAACAAATATCATGCATTATGTAAAGTCAACAGCATAAAATGAACTAATCATTTCGAATGAATATATCATTAATTAAACATGTTGTACATTGTCAACAAATAACAAGACTCTACTAAGAATGTTAAACATAACATTCTTCCTACTCATAACTGACAAAAAAAACAACTCTAACAAACTAGATAGACGATTATTACTCCCACTAGGACAAATACTAGCGCAGTAATAATCCAAACATGTCCAATCTTCTTGGGTCGAACAAGGACACTCTCGGCTGGGATACTATCAGGATGATGGCAAGACACTGTCTCCTATAAAGAGCCCACCCTTAAAGAGCTCACAGAAAAATGCTCTTCAGAGTCTTCATCTGAATCAACTTTACAAGCTTCACAGTGAAGAAGCTCAGCGCATAACTGGGTATAAGAAATGTGCCCCTCTAGCGCCCCCAGATCTGATGCGCGATATCACTCCGGTTCTCAGGCAGTGAACCGATCAAAGTCCAGATCCTGTAGTTGTCCAGAATTGAAAACTCTTGCATCTCAAGTCTCCAAAACAGCCTATCGTCTCTCGATGTTCCATCCGATTCTATGAGATGAGTCATACTTATCCCCTAGATAGTCTCCCTCAGCTGATTACGCAACACATCGCATCGAGTTATAGTAGTAATCGTCTGTGTCATCTGAAAAAATTGAAATTAATTAAGTCAGTACAAAATCGACAAACCAATATATATACTGGCTTAATTCAATTTATACAAGCATAAAACCAACACAATTAAATCAAGAACAAATTTCCTTGATTTTCTGGAGAATGGTTGACTGATCCGCTTAGACCAGTCGACTGGTACTTTTACCAATCGACCATCATCTAAGTCCAATCGACTAGAACTATTAAGACTCAATCTGATTGACTTTATGAGAACCTGAACACTATTCGACTTGCTCCGAGCACCCCAGGCACCCGAGCCACTTGCATAGTATTCTGTCTTCTCATAGTCCCTAGGCCCCAACTCTAGTTCACTTAGCCTATCTTTAAGTTGTTTATGTCGAGTCCTAGTTGTTCCAAACAACTACTCAATAATCAAGTTATGAGTTTAGTTGACCAAAATCAACTATGTCAATCAAAATTGATCTACAACAATGCTAGCCTATCTGGCCGAGCACTTACTGCGGAAAAATGACTATCACTAGCGCTAGCCGAGCACTCTGTGCTCTGACCGAGTGTTTACTGTGAAAGTCAACCACTTTTAGTGCCTCTATCGCTAGACCTCCACATTCCCAATCCAAGGAACCCATGGAAATCCAGAGCACTTAAAGTGCTAGCCGACCACTATTAGTGTTGGCCGAGCACTTTGTGGTATGGCCGAGCACTTATTAGTGGCTTTTGTCGCCGGACTTCCAAAGGGCCAGCCCGAGCAACCTATAGAAATCCCGAGCCATGTATTAAAATCCCAAGCAGTATATAGAAATCCCGAGCACTGCTTGGCAATAAAATGTCGTGCATCATATGGTATTCCCGAGCATTATATAGTAATTCCGAGCAGTATATAGAAATCCCGAGCACTTTCGGGAGCTGCTTGGGAACTGTTCGATTTCCCCTTTAACCGCTCAGGAACTACTCAACAAAATCACTGTTCATCGTTCTCGCGATGAACTGTGATTTTTACAGGTAAATTCTTACACACATATGCATACCAACGATAGCTCTGATACCAATATTGGTTTTACTGCATCTATTGCATGAATTTATTATGCTGAAAAATTCAACGTAGACTATAAATAAAACTTTACAGCAAAGCGTCAGAATCTTCACACTTCTTGGATCTGTAAGGAAGACGATTTCTGCTCATCGTCTGAGGAACGATCACGATTATCAAATCGGAAGGATCCTACTCTTCCATGAACCAAGTTTCAGCCGTGCCTCGACGTTCTTAGAACTCACTGTTCACTCCGACAACCTGACGACGTTTCAAGCTTCCTTCCCATTCGGCAGCACTTCGCACACCCAGCAAAACCACCCCTTTTCTCCTCTTATCCCATCCCCTATATAGGGTCTTGGACACAACAGATGGCATGGAGTCATGCACACACTCCTTCGAGTGCGTGTGCAGTTACTGTGCAATGTGCACAATAACTGCCTCCACGTCATACACTCATTTATATTTATTTGATGCTTATTTACCCTTGAATGAAATCATTTTTTCCTCTATATTTCATTCCAAGTAAATGCGTAATGATTTTATTTCTTTTGCTTTCTTTTACCTCCTACTTCCATAAAGCAAACGCAGCAGAAAGTTCCGTAGGCGACTGCATCGTTACGAAGCTGTGAGAATTCAAATTTGATTTGCCTCCAAAATTGCAAGCGAGTAATTATCAAACAAATTAGTTCAAAGAAGAAAACGACAACATGCGAAAGATCACAGCCTCCACAGAATAGATAGAGACAGGGACGAAGATCTCCTTCTTCTCCAAAATAAATAAAAGGAAGTCGATTAGAATACTCACTTGACGAGCGACAACAGGCGCTTCTCGGCGGCGACGATGAGATCAGTGGAGGTCGGGATCCAGCGGAGCTTCGACGCCCACGCGCACCTCTTTGACGCCGCTGTCGACGAAGAAGACTCCACCGCAGTAGCTCTGCTGATCTCCTCCTCCATTCTCGCTGCCGCCCCAGAGCTCCAGCTCGTACGATGGCGCCCTTAATTCCTTCCTTGGAACGCCGCTTCCTCGAGGCAGGAATTTCAACTTTTGGAACAGATGGAAGACTTGCTCGATCGCGGACTTGCCTTTTACAAATAAATAAATGGGTGAAATAAAATCGATCCCGGGAGAATTTGTTGCGCTACGCCGATTATAAATACATTCTTTAGAGGTTTGATCCCCGCGATCTTGGCGAGGAGGAGGCGGGCGGGAGCGAATCGTGGACCCGCGGAATGACGATTTTTTTCCTGGGCAAAGGGTTGATTAAGCCTGGTCAAAGGTCCACAAGGTTCTGGAGAAATCTTCAAGCGACCACCTCGCGCCTTCTGCGAAGTGTGAATGCCTCCTAACATCGCGGCGTTGCATCTTCCTGCATGCGGGGCATATCTTTCAGCCTGCTTTCAATTAATCAATCTTACAAGCGATGCTTTGAATTTAGATGGACCTTTTTTCTCGTCTAAAAAATAGTTAATATGTCATGGGATCGTAGTAATTAAGATTAGTAGAATTCCCACTGCTTGTTTGGGAGGAGGTGAGGGAGAGATAGGTAATGAAAGGATAAGAATAAATAAGGAAGAAAAAAAATTTATCCCTGCTTGAGAAGAAGTGAAGGAAAAGGAAAGGGAGAGAAAGGAAGGGCAATGAAGGTGAATTTATACTCCTCCTCATAAAAATTGGACTTTTCTTACACTCCAATTTGGAGTGTAAATTTCCTTTCCCTTCCCCTCCATTCCCCTTTCATTACTTACACTCCCCTTCCCTCCTCCCAAATAAAGCCTAAAGTGTCTAAATTCTTACGATTCAATAATAGTAAATTAAAGTTTAATTTAAATGAAGATTAACATGAGGGTTTTCACTAGCCAAATAAATACAAGCTAAAGACCTATGTATCAAGCCCCTAGAGTTAGCTTAATTGGTAAGTGTTAATGGATAACTCTTAAATAGATAAGGATCAATTCCTGAGGAGGTCATAATTTTGAGCTATCAATCGATTCCCTCCTTTGTACTTGCCATCTAGATTTCTGATTTATCTCCTATGAAGACAGTCGGAGGAACTGTTAATATAACGATTCTATATTTTTTCTAAAAACTTATTTACCAATGTTAATAGACTTCCATTTTATTATAGAGCCCCAAAGAGCTCAGGCCAAAGAGTTAACTTAATAAACCTAACAAAATAGCAAGTGGAAGCATTGCTTCTATAGGAGGGACAGGTGCGAACAAGATCAGCCGTGTATGGAAGATAGACAGTTGCAAACGTGAATAGACGTAATAGATATAGACAAGAACGAACTCATGGAAAAGGTGAGGCGTGTGTGACAAGGCTTTTGACTACTTGCTCCCAAATTTATATAAAAGGGTGCCACGTGACAGAATAAAAGAGGTTCAACTATTAGAAAACTACAACTCCATCTTTATTCCCCTCTACTCTTTCATTTTCTTCAGCAAAATCTAACTCAAATGTAAGAGGGATTTTGTCAAGATTCTCCTTTGGTTCCATCTTAACTCTCTTCGTTATTTGCAATTAACTTAATTGAACATCCTAGGCGCAACAAGCACTTTTTCCTTTTTTTTTCTTTGCTTGTCAGATTGGAATACTACTGATATGAGCAACTATCGACCCACCATGAGCTGACTCGATAAGAAAGTATCCGACCATAACTTGATCCGATGCCGACCTACCTATGGAGGTTTATCCATTGATCTCATACTAGATCATTTGGAGTCGTTTATGGAAAACACCGAATTGAGACGATGAGATGGGAGACGCTAAGAAAAATTGTAGAGAGTGAGGATCAACATCATAAGCAAAAATGCTCAGTGAGGGATCAACCCAAATGAATGAGCAATCTTGGGAGTCAATGACTCGAGATCCTTCTGGGAAGACCCTAGCTAGGAGGAATAGAGTAGAGTCTCAGGGGAAGAAAAGGATGGTAGCGGTTCAACTGTTGGGACCTTAATGTACGCTAGAGGGGGTGAATAACATCACGAGCTCGTTCATTGATCTCGTTCGTTTGTGTCGTGTTCGTTGTACTTGTTTACAACAAAGTTATGCACAATGGAAACAAAAAGCATAAATTAAATACAAAACATAACTCACAACACAATTTTTATGTGGTTTGGAACCCTAGTTCCTACTCCACAGTTGAGCTCTAGCAATGCACCACCACTAAAATTTCTCATTCTCGGAACCACACCGGAGGTGAAGAAACCTCTTACAAATAACCTGGAGCTTACAAGAAATGTAGGAACCTTGAGGATTGGCTAGAGGGGGGTGAATATCCTCTTTCGATTTCTATAAAATATTAGCGGAAGAAAAAACAATAATACAAATAAAAATGAAGTCAAAAGACAATGCTAACAAAGATGTTTAACGTAGTTCGAAGATGACGCTCCTACTTCACGGCAATCCGCCTCTCTCAAGCTCCCCAAGACCTCTTTTATAGAGAAAAGGTTGATTTTCCTGTTGAGTGCATGTCGTTGGTCATTGCTTCGCTACTGTTGACCCGAATACAGCGGTGAAGCCCGATCACGATCGCACGCCTAATGTAACTCTCGACCAATCGACCGCTTCATATTAATAGTCGATCGATTGAACCAGCAATGATCGCTCTAAGCAATCGATCGACTAAAATATTTCGTGCCCATGTCCACCTACATCACGACTACTCTTCATGGTAGGCGATCGATCAAGACGCCTTGATCGCCTAATGCTAGCAATTGACTATCGGTGGCACACCACGCAAGCTCTAGTCGACTCGCCGACCGGGTCATAACCCCGATCGTTCTTTTCTAGAACCTCGAGTGTCGAAAACTCGAGATCAGTCGACTGGTTTATAACCCCAGTTGACTGGCATACTTCAAGTATGATCAAATCATATTTGAAACCAACACCCTAAACCTAGACTCAACCTTCTAGCTTCTCCATCAGTCTTGCGCCTCCAGGATCCCTCAGAGTCCATAACTCCTTCATCCTTGCGCTTTCCTTCAAAAGCTTCCCTCAGTTTCGTTATGTTTCGGGTTTCTCCTTTGCCAAAGTCCGCTTGGACTTTACGCCGCCAAGACTACATGTTTGGACTTACGCTGCTAAGACGTTGCCTTTGGACTTCCTTTGCCAATGTCCGCTTGAACTTTATGCCACCAAGACTACATGCTTGGACTTATGTTGCCAAAACCTTCCCTTGGACTTTCCTTGCCAAGATTCACACTTGGACTTCTCTTTACCAAATCTTCACATTTGTATTTTTCTATCACTTAACACATTCATGATTAGATAACAAATATTGCCTAACTATAAATACTTATCCAAACATCAAAATACATAAATGCTTGGGGCATTGTTGCATCAACAATCTTCCTCTTTTTGATGTTTGACAATCATTTAAGTTAGGTCTTGAAATCTGCAATAAATAAAAGCATCATATATTCCAATATGAATTCTAACTTAAAGTTTCCCTTCTCCCCCTTTGACACACATTAAAAAGAGAAGAACACATAAATTATAAGTACATGATGAATAAGATTTGGTTATGCTTTGAACTAAGGTATTAAATATACATAAAGCTCTCCCTTAATCTAAGACATAGTTCATGATGTGTGAAGAACATGTTGAGCAAAGAATGAAACCATAGGTAAGAAATATATCTTAACCTTGCACCAACAATAAACATTATATATATATATTTTGGGATGAAAAAGATAAGTTTCATGAAACGCTTCCCCTTAACCCTTGCATCAATTTAATCATATACCCCCATAAAAGCTATCATATTACCGCTACACTAATCATATTATGGAGTTAGGACACCTAGGATTGAATTCTAGGCAAGTAAACAAGGTTGATTTGCAAAAAAAAAAAAAAAATAGTGTGGCAGTCGACTGGACACTGAAGCAATCGACTGCCATGCCTGAAACACTCATTTCAGATTTTCAACCCAACTTCAGAAATGCATAAGTAATTCAAGAAATGTCAAAAATTCATAAAATTTTGTAAACACATTTGTAGAGTCATTTTCTATCAAGAAAAAATAATTAGAAAAATATATCTTTTCCAGATTTTGAAATTGACAAAACTTTAAAAACTAGCAAAAGTTTTAAAGAATTTTCAAAACTTTGTACCACTTTTGCTTATCAAGTGAAAATTGTTTCTCAAAATATATCAAACATTGTTTAAAAAGTATATTACTTGACATTTTCAATCGTGTTCTTAGAGTTATATGCATATCAATTATACACAAGTCTTCCTAATGATTGGTCCAATTAAGGATCAATGTCTCTAGATGACACTTTGGTTCATAGTAATACATCATAACAAGCATAATGAACCAAATACATCTTCCTAACATCTCACATGATGTCTAAGTGGATCAATACAAAAACCATGGATTCTTAGGTGTTTTGTGAGATGCTTTGAGGTATAGTCCTAGATGTTCTATAGGATCATGCAAACCTATACCACTACTCTACAAAGCACATTCCAAGTTCTCTCCTAAGTGATGAAAAGTCTGCTTCGAAGAGAGCCTTAGTGAAAATATCGGCAAGGTTGGAGTTAGATTCAATGTAATTAAGTTCAATGTCTTCCTTTGCCACATGATCTCTAATGAAGTAATGCTTCACTTTAATGTGCTTGGTCCTAGAGTGATGTATCGGATTTTTAGTCAAATTAATGGTACTCACATTATCATAATAGACCTTAACTTTGGAGTAGTGTAGCTCATAATCTTCTAGAGTATGTCTCATCTATAGTAGTTGAGCTACACAATCACTCATGCCTACATACTCCACCTCGGTGGTGGATAAAGCAACATAAGATTGCTTCCTACTACTCCAACTAACTAAGGAAGATCCAAGAAATTGACACCCACCACTAGTACTCTTTCGATCCAATTTGTAACCCGCATAATCGGAATTGGTGTACCCAAACAAGTCAAAAGACCTAGTTCTAGGGTACCAAAGTCCTACACTTCGTGTGTCTTTAATATATCTTAAGATTTTTTTAACGGCCATTAAGTGAGACTCTTTGGCACGAGATTGGTATCTTGCACACATACCTACCGCAAACAAAATATTGGGTCTACTAGCAATTAAGTATAGTAGGCTACCAATTATACTCCTATAAAATTTTAAGTCAGTTGATTTACCTTCAATATCATTGTCTATCTTAGTGTTAGTTGTCATAAGAGTGGTTACTACCTTAGCATTTTTCAAACCAAATTTCTTGATCATTTCTTTGGCATATTTGGTTTGGTATATATGAATTCTCTCATTGGTTTGTTTAACTTGTAGACCTAAAAAGAAATTTAATTCCCCAACTAAACTCATTTCAAACTCATTTTCTATATTTTTAATAAAGTCTTGAAGGAGATTATCATTTGTTGACCCAAAAATGATATCAACATATACTTGGGCAACAAAGATATCCTTTGTCTTTGACTTAATAAAGAGAGTTTGATCAACTTGGCCCCTTCTAAAATTCACAGAGATTAAGAAAGACGATAATCTTTCACACCGAGCCCGAGGAGCTTGTTTTAACCCATATAAAGCTTTTCTAAACTTATAAACATAATTTGGGTAATCTACACTCTTAAACCCGGGAGGTTGTTCTACATATACTTCTTCCTTAATAAATCCATTTAATAATGGTGATTTCACATTCATTTGATAAAGCTTAAATCTCATGTGAGCGGCATACCCTAATAGGATTCTTATTGATTCTAACCTAGCAACCGATGCATAGGTCTCATCATAGTCAAGTCCTTCAACTTGATTGAATCCTCTTGCCACTAATCTAGTCTTGTTTCTAGTTATGTTCCTTTGATCATCCAACCTATTCCTAAAGACCCATATTGTGGTAACAATAGTGCTATCATTGGGTCTAGGGATTAACTCTCATACTTGACTTCTCTCAAATTGAGCCAATTCTTCTTACATTGCCAAAATCCAATTTAGATCAAGTAATGCATCATTGATCGATTTAGGCTCAATTTGTGAGATGAGAGCTACATAGGGTTAGTAGGAGCCCTATGGAAAGACCTAGTTCTTACTCCTTGGGATAGTTCTCCTACAACTTAGTCTAGGGGATGATTTTGATGAATCCTTAATGTTCTAGGAGGTGAATCAACTTGATTTTGATCATGATTATCCTTTCTCCTTTCATCATCGGAATCTTCTCTTCCTCCCCCTTGATTAATACTTCCTATACCTCCCCCTTAATCATTACCCCCTAAAGTTAGATTTTAAAGATTTTGGGTAATGTCTTGATTTTTATCATTGATATCCTTATTAATGGAGGATTTCCTAGGGTAAGTATTAGTAGATTCATCAAATTGAACATTAGACGATTCCTCAACCTTTTGAGTCCTCTTGTTGTATATTCTATAACCTCTACTAGTGGATGAGTATCCAATTAGGATTCCTTCATCCGCTTTAGACTCAAATTTTCCTAAGTTGTCTTTGGTATTTAAAATGCAGACTTTGCATCCAAAGACCTTGAAATAATGAATTGTAGGAATTGTACCATTTCATAATTCAAAAGGTGTTTTACCTAAAAACCTATGGATTAAAACTCAATTTTGGATATAGCAAGCAGTGTTAACCGCTTCCGCCCACAAGTAGCTAAGTAAGGAGTATGCATTAAGCATTATCCTAGCCACCTCTTGTAGGACATGATTTCTCCTTTCCATCACCCTATTTTGTTGGGGTGTTCTAGGATAAGAGAACTCATGCTTGTACCCTTGTTCTAAGCAAAATTTTGAAAAATTAGAATTCTCAAATTCTCCACCATGATCACTATGAATCTGGTTGATTTTGAGATTCCTTTCATTTTCAATCTTTTTGCTAAATCCTATGATTATTTCTAGGGTATCATCCTTATGTTTCATAAAGTAAACCCATGTATACCTATAAAAATCATCAACTATTACTAAACAATATTTATTGCCATTTAATGAAGGGATGTTATGACAATCAAATAAATCTAAATGCAATAGCTCTAAGGGAAATGAAGTACTAGTCAGAGTTTTACCCTTGTGTGCTGACTTGGATTGTTTTCCTTCTTGGCATGCATCACACATCTTGTCCTTGATGTACTTCACTTTTGGTAGCCCTTTAACTAAATCCAACTTGGCTATCTTGGCAATGTTCTTCATGTTGATATGTCCAAGTCTTCTATGTCATAACCAACCTTCCTCTTCTTTTGACACGAAACACTTAGTAGAAATGTTAGAACCATATAAAAAATCAACATAATAAATGTTTGATTTCCTATATCTGATTAACATGCAATCATTTAAGGTCTTGTGTTTAATTACGCATTTAGAAGATTTAAACTCTACCTTATAGCCCGCATCACAAAGTTGACTTACACTCAATAAACTAAACTTCATGCGTTCAACTAGTAAAACTTTGTGAATGATAATTTTGGGGGATACCTCAATTGTACCTCTACCTAAGATCTTGAGCTTCCAACTATTGCCAAATGAGACTGTTCCCTTTTTAACATAATTAATTGTGGAGAACTTGCTCACATCTCCGGTCATGTGTCTTGAGCAACCACTATCCACAATCCACATGCTTGGTCCACCTACATAAACAACATGAAAAATAAACTCCTTAGGTACCCAAATGTTTGGACCGGTAATATCATTCAAAAGCTTCTTTGGGATCCAAGCCTTCTTAACCTTACCCCTAATTGTTGCCTTTCTATTAATTAAAGAGATATAGGCTCACTACAAAAAAACAGTATTTGGCTACGAAATTTGGCAATGAAAATAAATTGTTACAAATTTGCAACAAATTTTGCGACAAATTACAAATTTCATCGCAAATTAGGAACGAAATTTCTAACAAAAAAATTTTTGTTGCAAATTTATTTACATTTGTAACAAATTAAATTTCGTCGCAAATATCGTCGCAATTTTGCAATAAAATTGATTTTTCGTTGCAAATTTATGACGAAAAAATCAAATTCGTTGCAAAAGTTTGCAACAAAATATAAATTTGTCGCAGAATTTGCAATGAATTATGAATTCATTGCAAAAGTTTACAACGAATTCCTAATTCGTTGCAAATTTTCTGACAAATTTGGCGACGAAATATTTTCATCGAACATTTTCAATTATTTGGCAAAAAAAAAACAGTAGGAATTAAGAAATTTATGACAAATTTAATATTCATCATTAATTTGGCAACGAATTTAATTTTTGTTGCTAATTTTGCGACAGAAAATAAAATTCGTCACAAAATTGTATGACGAAATATAAATTCGTCATAGAATTTGCAACGGATTAATAATTCGTTGCGAATTTTATGATAAATTTGTTGGGTTTCCGGCACCGCGGCGTGTGTGTGTTCGATCATGTTTCGTAAACATGAGCACAGCGGAAGCAATTAAAAATAATAAATCTATATTTATTACAACACACACAACACACGCATGCATATTACAACAAGTGTAGACATAACCATAAATTAAAATTTGCAATAAAAGAAAATTATCTACGTTATACCTTTCGTATGACGTGTAGCGGGAACGGCATCAACCGGAACGATCATCGTAAGAATCGTCTCTATCCGTATCCACGCCGAGCTCCTCGGGATGACTTCGCTAAGCCACGAGCTTCGTCTTCGTACGGGTTACTAGCCTCGTGTTGAAGACAACGTGATCGAGAGATGATCACGATCCGAATCCAAATTCGGATCCAAAACCGAGTCCTCAAAACTCGATTCTCCGGAGAGGTATTCGTCAATCGTTTGACGAATCCTTCATCCTCCACCTCAGAGGATTACCGGAGATCAAATCCCCGGTAAGTTAGCCGCTGTCGGAGCACTAACCGTCGTCCAAACGATGCTCCGACAACAAAGAAACAAGCTGTCCAGAAAAACTGGACAGCTTTTGGTGGAGGAATAGAGGCCGGCCAAAGGAGATGTGGAGCTCACCTTATCACCGAACCCACAAGAGATCACCGGAGGGTCGCCGGAGCATCGCCGGCTGAAGCTTGGATGCCGGCGGCAAGGAGGTGGCAGCAGCTCCATGAAGTTGGCGACAACACCATGTGTTGGGCGGCAACAACAAAAGGAGGCTAGGGTTGGGCGGCCAAAACTTCATTAGGGTTTTTGGGTTAGGGTTTAACCCCTATTTTATAGAGAACTAATTTTCTTAATGATTAATGGATCATATCCATAAAGCCCGTTAACCCGCTCCATTAAGATAAGTTAAAATAAACCAAACCATGATGGTTTATTTTAAGTTAAAATGAACCGAACCAACTTTTGGTTCATTCGTTTAAAATAAACCAAACCCTTTGGTTTATTCTCATCCATTGGATTAGAACCAAACCATTTTGGTCCATCCATTATGTCTTCATAAGACACGGCCCATCCACGCTTCCATTGCGACTGAAACAATTTCATGCTCGCTTTATGTTTGGTCCAACCAAACATAGTTTCTCTCGGTATGAGAATCTCATTCTCAAGCTCGTTTTAAATCCTTTGGATTACACTCGTTGTGCGTGTGACCAAATAGGTTCTCGGTTTATGTTGGCCGTCTATAATTAACCATTAATTATAGAACGATCATGAGTGACACCTAGTAGTACATCATGATCCCCAATTAACCGAAAAGATCAACAGTTGATCCAGAACTATTTCTGAAACCCTTCAGTAGCTCGAATGAATCGTGCCCCATTCCCTTCACTCATCTTATACCCACTTGGTTCAGGACATGGTCTATTGTATCAGTCCCCACTAGGCTGACTACGTCACACCTAGCCCAAGTATCATTTCCTCGTCCTACGGATTCTAGTTACTCCACATGTATCGAAGAGTACCTTACTCTAAACATGTAATGTTTTGGCCAAAGACTTTAGTAACAATCCGACGAGAGGCCATGGGTATACATCTCCTCGCAAGGAGTGGTGAATCCTTTATAGGCTATTCAAACACCTTCGATCACTTCGACTTATACCCAATCATCCCGGGTCCACATCTCCTTAGAGATGTTTGCTTAAGATGCCAAAGCATAAGTCTCCATGATCAAGATGACTTGAATACCGCAAGTCAAAGGAACATCGCACTTAAGCCACAGTAAGAACTTCATTGACATATCTATATATGCAGAGAACCATATGAAGTCTTACGGCTGGTCACTCCAATGAACTAGTTACCATAACTAGCATCCACGATTAACTCCGGACATCACTATGTCTCCAGCCAGTGAGAATCAGCTACTTGGATACACCAAGGAGTATACCTCGTGCTAGTCTCGACAGAATTGATGGTGTCCAGATCCATCAATTCATCGACTAGAGATAATTCCGATACATCACAATTACACATGTAGAGATACTCACTAGTTGTGATCCAATCACAAATTCTCTCATGCTGTGAATCACATCGTGGACATTCAGTAAATGAGTTTAAGATCCAATCAAATACATGAAACATGTATACTCAAATAGTGAATCTTCATTTATCATATAAATGGTTCATACATAAGGCGATTGCCTTAGGACATCTCTCATATATTACTAACAAAATTTAGTGACGAAAATTTTTCATTGGAATTTTTAATTTGCCACGAATATTGTATTCGTCGCCAAATTAGCGACGAATATTGCAATGAATTATAAATCGTCGTCAATTTCCTCTAATTAACTTCCCCTTCTCCTTTCCTCCCTCCTCACATGCTCCTCCCTGCTCGATCGATTGGTACGCCTCTTCTCCTCTTCCCCTCTTCCATCGCCACTGCCAGAGCAATGCCTCTTCCACCACCACCGCCGGAGCAGCGACGTTGCTGTTCGCGCAGCTACCACGATCTTGCACGGCAGCTGTCGCGACCTCATGCGATAGCGAGCTCGCGACAGCTATCGCGATCTCACACAGCAGCTAGCACGACCTCACGCGGCAGCTGCCACGGGTAGCTACCGTGTGCTACTGCGAGGACACATCGTAGGGGCACGACGCGATAGGGTGGTTCATCACCGCCCCCTGGATTGCGCACCTGGGTGGTTCATCATCGTCCCAGTTGGAGCATTTATTCCAGCCTCCACCGTGCCCCAGTTGGGTGGTTCATGACTGCCCCTGGATCACACACAACTATTGTGGCGACCCCGTCCCTCTGCATCTGTACTCGGCCATAATAGAGTCAACATGTTTTTCAAATTAAATCAGTAATGTGTAATATAAATACAAAACTAATGTTTTATTTTTCATAGGTTTGTCGTACTTCGTCCTTCAGGTGATCCGTGTGTTTGTAAAGTCTTCAGCTATGAGCTCATCCGTTGCTTCCACCAGGGCAGGTATTTTGTATATTCAAAAATTTATAGCATTATCATTATATACTATATATAATTAATGTTTGATGTTATGTATTTTTTTTTACGGTAAATATATATTATTTGTTCAATAAGTTATAGTTTGTAATTCAATATCATATAAAAAATAAGTACTAGAAGAATTTATTTTGGATATAAATTTATTGTTAAATTAAAATGGATCGAATATGGAAAAAATGGATTTAATTCTTGATATAAATTTATAAATAGGAAAAATGGAGAGAGAGAGAAGTTGGATGTATAAAAATTTTTTACCAGAACATCGTGGTTTAACCAATGAATTTATTATTGGGCTGGAATAATTTTTGAATTTTTCTGGTAGCAATGTTGAGTTTATGGATGAGAATAAATTAAGATGTCCATGCAAAAAATGTCATAATGGTAAATTTTTCCAGTGTGATAAAGTTCGAGAATATCTTTGTAGATTTGGTTTTACTTATTATAATTGAAAATGTCATGGTGAACCGTTCATATCCGATGAAGAGGTTGGACGAAACATACAAAGGATAGTTAGTGGAGATCAAAGATATTATGATCAATTCAATCCATATCAGAGGATGATAGTTGATGCAGTTGGTCATAATTTGAATACCGAATCGAACGCTGTAAGTTTTAGTTATCCTCAAACATTTGAACACATGTATACTAGTTATTCATCCCCGTTGGAGGAGGTAGAAGTAATTGGTTTTCATGAAAATGTATACAATGAACCATATCTCAAATTTCAAGAAGTGTTGAGCATTGCAAATCAACCCGTATAGTCTGGTTGTGATAGTCACACTAAATTATCTCTCATCGCAAGATTATTGAATGTTAAAACTGAGCATAATGTGTCCGAAGATTGTTTTAATGATTTCATTCAAGTTATTGGAGATGTATTATTGTGTGATCACATAATGCCCAACGATTTTTACAGTATGAAAAAACTTGTGAAAGATTTAAGTCTTCTGGTGCAAAGAATTGATGTTTGCAGAGATGGTTGTATGCTATATTGAGGAGATAATGTAAATTTAGAGATTTGTAAATTCTGTAATCAATATAAGTACAAGGGTACCATGAGATTGAATCGTAATAAACGACGTAAATCATACAGACAAATGTTCTATCTACCTTTAACTCTTAGATTGCAAAGACTTTATGCATCAAAAGTCACTACTGAACACATGACTTGACATGCAAATCATGAAACAGAGGAAGGAATAATGTATCATCCATCAGATTCAGAGGCGTGGAAAAATTTTGATAGAACATATCCTGAGTTTGCGAATGAGACTCGAAACATCAGGTTGGGTCTATGTGCTGATGGATTTGCTCCATTTGGCAAATCAGGAAGAATTTATTCTTTCTAGCCAATTATCTTAACTCCATATAATCTTCCACCCGGTATGTGTATGAAAATACTGTATATATTTTTAACATTGATTGTTCTTGTCCCTCATAATCCTAAAAAGTTAATAGATGTTTACATGCAACCACTAATTGCCGAGCTAAAACAACTATGGGATGAGGGTGTTTCTACATATAATGTCCATACTAATTAGATGTTCACAATGAGAGCTGTGCTTCTTTGGACTGTAAATGATTTTTCTACTTATGGTATATTATCGGGATGGAGTACCGCTGGGATTTTAGGATGTCCAATATGTATGGAGAGATCAAAGTCATTCAGATTGAAATATGGAAAGAAACCGAGTTATTTTGATTGTCATAGATAATTTTTATCGCCAAATCATAAATTCAGAAGAACTAAAGAAGAATTCACTAAGAATAGAATTGAAAGAACACCTCCACCATTGAGATTGACCGGTCAATTCTTATGATATAGAGTGCTTAACTTTCTATCTGTTATTGAAGAACCAAATGTTACAACATATGACTATGGAATTACACATAAATGAACTAAACGGAGTATATTTTAGGATTTACCGTATTGGCCGAGTAATTTGATTCATCACAATCTTGATGTAATGCTTATTGGAAAGAATGTTTTTGATAATTTGATAAATACAATGATGGATATTACTGAAAAAATAAAAGACAATCTGAATGCAAGAAAAGATATGCGTCTCATTTGTAAATGACCCGCCCTTGATGTTGATGAAAATAGTAGGGGACCAAAACCAAAAGCAGTTTATACATTGAATAAGGATCAGAGATGGATTGTTTGTGAATGGTTAAAATTATTGAGATTTCCTGATGGCTATGTCTCTAATCTTGGTAAATGCGTCGATTTGAAGGAATTGAAATTGATTGGTTTGAAAAGTCATAACTGTCATATATTCATGGAAAGACTAATTCTTATTGTTTTTAAGGAAATGTTACCAAATTTTGTATGGGGTGCAATTACGGAATTAAGCATTTTCTTTCATGATATTTGCTCGACAGTATTGAGTCATTCACACATGGAGACATTAGAGAGAGACATTCCAATCATTTTGTGTAACTTAGAAAGAATATTTCCATCGATGTTTTTTGATTTCATGGAATATCTTTTGGTTCACTTGCCATATGAGGCTAAAGTTGGAGGTTATATTCAATTTCGATGGATGTATCCATTTGAAAGGTGAACTTTTTCTTTTTTGTATCATTATTAGTGCATTTGATTAATTTTAGTATAAATTAATTTCTAATAAATTTTGTTTTATTACTATTAGATTCTTTTATCACTTGAAAAAAAAAAAGTGAAAAATAAGGCTCATGTTGAGGCTTCTATTGTTAATACATATATTGTGGAGGAAGTTACAACTTTTGCATCATATTATTTTAAACCTCACGTTCAATGCAAAAATCGGAGAGTAGGACGAAATGATGAGGGTCCTGTTGATCCCAATTTGAATTCATTCTCAATTTTTAACTACCTTAGCCGACTGAGTGGATCTTGTACACGTAGATACTTAACTGGTCAATAGTGGCGAGCAGTCCATGCATATATTTTACTGAACTATCTAGAAGTAACATCGTATTTCGAGTGAGTATATACATGTTATATTATATATTTCATATATCGTAAATTATTATTTGTGTTATATTTATTTTTATGGTAGGATTTTCCAAACCCTATATTATGAGCTTCCGGAGCATGAGTTTGATTGTTTCTGCGATGAAGAATTTAATCACACCATGGTTCAAAAAATATATAAGTAGTCTATGATAATAAATTGGTTAAATCTTGACTTTAACACATACTTATTTGACTTTAGGTTCTTGATAATCACGCTCACATTGAGCAAGAACTAGTAAACCATCTGTCATGGGGTCCAAACTCAATGGTGAAAACTTAGCCGACATATTTCATAAACGAATATAATTATCATACTCAAGAATATGGAATGGGCAAAGCTACAATGAATAGTGGGGTTTGTGTTCAGGCATCTAATGATGGAGGTGCAAGGAATAATTTTTATGGTTTGTTAGATGAAATTTTAGAGATAGAGTACCCAAGCTCAGATTTGCGAGTTGTTTATTTATGTGTCATTGGTTTGACCCTATCAAAGGCATGAGGGTGCATCCACAGTTTAATTTGGTTGAAATAAATCACAAAAATTATACAAGAGATATGAACCATTTGTGTTAGCACAACAAGCGATTCAAGTATTTTATGCTTCATATCTTAGTATGAGACGAGACAAAAGTGATTGGTGGGTTGTTTGTAAAACAAAAGCATGTAAAAAAATTGAGGAACATTGGGAAGACATAGCATATCAACAAGATGAAGTTGTCAATACAGTTCATATCAAAGAATATAATATTTCAATGTTACAAGATCCCGACGGAATAGTAATAAATGTTGATGCAAGTGAAATGAATGAGGATGAAGATGAGGAATTTAATTTAGACGATGACGATGACGATGACGATGATGAGATTGAACAGACGTATGACCAGGATGAAATTCACAATGAGGACTTCGATTTATAAGTATGGGTAACTTTTATTCGGTATAAATTATATTTTCTATTTATTGTCTAATTCTAAATTTCATATATTTGATATATTAATGAACTGTCTTATTTATAGGTTATCCAGTTGCTTCAAATATGATATTTTTTGTATTGTTTATATTATAAATTCGATATACAAATATAATTCTTTTTTTACTTTCATATTCTTCTAATAATTATGATTGTTAGTTTTGACGTGACAGTCACAGATGGAGTAGCGATGGAAGATCACAGTCTTCCTCTACTTCAGCCCCTGCATAGTCTGATGCTCTTGCAGGAAATGTGCCCTCGAGCTCTTCTCTAGTTGAAGGATCTTCTGGTTCTCAACAGATCCCTGCTAATGTATCTTCTCCAGTACAATAATCACTGGTTGAAAGGGAAGATATGTGAGAGGTGATATCTCTGCACAGAGATTCGTAAGTATTCAAATTTTGAATTATCTATGTTTTTAATAAGATATATATTTTTATAAATATCTGACATGGTTTGTTTTTATTTTATGATAGATTTATAAATTCTGTACATGTTATTCACGAGGTAAATAAAATAATGAATAACCATTGGGGCGAAGCTTCTGTTAGTTATACAAGCACGTCGGAAGAAATAAAAAGTTTATGGTGGAATGAGTTTAAGGTAAGTTATTTAAATCATTTTGTATATAAAATTGCAGTTAATATAATCAATTCAATTTTTTCTCTACTGCAGCGGGTATTTACTTGGGAGGAGAGTGAAAAACTAGAGATAAAGAGGATTTTCAAGAAAAAGTGTGGCGACCATATCAGAAACATACTCAGTCATGCAAAAACTAGAAGTAAAAAGCCACACTGCATAATCGAGGAGAATTGGAATAAGATTGTTGTATATTGGGAATCTGAGGATAGCAAACGAAGGAGTGAGCAAAATAAGAAAAATCAACATTTTAATGTCGGTGTTATGTCTGCCACGTATGCGGGAGGCTCAATAAATATCGATGAACATAGACATCGATTGGTGAGTTTTTTCAAATCTTAATTTTGTAATCTAATACTCACTAATTTATAAATTATAACGATGTTTATTTAGGCCCAGGAGACGAGGACTTAGCCATCATTTATAGACACTTTCACCCGTACATTCCAAAAGAAAGATAAGACGTGGAGTAGGGATAAAGCTAGAATAATGAAGGTTTGTAATTTAAAAAAAAATAAATTCTTATGTTAGTATTTAACTTTTTTTCTTTCAAAATAGGAAAAATAAGATGAACCAGCACAGAGAAATTCAAGTGCAAGTGATGATGCAGTCGAATATGAGTCTTATATTAGCAATATCAATTTATGGCTCGAAGTAACTGAAGGGGCGAAAAGTGGAAGAATAATTGGACTCGGTTCTTTGAGCCGAACCTATAACGCCCCTGGTGCTTCTTCTTCATCCTCACCGGCAGTAAGAGCAGAAATAAATCAATTGATCGAAGAGGTTATTCATTTGAGGGAGTTACTGGCGCAAAAAGAAAATAAATCGAGACAAAGAGAGCAGGAAGTAAATGAACAAATGAACGAATTTCGGAGGCAACATATGTTAATTATGCAACATCTTCAATTAACATTTAGTTCAAGTCAACTTCTTCCTTCCCGATTTGGTCCTCCTCCTGGTCCCTGAAATAATGACAATGACGATGTATTTTTTGATGATGATGGTGGCGACGATGGTGGTTATGTTTGAATTTATTTGTTGTATTTAAATATTACTTGACTTATCACATTCGATATCTATGTATTGTAAGTTATGTTTATGTTTGTTATGTATATATTGATTTGGTATTGAAGTTTGATATGTGAATTTATTTATATTATTATATGTGTTTTTTGTAAAACATGGAAACTAGTAGAATTTATCATGATATTTTTTTTATTTTCCTAGATTAGCAATGAAAAAAAAAATTCGTTGCAGATTTACGACGAAAAATAATTTTTCGTCATAGAATTGGGAACAAAAAAAAATTCGTTGCAAAAAAAGAGGCAACATTCGACTGTCTCATGTGTCCAATCGACTGGTATACTATCAGTCGAGTGGGCAGTCGACTAAAAAAGATTCTGTGACCTGCTTCTCCACCACCAGTCAACTGACACCCACCATCAGTTGACTGATAAATGCGGATTTGCGACAAAAAAATTTTTTCGTCGCAGAAATTGCATTGAAAAAAATTGTTGTCACAAATTATCCATTATCAGTCAACTTATTTTCTGTATCACCTTACAGAACCTTATTTAGCTGACTGTCCTATCGACTGTTCACTTGTCAGTCGACTGTTGTACTATAGCAACTTACATAAACTTTGATAGGCGACTGACCAGTCGAACTGGTCAGACATCAATCGATTGATGGTATTCTTCAGTCGACTGGGCATGAATATTTTGCAACGATTTTTTTTTCGTAGTAGATTTAGCGACGAAAATAAATATTCATCGCCAAATTTATTTTCATTCATAAAAATGTGTTTATTAGACTTTTGCGACAAACTGTATTTTCGTTGCAGATTTGACGATGAATATAACTATTCGTCGCTAAATTTGGCGACGATATTTATTTTCGTCACCAAATTTATTTCCGATGCAGCGTAATATGTATTAGTTTTTTGCGATGAACTATTTTTTCGTCACAGATTTGGCGACGAATAATTATTTTTGTCACCAAATTTGGCGACAAGATATTTTTGTTGCCATTTTTATTGCTAAGTAGCAATTAATTTTTCAACGAAAATTTTATTCGTTGTAATTTTTGGGATGAATTTTTTTTGTTGCAAAATTTAGCGAAGAATTATTTACAACGAAAAATATTTCGTTGCAAAAAAATTTTGCAACAAATTTTGAATAAAAATTCATTGCAAAATTCATCGCCAAATATTGTTTTTTTTTATAGTGGCTACTTCCTTGTCCTTAGGTTTATATCTTATGTCGGCCTTGTTATAAATGACTCTTTGGTTCCTAAGAATCTTGTCAAAATTTTTTGAGCCATTTGTGAATTTTTCTAAACATGCCTTTAATTCACTAATCTCATTCTTAAGTTTTTCATTTTCCTCCTTAATCATGCATAAATCATCACATAAAGATTGTTCATTCCTAATTGCCTTAATTTTTACCTTCAAGTCCTTAATCCTAGATTTTGACTTGTCTAATGCATTCTTAAGATAAGCAATAATTTTGTATAATAATTCTACTCTAGGGGAGTCTTTTGACCTCATCGTCACTAGATGATGATTCGTTGCTTGATGAACACTCTTCTTGGTTTGATTCTTCGAAGTTATCTCCCAATGCCATGAGTGCCACATGACATATGATGTGGCATAGCTCCTCCTCATCGGATGAGTCTTCAACACTTTGTGTGTCCCATGTTGTTTATGCTACCATGACCTCTTTCTTCTTCTTCTCCTTCTTCTTCTTCTCTTTCTCTTCCTTCTTCTTCAATTCCGGGCAATTTGGCTTGATATGCCCCTTCTTGTTGCATCTATAGCAAGTAACATTAGTGTTAGAAATTAAATTACTATTTGATTTACCTTTTGAGGATTGGAACATCCTCCTCACATCCTTCTTTGTGAGTCTTCTTGATTTTCCACCAAATCTCTTGACGTAGTGAGCCACTTCACTAGCTGACAACTCTTCATCGCTATTTGATGACTCATCCTCTAACTCAGATGATGAATAGACCTCCTTCTTCTCCTTCTTTTTCTTCTCCTTCTTTCCTATAAGAAGAGCTAGACCTTTCTCCTTTAAGAAGTGTTAGCTTCCTCAAGTAATTCAAATTCACGAAATAATTCATCAAATTTGACTAAGGAAAGATCTCTCGAGACCTTATAAGCATCTACCATTGATGCCCATAAGGTTTTTCTAGGAAAAGCTTGAAGGATGTATCTTACCAAATCCCGATTGTTCACCTTCTCATCTATGACATGTAGTCCATTGACCACCTCCTTGAATCTACCGTGCATTTGACTCACAGTCTCATTGGTCTTCATGCTAAAAGTTTGAAGTTGACCTATCAATAGGTCCCTCTTGGCTCTCCTTGTCTCCTTGGATCCTTCATTGAGCTCAATGAGCTTCTCCCAAAGTTCTTTGGTGGAGTCGAAGGGTCCAATTTTGCTCAATTGCTCATTGGATAAACCACATTGGAGTGTGGTTGTTGCTTTGGCGTTTGCTTGAGCTTTCTTCACCATTTCCCTTGTCCAATCTTTTGTTGGTAGTGACACTCCAAATTCATCTACCGGCTTCTCGAATCCATCTACTACACTAAACCAATTATCAATATCATTCATTAAATAATACTCCATCCTACCTTTCCAATATGCAAAGTCTTTTCCGTCGAAGAAAGGTGGTCGCGTCGTGCTATATCCCTCTTGAAATGGAATCATGCTTCGGTTGATTGTTAGATCTTCCAATGCGAATCGAGCTCTGATACCACTTGTAGGAACCTTGAGGATTGGCTAGAGGGGGGTGAATAACTTCTTTCGATTTCTATAAGATGTCAGCGGAAGCAAAAACAATAATACAAATAAAAATGAAATCAAAAGACAATGCTAAAAAGATATTTAAAGTGTTTCGGAGATGACACTCCTATTCCACGACAATCTGTAAGGTGGATCAACCCTAGCAAGCTTTCACTAAAGTCTCCTTTTGATGCAAACACTAAGGTGGAGAAGCCTTCTTATAATCACACTCTTCTTCTTACAAGATGATGGAATTAAAATGCAGAAGAAGAGGTTAAGAACACTAGAAAGCTTGGAGAAGACTTGGTTAGCTTGAGAGCAAATATTGGAATGAGAGCACTAGCCCTCTCAAGCTCTCCAAGGCCTCTTTCTATATAGAAAAGGATGATTTGTCAGCGATCATTGTGCATACCGTGATCGATTCGCCATTATTGAATCCAACGGCCGACAAAGCCGATCGCGATCATCGCGCTAGGAACTCGACCCGATCGACTACTCATACTAGAAGTCGACTGATTGAGCCAGCAATCGACTGCTCTAAGCAATCAGTCGACTCAAAATGTTTCTGTGCTCGTGTCCACCTACATCAGTCGACTGCTCTTCATGGTAGTTGACTAATCAAGGCACCAATTGACATTTCAAAGTTGGCAGTCAACTGCTGGTGGTACACAACCACAGTCAAGCTCCAGTCGACTCCTATCAGTTGACTGGGTCATAACTCCAGTCGACTATTCAAGCCTTCTAGACCCTCAAGTGCCAAAAACTTGAGACCAGTCGACTGGTCCATAACCCTAGTCGACTGGCATGCTTCAAGTATGATCAAATCATACTTAAAACCAACACCCCAAATCTAGACTCAACCTTCTAGCTTCTCCATCAGCCTCGCGCCTCCAGGATCCCTCCGAGTCCATGACTCCTTCATCCTTGTGATTGCCTTCAAAAGCTTCCCTCAGTTTCTTCATGTTTCGGGTTTCTCCTTTGTCAAAGTTCGCTTGGACTTATGCTGCAAAGACCTTGCCTTTTGACTTCCTTTGCCAAGGTCCGCTTGGACTTTATGCTACAAAGACTACATGCTTGAACTTATTCTACCAAGACATTCCCTTGGACTTTCCTTACTAAGATTCACACTTGGACTTCTCTTTACTAGATCTTCACATTTGGATTTTCCTGTCACTTAACACATTCATAATTAGATCATGAATATTACCTAACTATAAATGATTTTTCAAACATCAAAATACATAAATGCTTGGGGCATTGTTGTACCAACAAGAAAACCAATAACCAAATAAAAATACAAATGAAATGAATGAAACAACAACACTCTACACAAGTGTGTTTGTTTGATCTTTGAGTTTGGTTTCTTTGGAAGGCTTTGGAAGATCTAGAATGCAACAACAATTCCTCTTCTAAGTCACCAAGAACCGATAGCCATTTCTCCAACTGAAGTCTTCCTTTTATAAGCTCCTGTCGGGCTGATTTCCACCGATCAGTCGACTACCTTTATCCTCCTAGTCTACTGGTCACTTATCCATTGACTCACAATGGCTTAATCAACATCAGATTTCAGATGATCAATCAAGTGCTCATAGCCATTAGTCGATTGCCTGAGTCATCAGTCAACTACACGAGCTATCAGTCAACTAGGAAACATTATGTGCTCCTGTCCACTGAAACCAATCGACTGCTTTGTTAGAGCACTATTTCCTGAGTCGGTCGAGTGCTTGAGTCCAAGTCCTAAGTACTTGCGGCCAGTCGACTACCTCACCATGATAGTTGATTGCCCGAGCTTTGAGTCTCCTAAGTACCCGAGTCAACTAGTCAATCAGTTGATTGGTCAATACCACCAGTCGGCTGACAAACAATTTGTGCGATTGTTTTATCCCACCAGTCAACTAGATCAAGTCCCAATCGACTAGTAAATATCAAAACTAAGATTTAACCTATCAAGTATGTTCCTCTCATACTTGACACTTATCCATAGCCTAGACCTAAGAATTCAAGCATCTTCCATTAGCCTCACACCTTTAGGATGCACCGAGTCCTCCACGACTCCTCATCCTTTATGCTAGCCTTTAGGTACTTCCTTCTCCTTTATCATGCTACCGGGTACCCTTATCCTAGACCTAAGCCTTCAAGTTTCTTCCATCAGCCTCACGCCGTTAGGTTGAGTCCATGACTCCTCACATTTATACTAGCCTTCAAGTGTTTCCTTCGTCTTTATCATGCTAACGGGTCTTTCTTTGCCAAGAGGTCGCACCTCCATGACTTCCATTGCCAAGTCTCCATACTTGGACTTTCCTTGTTAAGTCTCTGATAACTACCATTTTGTTGTATTATTTTGATCCTTAATCTCAATATTTTTATTCTATCGAGTGATTAATTGTTGATTATTAGTATGGTTTATGAGTTTGGATTCATTTTGAACATTATATGTAGCTTCTCCTAATTTTTGGACTTATATACAAATTTTATCTCTTGTTTGTAGGAGATCGAGGTGAGGCAATGGACTAGATTCGAGTTGGATCAAATATGACTTTATCTAGGGTCATAAGGGGTATTTTAAGTTGGATCAATCTGAACCGTTCATCAAGATTGAAGGCAATTCAATCTAAGGATCAGATCTGAGTAATCTAGACCATTTGATGCGATCGATTTGATCTTGAGCCATCTATCCACATTTGGAGTGATCCGATCCATACACAGATCTAGACACTTGTCCCTTCATCCGGATCAAACCGATCATGACCATCCATTTAGATTGATCAATTCATTCATTAGAGTTCAGAGTGATTCTGGCCGTTGGATCATATTTGGAATTTGGGTTTAAATCGGCTGATTCGCGATTTCCGCAGCTTCTTCCCGATCGGTGATCTCACCTCCGCTTCTTCTCCCTCAACGCCGAATCCACCTCATCTCCTTCCACCTTGCACCGCCGGCCATCCTTCTCCTCCCCCAAGGCCGGTGGTGGTCTCTTTCATCATCCCTATTTTCTCACGGAGCCATAGATTTCCACCGTCGACAATCGCTGCCTCTCACCCTGCTTCATTCATCGCCAACAACCCACCTTCTTCACGGATAGCTATCAGAGAAGGGGATTCCCCTCCGATCAGCTAATCTCCCAGGCTTTTCCAGCCAACCAACACCATCACAACATCTCCAACAACTTGTTCCATCTTTGCGGAGCCATCTTCTTCCTCCAACTCTAGCAACCTCTACCTCACCATTCCCCTTCTCTTTATTTGGGCAGTTCCATCACAACATCAGAGAAGGGATTTCCCCTTCGATAGGTTGTCTTCGCTACTCCATCTCCTTGCTCTACCGCTAGCCAACTTCATTTCCCCTCTGATCAACTCTGTTCTTCTCTGAATCTGAGTTAAATTCAAGCTAAGGGGTTGCCCTAGCTTGATTCTTTAGATGCCTTCTTGTTTGATTTGTTAGATGTGTAGTTTAAATTCCCTATTCTTGATTGCTATTATTGCTAAGTTCTAGATTTGTTGCTATTAATTCAATATTTCGTTACACTGATTAGATTGCGATGTTTGATTTTATTAGTTGCTTTATAATTGTTGTGGTTTAGCTTTGATGTTTGATTACAATAGTTTTTTTAGTTTGTGATTAAGTCTTGATAGATCAGTTAATGTTTTGTCATGAATTTTAATTGTTAATTGTTTTCCTTTAATTACATTACCTTAACTTGGTTTAATGTCTTGAGTCCAACTTTATTGAATTGTTTTACATGTTTAGGATTGGTCGTTAGCTTTTATCAATAGGATGTTTTTGTTGGTGCAATTGGTCTAGGTCACGATTGACCAAACTCGAGTTTGACTCGAACGATGTTTTGATGTTCGACAAAAACATATGACAATGTGATTGTCATGGTAAAGTCCAAGTGGGTCACTTGACATTGGGAAAGTCCAAGTCTTGAGTACTTGACATGTAAAGTCCAAGCATGAGTCTTGGCAAAGGAAAAGTCCAAGCATAGGTCTTGGAAAAAGAAAAGTCCAAGCTTGAGTCTTGGCATTTGGAAAGTCCAAGGAGTGATATTGGCGACGTAAAGTCCAAGGGTAGAGTCTTGACAGCATAAGTCTAATAGTTGGTGACATAAAGTCCAAGCGGAGTCTTGACAGCGCAAGTTCAATGTGCCTTGGCGGTATAGATCAACTTAGTATGACATAGCCGATGGAAACACCTAAAGGCTAGTGTATGGATGAACAAGTCATGGATGACTTGGAGGGATCCGATAGGTGCGAGGCTGATGGAGGTGGCTAGAAGGCTTATGTCTAGACTAAGGGTGGTCTAAAAAGTATGGGGGCACCATACTTGTGGTTAAAACCTCATGTTTGAGGTTGACAGTTGACTGAGATTATGGCCGATTCGACTGCTGTGAGTCGACTAGTGCTCGACTACCGTTTAAGGGAACAAAAGGCATGACAGTCGACTGCCATATATGGCAGTCGACTGATGGTTTGACTGCGAGCATAGAATGCTCCATAGCCTACTGGGCAGTCAGCTACGGGCGCTGTCAGTCGACTGCCAATGTTGGCAGTCGACTGATGAGAGTCCCATTGGAGTTTTTCCAGCGTGGATCGAGCCGTTGTCTCACAACAACAGTGTTGGCAGTCGACTGCCAGGCAAAAATCTAGCCTGATGCAGGTTAAAAGGAGTTGTTCGTGGGAGATTCGGCTAATGGTCTTTTGGGAGCTTTGTTGAGGCGATTTGAAGGCGAATTGCAGGTGCATTTCAGGGTCCTTCAAGCTCATCAAAGCAACCAACAAGCAAAGCGCTCAAACCCTAGTTTGTAAAGTGTTCTTTACATTTCCTTTGTAGTTGCTTGTATTTCTTTCGTTTATTGTTGTAAATACTTATACGAGATTTCTCCACCTCCGACTTGTTGTCGAGAAGGAGTTTATTGGATTAGTGGTGTGTGATTGCATCGCTAGAACTCGCTTGAGCTCGATCCGTGGAGTAGGAACCATTTGGTTTCGAACCACGTTATATCTTGCATTGTGATTGTGTTTCTTGTTATTTCTATTTGTCATTACTATTCCTCTGTGCTAACAAGAGTGTAGACGATCAAACGAGAATCAATTCCATCGACAAGCGACGACGCTATTCACCCCCCCTCTAGCGGTCATGAAGGTTCCTACAATTGGTATCAGAGCGAGGCCGCTCTTCAAGGATTAATAACTAAAAGAGAACTGCTAGAGGAAGAAGATGGAGTTTCAAGAGATGTTGGAATGAGACATCAACACACCGGTCCCATACTCACTTTATGGACAAGAAGGCTTCAATTCATGGAAGAGAAGAATTGAAGACTTCATCATGATGAGGGACTTTGAGGAATGGTTCGTATTGATGGAAGGATTCAAGTATCTGAGAGGGCCAAAGGGAGGTTTCCTCAAAATGAAGAAGTGGACAGTGGAACAAATTCAAGAATTCGAGATAAACAAGAAGGTAATAAAATTCTTGGTTGATTTGATTCCTAATAATATATTGTGTAGCTTATGTGGATACAAGGATGCCAAGGAACTTTGGAGCGAAGTGGAAAAGTTCCATGAAGGCCCATCACCGGTCCAAGAAGAAGGATTATCACTGGCTTCAAGTGAAGAACAATGACAAGAAAGCCGAAGAGTGTTCATTGGCTCAATTAGAGGAGACTGAGGAAGCAAACATATCCTCCTCACAAGCAAGTGAGGATTCGGAAGTTGATAGAGAATCAACATCCGGATCGGGATTGGTGGAAGAAGAGGAAGAAGTAGGATAAGCCTCCACCTCTAGGATTGAGGGGGAGGAGATTAGGGCATCCTCAATACCGGAGTAACAAGAAGAACCATCTACCTCCGCTCGAGAGGAAGAGGAAGCTCAGAACTCCCCTACCATGGAAGGTAACTCAAGCATGTCAATAAATAATAAAATTCATATTATATGCTTTGAGTGTAGGGAGTAAGGACACTACAAGAGTAAGTGTCCTAAACAGGTCAAGAAGACTCCACCGACGTCTAAAAGTCAAGAAAAGTCAAATGAAGCCGGAACCCCAATTAGGAAGAGCAAGGAGCACGTGGTGTGCTTCAAGTGCCAACAACGGGGCCACTATAGGAGTCAATGCCCTAGGAGAAAAAAATAAGCATCACAAGTAGGGGAAGCTAAGGCAAACCCTAAGGTAACCTTTAAATATGCATCTTCTTCAATTAAAAGTCAAAAGCATGCTTTTAATTCACTTGCTATTACTCATGAATAGTATGTTAGTAAAAATAGATTTTGTTGTCTAGGAGCTAAAAATATCCACTTTAGGAATAAGGAGAAATTTGGGACTAATATCCCTAAAAATATTTTACCTAAGGCAAGTATTAGGAAAATTGAAGACCACCTAGGTTTTAATCCTAAATGGACTAGGCATATGCTTAGGAAGGATCATGTCCAAAGAATAGATGAAAAATAAAAAATTTGACAATTAGAGTTAGAAAATCAAGCCTTGAGGTCAAGGCTTGAAAAACTTAAAAAGACCCTTGCAAAGATGCAAAATTCAATTATAGGGTCAAAGGATCAAAAATCTAGGTCAAAGAGTCAAAACCTAGGGGTGAGAAAGTAAGGTTCAACCAAGGGTAAGAAAGGTTTGAGTCACAAACCTAAGCCCAAGGAGGTCTATCATAGTATTTCATTCGATTATGGAACACAACCTAGGTCTAGGAAGACTAAGGTTACTAGGGAAGTCATCCCTAAGGGTAACCAAGGTGTGTGCATAGTGGCTAGGGTTTCAAGGAAACCTAGGGAAGCCACTAAGAAGGTTACAAGGAGAGTTACCCCTAAAGTTAACCTAGACAAGACCCAAGTGACCAAGGCTACCAAGCCTAGGAGGGTCATTAGGAGGGTATCTAGGGAGGTCATCCCTAAGGAATACCTAGTAAACCCAAGGAGCTCAAATAGGTTTTGGGTTCCTAAGAGCGTGATCGATTCACGCTAGATCGGTTTAGGTGTGCCAACCTTGAATGGATGGGTAGTTAACCTAACCATAGTAAAGGTGACACTTTAGGTTATTTTCAAGGTTATGGGTACCTTGGAAGTGTGGTTTGAATTTTTATCCTAAAAGATTTTAGGATGTGCCAATACTATTTATGGAAGTTAAAAAATCAATCAAATTGACACAAATTAGGTTTAGAGGTCATAGTGTGCCATTTTAGGTTTTTGGCACACTTGGGAGATAAGTAATAATATGACAAAATGGACTAAATAATAACAAATGACAATTAATATTAAAACTTAGGTATTTAATACCTTAGTATTTATACTTGCCATGCTTTGTTTGCCTTGCCATGTCATAACATCATGTTTATTTTAAACATACTTTGAAAAATAGTTTGTACTTGATCAACAAAAGTGGTACAAATTTGTGAAAAACTTTAAAGCTTTTGCTAAGTTTCAAGTTTGTGTCAATATTAAAATCTGAAAAAGATATATTTTTCAACTTATTTTTCCTTGGTAGTAAATGACATAAAAAGGGTGTTCACAAAATATCGTGAATTTTTTTACCTCTCTTGAATTAGTTACGCATTTACCAACCTAGATGAAAAAACCTATCTGTCTGATATCACCGATCGCATTTGTCACCGGGCCTGATCGATATGTGTCCCGACTGTCATCCCGGTTGCCATCGAGCACCCATCGCCACTTGTGGCGGGCCGATCGCCATGCCCCACAAATGCCTGCCGATCAACTAGGCCGATCGATCTACATCACCGACCGTCGAGACTACAATCGACCGCCGTGACGCACAATGCTTCGAGCCAATCGCCGCTTTGACGCTTCCATCACCGATCGCGAGGTAGTTTGTCAGTTTGACTAATGTCACGGATATTAGGGTAAATCGGCCCGATTCGACTCACAAAAACCCGAAGTTCTTCTCGTTTCCTCCTCTGTCGCTTTCCTCTGCCAAGTCCTTCTCGCCCTTCTCTCTTTTTTCGGCGATCTCATCGACCGATTCTCGTGCTCGAAGGCTCTTTCGACTCGAGGACCCTCTCCTCTCACAGTTTCAAGCCTCAGTCTCCACCACAGTCTACCCCTTTGGTTAGGGCTTCGTGGAACCTCGACTCTGGCGCCGTTTTTGGTCATTAACATCTTTCCACCATGCCTCCAAGGTAAACCCTCACCCCTAGTCGTGGATTCATTGTTTATCTACTCTTGATTCACTAACCACTGTTGTCTTTGTTTGTTTGTGTGATGCATTTATCATGATCATGCATTTTTGATCTGCATTTGTTCCTTTCAATCCACACATTTAGGTTTAAGTGTCTTGCATCTAAACACACACTTACACCACCTGTTCATGAGGGACCATCGAACCCTCAACCATCTACTGATGATCGGTTTCCCACTCTGGGCCATGAGCTTGCATTTCACAAAAACAAATTTCAACTCATTCCTCCTCGAGCATTGGACCCCAAATTCTTTAAAGACCACTGATTTGACATTATCCAGATCATCAATGTCTACAAACTAGAGTCCTTGGTGTTTTGTGAACAGTCGGTCAATTCTACTTTGCTTTCAGAATTTTTCAATAACTTGCAATCGGTTGGAGAGGGGAGGTACCGGACTCTCGTTGCTCAATGCGATCTAGACTTCACTCCTCAGATCTAGGCTGGCTTTCTCGGATGTCGCCCATCCGAGAGTGAGTTTCTTTTCTATCCCTTTTTGGATGAGCCTCTTCAGTCCCCTTTTGAGGACATTTCCCTAGACACCCTTCATGATCAATTTTATCACAGTCCCCATCCATTAAATGTTAATATTTTCCCCTTGAACGATCTTTCTGCTCCTGACATTGCATCCTTCCCATAGTCACCCGTGGATTGGCTTTGGTTCGACCACCACATCTGTTTCTTATGCATGCATTCCACCAAGGTTTAGATGTGAATATTAGTCTGAACACATTCCATTGCATCATTTATTTTATTAAGCCAAACAATGGCAAAGTCCACATGCCCTTTGGTCACGTGCTCACTGAGTGGCTTGGTTCTGTCGACATCGACATAACCAAATGGGTCATCAAGCCCATATCCACCAAGTATGACCGCATGAATGCACGGAGTTTTTCTTTAGCGGGCTTGAAGCCCTTGGAGGGATCCATGACCTGCCGCAGAGGCGGTGGCGGCGACACTCGGCCACACGAGGGTGTATGCGGCCAGTCTTGATCTGAGAGGATGACGTTGTGCCAGACTTGGTCTTCGCAGCATGCCTCGATGTATTTGAGGAGGAGATAGATACCCATCTTGCGGAGCTTCATCTGGAGTATGAGGAGATTCGTCTGGAGCACCAGGCGTTTCGCCAGGAGCACCGAGAGTTCCAGTCTTTGGTGATCTCCCAGCTGGGGACATTGGACTAGCAGCAGCAGGAGCTCCTAGCGCTTCTCCGCCCTCCTACACTCGGACATCCGCCTGTTGCTGGCGGTTCACAATCGACGACCATGGACACTAATGATCCTACATCTTAGATAGCCGTCCCCTGTATTTTGATCTTTTTTTGTTTGTTTTTTCCTTTACATGTATAAGGAGCTGCCTTTGAACTTAGTGATTAATGAAATGAATTTGTTTTTGGGGGTACATCCCTATAGTCTATTTCATCCCTAAATGTCATGTATGTTTAGATTTCATCGTTATGCCATGACATCATGATCATTGACAATGTTTATTTATGCTATCATTTATGCCATGATCATTCATGCATTTAAAATTGATTTAAGGACTATGACATGACTTGAAGTCCCATGTATAAGGGAATCAAGTAGTGTTGTCCTAGAAAATGCATGAAACCCTAGTTTAGGATGAACAAAATCCACATCTCACATCACATTGACATATGTGTGTATTGATACACCCTAGACACATGTGAGATGTTAGAAAATGAGTTAAGTTCAAGGTGCATAGTTTTTGCATCTAGATGAACTTAAACTCAACTTATACCATGGATGAATCATGAGGAAAGCTAATGTACAAGTCATGTGCATCAAGCACATAGACCATGGTTCAATATAAGGGTTTACAACTATTTCAAAATCATTTTGAAAAACCTTGGTATAGTCTATCTTTTGATAGAAGTTACCATTGATAATGTTGATACAAAGTAAGCTCAAAATAATGAAGTTTTTTCTCATTTTGAACTTTGTATCAAACTCACTACTTTATGAATAAATTATTTTTCACATATTTTTCATCCATTGTATTGCTTATAAGTAATGTACGAATACATTTTCATGATTTTTCAAAATACATAGAATTACTTACGCTTTCTCAAAACTCGATTTCTGAAATTGAAAATGGGTAGTTTAGGATTATCGATCATTTGCCACTTAATGGCGGTCGGTGATGAATAACGATCAGGTAGTAGTATGAGGAGTTGACTACCAGGTCTGATTTTGGGTAAACAAGTTTTGTTTAGCCCGATTTCAGCTATGGTAAGGTTCCCTAACCACTTGTAACCCTAGGATATGCTTTGGCAAGCATTAGAAAGGGTGAAAATTCATTGGATATGGATTAGGAGAGTTATTTAAGGTGTGTATCAATTTAAGGTGAGTGAAAGTTCAATGTTGAACTTTTAACCTTAATTTTGAGGGTTTAGTGTTCCTATTGGCTTAAGGACTTCCCAAGGACATTATTGGTGCAATGGTCAAGGGGGAGCAAACCTTTAGGGGAAGGTATTCATCATGGGATGATGGATGTTATTTTTTCACATGAAGCGAAAAATGGAAATTTGAGATACCCAATTTGGAAATTGGGAGAATTTGTAGGATATGAGACTTATCACTAGGAAAATTGTAGGCATCCTAGATATTTTTGGACTAAGGGGGAGATTGTAAGATCTCATTGGGATATGAGACATTTGTTGATGCAATCGTCCCAGGTCACGATTGACCGGACTCGAGTTTGACTCGAGCGATATTTTGATGTTTGACATGAAGGTTTAACATTGATGTTTGATATTGATGTCTGATAATATTTTGGGGAGATTGTTGGTGCAATCAACCCGGGTCATGATTGACTGGACTCGAGTTTGACTCGAGGGGAATTTTGATGGTTGACTGGAGTTGACCATGTCATGGAAAGTCCAAGTCTTGAGTACTTGACATGTAAAGTCCAAGCATGGGTCTTGGCAAGGAAAAGTCCAAGCATGAGTCTTGGCATGGAAAAGTCCAACATGGGTTGGCAAGGGAAGTCCAAGCTTGAGTCTTGGCATTTGAGAAGTCCAAGGGGTTTGATATTGACGGTGTAAAGTCCAAGCGGGAGTCTTGGCAGCATAAGTCCAATGGCGTAAGTCTGATGTGCCTTGGCGGTGTAGAAACCGTTAGCATGACATAACCGATGGAAGCACCTAAAGGCTAGCGTATGGATGAACAAGTCATGAATGACTTGGAGGGATCCGATAGGCGCGAGGCTGACAGAGGTGGCTAAAAGGCTTAGGTCTAGGCTAAGGGTGGTCTAGCAAGTATGAGGGAACCATACTTGGGTTAAAACCTCATGTTTGAGGTGTATCAGTCGACTGGTACAATGTGGCAGTCGACTTGTGTGAGCCAACTAGGGTTTGACTGCGAGGAGTGCCCTAGCGATCGTATTAGAGTGGACGATCATTCGGACCGATCGATCGATTGATCTTGTGATCGGTCGGCCCGGTGCTCGATATTTCGAGCGAGAATGGAGTCGACTTCATTCTTTGGGTTAGCGATCAGTGAAGGCTGATCGATCGTGATGGACATGATCAGTCGACTGATGTACTATCCATTGGATTTTTCCAGCGTAGATTGCACCGTTGTCTCACAGCAATAGTGTCATTAGTCGACTGATGGTCCTGAGTAGTCGACTGATAAGCAAAAATTCAGCCCGATTGCAGGTTATAAAAGTAGCTCGGAAGAGGGATTTTGGTAGCGATTTCTTGGACATTCTTGAGGCGATTTGCTGGTGCAAATCAGGGTCTTCAACCACGGTTCAAGCAATCAACAAGCAAACTCTTTGTAAAGTTTTCTTTACTTGCATTCCATTGTATTTGCTTGTATTTTTATTGTATTACTGTTGTATACATTGTACGAGGTTTTTTCACCTCCGGATTGTTCCGAGAAGAAGTTATTCTTGATTAGTGGTGTGTGGTTGCATCGCTAGAGCTCGTTGAGCTCGATCCATGGAGTAGAAATCGTTCGGTTCCGAACCACGTTATATTATTGTGTTTACGTGATTGTGTTTCTTGTTATTTCTTTTTGTTATTACTATTCCGCTGTGTTAACAAGATTGTAGATGATCAAATGCGAACTAATTCCATCAATCATCAAAATGCACTATTCACCCCCCTTCTAGCGGCCACTGAATCCTCAACAATTGGTATCAGAGCTAGGAGCTCTTCTACGGATTAACACCCGGGAGCAACACCGCTAGAGGAAGAAAGATGGAGGTTCAAGAGACGTTGGGATGAGATATCAACACGTCAGTCCCATATGCTTTCTATGGATGAGAGGGCTTCAACCAATGGAAGGCAAGAATTGAAGACTTCTTGATGATAAGGGATTTTGAGGAGTGGTCCATTTTGACGGAAGGATTCAAATATCCAAGAGGACCAAAGGGAGGCTCCCTCAAAAAGAAGAGATGGACTGAGGAGCAACTCCAAGTCTTCGAGAAAAATGATAAGGTAATAAAATTCTTGGTTGATTTGATTCCTAACAACATTGTGTGTATGTTAGGTAATTACATAGATGCCAAAGAGCTTTGGAGCGATTTGGCCAAGCTTCATGAAAATCCCGAACCGATCCAAGAAGACTTGGAAGAGGAGGAGGTTGAAGATGAATCCTCATCCTCACAAGCAAGTGAGGATTCGGAAGTTGAAGAGGAGTCAACTTCCGGATCGGTGGAAGAAGCCTCCACCTCTAGGATTGAGGGGGAGGAGATTAGGGCATCCTCAACACCGGAGCAACAAGAAGAACCATCTACATCCGGTCGAGAGGAAGAGCAAGCTCAAGAGACCCTCACCACCACCCTAGGTAACTCAAACAACTTAATTTCAAATAAAATTCATATAATGTGTTTTGAGTGTAGGGAGTTTAGGCACTATAAGAGCAAGTGCCCAAAGAAGGTCAAGAAGCCTCAACTGGCACCAAAGGTCAAGGATGCCGGTCTCCCAACAATCAAAAGCAAGGAGCAAGTGATTTGTACCAAATGCCGACTACCGGGTCATTATCGGAGTCAATGCCCAAAGGGGGAGAAAAAGGCTAAAAAGGGAGCATCATATGTAGGGGGAGCTAAGGCTAACCCTAAGGTACATTTTAGTAATGCTCCTTCTAATTTAAATGTCGAAAAGTATGCTGAGAATTTTAATGCTCTTGCAATTTATCTTGAAAAGCATGCTAGGAATAACAAATATTTTTGTCTAGGAGCTAAGAGTATCCATTTTAATAATAAGTAGAAATTTGGGACTAATGTCCCTAGAAAAACCTTACTAGGAAATCTATTAGAAAAATTGAAAACCAACTAGGTTTTAATCCCAAATGTGTTGGTGCAGGGGCACCAGATAATCGAACCTGTGTTTTAATTATGGAAAAGATACAAAGTTAAGTTTACATCGTTATCTCACGAGCTAAATCGAGTATGCAGAAAAGTACTAAAGCTAGAGCTGAAGGCTAGCGACACCCGGAGGAAGCCGTGGTGGTCGGGCGACACTCGAGTGACTTCGGAGGGAGCCGAAGGAATCGAGTGGAAGGCCGGAAGCGAGAGCTACAAGGTAAGTATCGAGGAAAGCTCGTGTGAGTGAGAGATTGTAAGGTCGTGTCCTCTTTACGGGGATGACTGTAGGCGGCGATCCGACTAAGACTTCCTGTGGAAGGTCTAGGTCGAGATCGGACGGTTAGAAACCGTCGCATTTATCATTTTCCGAGCTAACCTCTTACTGCAGGGAAATGGCTAGGCTGGTAGTCGACTACTGGCCATTGGGCAGTTGATTGATGCTCATCAGTCGACTGATGGCGACGAATCAGCCTTTGCGCTAGGTCAAAACGGATAAGGTTTGACGCGGCCACTTCGCGATAAAATTTATTACAACTTCATGATCTGTTTCGAAAAAAGGGGAGACATATTCAGAGGGTAAAATCTATAAAAGGAGGGGTGGATTCCAACTCCAAATTACAACAAGTTTATTCATCAAGTGCTCCTACAACGCCAACGCTCCAACACCGTCATAACGCCGATGCGACAACAAGTTCAGATCTTCTTCGTCGGCAGCAGCATCTAGTAATATATTTTGATATTGTATTCGTTGTTTTTATTCGTAACGAGGTGAGGTAGGCTTGTTGCCTCATCCTCGTGCATTCGGTTTTGTGATTGTTGTCTCCTACCTCTAACGAGGAGGAGACGTTATAGTGCTTTGCCCTCCGTACGCGGTCTAGGACCGATAGGGCCTTGGAGTAGCAACCGCTGGGTTGTGAACCAAGTAAAATAAATGTGTCTCTTTATTTTCTGCTGTGTTTACTCGTTTAATTGTCTACTCGAACGAAACGAAGAAAAGATTTACGATCGCTATTCCCCCCCTCTAGCGACGCTTCTCGATCCAACAAAATGGACTAGGCATATGCCTAGAAAGAACAATGCCCAAAGATTAAATCAAGATTCAAAAATTGGGCAATTAGAAAAGGAAAATCAAGCCTTGAGATCAAAGTTTGAGAAACTTGAAAAGAACCTTGCAAAAATGACAAATCAAATGCAAAGGTCAAATGGTCAAACTCTAGGGTTTAGAAGTCAAAGTCAAAACCTAGGGCATAGGAGACAAGAGTCAACCAAGGGCAAGAAAGGTTTGGGTCACAAACCTAAGCCTAAGGTGACTTATCATAGTGTTCCATTTGATTATGGAACACAAACTAGGTCTAGGAAAGCCAAGGTCAATAGGAAAGTCATCTCTAAGGTTGACCAAGGTAGGTGCCTAGTGGTTAGGGTTTCGAAGAAACCTAGGGTGGCCACTAAGAAGGTTACAAGGGGAGTCACCCCTAGAGTTAACCATGACAAGACCACAATGACCAAGGCTAACATGCCTAGAAGGGTCATTAGGAGGGTATCTAGGGAGGTTATCCCTAAGGAATACCTAGTAAATCATAGGAGCTTAAATAGGTTTTGGGGTCCTAAGAGCGTGATCGATTCACGTTAAATGGGTTTAGTTGTGTCAACTTTAAATGGATGGGTAGTTAACCTAACCATGGTAAAGGTGATACTTTAGGTAATTTTCAAGGTTATGGATACCTTGGAAATAGATTTGAATTATGATCCTAAAAGATTTTAGGATGTGCCAATACATTGTTGGAATTATGGAAAATCAATCAAATTGTCACAATTTAGGTTTAGAGGTCTTAGTATGTCATTTTGGATTTTTGGCACACTTGGGGGATTAGTAGCAATATGGCAAAAAATACTTAATAATAACAAATGACAATTAATATTAAATTTTAGGTATTGTTATACCTATACATTTTATTTGCCATGTTTTGTTTGCCATATACCATGTCATGACATCATATCTATTTTTAATCATTTAATATGTCATTATCATGTTTAGGGTTAAGGTTAAATGTCATGTATGCTTAGATTCCATCTTATGCCATGACATCATGATCATTGGCCATGCTTTATTTATGTCATCATTTATGCCATGATCATTCATGCATTCAATTTGATTAAAATTGAGTTAAGGACAATGACATGACTTGAAGTCCCATTTATAAGGGAATCAAGTAGTGTTGCCTTAGAAAATGCATGAGACCTTAGTTTAAGATAAACCAAAACTCATATCTCACATCTAATTGACATGTATGTGTATTCTTACACCCTAGATACATGTGAGATGCTAGGATATGAGTTAAGTTCAAGATGCATAGTTTTGCATCTAGATGAACTAAAACTCATCTTTTACTAAAGGTGGATCATTGGGAAAGCTAGTGTACAAGTTATGTACATTAAGCCCAAAGAATATGATCCAATATAAGGTTTTAAAACTATTTTAAAATCATTTTAGAAAACCTTGGTGAAGTCTATCTTTTGATAGCAATCACCATTGATGAAATTGATATAAAGTGAGCTAAAACATTGAAGTTTTTCTTCACTTTTGAACTTTGTGTCAATTTCGCTATTTTATGGGTAAAATATTTTTCTAACATTTTTCACCCATTGTATTGCTTATAAGTAATATACGTATGAATTTTTATGATTTTTCGATATACGTAGAATTACTTATGCTTTTTCGAATCTCATTTCTGATAACTGAAAATTAAAATTCAGTTATCAGTCGATCATTACCTGGTAGTGATCGGTCATTGATAAACATGTGATCAAAAAACAAGGTTGTTTAGCCCATTTTCAGCTACGATAAAGTTCCCTAACCACTCCTAACCCTAGGATATGCTTTTGGAAATATTATAAAGGGTGAAAATCCATTGGATATGGATTATGAGAGTTGTTAGGGTGATGTATCAAATTTAAGGTATGCGAAAGTTCAATGTTGAACTTTAGACCTTATTTTTGATGGTTTAGAGTTTCTATTGGCTTAGGGACTTCCCAAGGACATTGTTGGTGCAATGGTCAAGGGGGAGCAAGCCTTTAGGGGGAGGTATCCATCATGGGATGATGGATGGTATTTTTTCTCATGAGAGGAAAAATGAGATTTTGAGATACCCAATTTGAAAATTGGGAGAGTTTGTAGGATTGCAGTGATATGAGACTTATCACTAGGAAGATTGTAGGCATCCTAGATATTTTTGGACCAAGGGGGAGATTGTAAGATCTCATTAGGACATGAGACGGTGACCTCCTTGGAGAAAACCTTTTTGATGTTAGTCAAAAAGGGAGAGAATGTTTGGGAAAATATTTGGGAGGATTTATGGGATTACAAATTTGGGATAATTGGTAAGAAGATTTGAGTTAGTGTTCTAACTCAAAGGTATGTGTTTTTGTCAAATATCAAAAAGGGAGAGATTGTTGGTGCAATCGCCCAGGTCACGATTGACCGGACTTGAGTTTGACTCGAGCAATATTTTGATGTTTAACATGAAGGTTTGATATTGATGTTTGACATAGATGTCTGATAATGTTTTGGGGAGATTGTTGGTGCAATCTGTTGGTGCAGGGGCACTAGATAATCGAACCTGTGTTTTGATTATGGCAAAGACACAAAGTTAAGTTTATATCGTTATCTCACGAGCTAAATCGAGTGTGTAGAAAAGTACTAAAGCTGGAGCTGTAGGCTAGCGACACCCGGAGGAAACTGTGGTGATCGGGCGACACTCGAGTGACTTCGGAGGGAGCCGAAGGAATCGAGTGGAAGGCCGGAAGTGAAAGCTACAAGGTAAGTATCGAGGAAAGCTCGTGTGAGTGAGAGATTGTAAGGTCGTGTCCTCTTTACGGGGATGACCGTAGGCGACGATCCGACTAAGACTTCCTGTGGAAGGTCTAGGTCGAGATCGGACGATTAGAAACCGTCGAATTTATCATTTTCTGAGCTAACCTCTTATTGTAGGGAAGTGGCCAGCCGTGACGATCATTCGGACATTGGGCGATCCATCGATGCTCATCGGTTGGTGATGGGAGTCATCGATCGATGGCGACGAATCAGCCTTTGTGCTAGGTCAAAACGGATAAGGTTTGACGCGGCCACTTTGCGATAAAATTTATTACAACTTTGTGATCTATTCCGTAAAAAGAGGAGACATATTCAGAGGCCAAAATCTATAAAAGGAGGGGTGGATTCCAACTCCAAACATCATCAAGTTTATTCATCAAGTGCTCCTACAACGCCAACGCTCCAACACCGTCATGATGCCGACGCGACAACAAGTTTAGATCTTCTTCGTCGGCAACAACATCTAGTAATATATTTTGATATTGTATTCGTTGTTTTTTCGTAACGAGGTGAGGTAGGCTTGTTGCCTCATCCTCGTACATTCGGTTTTGTGATCGTTGTCTCCTACCTCCAACGAGGAGGAGACGTTATAGTGTTTTGCCCTTCGTACGCGGTCTAGGACCGATAGGGCCTTGGAGTAACAACCGTTGGGTTGTGAACCAAGTAAAAATAAACTTGTCTTCTTATTTTTCCGCTGTGTCTACTCGTGTTTTAACGAACGTAAACGAACGAAAAGAAATTCTACGCTCACTATTCACCCCCCCTCTAACGACGCTTCTCGATCCAACAATTGGTATCAGAGCCATGGTATCGATCCAACAATAGTATACCCGCTTACTTAGCAAAACCATTGAATATTTTACTTTAATTTGTAGAACGGCTAGATAGGGAAAATAGTTAGTCAACTCTTGACAACATAGTATTAGGACGCGGCGAGATGATAGTACGTTAGGGAAACAAAGTCTCGTGTATTCGAGCTAGATAAGGCGTATCTAGCTTGGTGCACTTGACCGAGTGGAACTAGCTGAAGCTACCTCGCCGTATCCTAAACTAGTTAGACCAGAAAGTAACCCTAAGTGACTTAAGTGATATTTTCTTGAATTTGGCTTTGTCTAAGGAAGTGGTCGTTGTTCCAATCAAAGAAGGCCCCTGTGCCTCGCCACGACCTGGAAGCCAATTTCTCGAAAAGTTACTTAACGATCTAAAGGTTAAATCCGAATCTAACCCAAGGTTGACTATCTTTAATCAATTTAAAATCATCTCACAAAACATATAAGGTGAACAAATTCTGAGACACATAGAATGAGTGAGATGTTAAGGATAATTGAAATATAACCTTTCAAAAGACTACTTATTTTCCCAACTATTGTACTTAACAACTCTTAGGCCAAAGTTTAGCGCCCCCTACATCTCTTATACTTCATATATTTGACTAAGGGGGAAAGCAAACTAACCCTAAGGGTTATATTACAAACCTTTAGATTATTGGTGCAGAGGGATACATCTCGAACCAATCTATCTAATTACTGCTAGATGCATGCTTGGACTCATAGTTGATTTATCTTGATGCATGCATATACCATATTGTTTTAAAACCCCTATTTTATATAACAAACTTCAATTTTACATAACAAACCCCAACATTTGTTTTGATTTATGGCAAAAGGGGGAGAAGAGCGAAAGTTAAGGGGGAGTTAGTTAAGGGGGAGTTAAGGGGGAGTAACACAAAATTTATTTAATTTTGAAAACTAAAGTATCTCTTTCAAAACTCACCTAGGGTTAAGGGGGAGTTTTTTTAAATGACATTCATCATTTACTATACTTGTTTTATGCTTTAATTTCCCTTAACTTTGTGTTGGTTTGCCATAGATAAAAAAGGGGGAGATTATTGGTGCAGGGGCACTAGATAATCGAACTTGTGTTTTGTTTATGGCAAAGACACAATGTTAAGTTTACATCGTTATCTCACGAGCTAAATCGAGTGTGTAGAAAAGTACTAAAGCTGGAGCTGTAGGCTAGCGACACCCAGAGGAAGCCGTGGTGGTCGGGCGACACTCGAGTGACTTCGGAGGGAGCCGAAGGAATCGAGTGGAAGGCCAGAAGCGAAAGCTACAAGGTAAGTATCGAGGAAAGCTCGTGTGAGTGAAAGATTGTAAGGTCGTGTCCTCTTTACGGGGATGACCGTAGGCAATGATCCGACTAAGACTTCCTGTGGAAGGTTTAGGTCGAGATCGGATGGTTAGAAACCGTCGAATTTATCATTTTCCGAGCTAACCTCTTACTGTAGGGAAGTGGCGGTGGCGGTCATTCTTTGGACATTAGGCGATCGGTGATGCTCATCGATTGGTGATGGCGATGAATCAGCCTTTGCGCTAGGTCAAAACGGATAAGGTTTGACGCGGCCATTTCGCGATAAAATTTATTACAACTTCGTGATCTGTTCCAAAAAAAGAGGAGACATATTCAGAGGCCAAAATCTATAAAAGGAGGGGTGGATTCCAACTCTAAACATCATCAAGTTTATTCATCAAGTGCTCATACAACGCCAACGCTCCAACACCGTCATAATGCCGACGCGACAACAAGTTCAGATCTTCTTCGTCGGCAGCAACATCTAGTAATATATTTTGATATTGTATTCGTTGTTTTTTCGTAACGAGGTGAGGTAGACTTGTTGCCTCATCCTCGTACATTCGGTTTTGTGATCGTTGTCTCCTACCTCCAACGAGGAGGAGACGTTATAGTGTTTTGCCCTCCGTACGCGGTCTAGGATCGATAGGGCCTTGGAGTAACAACCGTTGGGTTGTGAACCAAGTAAAAATAAACTTGTCTTCTTATTTTTCCGCTGTGTCTACTCGTGCTTTAACGAACGTAAACAAACGAAAAGAAATTCTACGCTCGCTATTCACCCCCCCTCTAGCGATGTTTCTCGATCCAACAATTGGTATCAGAGCCATGGTATCGATCCAACAATAGTATACCGGCTTACTTAGCAAAACCATTGAATATTTTACTTTAATTTGTAGAACGGCTAGATAGGGAAAATAGTTAGTCAACTCTTGACAACATAGTATCAGGACGCGGCGAGATGATAGTACGTTAGGGAAACAAAGTCTCGTGTATTCGAGCTAGATAAGGCGTATCTAGCTTGGTGCACTTGACCGAGTGGAACTAGCTGAAGCTACCTCACCGTATCCTAAACTAGTTAGACCAGGAAGTAACCCTAAGTGACTTAAGTGATATTTTCTTGAATTTGGCTTTGTCTAAGGAAGTGGTCGTTGTTCCGATCAAAGAAGGCCCCTGTGCCTCGCCATGACCTTGAAGCCAATTTCTCAAAAAGTTACTTAACAATCTAAAGGTTAAATCCGAATCTAACCCAAGGTTGACTATCTTTAATCAATTTAAAATCATCTCACAAAACATATAAGGTGAACAAATTCTGAGACACATTAAATGGGTGAGATGTTAAGGATAATTGAAATATAACCTTTCAAAAGACTACTTATTTTCCCAACTATTGTACTTAACAACTCTTAGGCCAAAGTTTAGCGCCCCTTACATTTCTTATACTTCATATATTTGACTAAGGGGGAAAGCAAACTAACCCTAAGGGTTATATTACAAACCTTTAGATTATTGGTGCAGAGGGACACATCTCGAACCAATCTATCTAATTACTGCTAGATGCATGCTTGGACTCATAGTTGATTTATCTTGATGCATGCATATACCATATTGTTTTAAAACCCCTATTTTATATAACAAACTTCAATTTTACATAACAAACCCCAACATTTGTTTTGATTTATGGCAAAAGGGGGAGAAGAGCAAAAGTTAAGGGGGAGTTAGTTAAGGGGGAGTTAAGGGGGAGTAACACAAAATTTATTTAATTTTGAAAACTAAAGTATCTCTTTCAAAACTCACCTAGGGTTAAGGGGGAGTTTTGGTTAAGGGGGAGTTTTTTTTAAATGACATTCATCATTTACTATACTTGTTTTATGCTTTAATTTCCCTTAACTTTGTGTTGGTTTGCCATAGATCAAAAAGGGGGAGATTGTTGGTGCAGGGGCACTAGATAATTGAACCTGTGTTTTGATTATGGCAAAGACACAAAGTTAAGTTTACATCGTTATCTCATGAGCTAAATCGAGTGTGTAAAAAAGTACTAAAGCTGGAGCTGTAGGCTAGTGACACCCGGAGGAAGCCGTGGTGGTCGGGCGACACTCGAGTGACTTCGGAGGGAGCCGAAGGAATCGAGTGGAAGGCCGGAAGCGAAAGCTACAAGGTAAGTATCGAGGAAAGCTCGTGTGAGTGAGAGATTGTAAGGTCGTGTCCTCTTTACGGGGATGACCGTAGGCGACGATCCGACTAAGACTTCCTGTGGAAGGTCTAGGTCGAGATTGGATGGTTAGAAACCGTCGAATTTATCATTTTCCGAGCTAACCTCTTACTGTAGGGAAGTGGCGGTGGCGATCATTCTTGGACATTAGGCGATCGAATGATGCTCATCGATCGGTGATGGGAATCATCGGATCGGTGATGACGATGAATCAGCCTTTGCGCTAGGTCAAAACGGATAAGGTTTGACGTGGCCACTTCGCGATAAAATTTATTACAACTTCGTGATCTGTTCCGAAAAAAGAAAAGACATATTCAGAGGCCAAAATTTATAAAAGGAGGGGTGGATTCCAACTCCAAACATCATCAAGTTTATTCATCAAGTGCTCCTACAATGCCAACGCTCTAACACCGTCTTAACGTCAACGCGATAACAAGTTCAGATCTTCTTCGTCGGCAGCAACATCTAGTAATATATTTTGATATTGTATTCGTTGTTTTTTCGTAATGAGGTGAGGTAGGCTTGTTGCCTCATCCTCGTACATTCGGTTTTGTGATCGTTGTCTCCTACCTCCAATGAGGAGGAGACGTTATAGTGTTTTGCCCTCTGTACGCGATCTAGGACCGATAGGGCCTTGGAGTAACAACCGTTGGGTTGTGAACCAAGTAAAAATAAATTTGTCTTCTTATTTTTCCGCTATGTCTACTCGTGTTTTAACGAACGTAAATGAATGAAAAGAAATTCTACGCTTGCTATTCACCCCCCCTCTAGCGACGCTTCTCGATCCAACACAATCGACCCGGGTCATGATTGACCAAACTCGAGTTTAACTCGAGGGGGATTTTGATGGCTGACTGGAGTTGACCATGTCATGGAAAGTCCAAGTCTTGAGTACTTGGCATGTAAAGTCCAAGCATGGGTCTTGGCAAGGAAAAGTCTAAGCATGAGTCTTGGCATGGAAAGTCCAACATGGGTTGGCAAGGGAAGTCCAAGCTTGAGTCTTGGCATTTGAGAAGTCCAAGGGGTTTGATATTGGCGGTGTAAAGTCCAAGCGGGAGTCTTGGCAGCATAAGTCCAATGGTTGACAGCGTAAGTCTGATGTGCCTTGGCGGTGTAGACACCGTTAGCATGACATAGCCAATGGAAGCACCTGAAGGCTAGCGTATGGATAAACAAGTCATGGATGACTTAGAGGGATCCGATAGGCGCAAGACTGACGGAGGTGGCTAAAAGGCTTAGGTCTAGGCTAAGGGTGGTCTAGCAAGTATGGGGGAACCATACTTGGGTTTAAACCTCATGTTTGAGGTGTATTAGTCGACTGGTACCATGTGGCAGTCGACTTGTGTGAGTCAACTAGGGTTTGACTGCGGGGAGTGCCCTAGCAGTCGACTGCCATAGGTGGGCCGTCGACTGATCTTGCGATTAGTCGACTGGTGCTCGGTATTTCGGGCACAGAATGGAGTCAGACTCGACTTCTGGGGTTAGCAGTCGAGTGAAGGCTCGATCAATCGACTGATGTCCTATCCGTTGAATTTTTTCAACGTGGATTGCACCGTTGTCTCACAGCAACAGTGTCATTAGTCGACTGATGGTCCTGAGCAGTCGACTGATAGGCGAAAATCCAGCCCGATTGCAGGTTATAAAAGTTGCTCAGAAGAGGGATTTTGGCAGCGATTTCTTGGACATTCTTGAGGCGATTTGCTAGTGCTAATCAGGGTCTTCAACCATGGTTCAAGCAATCAACAAGCAATCTCTTTGTAAAGTTTTCTTTACTTGCATTCCATTGTATTTTCTTGTATTTTTATTGTATTACTGTTTTATACATTGTACGAGATTTCTCCACCTCTAGATTGTTCCGAGAAGGAGTTATTCTTGATTAGTGTTGTGTAGTTGCACCGCTAGAGCTCGTTGAGCTCGATCCGTGGAGTAGGAACTGTTCGATTCCGAACCACGTTATATTATCATGTTTGCATGATTGTGTTTCTTATTATTTCTTTTTGTTATTACTATTCCGCTGTGCTAACAAGATTGTAGATGATCAAACGCGAATGAATTCCATCAAGCATCGAAACGCGCTATTCACCCCCTCTAGCGGCCACCGAATCCTCAACAACATTGACCTCCTTGGAGAGAACCTTTTTGATGTTAGTCAAAAAGGGGGAGAATTTATGAGGAGAATTTATGGGATTACCAATTTGGGAAAATTAGTAAAGAGTTTTTGAGTTAGGTGGCCTAACTCAATGGTGTTTGTGGTTTTTATCAAACATAAAAAAGGGGAAGATTGTTGGTACAATCGACCTAGGTCACGATTGACCAAACTCGAGTTTGACTCGAGTGATGTTTTAATGTTCGACAAAAACATATGACAATGTGATTGTCATGGTAAATTCCAAGTCATGGGTACTTGGCATGGAAAGTCCAAGTGGGTCACTTGGCATTGGGAAAGTCCAAGTCTTGAGTACTTGACATGTAAAGTCCAAGCATGAGTCTTGGCAAAGGAAAAGTCCAAGTATGGGTCTTAGCAAAAGAAAAGTCCAAGCTTGAGTCTTGGCATTTGGAAAGTCCAAGGAGTAATATTGGTGGCATAAAGTCCAAGGGTGGAGTCTTGGCAGCATAAGTCCAATGATTGACGACGTAAAGTCCAAGCGGAGTCTTGGCAGCGTAAGTCTAATGTGTCTTGGCGGTATAGATCAACTTAGCATGACATAGCCGATGGAAGCACCTGAAGGCTAGCATATGGATGAACAAGTCATGGATGACTTGGAGGGATCCGATAGACGCGAGGCTGACAGAGGTGGCTAAAAGGCTTAAGTCTAGGCTAAGGGTGGTCTAGCAAGTATAGGGGCACCATACTTGGGGTTAAAACCTCATGTTTGAGGTTGGCAGTCGACTAGGATTATGGCCGGTTCGACTGTTGTGAGTCGACTAGTGCTCAACTTCCATTTAAGGGAAGAAAAGGCATGGCAGTCGATTGCCATATATGGCAGTCGACTGATGGTTCGACCGCGAGCATAGAACGCTCCGTAGTGGACTGGGCAGTCGGCTACGACGCTGTCAGTCAACCTAGTTGGCTACGGACGCTGTCAGTCGGCTGCCAATGTTGGCAGTCGATTGATGAGAGTCCTGTTGGAGTTTTTCCAGTGTGGATCGAGCTATTGTCTCACAACAACAATGTTGGTAGTCGACTTGGGCCTTATGGCAATCGACTACTAGGCAAGAATCCAGCCCGATGCAGGTTAAAAGGAGCTGTTCGTGGGAGATTCAGGTAATGGTCTTTTGGGAACTTTATTGAGGCTATTTGAAGGCAAATTGCAGGTGCATTTCAGGGTCCTTCAAGCTCATCCAAGCAACCAACAAGCAAAGCACTCAAACCCTAGTTTGTAAATTGTTCTTTACATTTCCTTTGTATTTGCTTGTATTTCTTTCGTTTATTATTGTAAACACTTGTACGAGGTTTCTCCACCTCCGACTTGTTATCGAGAAGGAGTTTATTGGATTAGTGGTGTGTGATTGAATCGCTAGAGCTCGTTTGAACTCGATCCGTGGAGTATGAACCATTTGGTTCTGAACCACGTTATATCTTGCGTTGTGATTGTGTTTCTTGTTATTTCTATTTGTCATTACTATTCCGCTGTGCTAACAAGAGTGTAGACGATCAAATGCGAATCAATTCCATCGACAAGCGACGACGCTATTCACCGCCCTCTAACGGTCACGAAGGTCCCTATAGTTTTTAGCTTTTATTTCAATTGTTATTTCATATCCTGGAAACCCCCAAACCTTTGATCGTGAATAAATTTGATCCTAAGATTTTTATCCTGCCGTTACATTCGTTGGGAGATGACCCGAGTTATTTTATACTACATTAGTGTAGTTAGGGGTTCGGTAATTTATTTTGATATATCGTAGCGCGATAATTACGCTTATCAGTCTCCATTCTTGGACTTTTCCTTTGTCAAGTATCCATACTTAGACTTTCCCTTGCCAAACATCCATACTTTAACTTTTTCTTGCGAAGTATCCATACTTGGACTTTCCCTTGCTAAGTCTCTATACTTGAGCTTTCCCTTGCTAAGTCTCCATACTTGGTTTTTTCCTGTCAAGTCTCTAGTCAACCTTGACCTACTTGACTTTTCGATCAACAACTCCAATGACTATGGATGTCCCATGTCATCTAGTCATATGTATTGTAAAACATCAAAACTCTACTCTAGTTTCACTTGAGCTTGGTCAACCTTGACCTGAAGTTGATTGCACCAATAATCTCTCTAACATTAATGAGACACCATTTTCTTGGAAGGCATCTTAGCAGAATAATTGTCGAGTCACTTTTGGCTCCTTTAGTTCAGGGAGTACATTGGAGCATCTAATCTTGAGGATCACTTGTGTCACTTTTAGAATGCATCTCTCCTACACTAGTACAGTGATGGGGTAAAGTGCAGAGTTTTTTGACTAGTTGGCAAGACCAACACAATGATAGTTTAGCTAATTGAAGTCGGTGTCCATCAGCTCCTTCGAATAGTTCAACACCATATTTATGCACCATTTTGCTAGTAGTAAGTTCTATCAAAAGATCTCCCTTAGTCTTTTCTTAATGAAGCAACATGGTCGGAAAATCCTGAGGGAGTACATCAAACGTTTTAACTGTATTGTCTTGAAGGTGCTTGATGAGTGAGAATCATACATACTTTTTAGGGTTTTTTACCATGTTTTTCTATCATTTTATTTACACATCATGCATTAAGCATAACATTTGCATTCATTTCATCTTTTTAGTTTTGATAACTACGGTTGCTTATTTTTATCCTCAGGAGGGCATAATTGAAGCATGGAGGAAATCTACATGAACTACGGAGTAAATGGAGCATAAACACCAACTCCATACCATTCCATGGCATGACCATGGAAATTCCATGACTGTGGAAGCTATTGCCAATCAATTCCGGAGCCAATCGTTCCATGACCAACCCATGGAGAATTCCACGGCCGTGGAGTGCCTTTTTCAACCCTAGTATTCCGTAACTAACTCGAGATTTCTTCTCTAAAAAATGATCATCTCAGAAATATGGAAGTTTAGGGGAGGCCAAGGATCTGAGGGTCGGTGACAACGATGTTGGATCGAGAAGCGTCGCTAGAGGGGGGGGGGGGTGAATAGCGATCGTAAATCTTTCGTTCGAATTCGTTCGTTGAGACACAAGTAAACGAGTAAGAGCAGCGGAAAATAAAGGAACACGTTTATTTTTACTTGGTTCACAATCCAGCGGTTGCTACTCCAAGGCCCTATCGGTCCTAGACCGCGTACGGAGGGCAAAACACTATAACGTCTCCTCCTCATTGGAGGTAGGAGACAACGATCACAAAAATCGAATGTACGAGGATGAGGCAACAAGCCTACCTCACCTCGTTACGATTAAAATAAAGAATACAATAAAAATAATTACTTGCTACTGCTGCCGACGAAGGAGATTTGAACTTGTCGTCGCGTCGGCGTTATGACGGCTTTGGAGCGTTGGCGTTGTAGGAGCACTTGATGAATAAACTTGATGATGCTTGGAGTTGGAATCCTCCCCTCCTTTTATAGATTTTGGCCTTTGAATATGTCTCCTCTTTTTTCGGAACAGATCACGAAGTTGTCCAAATTTTATCGCGAAGTGGCTGCGTCAAACCTTATCCGTTTTGACCTAGCGCAAAGGCTGATTCATCGCCATCACGATCGATTCCTCCCATCACCGATCGATGAGCATTAGTCGATCGCTGATGTCCAAAGAATGACCGCCACCGTCGGAAAATGATAAATGCGACGGTTTCTGACCGTCCGATCTCGACCTAGACCTTCCACGGAAAGTCTTAATCGGATCGCCGCCTACGGTCGTCCCCGTAAAGAGGACACGACCTTATAATCTCTCACTCACACGAGCTTACCTCGATAGTAGCTCTTGCTTCTGGCCTTCCACTCGATTCCTTCGGCTCCCTCCGAAGTCACTCGAGTGTCGCCCGACCACCGCGGCTTCCTCCGGGTGTCGCTAGCCTTCAGCTCCAGTTTTAGCACTTTTCTGCACACTTGATTTAGCTCGTGAGATAACGATGTAAACTTAACTTTGTGTCTTTGCCATAATCAAAACACAGGTTCGATTATCTAGTGCCCTTGCACCAACAATCTCCCCCTTTTTGATCTATGACAAACCAACACAAAGTTAAGGAAAATTAAAGCATAAAACAGGTATAGTAGAAGATGAATGTGAAGATGAATATCATTTCCAAAAACTCCCCCTCAACCAAAACTCCCCCTTAACCCTAGGTGAGTTTTGAAAGAGATAATTTAATTTTCAAAATTAAATTTTATGTTACTCCCCCTTAACTTTTGCTCTTCTCCCCCTTTTGCCATAAATAAATAAAAATTTTTTTTTTGGGGTTTTTGTATAAAATAAGGTTTTGAAAACAATATCGTATATGCATGCATCTAGATAAATCAAATATGAGTCCAAGCATGCGTCTAGCAGTAGTTAGATAGATTGGTTCGAGGTGTGTCCCTCTGCACCAATAATCTAAAGGTTTATAATATAACCCTTAGGGTTAGTTTGCTCTCCCCCTTAGTCAAATATATAGAGTATAAGAGATGTAGGGGGCGCTAAACTTTGGCCTAAGAGTTGTTAAGTACAATAGTTGAGAAAATAAGTAGTATTTTGAAGAGATTGTTTTAAGTATATTTCAATTATCCTTAACATCTCACCCATTCTATGTGTCTCAGAATTTGTTCACCTTATATGTTTTGTGAGATGATTTTAAATTGATTAAAGATAGTCAACCTTGGGTTAGATTCGGATTTAACCTTTAGATCGTTAAGTAACTTTTCGAGAAACTGGCTTCCAGGTCATGGCGAGGCACAGGGGCCTTCTTTGATCGGAACAACGACCACTTCCTTAGACAAAGCCAAATTCAAGAAAATATCACTTAAGTCACTTAGGATTACTTCCTGGTCTAACTAGTTTAGGATACGACGAGGTAGCTTCAGCTAGTTCCACTCGGTCAAGTGCACCAAGCTAGATACGCCTTATCTAGCTCGAATACACGAGACTTTGTTTCCCTAACGTACTATCATCTCGCCGCGTCCTGATACTATGTTGTCAAGAGTTGACTAACCATTTACCCTATCTAGCCATTCTAAAAATTAAAGTAAAATATGCAATGGTTTTGCTAAGTAAGCGGGTATACTATTTTAGTGTAGCTCCCCCTGGACCATTGAACCAATATGGTCTATTCAAATAATGAACTTGATCCTGGGGAATCCAAACCTTATTAGTCCTTATATGTGAGTTCAATAAAACCTTTGGGACCCATGCTTGGACTCTTTGATGACTACGATTTACGATAGACATATAAGACCTATTCGTAGTCTTTGACTTAAATCCGAGTCCGACTTTGTTGTACACGACTCTTTGGGTTCCAAGTAGTCGATTAAGGTTCTTAGATCCCAATGTGAACCTTTCCAACCTAGCCTCAACCTCTTGAACTCGGTCTTTCAAGAGAGAATTCTCCTCCTCAAGTTTTTCAATTTGGGTTGAGTTTCCCTCTTGAACTTGACTAGTTGAAGAGGTTAGAGTAGCCTCTTGCTTGAGGGTTTCAACCTCCTCAAATAACGACTCAACCCTAGACTCGGACTTAGTTAATTTTCTATTAAGCATTTTAATTGTATTGTAAAGCGTATGAATTAGTGAGCGGCTAACCTTAATTTTCTCTTTTGGTCTGGCTTTGAGTTGCTTCTCGAAGTAGTCCTCGAGTTCGGAGTCGGTGTTATAGTTGGACTCGGCTTCGGATTCTGGCTTGGACTCCTCCGGTCTTGCCATGTAAGCTATGTCTTCTTTGTTGTCCCAAGTTGCATGGAAGGCTTTCCTTGCTCCCTTTTTCTTTTGGTTCTCGTACTTCAATTTCCTTCTTTCTTTTCGAACTATTCTCCGCACAACGTTCACTATTGCTTCCACCTCTTCTGATTCGGACTCTAATTCGTCTTCGGGTTCGAGTTCATCTACTTGCCTAGTAGGTGGCTTGCTTCTTTGTCCTGCAAGTAGAGCAATACCTCTCTCGGCCCGGACCACGTTAGTTTGCTCGTGAAGTTAAAACTCGGAAAATAATTCGTCTAACCTAAGCTTTGAAAGGTCCTTAGAGACCTTGTAGACATCGACAATGGATGCCCACAAGGTAGTCTTAGGGAAAGCATTTAAAGCGTACCTTATAAGGTCCCGGTTCTCTACGGCTTGCCCGATCGAGTGAAGACCATTGATGATGTCTTGGATCCGCGCATGTAATTGGGTGGTGGTCTCGCGATCCTGCATCTTTAGATTGTACAGTTTATTTAAAAGTAAATCTCTTTTACATACCTTAGCATCGGGCGTCCCTTCATGTAGATCAATCAATTTGTTCCAGAGGTCTTTGGCGCTAATGAATGGACCGATGCGGTTGAGCTCCTCCTTGGACAAGCCACATTGTAATATTTGAGTTGCTCTTGCATCGACTTCGATTTGCCTCTTGGTTGTATTTGTCCACTTATTGAAATCCAAGGGCTCTCCTTGATCATTGGTGGGTAGAGCAAAGCCGGTTTGGATTATTATCCAAGTCTCGACTTGTGTTTTTAAGAAACACTCCATCTGACCTTTCCAATAACGGAAATCATTTCCGTTAAAGAACGGAGGTCGGGTGGTGTTATACCCCTCAATGTGAGCCATTAAGTCTCTTGCAAAAACACGAATAAAAACCAAAGAGAATTCCAAGACTTGGTCTTGGATTAGTAGTGCGGGAAATAATAGGAAATAAACAGAAATAAATAAGAAGAATAAGAAACTAACAAAAACTAGAAACTTACGACCTTCGGTGTCCTTGAAAGGCTACTGAACGTTGGATTTTGGGGATGGAAACAGCTTGTTATGAGGGTAAACCCTCATAAGAAATGTAGATCTCTTAGAGGGCTTCGATTTGGTAGGTAGATCGTTATGTGAGTCCACTTGTGCGAAAAGTTATGGCCGTTTTACCGTCGGCTACTCCAAGGGAGAATACTTGCAAGCACACAACCAAAAGAAACGTACCAAGACTTCGTCTTGGATTAGTAGTGCGGGAGGAATAAAAACCTAAGAAAGATACGAATCGAAAAATACGAAAAGAAAACCAAAACGTGCTAGATTGGTGGTTTCACCAAATCTTAGCGCCCTCGCTCTGATACCAATTGTTGGATCGAGAAGCGTCGCTAGAGGGGGGGGGGTGAATAGCGATCGTAAATCTTTCGTTCGAATTCGTTCGTTGAGACACAAGTAAACGAGTAAGAGCAGCGGAAAATAAAGGAACACGTTTATTTTTACTTGGTTCACAACCCAGCGGTTGCTACTCCAAGGCCCTATCGGTCCTAGACCGCGTACGGAGGGCAAAACACTATAATGTCTCCTCCTCGTTAGAGGTAGGAGACAACGATCACAAAAACCGAATGTACGAGGATGAGGCAACAAGCCTACCTCACCTCGTTACGATTAAAATAAAGAATACAATAAAAATAATTACTTGCTACTGCTGTCGACGAAGGAGATTTGAACTTGTCATCGCGTCGGCGTTATGACGGCGTTGGAGCGTTGGCGTTGTAGGAGCACTTGATGATGCTTGAAGTTGGAATCCTCCCCTCCTTTTATATATTTTGGCCTCTGAATATGTCTTTTCTTTTTTCGGAACAGATCACGAAGTTGTCCAAATTTTATTGCGAAGTGGCCGCGTCAAACCTTATCCGTTTTGACCTAGCGCAAAGGCTGATTCGTCGCCATCAGTCGACTGATGCCTCCCATCACCGGATCGATGAGCATCGATCGATCGCTTGATGTCCAGTGATGATCACACCACTTCCTGCAGTAAGAGGTTAGCTTGAAAAATGATAAATGCGACGGTTTCTGACCGTCTGATCTCGACCTAGACCTTCCACGGGAAGTCTTAATCGGATCGCCGCCTACGGTCGTCCCCGTAAAGAGGACACGACCTTACAATCTCTCACTCACACGAGCTTACCTCAATAGTAGCTCTTGCTTCTGGCCTTCCACTCGATTCCTTCGGCTCCCTCCGAAGTCACTCGAGTGTCGCCCGACCACCGCGGCTTCCTCCGGGTGTCGCTAGCCTTCAGCTCTAGCTTTAGCACTTTTCTGCACACTTGATTTAGCTCGTGAGATAACGATGTAAACTTAACTTTGTGTCTTTGCCATAATCAAAACACAGGTTCGATTATCTTGTGCCCCTGCACCAACAAACGATCCATCTTGGGGAGCCACCGAGGAGAATATGCCATAGACATAGGACGTTGGATTAATTCTTTCTTTTCTATCCTCTATGTTTTGTAACTCCTTAATGGAGTAGTCTCCTAAACTCTATGATTAGGGAGTAACTTGGTGTATTATTTTGGTGATTTAATGCATTGATTCTATTGTATTTATGATGCATTCTCGATTGTAATTGGTTTTTGTGTGTTGCATCTATTCTATCCAGTCGTGTGTCACTAGCCTTGATTCAGAGGTTTCTTTCTTTGGGTTGAACCAAGAGGAGACTCTAGTCATGGCAAAGCAAGGCATGTTCATATCATATTCGAGAGAGAAGGGGAAGTACCTGGCGGTGAACCCTGATCTCCAATCTCTTAAACTGACTTGAGAGTTTTGTTAACAACTAAGGGTTGAAATCTAGAATTTGATCCACTGAGGTTCTTGTAACGGGGTTCCCATATTATGAACAAGGTCATCTACGCATAAATACCCTGAAAGTTGACTTTATCTTTCGAGGCTTTTACGATTCGTCATAGAGTTTAATGGGTCTACTTTTGCTCTCTTTCTAAGATGCAGTCAAGGTAGGCACATTGATATTTTCTTTCTTTTCTCTACCCTATAGACACAAAGACTACCTTAGTGTAGAGGAATCGTTGACCGCTAGAGGGGGGGGGGGTGAATAACTCGTTTCGATCGCTCGATGGAATTCAATTGTGTTTGTCTACAAATCTCGTAAGCGCAACATAAATAAAACAAATAGCAATAACGAAATATGACAAACACAATTCACAACATAAGCATATAACGTGGTTCGGAACCGAATGGTTCCTACTCTACGGATCGAGCTCTAAAGAGCTCTAGTGATGCACACGTAATCACTAATCACAAATAACTCCTTCTCAGAACAATCCGGAGGTGGAGAAACCCCTTACAATGATTACACTAAGTAATACTAAAGATACAAGCTAATACAAGTATGAAAAACAATGCAAGTAAAGAAAAATACTTTACAAGAGCACGTTGGTTACTTGATCTTTGATTGCCTTGGACTAGCCTTGAATGTTAGGAATATTGGAACGGTGCTAGAGGGGGGGGGTGAATAGCGTTGTGACCGTACGAAGATGGAATTCAATCTCGATCGTGTCTACAATTTCGTTAGCGCAGCGGAATATAGATAATGAAAGCAATAACGAAATGAACAACACGCTAACACGAGTATGTAATGTGGTTCGGAACCGAATGGTTCCTACTCCACGGATCGAGCTCTAAAGAGCCCTAGTGATGCACACGCACTCACTAATCAATAAACTCCTTCTCGGAACAATCCGGAGGTGGAGAAACCTCGTACAATATATCTTACAACAGTAAGAACGAAATACAAGCAATATACAATGTAAATACGAAATACAAGTAAAGAAAAGACTTTACAACACTTGTTTTGATTGCTTGAATGCTTGGTTGCTTGCTTGCACTTGGAGACCTGATTTGCACCAACAAATCGCCCCAATAGCCCTCAAGAACCGATCCTTTTTCCTCCATCATGAGCTCCATATATAGCTTCAACCTGTGCTGGAAAAAGTCGATCAGTCGACTGATCGGGACCATCAGTCGACTGATGCCACTGTTGTCGTGAGACAACGGCTAGATCCACGTTGGATAAGTCCAACGGATCTACCATCAGTCGACTGATTGTGACCATCAGTCGACTGATGGAGTCCTCACTCGACCAGTCGAGTCTCGACTCCATTCTGTGGCCGAATTCTCGAGCGCACCGCCGATCGATCACACGATCACGATCGCTGAGCTCATCGATCGGATCGCTAACCTATGGCGATCGCTAGGCCATAACCCACAGTCAAACCCTAGTTGACTCGGTCCAGTCGACTGCCACATGGCACCAGTCGACTGGCACACCTCAAACATGAGGTTTTTAACTCAAGTATGGTTCCCCCATACTTGCTAGACCACCCTTAGCCTAGACCTAAGCCTTCTAGCCACCTCCATCAGCCTCACGCCTTTTGGATCCCTCCAAGTCATCCATGACTTGTTCATCCATCGCGCTAGCCTTCAGGTGCTTCCGTCGGCTATGTCATGCTAACGGTGTCTACACCGCCAAGGCATATTGGACTTACGCCGCCAAGACTCCGCTTGGACTTTACGCCGCCAACCATTGGACTTATGCTGCCAAGACTACCGCTTGGACTTTACGCCGCCAATATCAATCCCCTTGGACTTCAAATGCCAACCCATGTTGGACTTTCAACCCATGTTGGACTTTCCATGCCAAGACTATGCTTGGACTTTCCTTGCCAACTCATGTTGGACTTTCCATTTGCCAAGATCCATGCTTGGACTTTACATGCCAAGACCCATGCTTGGACTTTCCTTGCCAACACATGTTGGACTTTCCATTTGCCAAGTACTCAAGACTTGGACTTTCCCAAATGCCAAGTGTCCAACTTGGACTTTCCATGACAATTATATTGTCATATGTTTTTGTCGAAACATCAAAACACATCAAAACATCACTCGAGCCAAACTCGAGTCCTGATCAATCGTGACCTGGGCTGATTGCACCAACAATCTCCCCCTTTTTGATGTTTGACAAAAACCAAACAAATGATTGAGTTAGAATACTAACTCCAATCCTTTACCAATTATCCCAAATTGGTAAATACTCTCCAAATGTTCTCCCCCAAACATTCTCCCCCTTTTTGACTAACAGCAAAAAGTTGTCTCCCCAAGAGGGTCAATGTCTCATGTCCCAATGAGATCTTACAATCTCCCCCTTGGTCCAAAAATACTTAGGATGCCTACCATCTTCCTAGTGATAAGTCCAATATCACTCAAGAGAGACAATCCTATTTACTCTCCCAATTTCCAAATTGGGTCTCTCAAAAGTCCCATCAATTTCCCAATTGATGTCATATTCTCCCAATAACTTCTCCTTTTCAAGGAGAAAAACACATCCATCATCCCAAGATGGATACCTCCCCCTAAAGGCTTGCTCCCCCTTGACCATTGCACCAACAATGTCCTTGGGAAGTCCCTAAGCCAATAGGAACTCTAAACCATCAAAATTAAGGTTAGAAATTCAACATTGAACTTTCCAACACCTTAAAATTGATACAAACCCCAAATACTTCTCCTAATCCATATCCAATGGATTTACACCCTTTATAATGCTTCCCAAAGCATATCCTAGGGTTAGGAGTGATTAGGGACCATAACCGTAGCTGAAATCGGGTTAAACAACCTTGTTTACCCCGAAATCAGGCTACCAGTCGAGTGATTCAGAAATCAGTCGACTGGCACCTCCATCAGTCGATTGCCACCCAGGGCAGTCGACTGATAACTGAAAATCCCGATTTTCAGTTATCAGAAATGAGTTTTGAAAAATCATAACTAATTATACGTATATCAAAAAATCACGAAATTTGATACGTATAATACTTATGACTAATACAATGGGTGAAAAATATTTGAAAATTATTTTACCCATTAAATAGTAAAATTGGCACAAAGTTCAAAACCATTAAAATTTTCAATGTTTTGACCCTACTTTGTATCAACTTCATCAATGGTGATTGCTACCAAAAGATAGACTTCACCAAGGTTTTTCAAAATGATTTTAAAATGTTTTCAAAACCTTATCTTGGATCATATTCCTTGGGCTCTATGTACATGACTTGTACACAAGCTCTCCCAATGATCCACAACTAAAATTAGATGAGTTTTAGTTCATCTAGATGCAAAAACTATGCACCTTGAACTTAACTCATATCCTAGCATCTCACATGTATCTAGGGTGTATAAATACACATACATGTCAATTGAATGTGAGATGTGGGTTTTGGTTCTCCCTAATCTAGGGTTTCATGCATTTCCTAGGCAACCCTACTTGATTCCCTTATAAATGGGACTTCAAGTCATGCCATAGTCCTTAAATCAATTTCAACCAATTGCCTTAAATGCATGAATGATTATGGCATTAGAAATGATATAAATAAGCATATGCTCATAATCATGATGTCATGGCATAAGATGAAATCTAAAAACACATGACATTTATCCTTAATCCCTAAGCATACTTATGACATATAAATGATAGAACATAAGCATGATGTCATGTCATGGCATATGACAAACAAAGCATGACATATAAAATATATAGGTATAGTAATACCTAAATTTTAATATTAATTGCCATTTGATATAGTTAGATATATTTTGCCATATTAACCTTAATCTCCCTAGTGTGCCAAAAACTCAAAATGGCACACTAACACTCTAAACCCTAATTGTGCCAATTTGATCATTTTATCAAACTTCATAACTAATATTGGCACATCCTAAAATCTTTTAGGATTATAATTCAACCCTATTTCCAAGGTATCCATAACCTTGAAAATAACCTAAAATGCCACTTTTATCATGGTTGAGTTAACTACCCATCCACTCAAGGTTGGCACATCCTAAACCCACCTAGCGTGAATCAATCACGCTCTTAGGAACCCAAAACCGATTTGAGCTCCTAGGGTTAATTAGGTATTCCTTAGGAATAACCTCCCTAGATACCTTCCTAATGACCCTCCTAGGCTTGTTAGCCTTGGTTATTTGAGTCTTACCTAGGTTGACTCTAGGGGTAACTCCCCTTGCCACTAGGCACCTAGGTTTCCTAGAAACCCTAGCCACTAGGCACACCCTTTGGTCAACTCCAGGGATAACCTCCCTATTGACCTTGGTCTTCCTAGACCTAGTTAGTGTTCCATAATCTAATGGAACACTATGGTAAGTCACCTTGGGCTTAGGTTTGTGACCCAAACCTTGCTTGCCCTTAGTTGACTTTTGACTCTTAGGTCCTAGGTGTTGACTTTGACTTTTGGACCTTTGACTTTGACCATTAGACCCTTTAAATTGATTTTGTATCTTACTTAGGGTCTTTTCAAGTTTTTCAAGCCTTGACCTCAAAGCTTGGTTCTCTAATTCTAATTGTCCAATTTTAGAGTTTTGATTAAGTTTTTGGGCATTACCATTTTCTCTAGGCATATGTCTACCCTTCTTAGGGTTAATGCCTAAGTGGTTTTCTATTTTCCTAATGCTTTCCTTAGGAAGAGTTTTTCTAGGGACATTAGTCCCAAATTTCTCCTTTCTTGAAAATTTTATCCTCTTGGCTCCTAAGCAAAATTCCTTACTTCTAGCATGCTCTTTATGATAAATAGCAAGACTATTGAAATTATTCCTAGCATGCTTTTGACTATAAGAATTAGAAAGAGCATTACTAAAATATACCTTAGGGTTAGCCTTAGCTCCCCCTACATGTGATGCTCCTTCTTGCCCCTTCTTCCTCCCCCTAGGGCATTGACTCCGATAATGCCCCTTTGAGTTGCACTTGAAGCATATGATATGCTCCTTGCTCTTGATATTTGGAGAACCGACATCCTTGACTTTTGGTGCCGGTGGAGCTTTCCTAATCATCTTTGAGCACTTGCTCTTATAGTGCCCATACTCCCTACACTCAAAGCACATTATATGATTTTTATTTGAAAATAAAGTGTTTGAGTTACCTAGGGTGCTGGTAGGTGTCGGAGTTGAATTTTGAGCTTCCTCATCTTGATCGGATGTTGAAGGCTCTTCTTGAGGTTGCTCCGGTGTAGAGGATGGTCTCTCCTCCTCAATCCTAGAAGTATATGCTTCTTCCACCTCTTCTACTTCTTCTTTCTCCGATCCGGAAGTTGACTCCATCTCAACTTTCGATTCCTCACTTTCACTTGAGGATGAACTCTCCTCATGGAATCTTGCCAATTTTCTCCATAGCTCCTTGACATACATGTAATCCCCTAGCTTGCACAAAATATCATTAGGAATTAAATCTTCCAAAAGTTTCGTTACCTTAATTTCGATCTTGAGCTTTTGGCGTTGCTCTTGGGTCCACTTTTTCAATTTTAGGACATTCCCTTTCTTATTCCTAGGGGATTCAAAGCCTTCAACGAGGATGAACCAATCCTCTATGTTCATCATCAAGAATGTTTCCATTCTTGCTCTCCACGTCGGAAAATCTTCTGGATCATATGGAGGTGGAGTGTTGATTTCCCATCCAAGCTTGTCTTGGAATTCCATCTTCACCCTCTAGCCTTTTGCCTTTGCTCCCGGTTGTTAATCCGTAGAAGAGCCCCGGGCTCTGATACCACTTGTTAGGAATATTGGAACGACGCTAGAGGGGGGGTGAATAGCGTTGTGACCGTACGAAGATGGAATTCAATCTCGATTGTGTCTACAATTTCGTTAGCGCAGCGGAATATAGATAATGAAAGCAATAACGAAATGAACAACACGCTAACACGAGTATGTAATGTGGTTCGGAACCGAATGGTTCCTACTCCACGGATCGAGCTCTAAAGAGCCCTAGTGATGCACACGAACTCACTAATCAATAAACTCCTTCTCGGAACAATCTGGAGGCGGAGAAACCTCGTACAATATATCTTACAACAGTAAGAATGAAATACAAGCAATATACAATGTAAATATGAAATACAAGTAAAGAAAAGACTTTACAACACTTGTTTTGATTGCTTGAATGCTTGGTTGCTTGCTTGCACTTGGAGACCTGATTTGCACCAACAAATCGCCCCAATAGCCCTCAAGAACCGATCCTTTTTCCTCCATCATGAGCTCCATATATAGCTTCAACCTGTGCTGGAAAAAGTCGATCAGTCGACTGATCGGGACCATCAGTCGATTGATGCCACTGTTGTTGTGAGACAACGGCTAGATCCACGCTGGATAAGTCCAACGGATCTACCATCAGTCGACTGATTGTGACCATCAGTCGACTGATGGAGTCCTCACTCGACCAGTCGAGTCTCGACTCCATTCTCGCGGGTCGAGCACTCGGTCACCACACGATCGATCACGATCGGCCGATCGCTGAGCATCACCGATCGCCAACCTATGGCGCGATCACTAGGCCATAACCCACACCAAACCCTAGTTGACTCTGTCGGCCACCGATCGCACATGGCACCGGCCGACCGCACACCTCAAACATGAGGTTTTAACTCAAGTATGGTTCCCCCATACCTGCTAGACCACCCTTAGCCTAGACCTAAGCCTTCTAGCCACCTCCGTCAGCCTCGCGCCTCTCTGATCCCTCCAAGTCATCCATGACTTGTTCGTCCATTGCGTTAGCCTTCAGATGCTTCCATCGGCTATGTCATGCTAACGGTGTCTACACCGCCAAGGCACATTGGACTTACGCCGCCAAGACTCCGCTTGGACTTTACGCCGCCAACCATTGGACTTATGCTGCCAAGACTACCGCTTGGACTTTACGCCGCCAATATCAATCCCCTTGGACTTCAAATGCCAACCCATGTTGGACTTTCAACCCATGTTGGACTTTCCATGCCAAGACTATGCTTGGACTTTCCTTGCCAACTCATGTTGGACTTTCCATTTGCCAAGACCCATGCTTGGACTTTACATGCCAAGACCCATGCTTGGACTTTCCTTGCCAACACATGTTGGACTTTCCATTTGCCAAGTACTCAAGACTTGGACTTTCCCAAATGCCAAGTGTCCAACTTGGACTTTCCATGACAATTATATTGTCATATATTTTTGTCGAAACATCAAAACACATCAAAACATCACTCGAGCCAAACTCGAGTCCTGATCAATCGTGACCTGGGCCGATTGCACCAACATTGAAGACCCTGATTTGCAATAACAAATCGCTCCAATTCACCCAAGAAAATCGTTGCCAAAAACCCTCTTTTGAGCTGCTTTTATAACCTGCAATCGGGCTGGATTTTCGCCTATCAGTCGATTAGTCGGGACTATCAGTCGACTGATGACACTATTGCTGTGAGACAATGGTGCAATCCACGCTGGAAAAATCCAACGGATAGGACATCAGTCAACTGATCGTGTCCATCAGTTGACTGATCGAGCCTTCACTCGACTAGTAACCTCAGCAGTCGAGTCTCGACTCGATTCTGTGCCCGAGATTCCGAGCACCAGTCGATTGATCACAAGATCAGTCGATTGCTCGGCCAATCAGTTGACTGCCCACCTCTGGCAGTCAACTGCTAGGGCACTCCCCGCAGTCAAACCCTAGTTGACTCACACCAGTCAACTGCCACATGGTCCTAGTCGACTGATACACCTCAAACATGGGTTTTAACCTCAAACATGAGGTTTAACCCAAGTATGGTGCCCCCATACTTGCTAGACCACCCGTAGCCTAAACCTAAGCCTTCTAGCCACCTCCGTTAGTCTCGTACCTATCGGATCCCTCCAAGTCATCCATGACTTGCTCATCCATACGCTAGCCTTCAGGTGCTTCCATCTGCTATGTCATGCTAACGGTGTCTACACCGCCAAGGCACATTGGACTTACGCTGCCAAGACTCCGTTTGGACTTTATGCCGCCAACCATTGGATTTATGCTGCCAAGACTCCCGCTTGGATTTTACGCCGCCAATATCAAACCCCTTGGACTTCTCAAATGCCAAGACTCAAGCTTGGACTTTCCCTTGCCAACCCATGTTGGACTTTCCATGCCAAGACCCATGCTTGGACTTTTCCTTGCCAAGACCCATGCTTGGACTTTACATGTCAAGTACTCAAGACTTGGACTTTCCATGACATGGTCAACTCCATGTTGGTGCAATCGACCCAGGTCACAATTGACCAAACTCGAGTTTGACTCGAGTGATATTTTGATGTTTGACATAGGATGTTTGACATAGTATGTTTGACATAGTATGTTTGACAAAGTCAATTGACATTAATATCGGTTAATATGTTTTGGGGAGATTGTTTATACAATCGACCCAGGTTATAATTGACCAGACTTGAGTTTGACTCGAGGGAGACTTTGATGGTTGACTAGGGTTGACCTTGGGTTTATGGGAAAGTCCAAGCATGAGTCTTGGCAAGGTAAAGTCCAAGTCATGGGTACTTGGCATAGAAAGTCCAAGTGGGACACTTGACATTTGGGAAAATCCAAGTCTTGAGTACTTGGCACAAGGGAAGTCCAAGCATGGGTCTTGGCATGGAAAGTCCAACATGGGTTGGCAAGGAAAAGTCCAAGCTTGAATCTTGGCATTTGAGAAGTCCAAGGGGTTTAATATTGGCGGCGTAAAGTCCAAGCGGGAGTCTTGGCAGCATAAGTCCAATGGTTGGTGGTGTAAAGTCCAAGCGGAGTCTTGGCCATGTAAGTCCAATGTGCCTTGGCGGTGTAGACACCGTTAGCATGACATAGCCGAGGGAAGCACCTAGAGGCTAGCGCGATGGATGAACAAGTCATGGATGACTTGGAGGGATCCGAGAGGCATGAGGCTGATAGAGGTGGTTAGAAGGCTTAGGTCTAGGCTAAGGGTGGTTTAGTAAGTATGGGGGCACCATACTTGGGTTTAAACCTCATGTTTGAGGTTGACAGTCGACTGACATTATGGCCGGTTCGACTGCCGTGAGTCGACTAGAGCTCGATTGCCAGTTAGGGCTGAAGTTACCTTAGCGATCGCTCATTGGAGCGATTATTGTTAGCGATCGCCATGGATGGCGATCGGATCGATAGTTGAGTCGTGAGGAATGCTCCGTAGTCGATCGGCGTCGGCCGGCCATTGCGGCGAAATGATCGCCAATGTTGGCAGTCGACTGGTGAGAGTCCCGTTGGAACTTTTCCAGTGTGGATTGAGCCGTTGTCTTACAACTACAGTGTTGGCAGTTGACTGGGGCCTTATGACAGTCGACTGCCAGGCAGAAATCCAGCCCGATGGAGGATAAAAGCAGCTGTTCGTGGAAGGCTCAAAACAAGGTTTTTCTTGGGCGATTTGAAGGGGAATAGTTAATGCTTTTCCAGTCCTTCAAGGCTAGTTCAAGGCAACCAAAAGCAAGCAAATCAAAAGCTCTTGTAAAGTAGTTTTCTTTACTTACATTGTATTTCTCTCTTGTATTTTGTTTGTATTCATTTCTTATTGTTGTAAGAACGATTGTACGAGGTTTCTCCACCTCCGACTTGTGTTGAGAAGGAGTTTATTGTGCTTAGTGGTGTTTGTGGCATTGTTAGGGTTCGTACGAACCCAATCCGTGGAGTAGGAACCGTTCGGTTCCGAACCACGTTATATCTCATGTTGTGCTTGTGTTCTTGTCGTATTTTCATTATTGTTTATTCCGCTACGTACTAACAGGAATTATAGCAAGCAAACACGATCGATTTCCATCAACGTACGACAATGCGCTATTCACCCCCCCTAGCATCCAATCGATCCCCAACACTCCAGTCAACCATCAAAATCCCCTCGAGTCAAACTCGAGTCCGGTCAATCATGACCCGAGTCGATTGTACCAACAATTTCCCCAAACATTATCAGACATCAATGTCAAACATAAAAATATCACTTGAGTCAAACTCGAGTCTGGTCAATCGTGACCTGGGCCGATTGTACCAACACTTAGGATGAGTCCCTTCATTATCATACATCGAGACTATAGGATATGCATTCATCAAATATCATCAACTGAAATCGAACCCTAGAGTTGCTTCTCGTATAAAGTTCCCAAGATTATTTCCTTGTCATTCCTTCTCTCCGCCTTCGTATTTGAATTCTTATTTGCGATTCTTCTGGATAATCAACCCTACAAGTGAAAGCGGTATTCAACAATACAGTCTCTGTGGCATAAATATTTTTATTTCTTGATGATGACCGTGCACTTTCGATTACGACACATCAAGTTTTTGACGCTGTTATCGGGGCTATCTTTTTGTTGATATCAATTTTTGTTAGTAATTTGATTAATCTAGATATATATCTATAAAAATAAATTCTTTTCTTTTTCGATGTTTTATTCAGAGATTTGTGGTTAATCTAGGTTTTATTTTTTTGCTGATCTTTTTCTTTATTTCCTCTATTATAAAGATGCATGCTCTAACTCAAGGATTTAATCAATTTAATGTTGTAAATTTTGCTAACATTTATTGTTAGTTTTGTGGTGAAATAGGACATGTCTTTGACAATTATCCCATCATACTTACACCTTCACATTTTAAACGAGTAGATGTCATGTATGACTACAACTTGTGGCTACAAGATGACCACTATGAACCACTAGTTGAATTTTTTCAATCACCAAAATCCAACCTAGAAGCCATGCTAGAAATTTTATTAAGCAAAGCGAGGAGTTTGACCAACAATTCGCAAAGCTTAGATAATAAAAATAAGCCGAGGAGCGACTAGCAGGAAATTCTTAATTGGACTTATCATACTTTGTTGGAAACTCAGATTGTGCAGGTGGGTGAGGAATTCGTAGATGACACAAGAAGCAAAGAAGATGAATCAATTCAGACACCACGATTAGGGGAACTTGAGAATATTTGTTGCAGGTTGCATTATTTACAGCAAGTAGAACCAGAAAAATATTATGATCAAACTCCTGATGAACCTTTAGCATTGAGCATATTCAAGATTAAACCGAAGAAAGAAGTTAGCAAGCATCTTGTTCCTCCACGAGCAAGATCTAAGAAGTGTGGTGATCGAGGATCAAGAGCTAAGGACAAGAAAGTGAGCAAATATCTCACTCCAGAACAAGTGAGATTCAAAGGAGGGGAGCAAAACCTCCTTGAGCTAAGTGCCTCACGGTCAAGCTTATGACCTAAAATAAGCGCTTCTTGGGAAGCAACCCAAGTTTTCCTATTTAAGCATTTTTCAATTTCCTTTCACTTTCCTTTCTGTATTTTCTTTTCTTTGAGTCTTAGTTTCAGAATTAACAGATATAGAGAGAACAACCCAAAAAGCATATCATGTCACTATAAAGAATGTCGAAGCCCTTTCCATGACCAGAGAACCCTATCTCCACATCCTAGCTTCAACAATCCACTTCCTCAGCATCGAAACATCGTCAAAGTGGTGAAGGAACAAACTTGCAATCAAAGGTAGATGATTGATGTCATGTATCATTGACACATTTCACAAGGTCATTTCAATCCATCTCCACTTCTGATTAGTTTATTTTTCTTACCGTTACCCTTCTATACATTGAGGACAATGCATGATTTAAGTTTGGAGAGGGGGGGGGGGGACTTAGTTATCCTTATATCATCCATTTCATACGCTTTATATTATTTGCATTTCATATCATATTATTTCATGAAAAAAAAATCTGCATTTTAAGTTTCTTCTCGTAGCTTTATGATAGTTGATTTTTCATCTATAGTGATATGAACTGAAATTAGTTAGACTGGTGAACTTTTTTTGGCTTCCTTTTTCAAGAACCCTGTTTCACTTATAACACGACTACTAGGGTAGAGGTATCCAAGAAAGGTTAGGTTCACTATACTGGACTAATGCTCAAATTTCTATGGAAACTTTCACATCATTTAGTTACTGGAGAAACACTCATTTCAAGAGTTCGAAAAAAAAGTGAGTAAAAGAATATTCTAAAAAAAAAGAAGAAGAAAAAAAAGAAAAAAAAATGAAATATCATTAGAGTATCCCTTTGTGACCTAGTTACTGGGGAAACACCTATTAGGGTACCCCTTTGAGACTAACTAGTTACTGGGGAAATACTCAATGTTTATTTCTTACTTTTCTTCTCCTTAGCTTGAGTGTTCCTTTGAGACTAAGTGTAATAGTGAGGGGATGATCCAAGCATATTGACAGGTAAGTGTCTTTATGTTGGAGATGCGAGGAATATGGTAGAAGGGACATAAGTCTGGATTGGTGTCCAAACCCTTGGAGTCATTTCACATACACTACATGGAGGTCATGCATACTTAGCCACTAATAAGGGATTCATAAGACTATGATCAGGAATTAAAACTTTAAGATGGGTTCTCAACAAACATACCAAAGTAAACGAATAATAGTTTTATACACCTAATTCTCACTCATAGTTTTTTCTTTTCCTTTTCTTGAGGACAAGTAAAAGTTTAAGTTTGGGGGTGTGATGAGTGAGAATCATACACACTTTTTAGGGTTTATTTACCATATTTTTTTAGCATTTTATTGACATATCATGCATTAAACATAGCATTTGCATTCATTTCATCTTTTTAGTTCGGATAACTGTGGTTGCTTATTTTTATCCTTAGGAGGGCATAATTGAAGCATGGAGGAAATCTACATGAACTATGGAGGAAACGGAGCCTAAACGCCGACTCTTGACCGTTGCACAGCCTGACCGTGGAAAATTCCATGGTCGTGGAACCTACTGCCAATCAATTTTGGAGCTAGCCATTCCATGACCAACTCATGGAGAATTCCATGGTCGTGGAGTGCCTTTTTCAACCCCAATATTCCGTAACTAACTCTAGATTTCTTCTCAAAAAAATGATCAAATCAGCTTCTAAAGCCTATAAAAAGGACCCCAAGCCCCCAACAATGATCATCTAAGAAATATAGAAGTTTAGGGGAGGCTGACGGCCAAGGATCCGAGGGTCGGTGACAGCGATCCATCTTGGGGAGTCACCGAGGAGAAGACGCTCAAGACATAAGATGTCGGGTTAATTCTTTCTTTTCTATTGTCTATGTTTTGTAACTCCTCCATGGAGTAGTCTCCTAAACTCTAGGATTAGAGAGTAACTTGGTGTATTATTTTGGTGATTTAATGCATTGATTCTATTGTATTTATAATGCGTTCTCAATCGTGATTGGTTTTTGTGTATTGCATCTATTCTATCCGACTGTATGTCACTAGCCTAAATTCAGAGCTTTCTTTCTTTGGGTTGAACCAAGAGAAGACTCTAGTCATGGCAAGACAAGGCACATTCTGATCATATTCGAGAGAGAAGGAGAAGTACCTGATGGTGAACCCTGATCTCCGACCTCCTAAACTGACTTGAGGGTTTTGTTAACAAGGGTCGAAATCTAGAATTTGATCTGCTGGGCTTCTCGTGATAGGTTCTTATATTGTGAATAAGGTCATCTATGCATAGATACCTTGAAAGTTGACTTTCTCTTTCGAGGCTTTTGCAATTCATTATAGAGTTCAATGGGTCTACTCTTGCCCTCTTTCAAATATACGGTCAAGGTAGACATGTCGGTGTTTTCTTTCTTTTCTCTACCCCATAGACACATCGTACCTTAGGATGAGTTCCTTCATTATCGTACATCAAGACTATAGAATCAACATTTATCAAACATCATCAATCGAAACTGAATCCTAGAGTTGCTTCTCATATAAAGTTGCCTAGATCGTTTCCTTGTCGTCCCTTCTCTCTGCCTTCGTATTTTAATTCTCATTTGTGATTCTTCTGGATAATCATCCCTATAAGTGAAAGTGGTATGCAACAATGCAGTCCCTATGGGATCGATATTTTTATTACTTGACAATGACCGTGCACTTACGGTTACGACACATCAATGCCATCAACCACCTCGATGTGCCTTCTCCCAAGGATTAATGAAGGGAGACTTCTTTCGCTCATCGATGAAAAATCTTTTAACCAACTATGTCGACCTCCTCTTGGGTAGGACGGAAAAGTACATAAACATAGAAGAAGATCAAAGTGCAATGTAGAATTACTCTGACCCAATGGGACTCAAGACTAGCTAACTAGAGAGAGGGATTGCACACCACACTCCTCAGAATGGAATCCCAAGGTCGATGCTCAATTATGCCCCAAGCAAAGTAGTGGGGGAAAAATCATGCAAATGTTGGAGGGAGAGCATGCTCTAAGGAAGCCAAGGAGTCTTGTAAGGGATCTTCTATTCAAGAGTCGAGATTGTTTTGTGCTTTCCATCAGATATACAACCATTCTACTCAAGTGTGCAACAAGTTTGCTGAGGAACTAAGTCATGAGGCATCACAAGCAGAACAAACCTCCTGATGAATAGAAAAGCCATTCTCGTGCTAAACAACCCCGTTCCATTGAGTTAAGGAGTTGGGCAAATCAGTCAAAGGCATTGTGATATCTCTTGCTAATCTGGGGAACCACCTTGAGGAAGTTAGAATGTTCAAAGGAGGACTCTGAGCAATAACCTCCCTCATCGAGAGACTATCAATATTATCTTAGAAGGAGCTACGGACAGGGACTTCAATAGGGTGTAAAAGGCTCATAGTTGTCAACTAAAGAGCTTTGCAGTTGGTGTCAGGTGAAAGTCGATGAATGACCCCATCATTAGTTTTGAGCCATCAGACCTAAAGGATGTAACTAGCCTATATGAAGGTGTATTGGTGATATGGGCCACCATAGCCAATTGCAATGTAGCTAGAGCATTTGTAGACTCAGAAAGTTTTGTAAACATCCTCTTAAAGAAGCTTTTGATCGAATGCAAATAGGCCCAACAAAGTTCTAACCCCTATCCATCTCATTATTTGGCTTTGTAGAGCATGAAGTCAAGCCACTGAGATTATCCTTAGGAGAAGAACTCATACTACAGTCTTCGTAGTGGTAGAGGTTGTTTCAGCCTATCACATCATCTTAGGGAGGTCTACATAAGCTCATTGAAGGCGATGGCATCGACGTAGCATCAGAAAGTCAAGTTCCTAGTAAGCGAGAGAGTAAGAGAGGTCAAAGGTGCCCCCAGGGCAATGCCGTGTTGGTAACAAGCGGAGTCTCTCATTTCCACTGCTTGGGGTCGATTTCTCCCTAGTTGTGCGCACTACTCAAGGATGAAAGAAATCGTCGTCTACTATTCAATGTGGTCAGCCCATCAGGCGCCAGATGGTTTCTCTTGCGATGGATCGCGCATCACCCTAATTTACCCTTGTCGACAGGTGGGAAACTCCATGGGACCGGGCCAGTTGACCCTCAAGATTATTGGGGAAGAAATCGACCACGATATCTAAGGCTAAAAAAAAAGTCAAAGGAAATTAGGTCACCTCAAGAAAATATTATATAGAGATGGTTCAATCTAACTTGAAAAGAGTTAGAGTAGGAGGTGGCGTGCTAGAGTACTAGAGACGAGGAAGCACAGAGGTTTAGACTATGCAAGACATGTCCTTAGCCGACTCCAAGAAGAATAAGCAAGTGGAAATCTAGTTTGTACCAAATTACCTAGAGAAACCCACCCGAGTGGTGGTGATGTGAGCAAAACATATAGGATTTTAGGAGTAGTTTTAGCACACATCTCATTGCATTTTGTACTTATTTCATGCATATTCTTCCTAGTTTTGCATTCATTTTCTATTTTCTAGTTTAGAGATATGCTCTCGCTATTTTTATGTGCAGTACAACATTTTGGAGGTAAAATGACACATTTTTAGAGCCAAACGAAGGCGAGCATGCTCTGGCCATGTTTCTCCCAAAACACGGGCATGCTCTGGAGCAAAAGAAGGCATTCACCGAATAGTTCAGAGGAAGACATGGCCTGACCATGTGAATCTCACACAACTGTGCCCAAAATATCAGCGCCCCACATAGTCAATCATGTGGATTCCACACGGCCGTGTGACGTTAGCCCGAGTTGGCACGAGTTAGGGTTTCGTGGGGATTTAATGAAAGTCAGCTCCTCTTCTATAAATAGGAAGGCACACCCAAACTGTAAGGAGGAGGCTCGACGGCTAGGACGGTAAGAGGGTGCCCTAAAAAGCACCGGAGACTCGCAATGAGGAGGAAGGAAATGGCTGGAAGATCCCTCTTGATGCTTTGGCACTGTGGAGAACAACCAAGACACGTAAATTGGATAGGACAGAAAGTACTCTCTTTATTTTCTCATTCTACTTGCATTGTAATTACTTTTCTTAAGATGTCTTGTGTTTATTCATATTTGTCTATGGAGTAGAAACTTCGATTCTAGGATTGGGGAGTAACTTGTGTATGTGGACAAGCTAGATCAAATAATTAGTCATCTCTTTTGATTCTATTTGCAATTGTGTGTTGTTGAGATCGATGAGGATTACGTCTTGATTCTATTTATATTGAACATAGGCGATACAAAGGGTGACAGCCTTTCTATCAAAAATCTAGGAGAACCAAGGATGAACCTTGCGGTCATCCTACCTCCCGTAATTGTAGAAGATAGAATATATTAGAGTAGGATATGAAATATGATCCACCTCTTCATACGGATTATTAGGATATCCTTGTAACCCAATAACCTATCTTAGCAGAAGCCCCAAAGTAGGAGAGATTAACTCTAAAAGGGTTGAGGGACCTTAGTGACAGAGGGCTTCCAACGGTATCAACCCCCTGAGCTCTAATGATCAGAAAGGGAAACTTGGTTAGGAATAGGTAGTTCCCAGTAGAAGCAAAAGTTCATCGGGCAAATGCATGATGATCCTCTCCCAAGATTGTAATTAGAGATCTCAACGCAGCTAATTGATAGCATGTTCTATGACACATAAGTGAAACAGAAGTCCTAGAATCCTTTTAGAGAACTTCGAACTAACCTTCTCTTCCTCCGAGTGACACCGTACTTGTGTTAGGACTACCGTCAACTTCGTAATCCATACTCTTAGGATATTAACTTTGAACAACAACATGTTGGTGATCGATTGGAAGCTAGAGGGGGGGGGGTGAATAGCTTGTTTTTTGTCTCTACAAAAAGATTAGCGGAAGCACAACAAAAAATAATAATAACACAAATGAAAAACAATGCTAACACGATTCTTTTACGTGGTTTGGAGATAGCGCTCCTACTCCACGGTGATCCTTGAGGTGGATCAACCCTAATCAATATCACTATGAAGCTTTCCTTTACAACACTCCTCTTCTTACAAAATATGTAGATGGAGCTTAGAGAGGAGAAAGAGATTTAGAATCACTAGAAATCTTTGAAAAATCGTGGAGGCTTGAGAGTATTATCAGAGAATAAGCATTAGCCCCAAAAACCTCCACCAGCCCTCTTTATATAGAGAAAAGGCTGATTTTCCCGTTGGAGCACCATCAGTCGACTGATGCACAACATCAGTCGACTGTCGGCGCAGTTAACGACTTCTGAATAGTCGGATTCACGGGATTCAGAGTCGTTACCTCCAACGACACTCTCATCAGTCGACTGATCCATCCATCAGTCGACTGATGAAGTGATCAGTCGAGTGATCACAGGTTGCAGTCTAGTGAGACTTCGTTACGTATGCATGTTTAACGATCGATCATTGCCCTTTGTTGGCGATCGATGAGTCGCAACATCGATCATTGCCACTACCAGCGATCGTGATGGTCGAGTTTAATCGACTCGGTCGAACATCGACGATCGATCGTGATACATTGTATCAGTCGACTAATACTCATCAAGTATGAATAATTCATACTTGACTTCACCCCTAGACCTAGACCCAACCTTCTAGCTCTTCCTTAAGCCTTGCGCCTCCAGGATCCCTTCGAGTCCGCGACTTGTTCATCCTTTGCGCTTTGCTTCCAAGAGCTTCCTTCGGTTTTGTCTTGTCTTTGGATTTCCTTTTGCCAAAGCGTGCTTGGACTTTACGCCGCCAAGTCTACATGCTTGGACTTACGCTGCCAAGACTTGCCTTTGGTCTTCCTTTGCCAAAGTCCGTTTGGACTTAATGCCGCCAAGACAACATGCTTGGTCTTATGCCACCAAACCTTTACCTTGGACTTTTCTTGCCAAGATCATACTTGGACTTCGCCTTTACCAAGTCTTCATACTTGGATTTCCCTGTCACTTGAACATGTTCACAATTAGATCATAAATTGTTGCCTAACTTAGATGATTATCCAAACATCAAAACATATAAATGCTTGGGGCATTGTTGCACCAACAATCTCCCCCTTTTTGATGTTTGACAATCATTTAAGTTAGGTCTTTTAAAGATACACACATAATCATATATCCAATTCTAACTTAAACATTTCTTCTCCCCCTTTGACATACATCAAAAAGAGAAGAAATCATATATTTCATAAATGCGTTGTAATCTTGAACTAAGGTATAGAATTTGAAATTTAGCTCCCCCTTAATCCAAGATATAGTTCATGATAAGTAAAAGACATGTGGAGCAAAAGCCTATCAAACAATTTGAAGGTTTAAATCCTAACTTTGCACCAACAATGTAAATTTGGGGATGAAGAAGATACATTTTATGAAACTCCCCCTAAAACACCGTATTAAACAGTCCTAAAAGTTTGTTTATACTCAATATTATCATGCTATGGTTTTAGGACATCAAAGATATACTAAATATCAGAAAGTGGAGCTATTTATCAGAAAATACAGTGTATGTATCATTGACTGATTTGACTCGATCACATCGACTAATCTTAATTTCAAATTTTTTTCTAGAAACCTCGAAAAATCACAAAATTTTATGTACACATTTTTGAAATCATACTTTATCAAGGAAAAATAATTTTAAAAATATATGTTTTCCAGATTTCAAGATTGATATAAACTTGGAAACTAACAAAAGTTCTAATGTTTTTGCAAACTTTGTATCACTTTTGTGTTTCACTTGAAAACTGTTTTTCAAAATACGATAAACATAGTTTAAAATATGTTTTATTTGACATTTCCAATCATGTTCTTGGAGCTATATGCACATCAATTGTGTATAAGCCTTCCCAATGATTGGTCCAATGAAGGATTAATGTCTCTAGATGTCACTTTGGTCCATAGTAATGCATCATAACAAGCATGATGAACCAAGTGCATCTTCCTAACATCTCACATGTTGTCTAAGTGGCTTAATACAAAAATCATGGTTTCTTAGGTATTTTGTGAGATGCTTAAAGGTATAAATCCTAGTATTTCTATAGGATCATGCAAACCTACACCTTTACTCAACCAAGCACATTCCAAATTCTCTCCTAAGTGATGAAAATTCAACCTCGGGGAGAGCCTTGGTAAATATGTCGGCTAGGTTGGACTTGGATTCAATGTAATTAAGCTCAATGTCCCCCTTAGCCACATGATCTCTAATGAAGTAATGTTTCACTTCAATGTGCTTAGTCCTAGAGTGATGCACCGAATTTTTGGTCAAATTTATGGTGCTCACATTATCACAAAATACTTTCATGTTGGAGTAAGATAGCTCATAATCCTCTAAGGTATGTTTCATCCATAGTAGTTGAGCTACACAACCACCCATAGTCACATACTCGGCCTCGGTGGTGGATAGGGAAATATAAGGTTGCTTCCTACTACTCTAACTAACTAGGGAGGACCCAAGGAATTGACATCCACCACTAGTACTCTTCCGATCCAATTTACAACCGGTATAATCGGAATCGGTGTACCCAATCAAATCAAAAGACCTAGTCCTAGGGTACCATAGTCCTACATTTAGTGTACCTTTAATATATCTTAAGATTCTCTTAATGGCAACTAAATGAGATTCTTTTGCACATGATTGATACCTAGCACACATACCAACCATGAATAATATGTTGGGTCTACTAGTGGTTAAGTACAAAAGGCTACCAATCATGCTCCTATAGAGTGTAAGATCAATTTGTTTTCTTTCATTATCACTATCTATTTTAGTATTGGTTTCCATTGGAGTTGAAACTACCTTAGCATTTTCCAAACCAAATTTCTTAATCATTTCCTTAGCATATTTGGTTTGATAAATATAAATACCTTCACTTGTTTGTTTGACTTGCAATCCTAGGAAGAAATTTAATTCCCCAACTAGACTCATTTCAAACTCTTTTTCCATATTTTTAATAAAGTCTTGAAGAAGTTCATCATTTGTTGACCCAAAAATGATGTCATCAACATATACTTGGGCTACAAAGATGTCCTTTGATGTTGACTTTATAAATAGAGTTTGATCTACACTACCCCTTTTAAAATCTTTAGAAATTAAGAAAGATGATAATCTTTCATACTAAGCCCGGGGAGCTTGTTTCAAACCATACAAAGCTTTCCTAAGCTTGTATACATGGTTTGGATAGTCCATATTTTCAAACCCGGGAGGTTGTTCTACATATACCTCTTCCTTAATAAACCCATTTAGGAATGCCGATTTGACATCCATTTGATGGAGTTTGAAACCCATATAGGAGGCATACCCTAATAGTATCCTAATAGACTCTAATCTAGCAACCGGGGCATATGTTTCATCATAGTCAAGTCCTTAAACTTGATTAAAGCCCCTTGCAACTAATCTTGCCTTATTCCTAGTAATATTCCCTTGGTCATCTAGTTTTTTCCTAAAGACCCATCTTGTAGTAATGATGGTGTTTTCATTAGGTATAGGAACTAACTCCCATACTTGACTCCTTTCAAATTGAGCCAATTCATCTTGCATTGCTAAGATCCAATCCGGATCAAGTAATGCATCTTTGATTGTTTTGGGCTCAATTTGAGAAATTAGAGCTATATGACTAGTGGGATCCCTATGAAATGACCTAGTCCTAACACCTTGAGATAATTCACCCACAATTTGATCTAAGGGGTGATTTTGATGAACTCTTATGGTTCTAGGAGGTGTATTAATTTGAGTTTGATCATAATTAATCTCAATCCTTTGCTCATCATCGGAATCACCTCTTACTCCCCCTTGATTCAATCCTCCCCCTTGATCATTACCCCCTAAGGTTAAATCTTGAAATTGTTGGGAAATTTCTTGATTTTTATTATTAATATCATCATCAATAGGGGATTTCCTAGGGTATGTATTGGAAGTTTCATCAAATTGGACATTTGAAGATTCCTCAATCTTTTGAGTCCTTTTATTATAAACTCTATAACCTACACTAGTGGATGAGTATCCAACTAGGATTCCCTCATCCTCTTTGGACTCAAATTTACTTAGATTATCTTTGGTATTTAAGATATAAACTTTACATCCAAAAACCTTAAAATAATGAATTGTTGGAATTGTACCATTCCACAATTCAAATGGAGTTTTTCCTAAAAACCTATGAATTAACACCCTATTTTGGATATAGCAAGCGGTATTAACCGCTTCCGCCCACAAGTAGCTAGGTAAAGAATATGCATTTAGCATAGTCCTAGCCGCTTCTTGTAGGACATGATTTTTTCCTTTCCACAACCCCATTTTGTTGGGGTGTTCTAGGACAAGAAAACTCATGCTTGTACCCTTGTTCTAAGCAAAAGGTTGAGAAATTAGAATTCTCAAATTCTCCACCATGATCACTACGGATCCGGTTGATTTTGAGTTTTCTTTCATTTTCTACTCTCTTGCTAAAACCTATGATTATTCCTAGTGTTTCATCTTTATTTTTCAAGAAAAATACCCAAGTAAACCTAGAGAAATTATCTACTATTACTAAGCAATATTTACTACCAATCATAGAAGGGGTACTATGACAATCAAATAAGTCCATATGTAAAAGTTCTAAAGGTAAAGCGGTACTAAGTAAATTTTTACCTTTGTGTGATGTTTTTGATTGTTTCCCTTCTTGGCATGCATCACACATTTTGTCCTTGAGAAATTTGACTTTAGGCAACCCTTTGACTACATTTTTGCTATTTTGGCTATGTTCTTCATGTTTATGTGTCCTAGCCTCCTATGCCAAAGCCAACTTTCTTCCTCTTTTGCAATAAGACACTTAGTAGAAGCATTAGTAGCATAGAATAAATCAACATAATATATATTTGATTTTCTAAAACCTACTAACATGCAATCATTTAGAGTTTTGTGTCTTATAAAACATTTTGAGGAATCAAATTTAACATCAAAGTTTGCACCACATAGTTGGCTTACACTAAATAAATTAAATTTTATATTTTTAACTAATAACACTTTACGAATTGCAAGTTTGGGGGATACCTCAATTGTGCCCTTTCCTAGAATCTTAAGTTTGCCACTATTACCAAATGATACCTTTCCCTTGCTAGTGTGGTTGATAGTGGAGAATTTTCTCTCATCACCGGTCATGTATTTTGAGCACCCACTATCAACAATCCACAAGCTTGGTTCTTCTACCTATATCACATGAAAAATACAATCTTTAGGTACCCAAATCTTAGGACCACTAGCATCAATTAGAAATTTCTTAGGGACCCAAGCCTTTCTACCCTTGCTTTTAATTATGGATTTTCTACTAACAAGAGATGTAAATGCTACCTCCTTTTCCTTAGGCCTATATCCTAGTCCGGCCTTGTTGTAAATAGCCTTTTGATCCTTAATTATCATATCTAGGTATTTAGAGCCATTAGTAAATTTTTCTAAGCATGCTCTTAAGTTACCTATTTCTTTTTTCAATTCATCATTTTCATCCCTAAGTGTACATGCATCATCATCACAAGGTAATTTATCACAAGATGGTTCTACACTCTTAAGTGATTTAATCTCTATTTTTAAGTCCTTAATCCTAGTTTTCGATCTATTCAATGCATTTTGAAGACATGCAATTGTCTTGTAAAGTAAATCTACCCTAGGGGAGTTGTTTACCTCATCATCATTACTTGATGATGATTCATCACTTGAAGAAGAAGATGAGGACTCCTCACTTGAGCTCCCGGCTTCTTCCTCCAATGCCATGAGGGCTAGATTCCGGGTGGCATGACATACTTCTTCATCGTCGGAAGAGTCCTCCATGCTTAGGGTGTCCCGTGTTTGTGCCACCATTGCCTCCTTATTCTTCTTCTCCTTCTTTTTCTTTTCCTTCTCCTCCTTCTTCTTTAGTTCTGGGCAATTTGGCTTTATATGCCCTTTCTTGTTGCAACCAAAGCAAGTTACGTTAGGTGTAAAATTTGAACTATTTGAAGACTTACCTCTTGAGGATTGGAACATCCTCCTCACATCTTTCTTGGTGAGTTTCCTTGACTTCCCACCAAACTTCTTGACATAATGAGCCACCTCGCTTGCCGATAGCTCATCTTCACTACTTGATGAGTCTTCCTCGGATTCGGATGAGGAGGACACTTCCTTCTTTTCTTTATTCTTTTTGTCATTCTTTCCTACAAAAAGAGCTATACCCTTCTCTTTGGATGAAGTGTTAGCTTATTCATGTAATTGAAATTCACAAAATAACTCATCTAACTTAACCAAAGAAAGACCCTAGAGACCTTATAGGCATCTACCATTGAGGCCCATAAGGTTGTTCTAGGGAAGGCTTGGAGCACATACCTTACAAGATCTCGGTTGTCGACCTTCTCACCTATTACATGTAGTCCATTGACTACTTCTTTGAAGCGACCATGCATTTGGCTCATGGTCTCATTGGTCTTCATAGAGAAGCTTTGAAGTTGGCCAATTAGGAGATCTCTCTTGGCCCTTCTTGTTTCTTTGGATCCTTCGTTGAGCTCTATCAACTTCTCCCAAAGCTCCTTCGCCGATTCAAATGGTCCCACCTTGCTTAATTGTTCTTTTGACAAACCACATTGAAGTGTGGTTGTTGCCTTGGCGTTGGCTTGAGCCTTCTTGGCCATGTCTCTCGTCCAATCCTTGGTCGGTATGGGTGCTCCGTGTTCATCGACCGACTTCTCGAAACCATCTACAACGCTAAACCAATTTTCAATATCATTCATTAAATAATACTCCATCCTACCTTTCCAGTAGCCGAAGTCATTGCCATCGAAGAACGGAGGCCTCGCCGTGCTATACCCCCTCTTGGAAAGCCATTTTGATCCGGTTGATTGTTAGATCTTCCGATGCGATCCGGGCTCTGATACCACTTGTTGGTGATCGATTGGAATCTAGAGGGGGGGGGGTGAATAGCTTGTTTTTCATCTCTACAAAATGATTAGCAGAAGCACAACAAAAAATAATAATAACACAAATGAAAAACAATGCTAACACGATTCTTTTACATGGTTCGGAGATAGCGCTCCTACTCCACGGTGATCCTTGAGGTGGATCAACCCTAATCAATATCACTATGAAGCTTTCCTTTACAACACTCCTCCTCTTCTTACAAAATATGTAGATGGAGCTTAGAGAGGAGAAAGAGATTTAGAATCACTAGAAAGCTTTGAAAAATCGTGGAGGCTTGAGAGTATTATCAGAGAATAAGTATTAACCCCAAAAACCTCCACCAGCCCTCTTTATATAGAGAGAAGGCTGATTTTCCCATTGGATCACCATCAGTCGACTAATGCACAACATCGATCACGGCGTGCGGTTAACGGCTTAAATATCCAACGACACTCTCATCATCGACTAATCCATCCATCGATCGGTGATGAAGTGATCGATCAGTGATCACGGTGCGCGATCGAGTGAGACTCCATTACGTACTGTGTTTAGCGATCGATCGGCCGCATTTGTCGGCGATCGGTGATCGCAACATCGATCGTCATTGCCACTACCGGTGATGGTCGAGTTTAATCAAGTATGAATAATTCATACTTGACTTCACCCCCTAGACCTAGACCCAACCTTCTAGTTCTTCCTTAAGCCTTGCGCCTCTAGGATCCCTCCGAGTCCGCGACTTGTTCATCCTTTGCGCTTTGCTTCCAAGAGCTTCCTTCAGTTTTGTCATGTCTTTGGATTTCCTTTTGCCAAAACGTGCTTGGACTTTACGCCGCCAAGTCTACATGCTTGGACTTATGCTGCCAAGACTTGCCTTTGGTCTTCCTTTGCCAAAGTCCGTTTGAACTTAATGTCGCCAAGACAACATGCTTGGTCTTATGCCGCCAAACCTTTACCTTGGACTTTTTTTGCCAAGATCATACTTGGACTTCGCCTTTACCAAGTCTTCATACTTGGATTTCCATGTCACTTGAACATGTTCACAATTAGATCACAAATTATTGCCTAACTTAGATGATTATCCAAACATCAAAACATATAAATGCTTGGGGCATTGTTACACCAACACAACATCCACTGGACAAACGATATTCGAATCTCAGTCTCTATGGGATTGATAATTGATGTGAGCAAAATATATAGGGTTTTAGGAGTAGTTTTCGCTCATATCTTGTTACATTTTGCATTAGTTTCATGCATATGTTACTCTATTTTTGCACGCATTGCCTATTTTCTGGTTCGGAGGTCTGCTCGTTGTACTTTTGTGTGCATGTTAGCTTTTCTAGTGAAAAAGATGCATTTTCGGAGCAAAAGAAGGACTTTCGCAGCTAGACGCAAAGTGGGACACGACTAGGGCATGTGGATTCACACGGCCGTGTCCAATGGGCGAAGAACAACACCCCAGGGCCGCAACACATGGCTGTGTGGCGGCCCAACGGATTTGTGCGACTAGGGCTTTTTCCAGATTTTACAGCGGTCCGAGGCGATAACTATATAAGGATGGCTCCGCCCAAACCCTAGGGAGGAGGCATGACGGTTAGGACGGCACGCCGAAGCCCTAAAAAGCTTCAGTAACTTGTAGTGGGGAGGAGGAATGTCGCTGGAGGTCCACAACTTACAATACAACGCCGGAGAGAAGATCACGAAGCATCGTATATCTCTATTTATGTGCTTTATCTCTATTGCATTCGAACTTAAACATGTTTTGTGATTCTTTCTTCGTATTTATGGAGTAGTACTTTTGATTCTAGGATTAGGGAGTAGCTTGTGTACATAGACAATGTTGGTTCATATTAAATTCCCACCAAAAATTTGATTTGACAATTGGTAGTTACTCTCTATTATATCTTCATGAGTTTGGCTTTCTTTCCGCTATGCTTAGGCGATACGAGGCGGTGACAGCCCTCACAATCTAGATCTAGGAGGTTTGATCAAGGAACCTAGGGGTAAACTTGACCTCCCGTAACTGCGGGGAGAAGGGAGCGGTGGAATCGGAAACGGTCCACCGCAAGGATTGATTTGACATCCTCGTACCCTCTATCCCATCCTTTTGGGCGGAGGTAGCTCCCGGTGAATGCGGTGGCTCTGCGGGAGAGTGTATGATGTCCCTTCCCCAAAACCGTAGGTAGACGTTTAGACGACGCCAATTGACAACACTGTTCTGTGGTACACAAGCGAAACCGAAGTCCTAGAATCGCCTTTTTAAGACCCCGACACACTCTTTTCCTCCTCCGTGTGACACAGTATAGAGTAGGGTCCACCGATAGCCCTCACCAACTGAATCTCTTAGAGATTTCGTCCGAACAATCACAACCACTTAGTGAATTGGTACTCGAATCCCAGTCCCTGTGGGATTCATAATCTTTATTACTTGACAACATCCGCACACTTGCGGGCGTTAAGCGCGAGTGCGCACTTTGAGTCCCCGACGATAGTTGTCATGAGATTTGAGGTCGCGCCCGTGTGCATCAATAATCTTTTATTACTTGATATCTGTGCACTTGCAGGCGTTGAGCGCGAGCGCGTGCTTTGAGTCCTCGATGATCCTTATTGAAGATTTGAGGTCGCTCTCACGTGCATCAAGTTTTTGGTGTCGTTGTCGGGGCTGTTGATTCAATAGTGAATCGAAAGTGGATAGTTTGGATCGGACCTAGGTTAGATTTGTTTTCTTGTTATATTTTTATTTTATTGTCAGTTTACTCAGTTTGGATTTTTGCTATCTAAATTTAGTTTAGTAGTTATATTGCATCTTTCTTTAGTTCAATTTTAGTTTTTCTTCATTTGGTTTAGTACTTTAGGTTATTTGATTCCCTTTTTATAAGTAGCATATATACTCCCGATTGCGCAGCTTGATTCGTCGTATGCATAGATGCTTAGGATCGGAAAATTTTCTTCTGATAGATCTAGAAATAGAACAAACATACCATCACAGAAGAGCTGAATAGAAAAGTATTGAGGAACAAGATGCCCCTTTGGCGAACTTAGGTAGTCGATCTCTGCGGGATTTGAAGGGAGGGAACTTCGCTTCCCACTTCAACTCGGTCGCTTGTTCATGGCGATCCCGTCTTCGTCCCCGAATTAAAAAATTAATCCTTGACAAATAGGGATTACCCAATTTTCCGTTCTATCATCGTGCTATCCGATTAGAGTGGTCACTTGAACAAACATGTTGTTCAAGCAACCTACCTCTATTCTTTGAATAGCCGCGGAATAGACGATGTACGGATCGCCGGTTTTTGTGTTTGTATTCGGGGTACAAGTAAATTAGCCACATGCAAAATACATACATCATACTAAGAAACTAAAGGAAACCAAAACAAGAATTATACCTCTTGTTTACCTCAAGGTATTCTATTGTATGTCCTTCCTCCTTTTGGACGTCGTGTGGGCGACGATCTTCCAAAAGTCGAAGCCTCCTAGATCACGTTCTTCCCTTCCTTGCTCGCTCCGAACAAAGGAAATAATAAAACAAAACTCTTTCCTATCTAGGACCGGCCACCAAGTCAAGAGACTTGATGTTGTCGCCGGCCAAGGAATAGAAGATGAAGGAGATGGGTGCCAGCCAAGAGCTCCAAAGGAAGAACCTTCACCCTTGTTGCCGCCGGCCAAGGAGAATAATAGGAAGAGGTTGGGCACTGGCCAAAGTGAGAAGGAAGAAGATGGGCGCCGGCTATACCTTAGGAAGAAGAAAGAAATCCCTCCAATTGTTGCCGCCCAAGCCCTTTCCCAAACCCTAGCTGCCCAAGCCCTTTCCCAAACCCTAGCCGCCCAAGCCAAACCCTAATCTCCCAAGCATTATATTGCCTCCTAAGCCCTTAAGCCTTATTTATAGAGTTAGGCTTAAGCCTCCTTTCAATCTCCACCGTCGGATCTAGGGATTTAATCTCAACCGTCGGATCTAGAGATTTAATCTCCACCGTCGAATCTAGAGATTTAATCTCCACCATCGGATCTAGAGTTCCATTTTTCACCATCGGATCTAAGCTCCATGAGGGTTTTAATAGGATACAATAGGGACCATGAAGAGGAGTTGGATCTTGGCCACCCAATGGATCAAGCCCACATAAAGTCCGATCCATTAATGATAATTCATTCCACTAGAGGATTATCATTGATCTACCTCACCAACCCCCATAAGTTAATATGGGCTCCATATATTATTTATACATTTATCTCCCAGTGTTTAAGATCTCGAATGTCCGTCAATTAATTAATTTACTGACAATTAATTAATCAACATCTAACTCCATGAGTAGTACCACTCAACCTTATCATCATGCCGGACCAAGTCCACCTGCAGGGTTTACATGATGAACCTTATGAGCTCCTCAAGGGGATATCATCATCCTAATATATATGACACGGTTTCCTTCTATAATCAATGACACACCATATAAATAATATCATTTCTCAACTTACCGAGCCTATCGATTTACTCTATAAATCTCGCCCATTGGTAAATCAAAGAAATAAATACTAAGTATATGTGCCCGTTATTATATCGGGATTAAGAGCATGTACAACATAATATCCGAGGTCTGATTCAATAATATAGTCAGCAATAAATCAAATCACCTCTAAGTCGGTCCTGCTCAATACACACAAAGTGTACTAGTGTGATTCTATGGTCAAGACAAACCAATACCAAATCACACTACAACCATTCCAATAGTTTGTCCATAACCATCTCGGTTGTGAGCCTTTACTTATACTTTACAAGGACCTAATAACATGATCTCCCGTGTGACACTACACACCATGTTATCTACAATGTAATGTATTAGACAATATGCATAACCATAAATATACAAACAATGATCATGTGATTCTTATTTCAAAAATAAAGATGTTCATACAAAAGATAGACTTTTCAGTATATATCCCAACAGGATTATGCAACCCCCAATGCTAGAGGGTATAGGTCGAGTATAGCTAGATCATTCATCATAGCTAATAATTTCAAATTAAAACTTGCACTCATACACATGGTCCAGCAGGGCCAATTTGGAGGAGCTGCAACTGAAGATCCAAACCGACATCTAGAAACGTTTTTAGAGATATGCTCAACATTGAAATTCAATGAAGTACCCATCGATGCAATCCGTTTGAGCCTCTTTCCATTCTCATTGCGGGACAAGGTGAAGACATGGCTACACTCCCTTCCTTCAGGAAGCATGACCACATGGGAGTAGTGCAAGCAAAAATTCCTGAATAAATTCTTCCCACCAAGTAAGACTGCTCACATGCGCCACCTGATTACTAGCTTCCGCCAGAAGGAAGGAGAGTCTTTGTTTGAAGTCTGGAATCACTACAAAGGGATACTCTATAAATGCTCCCATCATGGTCTAGAGAGGTGGCTAGTGATCCACATATTCTATAATAGGATCACATATGCCATGAAGATTTCGCTCGATTTTGCTGCAGGAGGAGCATTAATGAACAAGGCCATTGAGGAAGCGGAAGAGTTGATTGAGGAGGTGGCCCAGAACCACCACCAATGGGCTTCCGAGTGGAGTCACCCAACACCTATAGCAGGGAGATATGCTATTAACTCTGTGGATCATCTAGCGGCAAAGATGGATGCACTAAGCCGATGGTTTGACTCCCTAACCCCTGCTTCTGTACGTGCGGCCAACTCCTTTAGTAATGAAGTAGAAACACATCAGGAGGACTACTGTGGAGAGCATAGTAGATCTGAGGATCAAGTTGAGCATGTTGATGCGGTGGGCAAGTAAAATCAGAGGCCCAATAATCCTTATTCAAGCACATACAACCCCGGATGGAGGAACCACCTGAATTTTTCCTACAAAGGTAATTCGGGAAATTTCCAACAAATAGGATGATATGGGAAACCGAGTAATGGGTAGCAGCAACCACCCAACCACCGCTTGGAGCAGATGATTGAAAACTTTATTCAGACGCAACGAGAGGCGAATGTTGAATTTCAGTGGCGACATTCACAAACAAATACAATGATTGAAGAATTAAAATCTTCTAGTTGAGCACCGAGATTAGAAAAAAATCAAAGGCTAATCCAGTGGAGCAGTGCAAGGCGGTGACATTACAGAGCGGGAGGATTCTGAAAAATTGCCGAGCAGGTTAGTTGCCAAACTAGAACAAGGATCCAAAGTAAAGGAACCTTCTGAGGAGATCAAGAAGGAAGAAGTTGAAAACATAGAGCGTGAACCTGCTACAAAAACTCAACCACCCTTGACAGTACCGTACTCGCAGAGGCTGACCAATGCAAAGAGAGATGTTGAGTTCAGAAAATTCTTGAATAAGTTAAAATTGATCTCAGTTAAGGTGACTATACTCGAAGATTTGCACCAAATGCCTTAGTTTGCAAAATTCTTGAAAGATATTCTGGCACACAGCAGGAAGATCGAGTGGTCAGAGACAGTGGCTCTTATGGAAGAATCGAGTGCTTATCTCCAGAATGAGACCACCCAGAAATTAAAGGATCCGAGGAGTTTCTATATTTCGTGTCATATAGGGACGAACCTAATTAGTGTTGGATCGAGAAGCGTCGCTAGAGGGGGGGGGGGTGAATAGCGATCGTAAAACTTTTCGGTGTTTCGTTCAAGTAGACAATTAAATGAGTAAACACAACGGAAAATAAAGCGACACGTTTATTTTACTTGGTTCACAACCCAGCGGTTGCTACTCCAAGGCCCTATCGGTCCTAGACTACGTACGGAGGGCAAATCACTATAACGTCTCCTCCTCGTTGGAGGTAGGAGACAACGATCACAAAACCGAAATTACGAGGATGAGGCAACAAGCCTACCTCACCTCGTTACGAATAAAAATAAAGAATACAATATCAAAATATGTTACTTGCTACTGCTGCCGACGAAGAAGATCGGAACTTGTCGTCGCGTCGGCGTTATGACGGTGTTGGAGCGTTGGCGTTGTAGGAGTACTTGATGAATAAACTTGATGTCCTTTGGAGTTGGAATCCTCCTCCTTTTATAGACTTTGGGCTCTGAATATGTCTCCCTTTTTTTTGGAACGGATCACGAAGTTTTCCAAATTTTATCGCGAAGTGGCCGAGTCAAACGTTATCCATTTTGACCTAAGCCTTGGTGATCGTCGCCATCGATCGTGATGCCTCCCATCGATCGTGATGGGCATCGATCGATCGCTCCATGTCGGCTGATCATTGCCCGGCCCACTTCCCTACAGTGAGAGGTTAGCTCGGAAAATGATAAATACGATGGTTTCTAACCGTCCGATCTCGACCTAGACCTTCCACAAGAAGTTTTAGTCGGATCGCCGCCTACGGTCATCCTCGTATAGAGGACACGACCTTACCATCTCTCACTCACACGAGCTTACCTCGATTCTTATTGTGACACTTTCGCTTCCGGCCTTCCACTCGATTCCTTCGGCTCCCTCCGAAGTCACTTGAGTGTCGCCCGACCACCGCAGCTTCCTCCGGGTGTCGCTAGCCTTCAGCTCTAGCTTTAGTACTTTTCTGCACACTCGATTTAGCTCGTGAGATAACGATATAAACTTAACTTTGTGTCTTTGCCATAATCAAAACACAGGTTCGATTATCTAGTGCCCCTGCACCAACAATTAGTAAGGCCTTCTGTTACTTGGGCACCAGTGTGAGCTTGATGCCTTATACCTTATGCAAAAAATTAGGGTTGGGGAATTTGAAGTTCACCACTATGACATTATAGCTTACCGAGCACTCGTACCAATACCCACTGGGGATTCTGGAAGATGTGCCGATTAGAGTGGGAAATTTCACACTTCCTATGGATTTTGTGGTCATGGAAATGGAGGAAGACCCAAAAATCTCCGTGATTCTCAGATGACCATCTTTAGCCACAGCAGGAATGGTCATCGATGTAAAGAATCATAAGTTGACTCTGACATTGTGGGATAATAATTTAGAGTTCCAACTTGCTAGTGCTGGGGATTTAACACCCACCATAGGTAAGTATATCATTCCTGCAAGAGCTAAGGCGCAGAGCGAGGGTGACTATTCTGAAATGGATGAATGGAGGTTCACGAAGCCACCGAGCTGAGCTGAAGCGAAAGAGTATGGTCGAGCTAGACACCTTAAACAAGTGCTTCTTGGGAGGCAACCCAAGTTTAAATTTACATATTTTTATTCTTTTTGCATTCATGCATGTTAGTTTAGACTTTAATTTTTGTCCATTGGAATCTTCACAAGTGTTTTAGGGTCAGATAGAACTTGCTAGGTAGAAAGGAGATCCCTTATTAGAAACTTTAAAGGAAGCACGGGTAGCCGTGTGGATTTTACACGGCTGTGGCCAATGGTCAGAAGAGCACATGACGGGGGCATGCAGAAAGTCTTGGACCATGTTACACTCTGGGAGAAATCCAGAGTTGCACATAGTTGACCGTGTTAATTTCACATGACCGTGCCGAATCCATAACTTTTTCCAAACAGGGCCCCCTAGTTCACGCCGAGAGCCAACACCTGCACCTCCTTCTTTTTCTACCTATGAGCAGGATACAGTAGACACTGGGGAAATGAAGGTAGGAGCATGATGCCTACATGCAGGTGAAGTTTCAGGGCCTCCGAGAGTATTTCCAGCGGGCCGAGGAGTTCTACGGCGAGGCCTGAGCCTATTTTCAGGAGGAAGCTGCCTATTGCCAGGAGGTTTGGAAGCACATGCATGCTACACAAGCACAGTGGGTTAGGGAGGAGGAGCATAGAGCCGTTGCTGCATCCACCAGTTCCCAGATCGACCGCATGTACATGTTGTTGGATCGAGAGAATCGTTAGAGGGGGGGGGTGAATAGCGATCATAAAACTTTTCTTTTCGTAACGACGATAAAACCAAAGTAATGCAGTGGAAATGAAGTTAAAGAAAAAAGTAAAGAGGCACTTTCTTTTTTACTTGGTTCACAACAGAAAGGTTGCTACTCCAAGGCCCCGCGATCCTAGACTGCGTACGACGAAGCAATTCACTATAAGTCTCCTCCTTGTTGAAGGTAGGAGACAACGATTACAAGGAAAACAAAAGCTCGAGAATGAGGCAACAAGATCACCTCTCCTCATTACAATAAAAGCCTCGAGTACAAGTAAACTAAGACAATTAAAGTAAAGTATGATAACTAAAATAAAACTATCGATGAATGAACTTGGAATCTAGGTGTGTCATCAGCGTTACGCCGGCATAGCATTGTCGTTGAAGTTGCGGCATTGTGGGAGCACTTTGAGAGCAAGGATTCATGATCCAAAGAGGTGAAATGACCCTTCTTTTATAGCCCTTCAAACCCTAGCTCGTGGAGATTTGGATCTGAGTCAAAGCTCCTTATCTCCCCAAGATAAGAGGAGCTTATCTCAACTTTCTTCAAGCTAACCAGTTTGAATAGAAGTCGACTGATGGTAGGAGCAGTCAACTATCAATAGCCAACAATCGACTGCCAGCTTGGTCACTCCCTTGCAATAAAGAATTAGCACAGAATACATGAGCGGTGGTAAATACTGAAGGGTTTTGCATCGAAAGCTCTCCCATTAATTGTAGGTTTTAGCTTATCGAGTCCGTGAGGGGAAACTTCGCTTCCCACTTCATCTCGGTAGCTTCCTTCATGGCGATCCCTTCTATGTCCCCGGATTAAAAAATTTAATCCTAGACAAAAGGAATTGCCAAAGCAACCAAGCCATTGTCGTGCTATTCGTTTAGAGAGGTCACTTGAACAAACTAGTTGTTCAAATGACCATCCTCTATTCTACGAGTAGCCGCAGAATAGACGATGTCCGGATCGCCGGTTTTTGTGTTTATGCTCGGGATCCAAGTATTATTTAGCCATATACAGATTTATATCATGCTCATAAATGAAAAATAAATACAAACATGTAACATATAAAATTAGAGAATCGATATACCTCTCGATCTTCTAATGTATGTCCTTCCTCCTTTCGGACGTCGTGTGGGCGATGCTCTACCAAAAGTCGAAGCTCCTAGATCACAAATCTTCCTTCCTTGCTCATCTAAAGCAAGAGGAAGAATAGAAACCAGGCTCATCTCCTTCCTATAGCCAACCAATAAGCAACAAAAGAAATGCTTGCCGCCGGCCAACAAGGAGAAGGAGATAATGGTGGAAACCGGCCAAGACACCAAGGGAAAGCCCTATATCTTGTTTCCACCACCTAAAGAGAAGGAAAAGGGGTCTTTGGATGCCACCCAAGGGCTGGGATAGGGCTGTGGGCGCCGGCCACCAAGGGATGAAGAAGGAAGAAAACTTTCCTTATTTGGTGCCACCCAAGCCTCCTAAACCCTAAGCTTCCAAACACTAATCCTAGCTCTCCTTATGGCCGGACATGGAAGAGGGGAAGAAGAATAGGATGAGCTCATGCCAAGGTAGAGGGGAGAAGAATAGGGGCCGACCAACCTTTTGAAGAAGAAGGAACACCTCCTTGAGTTGCCGCCCACCCCTAGCTCCCAAAAACCCTAAGCCTAGCCACCACTCCCAATCCTAATCTAATTAGGATTGGTTGCCGCCCAAGCTAATCCCCTCATCCATAGTTATTTTTGCCGCCCACTTCATGACCCTATTTATAGAGTTGGGCTCAAGCCATGATTTAATCTCCTCCATTGGTTCTAAGGATTTAATCTCAACTGTCAGATCTAGAGATTTAATCTCAACCGTCGGATCTTAGAGATTTAATCTCTACCTATAGATCTTAGAGTTTTGTTTCTATCCATTGGATCTAAGCATCATGAGGTGTTAATAGGCTACATTAGGGACCATGAGGAGGAGTTGGGTCTTGGCCACCCATGGATCAAGCCCACATAAAGTCCGATCCACTAATGATGATCCAATCCACTAAAGGTTCATCATTGATCTACCTCACCAACCCCCATATTATAATATGGGCTCCATATATTATTTGTACATTTTCTCCCCGTGTTTAAGATCTCAAATGTCTGTCGATTAATTAATTTATTGACCATTAATTAATCAACATCTAACTCCTTGAGTAGTACCACTCAACCTTTTCATCATGCCGGACCAAGTCCACTTTCAGGGTTTACATGATGAACCTTATGAGCTCCTTAAGGGGACATCATCATCCTAATATATAGGACACGATTTCCTCCTATAATCAACGACACACCATATAAATAATATCATCTCCCAACTTACCGAGTCTATCGATTTAATCTATAAATCTCGCCCATTGGTAAATCAAAGAGATGACTACTAAGTATATGTGCCCGTTATTATATCGGGATTAAGAGCATGTACTAAATAATATCTGAGGTCCGATTCGATTATGTAGTCAGCAATAAATCGAATCACCTCTATGTCGGTCCTGCTCAATACACACAAAGTGCACTAGTGTGATTCTATGGTCAAGACAAACCAATACCAAATCACACTACAACCATTCCGATGGTTTATCCAAAGCCATCTCGGTTGTGAGCCTTTACTAATACTTTTCAAGGGGCCGATAACATGATCTCCCGTGTTACACCACACACCATGTTATCTACAATGTAAAGTATTAGACAATATTGCATAACCATAAAAATATGCAAACAATGATCATGTGATTCTTATTTCAAAAATAAAGATGTTCATATAAAAGATAGATTTTTCAGTATACATCCCACAAATCTCTCACTTATACTAAAAGACTATGCTATCCTCATACTGTCATACATCTGATTCCCCTTCCGTCCACATGCCTATCAAAGCTCTCTCTAGAAGGGCCTTAGTGAAAAGGGTCTACCAGGTCATCCTCTGATGCAATCTAGGCGACAACAACTTCTACCTCCTTTACGATTTCTCATATCAGGTGGTACTTGCGCTCTATGTCTTTACTCACCTTATGGGCTCGTGGTTCCTTCGAGTTTGCAACTGCACCATTATTATCACAAAAAATTGCGATAGTTCTGGGCAAACCAGGAATCACATCTAAGTCCATCAGGAAGTTCCTGAGCCACACAACTTCTTTGGCCGCCTCAGAGGCTGCCACGTACTCATCTTCCATGGTGGAGTCCGCCACGCACTTCTGCTGGACACTCCTCCATACAATGGCTCCACCTCCCAAAGTAAACACAAAACCTGAGGTAGACTTACTGTTATCCCTATCTGATTGGAAGTCGGAATCCGTGTAACCCACAGGGAGTAATTGGTCTGCCCGGTAAACTAGCATATAATCCCTAGTCCTTCTCAGGCACTTCAATCCCTGCCCTGGATTACTCTGATATCTGCTGACCATGCCCACGACATACCAAATATCTAGTCTCGTACATAGCATTGCATACATGAGGCTTCCTACCACCGAAGCACAAGGAACCACCTTCATCTCCTCTATCTCCTCAGATGTTCTAGGACACATCTCCTTAGATAAAGGAACTCCATGCCTGAAAGGTAGAAAACCTTTCTTGGAGTTTTGCATGCTAAAATGCTCCATAATCGTGTCAATGTATGAAGCTTGGGATAAGCACAACATCCTTTTCTTGCGATCCCTTATAACCTTGATCCCAAGGATGTGTCCTACCTCTCCCAAGTCCTTCATATCAAACTGTTTGGACAACCATACCCTTACACCCGATAACACTTTGATATTGTTGCCAATCAACAAAATGTCATCTACGTATAGTACAAGAAATACCACTACATTTCCGTCACATCTCTTGTATACACAAGACTCATCCCAACTTTGAGTAAATCCATAATCTTGGATCACCCCATCAAATCGGATGTTCCAAGACCTCGAAGCTTGCTTCAATCCATAAATGGACCGATTAAGCTTAGACACAAGATACTCCTTTCCCTTAGCAATGAATCACTCTGGTTGCTTCATATAGATGTTTTCCTCAAGACTTCCATTAAGGAAAGTTGTCTTGACATCCATCTGTCACACCTCATAATCCATATGAGCTGCTATGCATAAGAGAATCCGGATAGACTTAAGCATGGCTACCGACGAAAAGGTCTCCTCATAATCGATACCCTCTTTCTGAATATACCCCTTCGCAACAAGCCTCGCTTTGAAGGTCTCAACCTTCCCATCTATTCCTCTCTTTCTCTTGTAGATCCACTTGCATCCAATGGTTTTTACACCATCGGGTGGTTCTACTAGCTCCCAGACCTGATTTGAATCCATTGATTCAATCTCAGCATTCATTGCACTTTGCCAAGATGCTGCATCTTTATCTTGGATTGCCTCGTCATATGTCCAGGGATCAGGTTCATATTCGCCAGGGATCAAATCAGAAGATTTTCCCAAGAACATGAATCTATCAGGCTGTCTCACAACCCTCCCACTATGACGAGGTATCACCTGTGTATCCTCTGTGACACGCGGTGCAGTGACATTTGGTATATCCTCTTGTACCGGTGGTACTAAAGAAGTGACTTTCCCTTTTAACTCCTCCAGAATAATTTTGCTCTTGGACTTGTGGCTCATCACATAGTCTTCCTCTAGAAATCTGGCGTTCGTGCTAACGATCACCCTCTGATCTCTAGGACTATAAAATAATCCACCCTTCGTTCCCTTGGGATAGCCAATGAACAAGCGTACTTCTGTACGAGGTTCCAACTTACCAACATCTGCTTTCAACAAATGTGCTGGACTCCCCCATATCCGAATATGTCTTAGACTAGGCTTTCGCCTAGTCCACAATTCTGTGGGAGTAGAAGGCACTGATTTAGATGGAACCAAGTTCAGAATGTACACCGCCGTATCTAGAGCATATCCCCAGAACAAATATGGAAAGTCAGAATAACTCATCATCGATCTAACCATCTCCATAAGAGTCTTATTCCTTCTCTTTGCTACACCGTTCTGCTGGGGTGTGCCAGGTGCAGTCAATTGGGATTGAATCCCAACCTTTGATAAGTAGTTCTTAAACTCTCCCAAGAGGTACTCACCACCATGATCAGATCATAGTGTCTTGATACTTTTACCTTGACGTTTCTCCACATCAGCCTTGAATTCTTTGAACTTGTCAAAGCATTGGACTTCTGGCGCATCGGTAAATGTATCCATATATTGAGTAATGTCGTCATAAAGAGACGAAATACTCAAAACCACCTCTAGCCTGGATAGACATAGGACCACACAAATCAGAATGAACCAATTCTAACACATCTTTGGCTCTATACCCCTTGGCCTTAAAAGGCCTCTTGGTCATCTTACCCTCCAAGCAAGATTCACAGGTTGGGAGATCCTCCACCACTAATGAACCTAAAGGTCCATCAACTATCAACCTTTGAATTCTGCTTAGGTTAATGTGACCAAGCCTAAGATGCCAAAGATATGTTTGGTTCATCTTCGAAGGTTCTTTTCTCTTATTGGAATTAGAAGATGAGTTATTAACTTCAATTTGCATCGTGGGAGGTTTTGGTTCAAGTGTGTACAAATTTCCTATCAATGCACCCGAACAGATAATGCCCCTATTCCTTCTTATAACAACTCTGTCATTAAAAGAAATAGAATATCCATCCATAAACAATTTAGAAACCGAAATTAAATTCTTTCTAAATAAGGGTACATAAAGACAATTCTTAAGAACCAAAAGTTTATTTTTCTCAAAAGATAAATGAACATCTCCCACTGCAACAGCCGCCACCTTCATGGCATCACCCAAGTACACGGTAATCTCCCCTTTAGCTAGTCGTCGGGTTTCCTGGAACCCCTGCAAAGTGTTGCAGACATGATTAGTGGCTCTTGTATCTACACACCAGGTGCCGGTAGATAACACCGCTAATCATGTATCAATGACTAGTCCAAAAGATATATCTTTGTTCTACTTTGGATAGGGACAATCCTTCTTCCATTGTCCATCCTGCTTGCAAGTACTTGCCTTTCGGCTTCTTCACTCCTCCTTGAGATCCTCCCACTGTAGGGAGTTGCTTCGGAGGCTCATTGGCTCCCATGTCCCCGGATTAAAATTTTCACTAATGAAAGAACTAATCCGGATGGGATGAGTTTCCTTAGCACAACCATTCGTCGTCGTGCTAACAACTTGAGTGATCGCTTGAACAAACTAGTTGTTCAAGCAACACAACTCTTCTAGTTGGTTAGCTGCGGAAGATACGACGGACGGATCGCCGATTTTTGTGTTTGTCTTCGGGGTCCATGATTATACAACATATATACAAATGCACACTTGTATAATCAACACATAAAAGAACATGCTAAGATCAGAAAATAAAGTTGTAAAACTTTTATAACTTACGATCTTCTACCGTATGTCCTATCCTCCTCGTGGACGACGTGTGGGCGAAGATCCTCCACGAGTAGAAGCCTTCTAGATCGCGTTCTTCCCTTCCTTGTTCGCTGCGAACAAAGAGAAGAACAAAACAAAAAACTCCTCCTTTCTAGAACCGGCCACCAATCAAAAGAGCTCGATGTAATCGCCGGCCAACTTGTTGCAATGTTGCCGCCGACCACCTAGAGATTGGAGAAGCGCCGGCCACCAAGGAGTTGGAGAACCGCCGGCCACCTAGGAGCAAAGGAGGAGGAAGAGGGCCGGCCAAAGCTAGGAGAAGGAAGGAGTGAGTGCCGGCCACCAAGGAGCAAAGGAGGAAACCCTAATCTCCTTTCTAGTTGCCTCCCAAACACTTCCAAAAACCCTAGCCGCCTAAAGCACTTGAGAGGCAAAACCCTAATCCAAATGAACCATTACTTGCTGCCCAACCTAAGCCTTCTATTTATAGAATTGGGCTTAAAGCCTCCTTTAATCTCCACCGTCGGATCTAGGGATTTAATCTCCACCGTCGGATCTAGGGTTTTATCCCAACCGTCGGATCTAGGGTTTCATCCCAACCGTCGGATCTAGGATTTCATCCCAACCGTCAGATCTAGGGTTTCATCCCAACCGTCGGATCTAGGGTTTCATCCCAACCGTCGGATCTAGGGATTTAATCCCAATCGTTGATTCTAGGGTTTCATCCCAACCATCGGATCTAGGGATTTAATCCCAACCGTTGGTTCTAGGGTTTCATCCCAACCATCGGATCTAGGGATTTAATCCCAACCGTTGGTTCTAGGGTTTCATCCCAACCATCGGATCTAGGGATTTAATCCAACCATTGGTTCTAGAGTTTTGTTTTACATCCTTGGATCTAGACTTCACGAGGATTATATTAGGCTACGATAGGGACCATAAGGAGGAGTTGGATCTTGGCCACCCGATGGATCGAAACCACACAAACTTGATCCATCAATGATGTTCCATTCCACTAGAGGATCATCATTGAACTACCTCACCAACCCCCATAAATCAATATGGGCTCCATATATTATTTGTTCATTCATCTCCCCGTGTTTAAGATATTGAATGTCCGTCAATTAATTGATTTACTGACCATCAATTAATTAACATCTAACTCCTCGAGTAGTACCACTCAACCTTATCATCATGTTGACTAAGTCAACCAGCTGGGTTTACATGATGAACCTTATGAGCTCCTCAAGGGGACATCATCAACCTAATATATAGGACACGGTTTCCTCCTATAATCAATGACACACCATGTAAATAATATCATTTCCCAACTTACCGGGCATATTGATTTAATCCATCTAAATCTCACCCTCTGGTAAATCAAAGAAATAAATACTAAGTACATGTGCCCGTTATTATATCGGGATTAAGAGCATGTACAACATAATATCCGAGGTCCGATTCAATTATGTAGTCAGCAATTAATTGAATTACCTCTATGTCGGTCCTGCTCAATACACCTAAGTGTACTAGTGTAACTCTATGTTCAAGACAAAACAATACCAAGCTACACTACAACCATGCCAATGGTTTGTCCAAAACCATCTTGGTTGTGAGCCTCTACTTATATTTTACAAGGGACTGATAACATGATCTTCTGTGCCACACCAAGCACCATGTTATCTACAATGTAAAATATTAAACAATATGCACACACATATAATAAATATATAAAGTGCAAACAATGATCATGTGATTCTTATTCCAAAATAAAATGTTCATACAAAAAGAGCTAGGCTTTCAGTATACATTCCAACACCCACCACCTTTTCTCCACCTTGTTTCTCCTTCTTCTTGCCTTTCGACTTAGAAGTAGAAATCTTTTTTGAGCAACCATGGCTTGAGGACACTCTTCGAAGAGTGCATACTTGTACTCCTTAGCAGATAAGACAATATCTAGATTCTTTTCCAATCAATTTTATTTGGGTACAGTAAGTTTATTTTCTTTAGTAACATAGTAAGTGGACTGAAAGTCATTCTTGAAAATCCTAAGAATCACATAGATCATTACTGTAGATTTCAAAAAATTATTGATTTCTCAAACAATAAAATTTTAAAATCAACCAACACCTCTAAACATCGAGAATATTGCATGCCACGATCGTGTGGACGTATACGAATTCTACATTTGTAAGAGGAGGTTTTACCCATTAATTTTACTATCTTGTCAACCTAAATTTTTGACAAGTAAAATTAATAGTTGGTTTCTCTTCGGCCCTACAAATAAAAGCAGTGACTCCGATGGGGAGGATACTTATATTTGTATCTAAGTGTTCACCATTACTCAGTACCAAGGTAATTATCTCGGGTTATGTGCCTTACGATGGGCAAGTACACACGCTCCTAAATAATTTCCTATAATCATATTTGACCCTGTGATCCACAAACAAACTCATCCGATGGGGAGGAAGGCACTCAGAGCCGACACACAAGTTTGTTTGCATCACATGTCAAATCGTAATGGAGGTCGTGGGAATTTATAAAAATATCCCTCTCCCACTTAGTAATTTGAAATTGAAGAATTTTCCTAGCCTACGACATGCATATCAAACAAAAAGCAATAAATATGAAAAATAAATTATTTTCCAACTATTATGGATTTTGTCTTCAATATCACTCTCGTCGCATCGCCATCTCGTCTGCTCCTCCTACGCCATGTACGAGCCATCCGGAGATCCGAGCCGAGACTAAAACTTATTTTAATTTACATCTATCGATCCTATACTCCATGAGGGAGTATACATGAAATATAGATCGAAAGTAAAATAAAATAAAGAGTGGCTAAACAATGCCGTATTTAATTTACAAAAACTAAATACTAGCCTCATTAACCCCGAGGATTCAACAAAATAAATGTTTACACATATACAATCACATACACACATATGGCCATAATAGTCGGATCTTATGCCTACAACCAAAGAGTTAAACTACGCATATCCTACTATTATCCGACACATATAATATATGCAAAAGTGCATAAAAATTAACCGAATCCAAAACACACAAAACCGGAAACCTTGGCTCTGATACCAATTGAAGGGTTTTGCTTCAAAAGCTCTCCCACTAATTGTAGGTTTTAGCTTATCGAGTCCGTGAGGGGAAACTTCGCTTCCCACTTCACCTCGGTAGCTTCCTTCATTGCGATCCCTTCTATGTCCCCGAATTAAAAAATTTAATCCTAGACAAAAGGAATTGCCAAAGCAACCAAGCCATCGTCGTGCTATTCGTTTAGAGAGGTCACTTGAACAAACTAGTTGTTCAAGCGACCATCCTCTATTCTACGAGTAGCCGCGGAATAGATGATATCCGGATCGCCGGTTTTTGTGTTTATGCTCGGGATCCAAGTATTATTTAGTCATATATAGATTTATATCATGCTCATTAATAAAAAACAAATACAAACATGTAACATATAAAATTAGAGAATCGATATACCTCTCGATCTTCTAATGTATGTCCTTCCTCCTTTCGGACGTCGTGTGGGCGACGCTCTACCAAAAGTCGAAGCTCCTAGATCGCAAATCTTCCTTCCTTGCTCATCCAAAGCAAGAGGAAGAATAGAAACAAGGCTCATCTACATCATATAGCCAACCAACAAGCAACAAAAGAAATGCTTGCCGCCGGCCTACAAGGAGAAGGAGATAATGGTGGAAACCGGCCAAAATACCAAGGGAAAGCCCTATATCTTGTTTCCACCACCTAAGGAGAAGGAAAAGGGGGTATTTGGATGCCACCCAAGGGCTGGGATAGGGCTGTGGGCGCCGGCCACCAAGGGATGAAGAAAGAAGAAAACTTTCCTTATTTGATGCCACCCAAGCCTCTTAAACCCTAAGCCTCCAAACCCTAATCCTAGCTCTCCTTATGGCCGGCCATGGAAGAGGGGAAGAAGAATAGGATGAGGTCATTACAAGGTAGAGAGTAGAAGAATAGGGGCCGACCAACCTTTTGAAGAAGAAGGAACACCTCCTTGAGTTGCCGCCCACCCCTAGCTCCCAAAAACCCTAACCCTAGCCACCACTCCCAATCCTAATCTAATTAGGATTGGTTGCCGCCCAAGCTAATCCCCTCATCCATCCTTATTTATTCTGCCCACTTCATGACTCTATTTATAGAGTTGGGCTCAAGCCATGATTTAATCTCCTCCATTGGTTCTAGGGATTTAATCTCAACCATCGGATCTAGAGATTTAATCTCAACCGTCGGATCTTAGAGATTTAATCTCTACCTATGGATCTTAGAGTTTTGTTTCTATCCATTGGATCTAAGCATCATGAGGTGTTAATAGGCTACATTAGGGACCATGAGGAGGAGTTGGGTCTTGGCCACCCATGGATTAAGCCCACATAAAGTCCGATCCACTAATGATGATCCAATCCACTAAAGGTTCATCATTGATCTACCTCACCAACCCCCATATGATAATATGGGCTCCATATATTATTTGTACATTTTCTACCCGTGTTTAAAATCTCGAATGTCCATCGATTAATTAATTTACTGACTATTAATTAATCAACATCTAACTCCTTGAGTAGTACCACTCAACTTTTTCATCATGCCGGACCAAGTCCACCTGCAGGGTTTACATGATGAACCTTATGAGCTCCTCAAGGGGACATCATCATCCTAATATATAGGACACAGTTTCCTTATATAATCAACGACACACCATATAAATAATATCATCTCCCAACTTACCGAGTCTATCGATTTAATCTATAAATCTCGCCCATTGGTAAATCAAAGAGATGACTACTAAGTATATGTGCCCGTTATTATATCGGGATTAAGAGCATGTACTAAATAATATCTGAGGTCCGATTCGATTATGTAGTCAGCAATAAATCGAATCACCTCTATGTCGGTTCTGCTCAATACACACAAAGTGCACTAGTGTGATTCTATGGTCAATACAAACCAATACCAAATCACACTACAACCATTCCGATGGTTTGTCCAAAGTCATCTCGGTTGTGAGCCTTTACTTATACTTTTCAAGGGGCCAATAACATGATCTCCCGTATGACACCACACACCATGTTATCTACAATGTAAAGTATTAGACAATATTGCATAACCATAAAAATATGCAAACAATGATCATGTGATTCTTATTTCAAAAATAAAGATGTTCATACAAAAGATAAACTTTTCAGTATACATCTCTACAATCTCCCACTTATACTAAAAGACTATGTTGTCCTCATACTGCCATACATCTGATTCTCCTTCCCTCCCCATGCCTATCAAAGCTCTTTCTAGAAGGGCCTATGTGAAAAGGGTCTACCAGGTCATACTTTGATGCAATCTAGGCGACAGCAACTTCTACCTCCTTTAAGATTTCTCGTATCAGGTGGTACTTGCACTCTATGTGTTTACTCACCTTATGAGCTCGTGGTTCCTTCGAGTTTGCAACTGTACCATTATTATCACAATAAATTGCGATAGTTTTGGGCAAACCAGGAATCACATCTAAGTCCATCAGGAAGTTCCTGAGCTACACAACTTCTTTGGCCGCCTCAGAAGCTGCCACATACTCAGCTTCCATGGTGGAATTCGCCACGCATTTCTGCTGGACACTCCTCCAAACAATGGCTCCACCTCCTAAAGTAAACACAAAATCTGAGGTAGACTTACTATTATCCCTATCTGATTGGAAGTCGGAATTTGTGTAATCCACAGGGAGTAATTGGTCTGCCCGGTAAACTAGCATATAATCCCTAGTTCTTCTCAGGCACTTTAATATATGCTTTACCGCAGTCCAATGTCCCTGCCCTAGATTACTCTGATATCTGCTGACCATGCCCACGACATAGCAGATATCTGGTCTCGTACATAGCATTGCATACATGAGGCTTCCTACCGCCGAAACACAAGGAACCGCCTTCATCTCCTCTATCTCCTCAGATGTTCTAGGACACATCTCCTTAGATAAAGGAACTCCATGCCTGAAAGGTAGAAAACCTTTCTTGGAGTTTTGCATGCTAAAACGCTCCATAATCATGTCAATGTATGAAGCTTGGGATAAGCACAACATCCTTTTCCTATGATCCCTTATAACCTTGATCTCAAGGATGTGTCCTACCTCTCCCAAGTCCTTCATATCAAACTGTTTGGACAACTATACCCTTACGCCCGATAACACTTTGATATTGTTGCCAATCAACAAAATGTCATCTACGTATAATACAAGAAATACAACTACGTTTCTGTCATATCTCTTGTATACACAAGACTCATCCGGACTTTGAGTAAATACATAATCTTTGATCACCCCATCAAATTAGATATTCCAAGACCTCGAAGCTTGCTTCAATCCATAAATGGACCGATTAAGCTTACACACAAGATGCTCCTTTCCCTTAGCAATGAATCCCTCTGGTTGCTTCATATAGATGTTTTCCTCAAGACTTCCATTAAGGAAAGTTGTCTTGACATCCATCTGTCACACCTCATAATCTATATGAGCTGCTATGTATAAGAGAATCCGGATAGACTTAAGCATGGCTACCGGTGAAAAGGTCTCCTCATAATCGATACCCTCTTTCTGAATATACCCCTTCGCAACAAGTCTCGCTTTGAAGGTCTCAACCTTCCCATCTATTCCTCTCTTTCTCTTGTAGATCCACTTGCATCCAATGGTTTTTACACCATCGGGTGGTTCTACTAGCTCCCAGACCTGATTTGAATCCATTGATTCAATCTCAGCATTCATTGCACTTTGCCAAGATGCTGCATCTTTATCTTGGATTGCCTCATCATATGTCCAGGGATCAGGTTCATGTTCGCCAGGGATCAAATCAGAAGATTTTCCCAAGAACATGAATCTATCAGGCTGTCTCACAACCCTCCCACTATGACGAGGTATCACCTATGTATCCTCTATGACACGCGGTGCAGTGACATGTGGTATATCCTCTTGTACCGGTGGTACTAAAGAAGTGACTTCCCCTTTTAACTCCTCCAGAACAATTTTGCTCTTGAGCTTGTGGCTCATCACATAATCTTCCTCTAGAAATCTGGCATTCGTGCTAACGATCACCCTCTGATCTCTAGGACTATAAAATAATCCACCCTTCGTTCCCTTGGGATAGCCAATGAACAAGCATACTTCTGTACGAGGTTCCAACTTACTAGCATCTGCCTTCAGCACATGTGCTGGACTCCCCCATATCCGAATATTTCTTAGACTAGGCTTTCGCCCAGTCCACAATTCTGTGAGAGTAGAAGGCACAGATTTAGATGGAACCAAGTTCAGAATGTACACCGCCGTATCTAGAGCATATCCCCAGAACGAATATGGCAAGTCAGAATAACTCATCATCGATCTAACCATCTCTATAAGAGTCCTATTCCTTCGCTCTGCTACACCGTTCTGCTCGGGTGTGCCAGGTGCAGTTAACTGAGATTGAATCCCAACCTCTGATAAATAGTTCCTAAACTCTCCCAAGAGGTACTCACCACCACGATCAGATCGTAGTGTCTTGATACTTTTACCGTGACGTTTCTCCACATCAGCCTTGAATTCTTTGAACTTGTCAAAGCATTCAGACTTGCGGCGCATCAGGTAAATGTATCCATATCTTGAGTAATCGTCTATAAAAGAGATGAAATACTCAAAACCACCTTTAGCCTGGATAGACATAGAACCACACAAATCAGAATGAACCAATTCTAACACATCTTTGGCTCTATACCCCTTGGCCTTAAAAGGCCTCTTGGTCATCTTACCCTCCAAGCAAGATTCACAGGTTGGGAGATCCTCCACCACTAATGAACCCAAAGGTCCATCAGCTATCAACCTTTGAATTCTGCTTAGGTTAATGTGACCAAGCCTAAGATGCCAAAGATATGTTTGGTTCATCTTCGAAGGTTCTTTTCTCTTATTGGAATTAGAAGATGAGTTATTAACTTCAATTTGCATCGTGGGAGGTTGTGGTTCAAGTGTGTACAAATTTCCTATCAATGCACCCGAACAGATAATGTCCCTATTCCTTCTTATAACAACTTTGTCATTAAAAGAAATAGAATATCCATCCATAAACAATTTAGAAACCGAAATTAAATTCTTTCTAAATAAGGGTACATAAAGACAATTCTTAAGAACCAAAAATTTATTTTTCTCAAAAGATAAATGAACATCTCCCACTGCAACAGCCGCCACCTTCATGGCATCGCCCAAGTACACGGTAATCTCCCCTTTAGCTAGTCATCGAGTTTCCTAGAACCCCTGCAAAGTGTTGCAGACATGATTAGTGGCTCTTGTATCTACACACCAGGTTCCGGTAGATAACACCGCTAATCATGTATCAATGACTAGTCCAAAGGATATATCTTTGTTCTGCTTTGGATAGGGACAGTCCTTCTTCCATTGTCCATCCTGCTTGCAAGTACTTGCCTTTCGGCTTCTTCACTCCTCCCTGAGATCCTCCCACCACCTTTGCTCCACCTTGTTTCTCCTTCTTCATGCCTTTCGACTTAGAATAGAAACCTTTTTTGAGCAACCATGGCTTGAGGACACTCTTCGAAGAGTGCATACTTGTACTCCTTAGCAGATAAGACAATATCTAGATTCTTTTCCAATCAACTTTATTTGGGTACAGTAAGTTTATTTCCTTTAGTATCATAGTAAGTGGACTGAAAGTCATTCTTGAAAATCCTAAGAATCACATAGATCATTACTGTAGATTTCAAAAAATTATTGATTCCTCAAACAATAAAATTTTAAAATCAACCAACACTTCTAAACACCGAGAATATCGCATGCCACGATCGTGTGGACGTATACGAATTCTACATTTGTAAGAGGAGGTTTTACCCATTAATTTTACTATCTTTTCAACCTAACTTTTTGACAAGTAAAATTAATAGTTGGTTTCTCTTCGGCCCTACAAATAAAAGCAGTGACTCCGATGGGTAGGATACTTATATTTGTATCTAAGTGTTCACCATTACTCGGTACCAAGGTAATTACCTCGGGTTATGTGCCTTACGATGGGCAAGTACACACGCTCCTAAATAATTTCTTATAACCATATTTGACCTTGTGATCCACAAACAAACTCATCCGATGGAGAGGAAGGCACTCAGAGTCGACGCGCAAGTTTGTTTGCATCACATATCAAATCGTAATGGAGGCCGTGGGAATTTATAAAAATATCCCTCTCCCACTTAGTAATTTGAAATTGAGGAATTTTCCTAGCCTACGACATGCATATCAAACAAAAAGCAATAAATATGAAAAATAAATTATTTTCCAACTATTATGGCTTTTGTCTTCAATATGCTCCCGTCGCATCGCCATCTCGTCCGCTCCTCCTACGCCATGTACGAGCCATCCGGAGATCCGAGCCGAGACTAAAACTTATTTTAATTTACATCCATCGATCCAATACTCCACGAGGGAGTGTACATGAAATCTAGATCGAAAGTAAAATAAAATAAAGAGTGACAAAACAATGCCATATTTAATTTACAAAAACTAAATACTAGCCTCGTCAACCTCGAGGATTCAACAAAATAAATATTTACACACATACAATCACATACACACATATGACCATAATAGTCAGACCTTATGCCTGCAACCAAAGAGTTAAACTACGCATATCCTACTATTATCCGGCACATATAATATATGAAAAAGTGCATAAAAATTAACCGAAGCCTAAACACACAAAATCGGAAACCTTGGCTCTGATACCAATTGAAGGGTTTTGCTTCGAAAGCTCTCCCACTAATTGTAGGTTTTAGCTTATCGAGTCCGTGAGGGGAAACTTCGCTTCCCACTTCACCTCGGTAGCTTCCTTCATGGCGATCCCTTCTATGTCCCCAGATTAAAAAATTTAATCCTAGGCAAAAGGAATTGCCAAAGCAACCAAGCCATCATCGTGCTATTCGTTTAGAGAGGTCACTTGAACAAACTAGTTGTTCAAGCGACCATCCTCTATTCTGCGAGTAGCTGCGGAATAGACGATGTCCGGATCGCCGGTTTTTGTGTTTATGCTCGGGATCCAAGTATTATTTAGCCATATACAGATTTATATCATGCTCATAAATGAAAAACAAATACAAACATGTAACATATAAAATTAGAGAAACGATATACCTCTCGATCTTCTAATGTATGTCCTTCCTCCTTTCGGACGTCGTGTGGGCAAGCTCTACCAAAAATCGAAGCTCCTAGATTGTAAATCTTCCTTCCTTTCTTATCCAAAGAAAGAGGAAGAATAGAAACAAGGCTCATCTCCTTCCTATAGCCAACCAACAAGAAACAAAAGAAATGCTTGCCGCCGGCCAACAAGGAGAAGGAGATAATGGTGGAAACCGGCCAAGACACCAAGGGAAAGCCCTATATCTTGTTTCCACCACCTAAGGAGAAGGAAAAGGGGTCTTTGGATGCCACCCAAGGGCTGGGATAGGGCTGTGGGCGCCGGCCACCAAGGGATGAAGAAGGAAGAAAACTTTCCTTATTTGGTGCCACCCAAGCCTCCTAAACCCTAAGCCTCCAAACCCTAATCCTAGCTCTCCTTATGGCCGGACATGGAAGAGGGGAAGAAGAATAGGATGAGCTCATGCCAAGGTAGAGAGGAGAAGAATAGGGGCCGACCAACCTTTTGAAGAAGAAGGAACACCTCCTTGAGTTGCCGCCCACCCCTAGCTCCCAAAAACCCTAACCCTAGCCACCACTCCCAATCCTAATCTAATTAGGATTGGTTGCCGCCCAAGCTAATCCCCTCATCCATCCTTATTTTTTCTGCCCACTTCATGACTCTATTTATAGAGTTGGGCTCAAGCCATGATTTAATCTCCTTCATTGGTTCTAGGGATTTAATCTCAACCGTCGGATCTAGAGATTTAATCTCAACCGTCGGATCTTAGAGATTTAATCTCTACCTATGGATCTTAGAGTTTTGTTTCTATCCATTGGATCTAAGCATCATGAGGTGTTAATAGGCTACATTAGGGACCATGAGGAGGAGTTGGGTCTTGGCCACCCATGGATCAAGCCCACATAAAGTCCGATCCACTAATGATGATCCAATCCACTAAAGGTTCATCATTGATCTACCTCACCAACCCCCATATGATAATATGAGCTCCATATATTATTTTTACATTTTCTCTACATGTTTAAGATCTCGAATGTTTGTCGATTAATTAATTTACTGACCATTAATTAATCAACATCTAACTTCTTGAGTAGTACCATTCAACCTTTTCATCATGCCGGACCAAGTCCACCTGCAGGGTTTACATGATGAACCTTATGAGCTCCTTAAGGGGACATCATCATCCTAATATATTGGACACGGTTTCCTCCTATAATCAACGACACACCATATAAATAATATCATCTTCCGACTTACCGAGTCTATCAATTTAATCTATAAATCTCGCCCATTGGTAAATCAAAGAGATGACTACTAAGTATATGTGCCCGTTATTATATCGGGATTAAGAGAATGTACTAAATAATATCTGAGGTCCGATTCGATTATGTAGTCAGCAATAAATCGAATCACCTCTATGTCGGTCCTGCTCAATACACACAAAGTGCACTAGTGTGATTCTATGGTCAAGACAAACCAATACCAAATCACACTACAACCATTCCGATTGTTTGTCCAAAGCCATCTCGGTTGTGAGCCTTTACTTATACTTTTCAAGGGGCCGATAACATGATCTCCCGTGTGACACCACACACCATGTTATCTACAATGTAAAGTATTATACAATATTGCATAACCATAAAAATATACAAACAATGATCATGTGATTCTTATTTCAAAATTAAAGATGTTCATACAAAAGATAGACTTTTCAGTATACATCCCTATAAATATGACGGTTTCTTACCACCTGATCTCGACCTAGATCTTCCTTCGAAAGTCTTAGTCGGATCGACGCCTATGGTTGTCCCCATATGGAGGAAACGACTTTACCATCGCTCCGCACTCATGCTTACCTTTGGTCCTTTCCGACCTATCGCTTAGCTTCCGGTCTCCACCCAGGTTCTTCAACTCCAATGAAGTTCTCCTGGTGTCGCCCGACCACCACGATTTCTCGTCCCGAGATTCTCCGGGTGTCACTGACCTTTAGCTTATCTTAAATGTTGGTGCAGTGGGCACCTAAGTCGAACCTAAGTTTTGATTATAGCAAACGATATAAAGTTAAGCTTATATTGTTATCTCACGAGCTAAATCAAGTGTGCAGAAAAGTCTCAATGCTGGAGCTGAAGGCTAGCGACACCCGGAGGAAGCCGAAGTGGTTGGGCGACACTTGAGTTACTTCGGAGGGAGCCGAAGGAATCGAGTGGAAGGCCGGAAGCAAAAGCGACACGTAAGTATCGAGGTAAGCTCGTGTGAGTGAGCATAAGTGAGGTCGTATCCTCTTTACGGGGATGATCTTAGGCGACGATCCGACCCAAGACTTCCCATGGAAGGTCTATGTTGAGATCAGACGACAAGTGGCCGTCGAATCCACTTATATTTTGAGCTAACTCTTTATTGTAGTCAAAAATCCTGGCCATCAGTTCAACCGGCCAGTTCAACCGGTGGTCAAAAATCAGCCTCGAGGAGTCAAGCTTTATCACCATTTTTCAAGGAGTTTTGTGCCCATTTGTGATTGGTTGAAGACCCATTCATTGAGGGGCTTAAAGGCTATAAAAGGAGGGCCAAACCTAGGGTTTCATCCTCAATTCTAAGTGCTCAAAAGCCTCCGTTACGCTGCAACTCTCCGACGACTCTACAACAACGAAGTGCTGCCAACAACCCTAGCTTAAAGTTTCTTTTGTTTAGTTGTTGGTATAATCTTAATTTGTTATTGCTTTCAATATTGCAATTCTTTTTAATCGAGGCTTTTCGTTGCATTTTACTTTAATAGAAGAGAGGGTTTGTCTCTCTATCTTTTTCTTGAAGGCTTTTGTAATCGTAAAACTCCTACCTCCAGCGAGGAGGAGTGTTTTAGTGAATTGCCCTCCGTACACGGTCTAGGACCGTTAGGGCCTTGGAGTAGTAGCCGAAGGCTACGAACCAAGTAAAAAAACTATTTGTCTCATTTAGTTTTTATTTACATTTCCGCTGCGTTTAATTGTCTATCGAACGATTTAAAAGAAAAGTTTTTATCGCTATTCACCCCCCCTCTAGCGATCCGCTTCGATCCAACAATTGGTATCAGAGCCGGGGGTTGCTAAGATTTGGTGAAACCACCAATCTAGCCATTTTTCACAGATATATTTTTCTTTTATTTCTGTTTATTTCTGATTTATTTTGCTTTGTTAAATTTACTCCCGCACTACTAATCCAAGACGCGAGTCTTGGTACCTTGTTTTGTGTTTTTGTCGTTGCTAGTTTCTTCGTCTTTGTCCCTTTTTGTCTTTTGTTCTAATGGCCCATATCGAGGGTTTTAGCACCGTCCGACCTCTGTTTTACAATGGAGATGACTTCCGTTATTGGAAGGGTCGGATGGAATGCTTTCTCAAAACCCAAATCGAGATGTGGATCATAATCCAAACGGGTTTCACACTTCCGACTAATGAAGTGGGTGACTCCTTGGATTATGATCAATGGACCATTGCGACAAAACGACAAGTCGAAGCCAACGCCAAGGCAACACAAATCCTCTAATGCGGCTTGTCCAAGGAGGAGTTAAATCGCGTCGACCCCTTCATTAGCGCAAAGGACCTTTGGACAAAGCTTATCAAGTTACACGAAGGATCGGATCAAGCTAAGGTTTGCAAACGTGATTTGTTGTTCAATAAATTGTACACACTAAAAATGCAGGAGCACGAGTCTGCGACGCAACTCCACACCCGTGTCCAAGACATAGTCAACAACCTACACGCAATCGGGCAAAAGGTCGAAAACTGCGACCTTATAAGGTATGTTCTAAACTCTTTTCCGAGGACTACCTTGTGGGAATCCATGGTCGATGCCTACAAGGTCTCCAAGGACCTTTCTAAACTTAGATTAGATGAACTCTTTTCGGATTTTGAATTACATGAGCAGTCCAACTCGGAACCCGAGAGGGGTATAGCCTTGTTTGCAGGTTCAAAGAAGAAGAAAATCGCAAGCAAGCCACCAGAGGGAGGAAGATGAGTCAGAAGAAGAAGTTGACCGGGTGTGCCGAACTAATGAACCTAGCTCGAAGGATAGCCAAGGGACGAAAGCGAACCACAACTCGACCCAACCAAGGTAAGCCTAAAAGTTCTAATATTAGGTGTTATGAGTGTAACATGTTTGGACATATAAAGTCCGAGTGCCCCAAGCTCAACCACCAAGTACCTAAGCACAAGAAGGCCCTCAATGCGACATGGGAAGAAGCGTCATCCAAAGAAGACGAAGACCACGTCTTCATGGCGAAATCGATTGAGTCCGACACGAGACCGAACTGAACTTGAGTCGAACACGAGGATGACTCGGACTCTACCTTCAAGTCAAGCCACGGATCGCATCCGGGTTCAAAAGATACCCTTAAGGTGAGTCAGACCTTATTTAATACTTTACATAATACGGTTAGGTTTTTGTCTAGGAAGTTAGCTAAGTCCGAGTCCAAGGTTGAGACCACGGTTGAGAAGTTAAACTCCTCAAACACGAGGTCTCCTAACCTCTTCGACTAGTCGAGTTCAAGAGAAGGACTCAACTCGGGTTGAAAAACTCGAGTTGAGAACTCACTCTTGAAAAGTCAAGTCGAAGATCTTAGGAATACGTTGGAAAGGTTTACTTTGGGATCCAAAGGACTTGACCTCCTACTTTGATCGCAAAGGGCCGTGTACAACAAGGCCGGACTAGGGTTTATCTCAAACACGACCAATAAGTCGTATATGTCAATCGTAAGTAGACATAAAAATGTGTCCAAGCATGGGTCCCTAAGACCACTTTGATTTCAACTCTAGGATCCAACTCGTCTTTGGGTTCCCAGGACCAAATCCACTATGTGGATAGACCGAACCGATTCAACGGTCTAGGGGAGCAAGACAAAACATGTTTGTGTTTTAACTTAGAAATTGCATGCTTAGATTTTTTTCTTTCGTGAACTCACTTAGAACACGTAAATAACCAACTAAAATCCTTGAAAGATTGAGCCTCGGGAGCCTCTTTTCAAATAACCAACTAAAATCCTTGAAAGATTGAGCCTCGGGAGCCTCTTTTCAAATAATCAACTAAAATCCTTGAAAAGATTGAGCCTCGGGAGCCTCTTTTCAAAAATAACTAGTTAGGACGAGGAAATAATTTTAGGTGAGTCAAGTCATCATTTTCTTGAAAATGGCTTTGTCTAAGGAAGTGGTCGATGATCCGATAAAGAAGGCCCTGTGCCTCGCCATGACACTGGAAGCCATGATCTTGAAAAGGTAAACTTGACAAGCCTAGGGTCAAATCCAAATCTAACATAAAATTACTTGAACCTAAATGCACTTAATCAACTTAATTGGAAGTCATCTCACAAAGAACACATAAGTATAACATGCTTGATCATATAGACTCGGTGAGATGACCTAGGTTTAACAACTTACAACCAATTTTTTTAAAAATATAATAATCTAACATCCAATCCAACCACCTTGTGTGTAGGATCAATGGATGTTAGGCGATTGCTCAGCACATGGGGGATCAACTCAAATTCGCGAGCTTCGATTCAAGCGACAAGGATCGGTAGCCTTTGGGAATAACGGCAAGCTCAAAATCATCGGATCGGTGATATCGAGCTTAACTTTCGAATTTTGTTATTAAAAATGTATTACTTGTAGAGAATTTTGAATATAACACCTTAGCGTAAGCCAATTATGTGACAATAATTATAAGGTCGTATTTTTAGAAAATGAATGTGTAATTAAAACAAATGAAACACTAAAACAATACTCAAAGGAACTAGGACAAATAACATTTATACAATTAACTTAATCAAATCCTCGGCCAAATGTCTTATGACACGGAAGAGGAATCATGGTTGTATAACGCAAGCGACTCGGTCACTACCCACAAGATGAGTCGAGTGGCCTAAGTCGGAGGCTTACCGACCTTAACAATTTGGTTAATAAAATCTGTAATGCTTGTCAACAAGGAAAACAACCTAGGACACAACACAAGTTAACTAACCAAGAACGAACCTCAAGTGTACTTGAGCTCCTGCATATGGATCTATTCGATTCACATGGAGCCAAGTCACTCAATAAAAGTCAATATTGCTTAGTCATAATTGACGACTACTCCCAGTTTACACAGGTTAGGTTCATCAAACATAAAAATGATACCCTAGATCAATTAATCAATTTATTCAAATTAATTGAGAATAAAAAAAAAACTTAAGGTTAAAAGAATTAGAAGCGATCATGGTGGTGAATTCGAAAATCAAAGGTTCACCGACTTCTGTAACCTAAACGGATACCGTCATGAATTCTCTTGCCCTAGGACCCCTCAACAAAATGGCCTAGTGGAGCGGAAAAACCGAACTCTACAAGAAGCCGCTAGGACCATGTTGAACGAATATGACCTACCCGATAGGTTTTGGGCAGAAGTCGTGAGTACGACATGCTATGTCCAAAATAGAATCCTTATGGTAAAGAGGCACCTTAAGACCTCATACGAGATTTATCACGATAAAATACCTAACATCAAGTACTTTAGGGTATTTGGGTGTAAGGTACATATCCTAAACACTAAGGATTACCTAGGGAAATTTACATCCAAGACCACGACCGGAATCTTTCTAGGATACTCGACTACAAGTCGAGCTTATAGAGTATATAACCACGACACCCTTAGAGTCGAGGAGACTATCAATGTAGTATTTGATGAAGGACATGAACCTACAAAACCCCGGCAACCCCAATTAGTGAGCCGATTCATACTAGACCTAACTCTGATCTGGAGATCAGGTCTAGTGTTAATCCTAACCTAAGTCAACCAAGTCACTCTATTGATCAAGTGATAGATGACTCCAACCAAACTAATGTTCAACCAAGTCACCCCATTGATCAAGCATTAGGTGACACAAACCCAACCCAATCTAGGATTGGACTAACCACCCTATCGATCAAGTGATAGGAGATCCTAATCTAGGAGTTCGAACTAGAGCATCCTATAGGAACCTTAGTCAAATTTCCTTAATTTCAAAGATAGAACCCAAATCAATTGAACAAGCTCTTCTTGATCCGATTGGATTATTGCAATGCAAGAAGAGCTAGCTCAATTTACTAGGAATGAAGTGTGGGAATTAGTACCACCACCTAAAGACAAAGCGATAATTGGAACAAGGTGGGTGTTTGAAATAAAGCTTGATGATAAAGGTGAAGTAGTTAGAAACAAGGCTAGGTTAGTAAGCCAAAGGGTTTAGTCAAGTCGAAGGCTTAGATTACGACGAAACCTATGCCCCAGTAGCTAGACTCGAATCCATTCGAATGTTGCTAGCTTATGCCGCACATCGAGGATTTAAGCTATTTCAAATGGATGTTAAGTCGGCATTCTTAAATGGATACATTAAAGAAGAAGTTTATGTTAGCCAACCCCCTGGGTTCGAAAATCTAGATAAACCCGACCATGTTCTAAAACTTAAGAAAGCTCTCTATGGACTTAAACAAGCTCCTCGAGCTTGGTACGAGAGACTTTCAATCCATCTTAAGTCAAAAGGGTTTAACCAAGGCTTAGTTGACCCAACTCTCTTCGTAAAAATCTTAGGTAAAGAAATATTCATAGCTCAAATTTACGTAGACGATATAATTTTTAGAACCTCTAACTCAGCCTTACTAAACGAGTTCGTTTCACTCATGGAAAGTGAGTTTGAAATGAACTTGGTAGGCGAGTTAAGTTTCTTTAGGTCTACAAATTAAACAAACTAAGGATGGTATATACCTATATCAACAAAAATACACTAAGGAGTTAATTAAAAGATTTGGAATGCAAGACGCTAAGATAATAAACACCCCAATGGCGATTAATGTTAACATAGGAGAAGACCTAGAAAGTAAGTCCATTGACTTAAAGTACTATAGGAGCGCGATAGGAAGTCTCCTATACTTAACTACAGTCGACCAGGCGTCCTATTCGCTGAAGTATGTGCTGAGTTTCAAACTTGTGCTAAGGAGTCTCACCTAACCCTAGTTAAGCGTATCCTTAGATATCTTAAGGGTACACTTAACGTTGGTATTTGGTACCCTAGATCTCACGGAGTTCGAACTAATCGGCTACTCGATTCAGATTATGCGGTAGTAAACTCGATAGAAAGAGCACAGTGGTTGTTGTCAACTACTCATTTCAAGTCTAGTGAGTTAGTGCGATGGAAGCAACATTGTGTTGCCTTATCTACCACCGGCGAATACGTTGCGATGGGTGAGTGTGTAACTCAGCTTCTTTGGATGAAGCACACTCTCCGAGACTTTAGGTTGGACTTCACCAAAACTAAAATTTTTGTAGACAACATAAGTTCGATAAATCTAACTAAGAACCCTATATGTCATTCAAGGACAAAGCATATAGAGGTAAAACACCATTTCATTCGAGAACATGTAGCCAACGGCTCCATACAACTCGAATATGTTGACTCGAAGTCTAACCTAGCAGACATATTTACTAAACCACTACCCGAAGCCTAATTTAGTCTCTTGAGACGAAGATTAGGCATGTGCGTAATCGAATAGGAACTTACAAATTATATTTTCTTACTACTATTTCTTACTTTTTTTTTTCATGGAACTAGCATAGGACATACCTTAGATATCATGAACCTATAGATTTAAGGAGTCAATACATCTCACAACACATAGGACTAATGTGTTTGTGTACTTAGCCACGTAGATGGGCGTGAGATGTTAGGACCTTACTCCTGGTTCTAGATGTAGAGCTAGTGCATCGCTATGAACCACGGAGTATAATCATACCGACTCTGACCAGGACTGGCTGATCCTTCATATCAATCAAGCCAAATATGAGTCGAACATTTTATAGATGAACTTATTTTCAGTATATTATTTTTAAAAATAAAAATGTGGAACATGCTTGGACTTTAAATTTAACATTTATTTTGTTTTCCACACACCCCTTACTCTTTTCGATATACGGCAAAAGGGGGAGAAAAAGGACAAAAAGGACAAAAGTTAAGGGAATTTGATAAAATTTTTGATAACTTAACTCTTACTTCATAATTAAACCAAAGTTAACTTTAAGTTTTGAAAACTTATTTAACTTTTAACAAAGGCCAAGGTTAAGAAATCATTTGGTTTCTTAACTTAAAACTTATTTTAAACACTATGGCCAATATTAAGTAATTTGTTACTTAATTCTTTTTCTTAGTAGCACATATCAAGGGGAGAGTTAAAACCCTTTCTCAAGTACTCACCCTCGGTCAAGGGGAGGATTCCTCAAGGGAGCACTTGAAAAGAATTTTTTTATACTCCTACTCATTCATGCATAATCTCATACTTATTTTTGTCTTAACTTTGTATGTGGGTTTGCCATAAATCAAAGGGGAGATTGTTGGTGCGGTGGGCACCTAAGTCGAACCTAAGTTTTGATTATAAGCGATATAAAGTTAAGCTTATATTGTTATCTCACGAGCTAAATCAAGTGTGCGAGAAAAGTCTAAATCTTTGGGTGAAGGCTAGCGACACCGGAGGAAGCCGCGGTGGTCGGGCGACACTCGAGTTGCCGGAGGGGCCAGAAGGAATTGAGTGGAAGGCGGAAGCAGCGACACGTAAGTATCGAGTAAGCTCGTGTGTGCGAGCGTAAGTGAGGTCGTATCCTCTTTACGGGGATGATCTTAGGCGACGATCCGACCCAAGACTTCCCATGGAAGGTCTATGTTGAGATCGGACGACAAGTAGCCGTCGAATCCGTTTATATTTTGAGCTAACTCTTTATTGTAGTCAAAAATCACTGGCCATCAGTTCAGCAGGCCAGTTCAGCCGGTGGTCAAAAATCAACCTCGAGAGTCAAGCTTTATCACCATTTTCAAGGAGTTTTGTGCCCATTTGTGATTGGTTGAAGACCCATTCGTTGAGGACTTAAAGGCTATAAAGGAGGGGCCAAACCTAGGGTTTCATCCTCAATTCTAAGTGCTCAAAAGCCTCAGATTCTGCTGCAACTCTCCGACGACTCTACAACAACGAAGTGCTGCCAACAACCCTAGCTTAAAGTTTCTTTTGTTTAGTTGTTGGTATAATCTTAATTTGTTATTGCTTTCAATATTGCAATTCTTTTTAATCGAGGCTTTTCGTTGCATTTTACTTTAATAGAAGAGAGGGTTTGTCTCTCTATCTTTTTGCTTCGAAGGCTTTTGTAATCGTAAAACTCCTACCTCCAACGAGGAGGAGTGTTTTAGTGAATTGCCCTCCGTACACGGTCTAGGACCGTTAGGGCCTTGGAGTAGTAGCCGAAGGCTACGAACCAAGTAAAAAAACTATTTGTCTCATTTAGTTTTTATTTACATTTCCGCTGCGTTTAATTATCTATCGAACGATTTAAAAGAAAAGTTTTTATCGCTATTCACCCCCCCCCTCTAGCGATCCGCTTCGATCCAACATTAAACACTTCCTGCACACTTAACACAACTCATGAGATAACAATAATGACTTAACTTTGAACCTTTGCCATCATCAAAACTTAGATTCAATTATTTGGTGCCCTTGCACCAACAATCTCCCCCTTTTTTATCTATGACAAACCAATTCAAAGTTAAGGAAAAATAAAGCATAAACCGAATGGTAGTAATAAACATGAGTAGCATGTAGTAATGAAATATAAGTAAGCAAGTGTATGTATGTAGTAAACATGTAATAAGCATGTATGAAATGTGTAATAAGCATGGCATGAATAAGTTAGTATGACTAAGAGTATGAGTAAGCTCTTTTTCAAACCCTCCCCCTCGAGGTTACCTCCCCTTTAACCTTAGGTGAGTTTTTGAAAAAGAAGCTTATCTCTCTCCCTCTTAATGTTTGGCCACTTAAAAACTTTTGATCCCTTAACTTTGGCCTCTCTTCTTCCCCTTTTTCCATAAATCAAAAATATTTGGGAGTTTGTAAAAAAAACTTTAGAAATCCATATGTTTGTAAGTCCAAGCATTTCCCTTTTAAATTTTGAAAACAATAGTTTTAACATAAACTCAATTAATAGCATGTTCAACTCTTTTTGACTTAATTGATATAAAATGATCAATAAGTCTTGATTAGAGTTGGTTATTTTAAATAATTATATATACTCCATGATTCATATCAATGCACTTGATCTGGAATCAGGAGTAAGGTCCTAACATCTCACACCCATCTACGTGGCTCAATACACAAACACATTGAACCTATGTGTTGTGAGATGTGTTGACTCCTTAAATCTATAGGTGCATGCTTTCTAAGGTAAACCCTAAGCTAGTTCCATGTAGCATGAAAAATAAAGATAGAGTATAAATAAGAGTTGATTACTATCCTATTATGCACATTCCTAATCTTTGTCTAAGCAGACTAAAGTTTGCTTCGGGTAAGGGTTTCGTGAAAATATCCGCTAGGTTCGATTTCGACTCAACATATTTGAGTTTTATAGTTTTATTTGCTATGTGTTCTCGTATAAAATGGTGTTTAACTTCTATGTGTTTAGTCCTAGAGTGACAGATCAGGTTTTTAGTTAGATTAATAGAACTAATGTTATCAATTAAAATTCTAGTGTTACTAAAATTTAATTGAAAGTCTTGGAGAGTGTGCTTCATCCAAAGAAGTTGAGCAACACACTCACCCATTGCAAGGTACTCAGCTTTGGTGGTAGACAAGGCAACACTATGTTGCTTTTTACTACACCAGCTGACTAGACTCGAGCCTAGGAGTTAGCAACATCCACTCGTGCTCTTCCTATCGAGTTTACTACCGGCATAATCCGAGTCGGAGTTGCCGATTAGTTCGAACTCGCTCGATCTAGGGTACCAAATACCTACGTTTAGTGTTCCTTTTAGGTACCTAAAAATTCATTTGACTAGCGTTAGGTGCGACTCCTTTGAGTAAGATTGAAATCTCGCACACATACTTACTGCGAACAATATATCCGATCGACTCACAGTTAAGTAAAGAAGGCTAGCTATCACGCTCCTATAGTACTTTAAATCGATTGCTTTGCCTTCTAAGTCTTCTCCTATACTTACGTTAGTTGCCATTGGTGTATTAATTTCCTTAGTATTTTGCATTCCAAATCTATTAATTGATTCCTTAGCATATTTACGTTGGTGTAAGTAAATTCCTTCCCTAGTTTGTTTTATTTGTAAGCCTAAGAAAAAGATAAGTTCTCCTACTAAGTTCATTTTTAATTCACTTTCCATTAGTGAAATGAACTCATTTAATAAGGTTGTATTAGTTGTACCAAAAATTATGTTGTCTACATAAAGTTGTGCAATAAAGATCTCTTTTCCTATGGATTTTACAAAAAAGGTTGAATCAACTAAACCTTGATTAAATCCCTTAGACTTAAGGTAAATTGAAAGTCTTTCATACCAAGCTCTAGGAGCTTGCTTTAATCCATATAAGTCTTTTCTAAGTTTGAAGACATGGTCGAGTTTGTCTAGACTTTCAAATCCATGTGGTTGGCTAACATAAACCTCTTCCTTAATAAACCCATTCAAAAATTCTGACTTAACATCCATTTGAAATAATTTGAAACCTCAATGTGTAGCGTAGGCTAATAACATTCTAATCGATTCAAGTCTAGCTATGGGTGCATATGTTTCATCATAGTCTAACCCCTCTACTCGACTAAATCCTTTAGCAACTAACCTAGCCTTATTCCTAACAACATCTCCTTTATCATCAAGTTTGTTTCGAAATACCCACCTTGTTCCAATTATTGTTTTTCCCTTAGGTAGGGGTACTAATTCCCAAACTTGACTCCTAGTAAATTGAGCTAACTCTTCTTGCATGGCTATAATCCAATCAGGGTCAAGAAGAGCTTGTTCAATTATTTTGGGTTCAATTTTTGAAATGAGTGAAATTTGGCTTAGGTTTCTATAGGATGCTCTAGTTCGAACCCCTAGATTAGGATCACCTATTACTTGATCAATAGGATGATTTGCTTGTAACCTAGATTGATTTGGGTTAGGATTTATACTAGACTTGTTTTGATGGTTAGGTTCAGGTCTAGCATCATTTTCAATTTGTTCATTGATCAATTTGACTTCGGGTTTTGGGGTTTTGCTTTTTTCATAAAATACTACGTTGATTGTTTCTTCTATTTTTAGAGTTTCATCATTATACACTTTATATGCTTTACTAGTGGTTGAGTATCCTAGAAAGGTTCCGGTACTAGTTTTAGAGGTGAATTTCCCTAAGTAATCCTTAGTGTTTAATATGTGTACCCTACATCCAAAAACCCTAAAATACTTAATGTTTGGTAATTTTTCATAATAGATTTCATATGATGTTTTAAGGTGTCTTCTAACTAGTAGAATCCTATTTTGAACATAGCAAGTCGTATTGATCACTTCTGCCCAAAACCTATTAGGTAGGTTGTACTCATTCAACATGGTTCTAGTGGCTTCTTGCAAGGTTCTATTTTTACGTTCAACTAGATCGTTTTGTTGAGGGATCCTAGGGCAGGAGAACTCATGGTGGTACCCATTTTGGTTACAAAAGTCAGTGAACCTATGGTTTTCGAATTCACCACCATGATCACTTCTAATTCTCTTTATCTTAAGATTCTTTTCATTTTATATTAATTTGCATAGATTGGTGAGTTGATCTAAGGGTTCACTTTTATGTTTTAAAAACTTAACCCATGTGACCCTAGAGTAGTCATCGACTATAACTAGATAGTATCGGCTTCCATTTAGTGACTTGACTCCATGAGAGTCAAAGAGGTCTAAGTTGTAGGAACGATGGTGGCCGGCTAGAGGGGGGGGTGAATAGCCCTCTTTCGTCGTATGAGCAGAAGTCATTCTTAATTGTCTACAAGTAACGTTAGCACAAGCGGAAAATATAAAGCAAAGACAATTAAGAACAAACAAAAGATAAACAATGCTAACAAGACAATATAACGTGGTTCATGGCCTTGCCGCTAATCCACCGTCCGATTCGTCTCCGGTGAATCACTCCGCAACCAATCCACTATTGGTCTCTCCCTTTACAACAAGAGATCACTCCTTCTTTTACAATAAATATGAAAGAAAACTAGAAGAAGGAGTTTGAGCTTTGTGGGGCACTTAGTAGGATGTTTAGAGCATGAGCATTACCCATCTACAAGCCCCCACCCTCTTTTTTTATAGAGAGGAAGCAATTCTTCCCGTTGAGCACTATTAGTCGACTGATGCTTTCATCAGTCGATTGATGCTTTCATCAGTCGATTGATGTCGACTCCAACGGCTTCTGACCAGGCCAGATTCACGGGATCCGCGATCGATTTTCCAACAGTCATATGATCAGTCGACTGATGCTTTCATCAGTCGACTGATGTCGACTTCCAGTCGAGTGACCCGCGAGCTCGACTAGCTTCTGTGCCCGTGCATAGTGTTATCAGCCAACTGCTTCCCTTAAGCAGTCGACTGATGTCGACTTGATCCAGCAGCTAACACCAGTCAATTGCCGATCGACTTAGAGCAGTCGACTGCCATGTCATGGCAGTCGACTGGTGATGGACAAAACTCAAACCTTACATCCGTTTGAGCTTCCGGTGGTCGGGTAAACCTCAACCCTTGCGGTCGAGCCTCCGACACGCAGCCATTCGACCAAGTTCACCTAATAAGCTACTTACAATTCACTCATTCTTTCATCTCACTTGAAGTCCCTCGCCGAAGCTCTCTTCGTTTGCGGCCATGTCCCTCGGCAGCATCAGTCACACGACTCTGCAATGCTCCTTCACGTCTCTTGCCCTCGAAGTCTGCTTCCTTGGCTTCGCTTCAAGTCATCTCGTCCGGTGGTCCCTCAGCAGCATCAAGCGCATGGCTCTGCATTGCTCTTTCTCTGACTCAAGCACGAGGTTGTGAGTGATGACACTTGCCTAAGCTCCATGTGTGAATTACTAAGTCCTACAAGACTCCAACGCACATATCAAATCCAATCACCCTAACTTAAACCCTTTGCCACACACATCAAAACCATATCCCATGGGTTGATTGCCCTAACAATCTCCCCCTTTTTGATGTGTGGCAATCCGTTTAAGTTAGGTAAACAAATAACAATAAACATAAGCAAGGAAAGCATGTAAGTAAAAACATGAGTATACAACTCCCCCTTAAACATGCAACTCCCCCTTAAGACATGCTAAACTTCCTTATTAGCATGATTAACTTAAACTTCCCTATTTCTCCCCCTTTGACACCATCAAAAACATTATCTAAATGTTATAATCCAAGGTATCAACTCTAAGGAGGAAAAATATCAAAAAAAAAAAAAAAAAAAAAACCTGATAAAATCAGGTTACTGTTCTCGTGCACAGTACATCAGTCGATTGGTTCAGACTACCAGTCGACTGGCATGCAAAATACAGGTTTTTTGATTTTTTCTGGACGAAATTCAGAAAAGCATTAGAAATTCCAAAAAAAATCAAAAAATCATGAAATTTTGAAAACACATTTCTTTTAAAGTCCTTTATCAGTGAAAAATGAGTTTTCATGAAAATTACTTATATTTTCAATGATTTGCTAGGAATCCAAAAGTTTCAAAAGCAACTAGTTTTTGATCAAATTTGTATCAATGTTAACACCTAGTTTTGCTTTAGTTTGTTTCAAAACAAGAAAGCACATATTTTAAAGTAAGAAATTGTTTCGAAAACATATGAAATATCCAACCATGATCTTTGGGAAATATGTCTATGAATTTAACATAAGCCTTCCCCATGATTGGTCTATTATTGCTATTTTGATACTTAAAATGACCATCTAAATGCCATAGGCATTAGTGAACCATTTGTATCATCCTATCATCTCACCCATACTATGTTTTCAATCAAGGTTATCCTTATGGTGAATGTGAGATGTTCCTAAAGGTATTTATGTACTTAACCTTCAAATTCATGCAATTCTACCCATGGTTAAGTATCACTCTAAAAACCAACATGATCATAAAGACATATATGTATTGATTTCATATTATGATCATGAAACAAATGTATTAATCAAATTGTGATCATGCATTTGGCATAAAATCATGATAAAAAGTCAAACATTACCCAAGGCATGATTTAAAACCTTATTGCCCATGGTTATATATCAAATGTTAGGATCATAAATCATGACAATTACATTAACTATCATGATTTAAGCATTATTATCAATTTATGTGCACATTATCATCACTCAACACTATTTCAAAAATTAAGTCCCGCCATCCTAAGTCAACCAAATAATAATATATAAGTAAAATCTTTATGGTTGACTAACCTAGGGTTTTCCTAACCCTTAAGGATGGATTTAGGAACTCAATACAAGTTCTTTCCTATGGGGTTCACTAAATATTCCTTAGGGATCCATTTTCTAGCAATTATCTTATTTTTGCTTTGACCCCTAGCTATCAAACATTTATAGACCTTTTCATTAGTTTTTCCCTTATATCCTAGGCCTTTCTTATTGAAGCTTGCCCTTTGGCTCCCTATAATCATGTTAAGGGTGTTGGAGCCAATGGTGAATTTTTCTAGGGCTTTGGTCAAATGGTCTACCTTTTCCCTTAAGACCCTATTTTGCTCAATGCATGCATCATTAACATCAAAAGGCATATAGTCATGTGAGCATGCATCATCATTATTAACATTTAAACATGCTTGTTCTAATTTATTTTCTAGATCCTTAATTTGATCAAGCATACATTTGTTCTTTTTCTTAGCCCTAAATAAATCCTTAGTAAGGCTAGAAATCATGGAAACTATTTTATTTGGTGAGAGATTCATTACCATAGTCTCCATGTCTTCTTCTTCTTCGGATGAAGAGGATGATGATGAGCCTCCCCCTTCACTAGAGCTCTCCTCACTAGTGCTTGATCTTTCTTGTTCGAAGGAGGAGGTGTCTAGATCATCAAACGCCATTAGAGCCAAGTTTGTGACAAAGACGTTTTCTTCCTCCGATGATGAGGAAGGGTCATCCCAAGTCCTTGCTTTGAGTGCTTTGGCCTTCCCTTTTTCTTTGGCCTTCTTCTCTTCTTCCTTTTTCTTCTTGCTCCCCTTCTTCTTTTCTTCTTTCTTCTTCCTCTCTTCTTTGCTCTTGTTCAAGAGGGGACACTCATCTCTTATATGTCCCTCTTGTTGGCAATTGTAGCATATGATCTTCTTCTTGTACCTTCTTCTATCATAAGATTTGTTAAATTTTAAATTTCTTAAAGCACGCCTTACTTTCTTTACCATATAAGCATCTTCATTGCTATTCATGGAGGATGATGAGGATGCTTCATTGGATGAGGAGAGAGTCTCTATCTTCTTCTTCTTCCCTTTGTTGGCTACCAAGGCTACTCGTCTTGATGGCTTGATGCTTGATTCTTCACTTAACCCTTCAAGCCTTGTTTCATGGAGCTCCATGGTTGAGAAGAACTCCTCCAAGGTGCTAACTTCTAAATTCTTCGACATGTAGAAGGAGTCCACCATTGAGCTCCATTTCGATGACCGGGGAAAAGCATCGATTGCTTTCATGAGCATATCCCGGTTCGAAAGTTTTTCTCCTACACTTGTTAGCCCAATTAAAATTTCTTTAAACCTAGAATGTAATGAGGTTACCTTTTCTCCCTTTTCAAGTTTAATATTTGATAGTTGGGAGCGGAGGAGGTCTCTCCTTGCAAGCTTGGCCTCCAAGGTACCTTCATGAAGCTCTACTAGCCTCTCCCACATCTCTTTAGCACTTGCACACTCTTCAATCCGGTTGATCTCTTATTGGGGGAGTACATTGTACAAGTGATGCTTGGCCTTCGAATTTGCCAAGTACTCCTCTCTTTGTCTCTTTGTCCATCTTGTCTTCTCTATTTGCTCCCCATCTTCATCCCTAGGTATCTCGAAACCATTTTCCATTATTAATAGAATTTCGAAATCGGTTTTGAAAAATACCTCCATTCTCGTTTTCCACCAAGAGAATTCTCCCTCGAACTTTGGTGGGTGAATGTTGGAGCCGACCATCCTTGATTGTGCTTGTTGCGGCAGTTAGTCCGTTGACAAGCGCCTTGGCTCTGATACCACATGTAGGAATGATGGTGGCCGGCTAGAGGGGGGTGAATAGCCCTCTTTCGTCATATGAGTGGAAGTCGTTCTTAATTGTCTACAAGTAACGTTAGCGCAAGCGAAAAATATAAAGCAAAGAAAATTAAGAACAAAAAAAAGATAAACAATGCTAACAAGACAATATAACATGGTTCACGGCCTCACCGCTAATTCACGGTCCGATTCGTCTCCGGTGAATCACTCCGCAACCAATCCACTATTGGTCTCTCCCTTTAGCCCAAGCAAGGTGGAGGTAAACCTTTACAACAAGAGATCACTCCTTTTATAATAAATATGAAAGAAAACTAAAAGAAGGAGTTTGAGCTTTGTGGGGCACTTAGTAGGATGTTTAGAGCATGAGCATTACCCATCTACAAGCCCCCACCCTCTCTTTTTATAGAGAGGAAGCAATTCTTCCCGTTGAGCACTATCAGTCGACTGATGTCGACTCCAACGGCTTCTGACCAGGCCGAGTTTGCGGGATCCGCGGCCGATTTTCCAACAGTCATATGATCAGTCGACTGATGCTTTCATCAGTTGACTGATGTCGACTGATGCTTTCATCAGTTGACTGATGTCGACTTTCAGTCGAGTGACCCGCAAGCTAGACTATCTTCTGTGCCCGTGCACAGTGCTATCAGTCGATTGCTTCCCTTAAGCAGTCGACTGATGTTGACTTGATCTAGCAGCTAACACCAGTTGATTGCCAATCGACTTGGAGCAGTCAACTTCCATGTCATGACAGTCGACTGGTGCCGTGCAAAACTCAAACCTTACATCCGTTTGAGCTTTCGGAGGTCAGGTAAACCTCAACCCTTGAGGTCGAGCCTTCGACACTCAGCCATTCAGCCAAGTTTACCTAATGAGCTACTTACAATTCACTCATTCTTTCATCTCACTTGAAGTCCCTCGCCGAAGCTCTCTTCGTTCGTGGCCACGTCCCTCGGCAACATCAGGCACACGAATCTGCAATTCTCCTTCACGTCTCTTGCCCTCGAAGTCTGCTTCCTTGGGTTCACTTCAAGTCATCTCGCCCGATGGTCCCTCCGCAGCATCAAGCGCATGGCTCTGCAATGCTCCTTCTCTAACTCAAGAATGAGGTTGTGAGTGGTGATACTTGCCTAAGCTCCATGTGTGAATTACTAAGTCCTACAAGACTCCAACGCACATATCAAATCCAATCACCCTAACTTAAACCCTTTGCCATACACATTAAAACCATATCCCATGGGTTGATTGCCCTAACATAAGTGTAGGAGCTCAAGTACACTTATAGTTCTTTTTTGATTAGTTATTTGATGTGAAGTCCTAGTTTGTTTACCATGTTGACAACCATTACAAATTTTTTTTCTAGATTATTTAGGTTGGGTAGACCTCTAACTAAGCCACTCTGACTCATTTTGTTTATGAGTCTAGGATGGGAGTGGCCGAGTCATCGGTGCCACAACCATGATTCCTCTTGCTGTGTCATCAGACACTTAGTTGAGGAGTTAGGTAAATTGATTGTGTAAATGTTACTATTCCTAGTTCCCTTAAGTATAGTTTTTGAGGTATCACAATTTTTAATTAGGCATTCATTTTCTAAGAAGATGACCTTATAGTTATTGTCATACAATTGACTAACACTAAGGAGATTAAATTCAAAATGTTCAACTAAAAGTACTTGATGAATTATGAAGTTCGAGTTTAGCTCAATATCACATGATCCGATGATTTTGAGCTTTCCGTTGTTTCTGAATGCTACCGATCCTTGATTTTTAAATCTGAGCTTCAAAAACTTTAGTTGGTCTCCGGTCATATGTCGGGAGTACCCATTGCCCAACATCCATTGATCCTACACATATAGTAGTTGAATCGGATATTGGAATTTTAAGATTTGTTTGAAAGTCTTTTAATCCTAGGAATCATCTCACCCTTTCTACATGATCAAACATGTTAACCTTATATGTTTTATGAGATGACCTCAATTTTAACTTGATTAAATTTAGTGATTTGAAGATAATCAACCTTGGGATAGATTCGGATTTAACCCTTAAATCGTTAAGTAGACTTTTCGAGAAAATGACTTTCAGGTTATGACGAGGCATAGAGGCCTTCTTTGATCAGAAAAATGGCCACTTCTTTAGACAAAGCCAATTTCAATAAAATATTTACTTAAGTCAGTTAGAGTCACTTTTTGGTCTAACTAGTTTAGGATGTGGCGAGGTAGCTTCAACTAGTTCAACTTAGCTGAGTGTACCAAGCTAGATACACCTTATCTAACTCGGACACACAAGACCTCATTTCCCTAACGTACTATCATCTCGCCGTGTCTTGATATTATTTTATCAAGGATGACTAACTATTGATTTTATCTAGCCGTTATAAAAGTTAAAACAAAAAATTAACTAAGCATGCAAAACTAAATCAAGAAGTAGAGCAAACAAGTTTAGTAGTAGCTCCCCCTGGACCATTGAACCGATGTGGTCTTTCCACGTAGTGGATTTGGTCCTTGGGAACCCAATACTTGGTGGATCCTTATTGAGAATTCAAAAAGGTCTTAGGGACCCATGCTTAGACTTTTTGTCTATTTCGATTTACAATTGATATATATGATTTATTCGTTGTGGTTGATCTCAATTTGAGTCCGTCATTATTATACACGACCCTTTGTGATCCAACTAGTAGGTCAAGACCCTTGGACCTCAAAGTAAACCTTTCTAATGATTTCCTAAGGTCTTGGACTTGTCCTTTCAAGAGAGAGTTCTCTTCTTCAAGTTTTTCAACTTGAGTTGAGTTCTCTGTTGGATCGATTTGAGCGCTAGAGGGGGGGGGTGAATAACGCAAAAAAATTTTCTCGAATTCGTACGATTAAAAAAAGAGTGCGTAGCGGAAAAGTAAATAGAACACTTTTGTTTTTACTTGGTTCACAACCTTCACCTGCTAATCCAAGGCCCTAATGGTCCTAGACTGTGTACGGAGGGCAAATCACTAAAATACTCCTCCTCGTTGGAGGTAGGAGTAAGCGAGTACAAGAAAAAGCACAAACTCAAGGTAGAGGGACACTCCCCCTCTCCTCGTTACGATAAAAAGCTTCGAGACAAAAAACTAATACAAGAATTTAAAATAGACGAAGTAAATTAAGCTTATACCGACGAAAGAAGAATAAGAACTCAATCTTTGATCATCAGAATATTAGAACTTCATTGTCGTAGAGTCGTCGGAGAGTCGCGGCATTTCGGAGGCTTTTGGAGAGCTTTTTGATGATTAAAATGGTGTGGAGAACCCCTTCTTTTATAGCCTTAAGAAACCCTAATCATTGAGATGAAGTTTCATGAGGTGATGCCACCTAGCCCTTGAAAAATGGTGATAAGATTTGACTCTCTTCGAGGATGATCCTTGACCATCAGTCGACTGATGCCAACATCAGTCGACTGAAGTAAGCTGGAAGTCGACTAATCCTCAGGATTTTTTACTGAATTGAAAGTTAGCTCGAAAATGAAACATATATAAGTGAGTTCGATGACCACTTACTGTCCGATCTCGACATAGACCTTCCATGGGATGTCTTAGTCGGATCGTTGCCTAAGGATGCCCTCGTACAGAGGACACAACCTTACTTACACTCACTCACACGAGCTTACCTCAACCTTTACCTTTGAAGCTTCATTTCCGGTCATCACCTGAGTTCTTCGGCTCCCTCCGAAGTCCTCCCGGTGTCATCTGACCACCACGGTTTCCTCCGAATGTCGCTGACCTTCAACTTAGCTTAGCATTCTTGCACACTTGGTTCAACTCGTGAGATAACAAAAAGAACTTAACTTTGTGTATTTGCTATAATCAAAACTCAGGTTCGATTCAGGTGCCTATTGCACCAACAATCTCTCACTTTTTGATCTATGACAAACCCATACAAAGTTAAGGAAATAAATCGAATGTATTAAGTGAATTGACTATCATGAATATGCATGAATATGAAATTTAAAAAAAGTGTTCTTAACTTCTCAAGTTAAGTAGGAGTATGAGTAAAACTCTTTTTCAAGTGCTCCCCCTTGAGGAATCCTCCCCCTTGACCGAGGGTGAGTACTTGAAAAGGGTCTTAACCCTCCCCCTTGATGTTTGTTACTTTAAAGAGAGTTCAGTAATCAAAATTACTTAATATTGGCCATAGTGTTTAAGATAAGTTTAAGTTAAGAGATTAAAAATTGATTTCTTAACCTTGGCCTTTCTCCCCTTATTTTAATTAAGAAGGTTAAGTTCTAAAAATTAAGTAAACATTTACTTAACTTGGGCCATTAGAAGATACATAATATTTTCTCCCCCTTTTGCCATAAGTCAAAAAGAGCGGGGGCTTTTGGAAAACATAAGTCGTAAAGTAAGTTTTAAGTCCAAGCATGTTTCAAACAAATTTTGAAAATATTAGTTTAAACATAAGCTCATCTACTTGGATGTTCCACTCTATTTGACTCGATTGATATGAAATAATCAACAAGTCCTGATTAGAGTTGGTTAATTTATGTAATTATACTCCGTGGTTCATGTCAATGCACTAAATCTACATCTGGAACTAGGAGTAAGGTCCTAACATCTCACGCTCATCTACATGGCTAAGTACACAAACACATTAGTCCTATGTGTTGTGAGATGTATTGAATCCTTAAATCTATAGGTACATGATATCTAGGGTAAGCCCTAAGCTAGTTCTATTAACATGAAAAGCAAGTAATAGAGTATAAAAAAAATGTAAGTCCTACTCTATTACGCACATGCCCAATTTTTGTCTTAGTAGACTAAATTCGGCTTCGGGTAGCAGCTTGGTAAAAAGATCACCTAGGTTTGACTTGGATTCCACATATTCGAGTTGAATGGTTCCGTTAGCTACGTGTTCTTGAATAAAGTGGTGTTTAACTTCTATATGTTTGGTCCTAGAGTGACATATAGGGTTCTTGGTTAATTTGATTGAGCTAATATTATCTATGTGAGTTTTAATATTGTTGAAGTTTAAGTTAAAGTCTTAGAGAGTGTGCTTCATCTAAAGAAGATGAGCCACACACTCACCCATTGTGACGTATTCGGCTTCGGTGGTAGATAAGGCAACACAGTGTTGCTTTCTATTGTACCAACTCACTAGACTTGAGCCGAGAAGTTGACAGCAATCACTCGTGCTCTTTCTATCAAGTTTACTACCGACATAGTCAGAGTCGGAGTAGCCGATTAGTTCGAACTCGGTCGATCTAGGGTACCAAATACCTACGCTTAGCGAGCCCTATAGATATCTAAGGATACGCTTAACTAATGTTAGGTGAGACTCCTTAGCACAAGTTTGGAACCTTGCGCACATACTTACTGCGAATAATATATTGGGTCGACTTGCAGTTAAGTAAAGGAGACTCCCTATCACGCTCCTATAGTATTTTAGGTCAATAGGTTTTCCGTCTACATCTTCTCCTATATTAACATTTGTTTCCATGGGTGTATTAATGATTTTAGCATTTTGCATTCCGAATCAGTTAATTAATTCCTTAGCATATTTTTGTTGATGTAAATAGATTCCTTCTTTAGTTTGTTTAATTTGTAATCCTAGAAAGAAATTTAATTCTCCTACTAAGTTCATTTCAAATTCACTTTCCATGAGTGAAATGAACTCGTTTAGTAGGATCGAATTAGTGGTTCCAAATATTATGTCATCTATGTAGATTTGGGCTATAAAAATTTCTTTGCCTACAGATTTTATAAAAAGGGTTGGGTCGACTAAGACTTGGCTAAACCCTTTGGACTTAAGGTATACAGAAAGCCTCTCATACCAAGCTCTAGGAGCTTGTTTTAGTCCATATAAAGCTTTCTTGAGTTTAAACACATGGTCGGATTTATCTAAGCTTTTGAATCCTGGGGGTTGACTAATGTACACTTCTTCCTTAATAAGTCCATTCAAGAATGTTAACTTGACATCCATTTGAAATAATTTAAATCCTCGATGTGCAGCATATGCTAACAACATTCGGACGGATTCTAATCTAGCTATGGGGGAATAGGTTTCATCGTAATCTAACCCTTTTACTTGGCTAAACCCTTTTGCGACCAATCTCACTTTGTTTCTAACTACTTCACCTTTGTCATCAAGTTTGTTTCGGAAGACCCACCTTGTTCCAATAATTGATTTATCTTTAGGTGGTGGTACTAATTCCCAAACTTCATTCCTAGTAAAGCTCTTCTTGCATTGCAATAATCCATTCGAGATCAAGAAGAGCTTGTTCAATTGACTTGGGTTCGATTTTCGAAATCAAGGAAATTTGACTAAGAAAGTTTGAACCCCTAGGTTAGGATCACCTATCACTTGGTCGATAGGATGATTTGATTGAACTCATGGATTAGGATCACCTATCACTTAATCGATAGGATGATTTATTTGAACTCTAGGTTGACTCGGGTTAGGATTAATACTGGACTCGATTTCATGGTCAGAGTCGAGTCTGGTATGAGTTGATTCGTAAGTTGGTTCTACTACGAGTTTTGTGGGTTCATGTCTTTCATTGAATACTACATTAATGGTTTCCTCACTTTTAAGGGGGTCATTGTTATATACCCTATAGGCTCTACTCATAGTTGAGTAACCTAGAAAGATTCCGGTGGAGGTTTTGAATGTGAACTTTCCTAGGTAGTCCTTAGTGTTTAGGATATGTACCTTACACCCAAATACCCTAAAGTATTTGATGTTAGGTACTTTATCATGGTAGATTTTGTATGAGGTCTTAAGGTGCCTCTTTACCATTAGGATTCTATTTTGGACATAACAAGCCATACTAACAACTTCTGCCCAAAACCTATCGGGTAGGTTATATTCGTTCAACATGGTCCTAACGACTTCTTATAGGGTTCTATTTTTCCCCTCGACTAGGTCATTTTGTTTTGGGGTTCTAGGACATGAGAATTCATGGTGGTATCCATTTAGGTTACAAAAATCTATGAACCTGTGGTTTTCGAATTCACCACCATGATTGTTTCTAAGTATTTTAATGTTAAGGTTCTTTTGGGTTTCGATTAATTTAAACAAGTTAATGAGTTCGTCTAAGGTATCACTTTTGTGTTTAAGGAGCCTAACCCAGGTAAACCTAGAATAGTCGTCAATTATGACTAAGCAAAATTGACTCCCATTAAGTGACTTGGCTCCATGAGAATCAAATAGGTCCATGTGTAGAAGCTCAAGTACACTTTTGGTTCGTTCTTGATTAGTTAGTTGATGTTGTGCCTTAGGTTGTTTACTTTGTCGACAAGCATTAAAAATTTTATTGTCTAAGTTGTTAAGGTTAGGCAAACCTCTGACTAAGCCACTCTGACTCATCTTGTGAATGAGTCTTGGGTGCGAGTGACCAAGTCGTCGGTGCCACAACCACGATTCCTCTTGCTGTGTCATAAGACACTTGGTTGAGGAGTTGGGTAAGTTAATTGTGTAGATGTTGCTATTCCTAGTTCCTTTAAGTATTGTTTTAGAGGTTTCATTTGTTTTAATTAAGCATTCATTTTATAAGAATATAACCTTATAGTTGTTATCACACAATTAACTTACACTAAATAAATTGTATTGAAAATCTTCAACTAATAAAACATTGTGAATTGTGAAATTAGAATTTAGCTCAATATCACCTGATTCGATGATTTTGAGCTTGCCGTTGTTTCCGAAAGCTACCGATCCTTGTCGTTTGAATTTAAGCTTTGAAAATTTAAGTTGGTCTCGTGTCATATGTTGGGAGCACCCACTATCCAATATCCATTGATCCTACACATAAGGTAGTTGGATCGGATATTGGAATTTAAGGTTTGGTTGAAGATTATTGGTCCTAGATCATCTCACTCATTTCTACATGATCAAGCACGATACCCTTATGTGTTCTTGTGAGATGACTTCAATTTTACTTGATTAACTTTAATGAATTGAAGTTAGTCAACCTTGGGTTAGATTCGGATTTAATCCTAAGCTCGTCAAGTCACCTTTTCAAGAAATTAGATTCCAGGTTGTGGCGAGACACAGAGGCCTTCTTTGATCAGAACAACGACCACTTCCTTAGACAAAACCAAGTTCGAGAAAATAATAACTTGATTCACCTAAGATCACCTCCTGGTCTAACTAGTTAAGTGTTGGGGTTGATCCGTGAGGGGAAACTTCGCTTCCCCTTCGCCTCGGTTGCTTGACCATGGTGATCCCTTCGATGTCCCCGGATTAAAAATTTAATCCTAGACAAAAGGGATTCCCAAAGCAACCAAGTCATCGTCGTGCTATTCGTTTAGAGAGGTCACTTGAACAAACTAGTTGTTCAAGCGACCATCCTCTATTCTACGAGTAGCCGCGGAATAGACGATGTCCGGATCGCCGGTTTTTGTGTTTATACTCGGGATCCAAGTATTATTTAGCCATTTACAGAAATATAACATGCTCATAAATCAAAAATAAATACAAGCAATGAATAAATGAGAAAGAAGAATAGGTATACCTCCTAGTCTTCTAATGTATGACCTTCCTCCTTTTGGACGTCGTGTGGGCGACGATCCACCAAAAGTTGAAGCTCCTAGATCGCAACACTTCCTTCCTTGATCTTCCAAAGCAAGAGAAAGAATAGAAACAAGGATATTTACCTCCCTAAAACCAGCCAACAAGAAGCAAGGAGCCGGCCAACAAAAGAAGGAAAGAGAAGGAGTTTTGGGTGTGGCCGGCCAAAAGCTCCAAGGGAAGACCCTAAACCTTTGTTCCAGTGGCCAAGGAGAAGGAGAAGGCTTGTTTTGGACGCTGGCCAAGGTCTGGAAGGAAGAAGATGGGCGTCGGCAGCTTGGGGAAGAAGAACAACTAAGGAAAGACTTTCCTTAATAGGTGCCGCCCAAGCTCCAAACCCTAATTCCTAACCTTGCCGCCAACTCCAAAAACCCTAGCTCTCTTCAAATGTTCTCCACGCCAACTCCATGCCATCCTTTTATAGAGTTAGGGATAAGCCATGAATTAATCTCATCCATTGGTTCTAGGGATTTAATCTCAACCGTCGGATCTAGAGTTTTAATCTCAACCGTCGGATCTAGAGATTTAATCTCTACCTTTGGATCTCGAGATTTGTTTCTATCCTTTGGATCTAAGCATCATGAGGTGTTAATAGGCTACATTAGGGACCATGAGGAGGAGTTGGGTCTTGGCCACCCATGGATCAAGCCCACATAAAGTCCGATCCACTAATGATGATCCAATCCACTAAAGGTCCATCATTGATCTACCTCACCAACCCCCATATGATAATATGGGCTCCATATATTATTTGTACATTTTCTCCCCGTGTTTAAGATCTCGAATGTCCATCGATTAATTAATTTACTAACCATTAATTAATCAACATCTAACTCCTTGAGTAGTACCACTCAACCTTTTCATCATGCCGGACCAAGTCCACCTGCAGGGTTTATATGATGAACCTTATGAGCTCCTCAAGGGGACATCATCATCCTAATATATAGGACACGGTTTCCTCCTATAATCAACGGCACACCATATAAATAATATCATCTCCCAACTTACCGAGTCTATCGATTTAATCTATAAATCTCGCCCATTGGTGAATCAAAGAGATGAGTACCAAGTATATGTGCCCGTTATTATATCGGGATTAAGAGCATGTACTAAATAATATCTGAGGTCCGATTCGATTATGTAGTCAGCAATAAATCGAATCACCTCTTTTTTGGTCCTGCTCAATACACACAAAGTGCACTAGTGTGATTCTATGGTCAAGACAAACCAATACCAAATCACACTACAACCATTCTGATGGTTTGTCCAAAGCCATCTCGGTTGTGAGCCTTTACTTATACTTTACAAGGAGCCGATAACATGATCTCCCGTGTGACACCACACACCATGTTATCTACAATGTAACGTATTAGACAATATTGCATAACCATAAAAATATGCAAACAATGATCATGTGATTCTTATTTCAAAATAAAGATGTTCATACAAAAAAATAGACTTTTAAGTATACATCCCTACAATCTCCCACTTATACTAAAAGACTATGCTGTCCTCAAAGTGCCATACATCTGATCCCCATTCCCTCCACATGCCTATCAAAAGCTCTCGCCGGAAGGCCCTTAGTGAAAGGATCTGCCAGGTTATCCTCCGATGCAATCTTGGCCACAGCAACTTCTCCTCGCTTTACGATTTCTCGTATCAGGTGGTACTTGCGCTCTATGTGTTTACTAGCCTTATGGGCTCGTGGTTCCTTCGAGTTTGCAACTGCACCACTATTATCACAATAAATCGTGATAGTTCTGGGCAAACCAGGAATCACATCCAAGTCCATCAGGAAGTTCCTGAGCCATACAGCTTCTTTGGCCGCCTCAGAGGCTGCCACATACTCAGCTTCCATGGTGGAGTCTGCCACGCACTTCTGCTTGACACTCCTCCAAACAATGGCTCCACCTCCCAAAGTAAACACAAAACCTGAGGTAGACTTACTGTTATCCCTATCAGATTGGAAGTTGGAATCCGTGTAACCCACAGGGAGTAATTTGTCTGCCCGGTAGACCAGCATATAATCCCTAGTCCTTCTTAGGTACTTCAATATATGTTTTACCGCAGTCCAATGTCCTTGTCCTGGATTACTTTGATATCTGCTGACCATGCCCACGACAAAGCAGATATCTGGTCTCGTACAGAGCATCGCATACATGAGGCTTCCTACTGCCGAAGCATAAGGAACCGCCTTCATCTCCTCTATCTCCTCAGATGATCTAGGACACATCTCCTTAGATAGAGGTACTCCATGCCTGAAAGGTAGAAAACCCTTCTTGGAGTTCTGCATGCTAAAACGCTCTATAATCGTGTCTATGTATGAAGCTTGGGATAAGCACAACATCCTTTTCCTGCGATCCCTTATAACCTTGATCCCAAGGATGTGTCCCACCTCTCCTAAGTCCTTCATATCAAACTGTTTGGACAACCATACCCTTACGTCCGATAACACCTTGATATTGTTGCCAATCAACAAAATGTCATCTACGTATAGTACAAGAAATACCACTACGTTTCCGTCACATCTCTTGTATACACAAGACTCATCCGGACTTTGAATAAATCCATAAGACTGGATCACTTCATCAAACCGGATGTTCCAAGATCTCAAAGCTTGCTTCAATCCATAAATGGACCGATTAAGCTTACATACAAGATGCTCTTTGCCTTTAGCAATGAATCCCTCTGGTTGCTTCATGTAGATGTTTTCCTCAAGACTTCCATTAAGGAAAGCTGTCTTGACATCCATCTGCCACACCTCATAATCCATATGAGCTGCTATGCATAAGAGAATCCGGATAGATTTAAGCATGGCTACCGGCGAAAAGGTCTCCTCATAATCGATACCCTCTTTCTGAGTATACCCCTTCGCAACAAGCCTCGCTTTGAAGGTCTCAACCTTCCCATCTATTCCTCTCTTTCTTTTGTAGATCCACTTGCATCCAATGGTTTTTACACCATCGGGTGGTTCTACTAGCTCCCAGACCTGATTTGAATCCATGGATTCAATCTCAGCATTCATTGCACTCTGCCAAGATACTGCATCTTTATCTTGGATTGCCTCATCATATGTCCAGGGATCAGGTTCATGTTCGCCAGGGACCAAATCAGAAGATTCTCCCAAGAACATGAATCTATCAGGCTGTCTCACAACCCTCCCACTACGACGAGGTATCACCTGTGTATCCTCTGTGACACGCGGTGCAGTGACATGTGGTATATCCTCTTGTACCGGTGGTACTAAAGAAGTGACTTCCCCTTTTAGCTCCTCAAGAATAATTTTACTCTTGGGCTTGTGGCTCATCACATAGTCTTCCTCTATAAATCTGGCGTTCGTGCTAACGATCACCCTCTGATCTCTAGGACTATAAAACAATCCACCCTTTGTTCCTCTGGGATAGCCAACGAACAATCGTACTTCTGTACGAGGTTCCAACTTACAAAGATTCGCTTCAAAGACATGTGGACTCCCCCATATCCGAATATGTCTTAGACTAGGCTTTCGCCCAGTCCACAACTCTGTGGGAGTAGAAGGCACTGATTTAGATGGAACCAAGTTCAGAATGTATACCGCCATATCTAGAGCATATCCCCAGAACGAATCTGGCAAGTCAGAATAACTCATCATCGATCTAACCATCTCCATAAGAGTCCTATTCCTTCGCTCACACACCATTCACTGGGTGTGCTGTAGTCAATTGGGATTGAATCCCCGCCTCCTCGATAAGTAGTTCCTAAACTCTCCCAAGAGGTACTCACCACCATGATCGATCGTAGTGTTTTGATACTTTTACCTTGACGCTTTCTCCACATCACCTTGAATTCTTTGAACTTGTCAAAGCATTCAGACTTCTGGCGATCGTAAATGTATCCATATCTTGAGTAATCGCGTCATAAAAGAGACGAAATACTCAAAACCACCTCTAGCCTAGATAGACATAGGACCACACAAATCAGAATGAACCAATTCTAACACATCTTTGGCTCTATACCCCTTGGCCTTAAAAGGCCTCTTGGTCATCTTACCCTCCAAGCAAGATTCACAAGTTGGGAGATCCTCCACCATTAATGAACCCAAAGGTCCATCAGCTATCAACCTTTGAATTCTGCTTAGGTTAATGTGACCAAGCCTAAGATGCCAAAGATATGTTTGGTTCATCTTCGAAGGTTCTTTTCTCTTATTGGAATTAGAAGATGAGTTATTAACTTCAATTTGTATCGTGGGAGATTTTGGTTCCAGTGTGTACAAATTTCCTATCAATGTACCCGAACAGATAATGTCCCTATTTCTTTTTATAACAACTCTGTCATTGAAAGAAATAGAATATCCATCCATAAATAATTTAGAAACTGAAATTAAATTCTTTCTAAATAAGGGTACATAAAGGCAATTCTTAAGAACCAAAAGTTTATTTTTCTCAAAAGATAAATGAACATCTCCCATCGCGCCACCTTCGTGGCATCGCCTAAGTACACTGCAGTAATCTCCCTCACCACATCGTCTGGTTTCTGGAACCCCGCAATGTATTGCGAGACATGATCGATGGCTCCGTATCACACACCGTCTTTGGTAGATAACACCGCTAAACATGTTTCAACGACTAGACCAAAAGATATACCTTTGTTCTTGCGGTTGGGGCGATCCTTCTTCCAGTTGTCTAGTCACACAAGTGAAGCACTTGCCTTTTGGCTTCTTCACCGCTCCCGAGTACTTCCCATCGCTTTGCCCCGATTTGTTGTTTCTTCTTCTTGCCTTTGGTTTAGAAGTAGAAACTTTCATCATCAAAGATGCTACCGAGCACTCGACGAAATAGTCCCTCTCCGCACCGGAGTTCTGCCGAAGTTCCGCCAATGAATACAACCTCTTGTTCATGTTGTAGTTGAGGCAAATCGCCAAAACTCCTAGGCAGAGATCGAGTATGATATCGACTGGTTTCCCATCGATCTCAAATTCCTAGGACCTCCACTCATTCAAATGAGCCATCATCTTGAGAACATGATCCTCACGGTGTTCCTCGATCATGGTGGTCGCCATCAAGTTTCATGGCTTCTTGCAGCTCGACTCGTGTCCAAAAAGCTCTTTGAGATTGAGCATCATCTCATAGGCGGTGGGCATGGCTTGATGTTGATGTTGGAGTACATTTGACATAGATGCCAAAATGTAACACCGTGCCATCTCATCGGCCTTGTTCCACTTCCTATAGCTCTCTCTCTCCTTTTCCCGTAATTATCTGCGGCTTGGGAGGGCACTCTTCGAGGAGTACATATTTGTATTCCTCGTCAAGACAATATCTAGATTCCTCTTCCAATCTACATAGTTGGGTCCAAAGAAGTTTGTTCTCTTTCAGTATCACAGCAAGTGGGTTGAAAGTCATTTTGAAAGAAAACCTAAGAATCACATAAATCAAAACATTAGATTTCAAAAAATTATTGATTCCTCAAACAATAAAATTTTTAAAATCAACCAACACCTCAAAACACCGAGAATATCGTATGCCACGATAGTGTGGATGTATACGAATTCTACATTTGTAAGAGGAGGTTTTTAGCCATTAATTTTACTATCTTGTCAACCTAACTTTTTGACAAGTAAAATTAATAGTTGGTTCCTCTTTGGCCCTACAAATAAAGGCAGTGACTCCGATGGGGAGGATACTTCTATTTGTATCTAAGTGTTCACCATTACTCGGTACCAAGGTAATTATCTTGGGTTATGTGCCTTACGATGGGCAAGTACACACGCTCCTTGATAATTTTCTATAACCATATTCGACCTTGTGATCCGCAAACAAACCCATCCGATGGGGAGGAAGGCACTCAGAGCCGACGCGCAAGTTTGTTTGCATCACTTGTCAAATTGTAATGGAGGCCGCGGGAATTTATAAAAATATCCCTCTCCCACTTAGTAATTTAAAATTGAGGAATTTTCCTAGCCTACGACATGCATATCTTAACAAAAAACAATAAATATGAAAAATAAATTATTTTCTAACTATTATGGCTTTTGTCTTCAATATGACTCTGTCAGATCGCTATCTCGCCCGCTTCTCCTCCTACGCCATGTACGAGCCATCCGAGATCCGAGCCGAGACTAAATCCTATTTTAATTTACATCCATCGATCCTATACTCCACGAGGAGTGTACATGAAATCTAGATCGAAAAGTAAAATAAAATAAATAGAGGCTAAACAATGCCGTATTTAATTTACAAAAACTAAATACTAGCCTCGTCAACCCCGAGGATTCAACAAAATAAACATTTACACACATACAATCACATACACACACATGCCATAATAGTCGGATCTTATGCCTGCAACCAAAGAGTTAAACTACGCATATCCTACTATTATCCGACACATATAATATATGAAAAAGTGCATAAAAATTAACCGAATCCTAAACACACAAAACCGGAAACCTTGGCTCTGATACCAATTGTTGGGGTTGATCCGTGAGGGGAAACTTCGCTTCCCCTTCGCCTCGGTTGCTTGACCATGGTGATCCCTTCGATGTCCCCGGATTAAAAATTTAATCCTAGACAAAAGGGATTCCCAAAGCAACCAAGTCATCGTCGTGCTATTCGTTTAGAGAGGTCACTTGAACAAACTAGTTGTTCAAGCGACCATCCTCTATTCTCTGAGTAGCCGCGGAATAGACGATGTCCGGATCGCCGGTTTTTGTGTTTATACTCGGGATCCAAGTATTATTTAGCCATTTACAGAAATATAACATGCTCATAAATCAAAAATAAATACAAGCAATGAATAAATGAGAAAGAAGAATAGGTATACCTCCTAGTCTTCTAATGTATGACCTTCCTCCTTTTGGACGTTGTGTGGGCGACGATCCACCAAAAGTTGAAGCTCCTAGATCGCAACACTTCCTTCCTTGCTCTTCCAAAGAAAGAGAAAGAATAGAAACAAGGATATTTACCTCCCTAAAACCAGCCAACAAGAAGCAAGGAGTATCCTTGCCGCCGGCCAACAAAAGAAGGAAAGAGAAGGAGTTTTGGGTGTGGCCGGCCAAAAGCTCCAAGGGAAGACCCTAAACCTTTGTTCCACCGGCCAAGGAGAAGGAGAAGGCTTGTTTTGGACGCTGGCCAAGGTCTGGAAGGAAGAAGATGGGTGCCGGCAGCTTGGGGAAGAAGAACAACTAAGGAAAGACTTTCCTTAATAGGTGCCGCCCAAGCTCCAAACCCTAATTCCTAACCTTGCCGCCAACTCCAAAAACCCTAGCTCTCTTCAAATGTTCTCCACGCCAACTCCATGCCATCCTTTTATAGAGTTAGGGATAAGCCATGAATTAATCTCATCCATTGGTTCTAGGGATTTAATCTCAACCGTCGGATCTAGAGTTTTAATCTCAACCGTTGGATCTAGAGATTTAATCTCTACCTTTGGATCTCGAGATTTGTTTCTATCCTTTGGATCTAAGCATCATGAGGTGTTAATAGGCTACATTAGGGACCATGATGAGGAGTTGGGTTTTGGCCACCCATGGATCAAGCCCACATAAAGTCCGATCCACTAATGATGATCCAATCCACTAAAGGTCCATCATTGATCTACCTCACCAACCCCCATATGATAATATGAGCTCCATATATTATTTGTACATTTTCTCCCCGTGTTTAAGATCTCGAATGTCCATTGATTAATTAATTTACTATACATTAATTAATCAACATCTAACTCCTTGAGTAGTACCACTCAACCTTTTCATCATGCCGGACCAAGTCCACCTGCAGGGTTTACATGATGAACCTTATGAGCTCCTCAAGGGGACATCATCATCCTAATATATAGGACACGGTTTCCTCCTATAATCAACGGCACACCATATAAATAATATCATCTCCCAACTTACCGAGTCTATCGATTTAATCTATAAATCTCGCCCATTGGTGAATCAAAGAGATGAGTACCAAGTATATGTGCCCGTTATTATATCGGGATTAAGAGCATGTACTAAATAATATCTGAGGTCCGATTCAATTATGTAGTCAGCAATAAATCGAATCACCTCTTTGTTGGTCCTACTCAATACACACAAAGTGCACTAGTGTGATTCTATGGTCAAGACAAACCAATACCAAATCACACTACAACCATTCCGATGGTTTGTCCAAAGCCATCTCGGTTGTGAGCCTTTACTTATACTTTACAAGGAGCCGATAACATGATCTCCCATGTGACACCACACACCATGTTATCTACAATGTAACGTATTAGACAATATTGCATAACCATAAAAATATGCAAACAATGATCATGTGATTCTTATTTCAAAATAAAGATGTTCATACAAAAAAAATAGACTTTTAAGTATACATCCCTACATTAAGGATACGGCGAGGTAGCTTCAGCTAGTTCCACTTAGTCGAGTGTACCAAGCTAGATACGCCTTATCTAGCTTGGACACACGGGACTTCGCTTTCCTAGCGTACTATCATCTTGTCGCGTCCTAGTACTATGTTGTCAAGAATTGACTAGTTATAGGTCCTATCTAACCATTCTAAAATTAAAAAGAAAAATACCTAAGTATGCAAAGTCTAATTAATAGCACAAACAAATTTTGTACTAGCTCCCCCTGGACACTTGAATCAGTTTGGTCTTTCCACATAGTGAATTTGGTCCTTGGGAACCCAGTACTTGTTTGATCCTAATTTAGAAATCAAAACGGTCTTAGGGACCCATGCTTGGACATGTTTTTCATTTTGACTTACAATCGACATATACGACTTGTTAGTCGTATTTGAGCTAATCCCAAGCTCGGTCTTGTTGTACATGGCCCTTTGCGATCCAAGTAAGAGGTCAAGTCCCTTGGATCCCAAAGTGAACCTTTCCAACGTATACCTAAGATCTTCGACTTGACTTTTCAAAAGTGAGTTCTCAACTTCGATCTTTTCAACTCGAGTTGAGTCCTCCTTTTGAAGTTGGCTAGTTGAAGAGGTTAGGGAGACCTCGTGTTTAAGGAGTTTAACCTTCTCAACTAAGGTCTCAACCTTGTACTCGGACTTAGCTAACTTTCTAGTTAAGAATTTAATTGCATTGTATAAAGTGCTAAGCAAAGATCGACTTACCTTAAGTGACCCTTTTGAACCGGATGTGTATCCGTAGCTTGTCTTGAATAGCGACTTGTCGTCGGATCTGGACTCGGACTCTTCCTCGGGTTCGAAGTCTTGTTCGGGCTCGATCGGCTTGGCCATGAAGACGAGATCGTCGTCTTCCTCCTCTAACGATTCTTCCCAAGTAGCGTTAAGTGCTTTCTTGGACTTGGGTGCTTTGTTCTTGAGTTTCGGACACTCCGACTTGATGTGTCCGAACCTGTTACATTCAAAGCATCTAAAATTAGAATTAGGTTTAGATTTACCTTGATTGATGGGTCATCTTCATCTCTTGATCATCTTCCGAACTAGATTCACTAGTTCAATTTCCATCTTGGGGTCTACCTCCGACTCGTACTCGTCCTCTTCCTTGGTGGGTGGTTTGGTTGCGGGCTTCTTCCTCGAACCTGCAAGTAAGGCAATACCTTTCTCGGGAACCAAATTAGACTGTTCATGGAGTTCAAATTCAGAAAATAATTCATCTAGTCTAATTTTTGAAAGGTCCTTATAGACCTTGTAGGCATTGACCATGAATGCCCACAAGGTAGTCCTAGGGAAAGCATTTAAAGCATACCTTATAAGTTCTCGATTCTCGACCTTTTGTCCGATGGCGTGCAAGCTATTGATGATGTCTTGAACGCGGGCATGTAGTTGTGTTGCCGTCTCGTGTTCCTGCATCTTAAGATTATATAACTTATTGAAAAGTAAATCACGTTTACATACCTTCGCGTCGTTGGTTCCTTCGTGTAGCTCTACGAGTTTAGTTCATAGATCTTTTGCGCTAATAAAGGGGCCGACATGGTTTAACTCCTCTTTGGACAAGTCGCATTGTAAGATTTGGGTTGCCTTGACATCGTCTTCCACTTGTATTTTCATGGTGTTCGTCCATTGATCGTAATCCAACGATTCACCCACTTCATTAGTAGGAAGCGTGAATCCGATTTGGATTACGATCCACATCTCGATTTGGGTCTTTAAGAAACACTCCATCTGACCCTTCCAATAACGAGAGTTGTTTCCCTTGTAAAATGGAGGTCGGACGGTGCTAAACCCTTCGAAATAGGGCATTTGGTTCGTAGAGAATTTTCTATTTTCTATTTTCATTCTCTCTTTTTCTAGAAAACAGAAAATGAGTTTTTTTTGTTTTTCAGTTTTCCAAAAAATGCTCTTTTATTTTTTGGAAAATGAAAATAGAAACAGAAAATGATTATTTCTCATTTTCTAATTTTCCAGAAAATGCTCCTTTATTTTCTGGAAAATGGAGATGGAAAATGCGATCCAAACGCGTTTTCTCATTTTCGCAGAAAATGAAAATGAAAAATGGAGAAGAAAATGCCTACCAAATGCCTACAAGTACCTTGCAACGACAAAAACAAGCGAATGTACCAAGACTTTCATCTTGGATTAGTAGTGTGGTAAAATGAAATTAAATGAAACAAAAAGATTGTAAAACCAAAAATAAAAAGAAAAAAATCTGTAAGAAATTTTTAGATTGGTGGTTTCACCAAATCGTAGTGCCCCTGGCTTTGATACCACTTGTTGGATCGATTTGAGCGCTAGAGGGGGGGGGTGAATAGCGCAAAACAATTTTCTCGAATTTGTACGATTAAGAAAAGAGTGCGTAGCGGAAAAGTAAATAGAACACTTTTGTTTTTACTTGGTTCACAACCTTCGGCTGCTAATCCAAGGTCGTAATGGTCCTAGACCGTGTACCGAGTGTAAATCACTAAAATATTCCTCGTTGGAGGTAGGAGTAAGCGAGTACAAGAAAAAGCACAAACTCGAGGTAGAGGGACACTCCCCCTCTCCTCGTTACGATAAAAATCTCCGAGACAAAAAGACTAATACAAGAATTTAAAATAGATGAACTAAATTAAGCTTATACCGACGTAAGAAGAATAAGAACTCAAGCTTTGATCATCGGAGTATTAGAACTTCGTCGTCGTAGAGTCGTCGAAGAGTCGCGACATTTCGGAGGCTTTTGGAGAGCTTTTTGATGATTAAAATGGTGTGGAGAATCCCTTCTTTTATAGCCCTGAAAAACCCTAATCGTTGAGATGAAGTTTCATGAGGTGATGCCACCTAGCCCTTGAGAAATGGTGATAAGCTTTGACTCTCCTCGAGGCTTATCCTTGATCATCAGTCGACTGTTTAGCACCATCAGTCGACTAAAGTAAGCTGGTAGTCGACTGATCCTCAAGATTTCTTGCTACATTGAAAGTTAGCTTGAAAATGAAACATATATAAGTGAGTTCGACAACCACTTACCATCCGATCTCGACATAGACCTTCCATGGGATGTCTTAATCAGATCGTTGCCTAAGGATGTCCCTTTACGGAGGACACGACCTTACTTACACTCACTCACACGAGCTTACCTCAGCGTTTACCTTTTGAAGCTTCGCTTTCGGTCTTCACCTGAGTTCTTCGGCTCCCTCCAAAGTCCTCCTAGTGTCGCCCAACCACCATGGTTTCCTCCGAGTGTCGCTGACCTTCAGCTTAGCTTAGCATTCCTGCACACTTGGTTCAACTCGTGAGATAACAAAATGAACTTAACTTTGTGTATTTGCTATAATCAAAACTCAGGTTCGATTCAGGTGCCTACTGCACCAACATTCTCTTCTCGAACTTGACTAGTCGAAGAGGTTAGGGAGACCTCATGTTTAAGGAGTTTAACCTCCTCAACTAAGGTCTCGACCTTGGACTCAAACTTAGTTAACTTCTTAGTTAAATATTTAATTGAACTATATAGAGTATCAATAAATGACCGACTTACCTTGATCGAATCTTTTGAACCAGATATAGATTCGTGGCTTGTCTTGAATTGGAGTTCATTCTCAGATCCAGAGTCAGACTCGGTCTCAGTGCCGTAGTTTGTTTCGGGTTCAGATTTGTCTTCGAGCTCGGTCGGCTTGGCTATGAGTGCTAGATTGTTGAGTTCATCTTCTTCCTCCAACGACTCCTCCCAAGTTGTGTTGAGTGCCTTCTTGGATTGTGATGGTTTGTTCTTTAGTCTTGGGCACTCCGATTTGATGTGACCCCTCTTGTTGCATTCGTAGCATTTGTAATTTGAACTTTGCTCGGGTCTCTTTTCCTTGGACTGCTTGATGGGTCATATTCTTCTCTTGATCATCTTCCAAACTAGATTCACTAGCTCGATCTCTATCTCATCGTTCACCTCCGATTCGTACTCTTCTTATTCGGGAGGTGGTTTGCTCTTCGCCTTCTTCCTTTGACCTACAACTAAGGCAATACTTTTCTCGACCGGGGCCGAGTTAGATTGTCCATGCAATTCAAATTTGGAAAAAGGCTCATCTAGTCTAATCTTAGATAAGTTTGTAGATACTTTGTAGGCATCAACCATCGATGCCCACAAAGTGGTCCTAGGAAAAGCATTTAAGGCGTACCTGATTACATCCTGATTCTTGACCTTTTGTCCGATTGAGTGGAGGTTGTTCATGATGTCTTGGATCCTTGCGTGAAGTTGTGTAGGGGTCTCGTGATTCTGCATTTTTAAATTAAATAATTTGTTCAACAAAAGGTCATGCTTACAAACCTTCATGTCGGTCGTCCCTTCATGTAGCTCAATGATCTTGTTCCATAAATCCTTTGTGCTGATGAATGGGGTGACACGGTTGAGTTCTTCTTTGGAGAGCCTACATTGTAGGATCTATGTGGCCTTCGCATCAGCCTCCACTTGGCGCTTCATGACATTAGTCCACTTGTCGCAGTCCAAGTATTCACCGTCTTTATTGGTTGGAAGGGTGAACCCGGTCTGGATGACTATCCACATCTCGACTTGGGTTTTTAGATAGCACTTCATTTGACCCTTCCAATAACGGAAGTCATCTTCGTTGTAAAAGGGAGGTCGGGTGGTGCTAAACCCCTCGAGATGGGTCATTGACTAAAACCTTGCACAACAAAAAGCACAACAAAATATGAATTGCCAAGACTTCATCTTAGATTAGTAGTGCGGGAAAAATAATAAAGAAAAGATTAAATTGAACGAAACAAAGAAACACGAAAAGAAGAAAAACTTGCTAGATCGGTGGTTGCATCAAATCTTAGCGCCCCCGCTCTGATACCAATTGTTGGATCGAGAGAATCACTAGAGGGGGGGGGGCGAATAGTGATCGTAATACTTTTCTTTTTGTAATGACGATAAAACCAAAGTAATGCAGTGGAAATGAAGTTAAAGAAAAAAAAATAAAGAGGCACTTTCTTTTTACTTGGTTCACAACCAAAAGGTTGCTACTCCAAGGCCTCGCGATCCTAGATCGCATACGAAGGGGCAATTCACTATAAGTCTCCTCCTCATTGGAGGTAGGAGACAACTATTACAAGGAAAACAAAAGCTCGAGGATGAGGCAACAAGCCCACCTCTCCTCGTTACGATAAAAGCCTCGAGTACAAGTAAAGTACGACAACTAAAATAAAACTACCGACGAATGAACTTGGAATCTTGGCGCGTCGTCAGTGTTATGGTGGTGTAGCATTGTCGTTGAAGTTGCGATGTTGTGGGAGTACTTTGAGAGCAAGGATTGATGATCCAAAGAGGTGAAATGCTCCTTCTTTTATATCCCTTCAAACCCTAGCTCGTTGAGATTTGGATCTGAGTCAAAGCTCCTTATCTCCCCAAGATAAGAGGAGCTTATCTCAACTTTCTTCAAGCTAACCAGTTTGAATAGTAGTAGACTGATGACCTTCAGTAGTCGACTGATGGTAGGAGCAGTCGACTGTCAATAGCCAACAATCGACTGCCAGCTTGGTCACTCCCCTGCAATAAAGAGTTAGCACAGAATACATGAGCGGTGGTAAATATGACGGTTCCTTACCATCCGATCTCGACTTAGATCTTCCTCCGGAAGTCTTAGTCGGATCGTTGCCTATGGTTGTCCCCATACGGAGGACACGACCTTACCATTGCTCCGCACTCGTGCTTACCTCTGGTCCTTTCCGACCTATCACTTAGCTTCCGACCTTCACCCAGGTTCTTCGACTCCAACGAAGTTCTTTTGGTGTCACTCGACCACCATGATTTCTCGTCCCGAGATTCTCCGGGTGTCACTGACCTTCAGCTTATCTTAAACACTTCCTACACACTTAACACAACTCATGAGATAATAATAATGACTTAACTTTGAACCTTTTCCATAATCAAAACCTAGGTTCGATTATCTGGTGCCCCTACACCAACACATGTGGCATCAGCGGCTGAGAACCAAATTCTCCCAGGAGCCCGACATGTCGAGACTGTTGAATTTCCCACCTCAACTGCTATACTAGAGGTACGGTCTCATTTAAGTCCGGGGGGCCTGAATTTTGATATTCTCTTCTTCTAGCAGAAGTTTCTTTCTTGACATTTAGGTTTAGTTTTAGATTATTTGCATTTACTTGTCCATGCATACAGTATTTAGGTTCCTTTTAGCACTTAGTTTTGTCATTTTAAGCTGCCTCAGTAGTATTCTCAAAATTTCTCACGATTTGCTTCCATACCATAGATAGCTTAACTCCATTTATCTTGTGGTATTTTATTTTTGGTTGCGTTGATGGAAGTTCTTGATTTGCACTTGTTAGCCTTTATCTTTCACTTACACTTGACGAATATTTTGAAAGGAAAATCTATTACATACATATTTATGATTCATCTCAGTAGTCTAGTACTTTGGAATCCATATGTGACTCTAGATTTAGCATTTTAGTTACTGGAGATGCTCGGATTATATAAGTCTGTTTGGAAAAATCAAAATACCAGTGACCTAAAGAGGAACAAAGTTCCTTGAAAAATAAAAAAATAATAATAAAAAGAAAAAAAAAGAGAGAGAAAAAATGGGAAAAAAGAAAAAAAAAGAGAGAGAGAGTTAAAAATAGTTGTCGTGGATGGAAATGGTTAGGTGTGTTGGTGCAATCGGCCCAGGTCACGATTGATCGGTCTCGAGTTTGACTCGAGCGATGTTTTGATGTTTGACATGAAGGTTTAACATTGATGTCTGATAATATTTTGGGGAGATTATTGGTGCAATCGACTCGGGTCATGATTGAATGGACTCGAGTTTGACTCGAGAGAGGTTTTGATGGTTGACTAGGGTTGACCATGTCATGGAAAGTCCAAGTCTTGAGTACTAGGCATGTAAAGTCCAAGCATGGGTCTTGGTAAGGAAAAGTCCAAGCATGGGTCTTGGCATGTAAAGTCCAACATGGGTTGGCAAGGGAAAGTCCAAGCTTGAGTCTTGACATTTGGAAAGTCCAAGGGTGTAGTTTTGGCGGTGAAAGTCCAAGTCATGAGTACTTGGCATTTGAAAAGTCCAAGGGGTGATATTGGCGGCGTAAAGTCCAAGCGGAGTCTTGGCAGCGTAAGTCCAATGTGCCTTGGCGGTGTAGACACCGTTAGCATAACATAGCCGATGGAAGCATCTGAAGGCTAGCATATAGATGAACAAGTCATGGATGACTTGGAGGGATCCGATAGGCGTGAGGCTAACGGAGGTGGCTAGAAGGCTTAGGTCTAGGCTAAGGGTGGTCTAGCAAGTATGGGGCCACCATACTTGGGGTAAAACCTCATGTTTGAGGTGTATCAATCGACTGAGACCTATGGGTAGTTGTCTGGAGTGAGTCAACTAGGGTTTGACTGCGTGGAGTGCCCTAGCAGTCGACTGATGACTCGAGCAGTCGATCGATCTGATGATCAGTCGACTGGTGCTCGAGAATTCGGGCACAGAATGGAGTCGGACTCAACTGCTGGAGTTAAAAGTCGAGTGAAGGCTTTATCAGTCGACTGATGAGTATGATCAGTCCACTGATGTCCTATTCGTTGGATTTTTCCAGTGTGGATCACACCATTGTCTCACAACAACAGTGTCATCAGTCGACTGATGGCCCCGAGCAGTCGATTGATAGGCAAAATCCAGCCCAGGCAGTAGCTTTAAAGGGAGCTCGTGGAGGAGATTTCGAGTATGGTTCTTTGGGAGCTTTTGGGGCGAATTGCTGGTGTGATTCAGGGTCTCCAAGGCTACTCTTCAAGCAACCAAAAGCAAATGCTCAAGTTCACATTGTGTAAAGTTTTCTTTACTTGTATTTATGTAGTTTACTTGTATTAGCTTGCATTTACTTCTTATTGTTGTAAGAATTGTTGTAAGAGATTTCTCCACCTCCGACTTGTGTCGAAAAGGAAATATTGTTATTAGTGGTGTGTGTACGCATCGCTAGAGCTCGTTTGAGCTCGATCCGTGGAGTAGGAACCATTCGGTTCCGAACTACGTTATATCTTGCATTGTGGTTGTGTATCTGGTTGTTTATATTTTTTATTATCATTCCGCTGTGCTAACAAGATTGTAGACGATCAAACGCGAACAAATTCCATCAAGCATCGAAATGAGCTATTCACCCCCCCTCTAGCGGTCATCGAATCCTCAACAAGGTGCCCCTTTAAGACCTAGTTGGTTACTGGAGAAACACCTACCACTTTCTCTCAATGCCAAGCATGCCTTTGAGATTTTATGCTAATTCTAGGGAATGACCCTCGCTTAGGGCAGGTAAGTGCCTAAAAGCCGAAGACCTTAGGAAAGCTATAGGATGACGACTTAACTCACTGTGGAACGAATATCTCTTAGGAAAATTCTCTCATCACATGCATGAAAAGCTAACTTAGTGAACTTTTAGAATATATCTATTTGCTTTGATTGAAAATACCATTTGATAATTTAGTTAACATGCTAGGTATGGGAACAATGCTTTTTAAATTTTATGGCACTGAGGTTTGCTTGAGGATAAGCAAAGATCTAAGTCTAGGGGAATTGATGTGAGCAAAAAATATAGGATTTTAGGAGTAGTTTTAGCAAACATCTCATTGCATTTTGTACTTATTTCATGCATATTCTTCCTAGTTTTGCAATCATTTTCTATTTTCTAGTTCGGATATCTGCTCTCGCTATTTTTATGTGTAGGACGACATTTTGGAGGTAAAATGCCACATTTTTGGAGCCAACGAAGGCGAGTATGCTCTGACTGTGTTTCTCCCAAAACATAGGCATGCTCCAGAGCAAAAGAAGGCATTCACTGGATAGTTCAGAGGCGAACATGGCCTGACCATGTGAATCTCACACGACCGTGTCCAAAATACCAGCACCCCACACGGTCGACCGTGTGGATCTTACATGACCGTGTGGTGTTAGCCTGAGTTGGCGCAAGTTAGGGTTTCGTGGGGATTTAATGAAAGTCGGCTCCTCTTCTATAAATAGGAAGGCACACCCAAACCATAAGGAGGAGGCTCGATGGCTAGGACGGCAAGAGGGTGCCCTAAAAAGCACCGGAGACTCACAATGGGGAGGAAGGAAATGGATGGAAGATCCCTCTTGACGCTTTGGCACCGTGGAGAACAACCAAGACACGTAAATTGGATAGGACAGAAAGTACTCTCTTTATTTTCTCATTCTACTTTCATTGCAATTACTTTTCTTAAGATGTCTTGTGTTATTCATATTTATATATGGAGTAGATACTTCGATTCTTGGATTAGGGAGTAACTTGTGTATGTGGACATGCTAGATCAAATAATTAGTCATCTCTTTTGATTCTATTTGCAATTGTGTGTTGTTGAGATCGATGAGGATTACGTCTTGATTCTATTTATATTGAACATAGGTGATACAAAGAGTGACAACCTTCATATCAAAAATCTAGGAGAACCAAGGATGAACCTTGTGGTCATCCTACCTCCCGTAATTATAGAAGATAGAATATAATAGAGTAGGATATGAAAAATGATCCACCTCTTCATAGGGATTATTAGGAAGTCCTCGTACCCCAATAACCTATCTTAGCAGAAGACCCAAAGTAGGAGAGATTAACTCAAGAAGAGTTAAGGGACCTTAGTGACAGAGGGTTCCCAACGGTATCAACCCCCTGAGCTCTGACGATCAAAAAGGGAAACTTGGTTAGGAATAGATAGTTCCTAGTAGAAGCAAAAGTTCATCGGGCAAATGCATGATGATCCTCCATCAAGATCATAATTATAGATCTCAACGCATCTAATTGATAGCATGTTCCACGACGCACACGTGAAATTGAAGTCCTAGAATCATGTTTGATTTCCTATATCCAACTAACATGCAATCTTTGGATGGCTAGAGGGGGGTGAATAGCCTCTTTCGATTTCTATAAGATGTTAGTGAAAGCAAACACAATAATACAAATAAGAATAAAATCAAAAGACAATAAGAACAATGCTAACAAAGATGTTTAACATGGTTTGGAGATGACGCTCCTACTCCATGTCAATCCGTAAGGTGGATCAACCCAAGCAAGCTTTCACTAAAGTCTCCTTTTGATGATCACACCAAGGTGGAGAAGCCTTCTTACAATCACTCTCTTCTTCTTACAAGATGATGGAATTAAAATTGGGAAGAAGAGATTAAGAACACTAGAAAGCTTGGAGAAGACTTGGTGAGCTTGAGAGTAAAGATCGGAATGAGAGTACTAGCCCTCTCAAGCTCCCCAAGGCTCCTTTTTATAGAGAGAGGCTATTTTTTTCCCATTGAGCCTATCAGCAGTCGACTGCTGCTTCTGTTGATCAAATCCATTAGCTTCTGACGAAGCCTAATCTGTGATCATCACAGCTCAACGTTTACTTGATCAGTCGACTGATCAAGCCAACAGTTGACTACTCCAAGCAATCAGTCGACTAAAAATATTTCTGTGCATGTGTCTACCTACATCAGTCGACTACCCTTCATGATAGTCGATTGATCAAGGAGATAGTCGATTGCTCAAACCTGGTAGTCGACTACTGATGCGCACGAACGCGCCCTCAAATCTTGTGATGGAGACCGTCGAGGACTCAAAGCACGTGCTCATACTCAACTCCCACAAGTGCACAGATGTCGTCAAGTAATAAAGATTATCGATCCCATAGGGACTGAGATTCAAATACCAATATACTCAGTGGTTGTAATTGTTCAGATGTAACTCTAAGAGGTTTCGATTGGTGAGGGATGTCGGTGGACTTAACTCTATACGGTGTCACACGGAGGAGGAAAAGAGTGTGACGAGGTCTTCAAAGGAGATTCTAGGACTTCAGTTTCTCTTGTGTATCACAAAACAATGTTGTCAATTGGCGTTGTCTAGACGTTTAGCTATGGTTTTATGGAAGGGACATCATACACTCTCCCGCAGAGCCGCCGCATCTACTGGGAGCTACCTCCGCCTAAAAGGACGGGATAGACGGTACGAGGATGCCAAATCAATCCCTACAGTGAACCGTTTCCGATTTTACCACACCCTTCTAGCCACAGTTACAGGAGATCAGGTTTACCCCTAGGTTCCTTATATAAAATCCCCTAAATCTTAGATACGAGGGTTGTCACCCCTCGTATCGCCTAAGCACAATAGATAGAAAACCAAACACGCATAGATATAGTAAAAATAACTACCAATTGTCAAATCAAACTCATAGGTAGAATTTAACATGTACCATCATTGTATGTGTATACAAGCTACTCCATAATCCGAGAATCGAAAGTACTACTCCATGTATATGAAGGAAGAATCACAAAGCATGTCTATGTTCGAATACATAAGGAACAAAATGCAGGAACAAAGATTTACAATGCTTTCGTGGTCTTCTCTCCAGCGTTGAAGTGCAAGGCGTGGACCTCCGACGGTGTTACTCCTCCCCGTTGCGAGTTACCGAAGCTTTTTAGGGCTTTGGCATGCCGTCCTAGCCGTCGTGCCTCCTCCCTAGGGTTTGGGCAGAGCCATCCTTATATAGACATCACCTCAGACCGCTACAAAATCCTGAAAAAGCCCTAGTCGCACAAATCTGTCAGGCCGCCACACGACTGTGTGTTTCCACATGGCCAGGCCGTGTGCGGCCCTGGGGTGATGATCTCGCCCATTGGATACGACCATGTGAATTCACACACCCTGGTCGTGTCCCACTCTGTGTCTAGCTGCAAAATGTTCTTCTTTTTCTCTAAAAATGCAACTTTTTCATCCGAAATGCTAACCTGCATACAAAAGTACGAGCAGACCTCCGAACCAGAAAATAGGAAATACTTAAATCTTTTCTTATCCTCAAGCAAACCTCAGTGCCATGAACTTTTTTTTTTTAAATATATTGTTCCATAATTAGCATGTTAACTAAATTTATCAAGTGGTATTTGCAATTAAAGCAAAATAAATATGTTCTAGAAATTCACTAAGTTAGCTCCTCGTGCTCGTGCTAAGTGAACCATTCTTAGGGGATGCCCATTCCATGGTGAGTTAAGTCGTCAACCCATAGCTTTCCTAAGGTTTTCGGCTCTTAGGCACTTACCTGCCCAAAGTGAGGGTCGTTCCCTAGATCTAGCATAAAGTCTCAAAGGCATGCTCGGTATTGAGAGAAATTGGTAGGTGTTTTCCCAGTAACCTAACTCTGTCTCAAAGGTGCACCTAGCCATTTCCACCCAAGACAACTGTTTTTTTATCCCTCATAATCTTTTTTCTCTTCTTTTTTTTTTTCATTTTTTTTTCTCACTGGGATTTTGATTTTTCCAAATGGGCTTATACAATTCGAGCATTTCCAGTAACTAAAATGCTAAACCTAGAGTCACATATGGATTCCAAAGTATTAGACTACTGAGATGAATCATAACTAGGTATATACTAGATTATCCCTTTCAGAATGTTCAATATGTGTAAGTGTAAAGAAATAAAGCTAACCAGTGTAAGTCTAGAATATTCATTAAAGCAAATAAAATAAAAAAAACCACGAGATAAATGATGTTAAGCTACCTATGGGAACAACTCATGTAAGCAACCTTTTATTTTTTATAAATACTACTGAAGCAGCTTTACAGATAACAAAAATTAAGTACTGAAAGAAGTTCAACAATCTATGCATGAATAAATGAATGAAAATACCAAAAAAGAAACTACTGCTAGGAAACAAAACAAAATAAACTTTGGGGTCTCCCCCAGACTTAAATGAAAATATACCTCTAGTATGGTGGACAAGGTGGAAAATCTGGGAGCCTGGGCATCTCTGGATCCTGGGAGAACCTACTGCTGAGTCGCTGATGCCACATGTACATGTGGTCGATCTAGGAGCTGGTGGATGAAGCGGTTGCTCGGTGCTCCTCCTTCCTAGCCCATTGCGCCTGCTGGGCATGCATGTGCTGTCGCATCTCCCTGCGGTAGGCGACTTCATCCTGGCGACGAACAACCTCCTCTTGGAAGTATATGCGAGCCTCATCGTAGAACTCCTCAGCCTACTAGAAATGCTCCCAGAATCCCTGGAACTCTGCCTGCTGGTAGGTGCTCTGCTCCTCCCATCGCTGCCTCTACGTCTGCTGCTCAATGTAAATGTCGTCGAGGCACGATCAAAACTCCGAGAAATCATAGGCCGACGTACCTGCATCCTACTCAAAAGTAGAAAAAGGTGGTGGTGCAGGTGCAGGCTCATGTCGGCATGGACTAGGTGGGCTCCTATGCATGTGTGGACTAGAGGGAGAGTGATATAAAGGTGGAGAGACGGGTGCCGATGTGGATGGGCCCTCATGTGGAGGGGACTCCATTATCAGGTCCAAGTGCCAGTTGGTGCGTATAGTGATGGTGGTACGATCCGAGTCAGGGACCCTAAGGGCTGTCAGATTTTTCCTTACAAAGCATAAGGAGTCTCCTTCTCTTACAATCATCTTCATGGCCATGCACACTCCTAGGTCGATCCTAGGGCTCCCCTCTATACTCTCTAATGTAGTGTAATCGTGCCCCATCCTATGACAAATGTGGGTAAGTAGGTCTCCCACATTAATCTCTCCTCGTGCTACTTTGCCCATCTTCACTAAGTGTCTGATGAAGTGAGACCCTACATCGATGCTACTCCTTTCTTGTAACATATCCCATAAGCAAAGAAGCTCGCTAGCTCTAACTACATCATCACTCTCCCCACGACCAAATATAGTATTGGCCATGATGTGGTGGAGCTATCGAAAGACGGGGTTTTGGAGGCACGACACTTTGGCCCTAGATGGGTCATAAGCGTGCTCCCCCGTCAACTTAGTCCAACATTCCCGAGAGTTGAACCCAATAGGGGTTCTTCTCTCTCCCCCACTCGGCAAGCCAAAGCATGAGTTCCATTGGTGAAGGGTCCACTCATGCTCAATGTTAAAAAGCCTAAAAGTTATCCTACCCTCCTCGCTCTCTCTACCCGTTAAAATTTCCGCTTCTAATGAACTCAAAAATTCTAGAACTATCCTAGGGTAGGTTAGGTGCCTTATTCCCATTATCTCTTCCCACCCCATTTTTGCAAATAGGGCTTGAATATCCCCCAACAACCCTAAGGACTCTAGCAAATCTTCATCTAAGTACCTAGTAGTTGATGGGAATCGCTTCGGAGGCTCATTGGCTCCCATGTCCCCGGATTAAAATTTTCACTAATGAAGGATTAATCCGGATGGGATGAGCTTCCTTGGCAACACCATTTCGTCATCGTGCTAACAACTTGAGTGGTCGCTTGAACAAACTAGTTGTTCAAGCAACACAACTCTTCTAGTTGGTTAGCCACGGAAGAGACGACGGACGGATCGCCGGTTTTTGTGTTTGTCTTCGGGGTCCATGATTATACAACATATATTCATATACGAACATGCATAATCAAAACAAATAAGAACATGCTCAGATCTGTACATAAAGTTAAAATAACTTTATACCTTACGATCTTCTACCGTATGTCCTATCCTTCTCGTGGACGACGTGTGGACGAAGATCCTCCACGAGTAGAAGCCTTCTAGATCGAGTTTTCCTCTACCTTGTCCGCTGCGAACAAAGAGAAAAACCACAAATACCTTTCCTATCTAGAACCGGCCACCAAGCTAGGAAGTTTGATGCAACCGCCGGCCAAGGAATGGATGAAGATGCGCCGGCCACCAATGGAATGATGCCGCCGGCCCACCTAGAGGAATTGGATGAAGATGATCTTGCCGGCCACCAACGAGAGGAGAACCGCCGGCAAAGGAAGAAGAGAATGGCTAAGGTGAAGGGCGCCGGCCAAGGAAAGCTTGAGTGAATTGGGCGCCGGCAACAATGATGGAAGAAGATGGTTGCCGCCCAACCTAGCTCCAAACCCTAGCCGCCCAACTCTTTCCCCAAACCCTAATCCCTATTCGAAAATCTATATATATCTTGCCGCCCAACCCTAAGCCATATATTTATAGAATTTAGGAGAAAGTTGGTTAGCCTAAAATATAGGAACTAACTCCTATATTCTTGCCGCCCAACCTTATCCCCTTTAAGATTTGTTGCCGCCCAACCAAGGATGAGCCAAACCCTAATTCTAGAATTTAGGCTTAAGCTTCCTCTAATCTCCACCGTCGGATCTAGGGATTTAATCTCCACCGTCGGTTCTAGGGATTTAATCTCCACCGTCGGATCTAGGATTTCATCCCAACCGTCGGATCTAGGATTTCATCCCAACCATCGGATCTATGGATTTAATCCAACCGTTGGTTCTAGGGTTTCATCCTAACCATCGGATCTATGGATTTAATCCAACCGTTGGTTCTAGGTTTTGTTTTACATTCTTGGATCTAGACTTCACAAGGATTATATTAGGCTACGATAGGGACCATAAGGAGGAGTTGGGTCTTGGCCACCCGATGGATCGGAACCACACAAACTTGATCCATCAATGATGTTCCATTCCACTAGAGGATCATCATTGAACTACCTCACCAACCCCCATAAATTAATATGGGCTCCATATATTATTTGTACATTAATCTCCCCGTGTTTAAGATATCGAATGTCCGTCAATTAATTGATTTACTGACCATCAATTAATTAACATCTAACTCCTCGAGTAGTACCACTCAACCTTATCATCATGTTGACTAAGTCAACCAGCTGGGTTTACATGATGAACCTTATGAGCTCCTCAAGGGGACATCATCAACCTAATATATAGGACACGGTTTCCTCCTATAATCAACGGCACACCATGTAAATAATATTATTTCCCAACTTACTGGGCTTATTGATTTAATCCATTTAAATCTCACCTTTAGTAAATCAAAGAAATAAATACTAAGTACATGTGCCCGTTATTATATCGGGATTAAGAGTATGTACAACATAATATCCGAGGTCGATTCAATTATGTAGTCGACTAAATAAATCACCTCTATTTCGGTCTGCTCAATACACCTAAGTGTACTAGTGTAACTCTATGTTCAAGATAAAATAATACCAAGCTACACTACAACCATGCCAATGGTTTGTCCAAAACCATCTTGGTTGTGAGCCTCTACTTATATTTTACAAAGGGTGATAACATGATCTTGCCACCAAGCACCATGTTATCTACAATGTAAAATATTAGACAATATGCACATATATAACAAATATATAAAGTGCAAACAATGATCATGTGATTCTTATTTCAAAATAAAATGTTCATACAAAAGAGCTAGGCTTTCGGTATACATTCTAACAATCTCCCACTTATACTAAAAGACTATCAGTCATCACTCTGCCATACATGATCCCCATGTCCTCCACATGCCTATCAGCGCTTTTATTTGGAAGGGCCTTAGTGAATGGATCCGCCAGTTATCCTCGATGCAATCTTGGCGACAGACTTCTCCTCGCTTCTGATCTCTCGTATAAGGTGGTACTTGCGCTCTATGTGTTTACTCGCCTTATGGGCTCGTGGTTCCTTGAGTTTGCAATGCACCACTATTGTCACAATAAATTATGATAGTTACGGGCAAACCAGAATCACTTCCAAGTCCATCAAGAAGTTCTGAGCCATCTGACTTCCTTGTCGCCTCGAGAGGCGCCACGTACTCGCTTCCATGGTAGAGTCCACGCATTTACGCTGACACTCCTCCATACTATGGCTCCACCTCCAAAAGTAAACACAAACCCCGAGGTAGACTTACTCTTGTCCCTATCGATTGGAAATCGAATCCGTGTAACCCACGAGGACTAATTGATCTGCCGATAAACCAAAGATATAATCCCTAGTCCTTCTCGGTACTTCAATATATGCTTTACATGATCCAATGTCACTGTCGAGATTACTCGATATCACGCTAACCATGCCACAGCAGCGGATATCCGGTCTCGTCATAGCATAGCATACATAAGGCTTCCTACTGCCGAAGCATAAGGAACCGCCTTCATGTCCTCTATCTCCTTTGATGTTTTGGGACACATCTCTTTAGATAAAGGAACTCCATGCCAAAAAGGTAGAAAACCTTTCTTGGAGTTCTGCATGCTAAAACGAGCAAGGATAGTGTCAATATATGAAGCTTGAGAAGAGCACAACATCCTTTTCTTGCGATCCCTTATAACTTTGATCCCAAGGATGTGTCCCACTTCTCCCAAGTCCTTTCATGTCAAAGCTGTTTGACAACCATACCCTTACGTCCGATAACACTTTGATATTGTTGCCAACTAACAAAATGTCATCTACGTATAGTACAAGAAACACCACTATGTTTCCGTCACATCTCTTGTATACACAAGGCTCATCCGGACTTTGAATAAATCCATATGGTGGATTACCTCATCAAATCGGATGTTCCAAGATCTAGAAGCTTGCTTCAATCCATAAATGGACCGATTAAGCTTACATACAAGATGCTCTTTGCCTTTAGCAATGAATCCCTCTGGTTGCCGCATATAGATGTTCTCCTCAAGACTTAGTTGAGGAAAGGCATCTTGACATCCATCTGCCATATCTCATAATCCATATGAGCAGCTATAGATAAGAGAATCCGGATAGACTTAAGCATAGCTACCGGCGAAAAGGTCTCCTCATAATCGATACCCTCTTTCTGAGTATACCCTTTCGCAACAAGCCTAGCTTTGAAGGTCTCAACCTTCCCGTCTACTCCTCTCTTTCTCTTGTAGATCCACTTGCATCCAATGGTTTTTACACCATCGGGTGGGTCTACTAGCTCCCAGACCAGATTAAAATCCATAGATTCTATCTCTGAATTCATCGCACTTTGCCAAGATACCGCATCTCTATCTTGGAGTGCCTCATCATATGTCCAGGGATCAGGTTCATGTTCACCAGGGACTAAGTCCGAAGACTCTCCCAAAAACATGAATCTGTCGGGTTGTCTAACAACCCTCCCACTACGACGAGGTGCCTCCTGTGTATGCTCTGTGACACGCGGTGCAGTGACTTGTGGTGTCTCCTCTTGTATGCAGTGAGTGCTTGAAGTCCTTCTCCTCAAGAACAATCCTACTCGTGGGCTTGTGGTTCATTACATAATCCTCCTCTAGAAATCTCGGCGTTCGTGCTAACGATCACCCTCGATCTCTAGGATTATAAAATAAACCACCTTCGTTCCTTAGGGTAGCCAACAAACATACGCACATGCGAGATTCCAACTTACGACATCTCCTTGGCACATGGACTAGGCTTTCGCCATCCACAACTCTGTGGGAGTAGAGTGCGACTTAGATGGAACCAAGTTCAAAATGTGTGTCTTGCTTTCGAGCAAACCCCGTAACAAGCAGGTAACTCAGAATAACTCATCATCGATCTCACCATCTCCATAAGAGTCCTATTCCTTCGCTCTGCTACACCATTCTGCTGGGGTGTGCCAGGTGCAGATAATTGGGATTGAATCCCAGCCTCTGATAAGTAACTCCTAAACTCTCCCAAGAGGTACTCACTACCACGATCAGATCGTAATGTCTTGATACTTTTACCTTGACGGTTCTCCACATCAGCCTTGAATTCTTTGAACCTGTCAAAACATTCAGACTTGCGGCGCATCAAGTAAATGTATCCATATCTTGAATAATCGTCTATAAAAGAGACGAAATATTCAAAACCACCTCTTGCCTGGATAGACATAGGACCGCACAAATCAGAATGAACCAGTTCTAACACATCTTTGGCTCTATACCCCTTGGCCTTAAAAGGCCTCTTGGTCATTTTACCTTCCAAGCAAGATTCGCAGGTTGGGAGATCCTCCACCACTAATGAACCCAAAGGTCCATCAGCTATCAACCTTTGAATTCTGCTAAGGTTAATATGACCAAGCCTTAGATGCCAAAGATATGTCTGGTTCATCTGCGAAGGTTCTTTTCTCTTTTTAGACTTAGAAGATGAGCTATTTATTTCTATTTGCATCGTGGGAGTTTTTGGTTCAAGAGTATATAAATTGCCAACCAATGTACCAGAACAGATAATCTCCCTATTCCTTTTTATAACAACTCTGTCATTAAAAGAAACAGAATACCCATCCAAAAACAATTTAGAAACTGAAATTAAATTCTTTCTAAAAGTAGGTACATAAAGACAATTTCTTAAAACCAAAACTTTATTCCTATCAAAAGATAAATAAACGTCTCCCACTGCAATAGCCGCCACCTTTGAAGCATTGCCCATGAAGACGGTAATCTCTCCCTCAGCTAGTCGTCGGGTTTCTGGAACCCCTGCAAAGTATTGCAGACATGATCAGTGGCTCCTGTATCTACACACCAGGTACTGGTAGATAACACCGCTAAACATGTTTCAACAACTAAACAAGAAGATATACCTTTGTTCTTTCGGCGAGGACAGTCCGCCTTCCAATGTCCAGTCTGCTTGCAAGTGAAGCACTTGCCTTTCGGCTTCTTCACTCCTGCACAGGGTCCCCCGCCACTTTCTTCGCTCTACCTTGCTTCTTCTTCTTCTTACCTTTGGTTTAGAGGAAGAAACCTTACAGCGACCATGGCTTGAGAACTCGAGAAAAAGCCCTCTCGCTGGAGTTGAAGCTCCGCCAACGAATACAACCTCTTGTTCATGTTGTAGTTGAGGCGGAACTGCTCAAAACTCCTAGGAAGAGACTGGAGAATGATATCGACCTGGGTTTCCCCATCGATCTCAGCTCCGAGGACTTCCATCTCATTAAGATGAGCCATCATCTTGAGAACATGATCCCTAACGGGTGTTCCCTCGATCATGGAGGTCGTCATCAAGTTTCTCATTGCCTCTTGCCTAGCCGCCCTACTCTGATGTCCGAAAAGTTCCTTGAGATTGAACAATAAGCGGAAGCCATGGCACGATCGATGTCGCAAAGACACATTTAACATAGATGCCAAAATGTAACACCGCGCCATCTCATCTGCCTTGACCCATTTCTTATAACGTTCTTTCTCCTTTTCATCAGAGTCATCGGTGGGCTTAGGAGGACAGACCTCGAAGAGTACAAATTTGTACTCCTCCGCAGTTAAGACAATATCCAGGTTTCTTTTCCAATCAATGTAGTTTGGACCAGTAAGTTTGTTTTCTTTTAAAATCACAGCAAGTGGGTTGAAAGCCATTTGAAAATCCTAAAAATCACAATGATCAAAAAATATCAGATTTCAAATAATATTGATTCCTCAAAACAATAAAATCCCGAAATCAACCAACACCTCAAAACACCGAGAATATCGCATGCCACGATAGTGTGGACGTATACGAATTCTACATTTGTAAGAGGAGGTTTTACCCATTAATTTTATTATCTTGTCAACCTTACCTTTTGACAAATAAAATTAATAGTTGGTTCCTCTTTAGCCCTACAAATAAAAGCAGTGACTCCGATGGGGAGGATACTTTTTATTTGCATCTAAGTGTGCACCATTACACGATACTAAGGGAATTATTTCGGATTATGTGCCTTACCGATGGGGAAGTACACACGCTCCTAAATAATTTCCTATAACCATTATTTGACCTAGTGATCCGCAAACAAACCCATCCGATGGGGAGGAAGGCACTCAGAGCCAACACACAAGTTTGTTTGCATCACACGTCAAATTGTAATGGAGGCCGCGGGAATTAATTAAAATGTCCCTCTCCCACTTAGTAAATTGCAATCGAGGAATTTTAAACATACACAACATGCATATAAAACAAATAAGCAATAAATATGGAAAAATCAGAATTTTTTCCAACTATTATGGCATTGTTCTTCAATACGCATCCCGTCGTGTCGCCACCTCGTCCGCTCCATCTTTTCCCGTGCGCAAGTCACCAAAGAGTTCCGAGCCGAGATAAATCATATTAATTTACATCCATCGATCCTCTACTCCACGAAGGAGTGTACAAATAATCTAGATCGAAAGTAAACTAAAACGAGCGGCTAAACAATGCCGTATTTAATTACAAAAATTAAATACTAATCTAGCCTCGTCAACCCCGAGGATTCAAATAATAAATTTTTACACACATCCATTCACATACACACACATGGCCATAATAGTCGGATCTTATGCCTGCAACCAAAGAGTTAAACTACGCATATCCTACTATTATCCGGCACATATAATATATGAAAAATGCATAAAAATTAACCGAATCCATAACACACAAAACCGGAAACCGTGGCTCTGATACCATTTGATGGATGTCGCTTCTGAGGCTCATTGGCTCCCATGTCCCCGGATTAAAATTTTCACTAATGAAGGATTAATCCGGATGGGATGAGCTTCCTTGGCAACACCATTTCGTCGTCGTGCTAACAACTTGAGTGGTCGCTTGAACAAACTAGTTGTTCAAGCAACACAACTCTTCTAGTTGGTTAGCCACGGAAGAGACGACGGACGGATCGCCGGTTTTTGTGTTTGTCTTCGGGGTCCATGATTATACAACATATATTCATATACGAACATGCATAATCAAAACAAATAAGAACATGCTCAGATCTGTACATAAAGTTAAAATAACTTTATACCTTACGATCTTCTACCGTATGTCCTATCCTTCTCGTGGACGACGTGTGGACGAAGATCCTCCACGAGTAGAAGCCTTCTAGATCGAGTTTTCCTCTACCTTGTCCGCTGCGAACAAAGAGAAAAACCACAAATACCTTTCCTATCTAGAACCGGCCACCAAGCTAGGAAGTTTGATGCAACCGCCGGCCAAGGAATGGATGAAGATGCGCCGGCCACCAATGGAATGATGCCGCCGGCCCACCTAGAGGAATTGGATGAAGATGATCTTGCCGGCCACCAACGAGAGGAGAACCGCCGGCAAAGGAAGAAGAGAATGGCTAAGGTGAAGGGCGCCGGCCAAGGAAAGCTTGAGTGAATTGGGCGCCGGCAACAATGATGGAAGAAGATGGTTGCCGCCCAACCTAGCTCCAAACCCTAGCCGCCCAACTCTTTCCCCAAACCCTAATCCCTATTCGAAAATCTATATATATCTTGCCGCCCAACCCTAAGCCATATATTTATAGAATTTAGGAGAAAGTTGGTTAGCCTAAAATATAGGAACTAACTCCTATATTCTTGCCGCCCAACCTTATCCCCTTTAAGATTTGTTGCCGCCCAACCAAGGATGAGCCAAACCCTAATTCTATAATTTAGGCTTAAGCTTCCTCTAATCTCCACCGTCGGATCTAGGATTTAATCTCCACCGTCGGTTCTAGGGATTTAATCTCCACCGTCGAATCTAAGATTTCATCCCAACCGTCGGATCTAGGATTTCATCCCAACCATCGGATCTATGGATTTAATCCAACCGTTGGTTCTAGGGTTTCATCCTAACCATCGGATCTATGGATTTAATCCAACCGTTGGTTCTAGGTTTTGTTTTACATTCTTGGATCTAGACTTCACAAGGATTATATTAGGCTACGATAGGGACCATAAGGAGGAGTTGGGTCTTGGCCACCCGATGGATCGGAACCACACATACTTGATCCATCAATGATGTTCCATTCCACTAGAGGATCATCATTGAACTACCTCACCAACCCCCATAAATTAATATGGGCTCCATATATTATTTGTACATTAATCTCCCCGTGTTTAAGATATCGAATGTCCGTCAATTAATTGATTTACTGACCATCAATTAATTAACATCTAACTCCTCGAGTAGTACCACTCAACCTTATCATCATGTTGACTAAGTCAACCAGCTGGGTTTACATGATAAACCTTATGAGCTCCTCAAGGGGACATCATCAACCTAATATATAGGACACGGTTTCCTCCTATAATCAACGGCACACCATGTAAATAATATTATTTCCCAACTTACCGGGCTTATTGATTTAATCCATTTAAATCTCACCCACTGGTAAATCAAAGAAATAAATACTAAGTACATGTGCCCGTTATTATATCGGGATTAAGAGTATGTACAACATAATATCCGAGGTCCGATTCAATTATGTAGTCAGCACTAAATAGAATCACCTCTATTTCGGTCCTGCTCAATACACCTAAGTGTACTAGTGTAACTCTATGTTCAAGATAAAATAATACCAAGCTACACTACAACCATGCCAATGGTTTGTCCAAAACCATCTTGGTTGTGAGCCTCTACTTATATTTTACAAGGGACTGATAACATGATCTTCTGTGCCACACCAAGCACCATGTTATCTACAATGTAAAATATTAGACAATATGCACACACATATAACAAATATATAAAGTGCAAACAATGATCATGTGATTCTTATTTCAAAATAAAATGTTCATACAAAAAGAGTTAGGCTTTCAGTATACATTCTAACAGTAGTAGTAAGTTTACGAGTAGAGAGCATATTATATCTATCTCTTTGTTCATTATTGCGAAAAAGAAGAGTGGGTAGGGCGTTACCCTCCTCCGGAGCTTGAGGGGCGTCGACTCTCCTTGTTCGTCGCTCTGAGGCACCGTATCGGGGTGCTACATGCTTGGTCCTCCTCATCCTTGCTTTTTTTTTGGCTTCCTTAGAGGTTAAAAATGCTTTTAGATGGTGGGGAAGACGAAATCACATGGCTAGGGCAAGAACTTTAAAAGCACACGGCGCAAATGGGGTGAAAACACATGGCTCACCCCTTTTAACCTCGAACGCCGGCAGTGAAAACACGGCTGCACCATGTATGCGCCTGGGTCGGGCACGATCAGGAAAACACACTACGGCCGTGTGTGTCCACCTTTTTTGCCATTTATGCACCATGGTCATGTCGGGATGTATACTGAAAGCCTAGCTCTTTTGTATGAACATCTTTATTTTGAAATAAGAATCACATGATCATTGTTTGCATATTTTTATGATTATGCAAAATTGTCTAATACTTTACATTGTAGATAACATGGTGCTTGGGTGTGGCACAGAAGATCATGTTATCAGTCCCTTGTAGAGTATAAGTAGAGGCTCACAACCAAGATGGTTTTGGACAAACCATTGGCATGATTGTAGTGTGGCTTGGTATTGTTTTGTCTTGAACATAGAGTTACACTAGTACACTTAGGTGTATTGAGCAGGACCGACATAGAGGTGATTCAATTTATTACTGACTGTATAATTGAATCGGACCTCGGATATTATGTTGTACATGCTCTTAATCCCGATATAATAACGGGCACATGTACTTAATATTTATTTCTTTGATTTACCAGAGGGTGAGATTTCTATGGATTAAATCAATATACCCGGTAAGTTGGGAAATGATATTATTTACATGGTGTGCCGTTGATTATAGGAGGAATCCGTGTCCTATGTATTAGGTTGATGATGTCCCCTTGAGGAGCTCATAAGGTTCATCATGTAAACCCTGCAGGTTGACTTAGTCAACATGATGATAAGGTTGAGTGGTACTACTCGAGGAGTTAGATGTTGATTAATTGATGGTCAGTAAATCAATTAATTGATGGACATTCGATATCTTAAACACGGGGAGATAAATGTACAAATAATATATGGAGCCCATATTAATTTATGGGGGTTGGTGAGGTAGTTCGATGATGATCCTCTAGTGGAATGGAACATCATTGATGGATCAAGTTTGTGTGGTTCCGATCCATCGGGTGGCCAAGACCCAACTCCTCCTCATGGTCCCTATCGTAGCCTAATATAAACCTCATGAAATCTAGATCAAATGATGGAAAACAAATCTCTAGATCCGACGGTTGGGATTAAATCCCTAGAACCGACGATTGAGATTAAATCTCTAGATCCGACGGTTGGGATTAAACCCTAGATCCGACGGTTGGGATAAAACCCTAGATCCGACGGTTGAGATTAAAACCCTAGAACTGACGGTGGAGATTAAACCAAGGCCTATCCCTAACTCTATAAAAGGGTGGCTTAGGGTGGGCGGCAAAGATGGTTGTTGGATGATGGATGCTAAGGAGATTAGGGTTTAGCCTCCAATTGCTTGGGCGACAAGCAACCCTAAGGAGGAAACCCTAATTAGGGTTTGGCTCTTTTGGGTTGGGCGGCTAAGGCTTGGAAGAAGAGTGGGCAGCAACTTGAGGAAGATCTCTTCTTCTTCCTTGAAGGTGGCTAGCTCCTAGATCTCTTCTCTCCACCTTGGTTGGGCGGCAAGAAGACCTAAGAAGGAAACCCTAATTAGGGTTTGGCTCCTATGGTTGGGCGGCTAGGGTTTGCAAGGAAGTTGGGCGACAACTATAGGAGAGGAGGTCCTCTTCTTCCTAGGGTGTGGCCGGCTCCTTCCTTTATTCCCTCCACCGTGGTCGACACCCAACATATTCCCTTTCTCCTCTTCACTCCATCTTGGCCGGCGGCACCAAAACTAGGGTTTGTCCCTAGTTCGGTTCCTTGGTTGTTTCATTGTGTTCTCTCTATTCTTGGGGCCGGCGGCATCAATCCTTTTGTGGATTGGTGGTTGGCTCAAGCAAGAAGGGAAAGAGAGTTCTTCTTTCTTTGGATTGAAGAAGATCTAGGAAGCTTCTACTTGTGGAGGATCTTCGCCCACACGAAGTCTACAAGGAGGTTAGGACATATGATAGAAGATCAAGAGGTATAAAAGTTTTATAACTTTTATTATTGTTCTTTGCATGTTCTTATTGATATGCTAGCTTATGTTCTTTATGTTCTTTATGTTGATTATACTAGTTTACATTTGCATGTATTTGTATAATCATGGACCCCGAATAAGAAACACAAAAACCGGCAATCCGTCCGTCGTCTCTTCCGCGGCTAATCGACTAGAAGAGTTTGGTTGCTTGAACAACTAGTTTGTTCAAGCGATCGCTCGAGTCGTTGGCACGACGACGAATTGGTTGTACTTAGGAAACTCATCCCATCCGGATTAGTTTTCATTAGTAAAAATTTTAATCCGGGGACATGGAAGCCTATGAGCATTCCGAGAAATAGCACGATCCGCCAACAGGTCAGAATTTTCTCATACACTTCGCTGTGTAGGCTAATATGGATTTCATTTTTGCCTAGCAAAGTTCTTTTCTAGTCCTAACTCTAAATGAGATGGATACCAAAACTAAAACCAAACAAATGCATGCAATGCAATCACAATGGGAAATCTAAAACTAAACTTGGGTTGCCTTCCAAGAAGCACTTTGTTTAAGGTCGTTTAGCTCAACTGCACTCCACTATCAACTTGGCTATGGAGGTTCAGTGAACTTCCATTCATCCGTCTCGGGAGCTTCATCTGGCGGTTCCGGCTTCATTCTGCTAAATGTGAAGCCGTCGAGGTAGGGAGCTCTATGCTCCGAAAGGTTGAAGAGGATGATCTCCCCATCTACCTCTAGGGAGATCTGGTGTGCTTTCACGTCTATGCACGCCCCTGCAGTCGCTAGAAAAGGTCTTCCCAGAATGATGGGATTCTGGGGATTGGGTCCTGTATCCAGTATGATGAAGTCCGTGGGTATCACAAAATCCTCAATCACAATGACACGTGTGGTAGTATGCCAACAGGCTTCTTGATCGTGTCGTCCGCTATACGTATACCTATACCCATTGGTTGTATATTACCCAATCCCATCTCCAGGTAAAATGCATAGGGCATCACACTCACTGATGACCCCAAGTCGCACAACGCATTATCAAAGCTTTCTTCATAAATCGAGCAGGGAAGAACAAATTCACCAGGGTCCTCAAGCTGTAATGAAATCTTCTCTTCAAACTCAGCTTGGTCAGGTAGGGTGGTAATCATGGCTGCACACCCCTTGGCGAATTGGCTACTTTGCCCCACTCCTTCCTCTTTTCCTTGACTCACCGGAGAGCTCTTCACAGGTTGCGACATGGATTGGGCTATCTGGGCCACTTGCGTCTCTAACATCCTGGTATGACTTGCAAGACCGTCAACGGTGGCCTTCAAGTCTTTGAGTGATTCTTCAGACTTCTGATGTTGGCGACGAAATTCCTCATTGACCTTAGTTTGGGTGGCGATGAAGTCCTCCATCATCAGTTCTAGTCTGGACTTCTGTGGTCGTTGCCCATTGCCCTGCTGCTGGCCATACCCCCCTGATGGTTGGGAGGTTCCCGAGTTATTCTTATAGGAGAAATTCGGGTGATTCCTCCATCCGGGATTGTAGGTGTTGGAGTATGGGTTGTGGGGCCTTTGGTCATAGTCCCCAATCGCGTCACAGTGTTCAATCTTCTCGTCTGAGGACCCCCACCCTCCATAGTGGTCCTCTTGATACGTTGCCGCTCCCTCTCCAAAATCAATGGCCGCACAGGTAGATGAAGGATTCATAGATTCAAACCGTCTGCTAAGTGTAGGAGATTTGAGGCCGCTAGAGGGGGGGAGGGGTGAATAACGATGTGCTCGTACGATGGAATTTGTTCGCATTTGCTTGTTTACAATCTTTCTAGTACACAGAGGAATATACAATAAAATACAACAAGAACAAACACAACATGATAGACACGAGATGTAACGTGGTTCAGAACCAAATGGTTCATACTCCACGGATCGGGATCTAAAAGCCCTAGCAATGAAAACACGCACTACTAATCACAATAACTCCTTCTCGACACAAGTCGGAGGTGGAGAAACCTCGTACAAATGATCTTACAACAGCAAGAATGAAATACAAGCAATATACAATGCAAATACGAAAGACAAGTAAAGAAAAACTTTATAACACTTGCTTTTGATTGCTTGAATGCTTGGTTGCTTGACTTGCACTTGGAGACTTGATTTGTAGCAACAAATCACCCCAAAAGCTCTCAAGAACCGGATAACTTTTTCTCCTCCACGAGCTCCATTTATATCTTCTGCCTGGGCTAGAAAAAGTTGATCAGTCGACTGATCACACTGTTACTGTGAGACAATGGTGTAATCCATGATGGAAAAATCCAATGGCCAGTACATCAGTCGACTGATCATGACCAGCAGTCGACTGTTCAAGACATCACTCGACTGCTGATTGCAGCGGCCCAGTGTGACTCCATTCTGTGTCCCAAAACTCGAGCATCAGTCGACTGATCACAAGATTAGTCGACTGCTTGTCCAATCATTCGACTGCCAGAGCTTGGAAGTCGACTGCTGGGACACATCCCGCAGTCAAACCCTAGTTGACTCTTACCAATCGACTGCCATATGACACCAGTTGACTAGCACACCTCAAACAAGAGGTTTTAGCCCAAGTATGGTTCCCCCATACTTGCTAGACCACCCTTAGCCTAAACCTAAGCCTTCTAGCCACCTCCATCAGCCTCACGTTTCTCTGATCCCTCCAAGTCATCCATGACTTATTCATCCATTGCGCTAGCCTTCAGGTGCTTCCATCGGCTATGTCATGCTAACAGTGTCTACACTTCCAAGGCACATTGAACTTACGCTGCCAAGACTCCGCTTGGACTTTACGCCGCCAAACATTGGACTTATGCTGCCAAGACTCTCGCTTGAACTTTACGCCGCCAATATCAAACCCCTTGGACTTCTCAAATGCCAAGACTCAAGCTTGGACTTTTCCTTGCCAAGACCCATGCTTGGACTTTACATGCCAAGTACTCAAGACTTGGACTTTCCATGACATGGTCAACTCCAATCAACCATCAAAGTCTCCCTCGAGTCAAACTCGAGTCCGGTTAAACATAACTCGGGTTGATTGTATAAACAATCTCCCCAAAATATCAATAGACATTAATGTCAACTCACTTTGTCAAACATCAAAATATCACTCGAGTCAAACTCGAGTCTGGTCAATCGTGACCTGGGCCGATTACACCAACAATCTCCCCCCTTTTTGATGTTTGACAAAAACAACCTTGAGTTAGGCCCCTAACTCAATTCTCCTTACCAATTATCCAAATTAGTAATTTTATGTTCTCCCACTTTTTGACATACATCAAAAAGGTTTACTCTCCAAGGAGGTTAATGTCTCATGTCCCAATGAGATCTTACAATCTCCCCCTTGGTCCAAAGATACCTAGGATGCCTACCATCTTCCTAGTGATAATCCCCATATCACTTAAGAGAGGCAATCCTATGCACTCTCCCAATTTCCAAATTGGGTATCTCAAATCCCATTTTCCCTCTCATGAGGAAAAGTACCATCCATCATCCCATGATAGATACCTCCCTCTAAAGGCTTGCTCCCTCTTGATAATTGCACCAACAATGTCCTTGGGAAGTCCCTAAGCTAATAGGAACTCTAAACCATCAAGAATAAGGTTCAAAATTCAAAAATGAACTCTCCACACCTTAAATTTGATACATCGACCTAACACCTCTCCAAATCCATATCCAATAGATTTTTACCCTTTATAATGCTTTCCAAAGCATATCCTAGGGTTAGGAGTGGTTAAGAACCTTTACCGTAGCTGAAATCGAATTAAACAACCTTATCAATGAGTCCTACAGAAACCGCCCATCGATCGCACCAAGCAAGAATGATCCGACATCGCGCCAGCGAGCAATTCTCCCGAGGCACTTCCACGAGGCGATTTTCACTGTGGCAATTTCCGCCGAGCGTGCCAGCCGTGCATAAGGTGTCGTGGCGATTTCACTAGGGTGGTTTCTTGCCGGGCTATTTTGCTAGGCGATTTTGCCGCCAGATAGTTTCGCCAGAGGATTGCCGCTAGGGCGAATGCACCATCACGATTGCCTGAGGTAGAAGCGATTCGATTGATAGCGAAAACCCGCTTTTTTTGATTATCAGAATCCAAGTTTGAAAAAACATAAGTAATTATACATGGCTTGAAAAATCATGAAATTTCATATGGATAATACTTATAACACATACAATCGGTGAAAAATATTTTAACCATTAAAATATGAGATTGATACAAAGTTAAAAAAACTATTAAAACTTTACAGTTTTTGATCTACTTTGTATCAACTTCTACAATGATGATTGCTATCAAAAGATAGACTTCACCAAGATTTTCTAAAGTGATTTTAAAATATTTTTGAAAACCTATTTTGAACCATGGACTATTGGCTAGATATACATGACTTGTATATTAGCTTTCCTCATGATTCTTAGTGATGATTGAAATAAGTTTAAGTTCATCTAGATGCATTACCTATGCACCTTGAACCTAACTTGTTATCCTAACATCTCACATGTTATCTAAGGTGTATACACACACATACATGTCAATTTAGATGTGAGATGTGGAGTTAGGATTATTATAGCCTCATGCATTTTCTAGGCAACCTTACTTGATTCCCTTATAAATGGGACTCCAAGTCATGCCATTGTCCTTAACTTAATTTTAATCAAGTTAAATGCATGAATGATCATGGCATAAATGATAACAATAATAAAGCATGACAATGATCACGATGTCATGACATATGAATAAACTCTAAAAACGAACATGACATCTACAATAATCCTAAACAATATCATGACATGTTATATGATAATATAGAATTTGATGTCATGACATGACAAATTTGGATAAACAAGCACATTAATACAAACATATAGTAAGACAAAAATAATTTTTATAAACAAAACATTTCATTTAATCAAACACTTCAATTTTTACATCCAAAATAGAAGTTTGAAAATGCTCAACTAGAAACATAATTCCTAAACATCCTCTATCGCTAATCTTCTGTAGAAGGTGGAGGCGGAGGAGGTTGCTGGCTCAGGGTCCATACCCGCATAATCTCATACATGTTAAGCTGACGCTACTCCATGCGGCTCTGGCACTCCTCAATCCGGGTGTGGTGCTCCTCCATCTGGGTGTGGTGCTCCGCTATCCGGCTGAGGTGTTGACCCATGGAGGACTGCCCCGATATGATCTCTGCCAGTCGAGAGTCAATCATTTGTTGGTAATCCTTGAATCTGGCCTCCAGCTGTGTAAACGGATCTGAAGGACCTACTGCTGATGCATCTGCTGGCATATGGTCATCCTCGTCAGCAACATTGGGGTCCTCATACAGTCATACAAGCTCTCCTGGCACTAGAGGTGGCTCCCCATGTGCCCTGGGCTGAGGCCGAGGTATCAACACCATCTGCCCATCTCCGATCCGCAACCCCGCCAAAGTGAAGTTACGAACTGATATACAGTCGTAAACCTCGGATAATGCCCTCAGAGATCCCCTGGAAATATTAATGCCTATGGACTCTAGCCATGCAGTGATGATATGTCCAAAAGGCATATGAATCTTCCCTTGCACATGGGATATAAAATGGACAATGCAATGAAACATGTTCAATGCAATGTTTACATCTAATCTATGACGCATGACATACATAAGGAAAAGATGGGGAGGCCGAATCTTGGCCAGACCCTGAGTCACAATAGGGAGAAAGCACCCAACAAGGACTTTGTAGAGCACATTATCAGGTGCAGATAGCTCAGTGATAGGAAATAGGTTCTGAGCTGGTGGACGAGAATGGAGAAAAATGTGCTCATGCATGGAGTCTAAAGAAATATGATCAAAAGGCTGAGGAAGAGGGGCATCGAAGATAGGATAGAATATGAAAGTGTTATTCAATGGCCTACACTCAAGGAACTCTTGCAAGATCGCAGGAGTGAACTCCAAGTCGCGTTTTGCAACGCGAGTAGTGTAGGTAGGACATCGTCTACCTTCCTTAAATTTTGATAAAACTCCTTAAGGAGATCATCATTTATGGCATGAGTACACAAAGCAATCTTCATGAGCTGATAATGCATTAGGATCTCAATGATGTCGCTACAATACTGTCTATAGAATTGGTTATTTATGTACCTAACCGCCATTGGTTGGTACAATCGTGATCCACCCTCATTCGGGTCATCCTACGTGGTCTTCTACATGAATGCAATGCAATGCAATGGAATGCGATGATACAAACACAATGATTAGATCAAAATGAGTTGTAAAAATAAAAAATTTAGGGTTTAAGGGGTATAGAAATTATACTTTGGTGCCATTTGAAGTTGATGAGGAGAAGGTGCAACGCAACTGGACAGTTCGTTTGCTGAAGAGAACGCCGAAAAGATCGCCGGAGGAAAGATCTCGCTGGAACCCTAACACAAGGAAAATCACCGGAGAGGAAACCTAAGGCTGTGAGATGCTATTAGGGCTATAGAGAAATCAAAAACATGAATGGGAGAGATGGCTTTCAAACCTAGGGTTTTTTTTAGTCGTCGGTCGTGGACGGGAAGGACTGGTCCGAGAAGGTGGGCTACGATCGGAGAAGAAAATCACGAAGGAAGAAAGCGTGAAGACGCTGAACCCTAGTAGTTCAACATTATAAAATCACGAGGCTAGTCAACTGATGTGTGAAATCAGTCGACTGATGGTGGGTTAGTGAGTGATTTATCGAATCGGTAGTCGACTGATCTAGCTCAGCACTTGACTGCTGAGCATTCTGTATCGAGCTACAGTAACATCAGTCGACTGATATTGGAAATCAGTCGACTGATGTGATCATCACTTGACTACTGAGCGAGCCACTCGACTAATGACTCTTCTGCCCCGATGAACAGTACCACCAGTCGACTGATGTATCTTATCAGTCGACTGATGTACACATCAGTCGAGTCCTAGAAGCAACACTCGATTGATGGACTCACTGTATCATGCTACAGTATTATCAGTCGACTGATATACTGTATCAGTCGATTGATCTCTGATTTCCAGTTCTGAAATTGAGTGAATTTTGATTTCTTCACTCAATTTGTTTCATTTTATCATGTTTACTCTTGTTTGTCGAATATATTAATGTTATTCTTATATTCATGTATTTGTTAATGTATTTTGGTGTTTTATTTCATTTTAACAAACATTAACATCCAATGGTTTCAAAATCCTAACATCTCACCCTTTCTAAGTGTTGAAATACACAATCAAGGTGAATGACCTGTTTTGTGAGATGCAATATACCATAAACATTCCTTCCATGCAAACATATGGTAAAACACATGAAGCATGATAAGTGTAAGACATCAAGGTGTGTAGCACTTGAGTATCACTCTTGATGTAACTTCTAAACCTTAAGACAATTCTCTTGATACACTAATTCTCAAAGTGTGCCAAAACTCAAAATGACACACTATGACCTCTAAATCTAGATTGTGCCAATTTTATTGATTTTTCATGACTCCAAAAATGTATTGGCACATCGTAAAATCTTTTAGGACATAAGATCAAACATATTTCCAAGGTATCCATAACCTTGAAAATAACCTAAAAAGTCAACTTTGCTATGGTTGAGTCAACTACCCATCCAATCAAAGTTGACACATCCTAACCCATTTAGCGTGAGTCAATCACGCTCCTTGGAACCTAAAATCAATTTGAGCTCATTGGATTAGTTAGGTATTCCTTAGGGATGACCTCCCTAGATACCTTTCTAAGAACCCTTCTAGGCTTGTTAGCCTTGGTCATTATGGTCTTGCCATGGTTAACCTTAGAGATTGCCTCCCTAGTAACCTTCTTAGTGGCTTCCTTGAAGGTTTTTCCTTTGGAACCGAAGCTCTAATACCACTTGAAGGGAGAGGAACTTCACTTCCCACTTCAACTCGGTCGCTTGTTCATGGTGATCCCTTCTACATCCTCGGATAAAAAAAATTTATCCATGACAAGAGGGATTACCCAAGCTCCCGTTTAATCGTCGTGCTATTCGATTAGAGTGGTCACTTGAACAAACTTGTTGTTCAAGCCACCAACCTCTATTCTGCTAATAGACGAGGAATAGACGATGTACGGATCGCTGGCTTTTGTGTTTGTATTCAGGGTCCAAGTTAATTTAGCCATTAAACAAAGCATACAACATGCATATAATTGAAAAATAATCATAGACATAACACAAAAGAATATATAAAACAACATTTATACCTCTCGATCTTCTATTGTATATCTTTCCTCCTTTTGGACGTCGTGTGGGTGACAATCTTCCAAAAGTCGAAGCTCCTAGATCACCAATCTTCCTCCCTTGCTCGCTCCGAACAAGAGGAAGTATAGAAACAAAACTCTTCTCCTTCTTTCAACCAACCACCAAGATCCAAGCTAGGAGCTTGCCGCCGACAAAGAAGAAGAGCAAAGGGGAGTGAACGCCGGCCAAAACTCTAAGGGAAGAGATCCTAGACTTTTTTTCCACCAGCTAAGGAGAAGAGGGAATCTTTGTTGGGTGCCGGCCAAGGTCAAGAGAAGAAGGAGGGGCGCCGACAACTCTTAAGGAAGAAGAACTCTTTCCTTATTTGTGGCCGCCCAGGCTATTCTCCAAAAACCCTAGCCTCCTTTTGTTTCTTGCCGCCCAAGCTTTAAGAAACAAAACCCTAACCTTTCTCTAATAATCCTCCACGCCAAGCCTTAAACCCCTTTTATAGATTTAGGCTTAAGTATCCTTTTAATCTCATCCGTCGATTCTAGGGATTTAATATCAACTATCGGATCTAGAGATTTAATCTCAACCGTCGGATCTAGAGATTTAATCTCCACCGTTGGATCTAGAGTTTTGTTTTCAACCATTGGATCTAGGCTTCATGTGGTTTTAATAGGCTACAATAGGGGCCATGAGGAGGAGTTGGATCTTGGCCACCCAATGGATCAAGCCCACATAAAGTCCGATCCATTAATGATAATTCAATCCACTAGAGGATTATCATTGATCTACCTCACCAACCCCCATAAGTTAATATGGGCTCCATATATTATTTGTACATTTTTCTCCCCGTGTTTAAGATCTCGAATATCCGTCGATTAATTAATTTACTGATAATTAATTAATCAACATCTAACTCCATGAGTAGTATGTTAGTAATATATGAGAGATGTCCTAAGACAATCGCCTAATGTCTGAACCATTTATATGATAAATAAAGATTCACTATTTGAGTATACATGTTTTCATGTATTTTATTAGATCTTAAACTCATTTACTGAATGTCCACGCTACGATTCACAGAATGAAAAAATTTGTGATTGGATCACAACTAGTGAGTATCTCTATATGTGTAATTATGATATATCGGAATTATCCCTAGTCGATGAATTGATGGATTTGGACACCATCGATTCTGTCGAGACTAGCATGAGGTATACTCCTTGGTGTATCCAAGCAGCTGATTCTCACTGGCTGGAGACATTGTGATGTCCGGAGTTAATCATGGATGCTAGTTATGGTAACTAGTTCATTGGAGTGACCAGCCGTAAGACTTCATATGGTTCTCTGCATATATAGATATGTCAATGAAGTTCATACTGCAACTTAAGTGTGATGTTCCTTTGACTTACTGTATTCAAGTCATCTTGATCATAAAGACTTATGCTTTGACATCTTAAACAAGCATCTCTGAGGAGATGTGGACCCGGGATGATTGGGTATAAGTCAAAGTGATCGAAGGTGTTTGAATAGCCTATAAAGGATTCACCACTCCTTGCGAGGAGATGTATACCCATGGCCTCTCGTCGGATTGTTACTAAAGTCTTTGGCTAAAGCATTAAATGTTTAGAGTAAGGTACTCTTGGATACATGTGCAGTAACTAGAATCCGTAGGACGAGAAATGATACTTGGGCTAGGTGTGACATAGTCAACCTAGTGGGGACTGACACTATAGACCATGTCCTGAACCAAGTGGGTATAAGATGAGTGAAGGGAATGAGACACGATTCATTGTAGCTGCTGAAGGGTTTCAGAAATAGTTCTAGATCAACTGTTGATCTTTCGGTTAATTGGGGATCATGATGTACTACTAGGTGCCACTCATGGTCGTTCTATAATTAATGGTTAATTATAGACGACCAACATAAACCGAGAACCTATTTGGTCACATGCACAACGAGCATAATCCGAAGGATTTAAACAAGCTTGAGAATGAGATTCTCAGACCGAGAGAAATTAGGTTTGGTTGGACCAAACAAGGAGCGAGCATGAAATCGTTTCTGTCGCAATGGAAGCGTGGATGGGTCGTGTCTTATGAAGACATGATGGATGAACCAAATTGGTTTGGTTCTAATCCAATGGTGGAGAATAAACCAAAGGGGTTTGGTTTGTTTTAAATGAATGAACCAAAGTTGGTTCGGTTCGTTTTAACTTAAAATAGACCAAATTGGTTTGGTTTATTTTAACTTAAATTAATGAAGCGGGTTAACGGGCTTTTGGTTATGATCCGATAACCATTAGGAGAATTTGTTCTCTATAAAATAGGGCTTAAGGGTTTTGTGAAAACCTAATCCAAGCAACCCTAAAGTTGCCGCCCTCCTCTCCTTGGTGTAGCTGGCGCCAAATCCTTGCCGCCGCCCAAGCTCCTCTTGCCAGCATCTAGCAGCTGCCATCCTCCCCTCTTGCCGGCATCTAGCTGCTGCCGGAGGAGCTTCGATGATCTTCCTTGGCTCCGGCGACAAGGTGAGCATCTAGCTTCTTTATTTGGCCAGCGCTAATCATCCACCAAAGCTGTCCAGTTTTCTGGACAGCTTGTTTATTTCATGTCAGAGCGTCATTTGGATGAAGTTTGGAGCTCTGATAGAGGCTTCCTTGTCGGGGATTCGATCTCTGGTAATCCTCATAGGTGGAGGACGAAGGATTCGTCAAACGATTGACGAATACATCTCCGGAGAAGCGAGTTTTTGAGGACTCGTTTTGGATCCGAATTTTGATTCAGATCGTGACCTTCTCTCGATCACATCGTCTTCAACACGAGGCTAGTAACTCATACAAAGACGAGGCTCGTGACTTTGTGAAGTCATCCCGAATATACTCGGCGTGGATACAGATAGAGGCGATTCTAGCATTATGAAATACATCTTTTATTTTCAGTAAAAATGGGGTAATAAAGACAAGTTTAGCATAGCAATATTGAAATTGCAAAATTTGAAATTGCGGTTATGTCTACACATATTGTACTATGCATGCGTGTAGTGTGTGTGTTGTAATAAATTAGATTTATTATTTTTGTTTCTTCCGCTGTGCACATGTTTACGAAACATATTCGAATACACACTTCATTGCGTCTTTTAACCCAACAAAGGGTATCACATAATCGTAAAATTATTTTGCGATAGTCGTAATGGTATTTATGGAAATTTTATACTTTTGGAAAGTTAGAAGTATTTTTGGAAATTTTTAATTTTGGAAAGTCTAGAAGTATTTATGGAAATCTTCTACTTTTGGAAAGTTAGAAGTATTTATGGAAATTGATATTTTCCATAAATAAAATATTTGATTAGATTTGGAAATTTGTTTCCTAATTTAATCATGATTTGATTTGGAAATCAAATCTTAAAATATTTTATTTCCATAAGTAGTTTTGATGATTTAGGAAATTTGTTTCCTAAATTGACTTTCCTTAATCAACACTTTCAACAAATAAAATATGTGATTAGATTTGGATTTTTGTTTCCTAATTTAATCATGATTTGATTTGGAGAATCAAATTTCAAACATATTTTATTTCCATAAATAGTTATGACATATAAGAAAATTTTGTACATGTCATAATTGTATGCCATGTAATTGCATTAGATGCATATCATTATGCCATGCATGTCGTGACATGTAGATGTATGCCATGTATGCCATGCCATGTATGCCATGCCATGTAGATAATAGTTATTTGCATGCAAAGAGGATGAGATATAAAAAACCCTTACTCAATATTAAAGCCTACACCTTCCACTAATATGGTTAGAACCAGAGTTCCATTTCTTGTTTGGGTTGTTGGACTCTCTCCAAGCCCGGCTCTAACCCGAACATGTTCAAACCATGGAATAGTTTAATACTAACATGGTAAGAGTCAAAGGTCAATCGTTAGCTTTGGTTGTTGGACTCTCTCCAAGCCGGGCTAGTTGGTTGAATGCGCTCTAACCATATTAAAATAATTTCTCGATTAATGGGTTGGCTTTAACCTGGAGCATCGGCTTGTTGGACTCTCTCCAAGGTCGATGTGAAGGGAGGTGAAGTTGGGTGTTATGCATATGATGCATACTTGTTAATGTGTTAACAACCCGATGTATGTGTGAACATTCAATTAGTTGATATCACATTGTGATAGTTGCATATACGTGATATGCAATCGGTATATTTGATACCTACCATTGTAGTTATGAATGGCTTGTTGGACTCTCTCCAAGGTTGTTCATATCTATGTTGGATATCAGCCCATTCGGAGATGGACCTACGATCTCCCGAAGTGATTTTGGGGTTTTTGAAATTCAAAAAATGAATGGGATTTATGAATGTATATTGATGCATTTTAAAATCATTTTCTCATATATGCTCGTTTTGTATTTCTAGGTTAATCGATTGATCATGATGTCTTTGAATTTGTGCACTATTTTGGATTCAAACAAATTGACTAGGCCTAACTTCCTGGACTGGTTTAGAAACTTGAGAATTATTCTCAAGGCAGAAAAGCTAGCATATGTCCTTGAAGAGCCTCTTCCCAACCGTCCTAGGGACGATGCAACTCCAGACCAAATGTTGGTCTATTAGAAACATGTGGCAGATTCTGAACTGGCGAGTTGCATCATGCTAGCTGCGATGGTACCTGAGCTGCAAAAGAAGCATGAGCATATAGATGCTAATACCATAGTCTTCCATCTTCATGAGTTGTTTGATGAGCAAGCGAGATCCGAAAGGTTCGAAGTCTCCAGGCTCCTCTTCACCTCTAAGATGCAAGAAGGTTTGTCTGTAGTGCAGTTTGTGCTAAAGATGTACATCGAGCAGCTGGCCACCCTCGGGTTTGTGATGGATCATGAATTAAGTATTGACTTAATTCTACATTGTTTGCCCAAGATTTTCTCACAATTTGTGATGAACTATCGGATGAACAAATTAGAATCCACTATTCCTGAGCTCCTTAATATGCTGAAGACTATGGAGCCTTCTGTGAAGTATGAGGAGAAGGTAGTTCTATTAGTTGATTCCTCAAAGAAAGGTTCTAAGAGGAAGGAAAAGGAACAGAAGAAAGGGAAGAACAAGAAGGCTAAGAAGGCTAAGAAGGCTAACCAACACAAAAGGGCACTTGCCATCATTGTGGCAAGGAAGGCCACTGGCAAAGAAACTGCAAGATTTATCTTGAGTCTGTGAAGAAGAAGAAGGCATCCGATGCCCCATCCTCTTCAGGTATCTTCGTTATTGATTGTCATTCTATTTCCTTAGACACTTGGGTATTGGATACTGGGTGTGGCTCACATATATGTAATGACATACAGGGGCTAAGAAATAGAAGAAGACTCATCAGAGGGGAGTCAAATTTGTGAGTTGGCAATGGAGCAAAGGTTACTGCGGTCACCATCGGAACTTATTTGCTGAAGCTCCCTAGTGGACTAGTCTTGGAATTGGACAATTGCTATTGTGTTCCTTTTCTAATAAAGAACATTGTTTCTATTTCCTGCTTAAATAGAAATGGTTACCATTTGATGTTTAGTAACAATTGTTGTTATATAACATTGAATGGCATACTTTATGGAACTGGAACTTTGAGCAATGGTATTTATACATTGGATGTATCTAGTGACATTTTCAATATCGAAGCGAGCAACAAGCGTGCTCGAAAGGATAATCAATTAGACTCCTACATGTGGCATTGTCGTCTTGGCCATTCAAGCAAGAAACGTATGTCCGAATTACACCGATGTGAAATTCTAGAATCATTTGAATTGGATTCATACGATACATGCGAATCATGCTTAAAAGGCAAGATGACTAAGTTACCTTTTACAGGAAAAGGTGAACGAGTGGGAGAGTTGCTAGGTCTAATACATACTGATGTATGTGGACCTATGTCAACTCAAGCTTTAGGAGGCTATAGCTACTTCATTACCTTCACCGATGTCACTCACGGTTTGGGTATGTGTTCTTGATGAAACACAAGTCTGAAGCCGTTGAAAGGTTCAAAGAATTCAGAAATGAAGTAGAGAAACAACATGACAAGAGTATTAAAATACTTTGATCGGATCGAGGTGGTGAATACTTAAGTCAAGAGTTTCTTGATTATCTAAGAGACAATGGTATATTGTCTCAATGGACTCCGCCATATACACCACAACATAATGGTGTATCTGAGAGGCATAACCGGACCTTGTTGGACATGGTCAGGTCAATGATGAATTATGCGAATCTTCCCAAGTCTTTTTGGGGCTATGCACTTCAGACAGCTGTTTACTTGTTAAACAGAATGCCAACCAAGGTAGTCTCTACTACTCCATATGAGATATGAAATAGTAAGAAACCTCATGTATCTTACTTGAAGATATGGGGTTGTCCTGCTTATGTGAAGCAGACTGTATCAGACAAATTGGATGCTAAGTCTGATAAATGTCTATTTATTGGATACCCTAAGGAAACAAGGGGTTACCAATTCTATCATCCTGTGGAACAAAAGGTGTTTGTTTCAAGGCATGCTGTGTTTCTAGAGAAAGATTTTCTCTTGCAAGAAAATAGTGGGAGTGTCGTCGATCTTGAGGAGGCTCGAGAGACTCAAATAGACATTGATGAGATACCTGGTGAAGCACAACAGCCGATAATTCATAGTGATGAGCAATCGGTTGGACCTATTGAAACACTACATCTTCGTAGATCTGGTAGAACTCGCAATATTCCTGAGAGATATGGATTTCTCGTAAGTGAATCGAATGACGTGTTACTCATTGATGATGAGGAGCCTACCAGTTATGAAGAAGTTCTGACAAGTTCAGAAAGGGATAAGTGGCTTAAAGCCATGAAGTCGGAAATGAATTCCATGTATGAAAACCAAGTTTGGAACTTGGTTGACCCACCTGAAGGCATAAAGCCTATAGGGTGCAAGTGGGTTTTCAAGAAGAAAACCAACATGGATGGTAATGTGATTACCTATAAGACTAGATTGGTGGCGAAAGGATATCATCAAAAGCAAGGTGTTGATTATGACGAGACCTATTCACCTGTAACTATGCTTAAATCCATTCAGATGCTCCTTGCCATAGCAGCTCATTATGATTATGAGATATGACAAATGGATGTGAAAACAGCTTTCCTTAATGGAAACCTGCTCGAGGACGTGTATATGATACAACCTAAGGGTTTCACATCGGTTGATAAAACTAGGGGTGTCAAAAATGAACCCGACCCGATAACCCGACACGAGTCGACCCGAAAAAAATCAGGTTAGGGTTGAGGGATTTTGGATTCGGGTCAAATCGGGTTGAAACCAAAAATAAATCCGAAAAAAAATTGGGTTAGGTTAAATTCGGGTTGACCAGGGTTGACCTGATTTAAGATTCAGGTCACCCAATAACCCTAACCCACCCGACCCACCCGACATATATATATATATTATTTACGTTTATTATTTTATAATTTTTTATTTTTAGGGTTAAAAACGTGATGCGCCAATAAACATGTAAATATATTGGCACTACAAGAAAAATAGTATATTATGGTATTTTCTTAATGACATTTATTTTATAGTGTAGTTATAATTTTTTTATCATGACACTTATTAAAAATGATTAAGATTTTAAAAATAATATCAAATTAAATAACTTAAACCTACGTAGTTAATAAATATCATTAATTAACCTACATATGAATGTCTAGGTTTTGTTTTTCCTAATCATTCAGCCATCGCCAAACTTGCCGACGCCTTCTCTTCAATCTCCATCTCCAAGCTCCAAGTTTCTTAAGGAAGAGAAGGTGAGTTTAATAAAAATGTCTGATTTTATTTATTGAGGATTTACATCTGTTGCTTTAATTTCCTATCCTTTTCTCAACGTGAAAATGCTCATTTTTTTTTCTTTTTCTTTCTGTGCTCACAATGAATGTGTCAACCGATCAAATTCGCATAAGTAAGCATCCATAATCAAGGTTTAAATAAGTGCGAGAGTCCAATCACCGATGTCACTAATATTCCAGGACTTTATAGCATTAGCAGCCTCTAATTGTAGGTCAATAGAAGAAAGGAAACAGTGAATTTGTGGGGTTTTCGTCTAACAAGCAAATAGTGGCAAAAGGAAAGTGGGTTTTGCAGGAATATTTTTCAATTTGGCCTCTATTTTTTTCTTCTTCACATTTTCACTATTTTTTCTAATAGTTAGCCAGCATATGCATCGAGTGTGTAAAAAAACTTGATCATAAACGAAGCTCGTGATGCTATCGATCAGAAAACTTTTGGTCTCGTAAAACCCATGTTTTCTCTCGAGAATAATGAAAACTAATGAGAAAATCTTTTTTACAGAATGAGTTCACACCATATTGATCTTGATCAAGAGGAGGATAGTGTGGAGGGTGCACCTTTGACTATGAAGGATTTGGATATAAATGCAGAAACTTGTACTAATTTGCAAGGCCAAGCCTCCAGAAGTGGCAAACGAAAGAGAACCTTGAAATCAAAGTGGTGGCAATACTTTGAGATGCTTCCGAAAAAAGAAGGAGAAGATTTACGTTGCAAATGTAAAGCATGTGGGATTACATACAAAGCGGACAGCAGTATGGGTACAGGTAATCTTCGACGCCATATCATTAATCAATGTCCTAGATAGAAAACTCGTGATATTGCTCAGGCTTTGTTAGAACAAGGTGATAAAAGTCTAGCCATCAGGTCACAAAAGTTCAATCAAGAAAGGTTTAGAGAGTTGCTAATCTTAGAAATTGTGAGACATGATTTACCGTTTCAGTTTGTGGAATATGAGGCAGTTAGATCAATTTTTTCTTATTTGGAACCTCAAGTTGTTCATTTCACTAGAAACACCGCAAGGACTGATATTATCAAGATGCATAAAAATGAAAGCAATAGACTAGCTCAAGAAATGAATTCATGCCCTGGAAAATTTTGTTTCACTTCTGATTTATGGACTTCTATTGCCACTGATAGCTATATATGCTTGACAGCGCATTTCATTGATTCTAATTGGATTTTGCAAAAAAGGATTATCAATTTCTCTTACATGCCTCCACCTCATTCTGGTATTGCATTGTGTGATAAAATTAATGGTTTATTCAATGTTTGGGGAATTCAGAGAAAGGTTTTCACAATTACATTAGACAATGCAGCTGCAAATGATGTGTTTGTTAGCCTTTTAAGGGATCAACTTGGTTTAAATTGTTCATTAGTGAATAGTGGTGAGTTTTTGCATGTTCGTTGTTGTGCACACATTCTCAATTTAATTGTGCAAGAAGGTTTGAAAAGAATTGATGGTTCTGTTGATAAGATTCGGGAATGTATAAAATATGTGAAAGGCAGCCAAGTGAGAAAGCAAAAGTTTATGGAATCTGTCACTCAAATTTCACTTGATTCTAAGAAATCACTTAGGCAAGATGTTCCTACTAGATGGAATTCTACTTATTTGATGCTTTCTAGTGCCATGTATTATCGACGTGCTTTTAATCATTTGAGATTGGTCGATTCTAATTTCACACATTGTCCATCGGTTGATGAGTGGGGACAAGTTGAAAAAATATGCAAATTCTTTGAGGTTTTCTATGAGACAACATCATTGTTTTCTGGAGTGAAATATCCTACTGCCAATCTTTACTTTCCTCGCATGTTTACGGTTCAGTTGACATTAAATCAAGCCTCGAAAAGCTCTGATGAATTCATGAGATCAATGGCCAACCGGATGTGTCTAAAATTTGATAAGTAATGGAAAGATTATAACATTTTGTTTGCCATTGCTGTGATAATTGATCCGAGGTTCAAGATGCAGTTTGTCGAGTTTTGTTACAACAAGTTATATGGAGAAGGTAGTGAAGAATTAAGTCTAGTAAGGTCTAAATTAGTTTCTTTGTTCGAGGAATACATGATTATGTTAGTGCCTATAAGATCCACATATCTCCACAATGGTATGATATTGTCCACTTTGGGCCTAAGCCCTCATGGTTTTGTTTTTGGGCTCTACCCAAAAGGCCTCATACCAATGGAGATATCTTTTTTCTTATAAGCACATGATCTTTTCCATGTCTTACCAATGTGGGACTTTGATTGTATTCCCCATACTCCCAACAATCCCCCCCTCAAACGAAGGACCACATTGGGCCCCCCCTCAAGCCTATCCCTCCTCGAAGGATTTTCTCTGCTTGATGTCCGATCTTCAACCCACCAGGACTTCCTGCCAGTTGTTCGGTCCCCCCGACCCAACTAGACTTCCTTCCTGATGTCTGGTTCTCTTGATCCGGACGTGGGAGCTCAACTTCCTTCGTTCGAGGTTCATGGCTTGACATGGACCATGGCTCTGATACCAATTGTTAGTGCCTATAAGATCCACATATCTCCACAATGGTATGATATTGTCCACTTTGGGCCTAAGCCCTCATGGTTTTGTTTTTGGGCTCTACCCAAAAGGCCTCATACCAATGGAGATATCTTTTTTCTTATAAGCACATGATCTTTTCCATGTCTTACCAATGTGGGACTTTGATTGTATTCCCCATACTCCCAACAGATTATTGCTTCCAAGCTAAGTACCAGCGGCACATCTTTGAATTCTTGCAGTGGCATTGATGATAATGCTTTTCTTACTTTAAATTCAGAAAGCGGATGCATGGATGTTTTGAAGGTACTGATTATAATAATTTTTTTTCACTATTTTTTTACTTTTTCGTTGCCAGTAATCCAATATATTTCATTTATGGTATAGGAATTTGAATCATTTCAAAGTTTAAAATTCAGTGGTAGAGCTCAAAAGAGTCAACTGGAGCTCTATTTGGAAGAACCACAAATTGACAGAGTTGCAAAATTTGATATTCTCGCGTTCTGGAAAGCTCATCAATTTAGGTATCCTGAACTTGCACAAATGGCCAGAGATATCTTGAGCGTTCCAATTTCTACAGTTGCTTCTGAATCAGCTTTTAGCACTGGTGGTAGAATACTTGACCAATATCGTAGTGCAATGAAGCCTGATGTTGTTGAGGCATTAGTTTGTTGTAGAGATTGGTTAGTTGGACAGAAAGGTTAGTGCTTTTTCTTTTTTTGTTTCATTTAAAGTTATTTGCTTTACTAACATATATTTTTTTTAGAAAATACTGAGGTGGGACTAGATGATTTGACTGAAAATATTATGAATTTATTCATAAACGAGGATGCTGGATCAACTACTGTTGCAACAAATGATTGATGATTCTCATATTGCTATGACATTGAAAAGTAAGTTATGAATTTATAAATTGTGATTTTTAAAAGCTTACATATTTTAATTTTTGTTATTTTATATGTTATTTTAAGGTACGACAGGTGGGTGTGGAGGATATGATGGAAAAGTGGAGTTTGAAAGTTATTGTGTGTCTTGTGATGCTTGAACTTTTTTTTGTATTGTTATTCTTGGTCTCATTAGCATCTGCTAGTTTTGCAAGCCAATAGATGATTGTTTTGGAAACAAAAGGACATAATTCTTGAACTTTTTACGTATGCTAGTTTTACATACAAAAGGACAGAAGGAAACAAGATACAGACGCTAGTTTTGGAATAATTTTTGAAAATCCTGGAAAAAATATTAAAAATCGGGTTGGGTCGGGTTACCCGGGTTGAGCCGGGTTCAGGTTCGGGTTCAGCAATTTTGGGTTTGGTCGGGTTCGGGTCGGGTTCGGGATGGAAAATTTTTTGTAATACCCTTGTCTTAACCTAACCCGAACCCACCCGACCCACCCGAATATGCAAATTGCGACGGTCCATATATGGATTGAAGCAAGCATCTAGGAGATGGAATATCTATTTTGATGAGACAATAAAAAAGTTTGATTTCTCACAAAATCCAGACGAACCTTGTGTGTACAAGAAGGTTAGTGGGAGTGCAGTCGTGTTCCTAGTATTGTATGTCGATGACATATTACTTATAGGAAATGATGTTTCAGTCTTACATTCAGTTAAGATTTGGTTGTCCAAGACATTCTCCATGAAAGACCTGGGAGAAGCAACCTACGTCCTCGAGATTAAGATCTATAGAGATAGATCGAAACGGTTGCTTGGTCTTTCGCAGTCTATATATATAGACCGAGTGCTAAAGAGGTTTAACATGTCGGAATCCAAGAAAGGTTTCCTACTCATTAGGCATGGGATACACCTTTCGAAGTCTATGTGTCCGCGCACAGAAGACGAGAGGATTTGCATGAGTAAGATTCCCTATGCATCCACAATAGGATCTATCATGTATGCTATGTAATGTATGAGGTCTGATGTATCGTATGCTCTGAGTGTCATGAGTAGATACCAGTCTGATCCAGGAATGGATCAATGGGCGACTGTTAAGACAATCCTTAAGTACTTGAGAAGAACTAAGGATGTGTTCCTAATATATGGAGAAGGGGACATGATGATACGCGGGTTTATGGATGCCAGCTTCCAGACAGACAAGGATGATTCCAGGTCTCAGTCTGGATACGTGTTCACCTTGAATGGGGGTGCAGTGAGTTGGAAAAGTTCCAAACAAGACACTGTAGCGGATTCTACCATTGAGGCAGAATACATTGCAGCTTCGGAAGCAGCAAAGGAAGCGGTTTGGATCAAGAAGTTCATTTATAAACTTGGTGTGGTTCCAGCCATTGTTGAAGCAATACCGGTCTACTGTGACAACAATGGAGCAATTGCACAGGCGAAAGAGCCAATGTCTCATCAATGATCCAAACATGTGCTTCGCCGCTATCATTTGATCAGAGAGATCATTAGTAGGAAGGAAATACAAATCGAGAAAATCCCCACTGAAAGGAACTTAGCGGATCCTTTGACTAAGGCATTACCTCAAAATAAGTTTGAGGGTCATGTTAGAGCTTATGGTATTGGATACCGTAGCGATTGGCATTAGGCCATGTGGGAGTTTGTTAGTAATATATGAGAGATGTCCTAAGGCAATCACCTTATGTCTAAACCATTTATATGATAAATAAAGATTCACTATTTGAGTATACATGTTTTCATGTATTTTATTAGATCTTAAACTCATTTACTGAATGTCCATGCTACGATTCACAGCATGAGAGAATTTGTGATTGGATCACAACTAGTGAGTATCTCTACATGTGTAATTGTGATGTATCGGAATTATCCCTAGTCGATGAATTGATGGATTTGGACACCATCGATTCTATCGAGACTAGCACGAGGTATACTCCTTGGTGTATCCAAGCAGCTGATTCTCACTGGCTGGAGACATTGTGATGTCTGGAGTTAATCGTGGATTCTAGTTATGGTAACTAGTTCATTAGAGTGACCAGCCATAAGACTTCATATGGTTCTCTGCATATATAGATATGTCAATGAAGTTCTTACTGCAGCTTTAGTGCGATGTTCGTTTGACTTGCGGTATTCAAGTCATCTTGATCATAAAGACTTATGCTTTGACATCTTAAGCAAGCATCTCTGAGGAGATGTGGACCCAGGATGATTGGGTATAAGTCGAAGTGATCGAAGGTGTTTGAATAGCCTATAAAGGATTCACCACTCCTTGCGAGGAGATGTATACCCATGGCCTCTCGTCGGATTGTTACTAAAGTCTTTGGCCAAAGCATTACATGTTTAGAGTAAGGTACTCTTGGATACATGTGCAGTAACTAGAATCCGTAGGATGAGGAAATGATACTTGGGCTAGGTGTGACGTAGTCAATCTAGTGGGGACTGACACTATAGACCATGTCCTGAACCAAGTGGGTATAAGATGAGAGAAGGGAATGGGGCACGATTCATTGTAGCTGCTGAACGGTTTCAGAAATAGTTTTGGATCAACTGTTGATCTTTTCGGTTAATTGGGGATCATGATGTACTACTAGGTGCCACTCATGATCGTTCTATAATTAATGGTTAATTATAGATGGCCAACATAAACCGAGAACCTATTTGGTCACACGCACAACGAGCGTAATCCGAAGGATTTAAAACAAGCTTGAGAATGAGATTCTCAGACCGAGAGAAACTAGGTTTGGTTGGACCAAACAAGGAGCGAGCATGAAATCATTTCAGTCGCAATGGAAGCGTGGATGGGCCATGTCTTATGAAGACATGATGGATGAACCAAATTGGTTTGGTTCTAATGCAATGGTGGAGAATAAACCAAAGGGGTTTGGTTTGTTTTAAACGAATGAACCAAAGTTGGTTTGGTTCGTTTTAACTTAAAATAGACCAAATTGGTTTAGTTTATTTTAACTTAAATTAATGGAGCGGGTTAACGGGCTTTTGGTTATGATCTGTTAACCATTAGGAGAATTTGTTCTCTATAAAATAGGGCTTAAGAGTTTTGTGAAAACCTAATCCAAGCAACCCTAAAGTTGCCGCCCTCATCTCCTTGGTGTAGCCGACGCCCACCACCGCCCAAGCTCCTCTTACTGGCATCCAACAGCTGCCATCCTCCCCTCTTGCTGGCGTCTAGCTGCTTCCGGAGGAGCTCCGGTGATCTTCCTTGGCTCCGGCGACAAGGTGACCATCTAGCTTCCTTATTTGGCCGGCGCTAATCCTCCACCAAAGCTGTCCAGTTTTCTGGACAGCTTGTTTATTTCGTGTCGGAGCATTGTTTGGATGATATTTGGAGCTCCGATAGTGGCTTCCTTGCCGGGGATTCAATCTCCGGTAATCCTCATAGGTGGAGGACGAAGGATTCGTCAAACGCTTGGCGAATACCTCTCCGGAGAAGCGAGTTTTTGAGGACTCGTTTTGGATCCGAATTTTGATTCGGATCATGATCTTCTCTCAATCACATCGTCTTCAACACGAGGCTAGTAACTCATATGAAGACGTGGCTCGTGACTTTGTGAAGTCATCCCAAAGATACTCGGCGTGGATACGGATAGAGGCGATTCTAGCGAGGATCGCTCCGATTGATGCCTTTCCCGCTACACGTGATACGTCAGGTATACGTAGTATAAATTTCATTTTATTGCAAAATTTGAAATTGCGGTTATGTCTACACATATTGTACTATGCATGCATGTAGTGTGTGTGTTGTAATAAATTAAATTTATTATTTTTATTTTTTCCACTGTGCATATGTTTACGAAACATATTCGAACACACACTTGCCGCGGTGCCGGAAACCCAACATAGTACCACTCAACCTTATCATCATGCCGGACCAAGTACACCTACAGGGTTTATATGATGAACCTTATGAGCTCCTCAAGGGGACATCATCATCCTAATATATAGGACACGGTTTCCTCCTATAATCAACGACACATCATATAAATAATATAATTTCTCAACTTACCGAGCCTATCGATTTAATCTATAAATCTCGCCCTTTGGTAAATCAAAGAAAAGAATACTAAGTATATGTGCCTGTTATTATATCGGGATTAAGAGCATGTACAATATAATATCTGAGGTCCGATTCGATTATGTAGTCAGTAATAAATCGAATCACCTCTAAGTCAGTCCTGCTCAATACACACAAAGTGTAATAGTGTGATTCTATGGTCAAGACAAACCAATACCAAATCACACTACAATCATACCAAGGGTTTGTCCAAAGCCATCTAGGTTGTGAGCCTTTACTTATACTCTACAAGGAGATGATAACATCATCTACTGTGTGACACTACACACCATGTTATCTACAATGTAATGTATTAGACAATATGCATAATCAGAAATATGCAAATAATGATCATGTGATTCTTATTTCAAAATAAAGATGTTCATACAAAAGATAGACTTTTCAGTATACATCCCAACAATCTCCCACTTATACTAAAAGACTATGCTGTCCTTAAACTGTCATACATCTGATTCTCATTCCCTCCACATGCCTATCAAAAGCTCTCGCTAGAAGGGCCTTAGTGAAAGGATCTGCCAGGTTATCCTCTGATGCAATCTTGACCATAATAACTTCTCCTCTCTTTACGATTTCTCGTATCAGGTGGTACTTGCGCTCTATGTGTTTACTTGCCTTATGGGCTCGTGGTTCCTTCGAGTTTGCAACTGCACCACTATTATCACAATATATTGTGATAGTTCTGGGTAAACCAGGAATCACATCCAAGTCCATCAAGAAGTTCCTGAGCCATACAGCTTCTTTGGCCACCTCAGAGGCTGCCACATACTCAGCTTCCATGGTAGAGTCCGCCATGCATTTTTTGCTTGACACTCCTCCATACAATGGATCCACTTCCCAAAGTAAACACATAACCTGAGGTAGACTTACTGTTATCCCTGTATGATTGGAAGTCGGAATCTGTGTAACCCACAGGGAGTAATTCGTCTGTCTGGTAAACTAGCATATAATCCCTAGTCCTTCTCAGGTACTTCAATATATGCTTTACCACAGTCCAATGTCCCTATCCTGGATTACTCTAATATCTACTAACCATGCCCACAAGAAAGTAGATATCTGGTCTCGTACATAGCATCACATACATGAGGCTTCCTACTGACGAAGCATAAGGAACCACCTTCATCTCCTCTATCTCCTCAGATGTTCTAGGACACATCTCCTTAGATAAAGGAACTCCATGCCTGAAAGGTAGAAAATATTTCTTGGAGTTTTGCATGCTAAAACGATCCATAATTGTGTCTATGTATGAAGCTTGAGATAAGCACAACATTCTTTTCCTACGATCCCTTATAACCTTGATCCCAAGGATGTGTCCCACTTCTCCCAAGTCCTTCATATCAAACTGTTTAGACAACCATACCCTTACGTCCGATAACACCTTGATATTGTTGTCAATTAACAAAATGTCATCTACGTATAGTACAAGAAATACCATTACGTTTTCATCACATCTCTTGTATACACAAGACTCATCCGGACTTTGAATAAATCCATAAGACTGGATTACCTCATCAAAGCGGATGTTTCAAGACCTCGAAGCTTGCTTCAATCCATAAATGAACCGATTAAGCTTACATACAAGATGCTCTTTGCCCTTTGCAATGAATCCTTCTGGTTGCTTCATATAAATGTTTTTCTCAAGACTTCCATTAAGGAAAGCTGTCTTGACATCCATCTGCCATACCTCATAATCCATATAAACAGCAATACATAAGAGAATCCGGATAGACTTAAGCATGACTATCAGCGAAAAGGTCTCCTCATAATCGATACCCCCTTTCCGAGAATACCCCTTCGCAACAAGCCTCGCTTTGAAGGACTCAACCTTCCTGTCTATTCCTCTCTTTCTTTTATAGATCCACTTGCAACCAATGGTTTTTACACCATCGGGTGGTTCTACTAGCTCCCAGATCTGATTTGAATCCATAGATTCAATCTCAGCAATCATGGCACTTTGCCAAGATACCGCATCTTTATCTTGGATTGCCTTGTCATATGTCCAGGGATCAGGTTCATGTTTGCTAGGGACCAAATCAGAAGATTCTCCCAAGAACATGAATCTATCAGGCTGTCTCACAACCCTCCCACTACGATGAGGTATCACCTATGTATCCTCTGTGACACGCGGTGCAGTGACTTATGGTATATCCTCTTGTACCGGTGGTACTGAAGAAGTGACTTCCCCTTTTAATTCCTCAAGAACAATCTTACTCATGGGTTTGTGGTTCATCACATAGTCTTCCTCTAAAAATCTAACGTTCGTGCTAACGATCACCTTCTGACCTCTAGGACTATAAAACAAACCTCCTTTCGTTCCTCTAGGATAGCCAGAGGTTCCAACTTACCAAGACGCCTTCAAAGACATACGTTCTCAACTCCCTAAATTCGAATATGTCTTAGACTAGGCTTTTGCCCAGTCCACAATTCTGTGGGAGTAGAAGGCACTGATTTAGATGGTACCAAGTTCAGAATATACACTGTCGTATCTAGAGCATATCCCCAGAACGAATCTGGCAACTCAGAATAACTCATCATCGATCTAACCATCTCCATAAGAGTCCTATTCCTTCGCTCTACTACACCATTCTGCTGAGGTGTGCCAGGTGCAGACAATTGGGATTTAATCCCAGCCTCTGATAAGTAATTCCTAAACTCTCCCATGAGGTACTCACCACCACGATCAGATCACAGTGTCTTGATACTTTTACCATGATGTTTCTCCACATCAATCTTGAATTCTTTGAACTTGTCAAAGCATTCAGATTTGCGGCGCAACAAGTAAATGTATCCATATCTTGAATAATTGTCTATGAAGGAGACGAAATATTCAAAACCACCTCTAGCCTGGATAGACATAGGACCACACAAATCAGAATGAACCAATTCCAACACATCTTTGGCTCTATACCCCTTGGCCTTAAAAGACCTCTTGGTCATTTTACCCTCCAAGAAAGATTCGCAGGTTGGGCAATCTTCCACCACTAATGAACCCAAAGGTCCATTAGCTATCAACCTTTGAATTCTTCTTAGGTTAATATGACCAAGTCTTAGATGCCAAAGATATGTTTGGTTCATCTTCGAAGGTTCTTTTCTTTTATTGGAATTAGAAGATGAGTTATTAACTTCTATTTGCATCGTGGGAGCTTTTGGTTCGAGTGTATACAAATTTTCTATCAATGCACCAGAACAGATAATCTCCCTATTTCTTTTTATAACAACTCTGTCATTAAAAGAAATAGAATATCCATCCATAAACAATTTAGAAATCGAAATTAAATTCTTTCTAAATAAAGGTACATAAAGGCAATTCTTAAGAACCAAAACTTTATTTTTTTCAAAAGATAAATAAACATCTTCCACTGCAACAGCCGCCACCTTCGTAGTATCTCACAAGTATACGGTAATCTCTCCCTCAGCCAGTCGTCTGGTTTCCTGGAACCCCTGTAAAGTATTGCAGACATGATCAGTGGCTGCCGTATCTACACACCAGGTGCCGGTAGATAACACCGCTAAACATGTTTCAACGACTAGACCAAAAGATATACCTTTGTTCTGCTTCCGATTGGGACAGTCCTTCTTCCAGTGTCTAGTCTGCTTACAAGTGAAGCACTTGCCTTTCGGCTTCTTCACTCCTCCATGAGTTCCTCCCACCGCCTTTGGCCCAGCTTGTTTCTTCTTCTTCTTGCCTTTCGGCTTAGAAGTAGAAACCTTTTGGGCAACCATGGCTTGTGCCTGAGCACTCTGATGAAAAAGCCTCTCTACCACCTGGAGTTCTGTTAGAAGCTCCGCCAACGAATACAACCTCTTGTTCATGTTGTAGTTCAGGCGAAACTGCTCAAAACTCCTAGGTAGAGACTGGAGAATGATATCTACTTGGGTTTTCCCATCGATCTCAGCTCTGAGGACTTCCAGCTCATTCAAATGAGCCATCATCTTGAGAACATGATCCCTCATGGGTGTTCCCTCGATCATGGTGGTCGTCATCAAGTTCCTCATGGCTTCTTGCCTGGAAGCCCGATTCTGGTGTCCGAAAAGCTCTTTGAGATTGAGCATCATGTCATAAGCAGTGGGCATGGCTTGATGCTGATGTTGCAGTACATTTGACATAGATGCCAAAATGTAACACCGCACCATCTCATCGGTCTTGATCCACTTCTTATAACTCTCCTTCTCCTTTTTCCTAGAACCATCCGCAGGCTTAGGAGGGCACTCTTCGAGGAGTACATATTTGTATTCCTCAACAGTCAAGACAATGTCAAGATTCCTCTTCCAATCAACATAATTGGATCCAGCAAGTTTATTTTCTTTCAGTATCACAACAAGCGGGTTGAAAGTCATTTTGAAAACAACCTAAGAATCACATAGATCAAAACATTAGATTTCAAAAAGTTATTGATTCCTCAAACAATAAAACTTTAAAATCAACCAACACCTCAATACACCGAGAATATCGTATGCCACGATAGTGTGGACGTATACGAATTCTACATTTGTAAGAGGAGATTTCACCCATTAATTTTACTATCTTGTCAACCTAACTTTTTGACAAATAAAATTAATAGTTGGTTCCTCTTCGGCCCTACAAATAAAAGCAGTGACTCCGATGGGGAGGATACTTATATTAGTATCTAAGTATTCACCATTATTTGGTACCAAGGTAATTATCTCGGGTTATGTGCCTTCCGATGGGGAAGTACACACGCTCCTTAATAATTTCCTATAACCATATTCGACCTTGTGATCCGCAAACAAACTCATTCGATGTGGAGGAAGGCACTCAGAGTTGACGCGCAAGTTTGTTTGCATCACATGTCAAATCGTAATGGAGGCCGTGAGAATTTATAAAAATATCCCTCTCCCACTTAGTAATTTAAAATTGAGGAATTTTCTAGCCTACGACATGCATATCAAACAATAAGCAATAAATATGAAAAGTAAATATTTTCCAACTATTATGGCTTTTGTCTTCAATATGTCTCCCGTCGTATCACCATCTCGTCTGCTCCTCCCTACGCCATGTACAAGCCATCCGGAGATCCGAGCCGAGAAAAACTATTTTAATTTACATCCATCGATCCTATACTCCACAAAGGAGTGTACATGAAATCTAGATTGAAAGTAAACTAAAATAAAAAGAGTGGCTAAACAATGTCGTATCTAATTTCAAAAATTAAATACTAGCCTTGTCAACCCCGAGGATTCAACAAAATATACAATTACACACATACAATCACATACACACATATGGCCATAATAGTTGGATCCTATGCCTGCAATCAAAAAGTTAACCTATGCACAACCTACTATTATCTGGCACATATAATATATGAAAAGTGCATAAAAGTAACCAAATCCTAAACACACAAAACCGGAAACCGTGGCTCTGATACCAATTGAAGGTTTTTCCTTTGGAACCGAAGCTCTGATACCACTTGAAGGGAGGGGAACTTCGCTTCCCACTTCAACTCGGTTGCTTGTTCATGGTGATCCCTTATACGCCCCCGGAAAAAAAAAATTATCCTTGACAAGAGGGATTACCCAAGCTCCCATTTAATCATCGTGCTATTCGATTAGAGTGGTCACTTGAACAAACTTGTTGTTCAAGCCACCAACCTCTATTCTACTAATAGCCGCGGAATAGACGATGTACGGATCGCCGACTTTTGTGTTTGTATTCAGGGTCCAAGTTAATTTAGCCATTAAACAAAGCATACAACATGCACATAATTGAAAAACAATCATAGTCATAACACAAAAGAATATAAAACAACATTTATACCTCTCGATCTTCTATTGTATATCCTTCCTCCTTTTGGACGTCGTGTGGGCGACGATCTTCCAAAAGTCGAAGCTCCTAGATCACCAATCTTCCTCCCTTGCTCACTCTGAACAAGAGGAAGTATAGAAACAAAACTCTTCTCCTTCTTTCAACCAACCACCAAGCTCCAAGCTAGGTGCTTGCCGCCGACCAAGAAGAAGAGCAAAGGGGAGTGAACGCCGGCCAAAACTCTAAGGGAAGAGACCCTAGACTTTTTTCCACCGGCCAAGGAGAAGAGGGAATCTTTGTTGGGTGCCGGCCAAGGTCAAGAGAAGAAGGAGGGGTGCCGACAACTCTTAAGGAAGAAGAACTCTTTCCTTATTTGTGGCTGCCCAAGCTATTCTCCAAAAACCCTAGTCTACTTTTGTTTCTTGCCGCCCAAGCTTTAAGAAACAAAACCCTAACCTTCCTCTAATAATCCTCCACGCCAAGCCTTAAGCCCCTTTTATAGATTTAGGCTTAAGTCTCCTTTTAATCTCATCCATCGGTTCTAGGGATTTAATCTCAACCGTCAGATCTAGAGATTTAATCTCAACCGTCGGATCTAGAGATTTAATCTCCACCATTTGATCTAGAGTTTTGTTTTCAACCATTGGATATAGGCTTCATGAGGTTTTAATAGGCTACAATAGGGACCATGAGGAGGAGTTGGATCTTGGCCACCCAATGGATCAAGCCCACATAAAGTCCGATCAATTAATGATAATCCAATCCACTAGAGGATTATCATTGATCTACCTCACCAACCCCCATAAGTTAATATGGGATCCATATATTATTTGTACATTTTTCTCTCCATGTTTAAGATCTTGAATGTCCATCGATTAATTAATTTACTGACAATTAATTAATCAACATCTAACTCCATGAGTAGTACCACTCAACCTTATCATCATGCCAGACCAAGTCCACCTGCAGGGTTTACATGATGAACCTTATGAGCTCCTCAAGGGGACATCATCATCCTAATATATAGGACGCAATTTCCTCCAATAATCAACGACACACCATATAAATAATATCATTTCCCAACTTACCGAGCCTATCGATTTAATCTATAAATCTTGCCCATTGGTAAATCAAAGAAATGAATACTAAGTATATGTGCCCATTATTATATCGGGATTAAGAGCATGTACAATATAATATCTAAGGTCCGATTCGATTATGTAGTTAGCAATAAATCGAATTATCTCTAAGTTGGTCCTGCTCAATACACACAAAGTGTACTTGTGTGATTCTATGGTCAAGACAAACCAATACCAAATCACACTACAACAATACCAAGGGTTTGTCCAAAGCCATCTAGGTTGTGAGCCTTTACTTATACTCTACAAGGAGATGATAACATGATCTACTGTGTGACACTACACACCATGTTATCTACAATGTAATGTATTAGACAATATGCATAATCACAAATATACAAATAATAATTATGTGATTTTTATTTCAAAATAAAGATGTTCATACAAAAGATAGACTTTTCATTATACATCCCAACATTCCTTAGGTTTCTTAGAAACCCTAGCCACTAGGCACACACCATGGTTGGCCTTAGGGATAATTTCCCTAGAGACCTTGGCTTTCTTAGACCTAGGTCTAGTTCCATAATCAAATAGAACATTGTCGTAAGTAGGCATTACTTTCTTGGACATAGGATTGTGACCCAAACCTTGTATCCTAGATGATTCTTGCCTCTTACACCCTTTACGTTGACTCCTAGATCCTAGAGTTTGACAATTTGACCCTTTAAATAGATTTTGCATATTTGCTAGGGTCTTTTACAATTTCTCAAGCCTTGACCTCAAGGCTTGATTTTCTATCTCTAATTGCCCAATTGATTTTTGATTAGGTTTTTGGGCATTATCATTTTCTTTAGGCATATGCCTACCCTTATTAGGGTTAATGCCTAAATGGTTTTCAATTTTCTTAATTGTTTCCCTAGGAAGGACGTTTCTAGGGACATTAGTCCCAAATTTCTCCTTCTTTGAAATGGGTCTAGAGTTATTATTTCTAGATTTTTCTTTAAACTTAAAACCAACATGTTTAGCTTCTAGACAAACATACTTATTATTTCTAGCATGCTTTGATTCATGAGTAATAGAAAAATTGTTTAAATTATTTCTAGCATGCTTTTGCCTAAAATTTAAAGAATGAGCATTATGAAAATATACCTTAGGGTTAGTCTTAGAGACTCCCCGCACATGTGATGCTCCCTCTTGAGTCTTCTTGCTCCCCCTAGAGCATTGACTCCTATAGTGCCCCTTTTAATGACACTTGAAGCAAATGATGTGCTCTTTGCTCCTTTGACCTTGGACATCAGCATCCTTAACCTTTGGCACCGGTGGACTTTTCTTGATCCTCTTTGGGCACTTGCTCTTATAGTGCCCGGTTTCCCTACACTCAAAGCAAATTATATGGATTTTATTTTGAACCGAAATACTTGAGTTACCTAGGTCAATGGTGGAATTTTGAGCTTCTTCTCGACCGGATGTGGATGGTTCTTCTTGAGATTGCTCTGGTGTAGATGCTCTAATCTCCTCCCCCTCAATCCTAGAGGTGGAGGTCTCCTCTTCTTCCACCGATCCGGAAGTTGATTCCTTCTCAACTTCCGAGTTCTCACTCGCTTGTGAGGATGATGATGATTCTTCCTCGGCTTCTTTCTCTTCTTGAGCCAATGAAGATTCTTCTTCTTCTACTTGTGCCAAGTGAGGATTCTCATGGAACTTGGCCAATTTGTCTCATAGCTCCTTGGCAACTTGAAATTCACCTAAGCTAGACAAAATGTCATTAGGTATCAAATCTTCTAAAAGCATTGTTACCTTGACTTCGGTCTTGAACTTGAGACGTTACTCTTGTGTCCACTTCTTCAACTTTAAGACGTTTCCCTTCTTATCCCGAGGGGGTTCAAAGCCTTCTACAAGGATGAACCAATCCTCTATATCTATCATCAAGAATGTCTCCATTCTTGCTCTCCACGCTGGAAAATCTTCTCAGTCATATTGTGGTGGAGTGTTGATGTCCCATCCAATCTTGTCTTGAAATTCCATCTTCCCTCTAGCTTCTTTAGCTCCCGGCGGTTAGTCCGTAGAAGAGCCCCGGGCTCTGATACCAATTGTAGGAGATTTGAGGCCGCTAGAGGGGGGTGAATAGCGATGTGCTTGTATGATGAAATTAATTCGCGTTTGCTTGTTTAAAATCTTGTTAGTACGTAGCGGAATATATAATAAAATACAACAAGAACAAACACAACATGATAGACACGAGATGTAACGTGGTTCGGAACCGAACGGTTCCTACTCCACGGATTGAGCTCTAAAAGCCCTAGCAATGCAAACATGCACTACTAATCACAATAACTCCTTCTTGACACAAGTCGGAGGTGGAGAAACCTCATATAAATGATCTTACAATAGCAAGAATGAAATACAAGCAATATACAATGCAAATACGAAAGACAAGTAAAAAAAAAACTTTACAACACTTGCTTTTGATTGCTTGAATGCTTGGTTGCTTGACTTGCACTTGGAGACCTGATTTGCAGCAACAAATCGCCTCAAAAGCTTTCAAGAATCGGATAGCTTTTTCTCCTCCATGAGATCCATTTATATCTTCTTCCTGGGCTAGAAAAAGTCGATCAGTCGACTGCTCGGGACCATCAGTCGACTGATCACACTGTTGCTGTGAGACAACGGTGTAATACACACTGAAAAAATCCAACGGCTAGGACATCAGTCGACTGTTCAAGCCATCACTCGATTGTGACCGCAACGGTCAAGTGATACTCCATTCTGTGCCCCAAAACCCAAGCATCAATCGACTGATCACAAGATTAGTCAACTTCTCGTCCAATCAGTCAACTGCAAGAGCTTGGAAGTCGACTGCTGGGACACATCCCGTAGTCAAACCCTAGTTGACTCTTACCAGTCGATTGCCATATGGCACCAGTCGACTGGCACACCTCAAACATGAGGATTTAGCCCAAGTATGGTTCCCCCATACTTGCTAGACCACCCTTAGCCTAAACCTAAGCCTTCTAGCCACCTCCGTCAACCTCATGGCTCTCGGATCCCTCCAAATGATCCATGACTTGTTCATCCATTGCGCTAGCCTTCAGGTGCTTCCATCGGCTATGTCATGCTAACGGTGAAGGTAGGAAACTTCACTTTCCGCTTCAACTCGGTCGCTTGTTCATGGCGATCCCTTCTACGTCCCCGGATAAAAAAAAATTATCCTTGACAAGAGGGATTGCCCAAGCAACCTTGTAATCGTCGTGCTATTCGATTACAGTAGTCACTTGAACAAACTTGTTGTTCAAGCGACCAACCTCTATTCTACGAATAGCCGCGGAATAGACGATGTACGGATCGTCGACTTTTGTGTTTATGTTCGGAGTCCAAGTATATTTAGCCACAAAACAGAATATATCATGCATATATAATTAAAAACAATTACAAACATGTTACATATGAAGATAGATAAGTGTTATACCTCTCGATCTTCTATTGTATGATCTTCCTCCTTTCGGACGTCGTGTGGGGGATGATCTACCAAAAGTTGAAGCTCCTAGATCACCAATCTTCCTTCCTTGCTTATTCCGAGCAAGAGGAAGAATAGAAACAAGACCCTTCTCCTTCCTTTAGTCAACCAACAAGCAACAAGCAAGTTGCTTGCCACCGACCAACAAGGAAAAGGGGGAGAAAGATGAATAGCGGCCACCAGCTCCAAGGGGAGACCTTAAGCTATGTTTCCACCGGCCAAAGAGAGGAGAAGAGGCTGGTTTGGATGCCGGCCAAGGGCTAGAAAAGCTGTATGGGCGCCGGCCACCTTGAGGAAGAAGAAGATAAGGAAAGAGTTTCCTTATTTGGTGACGCCAACTCCCTATGCTCCTTGCCACCCAAAACCCTAGCCTCTCCCCTTGATTCTCTTTTTCCACGCCAACCCTAAAGCCTCCTTTTATCGAGTTTAGGGATAAGCCTTATTTTAATCTCCACCATGGGTTCTAGGGATTTAATCTCAACTGTCGGATCGAGAGATTTAATCTCAACCATCAGATCTAGAGATTTAATCTCTACCTTTGGATCTAGAGTTTTGTTTCCATCCATTGGATCTAGGCTTCATGAGGTATTAATAGGCTACAATAGGGACCATGAGGAGGAGTTGGATCTTGGTCACCCAATGGATCAAGCCCACATAAAGTCCGATCCATTAATGATAATCCAATCCACTAAAGGATTATCATTTATCTACCACACCAACCCCCATAAGTTAATATGAGCTCCATATATTATATGTACATTTTCTCCCCGTGTTTAAGATCTCGAATGTCCGTCGATTAATTAATTTACTGACCATTAATTAATCAACATCTAACTCCATGAGTAGTACCACTCAACCTTTTCATCATGCCGAATCAAGTCCACCTGCAGGGTTTACATGATGAACATTATGAGCTCCTCAAGGGGACATCATCATCCTAATATATAGGACATGGTTTCCTCCTATAATCAACGACACACCATATAAATAATATCATTTCCCAACTTACCGAGCCTATCGATTTAATCTATAAATCTCGCCCATTGGTAAATCAAAGAAATGAATACTAAGTATACACTACAACAAAAGTCTTTTACATATAACACAAAAGACAACGGTTTTATAGATCGGGTTGTCAGTTAAAGATATTTTTTTAAATCAATAAATACATTTTACAAATTTTTTCTTAAGAAATGTTTTTGGTTTTTTATCTTAACAGGATCTGATAATCAACTATCACAATGAGAATATTTTTGTTGTCGTTGTGGTAATATTACAACGGTTTTAAACCGTTGTCAATGAAATTTTAAAAATTTATAGTACTATTAATACTATTTTATTATTATAATACAACGGTGAAATTATTTTTTTAATTATTAATACTATTTTTTTTTTAAATTATTGGAAATAATTTTGATCCTTCCCGAGTTATCTCGTCGCTCGCCGTCTCAATCTTCGTCTTTATCCTCCATTTCTACTACTCCTGTTTCTCTCTCGATCTTGTTCTCCTCTTTTCCCCCTCGATTTCGAAGGGGTTTCTTTCTCTCTTTTTTTTTGTTTTTTTAATTCTTTTTTTTCTTGAACCCACCCTGCTTCCGTCTGTCTCGGTTCGTTCGATCTCGAATAGGAGAGGTTGGAGAGAACCCTAGCGCGAGGTACGATGCAGCAGCAACAGCAGCAGCTGAGGCTCAAGCAGCAGCAGCAGGCTTTGATGCAGCAAGCGCTCCTCCTTTAGCAGCAGCAGCCGTAGCAGCAGTCGCTCTATCCTCTCCCGAGCCTCTTGGCCGGTCCTCAGGTCTCTTTCCCTTTCCTCTTACCTGTTTGTCCCCAAATTAGCTTTTCTTTGACTTTAGATTGTCGACTAAAAAGCCGGTTTTAGTGTCATTTTGCTGTCTCTTTTCTTGATGGAGGTTTTTTTTCCATCTATTGTGTTTCTTGCGGATGATATTTACGTTGCAGTGGAAACGAGGGATGTTCAGTTAGATCCCTAAATTAGCGCTCCATGAGCAGTTTCAGGGAGGTGGGTTGGAATGCATACGCTATTTTCTTGGAGTTGCCCTTCAGGAACAACTGAAAAATCAGGGTTTTGAGGCGCCATCGATTTTGATTGAAGCTATTCTGTGACTCTTGTGGAAAACTTTTGTTTTCTGCTTCAGGAACATTCAATCCCAGTTGTTAATTAAACTATAGAGTTTCTTAATTATTTGTATGCTTAACCGGAAACTTCTCTTTTAATTCCCACCTATGCAAGTTCCTATCTACTTCTTTTATTCATAATAACCTCTTGCCCTTGATGCAAGTAAAATGTCGGACTACCTTGGTACCTTTTTCTTGCTTGTTTGTGGTGTCGTATGCGATAGTGGAGCTCTCTGATAGTTTGTAGCTTTGAAGTTTGCTAAGAATGACTTTGGTATCTGCAACTTGTTTTGGCTTTATTGATGATGTCCGAATGCTAACTTGTACTTCTCTTTTACAGATAGAGCCTATCCTAAGTGGAAATCTACCTCCTAGATTTGATCCAAGCACATGCCGCAGTGTGTATGTTTCATTAGTCCATTTTCTTATTCGTTATATATTTGTTGATGCATTGTGCTAAAACTTATCTAGATTGTCCATTAGTCCATGAGTTCCTTTTTCTTTGTTTATTTTTTGATTTTTTCTGTGCCTGTTGTTATTTAACAATTATAATTTTTACATAATCTGATAGTTTTATCTTGGTTTCTATAGTCATACCATAAGTTAATAACCTCCAAAATAAGCTCACAGTTTGATCCTTTGTGATAGTCGCTGCACCTCCAAATTTATCAACCCTTACAGGAGATTGTAAGAATTTCAACTTTGTGTTGCTTACTTGTTATTTGTTTTTCTTAATATTTTCACATATTTTAGCAAGCTCAGCTACGTGTGGACTGCAACATGATTATATTCCTGTTGAAAATAAACTTGCTTATTTGTATATGAGTTCTGTTCATAAACTTTTATATAATTAAGGATACTAAGCATGCCAATTGTAGATTATATTCATATAAAGCTGAATTTTTTTTGTCAACTCACACAAGACAGAAGTTGCAAGTTTAATATTTGTTGTTATCTCCATCAGTAATTTATGATATTTACCTTATATTTGCAAAGTGCAGATTTTGTGATTAATAGGTTGTCAACTCTATGACAAAAAATCAAAGCAAACGAGGAGGTACAAACCTTGAAAAGGGTAGGAAAAAATTGGCGCTGATTTATTAGACGAGGAAAATGTTGGCTGCACACATGGTTCCACTGCCACCCAATCAAACAAAATGAGTAGAGGTCCTACACATATGGACAATATTTCAAGGCTAAGGAATAAGGGCATTATACTGAAAGTTGAATTCAATAATCTGGGACAACCTATTGGGGAAAATGCAGTTAAAAATGCAAAGTTCACTTGGCCAGATTGTTCGAGAGAAAGTACCAATAACTTACAATAGTTGGAAGCATGTTCCTATTGACATCAAGGAGCGTGTGTGGGAAGCCGTGAATGTAAATATAAATGACCATACTTTTATTCTTCAAATATAAACTAATACTTTTTTTTGTGTTTATTAAGATTTGATGTTTATCCATTTTTTTATGGATTTGTAGTTGGCGTACAAGGTTGATGTTGCTTGGAAAAAGGGATGTTTGAGCTCGACAAATGATAAGTGGCGCCAATGGAAAAGCAGTCTCACGCAAAATTATATTTATCCCAATTGCAAAACTCCAGAGAAGTTGCATATGCCACCTCCAGGATCAAATATTCCAGCAGACATATGGAGCAAGTTCGTGATAAGTTGTTTGTCTGATGAATTTAAAGTAAGATTTTTAAATCTCATGTCTCAAATAATGAACTCTTAATAGAATATTGTGATTGGTAATGCATTGTTGTCTTGTTTATTTTTTAAGGAACTAAGTGAGAAACAACAGGAAAGGAGAGCCCAAAACAAATACCCCCATCGACTTTCTCGCAAAGGATATGCACGCCTAGCTAAAGAAATAGTAAGTAATATTTAATTATCAGACTTGGAAGAATGTTGTGAAGATGTAAGTTTTAGTAGCAAAAAATTGTCAATATTTATTATAATTTTTTTATATATACTATATGCACTAAAAGTCTATAATCTTTTATGATTTTATGAAGGATCTTGAAATTGTTCAACACAGAGATTGGCAAGCACGGGAAGAAACACCCTTTGTGGAAAATAATCAAAGTATGTTTTACATCGTGGGAAGCTTATATAATTTGAATTATTTAGTGACATTTATATAATCAAGTTATTTGTTATTTAGTGACATTTATATAATCAAGTTATTTGTTATTTAGTGACATTTATATAATCAAGTTATTTATGAATTATTTAGTGACATTTATATAATCAAGTTATTTATTATTGTTATTAGAAGGATGAATCATATACTTTCATGATGTCGTATTATGTCAAGATAAAGATAATAGAAGGTTAATCATTCCAAAAACCTTTATAGCAAGCTCATAAGTTAGTCTGTGAAGATCAATGTCTAGGTTTGTCAGACATGACGACTTCCATACAAATGCTTTAAGCTCGACCGAGTCGATCTTGATAATCTTTTCCAAAAGAAAAGGAGAGGTATCTTCTATCGCTTTGGATCTCAATGATGAGTTTATTCCCTTTAGCATTTCTAATTTGAAAATACAAGGGCCATCTTTTCTCCCCAAGTCCTCTATCCAAACATACATTGTTCTCATAGACATTATCTCTTTTAGTACTCGAAGACCCCATCATCAAGTCCTTTTGATAATCTTCGATAACTCCGATCTATTCGAATCACGAGGTGGGTATCAAATTAGTTCGAGTTAGATCTACAAATTCCTTATTTTTGTTAAGCAGACCTCCTCCCGACATTTTGTTTTGCCTTGATTTGCTTCGACCGCGTGGCTAAATTGACATTGGCTCGATCGGCCTACTTAATCCAATCTATTCGGAGTGTTTTGCCAATCGACATTGTGTTCGAGCAAATTGACATGGCTCAATCGCGATGATTCCTCGAGCAAAATGACAAGGTGCTCAATCGCTGTATATCGGTAGTACCCTTCTAATTTGCATTGCAATAATTTTCTCACTATCGCTCTTAATTGTTGCATTTTTTAAAATAGAATCCATTGAAAATCATCATGTAATCAGTGACTTTACGGCACAAGGAATTTCAGAAAGATCATGTAAACTATTTACATCCTGTATTCTCCGCAAGAGGAAAAAACAAATGATAAAAGTTGTAGGACTATCGTAAAAAGTAAATTCTTATTACAAATTTATTATTACTTCAATGTAAGCAAAGGTTGTGTAGGCCTATCATAACTTTTACTAAATCATTAAAAGAAATATGCAAATCTTCTTCTTTGCTCTAGATCTTGTCATTAGTTATTCTATTAAACTCGATAAATCTCACTTCATCAGAGTGTTATGATAGCAAATGACATCTAGTTCCTAAATAGAATACCACTTTCAACCATGACGCTTCATACTCAGAGTGTTTTAGGATTTACTAGAATAATGCATGGCTAGTGATGTCGTATCAACCTATGCCAATGCATCAAAGCAGGCCGGATCTCAACCTATGCCATGGCTAGACGGTTCATGGCCTTCAAGCACGTACAAAATCGGCAAGTTACATTGAAGCTCAAGGAGTTAAATTCCAAAAGACTTTTACTCGCATTACTAGATGTTGCTCAAGGAATAACTACACTTTTAACTCAAGTAGGGAAATTAAGGAGGTTATTAGATGTATAATTGAAAATAAAACAAATGCAACAATCAAATTAATGAAAACTTTTTTCCCTTATCCCAACTTTTTATGTCAGGTGTAATTTATGTATCAAATTTTACTATCGTAATAACTACTATAATTTTTTCCATCACAGTTCCTTCAACCTGATGGAGCTCAATGCGTATTTTGTTTTACGATATACGAGAGAGATAATCAAGGCGCCGATCCTTCGACAAGTCTTCCCTACGATCAATAAGAATATTATATATATTTTCAAATTTTCTTATTGATACCATAGCGTTTAATTACATTTTCATTTTTTCACATACGCAGCTCACAAATTCTGTGGATAAATTGCGCAAAGGAAATCACGTAAGCACGCTCGAGGGTCGATTGCATACAAGATCACATATCCACGATTAGAGAGATTTAAGTGTACATACATCTTTCGTTACATTCTATAAGTGTTTTGCTTATTACATGCAATACTTTCGCATATGATGTGTAGTTGTTTCTGGCCACAAGATTTTTAATATATATCTAGAAAAGTGATCATTTAAAATGTAATGACTCAGACTTTACATCACGCAAGTGCCAACAGATATATGTGTTTTCTATAATTTTTTTACGTCAGATGATTTATATTAAAAATGCAACACTATAAATCTACAATGGTTTATTATGTTATGTAGGTAACTGCTGAGAACGACAACGCTTAAAAACCGCTGTCTATGAAAAAAACTGCAGAATGGGGCTCAAAGATAACTGAAAATCGTAGATTTATGAAAGATAACTGCGAAAACCGTTGTTCATTGTAGAATCGATCTATCGCTAATAGTGAGTCAAAGACAATGGTTAAAAACCATTGTCTTATCTTTGAAACAACAACGGTTTTTCACCGTTGTCTTCGACCAAACCACTATTCACAACGGGTCGATTTACCACGTTTTTTTTTCTAATAGACAACGGTTTTTCACCGTTGTCTTTTCCTTAAATCTACAACGGTTTTTCACCGTTGTCTTTGACCGACCCACTTTTCACAACGGGTCGATTTACCATAGATTTTTTAGCTAATAGACAACGGTTTTTCACCGTTATCTATTCGATTTTTTGTTGTAGTGATATGTGCCCATCATTATATCAGGATTAAGAGCATGTACAATATAATATCTGAGGTCTGATTCGATTATGTAGTCATCAATAAATCGAATCACCTCTAAGTTGGTCCTGCTCAATACACACAAAGTGCACTAGTGTGATTCGATGGTCAAGACAAACCAATACCAAATCACACTACAACCATTCCAATGGTTTGTCCAAAGCCATCTCGGTTGTGAGCCTTTACTTATACTTTACAAGGAGCCGATAAAATGATCTCCCGTGTGACACCACACACCATGTTATCTACAATGCAATGTATTAGACAATATGCATAACCATAAAAATATGTAAACAATGATCATGAGATTCTTATTTCAAAATAAAGATGTTCATACAAAAAATAGACTTTTCAGTATACATCCCAATAATCTCCCACTTATACTAAAAGACTATGCTGTCCTCAAACTGCCATACATCTGATCCCCATTCCCTCCACATGCCTATCAAAAGCTCTCGCCAGAAGGGCCGTAGTGAAAGGATCTGCCAGGTTGTCCTCCGATGCAATCTTGGCCACAACAACTTCTCCTCTCTTTACGATTTCTCATATCAGGTGGTACTTGCTCTCTATGTGCTTACTTGCCTTATGGGCTCATGGTTCCTTCGAGTTTGCAACTGCACCACTATTATCACAATAAATTGTTATAGTTCTGGGCAAACCAGAAATCACATCCAAGTCCATTAGGAAGTTCTTGAGCCACACAACTTCTTTGTCCACCTCAGAGGCCGCCACATACTCAGCTTCCATGGTAGAGTCCGCCACGCATTTCTACTTGACACTCCTCCATACAATGGCTCCACCTCCCAAAGTAAACATAAAACCTGAGGTAGACTTACTGTTATCCCTATCTGATTAGAAGTCGAAATCTGTATAACCCATAGGGAGTAATTGGTCTGCCTGGTAAACTAGCATATAATCCCTAGTCCTTCTCAGGTACTTCAATATATGCTTTACCACAGTCCAATGTCCCTGTCCTGGATTACTCTGATATCTGCTGACCATGCCCACGGTAAAGAAGATATCTAGTCTCATACATAGCATCACATACATGAGGCTTCCTACTGCCGAAGCATAAGGAACCGCCTTCATCTCCTCTATCTCCTCAGACGTTTTAGGACACATCTCTTTAGATAAAGGAACTCCATGCCTGAAAGGTAGAAAACCCATCTTAGAGTTCTGCATGCTGAAACGATCCATAATGGTGTCTATGTATGAAGCTTGGGATAAGCACAATATCCTTTTCCTGCGATCCCTTATAACCTTGATCCCAAGGATATGTCCCACTTCTCCCAAGTCCTTCATATCAAACTGTTTGGACAACCATACCCTTACGTCCGATAACACCTTGACATTGTTGCCAATTAACAAAATGTCATCTACGTATAGTACAAGAAATACTACTACGTTTCCGTCACATCTCTTGTATACACAAGACTCATCCGGACTTTGAATAAATCTATAAGACTGGATCACCTCATCAAAGCGGATGTTCCAAGACCTCGAAGCTTGCTTCAATCCATAAATGGACCGATTAAGCTTACATACAAGATGCTCTTTGCCCTTCGCAATGAATCCCTCTGGTTGCTTCATATAGATGTTTTCCTCAAGACTTCCATTAAGAAAAGCTGTCTTGACATCCATCTGCCACACCTCATAATCCATATGAGCTACAATGCACAAGAGAATCCGGATAGACTTGAGCATGACTACCGGCAAAAAGATCTCCTCATAATCGATACCCTCTTTCTGAGTATACCCCTTCGCAACAAGCCTCGCTTTGAAGGTCTCAACCTTCCCATCTATTCCTCTCTTTCTTTTGTAGATCCACTTGCATCCAATGGTTTTTACACCATTGGGTGGTTCTACAAGCTCCCAGACCTGATTTGAATCCATAGATTCAATCTCAGCATTCATTGCACTTTGCGAAGATACCGCATCTTTATCTTGGATTGCCTCGTCATATGTCCAGGGATCAGGTTCATGTTCGCCAGGGACAAAATCAGAAGATTCTCCCAAGAACATGAATCTATCAGACTGTCTAACAACTCTTCCACTACGACGAGGTATCACCTGTGTATCCTCTGTGACACGCGGTGCAGTGACTTGTGGTATATCCTCTTGTACCGGTGGTACTGAAGAAGTGACTTCCCCTTTCAATTCTTCCAGAACAATTTTACTCATGGGCTTGTCATTCATTACATAGTCTTCCTCTAGAAATCTGGCGTTCGTGCTAACAATCACCCTCAGATCTCTAGGACTATAACACAAACCACCCTTCGTTCCTCTAGGATAGCCAATGAACATGCATACTTCTGTACGAGGTTCCAACTTACCAGCATCTGCCTTCAGCACATGTGCTGGACTCCCCCAAATTCGATTATGTATTAGACTAAGCTTTTGCCCAGTCCACAATTCTGTGGGAGTAGAAGACACTGATTTAGATGGAACCAAGTTCAGAATGTACACCGTCGTATCTAGAGCATATCCCCAGAACGAATTTGGAAACTCAGAATAACTCTTCATCGATCTAACCACCTCTAGCCTGGATAGACATAGGACCACACAAATCAGAATGAACCAATTCTAACACATCTTTGGCTCTATACCCCTTGGCCTTAAAAGGCCTCTTGGTCATTTTTCCCTCCAAGCAAGATTCGCAGGTTGGGAAATCTTCCACCACTAATGAACCAGAGGTCCATCAACTATCAACCTTTGAATTCTGCTTAGGTTAATATGACCAAGTCTTAGATGCCAAAGATATGTTTGGTTCATCTTCAAAGGTTCTTTTCTCTTATTGGAATTAGAAGCTGAGTTATTAACTTCAATTTGCATCGTGAGAGCTTTTGGTTAAAGTGTGTATAAATTTCCTATCAATGCATTCGAACAGATAATATCCCTATTCCTTTTTATAACAAGTCTGTCATTAAAAGAAATAGAATATCCATCCATAAACAATTTAGAAACCGAAATTAAATTCTTTCTAAATAAAGGGACATAAAGGCAATTCTTAAGAACCAAAACTTTATTTTTCTCAAAATATAAATGAACGTCTCCATCAGAATAATACCGCCACCTTCGTGGTATAAGATACATGAAAATCTCTCCTCACTAATGTCCCTGCCTTAGTCTGCAAAGTATCGCATACATGATTTGGCTCAGATTCACACACCCACACAGTGCCGAGATAACACCGCTAAACATGTTTCAATGACTAGACCAAAAGATATATCTTTGTTCTGCTTGCAGTTGGGGCAGTCCTTCTTCCAGTGTCTAGTCTGCTTACAAGTGAAGCACTTGCCTTTCGGCTTCTTCACTCCTCCCTGAGTTCCTCCCACCACCTTTGCCTCAGTTTATTTCTTCTTCTTCTTGCCTTTTGGCTTAGAAGTAGAAACATTTTGGGTCACTATGGCATGTGCCTGAGCACTCTGACGAAATAGCCCCTCTGCCGCCTGGAGTTCTGTCAGAAGCTCCGCCAACGTATACAACCTCTTGTTCATGTTGTAGTTCAGGCGAAACTGCTCAAAACTCCTAGGTAGAGACTGGAGAATGATATCAACCTGGGTTTCCCCATCGATCTCAGCTCCAAGGACCTCCAGCTCATTCAAATGAGCCATCATCTTGAGAACATAATCCTTCACGGGTGTTCCCTCGATCATGGTGGTCGTCGTCAAGTTCCTCATGACTTCCTTCCTAGAAGCCCAATTCTGGTGTCCGAAAAGCTCTTTGAGATTGAGCATCATGTCATGAGCAGTGGGCATGACTTGATACTGATGTTGCAGTACATTTGACATAAATGCCAAAATGTAACACCGCGCCATCTCATCGGCCTTTATCCACTTCTTATAACTCTCTTTCTCCTTTTCCCCAGAATCATCCGCAGGATTAGGAGGGCACTCTTCGAGGAGTACATATTTGTATTCCTTAGCAGTCAAGACATTGTCAAGATTCCTCTTCCAATCAACATAGTTGGGTCTAGTAAATTTATTCTCTTTCAGTATCACAGCAAGTGGGTTGAAAGTCATTTTGAAAAAAAACCTAAGAATCACATAGATCAAAACATTATATTTCAAAAAATTATTGATTCCTCAAACAATACAATTTTAAAATCAACCAACACCTCAAAACACCGAGAATATCGTATGCCACGATAGTGTGGACGTATACGTATTCTACATTTATAAGAGGAGGTTTTACCCATTAATTTTACTATCTTGTCAACCTAACTTTTTGACAAGTAAAATTAATAGTTGGTTCCTCTTTGACCCTACAAATAAAAGTAGTGACTCCGATGGGGAGGATACTTATATTTGTATCTAAGTGTTCACCATTACTCGGTACCAAGGTAATTATCTCGGGTTATGTGCCTTCCAATGGGGAAGTACACACGCTCCTTAATAATTTCTTATAACCATATTTGACCTTGTGATTCATAAACAAACTCATCCAATGGGGAGGAAGGCACTCAGAGCCAACGCGCAAGTTTGTTTGCATCACATGTCAAATCGTAATGGAGGCTGTGAGAATTTAAAAAAATATCCCTCTCCCACTTAGTAATTTGAAATTGAGGAATTTTCTAGCCTACGACATGCATATTAAACAATAAGCAATAAATATGAAAAATAAATATTTTCAAACTATTATGACTTTTGTCTTCTATATGTCTCCCGTCGCATCGCCATCTCGTCCGATGCTCCTACGCCATGTACGAGCCATCCGAAGATCCGACCCAAGACTAAAACCTATTTTAATTTACATCCATCGATCCTATAGTCCACGAGGGAGTGTACATGAAATCTAGATCGAAAGTAAACTAAAATAAAAAGAGTGGCTAAACAATGTCATATACAATTTACCAAAAATTAAATACTAGCCTCATCAACCCCGAGGATTCAACAAAATATACAATTACACACATACAATCACATACACACATATGACCATAATAGTTGGATCCTATGCCTGCAACAAAAGTGTTAACCTATGCATATCCTACTATTATCCGGCACATATAATATATGAAAAGTGCAAAAAAGTAACCGAATCCTAAACACACAAAATCGGAAACCGTGGCTCTGATACCACTTGAAGGTAGGAAACTTCGCTTCCCGCTTCAACTCGGTCGCTTGTTCATGGCGATCCCTTCTACGTCCCCGGATAAAAAAAAATTATCCTTGACAAGAGGGATTGCCCAAGCAACCTTGTCATCGTCGTGCTATTCGATTAGAGTAGTCACTTGAACAAACTTGTTGTTCAAGCGACCAACCTCTATTCTACGAATAGCCACGGAATAGACGATGTACGGATCGCCGACTTTTGTGTTTATGTTCGGGGGTCTAAGTATATTTAGCGACAAAACAGAATATATCATGCATATATAATTGAAAACAATTACAAACATGTTACATGTGAAGATAGATAAGTGTTATACCTCTCGATCTTCTATTGTATGACCTTCCTCCTTACGGACGTCGTGTGGGCGACGATCTACCAAAAGTTGAAGCTCCTAGATCACCAATATTCCTTCCTTGCTTATTCCGAGCAAGAGGAAGAATAGAAAAAAGACCCTTCTCGTTCCTTTAGTCAACCAACAAGCAACAAGCAAGTTGCTTGCCGCCGGCCAATAAGGAAAAGGGGGAGAAAGATGAATACCGGCCACAAGATCCAAGGGAAGACCTTAAGCTATGTTTCCACCGGCCAAAGAGAGGAGAAGAGGCTGGTTTGGACGCCGACCAAGGGCTGGAAAAGCTGTATGGGCACCGGCCACCTTGAGGAAGAAGAAGATAAGGAAAGAGTTTCCTTATTTGGTGCCGCCAACTCCCTATGCTCCTTGCTTACCAAAATCCTAGCCTCTCCCCTTGATTCTCTTCTTCCACGCCAACCTTAAAGCCTCCTTTTATTGAGTTTAGGGATAAGCCTTGTTTTAATCTCCACCATTGGTTCTAGGGATTTAATCTTAATCGTCGGATCTAGAGATTTAATCTTCACCGTCGGATCTAGAGATTTAATCTCTACCTTTGGATCTAGAGTTTTGTTTCCATCCATTGGATCTAGGCTTCATGAGGTATTAATAGGCTACAATAGGGACCATGAGGAGGAGTTGGATCTTGGCCACCCAATGGATCAAGCCCACATAAAGTCTGATCCATTAATGATAATCTAATCCACTAAAGGATTATCATTGATCTACCTCACCAACCCCCATAAGTTAATATGAGCTCCATATATTATATGTACATTTTCTCCCCGTGTTCAAGATCTCGAATGTCTGTCAATTAATTAATTTACTGACCATTAATTAATCAACATCTAACTCCACGAGTAGTACCACTCAACCTTTTCATCATGCCAGACCAAGTCCACCTGCAGGGTTTACATGATGAACCTTATGAGCTCCTCAAGGGGACATCATCATCCTAATATATAGGACATGGTTTCCTCCTATAATCAACGGCACACCATATAAATAATATCATTTCCCAACTTATCGAGCCTATCAATTTAATCTATAAATCTCTCCCATTGGTAAATAAAAGAAATGAATACTAAGTATATGTGTCCGTCATTATATTGGGATTAAGAGCATGTACAATATAATATCTGAGGTCTGATTCAATTATGTAGTCAGCAATAAATCGAATCACCTCTAAGTCGATCCTACTCAATACACACAAAGTGCACTAGTGTGATTCTATGGTCAAGACAAACCAATACCAAATCACACTACAACCATTCCAATGGTTTCTCCAAAGCCATCTCGGTTGTGAGCCTTTACTTATACTTTACAAGGAGCCGATAACATGATCTCCCGTGTGACACCATACACCATGTTATCTACAATGCAATGTATTAGACAATATGCATAACCATAAAAATATGCAAACAATGATCAAGTGATTCTTATTTCAAAATAAAGATGTTCATACAAAAAATAGACTTTTTAGTATACATCCCAACAAACGGTGTCTACACCACCAAGGCACATTGGACTTACGCCGCCAAGACTCCGCTTGGACTTTACGCTGCCAACCATTGGACTTATGCTGCCAAGACTCCCGTTTGAACTTTACGCCGCCAATATCAAACCCCTTGGACTTCTCAAATGCCAAGACTCAAGTGTGGACTTTCCCTTGCCAACCCGTGTTGGACTTTCCATGCCAAGACCCATGCTTGGACTTTTCCTTGCCAAGACTCATGCTTGGAATTTACATGCCAAGTACTCAAGACTTGGACTTTCCATGACATGGTCAACTCCAATCAACCATCAAAGTCTCCCTCGAGTCAAACTTGAGTCCGGTTAAACATAACCCGGGTTGATTGTATATATAATCTCCCCAAAACATCAACAGACATTAATGTCAAACATCAATGTCAACTCACTTTGTCAAATATCAAAACATCACTCGAGTTAAACTCGAGTTTGGTCAATCGTGACCTTGGTCGATTACACCAACACTGAGCGCATCCATCCTTGCTGCAAGGTGGTCCATGGAGTTGATAGTGTATTGTCCCGCTGCAGGTGTAGGTTGACCACGTTTGGAAGCCCATTGATGGTGGTTCTGGGTCACCTCTTCGATAAGCTCTTTCGCTTCCTCTATGGTCTTGTTCATTAGTGCTCCTCCTGCGGCAGAATCTAGGGACATCTTAGTGGCGTAAGCGATCCCATTGTAGAAAATGTGGATCACCAGCCACCTTTCCAGTCCGTGGTGGGGGCATTGGTAGAGTAGTCTCTTGTAGCGATCCTAGGCCTCGAATAAGGACTCCCCCTCCTTCTGGCGAAAGCTTGTGATGAGATGGCACTTGTGAGCAGTCTTACTTGGTGGGAAGTATTTATTCAGAAACTGTTGCTCACATTGCTCCCATGTAGTGATGCTACCAGAAGGTAGGGAGTGAAGCCATGCCTTAGCCTTATCCCGCAATGAAAATGGGAATAGGCTCAGGCAGATCGCGTCAGTAGGGACTCCGTTCATTTTCATCGTCGAGCAAATTTCAAGAAATGCCTCAAGGTGCCGGTTCAGGTCTTCAGTCACAGCTCCCCCGAATTGGCTCTACTGGACCATATGTATGAGTGTCGGCTTCAGCTCAAAGTTATTTGCCGAAATAGATAGTCCAGCTATACTCGGCCTAAATCCTCTAGCGCTAGGAGCTGTGTAGTCCCGCAGAGGTCGGCTACCTATGTTCACCTCGGATGTAGCTTGATCCGTCATCCTTCGCTGCTCCGCTCTCTGACGATGAAAGGTTCGCTCAATTTCTAAGTCGATCGGAATTATACCTTCCGATCCTAAATGTCTAAGCATACGATGAACCAAGCCACAAAGTTAGGAGTGCTAATCTAATTCTAAGAGCAGAAAATAAAACAACCTAGAAAATCAAAATCTAAGATGCAATAAGTAAATAGGAAACTACTTCTAAAATTAAATAAAATAAAAATAATAGAAAATTAAAAATTAAAGCTAAATATGAAAGATATATGACTAAAGAAAATTAAGTAAACTAGAAAGAAAATAAAGCAAGAAAATAAATCTAATTCTAAGTCCGATCCAATTTACCACCGTTCAATTCGATATCGAATTGCTCAGTCCCCGACAACGACGCCAAAAACTTGATGCACACGAACGCGACCTCAAATCTCGCGATGGAGACCGTCGAGGACTCAAAGTGCATGCTCACGCTCAACGTCCACAAGTGCATGGATGTTGTCAAGTAATAAAGATTATCGATCCCACAGGGACTGGGATTCGAATACCAATATACTCAGTGGTTGTAATTGTTCGGACGTAACTCTAGGAGGTTTCGATTAGTAAGGGCTGTCGGTGGACTTAACTCTATACGGTGTCACATGGAGGAGGAAAAGAGTGTGCCGAGGTCTTCAAAGGAGATTCTAGGACTTCGGTCTCGCTTGTGTATCACAAAACAATGTTGTCAATTGGCGTTGTCTAGACGTTTAGCTATGGTTTTGTGGAAGAGACATCATACACTCTCCTGCAGAGCCGCCACATCTACCGGGAGCTACCTCTGCCTAAAAGGATGGGATAGACAGTACAAGGATGCCAAATCAATCCCTACGATGAACCGTTTCCAATTTCAATGCACCCTTCTACCAACAGTTACAGGAGATCAGGTTTACCCCTAGGTTCCTTATATAAAATCCCCTAAATCTTAGATACGAGGGTTGTCACCCCTCGTATCGCCTAAGCACAGCAGATAGAAAACCAAACACACATAGGTATAGTAAAAACAACTACCAATTGTCAAATCAAACTCATAGGCAGAATTTAACATGAACCATCATTGTATGTGTACACAAGCTACTCCCTAATCCTAGAATCGAATGTACTACTCCATGTATATGAAGGAAGAATCACAAAGCATGTCTATGTTCGAATACATAAGGAATAAAATGCAGAAACAAATATTTACAATGCGTTCATGGTCTTCTCTCTGGCATTGAAGTGCAAGGCGTGGACCTTCGACGGTGTTCCTCCTCCCCGTTGTGAGTTACCGAAGCTTTTTAGGGCTTCGGCGTGCCATCCTAGCCATCGTGCCTCCTCCCTAGGGTTTGGGTGGTGCCATCCTTATAGATACATCGCCTTGGACTGTTGCAAAATCCGGAAAAAGCCCTAGTCGCACAAATCTATCGGGCCGCCACACGGTCATGTGTTTCCACACGACCAGGCCGTGTGCAGCTTTGGGGTGCTGATCTCGCCCATTTGACATGGCCGTGTGAATCCACATGCCTGGCTATGTCCCACTCTGCGTCTAGTTGTGAAATGTCCTTTTGCTCCGAAAACACATCTTTTTTCACCTGAAATGCTAACCTGCACACAAAAGTACAACGATCAGACCTCCGAACCAGAAAATAGGAAATTCTTGCAAAATAGAGTAACATATGCATGAAACTAACACAAAATGATATGAGATGTCACTACAACAAATATGACTTTCCGCAGCACGTTATCAACAGCGCACAATTTTAGCACACTGTTAATAATAGTTTTTACAGCGCGCTCAATTTTGTACGATGCGGATAATATAATATTTTTGCAAACAACAGCATGCAAAAGATAATACGCTGTCAATACTCATTTTAACAGCATGCAATGTGCGCTATTAATATTAAATAATAACAGCATGCATTCTGCACACTGTTAAAAATTTTATCATAAAAAGTTAAACTTTTTGCAGCGCGCCAATCATGTGCGCTGTGGATAATATTAGATTTATTAATATGAGACTTTTAACAGCGTGTATTTTGTACGCTGTTAAAAGTCTCACTATAAAAAATTAAATTTTTTGCAGCGTGCCAATCAAGTGCGCTGCGGATACAATGTTTGTTAATATGAAATAATAACGGCGTACAATTTGCACGCCGTTAAAAGTATCATTATAAAAATTTAAATTTTTCACAGCGTGCCAATCAAGCGTGCTGCGGATAATACTAAGCTTGTTAATATGAAATAATAATAGCGTACAATTTGCATGCCATTAAAAGTTTCATTATAAAAAAATAAACTTTTTGCAGCGTGCCAATCAAGTGCACTGTGGATAATATTAGCATTGTTTATATTATCTGCAGCGTGCATTTTGCACGTCGTTAAAAGTATCATTATAAAAAAATTAAAATTTTTACAGTGCGCCAATCTAAGTACGTTGCGACTAATATTATATTTGTATAATTACAAAAATAAAATTTTTAAAATTTAACAATACATTTTCTATTAGTATTAAATAATTTTTTATTTTTTAATCTGAAAATAAATTTTTTTAAAAATTTTTAACTATGCATTTGCCCTTATTATTATTATTAATTACATTACTAATTAATAATCATATTACTAATTAATCATATTACTTTTTTAGGTTAAATTTATTCGTATTCTTTCCACCGCTTTCTTGCGTTCAACATTTTCTCACGCTCGCCCTCTATGCCAATCAAGTGCGCTGTGGATATAAATTATGCGCCGTAAAAAGTCAAATAAATTATCATTTTATAAATATTTAAGTATGTACAACTTTTGATTCTATAATATTTATCATTCATTTTACAAAATAGAGAATCACCGTTAATTTCATATATATATTTCAAGTTTGGTATGTACAAATTTTATATATATATTTTTAATTTAAAATTCATCTGGACCTAATTAAAACTATATTTGATAATTTTTCTGATATAAAAATATAAAATATAAAATTTCCCGTTTTAATTTGGATGTTTGGATTTGGATTTTGATGAGGATATCCGTAACCCATTTTCCTTTTCTTTTCTACTCGACAAATGCGATACAACGAAATCCCTAATCCGCCGCATGCCATTTCCAGCTTCTCTACCGGATCGCCGCCTACCCTAGCCTATTCCGCCACACGCCGTTTCCAGCTTCTTTATCGGATCGCCGCCTACCCTAGCCTAATCCGCCGCACGCCGTTTCCAGCTTCTCTACCGGATCGCCGCCTACCCTAGCCTAATCAGACACCGCTTTCCTTCTACCGGATCGCCGCCTCGCCTCATCCTTTCACATCCTCAGAGGAGCACCGCCTCATCTCTCTCCTACGGCAGAACCAAAGATACACGTTCTTGATTTTCCTTCTGTGAGTTCTTTTGTGTTTCTGTTCGAGTTCCTTCGTTCCGATATCTTTGATAGGAACCCGTGTAAATAGAAAATTTAATAATAATTCTAGCAAAAAAAAACATTAATCTTCTGTTGGTGCAGCTTTAAGGTGTATGTGCAGTAAAAACACATTTTTTCTGACATTCGAGTTGCATTAAACATATCGCTGTAGTGCTAAATTTATGTGGAAGGTGAACTAAGGTTTTGTTTTGCATATTTTGATAGCTGCTTCATTTGAAAGCAAAGTCAAATAAGACCAGTGTGTTACCAATCAGCTAGACTTGTATGGATGAGTATTTTTTTCGTTGGATTATGGTTATTATGTCTAAGTTATAGGGAAAAATCATCGTGTGAATATTAGGTTCTTCCTGTTAATAGAGGCATACAAATCGGAGATGGGAAAAGAGAATGTTTGGTATATTTATGGGAGCTAGAGCTTACAAAAAATTTGATTGTGTTCATAGGAACTTATTTTCCCATCCTTACATACTGAGTTAGGCTTATCCCTGTTATTTTTTCCCCCCATGGATGATAAGATTAGTGCACCTAATTGTTTGCCACATTTGGTTAAACTTTGCTGTCAAATATTATAAATATTCAGATGAGCTGACTTTCGAACAAGGATCACGGAGAGAATCTTAATTTTTGTGTATCAGAAAATTTTGCATAGTGGTAATGCATTCACATGATTTTCCTTATCAGAAGTGTATACAAATCCATTATCCATCTAACTGATGAACAACTGGAGCTATCTTTTTTATTGTCATTAATAAAACTTCAATAACCTTATTTTGGAGTGTAACTTATATGCTTGCTCTTGTCCTGTGTGTGGGTGTTAAGTAGAAGAAAGCAGCTGAAAATACCTCAAGATGACTTGTAAATTGCATTTACTGTTGTCTTTTATTCTCTTTTACATGCCACTGTTAGAATGATTAGTATCTAAGCAATTTATAAGGAACTGAGAAGTCAGCTACGCATGCAGGATGTGAATAACAATAATACAAATCAATACTATCTTCTTACCAAGATTTAATATAATGTAATATCACTTTGTTCTAGTTTCCTTTATTCATATTTTTCAATTCTTGTTGACCATTGGCTGTGAGCATCTTTTTGGTTATTTCATGCTTCTTACTTATTACTGTTATATTTTCAGTGTTCGCATACTTATTTTATCACGATTAACTGAAACTTCCCTTGTCCAAATCCATATTCATGTTTAGCTATACTTAATATATGCATAAGTATGTGCATCTTAAGTCATCTTAAGTAAATATGAAGAACATCAGACTTATTTGAAGTGTTTTCAATAATTGTTAATCCCTTTGTCTCCGATTTCATGTTGTTCTTGTCGATCTAGATGTGAATTATATTTTTCATTTATCTTAATATATATGCACAATGTGAAGGAATGTTCTCTTTGAAAAAATTGAGTCATCATTATATTTTAGGGTTTTCCTCATTTACAAAATGGATAAGGAATGGATGCATTTGCCTTCGAGACTTGTACCGAAGTATGAGGAAGGGGTTCAAAAATTTCTTGCACAAGCTAGGAACTATGCTAAAACACGTGAAGTAATCTTATGTCCTTGCAAGCGTTGTAAAAACAAGAAGTATATGAAATTTGACCAAGTGTACGAGCATTTAATTATGAAGGGGATCGATCCTTCTTACACTATATGGGTCTTCCATGGTGAAACTTATACATCACAATTTCAAAGTGAAAGTAGTTCAAGAGGAGTACAGAAAGAGGAGGATGGAAATAGAGAGGCATATCGTTTATATAGCGATGTATTTGTGTCTGGAAATGAGGATGAACACACAATGTCTGAGACAATAGACTATGAGTATATTGATTTATTAGAAGATGCAGAAACTCCTCTTTTCCCTGTTTGTACAACTTACACAAATTTGTCAGCAATTGTCACATTATACAATTATAAGTCTACTAATGGTCACACTGATAATAGTTTCAATGACCTTTTGAAGATCTTAGGTGGCATGCTTCCAGAAAAAAATACACTTCCAACAAATGTTTACTCAATGCGAAAACTATTGAAACCATTTGATTTAGGATATGAGAAGATTCATGCTTGCCCAAATGATTGTTGTCTATTTAGAAAGGAGCTTAAAGATTTGGATTCATGCACAAGGTGTGGTTTCTCAAGATGGAAGGTGGACAAAATCACTAATAAAGTTTGTAAAGGAGTTCCAGCAAAGGTGCTTCGGTATTTTCCCGTGATACCTAGATTGAAAAGGATGTTTAAACTAAAAGAAAAGGTTGAAGACTTGATTTGGCACTCCAACTACAAAAGTCAAGATCATATGATGCGTCATCCAGTTGATTCAGTTGCTTGGGATACAATAAATAATAAGTGGCCAGCTTTTGCATCAGATCCTAGAAATCTGCGGCTTGGTCTGGCAACAGATGGATTCAATCCTTTTGGTGATCTTAGTTCTAGATATAGTTGTTGGCCAGTTATTTTGGTTAATTACAACCTTCCTCCATTGATGTGCATGGCGAAGGAAAATCTTATGCTGACATTATTGATTCCAGGCCCAAAGCAACCAGGAAATGATATAGATGTATACTTGGAACCCCTTATGGAGGAATTGATGGAGTTGTGGGACACAGGTGTGGAGGCGTATGATGCATTTAGTAAGTCAATGTTCAATCTGAAGGCTATTTTGATGTGGACAATCAATGATTTTCCAGCTTATGGAAACCTATCTGGGTGTACCACAAAAGGAAAATTTGGTTGTCCGATTTGTAGTGAAGACATATGTTCTATGTGGCTTAAATATAGTAGAAAGTTTGCATACATGGGCCATAGGAGATTCCTTGCTTATGATCATCCATTTCGTGAGAAAAAGAAGTGGGTTAATGGGAAAAAAGAGAGAAAAGGGAAACCCAGACCAAAGACTGGGTTAGAAATTCTCAATACAGTGAAAGACATTGAAAATGTCTGGGGTAAAAAACAAAAGGGTGTGACTATCAACACTATAAAGAAAAAGAGGAAGAAACATGATAATTCAAAAAAAGTACGACAACCAGTTCAAATGTGGAAGAAAAAGTCATTTTTTTTCAATTTGCCATACTGGAGTGTACGTTATTTGGCTCTCTATTCATTATTTTTTAATTAATTTGTTATATTAATGAACTAATACTATGAAATATGTTGATGTTACTTGTAGGGGCTATTGTTACGTCATAACTTAGATGTGATGCATGTTGAAAAGAATATCTGCGAAAATGTCATAGGCACATTGTTAAATGTGAAGACAAAAACCAAAGATGGTGTTAATGCCCGCAAAGATTTGATGCACTTAAAAATTAGAGAATAATTACATCCTAAAAAAAAAGGAGAAAACATGTATCACTTGCCTGCTGCACCTTACACATTGTCTAAAAAAGAAATGGATGTATTTTGCAGTAGGTTGAAGAAATTAAAGTTACCAGATGGATATAGCTCAAATATTGCTAATTGTGTTTCTTTAGAGGAGCGTATGCTTATTGGGATGAAATCTCATGATTGTCATATTCTAATGCAACAATTGCTATCGGTTGCATTAAGAAGTCTTTTACCAAAAGGTCCACGGAATGCTTTATTTCTGCTGTGTGCATTTTACAATGAATTATGTCAAAGAGTGTTAGACAGGAACCGCTTAGAACAACTCGAGGAGAATATTTCTGAAACGCTATGCATGTTAGAAAGGTATTTTTCCACCATCTTTCTTTACCATTTCGGTTCATTTGACAATTCATTTAGCAAGGGAGGCTCACTTGTGTGGGCCAGTCCATTTTCGCTGGATGTATCCATTTGAAAGGTAATAAATATTATTAGATAAATTATATTTTTCTATCAACAACTTTTGATTGCAAATTTTGTTTTTTTAGATTTATGAAAGTACTTAAAGGGTATGTGAAGAACCGAGCAAGGCCAGAGGGTTGCATAGCTGAGTGTTACCTCGTAGATGAAAGAATGCAATTTTGTAGTGCATATTGTTGTATCAATGCGGTTCGCTAGAGGGGGGGTGAATAGCGAAAGAAAAAACTTTTTCGAATTCGTTTCAAGACAAATATACGTAGCGGAAAGATAAGCAAAACAAAAAGTAAAGGAGACAATAGAAACAAGATATTTACTTGGTTCGTAGCCGAAGGCTACTACTCCAAGGCCCTAGTGGTCCTTGACCATGCACGGAGGGAAAAACACTAAACAAACTCCTCCTCGTTGGAGGTAGGAGTTAATCGATACAAAAAAACTTGAGGTAGAGGGACACTCCCCCTCTCCTCGTTACGATAGAAAAATAGCTTCGAAGAATGTAAATGAGCAACGACACTAAAATTAAAACCGACGTACAAAAATAAAGGAAATGAAACCTAGACGTCGGAGAAGAAGAAGCACGTTGTTGTCAGTAGCTTTGCGGAGACTTTTTGGAAGCTTAGAATTGTTGTCAAAACCCTAGGTTTGGCCCTCCTTTTATAGCTTTTGAGCCCCTTTTCGAGTGGGTCTTCAACCAATCACAAATGGACACCAAACCGCTTTGAGGTGATAAGCCTTGACTCCTCGAATCGATCATTGACCATCGATCGATGGCCATCATCGATCGTGATGGCGACATCGGTCGATTGATGACCTTCTAGCGATCGGTGATACACGGCGGTCGAGTCCTCCAAGTGGCGGTCTTAGCTCAACAAAACATAATTCCGACGGTCTTCGACCATCCGATCTCGACCTAGACCACCTGAGATGTCTTGGGTCGGATCTACGCTAAGATCATCCCGTAAAGAGGATTCGACCTCACTTACGCTCACACACGAGCTTACCTCGATACTTACGTGTTGCTTTTTCTTGCCTTCCACTCGATTCCATGGCTCCTCCAATCACTCGAGTGTTGCTCGACCACCGCGGCTTTCTCCGGGTGTCGCTAGCCTTCACTCATATATCAATCTTCCGCACACTCGATTCAAACGTGAGAAAACAAAATAGACTTAACTTTGTGTCTTTGCTATAATCAAAACACAGTTCGATTTGATTGCCTCACTGCACCAACAATCTCCCTTTTGATATATGGCAAAAACACACAAAGTTAAGGAAATTAAGTGCATGAAACAAGAAAGACAAGAAGCAAAAGTAGGAGTAGTAAAAATATTTCTCAAGTTCTCCCTTAGAGGAACCCTCCCTTGTCGAGGGTGAGTACTTGAAAAGACTTTTAGTTCTCCAAACACAAAGATAATGAGTTAAGTAAATGGCATTACTTAACTTAGGGTCAAAATAAGTGCAAGTTAAGTAATCAAAGTTAAGTCAAAAGGTTAATTAAAAAGGTTTAACTTTTGATTTCTTAACTTGGGCCTTTAAAGTTTTCAATTCGAGTTGAAACCTAAACCTTACTCCCTTAACTTAGGCGGAATCAAAGTTTTAAGTTAAGTTATCAATTTCAAAATTTGAAATTGAACTTTGGCCTTTTCTTGAACCTTAACTTTGGCCTTTTCTCCCCTTTTGACATAAATCAAGGAAAAGTGGGGGTTTTAAGAAAACCCTAAGTCCAAGCATGATGATTTTAAAAATAGTATGTGAAAATAATTCATCTAAATGTTCAACTCTAGTTTGACTTGATTGAAATGATATTATCAACAAGTCCTGATTAGAGTTGGTTAATATTAGTTGCATATTTATACTCCGAGGTTCATATTGACGCACTTGATCTACATCTTGGAACACAGTAGGGTCCTAACATCTCACGCCCATCTACGTGGCTAAGTACACAAACACATTAGTCCTATGTGTTGTGAGATGTACTGGCTCCTTAAATCTATAGGTGCATGTTATCTAAGGTATGTCCTATGCTAGTTCCATCAAAATGAAAAATAAGAAATAGTAGTAAGAAAATATAGTTTGCAAGTTCTTATTCTATTATGCACATGCCCAATTTTCGTCTTAATAGACTAAATTCAGCTTCGGGTAGGGGTTTAGTAAATAGGTCGCTAGGTTAGATTTGATTCGACGTACTCGAGTTGTATGGCTCCGTTGGCCACATGTTCTCGAATGAAATGGTGTTTGACTTCTATATGTTTGGTCCTAGAGTGACATATTGGATTCTTTGTAAGATTAATTGAACTAATGTTATCTATGTGAAGTTTAGTATTCGTAAAGTCTAACTTAAAGTCGCGGAGGGTGTGCTTCATCCAAAGAAGCTGAGTGACACACTCACCCATCGCGATGTATTCGGGTGGTAGACAAGGCAACACAATGTTGCTTCCTCGCACTAACTCACTAGACTCGGTAGCCGAGTAGTTGACAATAACCACTCGTGCTCTTTCGTCGAGTTTACTACTGCATAATCCGAATCGAGTAGCCGATTAGTTCAAACTCGGTAGATCTAGGATACTAATACCGACATTAAGTGTACCCTTTAGATATCTAAGGATACGCTTAACTAGGGTTAGGTGAGACTCCTTGGCACGTGCTTTGAAATCGCGCATATACTATCGCAAATAAGATATCGGTCGGCTTGCTAAGTAACAGAGACTCCTATTACACTCCTATAGTATTTTAAGTCAATGGGCTTACTTTCTAGGTCTTCTCCTATGTTAACATTAATCGCCATTGGGGTGTTTATTATCTTAGCGTCTTGCATTCCAAATCTTTTAATTAACTCCTTAGTGTATTTTTGTTGATATAGGTATATACCATCCTTAGTTTGTTTAATTTGTAGACCTAAAAAGAAACTTAACTCGCCTACCAAGTTCATTTCGAACTCACATTCCATGAGTGAAACGAACTCGTTTAGTAAGGCTGAGTTAGAGGTTCCAAAAATTATATCGTCTACGTAAATTTGAGCTATGAATATTTCTTTACCTAAGGTTTTTACGAAGAGAGTTGGGTCAACTAAGCCTTGGTTAAACCCTTTTGACTTAAGATGGATTGAAAGTCTCTCGTACCAAGCTCGAGGAGCTTGTTTGAGTCCATAGAGAGCTTTCTTAAGTTTTAGAACATGGTCGGGTTTATCTAGATTTTCGAATCCGGGGGGTTGGCTAACATAAACTTCTTCTTTAATGTATCCATTTAGGAATGCCGACTTAACATCCATTTGAAACAGCTTAAATCCTCGATGTGCGGCATAAGCTAGCAACATTCGAATGGATTCGAGTCTAGCTACTGGGGCATAGGTTTCGTCATAATCTAAGCCTTCGACTTGGCTAAATCCTTTGGCGACTAACCTAGCCTTGTTTCTAACTACTTCACCTTTATCATCAAGCTTGTTTCGAAACACCCACCTTGTTCCAATTATCGTTTTGTCTTTAGGTGATGGTACTAATTCCCACACTTCATTCCTAGTAAATTGAGCTAGCTCTTCTTGCATTGCAATAATCCAATCGGGATCAAGAAAAGCTTGTTCAATTGATTTGGGTTCTATCTTTGAAATTAAGGAAATTTGACTAAGGTTCCTATAGGATGCTCTAGTTCGAACTCCTAGATTAGGATCTCCTATTACTTGATCGATAGGGTGGTTAGTCTGAATCCTAGATTGGGTTGGGTTTGTGTCACCTAATGCTTGATCAATGGGGTGACTTGTTTGAACACTAGTTTGGTTGGAGTCATCTATCACTTGATCAATAGAGTGACTAGGTTGACTTAGGTTAGGATTAACACTAGACCTGATCTCTGGATCAGAGTAAGGTCTAGTATGAATCGGCTCGCTAATTGGGGCTGGGTTTTGTAGGTTCATGTCCTTCATCGAATACTACATTGATAGTCTCCTCGACTCTAAGGGTGTCGTGGTTATATACTCTATAAGCTCTACTTGTAGTCGAGTATCCTAGAAAGATTCTGGTCGTGGTTTTGGATGTAAATTTCCCTAGGTAATCCTTAGTGTTTAGGATATGTACCTTACACCCAAATACCCTAAAGTACTTGATGTTAGGTATTTTATCGTGATAAATCTCGTATGAGGTCTTAAGGTGCCTCTTTACCATAAGGATCCTATTTTGGACATAGCAAGCCGTGCTAACGGCTTCTGCCCAAAACCTATCGGGTAGGTCGTATTCGTTCAACATGGTCCTAGCGGCTTCTTGTAGAGTTCGGTTTTTCCGCTCCACTAGGCCATTTTGTTGAGGGGTCCTAGGGCAAGAGAATTCATGGTGGTATCCGTTTAGGTTACAGAAGTCGGTGAACCTTTGATTTTCGAATTCACCACCATGATCGCTTCTAAGTCTTTTAACCTTAAGGTCTTTTTGATTCTCGATTAATTTGAATAGATTGATTAATTGATCTAGGGTATCACTTTTATGCTTGATGAACCTAACCCAGGTAAACCTGGAGTAGTCGTCAATTATGACTAAGCAATATTGACTTCTATTGAGTGACTTGGCTCCATGTGAATCGAATAGATCCATATGCAGGAGCTCAAGTACATTTGAGGTTCGTTCTTGGTTAGTTAACTTGTGTTGTGTCCTAGGTTGTTTTCCTTGTTGACAAGCATTACAGATTTTATTAACCAAGTTGTTGAGGTTGGGTAAGCCTCTGACTAAGCCACTCTGACTCATCTTATGGACGAGTCTTGGGTGCGAGTGACCGTCGTGCCACAACCATGATTCCTCTTGCTGTGTCATAAGACACTTAGTTGAGGAGTTGGTTAAGTTGATCGTATAAATGTTGTTATTTCTAGTTCCTTTAAGAATTGTTTTAGAGGTTTCGTTGGTATTAATTACGCATTCATTTTCTAGAAATATAACCTTATAGTTATTATCACACAATTGGCTTACACTAAGTAAGTTATATTCAAAATTCTCTACAAGTAATACATTTTTAATGACAAAATTAGTGTTAAGCTCGATATCACCTGATCCGATGATTTTGAGCTTGCCGTTATTCCCAAAGGCTACCGATCCTTGTCGTTTGAATCGAAGCTTTGCGAATTTTAGTTGATCCCCGGTCATGTGTCGGGAGCAACCGCTGTCCAAAATCCATTGATCCTACACACAAGGTGGTTGGATTGGATGTTAGATTTTTGTTAAGAAAATTGGTTGTAAGTTGTTAACCCTAGGTCATCTCACCGGAGTCTATATGATCAAGCATGTTATACTTATGTGTTTTTGAGATGACTTCCAATTAAGTTGATTAAGTGGATTTAGGTTCAAGTAATTTTATGTTGAGATGATTTCCAATTAAATTGATTAAGTGAATTTAGGTTCAAGTAGATTTAGGTTCAAGTGATTTTATGTTGAGATGATTTCCAATTAAATTGATTAAGTGAATTTAGGTTCAAGTAGATTTAGGTTCAAGTGATTTTATGTTGAGATGATTTCCAATTAAATTGATTAAGTGAATTTAGGTTCAAGTAGATTTAGGTTCAAGTAAATTTATGTTAGATTTGGATTTAACCCAAGGCTTGTCAAGTTTACCTTTTCAAGATCATGGCTTCAAGGTCGTGGCGAGCACAGGGCCTTCTTTATCGGATCATCGACCACTTCCTTAGACAAAGCCATTTTCAAGAAAATGATGACTTGACTCACCCAAGATTATTTCCTAGTCTAATCGTTATTTTGAAAGAGGCTCCCGAGGCTCAATCTTTTCAAGGCTTTTAGTTGGTTATGTTTTTGAAAAAGGCTCCGAGGCTCAATCTTTTTGAAGGCTTTTCGTTGGTTTTTTTGGTGTTCTAAGTGAGTTCACGAAAAAAAAAAAAAAAATCTAAGCATGCAATTTCTAAGTTAAAACACAAACGTGTTTTGTACTGGCTCCCCCTAGACCGTTGAATCGGTTCGGTCTATCCACATAGTGGATTTGGTCCTTGGGAACCCAGTACGAGTTGGATCCTAGAGTTGAAATCAAAGTGGTCTGAGGGACCCATGCTTGGACACATTTTTTATGTCTACTTACGATAGACATATACGACTTATTGGTCTTGATTAAGCTAAACCCTAGTCAGGACTTGTTGTACATGGCCCTTTGCGATCCAAGTAGGAGGTCAAGTCCTTTGGATCCCAAAGTAAACCTTTCCAACGTATTCCTAAGATCTTCGACTTGACTTTTCAAGAGTGAGTTCTCAACTTCGAGTTTTTCAACCCAAGTTGAGTCCTTCTCTTGAACTCGACTAGTCGAAGAGGTTAGGGAGACCTCGTGTTTGAGGAGTTTAACTTCCTCAACCAGGGTCTCGACCTTGGACTCGGACTTAGCTAACTTCCTAGACAGAAACCTAACCGTATTATGTAAAGTATTAAATAAGGTTCGACTCACCTTAAGGGTATCTTTTGAACCGGATGCGTATCCGTGGCTTGACTTGAAGGTAGCTTCGTAGTCCGAGTCATCCTCAGGTTCTGACTCAAGTTCGGTCTCCGTGTCTGACTCAATTGATTTCGCCATGAAGACGTGATCTTCATCTTCTTCGGATGACGCTTCTTCCCATGTCGCGTTGAGGGCCTTCTTATGCTTAGGTGCTTGGTGGTTGAGCTTGGGGCACTCGGACTTGATATGTCCAAACCTGTTGCACTCATAACACCTAATGTTAGAACTTTTAGGTTTACCTTGGTTGGGTCGAGTCGTAGTTCGCTTTCGTCCCTTGGCTATCCTTCGAGCTAGGTTCATTAGTTCGGCAGTCAACTCCGGGTCAACTTCTTCTTTGGACTCATCTTCCTCCTCGGGTGGTGGTGGCTTGCTTGCGATTTTCTTCTTCTTTGAACCTGCAAACAAGGCTATACCCCTCTCGGGTTCCGAGTTGGATTGTTCATGTAATTCGAAATCCGAAAAGAGTTCGTCTAACCTAATTTTAGAAAGGTCCTTGGAGACCTTATAGGCATCAACCATGGATGCCCATAAGGTAGTCCTCGGAAAAGAGTTTAGGACATACCTAATAAGGTCGCGGTTTTCGACCTTTTGCCCGATTGCGTGTAGGTTATTGACTATGTCTTGGACACGGGCGTGGAGTTGCGTCGCGGACTCGTGTTCCTGCATTTTTAGTGTGTACAATTTATTGAATAACAAATCACGTTTGCAAACCTTAGCTTGATCCGATCCTTCGTGTAACTCGATTAGTTTTGTCCAAAGATCCTTTGCGCTTATGAAGGGGCCGACGCGATTTAGCTCCTCCTTGGACAAGCCGCATTGGAGGATTTGTGTTGCCTTGGCATCGACTTCGACTTGTCGTTTTGTTGCAACGGTCCATTGATCATAATCCAAGGAGTCACCCACTTCATTGGTCGGAAGTGTGAAACCCATTTGAATTATGATCCACATCTCAATTTGGGTTTTGAGAAAGCATTCCATCCGACCTTTCCAGTAACGGAAATCATCTCCGTTGTAAAACGGAGGTCGGATGGTGCTAAAACCCTCGAGATGGGCCATTAGAACAAAAAGACAAGGAGACTAAAATGAAAACCTAGCAACAACAAAAACACACGAAAGTACCAAGACTTGCGTCTTGGATTAGTAGTGCGGGAAATAAAAAGAAATAAACGAAAAATAGAAAGTTAAGCAAAGAAATAAGAAACTAAATAAAAAGTAAGTACTCACAACCTTCGATGTCCCCGAAAGGCTACTAAACGTCATTTTTTGAGGATGAAAACAACTTGTTACAGGGGTAAACCCCAGTAAGAAGTGTAGATCTCTGCGAGAGCTTCGATTTGGTAGGTAGACCGTGTCGTGGGTCAACTTGTACGAAAAGTTATGCCCGTTTGACCGTCAGCTACTCCAAAAGCGAATACTTGCAAAACAAAATCAAACGAAGAGTACCAAGACTTCGTCTTGGATTAGTAGAGCGGGAGAAAAATTTAAACGAACGAAAAACAAATCTGTAAAAAAAATGTTAGATTGGTGGTTTCACCAAATCTAAGCGCCCCCGGCTTTGATACCAATTGTTGGATCAATGCGGTTCGCTAGAGGGGGGGGGGGGGTAAATAGCGAAAGAAAAAACTTTTTCGAATTCGTTTCAAGACAAATATACGCAGCGGAAAGATAAGCAAAACAAAAAGTAAAGGAGACAATAGAAACAAGATATTTACTTGGTTCGTAGCCGAAGGCTACTACTCCAAGGCCCTAGTGGTCCTTGACCATGCACGGAGGGCAAATCACTAAACAAACTCCTCCTCGTTGGAGGTAGGAGTTAATCGATACAAAATAACTTGAGGTAGAGGGACACTCCCCCTCTCCTCGTTACGATAGAAAAATAGCTTCGAAGAATGTAAATAAGCAACGACACTAAAATTAAAACCGACGTACAAAAATAAAGGAAATGAAACCTAGACGTCGGAGAAGAAGAAGCACGTTGTTGTCGGTAGCTTTGCGGAGACTTTTTGGAAGCTTAGAATTGTTGTCAAAACCCTAGGTTTGGCCCTCCTTTTATAGCTTTTGAGCCCCTTTTCGAGTGGGTCTTCAACCAATCACAAATGGACACCAAACCGCTTTGAGGTGGAGTGATAAGCCTTGACTCCTCGAATCTGATCATTGACCATCACCGATCGATGGCCATCATCGATCGATGGCGATCACCGATTGATGACCTTGCGCGATCGATACACTCCGGAGTCCTCCAGTCGGGCGATCGATGCTTCGCAAGTCAAAGTTAGCTCAACAAAAACATAATTTCGATGGTCGTCGACCGTCCGATCTCGACCTAGACCACCTATGAGATGTCTTTGGTCGGATCTACGCTTAAGATCATCCCCGTAAAGAGGATACGACCTTACTTACTCTCGCACACACGAGCTTACCTCGATACTTACGTGTCGCTTTTGCTTTCGGCCTTCCACTCGATTCCTTCGGCTCCCTCCGAAGTAACTCGAGTATCGCCCGACCACCGCGGCTTCCTCCGGGTGTCGCTAGCCTTCAGCTCCAGCTATATCAATCTTCTGCACACTCGATTCAGCTCGTGAGAAAACAAAATAGACTTAACTTTGTGTCTTTGCTATAATCAAAACACAGGTTCGATTTCGGTGCCTCACTGCACCAACACATATTTTCAAAAAGCTACTAGTATTGGTGTCCGTTATAATCGGAATGATGATTTAGAAAATGGATTAGTGGAAGGTCACCCAATTTCTAAAGGACAAGAAATAATTTTAGACAACCAGGTGTTGTAAGCTGCACATCGATATGTGTTATTCAATACTGCAGAAGTTGAATCGTACTTACAGTGAGTATAGTTAATTACAAACCATATTAGATAATCATGGTCTCTTATATAATTTGTATATTCTGATAATCACCTTTCAATGATTTTAAATAGGATGCACATTGAGGAGCTGAAACAAGTTGATCGTCGTTTCATAACTAATGAAACATTACTGTTGGTGCAGTGAGGCACCGAAATCGAACCTGTGTTTTGATTATAGCAAAGACACAAAAGTTAAGTCTATTTTGTTTTCTCACGAGCTGAATCGAGTGTGCAGAAGATTGATATAGCTGGAGCTGAAGGCTAGCGACACCCGGAGGAAGCCGCGGTGGTCGGGCGATACTCGAGTTACTTCGGAGGGAGCCGAAGGAATCGAGTGGAAGGCCGAAAGCAAAAGCGACACGTAAGTATCGAGGTAAGCTCGTGTGTGCGAGAGTAAGTAAGGTCGTATCCTCTTTACGGGGATGATCTTAAGCGTAGATCCGACCAAAGACATCTTATAGATGGTCTAGGTCGAGATCGGATGGTCGACGACCATCGAAATTATGTTTTTATTGAGCTAACTTTGACTTGCCACAAGCATCGATCGCCACTGAGGACTCGACCGCTGTATCACGATCGATCGGCTCATCAATCGATCGATGTCGCGCCATCATCGATCCGATGATGGCCATCGATCGGATGGTCAATGATCGATTCAAGAGTCAAGGCTTATCACTCCACCTCAAAGCAGCTTGGTGTCCATTTGTGATTGGTTGAAGACCCACTAAAAGGCTCAAAGGCTATAAAAGGAGGGCCAAACCTAGGGTTTTTCATCAATTCAAAAGCTTCCAAGTGCTTCCGATACGCTCTCCGGCGACATCTCTACGACGGCCACGCGAGATGACGACTAAAGCTTCAACCTCCAATCCTTGAAGTCGTCGGTATAATCTTTAATTTTGTATAAGTTGTCTTTATTTTCAAGCTTTAAATCATATCAAGGAGAGGGGGAGTGTCCCTCTACCATGAATCTTTATTGAGTTTTTGTATTCGCTTAACTCCTATCTCTATCGAGAAGGAGTTCGTTTAATATTTGCCCTCCGTGCGTGGTCAAGGACCATTAGGGCCTTGGAGTAGTAGCCGTAGGCTACGAACCAAGTAAAAACCCCTCGTGTTTTTATTTATTTATTGCTATCTTTCCGCTGCGTTTACTCGTGCCAATTCGAACGATTACGAAAAGTTTTTTCTTAGCGCTATTCACCCCCCCCCTCTAGCGCTCAAATCGATCCAACAATTGGTATCAGAGCCGGGGGCGCTTAGATTTGGTGAAACCACCAATCTAACATTTTTTTTCCAGATTTGTTTTTCGTTTAAATTTTTCTCCCGCACTACTAATCCAAGACGAAGTCTTGGTACTCTTCGTTTGATTTTGTTTTGCAAGTATTCGCTTTTGGAGTAGCCGACGGTCAAACGGGCATAACTTTTCATACAAGTTGACCCACGACACGGTCTACCTACCAAATCGAAGCTCTCGCAGAGATCTACACTTCTTACCGGGGGTTTACCCCCGTAACAAGCTGTTTTCATCCTCAAAAATCGACGTTTAGTAGCCTTTCGGGGACATCGAAGGTTGTGAGTACTTACTTTTTATTTAGTTTCTTATTTCTTTGCTTAACTTTCTATTTTTCGTTTATTTCTTTTTATTTCCCGCACTACTAATCCAAGACGCAAGTCTTGGTACTTTCGTGTGTTTTTGTTGCTAGGTTTTCATTTTAGTCTCCTTGTCTTTTTGTTCTAATGGCCCATCTCGAGGGTTTTAGCACCGTCCGACCTCCGTTTTACAACGGAGATGATTTCCGTTACTGGAAAGGTCGGATGGAATGCTCTCTCAAAACCCAAATCGAGATGTGGATCATAATCCAAACGGGTTTCACACTTCCGACTAATGAAGTGGGTGACTCCTTGGATTATGATCAATGGACCGTTGCAACAAAACGACAAGTCGAAGCCGATGCCAAGGCAACACAAATCCTCCAATGCGGCTTGTCCAAGGAGGAGCTAAATCGCGTCGGCCCCTTCATAAGCGCAAAGGATCTTTGGACAAAGCTAATCGAGTTACACGAAGGATCGGATCAAGCTAAGGTTTGCAAACGTGATTTGTTATTCAATAAATTGTACACACTAAAAATGCAGGAACACGAGTCCGCGACGCAACTCCACGCCCGTGTCCAAGACATAGTCAACAACCTACACGCATCGGGCAAAAAGGTCTAAAACCGCGACCTTATTAGGTATGTCCTAAACTCTTTTCCGAGGACTACCTTATGGGCATCCATGGTTGATGCCTATAAGGTCTCGAGGACCTTTCTAAAATTAGGTTAGACGAACTCTTTCGGATTTCAATTACATGAACAATCCAACTCGAACCCGAGAGGTATAGCCTTGTTTGCAGGTTCAAAGAAGAAGAAAATCGCAAGCAAGCCACCACCACCCGAGGAGGAAGATGAGTCCAAGAAGAAGTTGACCGGAGTCGATCAGAACTAATGAACCTAGCTCAAGGATAGCCAAGGGACGGCGAACTACGACTGACCCAACCAAGGTAAGCCTAAAAGTTCTAATATTAGGTGTTATGAGTGTAACAGTTTGGACATATCAAGTCCGAGTGCCCTAAGGTCAACCACCAAGCACCTAAGCACAAGAAGGCCCTCAACGCGACATGGGAAGAAGCGCTATCCAAGAAGATGAAGACCACGTCTTCATGGCGAAATCAATTGAGGGACACGGAGACCGAGCCTCGAACTCGAGTCAACTCGAGGATGACTTGACCACGGTTACCTTCAAGTCAAGCCACGGACACGATCCGGTTCAAAAGATACCCTTAAAGTAAGTCGAGCTTTATTTAATACCTTACATAATACTGTTAGGTTTTTGTCTAGGAAATTAGTTAAATCCGAGTCCAAGGTCGAGACTCGTCGAGGAGGTTAAACTCCTCAAACACAAGGTCTCTAACCTCTTCGACTAGTCGAGTTCAAGAGAAGGACTCAACTCGGGTTGAAAAACTCGAAGTTGAGAACTCACTCTTGAAGAGTCAAGTCGAAGATCTTAGGAATACGTTGGAAAGGTTTACTTTGGGATCCAAAGGACTTGACCTCCTACTTGGATCGCAAAGGGCCGTGTACAACAAGGCCGGACTAGGGTTTAACTCAAACACGACCAATAAGTCATATATGTCAATCGTAAGTAGACATAAGAAATGTGTCCAAGCATGGGTCCCTAAGACCACTTTGATTTCAACTCTAGGATCCAACTCATCGATTCCCAAGGACCAAATCCACTATGTGGATAGACCGAACCGATTCAACGGTCTAAGGGGAGCCAGTACAAAACATGTTTGTGTTTTAACTTAGAAATTGCATGCTTAGATTTTTTTTGTTGTTTTTGTTTTTTTTCGTGAACTCACTTAGAACACGTAAATAATCAACTAAAATCCTTTGAAAAGATTGAGCCTCGGGGAGCCTCTTTTCAAATAATCAACTAAAATACTTCGAAAAGATTGAGCCTCGGGGAGCCTCTTTTCAAAAAAAAAAAAAATAACTAGTTAGACGAGGAAATAATTTTAGGTGAGCCAAGTCATCATTTTCCTGAAAATGGCTTTGTCTAAGGAAGTGGTCGATGATCCGATAAAAGAAGGCCCCTGTGCCTCGCCACGACCTGGAAGCCATGATCTTGAAAAGGTAAACTTGACAAGCCTTGGGTTAAATCCAAATCTAACATAAAATCACTTGAACCTAAATCTACTTGAACCTAAATTCACTTAATCAATTTAATTGGAAATCATCTCAACATAAAATCACTTGAACCTAAATCTACTTGAACCTAAATTCACTTAATCAATTTAATTGGAAATCATCTCAACATAAAATCACTTGAACCTAAATTCACTTAATCAATTTAATTGGAAATCATCTCAACATAAAATTACTTGAACCTAATTCCACTTAATCAACTTAATTGGAAGTCATCTCAAAAACACATAAGTATAACATGCTTGATCATATAGACTCCGGTGAGATGACCTAGGGTTAACAACTTACAACCAATTTTCTTAACAAAAATCTAACATCCAATCCAACTACCTTGTGTGTCGACACATGACCGGGGATCAACTCAAATTCGCAAAGCTTCGATTCAAACGACAAGGATCGGTAGCCTTTGGGAATAACCAAGCTCAAAATCATCTGATCGTGATATCGAGCTTAACACGAATTTTGTTATTAAAAATGTATTACTTGTAGAGAATTTTGAATATAACTTACTTAGTGTAAGCCAATTGTGTGATAATAACTATAAGGTTATATTTCTAGAAAATGAATGCGTAATTAATACCAACGAAACCTCTAAAACAATTCTTAAAGGAACTAGAAATAACAACATTTATACGATCAACTTAACCAACTCCTCAACTAAGTGTCTTATGACATGGCAAGAGGAATCATGGTTGTGGCACCGACGACTCGGTCACTCACACCCAAGACTCATCCACAAGATGAGTCAGAGTGGCTTAGTCAGAGGCTTACCCAACCTCAACAACCTGGTTAATAAAATCTGTAATGCTTGTCAACAAGGAAAACAACCTAGAACACAACACAAGTTAACTAACAAAGAACGAACCTCAAGAGTACTTGAGCTCCTGCATATGGATCTATTCGATTCACATGGAGCCAAGTCACTCAATAGAAGTCAATATTGCTTAGTCATAATTGACGACTACTCCAGGTTTACCAGGGGTTAGGTTCATCAAACATAAAAATGATACCCTAGATCAATTAACTAATCTATTCAAATTAATCGAGAATCAAAAAGACCTTAAGGTTAAAAGACTTAGAAGCGATCATGGTGGTGAATTCGAAAATCAAAGGTTCACCGACTTCAGAACCTAAACGGATACCACCATGAATTCTTCGCCCTAGGACCCTCAACAAAATGGCCTAGTGGAGCGGAAAAACCGAACTCTACAAGAAGCCGCTAGGACCATGTTGAACGAATACGACCTACCCGATAGGTTTTGGGCAGAAGCCGTTAGCACGGCTTGCTATGTCCAAAATAGGATCCTTATGGTAAAGAGGCACCTTAAGACCTCGTACGAGATTTATCACGATAAAATACCTAACATCAAGTACTTTAGGGTATTTGGGTGTAAGGTACATATCCTAAACACTAAGGATTACCTAGGGAAATTTACATCCAAAACCACGACCGAAATCTTTCTAGGATACTCGACTACAAGTAGAGCTTATAGAGTATATAACCACGACACCCTTAGAGTCGAGGAGACTATCAATGTAGTATTCGATGAAGGACATGAACCTACAAAACCCCCGGCAACCCCAATTAGCGAGCCGATTCATACTAGACCTTACTCGATCCGGAGATCAGGTCTAGTGTTAATCCTAACCTAAGTCAACCTAGTCACTCTATTGATCAAGTGATAGATGACTCCAACCAAACTAGTGTTCAACCAAGTCACCCCATTGATCAAGCATTAGGTGACACAAACCCAACCCAATCTAGGACTCGACTAACCACCCTATCGATCAAGTGATAGGAGATCCTAATCTAGGAGTTCGATCGAGAGCATCCTATAGGAAACTTCGTCTAATTTCCTTAATTTCAAAGATAGAACCCAAATCAATTGAACAAGCTCTTCTTGATCCCGATTTGATTATTGCAATTCAAGAAGAGCTAGCTAAATTTAGTTGTAACGAAGTGTGGTAATTAGTACCACCACCTAAAGACAAAACGATAATTGGAACAAGGTGGGTGTTTCGAAATAAGCTTGATGATAAAGGTGAAGTAGTTAGAAACAAGGCTCGGTTAGTCGCCAAAGGATTTAGCCAAGTCGAAGGCTTAGATTACGACGAAACCTATGCCCCAAGAGCTAGACTCGAATCCATTCAATGTTGCTAGCTTATGCCGCACATCGAGGATTTAAGTCGCTTCAAATGGATGTTAAGTCGGCATTCCTAAATGGATACATTAAAGAAGAAGTTTATGTTAGCCAACCCCCCGGATTCGAAAATCTAGATAAACCCGACCATGTTCTAAAACTTAAGAAAGCTCTCTATGGACTTAAACAAGCTCCTCGAGCTTGGTACGAGAGACTTTCAATTCATCTTAAGTCAAAAGGGTTTAACCAAGGCTTAGTTGACCCAACTCTCTTTGTAAAAACCTTAGGTAAAGAAATATTCATAGCTCAAATTTACGTAGACGATATAATTTTTGGAACCTCTAACTCAGCCTTACTAAATGAGTTCGTTTCTTCATCATGGAAAGTGAGTTCGAAATGAACTTGGTAGGCGAGTTAAGTTTCTTTTTAGGTCTACAAATTAAACAAACTAAAGATGGTATATACCTATATCAACAAAAATACACTAAGGAGTTAATTAAAAGATTTGGAATGCAAGACGCTAAGGTAATAAACACCCCAATGGCGATTAATGTTAACATAGGAGAAGACCTAGAAAGTAAGTCCATTGACTTAAAATACTATAGGAGTGTAATAGGGAGTCTCCTGTACTTAACTGCAAGCCGACCTGATATCTTATTTGCAGTAAGTATGCGCGATTTCAAAGGCGTACAAGGAGTCTCATCTAACCCTAGTTGCGTATCCTTAGATATCTAAAGGGTACACTTAATGTCGGTATTTGTATCCTAGATCTACCGAGTTCGAACTAATCCACTCTGATTCGGATTACGCAGAGTAAACTCGATAGAAAGAGCACGAGTGGTTGTTGTCAACTACTCCTCGAGTCTAGTGAGTTGGTGCAGTAGGAAGCAACATTGTGTTGCCTTATCTACCACCGAAGCCGAATACATCGCGATGGGTGAGTGTGTCACTCAACTTCTTTGAATGAAGCACACTCTCCGCGACTTTAAGTTAGACTTTACGAATACTAAACTTCACGTAGATAACATTAGTTCAATTAATCTTACAAAGAATCCAATATGTCACTCTAGGACCAAACATATAGAAGTCAAACACCATTTCATTCGAGCCATACAACTCGATAGTTTAATCAAATCTAACCTAGCAGACACTATTTACTAAACCCCCTACCCGGCGAATTTAGTCTATTAAGACGAAAATTGGGCATGTGCGTAATAGAATAAGAACTTGCAAACTATATTTTCTTACTACTATTTCTTATTTTTCATTTTGATGGAACTAGCATAGGACATACCTTAGATATCATGCACCTATAGATTTAAGGAGCAAGATATCTCACAACACATAGGACTAATGTGTTTGTGTACTTAGCCACGTAGATGGGCGTGAGATGTTAGGACCCTACCCGGTGTTCCAAGATGTAGATCAAGTGCGTCAATATGAACCTTGAGTATAAATATGCAACTAATATTAACCAACTCTAATCAGACTTGTTGATAATATCATTTCAATCAAGTCAAACTAGAGTTGAACATTTAGATGAATTATTTTCACATACTATTTTTAAAATCATCATGCTTGGACTTAGGGTTTTCTAAAAACCCCACTTTTCCTTGATTTATGTCAAAGGGGAGAAAGGGCCAAAGTTAAGGTTCAAGAAAAGGCCAAAGTTCAATTTCAAAATTTTTGAAATTAATAACTTAACTTAAAACTTTGACTCGCCTAAGTTAAGGGGAGTAAGGTTTAGGTTTCAACTCTTGAATTGAAAACTTTAAAGGCCCAGTTAAGAAATCAAAAGTTAAACCTTTTGAATAATTAACCTTTGACTTAACTTTTGATTACTTAACTTGCACTTATTTTGACTCTAAGAAGCCTAACTTAACTTTGTGTTTGGAGAACTAAAAGTCTTTTCAAGTACTCACCCTCAAGGGGGAGGGTTCCTCTAAGGAGAACTTGAGAAATATTTTTACTACTCCTACTTTTGCTTCTTGTCTTTCTTGTTTCATGCACTTAATTTCCTTAACTTTGTGTGTTTTTGCCATATATCAAAGGGAGATTGTTGCAAGGAGGCACCAAATCGAACTGTGTTTTGATTATAGCAAAGACACAAAAGTTAAGTCTATTTTGTTTTCTCACGAAATGAATCGAGTGTGCGAAGATTGATATAGTGAGTGAAGGCTAGCGACACCGAGGAAGCCGCGAGTCGGGCGATACTCGAGTTACTTCGAGGAGGAGCCAAGGAATCGAGTGGAAGGCCAAAGCAAGCGACACGTAAGTATCGAGGTAAGCTCGTGTGCGAGTAAGTAAGGTCGTATCCTCTTTACGGGATGATCTTAGCGTAGATCCGACCAAAGACATCTTATAGATGGTCTAGGTCGAGATCGGATGGTCGAACCATCGAAATTATGTTTTTATTGGGAGGACTCAGTGTATCGATCGATTGTAGAAGGTCATCATCAATCGACCGATCGCCATCGATCGTGATGATGGCCATCAGTCGACTGATGGTCAATGATCAGATTCGAAGAGTCAAGGCTTATCACTCCACCTCAAAGCAGTTTGGTGTCCATTTGTGATTGGTTGAAGACCCACTCGAAAAGGGGCTCAAAGGCTATAAAAGGAGGGCCAAACCTAGGGTTTTTCATCAATTCAAAAGCTTCCAAGTGCTTCCGATACGCTCCGACTCTCCGACATCTCTACTACTAGCGCGCGAGACGACGACTAAAGCTTCAACCTCCAATCCTTGAAGTCGTCGGTATAATCTTTAATTTTGTATAAGTTGTCTTTATTTTCAAGCTTTAAATCATATCAAGGAGAGGGGGAGTGTCCCTCTACCTTGAATCTTTATTGAGTTTTTGTATTCGCTTAACTCCTATCTCTATCGAGAAGGAGTTCGTTTAATATTTGCCCTCCGTGCGTGGTCAAGGACCATTAGGGCCTTGGAGTAGTAGCCGTAGGCTACGAACCAAGTAAAAACCCCTCGTGTTTTTATTTATTTATTGCTATCTTTCCGCTGCGTTTACTCGTGCCAATTCGAACGATTACGAAAAGTTTTTTCTTAGCGCTATTCACCCCCCCCCCCCTCTAGCGCTCAAATCGATCCAACAATTACTACAAAAGTGGCATATGGAAACATTTGCAAAATGGTTATCAAAACATGATCTTAACAACTCCTCAGGCCGAATTCAATGGCTAGCACATGGTCCAAGAAAGAATGCTATATCTTATATGGGTTATATTATAAATGGACATCGGTTTCACACAATTGATGTTGGAAGGTCAACACAAGATAGTGGTGTTTCAATTGAAGCCGATACTATTTGTCAATCTAGTGCTAATGATTTTTCACATACAAGAGGAAGACTATCATACTACGGGGTTATACGAGATATTATTTTACTAGACTACTATTCTTTCAAAGTGCCTATTTTTAGATGTGATTGGGTTGATACTAGAACCGGTATTAAAATGGAAGATGGTTTTACACTGGTCAACTTACACCAAGGACTAAGAACTTTTGAAAGTGATCCTTTCATTTTAGCATCACAAGCAAAGCAAGTATTTTATTCTAGGATGTGATGAATCAAATTGGTATGTCTTGCTAAAAGCACTTGGGGTATTCATGACATGAACTTGATTGAAGAGGAAGCCTATACGTCATCAACACCTCTTGATGTGTCTACACTTGATATTAACATCGAGAAAGAGCCATATGCAAGGAATGAGTGTGATGGAATTGATGTGCTTGATCCATGACTTAACTTTATCAATGAAAATTTTATAGTTATCTTATTTCAATAATAAATGTTCTTCTCAAGTTTCATTATAGATTTCATCCAATAAGCATGGAGATTATTTCTTCTCCTTGTTATAAGTTACTTTCATATTTTTTTCATTGTAAAGTCAAGTTCCTCAATGTTTGTTCAATATTCACTAGCTTACTGTTGTGACCTACGATGTTGATGAAAAGTCTATTTTTTTTATGGTACTTTGTTTTTTTTTAATTTTTTTTCGCTGGTAAGGAAGAAGATAGTGATTAGATTTCTCGTAAAGGCCTTCATGAAATTTGTGCTATTTATTTTTGCTTAGTCTTGAAATATATCTTGATTGTTCCATCTTCAGGATTGAAAAATCAGTGTAGTTGTTGTTCGAGTTGTCTAACCATTCAAAATCCATAGGTGAGGTCTGAAATATGCATTGATCTTTCATTTGAAACTAGGTCTCTGGGGACTAGATCAGTTCCACTAATATTCTTTTCATTCTAAAAGGATGCCAATAATAAATGTTCTTCTCAAGTTTCATTATAGATTTCACTATTTCTATATTTTGGATCATTTTTTATTTTTGACTGATGTATCATGTCATATTGTTTATAAGCAGGCAATTATACAACATTCGAAAGAAAAGAAAAATGGGGAAAAAATGTAGCAAAGCATCCGTAGAAGAAATTCAGGTGATATTGTATTTTTTTTAAATCTTGGTTTAATTTAATAAAGTTTACTCGTACAATTCAATCTCTTTATGGTAATTTGCAGGAAAATATAGAGAAGAGGCTATCGAGAGTGGACTCTAATACTTCACCTGCTTCATCACAAGAGTTGCATGGTAAAGAGGCAATTGATGACAACAAAATTTATAAGAAAAAGGGACGGGGTCCATCAAAGTTTAATTTAGCTAGTGATCAACTAAAGCCCACAAAACTAGAACGCAATGAGTTTGGACAACCGATTGGGGACAATTCTGTAAAGTATGCTTCTTTTCTAGGTTGCATGGTAAAGGAATTTGTGCCATACACATTAGATGGATGGAATGATGTAAGCGAAGAAATGAAGAATAGGATGTGGAGTTGTCTTCAGGTAATGGCTTGAGTCACTGAATTTATCAAGTCTATAGATGCAGTACAAAAAGTAGACATAATTTTATGTTTCTTTATATACAGGTGAACTATAATATTGAGGAGTATGAAAAAAAAATGATCTTTCAAAAATTAGGAAAGTTGTGGCATGATAGAAAATCCAAGTTGCAAATACTTGTATGAGAAGCTAATGTTGGTCAAGCAGCTTCACAAAAACTTAATCTTTTGAGGCCTGAATTTATGGATCAACATCAATGGGAATTGTTTGTAAATAGGACATTATCGCCTGAATTTCAAGTAAGTATTAATTACAAGTTAATTTTTATATTACAGATTAAGACTGAAATGTACACTTGTAAATTTCTTTTGTCTAGTTTCTATTGAGAAAAGTGTTTTTGACATCTAATTGATGAAGTAGTCACTCTAGAGTTATATCTGGGTTTTGACAAAATGTGGGGTGTTCTAGGTTACTTATCTTGGTATTGAATGTCCCAAGGTTGATATTTTTGTGTGAAATTGTTTTCCCTTGAATGTCAAATTTGTAGTCATATGGGTAATGCTCAAATTTGTAACATCTAAATTTGTTATGTTTTATTTTTAGGAAAAGAGTGAAAAATTTAGAACACTGAGGGAAAATCAAGACCACATTCACACTATGAGCCGAAGAGGTTATGCCCGTTTGGCTAGCATGATGGTAAGCATTATTATTTATAAAACATTTTGAAAAATTCTGCAAATACACTTATTACTTTTATTATTTGTCCCTATCTATTTTTTTATATATTTATATATGTTTCATATTTAAGGAAAAAGCAAGTCCTGCAGATACACGAATTACAAGATCAAAAGTTTGGATTGAAGGTCACACGAAGAAAAATGGACAACCTATTAGTCAAGTCGTTGGAGATAAAATAGTAATAAGAATATTTCCTGTTATTATTTATAAAAGTGTTCATACCAATTACATCACTTGTAATCTAAAAGTGTTATTTTATAAAAGGTCTATCTTGGTATTTGTAGAAAGGAATAGAAGAATGCCCATCTAAATCTTTAAACACAACTAATATTGCTGATGATGCAATGAGCCTTGTATTTGGCAAGGAATCTCGAGGTAGAGTACGAGGAATGGGCTTTGGAGTTATACCATCAAAGGTTGGAGCTTCTGTGCAACAAAATAGTACCATCAAACGCCTTGAAAGTATAGTGAATAATTTTCAACAAGAAATGCAAGAAATAAGGCTCATGTTTTTGAAAAATATGAGACAACAAAATGAACAAGACCAGGTTAGTAATTTTCAAAAATGCTATATCATTTAACATGTCATATGGTCGGTGATCATGTCCCATGAAGGATGGTTGCTAATTATGGATTCCAACAGCTATAGGCCTCATCATGCATGAGGTTCCTTGGCGAGTTGATGTCTTGGGTTACATTGCGGAAGCAAAGGGGAAGTTAGGGCCTGGTCAATTTAACCAGACCTGTCAAATACAATAAGTGTTCTTTCTATAGCACATTCTCGGTAGAATATCATTCTAGCATTGCTCTGTCGAATCCTCTAGTACATGTGCAATCCTCTGTCGAATATTGAAATTTCTTCAAAGTTCCTCATCTGGTACATGTGCAATCCTCTGTCGAATCAAGTTACTTGTGTTAGTGGAAGTTCAGATTGTTGCTTCTCATAACTGTTTTGTTTTTGTTGCTTACTAGTTTGTATATGACCTCATGCTTATGTTCTGGAGTTGGAAATTCAGGTAGGAACAATGCTTCTTGGTTGTGCCTTCCTGTATGATATCTTTTGGGTTTTTATCTCTTTCGGGCAAATAGATCAAGCTATTTTGGTAGCTATACCCTGGTCAATTGAAAAGCAGTATGTTCACCTAAATTCATGCATGGTTATAATAGTATGGCCAACTATTGGGCAATGCTATATTACAGATTTTACCGTTAAAACTTTTTTTTATTCTTGTTAGTTAATGTGCAATCACCATCTAGCATTTTATTATGTCTCTATTTATCTTTTTTTGTTCTTGTTAGTGAATGTGCAATTATGATAATATTATTTGACAATATTTATTAAAAAAATTAGGTTGCTAGTGGTGACATTGATGACGATATTAGGAATTATGTTAGTGGCGATAGTGATGTCAATGGAGCAAAAAAGAATGACAATATTGCAACTCAGGTAACCATATTGATATGAGGAATATTGTTTTTTCTTTTACATGATCGAATCTCTCTCTTATTACTAATAACTTGTTTTGTTATAAAAATATATTTGGGAACATTAATAATTTTTTATTATTATACAGGGAAAATTGAAGAACGTGAATTGTGGAGATGTCAGCGTTAATACTAAATGTAAGCTGCTTCATTGGTCTGGTGATGGAGTTGTTGCAGAAGGTCGAATTGCATCCACAGATCCAAAAGCAAAAGTGCATCACGTTCCTCTTGGTGGATCTTGTTGGAAAGTTTGGATTGATAGAGTTTTGATGGAGAAGGTGGATCTAATTCGACCCAATGATGAAATGTATTTTCTTGAGGATGCAATAGGAAGCATACAATGCTGGTTCTCTAAGTATATAGTTTTGTGTGACTGATATAGATTGTGTTGTTGGTTGAATTGTTAATGCGACTAAGTGAGTATTTATTTTGTAGGAAAGAAATTATGTAAGTGAATTTATGTTATTAGTTTGAATTTTTTTTCTGTGACTAAGTGAATAATTAGTACACTAGCTATTTAAGTGTGGTGGTGATGATTATTTATGGTATCATAATTGTTTTAGTTTTGATTTTATAATCGTGTGTATGTGATGTTAAAAATGAGTATAATATTTGTATGTGATATTATAATTGTGTGGTCTTTGTGGGTTGGATTATAATTATTTGAGTTCGATCGCCGCGAATGCACTTAACTACAGCTACGAATCAGCGCCGTGAATGCACTTGCCGCAAAGACGCGATCGCCGCGACGCGAATGCACTTAACGCAAGCGCGATTACACGCTACGAATGTATTTAACCGCAGCAAGATCATCGCAAGACCGCGACGTACTTTAAGCGCGCTACAAGAATCACGCTACGCGCGAATCGCATTTAACCGCAGATAAGACAACCGCAATCGCGAATGTCTTATGACTTTCAACAGCTTAGCGTTGTGCAGCATGCGATGCGCGCTGCGGATAGCATATTTGCGCGCTGCGAAAAGTCAAATTTGTTGTAGTGTGTGAGCGAAAACTACTCCTAAAACCCTATATGTTTTGCTCACATCAACTACTGGTGGCACACAGTCATGGTTGACTTTAGTTAACTACTTGACCAGTCGACTGGGTCATAATCCTAGTACCGCTCGCCTTCGACCTCAAGCGCCGAAAACTCGAGACCACGATCAGAGAATCCCATCCGTACAAAATCCCAATGATCGGTATACTTTAAGTATGATCAATTCATACTTGAAACCAACACCCTAAACCTAGACTCAACCTTCTAGCTTCTCCATCAGTCTTGTGCCTCCAGGATTCCTCCAAGTCCACGACTCCTTCATCCTTGTGCTTGCCTTCAAAAGCTTCCCTCAGATTCGTCATGTTCGAGTTTCTCCTTTGCCAAAGTCTGCTTGGACTTTATGACGGAAAGACTATATGCTTGGACATATGCTGCCAATACTTTGCCTTTGGACTTCCTTTGCCAAGGTCCGCTTGGACTTTACGCCGCCAAAACTACATGCTTCGACTTATGCTACCAAGACCTTCCCTTGGACTTTCCTAGCCAAGATTTAAATTTAACTTCTCTTTACCAAGTCTTCACGCTTAGATTTTCCTATCACATAACAATTCATTGTTAGATCACAAATATTGCCTAACTATAAATGATTAACCAAATATCAAAATACATAAATGCTTGGGTCATTGTTGCACCAACAAATATCACACCCTCTGACTTCCCAATTTCCATGCATCCATACTTAGACTTTCACCGCCAAAGTTCACTTGGACTTTACGCTGCCAAGACTACACACTTGGACTTATGCTGCCAAGACTATACCTTTGAACTTCTCTTGCCAAGTACCTATGACTTGGACTTTCCATTGCCAAGGCCTATGCTTAGACTTTTCATGCCAAGACCCATGCTTGTATTTTCTAGGACAATCACATTGTCAATTGTTTTGTCAAACATCAAAATACTACTCATGTCAACCTCGAGTCTGGTCAATCGTGACCTGGGCCAATTGCACCAACAATCTCTCCTTTTTTGATGTTTGACAATGCCTTTAAGTTAGGCTAACCAATAATCCTAAACTTAATTCTTCCAATGCCAAAGCATAGTGATGGTTTACCTAACTTAAACCTCACTCCTCCCTCTTTGGAATACATAAAAAATACTACCAAGGGTATCAATGTCTCATATACCAATGAGATCTTACATTCTCCCCCTTGGTTCAAAAACATCTAAGATGCCTTCACTCTTCATAGTGATAAGTCCCATATCACTAAATGAGAGACAATCCTCACTTCTCTAATTTCCCCCCTTTGGGAAATACACATCTATCATCCCTTGATGGATAAACTCTCCCTAAAGGCTTACTCCTCCTTAACCATTACACCAACAATGTCCTTGGAGAGACCGTAAGCCAATAGGACCCTAAACAATCAAAATTAAGGGTAAAGATTCAACATTAAACTTTCACCTCCCTTAAAATTCAATTTCACCCTAAACACCTCTCCTAATTCATTTCCAATGAATTTTCACCCTTCTAATGTTTTCCAAAGCATATCCTAGGGTTAAAAGTAGTTAGGGTAGCTTAAACTTGTTGATAAATGGCTGAAAAAACCTAGTTCAGTTGAAATTAGCTTCAATAGTTGACTCGATCAGAAACCAGTCGACTGCCACCAACACCAGTTGACTTCCCTCAAGCGGTAATCGACTGATTTTTGTAAATGTAGAAATCAAGTTCAGAAATTGAATTTTAATAATTCATAAGTAATTATATATAATTTGAAAAATAATGAAACTTCATATGTATAATACTTATGTTAAATACAATGGGTGAAAAATATTTTTAAGATAAAGTACCCATTAAATTGTGAGATTTATACAAAGATCCAAAACCATTGAAAACTTCAATGTTTTGAGCCTACTTTGTATCAACTTCATCAATGGTGATAACTATCAAAAGATAGACTTCACCAAGGGTTTTCAAAGTGATTTTGAAATAATTTTAAGACCTTATTTTGAACCATGGTCTATGGGCTAGATGTACATGACTTGTACATTAGCTTTCCTCATAATTCATCATTATCATTTAATGAGTTCTATGTTCATTATGATGTACTAAATAAGCACATGAACTTAACTCATTTCTTAACATCTCACACGTGTCTAAGGTGTATGAAAACACACACAAGTCAATTTAATGTGAGATGTTGGTTTTGATTCTTTCCCTAAACTAAGGGCTCATATATTTTTCTAGGAAACTCTATTTGATTCCCTTATACTTGGGGCATCAAATCATGCCATTGTCTTTAAATCAATTTTAATTATCCTATATGCATGAAAAATAATCATGGCATAAAATGATAGCATAAATAAAGCATGTGTCAATGATACATGATGTCATGACATAAAATTATAACCTAAGTGCAAACATGACATTAAAATTAAACCTGAACATTATCATGACATTTTAAATAATAATATGAAGTATGATGTCATGACATGTATTATGACAAACAAAGCATGACAAAAATGTAATATACAAAGGTATAGAATACCTAAGTGTTAAGCTCATTTGCCATATTCTAAATTCTACCAATCTTGTCATAATGCTTAAATTTCTGAAGTGTACCAAAACCCCAAAATGGTACACTATGACTCTAAAACCTAATTGTGCCAATTTGTATTGATTTTTCATACTTCTCAAATTTTATTGGCACATCCTAAATTCCTTTAGGATCACAATTCTTATCTCATTTCTAAGGTATCACATAGCCTTGAAAATGACCTAAGGTGCCAACTTTGCTATGGTTAGGCTAACTACCTTACCAATTCAAGTTGACACACCCTAACCTATCTAGCATGAGGGAATCACACTCCTAGGAACCCAAAACCTATTTGCACTCATTGGGTTCACAAGGTACTCACTAGGGATAACTTCCCTTAGTACCTTCCTAATGACCCACCTAGGCTTTGAAGCCTTGGTCATTTGGGTCTTATATAGGTTAACCTTAGGGGTAACTCCCCTTATAACCTTCTTAATGACCTTCCTAAGTTTCTTTGAAATCTTAGTCACTAGACACACATCATGGTCAACTCTAGGGATGGCCTCCCTTGTGACCTTGCCTTTCCTAGACTTAGATTGGTTCCATAATCAAATGAAACACTATGGTAGGTCTCCTTGGACTTAGGTTTGTGACTCAAACCTTTCTTTCCCTTAAATGGTTCTTGCCTCCTAGACCCTAATTTTTTATCATTAGACCCATTAATTGAATTTATCATTCTTCTAAGTCTTTTCCAATTTCTCAAGCCTTGACCTCAAGACTTGATTTTCTAATTCTAATTTCCCAATTTTTGAATTTTCATTCATCTTTTGGGAATTGTTCTTCCTAGGAAGATGTCTATAATTCTTGGGATTATTGCCTAGATGATTGCATGTTAGAAGATTGCATGTTAGTTGGATATAGGAAATCAAAAATTTATTATGTCGATCTTTCATATGCTTCTAACATCTCTACTAAGTGTCTCATGTCAAAAGAAGAGGAAGGGTGGCTATGGCATAGAAGACTTGGACATATCAACATGAAGAACATTGCCAAGATAGCCAAGTTGGATCTAGTTAAAGGGCTACCAAAAGTGAAGTACATCAAAGATAAAATGTGTGATGCATGCCAAGAAGGAAAGCAATCCAAATCATCATACAAGGGTAAAGCTCTAACTAGTACTTCATTACCCTTAGATCTATTGCATTTAGATTTATTTGATTGTCATAGCATCCCTTCATTAAATGGCAATAAATATTTTTTAGTGATAGTTGATGATTTTTCTAGGTATACATGTGTTTATTTTATGAAACATAAGGATGATACCTTAGAAATAATCATAGGATTTAGCAAAAGGGTTGAAAATGAAAGGAATCTCAAAATCAACTGGATCCATAGTGATCATGGTGGAGAATTTGAGAATTCTAACTTTTCAAAATTTTGCTTAGAACAAGGGTACAAGCATGAATTCTCTTGTCCTAGAACACCCCAACAAAATGGGGTGGCTGAAAGGAGAAATTGTACCCTAAAGAGGTGGCTAGGACTATGCTTAATGCATATTCTCTACCTAGCTACTTGTGGGCGAAAGCGGTTAACACCACTTGCTATATCCAAAACTATATTTTAATCCATAGGTTTTTAGGTAAAACACCTTTTGAATTATGGAATGGAACAATTTCTACAATTCATTATTTCAAGGCCTTTGGATGCAAAGTTTACATTTTAAATACCAAAGACAACTTAGGAAAATTCGAGTCTAAAGCGAGTGAAGGAATTCTAGTTGGATACTCATCCACTAGTAGAGGCTATAGAATATACAACAAGAGGACTCAAAAGGTTGAGGAATCCTCTAATGTTCAATTTGATGAATCTATAGTACTTACCCTAGGAAATCCTCCATTGATAAAGATATCAAATAAAAATCAAGACATTACCCAAAGACTTCAAAATCTAACTTTAGAGGGTAATGATCAAGGGGGAGGACTAGGGAGTAATGATCAAGGGGGGGGAAGAGGAGATTCCGATGATGAAAGAAAGGATACCCATGATCTAAATCAATTTGATTCACCTCCTAAGACCTAAGGATTCACCAAAACCATCCCCTAAATCAAGTAGTAGGAGAACTATCTCAAGGAGTAAGAACTAGGTCCTTCCATAGAGCTCCTACTATTCAAGTAGCTCTTATCTCACAAATTGAGCCTAAATCAATCAATGATGCATTACTTCATCCGGATTGGATTTTGGCAATGCAAGAAGAATTGGCTCAATTTGATAGAAGTCAAGTATGGGAGCTTGTTCCTAGACCCAATGATAGCACTATTGTTACCACAAGATGGGTCTTTAGGAATAAGTTGGATTATCAGGGGAACATAACTAGAAATAAGGCTAGATTAGTGGCAAGAGGATTCAATCAAGTTGAAGGACTTGACTATGATGAGGCCTATGCATCGGTTGCTAGATTAGAGTCAATAAGAATCCTATTAGGATATGCCGCTCACATGGGATTTAAGCTTTATCAAATGGATGTGAAATTGACATTCTTAAATGGATTTATTAAGGAAGAGATATATATAGAACCACCTCCCGGGTTTGAGAGTAGATTATCCAAACCATGTTTATAAGCTTAGAAAAGCTTTATATGGGTTAAAACAAGCTCCCTGAGCTTGGTATGAAAGACTATCATCTTTCTTAATCTCTACGGATTTTAGAAGAGGTCAAGTTGATCAAACTCTATTTATAAAGTCAAAATCAAAAGACATTTCTGTTGCCCAAGTGTATGTTGATGACATCATTTTTGGATCAACAAATGATGATCTCCTCCAAGACTTTATTAAAAATATGGAAAATGAGTTTGAAATAAGTCTAGTTGGGGAATTAAATTTATTCTTAGGCCTACAAGTTAAATAAAGCAATGAGGGAATCCATATATACCAAACCAAATATGCCAAGGAAATGATAAAGAAATTTAGTTTGGAAAATGCTAAGGTAGTAACCACTCCTATGGCAACTAACACTAAGATAGACAATGATCTTGAAGGTAAATCAATTGACTTAAAACTTTATAGAAGTATGATTGGTAGCCTATTATGCCTAACTGCTAGTAGACCCGATATTTTATTTGTGATAAGTATGTGTACAAGATACCAATCTTGTGCCAAAGAGTCTCACTTAGTGGTCGTTATGTTGGGAGTCAGTGAGGGGAAACTTTGCTTCCCCTCTCGACTTAGTCGCTTGTTCATGGTGATCCCTTCTACGTCCCCGGATAAAAAAATTTATCCTTGATAAGAGGGATTGCCCAAGCAACCTTGTCATCGTCGTGCAATTCGTTTAGAGTAGTCACTTGAACAAACTTGTTGTTCAAGCGACCAACCTCTATTCCACGAATAGTCGTGGAATAGACGATGTACGGATCGCCAGCTTTTGTATTTATGTTCGGGGTCCAAGTATATTTAGCCACAAAACATAATATATATCATGCATATAATTGAAAAACAAATATAAATATGCAACAAATGAAAATAGAGAATCGATATACCTCTCGATCTTCTATTGTATGACCTTCCTCCTTTTGGACGTCGTGTGGGCGACGATCTACCAAAAGTTAAAGCTCCTAGATCACCAATCTTCCTTCCTTGCTCGTTCCGAGCAAGAGGAAGAATAGAAACAAGATCCTTCTCCTTCCTTTAGCCAACCAACAAGAAACAAGCACCTTGCTTGCCACCGGCCAACAAGGAGAAGGGAAACAATGGTTGTCGACCAAAATCTCCAAGGGAGGACCCTAAGCCTTGGTTCCACCGGCCAAGGAGAAGGATAGGATGGAGTTTGGACGCCGGCCAAAGTGAGGAAGGGGCTGTATGGGCGCCAAAAAGCTTGAGGAAGAAGAAGATAAGGAAATTGTTTCCTTATTTGGTGTCGCCAAGCTCCAAACCCTAGCCCCTTGCTTCTTGCCGCCAACTCCAAAGACCCTTGCTTCTCTAATAATCTCCATGCCAACCCTAAAGGCTCCTTTTATAGAGTTTAGGGATAAACCTTGTTTTAATCTCCACCATTGGTTCTAGTGATTTAATCTCAACCGTTGGATCTAGAGATTTAATCTCAACCGTCGGATCTAGAGATTTAATCTCTACCTTTGGATCTAGAGTTTTGTTTCTATCCATTGGATCTAAGCTTTATGAGGTTTTAATAGACTACAATAGGGACCATGAGGAGGAGTTGGATCTTGGCCACCCAATGGATCAAGCCCACATAAAGTCCGATCCATTAATGATAATCCAATCCACTAAAGGTTTATCATTGATATACCTCACCAACCCCCATAAGTTAATATGGGCTCCATATATTATATGTACATTTTCTCCCCGTGTTTAAGATCTCGAATGTCCGTTGATTAATTAATTTACTGACCATTAATTAATCAACATCTAACTCCATGAGTAGTACCACTCAACCTTTTCATCATGTCGGACCAAGTCCACTTGCAGGGTTTACATGATGAACCTTATGAGCTCCTCAAGGGGACATCATCATCCTAATATATAGGACACGGTTTCCTCCTATAATCAATGACACACCATATAAATAATATAATTTCCCAACTTACCGAGCCTATCGATTTAATCTATAAATCTCGCCCATTGGTAAATCAAAGAAATGACTACTAAATATATGTGCCCGTTATTATATCGGGATTAAGAGTATGTACAATATAATATCTGAGGTCTGATTCGATTATGTAGTCAACAATAAATCGAATCACCTCTAAGTTGGTCCTGCTCAATACACACAAAGTGTACTAGTGTGATTTTATGGTCAAGATAAACCAATACCAAATCACACTACAACCATACCAATGGTTTGTCCAAAGCTATCTCGGTTGTGAGCCTATACTTATACTCTACAAGGAGCCGATAACATGATCTTCCGTGTGACACCACACACCATGTTATCTACAATGTAATGTATTATACAATATGCATAACCATAAAAATATGCAAACAATTGTCATGTGATTCTTATTTCAAAATAAAGATGTTCATACAAAAGATAGACTTTTCAGTATACATCCCAATAATCTCCCACTTATACTAAAAGACTATGTTGTCCTCAAACTGCCATACATATGATCCCCATTCCCTCCACATGCCTATTGAAAGCTCTCGCGCGGAAGGGCCTTAGTGAAAGGATCTGTCAGGTTATCCTCCGATGCAATCTTGGCCACAGTAACTTCTCCTCTCTTTACGATTTCTCGTATCAGGTGGTACTTGCGCTCTATGTGTTTACTAGCCTTATGGGCTCGTGGTTCCTTCGAGTTTGCAACTGCACCACTATTATCATACTAAATTGTGATAGTTCTGGGCAAACCAGGAATCACATCCAAGTCCATCAGGAGGTTCCTGAGCCACACAACTTCTTTGGCCGCCTCAGAGGCTGCCACATACTCAGCTTCCATGGTGGAGTCCGCCATGCATTTCTGCTTGACACTCCTCCATACAATGGCTCCACCTCCCAAAGTAAACACAAAACCTGAAGTAGACTTACTATTATCCCTATAAGATTGGAAGTCGGAATCCGTGTAACCCACAGGGAGTAATTAGTCTGCCTGGTAAACTAGCATATAATCCCTAGTCTTTCTCAGGTACTTCAATATGTGCTTTACCACAGTCCAATGTCCCTGTCCTGGATTACTCTGATATCTGCTAACCATGCCCACGACAAAGTAGATATCTAGTCTTGTACATAACATCGCATACATGAGGCTTCCTACTACCGAAGCATAAGGAGCCACCTTCATCTCCTCTATCTCCTCAGATGTTCTAGGACACATCTCCTTAGATAAAGGAACTCCATGCCTAAAAGGTAGAAAACCCTTCTTGGAGTTCTGCATGCTAAAATGATCCATAATCGTGTCTATGTATGAAGCTTGGGATAAGCACAACATCCTTTTCTTGCGATCACTTATAACCTTGATCCCAAGGATGTGTCCCACTTCTCCCAAGTCCTTCATATCAAACTGTTTGAACAACCATACCCTTACGTCCGATAACACCTTGATATTGTTGCCAATCAACAAAATATCATCTACGTATAGTATAAGAAATACCACTACGTTTCAGTCACATCTCTTGTATACACAAGACTCATTCGGACTTTGAATAAATTCATAAGACCGGATTACCTCATCAAATCGGATGTTCCAAGACCTCGAAGCTTGCTTCAATCCATAAATGGACCGATTAAGCTTACATACAAGATGCTCTTTTCCCTTCGCAATGAATCCCTCTGGTTGCTTCATATAGATGTTTTCCTCAAGACTTCCATTAAGGAAAGCTGTCTTAACATCCATCTTCCACACCTCATAATCCATATGAGTTGCAATGCATAAGAGAATTCAGATAGACTTAAGCATGGCTACTGGCGAAAAGGTCTCCTCATAATCGATACCCTCTTTCTGAGTATACCCCTTCTCAACAAGCCTCGCTTTGAAGGCCTCAACCTTCCCATCTATTCCTCTCTTTCTTTTGTAGATCCACTTGCATCCAATGGTTTTTACACCATCGGGTGGTTCCACTAGCTCCCAGACCTGATTTGAATCCATAGATTCAATCTCAGTATTCATTGCACTTTGCCAAGATGCTGCATCTATATCTTGGATTGCCTCGTCATATGTCCAGGGATCAGGTTCATGTTCGCCAGGGACCAAATCAAAAGATTCTCCCAAGAACATGAATCTATCAGGCTGTCTTGCAACCCTCCCACTACGATGAGGTATCACCTGTGTATCCTCTGTGACACGCGGTGTAGTGACTTGTGGTATATCCTCTTGTACCGGTGGTACTGAAGAAGTGACTTCCCCTTTTAATTCCTCTAGAATAATTTTACTCTTGGGCTTGTGGCTCATCACATAGTCTTCCTCTAAAAATCTGGCGTTCGTGCTAACGATCACCTTCTGATCTCTAGGACTATAAAACAAACCACCCTTCATTCCTCTAGGATAGCCAACGAACATGCATACTTCTGTATGAAGTTCCAACTTATCAGCATCTGCCTTCAGCACATGTGCTGGACTCCCCCAAATCCGAATATGTCTTGGACTGGGCTTTCGCCCAGTCCACAATTCTGTGGGAGTAGAAGGCACTGATTTAGATGGAACCAAGTTCAGAATGTACACCGTCGTATCTAGAGCATATCCCCAAAACGAATCTAGCAACTCAGAATAACTCATTATCGATCTAACCATCTCCATAAGAGTCCTATTCCTTCGCTCTACTACACCATTCTGTTGGGGTGTGCCAGGTGCAGACAATTGGGATTGAATCCCAGCCTCTGATAAGTAATTCCTAAACTCTCCCAAGAGGTACTCACCACCATGATCAGATCGTAGTGTCTTGATACTTTTACCTTGACGTTTCTCCACATCAGCCTTGAATTCTTTGAACTTGTCAAAGCATTCAGACTTGCAGCACATTAGGTAAATGTATCCATATCTCGAATAATCGTCTATAAAAGAGACAAAATACTCAAAACCACCTCTAGCCTGGATAGACATAGGACCACACAAATCAGAATGAACCAATTCTAACACATCTTTGGCTCTATACCCCTTGGCCTTAAAAGTCCTCTTGGTCATTTTACCCTCCAAGCAAGATTCGCAGGTTGGGAAATCTTCCACCACTAATGAACCCAGAGGTCCATCAGCTATCAACCTTTGAATTCTGCTTAGGTTAATATGACCAAGCCTAAGATGCCAAAGATATGTTTGGTTCATCTTCGAAGGTTCTTTTCTCTGATTGGAATTAGAAGATGAGTTATTAACTTCAATTTGCATCGTGGGAGCTTTTGGTTCAAGTGTGTATAGATTTCCTATCAATGCACCTGAACAGATAATGTCCCTATTCCTTTTTATAACAACTCTGTCATTAAAAGAAATAGAATATTCATCCATAAACAATTTAGAAACCGAAATTAAATTCTTTCTAAATAAAGGTACATAAAGGCAATTCTTAAGAACAAAAACTTTATTTTTCTCAAAAGATAAATGAACGTCTCCCACAGCAATAGCCGCCACCTTCGTGGCATCACCCAAGTACACGGTAATCTCCCCCTCAGCCAGTCGTCTAGTTTCCTGGAACCCCTACAAAGTATTGCAGACATGATCAGTGGCTCCTGTATCTACACACCAAGTGCCGGTAGATAACACCGCTAAACATGTTTCAATGACTAGACCAAAAGATATACCTTTGTTCTGCTTGCGGTTGGGGCAGTCCTTCTTCCAGTGTCTAGTCTACTTACAAGTGAAGCACTTGCCTTTCGGCTTCTTCACTCCTCCTTGAGTTCCTCCCACCGCCTTTGCCCCAGTTTTTTTTCTTCTTCTTCTTGTCTTTCGGCTTAGAAGTAGAAACCTTTTGGGTCACCATGGCATGTGCCTGAGCACACTGATGAAATAGCCCCTCTGCCGCCTGGAGTTCTGTCAGAAGCTCCGCCAATGAATACAACCTCTTGTTCATGTTGTAGTTCAGGCGAAACTGCTCAAAGCTCCTAGGTAGAGACTAGAGAATGATATCGACTTGGGTTTCCCCATCGATCTCAACTCTGAGGACTTCCAACTCATTCAAATGAGCCATCATCTTGAGAACATGATCCCTCACGGGTGTTCCCTCGATCATGGTGGTCGTCATCAAGTTCCTCATGGCTTCCTGCCTTGCAGCCTGATTCTGGTGTCCGAAAAGCTCTTTGAGATTGAGCATCATGTCATAAGCAGTGGGCATGACTTGATGTTGATGTTGCAGTACATTTGACATAGATGCCAAAATGTAACACCGCGCCATCTCATCTGCCTTTATCCACTTCTTATAACTCTCTTTCTCCTTTTTCCCAGAATCATCTGCAGGCTTAGGAGGGCACTCTTCGAGGAGTACATATTTGTATTCCTCAGCAGTCAAGACAATGTCTAGATTCCTCTTCCAATCAACATAGTTGGGTCCAATAAGTTTATTCTTTTTCAGTATCACAGCAAGTGGGTTGAAAGTCATTTTGAAAGAAAACCTAAGAATCACATAGATCAAAACATTAGATTTCAAAAAATTATTGATTACTCAAACAATAAAATTTTAAAATCAACCAACACCTCAAAACACCGAGAATATCGTATGCCACGATAGTGTGGATGTATACGAATTCTACATTTGTAAGAGGTGGTTTTACCCATTAATTTTACTATCTTGTCAACCTAACTTTTTGACAAGTAAAATTAATAGTTGGTTCCTCTTCGTCCCTACAAATAAAAGTAGTGACTCCGATGGGGAGGATACTCATATTTGTATCTAAGTGTTCACCATTACTCTGTACCAAGGTAATTATCTCGGGTTATGTGCCTTCCGATGGGAAAGTACACACGCTCCTTAATAATTCCCTATAACCATATTTGACCTTGTGATCCGCAAACAAACTCATCTGATGGGGAGGAAGGCACTCAGAGCCGACGTGCAAGTTTGTTTGCATCACTTATCAAATCGTAATGGAGGCTGTGGGAATTTATAAAAATTTCCCTCTCCCACTTAGTAATTTGAAATTGAGGAATTTTCTAGCCTACGACATGCATATCAAACAATAAGCAATAAATATGAAAAATAAAAATTTTCCAACTATTATGGCTTTTGTCTTCAATATGTCTCCCGTCGTATCACCTTCTCATCCGCTCCTCCTACGCCATGTACGAGCCATCCGGAGATTCGAGCCGAGACTAAAAACTTATTTTAATTTACATCCATCAATCCTATACTCCACGAGGGAGTGTACATGAAATTTAGATCGAAAGTAAACTAAAATAAAAAGAGTGGCTAAACAATGTTGTATCTAATTTACAAAAAATTAAATACTAGCCTCGTCCACCCCGAGGATTCAACAAAATATACTATTACACACATACAATCTCATACACACATATGGCCATAATCTCAACCATCGGATCTAGAGTTTTAATCTCAACCGTCGGATCTAGAGATTTAATCTCTACCTTTGGATCTAGAGTTTTGTTTCTATCCATTGGATCTAAGCTTCATGAGGTTTTAATAGGATACAATAGGGACCATGAGGAGGAGTTCGATCTTGGCCACCCAATGGATCAAGCCCACATAAAGTCCGATCCATTAATGATAATCCAATCCACTAAAGGTTTATCATTGATCTACCTCACCAACCCCCATGAGTTAATATGGGCTCCATATATTATATGTACATTTTCTCCCCGTGTTTAAGATCTCGAATGTCTGTCAATTAATTAATTTACTGACCATTAATTAATCAACATCTAACTCCATGAGCAGTACCACTCAACCTTTTCATCATGCCGGACCAAGTCCACCTGCAGGGATTACATGATGAACCTAATGAGCTCCTCAAGAGGACATCATCATCCTAATATATATGACATGGTTTCCTCCTATAATCAACGACACATCATATAAATAATATCATTTCCAAACTTACCGAGCCTATCGATTTAATCTATAAATCTCGCCCATTGGTAAATCAAAGAAATGACTACTAAGTATATGTGCCCGTTATTATATCGGGATTAAGAGTATGTACAATATAATATCTGAGGTATGATTCGATTATGTAGTCAGCAATAAATCGAATCACCGCTAAGTCGGTCCTGCTCAATACACACAAAGTGTACTAGTGTGATTTTATGGTCAAGACAAACCAATACTAAATCACACTACAACCATACCAATAGTTTGTCCATAGTCATCTCGGTTGTGAGCCTATACTTATACTATACAAGGAGCCGATAACATGATCTCCCGTGTGACACCACACACCATGTTATCTACAATGTAATGTATTAGACAATATGCATAACCATAAAAATATGCAAACAATGATCATATGATTCTTATTTCAAAATAATGATGTTCATACAAAAGATAGACTTTTCAGTATACATCCCAACACGTTAAACGAATCTTAAGGTACATCAAAGGTACACTAAATCTAGGACTTTTGTACCCTAGGACTAGGTCTTTTGACTTGATTGGGTATACTAATTCCGATTATGCGGGTTGCAAATTGGATCGGAAGAGTATTAGTGGTGGATGCCAATTTCTTGGATCCTCCCTAGTTAGTTGGAATAGTTGGAAGAAACCTTTTGTTGCTTTATCCACCACCGAGGCCGAGTATGTAGCTATGGGTGGTTGTGTAGCTCAATTGCTTTGGATGAAACATACATTAGAAGATTATGAGCTACATTACTCCAACATTAAGGTCTTTGTGATAATGTGAGTACCACCAATTTGACTAAAAATTCTGTACATCACTCTAGGACCAAGCACATTGAAGTGAAGCATTACTTCATTAGAGATCGTGTGGCAAGAGGAGACATTGAGTTTAATTACATTGAATCTAAGTCTAATCTTGCCGACATTTTCACTAAGGAGCTCTCCGAAGCGAATTTTTCATCACTTAGGAAAGAACTTGGAATGTGTTTTGTAGAGTAGTTGTTTAGGTTTGCATGATCCTATAGCATAATCTAGGACTATGCTTCAAAGCATATCACAAAAGAACTAAGATTCCATGATTTTTGTATTGAGCCACTTAGACATCATGTGAGATGTTAGGAAGATGCACTTGGTTCATCATGCTTGTTATGATGCATTACTATGAACCAAAGTGACATCTAGAGATATTGATCCTTAATTGGACCAATAATTGGGAAGACTTGTGTACAATTGGTGTGCACATAGCTCTAAGAACATGATTGGAAATGTCAAACAAAATATTTTTTAAACTATGTTTATCATATTTTGATAAACAATTTTCAATTGGTAGGTAAAAGTGGTACAAAGTTTTGAAAATCTTTTAAAGCTTTTGTTGGCCTTCCAAGTTTTGTCAATTTCAAAATATGGAAAAGATATATTTTTTAAATTATTTTTACATAATAGAAAATGAATTTACAAATGTGTCCACAAAATTTCATGAATTTTTGACACTTCTTGAATTATTTATGCATTTTTGAAGTTGGGATGAAAATCTGAAATGGGCATCTTAGGTATGGTAGTCGACTGCTTCAGTGTCCAATCGACTGCTACACAGAATGTTTCACAAATCAACCTTGTTTACATGCCAAGAGTTCAATAATAGGTGTCCTTGTTGCGAATCCAATGCGATAAATAATGAATTCACAGTGGAAAAAGGATCCCTTGAGCGACCCATGCGAAAGAAAACTCATACAAAGTATAGATCAAAAAGGCCCTATCCTATAGGGTATACCTTTGATGTGTGCCCTTTGTCTATCCCGCTCGTCCACAGTTAGCTGAATCTCTTGCATGTTCAAGTGTTCGTGTCTCTATGGTATCCACACGAACAATCTTTTGGAGAAAGGAGACAAAGCCTTTGGTTGTGCTAGCAACCAAAACAAGGCTCTCCACACAAGACTTTGGCCAAGAAGAAGGGAGAAGGGAAAAATACAATCCATGGTACCAAAATTCAAATCACACAAGGCTCACGTTGAGGAGGAGCTTAAATCCCATTTTTCCCATGCATTAAAATCTCATTTCATGCATTTATTCAATTGCATGCACCAATTATTTTCATGCAACATTTAGGAGTTAGTTAATCCCATTGCATGCAATTAACTCCCATTTCATGCAATGTTGAGGAATCCTTTCAAATTCCATTTCATGCAATTAATCCCATAATTCCATTTCATGCAATTAATCCCATTGCATGCAAAAGGCTTCTCAAATTCCAATTGCATGCAATGTTCATGAGTGGAGTTCATTTTTCATTTGCATGCATGATTATGTTGGGTTTTCCGAGCCGCAAAAACCGCTTTTTGCGTTGTGGAAACCTCGAAAGCCCTGGCCACGGATCCGTGCGAAGTATAAAATATAAAACTAACATTTATTTATTTAATACCTTTAGATCTACTCTAGATCTACATGATAAGAAGTTACCCTTGATGCGACGCCCTTCGCAAATCCCGCTCGTCCAAAAGGTTCGCCGGAACTCGAACAAGTGGTATCAAAGCAAGGAGCTTATCAATGGACTCATCGTCAAACAAGCACGACAATGAAATGGTCAGCTCGAACATTCATCCACCCAAATTCGAAGGTGATTCTATTGGTGGAAGAAGAGAATGGAGGTATTTTTCGAAACTGACTTTGGAATTATCTTGATTATGGAAAACGGTTTCGAAGTGCCTAGGGATGAAGAAGGGCGGCTATTAGAGAAATCAAGATGGACAAAGAAGCAAAGAGAGGAGCACTTAGCAAACTCAAAAGCCAAGCACCATCTTTTCAATGTGCTCTCTCAACAAGAGATCAATAGGATTGGAGAGTGCTCAAGCACTAAAGAGATGTGGGAGAAGCTAGTGGAGCTTCATGAAGGCACCTTCGAAGCCAAGCTTGCAAGAAGAGACCTCCGCTCTCAACTTAACAATATCAAACTAGAAAAATGAGAAAAGGTATTATCTCTGCACTCAAGATTTAAGGAAATAATTAATGGATTGTCAAGTGTAGGGGAGAAGCTCTCCAATAGGGATATGATCATGAAGGCAATAGATGCATTCCCCCGATCATCGAAATGGAGCTCTATGGTGGATTCATTTTACATCTCAAGAAATCTTGAGGTAAGTACTATAGAAGAATTTTTCTCTACTATGGAGCTTCACAAAACTAGACTTGAAGGTATAGTAGAAGATCCCTTAATTCAATCAAGGGGAGTGACACTAGTGGCGAACAAGGGAAAGAAAAAGGAGACTGCACCACCTTCATCGGATGACGACTCATCTTCCTCCATGAACATCGATGAAGAGACATATATGGTAAGAAAGGTAAGACGTGCGTTAAAGAGTTTTAAATTTAACAAATCTCATGATAGGAGGAGAAGGACAAGAAAGGTCATATGCTATATAATTGTCAAGGAGAGGGACATATGAGGGATGAATGTCCCTTATTGAACAAAGCAAAGGAAGAAAAGAAGAAAGACAAGAAGAAAGGAAGCAAGAAGAAGGATGAAAAGAAGTCAAAAGAAAAGGGGAAGGGAAAAGTGAACTGAAAAGCCACATGGGATGACCCACCATCATCGGAAGAAGAAGAGATAGTCTCCCACTTTGCACTCATGGGAATTAACTACATAGCCTCCACCTCCTCCGAGCAAGAAGAAGGAAGCACAAGTGAGGAGGATGTTGGAGTATTGGTAATACAATTAAAGTCTCACATTGGTAAGACATGGAAAAGATCATGTGCTTATAAGATGAAAAGATACCTCCATTGGTATGAGACCTTTTGGGTAAAGTCAAAAAATAAAACCATGAGGGCTTAGGCCCAAAGTGGACAATATCATACCATTGTGGAGATATGTGGATCTTATAGGCACTAACAATTGGTATCAGAGCCATGGTTCATGTCAAGTCATGAACCTCGAACGAAGGAAGTTGAGCTCCCATGTCCGGATCAAGAGAACTAGACACCAGGCAGGAAGTCCAATTGGGTCAGGAGGACCGAACAACTAGCAGGAAGTCTAGTTGGGCCAGAAGGGTTGGACAACTGGCAGGAAGTCCAGCTGGGTCAGGAGGACCAGACAATTGGCAGGAAGTCCTAGTGGGTTGAGGATTAGACATCAAGCATAGAATGTCCTTCGAGGACGGATAGGCTTAAGGGGGGGTTAATGTGGTCTTTCGTTTGAGAGGGGGGGGGGGAGATTGTTGGAGTATTGGGAATACAATCAAAGCTCCACATTGGTAAGACATGGAAAAGATCATGTGCTTATAAGATGAAAAGATATCTCCATTGGTATGAGGCCTCTTGGGTAAAGCCCAAAAATAAAACCATGAGGGCTTGGGGCCAAAGTGAACAATATCATACCATCGTGGAGATATGTGGATCTTATAGGCACTAACAGGGGAGAGCTCAAGTGTAGAGGGAGCATCATCATCATCGGATTCGGAAGGAGATTGGGTAAGTGAGGTAAAAAATCTCCCTCCTCAAAAGGTTATTTCTATGATTTCTAGTTTAACTAGGGATTTATTTAGGACCAAAAAGAAAAATAAATGCATGCTTGATTAAATTAAGGCCCTAGAAGAAAATATGAAAAATGCATGTTCACATGTTGATGATGTTGTTTCTTCTAGTACTAATGATGCATGTGTAGAAGAAAATAGGATTCTAAGGGAAAAGGTAGATTTTCTTACTAATGCCCTTGAAAAATTTACAATTGACTCAAACACATTGAACATGATTATTGAGAGCCAAAGAGCTAGTTTCAACAAAAAGGGCTTAGGTTATAAGGGAACAAAAAATGAAAAAGCTTACCATTGTTTAATTGCTAGAGGACAAGCTAAAACAATCATGGTAGTTAGGAAATAGATCCCAAAAGAGTACTTGGTGAATCCTATTGGAAAGAATCTATATTGGATTCCCAAGTCCATCCTTAGAGGTTAGAGAAACCTAGGATAGTCAACCATATTTGACTTTATTTTATATCATGATAAATGGTTGACCTATGATACTTATGAGTATGTTGGGTGATAATATTTGATTTATGATCATGATGTGCAATTATGGATAATTCTTGTTTTATGATCATGATGGGTGTTTATGAATGATACTTAACCTTGGATAGAATTGCATGAAATTTTGGTTAAGTATAATTACCTTTACTTACATCTCACATTCACTATAAGGCTAACTTGATTGAAAACAAAGCAATGGGTGAGATGTTAGGTTGATACAATAGTGATTCACTAATGCTTATGACATTTTGATGAATCATTGTATGTATTATGATAGAGTAATTATAGAACAACTATGGGGAAAACATATGTTTGATTCATGGACATATTGTCTAAAGATCATGGTTGGAGATTTTAAATTTTTTAAAACCATTTCATGTTTCAAAAAATGTTAGTTCATGATTTGAAACTTTCTAAGGCAAAACTAGCTTACAAAGTTGATAAAAATTTGAGTGTTTTTCAAACTTTTGATTTTTTGCCTTATTTTTAAAATTTGAATGAATTTTCATAAAAAAATTATTTTTCATTGATATAGGGACTCATTAGAAATGTGTTCCCCGAATTTCATGATTTTTTGAAGTTTTTAGAATTTTTAATGCATTTCTGAATTTGGGTTAAAAAATTAAAAATCTGAGTTTTCGGATGCCAGTCGACTAGCGATCTGATGCAGTCGGCTGATGTACTGTGCACAAGCACAGTAACCTATTTTAGGTGGATTTAAGTCAGATTTTGGTCATTTTATTCCCTTAGACTTTGATACCTTATTGTATAACATTTGTGTGATGTTTTTGATGGTGTCAAAAGGGGAGAAATGTGAGAGTTTAAGTTAATCATGCTAGGGGAAGAATTAGCATGTGTTTGTTGGTGCAATCGACCCAGGTCACAATTGACCAGACTCGAATTTGACTCGAGCGGTATTTTAATGTTCGACAAAATGTATGACAATGTGATTGTCATGGGAAAGTCCAAGTCATGGGTACTTGGCATGGAAAGTCCAAGCATGGGTCTTGGCAAGGGAAAGTCCAAACTTGAGTCTTGGCAATTGGAAAGTCCAACATGGGTTGACATGGAAAGTCAAAGCATGGGTCTTGGCAAGGGAAAGAACAAGCTTGAGCCTTGGCAATTGGAAAGTCCATGCATGGGTCTTGGCATGGGAAAGTCCAAGCTTGAGTTTTGGCAATTGGAAAGTCCAACATGGGTTGACATGGAAAGTCCAAGCATGGGTCTTGGCAAGAGAAAGTCCAAGCTTGAGTCTTGGCAATTGGAAAGTCCAACATGGATTGGCAAGGTAAGTCCAAGCATTGATATTTGTGGCGTAAAGTCCAAGCAGGAGTCTTGGCAGCATAAGTCCAATGGTCGGCGGCGTAAAGTCCAAGCGGTAGTCTTGGCAGTGTAGACCAGCTTAGCATGACAATAGCTGATGGAAGCACCTGAAGGCTAGAGTATGGATGAATAAGTCATGGATGACTTGGAGGGATCCGATAGGTGTGAGGCTGACAGAGGTGGTTAGAAGGCTTAGGTCTAGGCTAAGGGTGGTCTAGCAAGTATGAGGGCATCATACTTGGGGTTAAACCTCATGGTTGAGGTTATTAGTCGACTGGGGCTTTGGACCAATAGATTGGTCAAGTATTTTGACACTTGATAGTCGAGTTGACTCTTGGCAGTCGACTGGGATTATGAGCAATCGACTGCCGTGAGTCAACTAGGGTTCGACTGTGGTAAAATACCTTGGCAGTCGACTACCAAAATTGGGCAATCGACTGCCATGGATGGCAGTCGACTACTGGTCAAGGTTACAGGAGCAGAATGCTTGGTAGCCGACTAGTCAGTCGACTATGGCCTCGGTAGTCGACTGATGGGTAATGGCAGTCGACTGACAGTGTATCCGTTGGCTTGAATACCAACGTGGATTAAGTCTGTTGTGATATAACGGTACTGTTGGCAGTCAACTACTAGGCATGAATCTAGCCTGAATGCAAGTTATAAAAGAAGCTCGTGGAGGTGGATTTGGCAGTGATTTCTTGGGCAATTTTAAGGCAATTTTCTGGTGCAAATCAGTGTCTTCAAGCTCGGTTCAAGCAATCAACAAGCAAGCTTCCAAAAGATCTTTTGTAAAGTGTTCTTTACATTCTTTTGTGTATTTTAGTCTTATTTGCTTTGTTTATTTCTTGTATTACTTTTGTAATCATTGTAAGAGATTTCTCCGCCTCCGACTTGTTATCGAGAAGGAGTGTTATTGATTATTAGTGGTGTTTGCATCGCTAGGGCTCATTCGACCCTAATCCATGGAGTATGAACCCTAAGGTTCCGAACCACATTATATCATGTGTTTTGTTGTGCTTGTATTTTGTTATTGCTTTATTATTTGTATATCCGCTGCGCATAACAAGTTTTGTAGCAAGCACGCGATCGCTTTCCATCTACGCAACGTACGCGGCATTCACTCCCCTCTAGTGACATACTAATTCCCAACAGTGTTAAGGGGGAGTTGCATGTTTGAGGGGGAGTGTTTTGATACTCATGTTATGTTTACATGCTTTCCTTGCCTTAGTGTTTTGTGTTGGTACAATCGGCCTAGGTCACGATTGACTGGACTCGAGTTTGACTCAAGTGATGTTTTGTTGTTTGACATAGAGGGTTGACATTGATGTTTGACATTGATGTCTAATAATGTTTTGGGGAGATTATTGGAACAATCGACCCGGGTCATGATTGACCGGACTCGAGTTTGACTCGAGGGGGATTTTGATGGTTGACTAGAGTTGACCATGTCATGGAAAGTCCAAGTCTTGAGTACTTGGCATGGAAAGTCCAACATGGGTTGGCAAGGAAAAGTCCAAGCATGGGTCTTGGCAAGGAAAAGTCCAAGCATGGGTCTTATCATGGAAAGTCCAACATGAGTTGGCAAGGGAAAGTCAAGCTTGAGTCTTGGCATTTGAGAAGTCTAAGGGGTTTGATATTGGCGGCATAAAGTCCAAGCGGGAGTCTTGGCAGCATAAGTCCAATGATTGGCGACGTAAAGTCCAAGCGGAGTCTTGACAGTGTAAGTCCAATGTGCCTTGGTGGTGTAAGGCAGTCAACTGGCGTGAGTCAACTAGGGTTTACCTGCGGGAATTGGCCTAGTAGTCGACTGCCAGAGGTGGGTGATGTGTGTAAATCATGCTATGTTTTCACTACTCCATATACATGCATTCTATCACATTTCATATCCTAGGCATGTATTTTATCATGATTCAGTTAAAGTTTAGCATATTTTGGATGAAGAGACTGCTTTTGGGTGTTTTTGTGTTAACAGGGTAAAGAAACAGGCGTATCAAAACAACACAGGTGTGTTAGAAATCAACACGCCCGTGTCATGAGAGCCAGCAGCCAACATGCCCTGGTTCACCGATTGACACGCCTGTGTCAGGGGTTCCAGCAGCCGACACGCTCAGTTCAGCTCCAACATGCCCTGGCTCACCGATTGACACGCCTGTGTCAGGGGTTCCAGTGACATGCCCGGCCTTCACCTAACACGCCAGCCTGCGCAACACGCCGGTGGGAAATGCCCGACACGCCGCTGCCCTCATTTCGCACGGCGCGTGTTGGCTCGATTCCGCACTCCTTTTCTGCGAGCAATCAGGATCTTCGTCTCAATTACGGGGAAATCTATTGCCTTAATTGAAGAGGAGGCCAAGGCTATAAAAGAGGAGAGATTCTAACCCTAAGGGAGGATGGCGGGTGGTCAGAGATCGATGACAGAAGAAGATAAAGAGAAAGAGTCGGCAGAAGAAGGATATGGCACCCAGTATCGTAATTTCTTTCTCTAGTAATTCTTGTCAGACTATGGAGTAGTATCCTGTAATCTTAGGATGGGGGAGTAGCCCTTGACGATTTATGATGGATGATATAATCTATACTACCTGAACTATTATTTATTTTGATCTGGTTCTTTTGGATTCTTATTGATAAACCTAAGGAGCAAAGGGGAAGTACATAACAGTGAACCCGAGTTCCCGAAAGCCAGAACCAACTAGGGAATAACTCCTACTAGTAGCGGTAGTGTATCTATGAGGGCTTGTGGGGGTCTCGTGACAGGTCTCCTTAGCTGATTATGGTCCCGTGTGCAAACCTACCGTGAAGAGGAAATTTGACTCTAGAGGAACTCTCATGAACTTAATGGATCTATCAAATCTAGTTTTTACCAAGTAACGGAGGTAAGACATAGGGAGGTTTGCGGGGGTCTCGTGACAGGTCCCCTTAGCTGATTATGATCCCCTATGCTCGAACACCGTGACAGGTAAATTGAGTTTGATAGGTACAGTTAACGTAGACCTCGAAAGGGGCCGTTGATTTACCTTAGGATAGGTTCCATCAAAACAACTCTAATAAGGTTAGGAAAGAATTAAATCACCTTATAAATCGTCGACGTGGTGAAACCCATATCCTGAGATTCTCCTCAACTCTTGACTTTCACTGCTCTTCTCATTCGTGTTGACTTCTCAGGTTCTTTGCTTAAACCACAATTCGATTGACTAGATAACTTGGTATCACGACCACTCGGTAATTGACCCAATCCCTGTGGGATCGATATTTTTATTACTTGACGACAACCGTGCACTTGCGGAAAACAACACATCAAGTTTTTGGCGCCGTTGCTGGGGATTGGCACTCAATATTGAATTGAGCGTGATTTAGTTAATCTAGATTCCTATTTTTGTTTTTTTTTTCCTTGTGTCTATTCTGAATCCTTGTTTTGGGAGCCTCCCTTGTTGTTGCATGCACATATTTAATATGGAAATCCTCGATATTGATCCTGAGATAGAGAGAATGTTCCTTGCTAGAAGACGATTTCAGCAACGACAGGAAGAAAATCTGACCTCCAACATGGCTGATCAGAATGAGAATAAACCTCTAAGGGATTATGCAGCACCTAGTACAAGGGGATTGAGATGGAGTATTAGAAGACCCCCTATTGAAGCGAACAATTTTGAATTAAAACCGGCTCTACTATCCATGGTCCAACAACATCAATTCGGAGGAGCACTCACTGAAGATCCAAATCTACACTTGGAAGTATTTTTGGAATTTTGCGAAACTTTAAAACTGAATGGAGCCTCAGCTGATGCTATTAGACTGCGCTTGTTTCCTTTCTCATTGCGGGACAAAGCTAGAGCTTGGCTACACTCTCTTCCAGCAGATTGTATAACTACCTGGGATTAGCTGGAGCAAAGATTCTTAGACAAGTATTTTCCACCAAAGAAACTGCAAGTCTTCGCCATCAAATCACGAATTTTTAAAAGGATGGAGAAACATTATTTGAAGCCTGGGACAGATTTAAGGGATTACTACAGCAATGCCCTAATCATGGGCTGGAGAAGTGGCTCATTGTTCATACTTTCTACAATGGAATCTCGTATGCTACTAAAGTTTCTCTTGATTCTGCTGCAGAGGGGCTCTTATGAACAAAACATTGGATGAAGCTTTTGAGATCATCGAGAATGTGGCAATGAATTCTCACCAATGGGCTACAGAACGAGGATATCAAACTAAAATGTAAGTTTGAGGTAAGTACCATTGATCTACTAAGTGCAAAAGTCGATGCTTTAACTCAAAAGCTCGAACATTTTAATGTATCGTAAACTCATCTAATGTCACTTGCGTAGATATGTGGTGTAACAGACATGTAGCAATGAATTGCCAAATCCTACACGCACTATCCAAGGAGCTGGGATTGAGCAAGTAGATGCGCTAAATAATTTTAATCAGAAGCCTAATGGTGGCAACCCTTACTCGAACACGTACAATCCCGGTTGGAGGAATCATCCCAACTTTTCATATAGAGCCAACCAAAATTCTTCGGGACAGAACAGTTTTGGAGCACCTTCGGGATTTCAGCCAGGACCCAAGTCGAGCTTAGAAAAGATGATGGAAAATTTTATTACGTGTCAGGGGAAGATAAATGATGAATTTCGACAGCATATTGTAGAATCAAATCGGCAACATCAAAATAATACCGAGGCAATCAAGCAATTGGGAAGCAAGGTTGATAATTTGACTAATCACACAAGAATGCTGGAAAATCAAATTTCCCAAATTGCCAGCTCAGCATCAAGGACGCCCGGCAGATTTCCTGGAAATTCAGAAGTAAACCCAGCCGAGCATTGTAATTCCATAAGTTTGAGAAGTGGAAGGATTTTAGAAGGAGACAGAGCTCAACAAGCAGCCTCTGACACGAGCGTGCCAGAGTTGGAAGAAGACAGCAGCACGCCTGGGTTGAGTAGCAAAGGAAGCCGACAACACACCCTGACCCAGGGCGTGTTGTTCAACACGCCTGAGGGAAAGCAGACACACGAGCGCGTGTCAGCCGACACGACCAGCCTGTGCCGAACGACACAGGCGTGTCGAATAGGGAACCAAGAACATATAAGCCCCCTATCCCGTTCCCTCAAAGGCTGATTAAGGAAAAATTGGATGAACAATTTGGTAAGTTCCTTGAGGTAATTAGGAAGCTATATATCAATATACCTTTTATAGAAGCTCTTCAACAAATGCCCACATACTCCAAGTTCTTGAAGGACATCTTAACAAATAAAAGAAAAGTCGAGGAGCATGTAACAGTGGCTCTTACTGAGGAGTGCAGCGCTTTAATTAAGAACATGGTACCTCCCAAACTAAATGATCCAGGTAGCTTTTCTATCCCTTGCATAATTAATGACTCAAATTTTGATAAGGCTTTTTGCGATTTAGGTGCCAGTGTAAATCGATACCTCTTTCCATATGCAAGAAACTAGATTTAGGAGAAATGAAACTAACTACTATGGCCTTGCGATTAGCCCTCCATTAGATATCCTTTGGGAATCTTAGAAGATGTACCAGTGCAGGTGGGAAATTTTATTATTCTTGCAGATTTTGTAGTACTAGACATGGATGAAGACCCATGTATTCCACTCATTTTGGGGAGACCTTTCTTGGCTACTGCAGGAGCAATGATAGATGTCAAGAACCACAAACTCTCACTTGCATTTGGAAACGACAAAATTGAATTTGACCTTTCAAAAGCTGTTAAACAACCTTCTATTTTTGATGTTTGTTGTAGGATTGACAGTTTCTAGTCAATAGCACTAGAAGGAGCACCAGAACAAACTCATCTTAATAAGCTCGGAGGGGATTTTGAGGATAAAGAGTTGGAGATTTGCGACCCCAACCTCACACCACAGGTAGAACTTAAGCCTCTTCCATCCACACTCAGGTATGAATTCCTTGGTGAAAACTCTACTTATCCTGTGATCATTAATGCTAACTGAGCAATGCGAGACCAAAACAGATTGAGGTATTGAAAACACATAAGAATGTCATTGGATACAAGATTGATGATATTAGGGGAATTAGTCCATCGGTTTGCATGCACAAAATTCTACTAGAAGACAATTTTAAAACCTCTATAGAGCATCAAAGAAGGCTGAACCCAGCTATGAAAGAGATAGTCAAGAAAGAGGTCATGAAATTGCTAGATGCAGGAATTATCTATCCAATATCTGATAGCGAATGGGTAAGTCCAGTCCATGTCGTGCCAAAGAAAGGGGGGATAACGGTGATAAGGAATGCTACGAATGAGTTAATCCCCACTAGAGCTGTTACGGGATGGAGAATGTGTATTGATTATAGGAAATTGAATAAGGAAACTAGAAAGGACCACTTCCCCATCCCATTTATTGACAAAATGCTAGACCGATTGGCAAAACACTCGCATTTCTGTTACTTAGATGGATACTCCGATTTCTATCAAATCCCTATTTATCCTAATGACCAAGAGAAAACAACTTTCACCTGCCCATATGGTACTTTTGCTTTCAGAAGAATGCCTTTTGGACTATGCAATGCAGCCACATTTGAGGTGTATGACTTCAATTTTTTACGATGATGGGAATATAATGGAAGTGTTCATGGATGATTTTTACGTATATGGTGCGATTTTGATATGTGTTTATCTAATTTGGTCAAGGTCTTGAGATGCGAGGAAATGAATTTAATGCTTAACTAGGAGAAGTGCCACTTCATGGTGCGAGAAGGCATAGTACTTGGGCACCTAGTCTCACACCGTGGTATCGAGGTGGACATTGCTAAAACCAAGTGATCAAGAAGTTGCCTCCAACCGATGTCGAGTGCGTAGTTTCCTAGGACATGCAGGGTTCTACCGACAGTTCATCAAAGACTTCTCAAAAATTTCAAAACCATTAACTAATTTGCTTGCTAAAGATACTGTGTTTCACTTCGATAATCCTTGTCTTGATGCATTTTCCAGGTTAAGGGAAGCATTAACAACCACCCCAATAATGCAACCTCCAGATTGTAGTCTCCCTTTTGAAATTATGTGTGATGCCGATTTTCTTTGTGGGAGCGATGTTAGGACAAAGGAAGGATCGCAAGGTGTATGCAATCTACTACGCCAGTAAAACATTGGATGAAGCACAAATGAATTATGCTACCACAGAGAAGGAACTCTTGGCTATAGTATTTGCTTTCGACAAGTTCAGATCTTATATCATAGGGACCAAGGTGATAGTTTACACAGATCATGCAGCCATAAGATATTTGTTGAGTAAAAAGGAATCTAAGCCAAGACTTAACCGGTGGATACTTCTCCTACAAGAGTTTGACTTAGAAATTCGAGACAAGCAAGGAACGGAGAACGTAGTTGCAGACCATCTATCGAGGCTTCATCTAGAACCAAATGCGGGAGGAGTCGATGATCTTGCTATAAATGACTTCTTTCCGGATGAGCAGCTACTAGCAGTTAGAACAATCAAAGCTCGTGGTATCGATTTTGCCAACTACCTAGCTTGGATAATACCTTCTCACATGAGTTATCATCGAGAGGAAGAAGTTCCTTTCGGATGTAAAGCATTATGTGTGGGACGAACCATTCTGTTCGCAAGGCGCGGATGCTATATATCAAGATGCGATCCAAGAAGAGATTGAGGATATATTGTATCACTGTCATTCTTCTGCATATGGAGGTCACACGAGCACAGACAAGACTGCGACAAAGGTTTTGCAAGTAGGATTTTATTGGCCTCATATTTTTAGAGACTCTCGGAATTATGTGACGACTTGTGACCGTATCACAAAGGAGGAACATATCAAGGAGACATGAGATGCCTCAAAATTCGATATTGGAAGTCGAATTGTTCGACGTCTGGGAATTGACTATATGGGACCCTTCCTACTTCCTATAAAAATACCTATATATTGGTAGCAGTGGACTATGTGTCTAAATGGGTTGAGGCTCTACCATCCCCCTCTTGTGATGCAAAAACAGTCATTAAGCTCTTTAAGAGTATAATATTTCCAAGATTTGGAATACCGAGAGCAGTAATAAGTGATGGAGGCTCACACTTTATCGAAAGACAATTTGAAAGTCTTCTCAAGAAGTATGGAGTAACCCATAAACTAGCCTCACCATATCATCCACAAACGAGCGGGCTAGTAGAAGTTTCGAATAGGGAAATCAAGACTATCTTGGAGAAAACAGTATCAAGATCAAGGAAGGATTGGTCTTTAAGACTTGATGATGCTCTATGGGCCTATCGAACTGCCTACAAGACACCCATTGGAATGACTCCGTTTCGATTAGTTTATGGAAAACCATGTCATCTTCCAGTTGAAATAGAGCACAGGGCATATTGGGCAATTAAATGGCTTAATTTTGACCTAAAGAAAACCGGAGAGAAAAGAAAACTGCAGCTAAATGAACTTGAAGAACTACGCCTTGATGCTTATGAACATGCAAGGTCTTACAAGGAGAAAACGAAGAGGTGGCATGACAAGAACATCATGCGCAGAGAATTCCATCAAGGAGACTTGGTATTACTATTCAACTCCAGATTGAAACTCTTTCCCAGGAAGTCTGAAATCTAGATGGTCGGGGCCATATCGAGTTGAAAGGTTTATCCTCATGGAGCTATTGATATATCTAGTGAGTCTACAGGAATTTTCAAAGTAAATGGTCAAAGACTTAAGAGATACTTCAAACAATTACAGTTGAGCTAATTGGAGATGAGGAGAGGCGGAGCATACTCCTCAAGCCATATCCCCAAAACTAGAGGGAATGTAGGGGTCAAGCTAACGACCTTAAACAAGCGCTTCTTGGGAGGCAACCCAAACTATTTTCATTTCTTTTTAGTTATTGTATTTTATTTTATTTTATTCTTTATTCTATTTTTTATTTTTTTCAGGTTTTCGGGATACGTGCCACTGCGTGTCAAGTTGACACGACCTTTGTCTTGAACGACCTGAGCGTGTTGTTGGTACCAAGACAACCTGCAGGCGGCGTCGACTAGCACGCCCGTGTCGCACCTTCTCAACCTAGGCACGCTGCGGCATGCATGCGGCATGACTGCGACGCCTGGGCGGACTTACACGCAGGGAGCGACGGAGCACGCCTATGTCGCGCTTAAACGGGTCGGGTATTTGTGTATGAGGATGCCCGACACGCCTATGCTGCGGATAGCCCTCTAAAGCCGACCCGAGCACGCCCTAATTTTCCACTCGCGATCCAAGGTTGAAGCAGTCGTCGTCGATCTCTCTCAGCGGTTGAGGAGCTAACTCTTTGTCTCTCTCCATCACCAACGCCATGAGCAAGCGAGTGAAGACTAGAGGAGGAGCTTCTTCCTCTTGACAAGGGACAAGGGAAAGAAAAGCTCGAGATTTGGGTAACGAACCTCCTCCGACCTCTAGCCATCCATATGGAATTGTTTTTAGAGATGACGTTATGAAGACTAAATTCAGTAAGCTTGAAAAAAGGAAGTTAGTATCTACAAGAACTATAGACTTCTACACGTTGACCACCCTAGGGTTAAGAGATTACATAACTTGGTTAACCAATATGATAGGATGGACCGAGTTTATCACGCACCATCATCTTACTTACCCTAGCATCACTCTTGAATTCCTTAGCTCCTCACAAATCATGCAAGGAAAGGATTGTGAGGAAGGAAAAATAAAATTTAGATTAATGAACCATGAGTTTACCCTTTCTTTAAGTGATTTTAATATGATATTTGATTTTCCTAGCGGAGGGGAGAGGCAAATTCATAGACATTTTATTGATCATCAATTTTGGAGATTAATTTCTGATGACCCTTGCCCTTATGATGCATCTAGGTCCAAATCATTTAACATCCCTAATCCTACTTTTCGTTATCTCCTTAGATTCATGGCTAATACAATCTCGGGAAGATATGATAGTGCAGGGGTGGCTAGGCAGAGTGAGTTACAATTTTTATGGGCCATGCTAAATGAAGTTAATATTGATTCTGGAGCCCATATGGTTAGACATCTAGTTAAGGTTAGTAATAGCCCATCCGGAGTCATAGTCATAGGTGGTATTATCACTAGGATTGCTGTAGCCTTAGGATGTGATTTAGATGACCTTGAATATTGTCCTGCTAGCCCTAGATTAGATTTGGATGCTTGTATAAATATGAAGATGATTGAGGCATGTGACGAGGGATATCGTTTGGTGTTAAGAAATGGAATTAAAATCCCTCTTCCGAACCCTGAGCGGATAACTGTACGTAATTCATCCAATTGGCTTTTTAGAGATGTCCAGGAACCCTTTCCTACCCCCACTGCCCATGCTCCATCACCCCCTCCTAGGGAGCCATCTCACATAACCCCTGAGCCATCACATTCGACTCCTGAACCCCCACGGTTTCCTACTGACAATGTTTCTGCAGGGTACTCTTCTTTTGATTTTTCAGGATTTCGATCATCATTCGAAGCTTTCAGGGTCGAACATACCTCGCACATAGGTATGTGGGATCGGTATGCCCAAGCTATGGAGGAGCACCATCGTATAGTGAACAACATTTGGACAGGGCAGCTAATTTTTACAGGAGAGCTGATGAGTTTTTCACTGCTGAGTCCGCCCGGAGGGAAGATGATGATAGATTTCGACAGGAGTCCCGGGAATTTTACCAGGAGCAGCGACGTAGGTGGGCAGAGGAGGATGCTAGTAGTGAAGACGATGACCATTGACCACCTTGAACTATTTTGTGAGTTTCGATGCACATCCTTTATTGTTTGTTCTGTCTCTACTTAGATTTTTAGTTTGGTTACTGCCATTTTGTTTGCATCTTTTCATATATCATAACAGTGCATTTTTTATATCATCTAGCGTAATACAACTGAACATTGGTCGGATCATGATATTCCTTTTTGCCTATTTGACAAGAACCCTATTTCACTTCTAACATGGTCTATAGGTCTGAGGTATCCAAAGAAAAGATTTAAATCCCCCATATCGGACGAGTACTCGATTTTCCATTGGAGACTTACCTGCGCAACTTGGTTACTGGAGAAACACTTTCACTAGAAGTATGTTTCAAAAAAAAAAAAAAAAAAGGTTACTGGAATTGTTTTCAAGCACCCCTTTGAGACCAAGTAGTTACTGGGGAAACACCTAAAAGGTGCCCCTTTGAGACTAACTAGTTACTGGGGAAATGCTCTCTATAATTCCTTTCCTTCTCTCTTCTTAGAAAGTGCTCCTTTGAGACCTTTTGATGATAGGTAAGAATGATCCATGCATTAAGGCAGGTAAGTGCCTCTATGCCGGAAATAAGAATGTTCTACGATAGAAGGGATGTCAAGTCCAGATTGGTGTCCAATGACTTTAGTCCACCTTTTCACGTGCACTATATAGGGATCATTCAAACTTGGCAACTAGGAATGATTTGAAAAGATTAAGATCAGATTGTATACCTCTGGATGGTGTCTAGCATTTCCACAATTAAGTTGTCTTTTGGGTTTTCTTTGCTTGAGGACAAGCAAAAGTTTAGGACTAGGGGATTTTGATGTGTGTAAATCATGCTATGTTTTCACTACTCCATATACATGCATTCTATCACATTTCATATCCTAGGCATGTATTTTATCATGATTCAGTTAAAGTTTAGCATATTTTGGACAAAGAGACTGCTTTTGGGTGTTTTTGTGTTAACAGGGCGAAGAAACAAGCGTATCAAAACAACACAGGCGTGTTAGAAATCAACATGCCCGTGTCATGAGAGCCAGCAGCCAACACGCCCTGGTTCACCGATTGACACACCTGTGTCAGGGGTTCCAGCAGCCGACATGCCCAGTTCAGCTCCAACACGCCCTGGCTCACCGATTGACACGCCTGCGGTCGTGGGTTCCAGCTACACAGCTCACCCAACACGCCCCGCCTTTCAAGCGCAACACGCTCGGTGGGAAATGCCCGACACGCCAGTGCCCTCATTTGGCACGGGCATGTTGGCCTGATTCCAGAATTCCTTTTCTGTGAGCAATCAGGATCTTCGTCTCAATTACGGGGAAATCTATTGCCTTAATTGAAGAGGAGGCCAAGGCTATAAAAGAGGAGAGATTCTAACCCTAAGGGAGGATGGTGGGTGGTCAGAGATCGACGATAGAAGAAGATAAAGAGAAGGAGTCGGCAGAAGAAGGATATGGCACCCAGTATCGTAATTTCTTTCTCTAGTAATTCTTGTCAGACTATGGAGTAGTATCCTGTAATCTTAGGATGGGGGAGTAGCCCTTGACGATTTATGACGGATGATATAATCTATACTACCTGAACTATTTTTTATTTTGATCTGGTTCTTTTGGATTCTTATTGATAAACCTAAGTAGAAAAGGGGAAGTACCTAATAGTGAACCCGAGTTCCCGAAAGCCAGAACCAACTAGGGAATAACTCCTACTAGTAGCGGTAGTGTATCTATGAGGGCTTGCGGGGGTCTCGTGACAGGTCTGCTTAGCTGATTATGGTCCCGTGTGCAAACCTACCGTGAAGAGGAAATTTGACTCTAGAGGAACTCTCATGAACTTAATGGATCTATCAAATCCAGTTTTTACCAAGTAACGGAGGTAAGACATAGGGAGGTTTGCAGGGGTCTCGTGACAGGTCCCCTTAGCTGATTATGATCCCCTATGCTCGAACACCGTGACAGGTAAATTGAGTTTGATAGGTATAGTTAACGTAGACCTCGAAAGGGGCCGTTGATTTACCTTAGGATAGGTTCCATCAAAACAACTCTAATAAGGTTAGGAAAGAATTAAATCACCTTATAAATCGTTGACGTGGTGAAACCCATATCCTGAGATTCTCCTCAACTCTTGACTTTCAGCTCGTTCTTCTCATTCGTTGTTCTTGACTTCTCAGGTTCTTTGCTTAAACCACAATTCGATTGACTAGATAACTTGGTATCACGACCACTCGGTAATTGACCCAATCCCTGTGGGATCGATATTTTTATTACTTGACGACAACCGTGCACTTGCGGAAAACAACACATCAGTGGGCAGTCGACTAATTGGCCGATCAGTCGACTGATCTTGTGATCAATCGACTAATGCTTGAGAAATTGGGCATAGAATGGAGTCGAGAACTGACCGCAGGTTAGCAAATGGCGCGGTCCATCACGATCCATGTCACAGCAATACGTAACCGGAACGAAGGGATTCGTTGGATCTTTCCAGCGTGGATCTAGCCGTTGTCTCATGACAACAGTGGAATCAGCTGACTGATGGTCCCGAGCAGTCGACTGATTGACGATTTCCAGCCCAGGCAGAAGCTTTAAAAGGAGCTTGTGGAGGAGGAAATCAACACTAGTTCTTGAGAACTTTTGGGGCGATTTGTTGCTGCAAATTAGGGTCTCCAAGTGTAAGTCAAGCAACCAAGCATTCAAGCAATTAAAAGCAAAGTGTTGTAAAGTTTTCTTTACTTGTCTTTTGTATTAGTATTGTATCTTGCTTGTATTTATTTCTTACTATTGTAAGATAACTTGTACGAGGTTTCTCCACCTCCGACTTGTGTTGAGAAGGAGTTATTTGTGATTAGTGGTTGTGTGTGCATCACTAGAGCTCTTTAGAGCTCGATCCGTGGAGTAGGAACCATTCGGTTCCGAACCACGTTAAACACTTGTGTATTTGTGTATTTGTGTTTGTCTATTTCGTTATTGCTTTATTATTATTCCGCTGTGCGCTAACGAAAATTGTGGACGAATGAAATGAATTCCATCGACGCATTCCACGACGCTATTCACCCCATCTAGTGGTCAACATTTCCCCAACAATTGGTATAAGAGCCCGGGGCTCTTCTACGGACTAACCGCCGGGAGCTAAACCTGCTAGAGGGAAGAAGATGGATCTTCAAGAAAGATGGGGCAATGACATTGCGATTCCACCCGCCTTCGACCGCGAAGATTTCGTGTATTGGAAAGGTAGGATGGAATATTTTCTAATGTCAAATATAGAAAATTGGTTTGCCGTGATTATAGGATTCGATGCTCCGAGAGGAGAGAATAGAGAAATCCTCAAGATGAAGAGGTGGACTGAGGAGCAACGACAAAAATTCAAGACAACCGTTAAGGTAACAAAAATGTTAGTTAATTTGATACCTAACGATATTTTATCTAGATTAGGAAGCTATAGGGATGCCAAGGAGTGTGGAACAAGTTGGTCAAGTTCTATGACAATCCCGAATCGGTCCAAGAAGACTTGGAAGAGGAGGAGACCGAAGAGGAAACTTCATCATCCTCACAAGAAAGTGAGGAGTCAACTTCCGGATCGAAGGAAGAAAAAGTAGAAGAGGTGGAAGAGACCTCCACCTCTAGGATTGAGGGGGAGGAGATTAGAGCATCCTTAACACCGGAGCAACAAGAAGAACCATCTACATCCGGTCGAGAGGAAGAGCAAGCTCAAGAGACCCTCACCACCGAACTAGGTAACTCAAGCAATTTGGTTTTAAATAAAAAACATATAATATGCTTTGAGTGTAGGGAATTCGGGCACTACAAGAGTAAGTGCCCTAAGAAAGTCAAAAAGACTCCTCCGGCATCAAAAGTCAAGGATGTCAGTTCCCCCATAATTAAAAGCAAGGAGCAAGTGATTTGCTTCAAATGCCGACAACCAGGACATTACCGGAATCAATGCCAAAAGGGGGAGAAGAAAACTCAAAAGGGAGCTACACATATAAGGGGAGCCTCTAAGGTAAACCCTAAGGTAACTTCTAATTTTGCTCCTTCCTTAATTAATAGGCAAAATCATGTTAAGAGTAATCTTGCTATTTATCATGAAAAACATGCTAGAAATAACAAATATTTTTGTTTAGGAGCTAAAAATGTCCACTTAGGAAATAAGGAGAAATTTGGGACTAATGTCCCTAGAAAAACCTTACCTAGGGAATGTATTAGGAAAATAGAATATCACCTAGGTTTTAACCCTAAATGGAATAGGCATATACCTAGAAAGAACAATTCCCAAAGACCAAATCAAAATTCAAAAATTGGGCAATTAGAGGTTGAAAATCAAGACTTGAGGTCAAGGCTTGAAAAACTTGAGAATACCCTTAAGATTATGCAAAACCAAATAAAAGGGTCAAATGGTCAAAGTCAAGAGTGTAGGACCAAGAGTCAACACCTAGGGCCTAAGAGAGAAAAGTCAACCAAGGGCAAGAAAGGTTTGGATCACAAACCTAAGCCTAAGGTGGCTTATCATAGTGTTCCATTTGATTATGGAACACAAGCTAGGTCTAGGAAGACCAAGGTTACTAGGGAAGTCATCCCTAAGGTTGACCAAGGTGTTTGCCTAGTGGCTAGGGTTTCGAAGAAACCTAGGGTGACCACTAAGAAGGTTACTAGGGAGGCAATCCCTAAGGTTAACCTAGGCAAGACCACAATGACCAAGGCTAATAAGCCTAGGAGGGTCATTAGGAAGGTATCTAGGGAGGTTATCCATAAGGAATACCTAGTAAACCCTAGGAGCTCAAATAGGTTTTTGGTTCCTAAGAGCGTGATTGATTCACGCTAGATGGGTTTAGGTGTGCCAACTTTAAATGGATGGGTAGTTAACCTAACCATGGTAAAGGTGACACTTTAGGTAATTTTCAAGGTTATGGATACCTTGGAAATAGATTTGAAACTATGATCCTAAAAGATTTTAGGATGTGTCAATACATTTTTAGAATTATGAAAAATCAATTAAATTGGCATAATTTAGGATTAGAGGTTATAGTGTGCCATTTTGGGTTTTTGGCACACTTGGGAGATTAGTGACAATATGAAAAAATATAATTAATTATATCAAATGACAATTAATACTAAGTTTTAGGTATTATTATACCTATATCTTTTATTTGCCAAGCTTTGTTTGCCATATAACATGTCATGACATCATATTTATTTTTAATCATTTTAAAATGTCATGATCATGTTTAGGATTAAGGTTTTAATGTCATGTATTTTTAGATTATATCATATGTCATGACATCATGATCATTGGCCATGCTTACTTATGTTATCATTTATGCCATGATCATACTTCATGCATTTAAATTGATTAAAATTGAGTTAAGGACTTTGGCATGACTTGGAGTCCCATTTATAAGGGAATCAAGTAGGGTTGCCTTAGAAAAATGCATGAAACACTAGATTAGGATGAATAAAACTCACATCTCACATCATATTGACATGTATGTGTATTTATACACCCTAGATACATGTGAGATGATAGGATATGAGTTAAGTTCAAGGTGCATAGTTTTTGCATCTAGATGAACTCAAACTCATCTAAAATCATTGGTGGATCAATGGAAAAGCTTTTGTACAAGTCATGTACATTGAGCCCAAAGAACATGATCCAATATAGGTTTTCAAAAACATTTTAAAATCATTTTAGAAAACCTTGGTGAAGTCTATCTTTTGATAGCAATCACCATTGATGAAGTTGATACAAAGTAGGGCCAAAACATTAAAACTTTCAATGGTTTTGAACTTTGTATCAATCTCCTGTTTTAATGGGTAAAATATTTTCCAATATTTTTCACCAATTGTATGTGTTATAAGTATTATACATATGAAATTTCATGATTTTTAAAGCTATGTATAATTACTTATAATTTTATAAAATCCATTTATGATAATTGAAATTCAAAAATTTCAGTTATCAGTCGACTACTCTTGGTGGCAGTCGACTAATGGGCACAGCAGTCGATTGATTTTTGAAGGACTCGACTGCTTATGTTGATTTCGAGTAAAACAAGGATGTTTAACCCCATTTCAGCTATGGTAAGGTTCCCTAACCACTCCTAACCCTTGGATATGCTTTGGGAAGCATTAGAAAGGGTGAAAATTCATCGAATATGGATTAGAAGAGTTGTTTAGGGTTTGTATCAATTTTAAGGTGAGGAAAAGTTCAATGTTGAACTTTAGACCTTAATTTTGATGGTTTTAAGTTCCTATTGGCTTATGAACTTCCCAAGGACATTGTTGGTGCAATGGTCAAGAGGGAGCAAGCCTTTAGGGGGAGGTATCCATCAAGGGATGATGGATGGTATTTTTCCTCATGAGGAGGAAAAATGGGATTTTGAGATACCCAATTTTGAAATTGGGAGAGTGTATAGGTTTGCCTCTCTTGAGTGATATGGGACTTATCACTAGGAAGATGGTAGGCATCCTAGGTATTTTTGGACCAAGGGGGAGATTGTAAGATCTCATTGGGACATGAGACATTGACCTCCTTGGAGAGAACCTTTTTTATGTTGGTTAAAAAGGGGGAGAATGTTTTGGGAGAGAATGTTATGGAAATTGGTAATCTTACCTTTCTCCAAAATATTTTGAGGGAGAATGGTATGGAGAGTGTTATCAATTGATGTTATCAATTATCAATTTGGAAAATTGGTGAGAATGTTTCGGATTACCAATTTGGAATAATTGGTAAGGAAATTTGAGTTAGTGTTCTAACTCAAAGGTATGTGCTTTTGTCAAACATCAAAAAGGGGGAGATTGTTGGTACAATCAGCCCAGGTCATGATTGACCGAACTCAAGTTTGACTCGAGTGATGTTTTGAAGTTTGACATAGAGAGTTGACATTGATGTCTAATAATGTTTTGGGGAGATTGTTGGAACAATCGACCCGGGTCATGATTGACTGGACTCGAGTTTGATTCGAGGGAGATTTTGATGGTTGACTAGAGTTAACCATGTCATGGAAAGTCCAAGTCTTGAGTACTTGACATGGAAAGTTCAACATGGGTTGGCAAGGAAAAGTCCAAGCATGGGTCTTGGCATGGAAATTCCAACATGGGTTGGCAAGGGAAAGTCCAAGCTTGAGTCTTGGCATTCGAGAAGTCCAAGGGGTTTGATATTGGCGGCGTAAAGTCCAAGCAGGAGTCTTGGCAGCATAAATCCAATAGTTGGCGACGTAAAGTCCAAGCGGAGTCTTAGCAACATAAGTCCAATGTGCCTTGTGTTGGAATGTATACTGAAAGCCTAGCTCTTTTATATGAACATTTTTATTTTGAAATAAGAATCACATTATCATTGTTTGCACTTTATATTTATTATATGTGTGCATATTGTCTAATACTTTACATTGTAGATAACATGGTGCTTGGTGTGGCACAGAAGATCATGTTATCAGTCCCTTGTAGAATATAAGTAGAGGCTCACAACCAAGATGGTTTTGGATAAACCATTGGCATGGTTGTAGTGTAGCTTGATATTGTTTTGTCTTGAACATAGAGTTACACTAGTACACTTAGGTGTATTGAGCAGGACCGACATAGAGGTGATTCAATTTATTTCTGACTACATAATTGAATCAGACCTCGGATATTATGTTGTACATGCTCTTAATCCCGATATAATAACAGGCACATGTACTTAGTATTTATTTCTTTGATTTACCAAAGGGTGAGATTTATATGGATTAAATCAATATGCCCGGTAAGTTGGGAAATGATATTATTTACATGGTGTGCAGTTGATTATAGGAGGAAACAGTGTCCTATATATTAGGTTGATGATATCCCTTTGAGGAGCTCATAAGGTTCATCATGTAAACCCTGCAGGTTGACTTAGTCAACATGTTGATAAGGTTGAGTGGTACTACTCGAGGAGTTAGATGTTAATTGATTGATGGTCAGTAAATCAATTAATTGACGGACATTCGATATCTTAAACACGGGGAGATGGATGTACAAATAATGTATGGAGCCCATATTAATTTATGGGGGTTGGTGAGGTAATTCAATGATGATCCTCTAGTGGAATGGAACATCATTGATGGATCAAGTTTGTGTGGTTCCGATCCATCGGGTGGCCAAGATCCAACTCCTCCTCATGGTCCCTATCGTAGCCTAAAATAAACCTCATGAAGCCTAGATCCAATGATGGAAAACAAATCCCTAGATCCGACGGTGGAGATTAAATCTCTAGATCCAATGGTTGAGATTAAAACCCTAGAACCGATGGTAGAGATTAAAACAAGGCTTAAGCCCAACTCTATAAAAGGAGGCTTAAGGTGGGCGTCAAGAGGTAGTTGTTGGATGTTTTTGGAGATTAGGGTTTTGCCTTTCATTGGCTTGGGCGGCAAGAAACCCTAAGGAGATTAGGGTTTGGTTCTTTGGTTGGGCGGCTAGGGTTTGGAAGCTAAGGTTGGCGGCAACTATAAGAGAGGGGTTCTTCTTCTTCCTAAGGGGTGGCCGACTCCTACCTCTTCTTCCCTCTACCTTGGTCGGGGCTCAACCGATTCCTCTTCTCCTCTTCTTTTCCTCTTGGCCGGCGGCACAAAAGAGCTAGGGATTGTTCCCTTGTTCAGTTCCTTGGTTGGCCATCTTGTTCTCCTTTTCTTGTGGCCGGCGGCATCAAGCCTTTGTGGCTTGGTGGTTGGCTCAAGCAAGAAGGGAAGGAGAATTCTTCTTTCTTTTGATTGAAGAAGATCTAGGAAGCTTCAACTTGTGGAGGATCTTCGCCCTCACGAAGTCTACAAGGAGGTTAGGACATACGATAGAAGATCAAGAGGTATAAAAGTTTTACAAGTTTTATTATTGATCTTTGCATGTTCTTATTAATATGTTTATATGTATTGATTATACATGTCTACATCCATATGTATTTGTATAATCATGGACCCCGAAGATAAACACAAAAACCGGCGATTCGTCCGTCGTCTCTTCCGCGACTAACCGACTAGAAGAGTTTTGTTGCTTGAACAACTAGTTTGTTCAAGCGATCGCTCAAGTCGTTAGCACGACGATGAAATGGTTGAGCTTAGGAAACTCTTCCCATCCGGATTAGTTTTCATTAGTGAAAATTTTAATCCAGGGACATGGGAGCCAACGAGCCTCCGAGCAATGCCATCAAAGTGGTATCAGAGCCAGGTTTCCGGTTTTGAGTGTTTTGGATTCGGTTACTTTCATGCACATATCATATATTGAGTATGCCGGATAATAGTAGGATGTGCGTAGGCTAACTTTTTGGTTGCAGGCATAAGATCCGACTATTATGGCTATATGTGTGTATGTGATTGTTTGTGTGTGATTGTATGTATATCATTTGAATCCTCGGGGTTGACGAGGCTAGATTAGTATTTAATTTTTGTAATTAAATACGACATTGTTTAGCCGATCATTCTAGTTTACTTTCGATCTAGATATTTTGTACACTCCTTCGTGGAGTATAGGATCGATGGATGTAAATTAAAATGATATATCTCGGCTCAGACCTCTTTTGTGTCTTGCACACGGAAAAGGTGGAGCGGATGAGGTGGAGACACGGCGGGACGCATATTGGAGAACAAAGCCATAATAGTTGGAAAAAATTCTGTTTTTTTTCCATATTTATTGCTTATTTGTTTTATATGCATGTTGTGTGTGCTTGAAAATTCCTCATTTTCAATTTACTAAGTGGGAGAGGGATATTTTAATTAATTCCTGCGGTCTCCATTACAATTTGACGTGTGATGCAACAAACTTGCGTGTCGGCTCTGAGTGCCTTCCTCCCCATCGGATGAGTTTGTTTGCAGATCACTAGGTCAAATAATGTTTATAGGAAATTATTTAGGAGCGTGTGTACTTCCACATCGGTAAGGCACATAATCCGAGATAATTCTCTTAGTATCGTGTAATGGTGCACACTTAAGATGCAAATAAAAAGTATCCTCCCCATCGGAGTCACTGCTTTTATTTGTAGGGCCAAAGAGGAACCAACTATTAATTTTATTTGTCAAAAAGTAAGGTTGACAAGATAATAAAATTAATGGGTTAAATCTCCTCTTACAAATGTAGAATTCGTATACGTCCACACTATCGTGGCATGTGATATTCTCGGTGTTTTGAGGTGTTGGTTGATTTCGAAATTTTATTGTTTGAGGAATCAATAATTTTTTTGAAATCTACAGTAATAATATGCATGTTGTATGTGCTTGAAAATTCCTCACTGTCAATTTACTAAGTGGGAGAGGGACATTTTAATTAATTCTCGCGGCCTCCATTATAATTTGACGTGTGATGCAACAAACTTGCGTGTCGGCTCTGAGTGCCTTCCTCCCGATCGGATGAGTTTGTTTGCGGATCACTAGGTCAAATAATGGTTATAGGAAATTATTTAGGAGCGTGTGTACTTCCCCATCGGTAAGGCACATAATCCAAGATAATTCCCTTAGTATCGTGTAATGGTGCACACTTAGATACAAATAAAAAGTATCCTCCCCATCAGAGTCACTGCTTTTATTTGTAGGGCCAAAGAGGAATCAACTATTAATTTTATTTGTCAAAAAGTAAGGTTGACAAGATAATAAAATTAATGGGTAAAACCTCCTCTTACAAATGTAGAATTCGTATACGTCCACACTATTATGGCATGCGATATTCTCGATGTTTTGAGGTGTTGGTTGATTTCGAAATTTTATTGTTTGAGGAATCAATAATTTTTTGAAATCTACAGTAATGATCTATGTGATTCTTAGGATTTTCAAAAATGACTTTCAGTCCACTTACTATGATACTAAAGGAAATAAACTTACTGTACCCAAATAATGTTGATTGGAAAAGAATCTAGATATTGTCTTATCTGCTAAGGAGTACAAGTATGCACTCTTCGAAGAGTGTCCTTAAGCCATGGTTGCTCAAAAAGGTTTCTACTTCTAAGCTGAAAGGCAAGAAGAAGGAGAAACAAGGTGGAGCAAAGGTAGTGGGAGGATCTCAGGGAGGAGTGAAGAAGCCGAAAGGCAAGTACTTCACATGTAAGCAGAATGGACATTGGAAGAAGGACTGTCCCAATCCAAAGCAGAACAAAGGTATATCCTTTGGACTAGTCGTTGAAACATGATTAGCGGTGTTGTCTACCGGCACCTGGTGTGTAGACACGAAAGCCACTAATCATGTCTGCAACACTTTGCAGGGGTTCCAGGAAACTCAACGACTAGCTAAAGGGGAGATTACCATTTACTTGGGCAATGCCATAAAAGTGGCAGCTATTGCAGTGGGAGAAGTTTTATTTATCTCTTAAGAAAAATAAAACTTAGGTTCTGGAAAATTTCCTTTATGTACCTTTATTTAGAAAGAACTTAGTTTCAGTTTCTAAATTATTTATGGATGGATATTCTATTTCCTTTAATGACAGAGTTGTTATAAAAGGAATAGGGAGAATATCTGTTCAGGTACATTGATAGGAAATTTGTATACACCTGAATCAAAACCTTCCACGATGCAAATAGAAGTGAATAACTCATCTTCTAAGTCTAATAAGAGAAAAGAACCTTCGAAAATGAACAAGACATATCTTTGACACCTAAGACATGGTCATATTAACCTGAGTAAAATTCAAAGGTTGATAGCTGATGGACACTTGGGTTCATTAGTGGTGGAAGATCTCCCAACCTGCGAGTCTTGCTTGGAAGGTAAGATGACCAAGAGGCCTTTTAAGGCTAAGGGGTATAGAGCCAAAGATGTATTGGAATTGGTTCATTCTAATTTGTGCGGTCCTATGTCTATCCAGGCTAGAGGTGGATTTGAATACTTTGTATCTTTTATAGACGATTATTCAAGGTATGAATACATTTACTTGATGTGCTGCAAGTCTGAATGCTTTGACAGGTTCAAAGAATTCAAGGCTGATGTGGAGAACTGTCAAGGTAAAAGTATCAAGACACTACGATCTGATTGTGGTGGTGAGTACCTCTTGGGAGAGTTTAGGAGTTACTTGTCAGAGGCTGGGATTCAATCCCAATTGTCCGCACCTGGCACACCCCAGCAGAATGGTGTGGCAGAGCGAAGGAATAGGACTCTTATGGAGATAGTCAGATCGATGATGAGTTATTCTGAGTTACCTGATTCGTTCTGGGGGTTTTCTCTGGAAACGATAGCACACATTCTGAACTTGGTTCCATCTAAGTCAGTACCCTCTACTCCCACAGAATTGTGGACTGGGTGAAAGCCTAGTCTAAGACATATTCGGATTTGGGGTAGTCCAGCACATGTGCTGAAGGGAGATGCTGGTAAGTTGGAATCTCTTACAGAAGTACGCTTGTTCATTGGCTATCCCAGGGGAACGAAAGGTGGTTTATTTTATAGTCCTAGAGATCAGAGGGTGATCGTTAGCACGAACGCCAGATTTCTAGAGGAAGACTATGTGATGAGCCACAAGCCCAAGAGTAAAATTGTTCTGGAGGAGTTAAAAGGGGAAGTCACTTCTTTAGTACCACCGGTACAAGAGGATATACCACATGTCACTGCATCGTGTGTCACAGAGGATACACAGGTGATACCTCATCGTAGTGGGAGGGTTGTGAGACAACCTGATAGATTCATGTTCTTGGGAGAATCTTCTGATTTGGTCCCTGGTGAACATGAACCTGATCCCTAGACATATGACGAGGCAATCCAAGATAAAGATGCAGAATCTTGGCAAAGTGCAATGAATGCTGTGATTGAATCTATCGATTCAAATCAGGTCTGGGAGCTAGTAGAACCACCCGATGGTGTAAAAACCATTGGATGCAAGTGGATCTACAAGAGAAAGAGAGGAATAGATGGGAAGGTTGAGACCTTCAAAGAAAAGCTTGTTGCAAAGGGGTATACTCAGAAAGAGGGTATCAATTATGAGGAGACCTTTTCGCCGGTAGCCATGCTTAAATCTATCCGGATTCTCTTATGCATAGAAGCTCATATGGATTATGAGGTGTGGCAGATGGATGTCAAGACAACTTTCCTTAATGAAAGTCTTGAGGAAAACATCTACATGAAGCAACCAGAGAGATTCATTGCTAAGGGAAAAGAGCATCTTGTATGTAAGCTTAATCGGTCCGTTTATGGATTGAAGCAAGCTTTGAGGTTTTGGAACATCCTCTTTGATGAGGTAAATCAAGACTTATGGATTTATTCAAAGTCCGGATGAGTCTTGTGTATACAAGAGATGTGACTGAAACGTAGTGGTATTTTTTGTACTATACGTAGATGACATTTTGTTAGTTGGCAACAATATCAGAGTGTTATCAGACGTAAGTGTATGGTTGTCCAAACAGTTTGATATGAAGGACTTGGGAGAAGTGGGACACATCCTTAGGATCAAGGTGATAAGGGATCGCAAGAAAAGGATGTTGTGCTTATCTCAAGCTTCATACATTGACACTATCCTTGCTCGTTTTAGCATGCAGAACTCCAAGAATGGTTTTCTACCTTTTAGGCATGGAGTACCTTTATCTAAAGAGATGTGTCCCAAAACATCAAAGGAGATAGAGGAGATGAAGGCGGTTCCTTATGCTTCGGCAGTAGGAAGCCTCATGTATGCGATGCTCTGTACGAGACCAGATATCTGCTTTGTCGTGGGCATAGTCAGTAGATATCAGAGTAATCCAGGACAGGGACATTGGACTGCGGTAAAGCATATATTGTAGTGCCTGAGAAGGACTAGGGATTATATGCTAGTTTACCAAGAAGACCAATTACTCCCTGTGGGTTGCATGAATTGCGACTTCCAATCAGATAGGGATAACAGTAAGTCTACCTCAGGTTTTGTGTTTACTTTGGGAGGTGGAGCCATTGTATGGAGGAGTGTCCAGTAGAAATGCGTGGCGGACTCCACCATGGAAGCTGAGTATGTGGCAGCCTCTGAGGCGGCCAAAGAAGATGTATGGCTCAGGAACTTCTTGATGGGCTTGGATGTGATTCCTGGTTTGCCCAAAACTATCACAATTTAATGTGATAATAATGGTGCAGTTGCAAACTCGAAGGAACCACGAGCCCATAAGGCGAGTATACACATAGAGCGCAAGTACCACCTGATACGAGAAATCGTAAAGGAGGTAGAAGTTGCTGTCGCCTAGATTGCATCAGAGGATGACCTTGTAGACCCTTTCACTAAGGCCCTTCTAGCGAGAGCTTTGATAGGCATGTGGAGGACATGGGGATCAGATGTATGGCAGTGTGATGACAACATAGTCTTTTAGTATAAGTGAGAGATTGTTGGAATGTATACTGAAAGCCTAGCTTTTTTGTATGAACATTTTTATTTTGAAATAAAAATCACACGATCATTGTTTGCACTTTATATTTATTATATGTGTGCATATTGTCTAATACTTTACATTGTAGATAACATGGTGCTTGGTGTGGCACAGAAGATCATGCTATCAGTCCCTTGTAGAATATAAGTAGAGGCTCACAACCAAGATGGTTTTGGACAAACCATTGGCATGGTTGTAGTATAGCTTGGTATTGTTTTGTCTTGAATATAGAGTTACACTAGTACACTTAGGTGTATTGAGCAGGACCGACATAGAGGTGATTCAATTTATTGCTGACTACATAATTGAATCAGACCTCGGATATTATGTTGTACATGCTCTTAATCCCGATATAATAATGGGCACATGTACTTAGTATTTATTTCTTTGATTTACACAAGGGTTAGATTTATATAGATTAAATCAATATGCCTGGTAAGTTGGGAAATGATATTATTTACATGGTGTACCGTTGATTATAGGAGGAAACCGTGTCCTATATATTAGGTTGATGATGTCCCCTTGAGGAGCTCATAAGGTTCATCATGTAAACCCTGCAGGTTAACTTAGTCAACATGATGATAGGGTTGAGTGGTACTACTCGAGGAGTTAGATGTTAATTGATTGATGGTCAGTAAATCAATTAATTGACGAACATTCGATATCTTAAACACGGGGAGATGGATGTACAAATAATGTATGGAGCCCATATTAATTTATGGGGGTTGGTGAGGTAATTCAATGATGATCCTCTAGTGGAATGGAACATCATTGATGGATCAAGTTTGTGTGGTTCCGATCCATCGGGTGGCCAAGATCCAACTCCTCCTCATGGTCCCTATCGTAGCCTAAAATAAACCTCATGAAGCCTAGATCCAATGATGGAAAACGAATCCCTAGATCCGACGGTGGAGATTAAATCTCTAGATCCGACGGTTGAAATTAAATCTCTAGATCCGACGGTTGAGATTAAAACCCTAGAACCGACAGTGGAGATTAAAACAAGGCTTAAGCCCAACTCTATAAAAGGAGGCTTAAGGTGGGCGGCAAGAGGTAGTTGTTGGATGATTTTGGAGATTAGGGTTTTGCCATTCATTGGCTTGGGCGGCAAGAAACCCTAAGGAGATTAGGGTTTGGTTCTTTGGTTGGGCAGCTAAGGTTTGGAAGCTAAGGTGGGCGGCAACTATAGGAGAGGGGTTCTTCTTCTTCCTAAGGGGTGGCCGGCTCCTACCTCTTCTTCCCTCTACCTTGGTCGGGGCTCAACCGATTCCTCTTCTCCTCTTCTTTTCCTCTTGTCCGGCGGCACAAAGGAGCTAGGGATTGTTCCCTTGTTCGGTTCCTTGGTTGACCATCTTGTTCTCCTTTTCTTGGGGCCGGCGGAATCAAGCCTTTGTGGCTTGGTGGTTGGCTCAAGCAAGAAGGGAAGGAGAATTCTTCTTTCTTTTGATTGAAGAAGATCTAGGAAGCTTCAACTTGTGGAGGATCTTCGCCCACACGAAGTCTATAAGGAGGTTAGGACATACGATAGAAGATCAAGAGGTATAAAAGTTTTACAAGTTTTATTATTGATCTTTGAATGTTCTTATTAATATGTTTATATGTATTGATTATACATGTCTACATCCATATGTATTTGTATAATCATGGACCCCGAAGATAAACACAAAAATCGGCGATCCGTCCGTCGTCTCTTCCGCGGCTAACCGACTAGAAGAGTTTTGTTGCTTGAACAACTAGTTTGTTCAAGCGATCGCTCAAGTCGTTAGCACGACGACGAATTGGTTGAGCTTAGGAAACTCATCCCATCCGGATTAGTTTTCATTAGTGAAAATTTTAATCCGAAGACTTGGGAGCCAACGAGCCTTCGAGCAATGCCATCACCTTGGTGGTGTAAACACCGTTAGCATGACATAGTCGATTGGAGCACCTGAAGGCTATCACAATGGAAGAACAAGTCATGGATGACTTGGAGGGATCCGAGAGGCGCGAGGCTGACGGAGGAGGCTAGAAGGCTTAGGTCTAGGCTACGGGTGATCTAGCAAGTATGGGGGCACCATACTTAGGTTAAACCTCATGTTTGAGGTGTGCCAGTCGACTGGTGTCATATGGCAGTTGACTGGCGTAAGTCAACTAGAGTTTGAATGCGGGAATTGGCCTAGCAGTCGACTGCCAGAGGTGGGCAATCGACTGATTGGCCGATCAGTTGACTGATCTTGTAATCATTCGACTGATGCTCGAGAAATTAGGCACAGAATGGAGTCGAGACTTTACTGCGGGGTTAGCAGTTGAGTGAAGGCTCTATCAATCGACTGATGGGTGTGATCAGTCAACTGATGATGGATCCATTGGATCTTTCCAGCGTGGATATAGCAGTTGTCTCACGATAACAGTGGCATCAGTCGACTGATGGTCCCGAGCAGTCAACTGATCGACGATTTCCAGCCCAGGCAAAAGCTTTAAATGGAGCTCATGGAGGAGGAAATCAACACCGGTTCTTGAGAGCTTTTGGGTCGATTTATTACTGCAAATCAGGGTCTCCAAGTGCAAGTCAAGCAACCAAGCATTCAAGCAATCAAAAGCAAAGTGTTGTAATGTTTTCTTGTCTTTTGTATTTGTCTTGTATCTTGCTTGTATTTATTTCTTACTATTGTAAGATAACTTGTACGAGGTTTCTCCACCTCTGACTCGTGTCGAGAAGGAGTTATTTGTGATTAATGGTTGCGTGTGCATCACTAGAGCTCTTTAGAGCTTGATCCGTGGAGTAGGAACCATTCGGTTCCGAACCACGTTAAACACTTGTGTATTTGTGTTTGTCTATTTCGTTATTGCTTTATTATTATTCCGTTGTGCGCTAACGAAAATTATAGACGAACGAAACGAATTCCATCGACGCATCCCACGACGCTATTCACCCCCTCTAGCGGTCAACATTTCCCCAACATTTTGTTAATGTTTTCCCTAACTTAAACATGTTGCCACACATCAAAAAGGAAGAGATTGTTAGGGCAATCAACCCAAGTATGGTTTGGTTTTGATGTGTATGGAAAAGGGTTTAGATTAGGTTGATTATGTGATTTAATGTGTGTGTTTAAGTTATGCAAAACTTAGTGAATCACACATGTGTTGACTTGATAAAAGCATTGACGAGTTCACCACCTTATGGCTTGGGTCCTTGAGTCAGTGAAGGATGACATTGCGAAAGCCGTGCACTTGGTGCATCCGAGGGACCACCGGATGAGGAGCATTGGAGTGAAGCTAAAAGAAGCAGACTTCAGGGCGAGATGCGAAGGATGGAACTGGAGGAGCCATAGGCCTAGTCATTCGAGGGACGTGGCTGGACGAAGAGAGCTTCGGTGAAGGACTCCATGGGAAGATGAGAGATTGAGCGATTGTAACCCAGGACGAGGTAGCTCATAGGTGAACTTGGCTGAATGACTAAGTCAAGTGTCGGACACTCAAACTTAGGTTTGAGGTTTTACTCGACAAGTTGGACACTCAAACTTTTGTTTGAGGTTTTACCCGACAATTGGATAAGTTAGATGCTCAAACATGAGTCTGAGATTTCTACCCGACGAATGGAAGGGTCAGATGCTCAAACAAGTGGTTTGAGGTTTACCCGACCATCGAATGCTCAAACAAAGTGTTTGTTTGAGGTTTTACCCGACACCAGTCGACTGCTCTTAGTCAATAGGGTTCGATTGGTGTTTGATTTATAGGCTTCTAGCCTAGCAGTCGACTGCTGCACCATCAGTCGACTGCTGAAGATGGTCGCGGGCACAGAAGGGTTTTGAGTCGACTGATTGCCTGGATCACTCAACTGATGGCTTGATCAGTCGACTGATGGGCATGATTAGTCGATTGTCAGTGTGTCATTGGACTGCAACGGTCGTGATCTGGCATGGTCAGAAGCCGTTGAAATGGCAGCAGTCGACTAATGGCATGCAGCTGTCGACTGCTACATGCCCAACGAGAAGAAACCCCTCTTCCTTATAAAAAGAGGGGTTGGGGGCCTTGGGGAACCTAATGCTTCCACTCCTATTCTTGTTCTAAGGCCTCCCACAACTTCTTAGTGTTTTTTACTCCTTTCTCTCTATTTTCACTCATATTATCTTGTGAGAAAGAAGTTGATGTAAAGAGGTTTCTCCACCTTGCTTGAGCAAAAGGAGAAGTTTAGTGCCTTGATTGTGGGAGTGATTCGCCATACGAATCGTCCATGAATTAGCGGTAAGGGTCGTGAACCACGTTACATAATTGTGTTAGTGTTTGTCTCTTTACTTATTGTATTTACTTAATATTATTTGTTTAAGCATATATTTCCCTATGCTAATCATTTATAGACAATTAAGAGCAACCAAATTCCATCTACGATCATCGAGGCTATTCAACCCTCCTTCTAGCCAGGCCACGATCCTCCAATAGTGTGATCATCAAAAGGAGACTTTAGTAAAAGCTTGCAAGGGTTGATTTACCTTACGAATTGCTGTGAAGTAGGAGCGTCATCTCCGAACCACATTAAACATCTTTGTTAGAATTGTTTTTATTGTCTTTTGATTTCATTCTTATTTGTATTATTGTGTTTGCCTCCACTAACGTCTTATAGAAATTGAAAGAGGCTATTCACCCCCCTCTGGCCATCCAAAGGAGCCCCTACAATATTGGCAATGTAAAGTCCAAGCATGTAGTCTTGGCAGTATAAGTCCAATGTTTGGTGGCGTATAGTCCAAGCATTTGTCTTGGCAGCATACGTCCAATGTTTGGTGGCATAAAGTCTAAGCATTTGTCTTGGCAACATATGTCCAAATGTACCTTGGAAAAGTACACCTGGTTAGCATGACAATAGCTGATGGAAGTACCTGAAGGCTAGCATATGGATGAACAAGTCATGGAGGACTTGGAGGGATCTGATAGGCGTGAGACTGATGGAGGTGCCTAGAAGGCTTAGGTCTAGGCTAAGGGTGGTCTATCAAGTATGAGGGGATCATACTTGAGTTAAACCCCATGATTGTGGTGTACCATTTGACTGATGGTTTTGTCCATTTGACTGGTCGAGTGTGTAAGCACTTGGAGCCTAGCCAGCTTTGGCAGTCGATTGGTTAGTAGTCGACTATAAACTCGACTGTTGCTTTGTATCTCTGGCAGTCGATTAGAGGTTATAATGATGGCTGTCGACTGGCACTGGTGGACATGGGCACAGAAACTTCCTTAGTCGACTGGCCAGTCGACTATTGGGCAGCAGTCGACTGCTGGTGTAGTCATTGGCTGGAATGCCAACGTGGATTAAGTCCATTGTGAGACAATGACACTGTAGGCAGTCGATTGGTGCCTTTTGGCAGTGAACTGCCAGACATAAATCTAAGTCATGCAGAGGTATAAAAGGAGCACGATGGGGAGGATTTTGGCAGAGGTTTCTTGGTGATTTGGGAGGGGATTTGTTGCTGCAATCCAAACCTTCCAAGGCAATGAAAGCAACCAAACAAGCAAACATCAAAAGCACACTTTGTAAAGTGGTTTCTCATTTTCATTTGTATTTACTTTGTATTTGGTTGTGTCTATTTCTTATTGTTGTAAGAACTTTGTAAGAGGTTTCTCCACCTCCGGATTGTTCTAAGAAGGAGAAAATTTAGTGGTAGTGTGCATCACTAGAGCTCACTTGATCTCGACCCGTGGAATATGAACCCTAGGTTCCGAACCATTGCTTGTCTTGTGGGAGTGTTTGTCTTATTTTTGTTATTTCTTTATTATTTCTGTTGTGCATAACAAGTTTTGTAGATGAACACGAACGTATTCCATCGAAGTGAAGAAATCGCTATTCACCCTTCCCCCCTCTAGCACGGTCATCGATCTTCAACATTCGTGTTTGTTTACAAAATAGCAATGCAGCAGAAACAAAATATATAAACAACAAAACACAACACCTGAATTTTACGTGGTTTAGAATCCCCGATTCTTATTCCGTGGCCTAGCTCTATGATAATTTCACCATCTCTTTCTCCTTCTCAGAAACTTTCGGAGATAGAGAAACCTTTTATATCCTGAGCTTTACAATACAAAAACAACCAAATGCAAAGATGAAGAAACTAAAGCAAAATACAATAGAAATACACTTTACACAAAATCTTTTGATCATTATTTGATTTAGTTGCTTTAGAAATCCTCTTGAAGATCTGGAATGCAACAACAACTCCTCTTCAAAGTATCCAAGAACTGGAACATGAAAAGCTCCACGAAGCCTCTTTTTATAAGCTTGACATCGGTTGATTTTCACCTACCAATCAACTAGTCTTACCCCTAGTTGAATGGTTACTCGACCATTTAATCATAATGACTTGATTCATGTCAGATTTTAGTCGATCATTTAACTTCTCTCGACCATCAGTCGACTTCTCTCGACCATCAGTCGACTGCTTAGCCTCCATTCAAATTAGCTAGTTGATTCAATACTTTTCTATCCACCTGACATTACAACCAGTTGACTGCTTCACCACAACAGTCGACTTCTCGATCGTAACCTTCTCGAACACCTGATTTCTCATTTTCTTGAGCACTAGAGTTTCTGAGTCGTAACTGTTAATGCCTTCCGAGTGCCCTCTTTCTCAAGCACCTATAATTGTCTCACCACGAGAATCGATTGGTCTCCTGAGCATCGATTTTTCTCGAGCTCTATGGGTGCCCGAGCTCTCGAGTCTCTGACTTGGGCGTCCGATACCAGTCGACTAATCAACCATCATTTGACTGCCCGAGTACCTTCCTAAGGGCGCCCGAGCACTTTCTGAGCGGCGTTGCCTGAGCACTCGCCTCTTCCTTGTCGCTCGAGTACCGAATTTCCATCGCCCGAGCACTTGCCCCGTCTTTAGTGTTTGTTCCTATAAGATTCACATATCTCCACAATGGCATGATATTGTCCACTTTGGGCCTAAGCCCTCATGGTTTTATTTTAGGATTTACCCAAAAGGCCTCATACCAATGGAGATATCTTTTTATCTTATAAGCACATAATTTTTTCTCTGTCTTATCAATGTGGGACTTTGATTATATTCTCCGTACTCCCAACAATCTCCCCTTCAAATGAAGGACCACATAGAGCCCCCCTCAAGCCTATCTGTCCTCGAAGGATTTCCTCTGCTTGATGTCTGATCCTTAATCCACCAGGACTTCCTGCCAACTGTCTGGTCCTCCTGACCCAGCTGGACTTCTTGCCAATTGTCTAACTTTCCTGGCCCAACTAGACTTCCTACCAGTTGTTCAGTCCCACCGACCCAATTGGACTTTCTGCCTGGTGTCTAGTTCTCTTGATTCGGACATGGGAGCTCCACTATCTTCGTTCGAGGTTTATGGCTTGACATGGACCATGGCTCTGATACCAATTGTTAGTGCTTATGAGATTCACATATCTCCACAATGACATGATATTGCCCACTTTTGGCCTAATCTCTCATGATTTTATTTTTGGGCTTTACCCAAAAGGCCTCATACCAATGGAGATATCTTTTTATCTTATAAGAACATGATCTTTTCCATGTCTTACCAATGTGGGACTTTTATTATATTCCCCATACTCCCAACATTTAGTGCCCGAACATTGAGTCCGAGCACCGATTCTCATCGCTCGAGCACCATCCCACTCGACTGGTCAAGACCACTGATAACTATCATTTTATCGTGTTATTTTGGTCTTTAATATCACTGTTTTTATCCTCTTGAGGATTTATTATCTATTATTAATATGTTTTATGAGGATTCATTTTGGACCTTAATGTAAATTCTCCTAAATTTTTGACTTATATGAAAATTTTATCTTTGTTTGTAGGAGATCGAGATGGGCCAATGGACTAGATTCAAGTTGGATCAAATATGGCTTCATCCAGAGTCATAATGGATATTTCAAGCTGACTTAATCTGAGCCCTTCATCCAGATCAGAGGCAATTCAATCAAGGGACTAGATCTAAGCAATATGGACCATCTGAGGAAAGCGATTGATTCTGAGCCATCTATACAGATCTGGAGAGATCCGGTCCATACATTTAGATCTGGACATCTAAACCCTTCATCCAGATTTGACCGATCATGATTATCCCGTCTGATTTATCAAATCCATTCATTCAAAATCGGAGGAATCTGAGCCGTTGGATGCACAACCAGCTTAATCTATTAATCTAGGCAATTAAACCCTAGCTCTAATGGAGGACTGAGATTGAAGGGGCTTTGATCGGACGACTACCAAAATACAGTTTAAAAATCCAACATTTTCACCCTTCCTAAATCGTGCGACACAACTCTTCTCCTCCATCACGCAGCAGCCGCGCGACATCCTCCTCACGCGCGAGCGGTGGACTCCATTTTTGGTGATGATAGCTCGAAAACCAACTTTCAGTGGAACCTTCCCTCTATCTTCGGCGTGATCCCTTTCCATTCCCTGGCAGCCCTAGATGTGGTGGTTCGACAGCTTGGGTTTCAGCGAGTGGAGGTAGGGATTTCGGTCCATCCTCTTCACCGGTGAACTATCAGCGACCAGAGCTGAGATGCCTCGGCTGGACGTGGTTCAAAAGGCCGAGAGCAACTTCATACTACGGTGGTTTGAAAAAATTATTTTCCAGCTCTGACAGCGAGTTTGACATCCAATTCCGACAGTAAAGCTCCAATCTAGCACCGGTGAAGACCCAGAGACGACCACTGTTCGGTTCCACTTCCTCTAGTGGTCGTGGTTCGGTTGCTCCGTCTCCAGCTCCATCCCTTGGCTGCGATGGTTCAGCAGCTCCGCAATCTAGCACCGGAGTAGTGTCAGTCGTCCGATTTATCATTTTTGGAATTAGTCCATTAAATTGGATAGTTGTTTACTTTACATTTGGAATTAGTTACTTGAACTTGTTATCCCCCCTCCAAATTGTTGTTGTTGTAGGTTTAACCGTAGTTTAAGTTATTGACTTGTGATTTAATTTGCAATTAATTTATAGTTTGACATGTAGTTAATTGTAGTTAGTTGACTTGTAGTTTGATCTATAGTTTAGTTGTAGTTAGTTTGTAGTCTAACTTGTAGTTTGATGGTAGTTAGTTTGTAGTTGTCTTGTAATTTACATTGTAGTTAATTCCTAATTTGACTTAGAGTTAATTTAGTAGTTTCATGTGGATGTTTATTTTGTTGTTTCCTTTACTGCTTAATTGTAATGCTTGATTCTAGGTTTTAATTTGGTTGTTTTATCCTGCTGTTTAATTAGGAGTTTAGCTGTAGTTTATTTTGTTGCTCATGAATTATTTGTGTTAGTTGTTCCTTAGCTTAGTTGTTCCTTAGTTTATTTGTTCTGTAGCTTAATTGTTCGTTAGCTTAATTTCATCGTGATCATAGTTTAATTTCATGCTTTGCTTTGCATTTATGTTATTCTGCATTTGAATTGTTGTTTAATTCCCTGCATTGTCTTTATGTTTTTGAATGCTTTTCTTTGAATGCTTAGTTTATATCTTCTTTAATTTCATTGTCATCATAGTTCAATTAGATTAATGCTTTAATTACTTGCACTGTCTTTCATTTAGTAGGATTCGTCTTTTAAATTCCAACCCCCATTTGAAAACCCAAAGCAATAATTAGAAATCCTAAATTTACTATTCTATCTATTACACTCATTGGGAAACGATCCGAGCCATTCACTATGCCATAGTAGTGTATAGAGGGTTTGATAATTAATTTGAAATGGTACCATGACAAATTACCGCTTATCAACCTCCAGTTAACTTCTTAAGCATTATTTAAGCTTCCTAAGCGTCCTATGATGTATCAGTCAACTGGTAACCATTTCTAGTCAACTGATGCCTTAGTTAGGCTCATTTCCAAGCTAACTCCTACTTCACTTGGTATCCAATCAATTCTCAACCTACCAGGACTTTTCTTTTCCAACATTCCATCACTCTTGATCTGTCGAAACCTCCCTTGCCTAGCATCTGGTCAACTGTGACCTACCAGGACTTTCCTTACCAAGTATAGTCACCTTGATATAGTGGGACTTCATCTATCAAGCATGGTCACCTTGATCTGTCGAGACTTCACTTGCCAAGCACGATCATCTTGACCTATCTGAACTTCCCTCGCCTAGTCATCCGGTCACCTTGACCTGCCAAGACTTTCTATCACCAAACATCTGATCCTTCTTGGCATGTTTAGACTTTCTTTTCCTTGCATCTGGTCTCTAGACCTGCAAGGGCTTTTCCGATGCCAAGCATTCAGTCTTTCTTGACCTACTTGGACTTCCCTCTTTGTGCCAAGTGTCTGGTCAACCTTGACCCACTTGGACTTCACACTTGCCAACTCTCCGTTGGACTTTCCATCACCAAGTGTCCGATCCTCTATGACCCACTTGGATTTCTATCTTGCCAACTCCCTATTGGACTTCCAACCACCAAGCATGGTCATCTTGACTATTGGAACTTCGGTGAGCACTAGAGGGGGGGGGGGGGAGGTGAATGGCGCATTCGTCATTTTTCAGAATTCGATCATGTTGCTTGTCTACAATTTTCATTAGCGCAGCGGAATATGGAGATGCAATATGAAAACAAAGACGCAAGCACAATCACAATACACAAATATAACATGGTTCGGAAGCTTAGGGTTCCTACTTTATGGGTTAAGCTCTAGCGATGCCAAACACCACTAATCAACCTCTCCTTCTCAGAAAACACTCTGGAGGTGGAGAAAACCTCTTACAAGGGATTAAAAAGGTAATACAACAAAAATACAAGCAATTACAAATGAAATACAACAAATGATGTAAAGAAAATTTTACATGAGATATTTTGAATGCTTGCTTGTTTGGTTGCTTGGGCTGCACTTGAAGACCCTGAATTGCACCAACACTCCAATTCTACTCCCTCTACCGATGCAGATGTCAATCCCCCTTCAACCTCCAAATCCTCAAGCTCTTGAGATGATGATCCATCCTCTTCCGAGTCTTCTTGAGCATGAGAGGATGAATACTCCTCTTTGGACTCCTCCTCTTCTTCATGAGTCGGTGATAGATTTTCATGATACTTTGCCAATTTACTCCAAATCTCCTTGGCATCTTGAAATTCACCTAATCTAGACAATAAATCATTAGGTATTAAATTGACTAACATATCGATTACCTTGTCATTAATTTCAGATTTTTGGAGTTGGTCTTGGGTTCATCTCTTCTTCTTGAGATATCCTCCTTTTGGACCCCTCGAAAGTTCGAATCCATCTAGTATGATGAACCATTGCTTGATGTCCATCATCAAGAAATTCTCCATCCACATCCTCCATTGGTCAAATCCCTTAGTTCCAAAAATTTCATATGGAGGAGGTGTGTTGATGTCGCGACCCAGTTTAAGACTTGGCTCCTCCATCTTCTTCTTCACCCTCTAGCGGTGCTCTCTTGGCGGTTAGTCCGTAGAAGAGCGACCTGCTCTGATATCACTTGTTGGAACTTCGGTGAGCACTAGGGGGGAGGGTGAATGGTGCGTTCATCATTTTTTGGAATTCGATTGTGTTGCTTGTCAACAATTTTTGTTAGCGCAGTGGAATATGGAGATGCAATATGAAAACAAAGACACAAGCACAATCACAACACATAAATATAATGTGGTTCGGAACCTTAGGGTTCCTACTCCACGGGTTGAGCTTAAATGAGCTCTAGCGATGCTAAAGACCACTAATCAACCTCTCCTTCTCGGAAAACACTCCGGAGGTGGAGAAAACCTCCTACAAGGGATTACAAAAGTAATACAACAAAAATACAAGCAATTACAAATGAAATACAATAAATGATGTAAAGAAAACTTTACAAGAGATCTTTTGAATGCTTGCTTGTTTTTCTTGGGTTGCACTTGAAGACCCTAAATTGCAATAGCAAATCGCTTCAAATCACCCTAAGAACCATGGTAAAAAACCTCCCCTTTGAGCTCTCTTTAAAGCTGCAACTCAGACTAATTTTCTCCTAGTAGTCGACTGCTCTTGTAGTAATTGTCTCACAATGACTTAATCCACGCTGGAAAAGTTCCAACGAATACCTAGCAGTCGACTGATCATACCCATCAATCGATTGCTCATAGCCTTCAGTCGACTGTCAAACCCTAGCAGTCGACTCAGAAACATTCTGTGCCCGTGTCCTCGACTAGCACTCGACTGCCATCCATGGCAGTCGACTGCTCAAGGCCAGTCGACTCCCATAACATGGCAATCGACTGCCAGGCCACTAGGTCGTAGTCGATCGCCAGTCAACTCCCATTAATCGACTGGTCATAATCCCAGTCGACTGCTCAAAGTTGACTCGACTGCCAAGTGTCAAACACTTGACCAGTCGACTGGTTCATAACCCCAGTCGACTGCTACATCTCAACCATGAGGTTTACCCCAAGTATGATGCCCTCATACTTGCTAGACCACCCTTAGCCTAGACCTAAGCCTTCTAGCCACCTCCATCAGCCTCACACCTATTGGATCCCTCCAAGTCATCCATGACTTATTCATCCATACGCTAACCTTTAGGTGCTTCCATCGGCTATTATCATGCTAAGCTGGTCTACACCGCTAAGGCACATTGAGCTTACGCTTCCAAGACACACGCTTTGACTTTACATCGCCAACCATTGGACTTATGTTGCCAATACTCCACCCTTGGACTTTACGCCGCCAATATCAACCCTTGGACTTCCCTTGCCGACCCATGTTGGACTTTCTAATTGCCAAGACTCAAACTTGGATTTTCCCTTGCCAAGACCCATGCTTGGACTTTCCATGCCAAGTGTCCCACTTGGACTTCTCCATCATATGGTCAACCCTATGTCAACCATATAGACAATCCATTGTCACACAATGGTCAACTCATTGTCAAGCATCAAAACACTACTTGAGTCAAACTCGAGTCTGGTCAATCGTGACCTAGACTGATTGCACCAACATTAACCTACTTGAATTTCTCACTCTCCATTAGACTTTCCACCACTAAGTATTCATTCCTAGTTATTATAATAAAGAAAAGAAAAGGATGGGTGCCAGAAGATCAACAACATACAAAGGCAAGCCACATAATACTCATGCTAGAGTAGAAAAGAGAAAGCACCTTCTAAGAAATAAAAAGTGCAAATGTTTCCTATGCGGAGAAAAAGGTCATTTTGCTCGAGATTGCCCAAGTGACAAAAGAAATATCAAAAGAGTTGCTGTGTTTGAAGGTTTGGATTTACCTGATGACTTATTCATTCATAAATGGAATTACCTCTCTGATGCAACTGCAATTTTTCCGCTCCAGATCATGATAGGCTTCATCCTGCATAGCTGTGGATCCTTGAAAAGGGTCTTCTAGTGTAAACATTCTTCTAATTTGAGATATTATGTTTTGAGTGCCTTCCCTTCCATCAGATGCGTTAATAATTTCTTAGTATTCTTGGGGGTATTTCATTCTCCATTGTATCCATGCTAGCTTTTCTGATTCACCTAGTAAATTTTCAATAAATTCTGCCTTTTCCTTCCCGCTTTCAAAAGTTTGCATGGAAACAAGTTTTTAGTAATACTTTCCCATCTCATGAAGACATCATCAAAAAGGCCCAGTTGGGTTGGTAGGACTAGAATTGCCCCTTGCTGCTGTTGTGCTGATGGTAAATTTTATAGTCCTGAATAATCTTTTGGTTTGAAACTTATTCTTCCTCTTGATGGTGCTTCAATATTCAAAGTTTGATTTAAAGAGTGGTTTTCATCAAGTGGCTATGCATCCTAATTCTATAGAATGGACGGGCTTCTGGGTCCCTGATGGGTTGTATGAATGGTTGGTCATGCCTTTTGGGCTCAAAAATGCTCTAGCAATTTTTCAGAGGAAAATGGATGAATGTTTTAAAGGTACTGAACACTTTATTACAGTATATATTGATGATATTTTGGTATTTTCTAAAAATGAACAGGAGCATGCAAAACACCTTGAAAAGATGATACAGATTTGTAGAAACAATGGGCTTATTCTCAGCCCAACAAAAATGAAAGTTCTCTTGAAAACTTGAATTACTTATCTAGCTTGTTGAAACAATTTCCTTGATAGAATAATTATTCAAGTAGAAAGTCTTGATTTAACTGAACAAGGATCGAACAGATTTGGTTCCACCTCTCAACCAGTTGCTTAACCAATTAATGTGAAAAAAGAAAAGGATTATATTTTAACACTAGAACTATTCGTACAGTGGCTTATAATAGCCTAGCAATCTGTATGAATAGTTAGCTTAGTTTTATCCAAATAATAAATCTTAAAACTGCTGAGACTATTCATAACTACATGAATTTCGGCATCAATTGTGGATTTGATTGGATTAAACCTTCCACTTGCATATGCACAGATTTTCTCTTCAGTCTTAGGGTCATACTGCTGCAGTTTACATTTGCAAATTCCCCCCAGCCTTCCATACAACCATCTATTTCTATTATGACATAGCAATCTTCAGGTGGTATATTTAAATTAGGCAGTTCTCTTACCATTTCTTTGATCTTTTCAACAATCTTCCAATCTTGATTATTCATTGCCTTTTCCCCTGTAGGGCTAGTTGTAGAATATAGAGGGCTTAGTAATTTACCAAGATTTGGAATATATACAATCTATCCGAAAATGAGGAAGTTATGGACTTTCAAGGTATTCATACTCTACATGAATATATTAATGTTTTCAGGGAAGAAGACAGAACTTACTGGATAGGGAAACCTGGAGGATAGAAATGCCTGATTAGAGTATCAGAAAAGCAACATAATTGCTAGCACAAATGGAAGTATAACAGTGAAATAGAACAACAAATCCTGAAGTGTCACGCATGTGGCTGCGAGACAATGAGAAGATGGAGAATTTATTGCCCAGAATGCAACATAACCTCTTGTGGACAATGTGGACCTCTTTACACACCAAGGTACTTGTTGAAAAAATTGAGCCTACTTATTTTAACCCAAGATCCTTGATACAGGAACAACAACATTACATTGTTTGGTGTGAAGAAGAGATTAAAAGATTAAAGTCTAAACTTGAATATACAAGAGAGAAGCATCAGAGGGAAAAGATTGAAATACAGGAGAAAAAGGATGAAGAAATAGAAAAACTTCAACGAGAAATCCAGGCAATAAGAATGGAAAGGGATGTTGAGCTGGAAGAACTTCAACTTCAAAAGGACTAGTTTGAACTTGAAGCAAAAGATTTAGCAAAACAAATCAAAGAAATGTTGCAATCTGAACCTGAAGAAGTAACAGAAGAGGTAACAACAGTTTTTATTGATGAAGGTAATCAAAAGGAATTGACTGCTTTAGTTGCAGAAAAACCTAAAGTATTCGCTAACAAACTATATAACATGATGGTTGAAATAAAAATTCCTGATATTCCCCTTTTTAATGTTAATGCAATATTAGATATAGGGGCAACCACTTGTTGTATTGATATAGCATCTGTGCCAAAGGAAGCAATATAGCCAAATACCTTTGTGGTGAATTTCAGTGGCATCAATTCTCAGACGACTGCTGACAAAAAGTTGAAAGGAGGATATATAAGGATAGGAGAACATACCTACAGAATTCCATATACTTATTCTTTTCCTATGAAGATAGGAAGAGAGATTCAGATGATATTGGGTTGCAATTTCATAAGATCAACCTATGGGGGAATTCACATAGAAGGTAATGAAATTACATTCTACAAGAATATTACAATTGTGAAAACTCAACAGGAAACTCCTGTGATTGCGACTCTGGAAGAATTTTTTGATAAATATTAGAGGTAATTTGGATAAGAATCTTCATCATCTGATAGAAAAAATATAGATTCTTTCGCGAACTCCTTTAATACTTTAATGCTTTTGCCTTTATTTCATGACTCACTTGGATTTCACACTTGCTGACATCCAGTTGGACTTCACTCGTCAAATCTCTGATTAACCTTGACCTACTTGACTTATCATCCCATCTCATCCATATGACCACAGATGTCTCATAACATCCTATAATCTTGTTCATGCAATCGGCCCAGGTCACGATTGACTAGACTCGAGTTTGACTCGAGTAGTATTTTGATGTTTGACATTGATGTCCGACAATGTGTTGGGGAGATTGTTGGTACAATCGACCCAGGTCATACTTGATGTTTGACGATGGTTTGACCATTGTCATGGGAGAAGCCCAAGTCTTGTGTACTTGGCATGGAAAGTCAAACATGGGTTGGCAAGGAAAGTCCAAGCATGGGTCTTGGCAAGGCAAAGTCCAAGCATGGGTCTTGGCATGGAAAGTCCAACATGGATTGGCAAGGGAAAGTCCAAGCTTGAGTCTTGGCAATTGAGAAGTCCAAGGGGAATATTGGCGGCGTAAAATCCAAGGGTGAAGTCTTGGCAGCATAAGTCCAATGATTGGTGGCATAAAGTCCAAGCGGAGTCTTGGCAACGTAAGTCCAATATGTCTTGGCAGTGTAGACCACATTAGCATGACAATAGTTGATGGAAGCACCTAAAGACTAGTGTATGGATGAACAAGTCATGGATGACTTGGAGGGATCTGATAGGCATGAGGCTGACGGAAGTGCCTAGAAGGCTTAGGTCTAGGCTAAGGGTGGTCTAGCAAGTATGGGGGCACCATACATGGGTTAAAATTTCATGTTTAAGGTGTATCAGTCAACTGGAACTATGGTAAGTCGACTGATGGGAGTCAACTAGGGTTTATCATGAAGATGGCTAGCGCCGATCGCCAAGAATGGGCGCGATCGATGGCTCGAGCAATCGAATCGATCCAAGATCACCGATTGCTAGTTGGGCTTTCGGGCACAGAAAGATTTTCAGTCGAGTGATCAGCCCGAGCACTCGACTGATTGAGACATCAATCGACTGATGGGTATGATCAGTCGACTGATGGTCTATCCGTTGAACTTATCCGACGTGGTTCATGTCATTGTGAGACAATGACTATAGGGGAAGTCGACTGATGGTCCCGATCAGTCGACTGCTAGGCAAAAATAAGTCCGAATGTAGGTTATAAAAGTAGCTCATGGAGGAGGCTTTTGCTATGGTTCTCTTGGGTGATTTAAAGGGGAATAGTTGGTGGTTTCCAGTCCTTCAAGGCTAGTCCAAGGCAATCAAAGATCAAGCAATTCAAAGCTCTTTGTAAAGTTTTCTTTCATTTTAGTGAATTTGCTTGTATTTCATTCTTATTGTTGTAAGAATTATTGTACGAGGTTTCTCCACCTCCGGATTGTTCCAAGAAGGAGTTATTGTTATAGTGGTGTGTGGTTGACATCACTAGGGCTCTTACGAGCCCAATCCATGGAGTAGGAACCATTCGGTTCTGAATCATGTTACATACTTGTATATTAGTGTATTTGTGTTTGTCTTCATTTGTGTTATTGCTATTATATATATTCCGTTGAGCTAACACAATTTGTAGAATCAAACGATCAATTTCCATCCATGACAAAAATGCGCTATTCACCCCCCTCTAGCGATCACGAACGTTCCTACAATTGGTATCAGAGTAGGTCGCTCTTCTATGGATTAACAACCGGGAGCAAAGACGCTAGAGGGTGAAGAGGATCAAGATGGATTTTGAAGAACAACTAGGCTGGGATATCAATACGCCGATCCCGTACACCTATGGACAAAAAGGGTTTAGGCAATGGAAGACAAGAATTGAAGACTTCTTGATGATGAGGGACCTTGAGGAGCAGTCCACCCTAATGGAAGGATTTGAATATCCTAGAGGGCCAAAGGGAGGATATCTCAAGAAGAAAAAATGGACTCAAGATCAACTATAAAAATCCGAAACAAATGATAAGGTAATCGATATGGCAGTTGATTTAATTCCTAATGAATTAATGTCCAAAATAGGTGAATTTCAAGATGCTAAGAATCTATAGAGAAAATTGGAAATGCTTCACAAAAACCCAAACTAACACAAGAAGAAGCAAGCTCCTCCTCACAAGAAAGTGAGGATTCGAAAGTTGAAGAGGAGTCAACATCCGGGTCAAAGGAAGGGAGGAATTGGAGGAGACTTCCACCTTTTGGATTGAGGGGGAGGAGATTAGGGCATCCTCAATACTAGAGCAACAAGAAGAACCATCTATCTCTGGTCGAGAGGAAGAGGAAGCTCGGGACTCTCCTACCATGGAAGGTAACTCAAGCATTTCAATAAATAATAAAATTTATATTATATGCTTTGAGTGTAGGGAACAAGGACACTACAAGAGTAAGTGTCCAAAAAGAGTTAAGAAGACTCCACTGGCACCAAAAGTCAATGAAAATACTAATGAAGCCAAAGTCCCCACCAAGAAGAGCAAGGAGCACGTGGTGTGCTTCAAGTGCCATTAAAAGGGGCACTATAGGAGTCAATGCCCAAAGGGAGGGAAGAAGACTCATGAAGAAAGACCTACACATGTAGGGGAGCTAAGGCAAACCCTAAGGTAACTTCTAATTTCGCTCCTTCCTTAATTAATGGGCAAAAGCATGCTAGGAGTAATCTTGCTATTTATCATAAAGAGCATGCTAGAAATAGGTTTTATTGTTTAGGGGCTAAGAGTGTTAACATTTCAAATAAGGAGAAATTTGGGATTAATGTCCCTAGAAAAATCCTTCCTAGGGAGACCATTAGGAAGATAGATGACCACCTAGGCATCAATCCTAAATGGACTAGACATATGCCTAGGAAGAATAATTCCTAAAGAACATATGAAAAATCTAAATTGGGAAGATTAGAGCTAGAAAACCAAGCCTTGAGGTCAAGGCTTGAGAAACTAGAAAAGACCCTTAGGAATATACAAAATCAATTTAAGAGGTCAAATGATCAAAGTCAAGGGCCTAGGAGACAAGGGTCAACAAAGGGCAAGAAAGGTTTGGGTCACAAACCTAAGCCCAAGGAGACCTACCATAGTGTTCCATTCGATTATGGAATACAACCTAGGTCTAGGAAAACCAAGGTGACTAGGGAAGTCATCCCTAAGGGTAACCAAGGTGTGTGCCTAGTGGCTAGGGTTTCAAGGAAACCTAGGGAAGCCATTAAGAAGGTCAAAGGGGGAGTTACCTCTAGGGTTGACTTAGGCAAGACCAAAATGACCAAGGCTTCTAAGCCTAGGAGGGTCATTAAGAGGGTATCTAGGGAAGTTATCCCTAGCGAATACCCAGTAAACCCAAGGAGCTCCAATAGATATTGGGTTCCTAAGAGAGTAATTGATTCATGCTAAATAGGTTTAGGTGAGCCAACTTTAAATGGATGGGTAGTTAACCTAACCATGGTAAAGGTGGTATCTTAGGTCATTTTCAAGGTCATGGGTACCTTGGAAATGTGTTTTGATTATAATCCTAAAAGATTTTAGGATGTACCAATATAATTTATGGAACTATGAAAAATTGATCAAATTGGCACAACTTAGGTTTAGAGGTCATAGTGTGCCATTTTGGATTTTTGGCACACTTGGGAGATAAACTAATAATATGGAAAAATGGATTTAATAATGACAAATGGCAACTAATATCAAAATTTAGGTGTTATATACCTTTACATTTTATTTGTCATGCTTGATTTGTCATATAACATGTCATGACATCATATTCATTTAAATCATATAAATATCATGATTATGTTTAGGGTTTGTTTTTTAGTGTCATGAAGATTTAAATTTAATCATATGTCATGACAACATGATCATTGGTCATGATTTATTTATATCATCATTTATGCCATGATCATTTCATGCATTAATAAAATTGAATTAAGGACATATGGCATGACTTGAAAATGCATGAAACTCTAGTTTAGGATGAACAAAACCCACATCTCACATTACATTGACATGTATGTGTATTGATACACTCTATATACATGTGAGATGTTAGGATATGAGTCAAGTTCAAGGTGCATAGTTTTTTCATCTAGATGAACTCAAACTCATCTAAAATCATGGATGGATTATTGGGAAAGCTTATGTTCAAGTAATGTACATCAAGCCCAAAGAATATGATTCAATATAAGGTTTTGAAAGCATTTTAAAATCATTTTGAAAAACCTTGGTGTAGTCTATCTTTTAAAAGAAGTCACCATGTATGAAGTTGATACAAAGTGAGCTTAAACATTAAAGTTTTTCTTCACTTTTGAACTTTGTGTCAATTTTGCTATTTTATGGTTAAATATTTTTCACCCATTGTATTGGTTATAAGTATTATATGTATGAATTTTCATGATTTTTCAAATTACGTATATTTACTTATGAATTTCCAAAATTAATTTCTGATAATTGAAATTCAGAAATTTTAGTTATCGATCGCCACCCTATTGGCAATGATCGATAAATAGGCAACGATCATTGGTGATAAGTCATTGCGAGTTGATTTCGGGTAAACAAGATTGTTTAGCTCATGTTTCAGCTATGTTAGAGTTCCCTAACTACTCCTAACCCTAGGATATGTTTTGGGAAGCATTAGAAAGGGTGAAAATCCATTGGATATGGATTAGAAGAGCTGTTAGGGTGTGTATCAATTTTAAGGTGTTGGAAAGTTCAATGTTGAACTTTGGACCTTATTTTTTTTATGGTTTAGTGTTCCTATTAACTTAGGTACTTCCCAAGGACATTGTTGGTGCAATGGTTAAGGGGGAGCAAACCTTTAGGGGGAGGTATCCATCATGGGATGATGAATGTATTTTTCCTCATGAGGGGGAGAAATGGGAATGAGAGATACCCAATTTAGAAATTGGGAGAGTTTATAGGAGTGTCTCTCTTGAGTGATATGAGACTTATCACTAGGAAGATTGTAGGCATTCTAGGTGTTTTTGGACCAAGAGGAGATTGTAAGATCTCATTGGGATATGAGACATTGGCATCCTTAGGGAGAACCTTTTTTGATGTATGTCAAAAAGGGGGAGAAAGTGAAACTACCAATTTGAGATAATTGGTAAGGGAATTTAAGTTAGGGGCCTAACTCAAGGGTGTTTTTGTCAAACATCAAAAAGGGGGAGATTGTTGGTGCAATTGGCCCAGGTCACGATTGACCAGACTCGAGTTTGACTCGAGTAGTGTTTTGATGTTTGACATTGATGTCTAACATTGTGTTGAGGAGATTGTTGGTACAATCGACCCAGATCATACTTGATATTTGACGATGGTTTGACCATTGTCATAGGAGAAGTCCAAGTCTTGTGTACTTGGCATGGAAAGTTCAACATGAGTTGGCAAGGAAAGTCCAAGCATGGGTCTTGGCAAAGGAAAGTCCAAGCATGAGTCTTGGCAAGGAAAAGTCCAAGCATGGGTCTTGGCATGAAAAGTCCAACATGGGTTGACAAGGGAAAATCCAAGCTTGAGTCTTGGCAATTGAGAAGTCCAAGGGGAATATTAGCAGTGTAAAGTCCAAGGGTGAAGTCTTGGCAGCATAAGTCCAATGGTTGGCGGCGTAAAGTCCAAGCAGAGTCTTGGCAGCGTAAGTCCAATATGCCTTGGTGGTGTAGATTACATTAGCATGACAATAGCTGATGGAAGCACCTGAAGACTAGCGTATGAATGAACAAGTCATGAATGACTTGGAGGGATCCGATAGGCGTGAGGCTGACGGAGGTGACTAGAAGGCTTAGGTCTAGGCTAAGGGTGGTCTTGCAAGTATGGGGGAACCATACTTGGGTTAAAATCTCATGTTTGCGATCGCTAGCATATCGATGCGGCAAATCGTGATCTGAGATCGATCCGTTGGTCGGGCTTTTGGGCATAGAAAGCTTTTCAGTCGAGTGATCAGCCCGAGCACTCGACTGATTAAGATATCAGTCGACTGATGGGTATGATCAGTCGACTGATGGTCTATCCGTTGAACTTATTCGATGTGGTTCATGTCGTTGTGAGACAACGACTATAGGGGAAGTCGACTGATGGTCCCGATCAGTCGACTGCTAGGCAAAAATAAGTCCGAATGTAGGTTATAAAAGTAGCTCGTGGAGGAGGCTTTTGCTATGGTTCTCTTGGGTGATTTAAAGGGGAATAGTTGGTGCTTTCCAGTCCTTCAAGGCTAGTCCAAGGCAATCAAAGATCAAGCAATCCAAAGCTCTTTGTAAAGTTTTCTTTACTTGCATTTTAGTGTATTTGCTTGTATTTCATTCTTATTGTTGTAAGAATTATTGTACGAGATTTCTCCACCTCCGGATTGTTTTGAGAAGGAGTTATTGTTATAGTGGTGTGTGATTGGCATCGCTAGGGCTCTTACGAGCCCAATCCGTGGGGTAGGAACCATTCAGTTCCGAACAACGTTAGATACTTGTGTATTTGTGTATTTGTGTTTGTCTTCATTTGTATATATTTCGCTGTACTAACATAATTTGTAGAAACAAACGATCAATTTCCATCCACGACGAAAATGCGCTATTCACCCCCCTTTAGCGGTCACGAATGTTCCTACAATAATCATATCCTCCACTCATCATATTGTCAACCATATTGTCAAATATTGAAACTCAACTCTGGCCTCACTTGAGTTTAGTCAATCTGGACTTGAGGTTGATTGCACCAACAATCTCTCCCTTTTTGACGTTTGACAATATCTTTAAGTTAGGCTAACACATAAGCCCAACTTGCTTCTTCATTCTCTCCCTTTGACATACATCAAAAAGTTTCTCATAAACTTTCAACCCTCATTCTCCATTTAAATTCTTCATTCTCCTCTTTTTCAAATCCTTTATCCTTCTTAGTGATGAATCACTCATCACCAATCAATCATCATACCTTGATGGTCAATCTCCCCCTAAAGGCTTGCTTCCCCTTATCCATTGCACCAACAATGTATTGGGAGAGGTCTTAAGTCTATAGGAATTCTAAACTCCAAACATGAGGGCAAAAGTTCAACTTTAAACTTTAACATCCCTCTAAAGTTGATTCTTCCCATATTTAACTCTCCTATCCATTTCACTAAAAAGTTTCTATTTTAATGTTTTTCCAAGTATATCAAAGGGTTAAAAGTAGTTACATTACGTAGGTTTATTTCTAAATCACTAAATCGAACTTGTTCAGCCAAAATAAGTCCTATCAGTCGACTGAGGAGTCCACCAGTCGACTGCTACATGACCCAATCGATGGGTATCTAAAACCAGTAGGTTGATAGTTGATATTCTCAAAATAGTTTTCTAACCATCTCCATAAGAGTCCTATTCCTTTGCTCTGCTACACCATTCTGCTGGGGTGAGCCAGGTGCAGACAATTGGGATTGAATCCTAGCCTCTGATAAGTAATTCCTAAACTCTCTCAAGAGGTACTCACCACCATGATCAGATCATAGTGTCTTGATACTTTTACCTTGACATTTCTCCACATCAGCCTTGAATTCTTTGAACTTGTCAAAGCATTCAGACTTGCGGTGTATTAAGTATATGTATCCATATCTTGAATTATCATCTATGAAAGAGATGAAATACTCAAAACCACCTCTAGCCTGGATAGACATATGACCACACAAATCAGAATGAACCAATTCCAACACATCTTTGGCTCTATACCCCTTGGCCTTAAAAGGCCTCTTGGTCATTTTACCCTCCAAGCAAGATTCGCAGGTTGGAAAATCTTCCACCACTAATGAACCCAGAGGTCCATCAACTATCAACCTTTGAATTCTGCTTAGGTTAATATGACCAAGTCTTAGATGACAAAGATATGTTTGGTTCATCTTCGAAGGTTTTTTTCTCTTATTGGAATTAGAAGATGAGTTATTAACTTTTATTTACATCGTGGGAGCTTTTGGTTCAAGTGTATATAAATTTCCTATCAATGCACCAGAATAGATAATCTCTCTATTCCTTTTTATAACAACTCTGTCATTAAAAGAAATAGAATATCCATCCATAAACAATTTAGAAATCGAAAATAAATTCTTTCTAAATAAAGGTACATAAAGGCAATTCTTAAGAACCAAAACTTTATTTTTCTCAAAAGACAAATAAACATCTCCCATTGCAACAGGCGCCACCCTCGTGGCATCGCCCAAGTATACGATAATCTCCCCCTCATCTAGTCATCTGGTTTCTTGGAACCCCTGCAAAGTATTGCAGATATGATCAGTGGCTCCCGTATCTACACACCAGGTGCCGGTAGATAACACCGCTAAACATGTTTCAATGACTAGACCAAAAGATATACCTTTGTTCTGCTTTCGATTGGGGAAGTCCTTCTTCTAGTGTCCAATCTGCTTGCAAGTGAATCACTTGCCTTTCGGCTTCTTCACTCCTCCTTGAGTTCCTCCAACCGCCTTTGCCCCAGCTTGTTTCTTCTTCTTCTTGCCTTTCGGCTTAGAAGTAGAAACCTTTTGGGCAACCATGGCTTGCACCTGAGCACTCTGACGAAAAAGCCCCTCTGCCACCTGGAGTTTTGTCAGAAGCTCCGCCAACGAATACAACCTCTTGTTCATGTTGTAGTTCAGGCGAAACAGCTCAAAACTCCTAGGTAGAGACTGGAGAATGATATCAACCTGAGTTTCCCCATCGATCTCAGCTCCGAGGACTTCTAGCTCATTCAAATGAGCCATCATCTTGAGAACATGATCCCTCACGGGTGTTCCCTCGATCATGGTGGTCATCATCAAGTTCCTCATGGCTTCCTGCCTTGCAGCCCGATTCTGGTGTCCGAAAAGCTCTTTGAGATTGAGCATCATGTCATAAGCAGTGGGTATGGCTTGATGATGATGTTGCAGTACATTTGACATAGATGCCAAAATGTAACATCGCTCCATCTCATCGGCCTTGATCCACTTCTTATAACTCTCCTCCTTTTCCCCAGAATCATCCGCAGGCTTAGGAGGGCACTCTTCGAGGAGTACATATTTGTATTCCTCAGCAGTCAAGACAATGTCAAGATTCCTCTTCCAATCAACATAGTTGGGTCCAGTAAGTTTATTTTCTAAGATCACAAAGAAGTGGGTTGAAAGTCATTTTGAAAGAAAACCTAAGAATCACATAGATCAAAACATTAGATTTCAAAAAATTATTGATTCCTCAAACAATAAAATTTTAAAATCAACCAACGCCTCAAAACACCGAGAATATCGTATGCCACGATAGTGTGGACGTATACGAATTCTACATTTGTAAGAGAAGGTTTTACCCATTAATTTTACTATCTTGACAACCTAACTTTTTGACAAGTAAAATTAATATTTGGTTTCTCTTCGGCCCTACAAATAAAAGTAGTGACTCCGATGGGGAGGATACTTATATTTACATCTAAGTGTTCACCATTACTCGGTACCAAGGTAATTATCTTGGGTTATGTGCCTTCCGATGGGGAAGTACACACGCTCCTTAATAATTTCCTATAACCATGTTTGACCTTGTGATCCGCAAACAAATTCATCCGATGGGGAGGAAGGCACTTAGAGCCGACGCACAAGTTTGTTTACATCACATGTCAAATCGTAATGTTGGTCGTGGGAATTTATAAAAAATATCCCTCTCCCACTTAGTAATTTAAAATTGAGGAATTTTCTAGCCTACGACATGCATATCAAACAATAAGCAATAAACATGAAAAATAAATATTTTCCAACTATTATAGCTTTTGTTTTCAATATGTCTCCCGTCGTATCACCATCTCGTCCGCTCCTCCCTACGTCATGTACAAGCCATCCGGAGATCTGAGCCGAGAAAAAATATTTTAATTTACATCCATCAATCCTATACTCCACGAGGGAGTGTACATAAAATCTAGATCGAAAGCAAACTAAAATAAAAAGAGTGGCTAAACAATGTCGTATCAAATTTACAAAAAATTAAATACTAGCCTCGTTAACCCCGAGGATTCAACAAAATATACAATTACACACATACAATCACATACACACATATGACCATAATAGTTGGATCCTATGCCTACAACTAAAGAGTTAACCTATGCATATCCTACTATTATCCGACACATATAAAATATGAAAAGTGCATAAAAGTAACCGAATCCTAAACACACAAAACCTCATCCAGTTTCAGAAGATTCTTATTGAATTTCAGACTGTGACTAACTTGATCCACCAAATTTTTTTTTCACGTGGTTGACCTGATCCATTTGTGGTTTGCTTCCTCTGAACAAGCCTGATAGGTTGTGCTAAACCTCCCTTATATCAGGTGTAAGTGCAGCGAGAAATTTAGGTCATGGTCAGTTTTTATTCACCAGCAGTAGTTTATGATACAAACTCAACATACCACCAAGAATGCCCTGCCAAGTAGATTTCAGCACATTCTCTATTTTATCAGTCTCAGTTTCCAAAATTTCCTTCTTCAGACCATTCCATTTACCAGCGACTTCAATAGCAGGTGCAATAGTTTTTAGTTCCCCTTCGATAACTTCTCTTCTAACAATAAAACAAGTTCTCGATGAAGTCTTAAAGGTTGTAGGTCTTTACCCCAATCAATAGCTCCGGACAAAAAATTTTGATGAACCGGGCAGAAAATTATTTCCAACATTATCTGAATGAACTGCAGTTTCATGCCTTCCATGTCAATTCCAATAAGACAATATCTCCTCCCCCACACTTAAAAATTTTGTCCGTCTCGGACAATGCAACTTATCAAGTTATTCTTCCAACATGGGAACAAAAGATATGGGTAGAGGTAATCCATAAGACAATGTGAAATAAATGAAGAGGTATGACAAGTAAGACAACATGCAAGTATCAAGTGGATTAAACAAGCAATTCAAGTAAGGAAAAGAATCAAGAATGAAATCCTTCATCATATTCATGCAAATAAATGTTATTGCAGTTTTGAAAAGACTCAAAGCAAGTTCTAGAGCAACAAGTATCACACGTGTATCACACCAAAGTGGGTAAATGATTAAAATGGCTTACAACCTCACTAGGTGAATAAAAATCAAGCTTGGTCTATTGACAAAAATTCACCATCCTAACAAGTGACTGCATGCAAGTGAAGTCTCTTATCATACACAAAAATCCATAATTTGATGATCAAACTTAACTAATTTTTACCACCTCTGAAACGATACTAAGGCATGCATAGGGAATATTATTTGACTCAACAATAGACAAACGAACCTAGGTAAACAGGCAAACGAGCAATCAACCCATACAAATTATTTCGAACATGAAAGGAAGAAAATAAATGCAGTAAATAAAAGAACATACTCCCCTTTCAAGTCTGAAAAGAAGCATCATCATGTCTAGCCCCACTGTATTCTCCAGTATAGACTTGATCTCTCTGTTCGACACTTCATGAGTCTGTTGCAAAAGTGAGACCCTTGATCGCTAATGATCGCCCTCGGTACCCCAAATCTATAAAATATGTAAGACCTAATAAAATCCACAACAATTGGAAAATCATCAGTCCTGGTGGGGATGGCCTCCACCCATTTGGAAACATAATCAATTGCCAAAAGAATATATGAAAATCCAAAAGATACAGGACACAGACCCATAAAATCAATACCTCAAACATCGAAAATCTCATCGAAACAAGGGTTGTTGAGGCATTTCATTTCTACGTCCTATGTTCCCTGTTCGTTGACATCTCTCATAGGCTTTATAGAATTCATAGGCATCATGAAATAAGGTGGGCCAATACAAACCAGACTCTAAAACTTTCCTAGCAGTCCTTTGGGGTCCAAAATGCCCCCCCCCCCCCCACAAACCAGAGAATGACAAAAAATAAGTAAGTATGGAATGAAACTCATAATCAAGTCTACATCATCTAATGATCTGATCACTACAAAATTTCCAAAGATAAGGATCATCCCACACATAATACTTAGCATCACTTTCAATTTTTGGACTTGTGCATGAGAAAAATGTGAACAACACGGCAACTCAATAAATAACAAGATCTACATACCATGGTGTCTTACCCTATAGGTAAAAAAGTTGCTCATCTAGAAAAGAATTTGCTATGGGGTGGGATCGATCTCCATCACAATCCTAGTCAAACTGAAATACCACCTCCTTCTACAACAAGTTGGTCAAGGGTAGGGCAATCTTACTGAAGTCTCTGATAAAATGTCCGTAGAAACCTGCATGACCCAGAAAAGTACGAACTTCCCGCACAGAAGCGGGGTAAGATAAAGAAGATATAACATGAATTTTAGCAAGATCTACTTCAATACCATGCACATAGATAATATGACCTAAGCTATCCCATGCTCGACCATGGAATGACATTTCTCACAAACATCTGATGGAAGTGATCCTTGGGGCGTCACCTGAAGCATGCAAGTCCCTACACATTCCATATCCCTGTGTATAATAAAGAGGGCTTGCAGATAGGTCCTAACAACAAATCATTATCAACATCAAAATCATCAGAATCAATAAAATCACAACAAAATATAGAAGGTGCAAAGATATCCAAATGAGAAAAAAAAATAGACTAAGAAATAAAGAATAGAATGATCCTCCATTGGGTGCTTCATAGCGTCCAAAATACTGAACTGAACCACAGTATCTCCTACCTCCATAGAAAGAGTACAACTTCTCGTGAACACAAATCTTTAAGAAACTTGGCATACTTGGGAATCCGCTAGCTCTTGGAATTCCCTAGCCTTTTCTTCAACAACCCTCTTCCTAGGCTGCACTGGCCTCTAAGGGAAGGGATACATAAGACTCAAATAGATTATCGCTTGAAGACCTAGTCATCACCACAACAAATAAAATGAGAAACAAATATAAATGATAAGAAAGATACTAATAACAAAAGAAAAAGAAAACAAACAAACTAACTACAGTTTAAAGACAAACGAACACCATTAAAGTCCCTGGCAACGACGCCAAAATTTGATCGACGGTGATTTTAATTGTCGCAATATCGTTCCCAAATTATTTACCAAACCCCTTAACTACACTAATGCAGTATAGGACTGACTCGAATAGTCTCCCAACAAACCTAATGGCTAGATGTTTGTTTTTAAATAGAAGTAAACACTGGGGGTTTTTACAATTTATCAAAACAATTATTCAAAGCTAACCTAATGCAAGAACGATTCAACCTTGCACCGCACTATCACTATACGATACAATAGTCAAACAATTCTGGTTAACAAACATGGAAATTAAACATGCAAAAAGTAAGCCTAGCTACCAATTATTAATTCTCGGGAAGCTAACCTAATGTGCAAAAGTAAGTAATCACGCACCACACTGTCACTATACGGTACAATGATCAAGAAACAAATGTGAACAATTCAACCAAGCACCGCACTGTCACTATACGGTACACTGGCCGAAGATTAACTAAAAACTGGAAAGAACAATTACACTAAAGGAAATAAATCTAACCACTAGGTAAACACTGTAAATGACTAACTAGACTCACTAAACTATCAAACTAAATTACCACGTGCACGATTTAACCCACAAACAACATATGACTGAAACATCCTTGAAACATAACTGAACACTATGAAATCAATACTGATAAAATATAGTGCACAGTAATGAGCCAACAATGTAAAAATATTGAAATACCTAAAGAGAACAATGCAGTAAAATAATAAGAAACACAATAGTAAATCAATAGTAAATCAACAGTAAATCAACAGTAAATCAATAAAATAAAAATTAAAACATATTCATCCACAAACACCGGAAAGGTACCACCCTCTCTGGTGACCTACTACGATACCAAATAGCTCAAAGGGTCTCAGGGTATGGATCTCTCGTCAGAATCTGACGACAGTTGGATCGATGCGGTAGTTCACAGCTTCGATGATGGATGCAAGACTGTCGGTACCACGACAGCCAAGAAGTAGCTCTGTGGAGATGGAATGGTGCGAATCACAGCCGCTACTGTGAATGGGATCAGATCTGGGAACAAAGAGTGCTCATCGCCATCGGCTGGAATTGAAGAACGCCATTGAATCGGAAGAATTTCTTGTAGGGGATCGATTGGCCGACTAGAGGGGGGGTGAATAGCCCTCGTTCGTTGGATGTCGTAATTCGTTCGTTCTCGTGTGCTCGTCTACAATTGTCATTAATATACGCAGCGGAATAACAATAGAAATAACAATAATACTAACAACAATACAAGCACACCAAATACGCAAGCATATACGTGGTTCGGAACCGAATGATTCCTACTCTACGAGCGAGCTCCTCGAGCTCTAGAGATGCACACGACAATACTCAAACTCCTTCTCGACTACATGTCGGAGGTGGAGAAACCTCTCACAAGCAATTACAACAGTAATATACAAATACAAACAAGAATACAAATACAATACAAAAGAAACACTTTTCACCGATTGCTTTTGATCACTTGTTTGTTGCTTGCTTTGATTGGCTCTTGAAGGACTGGAATGCAGCAGCAATTCCCCTCCAATAGCTCCACAAAAACCATAGCGAAATCCTCCAACTCATGCTCCTTTTATAACCTGCATCGTCGCTTTTGCGCCTATCAATGACCGATCGTGACCATCACCGATCGTCCCGTGAGCCGCTTGTCTCACAACGGCCAGATCCACGTTGGTTAAGTTCCAACAGATCACACATCAGTCGACTGATGGCACCCATCAGTCGACTGATCATCCATTAGTCAAGTCGAAGCTCGACTCCATTCGTGCTGCAGACAGCTTTCATCACCGATCGCCATCCCTCAGCCGATCGATCCTCCCAACTGATCGCCTCCTTGGCAAATGATCGATCACCGAGACTTGGTTCAATCGAACACTGGTCGAACCCATACGACCTACAGCAATGATCGAACCTATGCCGCTTGATCGATGTTGGCTAAAACCTCAAACATAACGATGTTTGAGCCTCCGACACTCAGTCTTAGCCACTTGGCCAAATCCACCTTATAACTCGTGGAGTTACCCACCGCTCTCTCTCGCCACGCCCCTGATGCGCTAAGCGCACGGCCGCAATGCCATCCTTTGCGTCTCATACCCTAGAAGTATGCTTCCCTTTGGGCTCACTCCATTCGCTCCCCGTCCGGCGGTCCCTCGGATGCACCAAGCGCACGGCTTCGCAATGCCATCCTTCACCGACTCAAGGACCCCGAGCCTAGTGAACTTACCAAGTCCTTAAGACTTCCCATATGCACCAAGCGCACGGCTTCACAATGCATTTCTCACTAAGCACCAAGTGCACGGCTTCGCAATGCTTTGGATTTCCCATGCCAACCCCATGTTGGACTTTCCCACACCAAGCTCCATGCTTGGATTTTCCATGCCAACACCATGTTGGACTTTCCCACACCAAGCTCCATGCTTGGATTTTCCATGCCAACACCATGTTGGACTTTCCCACACCAAGCTCCATGCTTGGATTTTCCATGCCAACACCATGTTGGACTTTCCCATGACAATCCCATGTCATGAGTTTTGTCTATCATCAAAATACCATCAAGGTACTGCTGAGCCGATTGCACCAACATTTCTGTCGTCGGAGCTGGAAATTGATGCTACCGCTACCACGACAGTAGCAGGTCACCCCCAGCCTTCTGTGACCACGTCCAGCTGGGGTAGCTCAGCTCCGGTGGTGATGGATCTGAAGATCACCGGTGAAGACGGATGAACTCCACTACTCTGTCAATGGAATGTCATCGCCCAACTGCAGCTACGATCTCCGTCAGACCAAAGGAGAAGAGTACACCGGGTGGAATGGAATTGGGGAGGACCAGGAATCGCCGGAATCATCGCCGAAGTGCTGGAATGGATCTGTCGTTGCACTCGTGAGGAAGAAGAACACTGCGTTCATTTCTGTGTTGCGCGAGTGAAGAAGTTGGATTTTATCGCTAATTTCCTCAGCTGCTGGATCATGCCAGTTTTGATCTCATCCACCCATTAGATATAGGGTTAAATGACTTCAATTAATATCCCTAACCTGCCTCAAATAAATCCAACGACTACTATCAATTCAATCCGGATCGACGGCTGTAATTGCTCCGATTTAGCTCTTTTCATGTTCCCTACAAAATCACATTCACCCATGAAAAATAATACTGAAATTATAGGGAATAAACAATTAATTTCAACTAGATCCAATATGCAAAAACATCATGAATAGCTGTAATTACTCAAATCAAAGAGCCTAAAATATCCAAATATAAATAGAAATCACGCGATAAAAATGCGACTATCACTAAGCAAATGCTGATCGATGAATGCAGAGCAAATGACTAATCGATCAAATCTAACGTGATAAGAACAAGCATTGTTGTAAAGTAAATGGTCGTTTGACTAGGGATAAGACTAGTCGATTGGTAAGCAAAAATCAACCAATGTCAAGCTTATAAAAGGAAGCTTTGTGGAGCTTTTCATATGCTAGTTCTTGGAGACTTTAAAGAGGAGTTGTTGTTGCATTCTATATCTTCAAGAGAATTTCCAAAGCAACCAAACCAAACAACGATCAAAAGATTTCTTGTGTAAAGTATATTTCTATTATATTTCACTTTAGTTTCTTCATCTTTGTATTTGGTTATTTTTGTATTGTAAAGCTCGGGTTGTAAGAGGTTTCTCTACCTCTGAAAGTTTCCGAGAAGGATAAAGAGATAGTGGGACTATCGTAGAGCTAAGTCATAGAGTAGGAATCGGGAATTTCGAACTACATAAAATCTAGGTGGTGTGTTGTGTTTTGTTGCTTATATATTTTGTTTCCACTGCATTGACATTTTATAGACAAACACGAATATGCGAATGCAATCGCAGATAAAGTCGAGTCGCTATTCACCCCCCCTTTAGCACGATGTCGATCCTAACAAGTGGTATTAGTACGAGGCCGCTCTTCTATGGACTGATCACCGAGGGAGCACAAAATTGAAAGGAGCAAAGGATTCATCGCAGCAAATGGAGTTCAATATGGATTTGGATTCGACACAAGGTTTCCACCTCCTTATAGGCTAGGAGGATTTGATCAATGGAGAGTAATGACCGAGGTGTTCTTCCAAATGGAAATGGAAGAATGGTTCACTCTAACTGAGGGATTCGAAGCTCATACGAGCAATAAGAAAAAGATTTTCAAAAGGAGCAAGTGGACCGAGGAACACACTTTGAGATTCGAGACTAATGATAAGGTAATCAAAATTTTAGTTAATTTAATACCTAATGGAATCTTGTGTAAGATAGGAAAATATAAGGATGCTAAGGAGTCATGGAGCAAGCTTGCCAAGCTCCATGAAGAACCCTTGCCCGCATAAAGTGAGCAAAAATCTGAGAAAGGAAGCTTATCATCTCAAGAGCTTGAAGATTTAGAAGTTGAGAGGTGCTCAACATATGAGGTAGAAGATGTTATAGAAGCCTCCACCTCTAGGATTGAGGGGGAGGATAAAAAATCAACACTGGAGCAAGATGAGACCTCTACATCTGGAGTCGAAGAACAAGCTCAAGGTTCCCCTACCACTAAGGAAGGTAACTCAAGCATAACTCTTAAAATTAAATATCATATAATATGTTTTGAATGTAGGAAGAAGGGACACTACAAAAGTAAGTGCCCAAGATTAATCAAGAAGAAGGTTCTAGCGCCAAAGGCAAAGGAAAAGCCCAAGGAGATTGGTACCTTAATACACAAAGGCAAGGAGCACATAGTGTTCTTCTCGTGTAATCAAAAGGGGCACTACCAAAATCAATGTCCAAGGGGGAGGCACCCTAGAAAGGACAAGATAGTGAGCTCAAGTTTAGAAGGAGTTCCTAAGATAAGGCCTAAGGTATCCTTCCATAATGCAAATTTCAATTTTACATCATGAAAATAGGAGTAAGGATATTTTAGATCAATTAACTCCAGAATGACCCTACCTAAGGAAAATATTATAATTTTTAGAGGTAGACCTAGATTACCTAAGGATAAATAGGATGGAAAAAACCTAGACAATACCTCTAAGAAAAATGAACGTATGCCTAGGAACAAGAATTTTCAAAGAAAGAATGAAGAATCAAAGGTAGCAATATTAAAAGAGGAAAATCAAGTCTTAAGGTCAAGACTTGATAAATTAGAAAAAACCTTTGAAAAGATGAAAAATACAATTAAAGGGTTTGGTGGACAAAATCTAAGATTTGGTAGGAAAGAATCAACTAGGGACAAGAAAGGTTTGGGATACAAATCCAAGTCCAAGGAAAATATATCATTTTACCATAGGGTTCTATATAGTTATGGAACTAATCCTAGGTCTAGGAATGTCAAGGTTACGAGGGAAGTTATCTCTATAGTTGACCTTGATGAGATTCAAATGACTAAGGCTTCCAAGAAGTCTAGGAGAGTCATTAAGAAGGTATCAGGGGAGGTTATCTCTAGTTAATACCTAAAATACCCAAGGAGCTCCAATAGGTGTTGGATTCCTAGGAGTGTGATCCTTTTACACTAGATAGATATAGGGTGTGTCAACTTAGAATGGAAAGATAGTTAACATAACCATAGTAGAGTTGACACTTTAGAGTATTTTCAAGGTATACTTATACTTTGAAAATAAATTTAGAACATGATCCTAAGAGATTTTAGGATGTGTCAATGGAAATAGAAGTTTAAAAATTGATCATGATTAACATAATTAGGTTAAAGCCAATAGTATGCAAAGTTAGGGATTTTGACACACTCGAAGGAGTTAGTTCGTCATTATGTCAAATTTGATATTTGATAATGATGAATAGGTAGAAAACCTAGGTGTTGTCATGCCTTATTATTTTGCATATTTGATATTTCTTGTATGCTTTATTGTATGTCATGACATCACATGATTGCATAGAATTTGTCTTTTTGATGTATAATGTTACGGTATGACAAGGTCAACAATCTAGCTGATAATTTTACAAAATCACTCATGGAAGTTGAATTTAGTTATTTAAGATGAGAGTTAGAAATGTGTACTGTAAGATAAATTACCTCCATGATCTATTATACATTTACATGAAAGAAAAAAAAAACTAAAAAGCATATTAACACATTTTTTTGTATCTCACAAAAACATAAGACATACTTTGGTTGTGTATTTAAACATTTAGATGGGGTGAGATGCTAGGAATAATTTCTTGATTATCAATGCTTGATATACTAGTTTGGGCTAGAAATTGAAAAGTATTCATGAATCTTTAATTCGACCAATTATGGAGAAGATTGATACATAGTTCATGTGTATTTGATTAAATATTATGATTGAAAATTTTCAAATGCAAGAAAACCAAACAGAATGTCAAAGCATATTAATAAATATATAAATATAAGCATGATACTTTTACAATTGGTACATGATGGTGTTCCTTTTTCCAGCATGCTCGGATTCCTCTTCCTCCTTTGCTGAGAAGAGGCGAGATCTGTAAGATCTATGAAGATGTTGCCAAGTATCTTGATCTGCGATAAAAGTGAATGATTAGGGATTGGTCGGCTTCCTAGTGCGGCCCCTCCGACACTCAAGTCATTATCCATCGAAGGAATAAAAAGAGTACAGTAAAAGACAAGGAAGTAAACGTAAGTAGCTTAAGGAAGGAGAAGAGTTATCTCCCCGTACCACATCCAGAAACTTCATCCCTTGCTTCCTCATTTCCTCCCTTTATATAGGAGTAGCCACCACATTTCTCTCCACCTTAATTGACTATAATTCCCTTTGATATATTAAGAAATGACCGTTATACATAATGAGGAAGGAATTGGAAATCGGGCGATTGAGAAAGTTTGAGTACGAGGTCTGTAATGAGATCAGTCGGGAAATACATAGGTCAGTCAGAAATTACATAGACAACTCTGAAATTACATAGATCAGTCAAGAATTTCATAGACAACTTTGGAATTACATAGGTCAGTCGGGAATTACACTGGGGCTCTAGAAATACACTGGGTGGTCTGGAAACACATTGGCTACTCTGGAAATACACTGGATGGTCTAGAAACATACTGGGCGCTCTGGAAATACACTAGGTGGTTTGGAAATACACTGGGTGGTCTAGAAATACACTGGGTACTCTAAAAATACATTGGGTGGTTTGGAAATACACTGGATGGTCTGGAAACACACTGGGTACTCTGGAAATATACTGGGTGACCTGGAAACACACTGGATACTCTGAAAAAATACTGGGTAGTCTGGAAACACACTGGGTGGTTTGGAAACACACTGGGTGGTCTGGAAATACACTGGGTGGTCTGGAAACACACACAAGCTGCTCAGGAATATGCCTTGTGATTGGGAATAAGCCTTATACTCTACCAGAACTCCTAGGCACTATCATAAGTTCCCCCTCTTTAGTAAAACTAAAGAGCGAAGTTGAGTGAAGTTTTACAAGTGTTTACAACTAAAAAATTTCTCTGCCTTAGCTGAAAAAGACCCCACACCCATCATAAGTTCTCCCTCTTTAGTAAAATTGAAGAGCGAAGTCGAGTGAAGTTTTACAAGTGTTTACGACCAAAAAAATTCTCTGTCTTAGCTGAAAAAGACCCCACACCCATCATAAGTTCCCCCTCTTTAGTAAAACTGAAGAGAAAAAGCGAATGAAGTTTTACAAGTGTTCATGAATGTGTAAACACTATCACATCAACCTCCCATACCCACATCTATCACACTGACATACTAGGCATTGATCCTTGTATACTGTCTCTTGAACACTATATGAAGCTCTGAACCTTGTCTACTATATGAGATGTTTATGCCTAAAATATTATATGAGGCATTTATGCCTTAAATGCTATTTTGAGGCGTTTATGCCTTAAAATACTATAGGAAGCGTTTATGCCTCAAAATACTGTAGGAGGTGTTTATGCCTTAAAATGTTGTAGGAGGCATTTATGCCTTAAAATACTATAGGAGGCATTTATGCCTTAAAACACTGGAGGCATTGAGCCTTGTTAGCATGTTACCTGCCCATTATAGCTGGCGTTATAGATCTCCATGGGAGAAGGTAGCTACATAGCCCATAGGTTGTTATAGGAGGTGTAAGAGCCTTGAGAACATTTTACCTGCCATATAGTGGCATTATAGTCCCCATGGGGGAATGTAGCTACCGAGTACATAAGTTGTTGTAGTAGGCGTAAGAGGCTTGAGTAAGCTTTACATATGCCATATAGGTGCCGTTATAGTCCCTGCGGGAGAATGTAGCTATCTAGCCCATAGGTTGTTATAGTAGGCGTAAGAGCCTTGAGTTAGTTTTTTACTTCATAAAACTACAAGGAGAAAATGAATTACCTTCCAACCTCATGCTTTACGCATAAAAATCGTAGATAAATATGTCACTGCATAAGAATTGCCTTAGAAAAAAATATCCCTGATTCCGTAAGAAAATTATATGAGGCTTGAAGAAGCCTTAGAAAAATATCATTGATGCCTTAGAAATACTAATAACCCTTGCAAAAAGATAAAAGGGGAACTTGAATGCTTGAGTCCCTAAGAGAGTACAGATCTATCCAAGAAGGAATACAGATGCAACCTCATGTAAACTTTCCAAAGATAATTGTACCTAGGTTGAGCGATAGAGATGAGCATACAAATTTTCCTTGAGATAATCTTACACACATTGCATGACAGAGATAAGAGAACCATAAATAATATACCTTAAGATAACCAACCCCATGGTGTAAGGAAACCCCCCATACCGAACATTATAAAGGGACCTGGGCTTATTTGTGCATGAACTTGAAAGAAAACTCAACCAAACTTGAGGAAAACATAATATAGATTCATTTCGGCACTAGTCATATTGATATCTAAATCATTCTCCATAAACTTCTTAATTGTTTAAATGAATGAGCAAGGTCACATGTCCTGAAAAAATTACTTTTAACCTTCCTAGATCTAAAATCACTACTACACATGAGTATTTCAGAGAATTCTTACAAGTTGATATCTGAGATATATTGATAGGGAAAGCTAACATGGTAGTTTGTATCAAGCTAGAAAAATAAACAAAAAAGATTAAAAGAAAAGCATTAATTAAATAGAAAAGTGATCATGCAACAACTAAAATCAGTTTCAAGTACAACCTAAACAGATTCAACTTTAGGCTATCATTTAATTTAAGAACCATCCTCATGCTCAAAAATAGTTTCAGAAGTTGAGAAATACTACTAAATTTCATCAACACAACTCATATTAGAGAGAGATCACCAATAAGAAATGAATTCTATTATTAAGTGCAAAGACTGCACTAGATTAAATAATGAAACAAAACACTTATCATTGTACATCCTACACAACTTGGCATAAAACATTGTAAACCTAATAATCTGCCGATTCAATAGATATTGTCCTAATAAAGGTCTCCTAGAATCCTAATCGGAGAGATAGATTATTAAGTTCTGGAAAGAAACAAATGCATATTGCATAATCTGATTAGCAAAATAATATAGATCAACAAGACACACCTATCATCTTAGCACTTCCCCAAACTGATTCAAAGCCAATTGCGACAACCCTCAGTCAACTAGCAACAATCAGAATTACTTAACATGGATAGATCCCAGATAAAGATTGAAACACACACAATCGAACAACGAACTTGCCACAAATATCAAAGGGACCTATCAAACTACTGAAACTATTCCAATGGAAAAGCAACCCTCCACCAGATTTGATGAATAATAGCCCCAACAGTATGACAAAATATCAAATCGGGTGAATGATAATACCAACAACATAACAGTAAAATGCCTTAGAAACACCATTAACCTCTGCAAAAGAATATTAGTTACTTAACACTTAAGCTCTTGTATCATACATAAGAACCCCAGAAAAACATCACCGAGTTTCAACATCACAACTTATTGATTCCACATATATGGATAACAACACCATTGATGTAACATAATGTCATCCTGACCCCACCATTCCATGCTATCTATAACACTATAAAGGAAAAATATCAACATCCACTAATGGAAAAACAAAAACGTCACCAACACCAAACATAGTTTAAAGAATTTTGGAAACTTAGAAATTACGACACTTACTAGAATCCAATACTGATAGTCAATACTCTGTACGGATATGAAATTCTTTCCTACTAACATAAAGTATACCCACTTTAGTATAGATCATATCCACCTTAAAGGCTAGAATAACTGAAACAAATACAATCATAACATCAAAACTGATGCCATCCCTTCATGTTAAAGGGCAATAACATAAGGCAGTATGCAGCTGAAGATTACATAAAATAAGTAATAGCACTAAAGAGCAATACTCTGCATGTAAAAAATGAAGCATGTAGGCAGCTAAAAATTAGAAGGAAAGAATTAAATGGAATAAAAACATGACCAAGAAATGGAAAAAATCAATTTCAGGCATATTTGGGGTCAGATTTGACTTTAAGTTGTCGCTTAACTTCAAAATCAAACCCACTTTTATAAACAACTTCGGAAGCTTAATAACATCATCACACTTCAACAATACATCCCATACCAGGGAGAGATCAACACAAGAAACAAATCCCAACAGCAAATACAGAAGTTCTACTAAAACAACCATTGGAACGAAACATCTGAAACTGCACAAGGTAACCCTGATAACCTCTGTAATCTGTAGTAGAATAATATAATCACAACAAATCTCATAAGAAAACCTCAACAATAAAATATCAACCCCTTGCAATTATCCTAATGGGAAAGTAACTTCCATATAATGGGAACATCAAATTTGGTGAATAATAGCCTCAAAAAAGGGCAAAAATATAAGATCCAGGGAATGATAGTACCAATAACATGATAGAATATCCAATTTAGTGAATGATATCGCTAATAATATGATAGAATAGCAAACCTGGTGAATGATAATACCAATATTGTGATAGAATATCAGATCTGGCAAATAACAATGCCAATAATACGACAGAATACCGGATATGGCGATTGCTAACAAATTCAAAAATCACAACGATCCCAAACATTCATGACACCAACCTCTAAGATTTGAGTTATTGAAGCTAGAACAGAGGATGATGCATTGAACTCTAGCAAGAGCTAACAACTTTTTGTTCAGGTTCTCACAGACGGCGCCAATTTGATGGTATTCCTTTTTTCGGCACGCTCCTAACTATAAATCTCTGCTTACTACTACTCATAAAATTCCACATATATGCATAACAACACCATTGACCTTACATAAATATCACTAATCGTTACTATAATAACTCATAAATAAACTATAACAAACACATCTATTCTTTACTTGCTATCTTATTAATTAACTATAAAAATTTTGTCAACCTTCATCTTTTTCTATAATTATCGCAACTTTAAAAATCTACACTTATGCTGATGTATAATGGATCGGCTTCCTGGCGCGACCCCTTCGATGCTCAAGTCGGTATCCATCGAAGGAATAAAAAGAGTACAGTAAAAGATAAGGAAGTAAAGGAAAGCAGCTTAAGGAAGGAGAAGAGTTATCTCCCCATATCAGAAACTTCATCTCTTGCTTCCTGATTTCCACCCCTTTATATAGGAGTAGCCACTGCCTTTCTCTCCACTATAATTGACTATAATTCCCTTTGAGATATTAAGAAATAACTGTTATACATAATGAGGAAGAAATTGGTAATCGGGCGATTGAAAAAGTCTGAGTATGAGGTTTGTAATGAGGTCAGTCAGGAAATACATAGGTCAGTCGAGAATTACATAGATAGTTCTAGAATTATATAGGTCAGTCGAGAATTACATAGATAGCTCTGGAATTACATAGGTCAGTCGGGAATTACACTGGGTGCTTTGGAAATACACTGGGTGGTCTGAAAATACACTAGGTACTCTGGAAATACACTAGGTGGTTTTAAACACACTGGGCACTCTGAAAATACACTGTGTGGTTTGGAAATACACTGGGCAGTATAGAAACACACTGGGTACCCTGTAAATACACTGGGTAGTCTGGAAACACATTGGGTGGTTTGGAAATACACTGGGTGATCTGGAAATACACTGGGTGGTCTGGAAATACATTGGGTACTCTGGAAATATACTGGGTGGTCTGGAAACACACTAGGTGGCCTGGAAATAAACTGGGTGGTCTGGAAACACACACAAGCTGCTCAGGATTATGCCTTGTGATCGGGAATAAGCCTTATGCTCTACTAGAACTCCTAGGTACCATCATAAGTATCTCCTTTGAGTCAAACTAAAGAGTGAAGTCAAATGAAGTTTGATAAGTATATAAAGAGAATTATGTTGGGGATCGTTGACCGCTAGAAAGGGGGGGGGTGAATAGCGTGTGCTAGTACCGATGATGGAATTCGGTCGTGATTGCATCTATAATTTTTGTTAGTGCAGCGTAAACAAAGATAATAAAGCAATTACTAAAACACAAGCACACGAACACATGGATGTAACGTGGTTGGGAACTGAACGGTTCCTACTTCACGGATCGAGCTCTAAAGAGCTCTAGCGATGCCAATGCAATCACTAATCACAAATACTCCTTCTTGACACAAATCGGAGGCGGAGAAACCTCGTACAAATGTTCTTACAACAATAAGAAATGAATACAAGCAAAATACAAGAGAGAAATACAATGTAAGTAAAGAAAACCACTTTACAAGAGTTTTTGATTTGCTTGCTTTTGGTTGCCTTGAACTAGCCTTGAAGGACTGGAAAAGCACCAACTATTCCCCTTCAAATCGCCCAAGAAAAACCTTGTTTTGAGACTTCCACGAACAGCTGCTTTTATCCTCCATCGGGCAAGATTTCCGCCTGGCAGTCGACTGCCATAAGGCCCCAGTCGACTGCCAACACTGTAGCTATGAGACAACGGCTTAATCCACGTTGGAAAAGTTCCAACGGGACTCTCACCAGTCGACTGCCAACATTGGCAGTCGACTGCCAGCCCCGTAGTCGACTGCCCAGTCGGCTATGGAGCATTCTGTGCTCACGACTCAATTGGCAGTCGACTGCCATCCATGGCAGTCGACTGCCAAGGCAATTTCAGCCCTAAATGTCAGTCGAGCTCTAGACAACTCAAGGCAGTCGAACCGGTCATAATGCTAGTCGACTGTCAACCTCAAACATGAGGTTTAAACCCAAGTATGGTGCCCCCATACTTGCTAGACCACCCTTAGCCTAGACCTAAGCCTTCTAGCCACCTCCATCAGCCTCACGCCTCTCGGATCCCTCCAAGTCATCCATGACTTGTTCATCCATCGCGCTAGCCTCCAGGTGCTTCCATCGGCTATTGTCACGCTAACGATGTCTACACTGCCAAGGCACATTGGACTTACACCGCCAAGACTCCGCTTGGACTTTACGCCACCAACCGTTGGACTTATGCTGCTAAGACTTCACCCTTGAACTTTACGTCGCCAATATCAATCCCCTTGGACTTCTCAAATGCCAAGACTCAAGCTTGGACTTTCCCTTGCCAACCCATGTTGGACTTTCCATGCCAAGACCCATGCTTGGACTCTTTCTTGCCAACCCATGTTGGACTTTCCATTTGCCAAGACCCATGTTTGGACTTTCCATTGGCCAAGACCCATGCTTGGACTTCCCATGCCAAGTACTCAATACTTGGACTTTCCCAATAACCACATGGTCAACCCTAGTCAACCATTAAAGTCTCCCTCGAGTCAAACTCGAGTCCGGTCAATCATGACCCGGGTCGATTGCTCCAACAATCTCCCCAACATATTAACCGACATTAATGTCAAACATCAATGTAAACTCACTTTGTTAAACATCCTATGTCAAATATCAAAACATCACTCGAGTCAAACTCGAGTCTGGTCAATCATGACCTGGGCTGATTGCACCAACAATCTCCCCCTTTTTGATGTTTGACAAAACAAACCTTGAGTTAGGCCCCTAACTCAAATTCCCTTACCAATTTTCCAAATTGGTAATTTAACCTTCTCCCCCTTTTTGACATACATCAAAAAGGTTTTCTCTCCAAGGAAGTCAATGTCTCATGTCCCAATGAGATCTTACAATCTCCCCCTTTGTCCACTAATATCTAGGATGCCTATAATCTTTCTAGTGATAAGTCTCATATCACCCAAGAGAGGCAATCCTATACTCTCTCCCAATTTCCAAAATGGGTTTCTCAAAATCCCATCAATTTTCCCAATTGATAACATTCTTCCCATAACTTCTCTCCTTCAAGAAGAAAAACACATCCATCATCCCAAGATGGATAACTCCCCCTAAAGGCTTGCTCCCCCTTGACAATTGCACCAACAATGTCCTTGGGAAGTCCCTAAGCCTATAGGAACTCTAAACCATCAAAATTAAGGTTCAAAGTTCAACATAGAACTTTCACTCACCTTAAGATTGATACAAACCCTAAAAACTCTCCTAATCCATATCCAATGGATTTTCACCCTTTATAATGCTTCCCAAAGCATATCCTAGGGTTAGGAGTGGTTAGGAAACCTTACCATAGCTGAAATCAGGCTAAACAAACCTTGTTAACCCGAAATCAGACCTGACAGTCGACTCCTAATAGTAATCAGTCGAACTGCCCTTCATCAGTCGACTGCCATCAGGCGACAGTCGACTGATAACTGAAATTCTCAAATTTTAACTATCAAAATCGAATTTTGAAAAAACATAAGTAATTCTACGCATTTTGAAAATTCATGAAAATTCATACGTACATTACTTATAAGCAATACAATTGGTGAAAAATATTTTAAAATTATTTTACCCATAAAATAGTGAGTTTGATAAAAAAACTCAAAACTATTGAAATTTTCAATGTTTTTGCCCTATTTTGTATCAACTCTATCAATGGTGATTGCTATCAAAAGATAGACTTCACCAAGGTTTTTCAAAATGTTTTTAAAACGTTTTCAAAAACTTATTTTGGATCATATTCCTTGGGCTCTATGTACATGACTTGTACACATGCTCTCCCAATGATCCACCAATCATATAAGATGAGTTTTGATTCATCTAGATGCAAAAACTATGCATCTTGAACTTAACTCATATCCTAGCATCTCACACGTATTTAGGGTGTATAAACACACATACATGTCAATTGGATGTGAGATGTGGGTTTTGGTTCATTTAATCTAGGGTTTCATGCATTTTCTAAGGCAACCCTACTTGATTCCCTTATGAATGGGATTCCAAGTCATGCCATAGTCCTTAAATCAATTTTCAGTCAAGTTAATGCATGAAATGATCATGGCATAATGATAGCAAAATAAAAACATGTCCAATGATCATGATGTCATGACATATGATATAAAACTTAAACTCATGACATTCAATCCTAAAAACATGATCATGACATATAAATGCTAGAAATAAATATGATGTCATGACATGTTATATGGCAAATCAAGGCATGACAAATAAAAAGTATAGGTATAATAATACCTAAATTTTAATATTAATTGTCTTTTGAGATAATTAAGTATATTTTTTCCATATTCCTATTAATCTCCCTAGTGTGCCAAAAACCCAAAATGGCACACTAAGACTCTAAACTCTAAGTTGTGCCAATTTGATTGATTTATCAAACTTCATAATTAATATTGGCACATCCTAAAAACCTTTAGGATTCAAATCAAACCACATTCCCAAGGTAACCATAACCTTGAAAATGACCTAAAGTGCCACCTTTACCATGGTTAGGTTAACTACCCTTCCATTTAAAGTTGGTACACCCTAACCCATTTAGCGTGAATCTATCACGCTCTCAGGAACCCAAAACCTATTTGAGCTCCTAGGGTTAATTAGGTATTCCTTAGGGATAACCTCCCTAGATACCTTCCTAATGACCCTCCTAGGCTTGGTAGCCTTGGTCATTTGGGTCTTACCTAGGTTGACTCTAGGGGGAACTCCCCTTGCAACCTTCTTAGTGGCTATCCTAGGTTTCCTTGAAACCCTAGCCACTAGGCACACACCTTGGTCAACCTTAGGGATGACTTCCCTATTGACCTTGGTCTTCCTAGACCTAGATTTAGTTCCATAGTCAAATGGAACATTGTGATAGGTTTCCTTGGGCTTAGGTTTTCCCTTGGATGAATTTAGTTTCCTAGGTCTTGATTTTTGACCATTTGACCCTAGGCTTTGACTTCTAGACCCTAAATGATGACCTCTTGACCCTTGAAATTGATTTTGCATTTTTGCAAGGGTCTTCTCCATCTTTTCAAGCCTTGACCTCAAGACTTGATTTTACTTTTCTAATTGCCCAATTTTTGAATTTTGATCTAATCTTTGGGCATTGTTTTTCCTAGGCATATGCCTAGTCCATTTAGGGTTGAGACCTAGATGCTCTTGTACCTTTCTAATGGTTTTCCTAGGTAAGATTTATCTAGAATTGTTTGACCTAGGGTTGTCCTTAGGTAAAATATTTCTAGGGACATTAGTCCCAAATTTCTCCTTCTTCCTAAGGTTGACTTTCTTAGCTCCTAAACAAAAGTCCCTATTCCTAGCATGCTCTTTATGATAAATTGCAAGAGAATTAAAATTTCTATCATGATTTTTGACATTTAAACTAGAAGATGCATTACTAAAATATACCTTAGGGTTAGCCTTAGCTCCCCCTACTTGTGATGCTTCTTCTTGGGTCTTTTTGCTCCCCCTAGGGCATTGGCTTCTATAGTGCCCCTTTTGATGGCACTTGAAGCATACTACGTGCTCCTTGTTTTTGATGGTTAGGGGACTGACTTCCTTTGATTTTTCTTGACTTTTAGGTGTCGGAAGAGTCTTCTTAACCTTCTTTGGACACTTGCTCTTGTAGTGCCCATACTCCCTACACTCAAAACACATTATATGGATTTTATTTGAAATTAGAGTGTTTGAGTTACCTAGGTTAACGGAGACCGGAATTGGATTTTGGGCTTCTTCATCTTGACCGGATGTCGAAGCTTCTTTTTGGTATTGCTCCGGTGTTGAGGATGGTCTCTCCTCCTCAATCCTAGAAGTGGATGCTTCTTCCACTTCTTTCACCTTTTCCGATTCGGATGTTGATTCCCTATCAACCTTCGAATCCTCAAGCTCTTTAGATGATGATGTACTTGCTTGAGCTTGAGAAGGTGAGCACTCCTCTTCTTCTTCTTCTTCTTCTTCTTGGATTGATGATGAATTTTCATGAATCTTGGCCAAATCGCTCCATAGCTCCTTGGCATCCATGCACTCACCTAGGCTACACAAGAAGTCATTAGGAATTAAATCAAAAATGAAATTGATTACCTTCTTATTTTTCTCAAATCTTTGGAGTTGATCTTCACTCCATTTCTTCTTCTTGAGGAAGCCACCCTTTGGTCCTTTTGGATATTCGAATCCTTCCATTAACATGGACCATTCCTCAAAATCCTTCATCATAAAAAAATCTTCATTTCTTTTCTTCCAAGAATTGAAGCCTTCTCGTCCATAGAAAGCATATGGGACCGGCGTGTTGATATCTCATCCTAGTTGTTCTTGGACTTCCATCTTTACCCTCTAGCATTCTCCCTTAGTTGTTAAACTTCAAGAGCGGCCTCGCTCTGATACCACTTGTTGGGGATCGTTGACCGCTAGAGGGGGGTGAATAGCGCATGCTAGTACCGATGATGGAATTCGATCGTGATTGCGTCTACAATTTTCGTTAGCGCAGTGGAAACAAAGATAATAAAGCAATAACGAAAACACAAGCACACGAACACACGGATGTAACGTGGTTTGGAACCGAATGGTTCCTACTCCATGGATCGAGCTCTAAAGAGCTCTAGCGATGCCAATGCAATCACTAATCACAAATACTCCTTCTCGACACAAATCGGAGGCGGAGAAACCTCGTACAAACGTTCTTAAAACAATAAGAAATGAATACAAGCAAAATACAAGAGAGAAATACAATGTAAGTAAAGAAAACTACTTTACAAGAGCTTTTGATTTGCTTGCTTTTGGTTGCCGTGAACTAGCCTTGAAGGACTGGAAAAGCACCAACTATTCCCCTTCAAATCGCCCAAGAAAAACCTTGTTTTGAGCATTCCATGAACAACTGCTTTTATCCTCCATCGGACTGGATTTTTGCCTAGCAGTCGACTGCCATAAGGCCCCAGTCGATTGCCAACACTGTAGCTGTGAGACAACGGCTCAATCCACGTTGAAAAGTTCCCGATCGCCAACATTGGCGCGCCGATCGCAAATTTCGTAGTCGAGCCCGGTTGGCTACGGAGCATTATGCTCATGACTCAACTAGCGATCGCCATCCATGGCAGCGATCGCAGCAATAATCGCTTCCAATGAGCAGTTGACTGCCAAGGCAATTTCAGCCCTAAATGGCAGTCGAGCTCTAGTCGACTCAAGGCAGTCGAACCGTCCATAATGCCAGTCGACTGCCAACCTCAAACATGAGGTTTAAACCCAAGTATGGTACCCACATACTTGTTAGACCACCCTTAGCCTAGACCTAAGCCTTCTAGCCACCTCCATCAGCCTCACGCCTCTCGGATCCCTCCAAGTCATCCATGACTTGTTCATCCATCGCGCTAGCCTCAAGGTGCTTCCATCGGCTATTGTCACACTAACGGTGTCTACACCGCCAAGGCACATTGGACTTATGCCGCCAAGACTCCGCTTGGACTTTACGTCGCCAACCATTGGACTTATGCTGCCAAGACTTCACCCTTGGACTTTACGCCGCCAATATCAATCCCCATGGACTTCTCAAATGCCAAGACTCAAGCTTGGACTTTCCCTTGCCAACCCATGTTGGACTTTCCATGCCAAGACCCATGCTTGGACTCTTTCTTGCCAACCCATGTTGGACTTTCCATTTTCCAAGACCCATGCTTGGACTTTCCATTTTCCAAGACCCATGCTTGGACTTCCCATGCCAAGTACTCAATACTTGGACTTTCCCAATAACCACATGGTCAACCCTAGTCAACCATTAAAGTCTCCCTCGAGTCAAACTCGAGTCTGGTCAATCATGACCCGGGTCGATTGCTCCAACAATCTCCCCAACATGTTAACCGACATTAATGTCAAACATCAACGTCAACTCACTTTGTTAAACATACTATGTCAAACATACTATGTCAAACATCCTATGTCAAACATCAAAACATCACTCGAGTCAAACTCGAGTCTGGTCAATCGTGACCTGGGCCGATTGCACCAACAAATTACTTCACTCAGCTTAGAAAGAAAGTGCTCGGGAGATGCATACACTGCTATGCCAACCATGCTTCAGAATACAAGTACTCTACTTGCCCCTACTCTGCTTGGGCATTACATATATTGCTCGGGAATGATACTAACTTCTCGAGAAATACTGCTATGACATCACAACACTTTGAAAAACACTTCTACTGGCCCCTACTATGCTCAGCGATCACACATACTGCTCAGAAATGATACTAATTGCTCGGGAAATACTGCTATGCCATAACAACACTTTGAAAAATACTTCTATTGGCCTCTATTCTTCTCGGGCGTCACACATACTGCTCAGGAATGACACTAACAGCTCGGGAAATACTGCTCTGTTATCACAATACTTCAAAAAACACTTCTACTAGCCCCTACTCTACTCGATCGTCACACATACTGCACGTAAATGATACTAACTGCTCAGGAAATACTGCTATGCCATCACAACACTTCGTAAAACACTTCTACTGGCCCCTATTCTGCTCGTCCATCACACATACTGCTCGGGAATGATACTAACTGCTTGGGAAATACTGCTCTGCCATCACAATACTTTGGAAAACACTTCTACTAGCTCCTACTCTGCTCGACCGTCACACATACTGCTCGGGAAGTGCTCATACTGCTCAGAAAATATATAGACCACTTTGCCAATGCCATACTTAGTCGCTGAACAATGCTACACTATTCTTCTTTTTCTAAGATTGGGGATCCCATACACTGCTCGACAATCACTCAAACTACTCGAGAAATGAACATACTGCTCGGGAAAACTTCACTCGACTTCGCTCTTCAATTTTAGTAAAGAGGGGGAACTTATGATGGGTGTGGGGTCTTTTTCAGCTAAGGCAGAGAAATTTTTTGGTTGTAAACACTTGTAAAACTTCACTCGACTTCGCTCTTCAGTTTTACTAAAGAGGGGGAACTTATGATGGGTGTGGGGTCTTTTTCGGCTAAGGCAGAGAAATTTTTTTGTTGTAAACACTTGTAAAACTTCACTCGACTTTGCTCTTCAGTTTGACTCGAAGGGAAGACTTATGATGGTACCTAGGAGTTTTGGTAGAGCATAAGGCTTATTCCCGATCACAAGGCTTATTCCTGAGCAGCTTGTGTGTGTTTCTAGACCACCCAGTGTGTTTCCAGACCACCCAGTGTGTTTCCAGACCACCCAGTGTGTTTCCAGACCACCCAGTGTGTTTCCAGAGTACCCAATGTATTTCCAGACCACTCAATGTATTTTCAGACCACCTAGTGTGTTTCCAAACTACCTAGTGTATTTCCAGAGTACCCAGTGTGTTTCTAGACCACCCAGTGTATTTACAAACCACCTAGTGTATTTTCAGAGTGCCCAGTGTGTTTCTAGACCACCCAGTGTATTTCTAGAGTACCCAGTGTATTTTCAGACCACCCAGTGTATATCCAGAGCACCTAGTGTAATTAATGACTAACCTATGTAATTCTAGAGTTGTCTATGTAATTCTTGACTGACATATGTAATTCCAGAGTTATCTATGTAATTTCTGACTGACCTATGTATTTCTTGACTGACCTCATTATAGACCTCGTCCTTATACTTTCTCAATCGCCTGATTACCAATTTCTTCTTCATTTTGTATAACGATTATTTCTTAATATCTCAAAGGGCATTATAGTCAATTAAGGTGGAGAGAAAAGTGGTGGCTACTCCTATATAAAGGGGTGGAAATGAGGAAGCAGGTGATGGAGTTTCTGGATATGGTATGGGGAGATAACTCTTCTCCTTCCTTAAGCTACTTTCCTTTACTTCTTTATCTTGTACTGTACTCTTTTTATTCCTTCGATGGATACTGACTTGAGCATTGGAGGGGTTGTGCTGGGAAGCTGGCCCATCCCTAATCGCTCACTTCTATCACAAATCAAGATCCTTGGGAACATCTTCATAGATCTTACAGATATCTCCTCTTCTCAACAAAGGAGGAGGAGGAATCTGAGCTTGCTTGAAAAAGGAACACCATCAGTACACATACTACAAATACACAAAACATAACGAGATAGAGTTGAACAAATTAATTTTCAGTAATACAGTCGAATTTCTAGTTGTCAATTGACTGTTTCAGACAAATAGTCAATTGAAATTACTATAGCAACATACAAAAAGTTTCTGGGCTGACTTGGAAGTTGACTATTCAGGATTTACAAGTAACAGTCGAAATTTTTAAAAGGCCCGTCTGCCTCCGTCAAAATCCATTGCCTGCTTTCATTTTGATCTTTTCTGGCAATCTTCCTCTCCGATTCTATTAACCCTGCTTTGTCGCATTTGCTTTGATAACAAGCTTTTAACAACTCCTCACTAGAATATGGCTCTAAAGTAATGAAACTCAAACTGTAAACCTAGTTGTTTCTTTGTATTCTCATGATTCTCACTATCTAACCAAATTTTTGGTGCATTCATGTCTTTTGCATTCAATTGCATTCATTTTAGATAAAATTGTAGGATGGTAGAGTCTAGTGAAGGATCCTCTAGGAATCGAACATCCTCTAATTCTAGATTTCCGAGTGATGATCATCGTCACTCGTTTCAATCCCGAACATTTAAACTTATATCAACCCGTTACTTAGATGAGTCAGATGGTCAAACATATCAAGTTGCTAAATGTGATCTAGATTTTATTCTGAAAATCCTATAAGAATTTTTGTAGTGTTGACCATCTACCTATACCTTTGTTTTTTATCCGTCATTAGATGAGTCACTTCCTATCTCCTTTGACCATATCACGATAAATCATATTCACGAGCATTTCTTTCACCAATCATGTCATGAAAGTCAAAATTTATTTTCTATTAATGACTTATCTGCTCTCGACAATGTTCTATTAAGGTTATTATTGGATGTATTTTACCTATAGTCACTTGGGGTCTATCTATGATTCGACCTCATCATTTGTTCATGATGTATGCATTTAGTGTTGGAACTTCGGTGAGCCAGAGAAAGGGGGGGGGTGAATGGCGTGTAGATGAAATTTGATCACGTGCTTACTATAATTGTTAGTGTACGTAGCGGAATACAAAATGATAGAAACAAATACACAATAACAAGCACACACACACGATATAACGTGGTTCGAAATCTTAGAGTTCCTACTCGACGGATTGAGCTCGAATGAGCTCTAGTGATGCATACACCATCACTAATCAATAACACTCCTTCTTGGTGACACACCGGAGGTGGAGAAATCTCTTACAAGTGATTACAAAAGTAATACAATGAATTACAAGCAAATACAAATACAATAATGAAATGCAAGTAAAGAAAACTTTACAACAATGGCTTTGAATGCTTGTTTGGTTGATCACTTGAGCCGCACTTAAAGACCCTGACTTGCACCAGCAAATCGCCTAAGAAATCGCTAAAAAAATCCTCCCCTTTATGCTCCTTTTAAAGTAGCAACTCGGGCTAATTTTTGCCTAGCAGTCGACTGCCAACAGTGTCATTGTCTCACAATGACTTAATCCATGTCGGCATTCAAACAAATGGATACACTGGCAGTCGACTGCCAATTACCAATAGTTGACTGCTCATACCCATAGTCGACTACTCATTCAGTTACCGAAAGTTCTGCCTCACGACCAAACCTAGCAGCAGTCGATTGCCCTCCATGGAAGTCGACTGCTCAAGGCCAGTCGACTGCCCAATGCTGGTAGTCGACTGCCAAGGCCATTTGCCCGTAGTTGAATGCTAGTCGACTCTCGACAATCGACTGATCATAATCCCAGTCGACTGCTTAGTGTCGACTCGGTTGTTAAGTGTCAAACACTTGACCAGTTGACTGGTCCATAACCCCAATCGACTGCTACACCTCAACCATGAGGTTTACCCCAAGTATGATGCCCTCTTACTTGCTAGACCACCCTTAGCCTAGACCTAAGCCTTCTAGACACCTCCATCAGCCTCATGCCTATCGGATCCCTCCAATTCATCCATGACTTGTTCATCCATACACTAGCCTTCAGGTGCTTCCATCAGCTATTGTCATGCTAAGTTGGTGTACACCGCTAAGGCACATTGATCTTCCGCTGCCAAGACACACGCTTGGATTTTAAGATGTCAACCATTGGACTTATGCTGCCAAGACTCCACTCTTGGACTTTACGCCACCAATATCAACCCTTGGACTTTGCTTACCAATCCATGTTAGAATTTCCAATTGCCAAGACTCAAGCTTGGACTTTCCCTTGCCAAGACCCATGCTTGGACTTTCCATGCCAAGTACTCAAGACTTGGACTTTACCATTGCCAAGACCCATTCTTGGACTTTCCATGCCAAGTGTCCCACTTGGACTTTTCCTTCATATGGTCAACCCCATGCCAACCATATAGTCAACCAATTATCAAACAATGGTCAACTCATCTTCTAACATCAAAACACAACTCGAGTCAAACTCGAGTCTAGTAAATCATGACCTGGGTCGATTACACCAACATTTAGTCATCAGTTAGATGTCAATGTTGCATTAAATATTTTCCATTGCATAGTTTATTCGTGTCCTCTATCCAAGGCAAGATTCATATACCTCTAGGCAATGTAGTCACTACATGGCTTGCATCCATGGGCATCAATGTTTCCATGGCTAAAGCAAAACAAATGATAGAAAAATATGATCGTATCACCTTGAGGAACTTTTCATTGGTGGGCATGACTAAAGGTTTTATGAGGAGCGTCAGGCAGCTAAGGAAGCTGAGGAGGAAGTCATTCCCATGTTACCCAATCCGTCACACATAGGTCTTTTCAATCATTTCATGCATCTAGAGTCTCAGTTCAAGGAGCTTCATGAGACCATAGATACATGCTTTGAGGAGCTTAGTCTCAAGCGTTCCTTAATTGTTCACTAGATTACTCAGATAGATTCTTGCCTTCAGACATTCGAGCAGCGTTAGATCAAGATGTATGACATGATGCATGCCTGGACTCAGAGTCTGCAACCTCCACCTCCTCCACCACCTCCAACCGACGATGCTGATGACTAGTAGCTCAGTCTTCAGTCATGTGCTTTTATTTCTTTGCTTGTTGTAGTGTAGAATAATTTTTTCTACAATTTGCATGAATGACTTTTGTTGGCTAAATGATATGCTATGTTTGTTTGTCATGAGATATTTTGTTATAGGTGTGACATATATGTTTTTGCCTTTTATATGGATGGTTTTGATGAATGAATGAAATGTTAGGGCAATCAACTCATGTATGATGTAGTTTTGATGTATGTGGCAAACAGTTTAAGTTAGGTTGTTTATGTTGATTTGATATGTATGTTTAAGTTGTGCAGGACTTAGTAAATCACACATGAGTTAGCTTGATGATTGCATTGGTGGGTTCACCATCTCATAGCTCAGGTCCTTGAGTTGGTGAAGGATGACATTGCGGAAGCTGTACGCTTGGTGCATCCGAGGGACTGCTGGATGAGGAGCATTGGAGTGAAGCTAAAGGAAGCAGACTTCAGGGTGAGACACGAAGGATGACATTGTGAAAGTTGTGTGCTTGGTGCATCCGAGGGGTGTGACCAGACGAAGAGAGCTTCGGTGAGGGACTCCAAGGGAGATGAGAGATTGAGTGATTGTAATGGTAGCTCATAGGTGAACTTCGTCGAATGGCTAAGTCAAGTGTCGGATGCTTAAACTTAAGTTTGAGTTTACCCGACCGTCGAATGCTCAAACAAGTGTTTTGTTTGAGGTTTACCCGACACTAGTCGACTGCTTTGAGTAGATGGCACTCGACTAGTGTTAGTGTTACGAGCGATGGTAGTTTGCCGAGGATGGCGGTCAATCTACCGCCATCGATTGACTACCAAGGGACATCAGTCGACTGATGGAGGTGGTCGTGGGCACAGAACCTTCTATAGCTAATTGATCAGTTGACTACGTAGGCATCAGTCGACTGCTGATAGCAGCAGTCGACTACCAAGCCTACCGTTGGACTACAACGGTCGTAATTTGACATGGTCAGAGGTTGTTGGAATAACGATAGTCGGCTGGTGACATGCAATAGTCGACTGTCACCTGCCCAACGGGAAGAAACCCTTCTTCTCTATAAAAAGAAGGGTTGGGGGCTTTTGGGAGGCTAATGCTTCACTCATAATCATACTCCCAAGTGCACTAAACATTTTCTACTCCTCTTACTTGTTCTTATCTCAATTCTATGGTAAGAGGGAGAGATTGTGTAAGAAGGTTTACCTCCACCTTGTTTAAGCTAAAGGAGAGATTAGTGGATTGGTTTGAGGGAGTGATTCGCCTTATGAATCACCCATGGATTAGCGGCAAGGGCTGTGAACCATGTTATATCTCGGCGTTAGCATTTGCATCCTTTACTTCTTGCTTTGTCTTAATTGTTTATTTGTTTAGCAAATATTTCGCTGCGCTAATCACTTTCGTAGACAATTAAGTGAACGATTTCCATCGACGCCCATCTAGGCTATTCAAACCCATTCTAGCCGGGCTATGATCCTCCAACAAGTGGTATCAGAGCGAGGAGATTGTCACCGGACTCACCGCCACAACAATCAACAAAATGGCTAGCTCGAACATTCATCCACCCAAATTCGAAGGCGACTTCTCTTGGTGGAAGAAGAGAATGGAGGTATTCTTTGAAACCGATTTCGATATCATGCTTATTATGAAAAATGGTTTTGAGATGTCTAGGGATGAAGAAGGAAGGGTATTAGAGAAATTGAGATGGACTAAGAAGCAAAGGGAGGAGCACCTTGCAAATTCAAAGGCCAAGCATCATCTATTCAACGTGCTTCCTCAACAAGAGATTAATAGGATCAGAGAGTGCTCAAGCACTAAAGAAATATGGGAGAAGCTAGTGGAGCTTCATGAAGGCACCTCCGAAGCCAAGCTTGCAAGACGAGACCTTCTCCGATCACAATTAAGCAACATCAAGCTACAAAAAAAAAGAAAAGGTACTATCTTTGCATTCTAGGTTTAAGGAAATAATCACTGGTTTATCAAGTATAGGGGAGAAGCTCTCCAACTGGGACATGGTAATGAAGGCAATAGATGCATTCCCCCAGTCATCCAAATGGAGCTCCATGGTAGACTCCTTCTATATTTCAAAGAATCTAGAGGTAAGTACTCTAGAAGAATTTTTCTCCACCATGGAAATACATGAAACTAGGCTTGAAGGTATAATAGAAGATCCAATCAAGGAGATTTGTGCTAGTGGCTGACAAAGGAAAGAAGAAGAAGAAGACTCCACCCTTCTCATCCAATGAAGAATCTTCCTCCTCCATGAATAGCAATGAAGAAGCTTATATGGTAAGGAAGGTAAAGCGTTCTTTAAAGAATTTTAAGTTTAACAAATCTCATGATAGGAGAAGGAGGAAGATTATATGCTACAATTGCGAAGGAGAGGGACATATGAGGGATGAATGCCCTCTCTTGAACAAGAGCAAGGATGAAAGGAAGAAGAGTGACAAGAAGAAGGAAGGGAAGAAGAAGGAAGAGAAGAAATCGAAAGATAAAGGAAAGGGCAAAATGCAAAACTTGAAGGCCACATGGGATGATCCATCATCATCGAAGGAAGAAGGATTCACAAGCCTCGCACTAATGGGGATAGATGACTTGGACTCCACCTCCTCCGAAAGAGAAGAAGCAAGTACAAGTGAGGAGGAGAGCTCAAGTGTAGGGGGAGCATCCTCATCGGATTTGGGATAAGAAGATTGGGTAAGTGAGGTAACAAATCTCCCTCCCAAAAAGGTTATTTCAATGATTTCTAGTTTAACTAGGGATTTATTTAGGGCTAAAAAGACAAACAAATGCATGCAAAATGAAATTAATGATCTAGAAGAAAAATTGAAAAATTCATGCTCACATGATAATGCTATTTCTTCTAGTAGTAATGATGCATGTATTGAAGAGAATAAGACCTTAAGGGAAAAGGTAGATTATTTAACTAAGGCCCTAGAGAAATTCACAATTGGCTCTAATACCCTAAACATGATCATTGGGAGCCAAAGGTCAAGCTTAAATAAGAAAGGCCTAGGTTACAAGGGAACCAAAAATGAAAAGGTTTACCATTGTTTAATAGCTAGAGGACAATCAAAGACAACAATGGTAGCAGGAAATGGATCCCAAAGGAGTACTTGGTGAACCCTATTGGAAAGAATCTATATTGGGTTCCCAAGTCAATCATCAAGGGTTAGAGAAACCTAGGATAGTCAACCATACTTGAATATTTTTCATATCATATTATGTGGTTGACTTATTATGAGCATGGTGAATGATTTGGGTAATTAATGTTTAAATCATGATTTGTGATACTTGATTTTATACTTGATACATGATCATGATGTGTAGTTATATGATATACTTGTTTTATGATCATGATGGGTGTTTTTGATAATACTTAACCATGGGTAGAATTGCATGAAATTTTGGTTAAGTATAATTACCTTTAGTTACATCTCACATTCACCGTAAGGCTAACTTGATTGATAATATAGCAATGAGTGAGATGATAGGTTGATACAAATGACTCACTTATGCTTATGACATTTTTGATGGGTCATTAGGTGTATCATGATATAGTAATCATAGACCAACTATGGGGAAAGCAAATGTTTAATCAATGGACATATTGCCCATAGATCATAGTTGGATATTTTAAATATTTTAAAACTATTTCTTATTTTATAAACTATGAGTTTATATTTTAAAACAACTCAAGGCAAAACTAGGTCTTGAAGTTGATAAAATTGAGACATTTTACAACTTTTGAGTTTTTGCCTAATTTTAAAAAATAGAATGAATTTTCTTTAAAAAAATCAATTTTCATTGATAAAGGAACTCATAAGAAATGTGTTCCCCAAATTTCATGACTTTTCAAATTTTTTTGGAATTTTTAGTGCATTTCTGAACTTGGGTTTGGAAATCAGAAAAGACTGAAATCAAGTGGCAGTCGACTAGTAGTCTGAACCAGTCGACTGATGGACTGTAAACATGAATAGTAACCTGATTTGTGTGGTTTTCAGTATGTTTTTGGTATTCTTCTTCCTTTAGACTTTGATGTCATGTTGTATAATATATGTTAGATGTTTTTGATGGTGTCAAAGGGGGAGAAATGTTGAGTTTAAGTTAATCATGCTAGGGGGAGAATTAGCATGTGTTAAGGGGGAGTTGCATGTATTAAGGGGGAGTGTTTGATACATATATTTTATTTACATGCTTATCTTCCTTATGTGTTTTTATGTTGTTTTACCTAACTTAAACATGTTGCCACACATCAAAAAGGGGGAGATTGTTAGGGCAATCAACCCATGTATGATGTGGTTTTAATGTGTGTGGAAAAGGGTTTAAGTTAGGTTGTTTATGTTGATTTGATATGTGTGTTTAAGTTGTGCAGGACTTAATAAATCACACATGAGTTAGCTTGATGATAGCATTGGTGGGTTCACCATCTCATGGCTTGGGTCCTTAGTCGGTGAAGGATGGCATTGAGGAAGTCGTGTGCTTGGTGCATCTGAGAGACCGCGCAGACGAGGAGCATTGGAGTGAAGCCAAAGGAAGTAGACTTAAGGGCGAGACGCGAAGGATGGCATTACGGAAGTCGTGTGCTTGGTGCATCCGAGGGGAGTGGCCAGACGAAGAAAGCTTTGGTGAGGGACTCCAAGGGAGATGAGAGATTGACCGATTGTAACTGTAGCTCATATGTGAACTTGGCTGAATGGCTAAGTCAAGTGTCGTATGCTCAAACTTAGGTTTGAGATTTACCCGACCATCGGATGCTTAAACAAGTATTTAGTTTGAGGTTTACCTAACACCAGTCGACTGCTATAGATAATAGTCGACTGCTCTGAGTCGATGGCACTCGGGTGTGTCTGCCCGTGAAGCCCGAAGAGGCGATAGTTATTCGCACCATCGATCGATCAAGGGACGTCAGTCGACTGATGGAGATGGTCGCGGGCATAGAACCTCTCGTAGCCGACTGATCAGTCGGCTACGCAGGCATCAGTCGACTACTGATAGCAACAGTCGAGTGCCAAGCCTACCGTTGGACTACAATGATCGTGATCTGACATGGTCAGAGGTCGTTGGAATGGCGACAGTCGACTAGTGACATGCAGCAGTCGACTGTCGCCTTCCCAACGGGAAGAAACCCTTCTTCTCTATAAAAAGAAGGGTTGGGGGATTTTGGGAGGCTAATGCTTCACTCATAATCATACTCCCAAGTGCCCTAAACATTTTCTACTCCTCTTACTTGTTCTTTTCTCAATTCTATTGTAAGAGGGAGAGATTGTGTAAGAAGGTTTACCTCCACCTTATTTAAGCTAAAGGAGAGATTAGTGGATTGGTTTGAGGGAGTGATTCGCCTTACGAATTGTCCGTGGATTAGTGGCAAGGGTCGTGAACCACGTTATATCTCGGCGTTAGCGTTTGCATCCTTTACTTCTTGCTTTGTCTTAATTGTTTATTTGTTTAGCAAATATTCCGCTGTGCTAATCACTTTCATAGACAATTAAGGGAACGATTTTCATCGACACCCATCTAGGCTATTCAACTCCTTTTCTAGTCGGGCCACGATCCTCTGACATGAAATGCATTGAATTTTTGACTAAATTATTTATCATTTTACATTTTATTGTTTGGTTATAAATTTGAGTATGTGTGATATATTGTTATTGGCATATCCTCATTGTGTAATGTACTATGAAAATTCATTTCTCTTGTCATGTTATGACATCATACGTCATGTAAGATGGCAATGCTTTTAAATTATACATATCAATATATGTCATAATCATATTCATGCATTTACTCAATTAAAATTAAGAAAAATTAGTATTATTTGGTATCCTATGAAAGATGATCAAATGGGAAATGACTAGATAGAAATGCATGATCCCTTAGCTTAGGGAAGAACCAATCTACATCTCACATAAATCATAGGATGACTTGTGTGTATGTATTGAGACATTTTAGACACAAGTGAGATGCTAGGATAATGAGTTAAGTCCAATGTGCTCATATATTGCATCAAATTAAACTTAAACTCTTTAAATGATATGAATAAGTCATGGGGAAGCTATTGTACAAGTCATGCACACTTTGCCCATAGATTATGATTGAAAATAGATTTTGAAAACACTTTTAAAATCACCTTGAAAAAATTTCGTGAAGTCTATCTATTGATAGGAATCACCATTGAAGATATTGTGAAAAAGTTGCTTAAAGTACATATTCAAGTTTTCAACTTTGTATCATTCTTTAAAAATAATGGGTATTTTCATAGAAAACTATTTTTCTCCCATGGTATTTGACATAAGTAATGTCTATATGAAATTTCAAGATTTTTTAAAAAATATAAAATTACTTATGTATTTTTATGGCAGTGTATATTCTGAACTTGGTACCATCTAAATCAGTGCCTTCTACTCCCACAAAATTGTGGACTGGGCGAAAGCCTAGTCTAAGACATATTCGGATTTGGGGGAGTCCAGCACATGTGCTGAAGGCAGATGTTGGTAAGTTGGAACCTCGTACAAAAGTGTGCATGTTCGTTGGCTATCCTAGAGGAACGAAAGGTGGTTTGTTTTATAGTCCTAGAGATCAGAGGGTGATCGTTAGCACGAACGCTAGATTTCTAGAGGAAGACTATGTGATGAACCACAAGCTCATGAGCAAGATTATTCTGGAGGAATTGAAAGGGGAAGTCACTTCTTCAGTACCACTGGTACAAGAGGATATACCACAAGTCACTGTAACGCATGCCACAGAGGATACATAGGTGATACCTCATCGGAGTGGGAGGGTTGTGAGACAGCCTGATAGATTCATGTTCTTGGGAGAATCTTCTAATTTGGTCCCTGGCGAACATGAACCTGATCTCTGGACATATGACGAGGTAATCTAAGATAAAAATGCGGTATCTTGGCAAAGTGCGATGAATGCTGAGATTGAATCTATGGATTCAAATCAGGTCTGGGAGCTAGTAGAACCACCCAATGGTGTAAAAACCATTGGATACAAGTGGATCTACAAAAGAAAGAGAGGAATAGACGGGAAGGTTGAGACGTTCAAAGCAAGGCTTGTTGCGAAGGGGCATACTCAGAAAGAGGGTATCGATTATAAGGAGACCTTTTCACCGATAGCCATGCTTAAGTCTATCCAGATTCTCTTATGCATTGCTGCTCATATGGATTATGAGGTATGGCAGATGGATGTCAAGATAGCTTTCCTTAATGGAAGTCTTGAGGAAAACATCTATATGAAGCAAGCATCTTGTGTGTAAGCTTAATCGGTCCATTTATGGATTGAAGCAAGCTTCGAGGTCTTAGAACATCCGCATTGATGAGGTAATCCAGTCTTATGGATTTATTCAAAGCCCGGATGAGTTTTGTGTATACAAGAGATGTGACGGAAACGTAGTGGTATTTCTTGTACTATACGTAGATGACATTTTGTTAATTGTCAACAATGTCAAGGTGTTATCGGACGTAAAGGTATGGTTGTCCAAATAGTTTGATATGAAGGACTTGAGAGAAGTGGGACACATCCTTGGGATCAAGGTTATTATGGATCGCAGGAAAAGGATGTTGTGCTTATCTCAAGCTTCATACATAGACACCATTATGGATCATTTTAGCATGCAAAACTCCAAGAAGGGTTTTCTACCTTTCATGCATGGAGTTCCTTTATCTAAGAAGATGTGTCCTAGAATATCTGAGGAGATAGAGGAGATGAAGGCGATTCCTTATGCTTCGTCAGTAGGAAGCCTCTTGTATGTGATGTTATGTACGAGACCGGATATCTACTTTGCCATCGACATGGTCAACAGATATCAGAGTAATCCAGGACAGGGACATTGGACTGCTGTAAATCATATATTGAAGTACCTGAGAAGGACTAGGGATTATATGCTAGTTTACCAGGCAGACCAAATACTCTCTATGGATTACACAGATTCTGACTTCCAATCAGATAGGGATAACAGTAAGTCTACCTCAGGTTTTGTGTTTACTTTGGGAGGTGGAGCCATTATATGGAGGAGTGTCAAGCAGAAATGCATGGCGGACTCCAGCATGGAAGCTGAGTATGTGGCAGCCTCTGAGGCAGCCAAAGAAGCTGTGTAGCTTAGGAACTTCTTGATGGACTTGAATGTGATTCATGGTTTGCCCAGAACTATCACAATTTATTGTGATAATAGTGGTGCAGTTGCAAACTCGAAGGAACCACGAGCCCATAAGGCAAGTAAACACATAGAGCGCAAGTACCACCTAATACGAGAAATCGTAAAGAGAGGAGAAGTTGTTGTGGCCAAGATTGCATCGGAGGATAACCTGGCAGATCCTTTCACTAAGGCCCTTCCAGCAAGAGCTTTTGATAGGCATGTGGAGGAAATGAGAATCAGATGTATGGTAGTTAGAAGACAACATAGTCTTTTAGTATAAGTGGGAGATTGTTGGGATGTATACTGAAAAGTCTATCTTTTGTATGAACATCTTTATTTTGAAATAAGAATAACATGATCATTGTTTGCATATTTATGGCTATGCATATTGTCTAATACATTACATTGTAGATAACATAGTGTGTAGTGTCACACGGGAGATCATGTTATCAATTCCTTGTAAAGTATAAGTAAAGACTCACAACCGAGATGGTTTTGGACAAACCATTGGAATGGTTGTAGTGTGATTTAGTATTGGTTTGTCTTGACCATAAAATTACACTAGTACACTTTGTGTGTATTGAGCAGGACCGACTTAGAGGTGATTCGATTTATTGCTGACTACATAATCGAATCGGACCTCAGATATTATGTTGTACATGCTCTTAATCCCGATATAATAATGGGCGAATATACTTAGTATTCATTTCTTTGATTTATCAATGGGCGAGATTTATAGAGTAAATCGATAGGTTCGGTAAGTTGGAAAATGATATTATTTATATGGTGTGTCGTTGATTATAGGAGGAAACCGTGTCCTATATATTAGGATGATGATGTCCCCTTGAGAAGCTCATAAGGTTCATCATGTAAACCCTACAGGTGGACTTGGTCCGGCATGATGATAAGGTTGAGTGGTACTACTCATGGAGTTAGATGTTGATTAATTAATTGTCAGTAAATTAATTAATCGACTTACATTCGAGATCTTAAACACGGAGAGATAAATGTACAAATAATATATGGATCCCATATTAACTTATGGGGGTTGGTGAGGTAGATCAATGATAATCCTCTAGTGGAATGGATTAATATTAATGGATCGGACTTTATGTGGGCTTGATCCATTGGGTGGCCAAGATCCAACTCCTCCTCATGGTCCCTATTGTAGCCTATTAAAACCTCATGGAGCCTAGATCCGATGATGGAAAATAAAACTCTAGATCCAACGGTAGAGATTAAATCTCTAGATCCGACGGTTGAGATTAAATCTCTAGATCCGACGGTTGAGATTAAATCCCTAGAACCGATGGTGGAGATTAAAACAAGGCTTATCCCTAACTTTATAAAAGGAGGCAAAGGGGTGGGAGGCAAACACAATTGAAGATGGATTAGGGTTGGGCGGCAAGGATCTTGAAGGCTAGGGTTTTGGAGTTTGCTTTGGGCGGCCACAAATAAGGAATTTATTTCCTTCTTCTTCTTCTTCCATTAGGTGGCCGGCGCCCATCTCTTTCTCCTCTCCCCTTGTCGGCATCCAAACCTCCTCCTTCCCTTCTCCTTGGCCGGTGGAAACAAGGCTTAGGGTCTTCCCTTGGAGCACTTGGCCAACATCCATCTTCTTCACCCAATCCTTCTTGGTCGGTGGCAAGCACCAACCTTGGAGCTTGGTGGTTGGTTGAAAGAAGGAGAGTTTTTGTTTCTATTCTTCCTCTTGTTCGGAGTGAGCAAGGAAGGAAGATTGGTGATCTAGGAGCTTCAACTTTTGGTAGATCGTTGCCCACACGACGTCCAAAAGGAGGGAGGACATACGATAGAAGATCGAGAGGTATAATACTTATCTATTTTCTTATGTAACATGTTTATAATTGTTTCTTAATTATATATGCATGATATATTCTGTTTTGTGGCTAATATAACTTGGACCCCGAACATAAACACAAAAGTCGGCGATCCGTATATCGTCTATTCCGCGGCTATTCATAGAATAGAGGTTGGTTGCTTGAACAACAAGTTTGTTCAAGTGACTACTCTAATCGAATAGGATGACGATGAAATAGTTACTTGGGTAATCCCTCTTGTCAAGGATAATTTTTTTTTATCCGGGGACGTAGAAGGGATCACCTTGAACAAGTGACCGAGTTGAAGTGGGAAGCGAAGTTTCCTACCTTCATGAAGGGATCATACTTGGGGTGTTAAACCTCAATGTAGAGGTATAATATTCGACTGCCAACTCGGTTCAGTCGACTGGGCTTCGTTTGTAGGCAAACAGAAGCAAGGTGACCTCGACCAGTGCCTCGATTGGGCTGTACTCAAGGCAACACCTTAGCTGGTAAGGGGTGTTCTTGGAGGTAGGACTTGGAGAATCGAGAGAGTGCTATGGAAGCACTCGACTAGCGGCTCGACTGTTGTATCAGTCAAGGCGGTGCCTCGACTGGACAAGCACCTCAATTGGTTAGGTGATTGAGCATGAGAGGATTCACTCATAAGCGAAGCAGGCTCGACCAGCGCCTCGACTAGAGGCTAGTTGAGTCGGTGCCTCAACTGGATATCTCGACTGGCACCTCGATTGGGTTCAGAATAGGCGCTCAGATGCAAGGCGGATTCGATAGGCACCTCAACTGGGGTATCAGTCGAGGCGGTGCCTTGACTGGCGAAGCGACCATTGCAGATTGGGAAGCTTTGATGGGGCTTTATAAGAGGAGGCTTAAGGGGGTCTTCGAGCACTTTATTTAGGGGTGATTTGAGGCGAGATGCTATTTCATTTCAGGGCTTTCAAAGTCATCCCAAAGCAACCAACAAGCAAGGATTCAAAAGCCCTAATTTGTAAAGTGTGTTCACTTGTTCTTCCATTTGCTTTTGTTATTGTTGTAGTTGCTTGTTGTATCTTGTTCTTATTGTTGTAAGAGTCTTGTAAGAGGTTTCTCCACCTCCGGTATGTCATCGAAAAGGAGAAGTTTGATAGTGGTGGTGTACATCACTAAAGCTCGCTAGGGCTTGCTCGTGGAGTAGGAACTAGGGTTCCGAACCATGTAAAATCCATGTGTTGTGCTTGTGTTATGCTTTGTATTTGTATTTGTACTTGTATTTGTGTTTTCGCTGTGCACTAACAATTTTAGATAAGCACGACAAATTCCATCAACAAAATCAATGCAAATTGCTATTCACACCCCATCTAGTGATGCCAACGGTCCTACAAATGGTATCAGAGCCCAGTTGGCTCTAAGAAGAAGAAGAAGCTCTGATATCTACAAGTGATCTTCGATTGGACTAACCGCTAAGGGAGATAGAGCTAGAGGCGATGGAATTTAAAGATGGATTTAGGCGTGATGTTCGATTTCCACCACCCTATGGATTTGGAGGATTTGCGCAATGGAAGACGATGACTGAATTCTTCTTCCAAATGAATATAGAGGAGTGGTTCGCACTGACGGAAGGGTTCAAGACTCCAACAGACAAGAAGGGTAGAACTCTAGACCGGAGTAAATGGACTAAGGGGGAAGTCTAAAGATTCGAAGCTAATGAAAAGGTAATGAACATTTTATTTAATTTAATACCTAACAACATTTTATGCAAATTAGGGAAGTTCGTAGATGCTAAAGAATTATAGAGCAAACTTGCTAAGCTCATTGGTGAAACTTCCATGATTCAAGAAGGTGAGGATAAATCCAAAGAATTGGAGTGTTCATCTTTTCAAGAGGGTGATGATTTGGAAGATGACAGGTGTTCAACTTCCGAGATAGAAGAAATTATTGAAGTATCCATGTCAAGGATTGAGGGGGAGGTTAGATGTTCAACCCCGGAACAAGAGCAAGAGGAGGAGCCTTTTACCTCCAGGAGAAATGAAGAAGGAGGCCAAGATTTACCTACCATTCAAGAAGTTAACTCAAATTCAATTGTTAGAAATAAAAATTATATAACATGCTTTGAGTGTAGGGAAGTAGGGCACTATAAGAGTAAATGCTCAAAAAGAGTCAAGAAGGCTCAACCGACACTAAGGGCCAAAGAAAAGTCAAAGGAAGCCGGAGCCCCAATTCATAAGAGCAAGGAGCATATTGTTGGTAATATATATGAGAGGTGTTCTAAGGCAATCCCCTTATGGTTGTTTCATTTATTTGATAAATGAAGATTCACTATTTGAGTATATATTTTTTCATGTATTTGATTGGATCTTAAACCCATTTACTAAATGTCCGCAATACGATTCACAGCATGAGAGAATTTATGATTGGATCACAACTAGTGAGTATCTCTACATGTGTAATTGTGATGTATTAGAATTATCCCTAGTTGATGAATTGATGGATTCGGATGCTATCGATTCTGTTGAGACTAGCACGAGGTATACTCTTTGGTTTATCTAAACAATTGTTCCTCACTGGCTGGAGACATTGGGATGTCCGGAGTTAATCGTTGATGCTAGTTATGGTAACTAGTTCATTGGAGTGACCAGCTGTAAAACTTCATATGATTATCTGCATATATATAAATATGTCAATTAAGTTCTTACAGCAGCTTAAGTGCGATGTTCCTTCGACTTGCGGTATTCAAGTCATCTTGGTAATGAAGACTTATACTTTGACATCTTAAGCAAGCATCTCCGAGGAGATGTGGACCCGGGATGATTGGGTATAAGTCGAAGTGGGCGAAGGTGTTTGAATAGTCTACAGAGGATTCACCGCTCCTTGCGAGGAGATGTATACCCTATGGCCTCTTGTCGGATTGTTACTAAAGTCTTTGGCCAAAGCATTACATGTTTAAAGTATGGTACTCTTGGATACATGTGCAGTAACTAGAATCCAGAGGATGAGGAAGTAATATTTGGGCTAGGTGTGACGTAGTAAGCCTAGTGGGGACTGACACAATAGACCATGTCCTGAACCAAGTGGGTATAAGATGAGTGAAAGGAATGAGGCACGATTCAATGTAGCTGTTGAAGGGTTTCAGAAAAGGTTCTGGGATCAACCGTTGATTTTCTGATTAATTGGAGATCATGATGTACTACTAGGTGTCACTCAAGATCGTTCTATAATTAACAGTTAATTATAAATGGCCAACATAAATTGGGAACCTATTTGGTCACACGCACAACGAGTATAATCTGAAGGATTTAAAACGAGTTTGAGAATAGAATTCTCATATTGAGAGAGACTAGGGTTGGTTGGACCAAACAAAGAGCTAGTATGAAATGATTTCAGTCGCATCAGAAGCATGGATGGGCCATGTCTTTTCAAGACATGATGGATGAACCAAATTGGTTTGGTTCTAATCCAATGGTGAAAAATAAACCAATGTGGATCGGTTTGTTTTAAATGAATGAACCAATGTTGGTTCGGTTCATTTTAACTTAAAATAGACCAACGTGGTTTGAGTTATTTTAACCTAAGTTATTGGAGCGGGTTAACGGATTTTAGTTATGAACCAATAACCATTAGGAGAACGTGTTCTCTATAAAAACACAGCTTAAGGGTTTTGTGGACAATTGATACAACTTTGCATTGGAATACCCCAGCCTCCTTTCCTTCTCCTCCTCTTCTCCTTGCCATCACCCAAGGTATTGTTGCCACCCACCTTTGTTCCGCCGCCGCCCAAAGAAGCTTCTACCTCTCCTCGCCGCCGGCCATCCACTAGCCATCGGCGTTCCTTGGACCACCCTCAGCCACCGGGCAACCTCCCTTGGCTGCCGATGACCAAGGAGTAATCGGCCAAGCCTTTGGCCGACCACTTCTTCCACCTATACAAGCTGTTCAGTTTTGGACAGCTTGTTCTCTTTTGCGTGGAGAGGCCGTTTGGTCGGTGTTTTGTGCTCTGACAGTGGTCTACTTATTAGGGATTGGATCTCCGACAATCCTCATAGGTGGAGGATTAAGTTTTAATCAAACGGTTGACGAAAATCACTTCCGACATGCGAGTTTGTGAAACTCATTTTTGGGATCCGAATTTATTTTGGATTGTGATCGTCTCTCGGATCACATCATCTTCGACTTGAGGCTAGTGACTTTTGCGAAGATGAGGCTGGTGACTTTGTGAAACTATCCCAACGATACTCGGCGTGGATACAGATAGAGGCGATACTAGCGAGGGTCGCTACAGTTGATGTCATTCCCGCTACACGTGATTCGTCTGGTATACCTAGTATAAGTTTTCTTTTATTGTAAAATTTTAAATAGTGATTATGTCTACACATGTTGTATTCTGCATGCATGTGATGTGTGTGTTGTAATAAATTAGGTTTATTACTTTTATTGCTTCCGTTGTGTGCATGTTTACTAAATGTGTTCGAACACACACTTGCCGCGGTGCTGGAGAAACCCAACAGTGGTATTAGAGTCACGCTGTGTTCCGACATAATCGTAAAATTATTTTGCGATAGTCATAATTGTATTTATGGAAATTTTCTACTTTTGAAAAGTTTAGAAGTAATCATGGAAATTAACATTTTCCATAAATAAAATATGTGATTAGATTTAGAAATATGTTTCCTAATTTAAACATGATTTGATTTGGGAAATCAAATCTCAAACATATTTTATTTCCATAAATAGTTATGACAAATAAGGAAATTTAAATTGGAAATTTCCTAATATGATTAGGAAATTACAATTTAGGAAATTTATTTCCTAAATTAAATTTGACTTTCCTTAGTTAACACTTTCCATAAATTAAATATGTGATTAGATTTGAAAATTTGTTTCCTAATTTAATCATGATTTGATTTGAGAAATCAAATCTAAAACATATTTTATTTCAAAAATAATTATGACAAATAAGGAAACTATTTGTACATGCCATAATTATATGTCATGTAATTGCATTAGATGCATATCATTATGTCATGCGTGTCGTGACATGTAGATGTATGTCATGTGTGTCATGCCATGTAGATAATAGTTATTTGCATGCAAAGAGGATGAGACATTAAATCCCTTACACAACATTAAAGCCTACACCTTCCATTAATATGGTTAGAATCAGAGTTTCATTTCTTGTTTGGGTTGTTGGACTCTCTCCAAGCCCGGCTCGAACCTGAACATGTTCAAACCATTGAATAGTTTATTACTAATATGGTAAGAGTCAGAGGTTAATCGTTAGCTTGGGTTGTTGGACTCTCTCCAAGCCTGGCTAATTGGTTGAATGCGCTCTAACCATATTAAAACTATTTCTCGATTAATGGGTTGGCTTTAACCTGGAGCATCGGCTTGTTGGACTCTCTCGAAGGTCGATGTGAAGGGAGGTGAAGTTGGGTGCTATGCATATGATGCATACTTGTTAATGAGTTAACAACCCGATGTATGTGTGAACATTCAATTAGTTGATAGCACATTGTGATAGTTGCATATATGTGATATGCAATCGGTATACTTGATTCCTACTATCGTAGCTAAGAATGGCTTGTTGGACTCTCTCTAAGGTTGTTCTTATCTATGTTGGATATGAAACCATTCGGAGATGGACCTACGATCTCCCGAATTAATTTTGAGGGTTTTAGAAATTCGAAAAATGAATGGGATTTTATAAATGTATGTTGATGCATTTTAAAATCATTTTCTCATATATGCTTGATTTGTATTTCTAGGTTAAACGCTTGACCATGATGTCTTTGAATTTGTACTCTATTTTGAATTCGAATAAATTGACTGGGTTGAACTTCTTGAACTGGCTTAGAATCTAGAGAATTGTTTTCAAGGAAGAAAAGCTTTCGTATGTCCTCGAAGAGCCTCTTCCCGCCCGTCCTAGTGATGACGCAACCCTTGACCAATTGTTGGCCTATCAGAAACATGTGAGTGATTCTGAACTAGTGAGTTGCATCATGCTAGCTGCGATAGTACCCGAGCTATGGAAGCAGCATGAGCATATAGATGCTCATACCATAGTCTTTCATCTTTATGAGTTATTTGATGAGCAAGTGAGATCCGAAAGGTTCAAAGTCTCCAAGATCCTCTTCACCTCTGAGATACAAGAAGGTTCATCTGTGGTACTGCTTAACATGCTGAAGACTGTGGAACCTTCTGTGAAGCATGAGCAGGGGATGGTGTTGTTAGTTGATTCCTCGAAGAAAGGTTCTAAGAGGAAGTCAAAGGAACAACAGAAGGGGAAGAAGAAAAAAGCTAAAAAGGCAGAACCAGCTCAAAAGGGCACTTGCCATCATTGTGGCAAGGAGGGCCATTGGCGAAGAAACTGCAAGATTTATCTTGAGTCTATGAAGAAGAATAAGGCATCAGATGCCCCATCTTCTTCAGATATCTTCGTTATTGATTGTCATTCTATTTCCTCAAACACTTGGGTATTGGATACTGGATGTGGCTCACATATATGTAATGACATACATAGGCTAAGAAATAGAAGAAGAATCGTCAAGGGAGAATCAAATTTACGTGCTGGGAATGGAGCAAAGGTTGATGCACTCGCCATTGGAACGTATTTGTTGAGACTCCCTATAGGATTTGCCTTAGAACTGGATAATTGCTTTTATGTTCCTTTGTTGATAAAGAACATCATTTCTATTTCTTGTTTAAATAGAAATGGGTACCATTTGACTTTTAGTAACAATTATTGTTACATAACTTTGAATGACATGCTTTATGGGACTGGAACATTGTGCAATGGTATATATACGTTAGACGTATCTAGTGACATTCTCAATATCTAAGCGAGCAACAAGCATGCTCAAAAAGATAATCAATTAGACTCCTACATATGGCATTGTCATCTTGTCCATGTGAGCAAGAAACACATGTCCGAATTACACCGATGTGGAATTCTGGAATCGTTTGAATTAGATTCATACGATACATGCGAATCATGCTTAAAAGGCAAGATGACTAAGTTACTTTTTACGGGAAAAGGTGAACCGGTGAGAGAGTTGCTTGGTCTAATACATACTGATGTATGTGAACCTATGTCAACTCAAGCTCTAGGAGGCTATAGCTACTTCATTACCTTCACCAATGATCACTCACGGTTTGGGTATGTGTTCTTGATGAAACACAAGTCTGAAACCTTTAAAAGGTTCAAAGAATTCAGAAATGAAGTAGAGAAACAACTTGGCAAGAGTATTAAAATACTTCGATCGGATCGAGGTGGTGAATACTTGAGTCAAGAGTTTCTGGATTATCTAAGGAACAATGGTATATTGTCTTAATGGACTCAGCCGTATACACCATAGCATAATGGTGTATATGAGAGGCGAAATCTAATCTTGTTGGACATGGTTAGGTCGATGATGAATCACGCGAATCTTCCCAAGTCCTTTTGGGGCTATGCACTTCAGACTACTGTTTACTTGTTAAATAGAGTCCTGACCAAGGTAGTCTCTACTACTCCATATGAGATATGGAATAGTAAGAAACATCATTTATCTTACTTGAAGATATGGGGTTGTCCTGCTTCTATGAAGAAGACTATATCAGACAAACTAGATGCTAAGTCTGATAAATGTGTATTTATTGGATACCCTAAGGAAACGAGAGGTTCCTAATTCTATCATCCTGTGGAACAAAAGGTGTTTGTTTCAAGGCATGCTGTGTTTTTAGAGAAAGAGTTTCTCTTGCAAGAAAATAGTGGGAGAGTTGTTGAACTTGAGGAGGTTCAAAAGACTCCAATAGACATTGACGAGATACCTAGTCAAGCACCTCAATCGATAACCCATAGTGATTGTTGGAGCAACAATGCCCCAAGCATTTATATGTTTTGATGTTTGGATAATCATCTAAGTTAGACAATAATTTGTGATCTAATTGTGAACATTTTCAAGTGACTGGGAAATCCAAGTATGAAGACTTGGTAAAGGCAAAGTCCAAGTATGATCTTGGCAAGAGAAGTCCAAGGTAAAGGTTTGGCAGCATAAGACCAAGCATGCTGTCTTGGCGGCATTAAGTCCAAACGGACTTTGGCAAAGGAATTCCAAAAGCAAGTCTTGGCAGTGTAAGTCCAAGCATATAGACTTGGAGGCGTAAAGTCTAAGCATGCTTTGACAAAGGGAAACCCAAGACATGACAAAACCGAAGGAAGCTCTTGGAAGCAAAGCGCAAAGGATGAACAAGTCGCAGACTTGGAGGGATCCTGGAGGCGCAAGGCTTAAGGAAGAGCTAGAAGGTTGAGTCTAGGTATAGAGGGTGAAATCAAGTATGAACACGATGTATCATCAATGTCAGTGCTCATCGAGTCAGGATGATATCCTGACGATCAGTCGATTGATGTTGCGATCAGTCCACTGCCAACAGTGGCGGTCGATTGATCAAGTTAAACACGGGCACAAAATGGAGTCTCACTCGATTGCGGCCTGTGATCACTCGATTGATCACTCCATCAGTCGACTGATGGAAGGATCAGTCGACTGATGAGAGTGCCATTGGAGGTAACGACTCTGAATCCCATGAATTCAGCTATTCAGAAGCCGTTGACCATGCCGGTAGTCAACTGATGTTGTGCATTAGTCGACTGATGGTGCTCTAACGGGAAAATCATCCCTCTCTCTATAAAAAGAGGGATTGTGGTGGTTTTGAGGGCCAATGCTTATTCTCTGATAATACTCTCAAGCCTCCACGATTTTTCCAAATCTTTCTAGTGATTTTAAATCCCCTCCTCCTCTCTAAGCTCCATCTTCATCCTTTGTAAGAAGAGGAGGATTGTTGTAAAGGAAAGCTTCATAGTGATATTGATTAGGGTTGATCCACCTCAAGGATCACCGTGGAGTAGGAGCGCTATCTCCGAACCACGTAAAAGAATCGTGTTAGCATTGTTTTCATTTGTGTTATTATTATTTTTGTTGTGCTTCCGCTAATCTTTTTGTAGAAACGAACAACAAGTTATTCACCCCCCCTCTAGCTTCCAATCGATCACCAACAAGTGGTATCAGAGCCTGGATCGCATCGGAAGATCTAACAATCAACCGGAGCAAAATGACTTTCCAAGAGGGGTATAGCACGATGAGGCCTCCGTTCTTCGACGACAATGACTTCGGCTACTGGAAAGGTAGGATGGAGTATTATTTAATGAATGATATTGAAAATTGGTTTAGCGTTGTAGATGGTTTCGAGAATCCGGTTGATGAACATGGAGCGCCCATACCGACCAAGGATTGGACGAGAGACATGGACAAGAAGGCTCAAGCCAATGCCAAGGCAACAACCACACTTTAATGTGGATTGTCAAAAGAGAAACTAAGCAAGGTGGGGCCATTTGAATCGGCGAAGGAGCTTTGGGAGAAGTTGATAGAGCTCAACGAGGGATCCAAGGAAACAAGAAGATCCAAGAGAGATCTCCTAATTAGCCAACTTCAAAGTTTCTCCATGAAGACCAATGAGACCGTGAGCCAAATGCATGGTCGCTTCAAAGAAGTAGTCAATGGACTACATGTAATAGGTGAGAAGGTCGACAACCGAGACCTTGTAAGGTATGTGCTCCAAGCCTTCCCTAGAACAACCTTATGGGATTCAATGGTAGATGCCTATAAGGTCTCTAGGGATTTCTCTTTGGTTAAGTTAGATGAGTTATTTTGTGAATTTCAATTACATGAACAAGCTAACACTTCATCCAAAGAGAAGGGTATAGCTCTTTTTGTAGGAAAGAAGGACAAAAAGAAGAAGGAGAAGAAAGAAGTGTCCTCCTCATCCGAATCCGAGGAAGACTCATCAAGTAGTGAAGATGAGCTATCGGCAAGCGAGGTGGCTCATTATGTCAAGAAGTTTGGTGGGAAGTCAAGGAAACTCACCAAGAAAGATGTGAGGAGGATGTTCCAATCCTCAAGAGGTAAGTCTTCAAATAGTTCAAATTCTACACCTAACGTAACTTGCTATGGTTGCAACAAGAAAGGGCATATAAAGCCGAATTGCCCGGAACTAAAGAAGAAGGAGGAGAAGGAAAAGAAAAAGAAGGAAAAGAAGGAGAAGAAGAAGAAGGAGGCAATGGTGGCACAAACATGGGACACCCTAAGCATGGAGGACTCTTCCGATGATGAAGAAGTATGTCATGCCACCTGGAATCTAGCCCTCATTGCTTTGGAGGAAGAAGTCGGGAGCTCAAGTGAGGAGTCCTCATCTTCTTCTTCAAGCGACGAATCATCATCAAGTGATGATGATGTGGTAAACAACTCCCCTAGGGTAGATTTACTTTACAAGACAATTGCATGTCTTCAAAATGCATTGAATAGATCGAAAACTAGGATTAAGGACTTAAAAGTAGAGATTAAATCACTTAAGAGTGTAGAACCATCTTGTGATAAATTATCTTGTGATGATGATGCATGTACCATTAGAGATGAAAATGATGAATTGAGAAAAGAAATTGGTAACTTAAGAGCATGCTTAGAAAAATTTACTAATGACTCTAAATACCTAGACATGATAATTAAGGATCAAAGGGCTATTTACAACAAGGTCGGACTAGGATATAGGCCTAAGGAAAAGGAGGTAGCATTTACATCTCTTGTTAGTAGAAAAACCATAATTAGAAGCAAGGTTAGAAAGGCTTGGGTCCCTAAGAAATTTCTAATTGATGCTAGTGGTCCTAAAATTTGGGTACCTAAGGATTGTGTTTTTCATGTGATATAGGTAGAAGAACCAAGCTTGTGGATTGTTGATAGTGGGTGTTCAAAATACATGACCGGTGATGAGAGAAAATTCTCCACTATCAACCACACTAGCAAGGGAAAGGTATCATTTGGTAATAGTGGCAAACTTAAGATTCTAGGAAAGGGCACAATTGAGGTATTCTCCAATCTTGTCATTCATAAAGTGTTATTAGTTAAGGATATGAAATTTAATTTACTTAGTGTAAGCCAACTATGTGATGCAAATTTTGATGTTAAATTTGACTCTTCAAAATGTTTTATAAAACACAAAACCTTAGATGATTGCATGCTAGTAGGTTTTAGGAAATCAAATATATACTATGTTGATTTATCCTATGCTACTAATGTCTCTACTAAGTGTCTTATTGCAAAAGAAGAGGAGAGTTGGCTTTGGCATAGGAGGCTAGGACACATAAACATGAAGAACATAGCCAAAATAGCAAAAATGAAGTTAGTCAAAAGGTTGTCTAAAGTCAAATTTCTCAAGGACAAAATGTGTGATGCATGTCAAGAAGGGAAACAATCAAAAACATCACACAAAGGTAAAACTTTACTTAGTACTGCTTTACCTTTAGAACTTTTACATATGGACTTATTTGATTATCATAGTACCCCTTCTATAATTGGTAGTAGATATTGTTTAGTAATAGTAGATAATTTCTCTAGGTTCACTTGGGTATTTTTCATGAAAAATAAAGATGAAACCCTAGGAATAATCATAGGATTTAGCAAGAGAGTAGAGAATGAAAGAAAACTCAAAATCAATAGGATCCGTAGTGATCATGGTGGAGAATTTGAGAATTCTAATTTCTCAATCTTTTGCTTAGAACAAGGGTACAAGCATGAGTTTTCTTGTCCTAGAACACCCCAAAAAATTGGGGTTGCGGAAAGGAAAAATCGTGCCCTACAAGAAGCGGCTAGGACTATGCTAAATGCATATTCTTTACTTAGCTACTTGTGGGCGGAAGTGGTTAATACCGCTTGCTATATCCAAAATAGGGTGTTAATTCATAGGTTTTTAGGAAAAACTCCATTTGAATTGTGGAATGGTACAATTCCAACAATTCATTATTTTAAGGTTTTTGGATGCAAAGTTTATATTTTAAATACCAAAGACAACATAAGTAAATTTGAGTCCAAAGCGGATGAGGGAATCCTAGTTGGATACTCATCCACTAGTGTAGGATATAGAGTGTATAATAAAAGGACTCAAAAGATTGAGGAATCTTTAAATGTCCAATTTGATGAAACTCCCAATACATACCCTAGGAAATCCCCTATTGATGATGATATTAATAATGAAAATCAAGAAATTACCCAACAATTTCAAGATTTAACCTTAGGGGGTAATGATCAAGGGGGAGGTTTGAATCAAGGGGGAGTAAGAGGTGATTCCGATGATGAGCATAGGATTGAGGTTAATTATGATCAAACTCAAATTAATACACCTCCTAGAACCATAAGATTTCATCAAAATCACCCCTTAGATCAAATTGTGGGTGAATTATCTCAAGGTGTTAGGACTAGGTCATTTCATAGGGATCCCACTAGTCATATAGCTCTAATTTCTCAAATTGAGCCCAAAACAATCAAAGATGCATTACTTGATCCGGATTGGATCTTAGCAATGCAAGATGAATTGGCTCAATTTGAAAGGAGTCAAGTATGAGAGTTAGTTCCTAGACCAAATGAAATGTAACGCCCGTAAAATTCCTAGCAATTTTACAAGAATTTTTGGCTTGATGATAATGGGCTTTATGTAGGCCTTTTTCCAAAACAAAAGAAAATAAGCCAAAAAAATGGATACAAGACCTAGGAATTGAACTCCAGACCTCTAGAGATAGCCAAGCCCTATAGATGTACCCACTAACCATAAGCCCAATAGGATTGTATGATTAAGGAAAGGGGGGGAACTATAGATAAATGGAACTAAGGGTAAATGAAGAGGCATAGAAAAAGAAAAGAGGAACTTCTCTTCCTCCCCCCTTTATAAAGAAGAGGGAAGATTGAAATTGTTTACTTCCTCTCTTCTTCTCTTCCTCTTCTCACCGAAATTCCAAGGCTTCCCTCTCCATTTCCCTCTTTTGGCCGAGCCTCATCCAAGCAAGAAAGCTAGGGCTAGGTTGGTTCTTTAGGTTGTCTTCTCCACCAAAAGCAACGCGAAGGATGTAAGTATCCCTCACCTGCATACGAGTAGCTTCGGTTGATGTTTAAAAAAAAAAAAAAAGAAATCTATATAGTTATTTTCGGCCAAGATATGATCTAGGGTTTCCATGAAGTTGTATGCCATGCTTTTGTAATTAGATGATGATGTTAGGGCTTAAAATGGATTAGGTCAAAAGTTAAACCTAGGAAACCCTATGAACCATTCGGCCAACATGAGTTTTGTTAGTGTTTTATTGAAGTTATATCTTGTTTTTGCTTGCAAGTGATGATGTTAGCATGTTATAGGGATTAGGGTAAAGATCTAACCCTAGAGGCCTCCATGACCCATTCGGCCAAGTCATGAACTAGGGTCTCAAAGAAGCTCTATGCTATGTTTATGCTATGTTTATAACTAGATCATGATGTTAGGGTTTAAAGTGGGTTAGAACAAAAGCTAACCCTAATGAACACTTTAGTTCTATTCGGCCAAACCCTATTTTAGGGTTTCAATGAAGTTCCATGCCATACTATGGGAACTAGATGATGATTTTAGGGTTTAAAGTGGGTTAGAACCAAAGCTAACCCTAATGAACACTATAGTTCTATTCGGCCAAACCATACTTTAGGGTTTCAATGAAGTTCCATGCCATACTATGGGAACTAGATGATGATTTTAGGGTTTAAAGTGGGTTAGAACCAAAGCTAACCCTAATGAACACTATAGTTCTATTCGGCCAAACCATACTTTAGGGTTTCAATGAAGTTCCATGCCATATTATGGGAACTAGATGATGATTTTAGGGTTTAAAGTGGGTTAGAACAAAAGCTAACCCTAATGAACACTATAGTTCTATTCGGCCAAACCCCACTATAGGGTTTCAATGAAGTTTCATACTATGTTTTGTAACTAGATGATGAGGTTAAGGTTTAAAAAAAGGGGATTAGGTCAAAGTTAAACCTAAAGGCCCTACATGGACCATTCGGCCACCTTGGGTCTTTAGGGTACAATGAAGTCCATACCATGAATTGCATGCTATGTTAATGAAATAGGATATGTTGTTATGAAATGAAGTATGCCATGCTATGAAAATGAAATAAGTTATGTTGTTAGGAAATGAAGTATGCCATGCTATGTTAAAGAAATAAGTTAGGTTGTTATGAAATGAAGTATGCCATGCTATGAAAATGAAATAAGTTATGTTGTTATGAAATGAAGTATGCCATGCTATGTTAAAGAAATAAGTTAGGTTGTTATGAAATGAAGCATGCCATGCTATGTTAATGAAATAAGTTATGTTGTTATGAAATAATATGCCATGCTATGTTAATGAAATAGGATATGTTGTTATGAAATGAAGTATGCCATGCTATGTTAAAGAAATAAGTTAGGTTGTTATGAAATGAAGCATGCCATGCTATGTTAATGAAATAAGTTATGTTGTTATGAAATAAAGTATGCCTTGCTATGTTAATGAAATAGGATATGTTGTTATGAAATGAAGTATGCCATGCTATGTAAATGAAATGAAGCATGATGTGTATGAAATGAATTATGCCATGTCATGAAAATGAAATGAAGAATGATGTGTATGAAATGAAGTATGCTATGCTATGTTAACGAAGTGAAGCATGAGGTGTATGAAATGAAGTATGCTATGCTATGTTAATGAAATGAAGCATGATGTGTTATGAAACAAAGTATGCTATGCTATGTTAATAAGACATGTAGTACAGTAAGCATATAAGTATTTTACCTTCTGCATGGCTTGTACCAAGACCTTAACAAGGTCCAAAGAAGGGATGGGCTCCTAAGATGCCCTAGGTCGATGGAATAAGACTCGGGCCTAGGATGGGCTTCTATGTATGATTGCCCCTAGGTCGATGGAATAAGATTCGGGCCTAGTACGGGATGGGCTCCAAGATGCCTTAGGTCGATGGAGTAAGACTCGGGCCTAGGATGGGCTTCTACGCTATGACGATTGCCCCTAGGTCGATGGAATAAGACTCGGGCCTAGAAACCTATTAGGTTCGAGACTTGCTACCTCGGGCCTATTTAGGGATGCGCGCTATGATAATGAAGAAGTGGTACAATGCCGGGCCCAAATATGTTGAGATTTATATTTACGTACCTAGCATATATGTTTTCAAAAGCATCTTGCATATGTATGTCATGATTGTTAAGTTACATGTTATGTTAAATAATATGCCATGATTGTTAAGTTACATGTATGTCAAATAATATGCCATGATTGTTAAGTTACATGTTATGTTAAATAATATGCCATGATTGTTAAGTTACATGTATGTCAAATAATATGCCATGATTGTTAAGTTACATGTTATGTTCAACGATATGCCATGATGTTAAGTTATATGTTATGAAAGTTATGCTTTATGATATGTTATGAATGTTTACATGCTTACGTTAGATACGTTATGAAAGTTATGCTTTATAATATGCTATGAATGTTTACATGTTTACGTTAGATACATTGCAAGTTATGTTTGATGATACGATGATCCATGCTATATTTTACTTACGTTACTTATGCTACATGTTAAGTTGATGACACCAAGTATGTTACATGTTATATTGCTTCTATGTTGTGAATGCTGCATGCCATGATTTATGATAATGTATGGTTTTAGTGAGTAGGACAGGATCTTACTAAGCCTATGTGCTTATAGTTTATCTTTCCTATGAGATAAGGGTAAGGGATGGATAAACTAAAGGGAGCGAGGAGGGGCCAAGGTGTGTGGTAGTGGCATGGTGGAGAAGATCCGTTAGGTCTAAACATGTTTACCTATGATAAAGATGTCTATTCATGTCCTCACTTATGTCTCCTTAGTGATGATGTTATGAATTTACTAAGCACTAAGTATCTACATATATGATGCATGCTCTATGTTAAGAAGAAGAAGTAAAGAAGAAGTAAGAAGAAGTATCTATCCACGCTATGAAGCATGCTCTATGCTAAGAAGAAGAAGTATGTATATATATATGTATATATGAGTTAACGCAGGTTTATGTTTAAAAGAAACAAAAAAGGTATTAAGAAGTATGTCTAAAGTCTTCCGCTGTGAGAATTAAGAAGTAGGTATAAAGTCTTCCGCTGTATGTAATGTATAATGTGTCAGCGCCACCGCCTCTACGGACATTTAGGGTCTCGGAAGGGCGGGCGTGTGAGTTAATGATCGAGCCGATCTGCCTTTCCACTACACACACATCAAGCTCCAATCCTGCCGCTCCAAGTAAGAATTCTATGTCTACTCTAACTTAGCTTATTTTATTCATGTATGATATAAAATGCCTTAGCTTATTTTGCTCATGTATGATATAAAATGCCTTTAGATTATTTAGTTCATGTATGATATAAAGTGCCTCTAGCTTGATTATAAAATGCCTTTACTTTATGCTTGTTCATGAATAATAGGAAATGTTTCTAGCTTAAATATGCATGAAAATAGGATACCCTTATGCTTGTTCTGGCATGATGTAAAATACCTTAAGTTTAACTTATGCATGGGAACATGAATGAAGCTTAAAAGCGACCTTATGCTAGCCTTAGTTTAATTACGAATATATATATATATATATAAATAAATAAATAAAATACTTTCTTATTCACGAAAATTGATTTTCGTAATTATTTATAAGGTCTATGCTCATCGAATTGAATTAAGCCGATTTAAATGCGGGTTGGTCGGTTTTGTCGACTTCAATTATTTCATTTCAGATGGCAGACGATGACCACCATGACCGTCGTGATGTGTCACGAAACCGATTAAGGGAAGCTATTGAAGAGATAGTTTATAAACCAGACGGTGGGGTCATCAGACACATGAAAAGGCTCGATTGTCTTTTTAGGAGACTCGAGCGGCAAGAGTTTCCGTTACTGGACAATTATAAGATATGGGCCTTGGTCCGTTCCCTGCCAAATGAGTTCATGGTAGTTGCACACCACGTGTGGGGCCGTTACGAAGGGCGGATAACCTATCTTTGGTATCTTTGGGAACTCTTTGGAGCACAAGGTTCAAGAGAATCTGTGGTAACTCGCCTCGAGAAGAATGTAGAGGGTTCTACAAAGCACCAACGATCTTGCCTGAGACTACCCTAATAAGGCCAAGGAAGATAGGACTAAAAATGATTACAAGCACTAGGGTTTGTCCTAGTGGGAGTAATAAACTATCTTCTCAAGTAGTTTTGTTTCGATTAGAAATAAGGAATGTTATATGTTAACATTTTTCTTTTCAAGAAAGTATGAATAAGAAATGATGAGCTCATTCCTTGAATTAGTGATTAGTCCATTGCATGGGATGTATGTGGTGTAGTTGATCAATGTTTAGAAAGGACAAGAAGTATGAGTGGACTGCGGACACTGCGAGAGGAGTTTCACGAGTTGAAAAGGAGACTGACAGCGCTCCAATTCTTGCTCTTAGGACAATAACGAAGGCTTCGACATGTATGCAGGCGCTTCCAAGATGGGACTCGAGTGTACTTATGCAGAAATAGCAAGGTCATTGCCTACGCCTCTAGGCAACTCAAGGAACACGAAAGGAATTACCCCACCCACGATTTAGAGCTAGCGGCCGTGGTCTTTGCTCTCAAAACATGGAGGCATTATCTCTATGGAGCTCAGTGTAGGATCTATACAGACCACCAGAGTCTGAAATATTTCTTCACACAGAAGGACCTGAACATGAGACAGCGCAGATGGCTCGAGCTCGTCAAGGATTATGACTGCGAGATTCTTTACCATCCGGGGAAAGCTAACAAGGTGGCTGATGCACTCAGAAGTCTGCGCGCCACCTTGATGTCCCTCTCAGTGCTATCTCGACCCTTAGAACAAGAGATTACGCGTTACGGGGTGGAAATCATTTCCGGACAGCTCTCAACCCTGACGATAGCACCGACGCTGTTCGATGATATACTGGAAAAGCAAGCCCGTGACCCAAGCCTTCAGAGGATCAAGCAAGAGGTCCTAGGGGGAAAGGACGACGGGTTTCGGATCTCTGATAGTGGAGTACTCTACCACAGGGATCGCTTGTGTATTCCCGACGATCCGGAATTACGGAAGGAGATACTTGAGGAAGCTCACGGGACTCCTTATGCGATGCATCCTGGAACCACCAAGATGTACCAAGACCTGAAACGAAAGTTTTGGTGGTTTGGAATGAAAAGAGATGTGGATTACGACACCGCGAAAGGGTTAAGGCAGAGCACCAAAGACCTGGAGGAACATTGCAGCCGATCCAGATTCCAGAATGGAAATGGGAGGACATTTCTATGGATTTCATCTCAGGATTGCCTAAGACGACAAATGGTTATGATGCTATATGGGTGATTGTAGAGTTGTGAAAAGTCCGCTCATTTCTTAGCAATCAAGATGACCTATTCGACAGCAACCGCTCGATTATATGCTAGAAATCATCCGACTCCATGGAATCCCTAAGACCATCATTTGGATAGAGATGGTCGCTTTATTTCCCATTTCGGGAGTGCGTTGAAGGCCTTAGGCACAAAGCTATTGTTCAAGATCGCCTTCCATCCCGCAGACGAATGACCGAAAAGGTAAATCAAATCTTGGAAGACATGTTAAGACTGCGCCTGGATTTCAAAGGTAGGTGTCGATACTTATGTTTGGCGGAATTAAACACAATAATAGCTACCAAGCTACTATTGGAATGGCACCCTCTGAGGCTCTATACGGGAGGAAATGTAGATCTCCCATATCTTTGACGAGGGTGGTGAAAAGAAGAGGATGGGACTCAGACAGTTTCATCGATGACACCACGAGCTATCTGGAACATCCGCCAGAGAATTGAAGCGCCAAAGCCGAAAAAGAGCTATGCGGATAAGAGGCGTAGACCCTTAGAATTCGAGGTTGGGGGACCTAGTATTCCTCAAAGTGGCTCCCATGAAGGAGTAATGAGGTTCGGAAGAAGGGTAAACCGAGTCCACGTTACGTGGGACCGTATCCGATATCGCGAGAGGATTGGCAATGTAGCTTAAGCTAGAGCGCCTCAAGAGATGTCGGCTATTCACAACGTGTTCCATGTCTCTGTGCTCAAGAAATGCATTTCCGATGGACCAAGTGATCGAGCCACAAGCAGTACAAGTTCAAGAGGACCTAAGTATTGAAAGTCGGCCAATCCAAATACTAGACCGAAATCAAGAGGCTAAGGAATAAAGAGGTACCCTTAGTAAAGGTCTGTGGCGAGAATCAGCGATGCGAGGAGGCTACAGGAGCGAGGAGGACATGAAGAAGAAGTACCCACAATTGTTCTAAGTTTCGAGGACGAAACTTTTTAAAGGTATGAAGGATTATAGCTAGTAAAATTCCTAGCAATTTTACAAGAATTTTGGTTTGATGATAATGGGCTTTATGTAGGCCTTTTCCAAAACAAAAGAAAATAAGCCAAAAAATGGATACAAGACCTAGGAATTGAACTCGGACCTCTAGAGATAGCCAAGCCCTATAGATGTACCCACTAACGATAAGCCCAATAGGATTGTATGATTAAGGAAAGGGGGGGAACTATAGATAAATGGAACTAAGGGTAAATGAAGAGGCATAGAAAAAGAAAAGAGGAACTTCTCTTCCTCCCCCCTTTATAAAGAAGAGGGAAGATTGAAATTGTTTACTTCCTCTCTTCTTCTCTTCCTCTTCTCACCGAAATTCCAAGGCTTCCCTCTCCATTTCCCTCTTTTGGCCGAGCCTCATCCAAGCAAGAAAGCTAGGGCTAGGTTGGTTCTTTAGGTTGTCTTCTCCACCAAAAGCAACGCGAAGGATGTAAGTATCCCTCACCTGCATACGAGTAGCTTCGGTTGACGTTTTAAAAAAAAAAAAAAGAAATCTATATAGTTATTTTCGGCCAAGATATGATCTAGGGTTTCCATGAAGTTGTATGCCATGCTTTTGTAATTAGATGATGATGTTAGGGCTTAAAATGGATTAGGTCAAAAGTTAAACCTAGGAAACCCTATGAACCATTCGGCCAACATGAGTTTTGTTAGTGTTTTATTGAAGTTATATCTTGTTTTTGCTTGCAAGTGATGATGTTAGCATGTTATAGGGATTAGGGTAAAGATCTAACCCTAGAGGCCTCCATGACCCATTCGGCCAAGTCATGAACTAGGGTCTCAAAGAAGCTCTATGCTATGTTTATAACTAGATCATGATGTTAGGGTTTAAAGTGGGTTAGAACAAAAGCTAACCCTAATGAACACTTTAGTTCTATTCGGCCAAACCCTATTTTAGGGTTTCAATGAAGTTCCATGCCATACTATGGGAACTAGATGATGATTTTAGGGTTTAAAGTGGGTTAGAACCAAAGCTAACCCTAATGAACACTATAGTTCTATTCGGCCAAACCATACTTTAGGGTTTCAATGAAGTTCCATGCCATACTATGGGAACTAGATGATGATTTTAGGGTTTAAAGTGGGTTAGAACCAAAGCTAACCCTAATGAACACTATAGTTCTATTCGGCCAAACCATACTTTAGGGTTTCAATGAAGTTCCATGCCATATTATGGGAACTAGATGATGATTTTAGGGTTTAAAGTGGGTTAGAACAAAAGCTAACCCTAATGAACACTATAGTTCTATTCGGCCAAACCCCACTATAGGGTTTCAATGAAGTTTCATACTATGTTTTGTAACTAGATGATGAGGTTAAGGTTTAAAAAAAGGGGATTAGGTCAAAGTTAAACCTAAAGGCCCTACATGGACCATTCGGCCACCTTGGGTCTTTAGGGTACAATGAAGTCCATACCATGAATTGCATGCTATGTTAATGAAATAGGATATGTTGTTATGAAATGAAGTATGCCATGCTATGAAAATGAAATAAGTTATGTTGTTAGGAAATGAAGTATGCCACGCTATGTTAAAGAAATAAGTTAGGTTGTTATGAAATGAAGTATGCCATGCTATGAAAATGAAATAAGTTATGTTGTTATGAAATGAAGTATGCCATGCTATGTTAAAGAAATAAGTTAGGTTGTTATGAAATGAAGCATGCCATGCTATGTTAATGAAATAAGTTATGTTGTTATGAAATAATATGCCATGCTATGTTAATGAAATAGGATATGTTGTTATGAAATGAAGTATGCCATGCTATGTTAAAGAAATAAGTTAGGTTGTTATGAAATGAAGCATGCCATGCTATGTTAATGAAATAAGTTATGTTGTTATGAAATAAAGTATGCCTTGCTATGTTAATGAAATAGGATATGTTGTTATGAAATGAAGTATGCCATGCTATGTAAATGAAATGAAGCATGATGTGTATGAAATGAATTATGCCATGTCATGAAAATGAAATGAAGAATGATGTGTATGAAATGAAGTATGCTATGCTATGTTAACGAAGTGAAGCATGAGGTGTATGAAATGAAGTATGCTATGCTATGTTAATGAAATGAAGCATGATGTGTTATGAAACGAAGTATGCTATGCTATGTTAATAAGACATGTAGTACAAGAAGCATATAAGTATTTTACCTTGCATGGCTTGTACCAAGACCTTAACAAGGTCCAAAGAAGGATGGGCTCCTAAGATGCCCTAGGTCGATGGAATAAGACTCGGGCCTAGGATGGGCTTCTATGTATGATTGCCCCTAGGTCGATGGAATAAGATTCGGGCCTAGTACGGGATGGGCTCCAAGATGCCTTAGGTCGATGGAGTAAGACTCGGGCCTAGGATGGGCTTCTACGCTATGACGATTGCCCCTAGGTCGATGGAATAAGACTCGGGCCTAGAAACCTATTAGGTTCGAGACTTGCTACCTCGGGCCTATTTAGGGATGCGCGCTATGATAATGAAGAAGTGGTACAATGCCGGGCCCAAATATGTTGAGATTTATATTTATGTACCTAGCATATATGTTTTCAAAAGCATCTTGCATATGTATGTCATGATTGTTAAGTTACATGTTATGTTAAATAATATGCCATGATTGTTAAGTTACATGTATGTCAAATAATATGCCATGATTGTTAAGTTACATGTTATGTTAAATAATATGCCATGATTGTTAAGTTACATGTATGTCAAATAATATGCCATGATTGTTAAGTTACATGTTATGTTCAACGATATGCCATGATGTTAAGTTATATGTTATGAAAGTTATGCTTTATGATATGTTATGAATGTTTACATGCTTACGTTAGATACGTTATGAAAGTTATGCTTTATAATATGCTATGAATGTTTACATGTTTACGTTAGATACATTGCAAGTTATGTTTGATGATACGATGATCCATGCTATATTTTACTTACGTTACTTATGCTACATGTTAAGTTGATGACACCAAGTATGTTACATGTTATATTGCTTCTATGTTGTGAATGCTGCATGCCATGATTTATGATAATGTATGGTTTTAGTGAGTAGGACAGGATCTTACTAAGCCTATGTGCTTATAGTTTATCTTTCCCTCGTACTGCAGATAAGGGTAAGGGATGGATAAACTAAAGGGAGCAGCAGGAGGGGCCAAGGTGTGTGGTAGTGGCATGGTGGAGAAGATCCGTTAGGTCTAAACATGTTTACCTATGATAAAGATGTCTATTCATGTCCTCACTTATGTCTCCTTATGACGATGATGTTATGAATTTACTAAGCACTAAGTATCTACATATATGATGCATGCTCTATGTTAAGAAGAAGAAGTAAAGAAGAAGTAAGAAGAAGTATCTATCCACGCTATGAAGCATGCTCTATGCTAAGAAGAAGAAGTATGTATATATATATGTATATATGAGTTAACGCAGGTTTATGTTTAAAAGAAACAAAAAAGGTATTAAGAAGTATGTCTAAAGTCTTCCGCTGTGAGAATTAAGAAGTAGGTATAAAGTCTTCCGCTGTATGTAATGTATGTACGGTCGCGTCACGCGCCGCCTCTCCGGACATTTAGGGTCTCGGAAGGGCGGGCGTGACATGAAAACACTATTATTACTACAAGATGAGTTTTTAGGAACAAACTAGATGACCAAGGGAATATTACTAGAAATAAAGCAAGATTAGTTGCAAGGGATTTTAATCAAGTTGAAGGACTTGACTATGATGAAACATATGCCCCGGTTGCTAGATTAGAGTCTATTAGGATACTATTAGGGTATGCCTCCTATATGGGTTTCAAACTCCATCAAATGGATGTTAAATTGGCATTCCTAAATGGATTTATTAAGGAAGAGGTATATGTAGAATAACCTCCCGGGTTTGAGAATATGGACTATCCAAACCATGTATACAAGCTTAGGAAAGCTTTGTATGGTTTGAAACAAGCTCCCCGGGCTTGGTATGAAAGATTATCATCTTTCTTAATTTCTAAGGACTTTAAAAGGGGTAGTGTAGATCAAACTCTATTTATAAAGTCAACATCAAAGGACATCTTTGTAGCCCAAGTATATGTTGATGACATTATCTTTGGGTCAACAAATGATGAACTTCTTCAAGACTTTATTAAAAATATGGAAAAAGAGTATGAAATGAGTCTAGTTGGGGAATTAAATTTCTTCCTAGGATTACAAGTCAAACAAACAAGTGAAGGAATTTATATTTATCAAACCAAATATGCTAAGGAAATTATTAAGAAATTTGGTTTGGAAAATGCTAAGGTAGTTTCAACTCCAATGGCAACCAATACAAAAATAGATAGTGATAATGAAGGAAAACAAATTGATCTTACACTCTATAGGAGCATGATTGGTAGCCTTTTGTACCTAACCGCTAGTAGACCCGACATATTATTTGCGGTTGGTATGTGTGCTAGGTATCAATCATGTGCAAAAGAATCTCATTTAGTGTCGTTAAGAGAATCTTAAGATACATTAAAGGCACACTAAATGTAGGACTATGGTACCCTAGGACTAGGTCTTTTGATTTGGTTGGGTACACCGATTCCGATTATGTCAATTGCAAATTGGATAGGAAGAGTACTAGTGGTGGATGCCAATTCCTTGGGTCCTCCCTAGTTAGTTGGAGTAGTAGGAGGCAACCTTGTGTTGCCCTATCCACCACCGAGGGCGAGTATGTGGCTATGGGTGGTTGTGTAGCTCAACTACTATGGATGAAACATACCTTAGAGGATTATGAGCTATCTTACTCCAATATAAAAGTATTTTGTGATAATGTGAGCACCATAAACTTGACCAAAAATCCAGTGCATCACTCTAGGACCAAGCACATTGAAGTGAAACATCACTTCATTAGAGATCATGTGGCTAAGGGGGACATTGAGCTTAATTACATTGAATCCAAGTCCAACCTAGCCGACATATTTACCAAGGCTCTCCCCGAGGTAGAATTTTCATCACTTAGGAGAGAACTTGGAATGTGCTTGGTTGAATAAAGGTGTAGGTTTGCATGATCCTATAGAAATCCTAGAATTTATACCTTTAAGCATCTCACAAAATACCTAAGAAACTATGATTTTTGTATTGAGCCACTTAGACAACATGTGAGATGTTAGGAAGATGCACTTGGTTCATCATGCTTGTTATGATGCATTGCTATGGACCAAAGTGTCATCTAGAGATATTAATCCTTCATTGGACCAATCATTGGGAAGACTTATACACAATTGATGTGCATATAGCTCCAAGAACATGATTGGAAATGTCAAATAAAACATATTTTAAACTATGTTAATCATATTTTGAAAAATAGTTTTCAAATGGAACACAAAAGTGATACAAAGTTTGCAAAAACATTAGACCTTTTGTTAGTTTCTAAGTTTGTATCAATCTTGAAATCTGGAAAACATATATTTTTCAAATTATTTTTCCTTGATAAAGTATGATTTCAGAAATGAGTACACAAAATTTCGTGATTTTTCGAAGTTTCTAGAATTTCTAATGCATTTTTGAAGTTGGGCTGAAAAGGCTAAAATTCGTATTTTAGGCGTATCAGTCGACTGAGTCAGAAACCAGTCGACTGATACACTGTGTTTTCTGAAAAATAGCTCCATTTTCTGATATATAGTGTATCTTTGATGTCCTAAAACTATAGCATGATAATATTGAGTATAAACAAATTTTTAGGACTGTTTAATGCGGTGTTTTAGGGGGAGTTTCATAAAATATATCTTTTTCATCCCCAAATTTACATTTTTGGTGCAAAGTTAGGATTTAACCTTCAAATTGTTTGTTAGGCTTTTGCTCCACATGTCTTTTACTCATCATGAACTATATCTTGGATTAAGGGGGAGCTAAATTTCAATTCTATACCTTAGTTCAAGATTACAACACATTCAATTCTTTTATGAAATATATGACTTCTTCTCTTTTTGATGTTTGTCAAAGGGGGAGAAGAAATGTTTAAGTTAGAATTGGATATATGATTATGTGATTTGGAAATATGATTATGTGTGTATTTTTAAAAAAATACCTAACTTAAATGATTGTCAAACATCAAAAAGGAGGAAATTGTTGGTGCAACAATGCCCCAAGCATTTATATGTTTTGATGTTTGGATAATCATCTAAGTTAGGCAACAATTTGTGATCTAATTGTGAACATGTTCAAGTGACAGGGAAATCCAAGTATGAAGACTTGGTAAAGTCAAAGTCCAAGTATGATCTTGGCAAGAGAAGTCCAAGGTAAAGGTTTGGCAGCATAAGACCAAGCATGTTGTCTTGGCGGCATTAAGTCCAAACGGACTTTGGAAAAGGAAGTCCAAAGGTAAGTCTTGGCAATGTAAGTCCAAGCATGTAGACTTGGCAGCGTAAAGTCCAAGCATGATTTGGCAAAGGGAAACCCAAGACATGACAAAACCGAAGGAAGCTCTTGGAAGCAAAGCGAAAAGGATGAACAAGTCGCAGACTCGGAGGGATCCTGGAGGCGCAAGGCTTAAGGAAGAGCTAGAAGGTTGAGTCTAGGTCTAGGGGGTGAAATCAAGTAAAAATTATTCTCGATACGATGTATCGATCGGCGATCGTCGTGCAACAATCGAGTCAGGATGAAACCCTAATGATCAGTCGACTGCTTTGGTCGTGGTAGTCGACTGATGTTGCAATCAGTCGACTGCCAACAGTGGAAATTGACTGATCAAGTTAAACACGGGCACAGAATGGAGTCTCACTCGATGCGGCCTGTGATCACTCGACTGATCACTCCATCAGTCGACTGATGGAAGGATCAGTCGACTGATGCGAGTGTCGTTGGAGGTAACGACTCTGAATCCCGCGAATTCGGCTATTCAGAAGCTGTTAACCACGCCGACAGTCGACTGATGTTGTGCATCAGTCGACTGATGGTGCTCCAACGGGAAAATCAGCCCTCTCTCTATAAAAAGAGGGCTTGTGGTGGTTTTGAGGGCCAATGCTTATTCTCTGATAATACTCTCAAGCCTCCACGATTTTTCCAAAGATTTCTAGTGATTTTAAATCCCCTCCTCCTCTCTAAGCTCCATCTTCATCCTTTGTAAGAAGAGGAGGATTGTTGTAAAGGAAAGCTTCATAGTGATATTGATTAGGGTTGATCCACCTCAAGGATCACCGTAGAGTAGGAGCGCTATCTCCGAACCACGTAAAAGAATCATGTTAGCATTGTTTTCATTTGTGTTATTATTATTTTTGTTGTGCTTCCGCTAATCTTTTTGTAGAAACGAACAACAAGCTATTCACCCCCCCCCTCTAGCTTTCAATCGATCACCAACAGATGAGACATCGACTGAACCTATTGTGACACCACATCTTCGTAGATCTGGTAGGACATGCAACATTCCTAAGAGATATGGATTTCTCATAAATGAATCGAACGACATGTTACTCATTGACGATGAGGAGCCTACCAATTATGAAGAAGTTCTGAAAAGTTCAGAAAGGGACAAATGGCTTGAAGCCATGAAGTTGGAAATGGATTCCATGTATGAAAATCAATTTTGGAACTTAGTGGACCCACCTGAAGGCATTAAGCCTATAGTGTGCAAGTGGGTTTTCAAGAAGAAAATCGACATGGATGATAATGTGATTACCTTTAAGGCTAGATTAGTGGCGAAAAGCTATTGTAAAAAACTAGGTGTTGATTATAACGAGACTTATTCACCGGTAGCTATGCTTAAATCCATTCGGATGCTCCTTGCCATAACGCCTCATTATGATTATGAGATATGGCAGATGGATGTGAAAACGGCTTTCCTTAATGGAAACCTATTCAATGACGTGTATATGATACAACCTGAGGGTTTCACATCGGTTGATAACACCAAGGTATGTAAACTTCGACGGTCTATTTATGGATTGAAGCAAGCATCTAAGAGTTGGAATATCCATTTTGATGAGACAATCAAAAGGTTTAATTTCTCACAAAATCCAGACGAACCCTGTGTGTACTAGAAGGTTTGTGGGAGTGCAGTCGTGTTCCTAGTATTGTATGTCGATGATATATTACTTATAGGAAATGATATATTTGTCTTACAGTCGATTAAAATTTGGTTATCCAAAACATTCTCCATGAAAGACCTAGGAAAAGCGACCTACATCCTCGGGATCAAGATCTATAGAGATAGATCGAAACGGTTGCTTGGTCTTTCGCAGTCTACACATATAGACTGAGTGCTAAAGAGGTTTAGTATGTCGGAATCCAAGAAAGGTTTTCTTCCCATCAGGCTTGGGATGCACCTTTTGAAGTCTATGTGTCCGTGCACAGAAGACAAAAGGATTTGCATGAGTAAGATTCCCTATGCATCTACAATAGGATCTATCATGTATGCTATGTTATGTACATGGCCTGATGTATCATATGCTCTGAGTGTCATGAGCAGATATCAGTCTGATCCAGGAATGGATCATTGGGCAGCTGTTAAGAAAATCCTTAAGTACTTAAGAAGAACTAAGGATGTGTTCCTAATATATGGAGAAGGTGATATGGTAATATGCGGGTATACAGATGCTAGCTTCCAAACAAACAAGGATGATTCCAGGTCTCAGTCTGGGTATATATTTACCTTAAATGGAGGTGCAATAAGTTGGAAAAGTTCCAAACAAGACCTAATAGCGGATTCTACCACTGAGGTAGAATACATTACAGCTTCGAAAGCAGCAAAGGAAGCGGTTTAGATCAAGAAGTTCATCTCTAAACTTGATGTGGTCCCATCAACGATCCAAACATATGCTTCGCCACTATCATTTGATCAGAGAGATCATAAGTAGAAAAGAAATATAAATCGAGAAGATTCCCACTGAAAGGAACTTAGCAGACCCTTTAACTAAGGCCTTACCTCAAAGTAAGTTTGAGGGTCATGTTAGAGCTTATGGTATTGGATACCATGGCGATTGACATTAGGCCAAGTGAGAGTTTTTGGTAATATATATGAGAGGTGTCCTAAGGCAATCGCCTTGTGGTTGTTCCATTTATTTGATAAATGAAGATTCACTATTTGAGTATACGTGTTTTCATGTATTTAATTGGATCTTAAACTCATTTACTGAATGACTACAATACGATTCATAGTATGAGAGAATTTATGATTGGATCACAACTAATGAGTATCTCTACATGTGTAATTGTGATGTATTAGAATTATCCCTAGTCGATGAATTGATGATTTCGGACGCCATCGATTCGGTTGAGACTAGCACAAGATATATTCTTTGGTTTATCCAAGCAGTTGTTCCTCACTTGCTGGAGACATTGAGATGTCCGAAGTTAATCGTAGATGCTAGTTATGGTAACTAGTTCATTGGAGTGACCAGTTGTAAAACTTCATATGGTTATTTGCATATATGGATATGTTAATGAAGTTCTTACAAAAGCTTAAGTGCGATGTTCCTTCGACTTGCAGTATTCAAGTCATCTTGGTAATGAAGACTTATGCTTTGACATCTTAAGCAAGCATCTCCGAGGAGATGTGGACCCGGGATGATTGGGTATAAGTTGAAGTGGCCGAAGGTGTTTGAATAGTCTACAGAGGATTCACCGCTCCTTGCGAGGAGATGTATACCCGGGATGGTTGGGTATAAGTCGAAGTGTTCAAAGATGTTTGAATATCCTACAAAGGATTCATCGCTCCTTGCGAGGAGATGTATACCCTATGACCTCTCATTGGATTGTTACTAAAGTCTTTGGCCAAAGCATTACATGTTTAGAGTATGGTACTCTTGGATACATGTACAGTAACTAGAATTCGGAGGATGAGGAAGTAATACTTGGACTAAGTGTGACGTAGTCAGCCTAGTGAGGACTGACACAATAGACCATGTCCTGAACCAAGTGGGTATAAGATGAGTGAAAGGAATGGGGCATGATTCAATGTAGCTACTTAAGGGTTTCAGAAAAGGTTCTGGGATCAACCGTTGATTTTCCAGTTAATTGGGGATCATGATGTACTACTAGGTACCACTCATGATTGTTCTATAATTAATGGTTAATTATAGATGGCCAACATAAACCGAAAAACTATTTGGTCACATGCACAACGAGCGTAATCCGAAGGATTTAAAATGAGTTTGAGAATAGGATTCTCATATTGAGAGAGACTAGGTTTGGTTGGACCAAACAAAGCGCGAGTATGAAATGATTTCAGTCGCATCAGAAGCATGGATGGGTCGTGTCTTTTGAAGACATGATGGATGAACCAAATTGGTTTGGTTCTAATCCAATGGTGGAAAATAAACCAAAGTGGTTTGGTTTGTTTTAAACGAATGAACCAAAGTTAGTTTGGTTCGTTTTAACTTAAAATAGACCAACGCGATTTGGTTTATTTTAACTTAAGTTATTGAAGCGGTTTAATGGGTTTTGGTTATGAACCAATAACTGTGAGGAGAACGTGTTCTCTATAATAACACGGCTTAAGGGTTTTGTGGACAATTTATACGACTTTGCGTTGGAAAATCCTAGCCTCGTTTCCTTCTCCTCCTCTTATCCTTGTCGTCACCCAAGGTGTTGCCGCCGCCCACCTTTGTGCCACCGCCGCCCAAGGGAGTTGCTGCCTCTCCTCGCTGTCGGCCATCCACCAGCCGCTGACATTCTTTGGGCCACCCTCAGCCGCTGGCCAACCTCCCTTGGTCGCCGGTGACCAAGGAGTAACCTGCCAAGCCTTTGGCCGACCACTTCTTCCACCTATACAGACAGCTTGTTCTCCTTTGCGTGGAGAGGCCATTTAGTCGGTGTTTTGTGCTCCGACAATGGTCTACTTGTATGGGATTGGATCTCCGGCAATCCTCATAGGTGGAGGGTTAAGTTTTCATCAAACGGTTGACGAAAACCGCTTCCGACAAGTGAGTTTGTGAAACTCATTTTTGGGATCCGAATTTATTTCGGATTGTGATCGTCTCTCGGATCACATCATCTTCGACTCGAGGCTAGTGACTTTTGTGAAGATAAGGCTCGTGGCTTTGTGAAGCTATCCCGATGATACTCGGCATGGATACAGATAGAGGCGATTCTAGTGAGGGTCGCTACGGTTGATGTCATTCCCGCTACACGTGATCCATCAGGTATACCTAGTATAAGTTTCCTTTTATTGTAAAATTTTAAATAGCGATTATGTCTACACATCTTGTATCATGTATGCGTGTGATGTGTGTGTTGTAATAAATTAGATTTATTGCTTTTATTGCTTCCGCTGTGTGCATGTTTACGAAACGTGTTTGAACACACACTCGCCGCGGTGCTGGGGAAACCCAACACATATAGTATGCTTCATGTGCAACAAACGAGGACATTACTGGAGTCAATGTCCTAGGGGGAGTCACCCTCGGAAGGATAAAGGAGAGAGTTAAAATGTAGGGGAAGCTAAGGCAAACCTTCAGGTAAATTTAAATTATGCTCTTCCTTTACGTAATGTTAGAAAGCATGCTCATAATTTTATTGCTATCCATCATGACAAAAAGCATGTTAAAAATAGATTTTATTTCTTAGGTGCTAAGCATGTCAATTTATCTAAGGACAATGCTAGATCAACCTTACCTAAGGATAGGAAGGCAGAGAACAATAATTTAGGCATCAACCTTAAATGGACAAGACATATGCCTAGGAAGAAGAATATCTCAAGAGTAAATAAAAAATCAAAACTTGAGATATTAGAAATTGAAAATCAAGCTTTGAGGTCAAGGCTTGAAAAATTAGAAAAGACCCTTTATGAGATGAAAATTTCAATTCAGGGGTCAAATGGCCAAAGTGTAGGTTCTAGGAGGCAAGGTGCATCTAAGGACAAGAAAGATTTGGGTCACAAGCCTAAATCAAAGGAAGCCATGACATCCTACCATAGTGTTCCATACAGTTATGAAACAAATTCTAGGTCTAGTAGTACCAAGGTGACAAGGGAAGTCATCCCTAGAGTTGACCATGGTAAGTGTCTAGTGGCTAAGGTTTCAATGAAACCTAGAAAAGCCACTAACAAGGTTATAAGGGAAGCAATCCCTAGGGTTAACCTTGACAAGACCAAAATGACCAAGACTTCCAAGCCTAGGAGGGTCATTAGAAAGGTACTAAGGGAAGTTATCCCTAGTGAGTACCTAGTAAACCCAAGGAGATCCAATAGGTATTGGGTTCCTAGGAGTGTGATACCTGCACGCTAGATGGGTTTAGGGTGTGCCAACCTTGAATGGATAGGTAGTTAACCTAACCATGGTAAAGGTGGCACTTTAGGACATTTTCAAGGTTTTGGGATTCCTTGGAAATAAGGTTGAATTATGTCCTAAAAGATTTTAGGATGTGCCAATGAATTGTGTAGAAGTTGAAAATTTGATCAAAATTGGCACAATTAGGTTTAGAGGTCATGGTGTGTCATTTTGGGCTTTTGATACACTTGGGAGAATGATCTATTATGGAAAATGTGGTCTTAATCCTAGAAATGACAATTTGAGCTTAACACTTAGATATTATATACCGTTGTATTTTATACTTGCCTTGACTTGTTTGCATTGCCATGTCATGACATCATATTTCATTTAATCATATAAAATGTCATGATAATGTTTAGGTTTAATTTTTATGTCATGTTAGTGTTTAGATTTTATATGCCATGACATCATGATTATTGGCTATGTGCTAATTCATTCTATCTATAATGTCATAACCATCATTCATGCATTTAGGATTAATTAAAATTGATTTAAGAACTATGACATGATTTGAAGTCCCATGTATAAGGGAATCAAATAGAGTTGCCTAGGAAAATGCATGACCATAGATTAAGAAAATGAAAACCCACATCTCACAAGAACACTTGACTTGGATGTGTATTGATACATATAGATACATGTGAAATGCTAGGAAGTGAGTCAAGTTCAAGGTGCATAGATGTTGCATCTAGATGAACTCAAACTCATCTCAATCATAGGTATAAATCATGAGGAAAGCTAGTATACAAGTCATGTATACTTAGCCCATAGACCATGATTGAAATTAAGGTTTTGAAAATTTTTTAAAATCATTTTAAAAAACCTTAGTGAAGCCTATCTTTTGATAGCAATCACCATTGAGAAGATTGAAACAAAGTTGGATTAAAATATTGAAAGTTTCATTGCTTTTGAACTTTGTTGCATTCTTTGAATTTAAAATTTATTTTCATAGAAAACTATTTTTCCCCTATAGTGTTTGGCACAAGTAATATGTGGTTGAAATTTCAAGATTTTTTGAATTTTTTAGAATTATTTATGTATTTCTGAAGTTGGTCTAAAAATTCGGTTTTAGAAATTTCAGAAACCAGTCGAGGCGGCGCCTCGACTGGAGATGTTGCCACTCGACTGAGAGCTTTGTCGGTCGACTGTTAGCACTGTTTTGGCTTACCAATGTTGGTTTAAACCATCTAATCATAACCCTAGTCTAGATAACTACTCCTACACCTCTAACATGCTTAGATAAGCATTGAAAGGGTGAGATTTTCATTGGAAATGAATTAGAGAGTTAATTAGAATAAAAATCAAATTTTAAGGGTTGTGAAAGTTCAAATTTGAAATTTTATTCTGATTTTCTATTGTTTAAGGTTCCTATAGGCTTAGGAATTCTCCAAGGTCATTGTTGGTGCAATGGTCAAGGGAGAGTAAGCCTTTAGTCGGAGATTATCCATCTAGGTATAATCGATGATGGCTTATGAAAAATGGGGGGGGGGGGGGGGATGGAAGATTGCTTAGTGATAGATCACTAAGAAGAATGAAAGCATTCAAGTTGATCTTTGACCAAGGGGGAGAAGGAAGAATCTCATTGGATAATGAGATATGGTAAACCTTGGTAGATTTTTTTGTGTGTCAAGAAGGGAGAGAAATGAATGGGTTAAGTTAGGATCTTAAGTTAGGGTCAACCCCTAATATACACTAAACCCAAAAAAATTCAAAAATTTGAAAATCTAAATTGGGAACACTTAGTTATGCTTTGGCATAAGAAGAGTCAAGTTGGGTTATGTGATAATCTAACTTAACGATATTGTCAAACATAAAAAAGGGAGAGATTGTTGGTACAATCGACCCAGGCCACGATTGACCATACTCGAGTGGGACTCGAGTAGGGTTTTGATGTTCGACAAGGGTTTACAATGTGGTTTGACCACACTACTAGTGGATGGTATGGGACATCCAAGGTCATATGAGGGAGACTATTAAAGAAATCCAAGTCGGTCAAGATTGACCGAACACTTGGTGTGGAGAAATCCAAGTATGGAGACTTGGTAAAGAAAAGTCCGAGTATGGATACTTGGCAAGAGAAAATCCAAGGCGATCAAGGGAGACCGAATATTTGGTGTTGGAAAGACCAACGGGGAGTTGGTGAGGGAAGTACTGGCAGGTCTGGGAGACTGTGCTTGGCAAGTGAAGTCCCGGATGAGGAGTATTGTCAGTGAAGTCCCAGAGGCGTGGCCTCTTGGTAGTGAAGTCCCAGACGAGGAGTCTTGGCAAGGGAAGATCCGATTGATCAGGGAGATCAAGCTTAGAAAATGGGAAGTCCCGGAGGCAAGGCCTCTTGGCAAAGGTAGACCTGAGAGCATGATTATAGCTGATGGAAACACTTGAAGCCTAGCGCAAGGATGAAGAGTCGCAGACTCGAGGGATCTGGGAGGTGTGAGGCTGATGGAAGTGGGTTGAAGGCTTAGGTTTAGGCTTAGGGTGAGTATCAAGTATGAAGGGATCATACTTGGGGTGTTAAAACTCAATGTAGAGGTATAAAAGTGGACTGCCAGCTCGGTTTCGTCGACTGGGCTTTGTTTGTAGGCAAACAGAAGCAAGGTGACCTTGACCAGTGCCTCGACTGAGCTGTAGTTGAGGCGGCACCTCGACTAGTAAGGGGTGTTCTTAGAGGTACGACTTGGAGAGTCGAGAGAGTGCTATGGAAGCACTCGACTGGTGACTCAACTGTTGTATCAGTCAAGGCGGCACCTTGATTGGATAAGCACCTCGACTAGTTAGGCGACTGAGCATGAGAGGATTCACTCAGAAACGAGGTAAACTCGACCACCATGACAACTAGAGGCTAGTCGAGGCAATGCCTCGACTGGAGATCTCGACTGGTACATCGACTGGGCTCAGAACAGGTGCTCAGACGCAAGGCAGACTCAACTAGCGTCTCGACTGGGGTATCAGTCGAGATCATGCCTCGACTAGGGTATCAGTCGAGGCGGCACCTCGACTGGCTAAGCGACTGTTGCAGATTGGGAAGCTTCGACGGGGCTTTATAAGAGGAGGCGTGAGGGGGGTCTTCGAGCATGGTTTTTAGGGGCGATTTGAGGCGAGGTGCTGCTGCATTTTAGGGCCTTCAAAGTCATCCCAAAGCAACTAACAAGCAAGGATTCAAAAGCTCTAATTTGTAAAGTGTGTTAACTTGTTCTTCCATTTGCTTTTGTTATTGTTGTAGTTGCTTATTGTATCTTGTTCTTATTATTGTAAGAGTCTTGTAAGAAGTTCCTCCACCTCCGACGTGTCACCGAGAAGGAGAAGTTTGATAGTGGTGGTGTACATCACTAGAGCTCGCTAGGGCTCGCCCGTGGAGTAGGAACTAGGGTTTCGAACCATATAAAATCCGTGTGTTGTTCTTGTGATATGCTTTGTATTTATATTTGTACTTGTTTTTGTGTTTCAGTTGCGTACTAACAATTGTAGACAAGCACGATGAATTCCATCAACGAAATCGATGCAAATTACTATTCACCCCCTCTAGCGATGGCAACGGTCCTACATTAATGATTTTCAAAACAATTCCGAGGGGGAGTCTCTAAATTTTTAAACATTTAGCTTTTGTTGAGTGGGAGAAATTATGAGAATTTCAAAATTTGATGGGGATTTTGTTGAGTGGGCCTTAAAATTAAATTTGTCATGAACTTAAGAAGTTTGAGATGTAAAATTTCATGAATTTTGAATAGCTTAAGTACTTTAACATAATACTTAAAATATTCTCAAAACTTATGGTCTTTAAAAGCTTAAGGACTTTGAAAAGCCTATATACTTTCAAACACTAATGTGCTTTGACATAAGTAGATTAATTAAGCAATTTTCACAAACTTAGCCTCTATATTGAACTCACTTACTGGTATGACTCTTGTTCCACTTAGTAGATTGATTTTGAATCTTGAATTTTGGCATTAAAAGTTGATTTATAATGTTTTGATTTATGCTAGGGGGAGAGAGAGTGATAGAGGGGTTTAAAGTTAGTACATTTTAACTTCATGCATTGCATGTGAACTTAATAAGTGCACTTAAGCTTGAATTTAGATGCATTGCATGTTAACTTAATAGTGCATTTTGAACTTGTTATATTTTGCAATATTCTCTCTAACTTTAACTGATGTGTTGTCATACATCAAAAAGTGGAAGATTGTTGGTGCAAAAAGTATCACTCCTTAGTTTTGATGTATGAACTATAGTTAAAGTTAGGATCATCAACTTGTGATCTAATATTCAGTTAAGTGTGCAAACTTAACAGAAAGTCCTAGTAGGTCGTGTTGATCGGATACTAGACAGAAGAATTGACAGATCAGGAGGATCAGACACTATGTAGGAAGTCCAGATGGGTCGTGTGAACCAGACATCTAGCAAAAGAACTGACTGGGTCAGGGAGACCAGATAACCCGCAGGAAGCCCAACTGCATCAGGGAGGGTGGACAATTAGCATGAAGCCCTGGCTGGTCAGATTGGATGTCAAGGAAGGTATTTCGGTAGGACAGTCAGTAGGTAAGCCTCGAGTGAAGAGGTGAGGCTAAGTCCTCAGGTGGGGACAAAGCTAGGCGTCAATCCGACGGAGGGTCGATGTTGGACTCAGAAGTCGAAATCGGGAAGTATTACTACCGCTACGTCATATTATACTATGTATTTTGTTAATCTCATTTTGCAGATCTCCAGGCGACTAGAAGGTTTCTAGTCAAGTCAGACCCAGTCTATTGAGTATGATCCAGTCGACTGGGATGTAGAGTTGGCAACCTAGTCTAGTGATCGATCGAAGATTGTGCAACCGAGATGACAAGTATTCTAGTCAACTAAGGAGGTCCAGTTGACTAGGATAAGAAATTTACCGAACTACGGAAGAGCGGAGCCAGCCATCTTGGAGTCTATTGGACCAGGTCCAATCGACTGGGAAGTCTTGTATGCCAAATCAACATGTTGATTTAGAGTCGACTAGAGGGTATTCCAGTTGACTGGAAAGTACTTATATAAGAAATGGAGAGCCATCTTGGAAAACAACAACTCTACTACAATGAAGGGTTGTCGCATTCATTCGCCATCCGTAAAAGTTCTAAGAAGCCGACATTCCGACACTCCGAGCTTCGTCTACATCTTCCAAGTGTTGGTATACCTTTGTATTTACATTTTTCTTACTTGTACTTAAATTCAAGAGGGAAGGTAGCTTGTACCTTTTCCTCTAATCTTTGTAAAAAAGTGAACCCCTCCAAAGTCGAGAGTTCTCGAGTCGGAGGGTCTTTTAGTGAATTGCCCATCGAGATGACTCTCGGAGAGTCGTGGGCCTTGGAGTAGCAACCCGGCTAGGGTTGTGAACCAAGTAAAAGATCTCATGTATTTTACTTTACTTAATTTATATTTTCACTACAAACTTTTATTTAGTTTAATAAAAGAAAAAGTTTTAAAAGATAAAGAAAATTTATATTATCCGAGATTCACCTCCCCCTTCTCTATGGAACTTGCGATCCTATAAGTGATTCCATTTACGATGTTAGAGAGTAGTTCCTTAGTTATCTAGTGACCAAAAGGGGAATAGAGGTAAATCCAAAGAAGGTTCAAGCTCTATAAGAAATAATGGCTTCTCAAAATACTAGGAAAGTGCAAAGGCTAGCAGGGAGGATTATTACTCTATCCTACTTCATCTCCAGATTGACTGATTGAAGATTACCTTTTTCAAAGTGTTGTGGAAGTCGATTCAATTCACATGGGATCAAAAATATGAGCAAGACTTTGATGAATAGTAGGGGAGCAGTTATAGTTATACTTTGCAACCACTTAGGAGACAGTAAGTTCGGTCCTTGTGTGTCAAAAGGGAATAATGTCATAGTTAATCTATTTTACTAGACACTTCCTCAAGGATGCTGAAGAGCATTTTAGTACCTTAGAGAAGCTAGCCTTAACACTTGTTTTGATAGTTTATTGGCTCTGATCATACTTTCTCTCTCACCTTGTCACATTGTTGATTAACAGTACTTTGGCATGCATCTTGGCCAACCCAGAAGCTTTGAAAGGCTAATAAGTGGGCGACCGAGCTTAGTGAGTGTGACTGTTGGATCGAGAAGCATTGCTAGAGGGGGGGGGGGTGAATAGCGATCGTAAATCTTTCATTCGAATTCATTCATTGAGACACAAGTAAACGAGTAAGCACAGCGGAAAATAAAGTGACACGTTTATTTTACTTGGTTCACAACCCAGCGGTTGCTACTCTAAGGCCCTATCGGTCCTAGACCACGTACGGAGGGAAAAGCACTATAATGTCTCCTCCTCGTTGGAGGTAGGAGACAACGATCACAAAATCTGGAAGTACGAGGATGAGGCAACAAGCCTACCTCACCTCGTTACGAATAAAAACAATGAATACAATATTAAAATATATTACTAGATGCTGCTGCCGACGAAGAAGATCTGAGCTTGTTGTCGTGTCGGAGTTATGACGGTGTTGGAGCATTGGCGTTGTAGGAGCACTTGATGAATAAACTTGATGATCTTTGGAGTTGGAATCCTCCCCTCCTTTTATAGATTTTGGCCTCTGAATTTGTCTCCTCTTTTTTCTGAACAGATCACGAAGTTGTATAATTTTTATCGTGAAGTGGCCGCGTCAAACCTTATCCGTTTTGACCTAGCACAAAGGATGATTAAATCGCCATCACCGATCGATGAGCATCACCGATCGCGCCTAATGTTCGAATGACCGGCCACCGCCACTTCCCTGCAGTAAAAGGTTAGCTCGAAAAATGATAAATACGACAGTTCTAACCATCCGATCTCGACCTAGACCTTCCACAAGAAGTCTTAGTCTAATCGCCGCCTATGGTCATCCCCGTAAAGAGGACACGACCTTACAATCTCTCACTCACACGAGCTTTCCTCGATACTTACCTTGTAGCTCTCACTTCCGGCCTTCCACTCGATTCCTTCGGCTCCCTCCGAAGTCACTCGAGTGTCACCCGACCACCGCGGCTTCCTCCGGGTGTCGCTAACCTTCAACTCTAGCTTTAGTACTTTTCTGCACACTCGATTTAGCTCGTGAGATAACGATGTAAACTTAACTTTGTGTCTTTGCCATAATCAAAACACAGGTTCGATTATCTAGTGCCCCTACACCAACAATCTCCCCCTTTCTGATCTATGGCAAACCAACACAAAGTTAAGGAAATTAAAGCATAAAACAAGTATAGTAGATGATGAATGTCATTCCCTAAAGCTCCTCCTTAACCAAAACTCCCCCTTAACCCTAGGTGAGTTTTGAAAGAGATACTTTAGTTTTCAAAATCAAATTTTGTGTTACTCCCCCTTAACTTTCGCTCTTCTCCCCCTTTTGCCATAAATAAAAAAAAAATTGGGGTTTTTGTATAAAATAGGGTTTTTTTAAAAACAATGTCATATATGCATGCATCTAGATAAATCAAATATGAGTCCAAGCATGCGTCTAGCAGTAGTTAGATAGATTGGTTTGAGGTGTGTCCCTCTGCACCAATAATTTAAAGGTTTATAATATAACCCTTAAAGTTAGTTTGCTCTCCCCCTTAGTCAAATATATGAAGTATAAGAGATGTAGGGGGCGCTAAACTTTGGCCTAAGAGTTGTTAAGTACAACAGTTGAGAAAATAAGTAGTATCTTGAAGAGATTGTTTTAAGTATATTTCAATTATCCTTAACATCTCACCTATTCTATGTGTCTCATAATTTGTTCACCTTATATGTTTTGTGAGATGATTTTAAATTGATTAAAGATAGTCAACCTTGGGTTAGATTCGGATTTAACCTTTAGATCGTTAAGTAACTTTTCGAGAAACTGGCTTCCAGGTCATGGTGAGGCACAAGGGCCTTCTTTGATCGAAACAACGACCACTTCCTTAGACAAAGCCAAATTCAAGAAAATATCACTTAAGTCACTTAGGGTTACTTCCTGGTCTAACTATTTTAGGATACGACGAGGTAGCTTCAGTTAGTTCCACTTGGTCAAGTGCACCTAGATACGCCTTATCTAGCTCGAATACACGAGACTTTGTTTTCCTAACGTACTATCATCTCGCCGCATCCTGATACTATGTTGTCAAGAGTTGACTAACTATTTTCCCTATCTAGCCGTTCTACAAATTAAAGTAAAATATTCAATGGTTTTGCTAAGTAAGCGGGTATACTATTTTAGTGTTAGCTCCCCCTGGACCATTGAACCAATATGGTCTATTCAAATAATGAATTTGATCCTGGGGAATCCAAAACTTATTAGTCCTTATATGTGAATTCAATAAAACCTTTGGGACCCATGCTTGGACTTTTTGATGACTACGATTTACGATAGACATATAAGACCTATTCGTAGTCTTTGACTTAAATCCGAGTCCGACTTTGTTGTAGATGGCTCTTTGGGTTCCAAGTAGTCGATTAAGGTTCTTAGATCCCAACGTGAACTTTTCCAACCTAGCCTCAACCTCTTGAACTCAGTCTTTCAAGAGAGAATTCTCCTCCTCAAGTTTTTCAATTTGGGTTGAGTTTCCCTCTTGAACTTGATTAGTTGAAGAGGTTAGAGTAGCCTCTTGCTTGAGGGTTTCAACCTCCTCAAGTAACGACTCAACCCTAGACTTGGACTTAGTTAATTTCCTATTAAGCATTTTAATTGTATTGTAAAGTGTATGAATTAGTGAGCGGCTAACATTAATTTTCTCTTTTGGTCCGGCTTTGAGTTGCTTCTCGAAGTAGTCCTTGAGTTCGGAGTCGGTGTTGTAATTGGATTCGGATTCAGACTCTGACTCGGACTCTTCGGGTCTTGCCATGCATGCTATGCCGCCGCCTTCTTCGTTGTCCCATGTTGCATGAAAAGCCTTCTTTTGATTTGATTTGAATTGTGCCCTCTTTTGATTCTTTAGTAGCCTCCTTTCCCTCCGAACGATCTTCCGCACTACGTTCACTATTGCTTCCACCTTTTCGGATTCAGACTCTAATTCGTCGTCGGGTTCGAGTCCATCTTCTTGCCTGGTAGGTGGCTTGCTTCTTTGTCCTGCAAGTAGAGCAATACCTCTCTCGGCCCGGACCACGTTAGTGAAGGGAGTTGCTTCAGAGGCTCATTGGCTCCCATGTCCCCGGATTAAAATTTTCACTAATGAAAGAATTAATCTGGATGGGATGAGTTTCCTTAGCACAACCAATTCGTCATCGTGCTAACAACTTGAGTGATCGCTTGAACAAACTAGTTGTTCAAGCAACACAACTCTTCTAGTTGGTTAGCCGCGGAAGAGACGACGGATGGATCGCCGGTTTTTGTGTTCGTCTTCGGGGTCCATGATTATACAAAATATATACATACACACACTTGTATAATCAACACATAAAAGAAGATGCTAAGATCAGAAAATAAAGTTGTAAAACTTTATACCTTACGATCTTCTACCGTATGTCCTATCCTCCTCGTGGACGACGTGTGGGCGAAGATCCTCCACGAGTAGAAGCCTTCTAGATCGCGTTCTTCCCTTCCTTGTCCGCTGTGAACAAAGAGAAGAACCAACAAAACCTGTCCTTTCTAGAACCGGCCACCAAGCAAGGGAGTTTGATGCAACCGCTGAACAAGGAACGAATGGATGAAGCGCCGACCACCAATGCAAGGAGAACCGCCGACCACCTTGGAGAGTATGAAGGAGTGAACGCCGGCCAACCTTGAAGAGAGGTTGCCGCCGGCCAAGGAATAAGAGAGGGACCAAGAGGATGGGCGCCGGCCAAGTCTTGATGGAAGAAGATGGGCGCCGGCAACAACTTGATGGAAGAAGATGGGCGCCGGTTCTTGTCACAATGTTGCCGCCCAAGCCTAAGCTTCCAAACCCTAGCCGCCCAACCTAAAACCCTAACTCCAATTGAACCAATACTTGCTGCCCAACCTAAGCCCTCTATTTATAGAATTGGGCTTAAGCCTCCTTTAATCTCCACCATCGGATCTAGGGATTTAATCTCCACCGTCGGATCTAGGGTTTTATCCCAACCGTCAGATCTAGGGTTTCATCCCAACCGTCGGATCTAGGATTTCATCCCATCCTTCGGATCTAGGGTTTCATCCCAACCGTCGGATCTAGGGTTTTATCCCAACCGTCGGATCTAGGGATTTAATCCCAAACGTCGATTCTAGGGTTTTATTTTACATCCTTGGATCTAGATTTCATGAGGATTATATTAGGCTACGATAGGGACCATAAGGAGGAGTTGGATCTTGGCCACCCGATGGATCGGAACCACACTCACTTGATCCATCAATGATGTTCTATTCCACTAGAGGATCATCATTGAACTACCTCACCAACCCTCATAAATTAATATGGGATCCATATATTATTTGTACATTCAACTCCCCGTGTTTAAGATATCGAATGTCCATCAATTAATTGATTTACTGACCATCAATTAATTAACGTCTAACTCCTCGAGTAGTACCACTCAACCTTATCATCATGTTGACTAAGTCAACCAGCTAGGTTTACATGATGAACCTTATGAGCTCCTCAAGGGGACATCATCATCCTAGTATCTAGGACACGGTTTCCTCCTATAATCAACGACACACCATGTAAATAATATCATTTCCAAACTTACTGGGGATATTGATTTAATCCATCTAAATCTCACCCTCTGGTAAATCAAAGAAATAAATACTAAGTACATGTTCCCGTTATTATATTGGGATTAAGAGCATGTACAACATAATATCCGAGGTTCGATTCAATTATGTAGTCAGCAATTAATTGAATCACCTCTATGTCGGTCCTGCTCAATACACCTAAGTGTACTAGTGTAACTCTATGTTCAAGACAAAACAATACCAAGCTACACTACAACCATGCCAATGGTTTGTCCAAAATCATCTTGGTTGTGAGCCTCTACTTATATTTTACAAGGGACTGATAATATGATCTTCTGTGCCACACCAAACACCATGTTATCTACAATGTAAAATATTAGACAATATGCACACACACATATAATAAATATATAAAGTGCAAACAATGATCATGTGATTCTTATTCCAAAATAAAATGTTCATACAAAAAGAGCTAGGCTTTCAGTATACATTCCAACAGTTAGTTTGCTCATGAAGTTCAAACTCGGAAAATAATTCGTCTAACCTAAGCTTCGAAAGGTCCTTAGAGACCTTGCAGGCATCAACCATGGATGCTCACAAGGTAGTCCTAGGAAATGAATTAAGAACGTACCTTAGTAGGTCGTGATTTTCGACCTTGTGTCAGATGGTGTGCGTGTCGCTGACAATGTCCTGACACGGCGGCGTTGCGCTTAAGGTTATACAACTTATTGAAAAGAAGGTCACATTTACATACCTTAGCATCGGACGTTCATTCGTGTAGCTCGATTAATTTGTTACATAGGTCCTTGGCGCTAATGAATGGTCCGATGCGGTTGAGTTCCTCCTTGGACAACCCGCATTGCAATATTTGAGTTGCTCTTGCATCGGCTTTAGTTTGTCTCTTGGTTGCGTTAGTCCACTTGTTGAAATCCAAGGGCTCTCCTTGATCATTGGTGGGTAGAGCAAAGCCGGTTTGGATTATTATCCAAGTCTCGACTTGTGTTTTCAAGAAACACTCCATCCGACCTTTCCAATAACGGAAATCATCTCCGTTAAAGAACGTAGGTCGGGTGGTGCTATACCCCTCAATGTGAGCCATTAAGTATCTTGCAAAACACGAATAAAAACCAAAGGGAATTCCAAGACTTGGTCTTGGATTAGTAATGTGGGAAATAAATAGGAAATAAACAAAATTAAATGAGAAAAATAAGAAACTAACAAAAACTAACAACTTACGACCTTTGATGTCCCCGAAAGGGTACTAGACGTTGGATTTTGGGTCTGGAAACAGCTTGTTACAAGGGTAAACCCTAGTAAGAAAAGTAGATCTCTCAGAGAGCTTTGATTTGGTAGGTAGATCGTTATGTGAGTCCACTTGTGCGAAAAGTTATGGCTTTTTTACCGTCGGCTACTCCAAGAGAGAAAACTTGCAAGCACACAACCAAAAGAAACGTACCAAGACTTCGTCTTGGATTAGTAGTGTGGGAGGAAAAAGACCAAAAAAAATATGAATCGAAAAATACGAACAGAAAACCAAAACGTGCTAGATCAGTGGTTTCACCAAATCTTAGCGCCCCCGCTCTTATACCAATTGTTGGATCGAGAAGCGTCGCTAGAGGGGGGGTGAATAGCGATCGTAAATCTTTCGTTCGAATTCGTTCATTGAGACACAAGTAAACGAGTAAGCACAGCGGAAAATAAAGTGACACATTTATTTTACTTGGTTCACAACCCAGCGGTTGCTACTCCAAGGCCCTATCGGTCCTAGACCGCGTACGGAGGGCAAATCACTATAATGTCTCCTCCTCATTGGAGGTAGGAGACAACGATCACAAAATCCGGAAGTACGAGGATGAGGCAACAAGCCTACCTCACCTCGTTACGAATAAAAACAATGAATACAATATTAAAATATATTACTAGATGTTGCTGCCGACGAAGAAGATTTGAGCTTGTTGTCGCGTCGGCGTTATGACGGTGTTGGAGCATTGGCATTGTAGGAGCACTTGATGAATAAACTTGATGATCTTTGGAGTTGGAATCCTCCCCTCCTTTTATAGATTTTGGCCTCTAAATTTGTCTCCTCTTTTTTCGGAACAGATCACAAAGTTGTATAATTTTTATCGCGAAGTGGCCGCGTCAAACCTTATCCATTTTGACCTAGCCAAAGGCTGATTCATCGCCATCAGTCGACTGATGACTCCCATCAGTCGACTGATGAGCATCAGTCGACTGCCCAATGTCCAGCAGTCGACTGCCAGCCTGGCCACTTCCCTGCAGTAAAAGATTATCTCAGAAAATGATAAATACGATGGTTTCTAACTGTCCGATCTAGACCTAGACCTTCCACAAGAAGTCTTAGTCTGATCGCCGCCTACGGTCATCCCCGTAAAGAGGACACGACCTTACAATCTCTCACTCACATGAGCTTTCCTCGATACTTACCTTGTAGCTCTCGCTTCTGGCCTTCCACTCGATTTCTTTGGCTCCCTCCGAAGTCACTCGAGTGTTGCCCGACCACCGCGGCTTTCTCCGGGTGTCGCTAGCCTTCAACTCCAGCTTTAGTACTTTTCTGCACACTCGATTTAGCTCGTGAGATAACGATGTAAACTTAACTTTGTGTCTTTGCCATAATCAAAACACAGGTTCGATTATCTAGTGCCCCTGCACCAACAGTGACATCTAATACCAACTGTAAACTGCTATCAAGGCTCAAGCATTAGTTGATTTTCTCACGAAGACCTTTAATGAGTAAAGACAAAGAGTTTGGAAGATCTTTGTGGATTGTTCGGTGACAAACCTAGGAAGTGGAGTGGATATCTTCTTGATATCACCTCAAGGAGAAGAAATATGAGTAGTTATGCAACTCAATTTTAAGGCTTTGAACAATGAATTCGAATATGAGGCACTCTTGGTCAGTCTATAGGTGACCAAGTATATGAGGTCAGTTAAGGTCATCATCCATTCAGATCTCAGTTGGCAACTCGACAGTTGAAAGTGAGGTAAAGAACAATTGGTTGTGTAGGTATGCAGAAACCTATATATATAAAAAAGAGAGAGTCGAGTTCCATGAAATCATCCTCTAGAAAATGTTGGATCGATCGGATCGCTAGGGGGGGGGGGTGAATAGCGATAGAAACTTTTTAGTACGAATTCATTTTTAAAAAATAAACTTATATGCAGCGGAAAGATAAACAAAACAATAAGTAAAGGAGACAATAGACACAAGAGATTTACTTGGTTCGTAGCCGAAGGCTACTACTCCAAGGCCCTAGTGGTCCTTGACCACGTACGGAGGGCCAACTACTAAAGAACTCCTCCTCGTTGGAGGTAGGAGTTAGACGGATACAAAAAGCCCGAGGTAGAAGGACACTCCCCCTCTCCTCGTTATAATGAAAGCTTTAATAAAAGGAATAAGCTGAAATACAATTTAGAACTTTCGTTACCGACGACTTTAAAGGTTGGAGGTTGAAGCTCTAGTCGTCGTCTCGGCAGCGCTTCGTCGTAGAGATGTCGGAGAGTCGGAGCGTATCGGAAGCACTTGGAAGCTTTTGAATTCATGAAAAACCCTAGGTTTGGCCCTCCTTTTATAGCCTTTGAGCCCCTCATCGAATGGGTCTTTAGCCAATCACAAATGGGCACAAAACCCCTTGAAAAATGGTGATAACTCTTGACTACTCGAGGCTGATCCTTTGACCGTGATCGATGATGGCCATCATCATGATGGCAAAGATCGATCGATTGCGACTTCTATGATCGCTTGATGGCGCCGAGTCCTCCAAGCCGGGCAATGATCGATGCTAGCTGGAAGGCAAGGTTAGCTCAACAAAAACATAATTTCGATGGTCGTCGACCATCCGATCTCGACCTAGACCTTCTATAATAAGTCTTTGGTCAGATCTACGCTTAAGATCATCCCCGTAAAGAGGATACGACCTTACTTACGCTCGCACACACGAGCTTACCTCAGTACTTACGTGTTGCTTTTGCTTCCAGCCTTCCACTCAATTCCTTCGGCTCCCTCCGAAGTCTCTTGAGTGTCGCCCGACCACCGTGGCTTCCTCCGGGTGTCGCTAGCCTTCAGCTCCAGCGTTGAGACTTTTCTTCACACTTGATTTAGCTCATGAGATAACAATATATGCTTAACTTTGTATCGTTTGCTATAATCAAAACTTAGGTTCGACTTAGGTGCCTACTGCACCAACAATCTCTCCCTTTTTGATTTATGGCAAACCCACATACAAAGTTAAGTAAATAGCAAGCATGAAGAGTAATAATGTGCAAAAAATATGAAGATTAAGTTGGAGTAGTAAGGATTTTCTTCAAGTACTCCCCCTTGAGGAATCCTCCCCCTTGACCGAGGGTGAGTCTTGAAGAAAGACCTTAATCCTCCCCCTTGAGGGTTGCTTTAAGTAATTAACATTACTTAAGGTTGGCCGTAGTAAAACATTTTAGTTAAGCCCTTTCTCCCCCTTAAGTAAAACCTTAACGACATAAATTTTAAAAAATAATTTTAAGTAAAACGTAGACGACACAAATAAGTAAGAGTTAAGTTATCAAAAAAAATTTTGACCCCTTAACTTTGGCCTTTTTCTCCCCCTTTTTGCCGTATATCGAAAAGAGTAAGGGGTGTGTGGAAAACAAAATAAGTGTTAAATTTAAAGTCCAAGCATGTTCCCCATTTTTTATATAAAAAAAATATACTGAAAATAAGCTCATCTATAAAATGTTTGACTCATATTTGGCTTGATTGATATGTAAGATCAACCAGTCCTGGTCAGAGTCGGTTAGTATGTATGATTATACTCCGTGGTTCATAGCGATGCACTAGCTCTACATCTGGAACTAGGAGTAAGGTCCTAACATCTCACGCCCATCTACGTGGCTAAGTACACAAACACATTAGTCCTATGTGTTGTGAGATGTACTGGCTCCTTAAATCTATAGGTGCATGATATCTAAGGTATGTCCTATGCTAGTTCCATAAAAATGAAATTAAAGAAATAGTAGTAAGAACATATAATTTGCATGTACCTATTCTATTACGCACATGCCCAATTTTCGTCTTAATAGACTAAATTCGGCTTCGGGTAGAGGTTTAGTAAATAGATCTGCCAAGTTAGACTTTGATTCGACGTATTCGAGGTGTATGGCTCCGTTGGCCACATGTTCTCGAATGAAATGGTGTTTGACCTCTATATGTTTGGTCCTAGAGAGACATATCGAATTCTTTGAAAGATTAATTGAACTAATGTTATCTACGTGAAGTTTAGTATTCGTAAAGTCTAACTTAAAGTCGCGGAGAGTGTGCTTCATCCAAAGAAGTTGCGTGACACACTCACCCATCGCGATGTATTGGCGGTGGTAGATAAAGCAACGATGTTGCTTCCTCTGCACCAACTCACTAGACTCGGTGAGAAGTTGACAACAACCACTCGTGCTCTTTCTATCGAGCTTACTACGGCGTAATCCGAATCGGGTAGCCGATTAGTTCGAACTCCGTAGATCTAGGGTACCAAATGCCAGCGTTAAGTGTACCCTTAAGATATCTAAGGATACGGCAACTAGGGTTAGGTGAGACTCCTTAGTAGGTTTGAAACACGGCGCACACACTTCTGCGAATAGGATGTCGTCGACTCGCGATTAAGTATAGGAGACTCCTATTACGCTCTATAGTATTTTAAGTCAATGGACTTACTTTCTAGGTCTTCTCCTATGTTAACATTTATCGCCATTGGGGTGTTTATTACCTTAGCGTCTTGCATTCCAAATCTTTTAATTAACTCCTTAGTGTATTTTTGTTGATATAGGTATATACAATCCTTAGTTTGTTTAATTTGTATACCTAAAAAGAAACTTAACTCGCCTACCAAGTTCATTTCGAACTCACTTTCCATGAACGAAATGAACTCGTTTAGTAAGGCTGAGTTAGAGGATCCAAAAATTATATCGTCTACGTAAATTTGAGCTATGAAAATTTCTTTACCTAAGGTTTTTACGAAGAGAGTTGGGTCAACTAAGCCTTGGTTAAACCCTTTTGACTTAAGATGGATTGAAAGTCTCTCGTACCAAGCTCGAGGAGCTTGTTTAAGTCCATAGAGAGCTTTCTTAAGTTTTAGAACATGGTCGGGTTTATCTAGATTTTCGAATCCGAGGGGTTGGCTGACATAAACTTCTTCTTTAATGTATCCATTTAGGAATGCCGACTTAACATCCATTTGAAACAGCTTAAATCCTCGATGTGTAGCATAAGCTAGCAACATTCGAATGGATTCGAGTCTAGCTACTAGGGCATAGGTTTCGTCGTAATCTAAGCCTTCGACTTGGCTAAACCCTTTGGCGACTAACCTAGCCTTGTTTCTAACTACTTCACCTTTATCATCAAGCTTATTTCGAAACACTCACCTTGTTCCAATTATCGTTTTGTCTTTAGGTGGTGGTACTAATTCCCACACTTCATTCCTAGTAAATTGAGCTAGCTCTTCTTGCATTGCAATAATCCAATCGGGATCAAGAAGAGCTTGTTCAATTGATTTGGGTTCTATCTTTGAAATTAAGGAAATTTGACTCAGGTTCCTATAGGATGCTCTAGTTCGAACTCCTAGATTAGGATCTCCTATCACTTGATCGATAGGGTGGTTAGTCTGAATCCTAGATTGGGTTGGGTTTGTGTCACCTAATGCTTGATCAATGGGGTGACTTGGTTGAACACTAGTTTGGTTGGAGTCATCTATCACTTGATCAATAGAGTGACTTGGTTGACTTAGGTTAGGATTAACACTAGACCTGATCTCCGGATCAGAGTTAGGTCTAGTATGAATCGGCTCGCTAATTGGGGTTGCTGGGGGTTTTGTAGGTTCATGTCCTTCATCAAATACTACATTGATAGTCTCCTCGACTCTAAGGGTGTCGTGGTTATATACTCTATAAGCTCGACTTGTAGTCGAGTATCCTAGAAAGATTTCGATCGTGGTTTTGGATGTAAATTTCCCTAGGTAATCCTTAGTGTTTAGGATATGTACCTTACACCCAAATACCCTAAAGTACTTGATGTTGGGTACTTTATCGTGATAAATCTCGTATGAGGTCTTAAGGTGCCTTTTTACCATAAGGATCCTATTTTGGACATAGCATGTTGTACTCATGGCTTCTGCCCAAAACCTATCGGGTAGGTCGTATTCGTTCAACATGGTCCTAGCGGCTTCTTGTAGAGTTCGGTTTTGCCACTCCACTAGGCCATTTTGTTGAGGGGTCCTAGGGCAAGAGAATTCATGGTGGTATCCGTTTAGGTTACAGAAGTCGGTGAACCTTTGATTTTCTAATTCACCACCATGATCGCTTCTAAGTCTTTTAACCTTAAGGTCTTTTTGATTCTCGATTAATTTGAATAGATTGATTAATTGATCTAGGGTATCATTTTTATGTTTGATGAACCTAACCAGTAAACTCGAGTAGTCGTCAATTATGACTAAGCAATATTGACTTCTATTGAGTGACTTGGCTCCATGTGAATCGAATAGATCCATATGCAGGAGCTCAAGTACACTTGAGGTTCGTTCTTGGTTAGTTAACTTGTGTTGTGTCCTAGGTTGTTTTCCTTGTTGACAAGCATTACAGATTTTATTAACCAAGTTGTTGAGGTTGGGTAAGCCTCTGACTAAGCCACTCTGACTCATCTTGTGGATGAGTCTTGGGTGCGAGTGACCGAGTCATCGGTGCCACAACCATGATTCCTCTTCCTGTCATAAGACATTTGGCTGAGGATTTGATTAAGTTAATTGTGTAAATGTTATTTGTCCTAGTTCCTTTGAGTATTGTTTTAGCTGTTTTATTTGTTTAAATTACACATTCATTTTCTAAAAATACGACCTTATAGTTATTGTCACATAATTGGCTTACGCTAAGCAGGTTATATTCAAAATTCTCTACAAGTAATACATTTTTAATAACAAAATTCGAGTTAAGCTCGATATCACCTGATCCGATGATTTTGAGCTTGCCATTATTCCCAAAGGCTACCGATCCTTGTCGTTTGAATCGAAGCTTTGTGAATTTGAGTTGATCCCCGGTCATGTGTCGGGAGCAACCGCTATCCAACATCCATTGATCCTACACACAAGGTGGTTGGATTGGATGTTAGATTTTTTAAAAAAAAAATTGGTTGTAAGTTGTTAAACCTAGATCATCTCACCTGTGTCTATATGATCAATCATGTTATACTTATGTGTTTTTTGTGAGATGACTTCCAATTAAGTTGATTAAGTGCATTTAGGATCAAGTAATTTTATGTTAGATTTGGATTTAAACCTAGGCTTGTCAAGTTTACCTTTTCAAGATCATGGCTTCCAGGTCGTGGCGAAGCACAGGGGCGTTCTTTTATCGGATCATTGACCACTTCCTTAGACAAAGCCATTTTCAAGAAAATGATGACTTGACTCACCTAAGACTATCTCCTAGTCTAACTGGTTATTTTTGAAAAGAGGCTCCCCGAGGCTCAATCTTTTCGAAGAATTTTAGATGGTTATGTTTTTGAAAAGAGGCTCCCCGAGGCTCAATCTTTTCGAAGAATTTTAGTTGGTTATGTTTTTGAAAAGAGGCTCCCCGAGGCTCAATCTTTTCGAAGAATTTTAGTTGGTTATGTTCGTGTTCTAATTGAGTTCACAAGTTTTAAAGCACAAATTTTCTAAGTTAAAGCATGCAATTTCTAAGTTAAAGCACACACTTTTTAAGTTAAAACATGCAATTTCTAAGTTAAAGCACAAACTTTCTAAGTTAAAGCATGCAATTTCTAAGTTAAAGCACAAACATGTTTTGTACTGGCTCCCCCTAGACCGTTGAATCGGTTTGGTCTATCCACATAGTGGATTTGGTCATTGGGAATCCAGTACGGGTTGGATCCTAGAGTTGAAATCAAAAGGTTCTTAGGGACCCATGCTTGGACATGTTTCCTATGTCGACTTACAATCGACATATACGACCTATTAGTCATGTTTGAGTTAAACCCTAGTCCAGCCTTGTTGTACATGGCCCTTTGAGATCCAAGTAGGAGGTCAAGTCCTTTGGATCCCGAAGTGAACCTTTCCAACGTGTTCCTAAGATCTTCGACTTGACTTTTCAAGAGAGAGTTCTCAACTTCGAGCTTTTCAACTCGAGTTGAGTCCTTCTCTTGAACTCGACTAGTCGAAGAGGTTAGGGAGACCTCGTGTTTGAGGAGTTTAACCTCCTCAACAAGGGTCTCGACCTTGGACTCGGACTTAGCTAACTTCCTAGACAAAAACCTAACCGTATTATGTAAAGTATTAAATAAAGTTTGACTTACTTTAAGGGTATCTTTTGAACCGGATGCGTATCCGTGGCTTGACTTGAAGGTAGCTTCGTAGTCCGAGTCATCCTCAGGTTCCGACTCAAGTTCAGGTTCGGTCTCCGTGTCTGACTCAATCGATTTCGCCATGAAGACGTGGTCTTCGTCTTCTTCGGATGAGCTTCTTCCCATGTCGCGTTGAGGGCCTTCTTGTGCTTAGGTGCTTTGTGGTTGAGTTTGGGGCACTCAGACTTGATATGTCCAAATCTGTTACACTCATAACACCTAATATTAGAACTTTTAGACTTACCTTGGTTGGGTCGAGTTGTGGTTCGCTTTCGTCCCTTGGCTATCCTTCGAGCTAGGTTCATTAGTTCGATACCAACTCCGGGTCAACTTCTTCTTCGGACTCGTCTTCCTCCTCGGTTGGTGGTGGCTTGCTTGCGATTTTCTTCTTCTTTGATCCTGCAAACAAGGCTATACCCCTCTCGGGTTCCGAGTTGGACTGCTCATGTAATTCGAAATCGGAAAAGAGTTCATCTAACCTAATTTTAGAAAGATCCTTGGAGACCTTGTAGGCATCGACCATGGATGCCCACAAGGTAGTCCTCGGAAACGAGTTTAGAACATACCTTATAAGGTCACGGTTTTCGACCTTTTGCCCGATTGCGTGTAGGTTGTTGACTATGTCCTGGACTCGGGTGTGAAGTTGGGTCGCGGACTCGTGTTCCTGCATTTTTAGGTTATATAGTTTATGGAAAAGAAGATCACGCTTACATACCTTGGCTTCATCGGTCCCTTCGTGTAGCTCCACTAGTTTCGTCCAAAGATCTTTTGCGCTTATGAAGGGGCCGACGCGATTTAGCTCCTCCTTGGATAGGCCGCATTGGAGGATTTGTGTTGCCTTGGCGTCGGCTTCGACTTGTCGTTTTGTCGCAATGGTCCATTAATCATAATCCAAGGAGTCACCCACTTCATTAGTCGGAAGTGTGAAACCCGTTTGGATTATGATCCACATATCGATTTGGGTTTTGAGAAAGCATTCCATCCGACCCTTCCAATAACGGAAGTCATCTCCGTTGTAAAACGGAGGTCAGACGGTGCTAAAACCCTCGAGATGGGCCATTAGAACAAAAGACACAAATAGACGGAGACGAAGAAACTAACAACGACAAAAACACGAAAACAAGTACCAAGACTCGCGTCTTGGATTAGTAGTGCGGGAGAAAAACTTAACAAAGAGAAATAAATACAAAAACAGAATTAAAAGAAAAATAAATCTGTAAAAAGGCTAGATTGGTGGTTTCACCAAATCTTAGCAACCCCCGGCTCTGATACCAATTGTTGGATTGATCGGATCGCTAGGGGGGGGTGAATAGCGATAGAAACTTTTTAGTACGAATTCGTTTTTAAAAAATAAACTTATATGCAGCGGAAAGATAAACAAAACAATAAGTAAAGGAGACAATAGACACAAGAGATTTACTTGGTTCGTAGCCGAAGGCTACTACTCCAAGGCCCTAGTGGTCCTTGACCACGTACGGAGGGCAAACTACTAAAGAACTCCTCCTCGTTGGAGGTAGGAGTTAGACGGATACAAAAAGCCCGAGGTAGAAGGACACTCCCCCTCTCCTCGTTATAATGAAAGCTTTAATAAAAGGAATAAGCTGAAATAATATTTAGAACTTTCGTTACCGATGACTTTAAAGGTCGGAGGTTGAAGCTCTAGTCGTCGTCTCGGCAGCGCTTCGTCGTAGAGATGTCGGAGAGTCGGAGCGTATCGGAAGCACTTGGAAGCTTTTGAATTCATGAAAAACCTTAGGTTTAGCTCTCCTTTTATAGCCTTTGAGCCCCTCATCGAATGGGTCTTTAGCCAATCACAAATGTGCAGAAAACCCCTTGAAAAATGGTGATAACTCTTGACTACTCGAGGCTGATCCTTTGACCAGAATGATCGATGGTTATCATCACCGATCGATCGATGACAAAGATCACGATCGCTTGATGGCAATGAGTCCTCCAAGCCGGCAATGATCGATGCTAGCTACAAGGCAAGGTTAGCTCAACAAAAACATAATTTCGATGGTCGTCGACCATCCGATCTCGACCTAGACCTTCTATAAGAAGTCTTTGGTCGGATCTACGCTTAAGATCATCCCCGTAAAGAGGATACGACCTTACTTACGCTCGCACACACGAGCTTACCTCAGTACTTACGTGTTGCTTTTGCTTCCGACCTTCCACTCAATTCCTTCGGCTCCCTCCAAAGTCTCTTGAGTGTCGCCCGACCACCGCGGCTTCCTCTGGGTGTCGCTAGCCTTCAGCTCCAGCGTTGAGACTTTTCTGCACACTTGATTTAGCTCATGAGATAACAATATATGCTTAACATTGTATCGTTTGCTATAATCAAAACTTAGGTTCGACTTAGGTGCCTACTGCACCAACAGAAAATACCCCAAAAGAAAAATAGGAATTCGAATGAGCTGGCTCGAATGACTAGTGCATGTGGCCAATGGTTTGAAGAAGATGTGATCTGTTTGCATAGAGTTAATAGCTCAGATTGATCAATCTCTGACTCCTGAGCTCAACTAGGGTAAAGATGTCGACTAGAGAAAGGTAATAATATATTTCCTCAAATAGGGCAAACTTCTAGAGGATTTAGGGCTAGCATAAAAACTTAAACCCGGGCAGTGCACTTCACTTGATGGTGCTAATTTATATAAGTAAGTTTTCTCTCGCCTGTTATTGAAATTCTTAGTTCTGAATGAGGCCGTGTACGTGATGCGGGAAATTTATGAGGGTAGTTGTGAGAGTCACATTGGCGAGAGGACTTTTTCCTATAAAGTTATATTGGTAGGGTATTCCTAGCCGACATTAGAGCGAAATGCATGCCTCATCACAACTTGTCTAAGTTGCATGAGAGATCAACAATTGTTCTGACATTTGGCTGGATTCCTGAAGGTGATAGTAGCCCGTGTCCTTTTAACTAGTGGAGATTGGATATTGTGAGCCTTTTCTAGTTAGATTGAGTCAAAAGAAATTTCTCCTAATAGCTATAGATTACTTCTCCAAATGGATAGAAGTGAAGCCCTTAGCTCGAATCAGAAAGGAGGTTGTTTAAAAGTTTCTCTTGAAAAGTATAGTATCCAGATATAAGAAACTCCAAATATTAATATATGATAATGGGAGACAATTATAAGAGTACAGACTCCAAGAGTGATGTGGAGAGCTTTACATTCAACAATCTTTCACCTCGATATTTTATCCTTAAAGCAATGGTTAGATGGAGGTGGTTAATAAGAATTTGGATTGAGGTCTAAAGTGTAGGGATGTATACTGAAAAGTCTATCTTTTGTATGAACATCTTTATTTTGAAATAAGAATCACATGATCATTGTTTGCATTTTTTTATGGTTATGCAATATTGTCTAATATTTTACATTGTAGATAACATGGTGTGTGGTGTCACACGGGAGATCATGTTATCGGCCCCTTGAAAAGTATAAGTAAAGGCTCACAATCGAGATGACTTTGGACAAACCATCAGAATGGTTGTAGTGTGATTTGGTATTGGTTTGTCTTGACCATAGAATCACACTAGTGCACTTTGTGTGTATTGAGCAGGACCGACTTAGAGGTGATTCGATTTATTAATGACTACAAAATTGAATCGGACCTCAGATATTATATTGTACATACTCTTAATTCCGATATAATAACGGGAACATATACTTAATACTCATCTCTTTGATTTACCAATGGACGAGATTTATAGATTAAATCGATAGGCTCGGTAAGTTGGGAGATGATATTATTTATATGGTGTGCCGTTGATTATAGGAGGAAACCATGTCTGATATATTAGGATGATAATGTCCCCTTTTGGAGCTCATAAGGTTCATCATGTAAACCCTGCAGGTGGACTTGGTCCGGCATGATGAAAAGGTTGAGTGGTACTACTCAAGGAGTTAGATGTTGATTAATTAATGGTAAGTAAATTAAATAATCGACGGACATTCGAGATCTTAAACACGGGGAGAAAATGTACAAATAATATATGGAGCTCATATTATCATATGGGAGTTGGTGAGGTAGATCAATGATGATCCTTTAGTGGATTGGATCATCATTAGTGGATCGGACTTTATGTGGGCTTGATCCATGGGTGGCCAAGATCCAACTCCTCCTCATGGTCCCTAATGTAGCCTATTAACACCTCATGAAGCTTAGATCCAATGGATAGAAACAAAACTCTAGATCCAAAGGTAGAGATTAAATCTCTAAGATCCGACGGTTGAGTTTAAATCTCTAGATTCGACGGTTGAGATTAAATCCCTAGAACCAATGGTGGAGATTAATCCAAGGCATAAACCCAACTCTATAAATAAGGCTTATTGGCTTGGACGACAACTTGATGGATGAGGGTATTAGGGTTTGTCCCTTGGGCGGCAACCAATCCTAATTAGATTAGGATTGGGAGTGGGGGGCTAGGGTTAGGGTTTTGGGATTAGGGTGGGCGACAACGAGAAGATGAAGCTCTTTTCTTCCTCTTCCCCTCTTCTATTGCCGGCCATTAAGGATAGCTAGGATTAGGGTTTGGAAGCTTAGGGTTTAGGAGGCTTGGGTGACACCAAATAAGGAAGTAGTTTGCTTTCTTCTTCCTTTCCCTTGGTGGCCGGCGCCCACAACCCTCTTTCCAGCCGTTGGCCGGCATCCAAAGACCCTATTCTCCTTCTCCTTGGGTGGTGGAAACAAGACTTAGGGATTTCCCTTGGTGTCTTGGCCGGTTTCCACCATTATCTCCTTATCCTTGTTGGCCGGCGGCAAGCATTCTCCTTGTTGCTTGTTGGTTGGCTATAGGAAGGAGATGAGCCTTGTTTCTATTCTTCCTCTTGCTTTGGAAGAGCAAGGTGTTGGTGCAGTAGACACCTAAGTCGAACCTGAGTTTTGATTATAGCAAATGATACAAAGTTAAGCTCATGTCGTTATCTCACGAGATGAATCGAGTGTGCAGAAGATTGCTATAGCTGGAGCTGAAGGCTAGCGACACCCGGAGGAAGCCGCGGTGGTCGGGCGACACTCGAGTGACTTCGGAGGGAGCCGAAGGAATCGAGTGGAAGGCCGGAAGCAAAAGCAACATGTAAGTATCGAGGTAAGCTCGTGTGTGCGAGCGTAAGTGAGGTCGTATCCTCGTTACGGGGATGATCTTAAGCGTAGATCCGACCAAAGACATCCTATAGATGGTCTAGGTCGAGATCGGACGGTCGACGACCGTCGAAATTATGTTTTTGTTGAGCTAACTTTGACTTGCAGAAAGCATCACCGATCGCCTGAGGACTCGATCGTCAATCACCGACCGCCGAGGTCGAAGACTCGATCGATGTCGCCATCGCTTATTGATGATGGCCATCAGTCGACTGATGATCAATGATCAGATTCGAGGAGTCAAGGCTTATTACCCCATTTCAAGGAGATTGGTGCTCAATTGTGATTGGCTAGGGTTCCTCTCGAAAAGGGGCTCAAAGGCTATAAAAGGAGGGCCAATCCTAGGGTTTCTTCATCAATGCTAAGCTTCCAAGAGCCTCCGCAAAGCTACAACTCTCCGACAACGAAGTCCTTCTTCTCTGACGCTAGGTTTAATTTTCTTTTAGTTTTTGTACGTCGGTTTTAGATTTATTCGTTGTTCATTTACTTTTTTGAAGCTCTTTTTCTATCATAACGAGGAGAGGGGGAGTGTCCTTCTACCTCAAGTTTTTGTTCTTGTATCGATTAACTCCTACCTCCAACGAGGAGGAGTTCGTTTAGTGTTTTGCCCTCCGTGCGTGGTCAAGGACCACTAGGGCCTTGGAGTAGTAGCCGAAGGCTACGAACCAAGTAAAAAGAATTGTCTCTTTTATTTATTGTTTATATTTCCGCTGCAATTTATCTACTCGACTTTCAAAGAACGATTTCGCAAAAAGCTTTTGTTTCGCTATTCACCCCCCCTCTAGCGAACCGCCTCGATCCAACAATTGGTATCAGAGCCGGGGGCGCTTAGATTTGGTGAAACCACCAATCTAACATTTTTTTTTACAGATTTGTTTTTCGTTCATTTAAATTTTTCTCCCGCACTACTAATCCAAGACGAAGTCTTGGTACTCTTCGTTTGGTTTTGTTTTTGCAAGTATTTGCATTTGAAGTAGCCGACGGTCAAACAGGCATAACTTTTCGTAGAAGTTGACCCACGACACGGTCTACCTACCAAAACGAAGCTCTCGGAGAGATCTACACTTCTTACGAGGGTAACCCTCGTAACAAGCTGTCTTCATCCCCAAAAACCATCGTTTAGTACTATTTTCGGGACATCGAAGGTTGTAAGTGCTCATCTTTTATTTTAGTTGGTTATTTCTTGTTTATTCCTTTTGTTTCTTTTCATTTCCTACATTACTAATTCAAGGCGAAGTCTTGGAACCTTTTTCGTGTTTTTTTTTGGTATTTTTTTTGTGCAAGGTTTCCCTTCCAAATGGCCCATCTCGAGGGTTTTAGCACCGTCCGACCTCCGTTTTACAACGGAGATGATTTCCGTTACTGGAAAGGTCGGATGAAGTGCTTTCTCAAAACCCAAATCGAGATGTGGATCATAATCCAAACAGGTTTTACACTTCCGACTAATGAAGTGGGTGAATCCTTGGGTTATGATCAATGGACCGTTGCAACAAAACGACAAGTCGAAGCCGATGCCAAGGCAACACAAATCCTCCAATGCGGCTTGTCCAAGGAGGAGTTAAATCGCGTTGGCCCCTTCATCAGCGCAAAGGACCTATGGACAAAGCTAGTGGAGCTACACGAAGGGACCGATGAAGCCAAGGTATGTAAGCGCGACCTTTTATTCAATAAATTATATAATCTAAAAATGCAGGAACACGAGTCCGCGACGCAACTTCATGCCCGAGTCCAAGACATCGTCAACAATCTACACGCAATCAGGCAAAAGGTCGAAAACCGCGACCTTATAAGGTATGTACTAAACTCCTTTCCGAGGACTACCTTGTGGGCATCCATGGTCGATGCCTACAAGGTCTCCAAGGATCTTTCTAAACTTAGATTAGATGAACTTTTTTCTGATTTTGAACTTTATGAGCAGTCTAACTCGGAACCCGAGAAAGGTATAGTATTATTTGTAGGTTCAAAGAAGAAAACCGCTAGCAAGCCACCTACGAAAAAAGAAGAGGATGAGTCTGATTCGGAGGTCGACTCAGAAATGGAGGCCGAACTAGTCAACCTAGTTCGGAGGATAGTCAAGGGCCGAAAATGAGCCGTCACTCGACCCAACGAAGGTAAGCCTAAAAGTTCAAACATAAGATGTTATGAATGCAACAGGTTTGGACACATTAAGTCCGAATGCCCAAAACTCAAGAGCAAGGCACCAAAACACAAAAAGACACTTAACGCCACTTGGGAAGAAGCTTCCGAGGAAGAAGATAACGATCGAGTCCTCATGGCTAAACTGGTGGAATCGGAGACAGAGTCAGAACCAGAACTTGAATCGGAAACCAAAGACGAGTCGGACTGCGAAGCACTATTCAAGACGAGCCACGGATACGCATCCGGTTCAAAAGATACACTCAAGGTAAGTCGGTCTCTTATTACTACACTTTATAGTGCAATTAAGTTTTTAAATAGAAAGTTAGCTAAGTCCGAGTCCAAGGTCGAGACCCTGGTTGAGGAAGTTAAACTCCTCAAACACGAGGTCTCCCTAACCTCTTCGACTAGTCGAGTTCAAGAGAAGGACTCAACTCGGGTTGAAAAACTTGAAGTTGAGAACTCACTCTTAAAGAGTCAAGTCGAAGATCTTAGGAATACGTTGGAAAGGTTTACTTTGGGATCCAAAGGACTTGACCTCCTACTTGGATCGCAAAGGACCGTGTACAACAAGGCCGGGCTAGGGTTTAGCTCAAACACGACCAATAAGTCGTATATGTCAATCGTAAGTCGACATAAAAAATATGTCCAAGCATGGGTCCCTAAGACCACCTTGATTTCAAACCTAGAATCGAACCAGTACTGGGTTCCCAAGAACCAAATCCACTATGTGGAGAGACCGAACCGATTCAACAGTCCAGGGGGAGCTAGTACGAAACTTGTTTGTGTTTTAACTTAGAAATTGCATGCTTAGGTTTTTATTTAGTTTGATTTTACTTCTTAGAATGGTTAGATAGGACTATAACTCGTCAATACTTGATAACATAGTACCAGGATGCGGCGAGATGATAGTACGCTAGGAAAGCGGAGTCTTGTGTATTCTGGCTAGATAAGGCATATCTAGTTCGGTGCACTTGACCGAGCGGAACTAGCTGAAGCTACCTCACCGTATCCTAGACTAGTTAGACCAAGAAGTGGTCTTAGGTGAGTCAAGTCTCTATTTTCTTGAAAATGGCTTTGTGTAAGGAAGTGGTCGTTGTTCCGATCAAAGAAGGCCTCTGTGCCTCGCCATGACCTGGAAGCCATGATCTTGAAAAGGTGACTTGATGAGCCTAAGGTCAAATCCAAATCTAACGCAAGGTTGACAAGTGTTTAAGTCATTAAATTTAATTCAACTAAAATTGGAAGTCATCTCACAAGAACATATAGGATTAACATGTTTGATCATGTAGACATGGGTGAGATGATTTAGGTTAATAATTTTCAACCAATTTTTAATAAATCCAATATCCGATCCAACTACCTTGCGTGTAGGATCAATGGATGTTGGACAGTGGTTGCTCCCGACACATGACCGGGGATCAACTCAAGTTTTTGAAGCTTCGATTCAAACGACAAGGATCGGTAGCCTTCGGAAATAACGGCAAGCTCAAAATCATCGGATCAGGTGATATTGAGCTTAACTCAAATTTTGTCATTCAAAACGTTTTATTAGTAGAAAATTTTCAATATAATCTTCTCAGTGTAAGCCAATTGTGTGATAATAACTATAAGGTCATATTTCTAGAAAACGAATGCATAATTAATACAAACGAAATCTCTAAAACAATTCTTAAGGGAACTAGAAATAACAACATTTACACTATTAACTTAACTAACTCCTCAACTAAGTGTCTTATGACACGGCAAGAGGAATCATGGTTGTGGCACCGACGACTCGGTCACTCACACCCTAGACTCATCCACAAGATGAGTCAGAGTGACTTAGTTAGAGGTTTTCCTAACCTCAATAACTTGGATAATAAAATATGTAATGCTTGTCAACAAGGTAAACAATCTAGGACACAACATCAACTAACTAGTCAAGAATGAACCAAAAGTGTGCTTGAGCTCCTACATATGGATCTATTTGATTCACACGGAGCTAAGTCACTTAACGGAAGTAAATTCCGCTTAGTCATAATTGATGACTATTCTAGATTTACTTGGGTTAGGTTCATCAAACACAAAAGTGATACCCTAGATCAATTCATCAATCTATTTAAGTTAATAGAAAATCAACAAAGCATTAAAATCAAAAGACTTAGGACTGATCATGGTGGTGAATTCGAAAACCATAGGTTTACAGAATTCTGTAACCTAAATGGATACCACCACGAGTTCTCTTGCCCTAGAACTCCACAACAAAATGGCCTAGTAGAACGCAAAAATAGAACCCTACAAGAAGCCGCTAGGACAATGTTAAATGAGTATAACCTACCCGATAGGTTTTGGGCGAAAGCCGTGAGTATGACATACTATGTCCAAAATAGAATTCTTATGGTAAAGAGGCACCTTAAGACCTCATACGAGATTTATCACGATAAAATACCTAACATCAAGTACTTTAGGGTATTTGGGTGTAAGGTACATATCCTAAACACTAAGGATTACCTAGGGAAATTTACATCCAAAACCACGACCGGAATCTTTCTAGGATACTCGACTACAAGCAGAGCTTATAGAGTATATAACCACGACACCCTTAGAGTCGAGGAGACTATCAATGTAGTATTTGATGAAGGACACGAACCTACAAAACCCCTGGCAACCCCAATTAGCGAGCCGACTCATACTAGACCTAACTCTGATCCGGAAATCAGGTCTAGTGTTAATCCTAACCTAAGTCAACCAAGTCACTCTATTGACCAAGTAATAGATGACTCCAACCAAACTAGAACTCAAACGAGTCATCCTATGGATCAAGTTGTAGACTCAAACCCAAATCCAACTAGGACTCAAATGAATCATCCTATCGACCAAGTGATAGGTGATCCAAGTCTAGGAGTTCGAACTAGAGCCTCATACAGAAACCTTAGTCAAATATCTTTGATTTCTAAAATTGAACCCAAAACTATTGACCAAGCTCTTCTTGATCCCGATTAAATTATTGCAATGCAAGAAGAGTTGGCTCAATTCACTAGGAACGAAGTATGGGAATTAGTACCACCACCTAAAGATAAATCAATCATTGGAACAAGGTGGGTGTTTAGAAATAAAATTGATGATAGAGGTGAAGTAGTTAGAAATAAAGCTAGACTAGTTGCTAAAGGGTTTAGTCAAGTCGAAGGTTTAGATTACGACGAGACTTATGCCCCAGTAGCTAGATTAGAGTCCATTCGAATGCTATTAGCATATGCAGCACATCGAGGATTTAAGTTGTTTCAAATGGATGTGAAATTTGCATTCTTAAATGAATACATTAAAGAAGAAGTTTATGTTAGTCAACCCCCCGGTTTCGAAAGTTTAGACAAACCCGATCATGTCCTTAGGTTAAAGAAAGCTCTTTATGGACTTAAACAAGCTCCTCGAGCTTGGTACGAGAGACTTTTGATTTATCTTAAGTCCAAAGGCTTTAACCAAGGTGTAGTTGACCCAACCCTTTTCGTAAAAACCTTAGGTAAAGACATATTCATAGCCCAAATCTACGTAGATGATATTATTTTCGGAACCACCAACTCAATCCTACTAAATGAGTTCATTTCACTTATGGAAAGTGAATTTGAAATGAATTTAGTAGGCGAGTTAAGTTTCTTTTTAGGTCTACAAATTAAACAAACTAAAGATGGAATATACCTACATCAACGCAAATATACTAGGGAATTAATTAAACGCTTTGGAATGCAAGACGCTAAAATTATTAATACCCCAATGGCAACTAATGTGAATATAGAAGAAGATGTAATCGGAAATTAAATTGATTTAAAATACTATAGGAGCATAATAGGGAGTCTCCTTTACTTAACTGCAAGCCGACCTGATATCTTATTTGCAGTAAGTATGTGCGCAAGGTTTCAAACCTGTGCCAAGGAGTCTCACCTAACTCTAGTCAAGCGTATCCTTAGATATCTAAAGGGTACACTTAATGTCGGTATTTGGTATCCTAGATCTACCGAGTTCGAACTAACCGGCTACTCCGATTCAGACTATGCCGGTAGTAAGCTCAATAGAAAGAGTACGAGTGGTTGTTGTCAACTTCTCGGCTTGAGTCTAGTGAGTTGGTGCAGTAGGAAGCAACATTGTGTTGCTTTATCTACCACCGAAGCTGAATACATCGCGATGGGTGAGTGTGTCACGCAGCTTCTTTGGATGAAGCACACTCTCCGCGACTTTAAGTTAGACTTTACAAATACTAAACTTCACGTAGATAACATTAGTTCAATTAATCTTACAAAGAATCCGATATGTCACTCTAGGACCAAACATATAGAGGTCAAACACCATTTCATTCGAGAACATGTGACCAATGGAGCCATACAACTCGAATACGTCGAATCAAAGTCTAACTTAGCAGACCTATTTACTAAACCCCTACCCGAAGCCGAATTTAGTCTATTAAGACAAAAATTGGGCATGTGCATAGTAGAATAGGAACTTGCAAATTATATTTTCTTACTACTATTTCTTAATTTTCATTTTTTATGGAACTAGTATAGGACATACCTTAGATATCATGCACCTATAGATTTAAGGAGCCAATACATCTCACAACACATAGGACTAATGTGTTTGTGTACATAGCCACGTAGATGGGCGTGAGATGTTAGGACCTTACTCCTGGTTCCAGATGTAGAGCTAGTGCATCGCTATGAACCACGGAGTATAATCATACACACTAACCGACTCTGACCAGGACTGGTTGATCTTTCACATCAATCAAGCCAAATATGAGTCGAACATTTTATAGATGAACTTATTTTCAGTATATTATTTTCAAAATAATGTGGAACATGCTTGGACTTTAAATTTAACACTTATTTTTGTTTTCCACACACACCCTCACTCTTTTTGATATATGGAAAAAGGGGGAGAAAAAGGCCAAAGTTAAGGGGTCAAATTTTTTTTGATAACTTAACTCTTACTTTATATTTAAACCAAAAGTTAACTTTAAGTTTTGAAAACTTATTAAAGGGCAAGTTAAGAGAATTCTTAACTTAAACTTATTTGTGCCGTCAATGTTTTACTTAAGGGGAAAAAAGGGCCAAGTTAAGAAGAACTCTTAACTTAAACGTTTTACTAAGGCCAACTTTAAGTAATGTTAATTACTTAAAGAAACCCTCAAAGGAGAGGATTAAGGTCTTTCTTCAAGACTCACCCTCGGTCAAGGGGGAGGTTTCCTCAAGGGGGAGTACTTGAAGAAAATCCTTACTACTCCAACTTAATCTTCTTTATTTCTTGTTTGTTTCTAATGCACATTATTCTTCATGCTTGCTATTTACTTAACTTTGTATGTGGGTTTGCCATAAATCAAAAAGGGGGAGATTTTTTGTGCAGTAGGCACCTAAGTCGAACCTGACTTTTGCTTTTAGCAAACGATACAAAGTTAAGCTCATATCGTTATCTCACGAGCTGAATTGAGTGTGCAGAAGATTGCTATAGCTTGAGCTGAAGGCTAGCGACACCCAGAGGAAGCCGCGGTGGTCGAGCGACACTGGAGTGACTTCGGAGGGAGCCGAAGGAATCGAGTGGAAGGTCGGAAGCAAAAGCAACACGTAAGTATCGAGGTAAGCTCGTGTGTACGAGCGTAAGTGAGGTCGTATCCTCATTACGGGGATGATCTTAAGCGTAGATCCGACCAAAGACATCCTATAGATGGTCTAGGTCGAGATCGGACGGTCGACGACCGTCGAAATTATGTTTTTATTGAGCTAACTTTGACTTGCAGCAAGCATCGATCATTGCCGGCTTGGAGGACTCATTGCCGATCAATCGATCAGCCGGAGGTCGGCCTCGGATCGATGTCGCCATCGATTGATCGATGATGGCCATCAGTCGACTGATGGTCAATGATCAGATTCGAGGAGTCAAGGCTTATTACCCCATTTCAAGGAGATTGGTGCTCAATTGTGATTGGCTAGGGTTCCTCTCGAAAAGGGGCTCAAAGGCTATAAAAGGAGGGCCAATCCTAGGGTTTCTTCATCAATGCTAAGCTTCCAAGAGCCTCCGCAAAGCTACAACTCTCAGACAACGAAGTTCTTCTTCTCCGACGCTAGGTTTAATTTTCTTTTAGTTTTTGTACATCGGTTTTAGATTTATTCGTTGTTCATTTACTTTTTCAAAGCTCTTTTTCTATCATAACGAGGAGAGGGGGAGTGTCCCTCTACCTCAAGTTTTTGTTCTTGTATCGATTAACTCCTACCTCCAACGAGGAGGAGTTCGTTTAGTGTTTTGCCCTCCGTGCATGGTCAAGGACCACTAGGGCCTTGGAGTAGTAGCCGAAGGCTATGAAACAAGTAAAAAGAATTGTCTCTTTTATTTATTGTTTATATTTCCGCTGCAATTTATCTACTCGACTTTCAAAGAACGATTTCGCAAAAAGCATTTGTTTCGCTATTCACCCCCCCCCCCTCTAGTGAACCGCCTCGATCCAACACAAGGAAGGAAGATTTGCAATCTAGGAGCTTTGACTTTTGGTAGAGCGTCGCCCACACGACGTCCGACAGGAGGAAGGTCATACATTAGAAGATCGAGAGGTATATCGATTCTCTAATTTTTATATGTTACATGTTTGTATTTGTTTTTCAATTATGAGCATGATATAGATCTGTATATGGCTAAATAATACTTGGATCCCGAGCATAAACACAAAAATCGGCGATACGGACATCATCTATTCTGCGGCTACTCGTAGAATAGAGGATGGTCGCTTGAACAACTAGTTTGTTCAAGTGACCACTCTAAACGAATAGCACGACGATGACTTGGTTGTTTTGGAAATCCCTTTTGTCTAGGATTAAATTTTTTAATCCGGGGACATAGAAGGGATCGCCATGATCAAGCAACCGAGGTGAAGTGGGAAGCGAAGTTTCCCCTCACGGACTCGATAAGCAAAACCCTACAATTGGTATCAGAGCCAAGGTTTCCGGTTTTGTGTGTTTAGGATTCGATTAATTTTTATGCACTTTTTCATATATTATATGTGCCGGATAATAGTAGGATATGCATAGTTTAACTCTTTGGTTGCAGGCATAAGATCCGACTATTATGGTCATATGTGTGTATGTGGTTGGATGTGTGTAAATATTTATTTTGTTGAATCCTCGGGGTTGACGAGGTTAGTATTTAGTTCTTATAAATTAAATACGACATTGTTTAGCCACTCTTTATTTTATTTTACTTTCGATCTATATTTCATGTACACTCCCTCGTGGAGTATAGGATCGATGGATGTAAATTAAAATAGGTTTTAGTCTCGGCTCAGATCTTCGGATAGCTCGTACATGGTGTAGGAGGAGCGGATGAGATGGCGATGCAACGGGAGACATATTGAAGACAAAAGCCATAATAGTTGGAAAATAATTTAATTTTCATATTTATTACTTTTTGTTTGATATGCATGTCGTAGGCTAGGAAAATTCCTCAATTTAAAATTACTAAGTGGGAGAGGGAATTTTTAAAATTCCCATGACCTCCATTACGATTTGACAAGTGATGCAAACAAACTTGCGCGTCGGCTCTGAGTGCCTTCCTCCCCATCGGATGGGCTTGTTTGCGGATCAAAAGGTCGAATATGGTTATACGAAATTATTAAGGAGCGTGTGTACTTGCCCATCGTAAGGCACATAACCCGAGATAATTACCTTGGTACCAAGTAATGGTGAACACTTTGATACAAATATAAGTATCCTCCCCATCGGAGTCACTTCTTTTATTTGTAGGGTTGAAGAGAAACTAACTATTAATTTTACTTGTCATAAAGTTAGGTTGACAAGATAGTAAAATTAATGGGTAAAACCTCCTCTCAAATGTAGAATTCGTATACGTCCACACTATCGTGGCATACGATATTCTCGGTGTTTTGAGGTGTTGGTTGATTTTAAAATTGTATTGTTTGAGGAATCAATAATTTTTTGAAATCTACAGTAATGATCTATGTGATTCTTAGGATTTTCAAAAATAACTTTCAATCCACTTGCTATGATACTTAAGAAAAATAAACTTACTGTACATAATTATGTTGATTGGAAAAAGGAATCCTGATATTGTCTTAACTGCTGAGGAGTACAAGTATACACTCTTCGAAGAGTGTCCTCGGGCCATGGTTGCTCAGAACGTTTCTACTTCTAAGCCGAAAGGCAAGAAGAAGAAGAAACAAGGTGGAGCAAAGGTGGTGGGAGGATCTCAGGGAGGAGTGAAGAAGCCGAAAGGCAAGTACTTCACTTGCAAGCAGGATGGACATTGGAAGAAGGACTGTCCCAATCCAAAGCAGAACAAAGGTATATCCTTTGGACTAGTCGTTGAAACATGATTAGCGGTGTTATCTACCGACACCTGGAGTGTAGATACGGGAGCCACTGATCATGTCTGCAATACTTTGCAGGGGTTCCAGGAAACCTGACGACAAGCTGAGGGAGAGATTACCATTTATTTAGGCAATGCCATGAAGGTGGCGGCTATTATAGTGGGAGAAGTTTTATTTATCTCTTGAGAAAAATAAAATTTTGGTTCTGGAAAATTCCCTTTATGTACCTTTATTTAGAAAGAATTTAGTTTTAGTTTCTAAATTGTTTATGGATGGATATTCTATTTCTTTTAATGATAGACTTGTTATAAAAAGGAATAGGGAGAATATCTATTCAGGTACATTGATAGGAAATTTATACACACTTGAACCAAAACCTCCCATGATGCATATTGAAATTAATAACTCATCTTCTAATTCCAATAAGAGAAAAGAACCTTCGAAGATGAACCAAACATATCTTTGGCATCTTAGGCTTGGTCATATTAACCTAAGCAGAATTCAAAGGTTGATAGCTGATGGACCTTTTGGGTTCATTAGTGGTGGAGGATCTCCCAACCTGTGAATCTTGCTTGGAGGATAAAATAACCAAGAGGCCTTTTAAGGCCAAGGGGTATAGAGCCAAAGATGTGCTAGAATTGGTTCATTCTGATATGTGTGGTCCTATGACTATCCAGGCTAGAGGTGGTTTTGAATATTTTGTCTTTCTCATAGACGATTATTCAAGATATGGATGACACTACGATATGCTCGTAGTGGTGAATGTTGGTATGTATACTAAAAGCCTAGCTCTTTTATATGAACATCTTTATTTTGAAATAAGAATCACATGATCATTGTTTGCATATTTTTATGGTTATGCAAAATTGTCTAATATTTTACATTGTAGATAACATGGTGCTTGGTGTGGCACAGAAGATCATGTTATCAGTCCCTTGTAGAATATAAGTAAAGGCTCACAACCAAGATGGTTTTGGACAAACCATTGGCATGGTTGTAGTGTAGCTTGGTATTGGTTTGTATTGACCATAGAGTTACACTAGTACACTTAGGTGTATTGAGCAGGACCGACATAGAGGTGATTCAATTTATTGCTGACTACATAATTGAATCGGACCTCGGATATTATGTTATACATGCTCTTAATCCCGATATAATAACGGGCACATGTACTTAGTATTTATTTCTTTGATTTACCAAAGGGTGAGATTTAGATGGATTAAATCAATATGCCGGGTAAGTTGGGAAATGATATTATTTACATGGTGTGTCATTGATTATAGGAGGAAACCGTGTCCTATATATTAGGTTGATGATGTCCCCTTGAGGAGCTCATAAGGTTCATCATGTAAACCCTGCAGGTTGACTTAATCAACATGATGATAAGGTTGAGTGGTACTACTCGAGGAGTTAGATGTTAATTAATTGATGGTCAGTAAATCAATTAATTGACGGACATTCGATATCTTAAACACGAGGAGATGGATGTACAAATAATATATGGAGCCCATATTATCATATGGGGGTTGGTGAGGTAATTCAATGATGATCCTCTAGTGGAATGGAACATCATTGATGGATCAAGTTTGTGTGGTTCCGATCCATCGGGTGGCCAAGATCCAACTCCTCCTCATGGTCCCTATTGTAGCCTATTAACACCTCATGAAGCCTAGATCCAATGATGGAAAACAAAACTCTAGATCCGACGGTGGAGATTAAATCCCTAGATCCGATGGTTAAGATGAAACCCTAGATCCGACGGTTGAGATGAAACCCTAGATCCGACGGTTGGGATAAAACCCTAGATCCGACGGTTGAGATTAAATCCCTGGAACCAATGGAGGAGATTAAACCAAGGCCTAAACCTAACTCTATATATATGGGCTTAGGCTTGGGCGGAAAAGAGGAGAATGAGAAAGAGAAAAACCTAATTGAGATAAGGTGGCTTGGGCGGCAAGAAAGAGGAGGAGGCTAGGGTTAGAGTTTGGTTCATGGTGTTGGGTGGCAACAAGGATAAGGGAGCTTCTTCTTCTTCTTCCCAATGGTGGCCGACACCCTTCTTCCTTCTTCCTCTTTGGTTTGGCCGGCACCCAAGCTTCTCCCCTTGATCTATGGCTTGTGGTGGATGAGATGAGGGTTGCTTCCCAAGGGCGGCAAGAAATAGGAGAAGGCTAGGGTTAGGGTTTGGTTGTTGGTGTTGGGCGGCAACAAGGAGAGGGAGATTCTTCTTCATTTTCCTTTGATGGCCGGCCCCTCTACCTTCTTCCCTCTACCTTGGCCAAAGCTCAATCTATTCTACTTCCCTTCATCCTTAGCCGGAAATTAAGGGGAGCCTAGTTTAGGGTTTGGGCGGCAACAAGGAGAAGGGGTGTTTTCTTTCTTCTTCTCCAAGTGTTGGCCGGCGTCCATGCCCTTGTTGTTTCTCCTTTGGTTGGTTTCCATACTCCATTTTATCTTCCTTGTCCAACAACAACATCGATTTTATTGACTTGGTGGCCGGTTCTAGAAAGGAAGATGACTTTTGCTTTAGGATCTTCCTTTGTTCCTAGTGAACAAGGAAAGGAAGATTGGTGATCTAGAAGGCTTCATCTTTTGGTAGATCGTCGCCCACACGATGTCCAAAAGGAGGAAGGACATACAATAGAAGATCAAGAGGTATAACAAGAGGTATAATCTTGTTTATTTTGATTAATGTTCTTTTGTATTATGTTTATAATTGCTTTTCAATTATATGCATGTTTTGTGTGGATGGATACTTGCTTGTATTTGTTATGAGCATGTTTACTTTATGTATGTGTTGATTATACATGTCTATATTCATATGTATTTGTATAATCATGGACCCCAAAGATAAACACAAGAACCGGCGATCCGTCCGTCGTCTCTTCCACGGCTAACCGACTAGAAGAGTTTTGTCGCTTGAACAACTAGTTTGTTCAAGCGATCGCTCAAGTTGTTAGCACGACGAAGAATTGGTTGAGCTTAGGAAACTCATCCCATACGGATTAGTTTTCATTTGTTGAAAATTTTAATCCGGGGACATGGGAGCCGACGAGCCTCCGGAAGCGATCCCAACAAAATGGTATCAGAGCCACGGTTTCCGGTTTTGTGTGTTTACGATTCGGTTAATTTTTATGCACTTTTTCATATATTATATGTGCCAGATAATAGTAGGATATCCGTTGTTTAACTCTTTGGTTGCAGGCGTAAGATCCGACTATTATGGCCATATGTGTGTATGTCATTGTATGTGTGTAAATATTTATTATTTGAATCCTCGGGGTTGACGAGGCTAGATTAGTATTTAATTTTTGTAATTAAATACGACATTGTTTAGCCGCTCATTTTAGTTTACTTTCGATCTAGAGTATTTGTACACTCCTTCGTGGAGTATAGGATCGATGGATGTAAATTAAAATGATATATCTCGGCTCTGATCTCTTTATGTGGCTTGCGCACGGAAAAGGTGGAGCGGACGAGGTGGCGACACGGCGGGACGCATATTGAAGAACAAAGTCATAATAGTTGGAAAAATTCTATTTTTTTTCATATTTATTGCTGATTTGTTTTATATGCATGTTGTGTGTGCTTGAAAATTCCTCATTTTCAATTTACTAAGTGGGAGAGGGATATTTTAATTAATTCTCGCGGCCTCCATTACAATTTGACGTGTGATGCAACAAACTTGCGTGTCGGCTTTGAGTGCCTTCCTCTCCATCGGATGAGTTTGTTTGCGGATCACTAGGTCAAATAATGGTTATAGGAAATTATTTAGGAGCGTGTGTACTTCCACATCGGTAAGGCACATAATCCGAGATAATTCCCTTAGTATCGTGTAATGGTGCACACTTAGATGCAAATAAAAAGTATCCTCCCCATCGGAGTCACTGCTTTTATTTGTAGGGCTAAAGAGGAACCAACTATTAATTTTATTTGTCAAAAAGTAAGGTTGACAAGATAGTAAAATTAATGGGTAAAACCTCCTCTTACAAATGCAGAATTCGTATACGTCCACACTATCGTGGCATGCGATATTCTCGGTGTTTTGAGGCGTTGGTTGATTTCGAAATTTTATTGTTTGAGGAATCAATAATTTTTTGAAATCTACAGTAATGATATATGTGATTCTTAGGATTTTCAAAAATGACTTTCAGTCCACTTATTATAATACTAAAGGAAATAAACTTACTGTACCCAAATAATGTTGATTGGAAAAGAATCTAGATGTTGTCTTAACTGCTAAGGAGTACAAGTATGCACTCTTCAGAGAGTGTCCTCAAGCCATGGTTGCTCAAAAAGGTTTCTACTTCTAAGCCGAAAGGCAAGAAGAAGAAGAAACAAGGTGAAGCAAAGATGGTGGGAGGATCTCAGGGAAGAGTGAAGAAGCCGAAAGGTAAGTACTTCACTTGCAAGCAGGATGGACATTGGAAGAAGGACTGTCCCAGTCCAAAACAGAACAAAGTATACCCTTTGGACTAGTCGTTGAAACATGATTAGCGGTGTTATCTACCGGCACCTGGTGTGTAGATATGGGGGCCACTGATCATGTCTGCAACACTTTGCAGGGGTTCCAGGAAACCCGACGACTAGCTAAAGGGGAGATTACCATTTACGTGGGCAATGCCATGAAGATGGTAGCTATTGCAGTGGGAGATGTTTTATTCATCTTTTGAGAAAAATAAAGTTTTTGGTTCTTAAGAATTTTCTTTATGTACCTTTATTTAGAAAGATTTGCTTTCGGTTTCTAAATTATGGATGGATAATCTATTCCTTTTAATGACAGATTTGTTATAAAAGGAATAGGGATATTATCTATTCAGGTACATAGATAGGAAATTTATAACTTGAACCACAATCTCCCACGATGCAAATAGAAGTTAATAACTCATCTTCTAATTTCGATAAGAGAAAAGAACCTTCGAAGATGAACCAAACATATCTTTGGGATCTTAGGCTTGGTCATATTAACCTAAGCAGAATTCAAAGGTTGATAGCTGATGGACCTTTGGGTTCATTAGTGGTGGAGGATCTCCCAACCTGCGAATCTTGCTTGGAGGGTAAGATGACCAAGAGGCCTTTCAAGGCCAAGGGGTATAGATCCAAAGATGTGTTGGAATTGGTTCATTCTGATTTGTATGGCCCTATGTCTATCCAGGCAAGAGGTAATTTTGAATATTTCATCTTTTTCATAGACAATTATTCAAGATGACACTACGATCTGATCGTAGTGGTGAGTACCTCTTGGGAGAGTTTAGGAATTACTTATCAGAGGCTGGGATTCAATCCCAATTGTCTGCACCTGGCACACCCCAGCAGAATGGTGTAGTGGAGCGAAGGAATAGGACTCTTATGGAGATGGTTAGATCGATGATGAGTTATTCTGACTTGCCAGATTCATTCTGGGGATATGCTCTAGATACGACAGTGTACATTCTGAACTTGGTTCCATCTAAATCAGTGCCTTCTACTCCCACAGAGTTGTGGACTGGGCGAAAGCCTAGTCTAAGACATATTCGGATATGGTAAGTCCAGCACATGTGCTGAAGGAAAATGCTGGTAAGTTGGAACCTCGTACAGAAGTACGCATGTTTGTTGGCTATCCCAAGGGAACGAGGGGTGGATTGTTTTATAGTCCTAGAGATCAGAGGGTGATCGTTAGCACAAACGCTAGATTTCTAGAGGAAGACTATGTGATGAGCCACAAGCCCAAGAGTAAAATTGTTCTGGAGGAGTTAAAAGGGAAGTCACTTCTTTAGTACCACCGGTACAAGAGGACATACCACAAGTCACTGCACCGCGTGTCACAGAGGATACACAGGTGATACCTCGTCGTAGTGGAAGGGTTGTTGGACAACCTGATAGATTCATGTTCTTGGGAGAATCTTCTGATTTGGTCCCTGGCGAACATGAACCTGATCCCTGGACATATGACGAGGCAATCCAAGATATAGATGCAGCATCTTTGCAAAGTGCAATGAATACTGAGATTGAATCTATGGATTCAAATCAGGTCTGGGAGCTCTTATGCATAGCAGCTCATATGGATTATGAGGTGTGGCAGAAAGATGTCAAGACAGCTTTCCTTAATGGAAGTCTTGAGGAAAACATCCATATGTAGCAACCAGAGGGATTCATTGCTAAGGGCAAAGAGCATCTTGTATGTAAGCTTAATTGGTCCATTTATGGATTGAAACAAGCTTCGAGGTCTTGGAACATTCGCTTTGATGAGGTAAATCAAGACTTATGGATTTATTCAAAGTCCGGATGAGTCTTTTGTATACAAAAGATGTGACGGAAACGTAGTGGTATTTCTTGTACTATACGTAGATAATATTTTGGTAGTTGGCAACAATATTAGAGTGTTATCAGACGTAAGGGTATGGATGTCCAAACAGTTTTGAAGGACTTGGGAGAAGTGGGACACATCCTTGGGATCAAGGTTAGTGTGCTAATCCCAAGCTTCATACATAGACACGATTATGGATCATTTTAGCATGCAAAACTCCAAGAAAGGTTTTCTACCTTTAAGGCATGGAGTTCCTTTATCTAAGGAGATGTGTCCTAGATCATCTGAGGAGATAGAGGAGATGAAGGCGGTTCTTTATGCTTCGGTAGTAGGAAGCCTCATGTATACGATGCTATATACGAGACCCGATATCTGCTATGCTGTGGGCATGGTCAGTAGATATCAGAGTAATCCAGGACAGGGACATTGGACTGCAGTAAAGCATATATTGTAGTGCCTGAGAAGGACTAGGGATTATATGCTAGTTTACCGGGCAGATCAATTACTCCCTGTGGGTTACATAGATTCCGATTTCCAATCTGATAGGGATAACAGTAAGTCTACCTCAGGTTTTGTATTTACTTTGGGAGGTGGAGCCATTGTATGGAGGAGTGTCCAGCAAAAATCCATGGCGGACTCCACCATGGAAGCTGAGTATGTGGCAGCCTCTTAGGCGGCCAAAGAAGCTGTGTGGCTCAGGAACATCCTGATGGACTTGGATGTGATTCCTGGTTTGCCTAGAAATATCACAATTTATTGTGATAATAATGGTGCAGTTGCAAACTCGAAGGAACCACGAGCCCATAAGGTAAGTAAATGCATAGAGCGCAAGTACCATCTGATACGAGAAATCGTAAAGGAGGTAGAAGTTGATGTCGCCTAGATTGCATCAGAGGATGACCTGGTAGACCCTTTCACTAAGGCCCTTCTAGCGAGAGCTTTGATAGGCATGTGGAGGGAAGGGGAATCAGATGTATGGCAGTGTGATGACAGCATAGTCTTTTAGTATAAGTGGGAGATTGTTGGGATGTATACTGAAAGCCTAGCTTTTTTATATGAACATCTTTATTTTGAAATAAGAATCACATGATCATTGTTTGCATATTTTTATGGTTATGCAAAATTGGCTAATATTTTACATTGTAGATAACATGGTGCTTGGTGTGGCACAGAAGATCATGTTATCAGTCCCTTGTAGAATATAAGTAGAGGCTCACAACCAAGATGGTTTTGGATAAACCATTGGCATGGTTGTAGTGTAGCTTGGTATTGGTTTGTCTTGACCATAGAGTTACACTAGTACACTTAGGTGTATTGAGCAGGACCGACATAGAGGTGATTCAATTTATTGCTGACTACATAATTGAATCGGACCTCGGATATTATGTTGTACATGCTCTTAATCCCGATATAATAACGGGCACATGTACTTAGAATTTATTTCTTTGATTTACCAAAGGGTGAGATTTAGATGGATTAAATCAATATGCCGGGTAAGTTGGGAAATTATATTATTTACATGGTGTGTCGTTGATTATAGGAGGAAACCGTGTCCTATATATTAGGTTGATGATGTCCCCTTGAGGAGCTCATAAGGTTCATCATGTAAACCCTGCAGGTTGACTTAGTCAACATGATGATAAGGTTGAGTGGTACTACTCGAGGAGTTAGATGTTAATTAATTGATGGTCAGTAAATCAATTAATTGACGAACATTCGATATCTTAAACACAGGGAGATGGATGTACAAATAATATATGGAGCCCATATTATCATATGGGGGTTGGTGAGGTAATTCAATGATGATCCTCTAGTGGAATGGAACATCATTGATGGATCAAGTTTGTGTGGTTCCGATCCATCGGGTGGCCAAGATCCAACTCCTCCTCATGGTCCCTATTGTAGCCTATTAACACCTCATGAAGCCTAGATCCAATGATGGAAAACAAAACTCTAGATCCGACGGTGGAGATTAAATCCCTAGATCTGACGGTTGGGATGAAACCCTAGATCCGACGGTTGAGATGAAACCCTAGATCCGACGGTTGGGATTAAATCCCTAAATCCGACGGTTGGGATGAAACCCTAGATCCGACGGTTGGGATGAAACCCTAGATCCGACGGTTGGGATGAAACCCTTGATCCGACGGTTGGGATGAAACCCTAGATCCGACGGTTGAGATTAAATCCCTAGAACCAATGGAGGAGATTAAACCAAGGCCTAAACCTAACTCTATATATATGGGCTTAGGCTTGGGCTGCAAAGAGGAGAATGAGAAAGAGAAAAACCTAATTGAGATAAGGTGGCTTGGGCGGCAAGAAAGAGGAGGAGGCTAGGGTTAGGGTTTGGTTCATGGTGTTAGGCGGCAATAAGGAGAAGGGAGCTTCTTCTTCTTCTTCCCAATGGTGGCCAGCACCCTTCTTCCTCCTTCCTCTTTGGTTTGGCCGGTGCCCAAGCTTGTCCCCTTGATCTATGGCTTGTGGTGAATGAGATGAGGGTTGCTTCCCATGGGCGGCAAGAAATAGGAGGAGGCTAGGGTTAGGGTTTGGTTGTTGGTGTTGGGCGGCAATAAGGAGAGGGAGATTCTTCTTCATTTTCCTTTGATGACCGGCCCCTCTACCTTCTTCCCTCTACCTTGGCCAAAGCTCAATCTATTCTACTTCCCTTCATCCTTAGCCGGAAATTAAGGGGAGCCTAGTTTAGGGTTTGGGCGACAACAAGGAGAAGGGGTGTTTTCTTTCTTCTTCTCCAAGTGTTGGTCGGCGCTCATGCCCTTGTTGTTTCTCCTTTGGTTGGTTTCCATACTCCATTTTATCTTCCTTGTCCGGTGGCAACATCGAGTTTATTGACTTGGTGGCCGGTTCTAGAAAGGAAGATGAGTTTTGCTTTAGGATCTTCCTTTGTTCCTAGTGAACAAGGAAAGGAAGATTGGTGATCTAGAAGGCTTCAACTTTTGGTAGATCGTCGCCCACACGACGTCCAAAAGGAGGGAGGACATACAATAGAAGATCAAGAGGTATAACAAGAGGTATAACAAGAGGTATAACAAGAGGTATAATCTTGTTTATTTTGATTAATGTTCTTTTGTATTATGTTTATAATTGCTTTTCAATTATATGCATGTTTTGTGTGGATGGTTACTTGCTTGTATTTGTTATGAGCTTGTTTACTTTATGTATGTGTTGATTATACATGTCTACATTCATATGTATTTGTATAATCATGGACCCCGAAGATAAACACAAGAACCGGCGATCCGTCCGTCGTCTCTTCCGCGGCTAACCGACTAGAAGAGTTTTGTCGCTTGAACAACTAGTTTGTTCAAGCGATCGCTCAAGTCGTTAGCACGACGACGAATTGGTTGAGCTTAGGAAACTCATCCCATCCGGATTAGTTTTCATTTGTTGAAAATTTTAATCCGGGGACATGGGAGCCGACGAGCCTCCGGAAGCGATCCCAACAACGAATACCTCTTGGGAGAGTTTAGGAATTACTTATCAGAGGCTGGGATTCAATCCTAATTGACTGCACCTGGCACACCCCACAAGAAAGGTGTAGCAGAGCGAAGGAATAGGACTCTTATGGAGATGGTTAGATAGATGATGAGTTATTCTGAGTTGTCGAATTCGTTCTGGGAATATGCTCAAGATACGGCGGTGTACATTCTGAAATTGGTTCCATCTAAATCAGTACCTTCTACTCCCACAGAATTGTGGACTGGGCGAAAGCCTAGTCTAAGACATATTCGGAAATGGGGAATCCAGCACATGTGCTGAAAGCAAATGCTGGTAAGTTGGAACCTCGTACAGAAGTATGCATGTTCGTTGGCTATCCTAGAGAAACGAAAGGTGGTTTATTTTATAGTCCTAGAGATCAGAGGGTGATCGTTAGCACGAACGCCAGATTTCTAGAGGAAGACTATGTGATGAACCACAAGCCCAAGAGTAAAATTGTTCTGGATAAATTAAAAGGGAAAGTCACTTCTTCAGTACCACCGGTACAAGAGGATATACCACAAGTCACTGCACCGCGTGTCACAGAGGATACACAGGTGATACCTCATCATAGTGGGAGGGTTGTGAGACAACCTAATAGATTCATGTTCTTGGGAGAATCTTCTGATTTGGTCCCTGGCGAACATGAACTTGATCTCTGGACATATGATGAGGCAATCCAAGATAAAGATACAACATCTTGGCAAAGTGCAATGGATGCTGAGATTGAATCTATGGATTCAAATCAGGTTTGGGAGCTAGTAGAGCCACCCGATGGTGTAAAAATCATTGGATGCAAGTGGATCTACAAAAGAAAGAAAGGAATAGATGGGAAGGTTGAGACCTTCAAAGCGAGTCTTGTTGTGAAGGGGTATACTCAGAAAGAGGGTATCGATTATGAGGAGACTTTTTTGTCGGTAGTCATGCTTAAGTCTATCCGAATTCTCTTATGCATAGTAGCTCATATGGATTATGAGGTATGGCAGATGGATGTCAAGACAACTTTCCTTAATGGAAGTCTTGAGGAAAACATCTATATGAAACAACCAGAGGGATTCATTGCTAAGGGCAAAGAGCATCTTGTATGTAAGCTTAATCGATCCATTTATGGATTAAAGCAAGCTTCGAGGTCTTGGAACATCCGCTTTGATGAGGTAATCCAGTCTTATGGATTTATTCAAAGTCCGGATGAGTCTTGTGTATACAAGAGATGTGACGAAAACGTAGTGATATTTCTTGTACTTTATGTAGATGACATTTTGTTGATTGGCAACAATATCAAGGTGTTATCGGATGTAAGGGTATGGTTGTCCAAACAGTTTGATATGAAGGACTTGGGAGAGGTGGGACACATCCTTGGGATCAAGGTTATAAGGGATCGTAGGAAAAGGATGTTGTACTTATCCCAAGCTTCATACATAGACACGATTTTGGATAGTTTTAGCATGCAGAACTCCAAGAAAGGTTTTCTACCTTTCATGCATGGAGTTCCTTTATCTAAGGAGATGTGTCCTAGATCATCTGAGGAGATAGAGGAGATGAAGGCAGTTCCTTATGCTTCAGCAGTAGGAAGCCTCATATATGCAATGCTATGTACAAGACCCGATATCTGCTTTGTTGTGGACATGGTCAGTAGATATCAGAGTAATCCAGGACAGGGACATTGGACTGCGGTAAAAGCATATATTGAAGTACCTGAAAAGGATTAGTGATTATATGCTAGTTTACCAGGCAGACCAATTACTCCCTTTGGGTTACACGGATTCTGACTTCTAATCAGATAGGGATAACAGTAAGTCTACCTCAGGTTTTGTGTTTACTTTGGGAGGTGGAGCCATTGTATGGAGGAGTGTCAAGTAGAAATGCGTGGCGGACTCTACCATGGAAGCTGAGTATGTGGCGGGCTCTGAGGCGGCCAAAGAAACTGTGTGACTCAGGAACTTCCTGATGGACTTGGATGTGATTCCTGGTTTTCCCAGTACTATCATAATTTATTGTGATAATAATGGTGCAGTTGCTAACTGTTAGGGCAATCTCTTGCCGTAATATGGTTTTGATGGTGTGGCAAAGGGTTTAAGTTAGTGTGTTATGTTGATTTGATATGTGCGTTGAAGTCGTGCAGGACTTAGTAATTCGCACATGGAGCCTTGGCAGGTTCACCCTCACAACCTCGGTCCTTGAGTCGGTGAAGAAGGAGCATTGCAGAGCCGTGCGCCTGATGCTGCCGAGGGACGTGGCTGCGAACGAAGAGAGCTTCGACGAGGGACTTCGAGTGAGATGAGAGAATGAGTGAAATGTAAGTAGCTCATTAGGTGAACTTGGCCGAATGGCTGAGTGTCGGAGACTTGACCACAAGGGTTAAGGTTTACCCGACCGCCGAAAGCTCAAACTTATATTAAGTTCCGATCATTGCCATGTCACGGCCGATCGCTTCCGAGTCGAGTGGGTTCGACCGTATCCGATGATGGGTTTATGCCCATTAGTCGATCGCCATGGAATGGCGATCATTGCCGAAGGATATCGCAGACGCAGACCGCAGTAGCCGATCGGCGATCGACTACGAAGTCGTGAATAACTGGTGAGGTCCGGTGATCGCCAAGAGTTCCGTTGGACTATAACGGTCAGGATCCGACGTGTTCGGAGGCCGTTGTAGTGACGGCAGTTGACTGCCAAGGGCAGCAGTCGACTGGTGGCGGCCAACGGGAAGAAATCAGCTCTCTCTATAAAAAGAGAGGGTGTAAGCCTTTGGGAGAAAAATGCTTATGCTCTAAGTGATCTTCCTAGTGCCCCACAAGCTCTAAACTCTTCTTACTTGTTTTTACTCCATTCTTATTGTAAGAAGAGTGATCTTGATTGTAAAGGTTACCTCCACCTAGCTTGGTGCAAAGGAGAGACCAATAGTGATTGGCTTTGGAGGAGTGATTCACCTCGGACGAATCGGGATCGTGGATTAGCGACGTAGCCGTGAACCATGTTACATTCTTTGTTAGCGTTTGTTTTCTCGTATTTCTATTTGCTTATCTTTATTAGTCTTCCGCTTGCGCTAATTAGTTTTGTAGACGAGCAAATACCGGCATCCAAACGAAAAGGGCTATTCACCCCCCTCTAGCCGGTCGTATCGATCCCCTACAAGTGGTATCAGAGCCAAGGAAAGCTTGTCGAGGACTAACCGCCACAATAAGCAACTTTCAAAATGACCGGCTCCAACATTCATCCTCCAAAGTTTGAAGGAGAATTCGCTTGGTGGAAGAAGCGAATGGAGGTATTTTTCGAAACGGATTTTGATATAATGATTACAATGGAATCCAGTTTCATTTTGCCTAGGGATGAAGAAGGGAAGCCAATAGAGAAATCTAGGTGGACCAAAAGGCAAAGGGAAGAGCACATTGCAAATTCAAAAGCTAAGCATCATCTCTACAATGTGCTCCCCCAACAAGAGATCAACCGGATCGGAGAATGTGCTAGCGCCAAAGAGATGTGGGAGAAGCTTATAGAACTCCATGAAGGCACATCCGAGGCCAAGCTAGCAAGGAGAGACCTCCTCCGCTCCCAACTATCCAATATAAAACTAGAAAAAGGGGAGCATGAAAAAGAAGGAAGAGGAGAAGAAGACAAAGGAAAAGGGAAAGGCTAAAGCTCTCAAGGCAAGGACTTGGGATGATCCATCCTCATCCTCTTCATCATCATCGAATGAGGAGAATGCTTTTGTCACCAATTTGGCCTTGATGGCCTTTGATGACTTGGATTGCTCTTCCTCCGAAAATGAAGGATCAAGCTCAAGAGGAGAGAGCTCAAATGAAGGGGGAGCTTCTACATCCTCATCATCCGAAGAAGAAGAGGATATGGAAACAATGGTAACGAAAGCCTCTCCTAAGAAAATAGTTTCCATAATTTCTAGTTTAACTAAGGACTTATTTGGAATGAAAAAGAAAAATAAAAGCATGCTTAATCAAATTAAGGCATTGGAAAATAAGCTAGAAAATGCATGCTTAAATGATAACATTTCTTCTAGCTTAAATGATGCATGCTCACATGACCTTTATGTGCCATTAGATGTTAGTGATGCATGTATAAATGAAAATAGGGCCTTAAGGGAAAAGGTAGATTATTTAACAAAAGCCCTAGAAAAATTCACAATTGGCTCCAACACATTGAACATTATCTTAGGGAGCTAAAGAGCTAGCTTCAACAAAAAGGGCCTAGGCTACAAGGAAAAGAAAAATGAGAAGGCCTACAAATGCCTAATTGCTAGGGGACAAGATAAGAAGAAAGTAATATCTAGGAAATGGATCCCCAAGGAATACTTAGTGAACCCAATAGGAAAGAACTTATTTTGGGTTCCAAAATCCATCCTTAAGGGTTAGGAAAACCCTAGGGTAGTCAACCATATGGAATTAACCTATATCATATTTTGGTTGACTTAGGATGGCGGGACAACATTTTTAGAATAGTGTTGGGTGATGATAACGTGCCCATAAATAGATAATAATGCTTAAATCATGATGATTAATGTAATTGCTATGTATGTTTGCAATCATGATTTATGATTTTAATATTTGGCACGTAATCATGAGAAATAGGGTTGAATCATGCTTTAGGTGATACTTTGCTTATTATCATCATATAATACCTAATGCATGACTATTATTTGATGAATACATGTATTTCATGATCATAATGTAAAATTCATTCATATATGTCTTTGTGATCATGTAGAGTGCTAGGATGATACTTAACCATGATAGAATTGCATGAATATATTGGTTAAGTATACACAAATACCCCCTAGGATGCATCTCACACTCACTATAGGCTAACTTGATTGCAAACTTAGCATGGGTGAGATGTTAGGATGATACAAATGTCCACTAATGCCTATGGCATTTAGATGGTCATTTAAAGTATCAACATAGCAATAATAGACCAATCATGGGGAAGACTTATGTTTAATAGACATATTGCCCAAAGATCATGGTTGGATATTTCATATGTTTTCAACACAATTCCTTAACCTAAAATCTATGTATTCATGTTTTGGAACAATTCAAAGCAAGACTAGGTGTTAAAATGGATACTAACATGCTCAAAAACTAATGGTTTTTCAAGTGTTTGGATTTTTGGCAAATCTCGGAAAATATAATGATCTTTCATGAAAAACTATTTTTCCTTGATAGATATACTTAATAGAAATATGCTCCTTAAATTTCATGATTTTTCGAATTTTTTGGAATTTTTAATGCATTTTTGAAATTCATCCAGAAAATCAAAAATTTGGATTCCCTTGTGCGATCATTGCCATCTTGATAATGATCGATGAATCAGAACAATCTGATAACCTGATTTCATCAGGTTTTGACTGATTTTAATATATGTTTCTCTTTATACTTGATGCCATGAGTGTATAAATTAGGATTAATCTTTTTGGTGGTGTCAAAGGGGGAGAAATGTATGTTTAAGTAAAAGGGAATATATTTTGGGGGAGAAATGATTATGCTTATGATAGGGGGAGAAAATTTGTATAGAGAGTTTCATGGATTAAGGGGGAGTTGCATGTTGTTATATCATGTTTATCTTTACATACTTTCTTACCTTAGAATTTATATCAAATGTTTTTACCTAACTTAAACGGATTTCCACACATCAAAAAGGGGGAGATTGTTAGGGCAATCTCTTGCCGTAATATGGTTTTGATGGTGTGGCAAAGGGTTTAAGTTAGTGGGTTATGTTGATTTGATATGTGCGTTGAAGTCGTGCAGGACTTAGTAATTCGCACATGGAGCCTTGGCGGGTTCACCCTCACAACCTCGGTCCTTGAGTCGGTGAAGAAGGAGCATTGCAGAGCCGTGCGCCTGATGCTGCCGAGGGACGTGGCCGCGAACGAAGAGAGCTTCGACGAGGGACTTCGAGTGAGATGAGAGAATGAGTGAAATGTAAGTAGCTCATTAGGTGAACTTGGCCGAATGGCTGAGTGTCGGAGACTTGACCGCAAGGGTTAAGGTTTACCCGACCGCCGGAATCTCAAACTTATGTTAAGTCCGATCGCCATGTCACGATGATCGCTCGAGTCAAGTGGGTTCGACCGTATCCGATCGATGGGTTTATGCCCCAGCAATGATCGCCATGGAATGATAGTCATTGCCGGAGGATATCGCGGCAGAACCGCCAGAGCCGACAAGGCCGACTACGGGTCGCGTCAACTGGTGAGGTCCAGCAGTCGAGTGCCAAGAGTTCCATTGGACTACAACGGTCGGGATCCGACGTGTTCGGAGGCCGTTGTAGTGACGGCAGTCGACTGCCAAGGGCAGCAGTCGACTGGTGGCGGCCAACGGGAAGAAATCAGCCCTCTCTATAAAAAGAGAGGGTGTAAGCCTTTGGGAGAAAAATGCTTATGCTCTAAGTGATCTTCCTAGTGCCCCACAAGCTCTAAACTCTTCTTACTTATTTTTACTCCATTCTTATTGTAAGAAGAGTGATCTTGATTGTAAAGGTTACCTCCACCTAGCTTGGTGCAAAGGAGAGACCAATAGTGATTGGCTTTGGAGGAGTGATTCACCTCGGACGAATCGGGATCATGGATTAGCGGCGTAGTCGTGAACCACGTTACATTCTTTGTTAGCATTTGTTTTCTCGTATTTCTATTTTCTTATCTTTATTAGTCTTCCGCTTGCGCTAATTAGTTTTGTAGACGAGCAAATACCGGCATCCAAATGAAAAGGGCTATTCACCCCCCTCTAGCCGGTCGTATCGATCCCCTACACTAACTCGAAGGAAACACGAGCTCATAAGGCAAGTAAACCGATAGAGCGCAAGTACCACCTAATACGAGAAATTATAAAGGAGGTAGAAGTTATTGTCTTCTAGATTGCATCAGAGGATGACCTAGTAGACCCTTTCACTAAGGCCCTTCTAGCGAGAGCTTTGATAGGTATGTGGAGGGAAGAGGAATCAGATGTATGGCAGTATAAGGACAGCATAGTCTTTTAGTATAAGTGGGAGATTGTAGGGATCTATACTGAAAAGTCTATCTTTTGTATGAACATCTTTATTTTGAAATAAGAATCACATGATCATTGTTTGTATATTTTTATGGTTATGCAATATTGTCTAATACTTTACATTGTAGATAACATGGTGTGTGGTGTCACACGGGAGATCATGTTATCAGCCCCTTGAAAAGTATAAATAAAGGCTCACAACCGAGATGACTTTGGACAAACCATCGGAATGGTTGTAGTGTGATTTGGTATTGGTTTGTCTTGACCATAGAATCACACTAGTGCACTTTGTGTGTATTGAGCAGGACCGACTTAGGGGTGATTTGATTTATTGTTGACTACAAAATCGAATCGGACCTTAGATATTATATTGTACATACTCTTAATCCCGATATAATAACGAGCACATATACTTAATACTCATCTCTTTGATTTACCAATGGGAGAGATTTATAGATTAAATCAATAGGATCGGTAAGTTGGGAGATGATATTATTTATATGGTGTGTCATTGATTATAGGAGGAAATCGTGTCCTATATATTAGGATGATGATGTCCCCTTGAGGAGCTCATAAGGTTCATCATGTAAACCCTCCAGGTGGACTTGGTCCGGCATGATGAAAAGGTTGAGTGATACTACTCAAGGAGTTAGATGTTGATTAATTAATGGTCAGTAAATTAATTAATTGACAGACATTCGAGATCTTAAACATGAGGAGAAAATGTACAAATAATATATAGAGCCCATATTATCATATGGGGGTTGGTGAGGTAGATCAATGATGATCGTTTAGTGGATTGGATCATCATTAGTGGATCGGACTTTATGTGGGTTTGATCCATGAGTGGCCAAGATCCAACTCCTCCTCATGGTCCCTAATGTAGCCTATTAACACCTCATGAAGCTTAGATCCAATGGATATAAACAAAACTCTAGATCCAAAGGTAGAGATTAAATCTCTAAGATCCGACGGTTGAGATTAAATCTCTAGAGCCGACGGTTGAGATTAAATCCCTAGAACCAATGGTGGAGATTAATCCAAGGCATAAACCCAACTCTATAAATAAGGCTTATTGTCTTGGATGGCAACTTGATGGATGAGGGGATTAGGGTTTGTCCCTTGGGCGGCAACCAATCCTATTTAGATTAGGATTGGGAGTGGGGGGCTAGGGTTAGGGTTTTGGGATTAGGGTGGGCGCAACAAGAAGATGAAGCTCTTTTCTTCTTCTTCCTAAGCTTGGCCAGCCCCTATTCTTCTTCCCTCTACCTTGGCATGAGCTCATCCTATTCTTCTTCCCCTCTTCTATGGTCGGCCATTAAGGAGAGCTAGGATTAGGGTTTGGAAGCTTAGGGTTTAGGAGGCTTGGGTGGCACCAAATAAGGAAGTAGATTGGTTTCTTCTTCCTTTCCCTTGGTGGCCGGCGCCCACAACCCTCTTTCCAGCCCTTGGCCGACATCCAAAGACCCTATTCTCCTTCTCCTTGGGTGGTGGAAACAAGACTTAGGGATTTCCCTTGGTGTCTTGGCCGGTTTCCACCATTATCTCCTTCTCCTTGTTGGCCGGCGGCAAGCATTCTCCTTGTTGCTTGTTGGTTGGCTATAGGAAGGAGATGAGCCTTGTTTCTATTCTTCCTCTTTCTTTGGAAGAGCAAGGAAGAAAGATTTGCGATCTAGGAGCTTTGAGTTTTGGTAGAGCGTCGCCCACATGACGTCCGAAAGGATGAAGGTCATATATTAGAAGATCGAGAGGTATATTGATTCTCTAATTTTTATATGTTACATGTTTGTATTTATTTTTCAATTATGAGCATGATATAAATCTGTATATGGATAAATAATACTTGGATCCCCAGCATATACACAAAAATCGGCAATCCGGACATCGTCTATTCCGCGGCTACTCGTAGAATAGAGGATGGTCGCTTGAACAACTAGTTTGTTCAAGTGACCTCTCTAAACGAATAGCACGACGATGACTTGGTTGTTTTGGCAATCCCTTTTGTCTAGGATTAAATATTTTAATCCGGGGACATAGAAGGGATCGCCATGATCAAGCAACCGAGGTGAAGTGGGAAGCGATGTTTCCCCTCACGGACTCGATAAGCAAAACCCTACATAAAGGTCAAGCTTGATCATATAGGAGGGAGCAAGGTGGAATAGTTGCCAAGCATATTATGGTCATACCGTACTATTCCTCAGGATGGAATAAGTGTGACTCATTTCCATCTGGTGTATGATAGAGAAGCAATAGTTTTTGTTGAGATTGGGATGTCATCCACACAAGTCAATGCCTATGATTCAGATATTGCATAAAAGTGGTTGTTGGAGTCGAACATAATAAGAGGAACTAGGGATAGAGTTGTAGCTCAACTTAAAGTGTACAAGCAATGAATGCATTAGGCATACAATCGAAGGTCATCCCCCATTATTTCCAAGTAGGAGATGTGTTTTGGAAGAAGAATGGGGCACCTGTGGAATGCTTTTCACGTCCGACCTTATCAGACTTCGGCAACAAGTCGATATCTTATATTTTCACTTCATCTCCTTGGGTAGGAGGTAGTTTGAGCTAGGCCAGTGATAGGACATTTCATGTACAAAATATGATTTCTTGGAAATTATCTGGCCTTTGTCTCGTAATTTTCCATCCTCATTCAGAGGTTTAATTCATTATACTCTACCAACTCAGACATAGTTGCAGACCGAGTTCTCCATCCCCTCGTGAAGGGTTGACTTGTTACACTCTTCACATTCATATATAGTCATGGATTGAGTTCGTCATCTTCTCGCAGAGGATTGACTCATTATACTCCCTCAACTCAAACATAGTCATGGATTGAGTTCTCCATCCCCTCATGAGGGTCTACTTATTGCACTCTCCTAACTCAAATGCAGTCACAGATCAAGTTCTCTATCTCCTCATAGAGAGTTAACTCATTACTCCCGACTTAGACATAGTCGCAGATCAAATTCTCCATCTCCTCACAGTGGGTTGATTTGTTATACTCTTTGAATTTGGACATAGTCATGGATCAAGTTCATTATCCTCTCAATAAAGGTCAACTCATTACACTCTCCCAACTTAGAGGTAGTTGCAAATCAAGTTCTCCATCCCCCGAAGGGTTGACTCATTGTATTCTCTTAACTAAAACATAGTCGTGGATTGAGTTCTTCATCCCCTCGTTGAGGGTCAACACATTATACTCTCTTAACTCCAAGATAGTCGCAGATCAAGTTCTCCATCACCTCATGGAGAGTCGACTCGTTACATTCTCACAGATCAATTTCTCTATCCCCTCGTGGAGGGTCAATTTGTTACACTCTTCTGACTCGAATATAGTCATAGATCATTTCTCTATCCCCTCACGGAGGGTCAACTCGTTACACTCACACAACTTAGACATAGTCACGAATCAAGTTCTTCATCCCCCTCTTAAAAGGTCGACGTGTTACACTCTCCTGACTCAGACATAGTCATGGATTAAATTCTCTATCCCCTTTTAGTGGGTCGATTTATTACACTCTTTTGACTTGGATATATCATGGATTGAGTTCTCCATTCCCTCACAAAGGGATGACTTATTACACTCTCCCAACTTGAACATAGTCACGGATCGAGTTCTTCATCCCCTCATGGAGGGTCAACTTGTTAAACTAGTCATAAATCAAGTTTGTCATCCCCTAACTGAGGGTGGTCAGCTCATTATCCTCTCTTGACTCAAAGATAGTCACAGATCGAGTTCTCCATCCCCTCACAGAGGGTCAACTTGTTACTCTATCTCAACTTAGACATAGTTCTAGATCAAATTCTCCATCTCCTCTTAAAGGGTCGACTCTTTACACTCTCCGAACTCAATCATAATAATAGATCAATTTCTCCATCCACTCATGGAGGGTTGACTTGTTACACTCTCCCAATTCAAATATAGTCATAGATTATGTTCTTAATATACTCTCAAAGGATCTACTCGTTACACTCTTCAAATTCAAACATAGTCATGGATCAAGTTCTCTGTCCTCTTTCAAAAGGTCGACTCATTACTCTCTCCCAACTTGGACATAGTCACATATTGAGTTCTTCATCTTCTCGTGGAGAAATGACTCATTACATTCTTCTGACTCGGATATAGTTGTAGATCAAATTCTTTATCCCCTTGCCAAGGGTTGACTTGCTACACTTTTCTAACTCAAATATAATCCTATCTCTAGGAAAGACAGGAAGATCTTAGTTCATCTGAACCTTGTAAAGGGGATCCTGCCAACTAACTTTACTCCCTTTGGAGAAGTGGATTTTTCATGCGAAACTAGATTTCCTTTCTAGCTTTGAGGAGTTTAATTCCATTGTCTCTTTTTGGGGTTGACTTCTTATAGAGTAGTCAGCTTAGGGGTTCTATAAACTTGGATACAAGACATCTAAACTACATCACATTGAAAGCAAAATTGACAGAGTGTTGTTGAAGAAAAATTATTCATATTATCTCAACAAAAAGGATTTATTACTTTGAGTCTACAATTATTACATGGAAAAAGGAGAAGACAGAGTTTAGCCTGAATGTGAGTCAAACTTATTGGGGAGATTGTTGGTGCAATCAACCTCAAGTCAAAGTTGACCAAACTCAAGTGGGACTTGAGTAGAGTTTCGATGTTTGACAATATGTTTGATAATATGACAGGATGAGTAAAGTCTAATTGGAAATTTGGCAAAGGTGAAGTCCCGACAGGTTAGTATGGTCGTACTTGGCAAGTGAAGTCTCAATAAATCTAGAAGACCGTGTTTGGCAAGTGAAGTCCCAGAAGGTCTGGAAGACTATGCTTGGAAAGGGAAAGTTCAAGTATGGAGACTTAACAAGGAAAGTCCAAGTATGGAGACTTGGCAAGGGAAAGTCCAAGTATGAAAACTTGGCAAGGAAAATCCAAGTATAAATACTTGGCAAGAGAAAGTCTAAGTATGAAGACTTGGCAAGGAAAGTCCAAGTATGGAGACTTGGCAACTAAAGTCCTAGAGGCACGACCTCTTGGCAAAGGAAGACCCGATAGCATGACAAAGTCAAATGAAGCACTTAAAGGCAAGCACAAAGGGTGCAGAGTTGTGGACTCGGATGCATTCTAAAGGTATGAGGATGATGGAAGAAGCTTGAAGGTTTAGGTCTAGGCTAAGGGTAAGTGTTAAGTAGGAGAGGAGCATATTCAATGCGTTAAACCTCAATTTTAAGGTGTACCAGTCGACTGCCAATTGAGGGTAGTCTTTTGGCAATGGGAAATTCCAATCAGGGCTCGAGAAGTTTGTCCCGAGTGGAGCTAGAGAAGTCCTGAGTGGATCTCGAGAAGTCTCGAGTGGGGCTCAGGAAGTCCCAAGGAGGACTCGAGAAGGAAGTCTCGAGCGAGGCTCAGGACTCGGTGCTCAGGTGGATGAGCGATGCTTGGGCACTCAAGACGTGCTGTGGAACCCTGTGCTCGGGCATAGAGGCTCATGAAGTCTGCAAGCGACTGTGGTGCTCAGGAGACTAAGGTGCTCAAGAAAGTGAGAAATAGAAGCCACGACAAAGCAATAAACTACTGTGTGATGTGGTTGACTGGCCGATGGGAAGAGTCGGGGACTCGAGTGCTTGGGCAGCCATGTTGCTTGAGCGATGAGAAACTAGTGCTCGGCTAAATTACAATGAAGCAGTCGACTGCTATGGATGGGCAGTCGATTGGCTGAAGTGAAGAGAGAACAGAAGTGCTTTGAGTCGGCTGCTATGTTGAAGCAGTCGACTGGTGTCACTGTAGGAAGCCATAGAGACTTTTGGAGTCGACTGGTGGCTTGGTGTTGTGCGCATTTTATATAGGGTTTTAGTGATCATTTTAGCACACATCTTACCTCGTTTTTAGGGTATTCATTGCATATTATCTTTGTTTACTCCACTTTTCTATTATCTTGGTTCAGAGATCTACTTTTGTTAATTTTATATGTAGGATGACATTTTTGGAGTAAAAATGAATCATTTTATGGAGCACGGACTTTAGGGAACACACTCTATCCATGCCCCAAGACACGGGCACGTTCTCGAAGTGAAATAGATCAAAATGGAGGCTCCAAAGTGGCACACAACCTGTTGCATGAATTTCACACGACTGTGTGTTTTTTCCAACCCAATTTTCAGCCTAGAATTCAACAATTTTTATCCTTGCACATGGTTGGTCGTGTGGCGGCGCCGCAAATTCGAGGAAATAGGATTTTTCGAGCCTTTATGGAAAGTTAGAGTCACATCTATATATTGGAAACTCGTCCAAGTGACAGGGGAGAATCATGAGGGGAGCTGCCCTAGGGCTCACAAGCCCCGAAAGGGGGTCATCCAAGGGCCCCCTAGCCTCAGGAGGAGGAGATCTCAATGCTGCTACTTTCAGATCCTAATGCAAGTTGCAACCAAAGACTTTCTTCACAGCGAGACTAAGCCCTCTTTTCTTCTTTGCAAATTCCTTTGGGGTTTAATTCTTGTTTGTAGACATCTTATGGTTGTAAATTAAATTATGGAGTAGTTTTTATGATTCTTTGATTAGGGAGTAGCCTATATTGATTTGTAAAACAGTATATTGCAACGAATCAATATTTGCTTGCATTGTTTTCAACTTCTATATATTTATGCTTGCCTTTTATTCTATGATATGATGGTTCATGGTCCAACTTTATTGTGTTAATCCGATTTAGATGCCAAAAGCATTAGGTCGTATTTTAGAGGTATAGGGAAGGACCGAAAGGAGAACCCAATCCTCCGAACCATAGAGAATCGAGACGTGGGGGAATCTACTATGTGTGAGGAGTTAAGTCTAGAATTGATCCGCTGGGGTTCTAGTGATCGGTTCCCTTTATGATTAAGGTTACGCCACAAGTAAATTGATTCACTGCGAGGACCCATAGGTATCATAGAACGTAATAAACCTGTTGGTGCAATCGACCAAGGTTACGATTGACCAGACTCGAGTTTGACTCGAGTAGTATTTTGATGTTTGACAATGTGATTGTCATGGGAAGTCCAAGAATGACCTTGGCAATAGTAAAGTCCAAGTCATTGGTACTTGGCAATTGAGAAGTCTAAGCATGGATCTTGGCAAAGGAAAAGTCCAAGCATGGGTCTTGGCAATGGTAAAGTCCAAGTCATGGGTACATGGCAAGGAAAGTCCAAAGGTATAGTCTTGGCGGCATAAGTCTAAGCGTGTAGTCTTGGCAGCATAAAGTCTAAGTGTACTTTGGCGGTGAAAGTCCAAGTATAGATGCTTAGCAATTGGAAAGTCCAAGGGTGTCATATTGGCGGCGTAAAGTCCAAGCATTTGTCTTGGCGGCATAAGTTCAAATGTACCTTAGCAAAGTAAACTCGATTAGCATGACAATAGTTATAGAAGTACTTGAAGGCTAGCGTATGGATGAACGAGTCATGGATGACTTGGAGGGATCCGATAGACATGAGGATAATGGAGGTGGCTAGAAGGCTTAGGTCTAGGCTAAGGGTGATCTATCAAGTATGAGGGGATCATACTAGAGTTAAGCCTCATGTTTGAGGTTTATCAATCGACTGGGGTTATGGACCAATCGACTGGCCGAGTGCTTGACACTTGGCAACCTAGTCAACTTGAATCAGTCGACTGGTCAAGTAGCCAACTGAGCTTCGACTACTCAGATGAAGCACTAGTAGTCGACTGCCACTATGGGTAGTCGATTGTCCTTGATCAGTCGACTGCTAGGGTTTGATAGTCGACTGATTTAAGCAGACACGAGAATAGAAGCTTTGGTAGTCAATTGATCAGTCGACTACCGAGCAACAGTCGACTGTTGGTAAGGGCAGTCGACTCCTAGGGTATTCGTTGGGTAGGTTCCAGCATGGATGAAGTCATTGTGAGACAACAGATGGGAGAGAAGTCAATTGGTGCATTTTAGCAATCGACTGCTATGCGCAAAATCAGCTCGATGCAAGTTATAAAGGCAGCTCGAGATGGAGGATTTTGCATCAGTTTTTGGGGTGATTTTGAAGGGGAAGTGCTACTACATTTCAGACTTTCAAGAGCAATCCAAAGAAAGAAATCAAACGTTCTTTGTGTAAAATTTTCTTTACTTGTATTTGCTTATTACTTAGTATACTTGTTGTATTTCTTGTATTACTGTTGTAATCACTTTGTAAGAGGTTTCATTAGCTCTAGAGTGTTTTTCGAGAAGGAGAGATTTATTAGTGGTGGTGTGCATCACTAGAGCTCACTCGAACTCGACACGTGGAGTAAGAACCCTAGGTTCCAAACCACGTTACATCTTGTGTATTGTGAGTGTTTGTTGTATTTTGTTATTGCTATTTGTTTCTGCTGCACCAACAAGATTTGTTGACGAACACGATTGAACGAATTCCAAGCGATGAAGTGAAATTGCTATTCACCCCCTCTAGCGATGCCAACATTCCTAACAAGTGGTATTAGAGTGGGTTTCTCTTCAAGGATTAACAACCAAGGGAGCAAAATGCTAGAGGAGAAGAAGATGGAGTTTCAAGAAAAATTGGGTGATGATGTAATGGTTCCGCCTATCTTCGATCACGAAAATTTTGAATATTATAAAGGTAGAATGATGTATTTTCTTGTGTGATTATGATAATTGGATTAGTATTATAGTAGGGTTCAATGTTCCGAAGGATGAAAAGGGGAGAATACTCAAGAAGAAGAAGTGGAGCAAGGAGCAAATCCGATATTTCAACATAAACAATAAGGTAACAAGTATATTGATTAATGTGTTACCTAATGATATTTTGGCAAAGTTAGGTGAGTTTAAGGATCCTAAGGAACTATGGAGTAAGCTAGCCAAGCTCCATGAAGAACCCTCAATGGTTTAAGAAATAAAGGAGGCCAAGGAATAAGAATGCTCAACGGTTCAAAGTGGAGATGATAATGAGACCGAAGAAGCAAGTTCATTATCCTCACAAGAGATTGAGGAATCAAAAATTGAGAGACGCTCAACATCCAAGAAAGAGGTGAAAGAATTGGTGGAAGCCTCCACCTCTAGAATTGAGGGGGAGGAGAGACAATCCCTCACACCGGAAGAAGATGAGCCATCCACCTCCGGGAGCCAAGGATAAGACTAAAATTCCCTTACCGACTTAGGTAACTCAAATACATGTATTAGTAATAAAAATCATATAATGTGTTTTGAGTGTAGGGAAGTAGGACACTACAAGAGCAAGTGTCCAAAAAGAATCAAGAAGGTTCAACCGGAACCAAAAGTCAATAAAAAGGAGGTCGGAGCTCCGATAAGATAGAGTAAGGAGCACATTATTTGCTTCAAATGCAATCAAAGGAGCCACTATAGGACTCAATGTCCTAGGGGGAGGAAGCAAACCAAGGGCAAAGGAGGAGCATCACATGTAGGGGAGCTTCTAAAGCAAATCCTAAGGTAAATTTAAATAATGCTCATACTTTACATAATAATAGGAAGCATGCTAGAAATAAAAAAATTTATTACTTAGGTGTCAAATATACTAATTTACCAAAGGACAAATCTATAACTAATAACTCAAGAACAATTCTACCTAAGGAAGCTATTAGGAAGATAGAGAACCATTTAGGCATTAACCCTAAGAAGGGTTGGCATATGCCTAAAAGGAGAAACAATGCCCAAAGAACAAATGAAAATTCAAAATTTGAGGCATTAGTGGTAGAAAATTAAGTTTTGAGATCAAAACTTGAGAAATTAGAGAAGACCTTAAGAAAGATGGAAAAATCAATTATGGGGTATAATGAACAAAATCTAGGGTTTTGGAGGCTTCCAAGTATAGGAAAGGCTTGGGTCACAAGCCTAAGTCCAAGGAGATTGTGCCAACCTACCATAGCATTCCATTTTACTATGGAACCACCCATAGGTCTAGGAAAACCAAGGTGTTAGAGATATATGAGAGGTGTCCTAAGGCAATCGCCTTATGGTTGAACCATTTATTTGATAAATAAAGATTTACTATTTGAGTATACATATTTTCATGTATTTGATTGGATCTTAAACTCATTTATTGGATGTCTGCAATACGATTCAAAACATGAGAGAATTTGTGATTGGATCACAACTAGTGAGTATCTATACATGTGTAATTGTGATGTATTGGAATTATCCCTAGTCGATGAATTGATTCATATGGACGCCATCAATTATGTTGAGACTAGAACGAGTTATACTCTTTGGTTTATCCAAGCAGCTGTTTCTCACTGGTTGGAGACATTGGGATGTTCGGAGTTAATCGTGGATGCTAGTTATGTTAACTAGTTCATTGGAATGACCAGCTGTAAGACTTCATATGGTTCTCTACATATATAGATATGTCAATGAAGTTCTTACTGTAGATTAAGTGCGATGTTCCTTCGACTTGCGGTATTCAAGTCATCTTGGTCATGGAGACTTATGCTTTGACATCTTAAGCAAGCATCTTTAAGGAGATGTGGACCTTGGATGGTTGGGTATAAGTAGAAATGCCCGAAGGTGTTTGAATAGCCTACAAAGGATTCACCACTCCTTGCAAGGAGATGTATACCCTTGGCCTCTCGTCGGATTGTTACTAAAGTCTTTGGCCAAAGTATTACATGTTTAGAGTAAGGTACTCTTGGATACATATGCAGTAACTAGAATCCGCAGGACAAGGAAATGATACTTGGGCTAGGTGTGACGTAGTCAGCCTAGTGGGGACTGACACTATAGACCATGTCTTGAACCAAGTGGGTATAAGATGAGTGAAGGGAATGGGGCACGATTCACTGTGGCTGCTGAAAGGTTTCAGAAATTGTTCTGAGGGCAACCATTGATTTTCCGATTAATTGGGGATCATGATATACTACTAGGTGCCACTCATGATCATTTTATAATTAATGGTTAATTATAGATTGCCAACATATATCGGGAACCTATTTGATCACATGCACAATGAGTGTTATCCGAAAGATTTAAAACAAAATTGAGAATGAGATTCTCAGACCAAGAGAGAGACTTGGTTTGGTTGGACCAAACATAGAGTGAGCATGAAATGGTTTCAGTCGCATCGGAAGCATGGATGGGCTGTGTCATTTGAAGACATGATGGATGAACGAAATTGATTTAGTTCTAATCCAATGGTGGAAAATAAACCAAAGGAGTTTGGTTTGTTTTAAACGAATGAACCAAAGTTGGTTTGGTTTATTTTAACTTAAAATAGACCAACGTGGTTTGGTTTATTTTAACTTAAGTTAATGGAGCGGGTTAACGGGTTTTAGTTGTGAACCAATACTCACTAGGAGAAGGTTTCTTGATGGTCAAGAAACACACACTCTATAAAATACTGCTTAAGGGTTTTGGAAACCCTAATGAAGCCTAAGAGTAGCCGCCCACTTCTCTTCTCCTCTTACTCTCCTTGCCACCCAAAGGTTACTGTCGCCCAACCTTGCTTCATCAGCTCCTCCTCCTCGCCGTCGGCCATCCACCAGGTGTTGGGGATCGGTACGGCCGGCTAGAGGGGGTGAATAGCCCTTTTCGTTTGGATGTCGGTATTTGCTCGTCTACAAAACTAATTAGCGCAAGCGGAAGCAATAAACTAAGACAAGCAAATAGAAATAAAACAAAGACAATACAAACACGGAGATGTAACGTGGTTCACGGCTACGCCGCTAATCCACGGTCCGATTCATCCACGGTGAATCACTCCGAAATCTATCCACTAGATCTCTCCTTTGCACAAAGCTAGGTGGAGGTAAACTCTTTTACACAAAGATCACTCTTCTACAATGGAATGAAGATTAGAGCAAGTAGAAGAGTGGAAATCGTTTAGGGCACTTTGGGAGTAATTGGGCGTTCAAGCATTGACCCCCCAAAGCCCCATCCCCTTCCTTTTTATAGAGGAAGAGGGTTTCTTCTTGATGGCACCCATCAGCCGATTACCTAATAGGCGGCGCTTTCCTTGGATACCATCCACGGCATCGCATCGACTAATGGCACCATCGATCGGGGTGCTCGATCAATCGAGTGCCCGATCAGTCGACTCCATTACGTGCGTCTGCAGACAGTGTCATCGATCATTGCCATTCTGGCAATGATCGAGCGACATCGATCCGATCGCCATCGATCAATCAGTCTTATACTAGTCGATCGACCCATCGACTAAGAGCAGTCAACTGCCGTGACATGGCAGTCGACTGGTGTCGGGAAAACTCATCCGACACTTGGCCAAATGGCCAAGTTTCACCTAAGAGCTACCCTTCCTGGGTTACAATCACTCACTCTCATCCCTCGGAGTCCCTCGCCTTCGAAGTTCTCTTCGTTCGCGGCCACGTCCCTCGGCAGCATCAGGCGCACGGCTCTGTAATGCTCCTTCGCGTCTCTTGCCTCGAAGTCTACTTCCTCCGGCTTCACTCCAAGCTCCTCGTCCGGCGGTCCCTCGGATGCTCCAAGCGCACGGCTTCCGCAAAGCTATCCTTCACCGACTCAAGGCACGAGTCATGAGATGTGAAACTCGCCATGGCTTCATGTGCGAATTACTAAGTCCTGCACGACTTCAATGCACATATCAAATCAACATCACAAACTAACTTAAACCCTTTGCCACACCATCAAAACCATATTATGGCAAGAGATTGCCCTAACAATCTCCCCCTTTTTGATGTGTGGCAATCCGTTTAAGTTAGGTAAAAACATTTGATATAAATTCTAAGGTAAGAAAGCATGTAAACATAAACATTTGATAGCAACATGCAACTCCCCCTTAATCCATGAAACTCCCCCTCAATTTCTCCCTTAATTTCTCTCCCTATCATAATTAACTTAAACATAATCATTTCTCCCCCTTTGACACCATCAAAAAGATTATTACTAAGTTAAAAACACATGGCATCAAGTCTAATAGAAGGAAAATACCATAAGTTGATTTAAAATCAGAATTCAGCTTTTACTGGTCTGATATTCAGGCCATCAGTCGACTGGTTCAGATACCAGTCGACTGGCACGTGGATTTCGGGATTTTCTAATTTTCAGACCGAAATTCAAAAATGCATTAAAAATTCCAAAAAATTCAAAAAATCATGAAATTTGGGGAAACATATTTCTTTTAAGTATATCTATCAGTGAAAAATAGGTTTTCATGAAAAATCATTATATTTCCACGTATTTGCCAAAAATCCATAAGCTTTAAAAACTACTAGGTTTTTTATCATAAGAGTATTCATTTTAACACCTAGTCTTGCTTTGAATTGTTTCAAAACATGAATACATAGATTTTAGATTAAGAAATTGTTTTGAAAACATATGAAATATCCAACCATGATCTTTGGGCAATATGTCTATGAATTAAACATAAGTCTTCCCCATGATTGGTCTATTATTGCTATTTTGATACTTTAAATTATCATCTAAATGCCATAGGCATTAGTGGACATTTGTATCATCCTAACATCTCACTCATGCTAAGTTTTCAATCAAGGTAGCCTATGGTGAGTGTGAGATGCATCCTAGGGGGTATTTATGCATACTTAACCAATATATTCATGCAATTCTATCAAGGTTAAGTATCAACCTAATAATCCTCATGATCATAAGGGCATATATGAATGAATTCTACATTATGATCATGAAACTCATGTATTCATCAAATAATAGTCATGCATTAGGTATTATAAGATGATAATAAACAAGGTATCACCTAAAGCATGATTCAAACCTATTTCTCATGATAATGTGCCAAATATCAAAATCATAAATCATGATTGCAAACATACATAGCAATTACATTAATCATCATGATTTAAGCATTATTATCTATTTATGGGCACGTTATCATCACCCAACACTATCTAAAAAATGTTGTCCCGTCATCCTAAGTCAACCAAAATATGATATAGGTCAATTCCATATGGTTGACTACCCTAGGGTTTTCCTAACCCTTAAGGATGGATTTTGGAACCCAAAATAAGTTCTTTCCTATTGGGTTCACTAAGTATTCCTTGGGGATCCATTTCCTAGCTATTACTTTCTTCTTATCTTGTCCCCTAGCTATTAGACATTTGTAGGCCTTTTCATTTTTCTTTTCCTTGTAGCCTAGGCCTTTTTTGTTGAAGCTAGCTCTTTGGCTCCCAATAATCATATTTAATGTGTTGGAGCCAATAGTGAATTTTTCTAGGGCTTTAGTTAAATAATCTACCTTTTCCCTTAAGGCCCTATTTTCATCCATGCATGCATCACTAACATTAAATGGCATATAGTTATCATGTGAGCATGCATCATTTAGGCCAGAAGAAATATTATCATTTAAGCATGATTTTTCTAATTTATTTTCTAAATCCTTAATTTGACTAAGCATGCTTTTATTTTTCTTTTTCATGCCAAATAAGTCCTTAGTTAAACTAGAGATTATGGAAACTATTTTCTTAGGAGAAGCATTTGTTACCATAGTTTCCATGTCTTCTTCTTCTTCTTTGGATGATGAGGATGTAGAAGCTCCCCCTTCATTTGAGCTCTCTCCACTTGAGCTTGATCCTTCATTTTCGGTGGAGGAGGAGCAATCCGAGTCATGAAGAGCCATTAGTGCTAGGTTGGAGTAGACATGCTCTTCTTCTTCGGATGAGGAAGAGGAGGCAAGGTCATCCCATGTCTTTGCTTTGAGTGCCATGGCCTTCCCTTTTCCTTTTTCCTTCTTCTCTTCTTCCTTTCTCTTGCTCCCTTTCTTCTTCTTCTTTTCTTCCTTCTTTTTCTTCTCTTCCTTGCTCTTGTTTAGGAGGGGACAATTGTCCCTTATGTGCCCCTCTCCTTGGCAACTATAGCATATGACCTTCCCCCTTGGTCTTCTATTCCTATCATGAGATTTATCAAATCTAAGATTCTTAAATGCACGCCTTACCTTCCTTACCATGTAGGCTTCTTCCGTGCTATCCATGGAGGAGGTAGAGGCTTCATCGGATGAGGAGGAGGGGACTTCCATCTTCTTCTTCCCCTTATTTACAAACAAGGCTACTCCCCTTGAATTTTGGACTCTAGGCTCTTCTTGTATACCTTCAAGCCTTGTCTCATGAAGCTCCATTGTTGAGAAAAATTCCTCCAAGGTACTTACTTCCAAGTTCTTGGAGATGTAAAATGAGTCCACCATGGAGCTCCATTTTGAGGACTGGGGAAAAGCATCTATGGCCTTCATTACCATATCCCAGTTTGATAGCTTCTCACCTACACTTGTTAGCCCAATTAATATTTCTTTAATTCTAGAATGTAGGGAAGTTACCTTTTCTCCCTTTTCAAGCTTAATATTTGATAGTTGTGAGTGGAGGAGATCTCTTCTCGCTAGCTTGGCTTCCGAAGTGCCTTCATGAAGTTCAACCAATCTCTCCCACATCTCTTTGGCACTTGAGCACTCCCCTATTCTATTTACTTCTTGTTGAGGGAGGACATTGTATAGGCGGTGCTTGGCCTTTGAATTTTCCAAGTATTCTTCTCTTTGCCTTTTGCTCCACCTCGATTTCTCCAATGGCTCCCCATCCTCGTTCCTAGGCAACTCGAAACCGTTTTCCATTATTAATAGAATTTCAAAGTCGGTTTCGAAGAATACCTCCATTCGCTTCTTCCACCAAGCGAATTCTCCATCGAACTTCGGTGGATGGATATTTGAGCCGGCCATTTTGAAAGTTGCTTGTTGTGGTGGTTAGTCCTCGACAAGCTTTCCTTGGCTCTGATACCACTTGTTGGGGATCGGTACGGCCGGCTAGAGGGGGGTGAATAGCCCTTTTCGTTTGGATGCCGGTATTTGCTCGTCTACAAAACTAATTAGCGCAAGCGGAAGCAATAAACTAAGACAAGCAAATAGAAATAAAACAAAGACAATACAAACACGGAGATGTAACGTGGTTCACGGCTACGCCGCTAATCCACGGTCCGATTCGTCCACGGTGAATCACTCCGAAATCTATCCACTAGATCTCTCCTTTGCACAAAGCTAGGTGGAGGTAACCTCTTTTACACAAAGATCACTCTTCTACAATGGAATGAAGATTAGAGCAAGTAGAAGAGTGGAAATCGTTTAGGGCGCTTTGGGAGTAATTGGGCGTTCAAGCATTGACCCCCCAAAGCCCCATCCCCTTCCTTTTTATAGAGGAAGAGGGTTTCTTCCCGTTGACACAGATCACGACCGATGGCACCCATCACCGAGCCGCTGCCCAATAATCTGGCCGCTTCCACGCTTGGATACTATCCATCCAGATCGCATCACGATCGATGGCACCCATCACCGATCGATGTCAATCACCGAGTCCTCAACGAGGTCGACTCCATTCTGCGTCTGCAGACGGATATCACCGATCGGCCTTGCCGATCGATTGCCATCACCGACCGCCTATGCCGGCAATGATCGATCAACTTGATTCAAATGACATTAGACCACCGATCGACCATCGATTAGAGCAATGACCGCCATGACATGGCAATGACCGTGCCTGAAAACTCATCCGACACTTGGCCAAATGGCCAAGTTTCACCTAAGAGCTACCCTTCCCGGGTTACAATCGCTCACTCTCATCCCTCAGAGTCCCTCACCTTCAAAGTTCTCTTCGTTCGTGGCCACGTCCCTCGGCAGCATCAGGCGCACGGCTCTGCAATGCTTCTTCGCGTCTCTTGCCTCGAAGTCTACTTCCTCCAGTTTCACTCCAAGCTCCTCGTCCGGCGGTCCCTCGGATGCTCCAAGTGCACGGCTTCCGCAAAGCTATCCTTCACCGACTCAAGGCACGAGTCATGAGATGTGAAACTCGCCATGGCTCCATATGCGAATTACTAAGTCCTGCACGACTTCAACGCACATATCAAATCAACATCACAAACTAACTTAAACCCTTTGCCACACCATCAAAACCATATTATGGCAAGAGATTGCCCTAACACCAGGCACCGGCGACTCCTCCGACCATGCTCCCTTGGCCGCCAACGACCAAGGAGCAACCAGCCATTGATTGGCCGGCCATCTTCTCCAACAACACAAGCTATCCAGTTTTGTACAGCTTGTTTCTCTCTACGTAGAGATGTCGTTTGGTCGGCGTTTTGCGCTCCGACAGTGGCCTACTTGCCAGGGATTGGATCTCCGGCAATCCTCATAGGTGGAGGACCAAGGTTTTGTTAATTGGTTGATGAAAACTGCTTCCGAGAAGCGAGTTCATGGAGCTCGTTTTTAGATCCGAATTTTGATTCGAATTGTGATCGCCTCTTGGATCACAACATCTATGACACAAGGCTAGTAACTCTTGCAAAGACGGGGCTCGTGGCTTTATGAAGCTATCCCGAAGATACTCGATGTGGATACGTATAGAGGCAATTCTAGTGAGGGTCTCTACGGTTGATGTCATTCCCACTACATACGATATGTCAGGTATAACTAGAATAAATTTCCTTTTATTGTAAAATTTAAAATAACGATTATGTCTACACTTGTTGTATCCTCCATGCGTGTGGTGTGTGTTATAATAAAATTAGTTTATTGCTTCTTTTGCTTCTGCTGTGTGCATGTTTACAAAACATGTTCGAACACATACCCATGTCGATGCCAGGGAAACCCAATAGTGGTATCAGAGCCTGACTGTGTTTCGACATAATCGTAAAATTATTTTGCGATAGTCATAATTGTATTTATGGAAATATTCTATTTTTGAAAAGTTTAGACGTATTTATGGAAATTTTTAATTTATAAATAAATTCAAATTGAAACTTTCCTAATATGATTTGGAAATAACAATTTAGGAAATTTGTTTCCTAAATTAGATTTGACTTTCCTTAATTAACGCTTTCCATAAATAAAATATATGATTAGATTTGGAAATATGTTTCTTAATTTAATCATGATTTGATTTGAGAAATCAAATATAAAACACATTTTATTTCCAAAATACTTATGACAAATAAGGAAATTTTTGTACATGTCATAATTGTATGCCATGTAATTACATTAAGATGCATATTGTTATGTTATGCTTGTCATGACATGTAGATGCATTAGATGCACTTATGTATGGCATGTGTGTCATGCCATGTAGATAATAGTCATTTTCATGAAAAGAATGATGAGACCACAAAACCCTTATACAATATTAAAGCCTACACCTTCAATTAATATGGTTAGAACCAGTGTTTTGTTTATTGTTTGAGTTGTTGGACTCTCTCCAAGCCCCGCTTGAACCTGAACATGTATGTTCAAACCATGGAATAGTTTAATTCTAATATGGTAAGAGTCAAAGGTCAATCATTAGCTTGGGTTGTTGGACTCTCTCCAAGCCTGGCTAATTGGTTGAATACGCTCTAACCATATTAAAACTATTTCTCAATTAATGGGTTGGTTTTAACCTGGAGCATCGGCTTGTTGGACTCTCTTCAAGGTCGATGTAAAGGGAGGTGAAGTTGGGTGTTATGCATATGATGCATACTTGTTAATGTGTTAACAACCCAATGTATGTGTCGACATTCAATTAGTTAATAGCACATTGTGATAGTTGCATATATGTGATATGCAATTGATATACTTGATACCTACCATCGTAGCTAAGAATGGTTTATTGGACTCTCTCCAAGGTCGTTCTTATCTATGTTGGATATCAACCCATTCGGAGATGGACCTACGATCTCCTGAATTAATTTTGATGATTTTTTGAAATTCAAAAAATGAATGGGATTTTGTAAATGTATGTTGATGCATTTTAAAATCATTTTCTCATATATGCTTGATTTGTATTTCTAGGTTAATCGCTTGATCATGATGTCTTTGAATTTGCGCTCTATTTTGGATTCGAATAAATTGACTGGGTCAAACTTCTTGGACTGGCTTAGAAACTTGAGAATTGTTCTCAAGGTTGAAAAGCATGCGTATGTCCTCGAAGTGCCTCTTCCCGTCGGTCCTAGTGATGATGCAACTCCGAACCATTTGTTGGCCCATCAGAAACATGTGAGTGATTCTGAACTAGTGAGTTGCATCATACTAGCCGTGATGGTACCTGAGTTGCGGAAGCAACATGAGCATATGGATGCTCATACCATAGTCTTTCATCTTTATGAGTTGTTTGATGAGCAAGTGAGATCCGAAATGTTCAAAGTCTTCAAGCTCCTCTTCACCTATGAGATACAAGAAGGTTAATCTGTGAAATTGCTCAACATGCTGAAGACTGTGGAGCCTTCTGTGAAGCATGAGCAGGGGATGGTGTTGTTAGTTGATTGATTCCTCGAAGAAAGATTCTAAGAAGAAGTCAAAGGAACAATAGAAGGGGAAGAAGAGAAAGACTAAAAAGGAAGAACCAACTCAAAAGGGCACTTGCCATCACTGTGGCAAAGAGGGCCATTGGCGAAGAAACTGCAAGATTTATCTTGAGCCCGTGAAGAAGAAGACATCTGATGCCCCATTCTCTTCAGGTATCTTCGTTTTTGATTGTCATTCTATTTCCTTAGACACTTGGGTATTTGATACTGGGTGTGGCTCATATATATGTAATGACATACAGGGGCTAAGGAATAGGAGAAGACTCATCAAGGGGGAGTCAAATTTGTGAGTTGGTAATGGAGCAAAGGTTGTTGCGGTTGCCATCAGAACTTATTTGCTGAAGCTCCCTATAGGACTAGTATTAGAACTAGACAATTGCTTTTATGTTCCTTCATTAATAAAGAACATTGTTTCTATTTCCTGCTTAAATAGAAATGAGTACCATTTGACTTTTAGTAATAATTATTGTTATATAACTTGGAATGTCGTATTTTATGGGACTGGAACATTGTAAAATGGTATATATTCATTAGATGTATCCAGTGACATTTTTAATATCGAAGCGAACAACAAGCATGCTCGAAAAGATAATCAATTAGCCTCCTACATGTGCCATTGTCGTCTTGGCTATGTAAGCAAGAAACGCAAGTATGAATTACACTGATGTGGAATTCTAGAATCGTTTGAATCTGATTCATTCGATACATGCGAATCTTGCTTAAAAGGCATGATGACTAAGTTACCTTTTACTGGAAGAGGTGAACCGGTGGGAGAGTTGCTTGGTCTAATACATACCGATGTATGTGTTAGTAATATATGAGAGATGTCCTAAGGCAATCGCCTTATGTATGAACCATTTATATGATAAATGAAGATTCACTATTTGAGTATACATGTTTTATGTATTTGATTGGATCTTAAACTTATTTATCAATGCCCACGATACGATTCACGGCATGAGAGAATTTGTGATTGGATCACAACTAGTGAGTATCTCTACATGTGTAATTGTGATGTATCTAATTATCCCTAGTCGATGAATTGATGGATTCGACACCATCAATTCGCCGAGACTAGCACGAGGTATACTCCTTGGTGTATCCAAGCACCGATTCTCACCGGGCCGGAGACATAGTGATGTCCGGAGTTAATCGTGGATGCTAGTTATGGTAACTAGTTCATTGGAGTGACCAGCCGTAAGACTTCATATGGTTCTCTGCATATATAGATATGTCAATGAAGTTCTTACTGTGGCTTAAGCGTGATGTTCCTTTGACTTGCGGTATTCAAGTAATCTTGATCATGGAGACTTATGCTTTGACATCTTAAGCAAACATCTCTAAGGAGATGTGGACCCGGGATGATTGGGTATAAGTCGAAGTGATCGAAGGTGTTTGAATAGCCTATAAAGGATTCACCACTCCTTGCGAGGAGATGTATACCCATGGCCTCTCGTCGGATTATTACTAAAGTCTTTGGCCAAAGCATTACATGTTTAGAGTAAGGTACTCTTCGATACATGTGGAGTAACTAGAATCCGTAGGACGAGGAAATGATACTTGGGCTAGGTGTGACGTAGTCAGCCTAGTGGGGTGACACTATAGACCATGTCTGAACCAAGTGGGTATAAGATGAGTGAAGGGAATGGGGCACGATTCATTCGAGCCATCAAGGGTTTCAGAAATAGTTCTGGATCAACCGTTGATCTTTTCGGTTAATTGGGGATCATGATGTACTACTAGGTGCCACTCATGATCATTCTATAATTAATGGTTAATTATAGATGGCCAACATAAACCGAGAACCTATTTGGTCACACGCACAACGAGTGTAATCCAAAGGATTTAAAACGAGCTTGAGAATGGGATTCTTAGACCGAGAGAAACTATGTTTGGTTGGACCAAACATAAAGCGAGCATGAAATTGTTTCATAATGGAAGCGTGGATGGGCCGTGTCTTATGAAGACATAATGGATGGACCAAAATGGTTTGGTTCTAATCCAATGGATGAGAATAAACCAAAGGGTTTGGTTTATTTTAAACGAATGAACCAAAAGTTGGTTCGGTTCGTTTTAACTTAAAATAAACCATCATGGTTTGGTTTATTTTAACTTATCCTAATGGAGCGGGTTAACGGGCCTAATGGTTATGATCCAATAACCATTAAGAGAAGTAGTTCTCTATAAAAGAGGGATTAAGGGATAATTAAGCCCTAATCCAAACCCTAGCCCCCTTGAGTTGCCGCCCACCTCCACCTTGGAGTTAATTGGCGCCAACCCTAAAGCTGTCGCCGCCCAGCTTGTGTGCAGCCGTCCAAGTCTTTGCCGGCGTCCAAGCTTCAGCCGGAGAACCTCCGGCGATCTCCTTTGGGTTCGGTGATAAGGTGAGCTTCCATCTTTCCTTAGCCGGCCTCTATTCCTCCACCAAAAGCTGTCCAGTTTTTTTGGACAGCTTGTTTCTTTGTTGTCGGAGTGTCGTTTGGACGACGGTTAGTGCTCTGACAGTGGCTAACTTACCGGGGATTTGATCTCCGGTAATCCTCTGAGGTGGGGGACGAAGGATTCGTCAAACGGTTGACGAATACCTCTCCGGAGAAGCGAGTTTTGAGAACTCGTTTTAGGATCCGAATTTGGATTCGGATCGTGATCATCTCTCGATCACGTCGTCTTCAACACGAGGCTAGTAACCCGTACGAAGATGAAGCTCGTGACTTAGCGAAGTCATCCCGAGGAGCTCGGCGTGGATACGGATAGAGACGATTCTTACGAGGATCGTTCCGGTTGATGCCGTTCCCGCTACACGTCATACGAAAGGTATAACGTAGATAAATTTCTTTTATTGCAAATTTTAATTTACAGTTATGTCTACACTTGTTGTAATATGCATGCGTGTGTTGTGTGTGTTGTAATAAATATAGATTTATTATTTTTAATTGCTTCCGCTGTGCTCATGTTTACGAAACATGATCGAACACACACATGCCATGCGAAAACCCAACAAGGTATCGAGCCTGTGTTGTGTTTCGACATAATCATAAAAATAGTTTTGCGATAGTCATAATGTATTTCTGGAAATTTTCTAAATTTTGGAAATTTAGAAGTATTTATGGAAATTTTTCAATTTTGGAAAGTCTAGAAGTATTTATGGAAATCTTCCACTTTTGGAAAGTTGGAAGTATTTATGGAAATTGATATTTTCCATAAATAAAATATTTGATTAGATTCTGGAAATTTGTTTCCTAATTTAATCATGATTTAATTTGGGAAATCAAATCTTAAAATATTTTATTTCCATAAGTAGTTTTAATAATTTAGGAAATTGGTTTCCTAAATAGATTTTCCTTAATCAAATAATTCCATGAATAAAATATGTGATTAGATTTGGAAATTTGTTTCCTAATTTAATTATGATTTGATTTGGAGAATCAAATCTTAAACATATTTTATTTCCATAAATAGTTATGACATATAAGGAAATTATATACATGACATAATTGTATGCCATGTAATTGCATTAGATGCATAACATTATGCCATGCGTGTCGTGACATGTAGATGTATGTCATGTATGCCATGCCATGTAGATAATAGTTATTTGCATGCAAAGAGGATGAGACATAAAAACCCTTAATCAATATTAAAGCCTACACCTTCCATTAATATAGTTAGAACCAGAGTTCTGTTTCTTGTTTGGGTTGTTGGACTCTCTCCAAGCCCGGCTCGAACCTGAATATGTTCAAACCATGGAATAGTTTAATACTAATATGGTAAGAGTCAGAGATCAATCGTTAGCTTTGGTTGTTGGACTCTCTCCATGCTGGGCTAATTGGTTGAATGCGCTCTAACCATATTAAAACTATGTCCTGATTAATGGGTTGGCTTTAACCTGGAGCATCGGCTTGTTGGACTATCTCCAAGGTCGATGTAAAGGGATGTGAAGTTGGGTGCTATGCATATGATGCATACTTGTTAATGTGTTAACAACCCGATGTATGTGTGAACATTCAATTAGTTGATAGCACATTGTGATAGTTGCATATACGGGATATGCAATCGATATAGATGATACCTACCGTCGTAGTTATGAATGGCTTGTTGGACTCTCTCCAAGGTTGTTCATAACTATGATGGATATCAGCCCATTCAGAGATGGACCTACAATCTCCCGAAGTGATTTTGGGGTTTTTGAAATTCGAAAAATGAATGGGATTTATAAATGTATATTGATGCATTTTAAAATCATTTTCTCATATATGCTCGTTTTGTATTTCTAGGTCAATAAATTGAACGACTATTTTGGATTCGAACAACCGATCGGGCCTAACTTCTGGATCGACTTAGAAACACGAGAATTGTTCTCAAGCGGAAAAGCTTGCATATGTCCTCAAGAGCCTCTTCCCGATCGTCTAAGGACGCGATGCAACCTGCACCAAATGTTGATCTATCGTAAACATGTGGCGATTCTCGACGAGTTGCATCATGCTAGCGGCGATGGTACCTGAGCTGCAAAAGCAGCATGAGCATATGGATGCTAATACTATGGTCTTCCATCTTCATGAGTTGTTCGATGAGCAAGCGAGATCCGAAAGGTTCGAGGTCTCTAGGCTCCTCTTCACTACGAAGATGCAAGAAGGTTCGTCTATAGTGCAGTTTGTGCTAAAGATGAATGGGTACATCGAGCGGCTAGCTACCCTCGGTTTTGTGATGGATCATGAGTTAAGTATTGACTTAATTCTGCATTGTTTGCCCAAGAGTTTATCGCAATTTGTGATGAACTATTGGATGAACAAATTGGAATCCACCATTCCCGAGCTCCTCAATATGCTGAAGACTGTGGAGCCTTCTGTAAAGCATGAAGAGAAGGCGGTTCTGTTAGTTGATTCCTCAAAGAAAGGTTCTAAGAGGAAGGCAAATGAACAGAAGAAAGGAAAGAACAAAAAGGCAAAGAAGGCGGAACCAGTGCAAAAGGGCACTTGCCATCACTGTGGCAAGGAAGGCCACTGGCGAAGAAACTGCAAGATTTATCTTGAGTCCATGAAGAAGAAGAAGGCATCCGATGCCCCATCCTCTTCAGGTATCTTCGTTATTGATTGTCATTCTATTTCCTTAGACACTTGGGTATTGGATACTGGGTGTAGCTCACATATATGTAATAACATACAGGGGCTAAGGAATAGAAGAAGACTTGTCAGAGGGGAGTCAAATTTGCGAGTTGGCAATGGAGCAAAGGTTGCTGCGGTCGCCATCGGAACTTATTTGCTGAAGCTCCCTAGTGGACTAGTCTTGAATCGGACAATTGCTATTATGTTCCTTCTCTAATAAAGAACATTGTTTCTATTTCCTGCTTAAATAGAAATGGTTTCCATTTGACGTTTAGTAACAATTGTTGTTATATAACTTTGAATGGCGTACTTTATGGAACTGGAACTTTGAGTAATGACATTTATACGTTGGACGTATCCAGTGACATTTTCAATATCGAAGCGAGCAACACGCGTGCTCGAAAGGATAATCACATAGACTCCTATATGTGGCATTGTCGTCTTGGCCATATAAGCAAGAAACGCATGTCCGAATTACACCGATGTGGAATTCTGGAATCGTTTGAATTGGATTCATACGATACATGCAAATCATGCTTAAAAGGCAAGATGACTAAGTTACCTTTTACTGGAAAAGGTGAACGAGTGGGAGAGTTACTAGGTCTAGTACATACTGATGTATGTGGACCTATGTCAACTCAAGCTTTAGGAGGCCATAGCTACTTCATTACCTTCACCGATGATCACTCACGGTTTGGGTATGTGTTCCTGATGAAACACAAGTCTGAAGCCTTTGAAAGGTTCAAAGAATTCAGAAATGAAGTAGAGAAACAACATGACAAAAGTATTAAAATACTTCGATCGGATCGAGGTGGTGAATACTTAAGTCAAGAGTTTCTTGATTATCTAAGAGACAATGGCATATTGTCTCAATGGACTCGCCCTATACACCACAAAGATAATAGTGTATCCGAGAGGCGAATCGACCTTTGTTGGACATGGTCAGTCAATGATGAATCATGCGACTCTTCCCAAGTCCTTTGGGTTATGCACTTCGCATATTGCTTACTTTGTTAAATGTAATGCCTACCAAGGTAGTCTCAACTACTCCATATGAGATATGGAATGGTAAGAAACCTCATGTATCTTACTTGAAGATATGGGGTTGTCCTCGCTTATGTGAAGCGGATCAGACGTATAAATTGATGCTAAGTCCGATAAATGTCTATTTATTGGATACCCTAAGGAAACAAGGGGTTACCAATTCTATCATCCCGTGGAACAAAAGGTGTTTGTTTCAAGGCATGCTGTGTTTCTAGAGAAAGAGTTTCTCTTGCAAGAAAACAGTGGGAGTGTCGTCGAGCTTGAGGAGGCTCGAGAGACTCAAATAGACATTGATGAGATACTGGTGAAGCACAACACCTGACAACTCATAGTGATGAGCAATCTACGATTATTGTAACACCACATCGTGAGATCCGGTAGAACACGCAATATTCCTGAGAGATATGGATTTCTCGTAAGTGAATCGAACGACGTGTTACTCATTGATGATGAGGAGCCTACCAGTTATGAAGAAGTGCTGACAAGTTCAGAAAGGGATAAGTGGCTTGGTGCCATGATGTCGGAAATGGATTCCATGTACGAAAACCAAGTTTGGAACTTGGTTGACCCACCTGAAGGCATAAAGCCTATAGGGTGCAAGTGGGTTTTCAAGAAGAAAACCGACATGGATGGTAATGTGATTACCTATAAGGCTAGATTGGTGGCGAAAGGATATCGTCAAAAGCAAGGTGTTGATTATGACGAAACCTATTCGCCTGTAGCTATGCTTAAATCCATTCGGATGCTCCTGGCCATAACGGCTCATTATGATTATGAGATATGGTAGATGGATGTGAAAATAGCTTTCCTTAATGGAAACCTGCTCGAGGACGTGTATATGATACAGCCTGAGGGTTTCACATCGGTTGATAAAACCAAGGTATGCAAATTGCGACGGTCCATTTATGGATTGAAGCAAGCATCCAGGAGTTGGAATATCCGTTTTGATGAGACGATCAAAAAGTTTGATTTCTCACAAAATCCGCATTTAACCTTGTGTGTACAAGAAGGTTAGTGGGAGTGCAATGTTCCTAGTATTGTATGTCGATGACATATTACTTATAGGAAACGATGTCGATTAAGGTTTGGTTATCCAAGATATTCTCCATGAAAGACCTGGGAGAAGCAACCTACATCCTTGGGATTAAGATCTATAGAGATAGATCGAAACGGTTGCTTGGTCTTTCGCAGTCTACATATATAGACCGAGTGCTAAAGAGGTTTAGCATGTCGGAATCCAAGAAAGGTTATCTGCCCATCAGGCATGGGGTACACCTTTCGAAGTCTATGTGTCCGCGCACAGAAGACGAGAGGATTTGCATGAGTAAGATTCCCTATGCATCCGCAATAGGATCTATCATGTATGCTATGTTATGTACGAGGCCCAATGTATCGTATGCTCTGAGTGTCACGAGCAGATACCAGTCTGATCCAGGAATGGATCATTGGGTGACTGTTAAGACGATCCTTAAGTACTTAAGAAGAACTAAGGATGCGTTCCTAATATATGGAGAAGGGTACATGGTGATACGTGGGTATACGGATGCCACCTTCCGTGACAGACAAGGATGATTCCTGTGTCTTACCGGGATATGTATTCACCTTGAATGGGGGCGCAATGAGTTGGAAAAGTTCGGATTCTACCCGAGGCGAGAATACATTGCGGCGGAAAGGAAGCGGTTTGGATCAAGAAGTTCGTTCATGAACTTGGTGTGATTCCGGCCATTGTTGAAGCAATACCGGTCTACTGCGACAATAATGGAGCAATTGCACAGGCGAAAGAGCCAAGGTCTCATCAACGATCCAAACATGTGCTTCGCCGCTATCATCTTATCAGAGAGATCATCAGTAGGAACGAAATACAAATCGAGAAAATTTCCACTGAAAGGAACTTAGCGGATCCCTTGACTAAGGCATTACCTCAAAATAAGTTTGAGGGTCATGTTCGAGCTTATGGTATTGGATACCGTAGCGATTGGCATTAGGCCAAGTGGGAGTCTGTTAGTAATATATGAGAGATGTCCTAAGGCAATCGCCTTATGTATGAACCATTTATATGATAAATGAAGATTCACTATTTGAGTATACATGTTTTATGTATTTGATTGGATCTTAAACTCATTTACTAAATGCCCACGATACGATTCACAGCATGAGAGAATTTGTGATTGGATCACAACTAGTGAGTATCTCTACATATGTAATTGTGATGTATCGGAATTATCCCTAGTCGATGAATTGATGGATTTGGACACCATCAATTCTATCGAGACTAGCACGAGGTATACTCCTTGGTGTATCCAAGCAGCTGATTCTCACTGGCTGGAGACATAGTGATGTCCGGAGTTAATTGTGGATGCTAGTTATGGTAACTAGTTCATTGGAGTGACCAGCCGTAAGACTTCATATGGTTCTCTGCATATATAGATATGTCAATGAAGTTCTTACTGTGGCTTAAGTGCGATGTTCCTTTGACTTGCGGTATTCAAGTCATCTTGATCATGGAGACTTATGCTTTGACATCTTAAGCAAACATCTCTAAGGAGATGTCGACCCGGGATGATTGGGTATAAGTCGAAGTGATCGAAGGTGTTTGAATAGCCTATAAAGGATTCACCACTCCTTGCGAGGAGATGTATACCCATGGCCTCTCGTCGGATTGTTACTAAAGTCTTTGGCCAAAGCATTACATGTTTAGAGTAAGGTACTCTTCGATACATGTGGAGTAACTAGAATCCGTAGGACGAGGAAATGATACTTGGGCTAGGTGTGACATAGTCAGCCTAGTGGGGACTGACACTATAGACCATGTCCTGAACCAAGTGGGTATAAGATGAGTGAAGGGAATGGGGCACGATTCATTCGAGCTACTGAAGGGTTTCAGAAATAGTTCTGGATCAACTGTTGATCTTTTTGGTTAATTGGGGATCATGATGTACTACTAGGTGCCACTCATGATCGTTCTATAATTAATGGTTAATTATAGACGGCCAACATAAACCGAGAACCTATTTGGTCACGCGCACAACGAGTGTAATCCAAAGGATTTAAAATGAGCTTAAGAATGAGATTCTTAGACCGAGGGAAACTATGTTTGGTTGGACCAAACATAAAGCGAGCATGAAATTGTTTCAGTCGCAATGGAAGCGTGGATGGGCCGTGTCTTATGAAGACATAATGGATGGACCAAAATGGTTTGGTTCTAATCCAATGGATGAGAATAAACCAAAGGGTTTGGTTTATTTTAAACGAATGAACCAAAAGTTGGTTCGGTTCGTTTTAACTTAAAATAAACCATCATGGTTTGGTTTATTTTAACTTATCCTAATGGAGCGGGTTAACGGGCCTAATGGTTATGATCCAATAACCATTAAGAGAAGTAGTTCTCTATAAACCGCCCCCTTGTGTGAGCCAAGGCCCGCCATCACGCCGCCAAGCTTCAGCCGGTGAATCCTCCCGCTCCTCCGTGATCTCCTAGGTTCGTGCATCAAGGTGAGCTTCCATCTGTTTTGGCCGGGCGCCTACTTTCCACCAAGCTGTCCAGTTTTTCTGACAGCTTGTTTCTGTTCGCCGGAGCGCCGCTTGACGACGGTTAGTGCCCGACAGCGGCTAACTTACCGGGATTTGATCTCCGGTAATCCTCTGAGGTGGAGGACGGCGATTCGCCAAACGGTTGACGAATACCTCTCCGGAGAAGCGAGTTTTGAGAACTCGCTTAGGATCCGAATTTGATTCGGATCGTGATCATCTCTCGATCACGCTGCCTTCAACACGCAGTGCCAGTAAATCTGCACGGGCATTCCAAGCTCGTGGCTTGGCGGTTAGTAACCCGCATAAAGGACGACGGCTCGTGACTTAGCGGTAAGTCATCCCGAGGGAGCTCCTAAGGTGATACACGGATTCTTAGCAATACGCAACTGAACGAAGCACAATTGCAAATTTTAATTTACGGTTATGTCTACACTTGTTGTAATATGCATGTGTGTGTTGTGTGTGTTGTAATAAATATAGATTTATTATTTTTAATTGCTTCCGCTGTGCTCATGTTTACGAAACATGATCGAACACACACACGCCGCGGTGCCGGAAACCCAACAGTATGCAGACCTATGTCAACTCATGCTTTAGGAGGCTATAGCTACTTCATTAACTTCATCGATGATCACTTACGATTTGGGTATGTGTTCTTGATGAAACATAAGTCTGAAGCCTTTGAAAGGTTCAAAGAATTCAGAAGTGAAGTAGAGAAACAACTTAGCAAAAGTATTAAAATACTTTGATCTAATTGAGGTGGTGAATACTTGAGTCAAGAGTTTCTGGATTATTTAAGAAACAATAGTATATTGTCTCAATGGAATCCGTTGTATACACTGCAACATAATGGTGTATCTCAAAGGCGAAACTGGACCTTGTTGGACATGGTTAGGTTGATGATGAATCATGCGAATCTTCCTAAGTCCTTTTGGGGCTATGCACTTCAGACAGTTATTTACTTGTTAAACAGAGTCCCGACTAAGGTAGTCTCAACTACTCCATATGAGATATGAAATAGTAAGAAACCTCATTTATCTTACTTGAAGATATGGGGTTGTCCTACTTATGTGAAGCGGACTGTGTCAAACAAATTGGATGCTAAGTCTGACAAGTGTCTATTTATTGGATACCCTAAGGAAATGAGGTGTTACCAATTATATCATCCTATGGAACAAAAGGTGTTTGTTTCAAGGCATGTTGTGTTTCCAGAGAAAGAGTTTCTCTTGCAAGAAAATAGTGGGAGCATCATTGAACTTGAGGAGGTTCAAGAGACTCCAGTAGACATTGAGGAGATACCTAGTCAAGCACCACAACTGATAACTCATAGTGATGAGCCTTCAGCTGAACCTATTGTGACACCACATCTTCATAGTTCTAGCAGAACACACAACATTCCTGAGAGATATGGATTTCTCATAAGTGAATCGAACGACATGCTATTCATTGAAGATGAGGAGCTTTCCAATTACGAAGAAGTTTTGAAAAGTTCAGAAAGGGACAAATGACTTGATGCCATGAAGATGGAAATGGATTCCATGTATGAAAACCAAGTTTGAAACTTAGTTGACCCACCTAAAGGCATTAAGCCTATAGGGTGCAAGTGGATTTTCAAGAAGAAAAAAACATGGATGGTAATGTGATTACCTGTAAGGCTAGATTAGTGGCGAAAGGCTATCATTAAAACCAAGGTGTTGATTATGACGAAACTTATTCTCCAATTGCTATGCTTAAATCCATTCGGATTCTTTTGGCCATAGTAGCTCATTATGATCATGAGATATGACAGATGGATGTGAAAATGGATTTCCTTAATGGAAACCTACTCGAGGACGTGTATATGATATAGTCTGTGTTGGATCGAAGCGGATCGCTAGAGGGGGGGGTGAATAACGATAAAACCTTTTTTTCTTTTCTTTTCGTTCGTTAATTAAAACCCCAGTAAACAATGAATTACAGCGGAAAGATAATCGATAAATAAAAGGAGACAAATGTATTTTACTTGGTTCGTAGCCTTCGGCTACTACTCCAAGGCCCTAGTGGTCCTTGACCATGTACGGAGGGCAAAAACACCAAAGAACTCCTCGTTAGAGGTAGGAGTTAATCGATACAAATAAAACACAAAGCTTGAGGTAGCGGGACACTCCCCCTCTCCTCGTTATGATAAAAGCTTCGAGAAAGTACAATAATGAACTGAAATAAAAACTTAAACCGACGTAACAAAATGAAAGCAATTAAAACCTAGACGTTGGAGAAGAAGCACTTCGTTGTCGGAAAGTTGTATCTTGGCGGAGGCTTTTAGAAGCTTAGAATTGATGGTGAAACCCTAGGATAGGCCCTCCTTTTATAGCCTTTGAGCCCCTTTTCGAGAGGAACCCTAGCCAATCACATTTGAGCACCACTCCCTTTGAAATGAGGTGATAAGCCTTGACTCCTCGAAGCTGATCCTTAACCATCAGTTGACTGATAGCCATCATCGACCGATGGCGAATAGTCGAATCGTCGAGTAGATACGATCGATTGATTGAATGAGTCCTCCAAGCCGCGCTTAGCGATGCTAAAATGACAAGTTAGCTGAACAATAACATTATTTTGACGACCTCCGACCATCCGATCTCGACCTAGACCACCGATGAGATGTCTTGGGTCGGATCTATGCTTAAGTCTATCCCCGTAAAGAGGATACGACCTCACTTACACTCGCACACACATGAGCTTACCTCGATACTTACTATATCACTTTCGCTTCCAGCCTTCCACTCAATTCCTTTGGCTCCCTCCGAAGTCACTCGAGTGTCGCCTGACCACCGCGGCTTCCTCCGGGTGTCGCTAGCCTTCAACTCCAGCTATAGCAATTTTTTGTACACTCGATTCAACTCGTGAGATAACGACATGAGCTTAACTTTGTATCGTTTGCTCTAATCAAAACTCATGTTCGACTTAGGTGTATACTGCACCAACAATCTCCCCTTTTTTGATTTATCCCACATACAAAGTTAAGAAAATAGCATGCATGAATAATAATGTGCATGAGAAATAAACAATAATAATAAAGATTAGTAGGAGTAGTAAGGATTTTCTTCAAGTACTCCCCCTTGAGGAAACCTCCCCCCTTGACCGAGGGTGAGTCCTGAAAGAAGACCTTAATCCTCCTCCTTGAGGGTTGCTATCTAGGAAGAGTTTAAGTAATTAACATTACTTAAAGTTGGCCTTAGTAAAACGTTTAAGTAAAGAGGTCTTCTTAACTTGGCCCTTTCTCCCCCTTTAAGTAAAACATTAACGTCATAGTGTTTAAAAATAAGTTTGAGTTAAGATTTCTCTTAACTTGGCCTTTACTTCTTTTTGTTAAAATGTTAAGTAAGTTTTCAAAACTTAAAGTTAACTTTTGGTCATGTAAATAAATATGAACTAAGAGTTTAAGTTATCAAAAATTAAAATTTTGACCCCTTAACTTTGGGCTTTTTCTCCCCCTTTTGCCATATATCGAAAAGAGTAAGGGTGTGTGGAAAACAAAAATAAGTATTAAATTTACAGTCCAAGCATGTTCCATATTATTTTAAAAATAATATACTGAAAATAAGCTCATCTATAAAATGTTCGACTCATATTTGGCTTGATTGATATGAAAGATCAACCAGTCCTGGTCAGAGTTGGTTAATATGTATGATTATACTCCATGGTTCATGGCGATGCACTAGCTCTACATTTGGAACCAGGAGTAAGGTCCTAACATCTCATGCCCATCTACGTGGCTAAGTACACAAACACATTAGTCCTATGTGTTGTGAGATGTATTGGCTCCTTAAATCTATAGGTGCATGATATCTAAGGTATGTCCTATGCTAGTTCCATGAAAATGAAAAGTAAGAAATAGTAGTAAGAAAATATAATTTGTAAGTTCCTATTCTACTACGCACATGCCCAATTTTCATCTTAATAGACTGAATTCGGCTCCGGGTAGGGGTTTAGTAAATAGGTCTGCCAAGTTGGACTTCGATTTGATGTATTCGAGTCGTATGGCTCTGTTGGCCACATGTTCTCGAATGAAATGATGTTTGACCTCTATATGTTTGGTCCTAGAATGACATATCTGATTCTTAGTTAGGTTAATTGAGATAATGTTATCTACGTGGAGTTTAGTGTTCATAAAGTCTAACTTAAAGTCGCGGAGAGTGTGCTTCATCCAAAGTGAGTGACACACTCACCCATCGCGATGTATTCTGCTTCGGTGGTAGATAAGGCAACACAGTGTTGCTTCCTACTGCACCAACTCACTAAACTCGAGCCAAGAAGTTGACAACAACCACTCGTACTCTTTCTATTGAGCTTACTACCGACATAGTCCGAATAGGAGTAGCTGATTAGTTGGAACTCAATAGATCTAGGGTACCAAATACCGACATTAAGTGTACCCTTTAGATATATAAGGATACGCCTGACTAAAGTTAGGTGAGACTCCTTGGCACAGGTTTGGAATCTTGCGCACATACTTACTGCAAATAGGATATCAGGTCGGCTCGCAGTTAAGTAAAGGAGACTCCCTATTATGCTCCTATAGTATTTTAAATCAATTGAATTTTCGATTACATCTTCTTCTATATTTACATTCGTTGCCATTGGGGTATTAATAATTTTAGCATCTTGCATTCCAAAGCGTTTAATTAATTCCCTAGTATATTTGCGTTGATGTAGGTATATTCCATCTTTAGTTTGTTTAATTTGTAGACCCAAGAAGAAACTCAACTCTCCTACTAAATTCATTTCAAATTCACTTTCCATAAGTGAAATGAACTCATTCAGTAGGATCGAGTTGGTGGTTCCGAAAATAATATCATCTACGTAGATTTGGGCTATGAACATGTCTTTACCTAAGGTTTTTATGAAAAGAGTTGGGTCAACTACACCTTGGTTAAAACCTTTGGACTTAAGATAAATCGAATGTAACGCCCGTAAAATTTCTAGCAAGTTTACAAGAATTTTTAGCATGATTATAATGGGCTTTATGTGGGCTCTTTCAAAAATAAAAGAAAAGGAGCCAAAAAGGATGCAAGGCCTAGGAATTGAACCCTAAACCTCTAGAGATAGCTAAGCCCTAAAGATGCATCCAATAATCAGAAGCCCAGCAGGGTTGTACTATTAGAAAAATATGGGAAATTATAGTTAGGGGTAAGGGAGACTAAGAGACTCTTCAAGTGAATAAATAGGGGGAATGAGAAGACATAAGCAACAAAATTGCTTTTCTCTTCTTCTCATCTTCTTCCTCACCGAAATCCATTCCTCTCCCTTTCATCCTTTGTCTGAAACCTATCAAAGCAAGAGGAAGGCAAAGTTGGCATCCCTTAGGTTATCTTCCAACCAAAAAGCAAAGCGAAGGATGTAAGTATCCCCCTCACCTGCGTACAAGTAGTTTTCGATTGATGTATTTGTGTTAATCCTCTTGAAACCATTCAGCCAAGACCTTGTTTGAGTTTTTCCATGAAGATCCATGCCATATCTTGTATGAACATGATGAAGATAGGATGCTAGATGGATTAGGTTAAGTGTTTGACCTTAAAAACCCAAGGGACCATTCGGCCAAGACCTTGTTTGAGATTTCCATGAAGATCCATGCCATATCTTGTATGAACATGAAGAAGATAGGATGCTAGATGAATTAAGTTAAGTGTTTAAACTTTTATGACCTTTAAAACCATTCGGCCAAGCCACTCTAAACCCCTATATGTTCTTTTATGCCATGCTATAGCCAAGTTCATGCTATGTTTTGATAGTAAAAGAAGATAACATGATGTTTGGTTAACCTAGATTTAAGTGGATGAACTTCTAAGCCTTGGACCATTTGGCCAAGCCACTTTAGACCCCTATGTGTGTTCTTTTATGTCATGTTTAGATGAGCTTAGGCTAAGTTTTGATGCTAGATGAAGATAACATGTTCTATGCTAGGTTTTAAATAAGTTCATGCCATGTTTGATGTTAGAAGAAGATAATATGTTCTATGCTATGTTATAGATAAGTCCATGCTATGTTTTGATGGTAAATTAAGATAACATGTTGTTTGTTTAACTTAGGTTTAAGTGGATGAACCTTTAGGCCCTTTGAACCATTCGACCAAGTCCATATAGATCCCTAAGGTGTCTTATATGCTATGTTTTGCATCAGTTCATAATGACTTTTGGTGTTAGATGAAGATAACATGCTCTATGCTAGGTTTTAAATGAGTTTATGTCATGTTTGATGTTAAAAGAAGATAACATGTTCTATGTCATGCTATAGATAAGTTCATGCTATGTTTTGATGGTAAATGAAGATAACATGTTGTTTGGTTAACCTAGATTTAAGTGGATGAACCTTAAGCCTTTGAACCATTCGGCCAAGACCCCTAATATGTTTCTATGCCATGTTTGATTGAGTTCATGATGACTTTTGATGTTAGATGAAGGTAACATGTTGTTAGTTAACCTAGATTTAAGTGGTTGAGCCTCATGTCCTTTAAACCCATTCGGCCAAGGTTTAATTAAAACCCTAAGTGCCCTCCCATGCCATGCTTTATGTGTTAAAGAACTAACATGTGGTTAGTTAGACCAAATATAAGTGGTTTGGTGTTTAAAACTTTGATAGAACTCCATGAAGTTTAGGTCATTCCATGTATACTTGTTCCTGATGTTTATACCTTATGCCATGCTTATATGTGTGTGATGTTGTGATCTTGTTATGCTTATTACCTCGTAATTGTATGAATGTATGATGTTTTATAAAGAAGGAACATGATATGCATGAAAAAGAATATGATATGCTATGAAGAAGAAATATGTTATGAAAGCCATATGATATGTTATGAAGAAGAAGTATGTTATGATATGAAGAAGAAAAACCTGATATGCCATGATAAGGAATATGATATGTTTATGAAATGAAATATGATATGTTATAATAAGAAGCATGTATGTATTTTACTTTCTGCATGGCTTGTACCAGGACCCTAACAAGGTCCAAAGGGATGGGCTCCTAAGTTGCCCTAGGCCGACGGACTTAGATCAGGCCTAGGATGGGCTTCTATGTTATGATCGCCCCTAGGTCGACGGTCCTAGTACGGACCTAGTATGGGATGGGCTCCCAGATGCCCTAGGCCGACTGACTAAGATCAGGCCTAGGATGGGCTTCTATGTTATGATGATGGCCCCTAGGTCGACGGACAAAGATCGGGCCTAGTAACGTAGTAGGTTCGAGATTAGCTGCCTCGGGTCTATTTAGGGATGCGCGCTATGATGATGATGATGTGGTACAATACCGGGCCCAATATATTGAGAGTTATGTTCAAATACCTATGATATATGTTTTCAAAGAGCATCCTGCATATATGTTTACATGCTATGTTTGTTATGTTTTATATGTTTACATGCTATGTTTGTTATGTTATATATGTTTACATGTTATGATTGCTATGTTATATATGTGTTTACATGTTATATGCCTGCTTACGATGTTGTATGTCTACATGGTATTGCCTGCTTATGTCTATGCTGATACATTTATGTTATGTCGTGTTATGCTTACGTAAGGTTTTGTGAGTAGGATAGGATCTTACTAAGCCTATGTGCTTATAGTTTATGTTCACTTGTACTACAGATAAGGGTAAAGGGTGGATAAACTAAAGCGAGCAGCAGAAGGGGCAAAGTGTGTGTGGTAGTGGCATGGTGGAGGAGATCTGTTATGTCCTTTATGCATGTTTTCCCTAAGATGATTTAGTATATGAATTTGAACGAAGTATCTATGAAATAATGATGCATGTTCTATGTTAAAAGAAGTATCTATGAAATGACGATGCATGTTTATGTTTAAAAGAAAAAAAATTAAGTCTAATGTCTTCCGTTGTAATGTAATGTATGTATGTATGATCGCGTCACGCGCCGCCCCTCCGGACCCTTTGAAAAAGGGCGGGCGTGACAGGTTGGTATCAGAGCAGATCTGCCATTCCAATACACACACATCAAGCTCCAAATCCTACTGCTCCAAGTAAGAAATTTCTATGCCTACTCTATTTTTGTTCATGTATGATAGGAAATGCTTTTAGCTTAACTATGCATGAAAATATGTAGGATAATCTTATGCTAACCTTTAGTTTAAATAATGCATAAATAAATGAATGATAATCTTATACTAGCCTTATTCTAATATATCAAGATAAACATGGCTGGAAGATGTAGTAATAGGGTCGATGACATAGTAATATATGGAAGACGTAGCAATAGAGTCGATGAGGCAGTAATATATGGAAGACGTAGTAATAGAGTCGATGGGACAGTACCCCCACCTGCTCTTATGCATGTGGTTACAGAACTCTAGTACTGTTGGTGAAGAAGAAAGATTGGTCTATACGAATGTGCATAGACTACCGAGCGCTGAATAATGTGACGATCAAGAACCGGTACCCTTTACCGCGAATTGATGACCTGTTTGACCAACTAAAGGGTGCCACCGTCTTCTCTAAGATTGACCTGAGGTCTGGCTATCATCAAGTAAAAGTGAAATCAGATGATATACCAAAGGCGGCCTTCCGGACAAGATACGGACATTACGAGTTCGTAGTTATGCCCTTCGGAGTGACGAATGCACATGCTTTGTTCATGGATTTGATGAATCGGGTATTCTAGGCATTTCTCGACAAATTTGTAATCATTTTCATCGACGACATACTAATATATTAAAGAACCCCAGAAGAGCACGCAGAACACCTGAATGTGGTATTACAGATTCTTCGGGAAAAGCAGTTGTATGCAAAGTTCTCCAAATGCGAGTTCTGGCTCGAACAAGTATCATTTTTGGGTCATGTTATATCCAAGCACGGAGTGATGGTAGACCAAATAATGATTGAAGTCATGAGTAATTGGAACCGACCAAAGGATGTCAGCGAGATCAGAAGCTTTCTTGGGCTAGCAAGCTACTACAGGAAGTTTGTAGAGAACTTCTCTAGGATTGCAGCCCCTATGACAGTCATCACCAAAAAGAACAGGAAATATGAATGGACGGACGCCTGCGAGAGGAGTTTCACAGAATTGTAAAAGGAGACTGACCAGCGCTCCAATCCTTGCTCTTCCGGACAGTAACGAAGGCTTCGACATGTACAGTGACGCTTCCAAGTTGGGACTTGGAGCTGTACTAATGCAGAATGCCAAGGTCATTGCCTACCCCTCTAGGCAACTCAAGGAACATGAAAGGAATTATCCCACCCACGATTTAGAGCTAGCGGCCGTGGTCTTTGCTCTCAAAACATGGAGGTATTATCTATATGAAGCTCAGTGTAGGATTTATACAGTCCACCAGAGTCTGAAATATTTCTTCACACAGAAGGACCTGAACATGAGACAACGCAGATGGCTCGAGCTCATCAAGGATTATGACTGCGAGATCTTCTACCATCCGGGAAAAGCAAACAAGGTGGCTGATGCACTCAGCAAGAAGTCCTGCGCCACCTTGATGTCTCTATCAGTATTATCTCGACCCTTAGAAAAAATGATTATGCGTTACGGGGTTGAAATCATTTCCAGACAGCTCTCGACCATGACGATAGCACCGACGCTGTTCGACGATATATTGGAAAAGCAAGCCTATGACCCAAGCATTCAGAGGATCAAGCAAGAGGTCCTAGAAGGAAAGGACGATGGGTTTCGAATCTCTGATAATGGAGTACACTACCTCAGGGATCGCTTGTGTATTCCCGATGATCCAGAATTACGGAAGAAGATATTTGAGGAAGATCACGGAACTCCTTATGCGATGCATCCTGGAACCACCAAGATGTACCAAGACCTGAAAAGAAAATTCTGGTGGTTCAGAATGAAAAGAGATGTGGCTCAGTATGTCAGTACCTGCTTGACCTGCCAGAGGGTTAAAGCAGAACACCAGAGACCTGGAGGAACACTGCAGCCAATCCAGATTCCAGAATAGAAATGGGAAGTTATTTCTATAGATTTCATCTCACGATTGCCCTAGACGACAAACAGATATGATGCTATATGGGTAATTATGGACCGATTGACGAAGTCTGCCCACTTTTTAGCAATCAAGATGACCTATTCGACTGAGCAACTGGCTCAATTATATGCTAAGGAAATTATCAGATTACATGGGATTCCTAAGACAATCATTTCTGACAGAGATGGTCATTTTATTTCTCATTTTTGGGAGTGTGTTCAGAAGGCACTTGGCACGGAGCTATTGTTCAGTACCGCCTTCCATCCTCAGACGGACGGACAGACCGAAAGAGTAAATCAAGTACTGGAGGATATGCTATGAGTTTGCGCCCTGGATTTCAAAGGTAGTTGGTGCCGATACTTATGCTTGGCAGAATTCGCCTACAACAATAGCTACCAAGCTGCTATTGGAATGACACCCTACGAGGCTCTATAAGGGAGGAAATGTAGATCTCCTATATGCTGGTTCGAGGGTGGTGAAAAGAAAGGGATGGGACTCCAGACAGACTTCATTGACGACACCACTCAAGCTATCCAGAACATTCATCAAAGAATTGAAACTGCTCAGAGCCGGCAAAAGAGCTATGCAGATATGCGGCGTAGACCGTTAGAATTCGAAGTCGAGGAACTGGTATTCCTCAAAGTGGCCCCTATGAAGGGAGTGATGAGATTCGGAAGGAAGGGTAAGCTGAGTCTGCATTATGTGGGACTATATCCGATATAGCAGAGGGTTGGTAAGGTAGCTTACAAGCTGGATCTGCCTCAAGAGATGTCAGCTATTCACAATGTGTTCCATGTTTCGATGCTCAAGAAATGCATTTCCAGAGCGGACCAAGTGATCGAACCACAAACAGTACAAGTACAAAAGGACCTGAGTTATGAAAGTTGGCCTATCCAGATACTAGACCGAGAAGTCAAGAGATTAAGGAACAAAGAGGTGCCCTTAGTAAAGGTACTGTGGCAAAATCAACGGTACGAAGAAGCTACCTTGGAACGCGAAGAGGACACGAAACAGAAGTACCCGGAATTGTTCTAAGTTTCGGGGACGAAACTTTTAAAAGGTATGAAGAATTGTAACGCTCGTAAAATTTCTAGCAATTTTACAAGAATTTTTGGCATGATTATAATGGGCTTTATGTGGGCTCTTTCAAAAATAAAAGAAAAGGAGCCAAAAAGGATGCAAGGCCTAGGAATTGAACCCCAAACCTCTAGAGATAGCTAAGCCCTAAAGATGCATCCAATAACCAGAAGCCCAGTAGGGTTGTACTATTAGAGGAATATGGGAAATTATAGTTAGGGGTAAGGGAGACTAAGGGACTCTTCAAGTGAATAAATAGGGGGAATGAGGAGACATAAGCAACCAAATTGCTTTTCTCTTCTTCTCATCTTCTTCCTCACCGAAATCCATTCCTCTCCCTTTCATCCTTTGTCCGAAACCTATCCAAGCAAGAGAAGGCTAAGTTGGTATCCCTTAGGTTATCTTCCAACCAAAAAGCAAAGCGAAGGATGTAAGTATCCCCCTCACCTGCGTACAAGTAGTTTTCGATTGATGTATTTGTGTTAATCCTTTTGAAAACATTCGGCCAAGGCCTTGTTTGAGTGTTTCCATGAAGATCCATGCCATATATTGTATGAACATGATGAAGATAGGATGCTAGATGGATTAGGTTAAGCGTTTGACCATAAAAACCCAAGGGACCATTCGGCCAAGACCTTGTTTGAGCTTTCCATGAAGATCCATGTCATATCTTGTATGAACATGATGAAGATAGGATGCTAGATGAATTAGGTTAAGTGTTTGAACTTTTATGACCTTTAAAACCATTCGGCCAAGCCACTCTAAAACCCTATATGTTCTTTTATGCCATGCTATAGCCAAGTTCATGCTATGTTTTGATAGTAAAAGAAGATAACATGATGTTTGGTTAACCTAGATTTAAGTGGATGAACTTCTAAGCCTTGGACAATTCGGCCAAGACACTTTAGACCCCTATGTGTGTTCTTTTATGCCATGTTTACATGAGCTTAGGCTAAGTTTTGATGCTAGATGAAGATAACATGTTCTATGCTAGGTTTTAAATGAGTTCATGCCATGTTTGTTGTTAGAAGAAGATAATATGTTGTATGCTATGTTATAGATAAGTCCATGCTATGTTTTGATGGTAAATGAAGATAACATGTTGTTTGTTTAACTTAGGTTTAAGTGGATGAACCTTTAGGCCCTTTGAACCATTCGGCCAAGTCCATATAGACCCCTAAGGTGTCTTATATGCTATGTTTTGCATCAGTTCATAATGGCTTTTGGTGTTAGATGAAGATAACATGCTCTATGCTAGGTTTTAAATGAGTTTATGTCATGTTTGATGTTAAAAGAAGATAACATGTTCTATGCCATTCTATAGATAAGTTCATGCTATGTTTTGATGGTAAATGAAGATAACATGTTGTTTGGTTAACCTAGATTTAAATGGATGAACCTTAAGCCTTTGAACCATTCGACCAAGACCCCTAATATGTTTCTATGCCATGTTTGATTGAGTTCATGATGACTTTTGATGTTAGATGAAGGTATCATGTTGTTGGTTAACCTAGAGTTAAGTGGTTGAGCCTCATGTCCTTTAAACCCATTCGGCCAAGGTTTAATTAAAACCCTAAGTGCCCTCCCATGCCATGCTTTATGTGTTAAAGAACTAACATGTGGTTAGTTAGACCATATATAAGTGGTTTGGTTTTTAAAACTTTGATAGAACTCCATGAAGTTTAGGTCATTCCATATATACTTGTTCCTGATGTTTATACCTTATGCCATGCTTATATGTGTGTGATGTTGTGATCATGTTATGCTTATTACCTCGTAATTGTATGAATGTATGATGTTTTATAAAGAAGGAACATGATATGCATGAAAAAGAATATGATATGCTATGAAGAAGAAATAAGTTATGAAAGCCATATGATATGTTATGAAGAAGAAGTATGTTATGATATGAAGAAGAAAAACCTAATATGCCATGATAAGGAATATGATATGTTTATGAAATAAAATATGATATGTTATGATAAGAAGCATGTATGTATTTTACTTTCTGCATGGCTTGTACCAGGACCCTAACAAGGTCCAAAGGGATGGGATCCTAAGTTGCCCTAGGCCGACGGACTTAGATCAGGCCTAGGATGGGCTTCTATGTTATAATCACCCCTAGGTCGACGGTCCTATTACGGGATGGGCTCCTAGATGCCCTAGGCCGACAGACTAAGATCGTGCCTAGGATGGGCTTCTATGTTATGATGATGGCCCCTAGGTCGACGGACTAAGATCGGGCCTAGTAATCTAGTAGGTTCGAGATTAGCTTCGTCGGGTCTATTTAGGGATGCGCGCTATGATGATGATAATGTGGTACAATGCCGGGCCCAATATGTTGAGAGTTATGTTCAAATACCTATGATATATGTTTTCAAAGTGCATCCTGCATATATGTTTACATGCTGTGTTTGTTATGTTTTATATGTTTACATGCTATGTTTGTTATGTTATATATGTTTAAATGTTATGATTGCTATGTTATATATGTGTTTACATGTTATATGCCAACTTACGATGTTGTATGTCTACATGTTATTGCATGCTTATGTCTATGCTGATACATTTATGTTATGTTAGCTTATGTTATGATGTTATGTCATGTTATGCTTACGTAAGGTTTTGTGAGTAGGATAGGATCTTACTAAGCCTATGTGCTTATAATTTATGTTCCCTTGTACTGCAGATAAAGGTAAAGGGTGGATAAACTAAAGGGAGTAGCAGGAGGGGCAAAGTGTGTGTGGTAGTGGCATGGTGGAGGAGATCTGTTATGTCCTTTATGCATGTTTTTCCTAAGATGATTTAGTTTATGAATTTGAACGAAGTATCTATGAAATAATGATGCATGTTCTTTGTTAAAAGAAGTATCTATGAAATGACGATGCATGTTTATGTTTAAAAGAAAAAAAAATAAGTCTAAAGTCTTCCGCTGTAATGTAATGTATGTATGTATGATCGCGTCATGCGCCGCCCCTTCGGACCCTTGGAAAAAGGTTGGGCGTGACAGGTTGGTATCAGAGCAGATCTGCCATTCCACTACACACACATCAAACTCCAAATCCTGCTGCTTCAAGTAAGAAATTTCTATGCCTACTCTATTTTTGTTCATGTATGATAGGAAATGCTTTTAGCTTAACTATGCATGAAAATATGTAGGATAATCTTATGCTAACCTTTAGTTTAAATAATGCATAAATAAATGAATGATAATCTTATACTAGCCTTATTCTAATATATGAAGATAAACATAACTGGAAGATGTAGTAATAGGGTCGATGACATAGTAATATATGGAAGACATAGCAATAGGGTCGATGAGGCAGTAATATATGGAAGACGTAGTAATAGAGTCGATGGGACAGTACCCCCACCTGCTCTTATGCATGTGGTTACTGAACTCCAGTACTGTTGGTGAAGAAGAAAGATGAGTCTATGCGAATGTGTATAGACTACCGAGCGCTGAATAATGTGACGATCAAGGACCGATACCCTTTACCGCGGATTGATGACCTGTTTGACCAACTAAAGGGTGCCACCATCTTCTCTAAGATTGACCCGAGGTCTGGCTATCATCAAGTAAAAGTTAAATCAGATGATATACCAAAGACGGCCTTCCGGACAAGATACGAACATTACGAGTTCGTAGTTATGCCCTTCGGAGTGACGAATGCACCTGCTCTGTTCATGGATTTGATGAATCGGGTATTCTCAGCATTTCTCGACAAATTTTTAATCGTTTTCATCGACAACATACTGATATATTCGAGAACCTCAGAAGAGCACGTAGAACACCTGAATGTGGTATTACAGATTCTTCGGGAAAAGCAGCTGTAAGCAAAGTTCTCCAAATGCGAGTTCTGGCTCGAACAAGTATCATTTTTGGGTCATGCTATATCCAAGCACGGAGTGATGGTAGACCCAATAAATATTGAAGTCGTGAGTAACTGGAACCGACCAAAGAATGCCAGCGAGATCAGAAGCTTTCTTGGGCTAGCAAGCTACTACAAGAAGTTTGTAGAGAACTTCTCTAGGATTGCAGACCCTATGACAGTCATCACCAGAAAGAATAGGAAATATGAATGGACAGACGCCTGTGAGAGGAGTTTCAAAGAATTGAAAAGGAGACTGACTAGCGCTCCAATCCTTGCTCTTTCGGACAGTAACGAAGGCTTCGACATGTACAGTGACGCTTCCAAGTTGGGACTCAGAGCTGTACTCATGCAGAATGGCAAGGTCATTGCCTACGCCTCTAGGCAACTCAAGGAACATGAAAGGAATTATCCCACCCACGATTTAGAGCTAGCGGTCGTGGTCTTTGCTCTCAAAACATGGAGGCATTATCTATATGGAGCTCAGTGTAGGATTTATACAGACCACCAGAGTCTGAAATATTTCTTCACACAGAAGGACCTGAACATGAGACAACGTAGATGGCTCGAGCTCGTCAAGGATTATGACTACGAGATCTTCTACCATCCGGGAAAAGCAAACAAGGTGGCTGATGCACTCAGCAGGAAGTCCTGCGCCACCTTGATGTCTCTATCAGTGTTATCTCGACCCTCAGAAAAGGAGATTATGCATTATGGGGTTGAAATCATTTTCGGATAGCTCTCGACCATGACGATAGCACCGACGTTGTTCGACGATATATTGGAAACGCAAGCCCATGACCCAAGCATTCAGAGGATCAAGCAAGAGGTCCTAGAAGGAAAGGACGATGGGTTTCATATATCTGATAGTGGAGTACTCTACCTCAGGGATCGCTTGTGTATTCCCGATGATCCCGAATTACGGAAGAAGATATTTGACGAAGCTCACGAAACTCCTTATGCGATGCATCCTAGAAACACCAAGATGTACCAAGACCTGAAAAGAAAATTCTAGTGGTTCAGAATGAAAAGAGATGTGGCTCAGTATGTCAAGATTACACGACTGCTAGAGGGTTAAAGCGTAACACGAGACACGGAGGAACATCACCAATAATCCAAATTCCAGAATGGAAATGGGAAGATATTTCTATGGATTTCATCTCAGGATTTCCCAAGACAACAAACGGATATGATGCTATATAGGTAATTGTGGATCGATTGACGAAGTCTGCCCACTTCTTAGCAATCAAGATGACCTATTCGACTGAGCAACTGACTCAATTATATGCTAAGGAAATTATCAGATTACATGGGATTCCTAAGACCATCATTTCGATGAGATGGTCGTTTATTTCCCATTTCGGGAGTGTGTTGAAGGCACTTGGCATGAAGCTAGAAGACCGCCCAAGAAAAGAGTAAATCAAGTACTGGAGGATATGCTACGAGCTTGCACCCTGGATTTCAAAGGTAGCTGGTGCCGATACTTATGCTTGGCAGAATTCGCCTACAACAATAGCTACCAAGCTACTATTGGAATGACACCCTACGAGGCTCTATACGGGAGGAAATGTAGATCTCCTATATGCTGGTACGAGGGTGGTGAAAAGAAAGGGATGAGACTCCAGACAGACTTCATTGACGACACCACCTGAGCTATACAGAACATTCGTCAAAGAATTGAAACTGCTCAGAGCCGGCAAAAGAGCTATGCAGATATGCGGCGTAGACCGTTAGAATTAGAAGTCGGGGACCTGGTATTTCTCAAAGTGGCCCCTATGAAGGGAGTGATGAGATTCGCAAGGAAGGGTAAGCTGAGTCCGCATTATGTGGGACCGTATCCGATATTGCAGAGGGTTGGCAAGGTAGCTTACACGTTGGAGCTACCTCAAGAGATGTCCGCTATTCACAACGTGTTCCATGTTTCGATGCTCAAGAAATGCATTTCCAGTGCGGACCAAGTGATCGAGCCACAAACAGTGCAAGTTCAAGAGGTCTTGAGTTATGAAAGTCGGCCTATCCAGATACTAGACCAAGAAGTCAAGAGACTAAGGAACAAAGAGGTGCCCTTAGTAAAGGTCCTGTGGCAAAATCAACGGTACGAAGAAGCTACCTGGGAACGCGAAGAGGACATGAAACAGAAGTACTCGGAATTGTTCTAAGTTTTGGGGATGAAACTTTTAAAAGATATGAAGGATTGTAACGCCCGTAAAATTTCTAGCAATTTTACAAGAATTTTTGGCATGATTATAATGGGCTTTATGTGGGCTCTTTCAAAAATAAAAGAAAAGGAGGCAAAAAGGATGCAAGGCCTAGGAATTGAACCCCAAACCTCTAGAGATAGCTAAGCCCTAAAGATGCATCCAATAACCAGAAGCCCAGTAGGGTTGTACTATTAGAGAAATATGGGAAATTATAGTTAGGGGTAAGGGAGACAAAGGGACTCTTCAAGTGAATAAATAGGGGCAATGAGGAGACATAAGCAACCAAATTGCTTTTCTCTTCTTCTCATCTTCTTCCTCACCGAAATCCATTCCTCTCCTTTTCATCCTTTGTCCGAAACCTATCCAAGCAAGAGGAAGGCTAAGTTGGCATCCCTTAGGTTATCTTCCAACAAAAAAGCAAAGCGAAGGATGTAAGTATCCCCCTCACCTGCGTACAAGTCATTTTCGATTGATGTATTTGTGTTAATCCACTTGAAACCATTCGGCCAAGACCTTGTTTGAGTTTTTCCATGAAGATCCATGCCATATCTTGTATGAACATGATGAAGATAGGATGCTAGATGGATTAGGTTAAGTGTTTGACCTTAAAAACCCAAGGAACCATTCGGCCAAGACCTTGTTTGAGCTTTCCATGAAGATCCATGTCATATCTTGTATGAACATGATGGAGATAGGATGCTAGATGAATTAGGTTAAGTGTTTGAACTTTTATGACCTTTAAAACCATTCGGCCAAGCCACTCTAAACCCCTATATGTTCTTTTATGCCATGCTATAGCCAAGTTCATGCTATGTTTTGATAGTAAAAGAAGATAACATGATGTTTGGTTAACCTAGATTTAAGTGGATGAACTTCTAAGCCTTGGACCATTCGGCCAAGCCACTTTAGACCCCTATGTGTGTTCTTTTATGCCATGTTTAGATAAGCTTAGGCTAAGTTTTGATGCTAGATGAAGATAACATGTTCTATGCTAGGTTTTAAATGAGTTCATGCCATGTTTGATGTTAGAAGAAGACAATATGTTGTATGCTATGTTATAGATAAGTCCATGCTATGTTTTGATGGTAAATGAAGATAACATGTTGTTTGTTTAACTTAGGTTTAAGTGGATGAACCTTTAGGCCCTTTGAACCATTCGGCCAAGTCCATATAGACCCCTAAGGTGTCTTATATGCTATGTTTTGCATCAGTTCATAATGACTTTTGGTGTTAGATGAAGATAACATGCTCTATGCTTGGTTTTAAATGAGTTTATGTCATGTTTGATGTTAAAAGAAGATAACATGTTCTGTGCCATGCTATAGATAAGTTCATGCTATGTTTTTATGGTAAATGAAGATAACATGTTGTTTGGTTAACCTAGATTTAAGTGGATGAACCTTAAGCCTTTGAACCATTCGGCCAAGACCCCTAATATGTTTCTATGCCATGTTTGACTGAGTTCATGATGACTTTTGATTTTAGATGAAGGTAACATGTTGTTGGTTAACCTAGAGTTAAGTGGTTGAGCCTCATGTCCTTTAAACCCATTCGGCCAAGGTTTAATTAAAACCCTAAGTGCCCTCCCATGCCATGCTTTATGTGTTAAAGAACTAACATGTGGTTAGTTAGACCAAATATAAGTGGTTTGGTGTTTAAAACTTTGATAGAACTCCATGAAGTTTAGGTCATTCCATGTATACTTGTTCCTGATGTTTATACCTTATGCCATGCTTATATGTGTGTGATGTTGTGATCTTGTTATGCTTATTACCTCGTAATTGTATGAATGTATGATGTTTTATAAAGAAGGAACATGATATGCATGAAAAATAATATGATATGCTATGAAGAAGAAATAAGTTATGAAAGCCATATGATATGTTATGAAGAAGAAGTATGTTATGATATGAAGAAGAAAAACCTGATATGCCATGATAAGGAATATGATATGTTTATGAAATGAAATATGATATGTTATGACAAGAAGCATGTATGTATTTTACTTTCTGCATGGCTTGTACTAAGACCCTAACAAGGTCCAAAGGGATGGGCTCCTAAGTTGCCCTAGGCCGACGGACTTAGATCGGGCCTTGGATGGGCTTCTATGTTATGATCGCCCCTAGGTCGACGGTCCTAGTATGGACCTAGTACGGGATGGGCTCCCAGATGCCCTAGGCCCACGGACTAAGATCGGGCCCTGGATGGGCTTCTATGTTATGATGATGGCCCCTAGGTCGACGGACTAAGATCAGGCCTAGTAACCTAGTAAGTTCGAGATTAGCTGCCTCGGGTCTATTTAGGGATGCGCGCTATGATGATGATAATGTGGTACAATGTCGGACCCAATATGTTGAGAGTTATGTTCAAACACCTATGATATATGTTTTCAAAGAGCATCCTGCATATACGTTTACATGCTATGTTTGTTATGTTCTATATGTTTACATGCTATGTTTGTTATGTTATATATGTTTACATGTTATGATTGCTATGTTATATATGTGTTTACATGTTATATGCCTGCTTACGATGTTGTATGTCTACATGGTATTGCCTGCTTATGTCTATGCTGATACATTTATGTTATGTTAGCTTATGTTATGATGTTATGTCAAGTTATGGTTACGTATGGTTTTTTGAGTAGGACAGGATCTTACTAAGCCTATGTGCTTATAATTTATGTTCCCTTGTACTGCAGATAAGGGTAAAGGGTGGATAAACTAAAGGGAGTAGCAGGAGGGGGCAATGTGTGTGTGGTAGTGGCATGGTGGAGGAGATCTGTTATGTCCTTTATGCATGTTTTCCCTAAGATGATTTAGTTTATGAATTTGAATGAAGTATCTATGAAATAATGATGCATGTTCTTTGTTAAAAGAAGTATCTATGAAATGACGATGCATGTTTATGTTTAAAAGAAAAAAAATAAGTCTAAAGTTTTCCGTTGTAATGTAATGTATGTATGTATGATCGTATCACGCGCCGCCCCTCCGGACCCTTGGAAAAAGGGCGGGCGTGACAGGTTGGTATCAGAGCAGATTTGTCATTCCACTACACACACATCTAGCTCCAAATCCTGCTGCTCCAAGTAAGAAATTTCTATGCCTACTCTATTTTTGTTAATGTATGATAGGAAATGCTTTTAGCATAACTATGCATGAAAATATGTAGGATAATCTTATGCTAACCTTTAGTTTAAATAATGCATAAATAAATGAATGATAATCTTATACTAGCCTTATTCTAATATATGAAGATAAACATGGCTGGAAGATGTAGTAATAGGGTCGATGACATAGTAATATATGGAAGATGTAGCAATAGGGTCGATGTGGCAGTAATATATGGAAGACGTAGTAATAGAGTCGATGGGACAGTACCCCCACCTGCTCTTATGCATGTGGTTACTAAACTCCAGTACTGTTGGTGAAGAAGAAAGATGGATCTATGCGAATGTGCATAGACTACCGAGCGTTGAATAATGTGATGATCAAGAAACGATACCCTTTATCGTGGATTGATGACCTGTTTGACCAACTAAAGGATGCCACCATCTTCTCTAAGATTGACCTGAGGTCTGGCTATCGTCAAGTAAAAGTGAAATCAGATGATATACAAAAGACGACCTTACAGACAAGATATGGACATTACGAGTTCGTAGTTATGCCCTTCGGAGTGACGAATGCACCTGCTCTGTTCATGGATTTGATGAATCGGGTATTCTCGGCATTTCTCGATAAATTTGTAATAATTTTCATCGACGACGTACTGATATATTCGAGAACCCCAGAAGAGCACGTAGAACACCTGAATGTGGTATTACAGATTCTTCGGGAAAAGCAGTTGTATGCAAAGTTCTCCAAATGCGAGTTCTGGCTCGAACAAGTATCATTTTTGGGTCATGTTATATCCAAGCACGGAGTGATGGTAGACCCAATAAAGATTGAAGCCATGAGTAACTGGAACCGACCAAAGAATGCTAGCGAGATCAGATGCTTTCTTGGGCTAGCAAGCTACTACAGGAAGTTTGTAGAGAACTTCTCTAGGATTGCAGCCCCTATGACAGTCCTCACCAGAAAGAACAGGAAATAAGAATGGACGGACGCCTGCGAGAGGAGTTTCACAGAATTGAAAAGGAGACTGACCAGCGCTCCAATCCTTGCTCTTCCGGACAGTAACGAAGGCATCGACATGTACAGTGACGCTTCTAAGTTGAGACTCAGAGCTGTACTCATGCAGAATGGCAAGGTCATTGCCTACGCCTCTAGGCAACTCAAGGAACATGAAAGGAATTATCCCACCCACGATTTATAGCTAGTGGTCGTGGTCTTTGCTCTCAAAACATTGAGGCATTATCTATATAGAGCTTAGTGTAGGATTTATACAGACCACCAGAGTCTGAAATATTTCTTCACACAGAAGGACCTGAACATGAGACAACGCAGATGACTCGAGCTCGTCAAGGATTATGACTGCGAGATCTTCTACCATCCGGAAAAAGCAAACAAGGTGGCTGATGCACTCAGCAGGAAGTCCTGCGCCACCTTGATGTCTCTATCAGTGTTATCTCAACCCTTAGAAAAGAAGATTATGCGTTACGGGGTTGAAATCATTTCCGAACAACTCTCGACCAAGACGATAGCACCGACGCTGTTCGACGATATATTGGAAAAGCAAGCCCGTGACCCAAGCATTTAGAGGATCGAGCAAGAGGTCCTAGAAGGAAAGGATGATGGGTTTCGTATCTCTGATAGTGGAGTACTCTACCTCAAGGATCGCTTGTGTATTCCCGATGATCCCAAATTACGGAAGAAGATATTTGACGAAGTCCACGGAACTCCTTATGCGATGCATCCTAGAACCACAAAGATGTACCAAGACCTGAAAAGAAAATTCTTGTGGTTCAGAATGAAAAGAGATGTCGCTCAGTATGTCAGTACCTACCTGACCTGCCAGAGGGTTAAAGCAGAACACCAGAGACCTGGAGGAACACTGCAGCCAATCCAGATTCCAGAATAGAAATGGGAAGATATTTCTATGGATTTCATCTCAGGATTGCCCAAGACGATGAACGGATATGATGCTATATGGGTAATTGTGGACTGATTGACGAAGTCTGCCCACTTCTTAGCAATCAAGATGACCTATTCGACTGAGCAACTGGCTCAATTATATGCTAAGGAAATTATCAGATTACATGGGATTCCTAAGATGATCATTTCTGACAAAGATGGTTGATTTATTTCCCATTTCTGGGAGTGTGTTCAGAAGGCACTTGGCACGAAGCTATTGTTCAGTACCGCCTTCCATCCTCGCATGAGACGCACCAAAGAGTAAATCAAGTACTGGAGGATATGCAACGAGCTTGCGCCCTAGATTTCAAAGGTAGCTGGTGTCGATACTTATGCTTGGCAGAATTCGCCTACAACAATAGCTACTAAGCTACTATTGGAATGGCACCCTACGAGGCTCTATATGGGAGGAAATGTAGATCTCCTATATGCTGGTACAAGGGTGGCGAAAAGAAAGGGATGGGACTCCAGACAGACTTCATTGACGACACCACCCGAGCTATCCAGAACATTCGTCAAAGAATTGAAACTGCTCAGAGCCGGCAAAAGAGCTATGCAGATATGTGGCGTAGACCATTAGAATTCGAAGTCGGGGACCTGGTATATCTCAAAGTGGCCGCTATGAAGGGAGTGATGAGATTCGGAAGGAAGGGTAAGCTAAGTCCGCATTATGTGGGACCGTATCCGATATTGCAGAGGGTTGGCAAGGTAGCTTACAAGCTGGAGCTACCTCAAGAGATGTCGGCTATTCACAACGTGTTCCATGTTTCGATGCTCAAGAAATGCATTTCCAGTGCGGACCAAGTGATCAAGCCACAAACACTGCAAGTTCAAGAGGACGTGAGTTATGAAAGTCGGCCTATCCAGATACTAGACCGAGAAGTCAAGAGACTAAGGAACAAAGAGGTGCCCATAGTAAAGGTCTTGTGGCAAAATCAACGGTATGAAGAAGCTACCTGGGAACGCGAAGAGGACATTAAACAGAAGTACCCGGAATTGTTCTAAGTTTCGGGGACGAAACTTTTAAAAGGTATGAAGGATTGTAACGCCCGTAAAATTTCTAGCAATTTTACAAGAATCTTTGGCATGATTATAATGGGCTTTATGTGGGCTCTTTAAAAAAGAAAGAAAAGGAGCCAAAAAGGAAGCAAGGCCTAGGAATTGAACCCCAAACCTCTAGAGATAGCTAAGCCCTAAAGAGGCATCTAATAACCAGAAGCCCAGTAGGGTTGTACTATTAGAGGAATATGGGAAATTATTGTTCGGGGTAAGGGAGACTAAGGGACTCTTCAAGTGAATAAATAGGGGGAATGAGGAGACATAAGCAACCAAATTGCATTTCTCTTCTTCTCATCTTCTTCCTCACCGAAATCCATTCCTCTCCTTTTCATCCTTTGTCCGAAACCTATCCAAGCAAGAGGAAGGCTAAGTTGGCATCCCTTAGGTTATCTTCCAACCAAAAAGCAAAGCGAAGGATGTAAGTATCCCCCTCACCTGCGTACAAGTAGTTTTCGATTGATGTATTTGTGTTAATCCTCTTGAAACCATTCGGCCAAGACCATGTTTGAGTTTTTCCATGAAGATCCATGTCATATCTTGTATGAACATGATGAAGATAGGATGCTAGATGGATTAGGTTAAGTTTTTGACCTTAAAAACCCAAGGGACCATTCAGCAAAGACCTTGTTTGAGCTTTACATGAAGATCCATGCCATATCTTGTATGAACATGATGAAGATAGGATGCTAGATGAATTAGGTTAAGTGTTTGAACTTTTATGACCTTTAAAACCATTCGGCCAAGCCACTCTAAACCCCTATATGTTCTTTTATGCCATGCTATAGCCAAGTTCATGCTATGTTTTGATAGTAAAAGAAGATAACATGATGTTTGGTTAACCTAGATTTAAGTGGATGAACTTCTAAGCCTTGGACCATTCGGCCAAGCTACTTTAGACTCCTATGTGTGTTCTTTTATGCCATGATTAGATGAGCTTAGGCTAAGTTTTAATTCTAGATGAAGATAACATGTTCTATGATAGGTTTTAAATTAGTTCATGCCATGTTTGATGTTAGAAGCAGAAAATATGTTCTATGCTATGTTATAGATAAGTCCATGCTATGTTTTGATGGTAAATGAAGATAACATGTTGTTTGTTTAACTTTGGCTTAAGTGGATGAACCATTAGGCCCTTTGAACCATTCGGCCAAGTTCATATAGACCCTTAAGGTGTCTTATATGCTATGTTTTGCATCAGTTCATAATGACTTTTGGTGTTAGATGAAGATAACATGCTCTATGCTAGGTTTTAAATGAGTTTATGCCATGTTTGATGTTAAAAGAAGATAACATGTTCTATGTCATGTTATAGATAAGTTCATGCTATGTTTTGATGGTAAATGAAGATAACATGTTGTTTGGTTAACCTAGATTTAAGTGGATGAACCTTAAGCCTTTGAACCATTCGGCCAAGACCCCTAATATGTTTCTATGCCATGTTTGATTGAGTTCATGATGACTTTTGATGTTAGATGAAGGTAACATGTTGTTGGTTAACCTAGAGTTAAGTGGTTGAGCCTCATGTCCTTTAAACCCATTCGGCCAAGGTTTAATTAAAACCTTAAGTGCCCTCCCATGCCATGCTTTATGTGTTAAAGAACTAACATGTGGTTAGTTAGACCATTTATAAGTGGTTTGGTGTTTAAAACTTTGATAGAACTCCATGAAGTTTAGGTCATTCCATGTATACTTATTCCTGATGTTTATACCTTATGCCATGCTTATATGTGTGTGATGTTGTGATCATGTTATGCTTATTACCTCGTAATTGTATGAATGTATGATGTTTTATAAAGAAGGAACATGATATGCATGAAAAAGAATATGATATGCTATGAAGAAGAAATATGTTATGAAATCCATATGATATGTTATGAAGAAGAAGTATGTTATGATATGAAGAAGAAAAACCTGATATGCCATGATAAGGAATATGATATGTTTATGAAATGAAATATGATATGTTATGATAAGAAGCATGTATGTATTTTACTTTCTGCATGGCTTGTACCAGGACCCTAACAAGGTCCAAAGGGATGAGCTCCTAAGTTTCCCTAGGCCGACAGACTTAGATCAGGCCTAGGATGGGCTTCTATGTTATGATCGCCCCTACATCAACGGTCCTAGTACGGACCTAGTACGGGATGGGCTCCCAGATGCCCTAGGCCCACGGACTAAGATCGGGCCTAGGATGAGCTTCTATGTTATGATGATGGCCCCTAGGTCGACGGACTAAGATCAGGCCTAGTAACCTAGTAGGCTCGAGATTAGCTGTCTCGGGTCTATTTAGGGATGCGCGCTATGATGATGATGATGTGGTACAATGCCGGGCCTAATATGTTGAGAGTTATGTTCAAATACCTATGATATATGTTTTCAAAGAGCATCCTGCATATATGTTTACATGCTATGTTTGTTATGTTTTATATGTTTACATGCTATGTTTGTTATGTTATATATGTTTACATGTTTTGATTGCTATGTTATATATGTGTTTACATGTTATATGCCTGCTTACGATGTTGTATGTCTACATGTTATTTCCTGCTTATGTCTATGCTGATACATTTATGTTATGTTAGCTTATGTTATGTCATGTTATGCTTACGTAAGGTTTTGTGAGTAGGACAGGATCTTACTAAGCCTATGTGCTTATAATTTATGTTCCCTTGTACTGCAGATAAGGGTAAAGGGTGGATAAACTTAAGGGAGAAGCTGGAGGGGCAAAGTGTGTGTGGTAGTGGCATGGTGGAGGAGATATGTTATGTCCTTTATGCATGTTTTCCCTAAGATGATTTAGTTTATGAATTTGAACGAAGTATCTATGAAATAATGATGCATGTTCTATTTTAAAAGAAGTATCTATGAAATGACGATGCATGTTTATGTTTAAAAGAAAAAAAATAAGTCTAAAGTCTTCCGCTGTAATGTAATGTATGCATGTATGATCGCGTCACGCGCCGCCCCTCTGGACCCTTGGAAAAAGGGCGGGCGTGACATAGAAAGTCTCTCGTACCAAGCTCGAGGAGCTTGTTTAAGTCCATAGAGAGCTTTCTTTAACCTAAGGACATGGTCAGGTTTGTCTAAACTTTCGAAACTGGGGGGTTGACTAACATAAACCTCTTTTTTAATGTATCCATTTAAGAATGCTGATTTCACATCCATTTGAAACAACTTGAATCCTCGATGTGAAGCATACGCTAATATCATTAGAATGGACTCTAATCTAGCTACTGGGGCATAGGTCTCGTCGTAATCTAAACCTTCGACTTGACTAAACCCTTTAGCGACTAGTCTAGCTTTATTTCTAACTACTTCACCTTTGTCATCAAGTTTATTTCTAAACACCCACCTTATTCCAACGATTGTTTTATCTTTAGGTTTTGGTACTAATTCCCATACTTCATTCCTAGTGAATTGAGCCAGCTCTTCTTGCATTGCAATAATCCAATCGTGATCAAGAAGAGCTTGGTCAATAGTCTTGGGTTCAATTTTGTAAATCAAGGAGATTTGACTAAGGTTTCTGTATGAGGCTCTAGTTCGAACTCCTAGACTTGGATCACCTATCACTTGGTCGATAGGATGATTCTTTTGAGTCCTAGTTGGGTTTGGGTTTGAGTCTACTACTTGGTCAATAGGATGACTCGTTTGAGTTCTAGTTTGGTTTGAGTCATCTACCACTTGGTCAATAGAATGACTTGGTTGACCTAGGTTGGGATTAATACTGGACTTGATCTCTGGATCAGAGTTGAGTCTGGTATGAATCGACTCACTAATTGGGGTTGCCGGGGGTTTTGTAGGTTCGTGTCCTTCATCAAATACTACATTGAAAGTCTCCTCGACTCTAAGGGTGTCATGGTTATATACTCTATAAGCTCTACTTGTAGTCGAGTATCCTAGAAAGATTCCGGTCGAGGTTTTGGATATAAATTTTCCTAGGTAATCCTTAGTGTTTAGGATATGTACCTTACACCCAAATACCCTAAAGTACTTGATGTTAGGTATTTTATCATGATAAATCTCGTATGAGGTCTTAAGATTCCTTTTTACCATAAGGATCCTATTTTGGACATAGCATGTCGTACTTACAGCTTCCGCCCAAAACCTATCGGGTAGGTTATACTCGTTTAACATTGTCCTAGCGGCTTCTTGTAGGGTTCTATTTTTGCGTTCTACTAGGCCATTTTGTTGTGGAGTTCTAGGGAGAGAGAACTCATGGTGGTATCCATTTAGGTTATAGAATTCTGTAAACCTATGGTTCTCGAATTCACCACCATGATCAGACCTAAGTCTCTTGATTTTAATGCTTTGTTGATTTTCTATTAACTTAAATAGGTTGATTAATTGATCTAGGGTATCACCTAACCCAAGTAAATCTAGAATAGTCATCAATTATGACTAAGCAAAATTTACTCCCATTAAGTGACTTAGCTCCGTATGAATCAAATAGATCCATGTGTAGGAGCTCAAGAACACTTTTGGTTCGTTCTTGATTAGTTAGTCGATGTTGTGTCCTAGATTGTTTACCTTGTTGACAAACATTACATATTTTATTATCCAAGTTATTTTGGTTAGGCAAACCTCTGACTAAGTCACTCTGACTCATCTTGTGGATGAGTCTTGGGTGTGAGTGACCGAGTCATCGGTGCCACAATCATGATTCCTCTTGCTATGTCATAAGACACTTAGTTGAGGAGTTAGTTAAGTTAATAGTGTAAATATTGTTATTTCTAGTTCCCTTAAGGATTGTTTTAGAAGTATCATTTGTATTAATTACGCATTCATTTTCTAGAAATATGACCTTATAGTTATTATCACACTAAGTAAATTATATTGAAAATCTTCTACTAATAAGACATTTTGAATACTAAAGTTAGAGTTGAGCTCAATATAACCTGATCTGATGATTTTGAGCTTGCCGTTGTTTCCGAAGGCTATCGATCCTTGTTGTTTGAATCGAAGCTTCGAAAACTTGAGTTGATCCCCTGTCATTTGTCGGGAGCAACTCCAACATCCATTGATCCTACACGCAAGGTAGTTGGATCAGATATTGGATTTATTACAAATTAGTTGAAGATTATTAACCTAAATTATCTCACCCATGTCTACATGATCAAACATGTTAACCCTATATGTTCTTGTGAGATGACTTCCAATTTTACTTGATTTAAATTTAATGATTTGAACACTTGTCAACCTTGCGTTAGATTCGAATTTGACCTTAGGCTCATCAAGTCACCTTTTCAAGATCATGGCTTCCAGGTCGTGGAGAGGCACAGAGGCCTTCTTTGATCGGAACAACGACCACTTCCTTAGACAAAGCCATTTTCAAGAAAATAGAGACTTGACTCACCTAAGACCACTTCCTGGTCTAACTAGTCTAGGATACGGCGAGGTAGCTTCATCTAGTTCCACTCGGTCAAGTGCATCGAACTAGATACGCCTTATCTAGCCCGAATACACAAGACTCCGCTTTCCTAGCGTACTATCATCTCGCCGTGTCCTGGTACTATGTTATCAAGTATTGACGAGTTATAATCCTATCTAGCCATTCTAAAAAGAAAAATCAAACTAAATAAAGAACCTAAGCATACAATTTTCTAAGTTAAAATACACACAAGTTTCGTACTAGCTCCCCCTGGACCGTTGAATCGGTTCGGTCTCTCCACATAGTGGATTTGGTCCTTGGGAACCCAGTACTGGTTCGATCCTAAGTTTGAAATCAAGGTGGTCTTAGGGACCCATGCTTGGACACATTTTTTATGTCGACTTACAATTGACATATATGACTTGTTGGTCGTGTTTGAGTTAAACCCTAGTCCGGTCTTGTTGTATACGGCCCTTTGCGATCCAAGTAGGAGGTCAAGTCCTTTGGATCACAAAGTAAACCTTTCCAACATGTTCCTAAGATCTTCGACTTGACTTTTCAAGAGTGAGTTCTCAACTTCGAGTTTTTCAACCCGAGTTGAGTCCCCCTCTTGAACTCGACTAGTCGAAGAGGTTAGGGAGACCTCGTGTTTGAGGAGTTTAACTTCCTCAACCAGGGTCTCGACCTTGGACTCGGACTTAGCTAATTTTCTAGTTAAAAACTTAATTGCATTATAAAGTGTACTAATGAGGGATCGACTTACCTTGAGTGTATCTTTTGAACCGGATGTGTATCCGTGGCTTGTCTAGAATAGTGCTTCGCAGTCCGACTCGTCTTCGATTTCTGATTCATGTTCTGGTTCCGACTCCGTCTCCATCTCCGATTCCACTGGTTTAGCCATGAGAACACGATCAATATCTTCTTCCTCGAATGCTTCTTCCCAAGTAGCGTTGAGTGCCTTTTTGTGTTTTGGTGCTTTGTTCTTGAGTTTTGGGCATTCAGACTTGATATGTCCAAACCTGTTGCATTCATAGCATCTAATATTTGAACTTTTAGGCTTACCTTCATTGGGTCGAGTGTGTCACGCCCGCCCTTTTTACCAAGGGTCCGGAGGGGCGGCGCGTGACGCAACCGTACATACATACACTTCTTACTACTTACAGCGGAAGACTTTAGATGTATTATTTTTTTTTCTTTTATTTTAAACATAAACATACATTGACATTTGTAGATACTTCTTCTTAACATAGAACATGCATCATAATATATATAGATACTTCTTCTTAACAAAGTCCATAAACATCATCATCATAAGGGGACATAAATAAGGACATCCATAAACGTCATCATCATAGGGAAACATATATATAAGGACATAACGGATCTTCTCCACCATGCCACTACCACACACATTTGGCCCCTCCTACTGCTCCCTTTAGTTTATCCATCCCTTACCCTTATCTCCAGTACGAGGGAAAGGTAAACTATAAGCACATAGGCTTAGTAAGATCCTGTCCTACTCACAAAAACCATACATCAACATTAATCATGGCATGTAACATCCATAACATATAAGCAACATAACATGTAACATACATGACGTAAGCAACTTAACATGTAGCATAAGTAACATAAGTAAACATAACATGTATCATCCATAACATAGCAGCATAACACGTATATATATGACTTAATCAAACATAACATACAACATATGTAACATAGCAACATAAACATGACATAACATGCAACATATATATGACATATCAACATAGCATGTGAACATAGCAATCAAATCGTGTAACCTATGCATGATGCTTTTGAAAACATATATTATAGGTACGTAAACATAATCTCAACATATTTGGGCCCGACATTGTACCACTTCATCATCATAGCGCGCATCCCTAAATAGACCCGAGGTAGCAAGTCTCGAACCTACTAGGTTACTAGGCCCGATCTTAGTCCGTCGACCTAAGGCAATCGTCATAGCATAGAAGCCCATCCTAGGCCCGAGTCTTACTCCATCGACCTAGGGCATCTTGGAGCCCATCCCATACTAGGCCCGAACTTAGTCCGTCGACCTAGGGGCAATCATACATAGAAGCCCATCCTAGGCCCGATCTTAGTCCGTCGACTTAGGGCATCTTAGGAGCCCATCCCTTTGGACCTTGTTAGGGTCCTAGTACAAGTCATGCAGAAAGTAAAATACTTATATGCTTTTATTATAACATAACTTATTTCATTTTGCAAACATAGCATACTTCATTTCCTAACATATCATACTACACTTCATGAACATATCATTTTTCATTTCATAAACATATCATACTTCATTTCATAATCATATCATATTCATTTCATGAACATATCATTTTTCATTTCATAATCATATCGTATTTCATTTCATAACATATCTTAAATATCACATACATATAGGGCATGGCATAAGGCATAAACATCAAGAGTAAGTAAACTCTAACCTAAAGCATGTTATCTTCATCTAGCATCATTTAATATCACAAGTCAACATGAATTCACCTAAACATAAAACACATGTTAACCCAACCTAGAGCATGTTAAGGTACAATGGTTGGCCGAATGGTTCATAGGACTTTTAGGGTTAAACCTTTACCCTAATCCATCTAACATACTAACATCATCATATGCATACAAAACATGGAATAAAACTTCATTATAACATCAATACAAGGGGGTGGCCGAATGGTCCATGTAGGCTTTTAGGGCTAGTCTTTTAACCTAATCCCTCTAACATACTAACATCATCATATGCATACAAAATGTGGAATAAAACTTCATTGAAACATCAATACAAGGGGGTGGCCGAATGGTCCATGTAGGCTTTTAGGGCTAGTCTTTTAACCTAATCCCTCTAACATACTAACATCATCATATGCATACAAAATGTGGAATAAAACTTCATTGAAACATCAATACAAGGGGGTGGCCGAATGGTCCATGTAGGCTTTTAGGGCTAGTCTTTTAACCTAATCCCTCTAACATACTAACATCATCATATGCATACAAAATATGGAATAAAACTTCATTGAAATATCAATACAAGGGGGTGGCCGAATGGTCCATGTAGGCTTTTAGGGCTAGTCTTTTAACCTAATTCCCTCTAACATACTAACATCATCATATGCATACAAAATATGGAATAAAACTTCATTGAAACATCAATACAAGGGGGTGGCCGAATGGTCTAGGTAGGCTTTTAGGGTTAACTTTTAACCTAATTTATTATACATCTTAACTTCATCATGTGCATGTAAAACAAGGTATAGAACTTCAATAAAACACCAAGAACACATGTTGGCCGAACCTATCATAGGGGTTTCTAGGGTTAACTTTTAACCTAATTCATTCTACATCTTAACTTCATCATGTGCATGTAAAACAAGGTATAGAACTTCAATAAAACACCAAGAACACATGTTGGCCGAACATATCATAGGGGTTTCTAGGGTTAACTTTTAACCTAATTCATTCTACATCTTAACTTCATCATGTGCATGTAAAACAAGGTATAGAACTTCAATAAAACACCAAGAACACATGTTGGCCGAACATATCATAGGGGTTTCTGCACAAAATATCAACCGAAAGCTACTCGTATGCAGGTGAGGGATACTTACATCCTTCGCTTTGCTTGTAGTGGAAAGATGACCTAAGGAAAGCCAAATCTAGCCTTCTCCTTGCTTGGATAGGGTTCGGCCAAAGAAATGGAGAGGGGAAGCTCTAGGATTCGGTGATGAAGAAGAAGAGGAGGAGAAAATAAGTTTGGTAACTCATGCCCCCTCATTCCCCCTATTTATTCACTTGAAGAGTCCCTTCATCTCCTTTACCTCTAACTATAATTTCCCATGTTCTTCTAACAATACATTCTTGTTGGGCTTCTGTTTAGTGGGTGCATCTATAGGGTTTGGCTATCTTTAGAGGTTTGGGGTTCAATTCCTAGGCCTTGCATTCTTTTTGGCTTATTTTCTTTTATTTTTTTGAAAGAGTCCACATAAAGCCCATTATCATCAGGCCAAAAATTCTTGTAAAATTGTTAGAAATTTTACGGGCGTTACAATCCTTCATACCTTTTAAATGTTTCGTCCTCGAAACTTAGAACAATTCTGGGTACTTCTGCTTCATGTCCTCCTTGCGTTCCCAGGTAGCTTCCTCGTATCGTTGATTCTGCCACAGGACCTTTACTAAGGGCACCTCTTTGTTCCTTAGCCTCTTGACTTCTCGGTCTAGTATCTGGATAGGTCGGCTTTCAATACTCAGGTCCTCTTGAACTTGTACTGTTTGTGGCTCGATCACTTGGTCCACACTGGAAATGCATTTCTTGAGCACAGAGACATGGAACACGTTGTGAATAGCCGACATCTCTTGAGGCAGCTCCAGCTTGTAAGCTACCTTGCCAATCCTCTGCAATATCGGATACGGTCCCACGTAGCGCGGACTCAGCATACCCTTCCTTCCGAATCTCATCACTCCCTTCATAGGGGCCACTTTGAGGAATACTAGGTCCCCGACTTCGAATTCTAACAGTCTACGCCGCATATCCGCATAGCTCTTTTGTCGGCTCTGAGCAGTTTCAATTCTCTGACGGATGTTCTGTATAGCTCGGGTGGTGTCGTCGATGAAGTCCGTCTGGAGTCCCATCCTCTTCTTTTCACCACCCTCGTACCAGCATATGGGAGACCTACATTTCCTCCCGTATAGAGCCTCGTAGGGTGCCATTCCAATAGTAGCTTGGTAGCTATTGTTGTAGGCGAATTCTGCCAAGCATAAGTATCGGCACCAGCTACCTTTGAAATCCAGGGCGCAAGCTCGTAACATATCCTCCAGTACTTGATTTACTCTTTCTGGGTCGTCTGTCTGGGATGGAAGGCGATCTTGAACAATAGCTTCGTGCCTAGGGCCTTCTGAACACATTCCCAGAAATGGGAAATAAAGCCACCATCTCTGTTAGAAATGATGGTCTTAGGAATTCCATGTAGTCTGATAATTTTCCTAGCATATAATTGAGCCAGTTGCTCCATCGAATAGGTCATCTTGATTGCTAAGAAGTGGGCGGACTTCGTCAATCTGTCCACAATTACCCATATAGCATCATAACCATTTGTTGTCTTGGGCAATCCTGAGATGAAATCCATAGAAATGTCTTCCCATTTCCATTCTGGAATCTGGATCGGCTGCAGTGTTCCTCCGTGTCTCGGTGTTACGCTTTAACCCTCTGGCGGTCGGGCAAATCTTGACATCTTGAGCCACATCTCTTTTCATTCCGAACCACCAGAATTTTCTTTTCAGGTCTTGGTACATCTTGGTGGTTCCAGGATGCATCACATAAGGAGTTTCGTGAGCTTCCTCAAATATCTTCTTCCGTAATTCTGGATCGTCGGGAATACACAGGCAATCACTGAGGTAGAGTACTCCACTATCAGAGATACAAAACCCATCATCCTTTCCTTCTAAGACCTCTTGCTTGATCCTCTGAATGCTTGGGTCACGGGCTTACTTTTCCAGTATATCATCGAACAGCGTCGGTGCTATCGTCATGGTCAAGAGCTGTCCGGAAATGATTTCAACCCCGTAATGCATAATCTCCTTTTCTAAGGGCCGAGGTAACACTGATAGAGACATCAAGGTGGCGCAGGACTTCCTGCTGAGTGCATCCGCCACCTTGTTTGCTTTCCCCGGATGGTAGAAGATCTCGCAGTCATAATCCTTGACGAGCTCGAGCCATCTGCATTGTCTCATGTTCAGGTCCTTCTGTGTGAAGAAATATTTCAGACTCTGATGGTCTGTATAAATCCTACACTGAGCTCCATATAGATAATGCCTCCATATTTTGAGAGCAAAGACCACGGCCGCTAGCTCTAAATCGTGGGTGGGATAATTCCTTTCGTGTTCCTTGAGTTGCCTAGAGGCGTAGGCAATGACCTTGCCATTCTGCATGAGTACAGCTCCGAGTCCCAACTTGGAAGCGTCACTGTACATGTCGAAGCCTTCATTACTGTCCGGAAGAGCAAGGATTGGAGCGCTGGTCAGTCTCCTTTTCAATTCTGTGAAACTCCTCTCGCAGGCGTCCGTCCACTCATATTTCTTGTTCTTTCTGGTGAGGACTGTCATAGGGGCGGCAATCCTGGAGAAATTCTCTACAAACTTCCGGTAGTAACTTGCTAGCCCAAGAAAGCTTCTGATCTCGCTGGCATTCTTTGGTCGGTTCCAGTTACTCACGGCTTCAATCTTTATTGGGTCTACCATCACTCCGTGCTTGGATATAACGTGACCCAGAAATGATACTTGTTCGAGCCAGAACTCGCATTTGGAGAACTTTGCAAATAGCTGCTTTTCCCGAAGAATCTGCAATACCACATTCAGGTGTTCTGCGTGCTCCTCTTGGGTTCTCGAATATATCAGTATGTCATCGATGAAGACTATCACAAACTTGTCGAGGAATGCCGAGAATACCCGGTTTATCAAATCCATGAACAGAGCAGGTGCATTCGTCACTCCGAAGGGCATAACTACGAACTCGTAATGTCCGTATCTGGTTTGGAAAGTCGTCTTTGGTATATCATCTGATTTCACTTTTACTTGATGATAGCCGGACCTCAGGTCGATCTTAGAGAAGACGGTGGCACCCTTTAGTTGGTCGAACAGGTCGTCAATCCGCAGCAAAGGGTATCGGTTCTTGATCGTCACATTATTCAGCGCTCGGTAGTCTATGCACATTCGCATAGACCCATCTTTCTTCTTCACCAACAGTACTGGAGCTCCCCATGGAGAGCGACTTGGGCGAATAAGTCCCTTGTCGAGTAACTCCTCAGATCTGCCCCCTCAAGTTCCTTCAATTCAGCCGGTGCCATACGGTAAGGTGCTTTAGAGATCGGGTTAGTACCAGGAATCAATTCGATCTCAAATTCAACTTCTCTATCTGGGGCTAACCCTGGTAGTTCATCTCGGAATACCTCTGGGTAGTTGCATACAACTCTGACATCTTCTAGCTTCTGATCCTCTGCTTGACTTGTATCAACTACGTGTGCCAGAAACCCAGTGCATCCACTGTCTAACATCTTGCGTGCCTGTAGGGCTGATAAAATCTTATTGACTCTTCTCCTTGGCTCTCTAATAAATTCAAACCTAGGTTCCGCCTCCGGCTGGAAGACCACTTTTCTTTTACGGCACTCGATTGAAGCACCGTACTTGCTTAGGAAATCCATGCCTAATATAATATCATAATCCTGCATGTCGAGCACTATCAGATCACAATAGAGTTCTCTGTCTGCGATTCTGATGGGTGCGGCTCGCAGCATATGAGTGGAGGGCATTACTTCTCCCGAGGGCAGAGTGGTTAAGAACTGGCGATCTAGAGCTTGTGGTGGCATGTCTATCTTTCCAGTAAAGTGTGTAGAAACAAACGAATGTGTTGGCCCAGTATCAAATAATGTAGTAGCATGCTGACAGAAAATAAATATCTGACATGTGACAACTGTAGAGGCGTTCGTCACATCTTCTTGGGTGAGAGAGAATACCCTGGCATCTATCATAACTGGTGGGGCTTCTAGTCTCCCTTGGCTGATCGGGGTTCCTTCGATTGCGACTGCATCGATCTGGCGTAATCGTGGAGCACTCTGGGTGGGCATCTGCTGAGAGGTGCTGAACACGGATAGGGCGATCCACGACTCTATGTCTGCCCTATTTGTGCCTTGGTAGCATACTCCAGGATGTATCTTTCCGCAGGTAGCACACAGAGGGATCCTGGGCTGCTTGGTTGCTGGACCACCTTTAGGATCCTCCCATTGTCTTCTCTTGCCAGTGTAGTTCCCTTTCCAAGTACTCTGGTTCCTCTGACCTTCTGACTGGGCCTGACCCTTGCCTTCACTCAGTGCTTTCTTTTGCTGATTAATGTTGTTCAGGTAATGCTCGGTAATCAAGGCACTACTGAACAGCTCCTCTGCGGTCTGCGGTCTATGAACTCCACCGGCCACATTCAGAGCTATTTCTGGTCGGAGCATCTTCAGCATGAGTCTGACCCTTTCTCTTTCCGTACTGACCAACTCTGGGCATAGGCGTGCGAGTCGGTTGAATCTCTTCACGGCTTCGCTGACTGATAGGTCACCTTGTCGGAACCCAGTGAACTCGTCGTAATGCTTGTTGGTTACCCTCATGTGGAAGAATTTTTCAAAAAATTCATACTCGAAATCTGTCCATCTCATCTGATTTACTTGTCTCTTTGCTTTAACCCGTTCCGACCACATCCGAGCATCTCCCGAAAGGCAGAATGATGTACACTTAATCTTCTCGCATTCGGGCCAGTCCAGTAGTTCCACGATGCTTTCCACCGTCTTGAACCAGGCTTGGGCATCCCATGGCTCACCAGTACCAGAGAAATTTTTCGGCTTCAGTCTCTGCCACTGGATCAGGTAAGCTTCTTGTCGAACCATCGGCCAGGGCCCGCTGGTGGGGCAGTAGGGTTTCCTCGCTGATTCATTAGGGTATTTATTACTTGCTGTTGTTCTGTGACTTGTCGCTGGAGTTCAGTAACTACGTGTGTAAGGTCATGCGGGGGTGCTATCTCATCAGCTCTACTACTGCGTCTTCCAGACATGTTTATCTTCATATATTAAAGTAAATCTAGTATAAGTTTTCGTTCATTTATCTACGCATAATTAGACTAAAGCTAGCATAAAGTTATCATTCATGTTTTCATGCATATTTTAAGCTAAAGGCTTTTCATATCATACATGAACAAAATAAGCTAAAGGCATCTCATATCATACATGAACAAAATAAGCTAAGGGCATCTCATATCATACATGAACAAAATAAGCTAAAGGCATTTTATATCATACATGAACAAAATTAACAAAATTAGAGTAGACATAGAATTCTTACTTGGAGCGGGAGGATTTGGAGCTTGATGTGTGTGTAGTGGAAAGGCAGATCCGCTCTGATACCAACCTGTCACGCCCGCCCTTTTTACCAAGGGTCCAGAGGGGCGACGCGTGACGCGACCGTACATACATACACTTCTTACTACTTACAGCAGAAGACTTTAGATGTATTATTTTTTTTCTTTTCTTTTAAACATAAACATGCATTGACATTTGTAGATACTTCTTCTTAACATAGAACATGCATCATAATATATATAGATACTTCTTCTTAACATAGTCCATAAACATCATCATCATAAGGGGACATAAATAAGGACATCCATAAACGTCATCATCATAGGGAAACATATATATAAGGACATAACGGATCTTCTCCACCATGCCACTACCACACACATTTGGCCCCTCCTGCTGCTCCCTTTAGTTTATCCATCCCTTACCCTTATCTGCAGTACGAGGGAAAGGTAAACTATAAGCACATAGACTTAGTAAGATCCTGTCCTACTCACAAAAACCATACATCGACATTAATCATGGCATGTAACATCCATAACATATAAGCAACATAACATGTAACATACATGACGTAAGCAACTTAACATGTAGCATAAGTAACATAAGTAAACATAACATGTATCATCCATAACATAGCAGCATAACACGTATATATATGACTTAATCAAACATAACATACAACATATGTAACATAGCAACATAAACATGACATAACATGCAACATATATATGACATATCAACATAGCATGTGAACATAGCAATCAAATCGTGTAACCTATGCAGGATGCTTTTGAAAACATATATTATAGGTACGTAAACATAATCTCAACATATTTGGGCCCGACATTGTACCACTTCTTCATCATCATAGCGCGCATCCCTAAATAGACCCGAGGTAGCAAGTCTCGAACCTACTAGGTTACTAGGCCCGATCTTAGTCCGTCGACCTAGGGCAATCGTCATAGCATAGAAGCCCATCCTAGGCCCGAGTCTTACTCCATCGACCTAGGGCATCTTGGAGCCCATCCCATACTAGGCCCGATCTTAGTCCGTCGACCTAGGGGCAATCATACATAGAAGCCCATCCTAGGCCCGATCTTAGTCCGTCGACCTAGGGCATCTTAGGAGCTCATCCCTTTGGACCTTGTTAGGGTCCTGGTACAAGCCATGCAGAAGGTAAAATACTTATATGCTTTTATTATAACATAGCTTATTTCATTTTGCAAACATAGCATACTTCATTTCCTAACATATACTTCATTTCCTAACATATCATACTACACTTCATGAACATATCATTTTTCATTTCATAAACATATCATACTTCATTTCATAATCATATCATATTCATTTCATGAACATATCGTTTTTCATTTCATAATCATATCGTATTTCATTTCATAACATATCTTAAATATCACATACATATAGGGAATGACATAAGGCATAAACATCAAGAGTAAGTAAACTCTAACCTAAAGCATGTTATCTTCATCTAGCATCATTTAATATCACAAGTCAACATGAATTCACCTAAACATAAAACACATGTTAACCCAACCTAGAGCATGTTAAGGTACAATGGTTGGCCGAATAGTTCATAGGACTTTTAGGGTTAAACCTTTACCCTAATCCATCTAACATACTAACATCATCATATGCATACAAAACATGGAATAAAACTTCATTGTAACATCAATACAAGGGGGTGGCCGAATGGTCCATGTAGGCTTTTAGGGCTAGTCTTTTAACCTAATCCCTCTAACATACTAACATCATCATATGCATACAAAATGTGGAATAAAACTTCATTGAAACATCAATACAAGGGGGTGGCCGAATGGTCCATGTAGGCTTTTAGGGCTAGTCTTTTAACCTAATCCCTCTAACATACTAACATCATCATATGCATACAAAATGTGGAATAAAACTTCATTGAAACATGAATACAAGGGGGTGGCCGAATGGTCCATGTAGGCTTTTAGGGCTAGTCTTTTAACCTAATCCCTCTAACATACTAACATCATCATATGCATACAAAATATGGAATAAAACTTCATTGAAACATCAATACAAGGGGGTGGCCGAATGGTCCATGTAGGCTTTTAGGGCTAGTCTTTTAACCTAATTCCCTCTAACATACTAACATCATCATATGCATACAAAATATGGAATAAAACTTCATTGAAACATCAATACAAGGGGGTGGCCAAATGGTCCAGGTAGGCTTTTAGGGTTAACTTTTAACCTAATTTATTATACATCTTAACTTCATCATGTGCATGTAAAACAAGGTATAGAACTTCAATAAAACACCAAGAACACATGTTGGCCGAACCTATCATAGGGGTTTCTAGGGTTAACTTTTAACCTAATTCATTCTACATCTTAACTTCATCATGTGCATGTAAAACAAGGTATAGAACTTCAATAAAACACCAAGAACACATGTTGGCCGAACATATCATAGGGGTTTCTAGGGTTAACTTTTAACCTAATTCATTCTACATCTTAACTTCATCATGTGCATGTAAAACAAGGTATAGAACTTCAATAAAACACCAAGAACACATGTTGGCCGAACATATCATAGGGGTTTCTACACAAAATATCAACCGAAAGCTACTCGTATGCAGGTGAGGGATACTTACATTTTTCGCTTTGCTTTTAGTGGAAAGATGACCTAAGGAAAGACAAATCTAGCCTTCTCCTTGCTTGGATAGGGTTCGGCCAAAGAAATGGAGAGGGGAAGCTCTAGGATTCGGTGAGGAAGAAGAAGAGGAGGAGAAAATAAGTTTGGTAACTCATGCCCCCTCATTCCCCCTATTTATTCACTTGATGAGTCCCTTCATCTCCTTTACCTCCAACTATAATTTCCCATGTTCTTCTAACAATACATTCTTGTTGGGCTTTTGGTTAGTGGGTGCATCTATAGGGTTTGGCTATCTCTAGAGGTTTGGGGTTCAATTCCTAGGCCTTGCATTCTTTTTGGCTTATTTTCTTTATTTTTTTGAAAGAGCCCACATAAAGCCCATTATCATCAAGCCAAAAATTCTTGTAAAATTGCTAGAAATTTTACGGGCGTTACAGAGTGACGGTTTGTTTTCGTCCCATGACTATCCTCTAAACTAGGTTGACTAGTTCGACCTCCATTTCCGAGTCGACCTCCGAATCGGACTCATCCTCTTCTTCCTTCGGGGGTGGCTTGCTTGCGGTTTTCTTCCTCGAACCTGCAAAAAGTACTATACCCTTCTCAGGTTCCGAGTTAGACTGCTAATGAAGTTCAAAATCGGAAAATAATTCATCTAACCTATGTTTTGAAAGATCCTTGGAGACCTTGTAGGCATCGACCATGGATGCCCACAAGATAGTCCTCGGAAAATAGTTAAGAACATACCTTATAAGGTCGCTGTTTTCGACCTTTTGCCCGATCGCGTGTAGATTATTGACTATGTCTTGAACGCGGGCGTGAAGTTGCGTCACCGTTTCATGTTCCTGCATTTTTAGATTATACAATTTATTAAACATAAGATCGCGCTTACATACCTTGGCTTCATCGGTCCCTTCGTGTAGCTCCACTAGCTTTGTCCAAAGGTCCTTTGCATTGATGAAGGGGCCAATGCGATTAAACTCCTCCTTGAACAAGCCGCATTGGAGGATTTGAGTTGCCTTGGCGTCGGCTTCGACTTGTCATTTTTTCGCATTGGTCCATTGGTCATAATCCAAGGATTCTCCCACTTCATTAGTCGGAAGTGTGAATCCCATTTGGATTATGATCCACATCTCGATTTGGGTTTTAAGAAAGCATTCCATCCGACCCTTCCAATAATGGAAGTCATCTCCATTGTAAAATGGAAGCCAGATGATGCTAAAACCCTCGAGATGGGCCATTGAAACAAAAAGAAACAAGAGAACGGAGACGAAAAACCTAACAACAACACAAACAATCGAAAAGTACCAAGACTCGCGTCTTGGATTAGTAGTGCAGAAGAAAAACTAAACGAATGAAATAAATTCGAAATAAACAGAATAAAAAAGAGAAAAAATTTTGTAAAAATGCTAGATTAGTGGTTTCACCAGATCTTAGCATCCCCGGCTCTGATACCAATTGTTGGATCGAAGCGGATCGCTAGTGGGGGGGGTGAATAGCGATAAAACCTTTTTTTTCTTTTCTTTTCGTTCGTTCATTAAAACCCGAGTAAACAATGAATTGCAGTGGAAAGATAAGCGATAAATAAAAGGAGACAAATATTTTTTACTTTGTTCGTAGCCTTCGGCTACTACTCCAAGGCCCTAGTGGTCCTTGACCACGTACGGAGGGCAAAAACACTAAAGAACTCCTCCTCGTTAGAGGTAGGAGTTAATAGATACAAATAAAACACAAAGCTTGAGGTAGAGGGGCACTCCCCCTCTCCTTGTTACGATAAAAGCTCCGAGAAAGTACAGTAATGAACTGAAATAAAAACTTAAACCGACGCAACAAAATGAAAGAAATTAAAACCTAGACGTCGGAGAAGAAGCACTTCGTTGTCGAAAAGTTGTAGCTTGGCGGAGGCTTTTGGAAGCTTAGAATTGAGGATGAAACCCTAGGATAGGCCCTCCTTTTATAGCCTTTGAGCCCCTTTTCGAGAGGAACCCTAGCCAATCACATTTGTGCACCACTCCCCTTGAAATGAGGTGATAAGCCTTGACTCCTCGAAGCTAATCCTTGACCATCACGATCGATAGCCATCATCGGATCGGTGATGGCGACGTCGAATGCGGCCGTAGACGATCGGTGATTGATAGCGATGAAAGTCCTCCAAGCTAGCAGTCGACTGATGCTAGCTGAAATGACAAGTTAGCTGAACAATAACATTATTTCGACGGCCTCCGACCATCCGATCTCCACCTAGACCACCGATGAGATGTCTTGGGTCGGATCTACACTTAAGTCTATCCCCGTAAAGAGGATACGACCTCACTTACACTCGCACACACACGAGCTTACCTCGATACTTACTGTGTCTCTTTCGCTTCCGGCCTTCCACTCAATTCCTTCGGCTCCCTCCGAAGTCACTCGAGTGTCACCCGACCACCGCGGCTTCCTCCGGGTGTCGCTAGCCTTCAGCTCCAGCTATAACAATTTTTTGCACACTCGATTTAGCTCGTGAGATAACGACATGAGCTTAACTTTGTATCGTTTGCTATAATCAAAACTCAGGTTTGACTTAGGTGCCTACTGCACCAATAGTCTAAGGGTTTCACATCGGTTGATAAAACCAAGGTAGTCTATATATGGATTGAAGCAAGCATCCAGGAGCTAGAATATCCGTTTTAATGAGGTAATTAAAAGGTTTGATTTCTCACAAAATTCGGATGAACCTTGAGTGTACAAGAAGGTTAGTGGGAGTGCAGTCGTGTTCCTAGTATTGTATGTCGATGACATATTACTTATAGGAAATGATGTTTCTGTCTTACAGTCAGTTAAAATTTAGTTATCCAAGACATTCTCCATAAAAGACCTGGGAGAAGCAACCTACATCCTCGGGATTAAGATCTATAGGGATAGATCGAATAGGTTGCTTGGTCTTTCACAGTCTACATATATAGACCGAGTGCTAAAGAGGTTTAGCATGTCGGAATCCAAGAAAGGTTTCCTACCCATCAGGCATGGGATACACCTTTCGAAGTCTATGTGTCCGTGCATAGAAGACGAGAGGATTTGCATGAGTAAGATTCCCTATGCATCCGTAATAGGATCTATCATGTATGCTATGTTATGTACAAGGCCCAATGTATCGTATGCTCTGAGTTTCATGAACAAATCCAGGAATATATCATTGGGCGGCTATTAAGATAATCCTTAAGTACTTAAGAAGAACTAAGGATGTGTTCCTAATATATGGAGAGGGTGATATGGTAATATGCGGGTATACGGATGCCAACTTCTAAATAGACAGGGATCATTCCAGGTCTCAGTTTGGGTACATATTCACCTTGAATGGAGATACAATAAGTTGAAAAAGTTCCAAACAAGACACTGTAGCAGTTTTGCCACTGAGGCAGAATACATTGCAGCTTCGGAAGCAATAAAGGAAGTGGTTTGGATCAAGAAGTTCATCTCTAAACTTGACATGGTCTCATCAACGATCCAAACATGTGCTTCGTCGCTATCATCTGATCAAAGAGATTATCAGTAGGAAGAAAATACAAATCGAGAAGATTCCCATTGAAAGGAACTTAGCAGATCCTTTAACTAAAGCCTTACCTCAAAGTAAGTTTGAGGGCCAAGTTAGGGCCTATGGTATTAGATACCGGGGTGATTTGTATTGGGCTAAGTGGGAGTTTGCTAGAGATATATGAGAGGTGTCCTAAGGCAATCGCCATATGGTCGAACAATTTATTTGATAAATAAAGATTCACTATTTGAGTATACATATTTTCATATATTTGATTGGATCTTAAACTCATTTACTGGATGTCCACAATACGATTCACAGCGTGAGAGAATTTGTGATTGGATCACAACTAGTGAGTATCTCTACATGTGTAATTGTGATGTATTGGAATTATCCCTAGTTGATGAATTGATGCATACAGACACCATCAATTTTGTTGAGACTAGCATGAGTTATACTCTTTGGTTTATCCAAGTAGTTGTTTCTCACTGGTTGGAGACATTGAAATGTCCGGAGTTAATCGTGGATGCTAGTTATGGTAACTAGTTTATTGGAATGACCAGCTGTAAGACTTCATATGGTTCTCTACATATATAGATATGTCAATGAAGTTCTTACTGTAGCTTAAGTGTGATGTTCCTTCGACTTACAATATTCAAGTTATCTTGGTCATGGAGACTTATGCTTTGACATCTTAAGCAAGCATCTCTAAGGAGATGTCGACCCGGGATGGTTGGGTATATGTCGAAGTGCCCAAAGGTGTTTGAATTTCCTACAAAGGATTCACCACTCCTTGCGAGGAGATGTATACCCTTGGTCTCTCGTCGGATTGTTACTAAATTCTTTGGCCAAAGCATTACATGTTTAGAGTAAGGTACTCTGGGATACATGTGCATTAACTAGAATTTGTAGGACGAGGAAATGATACTTGGCTTAGGTGTGACATAGTTAGCCTAGTGGGGACTGACACTATAGACCATGTCCTGAACCAAGTGGGTATAAGATGAGTGAAGGGAACGGGACACGATTCACTGTGGCTGCTGAAAGGTTTCAGAAATTTTTCTGGGGTAAACCGTTGATTTTTCGATTAATTAGGGATTATGATGTACTACTAGGTGTCACTCATGATCATTCTATAATTAATGTTTAATTATAGATGACCAACATAAATTGAGAACCTATTTGGTCACACGCACAATGAGTATTATCCGAAGGATTTAAAATGAGCTTGAGAATGAGATTCTTAGACCAAGAGAGAGACTTGGTTTGGTTGGACCAAACATAGAGCGAGCATGAAATGGTTTCAGTCGCATCGGAAGCATGGATGGGTCGTGTCTTTTGAAGACATGATGGAGTAACCAAATTGGTTTGGTTCTAATCCAATTGTGGAAAATAAACCAAAGGGGTTTGGTTTGTTTTAAACGAATGAACCAAAGTTGGTTTGGTTTATTTTAATTTAAAATAGACCAACGCGGTTTGGTTTATTTTAACTTAAGTTATTGGAGCGGGTTAACGGATTTTTGTTGTGAACCAATACTCACTAGGAGAAGGTTTCTTGATGGTCAAGAAACACGCGCTCTATAAAATATGGCTTAAGGGTTTTGGAAACCCTAATGAAGCCCTAAGAGTTGTCGCCCACTTCTCTTCTCCTCTTCCTCTCCTTGCCGCCCAAAGGTTGCTGCCGCCCAACATTGCTGCAGCAGCTCCTCCTCCTCACCACTGGCCACCCACCAGCTGCCGGCGACTCCTTCGACCATCCTCCCTTGGTCTCCGGTGACCAAGGAGCAACCGACCATTGATTGGCCAACCATCTTCTCCACCAACACAAGTTGTCCAGTTTTGGACAGCTTGTTTCTCTCTTCGTAGAGAGGTCGTTTGGTCAGCGTTTTGTGCTCCGATTGCAACCTACTTGCCGGGGATTAGATCTCCGACAATCCTCATAGGTGGAGGACCAGGGTTTCGTCAATTAGTTGACGAAAATCGCTTCCAAGAAGTGAGTTCATGGAGCTCATTTTTAGATTCGAATTTTGATTCAGATTGTGATTGTCTCTTAGATCACAACGTCTTTAACACGAGGCTAGTAACTCTTGCGAAGACGAGGCTCGTGCCTTTGTGAAGCTATCCTGAAGATACTCGGCGTGGATACGTATAGAGACGATTCTAGCGAGGGTCTCTACGGTTAATGTTATTCCTTCTACACTTGATACGTCAGGTATAACTAGAATAAATTTTCTTTTATTGAAAAATTTAAAATAGCGATTATGTCTACACTTGTTGTATCCTCCATGCATGTGGTGTGTGTGTTTTAATAAAAATTAGTTTATTGCTTCTTTTGCTTCCGCTGTGTTCATATTTACGAAACATGTTCGAACACACACCCACGTCGGTGCCGGGGAATCCCAACACAAGGTTACTAGGGAAGTCATCCCTAAGACTAACCATGGTAAGTGTCAAGTGGCTAAGGCTTCGAAGAAGTCTAGGAAAGCCACTAGCAAGGTTACATGGGGAGTTACCCCTAGAGTTGACCTTGACAAGACCCTAATGACCAAGGCTTCAAAGCCTAGAAGGGTCATTAGGAAGGTACTAAGGAAGTTATCCCTAGTGAGTACTTAGTAAACCCAAGGAGCTTCAATAGGTATTGAGTTCCTAAGAGCGTGATTCCCTCCCTCTAGATGGGTTAGGGTGTGTCAACTTGAATTGGTAAGGTAGTTAACCTAACCCTAGCAAAGTTGACACCTTAAGTCATTTTCAAGGTTATGTGATACATTGGAAATGAGATAAGAATTGTGATCCTAAGGAATTTAGGATGTGCCAATAGAATTGAAGAAGCTTGAAAAATTGATCAAAATTGACACAGTTGGAGTAGAGGTATGATGTGCCAAAAGGGTTGAGGATTTGACACACTCAAGGGGTTTAATTGTCATTATGTCAAATTTGGTATTTGGCATAATCCTAGATAATGAAAACTAGAATTATGGCTTAGATAATCTTGTTTCACTTTATACACTTGTCATGCTTCATATATGTCATATCGTATGTTTGCATGAAAGGTGTGTTTGTGATGTATCACATCTCACAAAAATATAAGGCTTACCTTGATTGTGCATTTCAATATCTAGAAAGGGTGAGATGCTAGGAATAAAATTTTTGGTTATTAATGCTTGTGAAAATAGAATAAAATGCCAAAACACATTAACAAATACACAAATACAAACATAATACTGGTATAACTGGTACACATGCAACTGTTGGTGCAATCGACCCAGGTTGACTCGAGTTTGACTCGAGCAGTACCTTGATAGTGTTTTGATGATAGACAAAACTCATGACATGGGATTGTCATGGGAAAGTCCAACATGGGGTTGGCATGGAAAATCCAAGCATGGAGCTTGGTGTGGAAGTCCAAGGGGGAAGCCTTGGCATGGGAAAGTCCAAAGCATTGTGAAGTTGTGCGCTTGGTGCTTGACATGGGAAATCCAAAGCATTGCGAAGCCGTGCGCTTGGTGCATTTGGGAAGTCTTGAGAACTTGGCAAGTTCACTAGGCTCGGGTCCTTGAGTCGGTGAAGGATGGAATTGCGAAGCCGTGCGCTTGGTGCATCCGAGGGACCGCCGGACGGGGAGCGAATGGAGTGAGCCCAAAGGGAAGCATACTTCTAGGGTATGATATGCGAAGGATGGCGTTGCGAAGTCGTGCGCTTGGCGCATCCGAGGGACATAGGCCGAGGGAAGAGAGCTTCGGTGGGGAACTCCATGAGGGATAAGGTGGACTTGGCCAAGTGGCTAAGACTGAGTGTCGGAGGGTCAAACTTGATGTTTTAGGGTTTACTCGACGGTCGGATGCTTAAACAACTTGGTGTTTGTTCGGTAGTCCAAGTCGGCAGGGTTCGGTGTAAGGCTAGGAGTTTTGTCTTTAGGCGGTCGTATCATGGGTAGGATCGTGATGTCGATGCGATGGCTGATCGAGGGATAATGATCGGTGATGGAAGTGTCGCGAGTACAGAACGCTCCGTAGCCGACTGGGCAGTCGACTACTAGGTCACCAGTCGACTGATGGGCATCATCAGTCGACTGGTAGGTGATTCGTTGGAACTTGTCTGACATGGATTTGGCCGTTGTGAGACAACGACTACAGGGGCAGTCGACTGCTAGGCGCGAAAATAGCTCGATGCAGGTTATAAAAGGAGCTCGAGATGGAGGTTTTTGCAATGGTTTTTGTGGAGCTATTGGAGGGGAATTGCTGCTGCATTCCAGTCCTTCAAGAGCCAATTAAAGCAAGCAACAAACAAGTGATCAAAAGCAATCGGTGAAAAGTGTTTCTTTTGTATTGTATTTGTATTCTTGTTTGTATTTGTATATTACTGTTGTAATTTCTTGTGAGAGGTTTCTCCACCTCCGACGTGTAGTCGAGAAGGAGTTTAGTTAGTGTCGTGCACATAACTAGAGCTCGGTGAGCTCGCCCGTGGAGTAGGAACCATTTGGTTCAGAACCACGTATATCTTGTGTTGTGTGATTGTGTATTTTTGTTAGTTTCATTATTATTGTTATTCCGCTGCACTAACAACAATCGTAGACAAGCAACGCAATGAGAACGAGCGAATTCCAACATCCAACGATCGAGGGCTATTCACCCCCCTCTAGCTGGCCATTTTGATCCTCCAACAAGTGGTATCAGAGCCGAGGTCGCTCTTCAAGGACTAACCGCCGCTAGAGCACTACAAAATGGCCGGCTTCATCCATCCACCAAAATTCGATGGAGATTTTGCTTGGTGGAGGAAAAGGATGGAGGTATATCTCAAAACCAATTTTGATTATATGATTATTGTAGAAAATGGTTTTGAGATGCCTAGGGACAAAGAAAACAATCCCATGGAAAACTCAAGGTGGACCCAAGACCAAATTAAGGACTTCAAGACAAATCTCGAGGTAATAAAATTATTTAGTGATTTGTTACCTAACAAAATTTGGTCTAGTTTGGGTGACTATAGGGATGCAAAGGAATTATGGGAGAAGATAATGGAATTTCAAGAAAACTCCCAACCGGCACATGTAGAGGATAATGTCGACGAAGAAGCACCATCTATTTTTGATGATGTTGATGATTTGGTGGAGACCTCCACCTCTAGCGTTGAGGGGGAGGAAAGGATTTCAATTCCGGAGCAAGATCAAAATGAAGCTTCTACCTCCAGAAGAAGTGAAGAGGCCTCCACCAACTCCCTAGGTAACTCAAGTGTTGTTATTTTAAATAAAAATTACATAATATGCTTTGAGTGTAGGGAGAAAGGGCACTACAAGAGTAAATGCCCTAAATTGGCTAAGGAAAAGGCATCAACACCAAAAGTCAACCCAAAGTCAAAGGATGTGGTGTTCCCAAAATCAAGAGCAAAGAGCACATTGTGTGCTTTAAATGCAATCAACGGGGACATTACTGAAGCCAATGCCCTAGGGGGAGGAAGAAAGGGCAAGAAGGTGTGACTCATGTAGGGGGAGCTTCTAAAGCTAACCCTAAGGTACAGTTAAATAATGCACCTTTAATTTCTAGAATTAAAAAGCATGCTAAGAATTATTTTAGTTCTCTTGCCATTATTAATGAAAAGCATGCTAGGAGAAACAATAAGGTTTATTGCTTAGGTGCTAAGCATGTTAGTTTCTCTAAGGACAAACCTAGGACTCATAATTCTAGACCTATTTTACCTAAAGAGTCCATTAGGAGAGTTGAAAACCATCTAGGCATTAACCCTAAGAAGGGTAGACACATGCCTAAGAAGAAGAACATTTCCCCTAAACCTAATGAAAATTCAAAATTGAGGAAATTAGAGGTGGAGAACCAAGCCTTGAGGTCAAGGCTAGAAAAATTGGAGAAGACCCTAGCAATAATATCAAACTCGGTTAAGGGGTCTAATGCACAAAAGTCAAGACCTAGGAAACAAGAAACATCTAAGGGCAAGAAGGGTTTGGGTCACAAACCTATGTCCTACCATAATGTTCCATTTAATTATGGAACATCATCTAGGTCTAGACAAACCAAGGCTAATAGGGAAGTCATCCCTAAGTCTAGCCATGGTATGTGTTTAGTGGCTAAAACCTCAAAGAAATCAAATGTAGCCACTAAGAAGGTCAATGGAGGAGTCACCTCTAGAGTTGACCCAAGTAAGACCCAAAAGACTATGACTTCAAAGCCAAAAAGTGTCATTAGGAAGGTATCTAGGGAAGTTATCCCTAGGGAATACCTTGTTAACCCAAGGAGCTCCAATAGGTATTGGGTTCCTAGAAGCGTGATCGATTCACGCTAAATGGGTTAGGGTGTGTCAACCCTATGTGGATGGGTAGTTAACCTAGCCATTGTGAGTTGACACATTAGGATGTGCCAATATGCTTTGGAAGTTGAAAAATGATTAAATTGGCACAATTAGGTCATAGAGGTCATTGGAGTGTCATTTTGGGTTTATGACACACTAGGGAAATAATGACTTTAAGGCAAAATGGACTTAACCCTAGAAATGGCAATTTGGATTCAACACTTAGGTATTTTATACCTTAGTATATTTTACTTGTCATGCTTTATTTGCCTTGCCATGTCATGACATCATTCTCATTTGTATCTCTAAATATGTCATGATAATGTTTAGATTTATTTTTATATGTCATGTATGCTTAAATGTCATTTACATGTCATGACATCATGATTTTGGCATATGCTTTTATCTATATCATATTTATGCCATAATCATATCATGCATTAAATAAAATAAAATTAAGGACTATGACACAATTTGAAGGGAATCAAATTATGTTGCCTTAGAAATATGCATGAGAACATAAAGAATAAAAAACCCACATCTCACTAAGATTTTTGACTTGTATGTGTTTTACACATCTAGAGATAAGTGAGATGTTTAAGGAAAAGAAATTAAAGGTTTTGAAAATTTTTTGAAAACATTTTGAAAAACCTTGGTGAAGCCTATCTTTTGATAGCTATCACCATTGAATGGGATGATACAAAGAGGGCTCTTTATTGAAACTTTTCTTAAATTTTAGACTTTGTATCAATCTCCTAATTTAATGGGTAAAATAATTTTCCAATATTTTTCACCCATAGTGTTTATGATAAGTAATATACATACCAAATTTCAAGAATTTTAAACTTATGTATATTTACTTATGTATTTCGGAAATCCATTTCTGAAATGTTGAAACTAAAATGCAAGATCGAGTCGCCATGGATGGCAATGATCGATTGATAAATTAGCGACCTGATTTCGATTTGAATGACCGCCCAAGCTGATTTCGGGTGAATCTTGTTGGTTAGGCCCATGTTCAGCTAAGTTAAGGTCCCCTAACCACTCCTAACCCTAGGATATGCTTGGGAGAGCATTAGAGAGGGTGGAAATCCATTGGACATGGATTAGGAGAAGGGTTTTAGGGAGAGTATCAACTTTAAGGTGGAAGAGAGTTCATTGTTGAACTTTGCTTTAATTTTGATTTGGTTAATGTTCCTATTGGCTTAGGGACTCTCCAAGGACATTGTTGGTGCAATGATCAAGGGGGAGCAAGCCTCTAGGGGGAGGTATCCATCATGGGAAGATGGATGTGTATTCCTCATGGGAGGAAAATTGGGTTGCCTGTCTTTAAGTGATATGGGATCATTAGAAAGATTGTAGGCATGTGTTCCTCCAAGGGAGAGATTGTAAGATCTCGTTGGGATATGAGACATTCATACCCTTGGGGAGGACCTTTTTGATGTAATGTCAAAAAGGGGGAGAAGTTACCAAGTTACCAATTAGGGTTCGTTGGAATTCTCATTGGGATATGAGAATTGCCAATATGGGAGAATTGGTAGACTTGAGATGGTAGTTTTGTCAATCATCAAAAAGAGGGAGATTGTTGGTGCAATCGGCCCAGGTTGACTCGAGTTTGACTCGAGCAGTACCTTGATAGTATTTTGATGATAGACAAAACTCATGACATGGGATTGTCATGGGAAAGTCCAACATGGGGTTGGCATGGAAAATCCAAGCATGGAGCTTGGTGTGGAAGTCCAAGGGGGAAGCCTTGGCATGGGAAAGTCCAAAGCATTCATGGGTTGTGCGCTTGGTGCTTGGCATGGGAAATCCAAAGCATTGCGGCCGCGCTTGGTGCTTGGTGAGAAATGCATTGTGAAGTCGGCGCTTGGTGCATTTGGGAAGTCTTGAGAACTTGGCAAGTTCACTAGGCTCGGGTCCTTGAGTCGGTGAAGGATGGCATTGCGGGCCGCGCTTGGTGCATCCGAGGGACCAGGACGGGAGCGAATAGGAGTGAGGCCAAAGGGAAGCATACTTCTAGGCATGAGACGCTGAAGGATGGCGCGCGGTCGCGCGCTTGGCGATCCGAGGACGAGGCCGAGGGAAGAGAGCTCGTGGGGAACTCCATGAGGGATAAGGTGGACTTGGCCAAGTGGCTAAGATCGAGTGCCTGAGGCTCAAACTTGATGTTTCGAGGGTTTACCCGACGGCCGGATGCTCAAACAACTTGGTGCTCGAGGTTTTGCCCGACGTCGATTGATTGCCATAGGTGCGGTTCATCGGTCCAAGTCGAGGGTTCGGCCGTGTAAGGCTAGGGTTTTGTCCGGGCAATCGACTACCATGGGCGATCGTGATGTCGATGGCGATCAGCCGAGGAATGGCATTCGGTGATGGAAGTGTCGCAAGCATGACCGCTCCGAGCCGTATCCGGGCGATCGACTACTAGGTCACCGATCGGTGATGGGCATCATCGATCGGGTAGGTGATCCGTTGGAACTTGTCGGCGTGGATCGGCGTTACGAGACAACGCCAGCTACGAGGCGATCGGGGCCTTTGGCGCCCAATCGCTAGGCGCGAAAATAGCTCGATGCAGGTTATAAAAGGAGCTCGAGATGGAGGTTTTTGCAATGGTTTTTGTGGAGCTATTGGAGGGGAATTGTTGCTGCATTCTAGTCCTTCAAGAGCCAATCAAAGCAAGCAACAAACAAGTGATCAAAAGCAATCGGTGAAAAGTGTTTCTTTTGTATTGTATTTGTATTCTTGTTTGTATTTGTATATTACTGTTGTAATTACTTGTGAGAGGTTTCTCCACCTCCGACGTGTAGTCGAGAAGGAGTTTAGTTAGTGTCGTGCACATAACTAGAGCTCGGTGAGCTCGCCCGTGGAGTAGGAACCATTTGGTTCCGAACCACGTATATCTTGTGTTGTGTGATTGTGTATTGTTGTTAGTTTCATTATTATTGTTATTCCGCTGTGCTAACAACAATCGTAGACAAGCAACGCAATGAGAATGAGCGAATTCTGACATCCAACGATCGAGGGCTATTCACCCCCCTCTAGCCGGCCATTTCAATCCTCCAACAGCAACAAACACACAAAATGCAACAAAATTGAGTTGAATAAATCAATCCTCAAAAATTGCAGCCAAATATTAAGAATTCAGTCGATTGCATCTGACAAGCAGTAGACTAAAGTTATTGTAGCACGACACAAAGAGTTAAGCAGTCGACTGCTAGTGTTGTAACATAGCCACAGAAAGGAGAGCTGTCGATTGATGCCCGCGATTTTATAACCCGAACCCTAGCATTTCGATTTCTTCACGCGAACCCTCTCTTCTACAACTCTCGCCTTCTTCCCGTTTGAGTTCTCCAAAAATCGCAGTCGATTTTGGCCTTCAGCAAGCCCTAAATCTCCAAACCTAGGTTTTTACACTACTCATTATCTCTACAAGCTAATGGAAGCCCCTTCCTCTTCCTATTTTCACCGATTCAGGGAAAACTAGGTTTCTAGGCTCAAGAGATCACTTTCGACTATTTTTCTTCGGCGTTCTTGTGCTTCGTTTGCGGTCTACAACCTCACATCCAAGATGGCACCAAAGTAACACCCCTAAAACCCTAAATCACTAATTATTCATGTTTTATCATGATCTAACCAAATTGTTGTGCATTCATGATCATTTGCATTGCATACATTTAGACAAAAGCGTAGGATAGAGGCCGGTGATGGATCCCGGGCTTCGTCTCAGACGTATCAGTCGATCACTGTGTGTTATCTATATGAGCCATTTTTTAGGTTCTACTGTGGGGATGTCATTCAACTAATCATGCATTATCAGTTAGCGAAGCTAGTATTTTGTACACATCCCATTAACACAAATCTCATTACTGAATTTTACACATATCTCAAGAGGGTTGGAGATGGTCCGATATACTCCACTCACGTTGCAAAATGCAATTTAGAGTTCACTCCTGATATCCTACAGGAGTTTCTAGAGTGTCGACCATTTGACGACACTTTCGTCTTTTATCCTACTCTTGATGAGCCTCTTCCAGCCCCATTTGACCATGTCACTATAGAGTCTATGCATGAGTTTTTTTTCATTGACCTCGTCCTTTGGGTCAAAATTTCTTTTCGATTAATACTTTATCTTCCCCTGACAATGTTCTTTACAAAGTGATTGTTGGATGTCTTTTACCTATAGTGATCAGGGGTCAGGCCAAGATCTCCCCTCCCCATCTATTCCTGATGTACACTTTGCGTAATTTGCTTGATATCAATATTGCATTGAATATCTTGCAATGCATAGTTCACTTAACCTCTCTGATCCAAGGGAAGATTCACATGCCCTTGGGTCACATTATCACTGCATGGTTGTCATACATCGGCATCAATATCTCCGAGGGAATTTGAGGTTGATATCAGACACTTATGACTGTATCACCCTAAGGCACTTTGCATTAGCTGGCATGCAAACAGGCTATGGATAGATGGAGTGGTTAGCGATGCAGCAACAGCCACTTGAGGAGGCAAAGGAGGAGACAACACAGGATCCAGAGGGAGAGTATTTTCTCTAGGACCCAATTGTATTTCAGCAGCATACATCAGCTCGTCTTACATGCATTGAGTCTCAGTTGGAGGAGCTCCACGAGACTATAGACACTCTTTGAGGAGCTTTGTCTCAAGCATGCTGGGATAGGGTGGCATCAGATAGAGATGTACTACATGCTGCGTACGTTTATCCAGGGTCAGCAGCCTCCATCGCCTTTACCACCTCCAGTCAACGATAGTGGTGATTGGTAGTTTTGCAGCTATAGGAGGGTCTTGTGTCTTTATTGTAGGATGATGGTGTCTTGTTTCTTTTTACGTTGTAATGGTTAAATATTATATGAACACTTTTTGAAAATGAATGAAATCATTTAGTGTCACTTAAATGTTTCTATTATTTACCTTATATTGTTTGGTTGTAATAATGTGTGTTGTATTGATCATTACATGTACTGATGTGTATGCTCTTTCAGTACTCTTATGCCATGCCATCATGTATAAGCAATAACCTTTCTTTCAACAATGAAATCCATGTATATCATGACATCATACTTCTTATGGTTATTTTTGTTGGTGCAGTAGGCACCTAAGTCGAACCTGAGTTTTGATTATAGCAAACGATACAAAGTTAAGCTCATATTGTTATCTCACGAGCTAAATCGAGTGTGTAGAAAAGTGCCAACGCTGGAGCTGAACGCTAGCGACACCCGGAGAAAGTTGCGGTGGTCGGGCAACACTCGAGTGATTTCGGAGGATGCCGAAGGAATCGAGTGGAAGGCCGAAAGCAAAAGCGACACAGTAAGTATCGAGGTAAGCTCATGTGTGTGTGAGAGTAAGAGAGGTCGTATCTTCCTTACGGGGATGGTCTTAAGCATAGATCCGACCAAAGACATCCCATGGATGGACTAGGTCAAGATTGGACGGTCGGCGATCGTCGAAATAATGTTTTTGTTAAGATAATTTTGACTTGCAGCTAGCATCAGTCGACTACCATCTTGGAGGACTCGACTGTCGTCCATCAGTCGACTACCTTCGGTCAGCATTCGACTGATGCTGCCATCAGTCAACTGATGGTCAAGGATCAGCTTCGAGGAGTCAAGGCTTATCACCTCATTTCAAGGGGATTGGTGCTTAAATCTCTTTAGCTGAAGTTCCTCTCGAGAAGGGGCTCAAAGGCTATAAAAGGAGGGCCTCTCCTAGGATTTTTCTCATCAATTCTATGTTCTCAAAAGCCTCCGCAACACTACGACTCTCCGACGACGAAGTGCTACTACTCCGACGATCTATTCTTGAGTTCTCATTTTCTTATTGGTCGGTATAAGCTTAATTTAGATTGTTTCTTTAATATTATTGTCTCGGAGCTTTCTTTTTATCGTAACGAGGAGAGGGGGAGTGTCCCTCTACCTCTAGCTTTTGTGTTTTCTTGAATTCGATTAACTCCTACCTCCAACGAGGAGGAGTTCGTTAGTGTTTTGCCCTCCGTGCGTGGTCAAGGACCACTAGGGCCTTGGAGTAGTAGCTGAAGGCTATGAACCAAGTAAAAAAATCTTCTTGTCTCATTTATTTTTCATTTATCTTCCGCTGCATTTAATTGTCTACTCGAACGAAAAAGTTTTATCGCTATTCACCCCCCTCTAGTGATCCGCTCGATCCAGCAATTGGTATCAGAGCCGGGGGTGCTAAGATTTGGTGAAACCACCAATCTAGCTTTCTACGGATTTTTTTTCTTTTTATTTTCTGTTTATTTCGATTTTTTTTATTATTTCTTTTTCATTCGTGTATTTTTTCTTCTCCCGCACTACTAATCCAAGATGCGAGTCTTGGGACTTTTCCGTCGTTTGTGTTGTTAGGTTTCTTCCGCTTCATCCTCTTGTTTTTTTGTTTCAATGGCCCATCTCGAGGGTTTTAGCACCGTCCGACCTCCGTTTTACAATGGAGATGACTTCCATTATTGGAAGGGTCGGATGGAATGCTTTCTTAAAATCCAAATCGAGATGTGGATCATAATCCAAACGGGATTCACACTTCCGACAAATGAAGTGGGTGAATCCTTGGATTATGACCAATGGACCAATGCAACAAAAAGACAAGTCGAAGCCGATGCCAAGGCAACTCAAATCCTCTAATGTGGCTTGTCCAAGGAGGAGCTTAATCATGTCGGCCTCTTCATCAGCGCAAAAGATCTTTGGACAAAATTGGTGGAGCTACATGAAGGGACCGATGAAGCCAAGGTATGTAAGCGTGATCTCTTGTTCAATAAATTATATAATCTAAAAATGCAAGTACACGAGACGGCGATGCAACTTAACACTCGCGTTCAAGATATCGTCAACAACCTACATGCAATCGGACAAAGGGTCAAAAACCGCGACCTTATTAAGTATGTACTAAATTCATTTCCTAGGACTACCTTGTGGGCATCCATGGTCGATGCCTACAAGGTCTCTAAGGATCTTTCAAAACTCAGATTAGATGAGTTGTTTTCCGATTTCGAACTCCATGAATAGTCTAACTCGGAATCCGAGAAGGGTATAGCACTTTTTGCAGGTTCAACGAAGAAAACCGTGAGCAAGCCTGAAGGTAGGAAACTTCACTTTCCACTTCAACTCGGTCGCTTGTTCACGTCATGTTATTCGATTAGAGTAGTCACTTGAACAAACTTGTTGTTCAAGCGACCAACCTCTATTCTACGAATAGCCGTGGAATAGACGATGTACGGATCGCCGACTTTTGTGTTTATGTTCGGGGTCCAAGTATATTTAGCCACAAAACAGAATATATCATGCATATATAATTGAAAAATAATTACAAACATGTTACATATGAAGATAGATAAGTGTTATACCTCTCGATCTTCTATTGTATGACCTTCCTCCTTTCAGACGTCGTGTGGGCGACGATCTACCAAAAGTTGAAGCTCCTAGATCACCAATCTTCCTTCCTTGCTCGTTCCGAGCAAGAGGAAGAATAGAAACAAGACCCTTCTCCTTCCTTTAGCAAACCAACAAGCACCAAGCAAGTTGTTGCCACCGGCGAACAAGGAAAAGGGTGAGAAAGATGAATGCCGGCCAAAAGCTCCAAGGGAAGACCTTAAGCTATGTTTCCACCGACCAAAGAGAAGAGGATCTAGTGGTTTGGACACCGGCCAAGGGCTGGAAAGGGCTGTATGGGCACCGGCCACCAAGGGAGAAGAAGAAGATAAGGAAAATATTTCCTTATTTGGTGCTGCCAACTCCAAACCCTAATCCTCAAGCTTGCCGCCCACCTTAACCCTAATTCTTTCTCTCTTCTTGCCGCCCACCCCCTCATCCCCTTTTATAGAGTTAGGGATAAGCCTTGTTTTAATCTCCACCATTGGTTCTAGGGATTTAATCTCAACCGTCAGATCTAGAGATTTAATCTCAACCGTCGGTTCTAGAGATTTAATCTCTACCTTTGGATCTAGAGTTTTGTTTTCATCCATTGGATCTAGCCTTCATGAGGTTTTAATAGGCTACAATAGGGACCATGAGGAGGAGTTGGATCTTGGCCACCCAATGGATCAAGCCCACATAAAGTCCGATCCATTAATGATAATCCAATCCACTAAAGGATTATCATTGATCTACCTCACCAACCCCCATAAGTTAATATGGGCTCCATATATTATATGTACATTTTCTCCCTGTGTTTAAGATCTCGAATGTCCGTCGATTAATTAATTTACTGACCATTAATTAATCAACATCTAACTCCATCAGTAGTACCACTCAACCTTTTCATCATGCCGGACCAAGTCCACCTACAGGGTTTACATGATGAACCTTATGAGCTCCTTAAGGGGACATCATCATCCTAATATATAGGACACGATTTCCTCCTATAATCAATGACACACCATATAAATAATATCATTTCCCAACTTATCGAGCCTATCGATTTAATCTATAAATCTCGCCCATTGGTAAATCAAAGAAATGAATACTAAGTATATGTGCCCATTATTATATCGGGATTAAGAGCATGTACAATATAATATTTGAGGTCCGATTCGATTATGTAGTCAGCAATAAATCGAATCACCTCTAAGTCGGTCCTGCTCAATACACACAAAGTGTACTAGTGTGATTCTATGGTCAAGACAAACCAATACAAAATCACACTACAACCATACCAATGGTTTGTCCAAAGCAATCTCGGTTGTGAGCCTATACTTATACTTTACAAGGAGCCAATAACATGATCTCCCGTGTGACACCACACACCATGTTATCTACAATGTAATGTATTAGACAATATGCATCACCTAAATATGCAAACAATGATCATGTGATTCTTATTTCAAAATAAAGATGTTCATACAAAAGATAGACTTTTCAGTATACATCCCAACAAAGCCACCCCCGAAGGAGGAAGAAGATGAATCCGATTCGGAGGTCGACCCAAAAATGGAGGCCGAACTAGTCAACCTAGTTCGTAGGATGGTCAAGGGCCGAAAGAGAACCGTCACTCGACCCAATGAAGGTAAGTCTAAAAGTTCCAACATTAGGTGATACGAATGCAACAGGTTTGGACTCATCAAGTCCGAATGTCCGTAGCTCAAGAGCAAAGCACCGAAACACAAAAAGCCACTCAATGCTACGTGGGAAGAAGTGTCCGAGGAAGAAGATGATGATCGCGTCTTCATGGCTAAACCAGTTGAATCGGAGACAGAGTCGGAACAGGAACACAAATCTGAAATCGAAGACAAATCAGACTGTGAAGTGCTATTCAAGACAAGCCACGTATCTGCATTCGGTTCAAAAGATACACTCAAGGTAAGTCGATCCCTTATTAGTACATTTTATAGTGCAATTAAATTCTTAACTAGGAAATTAGCTAAGTCTGAGTCCAAGGTCGAGACCCTGGTTAAGGAAGTTAAACTCCTCAAACACAAGGTCTCCCTAACCTCTTCGACTAGTCGAGTTCGAGAGGAGGACTCAACTCGGGTTGAAAAGCTCGAAGTTGAGAACTCACTCTTGAAGAGTCAAGTCGAAGATCTTAGGAACACGTTGGTAAGGTTTACTTTGGGATCCAAAGGACTTGACCTCCTACTTGGATCGCAAAGGGGCGTATACAATAAGGTCGGACTAGGGTTTAGCTCAAATATGACCAACAAGTCGTATATGTCGATTGTAAGTCGACATAAAAAATGTGTCCAAGCATGGGTCCCTAAGACTGCTTTGATTTCAAACCTAGGGTCGAACCAGTACTAGGTTCCCAAGGACCAAATCCACTATGTGGAGAGACCGAACCGATTCAACGGTCCAGGGGGAGCTAGTACAAAACTTATTTGTGTTTTAACTTAGAAATTGCATGTTTAGGTTATTTATTTATTTTGATTTTTCTTTTTAGAATGGTTAGATAGGACTATAACTCGTCAATACTTGGTAACATAGTACCAGGACGCGGCGAGATGATAGTACGCTAGGAAAGCAGAGTCTTGTGTATTCGGGCTAGATAAGGCGTATCTAGTTCGGTGCACTTGACCGAGCGGAACTAGCTGAAGCTACCTCGCCGTATCCTAGACTAGTTAGACCAGGAAGTGGTCTTAGGTGAGTCAAGTCTCTATTTTCTTGAAAATGGCTTTGTCTAAGAAAGTGGTCATTTTTCCGATCAAAGAAGGTCTCTGTGCCTCGCCACGACCTGGAAGTCATGATCTTGAAAAGGTGACTTGATGAGCCTAAGGTCAAATCCAAATCTAACGCAAGGTTGACAAGTATTCAAATCATTAAATTTAAATCAAGTAAAATTGGAAGTCATATCACAAGAACATATAGGGTTAACATGCTTGATCATGTAGACATGGGTGAGATGATTTAGGTTAATAATTTTCAACCAACCTTTAATAAATCCAATATTCGATCCAACTACCTTGCGTGTAAGATCAATGGATGTTGGACAGTGGTTGCTCCCGACACATGACCGGGGATCAACTCAAGTTTTTGAAGCTTCGATTCAAACGACAAAGATCGGTAGCCTTCGGAAACAACGGTAAGCTCAAAATCATTGGATCATGTGATATTGAGCTCAACTCTAACTTTATTATTCAAAATGTCTTATTGGTAGAAAATTTTCAATATAATTTACTTAGCATAAGCTAATTGTGTGATAATAACTATAAGGTCATATTTCTAGAAAATGAATGCATAATTAATACAAATGAAACTTCTAAAATAATTCTTAGGGGAACCAGAAATAAAAATATTTATACTATTAATTTAACTAACTCCTCAACCAAGTATCTTATGACACGGCAAGAGGAATCTTGGTTGTGGCACCGACAACTCGGTCACTCGCACCCAAGACTCGTCCACAAGATGAGTCATAGTGACTTAGTCAGAGGTTTGCCTAACCTCAACAACTTGTATAAAAAAAAATGTAATGCTTGTCAACAAGGTAAACAATCTAGGACAAAACATCAACTAACTAATCAAGAACGAACCAAAAGTGTTTTTGAGCTCCTACACATGGATCTATTTGATTCACACAGAGCTAAGTCACTTAATGGGAGTCAATTCTGCTTAGTCATAATTGACGACTATTCTAGATTTACTTGGGTTAGGTTCATCAAACACAAAAGTGATACCCTAGATCAACTAATCAACCTATTTAAACTAATAGAAAATTAACAAAATCTTAAAATCAAAAGACTTAGGAGTGATCATGGTGGTGAATTCGAGAACCACAGGTTTACAGAATTCTGTAACCTAAATGGATACCACCATGAGTTCTCCTGCCCTAGAACTCCACAACAAAATGGCCTAGTAGAACATAAAAATAGAACCCTACAAGAAGCTGCTAGGACAATGTTAAACGAGTATAACCTACCCGATAGGTTTTGGGCGGAAGCCGTTAGTACGACATGCTATGTCCAAAACAGGATCCTTATGGTAAAGAGGCACCTTAAGACCTCGTACGAGATTTATCACGATAAAATACCTAACATCAAGTACTTTAGGGTATTTGGGTGTAAGGTACATATCCTAAACACTAAGGATTACCTAGGAAAATTTACATCCAAAAACTCGACCGGAATCTTTCTAGGATACTCGACTACGAGTAGAGCTTATAGAGTATATAACCATGACACCCTTAGAGTCGAGGAGACTATCAATGTAGTGTTTGATGAAGAACATGAACCTATAAAACCCCCGACAACCCCAATTACTGAGTCGATTCATACCGGACTCAACTCCGATCCGGAGATTAAGTCTAGTATTAATCCTAAACTAAGTCAACCAAGTCATTCTATCGACCAAGTGGTAGATGACTCTAACCAAACTAGGACTCAAACGAGTCATCCTATCGACACAGTGATAGATGACTCTAACCCAAATCAAACTAGGACTCAAACGAATCATCCTATTGACCAAGTGATAGGTGATCCAAGTCTAGGAGTTTGAACTAGAGTCTCATACTGAAACCTTAGTCAAATCTCCTTGATTTCCAAAATTGAACCCAAAACTATTGACCAAGCTCTTCTTGATTCCGATTGGATTATTGCAATGCAAGAAGAGCTGGCTCAATTCACTAGGAACGAAGTATGGGAATTAGTACCACCACCTAAAGATAAAATAATCGTTGGAACAAGATGGGTGTTTAGAAATAAACTTGATGATAAAGGTAAAGTAGTTAGAAATAAAGCTAGATTAGTCGCTAAAGGGTTTAGTCAAGTCGAAGTTTTAGATTACGACGAGACCTATGCCCCAGTAGCTAGATTAGAGTCCATTCGAATGTTATTAGAATATGCTGCACATCGAGGATTTAAGTTGTTTTGGATGTGAAGTCAGCATTTTTGAATGGATATATTAAAGAGGAGGTTTATGTTAGTCAACCCCCCAGTTTCAAAAGCCTAGATAAACCCGACCATGTTCTTAGGTTAAAGAAAGCTCTCTATGAACTTAAACAAGCTCCTCAAGCTTGGTACGAGAGGCTTTCGATTTATCTTAAGTCCAAAGGATTTAACTAAGGTGTAGTTGACCCAACCCTTTTCATAAAAATCGTAGGTAAAGACATATTCATAGCCCAAATTTACGTAGATGATTTCATCTTCGGAACCACCAACTCTATCCTACTAAATGAATTCATTTCACTTATGGAAAGGGAATTTGAAATGAATTTAGTAGGTGAGTTGAGTTTCTTCTTAGGTTTACAAATTAAATAAACTAAAGATGAAATATACCTACATCAACGCAAATATATTAGGGAATTAATTAAATGCTTTGGAATGCAAGACACTAAAATTATTAATACCCCAATGGCAACGAATGTAAATATAGAAGAAGATGTAATCAGAAATTCAATTGATTTAAAATACTATAGGAGCGTAATAGGGAGTCTCCTTTACTTAACTACGAGCCGATCAGATATCTTATTTGCAGTAAGTATGTGCGCAAGGTTCCAAATCTGTGCCAAGGAGTCTCACCTAACTCTAATCAAGCGTATCCTTAGATATCTAAAGGGTACACTTAATGTCGGTATTTGGTACCCTAGATCTACCGAGTTCGAACTAACCGGCTACTCCGACTCGGACTATGCCGGTAGTAAGCTCGATATAAAGAGTACAAGTAGTTATTGTCAACTTCTCGGCTCGAGTCTAGTGAGTTGGTGCAGTAGAAAGCAACACTGTGTTGCCTTATCTACCACCGAAGTCGAATACATCGCGATGGGTGAGTGTGTCACTCAACTTCTTTGGATGAAGCACACTCTCCGAGACTTTAAGTTAGACTTTACGAACACTAAACTCCATGTAGATAACTTTAGCTCAATTAACCTAACTAAGAATCCGATATGTTATTCTAGGACCAAACATATAGAGGTCAAACACCACTTCATTTGAGAACATGTGGCCAACGGAGCCATACAACTCGAATACGTCGAATCAATGTCCAACTTGGCAGACCTATTTATTAAACCCCTACCCGAAGCCAAATTTAGTCTATTAAGACAAAAATTAGGCATGTGCATAGTAGAATAGGAACTTACAAATTATATTTTCTTATTACTATTTCTTACTTTTCATTTTCATGGAACTAGCATAGGACATACCTTAGATACATGCACCTATAGATTTAAGGAGCCAATATATCTCACAACACATAGGACTAATGTGTTTGTGTACTTAGCCACGTAGATGGGCGTGAGATGTTAGGACCTTACTCCTGGTTCCAGATGTAGAGCTAGTGCATCGCCAAGAACCACGGAGTATAATCATAAATATTAACCGACTCTGACCAGGACTTGTTGATCTTTCATATCAATCAAGTCAAATAAGAGTCAAACATTTTATAGATGAGCTTATTTTCAGTATATTATTTTCAAAATAATATGGAACATGCTTGGACTTTAAATTTAATACCTATATTTTTTCAAATACCCCCACTCTTTTCGATATATGGCAAAAGGGGGAGAAAAAGGTCAAAGTTAAGGGATCAAAATTTTTGATAACTTAACTCACTTTAACTTAACTCACTTCATACTTATTCACATGGCCAAAAGTTAAGTAAATGTTTACTTAACTTTAAGTTTTGAAAATTTACTTAACTTTAATTTGTGCATCTTAACTTGTTTGAGTTAACAAAAAGGAAATAAAGGCCAAGTTAAGAGAATTCGTAATTTAAACTTATTTTTAATACTATGGCCAAACGTTAATGCTTTACTTAAGAAAGGGGGAGAAAGGGCCAAGTTAAGAAGTCCTCTTAACTTAAATGTTTTACTAAGGCCAACTTTAAGTAATGTTAATTACTTAAACTCTTCCTAAATAGCAACCATCAAGGGGGAGGATTAAGGTCTTCTTTCAAGACTCACCTTCGGTCAAGGGGGAGGTTTCCTCAAGGGGGAGTACTTGAAGAAAATCCTTACTACTCCTACTTAATCTTTATTATTCTTGTTTCTCATGCATATTATAATTCTTTATTCATATTATCTTCTTAACTTTGTATGTGAGTTTGCTATAGATCAAAAAGGGGGAGATTGTTGGTGCAGTAGGCACCTAAGTCTAACCTGAGTTTTGATTATAGCAAACGATACAAAGTTAAGCTCAAATTGTTATCTCACGAGCTAAATCGAGTGTGCAAAAAAGTGCCAACACTAGAGCTGAAGGCTAGTGACACCTAGAGGAAGTCACGGAGGTAGGGCGACACTCGAGTGATTTTGGAGGAAGCCGAAGTAATCGAGTGGAAGGTCGGAAGCGAAAGCGACACAGTAAGTATCGAGGTAAGCTCGTGTGTGTGTGAGAGTAAGAGAGGGCATATCTTCCTTACGGGGATGGTCTTAAGTGTAGATCCGACCAAAGACATCCCATGGATGGTCTAGGTCAAGATTGGACGGTCGGTGGTCGTCGAAATAATGTTTTTGTTAAGCTAATTTTGACTTGCAACTAGCATCAGTCGACTGCCAACTTGGAGAACTCGACTGTCGTCCATCAGTCGACTACCTACGGTCAACATTCGACTGATGTTGCCATCAGTCGAATGATGATGGCCATCAGTTGACTGATGGTCAAGGATCAACTTCGAGGGGTCAAGGCTTATCACCTCATTTCAAAGGGATTGGTGCTCAAATCTCATTGGCTAAAGTTCCTCTTGAGAAAGGGCTCAAAGGCTATAAAAGGAGGGCCTCTCCTAGGGTTTTCTCATCAATTTTAAGTTCTTAAAAGCCTCCACAACTACTCCAACGATCTATTCTTGAGTTCTCATTTTCTTATTCATTGGTATAAGCTTAATTTAGATTATTTCTTTAATATTATTGTCTCGGAGCTTTCTTTTTATCGTAACGTGGAGAGGGGGAGTGTCCCTCTACCTCTAGCTTTTGTGTTTTCTTGAATTCGATTAACTCCTACCTCCAACGAGGAGAAGTTCATTAGTGTTTTGCCTTCCGTGCGTGGTCAAGGACCACTAGGGTCTTGGAGTAGTAGCTAAAGGCTACGAACCAAGTAAAAAATCTTCTTGTCTCATTTATTTTTCATTTATCTTCCGTTGCGTTTAATTGTCTACTCGAATGAAAAAGTTTTATCGCTATCCACCCCCCCCCCCTCTAGCGATCCGCTCAATCCAACAATTTTAATATGCCATGATCATATTTTTGTTAATGTCTTGTTTGTACTTAGGTTTGTATTTTTATGCCAAGACACATCATTGACATATTCTTTAATTTATGCAATCACTACTATGCCATGATCATTCATGCATTTAAGTTAATTCACATTGATTTAAGGACAATGACATGATTTGAAATCCCATAATAAGAGAATCAAATAGAGTTGCCTAGATAAAATGCATAAGCCCTTAGAATTAAGGAAGAACATAAACTCACATATCACAAGGACCATAATTTGACATGTGTGTGTATTGATACACCCTAGACACGTGTGAGATATTAGAAAAATGAGTTAAGTTCAAGGTGAATAAATATTTCATCTAGATGAACTCAAACTCATCTCAATCATAGGTATAAATCAAGAGGAAAGCTAGTATACAAGTAATGTATACTTAGCCCATAAACCATGATAGAAAATAAGGTTTTGAAATCATTTTAAAATCATTTTAAAAAATCTTGGTGAAGTCCATCTTTTGATAGCAATCACCATTAAAGAGGTTGATACAAAGTAGGGCAAAACTATTGAAAGTTTCAATGGTTTTGAACTTTGTATCAATCTCTCAATTTAATGAGTATTATATTTTAAAACTATTTTCACCCATCATATTCCATGTATGTAATATACTTAAGAATTTTCAAGATTTTTCAAAGTACGTATATTTACTTGTGCATTTTTAAAAATCATTTGAAGTCTAATGCTTATAATAATGTCTATCGTTAGCTTTGACTGTTAGTTGTGACCAAGTTGATTGTTGGGCTGATTTTGGGTAAACAAGGTTTGTTTAGCCCATTTTCAGCCATCCCTAGGTACCCTGATGTCTCCTAACCCTAGGATATACTTTGAAAAATATTAGAAGGGTGAAATATCATTGAAAATGATTAGGGGAGGTGTTTAGGGTGAAAATTAAATTTTAAGGGAGGTGAAGTTCAATGTTGAATATTTATCCTTGATTTTGATTGTTTAGAGTTCCTATTAGCTTAGGGTCTCTCCAAGGGCATTGTTGGTGCAATGGTTAAGGGGAGCAAGCCTTTAGGGGGAGGTTATCCATTAAAGGATGATGGATGGATTTTTCCTCATAGGGGAAAAGTTAGAGAATAGTGAGGATTGCCTCTCATTTAGTGATATGTGATTTATTACTAGGAAAAGTGAAGGCATCCAAGATGATTTTGGATCAAGAGGGAGAATGTAAGATTCCATTGGTATATGAGACATTGATACCCTTGGTAATCTTTTTGATGTATGCTATAGGGGAAGAAGTGGGGTTTAAGTTAGGTAAACCTTCACTATGCCTTGACATTCGAAGAGTTAAGGTTAGGCTTATTGGTTGGCCTAACTTAAAGGTGTTGTCAAACATCAAAAAGGGGGAGATTGTTGGTGTAATCGACTCAGGTCACGATTGACCAGACTTGAGTTTGACTCGATTTGATGTTTGACAAAATGATTGACAATGTGATTGTCATAGGAAGTCCAAGAATGGTCTTGGCAATGGTAAAGTCCAAGTCATGGGTACTTGGAAATTGAGAAGTCTAAGCATGGGTGGCAAAGGAAAAGTCCAAGCATGGGTCTTGGCAATGGTAAAGTCCAACTCATGGGTACTTGGCAAGGAAAGTCCAAAGGTATAGTCTTGGTGGCATAAGTCCAAGCCTGTAGTCTTGGCAACGTAAAATCCAAGTGAACTTTGGCGGTGAAAGTCCAAGTATGGATACTTGGCAATTGGGAAGTCCAAGGGTATAATATTGGCAGCGTAAAGTCCAAGATGTAGTCTTGGCGACATAAGTCCAATGTTTGGCGGCGTAAAGTCCAAGTGTTTGTCTTGGAGGAATAAGTCCAAATGTACCTTGGCAAAGTAAACCCGGTTAGCATAACAATAGCCGATGGAAGCACCTGAAGGCTAACATATGGATGAACAAGTCATAGATGACTTGAAGGGATCCGATAAGTGTGAGGCTGATGGAGGTGGATAGAAGGCTTAGGTCTAGGCTAAGGGTGATCTATCAAGTATGAGGGGATCATACTTGAGTTAAACCTCATGTTTGAGGTTTATCAGTCGACTAGGATTATTGACCAGTCGACTGGCCGAGTGTTTGATACTTGGCAACCTAGTTAACTTGAATCAGTCGACTAGGATTATAACCAGTCGACTGGTCAAGTAGTCAACTAAGCTTCGATTGCTCGAATGATGCACTGGCAGTCGACTGCCACTGTGGCCAGTCAACTATCCTTGATTAATTGGCTACTAGGGTTTGACAGTCGGCTGATTTAAGTAGACATGAGCACAGAAGCTTTGGTAGTCGACTGATCAGTTTACTACCAGGCAACAGTCGACCGCTGGTAAGGGTAGTCTACAACTAGGGCATCCGTTGGGCAAGTTCCAGCATGGCACTACAAGAATAATGGTCTATTATGACATTTTCTTAACGACACTTAATATATTGTGTAGTTATAAAAGGTTTATCACGATATTTATTAAATAAGATAATGATTTTAAAAATCACGTCCAATTAAAATATTTATAATGACATTTTACTAAATGTCATTATATATAATACAAATATTAATCTATATTATGTCTAGGTTTAATTTTCTATTGTCGTAACTTTTATCCCAAATCCTCGACGCTGCAGTGTGCCACAAGCCGTCGGCGCTGTATAGGCCACACAGAGTTTTTTCTCGACGGCGACACCACCACCGTCTACACTGCAGTCGACATCCTTCTTCTCAACGTCGGTGCCCTGTCGTGCTCTTCGCTCCTCTGCATTTTGCCTGTGCGTTGGTTTGTCACGACGTTTCAATGACTGTGATTGCTGGCGTCGGTGTCCATCACACTTGACTGGATCGACAGACAACCTCTAACGACAACCTCAAACGACGACCACAATGTGTGTTTAGCTGAACTCCTGCTAAAACCTGTTGATTTTGAGTCTATCTATTCCGGTTTTCGATCTACACGTTTTAGTTAGGGTTCTGCCTATCCCATGTGGTTCTATTTTTGGAAGTGGATAAAACTTGTAAGGGCGTAAGTTTTTTGTTTTTCTTTTGAGTTATTTTGGTGCTTGGCTTTGATAATGCTGTAAGCTTTCTGTTATCCTTGGTATTATGGCATGTTATCTTGCCTTGGAAGTCTATTTTGTTTGTATATTGAGGTTTGTTTTGGGGTTTTATCCTCTCCATTTTGAATAATATTTATGATTTTAATTTAGTGAAGAAAACTCTTCCATTTATGCGCTGGTGTTGAAAGGTAACGATCGGGGCTTATTATGCTTGCTCTTGGTGTAGTGTTGACCGTGTAGTTTCGAATTGTCTACCTTGCTCATTCTTTTGAACTTTCATTTTTTTTTTACTTTCCTGCTTTTCGAAATCCCTTATTTTTGTTCGGAAATGGTACCTTCTTTAATATATTAACTTTTTTTGTCTCTTGCATTCCACCTTTTTCCTTCAAATTTTATCTTTGGCAATTTTCTTTTCTACTTTCCATGCATTGATACCATGGCATTGGTTTGTAACAGAAAATGGACATGGGTCCTTGTCCAAAGATTCACTCCTTGCAGCTGAGAAAAGAGTATCCTTTATGTTTGCAGAATAATGATGTATTTACATTGGTTTAATCACCACATTCTGGAAATTTTGATGTGGATTTCTAGCAAATGGGTAAATAATTCAGTGTCCTAAATAAGTAGATTATTGTAAAAATTGTTACTGTAGATACAATCATGGTGTAGGTTGTGTTACTTAAGTGTCAGCTTGATTCTTATACGGTATCATTCATTTCTACCTCTTAGTCATCTTTGATTGGTTTGTTTGCGTTAGTTTGTCACAGCACATATAGTCTCATTGTTTTTTTTTCTTGCATTTGCTTGAGTTAGTGCCTCCCATGATGTAAATTAGTGTCATTCAAATATGTGTAAATCATTTTCAGTCAGACTTTGTTGGAAGCTTTCACTTCTGTCTTGCAAATGGTGTTTCATTAATCTCTTTCCCCTTGTGAGTTGTGTTGCATGATGAAATGAGGGAAAAGAAACTTGGGTCTATGTGAATGTATCTAATCTTTGTGTGTGGTTATTAGCTTCCCCTCTGCATTTGGTTCATATCTGATAGAGAAAAATTACACACATGTATTAAATATTTTAGAACTCTCACTTTAGGTTTCACACTCCTATTTCGATACTTGTTTATGTGAAGACACATATAGATGCTGCAAAAATCTTTATTTGTATAGGGTGACCGTACTGATAAATGCGATGTCACTGCTTTTAATACTTGGAAAGATATAATTATTCCTGGAAATGTTGATGATGGAATGACTAAGTTGCAAGGCCCTGTGGTTCAGCCTTTTCCATTATGAAAAAGAAATTATTTGGCAAACTTTCTAGGACGTGCTCAGGGGAAGGTTGGTCGTCTTCAATTGGTGGAACTTGCCAAGCAATATCCTGATAAGGTGAGTTTCTATTATCAGGTAGTTGTTTTTATTTATGAAATATATGTAATTTGTTTCCCCTGAAATGATGCCTGATTGTTGGAATACTCATTTAGCATTCAACATACTGTTAATCCAAACTTGCTTACGAATGACAAATGTGCCAATGAGTTCTTTTATGATTACTGTACTACATATTTGGCTATGTACTAAATCTGCATTGTCAGTGAGGTTTCCATTGAATCTCATGCTAATTCACGACAAAAGTGATATCTTGTAACTTGTAAATGCTGCCAAAAGAAAGGTCGGAAGAATACAATAATTTTCTCTTGAGAAGATGCTATAGGCAATACACCAGAATTGGCTTCACAAATTGCATGACAAATTCTGAGAAACTTGTCATATGTCCCACCTTTGGCTAAGCTTAGGTTTAAGGAGGTAGCACATTTGTTTCTTCTCTGTAAAGAGCAGAGGATGTAAATGATAAAAAGAAAAGGCAGTTTTGCTTATTTCACTTAAAACTGAGATGCTATATGTTATACTTCATGTTCATTTTGTTTATCATCCATATTATTTCCTGGCTCTCATGCAAATTGGTTGATATATAGTTGGAATCTACAGAGTTGCATCTCACAGGGCCCAACAAGTTGGGAAGAACTGAACTCGGATAAGCACTCAACTCTTCGAATACCTAGAAAGCATACCAGGTTAGTCTCCAAGATTCCTTCATCATCAATTCCTTATGATCTTTTACAGACGTTTGAGAATACACTTGGAGGAATGATAGTTTGGTTTTATCATCTGGTATAATTTTAATCTTTCATTGAAATATTATTAATTTTTAAATTTATTGTGTGATTATAATTTTAAATAAATATGAAATGTATTTGCAGTTAACAGTAAGCGAAGATCACTATTAGGTGCATATGGAATGATACTTTGCATTTCTCTGTTTGGTATAATATCTAATCTTTACTATTATTTCTATTAACTTTGATTGTTTATTATTTTATTCCAGTACTAATACAAATATATTCATTGTATTTGTAGGTGATGGGTACCTAAATTTTTATGAATCGATATTATAGTCAAAGATAGTTTGTTTAGTTGAGTTTTTTTATAAGACTTTGTTAGTTCTAAAATTTAATATTTTGAGTATAGTGTGTAGTTAGTTTTGGATGTAAAAGACTCATCAAGACATTTATAACTTTGACTCGATGATTATGGAATGAATTTAGATTTTTTATTATCACTTTAAATTGTATTTTATAATTTTTTATATTCTGAACAGGGGTTGAATTGTGATGATATATAAATATTAGATTCATGCTTACATTAGAGATTATTTTAATGTATTTATAACAATTTTTATTGTCCTTATAAAAAATATAAGACATTTATAAATGTCAAAATAAATAATTTTAGGTGATATTTAATTTTGTCCTTATTACAATGATAATAAGACACTTGTAGATGTCCTTATTACGATGATAATAAGACATATGTAGATGTCTTTAAAATATGACTTTTCCCAACATTTTAGCGTGTCATTATATATCTATATTAAGACACTTTTAATGTTAGTATTTATATTGTATAATGACATTATAAAATATCAGGAAAGCGAATCGGGTCTAAGACGACATCACTTTATAGGGTGTTTTTTAGTGATGTCACTAAAACGTTAGTGTCACTAAAAATATACTATAAGGACATTTATGAGTGTCCTTAAAGCCTATTATTTTTGTAGTGTGGATAGAGTCATTGTGAGACAACGGATGAGAGAGTAATCGACTGGTGCCTTTTGGCAGTCGATTGCTAGGCATGAAATCAGCTCGATGTAGGTTATAAAAGCAACTTGAGATGGAGGATATTGCATCAGTTTTTGGGGTAATTTTGAAGGGGAAGTGTTGCTGCATTTCAAACCTTCAAGAGTAATCCAAAGCAAGCAATAAGCAAGCAATCAAACATTCTTTGTGTAAAGTTTTCTTTACTTATATTTTCTTATTGCTTAATATACTTGTTGTATTTCTTGTATTATTGTTATAATCACTTTGTAAGAGATTTCTCCACCTCCGGAGCATTTTCCAAAAAGGAGAGGTTTATTAGTGGTGGTGCGCATCACTAGAGCTCACTCGAGGAAAACTCGTGGAGTAGGAACCCTAGGTTCCGAACCACATTACATATTGTGTATTGCAAGTGATTGTTGTATTTTTTTTATTGCTATTTATTTCCACTGCACTAACAAGATTTGTAGACGAACACTATCGAACAAATTCCAAGCGACAAAGTGAAATCGCTTTTCACCCCCCTTTAGCGATGCCAATGTTCCTAACAGAACCTATTCCAGCATAAGGCCCAAAGTAGAAGAACTCTCAAAGGGATGTGAGACCCAGTGATAGAGGGCTTCCCAAGGATAGCAACCCACTAAGCTTTGATGATCCGAAAGGAAAACTTGGCTAGGAATATGGTAATCTGGTGTAGTTCCAAAAGATCACGTCGGATAAAATAGATATGCTACCTACATGAACAACCATTAAGAGTTAAAAGTAAGACATATGTTTATAATCATTTAGGTGAAACTGAAATCTTAGAATCATTACCATCGGTCATAACAGGGACCCAGTGACAGTTGTGTCCCTGTAAAAGTGATCTCCCAGTCCTCTCATTTTCCTTTCGGCCCTTTTTGCTTATCAACCACCTGATTCAGTCTAAACAATCTATATTCACTTAGTAAACCAGTACTAGATTACTAGTCCATGTGGGATCGATATTTTATTACTTGACGACAACCGTGCACTTGCGAGCATTGAGTGTGAGCGCATGCTTCAAGTCATTGGCAATCTCGATCGGAGATTTGAGGTTGAATTTACATGCATCAAGTTTTTGGTATCGTTGCCAGAGACTGGTTTAAATTGATATTGGTTGAAAAGTGAATTGATTGAATTATACCACCTTATCTTTAGTTTTTCACTTATTATTGTAATTTCCTTTTCAACTTTTATTGTTTCTGTTTATAACCATTTCAGGAGACCAATGGAGCACACAAATATATAATTGCTTTAACTGCCATATTTTCCTCCTCGACCTACTCAATTGCTTCACCTGCAGAAGTATGCTTCAATGTATGTGTGTGTGTGTGGGGGGGGAGGGGGGGGGGGGGGTGGGGGAGAAATTTCATTTTGATATAACTGCTCGTATGCTCATTTAATTTTCTTACCTGCGTAGTTTAGTTGTTTCTTTATTAATTTTTAGATTTAGTTTTCGTTATTTTTCCAACATGTATTAGGTTTATGAATTTACTTATTTTTAAGCATCGTTATTCTTATTATGAGTTCATGCATCTACTTGTCCTTTAAGTAGGCTTCAATGTGTACTATTTTGATGGTATCATGTTGATATGCTTTATTATTTTTAGTAATTCAAATTCTTCTATCTTGTGGTGTAAAATTTTATAAAAGTTAAATGAGCATTTACCAAGTTTTACTAGCTAGTTTTTATTTTTCACTTACATTTAAACTGAATTCAAAAAAGTTGATCTAGTATATAATTAGTCATGATTCATCTTGTTGGACTAGTACTTTGGAATCCATAAGTAACTTTCAATTATCATTTTAGTTGTTGGAGATGCTCGGATTGTGTAAGTTCATTGGAAAAACCAAAATCCCTATGAGCATGAGGGGAACAAAAGTTCTTTGAAAAGAAAAAAAAAAAGAGAGAGAGCAAACAGAAAAATTGTGAGGTTAAAAAAAAAAGAGCGAGAGAAATTTTTTTTTAGGGATAGAAAATAGTTGTCATGGGTGGAAATGGTTTGGTGTCCCTTTGAGACCGAGTTAGGTTACTAAGGAAACAAACACCTACCAATTTCTCTTAATATCGAGCACGCCTTTGAGACTTTGTCTTAGTTTGGGAGGAAGATCCTCACTTAGGGAAGGTAAGTGCCCAGAGCTAGAAACCTTAGGAACACAATAAGATGATGACTTGACTTAACATGGAATTTAAAAACTCTAGGATAAAATTTTACACTTGTACGAAAAACTTTCTTTGTAGACTTGGTAAACTTATTTATTTGATCTAATAGTAGTACCACTTGATAAGATTAGATGAACATACTACATAATGAAGCTATTCATTTATATGCATTGAGTTGAACACGGAAGTTTACTTGAGGACAAGAAAAGTTTAAGTTTGGGGGATTTTGATGTGCGCATTTTATATAGTGTTTTAGCTATCATTTTAGCGCACATCATACCTCATTTTTAGGGTATTCATTGTATATTATCTTTGTTTACTCCACTTTTATATTATCTTTGTTTGGAGATCTACTTTTGTTAATTTTATGTGTAGGACGATATTTTTGGAGCAAAAATGAAGTATTTTATGGAGCACGGACTTTAAGGAACACGCTCTGGCAATGTTCCAAGACACGGGCATGTTCCTAAAGAGAAATGGATCAAAACAGAGGCTCCAGAGTAACACACGATCATGTATTTTTTCCAGCCTGATTTTCAGCCTAGAATTCAGTAATTTCCAACCATGCACATGGCCGGTCATGTGAAATTCACATGGTCGTGTGGCGGCACTACAAATTCGAGGAAATAAGGTTTTTCAAGCATTTATGGAAAGTAGAAGCCTCCTCTATATATAGGAAACTCGTCCAAGTGATAAGAGGGAGGATCATGAGGGGAGCCACCCTAGGGCTCCAAACCCCTAAAAGGGGGTCGTCCATGTTGGATCGATTTGAGCGCTAGAGGGGGGGGGGGTGAATAGCGCTAAGAAAAAACTTTTCGTAATCGTTCGAATTGGCACGAGTAAACGCAGCGGAAAGATAGCAATAAATAAATAAAAACACGAGGGGTTTTTACTTGGTTCGTAGCCTACGGCTACTACTCCAAGGCCCTAATGGTCCTTGACCACGCACGGAGGGCAAATATTAAACGAACTCCTTCTCGATAGAGATAGGAGTTAAGCGAATACAAAAACTCAATAAAGATTCAAGGTAGAGGGACACTCCCCCTCTCCTTGATATGATTTAAAGCTTGAAAATAAAGACAACTTATACAAAATTAAAGATTATACCGACGACTTCAAGGATTGGAGGTTGAAGCTTTAGTCGTCATCTCGGCAGCGCTTCGTCGTAGGGATGTCGGAGAGTCGGAGCGTATCGGAAGCACTTGGAAGCTTTTGAATTGATGAAAAACCCTAGGTTTGGCCCTCCTTTATAGCCTTTAAGCCCCTCAACGAATGGGTCTTCAACCAATCACAAATGGGCACAAAACTCCTTGAAAAATGGTGATGGTTGAATCGGCTTGCTGAATCACGGCGGTTGAATGGCCGGTTGAACTGGCCATTGAGCGGCCCACGATTTTTGACTAAAAAGGAGTTTAGCTCAAAATACAAGTGAATTCGACGGCCACTTGCCGTCCGATCTCAACATAGACCTTCCATGGGAAGTCTTGGGTTGATCGACGCTAAGGACGCGTCCGTACAAGGACACGACCTCACTTACGCTTGCACACACGAGCTTACCTCGATACTTACTTGTCGCTTTTTCGGCCTTCCACTCGATTCCTTACTCCCTCCGAAGTAACTCGAGTGTCGCCCGACCACCGCGGCTTCCTCCGGGTGTCGCTAGCCTTCAGCTCCAGCATTGAGACTTTTCTGCACACTTGATTAAGCTCGTGAGATAACAATATAAGCTTAACTTTGTATCGTTTGCTATAATCAAAACATAGGTTCGACTTAGGTGCCCACTGCACCAACAATCTCCCCCTTTTTGATTTATGGCAAACCCACATACAAAGTTAAGCAAGCATGAAGAATAATAATGTGCATGAGAGAAAAAAAATGAAGATTAAGTTAGAGTAGTAAGGATTTTCTTCAAGTACTCCCCCTTGAGGAAACCTCCCCCTTGACCGAGGGTGAGTCTTTGAAGAAAGACCTTAATCCTCCCCCTTGAGGGTTGCTTTAAGTAATTAACATTACTTAAAATTAGATTTAGTAAAACATTTTAAAATTAGCTTTAGTAAAACGTTTTAGTTAAGCCCTTTCTCCCCCTTAAGTAAAACACTAACGACATAAATAAGTTAAGAATTCTCTTAACTTGGCCTTTTGTCAAAAGTTAAATAAGTTCTCAAAACCTAAAGTTAACTTTTGGTTTAAACATGAAGTAAGAGTTAAGTTATGAAAAAATTTGACCCCTTAACTTTGGCCTTTTCTCCCCTTTGTATATCGAAAAAGAGTAAGGGTGTGTGGAAATCAAAATAATTGCTAAATTTAAAGTCCAAGCATGTTCCACATTTTTTTATTAAAATAGTATATTGAAAATAAGCTCATCTATGAAATGTTCGACTCATATTTGGCTTGATTGATATGAAGGATCAACCAGTCCTGGTCGGAGTCGGTTAGTATGTATGATTATACTCCATGGTTCATAGCGATGCACTAGCTCTACATCTGGAACCAGGAGTAAGGTCCTAACATCTCACGCCCATCTACGTGGCTAAGTACACAAACACATTAGTCCTATGTGTTGTGAGATGTATTGGCTCCTTAAATCTATAGGTGCATGATATCTAAGGTATGACCTATGCTAGTTTCATGAAAAAGTAAGAAATAGTAGTAATATAATTTGCAAAACCTATTCTATTACGCACATGCCTAATTTTCGTCTCAAGAGACTAAATTCGGGTAGTGGTTTAGTAAATATGTCTGCTAGGTTAGACTTCGAGTCAACATATTCGAGTTGTATGGAGCCGTTGGCTACATGTTCTCGAATGAAATGGTGTTTTACCTCTATATGCTTTGTTCTTGAATGGCATATAGGGTTCTTAGTTAGATTTATCGAACTTATGTTGTCTACAAAAATTTTAGTTTTGGTGAAGTCCAACCTAAAGTCTCTGAGAGTGTGCTTCATCCAAAGAAGCTGAGTTACACACTCACCCATCGCAACGTATTCGGCTTCGGTGGTAGATAAGGCAACACAATGTTGCTTCCTATTGCACCAACTCACTAGACTCGAGCCGAGTAGTTGACAACAACCACTCGTGCTCTTTCTATCGAGTTTACTACCGGCATAATCCGAATCGGAGTAGCCGATTAGTTCGAACTCCGTAGATCTAGGGTACCAAATACCAACGTTAAGTGTACCCTTAAGATATCTAAGGATACGCTTAACTAGGGTTAGGTGAGACTCCTTAGCACAGTTTGAAACTGGCGCACATACTTACTATGCGAATAGGATGTCGTCGACACAGTTAAGTATAGGAGACTTCCTATCGCGCTCCTATAGTACTTTAAGTCAATGGACTTACTTTCTAGGTCTTCTCCTATGTTAACATTAATCGCCATTGGGGTGTTTATTATCTTAGCGTCTTGCATTCCAAATCTTTTAATTAACTCCTTAGTGTATTTTTGTTGATATAGGTATATACCATCCTTAGTTTGTTTAATTTGTAGACCTAAAAGAAACTTAACTGCTACTACTAAGTTCATTTCAAACTCACTTTCCATGAGTGAAATGAACTCGCTTAGTAAGGCCGAGTTAGAGGTTCCAAAAATTATATCGCTCACGTAAATTTGAGCTATGAATATTTCTTTACCTAAGGTTTTTAAGAGAGTAGGGTCAACTAAGCCTTGGTTAAACCCTTTTGACTTAAGATGGATTGAAAGTCTCTCGTACCAAGCTCGAGGAGCTTGTTTAAGTCCATAGAGAGCTTTCTTAAGTTTTAGAACATGGTCGGGTTTATCTAGATTTTCGAATCCGGGGGGTTGGCTAACATAAACTTCTTCTTTAATGTATCCATTTAGGAATGCCTACTTAACATCCATTTGAAATAGCTTAAATCCTCGATGTGCGGCATAAGCTAGCAACATTCGAATGGATTCGAGTCTAGCTACTGGGGCATAGGTTTCGTCGTAATCTAAGCCTTCGACTTGACTAAACCCTTTGGCGACTAACCTAGCCTTGTTTCTAACTACTTCACCTTTATCATCAAGCTTATTTCTAAACACCCACCTTGTTCCAATTATCTTTTTTTCTTTAGGTGGTGGTACTAATTCCCACACTTCATTCCTAGTAAATTGAGCTAGCTCTTCTTGCATTGCAATAATCCAATCGGGATCAAGAAGAGCTTGTTCAATTGATTTGGGTTCTCTCTTTGAAATTAAGGAAATTTGACTAAGGTTCCTATAGGATGCTCTAGTTCGAACTCCTAGATTAGGATCTCCTATCACTTGATCGATAGGGTGGTTAGTCTGAATCCTTGATTGGGTTGGGTTTTTGTCACCTAATGCTTGATCAATGGGGTGACTTGGTTGAACACTAGTTTGACTCGGATCACTTGTCACTTGGTCGACAAGAGAAGTTGGTTGATGTGGATTAGACTAGATCTCAGGGTCAGAGTTAGGTCTAGTATGAGTAGGCTCGCTAATTGGGGTTGTCGGGTGTTTTGTAGGTTCGTGTCCTTCATCAAATACTACATTGATAGTCTCCTCGACTCTAAGGGTGTCGTGGTTATATACTCTATAAGCTCGGCTTGTAGTCGAGTATCCTAGAAATATTCCTAGTGGTTTTGGATGTAAATTTCCTAGGTAATCCTTAGTGTTTAGAATATGTACCTTACACCCAAATACCCTAAAGTACTTGATGTTAGGTATTTTATCGTGATAAATCTCAGAGGTCTTAAGGTGCCTCTTTACCATAAGGATCCTATTCTCGACATAGCAAGCCGTGCTATAATACGCCCAAAACCTATCGTAGGTTATATTCGCTTAACATGGTCCTAGCGGCTTCTTGTAGAGTTCGGTTTTTCCGCTCCACTAGGCCATTTTGTTGAGGGTCCTAGGGCAAGAGAATTCATGGTGGTATCCGTTTAGGTTCACGAGTCGGTGAACCTTTGATTTTGAATTCACCACCATGATCGCTTCTAAGTCTTTTAACCTTAAGGTCTTTTTGATTCTCGATTAATTTGAATAGATTGATTAATTGATCTAGGGTATCATTTTTATGTTTGATGAACCTAACCTGTAAACTCGAGTAGTCGCCAATTATGACTAAGCAATATTGACTTTTATTGAGTGACTTGGCTCCATGTGAATCGAATAGATCCATATCACGAGGAGCTCAAGTACACTTGAGGTTCGTTCTTTGTTAGTTAACTGTGTTGTGTCCTAGGTTTTTTCCTTGTTGACAAGCATTACAGATTTTATTAACCAAGTTGTTGAGGTTAGGTAAACCTCGACTAAGCCACTCGACTCATCTTGTGGACGAGTCTTGGGTGCGAGTGACCGAGTCGTCGGTGCCACAACCATGATTCCTCTTCCTGTGTCATAAGACATTTGGCTGAGGATTTGATTAAGTTCATTGTATAAATGTTATTTGTCCTAGTTCCTTTGAGTATTGTTTTAATTGTTTCATTTGTTTTAATTACACATTCATTTTCTAAAAATACGACCTTATAGTTATTGTCACACAATTGGCTTACGCTAAGCGAGTTATATTCAAAATTCTCTACAAGTAATACATTTTTAATAACAAAATTGAGTTAAGCTCGATATCACCGATCCGATGATTTTGAGCTTGCCGTTATTCCCAAAGGCTACCGATCCTTGTCGTTTGAATCGAAGCTTTGTGAATTTGAGTTGATCCCCGGTCATGTGTCGGGAGCAACCACTGTCCAACATCTATTGATCCTACACACAAGGTGGTTGGATTGGATGTTAGATTTTTATTTTTAAATTGGTTGTAAGTTGTTAAACCTAGGTCATCTCACCCGAGTCTATATGATCAAGCATGTTATACTTATGTGTTTTTTGTGAGATAACTCCCAATTAAATTTATTAAGTGGATTTAGGTTTAAGTGATTTTATGTTGAGATGATTTTCAATTAAATTGATTAAGTGGATTTAGGTTCAAGTAATTAGGATTTAGGTTCAAGTAATTTTATATTGAGATGATTTTCAATTAAGTTGATTAAGTGGATTTAGGTTCAAGTAATTTTATGTTGAGATGATTTTCAATTAAGTTTGATTAAGTGGATTTAGGTTCAAGTTAGATTTGGATTTAACCCAAGGCTTGTCAAGTTTACCTTTTCAAGATCATGGCTTCCAGGTCGTGGCGAGGCACAGGGCCTTCTTTTATCGGATCATCGACCACTTCCTTAGACAAAGCCATGTTCAAGAAAATGATGACTTGACTCACCTAAGACTATTTCCTAGTCTAACTAGTTATTTTTGAAAAGAGGCTCCCGAGGCTCAATCTTTTCAAGGATTTTAGTTGGTTATTTGAAAAGAGGCTCCCAGGCTCAATCTTTTGAAGGATTTTTAGTTGGTTATTTGTGTATTCCAAGTGAGTTAAAAGAAAAACAACAAAAAAACTAAGCATGCAATTTCTAAGTTAAAGCACAAACATGTTTTTGTCTTGGCTCCCTAGACGCAGTTGAATCGGTTCGGTCTATCCACATAGTGGATTTGGTCCTTAGGAACCCAATGCGAGTTAGATCCTAGAGTTGAAATCAAAGTGGTCTTAGGGACCCATGCTTGGATACATTTTTATGTCTACTTACGATTGACATATACGACTTATTGGTCGTGTTTGAGCTAAACCCTAGTCCGGCCTTATTGTACACGGCCCTTTGCGATCCAAGTAGGAGGTCAAGTCCTTTGGATCCCAAAGTAAACCTTTCCAACGTATTCCTAAGATCTTCGACTTGACTTTTCAAGAGTGAGTTCTCAACTTCGAGTTTTTCAACCCGAGTTGAGTCCTTCTCTTGAACTCGACTAGTCGAAGAGGTTAGGGAGACCTCGTGTTTGAGGAGTTTAACTTCCTCAACCAGGTTCTCGACCTTGGACTCGGACTTAGCTAACTTCCTAGACAAAAACCTAACCGTATTATGTAAAGTATTAAATAAAGTACGACTCACCTTAAGGGTATCTTTTGAACCGGATGCGTATCCGTGGCTTGACTTGAAGGTTGCTTCGTAGTCCGAATCATCCTCCGGTTCTGACTCAAGTTCGGGTTCGGTCTCCGTGTCTGACTCAATTGATTTCGCCATGAAGACGTGGTCTTCGTCTTCTTCGGATGACGCTTCTTCCCATGTCGCGTTGAGGGCCTTCTTGTGCTTAAGTCCTTGGTGGTTGAGCTTGGGGCACTCGGACTTGATATGTCCAAACCTGTTACACTCATAACACCTAATATTAGAACTTTTAGGTTTACCTTGGTTGGGTCGAGTCGTGGTTCGCTTCGTCCCTTGGCTATTCTTCGAGCTAGGTTCATTAGTTCGGCAGTCAATTCCGGGTCAACTTCTTCTTCGGACTCGTCTTCCTCCTCGGTTGGTGGTGGCTTGCTTACGATTTTCTTCTTCTTTGATCCTGCAAATAAAGCTATACCCCTCTCGGGTTCCGAGTTGGATTGTTCATGTAATTCGAAATCGGAAAAGAGTTCATCTAACCTAATTTTAGAAAGATCCTTGGAGACCTTGTAGGCATCGACCATGGATGCCCACAAGGTAGTCCTCGGAAAAGAGTTTAGAACATACCTTATAAGGTCGCGGTTTTCGACCTTTTGCCCGATTGCGTGTAAGTTGTTGACGATGTCCTGGACACGGGCGTGGAGTTGCGTCGCGGATTCGTGTTCCTGCATTTTTAGTGTGTACAATTTATTGAATAACAAATCACGCTTACATACCTTGGCTTGATCCGATCCTTCGTGTAACTCGATTAGTTTAGTCCAAAGATCCTTTGCGCTTATGAAGGGGCCGACGCGATTTAACTCCTCCTTGGATAGGCCGCATTGGAGGATTTGTGTTGCCTTGGTGTCGGCTTCGACTTGTCGTTTTGTTGCAACGGTCCATTGATCATAATCCAAGGAGTCACCCACTTCATTAGTCGGAAGTGTGAAACCCGTTTGGATTATGATCCACATCTCGAGTTGGGTTTTGAGAAAGCATTCCATCCGACCCTTCCAATAACGGAAGTCATCTCCGTTATAAAACGGAGGTCGGACGGTGCTAAAACCCTCGAGATGGGCCATTGAAACAAAAAGACAAAAAGAGACGAAGACCGAAAAGCTAGCAAAGACAAAAACTCAAAAACAAGTACCAAGACTCGCGTCTTGGATTAGTAGTGCGGGAGAGAATTTAACAAACAAAATAAATAGAAATAAACAGAATTAAAAGAAAATAAATCTGTAAAAAAAAAGCTAGATTGGTGGTTTCACCAAATCTTAGCAACCCGCTCGATACCAAGTGTTGGATCGATTTGAGCGCTAGAGGGGGGGTGAATAGCGCTAAGAAAAAACTTTTCGTAATCGTTCGAATTGGCACGAGTAAACGCAGCGGAAAGATAGCAATAAATAAATAAAAACACGAGGGGTTTTTACTTGGTTCGTAGCCTACGGCTACTACTCCAAGGCCCTAATGGTCCTTGACCACGCATGGAGGGCAAATATTAAACGAACTCCTTCTCGATAGAGATAGGAGTTAAGCGAATACAAAAACTCAATAAAGATTCAAGGTAGAGGGACACTCCCCCTCTCCTTGATATGATTTAAAGCTTGAAAATAAAGACAACTTATAAAAAATTAAAGATTAAACCGACGACTTTATGGTTTGGTGGTTGAAGCTTTAGTCGTCGCCTCCAGTCGTCAGAGGGATGTCGAGAGTCGGAGCGTATCGGAAGCACTTGGAAGCTTTTGAATTGATGAAAAACCCTAGGTTTGGCCCTCCTTTTATAGCCTTTAAGCCCCTCAACGAATGGGTCTTCAACCAATCACAAATGGGCACAAAACTCCTTGAAATATGGTGATAAAGCTTGACTCCTCGAGGCTGATTTTTGACCACCGGTTGAACTGGCCGGTTGAACTGGCAGCCACGATTTTTGACTAAAAAAGGAGTTTAGCTCAAAATACAAGTGAATTCGACGGCCACTTGTCGTCCGATCTCAACATAGACCTTCCATGGGAAGTCTTGGGTTGGATCGACGCCTAAGGATGTCCCCGTACAAAGGACACGACCTCACTTACGCTTGCACACACGAGCTTACCTCGATACTTACTTGTCGCTTTTGCTTCCGGCCTTCCACTCGATTCCTTCAGCTCCCTCCGAAGTAACTCGAGTGTCGCCCGACCACCGCGGCTTCCTCCGGGTGTCGCTAGCCTTCAGCTCCAGCATTGAGACTTTTCTGCACACTTGATTTAGCTCGTGAGATAACAATATAAGCTTAACTTTGTATCGTTTGCTATAATCAAAACATAGGTTCGACTTAGGTGCCCACTGCACCAACAGTCCAAGGGCCCCCTAACCGCCGAAGGAGGAGATCTCGACGCCACTACTCCAGATCCTAATGCAAGTTTCAGCCAAAGACTTTATTCACAGCGAGACTAAGCCCTCTTTTCTTCTTTGCAAATTCCTTTGGGGTTTAATTCTTGTTTGTAGACGTCTTGTGGTTGTATCTTTAATTATGGAATAGTTTTTATGATTCTTTGATTAGAGAGTAGCCTATCTTGATTTGTAAAATAGTATATTATAATGAATCCATGTTTGCTTGCATTGTTTTCAACTGCTATATATTTATGCTTGCTTTTTATTCTATGATATGATGGTTCATGGTCCAGTTTTATTGTGTTAATCCGATTTAGATGTCAAAAGCATTATGTCATATTTTAGAGGTATGGGGAAGGACCGAAAGGAAAACCCAATCTTCTGAACCATAGAGAATCGAGATGTGGGGGAATCTACTATGAGTGAGGAGTTAAGTCTAGAATTGATCCGTTGGGGTTCTAGTGACAGGTTCCCTGTGCGACTAAGGTTACCCCACAAGTAGATTGGTTCACTGTGAGGACCCATAGATATCATAGAACATAATGAACCTATTCTAGCAGAAGGCCCAAAGTAGGAGAAATCAACTCTAGAAGGGTTGTGGGATCCAGTAACAAGGGGCTTCTCAAGGATAGCAACCCCCTGAGCTTTGACGATCCGAAAGGGAAACTTGGCTAAGAATAGGGTAATCTGGTGTAGTTCCAAAAGATCACGTCAAATAAAATAGATATCCTACCTACATGAACAACCATTGAGAGTTACGAGTAAGATATATGTTTACAATCATTTAGGTAAAACCGAAATCTTAGAATCATTATCGTTGATCATAACAGGGACCCAGTGACAGTGGTGTTCCTATAAAAGTGATCTTCCAGTCCTCTCATTTTTCTTTTGGCGCTTTTTGCTTATCAACCACTTGATTCAATGTAAACAACCTATATTCACTTAGTAAACCAATACTCGATTACAAGTCCCTGTGAGATCGATATTTTATTACTTGGCGACAACCGTGCACTTGTGGGCATTGAGTGCGAGCTCGTGCTTCAAGTCCTTGGCAATTTCGACTGGAGATTTGAGGTTGTGCTTGTTTGCATCACTTGGCAGTCGACTAATGGATATATGGCAGTCGATTGGTGCACTGAAATTCGATGTGGATCTAGTTGTAGTGAGACAACAGTCAAGTGACCTATTGATTGAGGGTATGACCAATCGACTGGTAAGAAAAAATCAGTCCATCGTGGAGCTTATAAAAGGAAGACATGGTGACGAGTTCAAGTGTCGGTTCTTTAATGCGTGCAAACGTGACCTCATGTCCCTAGAAAAAATGCCAAAAACTAAATGCACACGCTTGCGATCAACTACTACAAGTGCATGATTGTTGTCAAGTAATAAAATATCGATCCCACAGGGACTGATAATCGAGTAATAGTTTACTAAGTGAATTGAGATCGTTTAAAACAAATTGGTTGTCAAAGGGGTTTAAAGCAAGAAATACAGAGAGAGAGAGGATTGAGAGGTCACTTTTATAGGGACACCACTATCACTGGGTCCATGTTGTGATTGATAGGAATGATTCTAAGATTTCAGTTTCACCTATATTATGTTGAACCTGTTATCTACTTATGTTCCTAAGTCCTCTAAGATTTGTTTTGTGGGAGAATCATCAAGTTTGATCTCGGTGAACTTTTGATTCTACATAGGAATTGCCTAATCTTCTAGAGCATCCCTTTTGGATCCACAAAGCTCAAGTGTTTGTTGTCACTAGGATGGCCCTTGTTGGGGATCATACGTCATGCTAGAGAGGGTGAATAGCGGTGTAGTTCGTTCGATGGAATTCGATCGTGTTGCTTATCCACAAAACATGTTAACACAGCGAAATATAGAAATATAATATGAACACAAATACAAACACACAATCACATGCAAAACACAAGGATATAACATGGTTTAGAACCTTAGGGATCCTACTCCACTGGTTGAGCTCAAATGAGCCCTAGCGATGCAAAACACCACTAATCAACCTCTCCTTCTCGGAAAACACTCTAGAGGTGGAGAAAATCTCTTACAACAGGTCTTACAACAATAAGAAAGAGATACAAGAAAATACAAGTGAAATATACAAAACAACGTAAAGAAAACTTTACAAATGTGAACTTGAATGCTTACTTGTTGATTGCTTTGGACTGACTTTGAAGGACTAGAAAGCACCAACTATTCCCTTTCAAATCACCCCAAGAACCATTGGCAAAAACCTCCCCTTCGAGCTCCTTATAAAGCTACAACTCGGGATGATTTCTGCCTAGCAATTGAATGCTCATACCCATTAGTCGACTGCTCCTGTAACTATTATCTCAACAACGACTTAATCTACAGTGGCATTCGAGCCAACGGATACACTGACGATCATTGTCATTACGATGTCGACTACCAAGCACATATCTTCTTTGCTCAGCCGACTACCAAGCTTTAGCGCAGACCAAACCAGATCAAATGCCCTACGGTGATCATTGCTCAAGGGACGATCAAGGTGCCACCTCGACTGGGACTCCACTCGAGGTGCTAGTCGAGTCTGTTGGGTTTCCCTGACACCAACGTGGGTGTGCAATCGAAAATGTTTCGTAAACATGCACAGTGGAAGCAAATAAAATGAGTAATAACTAACTTATTACAACACACACATGCAAGGATACATCAAGTGTAGACATAATTGTCATTTCAAAATTTGCAATAAAGGAAAACTACTCTAGGTATACCTGATGGATTACGTGAAGCAGGAATGACATCAACCGAGCGACACTTGCAAATCTCGCCTCTATCCATATCCACGCCGAGTATCGTCGGGATAGCTTCATAAAGCCACGAGCCCCGTCTTCTCATGAGATACTAGTCTCAAATCGAAGTCGTTGTGATCGAGAGATGATCACAATTCGAATCAAATTCAGATCCAAAAACTGAGTTCCACAAACTCGCTTCTCGGAAGCAGTTTTCGTCAACCAATTGATGAAACCCTGGTCCTCCACCAAAGAGGATTGCCGGAGACCCAATCCCTGGCAAGTAGGTCACTGTTGGTGTGCGAAGCAATGACCAAACGACCTTTCCATACAAGGGACAACAAGCTGTCCAAAATAGGACAGCTTGTTTGGTGGAGGATATGGTGTCGGCCAAAGAAGATGGTCGGCTGGTCCTTGGTCACCGGAGTCAAGGGAGGATGGTCGGAGGATGGTCGGCGGCAGATGGAGGCCGGCGGCAACTAGGGTGGTCTGGCCAAGGAGGGCGGCGACAACCTTGTTGGGCGGCAACTCTAGAGAAGGAAGAGGAGAGGAGGCTAGGGTTTCCAAAACCTTGAACCGATTAATTACGGGATATCTCTCGACCCCATTATTTATAGAGAACGTATCTCTTATCCATTAAGAGACTTTTTCGCAAGACCTTTTCTCAAGACCTCTTCTCTAAAACCTTTTCTCAAGAAACCTTAAAGGGTTATTGGTTCACAACCAAAACCTGTTAATCCGCTCCATTAACTTAAGTTAAAATAAACCAAACTGCGTTGGCCTATTTTGAGTTAAAACGAACCGAACCAATTTCGGTTCATTCATTTAAAACAAACCAAACCTCTTTGGTTTATTTTCCACCATAGGATTAGAACCAAACTGATTTGGTTCATCCATCATGTCTTCATAAGACTTGGCTCATCCATGCTTCAGATGCGACTGAAACAATTTTGTACTCACTCTTTGTTTGGTCCAACCAAACCAAGTCTCTCTCAATCTAAGAATCCTATTCTCAAGCTCATTTTAAATCCTTTGGATAACACTCGTAGTGTGTGTGACCAAATATGTTCCCGATTTATGTTGGCCGCCTATAATTAACCATTAATTATATAATGATCATGAGTGGCACCTAGTAGTACATCATGATCCCCAATTAATCGGAAAATCAATGGTTGATCCCAGAAAGCTTCTGAAACCCTTCAGCAGCTACAGTAAATCGTACCCCGTTTCCTTCACTCATCTTATACCCACTTGGTTTAGGACATGGTCTATGTGTTAGTCCCCACGAGGCTGACCACGTCACACCTAGCCCAAGTATTACTTCCTCGTCCTTCGGATTCTAGTTACTGCACATGTATCCAAGAGTACCATACTCTAAACATGTAATTCTTTTGTCAAATACTTTAGTAGCAATCCGATGATAGGTCATAGGGTATACATCTCCTTGCAAGGAGTGGTGAATCCTCTGTAGACTATTCAAACACCTTCGACCACTTCGACTTATACCCAATCATCCCGGGTTCATATTTCCTCGGAGATGCTTGCTTAAGATGTCCAAGCATAAGTCTTCATGACCAAGATGACTTGAATACCGCAAGTTGAAGGAGCATCGCAATTAAGCTACAGTAAGAACTTCATTGACATATCCATATATGCAAAGAACCATATGAAGCCTTGCAACTAGTCACTCCAATGAATTAGTTACCATAACTAGCATCCACATTCAACTCCGGACATCCTAATATCTCCAGCCAGTGAGAAACAGCTGCTTGGATAAACCAAAGAGTATAACTTGTGCTAGTCTCAACAGAATTGATGGCGTCCAAATCCATCAATTCATCGACTAGGTATAATTCCAATACATCATAATTACACATGTAGAGATACTCACTTGTTGTGATCCAATCACAAATTCTCTCATGTTATGAATCGTATTGAGAACATTCAGTAAATGAGTTTAAGATTCAATCAAATACATGAAAACATGTATACTCAAATAGTGAATCTTTATTTATCATATAAATGGTACAATCATAAGGTGATTGCCTTAGGACACCTCTCATATATAACTAACAAACTCCCACTTGACCTAATGTCAATCACCACGGTATCCAATACCATTAGCTCTAACATGACCCTCAAACTTACTTTGAGGTAAGGCCTTAGTTAAAGGGTTCGCTAAGTTCCTTTCAGTGAGAATCTTCTCGATTTGTATTTCTTTTTTACTGATGATCTCCCTGATCAGATGATAGTGGCGAAACACATGTTTGGATCGTTGATGAGACCACATCAAGTTCAGAGATGAACTTCTCGATTCAAACCGTTTCCTTTGTCTTAGGACACCTCTCATATATAACTAACAAACTCTCACTTGACCTAATGTCAATCGTCACGGTATCCAATACCCTCAAACTTACTTTGAGGTAAGACCTTAGTTAAAGGATCCGCTAAGTTCCTTTCAGTGGGAATCTTTTTAATTTGTATTTCCTTCCTACTAATGATCTCTCTGATCATATGATTGCGGCAAAACACATGTTTGGATCATTGATGAGACCACATCAAGTTCAAAGATGAACTTCTTGATCCATACCGCTTCCTTTGCTGCTTCCGAAGTTGCATTGTATTCTGCCTTAGTGGAAAAATTCGCTATAGTGTCTTGTTTGGAACCTTTCAAACTTATTGCGCCTCCATTCAAGGTGAATATGTACCCAGACTGAGACTTGGAATCATCCTTGTCTATCTGGAAGTTGGCATCCATATACCCATGTATTACCATATCACCACCCTCTCCATATATTAGAAACACATCCTTAGTTCTTCTCAAGTACTTAAGGATTGTCTTAACAGCCACCCAATGATCCATTCCTAGATCAGACTGGTATCTGCTCATGACACTCAGAGCATATGATGCATCGGGTCTCGCACATAACATAGCATATATGATAGATCCTATTGTGGATGCATAGGGGATCTTACTCATGCAAACCCTCTCGTCTTCTATGCACGGACACATTGACATCGAAAGGTGTATCCCATGCCTGAAGGGTAGGAAACCTTTCTTAGATTTTGATAGGCTAAACTTCTTTAGCACTCGGTCTATATATGTACACTGTGAAAGACCAAGCAACCGCTTTGATCTATCTCTATAGATCTTAATCCCGAGGATATAGGTCGCTTCTCCTTGGTCTTTCATGGAGAATGTTTTGGATAACCAAATTTTAACTGACTGTAAGACAGATATATCATTTCCTGTAAGTAATATGTCATCGACATACAACACTAGGAACACGACTGCACTCCCACTAACCTTCTTGTACACACAAGGTTCGTCTAGATTTTGTGAGAAATCAAACCTTTTGATTGTCTCATCAAAACAAATATTTCAGCTCCTGGATGCTTGCTTTAGTCCATAAATGGACCGTCAAAGTTTGCATACCTTGGTTTTATCAACCGATGTGAAACCCTCAGGTTGTATCATATACACGTCCTCGAGGAGGTTTCCATTAAGGAAAGTCATTTTCACATCCATCTGTCATATCTCATAATCATAATGATCCTCTATAGCCATGAGCATCCAAATGGATTTAAGCATAGCTACTGGTGAATAGATCTCATCATAATCAACCCCTTGCTTTTGATGATAGCCTTTCGCCACTAATCTAGCCTTATAGGTAATCACATTGCCATCCATGTCGGTTTTCTTCTTGAAAATCCACTTGCACCCTATAGGCTTTATGCCTTCAAATGGGTCCACCAAGTTCCAAACTTGATTTTCATACATGAAATCCATTTTCAACTTCATGGCATCAAGCCATTTGTCCCTTTATGAACTTTTCAGAACCTCTTCATAACTGGTAGGCTCCTCATCATAAATGAGTAATACGTCGTTCGATTCACTTACGAGAAATCCATATCTCACAGGAAGATTACGTGTTTTACCAGATCTACAAAGATGTGGTGTCACAATAGGTTCAGCCGATGACTCATCACTATGAGTTATCGGTTGTGATGCTTGACGAGGTATCTCTGTTGGATCGAGAAGCGTCGCTAGAGGGGGGGTGAATAGCGATCGTAAATCTTTCGTTCGAATTCGTTCATTGATACACAAGTAAACGAGTAAGCACAATGGAAAATAAATGAACACGTTTATTTTACTTGGTTCACAACCCAGCGGTTGCTACTCCAAGGCCCTATCGGTCCTAGACCACATACGGAGGGCAAAGCACTATAACATCTCCTCCTCGTTGGAGGTAGGAGACAACGATCACAAAACCGAATATACAAGGATGAGGCAACAAGCCTACCTCACCTCGTTATGAAGAAAAACAAAGAATACAATATCAAAAATATTACTTGATTCTACTGCCGACGAAGAAGATCGGAACTTGGCGTCGCGTCGGCGTTATGACGATGTTGGAGCGTTGGTGTTGTAGGAGCACTTGATGAATAAACTTGATGTGATTTGGAGTTGGAATCCTCCCCTCCTTTTATAGATTTTGGCCTCTGAATTTGTCTCCTCATCTTTAGGAATGGATTACGAAATTGTCCAAAATTTATCGCGAAGTGGCCGCGTCAAACGTTATCCATTTTGACCTAGCGCAAAGGTTGATTAAATCGCCATCACCGATGATGACTCCCATCGATCGGCCGCTCAACGTCTAGCGATCAGCCACCGCCACTTTCCTACAGTAAGAGGTTAGCTCAGAAAATGATAAATACAATGATTTCTAACCGTCTGATCTCGACCTAGACCTTCCACAGGAAGTCTTAGTCGGATCGCCGCCTACGGTTGTCCTCGTAAAGAGGACACGACCTTACAATCTCTCAGTCACACAAGCTTGCCTCGATAGTAGCTCTCGCTTCCGGCCTTCCACTCGATTCCTTCGTCTCCCTCCGAAATCACTCGAGTGTCACCCGACCACCGCGGCTTCCTCCGGGTGTCGCTAGCCTTCAGCTCCAGCTTTAGCACTTTTCTGCACACTTGATTTAGCTCGTGAGATAACGATGTAAATTTAACTTTGTGTCTTTGTCATAATCAAAACACAGGTTCGATTATCTAGTGCCCCTGCACCAACAATCTCCCCCTTTTTGATCTATGGCAAACCAACACAAAGTTAAGGAAAATTAAAGCATATAACAGGTATAGTAGAAGATGAATGTGAAGATGAATATCATTTCCAAAAACTCCCCCTCAACCAAAACTCCCCCTTAACCCTAGGTGAGTTTTGAAAGAGATAATTTAATTTTCAAAATTAAATTTTATGTTACTCCCCCTTAACTTTAACTTTTGCTCTTCTCCCCCTTTTGCCATAAATCAAAATTTTTTTTGGGTTTTTGTATAAAATAGGGTTTTGAAAACAATATCGTTTATGCATGCATCTAGATAAATCAAATATGTGTCCAAGCATGCGTCTAGTAGTAGTTAGATAGATTGGTTCGAGGTGTGTCCCTCTGCACCAATAATCTAAAAGTTTATAATATAACCCTTAGGGTTAGTTTGCTCTTCCCCTTAGTCAAATATATGAAGTATAAGAGATGTAGGGGGCGCTAAACTTTGGCCTAAGAGTTGTTAAGTACAATAGTTGAGAAAATAAGTAGTATTTTGAAGAGATTATTTTAAGTATATTTCAATTATCCTTAACATCTCACCCATTCTATGTGTCTCAGAATTTGTTCACCTTATATATTTTGTGAGATGATTTTAAATTGATTAAAGATAGTCAACCTTGGGTTAGATTCGGATTTAACCTTTAGATCGTTAAGTAACTTTTCGAGAAACTGGCTTCCGGGTCGTGGCGAGGCACAGGGGCCTTCTTTGATCGGAACAACGACCACTTCCTTAGACAAAGCCAAATTCAAGAAAATATCACTTAAGTCACTTTGGGTTACTTCCTGGTCTAGCTAGTTTAGGATACGGCGAGGTAGCTTCAGCTAGTTCCACTCGGTCAAGTGCACCAAGCTAGATACGCCTTATCTAGCTCGAATACACGAGACTTTGTTTCCCTAACGTACTATCATCTCTCCGCGTCCTGATACTATGTTGTCAAGAGTTGACTAACCATTTACCCTATCTAGCTATTCTAAAAATTAAAGTAAAATATGCAATGATTTTGCTAAGTAAGCGGGTATACTATTTTAGTGTTAGCTCCCCCTGGACCATTGAACCAATATGGTTTATTCAAATAATGAACTTGATCCTGGGGAATCCAAACCTTATTAGTCCTTATATGTGAGTTCAATAAAACCTTTGGGACCCATGCTTGGACTCTTTGATGACTACAATTTATGATAGACATATAAGACCTATTCGTAGTCTTTGTCTTAAATCCAAGTCCGGCTTTGTTGTACACGGCTCTTTGGGTTCCAAGTAGTCGATTAAGGTTCTTAGATCCCAATGTGAATCTTTCCAACCTAGCCTCAACCTCTTGAACTCAGTCTTTCAAGAGAGAATTCTCCTCCTCAAGTTTTTCAATTTGGGTTGAGTTTCCCTCTTGAACTTGACTAGTTGAAGAGGTTAGAGTAGCCTCTTGCTTGAGGGTTTCAACCTCCTCAAGTAACGACTCAACCCTAGACTCGGACTTAGTTAATTTCCTATTAAGCATTTTAATTGTATTGTAAAGTGTATGAATTAGTGAGCGGCTAACCTTAATTTTCTCTTTTGGTCCGGCTTTGAGTTGCTTCTCGAAGTAGTCCTCGAGTTCGGAGTCGGTGTTATAGTTGGACTCGGCTTCGGATTCTGACTCGGACTCCTCCGATCTTGCCATATAAGCTATGTCTTCTTTGTTGTCCCAAGTTGCATGGAAGGCTTTCCTTGCTCCCTTTTTCTTTTGATTCTCGTACTTCAATTTCCTTCTTTCTTTTTGAACTATTCTCCACACAACGTTTACTATTGCTTCCACCTCTTCTGATTCGGACTCTGATTCATCTTCGGGTTCGAGTTCATCTACTTGCCTAGTAGGTGGCTTGCTTCTTTGTCCTGCAAGTAGAGCAATACCTCTCTCGGCCCGGACCACGTTAGTTTGCTCGTGAAGTTCAAACTCGGAAAATAATTCGTCTAACCTAAGCTTTGAAAGGTCCTTAGAGACCTTGTAGACATCGACAATGGATGCCCACAAGGTAGTCCTAAGGAAAGCATTTAAAGCGTACCTTATAAGGTCCCGGTTCTCTACGGCTTGCCCGATCGAGTGAAGACCATTGACAATGTCTTGGATCTGCGCATGTAATTGGGTGGCGGTCTCGCGATCCTGCACCTTTAGATTGTACAGTTTATTTAAAAGTAAATCTCTTTTACATACCTTAGCATCGGGCGTCCCTTCGTGTAGATCAATCAATTTGTTCCAGAGGTCTTTGGTGCTAATGAATGGACCGATGCGGTTGAGCTTCTCCTTGGACAAGCCACATTGTAATATTTGAGTTGCTCTTGCATCGGCTTCGATTTGCCTCTTGGTTGTATTTGTCCACTTATTGAAATCCAAGGGCTCTCCTTGATCATTGGTGGGTAGAGCAAAGCCAGTTTGGATTATTATCCAAGTCTCGACTTGTGTTTTCAAGAAACACTCCATCCGACCTTTCCAATAACGGAAATCATTTCCGTTAAAGAACGGAGGTCGGGTGGTGCTATACCCCTCAATGTGAGCCATTAAGTCTCTTGCAAAAACACGAATAAAAACCAAAGAGAATTCCAAGACTTGGTCTTGGATTAGTAGTGCGGGAAATAATAGGAAATAAACAGAAATAAATAAGAAGAATAAAAAACTAACAAAAACTAGAAACTTACGACCTTCGGTGTCCCCGAAAGGCTACTGAACGTTGGATTTTGGAGCTGGAAACAGCTTGTTAAGAGGGTAAACCCTCATGAGAAATGTAGATCTATCAGAGGGCTTCGATTTGGTAGGTAGATCGTTACGTGAGTCCACTTGTGCGAAAAGTTATGGTCGTTTTACCGTCAGCTACTCCAAGGGAGAATACTTGCAAGCACACAACCAAAAGAAACGTACCAAGACTTCGTCTTGGATTAGTAGTGCGGGAGGAAAAAAACCTAAGAAAGATACGAATCGAAAAATACGAAAAGAAAACCAAAACGTGCTAGATTGGTGGTTTCACCAAATCTTAGCGCCCCCGCTCTGATACCAATTGTTGGATAGAGAAGAGTCGCTAGAGGGGGGTGAATAGCGATCGTAAATCTTTCGTTCGAATTCGTTCGTTGATACACAAGTAAACGAGTAAACACAGCGGAAAATAAATGAACACGTTTATTTTACTTGGTTCACAACCCAGCGGTTGCTACTCCAAGGCCCTATCGGTCCTAGACCGCGTACGGAGGGCAAAGCACTATAACGTCTCCTCCTCGTTGGAGGTAGGAGACAACGATCACAAAACCGAATATACAAGGATGAGGCAACAAGCCTACCTCACCTCGTTATGAAGAAAAACAAAGAATACAATATCAAAAATATTACTTGATTCTGCTGCCGACGAAGAAGATCGGAACTTGGCGTCGCGTCGGCGTTATGACGATGTTGGAGCGTTGGCGTTGTAGGAGCACTTGATGAATAAACTTGATGTGATTTGGAGTTGGAATCCTCCCCTCCTTTTATAGATTTTGGCCTCTGAATTTGTCTCCTCATCTTTAGGAACGGATTACGAAATTGTCCAAAATTTATCGCGAAGTGGCCGCGTCAAACGTTATCCGTTTTGACCTAGCGCAAAGGCTGATTCGTCGCCATCAGTCGACTGATGACTCCCATCAGTCGACTGATGAGCATCAGTCGACTGCTCAACGTCCAGCAGTCGACTGCCAGCCTGGCCACTTCCCTGCAGTAAGAGGTTAGCTCGGAAAATGATAAATACGACGGTTTCTAACCGTCTGATCTCGACCTAGACCTTCCACAGGAAGTCTTAGTCGGATCGCCGCCTACGGTCGTCCTCGTAAAGAGGACACGACCTTACAATCTCTCACTCACACGAGCTTGCCTCGATAGTAGCTCTTGCTTCCGGCCTTCCACTCGATTCCTTCGGCTCCCTCCGAAGTCACTCGAGTGTCGCCCGACCACCGCGGCTTCCTCCAAGTGTCGCTAGCCTTCAGCTCCAGCTTTAGCACTTTTCTGCACACTTGATTTAGCTCGTGAGATAACGATGTAAACTTAACTTTATGTCTTTGCCATAATCAAAACACAGGTTCGATTATCTAGTGCCCCTGCACCAACAATCTCTTCAATGTCTATTGGAGTCTCTTAAACCTCCTCAAGTTCAATGTCACTCCCACTATTTTCTTGCAAGAGAAACTCTTTCTCTAGAAACATTGCATTCCTTGAAACAAACACCTTTTGTTCCATAGGATGATAGAATTGGTAACCCCTCATTTCCTTAGGGTATCCAATAAATAGGCATTTATCAGACTTAGAATCTAGTTTATCTGACACAGTCTGCTTCACATAAGCAGGACAACCCCATATCTTCAAATAAGATAAATGAGATTTCATACTATTCTATATCTCATATAGAGTAGTAGAGACTACCTTGGTCGAAACTTTGTTTAGCAAGTAAACAGCAATCTGAAGTGCATAGGCCAAAAGGACTTGGGAAGATTTGCATGATTCATCATCAACTTAACCATTTCCAACAAGGTTCGGTTTCACCTCTCAGATACACCATTCAGCTGCGGTGTATACAGCGGAGTCCATTGAGACAATTTACCATTGTCCCTTAGATAATCTAGAAACTCTTGACTCAAGTATTCACCACCTCGATTCGATCAAAGTATTTTAATACTCTTGCCAAGTTATTTCTCTACTTCATTTCTGAATTCTTTGAACCTTTCAAAGGATTTAGACTTGTGAACACATACCCAAACCATGAGTGATCATCAGTGAAAGTAATTAAGTAGCTATAGCCTCCTAGAGCTTGAGTTGACATAGGTCCGCATACATCAGTATGTATTAGACTAAGCAACTCTCCCACTGGTTCACCTTTTCCAGTAAAAGGTAACTTGGTCATCTTTCCCTTTAAGCATGATTCACATGTATCGTATGAATCTAATTCAAACGATTCTAGAATTCCACATCGGTGTAATTCAGACATGCGTTTCTTGCTTACATGGCCAAGACTACAATGTCACATGTAAGAGTCTAATTGATTATCTTTTCAAGCACGCTTATTGCTCGCTTCGATATTGAAAATGTCACCGGATACATCTAACGTATATATTCCATTGCATAATGTTCCAGTCCCATAAAGAACTCCATTCAAAGTTATATAACAATAATTGTTACTAAAAGTCAAATGATATTCATTTCTATTTAAATAGAAAATAGAAACAATGTTCTTTATTAATGAAGGTACATAATAGCAATAGTTCAGTTCTAAGACAACTCCTATAGGGAGCTTCAACAAATATGTTTCGATGGCGACCGCAGCAACCTTTGCTATATTGCCAACTCGCAAATTTGATTCTCCCTTGATGAGTCTCCTTTTATTCCTTAGCCCCTATATATCATTACATATATGTAATCTACACCCAGTATCCAATACCCAAGTATCATAGGAAATAGAATGACAATCAATAACGAAGATACCTGAAGAGGATGGGGCATCGGATGCCTTCTTCTTCTTCACGGACTCAAGATAAATCTTGCAGTTTCTTCGCCAATGGCCTTCCTTGACACAATGATGGCAAGTGCCCTTTTGAACTGGTTTCGTCTTCTTAGCCTTCTTCTTCTTGCCCTTGTATTGTTCCTTTGATTTCTTCTTAGAACCTTTCTTTGAGGAATCAACTAATAGCGTTGTCTTCTTCTCATGCTTCACAGAAGGCTCCACAGTCTTCAGCATGTTGAGGAGCTTAGGAATTATGGTTTCAAATTTGTTCATCCGATAGTTCATCACAAGCTGTGAGAAACTCTTGGAATGTAGAATTAAGTCAATACTTAATTCATGATCCATCACAAAACCGAGTGTTGTTAAATGCTCGATGTACCCGTTCATCTTTAGTACAAATTGCACTACAGATGAACCTTCTTGCATCTTAGAGGTGAAGAGGAGCTTGGAGACTTCGAACCTTTTGGATCTCGCTTGCTCATCAAACAACTCTTGAAGATGAAAGACTATAGTATTCTCATCCACATGCTCATGCTGCTTCTAAAGCTCAGGTACCATCACCGCTAGCATGATGCAACTCGCCAACTCAGAATCATTCACATGTTTCTGATAGACCAACAATTGGTCCGAAGTTGCATCATCCATAGGACGGGTGGGAAGAGGCTCTTCGAGAACATACGCAACCTTTTTCACCTTGAGAGCAATTCTCAGGTTTCTAAGTCAGTCCAAGATGTTTGGCCCAGTCAATTTATTTGAATCCAAAATTGATCGCAAATTCAAAGACGTCAGTCATGGTTAAGCGATTAACCTAGAAATACAAATCGAGCATATATGGGAAAATGATTTTAAAATGCATCAACATACATTTATAATTCCCATTCATTTTTCGAAATCAAAATCCTCAAAATCAATTCGGGAGATCGTAGGTCCATCTTCGAATAGGTTGATATCCAACATAGATAAGAACGACCATGGAGAGAGCCCAACAAGCCATTCTTAGCTACGATGGTAGGTATCAAGTATACCAATTGCATATCACATATATGCAACTATCACAATGTGTTATCAACTAATTGAATGTTCACACATACATCGAGTTGTTAACTCATTAATAAGTATGCATCATATGCATAACACCCAACTTCACCTCCCTTCACATCGACCTTGGAGAGAGTCCAACAAACCGATGCTCCAAGTTAAAGCCGACCCATTAATCACAAAATAATTTTAATAAGGTTAGAGCGCATTCAACCAATTAGCCAGGCTTGGAGAGAGTCCAACAACCCAAACTAATGATTGACCTCTGACTCTTACCATATAAGTAATAAACTATTCCAATGGTTTGAACATGTTCAGGTTCGAGTCAGGCTTAGAGAGAGTCCAACAACCCAAACAAGAAACGAAACTGGTTCTAACCATATTAATGGAAGGCGTAGGCTTTAATATTGTGTAAGGGCTTTAAAGTCTCATCCTCTTTTCATGCAAATAACTATTATCTACATGGCATGGCACGCATGACATACATATGTGCATATAATGTATCTACATGTCACAACACACATGACATAATGATATGCATCTAATGCAATTACATGGCATACAATTATGACATGTACAAGTAGTTTCCATATTGTCATAATTAATTTTGGAAATAAAATATGTTTGCGATTTGATTTTCCAAATCAAATCCCAATTAAATTAGGAAATAAATTTCCAAATTTAATCACATATTTTATTTATGGAAAATATTAATTAAGGAAATTTAAATTTAATTTAGGAAACAAATTTCCTAAATTATAATTCCCTAAATTATAATTTCCTAATCACATTAGAAAATTTCCAATTTGAATTTCTTTACTAATTAAAATTTTCATAATTATTTCTAAACTTTCCAAAAGTAAAAATTTTCCAAAAATACAATTATGACTATTGCAAAACAATTTTACGATTATGTCGGAACATAATCAACTCTTATACCAATGTTGTGTTTCTCCGACACCGACGTGGGTGTGCGTTCGAACATCTTTCGTAAACATGCATACAACGAAAGAAAAAACAAGTAATAAACTAACTTATTACAACACACACACCACACACATGCAAGGATACATCAAGTGTAGACATAATCGCCATTTCAAATTTTACAATAAAGGAAAACTACTCTAGGTATACCTGATGAATTACGTGACACTTGCAGGTCTCGCCTCTATCCGTATCCACGCTGAGTATCGTCGGGATAGCTTATCAAAGACACGAGCCCCGTCTTCTCACAAGATACTAGTCTCGAATCGAAGTCGTTGTGATCGAGAGATGATCACAATCCGAATCAAATTCGGATCCAAAAACCGAGTTCCATGAACTCGCATCTCGAAAGAGGTTTTCGTCAACCAATTGACGAAACCTTAGTCCTCCACCAAAGGGGATTGCCGGAGATCCAATCCCCGACAAGTAGGTAGCTTTCGGAGTGTGAAACAATGGCCAAAATGACCTTTCCACGCAAGGGACAACAAGCTATCCAACACTGGACAGCTTGTTTGGTAAAGGAGATGGTGCCGGCTAAAGAAGATGGTCGGTTGGTCCTTGGTCACGGGAGCCAAGGGAGGATGCCCGGAGGATGGCTAGCGGCAGGTGGAGGTTGACGGTAGTTAGGGTGGTTCGGCCAAGGAGGGCAGCGACAACAAAGTTGGCCGGCAACCTTGTTGGGTGGCAACTCTAGAGAAGGAAGAGGAGAATAGGCTAGGGTTTCCAAAACCTTAAACCGATTAATTAGGGATATCTCTCAACACCGTTATTTATAAAGAACGTATCTCTTATCCATTAAGAGACTTTTTCTCAAGACTTCTTCTCTAAAACCTTTTCTCAAGAAACCTTTTCATAAAGGGTTATTGGTTCAAAACCAAAACCCGTTAACCCGTTCCATTAACTTAAGTTAAAAAAAAACCGCGTCGGTCTATTTTAACTTAAAATGAACCAAACCAATTTCGGTTCATTCGTTTAAAACAAACCAAACCCCTTTGGTTTATTTTCCACCATAGGATTAGAACCAAACCGATTTGGTTCATCCATCATGTCTTCATAAGACTCGGCTCATCCATGCTTCCGATGCGACTGAAATAATTTTGTACTCGCTCTTTGTTTTGTCCAACCAAACCAAGTCTCTCTCGATATGAGAATCCTATTCTCAAGCTCATTTTAAATCCTTCGGATAATACTCGTAGTGCGTGTGATCAAATAGGTTCCCGGTTTATGTTGGCCATCTATAATTAACCATTAATTATAGAACGATCATGAGTGGCACCTAGTAGTACATCATGATCCCAATTAATCAAAAAATCAACAGTTGATCCCAAAATGCTTCTGAAACCCTTCAGCAGCTACAGTAAATCATGACCCGTTCCCTTCACTCATCTTATACCCACTTGGTTCAGAACATGGTCTATGTGTCAGTCCCCACTAGGCTGACCACGTCACACTTAGCCCAAGTATTACTTCCTCTTCCTCCAGATTCTAGTTACTGCACATGTATCCAAGAGTACCATACTCTAAACATGTAATGCTTTGGCCAAAGACTTTAGTAACAATCCGACGATAGGCCTTAGGGTATACATCTCCTCGCAAGGAGTGGTGAATCCTCTGTAGACTATTCAAACACCTTCGGCCACTTCGACTTATGCCCCATCATCCCGGGTCCACATCTCCTCAGAGATGCTTGCTTAAGATGTCAAAGCATGAGTCTTCATGACCAAAATGACTTGAATACTGCAAGTCGAAGGAACATCGCACTTAAGCTACAATAAGAACTTCATTAACATATCCATATATGCAGAGAATCATATGAAGTCTTATAGCTAGTCACTCCAATGAACTAGTTACTATAACTAGCATCCACGTTCAACTTCGGACATCCCAATGTCTCCAGCCAATGAGAAATAACTACTTGAATAAACCAAAGAGTATGACTCGTGCTAGTCTCAATAGATTTGATGGCGTTCGAATCCATCAATTCATCGACTAGGGATAATTCCAATACATCTCAATTACACATGTAAAGATACTCACTAGTTATGATCCAATCAAAAATTCTCTCATGCTTTGAATCGTATTATGAACATTCAGTAAATGAGTTTAAGATTCAATCAAATACATGAAAATATGTATACTCAAATAGTGAATCTTCATTTATCAAATAAATGGTACAACCATAAAGTGATTGCCTTAGGACACCTCTCAAAGTCGGCTACCGAGCTTTGTGCGCTCGCAACCAAACCCAGCAGTCGATTGGCCTCCATGGCAGTCGACTGCTCTAGGCCAGTCAAGGTGCTACCTCAACTGGGACTTCAGTCGAGGCGTCAATCGAGTTGCCTTGCATCTATGGTCGTAACTCAGCCACAGTCGACTAGACATAATTCCAGTCGACTGATCTGTGTCGACTCGACTGTCAAGTGTCAAAACACTAGACCAGTCGACTGGTCCAAAACCTCAGTCGACTGATAATCTCAGACATGAGGTTTAACCTCAAGTATGATGTCCTTATACTTGCTAGACCACCCTTAGCCTAGGCCTAAGCCTTCTAGCTACCTCTATCAGCCTCATGCCTATTGGATCGCTCCAAGTCATCCATGACTTGTTGATGCACACGAACGTGACTTCAAATCTCAAGACAAGACCATCGAGGAATCGAAGCGCGTGCTCGCGCTCAATGCCTACAAGTTCACGGATGTCGTCAAGTAATAAAAAGATTATCGATCCCACAGGGACTGAGATTCAAGTACCGATTTGTTCGGTGGGTGTAATTGTTCAGGACTAGACTCTAAGGGGTTGTGAATGTGAGGGTTATTGGTGGTCCAACTCAATACGGTGTCACACGGAGGAAGAAAGGAGGTTGCTGCGAGATCTTTTAAAGGGATTCTAGGACTTCAGTTTTTCTTGTGTGTCGCAAGACATGCTATCAACTGGGCGTTGTCTAAACGTCTAACTACGGTCTTGTGAAAGGAACATCATATACTCTTCCGATGAGTCTCCGCATCTATCGGGAGCTATCTCTGCCTTACAAGGACTGGATAGGTGGTAAGAGGATGTCGAATCAATCTCTGCAATGAACCGTTTCTAGTTCTATCGCATCCTTCTACCCACGGTTACAGGAGAAGAGGCTAACCCCTAGGTTCCTCGTATAAATCCCCTAATTCTTAGATACAAGGGTTGTCACCCCTCGTATCGGCTAAGCACAGTAGATAGAAAACAAAATACACATAGATATCGGTCTAAACAAATTTCAATTGCAAATTCAAACTCAATAACAAAATTCAATTTGAAGCAGCATGTCGTAGGCACACAAGATACTCCCTAATCCTAGAATCGAAGAAACTACTCCACAGATGGGAAAGAAGAAACACAAGGCATGTTAATGTCAAATACATAGTAGATAAAGTGCAAGAACAGGAATTTACAATGCCAATGTAGCCTTCTCTCTGGCATTGAAGTGCAAAACTCGGATCTCTGGCAGTGTTCTTCCTCCCTGTTGCGAGTTCCCGAAGCTTTTTAGGGCTTCAGTGTGCTATCCCAGCCATCTTGCCTCTCCCCTAGGGTTTGAGCAGAGCTCTTCTTATATAAACATCACATCGGATCACTGTAAAATTCGTAAAAAACCCTAGTCGCATTAATCTGCTGGGGCGCCACACGACCGTGTGTGGCCCTGGGGGGTGGCTGATTTCACCCCTTGGACACGGCCGTGTGTAGCCACACACCCTGGCCGTGTCCCCTTCCGCGTCTAGCTGCAAAATGCCCTTCTTTTGCTTCGAAAGTGCGCCTTTTCCCACGAAATACTATCCTGCACGCAAAAGTACAAAGAGCAGACCTCCGAATTAGAAAATAGGAAATGCATGAAACTAACATAAAATGTAATGAGATGTGAGCGAAAACTACTCCTAAAACCCTATATGTTTTGCTCACATCAATTTCCCCAGACTTAAATCTTTGCTTGTTCTCAAGCAAACCTCAGTGCCATGAAATTTTAAAAGGATATTGTTCCATAATTAGCATGTTAACTAAATTTATCAAGTGGCATTTGCAAACAAAGCAAAATAAATATATACTAGAAATTCACTAAATTAGCTCCTCGTGCTCATGCTGAGCGAATCATTCTTAGGGGATACTCGTTCCATGGTGAGTTAAGTCATCATCCTATAGCTTTCCTAAGGTCTCCGGCTCTTAGGTACTTACCTGCCTAAAGCGAGGGTTGTTCCCTAGATCTAGCACAAAGTCTCAAAGGCGTGCTCGATATTGAGAGAAATTGGTAGGTGTTTCCCCAGTAACCTTACTCAGTCTCAAAGGGGCACCTAGCCATTTCCACCCACGATAACTATTTTTTATCCCTCATAATCTTTTTTTTTCATTTCTTTTTTTCTCTCTCGCTTATTTTTCTTTTCTTTTCCTTTCTCTCTTTTATTTTTTGGCTTACTGGGATTTTGATTTTTCCGAATTGGCTTACACAATCCGTGCATCTCCAGTAACTAAAATGCTAGTCTTACGATCACCTGTGGATTCCAAGGTACTAGACTACTGAGATGAATCATAACTAGGTATGTACTAGACTCTCCCTTTCAGAATGTTCGACATATGTAGGTGTAAAAATAGAAGCTAACAAGTGTAAGTCTAGAATATCCATTCAAAGCCAATAAAATAAAATACCATGAGGTAAATGAAGTTATACTAGTCATGGAAACAACTCATGAAGAGAACTCTAAAAATACTACTGAGGCAACTTTACAGATAACAAAAACTAAGTGCTGAAAAAAACTCAACAACCTATGCATGAACAAATGAATGCTAACAATAATGCAACTATCAGGAAAGAAACTTCTGCTAGAAACAAAATAAAATTTGGGGTCCCCTCAGACTTAATTGAAGGTATACCTCTAGTATGGTAGACGAAGTGGAAAGTCTGGAAGCCTCGACATCTCGGGATCATGGGAGAACCTGCTGCTGAGCCACTGATGCCACATGTATATGTGGTCGATCTGAGAGCTGGTGGATGCAGTGGCTGCTCGGTGCTCCTCCTCCCTAGCCCACTGTGCCTGCTGGGCATGCATGTGCTGTCGCATCTCCTGGCGGTAGGTGGCCTCATCCTGGCGACGGGCAGCCTCCTCCTGGAAGTAGATGCGGGCCTCGTCGTAGAACTCCTCAGCCCGCTGGAAGTGCTCCCGGAAGCCCTGAAACTCTGCCTGTGTATAGGCGCTCTGCTCCTCCCATTGCTGCCTCTGTGTATGCTGCTTGGCATATATATCGTCAAGGCGCAATCGGAACTCTGAGAAATCATAAGCCGATGTACCTGCATCCTGCTCAAAAGTAGAAAAAAGTGGTGGTGCAGGTGCAGGCTCATGTCGACGTGGACTAGGTGGGCTCCTATGCATGCGTGGACTGAAGGGAGAGTGATGTAAAGGGGGAAAGATGGGTGCTGCTATGGATGGTCCCTCATATGGCGGGGACTCCACTATCAGGTCTAAGCGCCAGTTGGCGCACATGGTGATGGTGGTACGATCAAGTTCGGGGAGCCTGAGGGCCATCAGGTTTTTCCTTACAAAGCATAAGGAGTGTCCCTCTCTTACAATCATCTTCATCGCCATACACACTCCTAGGTCGATCCTAGGGCCCCCCTCTATACTCTCTAATGCGGTGTAATCGTACCCCATCCGATGGCAAATGTGGGTAAGTAGGCCTCCCACATTAATCTCTCCTCTCGCTGCTTTGCCCATCTTCACTAAGTGTCTAATGAAATGAGACCCTACATCGATGCTACTCCTTTCTTGTAGCATGTCCCAGAGGCAAAGCAGCTCGCTAGCTCTCACTACACCGTCACTCTCCCCACGATCAAATATAGTACTTGCCATGATTCGATGGAGGTATCGAAAAATGGAGTTTTGGAGGCATGATGCTTTGGCCCTTGAAGGGTCATAAGCGTGCTCTCCCGTCGATTCAATCCAAAAGATTCGAGAGTTGAACCCAATAGGGGTTCTTTTCTCTCCCCCACTTGGCAAGCCCAAACATGAGTTCCGTTGGCGTAATGTCCATTCATGCTCAATGTTAAATATTCTAAAAGTAATCCTACCTTCTTCGCTCTCTCTACCCGTTAAAATTTCCACTTCTAAGGAACTCAAAAATTCTAAAACTATCCTAGGGTAGGTTGGGTGTTTTATTCCCATTATCTCTTCCCACCCCATTTTTGCAAATAGGGCTTGAATGTCACCCAACAACCCTAAGGACTCTAGCAAATCTTCATCAAGGTACCTAGTTGCAGTGAGTTTGCGAGTAGAAAGCATATTATATCTATCTCTATGTTCATTGTTGCGAAAAAGAAGGGTTGGAAGAGTGTTACCTTCCTCCGGAGCTTGAGGGGCATCGGTTCTCCTTGCTCACTGCTCTGAAACACCGGATCGAGATACCACTTGCTTGGTCCTCCTCATCCTTGCTTCTTTTAACTTCTTTGAAGGTTGGAAAAGCTTCTAGGTGGTGGGGACGAAGGATCCACACGACTAGGGCAAGAAAAATTAAAACACACGGCACAAAGGGGTGAAAACGCACGGCGTGCCCTTTTTAACTTCGCGTGACACGGTCGTCTGAAAACACACGGCCAGGCCGTGTGTGCCTCGGGTTGGTTGGGCACGGCCATGGGAAAACACACGGCTAGGCCGTGTGTCCCCTTTTTCTCTCCTTTTATGCACAACGATCCGAATTTTCTCAAACGCTTCGTCGTGTAAGGTAAAAATTGATTTATTTTTACCTACCAAAGTTCTTTTCTGATCCTAATGCTAAATGAAATGGAAATCAAAGTTCAAATTAACCTAAATGCATGCAATACAATCAAAGGAAAACCTAAAAACTAAACTTGGGTTGCCTCCCAAGAAGCGCTTTGTTTAAGGTCGGTTAGCTCGACCAAACTCCATTATCAACTTGGCTCTGGAGGTTCAGTGAACCTCCATTCATCCGTCTCGGAATCTAGAGATTCCCCTAGATACTTCTTTAATCGTTGCCCATTGACCTTGATCTCCCTTAATTCCTTACTCCATATATCCACTGTACCATATGGGTATACCCTCTTCACCCGAAATGGTCCTGACCACCTTGATTTTAGCTTCCCTAGAAAAAGCTTTAACCTGGAATTATACAGGAGAACTAAGTCTCCTTCCTTAAACTCCCTTCTCAAGATGTGTTGGTCATGCCATTTCCTAGTTCTTTCCTTATATGCCTTAGCATGTTCATATGTGTCTCTTCGAATTTCATCCAACTCGCTTAACTGCAGATTTCTTTTCTCTCCTGCCGCACAGTAGTCTAAGTTGAGCTTCTTGATGGCCCAGAAAGCCTTGTGTTCTAATTCAATGGGTAGATGGCAAGGCTTCCCGTAGACTAAGCGGAACGGGGTCATGCCTATCGAGGTCTTATAAGCTGTGCAGTAAGCCCAAAGAGCATCGTCTAGTTTTTGTGACCAATCTTTCCGTGATGCCACTACTATTTTTTCTAGGATAACTTTGATCTCCCGATTTGAAATTTCCACTTGTCCACTTGTTTGCGGTTGGTATGCTATTGAAACCTTGTGGATCACCCCATACTTATGTAGCAATTTTTAAAACTATTTTTCGATGAAGTGGGATCCTCCATCACTGATTACTACTCGAGGAACTCCGAATCTAGGGAATATATTTCTTTTGAACATTTTTATTACGGTCCTAGCATCGCAATGGGGTGATGCTATGGCCTCCACCCATTTGGAGACGTAGTCTACAGCAACCAGGATATATCTGTTTGCGTCGGAAGCGGGAAAGGGCCCCATGAAATCTACTCCCCATACGTCGAAGAGCTCCACCTCTAATATGGTGCTTGCCGGCATCTCATGTCTCCTCCCTATATTTCCTGTTCACTGGCACCAATCACAGGAGACTACATAGTTGCGCGTGTCCCTAAATAGGCTAGGCTAGTAGAATCCTGCCTGAAGTACCTTCGCGGCTATTTTTGCAATTCCGACTTGACCCCCATATGCGGAGGAATGACAATGAAAGAAGATGCTCTCCACTTCCTCTTCTGGTACGTACCTTCGATATACGCTATCTACACACTTCCTAAATAAGAAGGGGTCATCCCATACATATTGTCGAACCTCTAAAAAGAATCTTTTCCTTTGTTGGGTTATGAATTCTAGTGGTATCACTCTCCCCGCAAGAAAATTTACCAAATCTGCATACCAGGGGATGGTAACCTTAGTAATAGCCATGAGGGTATCATCCCGTAGAGCATCGTCTATTTGGGCATTGTCTCCTTCTTCTATCCTGCTATCTATGGGCATGCGCAATAAGTGGTCTGTGACGACGTTGTCCGATCCCTTTTTATCCCTAATTTCTATATCAAATTCTTGAAGTAATAGAATCCAATGAATAAGACGGGGTTTAGCATCCTTCTTACTTAGCAAGTAATGAACTGCAGTATGGTTGGTGTAAACCACTACCTTCGAACCTACTAAGTATTATCTAAACTTGTCGAATGCCAATACAACTGCTAGTAATTCCTTCTCAGTTATGGCATAATTGATTTGTGCTCCGTTCACCATCTTACTGGCATAGTGAATGGCGTGTAGTTTTTTCTCCTTCCGTTGCCCTAATACTGCCCCTATTGCATAATCACTAGCATCACACATGATCTCGAATGGTAGGCTCCAATCAGGCAGTTCTATTATCGGGGACGTCATTAAGGCTCTCTTTATTTCTTCAAACGCTATTAAACATTGCCGGTCGAAAATAAATTATGTGTCCTTAGCTAGTAGATTTGTCAAAGGTTTAGTTATCTGAGAAAAATTCTTTATGAACCTTCGATAAAAAACCCGCATTCCCAAGAAATCTTCGAACCCCCCTTACATCCCTGGGTGGCGGAAATTTTTCAATTACTTCGACCTTTTCCATGTCTACTTCGATATCGTTCCCTGATATCTTATATCCTAGAACTATCCCTTCAGTTACCATGAAGTGACATTTTTCCCAATTCAGAATCAAGCTATTCTCCTCACACCTCTTTAGAACCCTTTCTAAATTCTCTAGACATGCATCTAAACTTGTTCTGTAGACTGAAAAATCATCCATGAATACTTCCATAATTTGTTCGATCATGTCTGAAAAGATAGTTGTCATACAACGCTGGAAGGTGGCTGGGGGCATTACATAGGCCAAAGGGCATTCGTCTGTATGCGAAAGTTCCGTATGGGCAAGTGAAGGTGGTCTTCTCTTGGTCATTAGGGTGGATTAGGATTTGGAAAAACCCTGAGTACCCATCAAGGTAGCAACAATAGGAATGTTTAGCGAGGCGTTCCAACATCTGGTCGATAAACAAAAGTGGAAAATGATCCTTTCTTGTTTCTTTATTTAATTTATGGTAATCTATGCACATTCTCCACCTCGTTACCGTTCGAATAGGGATTAGCTCATTCTCCTCGTTTTTTACTACTATAGTGTTGCCTTTCTTTGGAACTACGTGTACTGAACTTACCCACTCACTATCTGAAATCGGGTAAATTATTCCAGCATCCAAGAGTTTAAGCACTTCCTTTTTCACTGCCTCCTGCAAATAAGGGTTAAGTCGCCTTTGGCGCTCCATGGTTGACTTACACCCATCCTCAAGTATTATCCTATGTGTTAGGGAAATCTCTTGCCATGATTAGGTTTTGATGTGTGTGGCAAAGGGTTTAAGTTAGTTTGTTATGTTGATTTGATATGTGCGTTGAAGTCGTGCAGGACTTAGTAATTCACACATGGAGCCGTGGTGAGTTTCACAACTCATGACTCGGTCCTTGAGTCGGTGAAGGATGGCTTTGCGGAAGCCATGCGCTTGGAGCATCCGAGGGACCGCCGGACGAGGAGCTTGGAGTGAATCCGGAGGAAGTAGACTTCGAGGCAAGAGACGCTAAGGATCATTGCAGAGCCGTGCGCCTGATGTTGCCGAGGACCGTGGCCGCGAACGAAGAGAACTTCGAAGGCGAGGGACTCCGAGAGATGAGAGTGAGCGAATGTAACCCGAGAAGGGGTAGCTCTTAGGTGAAACTTGGTCATTTGGCTAAGTGTCGGATGGGATTTCTCGACACCAGTCGACTGCCATGGAATGACAGTCGACTACTCCGAGTCGAACGTGGTTCGACTGGTATTCGACTAGTTGTTTTGAGGCCAATCATTGCCATATGTGGGCAATGATCAGCCAGACATCACCGATTCTTTGAAAGCGCATCGGGTCGAAAGGCTTTAGCCACATAACCACTCGTAGCCAATTGGGCAGTCGACTACGGAGGCAGCAGTCGACTGATGAGGTCCATCAGTCGATTGCCAAGTGTTCCATTGGACTACAACGGTCGAGATCCGACGTGTTCGGAGGCCGTTGGAGTGGCGGCAATCGACTGCCAAGGGCAGCAGTCGACTGGTGGCGGCCAATGGGAAGAAAAGCTTCCTCTCTATAAAAAGAGAGGGTGTGGGCTTTTGGATGGCTAATGCTTATGCTCTAAGTGATCTTCCAAGTGCCCCACAAGCTTTAAACTCTTCTTACTTGCTTTTACTCCATTCTTATTGTAAGAAGAGTGATCTTGATTGTAAAGGTTACCTCCACCTAGCTTGGTGCAAAGGAGAGACCAATAGTGATTGGCTTTGGAGGAGTGATTCACCTCGGACGAATCGGGATCATGGATTAGCGGCGTAGCCATGAACCACGTTACATCTTGTGTTAGCGTTTTGATTCTTGTCTTGTCTTATTATATTCCGCTTGCGCTAACCTTTTGTAGATGAGTAAATTACGACATCCATCGTAAGAGGGTTATTCACCCCCCCCTCTAGCTGGCCGTTTCGATCCCCAACACTATGCATGCACAGAGACGGGCTTATCCCTTTTATGTCATTGATGGTATATCCCAGCACCTTTTTATATGTCCTGAGCACCCCTAGCAACTTCCTTGTCTCTTCCTCACTCAAGTTGGCATTTATGATCACTGGATGGGTTGCAGTTGGTCCTAAAAATTCATACTTTAGACTAGGGGGAAGCGGCTTCATCTCAAGCCCTGTGTGTTTCTCTTCTACCACCTGCCCCAATTCTTCCTCTTCTTCTGATCCTGAGGATAGGGAATCTTCTTCAATCCAATACTCTCTATCCCTGTCCTCCCCCTATACTTGGTAGGCTACTTCAGCGTTGTCTATCCCCTTGATTGGGAAAGCCTCCTAAAAATGTTGCTCACTGTTTGCCCATATTTCGAGAGTCCCCACCACTGCCTCTACAATGCAATATGCGTCATCTGTGATTTTTTTCATCAACACACCCCCTGAGGATGTGTCCAAGAGTTCTTTCGACGAGTTAGTTATCCCGGAATAAAAAATATGGAGGAGTAACCAATCCTATAATCCATGGTGTGGGAAGCGAATAACCAATCCCTGTAGCTTCTTTCATGCCTCGCCCAGAGTCTCTTCTTGCTCAAATGAAAGGATTTTATCACTAAAGTAGGCTACTTTGTGTGTGTGTGTGGGGGGGGGGGGGGGCGGTGGAATTTATTTAGGAAAGTATCTTCCATTTGTTTCCATGTTGTTATACTCCCTTCTGGTAGTGCGCATATCCATTATTTAGCCCCCCCCTTTCAGTGAAAATGGGAACATGTTTAGCTTAATGGCATCTGCTGGGACTCCTTCATATTGCATTGTGTCATAGTACGCCAAAAATTCGTCAATGTGTAAATAGGGTTCCTCAATCTAAGCCCCTCCAAACTGTTTTTCTTGAATAAGAACAATTAATGCAGGGTTTATTTCCCAGCTCACGGCCTGAATTCGAGGAATAACTATGTAGGCATTCCAGGCTTTTCGTCTAGGCACTATGTAATCTTTCAAGGGTCGAGTGGGATGTGTTAACATTTTAATGTCCTTTGATGAGAGAGGATTAATAAATCATATACAATATATAACTTGGAGGGTGGAACCAAAGTTCTAGTTAAGAAGAAAAGTTAGGAGTATTTACCTAATGCTTAGGAACAAGAAATAAACTAATCTAGTTACCAAAATCAAAGAGCCAGTAAGGAAATAGAAAACTACAGCTAAAATAAAATAAAATCTAAATATAGATATGGAAAATATAAAACTGAAGTAAAATAAATAAAAAAAATAAAGCAAGTAAGTAAATCTAATCCTAAGTCTGATCTAATTATCCACTTCTCGATTCGATATCGAATCGATCAGTCCTCGGTAACGGTGCCAAAAACTTGATGCACACAAACGCGACTTCAAATCTCATGACGAGACTGTCGAGGACTCGAAGCGCACACTCGCGCTCAACGCCCGTAAGTGCACAGATGTCATCAAGTAATAAAAAGATTATTGATCCCACAGAGACTGAGATTCAAGTACCTATTTGTTCGGTGGGTGTAATTGTTCGGGACTAGACTCTAAGGGGTTGTGAATGTGAGGGTTATCGGTGGTCCTACTCAATACGGTGTCACACGAAGGAAGAAAGGAGGTTGCCACAAGATCTTTTAAAGGGATTCTAGGACTTGGGTTTCGCTTGTGTATCGCAAGACATGCTATCAACTGGGCGTTGTCTAAACATCTAACTACGATCTTGTGGAAGGGACATCATACACTCTCTCGTTGAGCTGCCACATCTATCGGGAGCTATCTCTGCCTTACAAGGACTGGATAGGCGGTACGAGAATGCCGAATCAATCCCTGCGATGAACCGTTTCCAGTTCTATCGCATCCTTCTACCCATGGTTATAGGAGATGAGTCTAACCCCTAGGTTCCCCGTATAAATCCCCTAAATCTTAGATATGAGGGTTGTCACCCCTCATATCGGCTAAGCACAGTAGATAGAAAATGAAATACACATAGATATCGATCTAAACAAATTCCAATTGCAAATTCAAACTCAATAATAGAATTCAATTTAAAGCAGCATGTCGTACGCACACAAGCTACTCCTAATCCTAGAATTGAAGAAACTACTCCATAGATGGGAAAGAAGAAACACAAGGCATGCTAATGTTCGAATACATAATAGATAAAGTGCAAGAACAGGAATTTACAATGCCAATGTGGCCTTCTCTCTGGCGTTGAAGTGCAGAACTCGGATCGCCGACAATGTTCTCCCTCCACGTTTTGAGTTCCCGAAGCATTTTAGGGCTTCGGTGTGTCGTTCCAGCCATCTTGCCTCACCCCTAGGGTTTGGGTGGAGCTCTCCTTATATAGACATCACATCGGATTGCTGCGAAATCCGAAAACAACCCTAGTCGCATCAATCTGCTGGGGTGCCACACGGTCGTGTGTTTCCATATGGCCAGGCCGTGTGTGGCCCTGGGGTGTTCGATTTCGCCCCTTGGACACGATTGTGTGTATCCACATGCCCTGGCCGTGTCCCCTTCTGCGTCTAGCTACTAAGCCCTTCTTTTGCTCCAAAAGTGGACCTTTTCCCATGAAATGCTATCTTGCACGCAAAAGTATAAAGAGCATACCTCTGAACTAGAAAATAGGAAATGCGTGCAAGACAAAGTGACATATTCATGAAACTAACATAAAATGTAATGAGATGTGAGCGAAAACTACTCCTAAAACCCTATATGTTTTGCTCACATCACTGTTCATCCATATGCTAGCCTTCAGGTGTTTCCATCGGTTATTGTCATGCTAATCGGGTCTACACCGCCAAGGCACATTGGGCTTACACTGTCAAGACCCACGCTTGGACTTTACGCCGTCAACCATTGGACTTATGCTGCCAAGACTCTACCCTTGGACTTTACGCCGCCAATATCAATCCTTGGACTTCCCAATTTCCAAGTACCCATGACTTGGACTTTCACCGCCAAGACTACATACTTGGACTTACGTGGCCAAGACTATACCCTTAGACTTCCCAAATGCCAAGTACCCATGACTTGGACTTTCACCGCTAAGACTATATACTTGGACTTACATGGCCAAGACTACACCCTTGGACTTCCCAAATGCCAAGTACCCATTACTTGAACTTTCACCACTAATACTACATACTTGGATTATGTGGCCAAGACTACACCCTTGGACTTTCCTTGCCAACTCCATGTTGGACTTTCCAAATGCCAAGACTCAAGCTTGGACTTTCCCTTTCCAAGACCCATGCTTGGACTTTCCATGCCAAGTACACAAAACTTGGACTTTACCATTGCCAAGTACCCATGACTTGGGCTTTCCATGCCAAGTACTCAAGACTTGGACTTCCCATGACAATCACATTGTCATATATTTTGTCGAACATCAAAATACTGCTCGAGTCAAACTCAAATCTGGTCAATCGTGACTTGGGCCGATTGCACCAATAATCTTCCCCTTTTTTATGTTTGACAAAAACCAAACACCTTGGAATTAGAACACTAACTCAATCCAATGTCAAGTACCCATGACTTGGACTTTCACCGCCAAGAGTACACACTTGGACTTACATGGCCAAGACTACACCCTTGGACTTTCCTTGCCAACTCCATGTTGGACTTTCCAAATGCCAAGACTCAAGCTTGGACTTTCCCTTGCCAAGACCCATGCTTGGACTTTCCATGTCAAGTGCACAAAACTTGGAGTTTACCATTGCCAAGTACCCATGACTTGGACATTCCATGCCAAGTACTCAAGACTTGGACTTCCCATGACAATCACATTGTCATACATTTTGTCGAACATCAAAATACCGCTCGAATCAAACTTGAGTCTGGTCAATCGTGATCTGGGTTGATTACACCAACAATCTCCCCCTTTTGGATGTTTGACAAAAACCAAACACCTTTGAGTTAGAACACTAACTCAATCCAATCCTCCCAATTGTCCAAATTGGGAATTCTAAATTCTCACTCAAATTCTCTCTCTTTTTGAAATACATCTAAAAGGCTCTCCCCAAGGGTATCAATGTCTCATATCTGATGTGAAAAAAATATATAGGGTTTTAGAAGTAGTTTTTGCTCACATCTCATTACAATTTATGTTTGTTTCATGCACATTTCACTTTGTTTTTCATGCATTTCCTATTTTCTAGTTCAGAGATCTGCTCTTTGTAATTTTGTGTGAAAGAAGCATTTCATGGGGAAAAAGGCACACTTTCGGAGCAAAAGAAGGGCATTTGTATTTGGACCGAAGAAGGACATGCCAGTGTGTGGCTACACGACATCGTATCAAAGTAAAATTGGCCACCCCAGCGCCACACACGACTTGGCCATGTGGAAACAGACGATTGTGTGGTGTTGTGCGATTCCGACATGAGTCGATTATTTTCCAGGTTTTAGAGAGATCTAGGCTGATGTCTATATAAAGGAGGTTACGCCCAAACCCTAGAGCGGAGGTAGGACGGATGGGATGATACTCTAGCGCCCTAAAAAGCTTCGAGAACTCGTATCAAGGAGGAAGAAAGTCACCAGAGATCCAAATTCTGCACTTCAATATCGGAGAGAAGAGTCACATTGCATTGTATTTTATGTTCCTTGCTTAATTTCTATTGTTTATACGAATATGATCATGTTTTGTGTTTATCCTCTCCTATCTATGGAGTAGACATTCCGATTCTAGGATTAGGAAGTAGTTTGTGTGCGTAGAACATGTTATTCCAAATTTGAATTCTGTTCTTGAATTTCTATTTGCAATTGGCATTTGGTTTTAGCACTATAGTTATTGTTTTGGTTTTCTATCTACTGTGTTAGCCGATACAAGGGGTGACAACTCTTGTATCTAAGATTTAGGAGAATCAAGGAGGCACTTAGGGGTTGACCTCATCTCCCGTAACCGTGGGTAGAAGGATGCGATAGAGTAGGAATTGTGCCCCATTTTTGACTCGTCGTAGGGATCGATTCAGTATCCTTGTACTGACTATCCCTTCCTAAGTCCAGGGGTCAACCTAGTAATGGAAGAGATAGCTTCCAATAGATGCGAAGGCTCATCGGGGGAGTGTATGATGTCCTTTCCACAAAACCGTAGCAAGAACCCTAGATGAAACCCAATTGACAATGTGTTCTGCGACACACAAACGAAACTGAAATCCTAGAATCCCTTCCAAAATCTCGCAATATAGTTTCTTTCTTCTTCCGTGTGACACCGTATTGAGTTGGGACTATCGTCAACCCTTGCATTTACAACCCTTAAATCTGAATTCTAAACAATAACCTCCACTTACTAAATCGGTACTCGAATCTCAGTCCTTGTGGGATCGATAATCTTTTTATTACTTGACGACATCCGTGCACTTGTGGGTGTTGAGTGCGAGTGCGCTCTTTGAGTCCTCGACGGTCTCTGTCATGAGATTTGAGGTCGCGTTCGCATGTATCAAATTTTTGGCACCGTTGTCGGGGACTGATTGATTCGATATCGAATCAAGAAGCAGATAATTGGATCGGACTTAGGATAGATTTATTTACTTGCTTAACTTTTATTTCTTTCATTTATGTTTATTTTTATATTTTTTATTATTTTACTTCATTTTTAGATTTATTTCAGTAATTACGTTGCATTAACTTTTAGTTAAATTTTCTGTAATTGATTTAGTATTAGTTTAGGCTATTTCCTATTTTTTTTAATTAAGTATTAGGTAATACTCCTAATTTTGTGGTTGGGCTCCTCGTATGCATAGACACTTAGGTTCGGAAGACCTGATTCCGATTGATCTAGAAATCGAACGAACCTATCATCGTCAGAGAGCTGAACAAAAGAGGATGGAGGACCAAGCTACATCGAAGGTGCATATAGGTAGTCGGCCTTTGCGGGATTACGCAACCCCTGGTGCTAGAGGATTTAGGCCAAGTATAGCTGGACCATCTATTTCAGAAACAACTTTGAGCTAAAATTGGCACTCATTCACATGGTCCAGTAGAGTCAATTCGGGGGAGCTACGACTAAAGACCCGAACTGGCACCTAGAGACATTCTTGGAAATCTGCTCAACAATGAAGATTAATGGAGTCCCTATAGACGCGATTTGCTTGAGCCTATTCCCGTTCTCATTGTGGAATAAGGCTAAGGCATGGCTTCACTCCTACCTTCAGGAAGCATTACCACCTGGGAGCAATGTGAGCAACAATTCTTGGATAAATACTTCCCACCTAGCAAGACTGCTCATATGTGCTATCTAATAACGAGCTTCCATCAGAAGGAAGGAGAGTCCCTATTTGAAGTCTGGGATTGCTATAAGAGGCTACTCTACCAATGCCCGCATCATGGACTTGAAAGGTGGCTCGTGATCCACATCTTCTATAATTGGATCATGTACACCACAAAGATGTCCCTCGATTCTTCCGCAGGAGGAGCGCTTATGAACAAGACTATCGAGGAAGCAGAAGAGATAATAGAAGAGGTGGCCCATAACCACCATCAATGGGCTTCCAAACGTAATCACCCAGTTCCTGCAGCGAGACGATATGTTGTCAACTCCATGGACCACATGGCAGCGAGGTTGGACGCACTTAGTAGATGGTTCGACTCTTTTAATCCTATTTCTGCATGTGCAACCAACGACTTTGGAGAAGGAGCAGCAGCATATCAGGAGGACTACTATGAAAGGCAGGGTGGCTTAGAAGAGCAAATTGAGCATATAGATGTGGTTGGGGATTACAATCAAAGACACAACAACCCATACTGCAGTACTTACAACCTCGGATGGAAGAACCACCCAAACTTCTCCTATCGTAATAACTCGGGAAATCTCCTAAAATCAGGAGGAAATAGACTGTCGTAGTCGTCTGACACTCATCTGAAAAGTATGATAGAGAACTTCATTCAGATGCAACGGGAGGCGAATATTGAATTTTAGCGACGACATTCGCAGACGGATATGATGATCAAAGAGTTAGGATCGTCTGTAAGGGATCTTGCCAATAGTAAAAAGTCACTAGAAATTCAAGTAGCTCAGATCGCCAACCAGATCTCCAAGGTACCAAACAAACTGCCAAGAAAATCAGAGGTCAATCTGGTGGTGTAGTGCAAGGCAGTGATGTTGCGAAGCGGAGCCATGACTCAAAATACAAGAACCTTTGAGGGAGACCGAGAAGGAAGAAGTTGGAGAAATAAATCAGAAACCTACCGAAAAAACTCAACCACCCATTACTGTACCGTTCCCAGAGCAGTTGACCAATGCGAAGAAGGATGTTAAGTTCGGTAAATTTCTGGACATGCTGAATTCGATCTCAATAGAGGCATCGATACTCGAAGCGCTGCACCAGATGCCCCAATTCGCAAGATTCATGAAAGATATTCTTGCGCATCGTAGGAAGGTCGAAAAGTCTGAAACAGTGGCCCTCACAGAGGAATCAAGCACTTATCTCTGAAACGAGACCACTCAGAAACTAAAAGATCCAGGGAGTTTCTATATTCCATGTTATATAGGGACAACCCTAATTAGCAAAACCTTCTGTGATTTAGGTGCGAGTATGAGCTTGATGCCCTATACCTTATGCAAAAAGCTAGGGTTGGGAAATTTAAAGTTCACCACTATGACCTTACAATTGGTTGACAACTCATACCGATACCCACTAGGGGTTATAGAAGATGTGCCTGTAAAGGTAGGAAACTTTACACTTCCAACCGACTTTGTGATCATGGAGATGGAAGAAGATCCGAAGACACCTGTCATCCTTGGGCGACCATTTTTAGCAACTGCCGGAATGGTCATTGACGTCAGGAATCACTAGTTGACCCTAAAAGTAGGAAAGGATAAGATGGAATTTGAGCCTGCTAGTACAGAGTCATGGACCCGCGTCAGGGAAATATGTGATTCCAGCTAAAGCTAAGGAGGAAACCATATATAAAGTTCCCGAGACGAATGAATGGAGGTTCACAGAACCTCTAGAGCCAAGTTAAGACCATGGAGTAGGGTCGAGCTAAAAGACCCTAAACAAAGCCTTCTTGGGAGGCAATCCAAGTTTAGTTTTTAGATGTTCTTTTCATTGTATTGCATTTATTTGTTTAATTTGAACTTTTGATTCCATTCATTTAGCATTTTTTTTAGCATGAAGTAGGACTAGAAATAGCTTTCTAGGTAAAAGTAAAATCATTTTGAACCCACACAACTGAGCGAGTAAGAAGAATTCGGACCATTGTGCACCGTGAGAAGGAAATGGGGGACACACGACCTGGCTGTGTGTTTTCACATGGCCATGTCCTTTCTTCCAGCAGCGCACATGGCCTGGCCATGTGTTTTCACATGGCCGTGTCATGCAAGGTTTAAATGGCCAAGTTGTGCATTTTCACCCCAAATGCGCCATGTGCTTTGGTTCCTCTTGCCCTAGTCGTGTGAATCCTTCTTCCCCACAACCTAGAAGCCTTTCCAACCTTTAAGGAAGCTCAAAAAAAGTAAGGATGAGGAGAACCAAGCAAGTGACATCTCGATACGGTGATTCGGAGCGAAGGACAAGGAGAATGGACGCCCCTCAAGCTCCGGAGGAAGGTAATGTTCTTCCAACCCTCCTTTTTCGAAATAATGAGCATAGGGATAGATATAACATGCTTGTTACTAGAAGAATCACCACAATTAGATATCTTGATGAAGATTTACTAGAATCCCTAGGTTTATTTGGTGATATTCAAGCCCTATTTGTAAAAATGGGGTGGGTAGAGATAATGGGGATAAGACACCCAACTTACCCTAGGATAGATTTAGAGTTTTTAAGTTCTTTAGAAGCTGAGGTTTTAATGGATAGAGAGAGCAAAGAGGGTAGGGTTACCTTTAGGTTATTTAACATTGAGCATGAATGACACTACACTAATGGAACACATGCTTTGGCTTGCCTAGTGGGAGAGAGAGAACCCCTATTGGGTTCAACTCTCGGATCTTTGGGACTGAATTGACAGGAGAGCATGTGTACGACCATTCTATGGCCAAAGCATCGCGCCTCCAAAACCCCATTTTCCGGTACATACACCGAATCATGGCAAGAATTATTTTTGGTCGTGGGGAGAGTGACGGTGTAGTGCGAGCTAGTGAGCTGCTTTGCTTGTGGGACATGCTACAAGAAAGGAGTAGCATTGATGTAGGGTCCCATTTCATTAGACACCTAGTGAAAATGGGTAAAGCAGTGAGAGGAGAGATCATTGTGGGTGGCCTACTTACCCACATTTACCATAGGATGGGGTACGACTACACTGCACTAGATAGCATAGAGGGGAGCCCTAGGATCGACCTAGGAGTGTGTATGGCCATGAAGATGATAGTGAGAGAGGGACACTCCTTGTGCTTTATAAGGAAAAACCTATCATCCCTTAGGCTCCCTGACCCTGATCGTACCACCATCACCACACGCCCCAACTGGCGCTTGACCTAATAGTGGAGTCCCCGCCATATGAGGGACCATTCACATCGGCACCCATCTCTTTCCCTTTTCATCACTCTCCCTCTAGTCCACACATTCATAGGAGCCCACCTAGTCCACATAGACATGAGCCTGCACCTGCACCACCACCTGTTTCTACTTTTGAGTAGGATGCAGGTATATTTGCCTATGATTTTTCAGAGTCCTGATCGCACCTCAACGACATATTTGTCGAGCAGCAGGCGCAGAGGCAACAATGGGAGGAGCAGAGCGCTTTCACGCAGGCAGAGTTTCAAGGCTTTCGGGAGCACTTCCAGTGGGCTGAGGAGTTCTACGACGAGGCCCACATCTACTTCCAGGAGGAGGTTGCCCATCACCAGGATGAGGCCACCTACCGCCAGGAGATGCGGCAGCACATGCATGCCCAACAGGCACATTGGGCCCAGGAGGAGGAGCACAGAGTGGTTGCTACATCCACTAGCTCTCAGATCGACCACATGTACATGTGACATCAGCGGATGAGCACCAGATTTTCCCAGGCACCTGACAAGCTGAGAATGCTGGACTTCCCACCTCGGCCACCATATTAGCGGTACGGTCTCATATAAGTCTGGGGGCCCCGAGTTTTGATTTATTTTGTTTCTAGCAGTAGTTTCTTTCCTGTCATTTGCATTTGTTTTAGTTAGCATTCATTTGTTAATACATAGAGTTTTTAGTTTCATTAGTACTTAATTTTTGTTATCTTTAAGCTACCTCAGTAGTATTTTAGAGTTTTCTTTTATGAGTTGTTTCCATGGGTAGCTTAACTTCATTTACCTCATAGTATTTTATTTTATTTTCTCTAATGAATGTTCTAGTCTTACACTGGTTAGCTTTTATATTTACACCTACACATTACGAACATTTTGAACGGGAGAGTCTAGTACGTACCTAGTTATGATTCATCTCAATAGTCTAGTACTTTGGAATCCATAGGTGACCCTAAGTTTAGCATTTTAGTTACTGGAGATGCTCGGATTGTGGAAGCCCATTCGAAAAAATTCAAATTCAAAAAAAAAATTATAAGGGATAAAAAAATAGTTGTCCTGGGTGGAAATGATTGGGTGCTCCTTTGAGACCGAGTTAGGTTACTGAGGAAACACCTACCAATTTCTCTCAATACCGAGCATGCCTTTGAGACTTTGTGCTAGATCTAGGGAACGACCCTCACTTTGGGCAGGTAAGTGCCTAAGAGTCAGAGACCTTAGGAAATCTATAGGATGATGACTTAACTTACCATGAAACGAGTATCCCCTAAGAAGATTCGCTTAGCACGAGCACAAGGAGCTAACTTATTGAATTTCTAGGACATCTCTATTTTTCTTTGATTGCAAATACCACTTGATAAATCTAGTTAAAATGTTAAGTATGGAACAATACCTTTTAAAATTTCATGACACTGAGGTTTGCTTGAGGACAAGAAAAGATTTAAGTCTGGGAGAATTGATGTGAGCAAAACATATAGGGTTTTAGGAGTAGTTTTCGCTCACATCTCATTACATTTTATGCTTGTTTCATGCACATTTCACTTTGTTTTGCATGCATTTCCTATTTTCTAGTTTGGAGATTTGCTTTTTGTACTTTTGTGTGCAGGATAGCATTTCATGGGGAAAAGGCATACTTGTTAGGGCAATCAACTCGTGATATGGTTTTGATGTGTGTGGCTAAGGGTTTAAGTTAGGATGATTGGATTTGATATGTGCGTTAGAGTCTTGTAGGACTTACTAATTCGCACATGGAGCTTAGACAAGTGTCACCACTCACGACCTCGTGTTTGAGTCGGCGAAGGAGCATTACAGAGTCATGCGCTTAATGCATCTGAGGGACCGCCGGACGAGATGACTCGAAGCAAAGCCAAGGAAGCAGACTTTGTGGGAAAGAGACACGAAGGAGCATTGCAGAGTCGTGCGCTTGATGCTGCCGAGGGATGTGGCCACGAACGAAGAGAGCTTCGGCGAGGGACTTCAAGTGAGATGAGAGAATGAGTGAATTGTAAGTAGCTCATTAGGTGAACTTGGTCGAATGGCTGAGTGTCGGAGGCTTGACAGCAAGGGTTGAGGTTTACCCGACCGCCGGAAGCTCAAACGGATGTAAGGTTTGAGTTTTATCTGGCACCAGTCGACTACCATGTCATGGCAGTCGACTTCTCCAAGTCGATCGACAATCAACTAGTGTGGCTGATGAATCAAGTCGACATCAGTCGACTGCTTAAGGGAAGTAGTCAACTGATAGCACTATGCACAGGCACAGAAGCTAGTCGAGCTTGTGGATCACTCGACTATAAGTCGATATCATTCAACTGATGAAAGCATCAGTTGACTGATCATCCAACTGTTGGAGAAGGCAGCCACGGATCCCGTGAATCTGGCCTGGTCAAGAGCCGTTGGAGTCGACGTCAGTCGACTGATGAAAGCATCAGTCGACTGATAGTGTCCAACGGGAAGAATTGCTTCCTCTCTATAAAAAGAGAGGGTGGGGGCTTGTAGATGGAAAATGTTCATGCTCTAAACATCCTACTAAGTGCCCCACAAAGCTTAAACTCCTTCTAGTTTTCTTTCACATCTATTGTAAAAGAAGGAGTGTTCTCATTGTTGTAAAGGTTTACCTCCACCTTGCTTGGGCTAAAGGGAGAGACCAATAGTGGATTGATTTCGGGGTGATTCACCGGAGACGAATCGGACCGTGGATTAGCGGCGAGGTTGTGAACCACGTTATATCATTTGTTAGCATTGATTTTGTTTTTGCTTATTGTAATTGCTTGTTTAGTTTTGTTTCTGTTATGCTAATTATATTTGTAGACAAGCAATTCCGTTCGTACGACGAAAGAGGGCTATTCACCCTCCTCTAGCCGGCCACCATCGTTCCTACAAGTGGTATCAGAGCCAAGAAAGCTTGTCGAGGACTAACCGCCGCTACAAGCACAATCAAGGATGGCCGGCTCCAACATTCACCCACCGAAGTTTAAAGGAGAATTCTCTTGGTGGAAGAAGAGAATGGAGGTATTTTTCGAAACCGACTTTAAAATTCTATTAATAATGGAAAATCGTTTCGAGATACCTAGGGATGAAGAAGGGAAGCCAATCGATAAGTCTAGATGGACAAAGAGACAAAGGGAAGAGTACTTGGCGAACTCAAAGGCAAAGCACCACCTCTACAACGTACTCCCCCAACAAGAGGTAAATCGGATAGGGGAATGTGCAAGCGTCAAGGAAATGTGGGAGAAACTCATAGAACTCCATGAAGGCACTTCTGAGGCCAAGCTTGCAAGGAGAGACCTTCTTCGCTCCCAACTAACAAATATTAAACTTGAAAAGGGAGAAAAGGTAACCTCACTACACTCTCATTTTAAAGAAATTTTAATTGGGCTAACAAGTGTAGGAGAAAAACTTTCGAACTGGGATATGCTTATGAAAGCAATCGATGCTTTTCCTTGGTCATCGAAATGGAGCTCAATGGTGGACTCCTTCTACATGTCGAAGAACCTAGAAGTGAGCACCTTTGAGGAGTTCTTCTCAACCATGGAGCTCCATGAAATAAGGCTTGAAGGAATAAATGAAGAATCAAGTATTAAGCCATCAAGAGGAGTAGCCTTAGTAGCCAACAAGGGGAAGAAGAAGAAGATAGAGACTTCCTCCTCCTCCGATGAAGCATCCTCCTCATCTTCCATGAATAGCAATGAAGATGCTTATATGGTAAGGAAGGTAAGGCATGCTTTAAGAAATTTAAAATTTAACAAATCTTATGATAGGAGAAGGCACAAGAGGAAAATCATATGCTACAATTGCCAACAAGAGGGACATATAAGAGATGATTGTCCCCTCTTGAACAAAAGCAAATAAGAAAGGAGGAGAAAAGAAAAAAAGAAAAAGGGGAGCAAGAAGAAGGAAGAAGAGAAGAAGGCCAAAGAAAAGGGGAAGGTCAAAGCACTCAAGGCAAGGACATGGGATGATCCTTCCTCATCATCATCGGAGAAAGAAAATGCCTTTGTCACAAATTTAGCTCTAATGACATTTGATGATCTAGACACCTCTTCCTCCGAGCAAGAAAAATCAAGCACTAGTGAGGAGAGCTCTAGTGAAGGGGGAGGCTCATCATCCTCTTCATCTGAAGAAGAAGAAGCCATGGAAACTATGGTAATGAATCTCTCACCTAAGAAAATAGTTTCCATGATTTCAAGCTTAACTAAGGACTTATTTAGGGCCAAAAAGAAAAATAAGAGCATGCTAGATCAAATTAAGGCCCTAGAAGAAAAATTAGAACAAACATGTTTAAATGTTAATGATGATGATGCATGCTCACATGATAACTATATGCCATTTGATGTTAATGATGCGTGCATTGAGGAAAATAGGGCTTTAAGGGAAAAGGTAGACCATTTGACATAAGCCCTAGAGAAATTCACCATTGGCTCCAACACTCTTAATATGATTATAGGGAGTCAAAGGGCAAGTTTCAATAGGAAAGGCCTAGGTTATAAGGGAAAGACAAATGAAAAGGCCTATAAATGTTTGATTGCTAGGGGTCAAAGCAAAAATAAGATAATTGCTAGAAAATAGATCCCTAAGGAATATTTAGTGAACCCCATAGGAAATAACTTGTATTGGGTTTCTAAATTCATCCTTAAGAATTAGGAAAACCCTAGGTTAGTCAACCATAGTGGACTTGACTTATATCATACTATTTGGTTGACTTAGGATGGCGGGACTTAATTTTTGAGATAGTGTTGGATATGATAATGCACCTATAAATAGATAAAATCATGATTTGGGTGATACTTGACTTATTATCATGATTTTGTACCAAATTCATGATTATAAATTGATTAATACATGTGTTTCATGATCATAATGTGAAATCAAGGCATATATGGTTTTATGATCATATGGTATGTTAGAGTGATACTTAACCATGGGTAGAATTGCATGAATTTGAAGGTTAAGTACATAAATACCTTTAGGAACATCTCACATTCACCATAAGGATAACTTTGATTGGAAACATAGTATGGGTGAGATGATAGGACGATACAAATGGTCCACTAATGCCTATGGCATTTAGATGGTCATTTTAAGTATCAAAATAGCAATAATAGGCCAATCATGGGGAAGGCTTATGTTTAATTCATAGACATATTGCCCAAAGATCATGGTTGGATATTTCATATGTTTTTAAAACCATTTCTTACTTTAAAATCTGTGCTTTCATGTTTTGAAACAATTTAAAGCAAAACTAGGTGTTAAAATGGATACAAACTTGGCAAAAACACTAGTTATTTTTGAAGCTTTTGGATTTTTGGAAAATCATTGAAAATATAAATAATTTTCATGAAAACTCATTTTTCACTGATAAAAGACCTTAAAATAAATGTGTTTTCAAAATTTCACAATTTTTCAAATTTTTTGGAATTTATAGTGCATTTTCTGAATTTCATCCAGAAAATCAGAAAAACTTGAATTCTGAGTGTCAATCGACTGGTAGTCTGAACCAATCGACTGATGTACTGTGCACGAGCACGGTAACCTGATTTCATCAAGTTTTGTTTGATTTTTGGTATTTTTCCTCCTTAGAGTTTGTTGGATCGATATGAGCGCTAGAGGGGGGGATGAATAGCATTCGTAAAAACTTTTCTTTTTCGACGATTAAAACCAAGTACACAACGGAAAACTAAAAAACAAACACAAGAAAGACACAAAGTTTTTTTACTTGGTTCACAGCCCACCGACTGCTAATCCAAGGCCCTGCGATCCTTGATCGCTTCCGAAGGGCAATCACTAAAAGTCTCTTCCTCGTTGGAGGTAAGAGAAAAGACGATTACAATGATTATAAGGCCGGTAACAACCTTACCGGTCCTTATACAAATTAAGTACAGAAAGATAATAATAATACCGACAATTAATTAGAAGATGGTGCACAGTCGGAGTAGCGTTGTAGAGAGCACGAGCACTTGGGAGATTCTTTTTTTGGGTGTGAGTCCTCCCCTCCTTTTATAGATTTGTGCCTTGGAATTTGTCCCGATCCAGATCCAAAACTCATGGATCTTATCTTGAGGTGGCGGCTTATTTTATCCTGAGGTAGCGGCTTATCTTATCCTGAGGTGGTGGCATCAATCTCTATCTCTTTGACCTTGTGCACTGGTCGATCTCCGACATCACGATCGATCCTCTTAGCATTCGCGCGCTTCACGACTACCGACATCTCTGATTGGCCGACTTGAGAATTCCTGCAATACAAGATTAGCACAATAGATGCATAATGTCATGCATTGTGACAGTCCTATGACTGTCCGATCTCGACTTTAGCATTCCTCCGGAAGCCTTAGTCGGATCGACGCCTAGGATTGTCCTCTAACCGAGGACGCGTCCTTACCACCGCTCCACACACGGAGCTTACCTTTGGTCCTCTTGACCTGTCGCTTAGTTTTCGGTCACCACCAAGGTTCCTCGACTCCCCGAGGTTCTCCTGGTGTCGCCCGACTACCACGGTTTCTTAACTTGAGATTCTCTGGATGTCGCTCGACCTTTGGCTTAGCTTAAACACTTCCTGCACACTTAGCATATCACATGAGATAACAAAATAGCTTAACTTTGAATCTTTGTCATTATCAAAACCAAGGTTCGATTATCTAGTGCCCCTGCACCAACAGAGTTGATACCTTGGATTATAACATTTAGAAAATATTTTTGATGGTGTCAAAGGGGGAGAATTGATAGGTTTAAGTTAATCATGCTAAGAGGGAAAATTTAGCATGTCTTAAGGGGGAGTTGCATGTTTAAGGGGGAGTTGTTATACTCATGTTTTTACTTACATGCTTTCCTTGCTTATGTTTATTGTTATTTGTTTACCTAACTTAAACGGATTGCCACACATCAAAAAGGGGGAGATTGTTAGGGCAATCAACCCGTGATATGGTTTTGATGTGTGTGGCAAAGGGTTTAAGTTAGGATGATTAGATTTGATATGTGCGTTGGAGTCTTGCAAAACTTAGTAATTCGCACATGGAGCTTAGGCAAGTGTCACCACTCACGACCTCATGTTTGAGTCGGCGAAGGAGCATTGCAGAGTTGTGCGCTTGATGCATCCGAGAGACCGCCGGGCGAGATGACTTGAAGCGAAGCCAAGGAAGCATACTTCGAGGGCAAGAGACTTGAAGGAGCATTGTAGAGTCATGCTCTTGATGCTGCCGAGGGACGTGGCCGCGAACAAAGAGAGCTTCGGCGAGGGACTTCAAGTGAGATGAGAGAATGAGTGAATTGTAAGTAGCTCATTAGGTGAACTTGGCCGAGTGGCTGAGTGTCAGAGGCTTGACCACAAGGGTTGAGGTTTACCCGACCACCGGAAGCTCAAACAGATGTAAGGTTTGAGTTTTACCCGGCACCAGTCAACTTCCATGTCATGGCAGTCGACTGCTCCAAGTCGATCAACAATCGACTGGTGTGGCTGATGAATCAAGTCGACATCGATCATGGAAGGAAGCGATCGATAGCACTGCTGCACGCAGAAGTTAGTCGAGCTCATGTCACTTCGATGGAAGTCGACATCGATCCAACTGAAAGCATCGATCGATCATCCGACTATTGGAGAAGACGACTGCAGATCCCGCAAATTTGGCTTGGTCAGGAGTTGTTGTGTTGGAGATCGATTTGAAGCTAAAGAAGGGGTGAATAGCTTATTTTTCTTCTCTACAAAAATATTAGTGGAAGCACAACAAAAATAATAATAACACAAATGAAAAACACGCTAACACAATTCTTTTACGTGGTTCAAAGATGGCGCTCTTACTCCACGGTGATCCTTAAGGTGGATGAACCCTAATCAAATCACTATGAAGCTTTCCTTTACAACAATCCTCCTCTTCTTACAAAGAATGAAACTTAAGCTTAGAGATAGGAGGAGGAGATTTAAAAACACTAGAAAGCTTGAAAACTCGTGGAGGCTTGAGAGAATAATCAGAGAATGAGCATTAACCCCAAAAACTTCCACCAACCCTCTTTTTATAGAGAGAAGGCTGATTTACCCGTTGGAGCACCATCAGTCGATTGATGCACAACATCAGTCGACTGCCGGCGCGGTTAACAGCTTCTGAATAGCCGGATTCGCGGGATTCAGAGTTGTTTCCTCCAATGACATTCTCATCAGTCGACTGATCCCTCCATCAGTCGACTGATGGAGTGATCAGTCGAGTGATCACAGGTCGTAGTCGAGTGTGACTCCACTCTGTGCCCATATTTAACTTGATCAGTCGACTGCCACGACCAAAGTAGTCGACTAATGGTCAGGGTTTCATCCTGACTCAGTCGAGCACCTGACCAGTCGACTGACACATCGTATCAGTCGACTGATACTCATCAAGTATGAGTAATTCACACTTGATTTTACCCCCTAGACCTAGACTCAACCTTCTAGCTCTTCCTTAAGCCTTGCGCCTCCAGGATCCCTCTGAGTCCGCGACTTGTTCATCCTTTGCACTTTGCTTCCAAGAGCTTCCTTCATTTTTGTCATGTCTTGGGTTTCCTTTGCCAAGGCGTGCTTGGACTTTATGCCACCAAGTCTACATGCTTGGATTTACACTGCCAAGACTTGCCTTTGGACTTCCTTTGCCAAAATCCGTTTGGACTTAATGCCACAAAGACAACATGCTTGGTCTTATGCCGCCAAACCTTTACTTTGGACTTCTCTTGCCAAGATCATACTTGGACTTTGCCTTTACCTATCACTTAATCATGTTCACCATTAGATCACAATTTGTTGTCTAACTTAGATGATTATCCAAACATCAAAACATATAAATACTTGGGGCATTGTTGCACCAACAATCTCCCCCTTTTTGATGTTTGACAATCATTTAAGTTAGGTCTTTTAAAGATACACATAATCATATATCCAATTCTAACTTAAGCATTTCTTCTCCCCCTTTGACATACATCAAAAAGAGAAGAAATCATATATTTCATAGAAGAATTGAATACATTGTAATCTTGAACTAAGGTATAGAATTGAAATTTAGCTCCCCCATAATCCAAGATATAGTTCATGATGAGTAAAATACATGTGGAGCAAAAATCTATCAACAATTTGAAGGTTTAAATCCTAACTTTGCACCAACAATGTAAATTTGGGAATGAAAAAGATACATTTTATGAAACTCCCCCTAAAACACCGTATTAAATAGTCCTAAAAGTTTGTTTATACTCAGTATTATCATGCTAAAGTTTTAGGAGATCAAAGATATACTAAATATCAGAAAATGGAGATATTTATCAGAAAACACAGTGTATCAGTCGACTGGTTTCTGAACCAGTCGACTGCTACACCTGAAATCCGAATTTCAACCTTTTTAGTCCAAATTCAAAAATGCATTAGAAATTCCAAAAATCTCGAAAAATCACGAAATTTTGCATACACATTTATAAAATCATACTTTATTAAGGAAAAATATTTTGAAAAATATATATTTTCCAGATTTCGAGATTGATACAAACTTGGAAACCAACAAAAGTTTTAATGTTTTTGCAAACTTTGTATCACTTTTGTGTTTCACTTGAAAACTGTTTTTCAAAATATGATAAACATAATATAAAATATGTTTTATTTGACATTTCCAATCATGTTATTGGAGCTATATGCACATCAATTGTGTATAAGCCTTCCCAATGATTGGTCCAATGAAGGATTAATGTCTCTAGATGACACTTTGGTCCATAGTTATGCATCATAACAAGCATGATGAACCAAGTGCATCTTCCTAACATCTCACATGTTGTCTAAGAGGCTCAATTCAAAAATCATGGTTTCTTAGGTATTTTGTGAGATGCTTAAAGGTATAAATCCTAGTATTTCTATAGGATCATGCAAACCTACACCTTTACTCAACCAAGAACATTCCAAGTTCTCTCCTAAGTGATGAAAATTCTACCTCAGGGAGAGCCTTGGTGAATATGTCGGCTAGGTTGGACTTGGATTCAATGTAATTAAGCTCAATGTCCCCCTTTGCCACATGATCTCTAATAAAGTGATGTTTCACTTCAATGTGCTTGGTTCTAGAGTGATGCACCTGATTTTTGGTCAAGTTTATGGTGCTCACATTATCACAAAATACTTTCATGTTGGAGTAAGATAGCTCATAATCTTCTAAGGTATGTTTCATCCATAGTAGTTGAGCTACACAATCACCCATAGCCACATACTCGGCTTCGGTGGTGGATAGGGCAACACAAGGTTGCTTCCTACTACTCCAACTAACTAGGGAGGACCCAAGGAATTGGCATCCACAACTAGTACTCTTCCGATCCAATTTGTAACCGGCATAATCGGAATCGGTGTATCCAACCAAATCAAAAGATCTAGTCCTAGGGTACCATAGTCCTACATTTAGTGTGCCTTTAATATATCTTAAGATTCTCTTAACGACAACTAAATGAGATTCTTTTGCACATGATTGGTACCTAGCACACATACCAACCGCAAATAATATGTCGGGTCTACTAGCGGTTAAGTATAAGAGGCTACCAATCATGCTCCTATATAGTGTAAGATCAATTTGTTTGTCTTCATTATCACTATCTATTTTTGTATTGGTTGCCATTGGAGTTGAAACTACTTTAGCATTTTCCAAACCAAATTTCTTAATCATTTCCTTAGCATATTTGGTTTGATAAATATAAATTCCTTCACTTGTTTGTTTAACTTGTAATCCTAGGAAGAAATTTAATTCTCCAACTAGACTCATTTCAAACTCTTTTTCCATATTCTTAATAAAGTCTTGGAGAAGTTCATTATTTGTTGACCCAAAGATAATGTCATCAACATATACTTGGGCTACAAAGATGTCCGTTGATGTTGACTTTATAAATAGAGTTTGATCTACACTACCCCTTTTAAAGTCCTTAGAAATTAAGAAAGATGATAATCTTTCATACCAAGCCCGGGGAGCTTGTTTCAAACCATACAAAGCTTTCCTAAGCTTTATACATGGTTCGGATAGTCCATATTCTCAAACCAGGGAGGTTGTTCTACATATACCTCTTCCTTAATAAACCCATTTAGGAATGCCGATTTGACATCCATTTGATGGAGTTTGAACCCCATATAGGAGGCATACCCTAATAGTATTCTAATAGACTCTAACCTAGCAACCGGGGCATATGTTTCATCATAGTCAAGTCCTTCAACTTGATTAAAACCCCTTGCAACTAATCTTGCTTTATTTCTAGTGATATTTCTTTGGTCATCTAGTTTGTTCCTAAAAACCCATCTTGTAGTAATAATGGTGTTTTCATTAGGTCTAGGAACTAACTCCCATACTTGACTCCTTTCAAATTGAGCCAATTCATCTTGCATTGCTAAGATCCAATCCGGATCAAGTAATGCATCTTTGATTGTTTTGGGCTCAATTTGAGAAATTAGAGTTATATGACTAGCGGGATCCCTATGAAATGACCTAGTCCTAACACCTTGAGATAATTCACCCACAATTTGATCTAAGGGGTGATTTTGATGAATTCTTATGGTTCTAGGAAGTGTATTAATTTGTATTTGATCATAATTAATCTCAATTCTTTGCTCATCATCGGAATCACCTCTTACTCCCCCTTGATTCAATCCTCCCCCTTGATCATTACCCCCTAAGGTTAAATCTTGAAAATGTTGGGTAATTTCTTGATTTTCATTATTAATATCATCATCAATAGGGGATTTCCTAGGGTATGTATTGGAAGTTTCATCAAATTGGACATTTGAAGATTCTTCAATCTTTTGAGTCCTTTTATTGTAAACTCTATACCCTATACTAGTGGATGAGTATCCAACTAGGATTCCCTCATCCGCTTTGGACTCAAACTTACCTAGGTTGTCTTTGGTATTTAAAATATAGACTTTACATCCAAAGACCTTAAAATAATGAATTGTTGGAATTGTACCATTCCACAATTCAAATGGAGTTTTTCCTAAAAACCTATGAATTAATACCCTATTTTGGATATAGCAAGCAGTGTTAACCGCTTCTGCCCACAAGTAGCTAGGTAAGGAGTATGCATTAAGCATTGTCCTAGCCGCTTCTTATAGGGCACGATTTTTCCTTTCTACAACCCCATTTTGTTGGGGCATTCTAGGACAAGAAAACTCATGCTTGTACCCTTGTTCTAAGCAAAAGGTTGAGAAATTAGAATTCTCAAATTCTCCACCATGATCACTATAAATCCGATTGATTTTGAGTTTTCTTTCATTTTCCACTCTTTTGCTAAATCCTATGATTATTCCTAAGGTTTCATCTTTATTTTTCAAGAAAAATACCCAAGTAAACCTAGAGAAATCATCTACTATGACTAGGCAATATTTACTACCAATCATAGAGGGGGTACTATGGCAATCAAATAAGTCCATATGCAAAAGTTCTAAAGGCAAAGTGGTACTGAGTAAATTTTTACCTTTGTGTGATATTTTTGATTGTTTCCCTTCTTGGCATGCATCACACATTTTGTCCTTGAGAAATTTGACTTTGGGCAACCCTTTGACTAACTTCATTTTTGCTATTTTGGCTATGTTCTTCATGTTTATGTGTCCTAACCTCCTATGCCAAAGCCAACTTTCTTCCTCTTTTGCAATAAGACACTTAGTAGAAGCATTAGTAGCATAGGATAAATCAACATAATATATATTTTATTTCCTAAAACCTACTAACATGCAATCATTTAGAGTTTTGTGTCTTATAAAACATTTTGAGGAATCAAATTTAACATCAAAGTTTGCATCACATAGTTGGCTTACACTAAGTAAATTAAATTTCATATTTTTAACTAATAATACTTTATGAATGGCAAGGTTGGGGGATACCTCAATTGTGCCCTTTCCTAGAATCTTAAGTTTGCCGCTATTACCAAATGATACTTTTCCTTTGCTAGTGTCGTTGATAGTGGAGAATTTTCTCTCATCACCGATCATGTGCTTTGAGCACCCACTATCAACTATCCACAAGCTTGGTTCTTCTACCTATATCACATGAAAAATACAATCCTTAGGTACCCAAATCTTAGGACCACTAGCATCAATTAGAAATTTCTTAGGTACCCAAGCCTTTCTACCCTTGTTTTTAATCATGGATTTTCTACTAACAAGAGATGTAAATGCTACCTTCTTTTCCTTAGGCCTATATCCCAATCCGGCCTTGTTGTAAATAGCCCTTTGATCCTTAATAATCATGTCTAGGTATTTAGAGCCATTAGTAAATTTTTCTAAGCATGCTCTTAAGTTACCTATTTCTTTTCTTAATTCATCATTTTCATCCCTAAGGGTACATTCATCACTAGATAATTTACCACAAGATGATTCTACACTCTTAAGTGATTTAATCTCTATTTTTAAAACATTAATCCTAGTTTTTGATCTATTCAAAGCATTTTGAAGACATGCAATAGTCTTGTAAAGTAAATCTACCTTAGGAGAGTTGTTTACCTCATCATCATCACTTGATGATGATTCGTCACTTGAAGAGGCAGAGGACTCCTCGCTTGAGCTCCCGGCTTCTTCCTCTAATGCCATGAGGGCTAGATTCTAGGTGGCATGACATACTTCTTCATCGTCGGAAGAATCCTCCATGCTTAGGGTGTCCCATGTTTGAGCCATTATTGCCTCCTTCTTCTTCTTCTCCTTCTTTTCTTTCTTTTTCTTTTCCTTCTCCTCCTTCTTCTTTAGTTCCGGGCAATTTGGCTTTATATGCCCTTTCTTGTTGCAACCAAAACAAGTTACGTTAGAGGTAGAATTTGAACTATTTGAAGACTTACCTCTTGAGGATTGGAACATCCTCCTCACATCTTTCTTGGTGAGTTTCCTTGACTTCCCACCAAATTTCTTAACGTAATGTGCCACCTCGCTTACCGATAACTCATCTTCACTACTTGATGAGTCTTCCTCGGATTCGGATGAGGAGAACACTTCCTTCTTCTCCTTCTTCTTTTTGTCCTCCTTTCCTACAAAAAGAGCTATACCCTTCTCTTGGATGAAGTGTTAGCTTGTTCATGTAATTGAAATTCACAAAATAGCTCATCTAACTTAACCAATGAAAGATCCCTAGAGACCTTATAGGCATCTACCATTGAGGCCCATAAGGTTGTTCTAGGGAAAGCTTGTAGCACATACCTTACAAGGTCTCGATTTTCGACCTTTTCACCTATTACATGTAGTCCGTTGACTACTTCTTTGAAGCGACCGTGCATTTGACTCACGGTTTCATTGGTCTTCATTGAGAAGCTTTGAAGTTGGCCAATTAGAAGATCTCTCTTGGCCCTTCTTGTTTCTTTGGATCCTTCGTTGAGCTCAATCAACTTCTCCCAAAGTTCCTTCGCAGATTCAAATGGCCCCACCTTGCTTAGTTGCTCTTTTGACAAACCACATTGAAGTGTGGTTGTTGCCTTTGTGTTGGCTTGAGCCTTCTTGGCCATGTCTCTCGTCCAATCCTTCGTCGGTATGGGTGCTCCGTGTTCATCCACCGGCTTCTCCAAACCATCTACAATACTAAACCAATTCTCAATATCATTCATTAAGTAATACTCCATCCTACCTTTCCAATAGCCGAAGTCATTACCGTCGAAGAACGGAGGCCTCGCCATGCTATACCCCTCTTGAAAAGCCATTTTTGCTCTGGTTGATTGTTAGATCTTCCGATGCGATCCAGGCTCTGATACCACTTGTTGGAGATCGATTTGAAGCTAGAGGGGGGGGGGTGAATGGCTTGTTTTTCTTCTCTACAAAAATATTAGCGGAAGCACAACAAAAATAATAATAACACAAATGAAAAACACGCTAACACAATTCTTTTACGTGGTTCAGAGATGGCGCGCCTACTCCACGGTGATCCTTGAGGTGGATGAACCCTAATCAAATCACTATGAAGCTTTCCTTTACAACAATCCTCCTCTTCATACAAAGAATGAAACTTGAGCTTAGACAGAGGAGGAGGAGATTTAAAACACTAGAAAGCTTGAAAACTCGTGGAGGCTTGAGAGAATAACCAGAGAATGAGCATTAATCCCAAAAACCTCCACCATCCCTCTTTTTATAGAGAGAAGGATGATTTTCCCATTGGAGCACCATTAGTCGACTGATGTTGTGCATCAGTCGACTGCCGGCACGGTTAACGGCTTTTGAATAGCCGAATTCGCGGGATTCAGAGTCATTTCCTCCAACGACATTCTCATCAGTCGATTGATCCCTCTATCAGTCGCCTGATTGAGTGATCAGTCAAGTGATCACAGGTCGTAGTCGAGTGTGACTCCACTCTGTGCCTGTATTTAACTTGATCAGTCGACTACCACTATTGGCAGTTGACTAATCGCAACATCACCAACCGCCATGACCAGCGATCGATGGTCGTGGTTTCATCCCGACTCGACCGAGCACCATCGATCGAGCACTGACTCCGATCGACATATCATATCAGTCGACTGATACTCATCAAGTATGAGTAATTCACACTTGATTTTACCCCCTAGACCTAGACTCAACCTTCTAGCTCTTCCTTAAGCCTTGCGCCTCTAGGATCCCTCTGAGTCCACGACTTGTTCATCCTTTGCACTTTGCTTCCAAGAGCTTCCTTCATTTTTGTCATGTCTTGGGTTTCCTTTGCCAAGGCGTGCTTGGACTTTATGCCACCAAGTCTACATGCTTGGATTTACACTGCCAAGACTTGCCTTTGGACTTCCTTTGCCAAAATCCGTTTGGACTTAATGCCACAAAGACAACATGCTTGGTCTTATGCCGCCAAACCTTTACTTTGGACTTCTCTTGCCAAGATCATACTTGGACTTTGCCTTTACCTGTCACTTAATCATGTTCACCATTAGATCACAATTTGTTGCCTAACTTAGATGATTATCCAAACATCAAAACATATAAATGTTTGGGGCATTGTTGCACCAACACGTTGGAGTCGACATCGGTCGACTGATGAAAGCATCAGTCGATATCAGTCGACTGATAGTGTCCAACGGGAAGAATTGCTTCCTCTCTATAAAAAGAGAGGGCGGGGGCTTGTAGATGGAAAATGTTCATGCTCTAAACATCCTACTAAGTGCCCCACAAAGCTTAAACTCCTTCTAGTTTTATTTCACATCTATTGTAAAAGAAGGAGTGTTCTCATTGTTTTAAAGGTTTTCCTCCACCTTGCTTGGGCTAAAGGGAGAGACCAATAGTGGATTGGTTTCGGGGTGATTCACCGGAGATGAATCGGATCGTGGATTAGCAGCGAGGCTGTGAACCATGTTATATCGTTTGTTAGCATTGATTTTGTTTTTCTTATTGTAATTGCTTGTTTAGTTTTGTTTCGGTTGCGCTAATTATATTTGTAGACAAGCAATTATGTTCATACGATGAAAGAGAGCTATTTACCCCTCTCTAGCTGACCACCATCGTTCCTAGAACACTTTCAGAGCAAAAGAAGGGAATTTTGAAGCTGGACATAGAAGGGGACACGACCAGGGCATATGGCTACACACGGCCATGTCCAAGGGGCAAAATTAGCCCCCAGCGCCACACATGGCCTGGTCGTGTGGCACTGCGTGATTCCGACGTGAGTCGGTTACTTTCTAGGTTTTAGAGAGATCCAAGTCGATGTATATATAAAAAAGGCTACGCCCAAACTATAGAGGGGAGGCAGGACGGTCGGGATGACACTCTGACGCCCTAAAAAGCTTCGAGAACTCGCATCGGGGAAGAAGAAAGTCACCAGAGATCCAAATTCTGCACTTCAACTCCGGAGAGAAAAGTCACATTGCATTGTAATTTCTATTCCTGGCTTAATTTCTATTGTTTATATGAACATGATCGTGTTTTGTGTTTCTCCTCTCCTATCTATAGAGTAGACTTTCTGATTCTAGGATTAGGGAGTAGTTTGTGTGAGTAGAACATGTTATTCCAAATTTGAATTCTATTCTTGAATTTCTATTTGCATTTGGCATTTGGTTTTAGTGCTATAGTTATTGTTTTGGTTTTCTATCTACTGTGCTAGTCAATACGAGGGGTGACAACCCTTGTATCTAAGATTTAGGAGAATCAAGGAGGCACCTAGGGGTTGACCTCATCTCCTATAACCGTGGGTAGAAGGATGTGAAAGAGTAGGAAATGTGCCCCATTTTTGACTTGTCGCAGGGATCGATTCTGTATCCTCGTACCGACTATCCCATCCTAAGTCCAGGGGTCGACCTGGTAATGGCAGAGATAGCTTCTGATAGATGTGAAGGCTCATCGGGGGAGTGTATGATGTCCTTTCCACAAAACCCTAGCTAGAACCCTAGACGAAACCCAATTGACAATGTGTTCTGCAACACACAAACGAAACCGAAATCCTAGAATCCCTTCCAAAATCTCGCAACATAGTTTCTTTCTTCTTCCGTGTGACACCGTATTGAGTTGGGACCGCCGTCAACCCTTGCATTTACAACCCTTAAATCTGAATTCCGAACAATAACCTCCACTTACCAAATCGATACTCGAATCTCAGTCCCTATGAGATCAATAATCTTTTTATTACTTGACGACATCCGTGCACTTGCGGTCGTTGAGCGTGAGCGCGTGCTTCGAGTCCTTGATGGTCTCCGTCGTGAGATTTGAGGTCACATTCACGTGCAGCAATATCCCAATGAGATCTTATAATCTCCCCCTTGGTCTAAAAACATCTAGGATATCTTTACTCTTCCTAGCAATAAGTCCCATATCACTAAAGAGAGACAATCCTTCAATTTCTCCCAATTCTCCCCCTCATGAGGAAGAACACATCCATCATCTCATGATGTATAACCTCCCCCTAAAGGCTTGCTCCCCCTTGACCATTGCACCGACAATGTCCTTGGAGAGTCCCTAAGCCTATAGGAACACTAAACCATCAAAATTAAGGTCGAAAATTCAAACTTGAACTTTCACACACCTTAAACTTTGATACACTCCCTAAACAATTCTCCTAATCTATATCCAATGGATTTTCACCCTTCCAATGCTTTCCAGAGCATATCCTAGGGTTAGGATCAGTTATAGTAGCCTGTCATAGCTGAAACATGGGCTAAACATCCTTGTTTACCCAAAATCAGCATTTGGCAGTCGACTCTGTCAGCTACCAGTCGACTCACCTTGACGCCAGTCGACTGTCATCCATGGCAGTTGATTGATTTCTGCAAATGCAGAAATCAGAAATGAATTTTGGGAAAACATAAGTAATTATACGTAATTTTAAAAATCATGAAACTTTATACTATAATACTTAAGTCAATCATTATGGGTGAAAAATATTTGAAAAATAAAATATTCATAAAATATTGAGATGGATACAAAATTCAAAACCATTGATAACTTCAATATTTTTGACCTATTTTGTATCAACTTCTTCAATGGTGACTTCTATCAAAAGATAGATTGCACCAAGGTTTTCTAAAATGATTTTAAAACTTTATATTGAACCATGGTCTATGGGCTTAATACACATGACTTGTACATAAGCTTTTCTCATAATTCATCCATGGTATAAGATGAGTTTGAGTTCATCTAGATGCAAGAACTATGCACCTTGAACTTAACTCATTTCCTAACACCTCACATGTGTCTAGGGTGTATCAATATACACACATGTCAATGTTATATGAGATGTGAATTTTGTTCATCCTAATCTAAGGTCTCACGTATTTTTTTAGACAACTCTATTTGATTCCCTTATACATGGGACTTCAAATCAAGTCATAGTCATTAAATCAATTTTCATTATTCCTAAATGCATGAATAATGATTATGGCATATAATATAGCATAAAATAAGCATGTGCCAAAAATCATGATGTCATGGCATATGAACACCATCTAAACATGAACATGAGATAAAAATTAATCCTAGGCATTATCATGACATATTAAATGATTAAAAAAAATTATGATGTCATGACATAACATATGGCAAATAAAACATGGCAAATAAAATATGAAGGTATAAGAATACCTAAGTTTTAGTATTAGTTGCCATTTGTTGGGATTAAGTTCATTTTGTCATATTACAACTTATCTCCCAAGTGTACCAAAATCCCAAAATGGCACACTATGACCTCTAAATCTAATTGTGTTAATTTAATTAATTTTCCAACCTTCTCAAATTTAATTGGCACACCTAAAATTTTTTAGGATATAAATTAAACCTCACTTCCAAGGAATCCCAAAACCTTGAAAATGTTCTAAAGTGTCAACTCTACCATGGCTAGATTAACTACTTATCCACTTAGGGTTGACATGCTTTAAACCATTTAGCGTGAATCAATCACGCTCTTAGGAATCCAATACCTATTGGAGCTCCTTGGGTTAACTAGGTATTCACTAGGGATAACTTCCCTAGATACCCTCCTAATAACCCTTTTTAGCTTGAAAGCCTTGGTCAATTGGGTCTTGTTTTGGTCAACTCTAGGGATAACTTCTCTTGTGACCTTCTTAGTGGCTTTTCTAGGTTTCATAAAAACCTTGCCCACTAGACACCTACCTTGGTTAACCTTAGGAATGACTTCCCTATTAACCTTGGTTTTCCTAGGTCTATGAATGGTTCCATAATCGAATGGAACATGGTGATAGGTCTTCTTGGGCTTAGGTTTGTGACCCAAACATTTCTTGCTCTTGGATGGTGCTTGTTTCCTAGGTCCTAATTTTTTTTATCTTTTGACCCTTGAATTTGATTTTGCATTTTCCTAAGGGTCTTCTCCAATTTCTCAAGCCTTGACCTCAAAGCTTGGTTTTCTAACTCTAATCTTTCCAATTTTGATTTTTGATTAACCCTTTGGGAAAGATTCTTCCTAGGCATATGCCTACCCTTCTTAGGGTTAATGCCTAGGTGATCTTCTACCTTCCTAATGGACTCCCTAGGTAGAATGGTTCTAGGGTTATTATTTCTAGATTTGTCTTTAACCCTAAAATTACAATATTTAGCACCTAAGCAAAAATATTTATTGTTACTTCTAGCATGCTTTTCATGAGCAATAGCAAGTGAATTAAAATTATTCCTAGCATGCTTTTTAACCTTAAAACTTGAAGGTGCATTAATAGAATATACCGTAGGGTTTGCTTTAGAAGCTCCCCCTACATGTGATGCTCATTCTTAGATCTTGGTTTTCTTCCTCCCCTTAGGGCATTGACTTCGGTAGTGTCCTTGTTGATTGCACTTGAAGCACACAATGTGCTCTTTGCTTTAATTGTTGGGGCTCCAGTCTCCTTGGCCTTTGGCACGACTTGTGTCGTCTTCTTGACCCATTTCGGACACTTGCTCTTGTAGTGTCCGTCTTCCCTACACTCAAAGCATATAATATGGAATTTATTTTTAATTGGAATGCTTGAGTTACCTAGGTTAATGGTGGCCGGATTTGGTTCTTCATCTCTTCCAGAGGTTGAGGCTACTTCTTGATTTTGCTCCGGCTCCGGTGATCTAATATCCTCCCCCTCAATCCTAGCGGTGGAGGCTTCCTCCAATTCTTCCTCTTCCACGGATCCGGATGTTGACTCCTTCTCAACTTTCAAATCCTCACTTTCTTGTGAGGATGAGCTTGCTTCTTCGGTCTCCTTATCCAATTGACTCGATGATGGGTCTTCATGATATTTTGCCAACTCGCTCCAAAGCCCCTTGGCATCCGTATATTCACCTAATCTACACAAAATATCATTAGGGATTAATTCAACCAAAAATTTTATTACCTTCTTATTTTTCTCGAACTTTTGGAGTTGTTCCTTGGTCCATTTCTTCATCTTGAGGAATCCTCCCTTTAGCCATCTTCGATATTCAAATCCTTCCATCAAGGAGGACCAATCTTTGATGTTCATCATCATCATGAAGTCTTCAATCCTTGCCTTCCATTGATTGAAGCCTTCTCATTCATAAAATGCATATGGAATCGAACTGTTGATATCCCATTCCATTCCAAGATTTTGTTCCATCTTTCCCTCTAGTGCCTTGCTCCTTCGGTTGTGAAGCTGGTGAAGAGCGACCCGCTCTGATACCACTTATTGGGGATCATACATCATGCTAGAGGGGGTGAATAACGTCGTAGTTCGTTCGATGGAATTTGATCGTGTTGCTTGTTTACAAAACTTGTTAACGTAGCATAATATAGAAATATAATATGAACACAAATACAAACACACGAGCACACTTAAAATACAAGGATATAACGTGGTTCAGAATCCTAGGGTTCCTACTGCACGGGTTGAGCTCAAACGAGCCCTAGCAATGTAAAACACCACTGATCAACCTCTCCTTCTCGGAAAACACTTTGGAGGTGGAGAAAACCTCTTATAATAATTCTTACAACAATAAGAAAGCAATACAAGCAAATATAAGTGAAATACACAAAACAACGTAAAGAAAACTTTACAAATGTGAACTTGAATGCTTGCTTGTTGATTGCTTTGGACTGGCTTTGAAGGACTGAAAAGTACCAACTATTCCCCTTCAAATTGCCCCATGAACCATTGGAAAAAACCTCCCCTTCGAGCTCCTTATAAAGTTACAACTCAAGCTGATTTCTGCCTAGCAGTCGACTACTCATACCCATCAGTCGACTGCTTCTGTAGCCATTGTCTCACAATAACTTAATCCACATTGGCATTCCAGCCAACGAATACACTGGCAGTCGACTTCCATTACTATCAGTCGACTGCCAATCTCGTAGTCGACTACTCAGTCGACTACCGAGCTTTCTGTGCTCGTGACCAAACCCAACAGTCTACTGCTCAAGGCCAGTCGAGGCGCCACCTCGACTGGGACTCCAGTTAAGGCGCCAATCGAGTCACCTTGCATCTGTGGTCGCAACTTGGTCGCAGTCAATCATCAATCGACTCACGGTAGTCGACTAGTCATAATTCCAGTCGACTAATTTGTGTCGACTCAGCTGCCAAGTGTCAAAACACTTGACCAATCAACTAGTACAAAACCCCAATCGACTGATAACCTCAACCATGAGCTTTAACTCCAAGTATGATGTTCTCATACTTGCTAGACCACCCTTAGCCTAGACCTAAGCCTTCTAGCCACCTCCATTAGCCTCACGCCTATTAGATCCCTCCAAGTCATCCATACACTAGCCTTCAGGTGATTCCAACGGCTATTGTCATGCTAACCTGGTCTACATGTACATGTGGACCTTATTTCATTCCCTACTCTTGTTGGTGTAATCGACCCATGTTACGATTGACCAGACTTGAGTTTGACTCGAGTAGTATTTTGATATTTGACGATGAGTTGACCATTGTTTGACAATAGATTGACTATATAGTTGACATGAGATTGACCATATGATGGAGAAGTCCAAGTGGGACACTTGGCATGGAAAGTCCAAGTCATCAGTACTTGGCATGGAAAGTCATGGAAAGTCCAAGCATGAGTCTTGACATTTGAAAATTCCAACATAGAGTTGGCAAGGAAAGTCCAAGGGTGTAATCTTGGCCACGTAAGTCCAAGTGTGTAGTCTTGTCGGTGAAAGTCCAAGTCATGGGAACTTGGCATTTGGGAAGTCCAAGGGTGTAGTCTTGGCCACATAAGTTCAAGTGTGTAGTCCTGGCGGTGAAAGTCCAAGTCATGGGTACTTGGCATTTGGGAAGTCCAAGGGTATGATATTGGTGGCGTAAAGTCCAAGCAGTAGTTTTGGTAGCATAAGTCCAATGTTTGGCCACGTTAAGTCCAAGCATGTTTTTTGGCAGCGTAAGCCCAAATGTACCTTGGCGGTGTAGATCCGATTAGCATGACAATAGCCGATGGAAGCACCTGAATACTAGCATATAGATGAACAAGTCATAGATGACTTGGAGGTATCCAATAGGCATGAGGTTGATAGAGATGGCTAGAAGACATAGGTCTAGGCTCAGGGTGGTCTAGCAAGTATGAAGGGATCATACTTGGGGTAAACCTCATGGTTGAGGTTTGTCAGTCGACTGGTGTTATGGACCAGTCAACTAGTCAAGTGTTTTGACACTTGGCAGATGAGATGACTCTGAGCAGTCGACTGAGATTATGACCAGTCAACTGGTCAAGAGTCGACTGGCGATCGACTGCGGCCGAGTTGCGACTACAAATGCAAGGCAACTCAACTGGAGTCCCAATCGAGGCAGCATCTCAACAGGCCTTGAGTAGCCCACTTCCATGGACAGAAGTTGACTACTGGTTTTGGTCACAAGCATAGAACATTCGGTAGATGACTGGTCAGTCAGATACCGAAGCATTAGTCGACTGTTGAAGTATCCGTTAGAGTTTTTCCAGCATAGATCGAGTTGTTGTGAGACAACGACTACAGGAGCAATCGACTAATGGGTATGAGCAATCGACTGCTAGGCAGAAATCAGCCTGAGTTACAGTTTTATAAGGAGCTCAAAGGGGAGGTTTTCGGCTATGGTTCTTGAGGCGATTTGAAGGGGAATTACTGATACAATCCAGACCCTCAAGGTACTTCAAAAGCAACCATAGATCAAGCATTCAAAGCATTCTTGTAAAGTGTTTTTCTTTACTTGTAGTTCCTTTTTTCTTTGTAATCGCTTGTATCTTTTATATTACTGTTGTAATCTTTTGTACGAGGTTTCTCCACCTCCGGTGTGTCACCGAGAAGGAGAGTTTAATTAGTGGTGTGTGCATCACAAGAGCTCGTTGAGCTCGCCCCGTGGAGTAGGAACCCTAAGGTCCCGAACCATGTATATTATTGTGTATTGTTAGTGTTTGTCGTATTTTATTCTTGTTATTATTATTTATGTTGTGCTAACAAGTTTTATAGATAAACACAAACGAAATTGATTAAAGCGATGATTATGTTATTCACCCTCCCCCCTCCCCTCTAGCAACGTACAATCCCCCATCAAGTGGTATAAGAGCGAGGCCGCTCTTCAAGGTTTGACAACCAAGGGAGCACCGCTAAAGGGAAGAAAGAAGATGGAGTTTGAAGAGAAATTGGGATGGGACATCAACACGCCAATTCCATACACCCTCTATGAACGAGAAGGCTTCAATCAATGGAAGACAAGGATTGAAGAATTTATAATGATGAGAGACTTCAAAGATTTGGCCATCTTGATGGAAGGATTCAAATATCCAAGAGGGTCAAAGGGAGGATTCCTCAAGATGAAGAAGTGGACCGAAAAATAACTCCAAGAATTCGAGAAAAATAAGAAGGTAATAAAATTCATGGTTGATTTAATTCCTAATGATATTTTGTGTAGTTTAGGTGATTACATGGATGCCAAAGAGCTATGGAGCAAATTGGCATAATTTCATGAGAACCCTCAATCGGTCCAAGGGGATAAGGAAGAATCAAAAGAGGAGGATGAAAGCTCATCCTCACAAGAAAGTGAGGATTCGGAAGTTGAGAGATTATCAACATCCGAGAAAGAAGAAGAGGTGGAAGAATTAGAGGAAGCCTCCACCTCTAGGATTGAGGGGGAGGAGAGAATTTCCACACCAGAGCAAACTTAAGAAGAGCCATCAACCTCCGGTAGAGACGAAGAGCAAACTTCAGTTCCTACCACCGACCTAGGTAAATCAAGCATTCCAATTAAAAATAAAATCCATATTATATGCTTTGAGTGTAGGGAAGCCGGACACTACAAGAGCAAGTGTCCAAAATGGGTCAAGAAGATGGCACAAGTCATGCCAAAGGCCAAGGAGACCGGAGCCCCAACAATTAAAAGCAAAGAGCACATTGTATGCTTCAAGTGCAATCAACGGGGACACTACCAAAGTCAATGGCCTAAGGGGAGGAAGAAAACCAAGGGCCAAGAAGGAGCATCACATATAAGGGGAGCTTTAAAAGCAAATCCTAAGGTATATTTTAATAATGCTCCTTTGAATTTTAATGTTAAAACCATGCTTTTAATTCACTTGCTATTGCTCATGAAAAACATGCTAGAAGTAACAATAAATATTTTTCTCTAGGTGATAAATATTGTAGTTTTAGGGTTAAAGAAAAATCTAGAAATAATAACCCTAGAACCATTCTACCTAGGGAGTCCATTAGGAAGGCAGAAAATCACCTAGGCATTAACCCTAAGAAGGGTAGGCATATGCCTAGGAAGTGTCATTCCCAAAAGATTAATGAAAAATCAAAATTAGAAAAATTAGAGATAGAGAACCAAGGCTTGAGAAATTGGAGAAGACCCTTAGGAAGATGCAAAATCAAATTAAGGGGTCTAATGATCAAAGCTTAGGGTCTAGGAGGCAAGAACCATCAAAGGGCAAGAAAGGTTTGGGTCACAAACCTAAGCCCAAGAAGACCTACCACAATGTTTCATTTGATTATGGAACTCAATCTAAGTCTAGGAAAACCAAGGTTACTAGGGAAGTTATCCCTAAGGCTAACCTTGGTGTGTGTCTAGTGGCTAAGGTTTCAAGGAAACCTAGGGAAGCCAAGGTTACAAGGGGAGTTACTGTAGGATCGCAATAATCCGAGAGAGGGGTTGAATCTCAGAGTTTATAATTTTATTTAATTTAAAAATTATTTTATATTTTCAAATATGAGTACGCAGTGGAAATTAAATGCAATTCAGACACATTCAGTTTACTTGGTTCACAACCCTAACTGTGTTGCTACTCCAAGGCCCGTAGCTCTTCCTAGAGCTACCTCGACGAGCAATCACTATAGTACCCTCTTATTCGAGAACTCTCAACTTCGGAGGGGTTCTCTTTTTACAAAGGTAAGAGATGGGTAACACACTACCCTCTCTTTGAAGTTAAGTACACAAGCGAAAAATAATATAGAAAATTACAAGCTACTTTATACCGACACAGATGAAGGCTTGGATGTAGGCACGAGGTGTCAGAAAAGTGCCTTTGGGAGGAGTCGAAGCTTTTGTGAACGAGAGTAAATTTTGACAGCACTTCGGTGTATTTGTAGCTTTCTTCTCAGATCTGGTCAAGCACTTATTTTATAAACCTTTTCCAGTCGACTAGAATGCCTTCCAGTCGACTCCACATCAACCCATCGATATGGAACTTCTGGTCTTCCAGTTGACTGAAACCTCTCCAGTCGATTCCAGGTCACCCAGCTCTACATCGGGAAGTTTCCTATTTCAGTCTACTGAAACTCCTCATTCGATTGAAACACTTTCCAACTACGGTGTCAAATCTTCGACCGATCACCAACTAATCCTGCCAAGGTGTATCTAGTCGACTGAACCAAACAGAGTCGACTGGACTTCAGTTGACTGAAGTACATTCAGTTGATTGATCCCTGCAAAATGAGATTAGCACAAATAGATAAAATCAAATGTGATAGAAGTAGTAATACTGATCGATCTCGACTACTAAGTCCCACGTGGACTTTCCGTCGGATCAATGCCTAGCTTTGTCCCCTACAGAAGACTCAACCTCACCTCTTCACTCGAGGCTTACCTACAGGCTGCCTGCCAGACTTACCATTCTTGACATTCGATCTGACCCACTAGGGCTTCCACCAGCTGTCCGATCTGCCTGACCCAACTGGACTTTTTGTCGATTGTCCGATCTCCTGACCCAACTGGTCTTCATGCCAAATGTTTGGTCCACGCAATCCATCTGGACTTCATGCCTGGTGTTTGGTCCTCCTGATCTGTCAAGTCAACTGCCTAGTATTCGGTCAACACAACCTACTAGGACTTCCTGTTAAGTCTGCACACTTAACACTGATATTAGAACATAAGTAATTCCTAACTTTAACTACGGTTCATACATTAAAACCAAGGAGTGATGCTCACTGTATCAACAATCTCCCCCTTTTTGATGTATGACAACACATCAATTAAAGTTAGGAGAATAAGACAATAATATTCAAATTTTGACATATATAAGAAATGCATATGTATGAGATGCATATATAAAATTTTACATCTCCCTTTCAATAAGACGTTTTTCTCTAACTTTATATCTCCTCTCTCCCCCTTTGTCATACATCAAAATCAAAATTAAGTCTAAGATGCCACAACTTTAAAGCTGAGAGTTAAAGTGTTTTAACCATGAGAGTTAAATATTAAGTTCAAAAATGCTTAAGTTTTTGAAATAAATCTTCTCCCTATAGGGTTTTCTTCATTTAGAAATAGGATCACTCCCTTTAAAAATTTTCAAAAGATAAAATTTTTTTCCAAATTTTAATTGTCAAAATTTTAATAACCCCTAGCCTCCAATATATTTTCAAAAATTTTCAAAATTTTCTAACTCCCCTTGAATAATAACATATTTTCAAAAACTTTCAAAATTTTCTAACTCCCCCTGAATAATAACATATTTTAAAATTTTCAAAAAATTTCTAACTCCCACTGAATAACAATATATTTTCAAAAAAAAATCTAAAATTTTTCAAAAAATTTCTAACTCTCTTTGAATAATATCATATTTTCAAAAAATTCTAAAATTTTTCAAAAATTTTCTAACTCTCCCTGAATAATATCATATTTTCAAAATTTTTAAGATGATGCAAATATGATAGTGAATATGTCCAAGCATGAATTTCCAGATTTTATTTTTATATTTAAAAATACACATCTAAAAATTGTCCTTAAAGCAAATGTCCAACCCTTTACTAGCTCAAATGATATAGAATTAATCATCAAGCTTTGAATTAGAGTTAGTCACCGAAGTGATTAATTTGCTCTTATAAACTCCGTGTTGGTTCATGTCGATGTACTTAATCTACATCTGAAACCAGAGGTGCAACCCTAACATCTCGTGCCCATCTTCGTGGCTCAATACACAAACAGGTAATCCTAGGTGTTTGTGAGATGCGAAGGCTTACTTAAATCTATAGGATCATGAAATCTAAATTATCCTAGATTGTTTTTAAACTTTTCTTTTAAAAAATAATATAATATTACTTTTCAAAATAAATTTGAGTAATGAAAACATCCTAGTCTACCAAGCATAAAACAATCCACACACAAGATTTAAAAATTATTAAATTTATTAAGTTCAAATAGTAACAAGTGACATAACTAAAACACTCCTAGTCAGAAGATGGAGGTGGAGGAGGTGGATGACCCATGCCTCAAGACCTAAGAAGCTCCATCATCTCTCGATGATCCTCTCTCTGTGCCTGTAATATCTGCATCATCTCAAGATGTTGTTGCTCCTAGCGCTGCATCACATCATCCAATATGGATAATCTCTCTGCTATGGTAGGAGGCACTGGAAGCCCAAGAAAAGGTGATAGACTATCGAATCCTGGGTCTTCCTGATGCTCAAACTCGGAGTGGTGGTTGGGGTAAATCTCTGGCTCATGCACCTACTCCGTCTCATGCTGGGGTTGGGGCTAGGGCTGAGGATCATCTCTCTTCCATGCAAGGATATTATTTTCATCTAGACCTATTTTCGCTAAACCAAACCGCCTAGAACCTATCATGTCATACTCAGTAAGTTGTTTGATGTTGCGTGTGGTAATATCAAACCCTAATATTGTTGGTGTAATCGGCCCAAGTCACGATTGACCAGACTCGAGTTTGACTCGAGTAGTGGTTTGATGTTAGTGTTCTGATGTTTGACATTGATGTTTGACAATGAGTTGACCATTGTTTGACAATGGGTTGACTATATGGTTGGCATAGGGTTGACTATATGAAGGAGAAGTCCAAGTGGGACATTTGGCAATGGAAAGTCCAAGTCTTGTGTATTTGGCATGGAAAGTCCAAGTCTTGAGTACTTGGCATGGAAAGTCCAAGTCTTGTTTACTTGGCATGGAAAGTCCAAGTCTTGTGTACTTGGCATGGAAAGTCCAAGTCTTGAGTACTTGGCATGGAAAGTCCAAGCATGGGTCTTGGCAAGGGAAAGTCTAAGCTTGAGTCTTGGCAATTGGAAAGCCCAACATGGGTTGGCATGGAAAGTCCAAGCATGGGTCTTGGCAAGGGAAAGTCCAAGCTTGAGTCTTAGCAAATGGAAAATCCAACATGGGTTGGCAAGGGAAGTCCAAGGGTTGATATTGGCAGCGTAAAGTCCAAGCGGGAGTTTTGGCAGCATAAGTCCAATGGTTTGGTGACGTAAAGTCCAAGCTGTAGTCTTGGCAGTATAAGTCCAAATGTGTCTTAGCAGTATAGACTAGCATAGTATGACAATAGTCGATGGAAGCACCTGAAGGCTAGTGTATAGATGAACAAGGTTATCTCAGTTGACCCCCAACCAAACGCACCCATAGGGTTTTAGGAGTAGTTTTCGCTCACATCCCGTTGCATTTTATGTTTGATTCTTTTATATTTTGCTTTATTTTGCATGTATTTTCTATTTTCTAGTGTGGAGATCTGCTCTTTGTACTCTTGTGTGCAGGACAGCATTCTACAGGAAAAATGGTGCACTTTTGGAGCGAAAAGAAGGCATTTGGCAGCTAGAACAGAAGGACACACACCATAGCCCTGTGAATCCACACGGCTCACGGCCCAGCACCACACACGGCCTGACCATGTGAAACCACATGGTCGTGTGGCACTGGGCGATTTCGATGTGATTCAGTTATTTTCTAGGTTTCGGGGAGATCTAACCTGATGTCTATATAAAGGAAGCTACGGCCAAACCCTAGGGGAGAGACCCAATGACCGGGACGACACATCGGTGCCCTAAAAAGCACTGAAAACTCACAATGAGGAGGAAGGAAGTCACTCGAGGATCAAGTTCTGCACATCAACGCTGGAGAGGAGAGCCACATTGCATTGTAATTCACATTCCTTGTGCAATTTACATTATTCCTATGAATTCGATTATGCTTTGTGTTTCTCTTCTCGTATTCATGGAGTAGATTCTCCAATTCTAGGATTAGGTAGTAGTTTGTGTAGGTAAAACATGCTATTTCAAATATATTTCTATTCTTGAATTCATATTTGCAATTGATGTTTGTTTAGATCGATAGTTATTCGTTTTGGCTTTCTATCTACTATGCGTAGCCGATACAAGGGGTGATAGCCCTCGTATCAAAGATTTTGAAGAACTAAGGAGGAGCCGAGGGGTTGACCTCTCTCCGATAACTACAGATAGAAGGGTGTGATAGAGTCGGAAATGAGACACGTTCCAGTTCATCACAGGGATTGATTCAGCATCCTCATACCACCTACCCTATTCTAAAGTCAGGGGTCGACTTGGTATGGCAGAGGTAGTTCCTGATATATGCGAAAGCTTATCGGGGGAAGTGTATGATGTCCCTTCCACAAAACCATAGTTAGAAATCTAGACGACATTCAATTGATAGCGTGTTCTGCAACACACAGATGAAACTGAAGTCCTAGAATCCCATTAAAAGACTCGTAATAAACCTTCTCTTCCTCCGTGTGACACCATACTTGAGTTAAGTCCAGCATCAACCTCTCATTCATGAACCTTAGGATTCCCAATCCGAACAACAACACGTCCACTGGATAAACTGATACTCGAAAACTAAGTCCCTATGGGATCGATATTCTTTATTACTTGACGACACTCGTGCACTTGGGGGCATTGAGCACAAGCGCGCTTCAAGTCCTCGATGGTTCCCGTCGTGAGATTTGAGGTCGCGTTCGTGTGCATCAAGTTTTTGGCGCTGTTGCCGAGGACTGATTGATTCGATATCTAATCAAAAGTGGACAGTTCGATCGGACTTAGGGTAGATTTGTTTTCTTATTTTAATTATTTTAGTTTTAGACATTTAACTATTTAAATTTAGTTTAGATTAATTTTAGTAGACATCTTTCTTTATTTCAGTTTTTTAGTTTTTCTTCATCTAGTTTAGTGCTTCAGTTTAATTTAGTACTAATTTAGATCTTAGTTTTCTTCTAGCTTTAGTTATTTTCTAACCGTTTTTTCTTTAGTTATTTTCTTAGCATTTTTTTAAGACTCTTGCTAAGGCACTGCTCCTTTCCTTGTCTATATTTTCTTGTATATAAAGATGCATGCTTTTACTCATGATTATGGTCAATTTAATGTTGTGAGTTTTGGTAACATTTATTGTGAGCATTGTGGTGAAACGTGTGTTGGTTTTGTGATCAATCCGTGAGGGGAAACTTTGCTTCCCACTTCAACTCGGTTGCTTGTTCATGGTGATCCCATCGATGTCCCCGGATTAAAAATTTAATCCTAGACAAAAAGAAACACCCAAGCAATCTTGTCATCGTCGTGCTATTCGTTTAGAGTAGCCACTTGAACAAACTTGTTGTTCAAGCAACCAACCTCTAGACTACGAGTAGTCGCGGAATAGACGATGTACGGATCGCCGGTTTTTGTGTTTATGTTCGGGGTCCAAGTATATTTAGCCACATACATAAAGTAAACATCCACATAAAACATGCATATAATTGAAAAGCAATTATAAACATAATACAAAGGAAGACTAATCAAAATAAACAAGATTATACCTCTTGATATACCTCTTGATCTTCTATTCTATGTCCTTCCTCCTTTTGGACATCGTGTGGGCGACGATCTTCCAAAAGTTGAAGCCTCCTAGGTCACCAATCTTCCTTTCCTTGTTCACTCTGAACAAAGGAAGATCATCAAACAAAACTCTTCTTCCTATCTAGAACCGGCCACCAAGTCAATAGACTCGATGTTGCCGCCGGCCAAGGAAGAGAACATGGAGTATAGGAACCGGCCAAAGGAGAATCAATGAGGGCATGGGCATCGGCCAACACTTGGAGAAGAGAAAGGAAAGCAATCCTTTTCCTTGTTGCGGCCCAAACCCTAAACCTAAATCTCCTAATTTTTGGCCAAGGATGAAGGGAAGAAGAATAGGTTGAGCTCCGGCCAAGGTAGAGGGAAGAAGGATAGGTGCCGGCCAAACCTTGGAAGAAGAAGAAAAAGCCTTCTCCTCATTGTTGCCGCCCACAACCAACCCCAAAACCCTAACCCTAGCCGCCCACTCCTAATCCTAACCCAACTACGATTACTTGACACCCAAGGGAAGCAAACCCTATTCTCATCCATCAACTTGCCGCCCACCCCTATCACCTCCTTTTATAGAGTTAGGGATAAGCCATGATTTAATCTCCTCCATTGGTTCTAGGGATTTAATCTCAACCGTCGGATCTAGAGATTTAATCTCAACCGTTGGATCTATAGATTTAATCTCTACCTTTGGATCTAGAGTTTTGTTTTCATCCATTGGATCTAAGCTTTATGAGGTTTTAATAGGATACAATAGGGACCATGAGGAGGAGTTGGATCTTGGCCACCCATGGATCAAGCCCACATAAAGTCCGATCCATTAATGATAATCCAATCCACTAAAGGATTATCATTGAACTACCTCACCAACCTCCATAAGTTAATATGGTCTCCATATATTATACGTACATTTTCTCCCCGTGTTTAAGATCTCGAATGTCCGTCGATTAATTAATTTACTGACCATTAATTAATCAACATCTAACTCCATGAGTAGTACCACTCAACCTTTTCATCATGCCGGACCAAGTCCACCTGCAGGGTTTACATGATGAACCTTATGAGCTCCTCAAGGGGACATCATCATCCTAATATATAGGACACGGTTTCCTCCTATAATAAACGGCACACCATATAAATAATACCATTTCCCAACTTAGCAAGCCTATCGATTTAATCTATAAATCTCGCCCATTGGTAAATCAAAGAAATGAATACTAAGTATATGTGTCCGTTATTATATTGGGATTAAGAGCATGTATAATATCTGAGGTCCGATTCGATTATGTAGTCAGCAATAAATCAAATCACCTCTAAGTCGGTCCTGCTCAATACACACAAAGTGCACTAGTGTGATTCAATGGTCAAGACAAACCAATACCAAATCACACTACAACCATACCAATGGTTTGTCCAAAGTCATCTAGGTTGTGAGCCTTTACTTATACTTTACAAGGAGCCGATAACATGATCTCCCGTGTGACACCACACACCATGTTATCTACAATGTAATGTATTAGACAATATTGCATAGCTATAAATATGCAAACAATGATCATGTGATTCTTATTTCAAAAATAAAGATGTTCATACAAAAGATAGACTTTTCAGTATACATCCTAACAATCTCCCACTTATACTAAAAGACTATGTTGTCCTCATACTGTCATACATCTGATTCCCCTTCCCTCCACATGCCTATCAAAGCTCTCACTAGAAGGGCCTTAGTGAAAAGGGTCTACCAGGTCATCCTCTGATGCAATCTAGGCGACAGCAACTTCTACCTCCTTTACGATTTCTCATATCAGGTGGTACTTGCGCTCTATGTATTTACTTACCTTATGGGCTCGTGGTTCCTTCGAGTTTGCAACTGCACCACTATTATCACAATAAATTGTGATAGTTTTGGGCAAACCAAGAATCACATCCAAGTCCATCAGGAAGTTCTTGAGCCACACAACTTCTTTGGCCGCCTGAGAGGCTGCCGCATACTCAGCTTCCATGGTGGAGTCCGCCACACATTTCTGCTTGACACTCCTCCATACAATGGCTCCACCTCCCAAAGTAAACACAAAACCTGAGGTAGACTTACTGTTATCCCTATCAGATTGGAAGTCGGAATTCGTGTAACCCACAGGGAGTAATTGGTCTGCCTGGTAAACTAGCATATAATCCCTAGTCCTTCTTAGGTACTTCAATCCAATGTCCTCGTCTGGATTACTCGATATTCACGACCATGCCCACGCAGCGGATATATCTGGTCTTGTACATAGCATCGCATACATGAGGCTTCCTACTGCCGAAGCATAAGGAACTGCCTTCATCTCCTCTATCTCCTCAGATGTTCTAGGACACATCTCCTTAGATAAAGGAACTCCATGCTTGAAAGGTAGAAAACCCTTCTTGGAGTTCTGCATGCTAAAACGATCCATAATCATGTCAATGTATGAAGCTTGGGATAAGCACAACATCCTTTTCCTGCGATCTCTTATAACCTTGATCCCAAGGATGTGTCCCACTTCTCCCAAGTCCTTCATATCAAATTGTTTGGACAACCATACCCTTACGTCCGATAACACCTTGATATTGTTGCCAATCAATAAAATGTCATCTACATATAGTACAAGAAATACCACTACGTTTCCGTCATATCTCTTGTATACACAAGACTCATCCAGACTTTGAATAAATCCATAAGACTGGATTACCTCATCAAAGCGGATGTTCCAAGACCTCGAAGCTTGCTTCAATCCATAAATGGACCGATTAAGCTTACATACGAGATTCACTTTTGCCTTTAGCAATGAATCCCTCTTATTTCTTCATATAGATGTTTTCCTCAAGACTTCCATTAAGGAAAGTTGTCTTGACATCCATTTGCCACACCTCATAATCCATATGAGCTGCAATGCATAAGAGAATTCGGATAGACTTAAGCATGGCTACCGGCGAAAAGGTCTCCTCATAATCGATACCCTCTTTCTGAGTATACCCTTTCACAACAAGCCTCGCTTTGAAGGTCTCAACCATCCCATCTATTCCTCTCTTTCTGTTGTAGATCCACTTGCATCCAATGGTTTTTACACCATCAGGTGGTTCTACTAGCTCCCAGACTTGATTTGAATCCATAGATTCAATCTCAGCATTCATTGCACTTTGCCAAGATACTGCATCTTTATCTTGGATTGCCTCGTCATATGTCCAGGGGATCAGGTTCATGTTCGCCAGTGACCAAATCAGAAGACTCTCCCAAGAACATGAATCTATCCGACTGTCTCACAACCCTCCCACTACGACGAGGCATCACCTATGTATCCTATGTGACACGCAGTGTAGTGACATGTGGTATATCTTCTTGTACCGGTGGTACTGAAGAAGTGACTTCCCCTTTTAATTCCTCTAGAATAATTTTACTCTTGGGCTTGTGGCTCATCACATAGTCTTCCTCTAGAAATCTAGCGTTCATGCTAACGATCACCCTCTGATCTCTAGGACTATAAAACAAACCACCCTTCATTCCTCTAGGATAGCCAACGAACATGCGTACTTCTGTACGAGGTTCCAACTTATCAACATCTACCTTTAGCACATGTGCTTGACTCCCCCATATCCGAATATGTCTTAGACTAGGCTTTCGCCCAGTCCACAACTCTGTGGGAGTAGAAGGCACTGATTTAGATGGGACCAAGTTCAGAATATACACTGTCGTATCTAGAGCATATCCCTAGAATGAATCTGACAACTCAGAATAACTCATCATCGATCTAACCATCTCCATAAGAGTCATATTCCTTCGCTCTACTATACCATTCTGCTGGGGTGTGCCAGGTGCAGACAATTGAGATTGAATCCCAGCCTCTGATAAGTAATTCCTAAACTCTCCTAAGAGGTTCTCGCCACCACGATCAAATCGTAGTGTCTTGATACTTTTACCTTAATGTTTCTCCACATCGGCCTTGAATTCTTTTAACTTGTCAAAGCATTCAGACTTGTGGTGCATCAGGTAAATGTATCCATATCTTGAATAATCATCTATAAAAGAGACGAAATACTCAAAACCACCTCTAGCCTAGATAGACATAGGACCACACAAATCAGAATGAACCAACTCCAACACATCTTTGGCTCTATACCCCTTGGCCTTAAAAGGCCTCTTGGTCATTTCACCCTCTAAGCAAGATTCACAAGTTGGGAAATCCTCCACCACTAATGAACCCAAAGGTCCATCAGCTATCAACCTTTGAATTCTGCTTAGGTTAATATGACCAAGCCTAAGATGCCAAAGATATGTTTGGTTCATCTTCGAAGGTTCTTTTCTCTTATTGGAATTAGAAGATGAGTTATTAACTTCAATTTGCATCGTGGGAGATTTTGGTTCTAGTGTATACAAATTTCCTATCAATGTACCTGAACAGATATTCTCCCTATTCCTTTTTATAACAACTCTGTTATTAAAAGAAATAGAATATCTATCCATAAATAATTTAGAAACTGAAATTAATTCTTTCTAAATAAAGGTACATAAAGGGAATTTTTCAGAACCAAAGTTTTATTTTTCTCAAAAAATAAATAAAACATCTCCCACTGCAATAGCCGCCACCTTCGTGGCATTGCTCAAGTAAATGGCAATCTCTCCCTCAGCTCATCGTCGGGTTTCCTGGAACCCCTGCAAAGTATTCCAGACATGATCAAAGGCTCCTGTATCTACACACCAGGTGCTGGTAGATAACACCGCTAACCATGTTTCAACGACTAGACCAAAGGATATACCTTTGTTCTGCTTTGGATTGGGACAGTCCTTCTTCCAATGTCCATCCTGCTTACAAGTGAAGTACTTGCCTTTCGGCTTCTTCACTCCTCCCTGAGATCCTCCCACCACCTTTGCTCCACCTTGTTTCTTCTTCTTCTTGCCTTTCGGCTTAGAAGTAGAAACCTTCTGAGCAACCATGGCCTTATCCTGAGCAAGCCTTTCTATCGACTGGAGAATGATATCAACCTGGGTTTCCCCATCGATCTCAGCTCCAAGGACTTCCAGCTCATTCGCAGGCTTAGGAGGACACTCTTCGAAGAGTACATACTTGTACTCCTTAGTAGTTAAGACAATATCTAGATTCTTTTCCAATCAACATAATTTGGGTACAATAAGTTTATTTTCCTTTAGTATCATAGCAAGTGGACTGAAAGTCATTTTTGAAAATCCTAAGAATCACATAGATCATTACTTTAGATTTCAAAAAATTATTGATTCCTCAAATAATAAAATTTTAAAATCAACCAACACCTCAAAACACTAAGAATATCGTATGCCACAATAGTGTGGACGTATACGAATTCTACATTTATGAGAGGAGGTTTTACCCATTAATTTTACTATCTTGTCAACCTAACTTTTTGACAAGTAAAATTAATAGTTGGTTTCTCTTCGGCCCTACAAATAAAAGCAGTGACTCTGATGGGGAGGATACTTATATTTGTATCTAAGTGTTCACCATTACTTGGTACCAAGATAATTATCTCGGGTTATGTGCCTTATGATGGGGAAGTACACACGCTCCTTAATACTTTCCTATAACCATATTCGACCTTGTGATCCGCAAACAAACCCATCCAATGGGGAGGAAGGCACTCAGAGCCGACGAGCAAGTTTGTTTGCATCACATGTCAAATCATAATAGAGGCCATGGGAATTTATAAAAATATCCCTCTCCCATTTAGTAATTTGAAAATGAGGAATTTTTTATCCTACGACATGCATATCAAACAATAAGCAATAAATATGAAAAATAAATTATTTTCCAACTATTATGGCTTTTGTCTTCAATATGTCTCCCGTCGCATCGCCTTCTCATCCACTCCTCCTACGTCATGTACGAGCCATCCGGAGATCCGAGCCGAGACTAAAATCTATTTTAATTTACATCCATCGATCCTATACTCCACGAGGGAGTGTACATGAAATCTAGATCGAAAGTAAACTAAAATAAAAGGACTAGCTAAACAATGTCGTATCTAATTTACAAAAAATTAAATACTAGCCTCGTCAACCCCGAGGATTCAACAAAATAAACATTTACACACATGCAATCACATACATACATATGGCCATAATAGTCGGATCTTATGCCTGCAACCAAAGAGTTAACCTACGCATATCCTACTATTATCCGGCACATATAATATATGAAAAGTGAATAAAAATAACCGAATCCTAAACACAGAAAACAAGAAACCTTGGCTTTGATACCAATCGTTGGTTTTGTGATCAATCCGTGAGGGGAAACTTCGCTTCCCACTTCAACTCGGTCGCTTGTTCATGGCGATCCCATCGATGTCCCCGGATTAAAAATTTAATCCTAGACAAAAGGGAACACCCAAGCAACCTTGTCATCATCGTGCTATTCGTTTAGAGTAGTCACTTGAACAAACTTGTTGTTCAAGCGACCAACCTCTATACTACGAGTAGCCGCGGAATAGAGGATGTACGGATCGCCGGTTTTTGTGTTTATGTTTGGGGTCCAAGGAGAATAGGTTGAGCTCCAGCCAAGGTAGAGGGAAGAAGGATAGGTGCCTGCCAAACCTTGAAAGTGTTAGATCGAAGCGGATCACTAGAGGGGGGGGTGAATAGCGATAAAACTTTTACGAAATCGTTCGTTAAAACTCGAGTAGATAATTTGCAGTGGAAAGATAAACAATAAATAAAAGAGACAATTCTTTTTTACTTGGTTCGTAGCCTTCGGCTACTACTCCAAGGCCCTAGTGGTCCTTGACCACGCACGGAGAGCAAAATACTAAACGAACTCCTCCTCGTTTGGAGGTAGGAGTTAATCGATACAATAAAGAACAAAACTTGAGGTAGAGGGACACTCCCCCTCTCCTCGTTATGATAAAATCTCCGAAAGAATTAAAGTAACAAACTGAAGTAAAAGCTTAAACCAACGTTACAAAAAGAAAAGAAGTTAAAACCTAGACGTCGGAGAAGAAGCACTTCGTTGTCAAAGAGTTGTAGCTTTACGGAGGCTTTTGGAAGCTTAGAATTGTTGAGAAAACCCTAGGTTAGGACCTCCTTTTATAGCCTTTGAGCCCCTCATCGAATGGGTCTTCGACCAATCACAAATGAACACACAACCTCCTTGAAAAGTGGTGATAAGCCTTGACTCCTCGAGGCTGATCTTTTGACCATCAGTCGACTGATGGCCATCATCGATCGTGATGGCGGCATCGATCAGTCTTGACCTCCGGCGATCGGTGATTGACGACCGTCGAGTCCTCTAAGCTGGCAGTCGACTGATGCTTGCTGCAAGTCAAAGTTAGCTCAAAGAAAACATTATTTCGACGGTCTTTGACCATCCAATCTCGACCTAGACCATCGATGGGATGTCTTTGGTCGGATCTACGCTTAAGACCATCCCCGTAAGGAGGATACGACCTCACTTATGCTCGCACACACGAGCTTACCTAGATACTTACCATGTCGCTTTTGCTTTCGACCTTCCACTCGATTCCTTCGGCTCCCTCCGAAGTCACTCGAGTGTCGCCCGACCACCGCGGCTTCCTCCGGGTGTCGCTAGCCTTCAGCTCCAGCTTTAGCACTTTTCTGCACACTTGATTCAGCTCGTGAAATAACGATATATCCTTGACTTTGCGTCTTTTGCCATAATCAAAATATAGGTTCGACTTAGGTGCCCCTGCACCAACAGAAAGAAGAAGAAAAAGCCTTCTCCTCATTGTTGTCGCCCACAACCGACCCCAAAATCCTAACCCTAGCCGCCCACTCCTAATCCTAACCCAACTAGGATTACTTGCCGCACAAGGGAGGCAAACCCTATTCTCATCCATCAACTTGCCGCCCACCCTATCACCTCCTTTTATAGAGTTAAGGATAAGCCATGATTTAATCTCCTCCATTGGTTCTAGGGATTTAATCTCAACCGTCGGATCTAGAGATTTAATCTCAACCGTCAGATCTAGAGACTTAATCTCTACCTTTGGATCTAGAGTTTTATTTTCATCCATTGGATCTAAGCTTTATAAGGTTTTAATAGGATATAATAGGGACCAAGAGGAGGAGTTGGATCTTGGCCACCCATGGATCAAGCCCACATAAAGTCCGATCCATTAATGATAATCCAATCCACTAAAGGATTATCATTGATATACCTCACCAACCCCCATAATTTAATATGGGCTCCATATATTATATGTATATTTTCTCCCCGTGTTTAAGATCTCGAATGTCCGTCGATTAATTAATTTACTGACCATTAATTAATCCACATCTAACTCCATGAGTAGTACCACTCAACCTTTTCATCATGCCAGACCAAGTCCACTTGCAAGGTTTACATGATGAACCTTATGAGCTCCTCAAGGGGACATCATCATCCTAATATATAGGACACGGTTTCCTCCTATAATCAACGGCACATCATATAAATAATATCATTTTCCAACTTACCGAGTCTATCGATTTAATCTATAAATCTCGCCCATTGGTAAATCAAAGAAATGAATACTAAGTATATGTGCCCATTATTATATCGAGATTAAGAGCATGTATAATATCTGTGGTCCAATTTGATTATGTAGTCAGCAATAAATCGAATCACCTCTAAGTCGGTCCTGCTCAATACACACAAAGTGCACTAGTGTGATTCTATGGTCAAGACAAACCAATACCAAATCACACTACAACCATACCAATGATTTGTCCAAAGCCATCTAGGTTGTGAGCCTTTACTTATACTTTACAAGGAGCCGATAACATGATCTCCCGTGTGACACCACACACCATGTTATCTACAATGTAATGTATTAGACAATATTGCATAACATAAATATGCAAACAATGATCATGTGATTCTTATTTCAAAAATAAAGATGTTCATACAAAAGATAGACTTTTCAGTATACATCCTAACAACGTGGCATAACATTAACGATTGTCCAGATATATTTGAACCTTCAAAATTTGAACAAGAAGTTGTAACCTATGATTACAACCAGTGGCCACAAGATGAATCCTATTTATATAGTTATGACCTTGGCTACTTGAACCCTAAATATTATTTCCCGAGTAAGCACGAGAGCTATGAATCACCATGTTAATTTTATCCAAAACTAAGTCCCCGCTTAGAAGCCTTGCTAGTTGATTTTACTAGGGAATTTGCGGAGATTATGTAATGAGATCTAGCAAGAGAAGAAACCAAACGACAAGAAAGTGGCTTTGATGATTGGATTACTCCTAATATGGAAGAGACTCACTTTGAGCGAATGGATGAGGAAGAAATAGATGACATAGGAAGTAAAGAATGGCAATCCATGCAATCACCACTTGAAGAAGAACTTGAGGATTATATAATTGATACTTTAATCAAGGAGTGCATTGCTTCAATCAAAACACCTCCTAACCTCAAGAATCTAGAAGAGCCTACCTTAACCCTCACCAAAACTTCAGTTACCAATAGCGAAGCTCTTTTAGTGATTTTGTAATGATAAAATTTCATTCGACATAATAGAATCTACTAATCAATCTTTTGGTGAGAATGCCCATGGTGAGTTACGTTATTTACAGCATTTGGACAAAATGGAATACTATGATCAAACTCCTGATAATTCTGTGAAGATAAGCATGTTCAATCTTGAACCAAGGAAGGAAGCTAGTTAATATCTTACCCCTCCACGAGCAAGAGTTAAGAGATGTGGTGATGATGGACCACAAGTGAGGAGGCATAAAGTGAGCAAATATCTTTCTCCCCCATGAGCAAGATTCAAATGCATCAAGAAGGGGAGAAAGAAAAATCTCCTTGGGCCACTAGAGCTAAGATGAGACACAGGAGTACGGTCAAGCTAAAGACCTTAAACAAGCGCTTCTTGGGAGGCAACCCAAGTGTAGTTTTATATATGTTTTTTATTTTATTGCATTCATGTGTATAATTTAGACTTTGATTTATGGTCATTTACATTTTTGCAAATAGTTTAGGATTAGAAAGAACTTGCTAAGTAGAATCAAAAATCGTTTTGAGCCCACCTAGTCCATGACTAGAGCCTGCACCTGCACCACCATCTTTTTCTACATTCGAGCAGGATACAAGTACATCTTTCTATGACTTTTTAGAGTTCTGATTGTGCCTCGATGACATATCCACCGAATAGCGGACGCAGAGGTAGCGATGGGAGGAGTAGAGCACTTATACGCAAGCATATTTCAGGGCTTACGGGACCACTTCTAGTGGGTCGAGGAGTTCTATGATGAGGCCTGTATCTATTTCTCAGAGGAGGCTGCCTATCGTCAGGAGGAGGCTGCATATCGCAAGGAGGCTTGGCAGCACATGCATGCCCAATAGGCACAGTGGGCCTGGGAGGAGGAGCACCGAGCAGCCACTGCATTCACCATCTTTCAAATCGACCACATGTACATGTGGCATCAACGGCTAAGCACCAGATTCTCCCAGGATCCCGAGGCTACCGGACTTTCCACTTCGGCCATCATATTAGAGGTATAGCTTCATACAAGTCTGGGAGGGGACCCCAAGTTTTGATTTATTTTGTTTCTAGCAGTAGTTTCTTTCCTGATATTTGCATTTTAGTTAGCATTCATTTGTTCATGCATAGGTTATTTAGTTTCTTTCAACACTTAGTTTTTTCTATCTATAAGTTGCCTCAGTAGTATTTTTAAAGTTTTCTTCATGAGTTATTTCCATGGTAGCTTAACTTTATTTACCTCATAGTATTTTATTTTATTTTATTTGCTCTAATGAATGTTCTAGACTTACAATGGTTAGATTTTATTTTTATGCCTACACATGACGAACATTCTGAAAGGGAAAATCTAGTACGTACATAGTTATGATTCATCTCAGTAGTCTAGTACTTTGGAATCCATAGGTGACTCTAGATTTAGCATTTTAGTTACTAGAGATGCTCGGATTGTGGAAGCCCATTCGAAAAAATCAAAATGCCAAGAGAGAGAGAAAAGAAAAGAAAAAAAATGGAATAAGAAAAGAAAGAAAAAAGAGAGTAAGAAAAATTGAAAAAGATTATGAGGGATAAAAAAATAGTTATCATGGGTGGAAATGGTTAGGTGCCCCTTTGAGACCGAGTTATGTTACTGGGGAAACATCTACCAATTTCTCTCAATATCGAGCATGCCTTTGACACTTTGTGCTCGATCTAGGGAACGCGCTTTAGGCAGGTAAGTGCCTAAGAGTCGAAGACCTTAGGAAAGCTATAGGATGATGACTTAACTTACCATGGAACGAGTATCCTTTAAGGAGATTTGCTTAGCACATTCACGAGAAGCTAACTTAGTAAATTTTTAGAGCATATCTATTTGCTTTTATTGAAAATACCGCTTGATAAATCTAGTTAACATGCTAAGTATAGAACAATACCTTTTTAAAATTTTATGGCACTGAGGTTTGCTTAAGGACAAACAAAGACTTAAGTCTAGTGGAATTGATGTGAGCAAAATATATAGGGTTTTAGGAGTAGTTTTCGGTCACATCCCGTTGCATTTTATATTTGATTCTTGCATATTTCACTTTATTTTGCATGCATTTTCTATTTTCGAGTGCGGAGATCTGCTCTTTGTACTCTTGTGTGCAAGACAACATTCTACGGGGAAAATGGTGCATTTTTGGAGCAAAAAGAAGGCATTGGCAACTAGAACAGAAGGACACACACCCTAGCCCTGTGAATCGACACGGCTCGCGTCCCAGTGCCACACACGACCTAGTCATGTGAATCCACATGGTCATGTGGCACTGGGCCATTTCGATGCAATTCAGTTATTTTTCAAGTTTTGAGGAGATCCGACCTATTGTCTATATAAAGGAAGCTACGTCCAAACCCTAAGGGAGAGGCCCAACGACTGGGATGGCACACCGGTGCCCTAAAAAGTGTAGAAGAATTGACGCCGCTAGAGGGGGTGAATAGCGTTGAATTCATACGTAGATGGAAATCGTTCGCGATCGTCTCTGCAAAACTCGTTATGCGTAGCGGAATAGAAATAATAAAAGCAATAACGAAAAGATACAATCACGAACACAAGGATATAACGTGGTTCGGAACCGAACGGTTCCTACTCCACGGATCGAGCACTAAAGAGCCCTAGTGATGCACACGCACTCACTAATCACAAATACTCCTTCTCGACACAAGTCGGAGGTGGAGAAACCTCTTACAATAGATTACAACAATAATCTAAAAGCAACAAGCAAATACAATGAAGAATAATGCAATACAAGTAAAGGAAACAATTTACAAATGCTTTGGATTGCTTGCTTTTGGTTGCTTGAAGAGTGGCCTTGGAGACTCTGATTTGCAGCAACAAATCGCCCCAAAGATGCTCAAGAAACCATTGCCAAAAATCCTCCCGTCGAGCTCCTTTTATCCTTCCGCGCGACCTGGATTTCTGCCTATCAGTCGACTACCATAAGTCACCAGTCGACTGATGCCACTGTTGTCGTGAGACAACGGCTCGATCCACGCTGGAAAAACTCCAACGGATCTCTTGGCATTCGACTGCCAACATTGGCGCCGATCGCCAAAGATCGTAGTCGACCGCTTCATACATGAGCGCTCGCGTGCTCGACACAGAACTAGCGAATGACCGCTGTCGACATCGGGCCGATCGGCTGCCGACATCGGGCGACCGTCCGACATCGATTGGCCGATCGACTCGACGACGGTCGAACCGCCATAATGCGGGCCGATTGCCAACCTCAAAGATGAGGTTTTAACCCAAGTATGGTGCCCCCATACTTGCTAGACCACCCTTAGCCTAGACCTAAGCCTTCTAGCCACCTCCATCAGCCTCACGCCTCTCGGATCCCTCCAAGTCATCCATGACTTGTTCATCCATCGCGCTAGCGTCCAGGTGCTTCCCTCGGCTATATCATGCTAATGGTGTCTACACCGCCAAGGCACATTGGACTTACGCTGTCAAGACTCCGCTTGGACTTTACGCTGCCAATATCAATCCCCTTGGACTTCCCAAATGCCAAGACTCAAGCTTGGACTTTCCCTTGCCAACCCATGTTGGATTTTCCAAGCCAAGACCCATGCTTGGACTTTCCATTTGCCAAGACCCATGCTTGGACTTCTCATTTGCCAAGACCCATGCTTGGACTTCTCATGCCAAGTACTCAAGACTTGGACTTTCCCAAATGCCAAGTACCCATGACTTGGACTTTCCATGCGCCAAGTGTCCCACTTGGACTTTTCATGCCAAGTACTCAAGACTTGGACTTTACTAAATGCCAAGTGTCCCACTTGGATTTCCATGCCAAGTACCCATGACTTGGACTTTCCCATAATCACATGGTCAACCCCAGTCAACCATCAAGGTCTTCCTCGAGTCAAACTCGAGTCCAGTCAAACATGACCCGGGTTGATGTCTCCAACAATCTCCCCAAACATATTTGTTGGATCGATCAGATCGCTAGAGAGGGGGGTGAATAGCGATAGAAACTTTTTAGTACGAATTCGTTTTAAAAAATAACTTATATGCAGTGGAAAGATAAACAAAACAAAAAGTAAAGGAGACAATAGACACAAGAGATTTACTTGGTTCGTAGCCGAAGGCTACTACTCCAAGGCCCTAGTGGTCCTTGACCACGTACGGAGGGCAAACTTCTAAAGAACTCCTCCTCGTTGGAGGTAGGAGTTAGACGGATACAAAAAGCCCAAGGTAGAAGGACACTCCCCCTCTCCTCGTTATAATGAAAGCTTTACTAAAAGGAATAAGCTGAAATACAATTTAGAACTTTCGTTACCGACGACTTTAAAGGTTGGAGGTTGAAGCTCTAGTCGTCGTCTCGGCAGCGCTTCGTCGTAGGGATGTCGGAGAGTCGAAGTGTATCGGAAGCACTTGGAAGCTTTTGAATTGATGAAAAACCCTAGGTTTGGCCCTCCTTTTATAGCCTTTGAGCCCCTCATCGAATGGGTCTTTAGCCAATCACAAATGGGCACAAAACCCCTTGAAAAATGGTGATAACTCTTGACTACTCGAGGCTGATCCTTTGACCAGCAGTCGACTGATGGCCATCATCACGATCGATGGCAAAGATCGATCACGATTGTCGACCTTCTAATGATCGTTTGATGGCAATGAGTCCTCCAAGCCGGCAATGATCGATGCTAGCTGCAAGGCAAGGTTAGCTCAACAAAAACATAATTTCGATGGTCGTCGACCATCCGATCTCGACCTAGACCATCTATAAGAAGTCTTTGGTCGGATCTACGCTTAAGATCATCCCCGTAAAGAGGATACGACCTTACTTACGCTCGCACACACGAGCTTACCTCAGTACTTACGTGTTGCTTTTGCTTCTGGCCTTCCACTCAATTCCTTCGGCTCCCTCCGAAGTCTCTTGAGTGTCGCCCGACCACCGCGGCTTCCTCCGGGTGTCGCTAGCCTTCAGCTCCAGCGTTGAGACTTTTCTGCACACTTGATTTAGCTCATGAGATAACAATATATGCTTAACTTTGTATCATTTGCTATAATCAAAACTTAGGTTCGACTTAGGTGCCTACTGCACCAACAATCTCCCCCTTTTTGATTTATGGCAAACCCACATACAAAGTTAAGTAAATAGCAAGCATGAAGAGTAATAATGTGCATGAGAAACAAAAAATATGAAGATTAAGTTGGAGTAGTAAGGATTTTCTTCAAGTACTCCCCCTTGAGGAATCCTCCCCCTTGACCGAGGGTGAGTCTTGAAGAAAGACCTTAATCCTCCCCCTTGAGGGTTGCTTTAAGTAATTAACATTACTTAAAGTTGGCCTTAGTAAAACGTTTTAGTTAAGCCCTTTCTCCCCCTTAAGTAAAACATTAACGACATAAAGTTTAAAAAATAAGTTTAAGTAAAACGTAGACGACACAAATAAGTTTAAGTTAAGAATTCTTTGGCCTTTTGGTAAAAGTTAACTAAGTTTTAACTTTTGGTTTAAATATGAAGTAAGAGTTAAGTTATCAAAAAAAATTTTGACCCCTTAACTTTAGCCTTTGACCCCTTAACTTTGGCCTTTTTCTCCCCCTTTTGCCATATATCGAAAAGAGTAAGGGGTGTGTTGAAAACAAAATAAGTGTTAAATTTAAAGTCCAAGCATGTTCCCCATTTTTTATAAAAAAAATATACTGAAAATAAGCTCATCTATAAAATGTTTGACTCATATTTGGCTTGATTGATATGTAAGATCAACCCCGGTCGAGTCGGTTAGTATGTATGATTATACTCCGTGGGTTCATAGCGATGCACTAGCTCTACATCCGGAACTGTGAGTAAGGTCCTAACATCTCACGCCCATCTACGTGGCTAAGTACACAAACACATTAGTCCTATGTGTTGTGAGATGTACTGGCTCCTTAAATCTATAGGTGCATGATATCTAAGGTATGTCCTATGCTAGTTCCATAAAAATGAAATTAAAGAAATAGTAGTAAGAACATATAATTTGCATGTAATTTATTCTTTACTTTACATGCCCAATTTTCATCTTAATAGACTAAATTACCGGGTAGGTGTTTAGTAAATCGATCTGCCAAGTTAGACTTCGATTCGACGTATTCGAGGTGTATGGCTCCGTTGGCCACATGTTCTCGAATGAAATGGTGTTTGACCTCTATATGTTTGGTCCTAGAGTGACATATCGGATTCTTTGTAAGATTAATTGAACTAATGTTATCTACGTGAAGTTTAGTATTCGTAAAGTATAACTTAAAGTCGCGGAGAGTGTGCTTCATCCAAAGAAGCTGTGTGACACACTCACCCATCGCGATGTATTCGGCTTCGGTGGTAGATAAAGCAACACAGTGTTGTTTCTTACTGCACCAACTCACTAGACTCGAGCCAAGAAGTTGACAACAACCACTCGTGCTCTTTCTATCGAGCTTACTACCGGCATAATCCGAATCGGAGTAGCCGATTAGTTCGAACTCCGTAGATCTAGGGTACCAAATACCAACGTTAAGTGTACCCTTAAGATATCTAAGGATACGCTTAACTAGGGTTAGGTGAGACTCCGTAGCACAGGTTTGAAACCTGGCACACATACTTACTGCGAATAGGATGTCGGGTCGACTCGCAGTTAAGTATAGGAGACTCCCTATTACGCTCCTATAGTATTTTAAGTCAATGGACTTACTTTCTAGGTCTTCTCCTATGTTAACATTTATCGCCATTGGGGTGTTTATTACCTTAGCGTCTTGCATTCCAAATCTTTTAATTAACTCCTTAGTGTATTTTTGTTGATATAGGTATATACCATCCTTAGTTTGTTTAATTTGTAGACCTAAAAAGAAACTTAACTTGCCTACCAAGTTCATTTCGAACTCACTTTCCATGAGTGAAACGAACTCGTTTAGTAAGGTTGAGTTAGAGGTTCCAAAAATTATATCGTCTACGTAAATTTGAGCTATGAATATTTCTTTACCTAAGGTTTTTACGAAGAGAGTTGGGTCAACTAAGCCATGGTTAAACCCTTTTGACTTAAGATGGATTGAAAGTCTCTCGTACCAAGCTCGAGGAGCTTGTTTAAGTCCATAGAGAGCTTTCTTAAGTTTTAGAATATGGTCGGGTTTATCTAGATTTTTGAATCCGGGGGGGTTGGCTGACATAAACTTCTTCTTTAATGTATCCATTTAGGAATGCCGACTTAACATCCATTTGAAACAGCTTAAATCCTCGATGTGCGGCATAAGCTAGCAACATTCGAATGGATTCGAGTCTAGCTACTGGGGCATAGGTTTCGTCGTAATCTAAGCCTTCGACTTGGCTAAACCCTTTGGCGACTAACCTAGCCTTGTTTCTAACTACTTCACCTTTATCATCAAGCTTATTTCGAAACACCCACCTTGTTCCAATTATCGTTTTGTCTTTAGGTGGTGGTACTAATTCCCACACTTCATTCCTAGTAAATTGAGCTAGCTCTTCTTGCATTGCAATAATCCAATCGGGATCAAGAAGAGCTTGTTCAATTGATTTGGGTTCTATCTTTGAAATTAAGGAAATTTGACTAAGGTTCCTATAGGATGCTCTAGTTCGAACTCCTAGATTAGGATCTCCTATCACTTGATCGATAGGGTGGTTAGTCTGAATCCTAGATTAGGTTGGGTTTGTGTCACCTAATGCTTGATCAATGGGGTGACTTGGTTGAACACTAGTTTGGTTGGAGTCATCTATCACTTGATCAATAGAGTGACTTGGTTGACTTAGGTTAGGATTAACACTAGACCTGATCTCCGGATACGAGTTAGGTCTAGTATGAATCGGCTCGCTAATTGGGGTTGCTAGGGATTTTGTAGGTTCATGTCCTTCATCAAATACTACATTGATAGTCTCCTCGACTCTAAGGGTGTCATGGTTATATACTTTATAAGCTTGACTTGTAGTCGAGTATCCTAGAAAGATTCCAGTCGTGGTTTTGGATGTAAATTTCCCTAGGTAATCCTTAGTGTTTAGGATATGTACCTTACACCCAAATACCCTAAAGTACTTGATGTTGGGTACTTTATCGTGATAAATCTCGTATGAAGTCTTAAGGTGCCTTTTTACCATAAGGATCCTATTTTGGACATAGCATGCTGTACTCACGGCTTCTGCCCAAAACCTATCGGGTAGGTCATATTCGTTCAACATGGTCCTAGCGGCTTCTTGTAGAGTTCGGTTTTTCCGCTCCACTAGGCCATTTTGTTGAGGGGTCCTAGGGCAAGAGAATTCATGGTGGTATCCGTTTAGGTTACAGAAGTCGGTGAACCTTTGATTTTCGAATTCACCACCATGATCGCTTCTAAGTCTTTTAACCTTAAGGTCTTTTTGATTCTCGATTAATTTGAATAGATTGATTAATTAATCTAGGGTATCATTTTTATGTTTGATGAACCTAACCCAGGTAAACCTGGAGTAGTCGTCAATTATGACTAAGCAATATTGACTTCTATTGAGTGACTTGGCTCCATGTGAATCGAATAGATCCATATGCAGGAGCTCAAGTACACTTGAGGTTCGTTCTTGGTTAGTTAACTTGTGTTGTGTCCTAGGTTGTTTTCCTTGTTGACAAGCATTACAGATTTTATTAACCAAGTTGTTGAGGTTGGGTAAGCCTCTGACTAAGCCACTCTGACTCATCTTGTGGACGAGTCTTGGGTGCGAGTGACCGAGTCGTCGGTGCCACAACCATGATTCCTCTTCCTGTGTCATAAGACATTTGGCTGAGGATTTGATTAAGTTAATTGTGTAAATGTTATTTGTCCTAGTTCCTTTGAGTATTGTTTTAGCTGTTTTATTTGTTTTAATTACACATTCATTTTCTAAAAATACGACCTTATAGTTATTGTCACATAATTGGCTTACGCTAAGCATGTTATATTCAAAATTCTCTACAAGTAATACATTTTTAATAACAAAATTCGAGTTAAGCTCGATATCACCTGATCCGATGATTTTGAGCTTGTCGTTATTCCCAAAGGCTACCGATCCTTGTCGTTTGAATCGAAGCTTTGTGAATTTGAGTTGATCCCCGGTCATGTGTCGGGAGCAACCGCTGTCCAACATCCATTGATCCTACACTCAAGGTGGTTGGATTGGATGTTAGATTTTTTTTTAAAAAAAAAAATTGGTTGTAAGTTGTTAAACCTAGGTCATCTCACCTGTGTCTATATGATCAATCATGTTATACTTATGTGTTTTTTGTGAGATGACTTCCAATTAAGTTGATTAAGTGCATTTAGGTTCAAGTAATTTTATGTTAGATTTGGATTTAAACCTAGGCTTGTCAAGTTTACCTTTTCAAGATCATGGCTTCCAGGTCGTGGCGAGGCACAGGGGCCTTCTTTTATCGGATCATCGACCACTTCCTTAGACAAAGCCATTTTCAAGAAAATGATGACTTGACTCACCTAAGACTATCTCCTAGTCTAACTGGTTATTTTTGAAAAGAGGCTCCCCGAGGCTCAATCTTTTCGAAGAATTTTAGTTGGTTATGTTTGTGTTCTAAGTGAGTTCACAAGTTTTAAAGCACAAATTTTCTAAGCTAAAGCATGCAATTTCTAAGTTAAAGCACACACTTTTAAGTTAAAACATGCAATTTCTAAGTTAAAGCACAAACTTTCTAAGCTATGCAATTTCTAAGTTAAAGCACAAACATGTTTTGTAATCGCTCCCTAGACCGCTGAATCGTTCTCTATCCACATAGTGGATTTGGTCCTTGGGAATCCAAAGACGGGTTGGATCCTAGAGTTGAAATCAAAAGGTTCTTAGGGACCCATGCTTGACATGTTTCCTATGTCGACTTACAATCGACATATACGACCTATTAGTCGTGTTTGAGTTAAACCCTAGTCCAAACCTTGTTGTACACGGCCCTTTGAGATCCAAGTAGGAGGTCAAGTCCTTTGATCCCGGCGAACCTTTCCAACGTGTTCCTAAGATCTTCGACTTGACTTTTCAAGAGAGAGTTCTCAACTCGAGCTTTTCAACCCGAGTTGAGTCCTTCTCTTGAACTCGACTAGTCGAAGAGGTTAGGAGACCTGTGTTTGAGGAGTTTAACCTCCTCAACAAGGGTCTCGACCTTGGACTCGGACTTAGCTAACTTCCTAGACAAAAACCTAACCGTATTATGTAAAGTATTAAATAAAGTTCTGACTTACTTTAAGGGTATCTTTTGAACCGATGCGATCCGTGGCTTGACTTGAAGGTAGCTTCAGTAGTCCGAGTCATCCTCGTGTTCCGACTCAAGTTCGTTCTGGCCTCTGTTCGACTAATCGATTTCGCCATGAAGACGTGGTCTTCGTCTTCTTGGATGGCGCTTCTTCCCATGTCGCGTTGAGGGGCCTTCTTGTGCTTGGTGCTTTGTGGTTGAGTTTGGGGCACTCGGACTTGATATGTCCAAATGCTACACTCATAACACCTAATATTAGAACTTTTAGACTTACCTTGGTTGGGTCGAGTTGTGGTTCGCTTCGTCCCTTGGCTATCCTTCGGTGGGTTCATTAGTTGGGTGATCCAACTCGGTCAACTTCTTCTTCGGACTCGTCTTCCTCCTCGGTTGGTGGTGGCTTGCTTGCGATTTTCTTCTTCTTTAATCCTGCAAACAAGGCTATACCCCTCTCGGGTTCCGAGTTGGACTGCTCATGTAATTCGAAATCGGAAAAGAGTTCATCTAACCTAATTTTAGAAAGATCCTTGGAGACCTTGTAGGCATCGACCATGGATGCCCACAAGGTAGTCCTTGGAAACGAGTTTAGAACATACCTTATAAGGTCGCGGTTTTCGACCTTTTGCCCGATTGCGTGTAGGTTGTTGACTATGTCCTGGACTCGGGCGTGAAGTTGGGTCGCGGACTCGTGTTCCTGCATTTTTAGGTTATATAGTTTATTGAAAAGAAGATCACGCTTACATACCTTGGCTTCATCGGTCCCTTCGTGTAGCTCCACTAGTTTCGTCCAAAGATCTTTTGCGCTTATGAAGGGGCCGATGCGATTTAGCTCCTCCTTGGATAGGCCGCATTGGAGGATTTGTGTTGCCTTGGCGTCGGCTTCGACTTGTCGTTTTGTCGCAATGGTCCATTGATCATAATCCAAGGAGTCACCCACTTCATTAGTCGGAAGTGTGAAACCCGTTTGGATTATGATCCACATATCGATTTGGGTTTTGAGAAAGCATTCCATCCGACCCTTCCAATAACGGAAGTCATCTCCGTTGTAAAACGGAGGTCGGACGGTGCTAAAACCCTCGAGATGGGCCATTAGAACAAAAGACACAAATAGACGGAGACGAAGAAACTAACAACGACAAAAACATGAAAACAAGTACCAAGACTCGCGTCTTGGATTAGTAGTGCGGGAGAAAAACTTAACAAAGCGAAATAAATAAATAAAAACAGAATAAATCTATAAAAAGGCTAGATTGGTGGTTTCACCAAATCTTAGCAACCCCCGGCTCTGATACCAATTGTTGGATCGATCGGATCGCTAGAGGGGGGGGGGTGAATAGCGATAGAAACTTTTAAATGCAATCGTTTTAAAAAATAACTTATATGCAGCGGAAAGATAAACAAAACAAAAAGTAAAGGAGACAATAGACACAAGAGATTTACTTGGTTCGTAGCCGAAGGCTACTACTCCAAGGCCCTAGTGGTCCTTGACCACGTACGGAGGGCAAACTTCTAAAGAACTCCTCCTCGTTGAAGGTAGGAGTTAGACGGATACAAAAAGCCCGAGGTAGAAGGACACTCCCCCTCTCCTCGTTATAATGAAAGCTTTACTAAAAGGAATAAGCTGAAATACAATTTAGAACTTTCGTTACCGACGACTTTAAAGGTTGGAGGTTGAAGCTCTAGTCGTCGTCTCGGCAGCGCTTCGTCGTAGGGATGTCGGAGAGTTGGAGCATATCGGAAGCACTTGGAAGCTTTTGAATTGATGAAAAACCCTAGGTTTGGCCCTCCATTTATAGCCTTTGAGCCCATCATCGAATGGGTCTTTAGCCAATCACAAATGGGCACAAAACCCCTTGAAAAATGGTGATAACTCTTGACTACTCGAGGCTGATCCTTTGACCATCAGTCGACTGATAGCCATCATCAGTTGACTGATGGCAGCATCAGTCGATTGCTGACCTTCGGCAGTCGACTGTTTGATGGCATTCGAGTCCTCCAAGCTGGCAGTCGACTGATGCTAGCTGCAAGGCAAGGTTAGCTCAACAAAAATATAATTTCGATGGTCGTCGACCATCCGATCTCGACCTAGACCATCTATAAGAAGTCTTTGGTCGGATCTACGCTTAAGATCATCCCCGTAAAGAGGATACGACCTTACTTACGCTCGCACACACGAGCTTACCTCAGTACTTACGTGTTGCTTTTGCTTCCGGCCTTCCACTCAATTCCTTCGGCTCCCTCCGAAGTCTCTTGAGTGTCAGCCGACCACCGCGGCTTCCTCCGGGTGTCGCTAGCCTTCTGCTCCAGCGTTGAGACTTTTCTGCACACTTGATTTAGCTCATGAGATAACAATATATGCTTGACTTTGTATCATTTGCTATAATCAAAACTTAGGTTCGACTTAGGTGCCTACTGCACCAACAATATTAACCGACATTAATGTCAAACATCAATGCCAAACCACTTTGTCAAATCCCTTTGTCAAACATCAAAACATCACTCGAGTCAAACTCGAGTCTGGTCAATCAGACCTGGGCCGATTGCACCAACAATCTCCCCCTTTTTGATGTTTGACAAAAACCAAACAAATCATCTGAGTTAGACCACTAACTCAAATCCCTTACCAATTATCCCAAATTGGTAAACACTCTCCAAATGTTCTCCCCCAAACATCTGAGTTAGACCACTAACTCAAATCTCTTACCAATTATCCCAAATTGGTAAGCACTCTCCAAATGTTCTCCCCCAAACATTCTCCCCCTTTTTGACTAACATCAAAAAGGTTTTCTCTCCAAGGAGGTCAATGTCTCATATCCCAATGAGATCTTACAATCTCCCCCTTGAACCAAAAATAAATACCTAGGATGCCTACCATCTTCCTAGTGATAATTCACATATCACTCAAGAGAGACAATCCTATACTCTCTCCCAATTTCCAAATTGGGTATCAAAAACCCATCAATTTTCCCAATTGATGATACTCTCCCAATAACTTCTCCTCTTCAAGGAGAAAAACACATCCATCATCCCAAGATGGATACCTCCCCCTAAAGGCTTGCTCCCCCTTGATCATTGCACCAACAATGTCCTTGGGAAGCCCCTAAGCCAATAGGAACTCTAAACCATCAAAATTAAGGTTCTAAGTTTAAACTTGAACTTTCCATACCCTAAATTTGATACTTTGACCTAACACTTCTCCTAATCCATATCCAATGGATTTTTACCCTTTATAATGCTTCCCAAAGCATATCCTAGGGTTAGAAGTAGTTAGGGACCTTTACCATGGCTGAAAATGGGCTAAACAAACCTTGTTAACCCAAAATCAGACCTGGCAGTCGACTCCTGACGATGTCGATCATTGCCACTCACATCGATCGCCACCGCAGGCGTCGGTCATTGATCAAAATCTCGATTTTCAATTATCAGAAATGAACTTTGGAAATTCATAAATAATTATACGTAATTCAAAAAATCATGAAAATTCATACATATAATACTTATGACACACACAATGGGTGAAAAATATTTGAAAATTATTTTACCCATAAAATAGTGAGTTTGATACAAAACTCAAAACCATTGAAATTTTCAATGTTTTGGCCCTATTTTGTATCAACTCTATCAATGGTGATTGCTATCAAAAGATAGACTTCACCAAGGTTTTTCAAAATGATTTTAAAATATTTTCAAAACCTTATTTTGGATCATATTCCTTGGGCTCTATGTACATGACTTGTACACATGCTCTCCCAATGATCCACGAATGAAACAAGATGAGTTTTAGTTCATCTAGATGCAAAAACTATGCGCCTTGAACTCAACTCATATCCTAGCATCTCACATGTATCTAGGGTGTATAAATACACATACATGTCAATTTGATGTGAGATGTGGGTTTTGTTCATCCTAATCTAGGGTTTCATGCATTCTCTAAGGCAACCCTACTTGATTCCCTTATAAATGGGACTTCAAGTCATGCCATAGTCCTTAATTCAATTTCAACTAAATTGTCTTAAATGCATGAATGATTATGGCATTAGAAATGTTATAAATAAGCATATGCTCATAATCATGATGTCATGGCATAAGATGAAATCTAAAAACACATGACATTTGAAACCTTAATCCTAAACATGAACATGACATATAAAATCATAGAACTAGGCATGATGTCATGACATGGCATATGGCAATCAAAGCATGGCATATAAAATGTATAGGTATGGTAATACCTAAATTTTAATATTAATTGTCATTTGATATAGTTAGATATATTTTTCCATATTATCATTAATCTCCCTAGTGTGCCAAAAACTCAAAATGGCACACTAACACTCTAAATCCTAATTGTGCCAATTTGATCATTTTATCAAACTTCATAACTAATATTGGCACATCCTAAAATCTTTTAGGATTATAATTCAACCCTATTTCCAAGGTATCCATAACCTTGAAAATAACCTAAAATGCCACCTTTATCATGGTTGAGTTAACTACCCATCCACTCAAGGTTGGCACATCCTAAACCCACCTAGCGTGAATCAATCATGCTCTTAGGAACCCAAAACTGATTTGAGCTCCTAGGGTTAATTAGGTATTCCTTAGGGATAACCTCCCTAATGACCCTCCTAGGCTTGTTAGCCTTGGTCATTTGGGTCTTACCTAGGTTGACTCTAGGGGTAACTCCCCTTGCAACCTTCTTAGTGGCCACCCTAGGTTTCCTAGAAACCCTAGCCACTAGGCACACCCTTTGGTCAACTCTAGGGAGGACCTCCCTATTGACCTTGGTCTTCCTAGACCTAGTTTGTATCCCATAATCAAATGGAACACTATGGTAAGCTACCTTAGGCTTAGGTTTGTGACCCAAACCTTGCTTGCCTTTGGTTGACTTTTGACTCTTAGGTCCTTGGTGTTGACTTTGACTTTTGGACCTTTGACTTTGACCATTAGACCCTTTAAATTGATCTTGTATCTTATTTAGGGTCTTTTCAAGTTTTTCAAGCCTTGACCTCAAGACTTGATTTTCCTTTTCTAATTGCCCAATTTTAGAATTTTGATTTAAATCTTGGGCATTGGACTTCCTAGGCATATGCCTAGTCCATTTAGGGTTTAGACCTAGGTGCTCTTGCACCTTTCTAATTGTTTCCCTAGGTAAAATTGATCTTGAGTTGTTTGACCTAGGTTTTTCCTTAAATAAGTTGTTTTTAGGGACATTAGTCCCAAATTTCTCCCTATTTCCTACATGGACTCTCTTAGCTCCTAAGCAAAAATATTTATTCCTATTAGCATGCTTTTCATAAATTGCAAGAGAATTAACGTTCCTAGCATGCTTTTGACTTTTAAATTTAGAAGGTGCATTATTTAAATATACCTTAGGGTTAGCTATAGAAGCTCCCCCTACTTGTAATGCTCCTCCTTGCCCCTTCTTCTTCCTCCTAGGGCATTGACTCCGATAATGCCCCTTTGAATTACACTTGAAGCATATGATGTGCTCCTTGCCTTTAGGTGTTGGGGAACCGGCATCCTTGACTTTTGGTGCCGGTGGAGCTTTCCTAATCTTCTTTGGGCACTTGCTCTTGTAGTGCCCGGCTTCCCTACACTCAAAACATATGATATGATTTTTATTACAAATTGACATGTTTGAGTTGCCTATGGTGGTGGAAGGTGTTGGAATTGAAACATCTTCATCTTGACCGGATGTGGAAACTTCTTCTTGATGCTCCGGTGTTGAGGAAACTCTAATCTCCTCCTCAATCCTAGAAGTGGATGCTTCTTCCACTTCCTCCACCTCTTTCGATCCAGATGTTGATTCCCTATCAACCTCCGAATCCTCAAGCTCTTTGGATGAAGATGTATTTGCTTCTTTCTGAGCTTGAGAGGATGAACACTCTTCTTCTTCTTCTTCTTCTTGGACCAATGATGAGTTTTCATGGAGCTTTGCCACTTGGCTCCACAACTCCTTAGCGTCCATAAAGTCCCCTACCATACACACAATCTCATTAGGGACCAAATCAAAAATAAATTTTACTACCTTCATATTTTTCTCGAAGGCTTGGAGTTGATCTTCACTCCACTTCTTCTTCTTGAGGAATCCTCCCTTTGGTCCTATTGGATAGCTATATCCTTCCATTAAGATAGACCATTCTTCGAAGTCCCTCATCATTAGGAAGTCTTCAATTCTTGACTTCCATTGCTTAAACCCTTCTTGTCCATAGAAGGAATAAGGGATCAGTGTATTAATGTTCCATCCCAATTGTTCTTCCATCTTCACCCTCTAGGTTCTTTGTCCTAGCTCCCGGCGGTTAGTCCGTAGAAGAGCCCCGAGCTCTGATACCACTTGTAGAAGAATTGACGCCGCTAGAGGGGGGTGAATAGCGTTGAATTCGTACATAGATGGAAATCGTTCGCGATCATCTCTACAAAACTCATTATGCGCAGCGGAATAGAAATAATAAAAGCAATAACGAAAAGATACAATCACGAACACAAGGATATAACGTGGTTCGGAACCGAACGGTTCCTACTCCATGGATCGAGCTCTAAAGAGCCCTAGTGATGCACACGCACTCACTAATCACAAATACTCCTCGACACAAGTCGGAGGTGGAGAAACCTCTTACAATAGATTACAACAATAATCTAAAAGCAACAAGCAAATACAATGAAGAATAATGCAATACAAGTAAAGGAAACACTTTACAAATGCTTTGGATTGCTTGCTTTTGGTTGCTTGAAGAGTGGCCTTGGAGACTCTGATTTACAGCAACAAATCGCCCCAAAGATGCTCAAGAAACCATTGCCAAAAATCCTCCCGTCGAGCTCCTTTTATCCTTCCGCGCGACCTGGATTTCTGCCTATCAGTCGACTGCCATAAGTCACCAGTTGACTGATGCCACTGTTGTCGTGAGACAATGGCTCGATCCACGCTGGAAAAACTCCAACGGATCTCTTGGCAGTCGACTGCCAACATTGGCAGTCGACTGTCAGCACTCGTAGTCGACTGGCCAGTCGGCTACGGAGTGTTCTGTGCTCGACACAGAACTAGCAGTCGACTGCCATCCCTTGGCAATCGACTGCCATCGACATCAGTTGACTGGTCGACTCACGACAATCGAACTGGCCATAATGCCAGTCGACTGCCAACCTCAAAGATGAGGTTTTAACCCTAGTATGGTGCCCCCATACTTGCTAGACCACCCTTAGCCTAGACCTAAGCCTTCTAGCCACCTCTATCAGCCTCACGCCTCTCGGATCCCTCCAAGTCATTCATGACTTGTTCATCCATCGCGCTAGCCTCCAGGTGCTTCCCTCGGCTATGTCATGCTAACGGTGTCTACACCGCTAAGGCACATTGGACTTACGCCGCCAAGACTCCTCTTGGATTTTACGCTGCCAATATCAATCCCCTTGGACTTCCCAAATGCCAAGACTCAAGCTTGGACTTTCCCTTGCCAACCCATGTTGGACTTTCCATGCCAAGACCCAAGCTTGGACTTTCCATTTGCCAAGACCCATGCTTGGACTTCTCATTTGCCAAGACCCATGCTTGGACTTCTCATGCCAATTACTCAAGACTTGGACTTTCCCAAATGCCAAGTACCCATGACTTGGACTTTCCATGCGCCAAGTGTCCCACTTGGACTTTTCATGCCAAGTACTCAAGACTTGGACTTTACCAAATGCCAAGTGTCCCACTTGGACTTTCCATGCCAAGTACCCATGGCTTGGACTTTACCTTGCCAAGACCCATGCTTGGACTTTCCCATAATCACATGGTCAACCCCAGTCAACCATCAAGGTCTTCCTCGAGTCAAACTCGAGTCCGGTCAAACATGACCCGGGTCAATTGCTCCAACAATCTCCCCAAACATATTAACCGATATTAATGTCAAACATCAATGCCAAACCACTTTGTCAAATCCCTTTGTCAAACATCAAAACATCACTCGAGTCAAACTCGAGTCTGGTCAATCGTGACCTGGGTCAATTGCACCAACAAAAAGCACAAGAAACTCGCAGCGGAGAGGAAGGAAGTCACTCAAGGATCAAGTTTTGCACATCAACACCGGAGAGGAGTGCCACATTGCATTGTAATTCACGTTCCTTGTGCAATTTACATTATTCCTATGAATTTGATTATGCTTTGTGTTTCTCTTCTCGTATTCATGGAGTAGATTCTCCAATTCTAGGATTAGAGAGTAGTTTGTGTGCGTAGAACATGCTATTTCAAATATATTTTTATTCTTGAATTCATATTTGCAATTGATGTTTGTTTAGATCGATAGTTATTTATTTTGGCTTTCCATCTACTGTGTGTAGCTGATACGAGGGGTGACAACCCTCGTATCAAAGATTTTGGAGAACTAAAGAGGAGTCGAGGGGTTGACCTCTCTCTGGTAACCACGGATAGAAGGGTGTGATAGAGTCAGAAACGAGACACGTTCCAATTCATCACAGGGATTGATTCGACATCCTTGTACTACCTACCCCGTCCTAAAGCCAGGGGTCGACCTGGTATGGCAGAGGTAGTTTCTGATAGATGCAAAAGCTCATCGGGAAAGTGTATGATGTCCCTTCCACAAAATAGTAGTTAGAAATCTAAACGACATTCAATTGATAGCGTGTTCAGTGACACATAGGCGAAATCGAAGTCCTAGAATCCCATTCAAAGACTCGTAGCAAACCTTCTCTTCTCCGTGTGAGACCGTACTTGAGTTAAGTCCACCATCAACCTCTCATTCGTGAACCTTAGGATTCCCAATCCGAACAAAAACATGTCCACTAGAAAAATCGATACTCGAAATCTCAGCCCCTGTGGGATCGATATTCTTTATTACTTGACGATATCCGTGCACCTACGGACATTGAGTGTGAGTGCGCACTTCGAGGCCTTGATGGTTCCCGTCGTGAGATTTGAGGTTGCGTTCGCTTGCATCAACAAGTCATGGATGACTTCAAGGGATCCGATAGGCATGAGGCTGACGGAGGGTGGCTAAAAGGCATAGGTCTAGGCTAAGGGTGGTCTAGAAAATATGAGGGCATCATACTTGGGATTAAACCTCATGGTTGAGGTTATCAGTCAACTGGGGCTTTGAACTAGTCGATTGGTCAAGTGTTTTGACACTTGATAGCCTAGTTGACTCTGGGCAGTCGACTGGGATTATGACCAGTCGACTGATGTGGGTCGACTGGTGTTTTGCTACGGCAAATAGACTTGGCAGTTGATTGATGGCTTGAGTAGTCGACTACTATGGATGGCAGTCAACTGTTGGTGCTCAAAACGATCAGTAGCCAACTGATCAATCAGCTACGAGGTTGGTAGTCGACTGATGGTTAATGGCAGTTGACTGCCAGTGTATCCGTTGGCTTGAATGCTGACGTGGATTAAGTTCGTTATGAGACAACGACATTGTTAGCAGTCGACTAGGGCGTTATGGAAGTCGACTGTCAGGCACGAAATCTTTCTGATGTAGGTTATAAAAGCAGCTTGAAAGGGAGGATTTAGTAGCAATTTTCTTGGGCGATTTGAAGGGGAATAGTTAGTGCTTTCCAGTCCTTCAAGGCTAGTCCAAGGTGATCAATGAGCAAGCATCCAAAAGAGTTTTTTTGTAAAGTGTTCTTTACTTCTCTTGTTGTATTTACTTTGTATTTGCTTGTTGTTTCTTTGTATTACTATTGTAATCATTGTACGAGGTTTCTCCGCCTCCGACTTATTGTCGAGAAAGAGTTTTTTTTATTAGTGATGGTGTTTGCATCTCTAGAGCTCATTCGAGCCCAACCCGTGGAGTAGGAACCCTAAGGTTCTGAACCATGTTATATCACATGTGTTTATGCTTGTGTATCTTGTTATTTGTATTTGTTATTATTATTCCGCTGTTCTAACAAGAGTGTAGATGATCAAGCACGAACAAATTACATCGAAGCAATGAACACGCTATTCACCCCCACCCCTCTAGCACTCACCGAAGATCCTACAATTGGTATCAGAGCCCGGTGTCTCTAAGAAGAAGAAGACACTCTAATACCCAACAATTAGTATCAGAGTGTGGTCGCTCTTCATTTGGACTAACCGCTAAGGAGCAAACGTGCTAGAGGGCAAGATGGATCTTCAAGAAAAATTGGGTGACGACATCAATATTCTTCCTTCCTTCGCCCGCAAAGATTTTGCATATTAGAAAGGTAGAATGATGTATTTTCTCATGTGTGATTATGACAATCTTATTAGTGTTTTAGTAGGGTTCGATGCTCCTAAGGATGAGAATAGGAAAATACTCAAGAAGAAGAAGTGGAGCGAGGAGCAACTCCGATACTTCAATACAAACAATAAGGTAATGGGTATATTACTTAGTGTAATTCCTAATGATATTTTGATCAAGATAGGAGATTGTAGAGACTCCAAGGACCTTTGGAACAAGTTGGCAAAATATCATGAAAACCCATAACTGGGTCATGTAGTAGAGAAGTCCGAGGAGGAGTTTGGGGAGGAGTCCGAGGAGGAGTGCTCGTCCTCTCAAGATCAATAAGAAGCAAGCACATCATCATCTCAAGAGCTTGCAGATTCAAATGTTGATAGGGAATCAACATCCAGATCGGAAGAGGTGGAAGAGGTAAAGGAAGCCTCCACCTCTAGGATTGAGGGGGAGGAGACTAGGCCTTCTTCAATACCGGAGCCAACTCAAGAGGTACCATCTACCTCCGGTCGAGAAGATGAAGAAGTCCAAAATTCCACCACCATTGGCCTGGGTAACTCAAGAAATTTAGTTAAAAATAAAAATCATATAATTTACTTTGAGTGTAGGGAATATAAGAGCAAGTGTCCTAAGAAGGTCAAGAAAGCTCAACCGGCACCAAAGGTCAAGGATGTCGGTGCCCCAACACATAAGAGCAAGGAGCATGTAATTTGCTTCAAGTGCCAACAATTGGGGCATTATAGGAGTCAATACCCTAGGGGGAGGAAGAAAAGGCAAGAAGGACCATCATATGTAGGGGGAGCTTCTAAAGCAAACCCTAAGGTAAAATTTAGCAATGCACCTTCCCTATTTAATAATGAAAAGAATGCTAAGAGTAATCTTGCTATTGTTCATAAAGATCATGCTAGAAATAATAGACTCTATTGTTTAGGTGCCAAATCATATAATTTTAGAACTAAGGAGAAATTTGAAACTAATATCTCTAAAATAATCCTACCTAAGGAAAGTATTAGGTGTAGGAATGTTCGTGAGCGCTAGAGGGGGGTGAATGGCGCGTTCGATCGCTTGACGGAATTTGATCGTACTTGCTACAAAACTTGTTATGCGCAGTGGAAATACAAATAATAAAGCAATAACAAAATACAAGAACAACAAAATATGTGATATAACATGGTTCGGAACATTAGGGTTCCTACTCCATGGATTGGGCTCGAATGAGCCTTAGCGATGTAAACACCACTAATAATCAAATACACTCATTCTTGACAGCAAGTCAGAGATGGAGAAACCTCTTACAACAGATTACAAAAGTAATACAAGATGAAACAAGCAAATACAAATGAAATACACAAAATAATGCAAAGAAAACTTTACAACTATTGCTTTGGATGCTTGCTTGTTTGGTTGCTTGAGTTACACTTGGAGACCCTAAATTGCACTAGCAAATTGCCCCAAATTGCCTCCAAGAATCATGCCAAAATCCCTCTCCTCGAGCTCCTTTTAAACTTGCAACTCGGGCTGGATTCCACCTAGTAGTCGACTGCTCGAGACCATTAGTCGACTGCTCCTGTAGCCGTTATGAGACAACGACTTAATCCATGTTGGATAAGTTCAAATAGATAGACCATCAGTCGACTGATCATACCCATCAGTCAACTGATCATGCCTCCACTCGACTGCCAAACCCTAGCAATCGACTTCGGAAACCTTCTGTGCTTGTGTCCTCAATCATCAGTCAACTGACCTCCATGTTAGTCGACTGATCAAGCCATCAGTCGACTGCTCAATGCTGGTAGTCGACTGCCAAGGCCACGTGGCCGCAATCGAACGTCAGTTGACTCCCAGCCAATCGATTGGTCATAATCTCAGTCGACTGCTCAGAGTCAACTCGATTGTCAAGTGTCAAAACAATTGACCAGTTGACTGAGTCATAATCTCAGTCGACGGACAAACCTCAAACATGAGATTTAACCCCAAGTATGATGCCCTCGTACTTGCTAAACCACCCTTAGCCTAGACCTAAGCCTTCTAGCCACCTCCTTCAGCCTCACGCATATCGGATCCCTCCAAGTCATCCATACGCTAGCCTTCAGTTGCTTCCATCGGCTATTGTCATGCTAAGCTGGTCTATACTGCCAAGGTACATTTAGTCTTACACTGTCAAGACTATCGCTTGGACTTTACGCCACTAAACCATTGGACTTATGCTTCCAAGACTCCCGCTTGGACTTTACCCCGCCAATATCAACCCTTGGACTTCCCAATTGCTAAGTACCCATGACTTGGACTTTCCTTGTCAACCGATGTTGGACTTTCTAATTGGCAAGACCCATGCTTGGACTTTCCATGCGATCCCATGTTGGACTTTCCATGCCAAGTACACAAGACTTGGAATTTCCATTGCTAATACCCATGCTTGGACTTCTCCATCATGGCCAACCCCAAGTCAACCATCTAGTCGACCTGTCACGCCCCGGGGGCATCTTCATCATCCAAATGACGGAGGAGCCCCTTAGTGATAATTATTCCGATATACATCGCTGGAACCAAATCAGATAAAAACTTTGAAATAATATAGAAATATTTTATTAACCACATGCATGCACGACTAAAATATAAATCAATTAAAAGTAAATTAGTTTTATGACACCAAATAAAACTGCGACCAAAATCTAAAGTGCATAAACAAAATGCAATAACAAAAAGTAAATAAAACGGCATCTCGATGATGCAGTGGGACCAGCACAACAAGGGACTCTCTGAGCGACGCGAATGTAAGCCAACTGGACATGTCCTCTACTAGCTAACCTGGAGGATAAAAGAAGAGGGGGTGAGTACAACCACTCAGTGGGTGGATAGAAAATAGTGCATAATCATAATGGATATAATGGACATAATGGAAGTCAAAGGAAACAAACTAGAGTAACCCAAACCTTAGAGTACCAATATCCATCTGCAACTAACCTGATCAATAATATAACAAATACACCTACAACATATACAACCAACTGAAATCTACAAGCAATACATACCAAGATACCGCGACAAAGCCTCGTAGCTCTCGAGGTAATACAAAGACACTATCTGCGCGCAACCACATGCTACCACGATAGGGACTCGTGGGCAGATAAGCAATAAAAGACTCCATGTCTGCGGGCAACGACATGCTACCACGACCTGGTCTCGTGGGCAGACATAGTATATAGCTATCTAGCTATGGACTGCACGCAATAACATGCTACCACGACCGGGTCTCGTGGGCAGTCAAGATGTAAGGTAGCTATCTAGCTACATACGATACACGAATCCAAGAGTATAACTACGCGACAGATCCTCTCAACCACGAATGGGAGACATAAGCGACCACAGGTATACAAAGTAACCATAGTTCAAAAGTAGAGAACCTCTACTGCAAACCCTCTCAACCACGAATGGGAGACATAGCTAGCAGCCGAGATAGAAGAAAAGTTATAAATCCTCTACTGTAGACCCTCTCAACCACGAATGGGAGACATAGCTGGCAGTCGAGTCAGGAGAAAAGTTATATACCCTCTACTGCAGACCCTCTCAACCACGTATGGGAGACATAGTTGGCAGCCGAGATAGGAGAAAAATTATATATTCTCTAACAATTAATTTTATCTTAATGATACTATTTCACTAGTCCAATCATAATACCAATCCAACAAATAATAGGTAAGAATCTACCAGCACTATCTACCTATTTATATCTCAGCAATAAATAGGCACATCTAACAGTAATATCAATCAATAACTACATGTTAATGATGAGCAAACAACCTAGAATCCAAGGGTTCAGCAAATATAGTATCAAAGCAATTCTAGCAATAACATATGTAAACCAATAAAACCATGCACTAAATTCTAAAGATGTTAAAGATCCACCCACCTCTGATGGCAGAGCGTCTTAATTATCTCTAAATCCGAGAATGTGCTTCCTCTTCCAACTCTAAGTCAACTAAAGTCAATCGTCTCCTTCCTTGTGTTGCGATTTCCACCGGCGATCGCTGGATTCCGGTCCCAGCTGAGCGGGAGACAGCGGCGGGATTCCTGGCAGTGCCGGAAGCAACTTCGACAGCGAAGGCGACGACCCTCTGAGTGCACGCAGGCAATTTCGGGGTGGAATTAACGCGGTGGACGACACAGGGATCAAGGGTCGACAGTCGAGCTGCTGCCACGACTTCGTCGGTGATCGTCTACGAGGGTGCCACTGTCCGGAGATGAGGCCGGCAATGCCAGAGATGACACCGTCGGCTAGCAGCGCGACGGCTATAGCAAAGGCGGCGCGCGATCGAACTCTTCCGCAGTGGGGGCAAGGACAGGTCACGGTGGCGACGGATGGCCGGCACTGTGGGCGGTGCGTGACAGCAATGCACAAAGGCGACAAGCAGCGGCGCTGTGCGCGTGGACAGTCGGAGGCGGCGGGTTGGGTTATCGACGCGAGAAAAGGGCGAGTAGGGAATCGGGAAAAACAGGGAAAAAGAAAACGTAACCTCCGAAAAATTAACCTAGGCTTAATTATATATAACCTAAGTTTAATTGAATCAATCAATATTATGATTAATAATAATTAGACTTAGCCCAATCTAATAAAAATTTTATCCCGAAATTTCTAATAGATATTTAATAACTAAATTCCGCTTTTGAGACAATCAAATTTATTGTTGGATAAAGCTAATTAGACTTAGTCAAATATAAAAGTTTATCCCAAAATTATCAACAAAATACTAATAAATAACTAATTTCACTTTAATAAAATAGATAAATAAATTTACTTTATTTATCTCGTAATTAAATTATATTATTATTATTTTATATTATTTTTAATTTGTTATATATATATATATATATATATATATATATATATATATATATATATATATATATATATATATATATATATATATCGATATATTACATTCTCCCCCACTAATAAAAATTTGGTCCCCAAATTTCCTACTCGATATACCCTGATGAAGATATCCTATTTTTACTTAAATGGTTTCATCTGAATCTCGCTATACCATCCAACTTCAATCCAAAGAGATGCCCTTTCTTCAGTCTACACGCTTGGAATATACTCTGGAACTTCAACTATATCCTTCATAACATAAATAAATTGAGTACATACTCCCATATTAACAAAATATGAAAGTCATTATGTACTTCTATAGTTAGTTAACCCTAATTGTTACGTCACTCGTTTAGCTCATTCTAAACCTTCACATTCCAATTGTCGATCGTAACCCTCTCGGTGGGTTATGGACCCTCATGCTTCCATTGTGCCACTCGATCCATATCCTAAATTGGTTACTATTCTTCTCATCTTGAAGTGTGAGATCCAAGGTATTTGTCAAGTCTTTTACTCTAAGTTGATGGTAGACTAATCTAAAGTTAAGATATGTTTGTCTCAATCCAAGGAATACTCCTTTACATCATAGCAGGACATTAGAGTCTTCCTTGGGAGTGTCATTATGACTATTCTACTAGGTTGAGGTATCTGAATTCTACTAATTCTTCCTAAGAACTTATCGAGATAAAAGAATGCGAACCGCCAAGATATCAAAGAAGATAGAATAAACTGAATCGATACCTTATATACCAAATCCGCTAGTTTGTTGCACCTCCCCTCGAGTCATACCATGCACCCGTCCCATTTCAGGTCTGCTTGCTTTTCAGAAGGGAGGATTATCCAATTTGGCTCTGGTTGCGGTTGACTGCAAAGAGTTCGGGTCAATTGGTGAGACTGTGGTGGAGGCAACATGTAGGGTTGTTGTTGTGAAGGTGGTAAGTATTGTTGTGGTGGTATATTTGGATAGTATTGGGAGGACAACAAAGGGTGTTGCATAAAATAGGGTGTCGATGAGTGCTCCAGTGGATCGCACGTGGTACAAGTGCTCGTGGGGTACAGTCACGACGTGATGCTTGTGATACCTGGGATTCTCTTTGCTGTCGATGTTGCACGACCCGACCCTTCTGAGCTAATGCGTCCGTGGATTCCAACTGGGCTTTCAAAGGGCACTCCTTACTCATATGTCCTGGTAGTTTGCAATAAAAACATATCGATTGCTCTAATGGGCACTCCGACTTCATATGACTTTGCGATCCACATTGATAACACCTTACCGAACCCGGGTTATATGATCGTTTCTGTTGGGTAGGCTTGGAGGATGTTCGCGCTGACTTCCTCGGTCGAGAGGCCCCTCCCGTGCTAGATCGTGACCCTTGGGTCTGGTTTTGTGCTTTTTGGCTGCCATCTTGTTGGTTCTGTGGTTGAGATTTTGTCCATGATATTTGTTTCTCTGCTTCTTTCTCCTGGGATATTTGTTGTTGGGTCATCTCAATCAACAGGGCCCGATCTAATGCTTCTCGGTAGGTACCAATGGAGGATACGGACATCCTAATCCGTATGTAGGCTGCAAGACCTTGAATGAACTGGAGCATCTGTTCATAGTCCTGTACCACCAGGTGGGGGAAAAATTCCGCAAGTCGACTAAACTCTGCATTATAATCCATGACGCTTCGATTGCCTTGTTTAAGATTTAGGAATTCCTGACGACGACCCATACAGAAAGAGGCGGGGAAATATTGTCTCTCAAAGGCCTCTCGGAACTGTCTCCAAGTGATGCTCTGTCCCTCGAAAATCGTCCGCTGCATTTTCCACCAGGTGAGAGCCTGACCTCGTAAGTGATACACCACAAGCTCCACTTTTTCTGTATCCATGCAGGTGATATATCCAAATGAGTCTTCTAGATTGTCTATCCACGCACAAGCAATCCATGGATTGGTATCCCCCTGAAATAAGGTAAACCGGTCCTTCATCATTTTAGCCAATGCAGGTATACGCGCCTTATCCATGACCCGAGTGGTGGTGGTAGGGCTCGGGGCTCTCTGAGGGGTTACTCGTTGACCTCCAACGAGTGACTGACGGATCTAATCCTACCCCTCTGACTGCACCTCAGTCGGCGGCTCTGAAGAGTCTACATTTTCGACCTCGATGGAAGGTTCCTCAGCATCAGCAGGTCATTTCCGAGGTCGACCTCGTCCACGACCTTGAGTAGGGGAAGTCTCATTAGGTGGCATTTCCTACTAAGAGTAAATAGGTATCTAATAAGAACATTATAATAACTTCCTATGAAGAAAGTACAATAACTACTAAAGACAATACTTTTCCTATAGCTCAGAGATGTCCTTCAGCTTGCCTGGTCCCAAAATACAAGAGTCCAAAGGAAAAGAAAACCTCGAAACACAAAACCCACAAACCGAAATCGCAAACCTAAGCTCTGATACCAATAAAATTGTCACGCCCCGGGGGCATCTTCGTTATCCAAATGACGGAGGAGCCCCTTAGTGACAATTATTTCGATATACATCGCTGGAACCAAATCAGATAAAAACTTTGAAATAATATAGAAATATTTTATTAACCGCATGCATGCACGACTAAAATATAAATCAATTAAAAGTAAATTAGTTTTATGACACCAAATAAAACTGCGACCAAAATCTAAAGTGCATAAACAAAATGCAATAACAAAAAGTAAATAAAACGACATCTCGATGATGCAGTGGGACCAGCACAGCAAGGGACTCTCTGAGCGATGCGAATGTAAGCCAACTGGACACGTCCTCTACTAGCTAACCTGGAGGATAAAAGAAGAGGGGGTGAGTACAACCACTCAGTGGGTGGATAGAAAATAGTGCATAATCATAATGGATATAATGGACATAATGGAAGTCAAAGGAAACAAACTAGAGTAACCCAAACCTCAGAGTACCAATATCCGTCTGCAACTAACCTGATCAATAATATAACAAATACACCTACAACATATACAACCAATTGAAATCTACAAGCAATACATACCAAGATACCGCGACAAAGCCTCGTGGCTCTCGAGGTAATACAAAGACACTATCTGCGCGCAACCACATGCTACCACGACCGGGACTCATGGGCAGATAAGCAATAAAAGACTCCATGTCTACGGGCAACGACATGCTACCACGACCAGGTCTCGTGGGCAGACAGAGTATATAGCTATCTAGCTATGGACTGCATGCAATAACATGCTACCACGATCGGGTCTCGTGGGCAGTCAAGATGTAAGGTAGCTATCTAGATACATACGATACACGAATCCAACTATCACAAACTTTGAACGAGTAGTCCAAGAGTATAACTACGCGACAGATCCTCTCAACCACGAATGGGAGACATAAGTGACCACAGGTATACAAAGTAACCATAGTTCAAAAGTAGAGAACCTCTACTGCAGAACCTCTCAACCACAAATGGGAGACATAGCTAGGAGCCGAGATAGAAGAAAAGTTATAAATCCTCTACTGCAAACCCTCTCAACCACGAATGGGAGACATAGCTGGCAGTCGAGTCAGGAGAAAAGTTATATACCCTCTACTGCAGACCCTCTCAACCACGTATGGGAGACATAGTTGGCAGTCAAGATAGGAGAAAAATTATATATTCTCTAACAATTAATTTTATCTTAATGATACTATTTCACTAGTCCAATCATAATACCAATCCAACAAATAATAGGTAAGCATCTACCAGCACTATCTACCTATTTATATCTCAGCAATAAATAGGCACATCTAATAGTAATATCAATCAATAACTACATGTTAATGATGAGCAAACAACCTAGAATCCAAGGGTTCAGCAAATATAGTATCAAAGCAATTCTAGCAATAACATAAGTAAACCACATAACCAATAAAACCATGCACTAAATTCTAAAGATGTTAAAGATCCACCCACCTCTGATGGAAGAGCGTCTTAATTATCTCTAAATCCGAGAATGTGCTTCCGCTTCCAACTCTAAGTCAACTAAAGCCAATCGTCTCCTTCCTTGTGTTGCGATTTCCACCGGTGATCGCTGGATTCAGTCCCATCTCGGTGGAGGCGGATTCTGGCGATCGGAAGCAACCCGACAACGAGCGGCGACCCTCTGAGCGCGCTGTGAGCAATTTCGGTGGAATTAACAGTGGGCGACGACATGGGGATCGCGGTCGACAATGATCGGCTTATCCGCGACCGTTGGTGATCGTCTGCGAGGGCGCCGCTGTCCGAAGGTGAGGCCGGCAATGCCAGAGACGTCACCGTCGGCTAGCAGCGCGACGGCTGTAGCAAAGGAGGTGCGCGATCGAACTCTTCCGCGGTGGGGGCAAGGATAGGTCATGGTGGCAGTGGCTGGCCGGCGCTGTGGGCGGTGCGTGACAGCAATGCACAAAGGCGACAAGCAACGGCGCTGTGCGCGTGGACAGTCGGAGGCGGCGGGTTGGGTTGTCGACGCGAGAAAAGGGCGAGCAGTGAATCGGGAAAAACAGGGAAAAAGAAAACGTAACCTCTGAAAAATTAACCTAGGCTTAATTATATATAACCTAAGTTTAATTGAATCAATCAATATTATGATTAATAATAATTAGACTTAGCCCAATCAAATAAAAATTTTATCCCGAAATTTCTAATAGATATTTAATAACTAAATTCCGCTTTTGAGACAATCAAATTTATTGTTGGATAAACCTAATTAGACTTAGTCAAATATAAAAGTTTATCCCAAAATTATCAACAAAATACTAATAAATAACTAATTTCACTTTAATAAAATAGATAAATAAATTTACTTTATTTATCTCGTAATTAAATTATATTATTATTATTTTATATTATTTTATTTTATTTTTAATTTGTTATATATATATATATATATTACACAACCCATTGTCAAACAATGGTCAACTCATTATCAAACATCAATGTCAAACATTAAAACACTAACATCAAACCACTACTCGAGTCAAACTCGAGTCTGATCAATCGTGACCTTAGTCGATTGCACCAACATTAGGAAGATAGAAAATCATTTAGGCATTAACCCTAAGAAGAGTAGACATATGCCTAGAGGAAATGGTAATGCCCAAAGATTGAATCATAAATCAAAAATTGGGCAATTAGAATTAGAAAATCAAGTTTTGAGGTCAAAACTTGAAAATTTGGAAAAGACCCTCAAGAAAATTCAAAATCAAATGCAAGGGTCAAATGGTCAAGATGTAGAATCGAGAAGTCAAAACCTAGGGTCTAGAAAGCAAGGTCCACCTAAGGACAAGAAAGGCTTGGGTCACAAATCTAAGCCTAAAGAGACCTACCATAGTGTTCTATTCGATTATGGAACACAACCTAGGTCTAGGAATACCAATTAAGGTTACTAGGGAAGTCATCCCTAAGGGTAACTAAGGTAGGTGCCTAGTGGCTAAGGTTTCGAAGAAATCTAGGGAGGCCACTAAGAAGCTTACAAGGGGAGTTACCCCTAGAGTTAACCTAGGCAAGACCCAAATGTCCAAAGCTTCTAAGCCAAGGAGGGTCATTAGGAGGGTATCTAGGGAAGTTATCCCTAATGAATACCTATTAAATCCAAGGATCTCCAATAGGTATTGGGTTCCTAGGAGCGTGATTGATTCACGCTAGATGGGTTAGGTTGTGTAAACCCTGATTGGATGGGCAGTTAATTCAACCATAGCAAAGTTAACACTTTAGGACATTTTCAAGGTTATGTGATACCTTGGAAATAAGTTTGAATTTCAATCCTAAAATATTCTAGGATGTGCCAATATATTTTAAGAACTATGGAAAATTGATCAAATTGACACAAACTATGTTTAGAGGTCATGTTGTGTCATTTTGGGTTTTGGCACACTTGGGAGATAGGTGATAATATGGAAAAATAGAATTAATCCTAACAAATGGCAACTAATATTAAAATTTAGGTATTCTTATGCCTTATATCTTATTTGTCATGCTTTGATTGTCATATATCATATCATGCCATTATATTTCATCTTTATCATATAAATGTCATGATACCTTAGGTCTATCTTTTAATGTCATGTATGTTTAGGGTTAATTTTTTATGTCATGACATCATGATTATTGGCACATTTTCTTAATTATGTTATCATTTATGCCATAATCATCATTCATGCATTTAGGATTAATGAAAATTGATTTAAGGACAAATGGCATGATTTGAAGTCCCATGTATAAGGGAATCAAATAGAGTTGCCTTAGGAAATGCACGAGGCCTTAGATTAGGATGAACAAAACTCACATCTCACATCACATTGACATGTGTGTGTATTGATACACCCTAGATACATGTGAGATGCTAGGAAATGAGTTAAGTTCAAGGTGCATAGTTCTTGTATCTAGATGAACTCAAACTCATCTTATACCATGGAGGAATTATGAGGAAAACTTATGTACAAGTCATGTGCATTGAGCCCATAGACCATAGTTCAACATAAGGTTTTTAAAACATTTTGAAAAATCTTGGTGAAGCCTATCTTTTGATAGCAATCACCATTGATAGAGTTGATACAAAGTAGGGTCAAAACTTTGAAACTTTTCAATGGTTTTGAACTTTATGTCAATCTCATTATTTTATGGGTATTTTACTTTTCAAATTTTTTTCACCCATTATGATTGACTTAAGTATTATACGTATGAAGTTTTAGGATTTTTTAAATTACATATAATTACTTATGTATTTTCCAATTTCATTTTCTGATTTTTGAATTCTGCATTTGCAGAAATCATTCGACTATCACTTATGGCAGTCGACTAGCATCAAGGGCAGTCGACTGTTAACTGAAAGAGTTGACTGTAAATGCTAATTTTGGATAAACAAGGATGTTTAGCCCATATTTCAGCTATGTTAGGCAATCCTAACTGCTCCTAACCCTAGGATATGCTTTGGAAAGCATTGGAAAGGGTGAAAATCCATTGGATATGGATTAGGAGAGTTGTTTGGGTGTGTATCAAGTTTAAAGTGTCTGAAAGTTCAAGGTTGAACTTTTAACCTTAATTTTGATGGTTTAGTATTCCTATAGGCTTAGGACTCTCCAAGGACATTGTTGGTGCAATGGTCAAGGGAGAGCAAACCTTTAGGGGGAGGTTATCCATCGTGGGATGATGGATGTGTTCTTCCTCATGAGGGGGAGAATTTGGAGAGTTTGGAGAAGTAAGGATTTCCTCTTTTTAGTGATATGGGACTTAACACTAGGAAGAGTAAAGACATCCTAGATGTTTTTGGACCAAGGGGGAGATTGTAAGATCTCATTGGGATATGAGACATTGACACCCTTGGGGAGAGCCTTTTTGATGTATGTCAAAAAGGGGGGAAATTTAGGAATTCCCAATTTGGAAAATTGGGAGGTTTGGTTGAGTTAGTATTGTAACTCAAAGGTATTTTGTTTTTGTCAAACATCAAAAAAGGAGAGATTGTTGGTGTAATCAACTCAGGTTACGATTGATCAGAATCCTATTTTACTCGAGTAGTGGTTTAATGTTAGTGTTTTGATGTTTGACATTGGTGTTTGACAATGAGTTAACCATTGTTTGATAATGGTTGACTATATGGTTGATATGGGTTTGACCATATGATGGAGAAGTCCAAGTGGGACAATTGGCAATGGAAAGTTCAAGTCTTGTATACTTGGCATGGAAAGTCCAAGTCTTGAGTACTTGGCATGGAAAGTCCGAGCATGGGTCTTGGCAAGGGAAAGTCCCAGCTTGAGTCTTGGCAATTGGAAAGTCCAACATGGGTTGGCATGGAAAGTCCAAGCATGGGTCTTGGCAAGGGAAAGTCCAAGCTTGAGTCTTGGCAAATTGAAAGTCTAACATGGGTTAGAAAGGGAAGTCCAAGGGTTGATATTGGCAGCGTAAAGTCTAAGCGGGAGTCTTGGCAGCATAAGTCAATGGTTTGGCGGTGTAAAATCCAAGCGGTAGTCTTGGCAGCAAAAGTCCAAATGTGCCTTGGCAGTGTATACCAGCTTAGCATGACAATAGCCGATGGTAGCACTTGAAGGCTAGCGTATGGATGAACAAGTCATGGATGACTTGGAGGGATCTAATATGCGTGAGGCTGACGGAGGTGACTAAAAGACTTAGGTCTAAGCTAAGGGCGGTCTAGCAAGTATGAGGGTATCATACTTGGGGTTAAACCTCATGGTTGAGGTTATCAGTCAACTAGGGCTTTATACCAGTCGATTGATCAAGTGTTTTAACACTTGGCAGTCGAGTTGACTTTGGGCAATCGACTGGGATTATGACCAGTCAACTGTTGTGAGTCGACTTGTGTTCGACTGCGGCAAATAGCCTTGGCAATCGACTTTCAACATTGGGCAGTCAACTGATGGCTTGCAGTCGACTTCTATGGATGGCAGTCGACTGATGGTGCTCAGAACGTTCGGTATACGACTGATCAGTCGGTTATGAGGTTGGCAGTCAACCGATGGTTAATGGCAGTCGATTGCCAGTGTATCTGTTGGCTTAATGCCGACGTGGATTAAGTTCGTTATGAGACAACGACACTGTTAGCAGTCGACTGGGGCCTTATGGTAGTCGACTGGCAGGCGCAAAATTAGTCCGATGCAGATTATAAAAATAGCTCAAAATGGAGGGTTTAGTAGCAATTTTCTTGTGCGATTTGAAGGGGAATAGTTGGTGTTTTCCAGTCCTTCAAGGCTAGTCTAAAGCAATCAATGAGCAAGCATCCAAAAGAGTTTTTTGTAAAGTGTTCTTTACTTCTCTTGTTGTATTTGCTTGTTATTTCTTTGTACTACTGTTGTAATCGTTGTACGAGGTTTCTCCGCCTCCGACTTATTGTCGAGGAGTTTTTTGATTAGTGGTGGTGTTTGCATCTCTAGGGCTTATTCGAGCCCAACCCGTGGAGTAGGAACCCTAAGGTTTCGAACCACGTTATATCGTGTGTGTTTGTGCTTGTGTATCTTATTATTTGTATTTGTTATTATTATTCTGCTGTGCTAACGAGAGTGTAGACGATCAAGCGCGAACGAATTCCATCGAAGCAACGAACACACTATTCACCCCCCCCCCCCTCTAGCGCTCACCGAAGATCCTACAAATGTAGCTAAGAGGGATGTGATGACATGGCAGTAAGGCAAATGTGTCTTCTTGCTAGTAACTAACCTAGAATGATGAATGATGGAATGGAACATCTATAAACTAATGTCTAAATCTAATCTATGACTAAGTGCATAAAGTAAAAATGAGTGATAAGGTTGCATCATAGCGATGTTCCTAGTGGTGAGTGGCAGAATGTAGTTCACTATGACTCGGTACAGGGCATAGTCCTATACTCTGAGTCTAGTGGAACTAAAGATACTCACGGATGGAGTTCTTTCATCACCAAATAGATGCATATGTATCCTATCTAATGTAATATGTGAGTAGGGGTCACCGTACGGTAACTTCGTGGATGGAAAGCATGCAACCGAACATGACGAATGCATGAGTCCTAGATGCTCTCTCAACATAGAGGTGGTAAAAAAAAAATCCTTACCCTATACTCTAGTCGAATATGCAAGATCATCAATTTTACTAAAATTACTGAAAAACTCTGCAAATAAGTCTATATTAATAGAGTTTTTGCAATAAACCAGTTTTTCTAACCCATAATGTGTTATGACTTCCATACTAAGCATGCATGAATTACTAAAAAATGATCTACTAATGTACCTAGTAGGCATAGGAGTATAAAGTGTGTTCTCAAACTTAATCCTATGCCCCTCAGTAGGGAACCTAATATCCAAGCATGGAGTAGATGACTCAATCTCAACAACTCTTCTTTTACCCCTAATTGAATTACAACTATTCAATATTTATTAAAAGTAATTGAAACTAAAGTTTTAGACTTATTACCTCGGCATTTTGGATGATATTAAAGAGATATGATGACCTAGACACTTCGAAAGTCTGAAAATAGGGTTTTCGCGGTGGATTTGTGGTGGTTGTGAGTTTTTTTGGCATGGCTTGACATTGTTCTTATAGACGGGATCTAGTCGACCAAAAATAGTCCAATCGACTGAATTAGAGTCGACTGTAATTAATTTTACCATTTACTTCGCCGCCTAAACTTTATTTGCCATTTCATTTCAGTCGATTGAATCCATTTCAGTTGACTGAAGTCGTGTTTTACCTTCCCGAGACTCGGAGGCAACTGAAGCTATTTCAGTCGACTCTTTTTGAGTCGACTAGAAATACTCCAGTTGACTGAATTTGGGTATTTTTAATTTTTGTTAATTTTTATGTTTAATTCAATTTAATTGATTTTATTAAGTCAATTTCGTTGATTCACTTAATCGATTTGAGTTGATTAACTTGATTGGATTGAATTGATTAGATGATTAAGTTTAATTTAGTAGGTTAATGAAGTTTAGTTTAGTGGGTCAATTAAGTTTAGTTTAGTTTATTTGTTAAGTTAGGTTTATTTTAATTAAGATTAAGTAAAGTTGTTAAGTTAGATGAATCATATTAAACTAATTAAGCTTGATTAAATTATAAATCATCTCACCCAGGCTAGGTTTTCAATACACGTTGATCCTATCGGTTTTGTGAGATGAGGATTTATTTTTATCTTAATTAAGTTTAATGAGTAATTTCAAAGTTTTTAAATCTGTGTTAGATTCAAGCTTAGTTTGAGCTAGTCAAGTAGATTTTTCCAGCATTGACTTCCAGGTCGTGACCAGGCATATGACCTTCTTGTATATCGGAACAACGACCACTTCGTAGACAAAGTCAATGAAGGAATCAAGTACTTGATTCACTTTGGACTAAGCCTTGACCTAACTAGTCAAAGACTTAGTGAGTTAGCTTCGGTCAGTTCCACTCGACTTAGTGCACCAAGTCGTAGTGAGGCACATGGGTTTCTTTGATATCGGAGCAACGACCATTTCCTAGACATGCACTTTGAAGAGTTTCCCTAACTTACTATCAGTTCACTTCGTCTTTGTACTAGGTTGTTCAAGTTTAAACTACTTTGTTTCCTATCTAGTCTGTTCTGAATTAAGCAAGTAAAGTAAAGTAAAGCATGCAAGAGTTTAACTAAACAAGGAAACAAGCAAGGTTTTAGCTCCCCCTAAGTGGTAGCTAGTTTGAGTTTTGTTCACTAAGTGAACTTGACTTTAGGAACCCAAAATTGATTTGGTCCAACTTGGTTGACTAAGCTAGACTTAGAAACCCATGCTTGGACTCGATTCTTAGTGTTTCGGCTAAGTAATGACATGTATGATTTATAGGAGGATTTAGCTTTCTATTCGAGTACATACTTGTTATACACAGCTCGCTGAGATCCAAGCATCATGTTGAGATACTTGGAGTCCGAAGTGAACCTTTCCAACAATCCGATTAGATCTTCTACTTGCCTTTTTAGGACCGAGTTCTCTTCCTCAAGCTTTGCAACTTGAGTTGAGTCTTTATCCTTAATTTGGCAAGTCAAAGTCTTCGAGTTGACTTACTCCTTAAGTACTTGGACTTCCTTAAGTAGTGAGTCGACTTGATTCTGGACTTAGCTAACTTCCTACCTAGGCATGCAATTATATTGTACAACTTATCTTCTAAGGGAGAAGTTGCCTCATCTAGTCCTTCGGAAATGGATGCGGATCCGTAGCTTCTCTCGGACTCGAAATCGGACTCGTACTCGGAACTTGACTCGGCTTCGGAGCTCGATTCAGCCATGAATGCCATGAAACTTCTCTTCATGTCTTCTGCGTCTGACTCTTCCGATGATGACTCGTCCTAAGTTACCTTAAGCGCTTTCTTCTTCTTTTCTTTTTTTGGTTTTTCTTCCTTTTTTATGTTTGCGCACTCCGACTGGTAGTGTCCCTTTTCATTGCAGTCATAGCATGTCACTTTCGATCGGGGTCTTGGCTTGTTATCAATAACTTTCTTAGTGTTCTTCTTCATAAAACTCTTTCTACGGTTGAACATCTTCTGGATCATGTTTACGATTTCGTCTTCTCCATTTGACTCCGACTCCGACTCATCTTCAGATTCACTTTTTACTTTTCTTTTTTTTTTCGTCAAACCTGCCACTAAAGCAATACCATTCTCGGTTTGACCCGAGTTAGCTTGTTTGTGTAGTTCAAGTTTGCAAAATAATTCATCTAGTCTAATTGTGGAAAGATCCATAGAAACATTATAGGCAATGACAATCGATGTCCATAAGGCATTTCTCGAGAATGCCTTAAGTGTATACCTAATTAAGTCTCTATTTTCTATTTGGTGTCCTATTAAGTGTAATCCATTTAAAATGTCTTTTCTCCTTGTATGAAGTTGACTAGTATTTTCATTTTCATTCATTTTACAATTAAATAATTTATTTAGTAACATGTCTTGTTTAGCTATCCTAGTGTTATTTGTACCTTCATGCAATTCAATTAATTTATCCTATAATTCCTTAGAGTTTTCGAATGGACCCACCCTATTGAGCTCTTCTTTGGTAAGTCCGCATTGCAAGGTGTTAAGTGCCTTGTAATCGACTTGAGCCCATTTTCTAATACCCGCGGTCTATTTTTCCGATTCTAACAACTCACCCGAGTCGTCTATCGGAGCTACGAACCCTTTCCTAATTGAAAACCAAACCTCTAGGTCGGTTTTCAAGTAACACTTCATTCGCCTTTTCTAGTAGGAAAAGTCCTCTCCGTTGAAGAGAGGAGGGCGAACGGTGCTATACCCTTCTAAGTGTGACATTCCTAACTAAATATTTTAACAATAGATTTTTATTTAAATTAATTAAAGTTGAGGATTATAACTAGAGTTGTTTAAATTAAATAATATTTTGTAAGAATTAAATTTACACTAAGTGCAAAAATTAATGAAAAATTTATTCTAAGTAAAAATTATTCTAGAATAAAAATTAATCTAATGCAGAAAATAAATTTAATTAATCAAATATACAAAAAAAATTAATTTAATTAATCTAATATGAATAAAATTAATTTAATTAATCTAATATGCAGAAAATTAATTTAATTATCTTAATATGCAAAAAATTAATTATTTTAATGCTGAAAAAATATTCTAACAATTATTTTAATGCTGAAAAAATATTCTAACAATTATTTTAATGCTGAAAAATATTTTAACAATTATTTTAATGTTGGAAAAATATTCTAACAATTATTTTAATGCTAGAAAAATATTCTAACAATTATTTTAATGCAGGAAAAATATTCTAACACTTATTTCAATGCAGAAAAATATTCTAACAATTATTTTAATTCAGAAAAATATTAAAATTTAATCTAATGCTAAAAAAATATTAAAAATTAATCTAATGCTAGAAAAATATTAAAAATTAATCTAATGCTAGAAAAATATAGAAAATTATCCTAATACTCTCGATGGTGGTTGCATCAAATTTGGAGCGCCCCCGCTCTGATACCAATTGTAGGATCGCAATAATCTAAAAGAGGGGAGTGAATCTCGGAGTTTATAATTTTCTTTAATTTAAAACTTATTTTATATTTTCAAATATGAGTACGCAGTAGAAATTAAATATAATTCAGACACAGTCAGTTTACTTGGTTCACAACCCTAACTGGGTTGCTATTCTAAGGCTCGTAGCTCTTCTTAGAGCTACCTCGATAGGCAATCACTATAGTACCCTCCGATTCGAGAACTCTCGACTTCGGAGGGGTTCTCTTTTTACAAAGGTAAGAGATGGGTAACACACTACCCTCTCTTTAAAGTTAAGTACACAAGCGAAAAATAATATAGAAAATTACAAGCTACTTTATACTGACCCAGATGAAGGCTTGGATGATGGCACGAGGTGTTGGAAAAGCACCTTTGTGAGGAGTCGAAGCTTTTGTGAACGAGAGTAAATTTTGACAGCACTTCGGCGTAGTAGTAGTGTTCTTCTCGGATCTAGTCGAGCACTTATTTTATAAACCTTTTCCAGTCGACTCCACATCAGCCCGTCGATATGGAACTTCTGGTCTTCCAGTCGACTCCAGGTCACCCAGCTCGACATCGGGTAGTTTCCCACTTCGAGCGACTGAAACTCCCCAGTCGACTGAAATACTTTCCAACTACGGTGTCAGATCTTCGACCGATCACCAGTTAATCCTGTCAAGTGTGTATCCAATCGATTGAACCAAACAGAGTTGACTGGACTTCAGTCGACTAAAGTACATTCAGTTGAATGATCCCTGCAAAACGAGATTAGAACAAATAGATAAAATCAAATGTGATAGCAGTAGTAATACTTCTCGATCTCGACTACTAAGTCCCACATAGACTTTCCGTCGAATCAACGCCTAGCTTTGTCCCCCTACCGAGGACTCGACCTCACCTCTTCACTCGAGGCTTACCTGTCGGCTGTCTACTGGACTTACCATTCTTGACATCCAATCTGACTCACCAGGGCTTCCACCAGTTGTCTGGTCTGCCTAACCCAGCTGGACTTTTTGCCAATTGTCTGGTCTCCTGACCCAATCGGTCTTTATGCCAAATGTCTGTTCCACGTGACCCATCTGGACTTCATGCCTGGTGTCGCTCCTTCTGATTTGTCAAGTCAACTGCCTAGTATCCAGTCAACATCACCTACTAGGACCTCCTGTTAAGTATGCACACTTAACACTGATATTAGAACACAAGTAATTCCTAACTTTAACTATAGTTCATACATCAAAACCAAGGAGTGATGCTCACTACATCAATAGTTACCCCTAGAGTTAACCTAGGTAAGACCAAAAGGTTGGTGCAACAATGCTCCAAGCATTTATATATGTTTTGATGTTTGGATAATCATCTAAGTTAGGCAATGTTTTGTGATCTAATTGCAAATATGTTTATGTGATAGGGAAATCCAAGGATGAAGCCTTGGTAAAAGAGAAGTCCAAGTATGATCTTGGCAAGGAAAGTCCAAGGGACGGACTTGGCAGCATAAGACCAAGCTTGTAGTCTTGGCAGCATAAAGTCAAAAGTGAACCTTGGCAAAGGAAGACCAAGTATGATCTTGGCAAGGAAAGTCCAAGGGATGGACTTGGCAGCGTAAGACCAAGCTTGTAGTCTTGGCAGCATAAAGTCCAAGTGAACCTTGGCAAAGGAAGTCCAAAGTAAGGTCTTGGCAGCATAAGTCCAAGCTTGTAGTCTTGGCGGCGTAAAGTCCAAGCATTTGGCAACCCAAGACATGATGAAACCGAAGGAAGCTCTTGGAAGCAAAGCGCAAAGGATGAACAAGTCGCGGACTCGGAAGGATCCTAAAGGCGCAAGGCTTAATGAGGAGCTAGAAGGTTGAGTCTAGGTCTAGGGTGTAAAATCAAGTGTGAATTACTCATACTTGGTTCGGAGTCGAGGGTAAAACCCGGCCATCGATCGTGCCTTAGTCGGCGATCGATTGATGTTGCGATCGATCGGTGACAAGGCGTGATCGGTGATCAAGGAGAAAATTGCCACGAATGCGGTCCCACTCATTGCGCCTTGATCACTCAGCGATCACTCCATCGATCGGTGATGGAGGATCGATCGTGATGGAGGATCAGTCGACTGATCACCTGGCCGTTAGAAATTACGACTACGAATCTCCGCGGAGATCTCGGTTCAGAAGCCGTTAGCTTCGGCGGCAGTCGACTGATGGAAAGCATCAGTCGATTGATCGAGGCCCAACGGGAAAAACAGCCCCTCTTCTATAAAAAGGGGCCTTGGGGAGCTTGGTGAAGCTAGTGCTCTCATTCCTAACTACACCCTCGTGCTCACCAAGCTTTCCCAAGTGTTTTGGCAATTCAAAACCTCCTCTTCTCTAGTTCTTAATCATCCATCATTGTAAAGAAGAGAGCATTGTAAGAAAGGTTTCTTCACCTTGGTTCATCCAAAGGAGAATATAGTGAAGCTTGGCTAGGACTAATCCACCTTACGGATTGCCGTGGAGTAGGAGCGTCATCTCCGAACCACGTACATCGGGTGTTAGCGTTTGGTTTCTTATTTCTTATTCTTATTCATTTTCGTATTTGTATTGCTTCCGCTAACTTACTTGTAGAAACGAAGAAAGGCTAATCACCCCCCCCCCCTCTAGCCATTACAAGGGTCCTAACAAGTGGTATCAGAGCCCGGATAGCTTGGAAGATCTCACCATCAACCAAGGCATCAATGGCTCTTCAAGAGGGATATAGCACCGCCAAGCCACCGCTCTTCGATGGGAGTCACTTTGCATATTGGAAAGGTAGGATGAAGTACTATCTTATGAGTAACATTGAAATTTGGCATAGTATTGTAGATGGCTTCGAGGAACCGGTGGATGAATGATGTATTATTTTCCGCAAGTGCACGGTTGTCGTCAAGTAATAAAAATATCGATCCCACAGGGATTGAAACAATTACCGAATGATCATGATACCAAGTTATCTAGTAAATCAATGTATGGTTTAAGCAAAGAAACTGAGCAGTCAATAACAACGAATGAGAAGAACGAGCTAAAAGTCGATAGTTGAGGAGAATCTCAGGATATGGGTTTCACCACGTCGATGATTTATAAGGTGATTTAATTCTTTCCTACCCCTATTAGAGTTTGTTTTGATGGAACCTATCCTAAGGTAAATCAACGGCCCCTTTCGAGGTCTACGCTAACTGTACCTATCAAACTCAATTTACCTGTCACGGTGTTCGAGCATAGGGGATCATAATCAGCTAAGGGGACCTGTCACGAGACCCCCGCAAACCTCCCTATTCTTACCTCTGTTACTAGGTAGAAACTGGATTTGATAGATCCATTAAGTCCATAAGAGTTCCTCTAGAGTCAAATTTCCTTTTTCACGGTAGGTTTGCACACGGGACCATAATCAGCTAAGGGGACCTGTCACGAGACCCCCGCAAGCCCTCGTAGATACACTACGGCTACTTGACAGGAGTTTATCCCTAGTTGGTTCGGGGTTTCGGGAACTTGGGTTCACTGTTAGGTACTTCCCCTTAGCTCCTTAGGTTTGTCAATAAGAATCCAACGAAAACCAAATCAACACAAACAATAATTTAAGTAGTATAGATTATATCATCGTAAATCGTCAAAGGGCTACTCCCATCCTAAGATTACAGGACACTACTCCATAGTCCGACAAGAGTTGCTAGAGAAAGAAAATACAATCTTGGATGCCATCTGCTCTCTGCCGACTCCTTCTCTTTTGCCTCTTCTGTTGTCGATCCCTTTGTCGTCTTCTATCCTCCTTTTTGACCATCCGCCCTCCTCCTTTTAGGGTTAGAATATCTTCTCTTTTATAGCCTTGCCTCCTCTTCAATTTAAGGCAATAGATTCCCTTTCTAATTGAGATGAAGATCCTGATTGCTCGCAGAAAAGGAAGGCTGAAATCAGGCCAACACGCCCATGCCACATGAGGGCACGGCGTGTCGCGGTTTCCAGGCGTGTTACGGTTTGAAGGGCGTGTCGTGGCGCACTATGGCGTGTTGGTCGGAATCACCGCAAACGCAGGCGTGTTGCTCTTTGAACTCGGGCGTGTTGTCCTCTGGCTCTCATGACACATGCGTGTCGATTCCCAACACGCATGTGTTGTTTTGATACGCCCTCCTTCTTCGCCTTGTTAACACAAATACTCCCTGACAGTAGTCTCTTCCTCCAAAATATGCTAAACTTAACTGAATCATGATAAAATACATGTCTAGGATATGAAATGAGATAAAATGCACATATATAAAGTAGTGAAAACATAGCATGATTTACCCACATCAAAATCCCCTAGTCTTAAACTTTTGCTTGTCCTCAAGCAAAGAAAACTCAAAAGACAACTTATTTGTGGAAATACTAGGCATCATCTAGGGGTATACAGTCTGATCTTAATCTTTTCAAATCATTCCTAGTTGCCAAGTTCGAAAGATCCCTATATAGTGCACGTGAAATGGTGGACTAAAGTCATTGGACACCAACTGACTTGACATCCCTTCTATCGTAGAATATTCTTATTTAGATAGAGGCACTTACACCGCTTTAATGCATGGATCATTCTTACCTATCATCAAAAGGTCTCAAAGGAGCACTTTCCAAGAAGAGAGAAGGAAAGGAATTATAGAGAGCATTTCCCCAGTAACTAGTTAGTCTCAAAGGGGCACCTTTTAGGTGTTTCCCCAGTAACTACTTGGTCTCAAAGGGGTGCTTGAAAACAATTCCCATAACCCTTTTTTTTTTTTTACTTCTAGTGAAAGTGTTTCTCCAGTAACCAAGTTGCGCAAGTAAGTCTCCAATGGAAAATCGAGTACTCGTCTGATATGGGGGATTTAAATCTTTTCATTGGATACCTCAGACCTATAGACCGTGTTCGAAGTGAAATAGGGTTCTTATCAAATAGGCAAAAAGGAATTTCATGATCCGACCAATGTTCAGTTGTATTAAGCTAGATGATATAAAAAATGCACTGTTATGCTATATGAAAAGATGCAAATAAAAAAGCAATACCCAAAATAAAAATCTAAGTATAAACGGAATAAGCGATAAGGATGTGCATCAAAACTCACAAAATAGTTGAAGGTGGTCAATGGTCATCGCCTTCGCTTACTACTAGCATCCTCCTCTCGCCCACCTACGCCGCCGCTCTGGTAAAACTCCAGGACTCTTGTCGAAATCTATCATTATCTTCCCATGACTCACAGCAGTGAAAAACTCATCAGCTCTCCTGTAAAAATCAGCTGCCCTATCCAAATGTTGTGTCACCATGCGATGGTGCTCCTCTGTAGCTTGGGCATACCGATCCCACACACCAATGTGCGAGGTATGCTCGACCCTAAATGCTTCGAATGATGATCGGAACTCAAAATCAAAAGAAGAGTACCTGCTAAACATTGTCGAGGGAAACCGTGTGAGGGTCTGTGAGTCGCATGTGATGGCTCGGGGCTATGTGAGTTGGCTCCCTAGCTGGGGGTGTTGGAGAATGGGCTGTGGGGGTAGGAATGGGTTCCTGAACATCTATAAAAAGCCATTTGGATGATTTACGTACAGTCATCCGCTCAGGGTTCGGAAGAGGGATTTTAATTCCATTTCTTAACACCAAACGATATCCCTCGTCACATGCCTCAATCATCTTCATATTTATACAAGCATCCAAATCCAATCTAGGGCTAGCATGACAATATTCTAGGTCATCCAAATCACATCCTAAGGCTACAGCAATCCTAGTGATAATACCCCTATGACTATGACTCGGATGGGCTATTACTAACCTTAACTAAATGCCTAACCATATGGGCTCAGAATCAATCTTAACTTCATTTAGCATGGCCCATAGAAATTGTAACTCACTCTAGCCACCTGCACTATCATATCTCCCGAGATTGTATTAGCCATGAATCTAAGGAGATAACGGAAAGTAGGATTAGGGATGTTAAATGATTTAGATCTAGATGCATCGTAAGGCGAGGGTCATCGTAAATTAATCTCCAAAATTGATGATCAATAAAATGTCTATGAATTTGCCTCTCCCCTCCGCTAGGAAAATCAAATATCATATTAAAATCACTCAGAGAAAGGGTAAATTCATGGTTCATTAATCTAAATTTTATTTTTCCTTCCTCACAATCTTTTCCTTGCAGTATTTCAGCGGACAGGGAGCTAAGGAATTCAAGAGTGATACTAGGGTAAGTAAGGTGATGGTGTGTGATAAACTCTACCTATCCTATTTGTTAACCAAGTTATGTCATCTCTTAACCCTAAGGTGGTCAACGTGTAGAAGTCAATAGTTCTCGTAGATACTAACTTCCTTTTTTCAAGCTTACTGAATTTAGTCTTCATAATATCATCCCTAAAAACAATTCCATAAGGATGGCTAGAGGTCGGAGGAGGTTCGTTACCCAAATCCTGAGCTTTTCTTTTCCCCTTGTCCTTTGCCGCAGAGGAAGAAGCTCCTCCTCTAGTCTTCACTCGCTTGCTCATGGCGTTGGGAATGGAGACAGCAGTTTGCTCCTCGCCTGCTTGAGAGGGAGACCGGCGGTGGCTGCTTCAACCTTGTATCGCGAGTGGAAGATTAGGGCGTGCTCGGGCTGGTTTTAGAGGGTTATCCGCAGCATAGGCGTGTCGGGCTTGTTCTTACGCAAATATCCGACCCGTTTAGGTGCGACATGGGCATGCTCCGCCTCCCGTGCGTGTCGCATCCGCCCAGCGTGCCTGTGTCGAGAAGTGTGCGACACGGCGTGCTAGTCGCAAGACGCCTATGTTATGTCTTGGTACCAACAACACGCTGTGTCATTCACAAAGTAGTCGTGTCAACTTGGCACGCAGTGGCACGTATCCTGAAAACCTGAAAAAAATAAAAATAAAAATAGAATAAAGAATAAAATAAAGTAAAATAGAATGACTAAAAAAAATGAAAATAGCATGGGTTGCCTCCCAAGAAGCGCTTGTTTAAGGTCGTTAGCTTGACCCCTCAGTTATCCCCTAGTTTTGGGGATATGGCTCGAGTATGCTCTGCCTCTCCTCATCTCCAATCAGCTCAACAGAATTATTTGCGAAGTATCTCTTAAGTCTTTGACCATTTACTTTGAAAATTCCCGTAGACTCACTAGATATATCAATAGCTCCATGAGGATAAACCTTTTCAATTCGATATGGCCCCGACCATCTGGATTTCAGCTTCCCGGGAAAGAGTTTCAATCTGGAGTTGAATAGTAATACCAAGTCTCCTTGATGGAATTCTCTGCGCATGATATTCTTGTCATGCCACCTCTTCGTTTTCTCCTTATAAGACCTCGCATGTTCATAAGCATCAAGGCGTAGTTCTTCAAGTTCGCTTTAGTCATAGCTTTTCTTTTCTCTCCGGCTTTCTTCAAGTCAAAATTAAGCCATTTAATTTCCCAATATGCCCTATGCTCTATTTCAACTGAAGATGACATGGTTTTCCATAAACTAATCAAACGGAGTCATTCCAATGGGTGTCTTATAGGCGCCTGATAGGCCCATAGAGCATCATCAAGTCTTAAAGACCAATCCTTCCTTGATCTTGATATCGCTTTTTTCTAAGATAGTCTTGATCTCCTATTCAAACTTCTACTTGCCCACTGCTTGTGGATGATATGGTGAGGCTAGTTTATGGGTTACTCCATACTTCTTGAGAAGACTTTCAAATTGTCTTTCGATAAAGTGTGAGCCTCCATCACTTATTATCGCTCTCGTATTCCAAATCTTGGAAATATTATACTCTTAAAGAGCTTAATGACTGCTTTTGCATCACAAGAGGGGGATGAACCACCCTCAACCCATTTAGACACATACACCACAGCTACCAGTAAATAGGGTTTTTTATAGCAAGTAGGGAAGGGTCGCATATAGTCACTTCCCCAAACGTCGAACAATTCGACTTCCAATATCGAATTTTGAGGCATCTCATGTCTCCTTGATATGTTCCCTGGCCCTGACAATGGCCACAAGTCGTCACATAATTCCGAGAGTCTCTAAAAATGTGAGGCCAATAAAATCCCGCTTGCAAAACCTTTGCAGCAGTCTTGTCTATGCTCGCATGACCTCCATATGCAAAAGAATGACAGTGGTACAATATATCCTCAATCTCTTCTTCGGATACGCATCTTCGATATATAGCATCCGCCCCTTGCTTGAAAAGGAATGGTTCGTCCCACACATAATGCTTTACATCCAGAAAGAAACTTCTTCCTCGATGATAACTCATGTTAGAAGGTATTATCCATAAGCTAGGTAGTTGGCAAAATCAGCATACCATGGTGCCTTGATTGTTCGAACTGCTAGTAGCTGCTCATCCGGAAAGAAATCGTTTATAGCAAGATCGTCGGCTCTTCCCGCATTTGGTTCTAGATGAAGCCTCGATAGATGGTCTGCAACTACGTTCTCCGTTCCTTGCTTGTCTCGAATTTCTAAGTCAAACTCTTGTAGGAGAAGTATCCACCGGATCAGTCTTGGCTTAGATTCTTTTTTACTCAGCAAGTATCTTATGGCTGCATGATCTGTATAAACTATCACCTTGGTCCCTATGATATAAGATCTGAACTTGTCAAGCAAATACTATAGCCAAGAGTTCCTTCTCTGTGGTAGCATAATTCATTTGTGCTTCATCCAATGTCTTACTAGCGTAGTAGATTGCATATACCTTGCGATCCTTTCTTTGTCCTAACACTGCACCCACAGCGAAATCACTTGCATCACACATAATTTCAAAGGGGAGACTCCAATCTGGAGGTTGCATTATTAGGCGGTTGTTAATGCTTCCTTTAACGAAAATGCATCAAGACAAGGGTTATCAAAGTGAAACACAACATCTTTAGCAAGCAAATTAGTTAATGGCCTTGAAATTTTTGAGAAGTCCTTGATGAACCGTCGGTAGAACCTCTCGCATGTCCTAAGAAACTACGCACTCCCTTGACATCAGTTGGAGGTGGCAACCTCTTGATCACTTCAGTTTTAGCAATATCCACCTCGATACCACGGTGTGAAATTAGGTGTCCAAGTACTATGCCTTCTCGCACCATGAAGTGACACTTCTCCCAATTAAGCATTAAATTCATTTCCTCGCATCTCTGCAATACCTTGACCAAATTAGATAAACATATATCAAAATCTAAACCATATACAGAAAAATCATCCATGAATACTTCCATTATATTCTCGATCATATCAGAAAAAATTGATGTCATACACCTCTGAAAAGTGGCGGGTGCATTGCATAACCCAAAAGGCATTCTCCTGAAGGCAAAGGTACCATAGGGGCAGGTTGTTTTCTCTTGGTCATTAGGAGAGATAGGGATTTGATAGAAACACAGTATCCATCTAAGTAATGTAAATCGAGTGTTTTGCCAACCGGTCTAACATTTGGTCAATAAATGGGATGGGAAAATGGTCCTTTCTAGTTTCCTTATTCAATTTCCTATAGTCAATACACATTCTCCATCCCGTAACAGCTCTAGTGGGGATTAACTCATTCGTAGCATTCCTTATTACCGTTATCCCCCCTTTCTTTGGCACAACATGGACAGGACTTACCCATTCGCTATTGGATATTGGATAGATAATTCCTGCATCCGGCAATTTCATAACCTCTTTCTTGACTATCTCTTTCATGGTAGTTCAATCTTCTTTGATGCTCTATAGAGGTTTTAAAATTGTCTTCTAATAAAATCCATGCAAACCGATGGACTAATTCCTTTAATGTCATCAATCTTGTATCCAATGACATTCTTATATATTTTCAATACCTCAATCAGTTTTCATCTACATTACTCAGATTAGCATTAATGATCACAGGTAAGTAGAATTTTCGCCAAGAAACTCGTGCACAGTGTCGATGGAAGAGGCTTAAGTTCTACAATGGCGTGAGATTGAATCGAAATCTCCGGTTCTTTATCTTCAAAATCCTCCGAGCTTATTAAGATGAGTTTGTTCAGTGCTCCTTTAGTGTCTTTATTATTTGAAGCTGTCAATCCTACAACAAACATCAAAAACAGAGGGTTGTTTAACAGCTTTTGAAAGGTCAAATTCAATTTTTTCGTTTCCAAATGCAAGTGAAAGTTTGTGGTTTTTGACATCTATCATTGCTCCTGCAGTAGCCAAGAAAGGTCTCCCCAAAATAAGTGGGATACATGGGTCTTCATCCATGTCTAGTACTACAAAATCTGCTGGAACACTAAAATTTCCCACCTGCACTGTACATCTTCTAAGATTCCCAAAGGATATCTAATGGAACGATCGGCTAACTGTAAAGCCATAGTAGTTAGTTTCATTTCTCCCAAATCCAATTTCTTGCATATGGAAAGAGTGTATCGATTTACACCTTTGGCGCCCAAATCGCAAAAAGCCTTATCAAAATTTGAGTCATTGATTATGCAAGGTATAGAAAAGCTACGGATCATTTAGTTTGGGAGGTACCATGTTCTTAATTAAGGCCTTTGCACTCCTCAGTAAGAGAGCTCGACTTTTCTTTTATTGGTTAAGATGACCTTCAAGAACTTAGAGTACGTAGGCATTTGTTGAAGAGCTTATGTAAAAGGTATATTGATATACAACTTCCTAATTACCTCAAGGAACTTACCAAATTGTTCATCCAATATTTCCTTAATCGATCTTTGAGGAAGCGGGATAGGGGCTTATATGCTCTTGGTTCCCTATTCGACACTCTGTGTTGTTTAGCCGGCACAGGCGTGTCGGTTCTTTGGAATGACCCGACACGGGTGTGTCAGCTGACACGCGCTCCTGGGCCTCAGGCGTGTTGCTCAACAGGTCGAGTGTGTAGTTCAACCCCAGCGTCTTCTTTGTCATCTTCCAACTCCGACACGCTCGTGTCGTCTGTCTCCTTCTAAAATCCTTCCACTTCTCAAACTTATAGAATTACAATGCTCGGCTGGGTTTACTTCTGAATTTCCAGGAAATCTGCCGGGCGTCCTTGATGCTGAGCTGGCAATTTGGGAAATTTGATTTTCCAGCATTCTTGTGTGATTAGTCAAATTATCAACCTTGCTTTCCAACTGCTTGATTGCTTGGTATTATTTTGATGTTGCCTATTTGATTCTACAATATCTTTGTGAAATTCATCATTTATCTTCCACGACGTGATAAAATTTTCCATCATCTTTCTAAGCTCGACTTGGGTCTGGAAATCCGAAGGTGCTCAAAGTTGTTTCGTCGGAAGAATTTTGATGGGCTCTATCTGAAAAGTTGGGATGATTTCTCCAAGGGATTATGCGTGTTTGAGTAAGGGTTGCCACCATTAGGCTTCGATTAAAATTATTCAAGCGCATCAACTTGCTCGATCCCGACTTGATGATGATGGTGCGTGTAGGATTTGGATTCATCGCTACATGTCTGTTACACCACAGATCTATAAGTGACATTAGATGAGTTCTGGTGATACATTAAAATGTTGAGCTTTTGAGTTAATGCATCGACTTTTGCCGAGTAGATCAATGGTACTTACCTCAAACTTACACGGCATTTTAGTTTGATATCCTCGTTCTGTAGCCCATTGGTGAGAATTCATTGCCACATTCTCGATGATCTCAAAGCTTCATCAATGTTTTGTTCATAAGAGCTCCTCTCGTAGAATCAAGAGAAACCTTAGTAGCATCTGAGATTCCATTGTAGAAAGTATGAACAATGAGCCACTTCTCCGACCCATGATGAGGGCATTCTTTGTAGTAATCCTTAAATCTGTCCCGCTTCAAATAATGTTTCTCCGTCCTTTTGCAAAATTAGTGATTTGATGGCGAAGACTTGCAGTTTCTTTGGGTGGAAAATACTTGTCTAAAAATCTTTGCTCGATTGATCGGTAGTTATACAATCTGCTTTGGAAGAGAGTGCCAAGCTCTGGCTTTGTCCAATGAGAGAAAGGAAACAAAGCGCAATCTAATAGCATCGGTGAGGCTCCATTCAGTTTTAAAGTCTCGCAAAATTCCAAAAATACTTCCAAGTGCAGATTTGGATCTTGATGAGGTGCTCCTCACGAATTGATCTTTGTTGGACCATAGATAGTAGTGCCGGTTTTAATTGAAATTGTTTGCTTCAATAGGGGTCTTCTAATACTCGATCTCAATCCCTTGTACTAGGTGCCTTTGCATAATCCCTTAAAGGTTTATTTTCGCTCGTCAGCATGTCGAGGTCGATTGTTTTCCGAGGTTCGAATCGTTTTAGCAAGGAAAGTTCTCTATCTCGTGATCAATATCGAGAATTTCCCTATTAAGTGCATGCAACAACAAGAGAGGCTCCCAAAACAAGAATTCAGAATAGATACAAAAGAAAAATAGGAACAATCAATATTCAGAACAAGAATTCAGAACAGAAATCTAGATTAACTAAATCACGCTCAATTCAATATTGAGTGCCAATCCCCGGCAACGGCGCCAAAAACTTGATGTATTATTTTCCGCAAGTGCACGGTTGTCGTCAAGTAATAAAAATATCGATCCCACAGGGATTGGAACAATTACCGAATGATCGTGATACCAAGTTATCTAGTAAATCAATGTATGGTTTAAGCAAAGAAACTGAGCAGTCAATAACAACGAATGAGAAGAACGAGCTAAAAGTCGATAGTTGAGGAGAATCTCAGGATATGGGTTTCACCACGTCGATGATTTATAAGGTGATTTAATTCTTTCCTACCCCTATTAGAGTTTGTTTTGATGGAACCTATCCTAAGGTAAATCAACGGCCCCTTTCGAGGTCTACGCTAACTGTACCTATCAAACTCAATTTACCTGTCACGGTGTTCGAGCATAGGGGATCATAATCAGCTAAGGGGACCTGTCACGAGACCCCCGCAAACCTCCCTATTCTTACCTCTGTTACTAGGTAGAAACTGGATTTGATAGATCCATTAAGTCCATAAGAGTTCCTCTAGAGTCAAATTTCCTTTTTCACGGTAGGTTTGCACACGGGACCATAATCAGCTAAGGGGACCTGTCACGAGACCCCCGCAAGCCCTCGTAGATACACTACGGCTACTTGACAGGAGTTTATCCTAGTTGGTTCGGGTTTCGGAACTTGGGTTCCTTTAGGTACTTCCCTTAGCTCCTTAGGTTTGTCAATAAGAATCCAACGAAACCAAATCAACACAAACAATAATTTAAGTAGTATAGATTATATCATCATCGTAAATCGTCAAAGGGCTACTCCCCATCCTAAGATTACACTACTCCATAGTCTGACAAGAGTTGCTAGAGAAAGAAAATACAATACTGGATGCCATCTGCGTTCCTCTGCCGACTCCTTCTCTTTTGCCTCTTCTGTTGTCGATCCCTTTGTCGTCTTCTATCCTCCTTTTTGACCATCCGCCCTCCTCCTTTTAGGGTTAGAATATCTTCTCTTTTATAGCCTTGCCTCCTCTTCAATTTAAGGCAATAGATTCCCTTTCTAATTGAGATGAAGATCCTGATTGCTCGCAGAAAAGGAAGGCTGAAATCAGGCCAACACGCCCATGCCACATGAGGGCACCGGCGTGTCGCGGGTTTCCCACAGGGCATGTTACGGTTTGAACTAGGGTGTGTCGCGGCTGCACTATGGCGTGTTGGCTGCTGGAATCACCGGCACGGGCGTGTTGCTCTTTGAACTCGGGCGTGTTGTCCGCTGGCTCTCATGACACAGGCGTGTCGATTCCCAACACGCCTGTGTTGTTTTGATACGCCCTCCTTCTTCGCCCTGTTAACACAAAAACACCCTGACAGCAGTCTCTTCCTCCAAAATATGCTAAACTTAACTGAATCATGATAAAATACATGTCTAGGATATGAAATGAGATAAAATGCACATATATAAAGTAGTGAAAACATAGCATGATTTACCCACATCAATGAACAATGAAACCCTATTCCAAGCAAGGATTGGACAAGGGAAATGAATAGGCGATTCGAGTCAAATGCAAAGGCGGTACTCACCATTCAATGCGGTATTACCATGGAGCAACTCAACAAGGTGGGGCCTTTCGAATCCGCCAAGGAGTTATGGGAAAAGCTCATTGAGCTAAATGAAGGTTCCAAGGAGTCAAAGAGGGCCAAGAAGGACCTACTAATTGGGCAACTTCAAGCCTTCCAAATGAAGATGCATGAAACCATAAGCCAAATGCATGGAAGGTTCAAGGAGATTGTGAACGGACTCCACATCATAGGTGAGCGAGTTGACAACCGGGACTTGGTAAGGTATATTCTTCAAGCATTTCCTAGAAATTCCTTATGGACTTCTATAGTTGATGCCATTAAGGTAACTAGGGATCTCTCTCAAATTAAAATTGATGAATTATTTTGTGAGTTTGAATTACATGAGCAAACTAACATGTCCTCTAAGGAAAAGGGTTTAGCTCTATTTGTTGAAAAAAAGGAAAAGAAGAAGAAGGAAAGAAAAGAAGCATCATCATCATCCGAATCGGAGCATGATTCAAGTAGTGATGAAGACTCATCTAGTGAGATGGCAAATTTCGTCAAGAAGCTCTATAGGAAATCAAAGGAGTTCAAGAGCAGAGAAGCAAGGAAGGGGTCTCATTCTTCAAAAGGTAAGTTTAGTGGTAATTCAAGTTTCAATAATAATGTGATTTTCCATGCTTGCAACAAGAAGGGGCACATAAAGCCAAATTGCCCGGAGCTAAAGAAGAAGGAGGAAAAAGAAAAGAAAAAGGACAAGAAGGAGAAGAAGAAGAAAGAGGCCATGGTGGCTCAAACCACATGGGACACACCAAGTGTTGAAGACTCCTCCTCCGATGATGAGCTTTGCCACATCACACGCCATGTGGCACTCATGGCCCTAGGAGATGACTCCGGTACATCAAGCCAAGAAGACTCCTCAAGTGATGAATCGTCATCTAGTGACGATGAGGTAGGAGAGCAAGGTATGTGGATTGTGGATAGCGGTTGCTCAACACATATGACCGGGGATGTGGGCATGTTCTCCACAATTAAGTATGTGAAGAAGGGAGCGGTGTCCTTTGGGAAAAGTGGAAAACTCAAGATATTAGGTAGAGGTACAATTGAGGTATCCCCCAAAATTGTTATTCACAAAGTCTTGCTAGTTGAAAATATGAAATTTAATTTATTAAGTGTTAGTCAACTTTGTGATGCAAACTATCATGTCTCCTTTGAATCCTCTAAATGCATGATTAGGCACAAGGAATTAAATGATTGTATGTTAGTTGGATATAGGAAATCAAATATCTATTATGTTGATCTTTCATATGCTTCTAACATTTCTACTAAGTGTCTTGTTGCAAAAGAAGAAGAAAGTTGGTTATGGCATAGAAGATTGGGGCACATCAACATGAAAAACATAGCCAAGGTAGCCAAGATGGAGTTGGTCAAAGGGCTACCAAAGATCAAGTATGTCAAGAACAAAATGTGTGATGCATGCCAAGAAGGAAAACAAACAAAAGCATCACACAAAGGTAAAACCTTAACTATTACTTCCTTACCATTAGAACTATTGCATCTTGATTTATTTGATTGCCATAGTACTCCATCTTTAAATGGTAACAAATATTGTTTGGTTATAGTAGATGATTTTTCTAGGTATACTTGGGTTTATTTTATGAAACATAAGGATGATACCTTAGAAATAATCATAGGATTTAGTAAAGGGTTGAAAATGAAAAGAGTCTCAAAATCAACCGGATCCGTAGTGATCATGGTGGTGAATTTGAGAACTCAAAATTTTCACAATTTTGTTTAGAGCAAGGGTACAAGCATGAGTTCTCTTGTCCTAGAACACCTTAACAAAATGGGGTGGTGGAAAGGAGAAATCGTGCCCTACAAGAGGCGGCTAGGACTATGCTTAATGCATATTCTCTACCTAGCTACTTGTGGGCGGAAGCGGTTAATACCGCTTGCTATATCCAAAATAGGGTTCAAATCCATAGGTTTTTAGGAAAAACACCATTTGAATTATGGAATGAGACTATTCCCACAATTCATTATTTCAAAGTCTTTGGATATAAAGTTTATATTCTAAACACCAAGGATAACTTAGGAAAATTTGAATCCAAAGCGGATGAGGGAATCCTAGTTGGATACTCATCCACAAGTAGAGGGTATCGAGTCTACAATAAGAGAACTCAAGGGATTGAGGAGTCCTCCAATGTTCAATTTGATGAAAGTACTAGTACCTACCCTAGAAAGTCCTCCATTGATAAGGATATTAATGACAATAATCAAGACATTACCCAAAAACTTCAAAATTTGACCATTAGGGGTAATGATCAAGGGGGAGGAAGAGGAGATTCCGATGATGAAAGGAGGGTAGAAGATAACAATGATCAATTTGAAACCCCTTCTAGAACCCTAAGAATTCATCAAGATCATCCACTTGATCAAGTAGTAGGAGATCTATCTCAAGGAGTAAGAACTAGGTCATTTCATAGACCTCCTACTAGTCAAGTAGCTCTCATTTCACAAATTGAGCCCAAATCGATTAATGATGCATTACATGATCCGGATTGGATTTTGGCAATGCAAGATGAATTGGCTCAATTTGAAAGGAGTCAAGTATGGGAGTTAGTACCTAGACCCAATGATAGCACCATAATTACTACAAGATGGGTCTTTAGGAATAAGCAAGATGACCAAGGAAATATCACTAGAAATAAGGCTAGGTTGGTTGCTAGGGGATTTAATCAAGTTGAGGGGCTTGACTATGATGAGACTTATGCCCCGGTTGCTAGGTTAGAATCTATTAGAATTCTCTTAGGGTATGCTTCCTATATGGGATTTAAACTTTACCAAATGGATGTTAAATCGGCATTCTTAAATGGTTATATTAAGGAGGAAGTATATGTAGAGCAATCACCTGGATTTGAGAACATAGATTATCCAAACCATGTATGTAAGCTTAGGAAAGCATTATATGGGTTAAAACAAGCTCCTCGGGCATGGTATGAAAGATTGTCATCCTTCTTAATTTCTAAGGATTTTAGAAGAGGCCAAGTAGATCAAACGTTGTTTATAAAGTCAACATTCAAGGATATATTCATAGCCCAAGTATATGTTGATGACATCATTTTTGGGTCAACAAATGATGATCTTCTTCAAGACTTTATAAAAAATATGGAAAATGAATTTGAAATGAGTTTAGTTGGAGAGCTTACATTTTTCCTAGGGTTACAAGTCAAACAAACCAATAAAGGTATTCATATTTATCAAACCAAATATGCAAATGAAATGATCAAGAAATTTGGTTTGGAAAATGCCAAAATTGTAACCACTCCTATGGCCACTAGCACTAGAATATATAGTGATCATGATGGTAAATCAATTGATCTTAAACTTTATAGGAGTATGATTGGTAGCCTACTATACCTAACCGCTAGTAGACCCGATATCTTATTTGCGGTAGGTATGTGTGCAAGATACCAATCTTGTGCCAAAGAATAACATTTAGTAGCCGTTAAGAGAATTTTGAGATATATTAAAGGCACCCTAAATGTAGGGCTTTGGTATCCTAAGACTTGTTGGTGCAATCGGCTCAGCAGTACCTTGATGGTGTTTTGATGATAGACAAAACTCATGACATGGAATTGTCATAGGAAAGTCCAACATGGTGTTGGCATGGAAAATCCAAGCATGGAGCTTGGTGTGGGAAAGTCCAACATGGTGTTGGCATGGAAAATCCAAGCATGGAGCTTGGTGTGGGAAAGTCCAACATGGGGTTGGCATGGAAAATCCAAGCATGGAGCTTGGTGTGGAAGTCCAAGGGGGAAGCCTTGGCATGGGAAAGTCCAAAGCATTGCGAAGCCGTGCGCTTGGTGCTTGGCATGGGAAATCCAAAGCATTGCGAAGCCGTGCGCTTAGTGCTTGGTGAAAAATGCATTGCGAAGCCGTGCGCTTGGTGCATTTGGGAAGTCTTGAGAACTTGGCAAGTTCACTAGGTTCGGGTCCTTGAGTCGGTGAAGGATGGCATTACGAAGCCGTGCGCTTGGTGCATCCGAGGGACCGCCGGATGGGGAGCAAATGGAGTGAGCCCAAAGGGAAGCATACTTCTAGGGCATGAGACGCGAAGGATGGCGTTACGAAGCCGTGCGCTTGGCGCATCCGAGGGACGTAGGCCGAGGGAAGAGAGCTTTGGTGGGGAACTCCATAAGGGATAAGGTGGACTTGGCCAAGTGGCTAAGACTGAGTGTCGGAGGCTCAAACTTGATGTTTGAGGGTTTACCCGACGGTCGGATGCTCAAACAACTTGGTGTTTGAGGTTTTGCCCGACATCAGTCGACTGGCATAGGTGTCGGTTCGACTGATCCAAGTCAACTAGAGTTCGACTGGTGTAAGGCTAGGGTTTTGTGCTTGGCGATGACATATGCATGGACGGCGATCGAAGTCGAATGAGCCGATGAGATGATAATGATCGATCGATGGGAGTGTCACGAGCACGCTCAGAGCCGATCGGCGCCGATTATTGAGGTCACCACCGATCGATGGGCATCATCAGTCGACTGGTAGGTGATCCGTTGGAACTTGTCCGACGTGGATCTGGCCATTGTGAGACAACGGCTACGGGGGCAGTCGACTAGGGCCTTTTGGCAGTCGACTGCTAGGCGCGAAAACAGCTTGATGCAGGTTATAAATGGAGCACGAGTTGGAGGATTTCGTCAAGTCTTTTGTGGAGCTATTGGAGGGGAATTGCTGCTGCATTCCAATCCTTCAAGAGCCAATCAAAGCAAGCAACAAGCAAAGCGATCAAAGCAATCGGTGAAAGTTTTCTTTTATATTGTATTTGTGTATTTGCTTGTATTTCTATATTACGTTGTAATTGCTTGTGAGAGGTTTCTCCACCTCCGACGTGTTGTCGAGAAGGAGTGTTATAGTTAGTGTCGTGCGCATAACTAGAGCTCGAGGAGCTCGCCCGTGGAGTAGGAACCATTCGGTTCCGAACCACGTATATCTTGTGTTGTGTGATTGTGTATTGTTAGCTTCATTATTATTTTTATTCCGCTGCGCTAACGACAATCGTAGACAAGCAACGCAAGAAGAACGAATGAATTACGACATCCAACGAACGAGGGCTATTCACCCCCCTCTAGCTGGCCGTACCGATCCCCTACAAGTGGAATCAGAGCCGAGGTTGCTCTTCAAGGACTAACCGCCGCGAGAGCACTACAAATGGCCGGCTACATCCATCCACCGAAATTCGATGGAGATTTTGCTTGGTGGAGAAAACGGATGGAGGTATATCTAGAAACCGATTTTGATTTTATGCTAGTAGTAGAAAACGGTTTCAAATTGCCTAGGGATGAAAGAAATAGGCAAATTGAGAAGTCAAGGTGGACCCAAGACCAAATGAAGGAGTTCAAGACAAATCTCGAGGTAATAAAACTACTTAGTGATTTGTTACCTAATCATATTTGGTCTAGATTGGGTGACTATAGGGATGCAAAGGAATTATGGGAGAAAATAATGAAACTCCAAGAAAATTCCCAATCGGCACAAGTAGAGGAGAATGTCGAAGAAGAAGCACCCACAACATTTGAAGATGTTGATGATTTAGTGGAGACCTCCGCCTCTAGCATTGAGGGGGAGGAAAGACAATCTTCCATCCCGAAGCAAGAACAAGAAGCATCTACATCCGGGAGAAGTGAAGATCATGAAGAGGCCTCCACCACCTCCCTAGGTAACTCAAGTGTCATTATTTTAAATAAAAATCACATAATATGCTTTGAGTGTAGGGAGAAGGGGCACTACAAGAGTAAATGCCCTAAATTGGCTAAGGAAAGGGCATCAACACCAAAAGTCCAAAGTCAAAGGATGCCAGTGTTCCCAAAATCAAGAGCAAAGAGCACATTGTGTGCTTTAAATGCAACCAAAAGGGGCACTACCGAAGCCAATGCCCTAGGAGGAGGAAGAAAGGGCAAGAAGGTGCAATTCATGTAGGGGGAGCTCCTAAAGCTAACCCTAAGGTACATTTAGTTAATGCACCTTTAATTCCTAAAGTCAAAAAGCATGCCAAAAATTATTTTAGTTCTCTTGCAATTATAAATGAAAAGCATGCTAGGAGAAACAATAAGGTCTATTGCTTAGGTGCTAAGCGTGTTAGTTTCTCTAAGGACAAACCTAGGACCAATAACACTAGACCTATTTTACCTAGGGAGTCAATTAGGAAAGTTCAAGAAAACTTGGGTGTTAATCCCAAGAAATCTAGGCACATGCCTAAAAAGAAAATCATTCCTCAAAAATCTAATGAAAATTCAAAATTGAGGAAATTAGAGCTAGAGAACCAAGCCTTGAGGTCAAGGCTAGAAAAATTGGAGAAGACCCTAGAAATAATATCAAATTCGGTTAAGGGGTCAAATGTCCAAAAATCAAGACCTAGGAAGCAAGAAATATCTAAGGGCAAGAAGGGTTTGGGTCACAAACCTATGTCCTACCATAATGTTCCATTTAATTATGGAACAACATCTAGGTCTAGAAAAACCAAGGCTAATAGGGAAGTTATCCCTAAGTCTAGCCAAGGTGTATGTTTAGTGGCCAAGGACTTAAGAAAAACCAAGAAGGCCACTAGGAAGGTCAATGGAGGAGTCACCTCTAGAGTTGACCCAAGTAAGACCCAAAAGACTATGGCTTTAAAGCCTAAAAGGGTCATTAGGAAGGTATCTAGGGAAGGTATCCCTAGGGAATACCTTGTTAACCCAAGGAGCTCCAATAGGTATTGGGTTCCTAAAAGCGTGATCGATTCACGCTAAATGGGTTAGGGTGTGTCAACCCTAAGTGGATGGGTAGTTAACCTAACCATAGTAGAGTTGACACATTAGGATGTGCCAATGTGTTTTGAGAAGTCTAAAAATGATTAAATTGGCACAATTAGGTCTTAGAGGTATTGGTGTGCCATTTTGGGTTTTTGGCACACTAAGAAATGAATGGCATTAAGGCAAAATTGAATTAATCTCTAGAAATGGAAAATTGATTCTAACACTTAGGTATTTTATACCTTAGTATACTTTACTTGCCATGATTTGTTTGCCTTGCCATGTCATGACATCATTTTCATTTTCATCTATAAAAATGTCATGATCATGTTTAGATGTCATGTATGCTTAAGTTTTGTTCACATGCCATGACATCATGATATTGACATATGTTTTTATCTATATCATATCTATGCCATAATCATATCATGCATGAATTAAAATGGAGTTAAGGACTATGGTATAATTTGAAAGGAATCAAATAATATTGCCTTAGAAATATGCATGAGACCATTTTAAAGAACAAAAACCCACATCTCACTAGATTAATTGCCTTGAATGTGTTTTTACACATCTAGATATAAGTGAGATGTTTAAGGAAAAGAAATGAAAGGTTTTGAAAACTTTTTGAAAACATTTTGAAAAACCTTGGTGAAGTCTATCTTTTGATAGCTATCACCATTAAATGGGATGATACAAAGAGGGCTCTTTATTGAAGCTTTTCTAAACTTTTGAACTTTGTATCAATCTCCTAATTTAATGGGTAAAATAATTTTCCAATATTTTTCACCCATAATATTTAGGATAAGTAATATGCATATGAAATTTCATGAATTTTAAACTTATGTATATTTACTTATGGATTTCCATTTAAAATCAAAATCAGAATGATTATCGATCGCCATGGATGGCTGATCGATGGAAGGTGGCAATGACCGATTTCGATGAGTCAAGCCGCAGTGATTTCGGGTAAACCTTGTTGGTTAGGCCCATGTTCAGCTAGGTTAAGGTCCCCTAACCACTCCTAACCCTAGGATATGCTTGGGAGAGCATTAGAGAGGGTGGAAATCCATTGGATATGGATTAGGAGTTGGGTTGAGGGTGAGTATCAATTTTAAGGTGGAAGAGAGTTCATTGTTGAACTTTGCCTTAATTTTGATTTGGTTAATGTTCCTATTGGGTTAGGGACTCTCCAAGGACATTGTTGGTGCAATAGTCAAGGGGGAGCAAGCCTCTAGGGGGAGGTATCCATCATGGGAAGATGGATGTGTATTTCCTCATGGGAGGAAAATTGGGTTGCCTCTCTTTAAGTGATATGGGATCACTAGAAAGATTGTAGGCATGTGTTCCTCCAAGGGAGAGATTGTAAGATCTCATTGGGATATGGGACATTCATACCCTTGGGGAGGACCTTTTTGATGTAATGTCAAAAAGGGGGAGAAGTTACCAAGTTACCAATTAGGGTTCGTTGGAATTCTCATTGGGATATGAGAATTGCCAATATGGGAGAATTGGTAGACTTGAGATGGTAGTTTTGTCAATCATCAAAAAGGGGAAGATTGTTGGTGCAATCGACCCAGTAGTACCTTGATGGTGTTTTGATGATAGACAAAACTCATGACATGGAATTGTCATGGGAAAGTCCAACATGGTGTTGGCATGGAAAATCCAAGCATGGAGCTTGGTGTGGGAAAGTCCAACATGGTGTTGGCATGGAAAATCCAAGCATGGAGCTTGGTGTGGGAAAGTCCAACATGGGGTTGGCATGGAAAATCCAAGCATGGAGCTTGGTGTGGAAGTCCAAGGGGGAAGCCTTGGCATGGGAAAGTCCAAAGCATTGCGAAGTCGTGCGCTTGGTGCTTGGCATGGGAAATCCAAAGCATTGCGAAGCCGTGCGCTTGGTGCTTGGTGAAAAATGCATTGCGAAGCCGTGCGCTTGGTGCATTTGGGATGTCTTGAGAACTTGGCAAGTTCACTAGGCTCGGGTCCTTGAGTCGGTGAAGGATGGCATTGCGAAGCGGTGCGCTTGGTGCATCCGAGGGACCGCCGGACAGGGAGCGAATGGAGTGAGCCCAAAGGGAAGCATACTTCTAGGGCATGAGACGCGAAGGATGGCATTGCGAAGCCGTGCGCTTGGCGCATCCGAGGGACGTAGGCCGAGGGAAGAGAGCTTTGGTGGGGAACTCCATGAGGGATAAGGTGGACTTGGCTAAGTGGCTAAGACTGAGTGTCGGAGGCTCAAACTTGATGTTTGAGGGTTTACCCGACGGTCGGATGCTCAAACAACTTGGTGTTTGAGGTTTTTCCCAACATCAATCGACTGGCATAGGTGTCGGTTCGACTGATCCAAGTCGACTAGAGTTCGACTGGTGTAAGGCTAGGGTTTTGTGCTTAGCGATCGCCATGGACATGGCAATTGATCGAAAGTCGTCGATCGACTCATGGCAATGTGATCGATGGGAGTGTCGCGAGCACAAAATGCTCCGTGAGCCGATCAAGGCGATCGATCTTTGGGTCACCGATCTGATGGGTATCATCAGTTGACTGGTAGGTGATCCGTTGGAACTTGTCCGATGTGGATCTGGCCGTTGTGAGACAACGGCTACGGGGGCAGTCGACTAGGGACTTTTGGCAGTCGACTGCTAGGTGCAAAAATAGCTTGATGCAGGTTATAAATGGAGCACGAGTTGGAGGATTTCGCCAAGTCTTTTGTGGAGCTATTAGAGGGGAATTGCTGCTGCATTCCAGTCCTTCAAGAGCCAATCAAAGCAAGCAACAAGCAAAGCGATCAAAGCAATCGGTGAAAGTTTTCTTTTGTATTGTATTTGTGTATTTGCTTGTATTTCTATATTACGTTGTAATTGCTTGTGAGAGGTTTCTCCACCTCTGACGTGTTGTCGAGAAGGAGTGTTATAGTTAGTGTCGTGCGTATAACTAGAGCTCGAGGAGCTCGCCCGTGGAGTAGGAACCATTCGGTTCCGAACCACATATATCTTGTGTTGTGTGATTGTGTATTGTTAGCTTCATTATTATTGTTATTCCGCTGCGCTAACGACAATCGTAGACAAGCAACGCAAGAAGAACGAACGAATTACGACATCCAACGAACGAGGGCTATTAACCCCCCTCTAGCCGGCCGTACTGATCCCCTACAGGACTAGGTCGTTTGAATTGCTTGGGTATACCGATTCCAATTATGCCGGGTGCAAATTGGATAGGAAGAGTACTAGTGGTGGATGCCAATTTCTTGGGTCCTCCCTAGTTAGTTGGAGTAGTAGGAAGCAACATTGTGTTGCTTTATCAACCACCGAAGCCGAATATGTGGCTATGCGTGGTTGTGTAGCTCAACTACTTTGGATGAGACATACTCTTGTGGACTATGAGCTACACTACTCTAACATTAAAGTTTATTGTGACAATGTGAGTACCATCAACTTGACCAAAAATCCGGTACATCACTCTAGGACCAAGCACATTGAAGTGAAACATCACTTCATAAGAGATCATGTGGCAAGAGGGGACATTGAACTTAATTATGTAGAATCTAAGTCTAACCTTGTCGATATCTTCACAAAATCTCTTCCCGAAACCGAATTTTCATCATTAAGGAGAGAGCTTGGTATGTGCTTTGTAGAGTAAAAGTCTAGGTTTGCATGATCCCATGTTAAGCTTTATATCTTGATACATCTCACAAAAGCCTTAAGAAACCTTGATTTTTTTATTGAGCCACTTAGAAATATGTGAGATAATAGGGAAGGTGTACTTGGCTCATCATGCTTGTTATGATGCATTACTATGAGCCAATGACACACCTAGAGACATAAATACCTTATGGACCAATCATTGGGAAGGCTTGTATTCAAGTAATGGATACATAGCTCTAAGAACATGGTTGGAAATTCCAAATCATATATATTTTAAACTATATTCATCATATTTTGAAAAACAGTTTTCAAGTGGAACACAAAAGTGATACAAAGTTTGCAAAATCTTTAGAGCTTTTGGTAGGTTTCAAGTTTGTATCAATCTTGACATCTGGAAAACATATATTTTTCAAACTATTTTTCCTTAATAAACTATGATTCCAGAAATATGTACACAAAATTTCATAGTTTTTCGAGGTTTCTAGAATTTCTAACGCATTTTGGTTAATAAAAGGTCAAATTTCGATTTCAGTGTGATGCGATCGTTCGTAAACCAACATGTATTTTCGGATAAACAGCTCAATGTTTTGGTATTTAGTGTATCTTTGATGTCCTAAAACTATAGTATGATAATATTGCGTATACATAAAGTTTTAGGACTGATTAATGCAGTGTTTTAGGGGGAGTCTCATAAATTATATCTTTTTCATCCCCAAAACCATTGTTGGTACAAAGTTAGGACTTAACTTTTGAATTTTTGATTATTCTTTGCGTCAAATATTATTTACACATCCTATCTTGGATTAAGGGGGAGCTTAATTTCAATCTTATACCTTAGTCCAAGATCCAACACCTTTAATTCTTTCATGTTTGAATCCTTCTCTTTTTGATGTATGTCAAAGGGGGAGAAGGAGTGTTTAAGTTATAATTCATTATGTGTGTACTTTTAAAGACCTAACTTAAATGATTGTCAAACATAAAAAAGGGGGAGATTGTTGGTGCAACAATGCTCCAAGCATTTATATATGTTTTGATGTTTGGATAATCATCTAAATTAGTCAATGTTTTGTGATCTAATTGCAAATATGTTTAAGTGACAGGGAAATCCAAGGATGAAGCCTTGGTAAAAGAGAAGTCCAAGTATGATCTTGGCAAGGAAAGTCCAAGGGACGGACTTGGCAGCATAAGACCAAGCTTGTAGTCTTGGCAGCGTAAAGTCCAAAGTGAACCTTGGCAAAGGAAGACCAAGTATGATCTTGGCAAGGAAAGTCCAAGGGATGGACTTAGCAGCGTAAGACCAAGCTTGTAGTCTTGGCAGCATAAAGTCCAAGTGAACCTTGGCAAAGGAAGTCCAAAGTAAGGTCTTGGCAGCATAAGTCCAAGCTTGTAGTCTTGGCGGCGTAAAGTCCAAGCATTTGGCAACCCAAGACATGACGAAACCGAAGGAAGTTCTTGTAAGCAAAGTGCAAAGGATGAACAAGTCGTGGACTCAGAAGGATCCTGAAGGTGCAAGGCTTAATGAGGAGCTAGAAGGTTGAGTCTAGGTCTAGGGTGTAAAATCAAGTGTGAATTACTCATACTTGATGAGTATCAGTCGACTGATACGATGTATCGATCGGCCGGTCGAGCGTTTCGATCGAGTCGGTAAAACCCGCCATCGATCGATTGCCTTGGTCGTGAGCGATCGATGTTGCGATCGATCGATTGACAAGGGCGCGATCGGCCCGATCAAGGAGAAAATCACCACAGAATGCAGTCCCACTCGACTGCTGCCTTGATCACTCAACTGATCACTCCATCAGTCGACTGATGGAGGGATCAGTCAACTGATCACCTGGCCGTTGGAAATTACGGCTACGAATCTCCGCGGAGATCTCGGTTCAGAAGCCGTTGGCTTCGGTGGCAGTCAACTGATGGAAAGCATCAGTCGATTGATCGAGGCCCAACGGGAAAAATAGCCCCTTTTCTATAAAAAGGGGCCTTGGGGAGCTTGGTGAAGCTAGTGCTCTCATTCCTAACTACACCCTCGTGCTCACCAAGCTTTCCCAAGTGTTTTAGCAATTCAAAACCTCCTCTTCTCTAGTTCTTAATCATCCATCAATGTAAAGAAGAGGAGAGCATTGTAAGAAAGGTTTCTTCACCTTGGTTCATCCAAAGGAGAATATAGTGAAGCTTGGCTAGGACTAATCCACCTTACGGATTGCCGTGGAGTAGGAGCGTCATCTCCGAACCACGTACATCGGGTGTTAGCGTTTGGTTTCTTATTTCTTATTCGTATTCATTTTCGTATTTGTATTGCTTCCGCTAACTTACTTGTAGAAACGAAGAAAGGCTAATCACCCCCTCCCCTCTAGCCATTACAAGGGTCCTAACACAAAATGACCAAGGCTTTAAAGCCTAGAAGGGTCATTAGGAAGGTATCAAGGGAATTCATCCTTAGTGAATAGCTTGTAAACCCAAGGATCTCCAATAGGTGTTGGGTTCCTAGGAGTGTGATCGATTCACGCTAAATGGGTTAGGTTGTGTCAACTTGAATTGGTGGGGTAGCTAACCTAACCATAGCAAAGTTGGCACTTTAGGTCATTTCCAAAGTAATGTGATACTTTGGAAATGTGGTTAGAATTTTATCCTAAAAGATTTTAGGATGTGCCAATATATTTTGAGAACTATGAAAAATTGATTAAATTGGCACACTTGGGAGATAAGTAGTAATATGGCAAAATGAACTTAATACCTACAAATGGCAACTAATGCTAAAATTTAGGTATTTTTATACCTTTTCTTCTTATGTTCCATGATTTGTTTTCCATATGCCATGTCATGATATCATATTTCATTTTATCATTTTTTTTATATCATGATAATGCTTAGGTTTAAATTTTTAATGTCATGTATATTTAGGTTTATATTTATATGTCATGACATCATGATTATTGACACATATTTAATTATGTTATATTATATGTCATAATCATCATTCATGCATTTAGGATTGATGAAAATTGATTTAAGGACAAATGACATGATTTGAAGTCTCATGTATAAGGGAATCAAATAGAGTTGCCTAAAGAATGCATGAGACCTTAGATTAGGAAGAACAAAACCCACATCTCACATCAAATTGACATGTGTGTATTTTCATACACTCTAGACACATGTGAGATGCTAGGAAATGAGTTAAGTTCAAAGCGCATAGTTCTTGCATCTAGATGAACTCAAACTCATCTTATACCATGGATGAATCATGAGGAAAGCTTATGTTCAAGTCATGTGCATTAAACCCATAGACCATGGTTCAATATAAGCTTTTAAAATCATTTTAGAAAACCTTGGTGCAGTCTATCTTTTGATAGAAGCCGCCATTGAAGAAGTGGATACAAAATAGGTCAAAAACATTGAAGTTATCAATGGTTTTAAATTTTGTATTAATATCAATATTTAATGGGTATTTTATTTTTTAAATATTTTTCATCCATTATGATTGTTATAAGTATTATATGTATGAAGTTTCATTATTTTTCAAATTACATATAATTACTTATGTATTTCGTAATTTCAGTTTCTGAACTTGATTTCTGCACTTGCAGAAATCAGTCGACTGCCATGGATGGCAGTTGACTGGTGTCAAGGGCAGTCGACTGTCAATGCTGATTTTAGATAAACAAGGATGTTTAACCCATGTTTCAGCTATGTCAGGCAACCCTAACTGCTCCTAACCCTAGGATATACTTTAGAAAGCATTGGAAGGGTGAAAATCCATTGGATATAGATTAGGAGAATTGTTTAGGGAGTGTATCAAAGTTTAAGGTGCATGAAAATTCAAGTTTGAACTTTCGACCTTAATTTTGATGGTTTAGTGCTCCTATAGGCTTAGGGACTCTCCAAAGACATTGTTGGTGCAATGGTCAAGGGGGAGCAAGCATTTAGGGAGAGGTTATCCATCATGGGATGATGGATATGTTCTTCCTCATAAAGTGAAGAATTTGGAGAATTTGGGAGAAATTGAAGGATTGCCTCTCTTTAGTGATATGAGACTTATCACTGGGAAGAGTGAAGGCGTCTTAGATATTTTTGGACCAAGAGGGAGATTGTAAGATCTCATTGGGATATGAGACATTGATACCCTTGGAGAGAGCCTTTTTGATGTATATCAAAAAGGGGGAGAATGTGAGATTGCCCAATTGGGAGAATTGGGAGAGTTTGATTGGGGTTGAGTTATGTAGCCTAACTCAAGGATTTTGTGGTTAAAGGTTTTTATGTTTTTTGTCAAACATAAAAAAGGGGAAGATTGTTGGTGCAATCGGTCTAGGTCACGATTAACCAAACTCAAGTTTGACTCGAGTAGTGTTTTGATATTTGACGATGAGTTTACCATTATTTGACAATGGGTTGACTGTATATGGTTGACATGGGGTTGACCATATGATGGAGAAGTCCAAGTGGGACACTTGGCATGGAAAGTCGAAGTCATGAGTACTTGGCATGGAAAGTCATGGAAAGTACAAGCATGAGTCTTGGCATTTGGATAGTCCAAAGGTATAGTCTTGGCCATGTAAGTCCAAGTGTGTAGTCTTGGCGGTGAAAGTCCAAGTCATGGGTACTTGGCATTTGGGAAGTGCAAGGGTGTAGTCTTGGCCACGTAAATCCAAGTATGTAGTCTTGGTGGTGAAAGTCCAAGTCATGGGTACTTGGCATTTGGGAAATCCAAGGGTATGATATTGGAAGCATAAAGTCCAAGCGGTAGTCTTGATAGCATAAGTCCAATGTTTGTCGGTGTAAAGTCCAAGTGTGTGTCTTGGCAATATAAGGTCAAATGTACCTTGGCGGTGTATACCCGGTTAGCATGACAATAGCTGATGGAAGAACCTGAATACTAGCATATGGATGAACAAGCCATGGATGACTTGGAGGGATCCAATAGGCGTGAGCCTGATAGAGGTGGCTAGAAGGCTTAGGTCTAGGCTAAGGGTAGTCTAGCAAGTATGAAGGGATTATACTTGGGGTAAACCTCATGGTTGAGGTTTGTCAGTCGACTGGGGTTTTGGACTAGTCGACTGGTCAAGTGTTTTGACACTTGGTAGCTGAGTTGACTCTGAGAAATCGATTGGGATTATGACCAGTCGACTGGTCAAGAGTCGACTGGCAATCGATTGTGGCCAAGTTGCGGCCACAGATGCAAGGCAACTCGACTAGCGCCTCGACTGGTCTTAAGCAGTCAACTGCCATGGAGGGCAGTCGACTGCAGGTTTTGGTCATGGGCACAGAACCTTCGATAGATGACTGGTCAATTCGCTACCGAAGCATCAGTCGACTTCTTGCAAGGGCAGTCGACTGTTGAGGTATCCGTTGGAGTTTTTCCAACGTGGATCGAGTTGTTGTAAGACAATGGATATAGAAGCAGTCGACTGATGGGTATGAGCAATCGACTACTAGGTGGAAATCAACTCGAGTTGTACCTTTATAAGGATCTTGAAGGGGAGGTTTTTGGCCATGGTTCTTGAGGTGATTTAAAGGGGAATTGTTACTGCAATCTAGACCTTCAAGGCACTTCGCAAGCAACTAAAGATCAAGCATTCAAAGCATTCTTGTAAAGAATTTTTCTCTACTTGTATTTTCTTTTATCTTTGTAATCGCTTGTATCTTTCGTATTTGTAAAATACCGGAAAAAAAAAATAAATAAAAATAAAAATATTCCTCGGTAATTGATAAAACATCTTGTGGAATTTTTCAGAAATTTTTAGAAATTTTTCTGAATTTAAACGGAGGTCTTATGGATATTTCATGGGGATAAAATAGATAGGCTTTTATAAAGCCTGTTTAGATGGGAATTTAATGGGTTAATTAACCCGATGCTTTTCGTTTTCCCATCGATTCTTTTCCCCCGACTCCTCTTCTTTTCCCCGACTTCTCTTCTTCCTTTTCTCCTCACCGATCGCGACGGGCCATCTCACCGGGTGATCTCCGCCTCCATGCCGCGCCGCTCACCGCCGCTCGCCCACGCTCGAGCTCGTGCTCGCCGTCTCCTTCTCCCTCGCGCGCCGCCACGCCGCTGCCGCTGCCGCCGTGAGTGATCCTCTTCACTGTCGTCGTCACCGATCCAGTCGATCTCCGCCGATCTCCTTCTCGTGCACGCCGCCGCCGCCTAGGGTCACCTCCTCGCGTCGCTTGCTGTGCACACCACCCAACCGTGGCCCCTGTCGCCCTCCATCATGCGGTCGGACATCACCGTCGCATCTACTCCTTGCTGCAGCCTCTCCCCTGTTGTCTGATCTCCGGTTGCATGTCACCGAGCCGAAGCCCTGTCGCCCATCGTCACACAGCCGGACTCCGCCGCTTGCCCTCCAGATCGTGTGTTGTGGCGTGCCGATGGTTTTCCCTCGATTCCAATTTTGGGAGCATTTTCTCACCGTATCAAGACCTCGAGCATCCTCGTACCGAGTTCTAGAGATTGATCTCCATTTCTTCTACTCCACCGCTGTGGATTTGCTCCGGCTGTCGGCAGCGCCTATCACTGTAGCTGAAGGCCAGACCGAAGAATCCACCATTGTGTTTGCTATAGTTCCACACTCGATTTCTGATTTTTTGCTAGGAGGTGTAGCATTTTCGACTGGGATGTCATGGTAAGCGGGAAGAAACTCTGTCTTGATGATATAAAAGTTTAGATCGGTAAATCACAACTTATAAGTTTAATTTCTGTTGTAGGCACTAAAATACATTAGAGTTGTGCTGGGATAATTCCGGACAAGCAAATTAGAGTTGCTTCATCATTTCGAAGAGGAAGATTGGTGTACTGTAGTTGTGGTGATAATCTGAGGAAGAAGGCATTAGGCTTCATATTTGAAGCAGTGGGATGGAAGCTTAAGAAATTGGTAAGTAAATTGGTTTATGTAATGATATGGATATTATGTTTATAGTTGTGTGGTGATTAATTTGTTAATTAACCATTAATAGATGGAGGTTATGATAATGGTGGGGTTGGATCTAATTAAATAGTAGATTCAATCGGTAATGGTATCAGTGTATGTGTTGGTTAGCTAATTAGGATTTAGATTTGATTTGGGACTTGATACCATTATTGGACTAATGATAGAATTTGTTGTTATTTGTATTTTAATTGTAGGACCTTAATTCGGAATAGGATTCCAGGCATGGAGATTCTCAGATAAGTCTCCATAGCAGGTGGGTAATTTCCTACCTCATCCGGGTAGATGTATTGCATTCAGATTTAGTCATAGATATGAGCATGTTAGGTGTTCATATTACCTTGACCCTACTCTCTTTATCGTATGCTTAAACTTATCGTTGGATATATTTATGCTCAATTGTTGATATCACATATACCCTATCATAATTTAGGAGTTATAGATGTGATGTAAATTGACCTAGATATTTAGTAGGGTGTAAATGTTAGTACGGGGGATGACCCAATTTATAAATTGGAAAAAGGTCATCTATGGGTAAGTAATACCCTAAATGTAGGATTTATTTCCAATACTCGTATGTTGCATACTGTTACCAACCATGAGTTGTGTAATGGTTAAGTGAAGGGTGATTAGTGTGTCGCTGCAGACCGGTGGTCCCAGCTTGGTATGATTAGTCGAGTATGACACTCTATTGGATAGAGAGTGCGTCGATCAGTTGAGTACGACTCTCTATTAGAGAGAGAGTCAGGATCAGTCGAGTACGACTCTCTACAGAATAGAGAGTCCGTCGATCTGTTGTGTACGACTCTCTACAGGATAGAGAGTGTATTGATTAGATGGGTATGGCTCTTTGCTGAACAGAGAGTCTGTAGTAGATGGTTGTACGTGTGACAGCATACACATGTCATTTGCATGCATTCTGACGACATAGTCTCCCTTGGGGTTGAGAGAGTCGTCAGTCATCTTGCCTCCCAGAGCACTCCCCGAGGAGTAACTAGTGTGAGGGAAGAGCATCTGTTGTGCCGTACTCTACCACTATAGACGGTGGTAGTTGGAGTTGCATGCAGTTGTCCTGGGTGCGTGGTACTCGACCACTCATTGGTAGTGTTAGTCGGAGTGGCCAGCAGCAGGGACCCCCGTTGTGTAGCGAGCTCTTTACGCTCATATGCTACTTGATCATACTGCCCACTCGATCACTCTATAGCAGTGGTTGGTGTGAGTTGGGACAGTTGTCATGTCGTGCCACCTAGGCCACACTGGGGTCGTGGTAGCGAGTAGGGGTGAGCAGACATGACCATGCATGTTGCATTGTCGTATCTTATGGCACTTTGCATATTACCATATATAGATACATATATGTATGTATATATATATATGGATGGTTGAGATTAATATATATATAGATACAGTCTATATATATATGCTTATTGTGATGTTGCACTTGATTGTATTATGCTTGTTGCATTTGATTATACATCATATTCATGCATACTTCCTGCATATGTTATACGGTTGTGTCAGGTACTGATATATGTGTTGGACAGACCATTAGATACCTTGACATGTAGCTAGAGTATATTGTGAGTTGATCTACTCTTCCTGTTATATATATATATATGTTGGATATATGTTCAGGTTTGATCAGAGTAGCGTAGCAGACTTCAGGTATGTCTGCATTTTTATGTTGTTTATTTGGTTAGACGGTATATGCTTGTATTTATATACTATGCTGATATACCTGTTGTACTTCTAGAGTATGTTGTTGAAAATACATGTGATATGACATATATACATGTTTTCTATTACCTGCTGAGTTTTACTCACCACCCCCGAGGACCCTAGGTTTTCTGTCGCCCAGGTAACAGGTAGAAGACTTCGTGATGGCATTGGAGCACCGTCGGCTGACATCGTCTCATCTCACCTCCGTAGCTCCCGTGTCTGTTTTGGATTTTCCGTATGTCTTGTTTTACATTCGGAGTTTTCGTGATGTTATGTATTATGTGATGTACGCACATGTTGGTGCGGGTTTTGTCGAGGTTTTCTTTATGTTATTGTGTTAGTCATACCGGTATGCATGTGTAGGATGTGTTGTTGTTGTATCGTTTCCGCTGTGTGTAGTTATTGTGTTGATATATATATATATCGTGGTGGTTTGGTATATTTTTATATGTGTTGTTATTGTGGGCCTACGGGCCTTGTATTAACCCGAAATGTTGCCACGTACAGGGGAGGTGTCATCCGTTTGATTTTCGGCTCGGTATGCTCTCGGGGCGTGATAGTATTACTGTTGTAATCTTTTGTAAGAGGTTTCTCCACCTCCGATGTGTCACCGAGAAGGAGAGTTTGATTAGTGATGTGTGCATCACTAAATCTCATTGAGCTCGCCCCGTGGAGTAGGAACCCTAAGATTTTGAACCACGTATATTGTTGTGTATTGTAAGTGTTTGTCGTGTTTTATTCTTGTTATTATTATTTCCGCTGCACTAACAAGTCTTGTAGACAAACATGAACGAAATCAATCAAAGCGATGCTTACGCTATTCACCCCCCCTCTAGCGACGTACGATCCCCCTACAACTCTTTCACATCTTAGGGTCTATGATTTTGGGAGAGAGGACAACCGTTCGGTTCCTCCTTGATTCTCCTAAGTTTCGATGTGAATGCTTAGGACACCCATGTCGACTAAGCATAGTAAAATAAGAGCAAACACAAACTTCTTCATCAAACTAGAAATCATAAGTTGCAAATAAATATAAGATAAACTCATAATTCATTGCAAGATAAAGTTCAACATGCATAGGTTACTTCGTAATCCAAGAATCACATAATCCGCTCCATAATTAGAAATACAATTGCAGGACGTCGACAAAACAAGAATAAACCCAAATGAATTTCAGAAAAGGAAAAGTGAAGGGCTTAGTCTTGATTGGGATTGTCTTCATCTTCAGCTCGTCCCCAAGTTTGGAGTGGCGGCATCGAGATCTCCTCCTCCGGCGGTTAGGGGGCCCTTGGACGACCCCTTTTGGGGCTTGGGAGCACTAGGGGTGGCTCTCTTCACAATTCTCAGTCTCTTGGATGAGTTTTCTATATATAGAGGCAGTTTTGGCTTTCCATAAATGCTTAAAAATACCTAATTCGTTGAAATCGCAACGCCACCACACGACCTTGTGTGGTACACATGACCGCCCGTGTGCAAGGCTAGAAACTATTGAAATTCAGGCTGAAAATTGATCTGGAAAAAATACACGGTTGTGTGAAAATCACATGGTTAGTTGTGTGTCACTTTGGAGCCTCCGTTTTAATCTGTTTCACTTGAGGAACATGCCCTTGTCTTGGGACACGATCAGAGTGTGTTCCCTAAAATTCATGCTCCATATAAATGCTTCATTTTGCCCCAAATCTTTCCCCTATCAATAAGAAAACAACAAGAGTATATATCCAAATGAAGATAATAGAAAAGTGGAGTAAACAAAGATAATATGCAATGAATATTCTTAAAATGAGGTAAAATGTGTTCTAAAATGATAACTAAAATCCTATATAAAATGCAAACATCAAAATCCCCCAGACTTAAACTTTGCTTGTCCTCATACAAACCTCCGTGTTCAACTCAATGCATATAAATGAATAGCTTCATTATCTAGTATGTTCATCTAATCTTATCATGTGGTGTTATTATTAAATCAAATAAATAAGATTACCAAGTCTACAAAGAAAGTTTTTCGTGCAAGTGTAAAATTTTATCTTAGATTTTTCAAATTCCATGTTAAGTCAAGTCATCATCTCATTGTGTTCCTAAAGTTTCCAACTCTAGGCACTTACCTGCCCTAAGCGAGGATTATCCTCCCAAACTAACACAAAGTCCCAAAGGCGTGCTCGGTATTGAGAGAAATTGGTGGGTGTTTCCCTAGTAATCTAACTCAGTCTCAAAGGGACACCAAACAATTTCCGCCCATGACAATTATTTTTAAACTCTCTCTCTCTCTCTCTCTCTCTCTCTCTCTCTCTCTCTCTAAATTATATTTTTTTTTTCAAGGAACTTTGTTCCTATCTGGCTCACTGGAATTTTGATTTTTTCAAATAGTCTTACACAATCCGAGCATCTCCAGTAACTAAAATGCTAATTTGAAAATTACCTATGGATTCCAAAGTACTAGTCCAACGAGATGAATCATGACTAATTATGTACTAAATCAACTCATCGAAATTTAAGTTAAGTGTATGTGAAAAATAAAAACTAACTAGTAGAACTTGGTAAATACTCATATAAATTTTATAAAATATTGCACCATAAGATAGAAGAATATGAATTACTAAAAATAATGAAGCATATCAATAATATACCATCAAAATAGTACACATTGAAACTTACTAAAAAGGATAAGTAGACGCATGAACTAACAATGAAAATAACAATGCATGAATATGATAAGAAAACAAGTACCCATAATACATGCCAAAAGCAACAATAAAACTAATGCTAAAAATTATGAAAGCAAACTACTAAACTACTCAGGTAAAATAAATAAATGACCACACGTTCAATTAAATCAAAATGATACTTCTTCCCCCCCAAACTTACATTGAAGCATAGTTCTGCAGGTGAAGCAATTAAAAAGGTAGCAAAGTAAAATAAGCAGTTAATTTAGTTATATATTTGCATGCTCCATTAGTCCCCTGAAAAAGTAATAAAAGGAAATAGTAAAAATGAAAAATTAAATTGCAATAATAAATGAAATAACCAAAAGCAATGAAAAACTAAAGATAAAGTGGTCTAATCCAATCAATTCACTTTTCAACCAATATCAATTAAACTAGTCCCTGGCAACGGTGCCAAAAACTTGATGTGCGCAAACGTGACCTCACGTCCCTGGCGAATATGCCAAAAACTTGATGCACGCACTTGCGCTCAACTACTGCAAGTGCACGGTTATCATCAAGTAATAAAATATCGATCCCACAGGGATTGATAATCGAGTACTGGTTTACTAAGCGAATTAAGATTGTTTAGACCAAATCGGTTCGCAAAGGGGTTTAAAGCGAGAAAGACAGAGAGTGAGAGGGCTGGAAGATCACTTTTATAGGGACACCACTGTCACTGGGTCCCTATTATGATCGACGAGAATGATTCTAATATTTTGATTTCTCCTATAAGATACTGAACATGTCATCTACTTATGTTCCTAAGTTCTCTAAGATTTGTTTTATGGGAGGATCATCAAGTTTAATCCTGGTGAACTTTTGATTCTACATGGGAATTACCTAATTTCTAGAGCATCCCTTTCAGATCCACAGAGCCCAGAAGGTTGTTCTCACTGGGATGCCCCTGTCACAGGTCCCACAATCGCTGAGTTTATTTCTACTATTCGTGGCCTCTAGATAGATTAGGTTCATGGAGTTTTAAGATGTCCTATGTTATCCCCATGAACAAGTGGACCTTATTTCATGTCCTACTCTTTCACGTCTTAGGGTCTACGATTTTGAGAGGGAAGATGACCATTCGGTTCCTCCTTGATTCTTTTAAGTTTCGATGTGAATGGTTAGGGCACCGACGTCGACTAAGCATAGTAGAATAATAGCAAACACAAACTTCTTCATCAAACTAGAAATCATAAGTTGCAAATAAATATAAGATAAACTCATAATTCATTGCAAGATAAAGTTCGACATGCATAGGTTACTTCTTAATCCTAGAATCACAGAATCCACTCCATAATTAGAAATACAACCATAGGACATCGACAAAACAAGAATAAATCTAAATGAATTTAAGAAAAGGAAAAGAGAAGGGCTTAGTCTTGATCAGGATTGTCTTCGGCTTCAACTTGTACCCAAGTTTAGAGTGGCGGCGTCAAGATCTCCTCGTTCGACAGTTAGGGGTCCTTTGACGACCCTCTTTTGGAGATTGGGAGCCCTAGGGCTGCTCCCTTCATGATCCCCAGCCTCTTGGATGAGTTGTCTATATATAGAGGTGGCTCTGCCTTTCCAAAAATGCTTAAAAATACCTAATTTATTTAAATCGTGGCACCGCCACATGGTCGTGTGTGGTACACATAGATGCCCATGCATAAGGTTGGAAACTATTGAAATTCAAGTTGAAAATCGATCTAGAAAAAACACACGGTCGTGTGAAATTCACACGGTCGACCGTGTGTCACTCTAGAGCCTCCGTTTTGATTCGTTTTGCTTGAGGAACATGCCCATGTCTTGGGACACGGCCAGAGCATGTTCTCTAAAATCTGTGCTCCATATAAATGTTTCATTTTGCCCCAAATCTTCACCCTATTAATAAGAAAAAACAAGAACAGATATCCGAATGAATATAATAGAAAAGTGGAGTAAGCAAAGATAAATATACAATGAATATCCTTAAAACGAGGTAAGATGTGCGCCAAAATGATAACTAAACCCCTATATAAAATGTGCATATCATTCTTGGAGATTTTTGAAGGGAAGTGTTGCTGCATTCCAAGTTTTCAAAAGCTTTCCAAAGCAACCAAACGAAGAGATCAAGCTTACAAGAAATCATGTAAAGTGTTTTCTTTTGTCTTTTGATTTTTACTTTGTATTTGGTCATGTTGGTGCAATCAACCCAGGTCACGATTGACCAGACACGAGTTTGACTCGAACAGTATTTTGATGTTCGACAAAACGTATGACAATGTGATTGTCAGGGGAAGTCCAAGTCTTAAGTACTTGGCATGAGAAGTCCAAGTGGGACACTTGGCAGGAAAAGTCCAAGCATGAGTCTTGACAATGGTAAAGTCCAAGTCTTAAGCACTTGGCATGTAAAGTCCAAGCATGGGTCTTGGCAATGGTAAAGTCCAATTCATTAGTACTTGGCATGGAAAGTCCAAGAATAGGTCTTGGCAAGGGAAAGTCCAAGCTTGAGTCTTGGCAATTGGAAAGTCCAACATGGAGTTGGCAAGGAAAGACCAAGGGTGTAGTCTTGGCCACGTAAGTCCAAGGGTGGAGTCTTGGCAGTGAAAGTCCAAGTCATAGGTACTTGGAAATTGGGAAGTCCATAGGTAGAGTCTTGGCAATATAAGTCCAATGGTTGGTGGTGTAAAGTCCAAGCGTATGTCTTGGCAGCGTAAGCTCAATGTGCCTTGGCGGTGTAGATCAGCTTAGCATGACAATAGCTGATGGAAGCACCTGAAGGCTAGTGTATGGATAAATGATTCATGGATGATTTGGAGGGATCCGATAGGCATAAGGTTGATGGAGGTGGCTAGAAGGCTTAGGTCTAGGCTAAGGGTGGTTTAGCAAGTATGAGGGCATCATACTTGAGGTTAAACCTCATGGTTGAGGTTTAGCAGTCGACTGGGGTTATGGACCAGTCGACTGATCAAGTGTTTTGACACTTGGCAACTGAGTCGACATTGAGCAGTCGACTACCATGACTCGACTGGTGTTCAACTGTGGCAAATAGCCTTGGCAGTCGACTGCCATATATGGGCAGTCAACTGGCCATGAGCAATCGACTGCCCTCCTGCTAGTGTTGGTCACGAAGGCAAAATGCTCGGTATTTGATCGAGCAATGGCTACGAAGCTTGAAGCGAATGATCATGGGGAATGGCAATGATCGCGCAGTATCCGTTTACTTGAATGCCAATGTGGATCAAGTCTGTTGTGAGACAATGACATTGTTGGCAGTCAACTACCATGCAGAAATCCAGGTCGTGCGGAGGCTTAAAAGGAGCTCGACAAAGAGGATTTTGACATTGATTTTTGGGGCGATTTGGAGGGGAATTGTTGTTGCATTCTAGACCTTCAAGAGCAAACCAAAGCAATCAACAAGCAAGCAATCCAAAGCTATTAGTGTAAAATTTTCTTTACTTATATTTGTGTATTGCTTAGTTTACCTATTGTATTTCATTGTATTACTTTTGTAATCATTTGTATGAGGTTTCTCCACCTCCGGATTGTTCCGAGAAGGAGTGTATTAATTAGTGGTGGTGTTTGCATCACTAGAGCTCATTTGAGCTCACCCCGTAGAGTAGGAACCCTAAGGTTCTGAACCACATTATATCACAAATTTGTGTTTGTGTGCTTGTATTGTTGTTATCGTGTTGTTTGTTATTTGTATTCCACTGTGCTAACGACAATTGTAGACAAGCGATCAAGCGACAAACGAATTCCATCATCAAATTAACAAACGCGCCATTAACCACCCCTCCTCTAGCGCTCACCGAAGTTCCTACAGGTCATTGTATTATAAGCTCCAAGTGTTTTAAGAGATTTCTCCACCTCCGGTGTGATTCCGAGAAGGAGAAAGAGATAGTGGGATCTATCACTAGGAGAGCTTGGTCGTGAAGTATGAATCGGGGATTCCAAACCATGTAAAACTGTGAGTTGTGCTTGTGATTGTTTTTGTTTGAGTTGTATTTTGTTTTTCCTTGCTATAACGATTTGTTAAGACAAACACGTGAACAAAATCGAGAAAGAGAAATCAATGATCGAGTTTGAATGTTATTCACCCCCCCCTTCTCTAGCGCAATCAACATAACCAACAATTAGTATCGGAGCAGGTTGCTCTTCACCGAACTAATCGTCGAGGGAGCAAACGCTAGAGGGTCCAGAAATAGAGTTCAATGATGGATTGGGATACGACACAAAAATTCCACCTACCTATGAATTAGAAGATTTTGCATATTGGAAAGGTAGAATGGAATATTTTCTAATGAATGAAATTGAAAATTAATTTAGCATTGTAGTTGGATTCGAAACTCCTATGGACAAAAAGGGAAGAATCCTCAAGAAAAAAAAATATACAGATGACCAAATTCAAAAATCTAAGACAGTCGATAAGGTAATCAAACTATTAGTTAATTCGGTGCCTAATGAAATTGTCTAAGTTAGGTAAATATAAGGACAATAAGGAGTTATGGAGCAGGCTTGTCAAGCTCCATGAAGAATCTACTTTGTCCCAAGATGATGAGAAATCCGAGGAAGCAAGTTCATCATATCAAGAGATTGAAGATTCAGAAGTTGAGAGGTACTCAACATCACATAGTGTGCTTCTCATGCAATAAAAAGGGACACTACTAGAATCAATATCCAAGGGGGAGACACCCTAGGAAGGACAAAGAAAAGAGCTCAAGTGTAGGGGGAGCTCCTAAGGCAAAACCCAAGGTATTATGTCTTAATACAATTTTAGTTTTTCATGATAAGAAGCATGCTAGCAATAAATACTTTCATTCAGGTGCTCAATATCATGAAAATGGGCCTAAGGACAATTCTAGACCAATACCTCAAGTACTAGCCTACCCTCGGAAAATACTAGAATTTTTAAAAGTAGACCTAGCTTAGATAAGGATTGAAATAATAAGAAAAATCTAGGTAATAATCCAAAGAAGACTAAACATATGCCTAGGAAGAGAAAGAATGTCCAAAGAAATAATGAACAAACAAAAATTGAGGTATTAGAGGTAGAAAATTAAGCTTTGAGGTCTAAGCTTGTCAGTAAAAAAGAACCATCTAGGGACAATAAGGGCTTGGGATACAAACCTAAGTTCAAGGAAAACATGCTCTCCTACCATAGCGTTCCATATAACTATGGAACTAACTCTAGGTCTAGGAAAGTCAAGGTCACAAAAGAGGTCATCCCGAGAGTTGACCTTGATGAGAGTTAAGTGACTAAGGCTTTCAAGAAGTCTAGGAAAGTCACTAAGAAAGTTACAAGAGAAAGTATCGCTAGAGTTAACCTTGATGAGAGTACAATGACTAAGGCTTCCAAGGAGCCTAGAAGAGTCATTAAGAAGGTATCAAGGGAGGTTATCCCTAGTGAATACCTAGAACACCCAAGGAGCTCCAATGGATATTAAGTTCCTAGGAGTGTGATCTTTTCACACTAGATGGGTATAGGGTGTGTCAACATAAAATGGAAATGTAGTTAACCTAACCATAGTAGAGTTGACACTCTAGAGCATTTTCAAGGTACAAATACTTTCAAAATGAAAGTAGAATTAGATCCTAAAAGTATTTAGGATGTGCCAATGAAAATAAATGTTTTAAAATTGATCATAATTGGCATAATTAGTTTTAAGTCAATGTGTTCCAAGTTGGGGGCTTTGGCACACTCGAGGGAGTTAATACATTATTATGTCAAGTTTGATATTTGATATAATCCTAAATAATGACACTTAGATTCAAGACTTAGGTATATTTATACCTTAGTATTTTTACTCATTTGTCATGCTTTGTTTGTCACACTCCATGTCATGACATCATGTATCAAATTGATTATTTAGAATAATGTCATGATTTATACTTAAGTTTATTTTTATCATGTCATGACATCATGCATGATAGACAATGCTTTTAACTTATGCACATTTAATATGCCATGATCATATTCATGCGTTAAATTTATCAATTTAAAACTAAGGACAAATGACATTAAGTGACATCTTGAGTAAGGAGATCAAATTGGATATGCCTAGATAACAATGTATGATCCCTTAGTCTAGGGAAAAACAAAAGTACATCTCATAGAGATTATAGGATGACATGTGTGTGTGTTGAAATACTCTAGACACATGTGAGATGTAGGAAAATGAGTTAAGTTTAAAGTGCTCATATATTGCATCAAAATGAACTCAAACTCATCAAATCATAGGAATGAATCATGAGGAAAGCTAATGTATAAGTCATGTACACTTGGCCCATAGATCATGTTCGAAAATATATTTTGAAATCACTTTTGAAATCATTTTTAAAAACCTTGGTGAAGTCTATTTGTCAATAGCAATCACCATTGATAAGATTGAAATAAAGTTGGTCAAAAACAGTGAAGGTTTTAATGTTTTTGAACTTTGTATCATTCTTTGAAACTAACGGGTATTTTCATAAAAAAAAACTATTTTTTCCCAATAGTATTTTACATAAGTAATGTGTGTATGAAGTTTCAAGATTTTTTGAAAATCATAGAATTACTTATGCATATCTGAAATTCATCTAAAATATCTCAAATTTCTGAAAATTCAGAACTAGTCGATTGACCAATCGAATGGTGATGGTATCAATCGACTGGTTGTTCAAACCAGTCGACTGATGAGGTTATTTTTGGCTGAACAACGTTGGTTTAGCTATTAAACTTCAACCCTAGGTAGTTTAACTACCTATAATATGCTTAGAAAAGCATTGAAAGGGTGAGATTTTCAATAAAATTATAGGAGAGTTAAGTGTAGGGTCGATGTTGGCCGGCTAGAGGGGGGTGAATAGCCTTTGTCGCCGACGGTGGAAGTCGTTCATTCTTAATCGTCTACAATAAACGTTAGAGCAAGCAGAAAATACAAAGCAAAGACAATTAAGAACAAACACAAAGATAAACAAACAATTCGCTAACAAGAGAATGTAACGTGGTTCACGGCCTTGCCGCTAATCCACAGCCCGATTCATCCAAGGTGAATCACGCCTTAAACCTTCCACTAATCTCTCCTTTGCACAAAGCTAGGTGTGTTAGGGATCGTTTGAAAGCTAGAGGGGGGGTGAATAGCTCTTTTCGTTTCTACAAAAGTAATTAGCGGAAGCAAACACAAGTAATATATGTAAAAACAAAAACCAATGCTAACAAAGCCTTTACGTGGTTCGGAGATAACGCTCCTACTCCACGGCGATCCTTAAGGTGGATCAACCCAAGCAGTTTCACTATGAAGCTTTCTCTTTACAAGGACCTCCTCTTCTTACAAAAGATGACAATGAAGATTTGAGAGGAGAAAGGAGATTAATACACTTAGAAAGCTTGGAAAACTTGTAGGAGCTTAGAAGAAAGATCAGAATATAAGCATTAGGCTCTTCTTGCTCCCCTTGGGCTCTTTTTATAGGAAAGAGCCTCTTTTTCCCGTTGGAAGTCTATCAGTCGACTGATGACTTTCATCAGTCGACTACCGCCGATTCTAACGGCTTCTGAACAGCCGGATTTGCGGGATTTGCCGTCGTCATCGCCAACGGGAAGACTATCAGTCGACTGCCAACAGTGGCAGTTCGACCGGTCGCTGAGTCGGCCACGGCCACTCGAGCCATTTATGTGATCGGCAATCGGCGATCGCTACTATCTTGCCAGCCGAAGTCGATCGTCACCGGTTCGACCAGGATATCCCGATCGTGATATGACCTTCCAAACTCTAATGCTATATTTTAAGGGCCAGTTCGACCGACACCATGTTCCAGTTGACTGGCACACTCCAAGTATGACTAATTCATACTTGAAAACATAACCTAAGCCTAGACTTAACCTTCTAGCTTATCCATCAGCCTTGCACCTCTAGGATTTCTCTGAGTCCACGACTCCATCCATGCGCTTGCCTTCAAAAGCTTCCTTCGGTTTCGTCATGCTTTGGGTTTCTTCTTTGCCAAAGTACGCTTGGACTTTACGCCGCCAAGACTACATGCTTGGACTTATGCCGCCAAGACTTTCCTTTGGTCTTCCTTTTCCAAGGACTGCTTGGACTTTACGCCGCCAAGACTACATGCTTGGACTTATGCTGCCAAGACCTTTCCTTGACTTCTCTTTGCCAAGATCACACTTGGACTTGTCTTTTACCAAGTCTTCATACTTGGATTTTCCTGTCACTTAAACATGTATACAATTAGATCACAAAACATTGTCTAACTTAGATGATTATCCAAACATCAAAATATATATAAATGCTTGGGGCATTGTTGCACCAACAATCTCCCCCTTTTTGATGTTTGGCAATCATTTAAGTTAAATCTTTAACACATAAACATATTTCAATATGAATTCTAACTTAAATATCCCTTCTCCCCCTTTGACATACAACAAAAAGAGAAGAGGTTATTCAATAAGTGCAGGAAAGAATTATAATTGACACATCTTGAACAAAGGTATAAAATTGATATGAAGCTCCCCCTAAATCCAAGACATGTTTCATGATGTGTAAATAACATGATAAACAAAACATAAGCAATAGGCAAATATGTCCTAGCCTTGCACCAACAATTATATAAATAAGGGATGTAGCTCCCCCTAAACCAGTGCACTAAGAAAATCGGCCTTTCCATACAAGGTATCATATATATACTGTGGAAATTGTATAATGTCCAAAATTGAACCTTTTAACCGATGAAAAACCGCTTTCCATTCCAAAGCAGTGACACCGGTTCGACTGGAATAGGCAAATAATCGCCGATTATAACCATGGCGATCGCTAATAACGGCAATGATCGTGATATCAGACAAATCTGAATTTCGAGTTTTTCAGTCAAGGTTTGAAAATGCGTAGAAAATTACGTGGGTGTCCAAAAATCACGAAACTTGGCATACACATTTTATTCGACTAATATAACATATGAAAAATATTAGACGAAAAACATGTTCATCAGATTAATGGATTGATACGATATTTAAAACAACAAAATTATGACACAAAAAGTGTAATAGTATCGTATCCATATTCATAACTTCGTACTATATGCTCAACTTCTAATCCTTGATAAACAACAAATTGTAGGCACTAATAGAAGTGAATAATAATAAAAAAAATTTCATTTCATCAATCAAAAGTCATTACATAAGTAGGAGTTTATGCCGTACATACGGCCAAAAAGAAAATAACAAAGAAAACACGCGAGCTAACGATCGTCGTCCTCAGCATCCATCGGTGCCGATGACGAACCATCGTGAGGTGGGTGTCCAGGTGCAGCAGGGCGGAGAATCGCCAAGATGTCCTGCTGCTGCCGATGCACCTCTCTCACGAGGGAGAGGAGCTCCTGATGCTCTAGGCGCAGCTCCTCAAGACGTGTGTCCACCCGCTCCACAAAAGCATCGAAGCGGGCACCGAGGGATGTGTCTGGTAGAACAGTATCACCTGCAGCAGCCTTTCCCCGCAGTTAGCCCCTCAAAGAACACTGCCAAGACTACCCTCGCCTACTCCTCGCAGACCATCCTCAAGAACACCTTCTCGCAGAAGATCCTCCGTGCCGAGCGCACTCGCTACCCGCCTCGGGTCCTGAAGACGGATCCTCTTCGGCCTTGAGCCCGCCAATGAGAAACTCCGTCGAGTCATCTGATCATATTTCCTATTCATGACTTTAATGACTCCTATATTCACATCAATGCCTACAGAGCTGAGCCATTGAGTGAGGACATTTCCAAATGGTATGTGAATCTTCCCATTGTTTGGCCTTATGAAATGAATGATGCATTGGAAGGTATTGAGACTAATGTTAATGTCTAAGTATTGACGAAAGAAATGCATCAGAAGTAGGTGTGGAGGGCGAACCAAGGCCAAACCATGGGTAACTATGGGAAGAAGACAATGAGCAACGACCTTATAAAGGACATTGTCAGAGGTAGATAGTTCTTGTGATTGAAATAAATTGGTGTTCAAAGGTCGAGGATAGTGATAGAAGGTATCATGAAGGGAATCTAAAGAAATCTCTTCAAAGGGAGATGGAAGAGGTTCACTCCAAGATGGATATAGAGTGAAATCACTCTCGGAAGGAAGACATCCGAGAAAATCGGTCCAGATCTGGGATGAAATCCAGATCGCACGAGCATCGCGAGTCCGTTATCTCATCCCATCTCCAACCGGTCGTAGGTTGTTGAAAAATTCAGAGAGGAGGGTGATATTTACGTGATGTTCACAGAAAACTAAAGACTCAAGGTTGTAATGTTGGATGATTTGAACAATGTCGAAACAGTAGTCTTTAAGAAACTTGGAATCCATTGACCTAGGTGGAATAAGTTGGAATTTGTTTTTATGAAAAGCACTTTCAAGGGCGGAATTTGGAAATCGAGGATCAACAGAGGGTTGAGGGTTTGACGGGCCCTCATTGGTCGGAGGTGCCCGGGTGCGCTTAGTAGCAACGTGCTTAATTCTAAATGGGCGAAGAGACAACAAAAAATGCACAATGTAGGTTGATGATGCATGAACAGAGACAACAAGATAAGCATGGGTTAGTGAAATACAATCATAGGAACAAAACAAGACATTGATCATGAATGAAAATATACCTAGGCGGCATGGTGAACAAAGATCAGTGCCGGACCACGGAACCCTAGCCGAGTGACTGGAAACTAGACGCGAACGGAGTGACAAGAGAAGGTCCTCGAGTTGGAGAGCACTCCAAATGGGATCACGTGTCGATGAAGTTGCCGGAAAACAAAGGAGAACGGCTAAGAGGTGCGGTGGACGGTCGTCGGAAGAGGAAAGGAAGAGAGAAGTCGAGAGGTTTTGGCGAGTCGAACCGGTGGAAAGCCCTAAAAACCGCGACACCGATCGCCGTTAGTCGTGATCGGCCGAATCGATGGCGACCCGAATCGCATCACGAACGAACTATTTCGCATGATCGGCCGATCGCCATAAATGGCAATCGAACCCGATGGTGATCGATCGAATCGACCAATCGTGATACGAACTATTCTCAGATGTTGCGTCGGTTGATCGCCATAAATGGCGGCTGACCGATAACGAACCGGTAAGCTCGGTTCGATATTGGCGTATCGGTCAGGCTGGCGTTAGGTACCGGTCGATATCGACCGATAGCAATTTTGGCCAGATTTAAAAATTCATAATTAATTCAATAAAGATCAAAAAATCACAAAATTTCGTGGGTAATATTGTTAGATCATTTCCTATCAAGGAAAAATTATTTTAAAAGTATATTACCTCTAGATTTTGATATTGACACAATCTTGATATTTTGCAAAAGTTATGATATCTTTGCAAAACTTTGTATCACTTTGGCTTATCAATAGGAATTTGTTTCTCAAGGTTTGATAGACATAGTTTATATTTTATTTTATTTGACATTTCCAATCATATTCTTGGAGCTATATGCACATTAATCGTACATAGGCCTTCCCAATGATTGGTCCAATGAAGGATTAATGTTTCTAGATGACACTTTGGTTCATAGTAATGCATCATAACAAGCATGATGAACCAAGTGCATCTTCCTAACATCTCACATGTTGTCTAGGTGGCTTAATACAAAAATCATGGTTTCCTAAGTGTTTTGTGAGATGGTTAAAGGTATAAATCCTAGTATTTCTATAGAATCATGCAAAACTACACTTCTATTCTACAAAGCACATCCCAAGTTCTCTCCTAAGTGATGAAAATTCTAGTTCGGGGAGAGGCTTGGTAAAGATGTCGGCTAGGTTGGACTTAGATTCAATGTAATTAAGCTCAATGTCCCCCTTAGCCGCATGGTCTCTAATGAAGTGATGTTTCACTTCAATGTGCTTGGTCCTAGAGTGATGCACTGGATTTTTGGTCAAGTTAATGGTGCTCACATTATCACAAAGTACTTTCATGTTGGAGTAAGTTAGCTCATAATCTTCTAAGGTATGTTTCATCCATAACAGTTGAGCTACACAACCACCCATAGCAACATATTCGGCTTTGGTGGTTGATAATGCAACACAATGTTGCTTCCTACTACTCCAACTAACTAGGGAGGACCCAAGAAATTGGCATCCACCACTAGTACTTTTCCTATCCAATTTGCACCCGGCATAATCGGAATCGGTATACCCAAGTAATTCAAATGACCTAGTCCTAGGGTACCATAGACCTACATTTAGTGTGCCCTTGACATATCTTAAAATTCTTTTAACGGCAACTAAATGAGATTCCTTAGCACATGATTGATACCTAGCACACATACCAACCGCAAATAATATGTCGGGTCTACTAGCGGTTAAATACAAGAGGCTACCAATCATGCTCCTATAAAGGGTAAGATCTATTTGTTTTCCTTCACTATCACTATCTATTTTGGCATTGGTTGCCATTGGAGTTGACACTACCTTAGCATTTTCTAAACCAAATTTCTTAATCATTTCCTTAGCATATTTGGTTTGATAAATGTAAATTCCTTCACTAGTTTGTTTAACTTGCAAACCTAGGAAGAAATTTAATTCTCTCAACTAGACTCATCTCAAACTCTTTTCCATATTTTGAATAAAGTCTTCAAGAAGCTCATCATTTGTTGACCCAAAGATAATGTCATCAACATACACTTGGGCTACAAAATGTCCTTAGATGTTGACTTTATAAAGAGAGTTTGATCTATACTACCCTTCAAAATCCTTGGAGATTAGGAAGGTTGACAATCTTTCATACCAAGCCCGAGGAGCTTGTTTCAAACCATATAAGGCTTTCCTAAGTTTGTATACATGGTTTGGGTAGTCCATATTTTCAAACCCGGGAGGTTGTTCTACATACACCTCTTCCTTAATAAACCCATTTAGGAATGCCGATTTGACATCCATTTGATGGAGTTTGAAACCCATATAGGAGGCATATGCTAAAAGTATTCTAATGGACTCTAATCTAGCAACCGGGGCATATGTTTCATCATAATCAAGTCCTTCAACTTGATTAAAACCCCTTGCAACTAATCGTGCTTTATTTCTAGTAATATTCCCTTGGTCATCTAGTTTGTTCCTAAAGACCCATCTTGTAGTAATAATAGTGTTTTCACTTGGTCTAGGAACTAACTCCCACACTTGACTCCTATCAAATTGAGCCAATTCATCTTGCATTGCTAAGATCCAATCCGGATCAAGTAATGCATCTTTAATGTTTTTGGGCTCAATTTGAGAAATTAGAGCTATATGACTAGTGGGGTCCCTATGGAATGACCTAGTCCTAACTCCTTGAGATAATTCACCCACAATTTGATCTAATGGGTGACTTTGATGAACTCTTATGGTTCTAGGAGGTGTATCAAGTTGAGTTTGATCATGATTTACTTCAATTCTATGTTCACAATCGGAATCATCCCTTACTTCCCCTTGATCCAATCCTCCCCCTTGATTATTACCCCCTAAGTTTAAATCTTGAAATTGTTTGGTAATTTCTTGATTTTCATTATTTATGTCATCATCAATAGGGGATTTTCTAGGGTATGTGTTTGAAGTTTCATCAAATTGAACATTTGAAGATTCTTCAATCTTTTGAGTCCTTTTATTGTAAACTCTATATCCTACACTAGTGGATGAGTATCCAACAAGGATTCTCTCATCCGCTTTGGACTCAAATTTACTTAGGTTGTCTTTGGTATTTAAGATATAGACTTTACATCCAAAGACCTTAAAATAATGAATTGTTGGAATTGTACCATTCCACAATTCAAATGGAGTTTTTCCTAAAAACCTATGAATTAATACCCTATTTTGGATATAGCAAGCGGTATTAACCGCTTCCGCCCACAAGTAGCTAGGTAAGGAATATGCATTAAGCATTGTCCTAGCCGCTTCTTGTAGGGCACGATTTTTTCTTTCCACAACCCCATTTTGTTGGGGTGTTCTAGGACAAGAAAATTCGTGCTTGTACCCTTGTTCTAAGCAAAAAGTTGAAAAGTTAGAATTCTCAAACTCTCCACCATGATCACTACGGATCCGGTTGATTTTGAGTTTTCTTTCATTTTCTACTCTTTTGCTAAATCCTATGATTATTTCTAAGGTTTCATCCTTATTTTTCAAGAAAAACACCCAAGTAAACCTAGAAAAATCATCTACTATTACCAAGCAATATTTACTACCAATTATAGATGGGGTACTATGGCAATCAAATAAATCCATATGTAGTAAATCTAATGGTAAAGCGGTACTAAGTAAATTTTACCTTTGTGTGATGTTTTGATTGTTTCCCTTCTTGACAAGCATCACACATCTTGTCCTTGAGATATTTGACTCTAGGCAATCCTTTGACTAGCTTCAATTTTGCTATTTTGGCTATATTCTTCATGTTTATGTGACCTAGTCTCCTATGCCAAAGCCAACTTTCTTCCTCTTTTGCAATAAGACACTTAGTGGAAGGATTAGTAGCATAAGATAAATCAACAAAATATATATTTGATTTTCTAAAGCCTACTAACATGCAATCATTTATAGTTTTGTGTCTTATAAAGCATTTTGAGGAATCAAACTTAACATCAAAATTTGCATCACATAATTGGCTTACACTAAGTAAGTTAAATTTCATATTTTTAACTAATAGAACTTTATGAATAGCAAGATTGGGAGATACCTCAATGGTGCCCTTTCCTAAAATTTTAAGTTTGCCGCTATTACCAAAAGATACTTTTCCTTGGCTAGTGTGGTTGATAGTGGAGAATTTTCTCTCATCCCCGGTCATATGCTTTGAGCACCCACTATCAACTATCCACAAGCTTGGATCTTCTACCTATGTCACATGAAAAACACAATCCTTAGGTACCCAAATCTTAGGACTACTAGCATTAGTTATAAATTTCTTTGGTACCCATGCTTTTCTCCCCTTGCTTTTAATCATGGATTTTCTACTAACTAGGGATGCAAATGCTACCTCTTTCTCCTTAGGTCTATATCCTAAACCGGCCTTATTGTAAATTGCCCTTTGGTCCTTAATAATCATATCTAGATATTTGGAACCATTAGTGAACTTTTCTAGGCATGTTCTTAATTTACTTATTTCTTTTCTTAGCTCATCATTTTCATCCCTAAGAGTACACTCATCATCACTAGATGATTTATCACATGATGCATCTATATTCTTAAATGATTTGATTTCTAATTTTAGATCCTTAATCCTAGTTTTTGATCTATTTAAAGCATTTTGTAAACATGCAATAGTCTTATAAAGTAAATCTACTTTGGGTGAGTCATTTACCTCATCATCATCACTTGATGATGATTCATCACTTGAAGAAGAAGAAGACTCCTCGCTTGAGCTTCCGGTTTCTTCCAATGCCATGAGGGCTAAGTTCCGGGTTGAATGGCAAACTTCTTCATCGTCGGTAGACTCCTCCATACTTAGAGTGTCCCACGTTTGTGCCAACATCGCCTCCTTCTTCTTCTTTTCCTTCTTCTTCTTTTCCTTCTTCTTCTTATCCTTCTCCTCCTTTTTCTTTAGTTCCGGGCAATTGGGCTTTATATGCCCTTTCTTGTTGCAACCAAAACATGTCACGTTAGAAATAGAATTTGAATTGTTAGAAGATTTACCTCTTGAGGATTGAAACATCCTCTTCACATCTTTCTTGGTGAGCCTCCTTGACTTCCCACCAAATTTCTTGACGTAGTGTGCTACCTCACTTGCCGACAACTCATCCTCACTACTTGATGAGTCCTCCTCGGATTCGGATGAGGAAGACATCTCCTTCTTTTCCTTTTTCTTCTTCTCCTTCTTTCCTACAACAAGAGCTATACCCTTCTCTTTGGATGAAGCGTTAGCTTGTTCATGCAATTGAAATTCACAAAATAACTCATCTAATTTAACTAATGAAAGATCCCTAGAGACCTTATAGGCATCTACCATTGAGGCTCATAAGGTGGTCCTAGGGAAGGCTTGTAGTACATACCTCACAAGGTCTCGGTTGTCGACCTTTTCACCTATAACGTGTAGTCCATTGACTACCTCCTTGAAGCGTCCGTGCATTTGGCTCACCGTTTCATTTGTCTTCATAGTGAAGCTTTGGAGTTGACCAATCAAAAGATCCCTCTTGGCCCTTCTTGTCTCTTTGGATCCTTCGTTGAGTTCGATGAGCTTCTCCCAAAGCTCTTTTGCGGAGTTGAATGGTCCGACCTTAGATAGTTGCTCCTTGGATAGACCACATTGAAGTGTGGTCGTTGCTTTTGCATTCGCTTGTGCTTTCTTGGCCATCTCTCTTGTCCAATCCTTTGTCGGTAGTGGTGCTCCGAATTCGTCGACCGGCTTCTCAAAACCATCTACAATACTAAACCAATTTTCAATATCGTTCATTAAATAATACTCCATCCTACCTTACCAATATCCAAAATCGTTGCCGTCGAAGAATGGAGGCCTCGCCGTGCTATACCCCTCTTGAAATGCCATCTTTGCTCCAGTTGATTGCTAGATCTTCCGATGCGATCCGGGCTCTGATACCACTTGTTAGGGATCGTTTGAAAGCTAGAGGGGGGGTGAATAGCTCTTTTCGTTTCTACAAAAGTAATTAGCGGAAGCAAACACAAGTAATATATGTAAAAACAAAAACCAATGCTAACAAAGCCTTTACGTGGTTCGGAGATAACGCTCCTACTCCACGGCGATCCTTAAGGTGGATCAACCCAAGCAGTTTCACTACGAAGCTTTCTCTTTACAAGGACCTCCTCTTCTTACAAAAGATGACAATGAAGATTTGAGAGGAGAAAGGAGATTAATACACTTAGAAAGCTTGGAAAACTTGTAGGAGCTTAGAAGAAAGATCAGAATATAAGCATTAGGCTCTTCTTGCTCCCCTTGGGCTCTTTTTATAGGAAAGAGCCTCTTTTTCCCATTGGAAGTCTATCAGTCGACTGATGACTTTCATCAGTCGACTACCGCCGATTCTAACGGCTTCTGAACAGCCGGATTTGCGGGATTTGTCGTCGTCATCGCCAACGAGAAGACTATCGATCGGCCAACGATGGCGGTTTGGTCTGCTCGTAGCCGTAACCGATCGGCTACGCCAATACATTTTGTGATCGGCTAATCGCGAATGATCGGCTTGCGCTTATCTTGTGATCAGTCAGTCGGATGATCACGGTCGGCAGGATATCCCGAATGTCGATAACATCCTTCCAAACTCTAATGCTATATTTTAAGGGCGTTGATGACACCATGTTCGGTCGTACACTCCAAGTATGACTAATTCATACTTGAAAACATAACCTAAGCCTAGACTTAACCTTCTAGCTTCTCCATCAGCCTTGCACCTCTAGGATTTCTCTGAGTCCACGACTCCATCCATGCGCTTGCCTTCAAAAGCTTCCTTCGGTTTCGTCATGCTTTGGGTTTCTTCTTTGCCAAAGTACGCTTGGACTTTACGCCGCCAAGACTACATGCTTGGACTTATGCCGCCAAGACTTTCCTTTGGTCTTCCTTTTCCAAGGACTGCTTGGACTTTACGCCGCCAAGACTACATGCTTGGACTTATGCTGCCAAGACCTTTCCTTGACTTCTCTTTGCCAAGATCACACTTGGACTTGTCTTTTACCAAGTCTTCATACTTGGATTTTCCTGTCACTTAAACATGTATACAATTAGATCATAAAACATTGCCTAACTTAGATGATTATCCAAACATCAAAATATATATAAATGCTTGGGGCATTGTTGCACCAACAAGGTGGAGGTAACCTTTTCTTACAAAATCACTCCTCTTACAATAAGATGAATATAAGCACAAGGAAGAGGAGGAAATTCGTTTGGGCACTTTGGGAGATGTTTAGAATAGAAGCATTAGCCCCCCAAAGCCCCTCACCTCTTCTTTTTATAGAAGAAGAGGGTTTCTTCCTGTTGACACAGGAGCAGTTGATTGATGCATCGATCAGTCGACTGGTCCTGTAGTCGTTGCCCAATAACGACTTCTTTCCACGTTGGATTTAATCCAACGGCTCCCATATCAGTCGATTGATCTTGCCATCAGTCAACTGATGCTCCGATCAGTCGAGTGTCGGAAGCAGACACTCCATTCTGTTCCCGAAACACTTGCGACCAGTCGACTGATGCCTTCATCAGTCGACTGGTGGTCTCGCAGTCAACTGCTAATCCATGGCAGTCGACTGTTGGAACATGAACCGGACTTGAACACTAGTCGAGTCACAGTCGACTTAGAGTAGTCAACTACCATTACATGGCAATCGACTAGTGTCGGGAAATCCCATCCGACACTTAGCCAATTGGCCAAGTTCCACCTAAGTGCACTACCCCTTCCCAGGTTACATTCGCTCACTCTCATCCCTTGGAGTCTCTCGCCTTTGAAGTTATCTTCGTCCGGCCACATCCCTCGGATGTGACAAGCGCACGACTCTGCAACGCCATCCTTCACGTCTCGCCTTGAAGTCTACTTCCTCCGGCTTCACTCCAATCTCCTTGTCCGGCGGTCCCTCGGATGCTCCAAGCGCACGGCTTTCGCAAAGCCATCCTTCACCGACTCAAGGACCGAGTCATGAGAGGTGAAACTCGCCAATGCTCCATGTGTGAATTACTAAGTCCTGCAAGACTCCAACGCACATATCAAATCCAAACATCCTAACTTAAACCCTTTGCCACACACATCAAAACCATATCACGGCAAGAGATTGCCCTAACAATCTCCCCCTTTTTGATGTGTGGCAATCCGTTTAAGTTAGGTAAACAGTTGATAAAAATACTAAGGTAAGAAAGCATGTAAATGAACATGATTATCAACTCTCCCTCTTAATACATGAAACTCCCCCTAAATACAATTCCCCCTTACTTAAACATATATATTTCTCCCCCTTTGACACCATCAAAAATATTAACCAAAGTTTATATAAGCATGGCACCAAGTTTAGAGGGAAAAAAAACAAAAACATGCCTTAAAATCGGATAAAAGAAGTTACTGGGCATGTTATCAGTCGATCAGTCGACTGGTTCAGACTACCAGTCGACTGGCACTCTAATTTCGGATTTTTTGATTTTCAGGGTGAATTTCAGAAATACATTAAAAATTCTATAAAATTTAAAAAAATCATGAAATTTAGGGAACACATTTCTTTTAAGGTCCTTTATCAGTGAAAAATAGTTTTTCATGAAAAATCATTATATTTTTGAAAATTTGCCAAAAATCCAAAAGCTCCAAAAATAACTAGGGTTTTGATCAAGTTTGTATCAATTTTAACACCTAGTTTTGCTTTAGATTGTTTCAAAACATGAACACACATATTTTAAAGTAAGAAATTGTTTTGAAAATATATGAAATATCCAACCATTATCTTTGGGCAATATGTCTATGAATTAAACATAAGTCTTCCCCATGATTAGTCTATTATTGCAAGTTTGATACTTAAAGATGACCATCTAAATGCCATAGGCATTAGTGGACCATTAGTATCATCCTATCATCTCAACCATGCTAAGTTTTCAATCAAGGTAGCCTATGGTGAGTGTGAGATGTATCCTAAAGGTATTTTGTATATACTTAACCTTTAATTTCATGCAATTCTACCCAAGGTTAAGTATCATCCTAACAACCCACATGATCATAAAAACATATATGCATTGATTCCACATTATGATCATGAAACAAATGTATTTATCAATTTATAATCATGCATTAGGTATGTAATCATGATAAAAAGTCAAGTGTCACCTAGAACATGATTTGAACCCTAAAGCCCATGACTATGTGCCAAATATCAAGGTCATAAATCATTATTGCAAACATGTATAAAAATAACACCAATTATCATGATTTAAGCATTATTATCAATTTATGGGCACATTATCATCACCCAACACTATGCTAAAAATGTGTATCAACATACATAACACTAAGTGTTGAGCATGATTTAAACTATTTAAGGGTGCATTATCATCACCCAACACTATTTCAAAAACTTAGTCCCGCCATCCTAAGTCAACCAAAAATATAAGATATAGGTAAATTCCATATGGTTGACTATCCTAGGGTTTTCCTAACCCTTAAGGATGGATTTAGGAACCCAAAACAAATTCTTTCCTATTGGGTTCACTAAAAATTCCTTAGGGATCCATTTTCTAGCTATTGTTTTCTTTTTATCTTGACCCCTAGCAATTAGACATTGATAGGCCTTTTCATTTCTATTTTTTTTTATATCCTAGGCCTTTCTTATTGAAGCTTTCCCTTTGGCTCCCTATGATCATGTTAAGGGTGTTGGAGCCAATTGTAAATTTTTCTAGGGCCTTGGTCAAATGGTCTACCTTTTTCCTTAAGACCCTATTTTCTTCAATGCATGCATCATTAACATCAAATGGCATATAGTTATCATGTGAGCATGCATCATCATCATTAATATTTAGACATGCTTGTTCTAATTTATTTTCTAGATCCTTAATTTGCTCAAGCATGCTTTTGTTCTTTTTCTTGGCTCTAAATAAATACTTAGTAAGACTAGAAATCATGGAAACTATCTTATGGGGTGAGAGATTCGTTACCATAGTCTCCATGTCTTCTTCTTCTTCGGATGAGGATGGTGAAGAAGAGCCTCCCCCTTCACTAGAGCTCTCCTCCCTTGAACTTGCTTCTTCATTTTCGGAGGAGGAGGTGTCTAGGTCATCAAACGCCATTAGAGCCAAGTTTGTGACAAAGGCATTTTCTTCCGCCGATGATGATGATGAGGAGGAAGGGTCATCCCAAGTTCTTGCTTTTAGTGCCTTGGCCTTTCCCTTTTCTTTGGCCTTCTTCTCTTCTTCCTTCTTCTTGTTTCCCTTCTTCTTCTTTTCTTCTTTCTTTCTCCTTTCTTCTTTGCTCTTGTTTAGGAGGGGACAATTATCCCTTATGTGTCTCTCTCCTTGGCAATTGTAGCAAATTATCTTCCCCCTTGGTCTTCTTCTCCTATCATTAGATTTATTAAATTTAAAACCTTTTAATGCATGTCTTACCCTCCTTACCATATAAGCTTCTTCCGTGCTATCCATGGAGGAGGAGGAGGATGCTTCATCGGAGGAGGAGGAAGTCTCTATCTTCTTCTTCTTCCCCTTATTTGCTACTAGGGCTACTCCTCTTGATGGCTTGATACTTGATTCTTCAATTACTCCCTCAAGCCTTGTTTCGTTGAGCTCCATGGTTGAGAAGAACTCCTCCAAGGTGCTCACTTCTAGGTTCTTTGACATGTAGAAGGAGTCCACCATTGAGCTCTATTTCGATGACCGGGGAAAAGCATCGATTGCTTTCATAAGCATATTCCGGTTCGAAAGTCTTTCTCCTACACTTGTTAGCCCAATCAAAATTTCCTTAAATCGAGAGTGTAGTGAGGTTACCTTTTCTCCCTTTTCAAGTTTAATGTTCGTTAGTTGGGAGCGGAGGAGGTCTCTTCTTGCAAGCTTGGCCTCCAAGGTACCTTCATGAAGCTCTACTAGCTTCTCCCACATCTCCTTGGCACTTGCACATTCCTCTATCCTATTCACTTCTTGTTGGGAAAGTACATTGTAGAGATGGTGCTTGGCCTTCGAATTTGCCAAGTACTCCTCTCTTTGTCTTTTTGTCCATCTTGTCTTCTCCAATGGCTCCCCTTCTTCATTTCTAGGTATTTTAAAACCATTTTCCATTATTAATAGAATTTCAAAATCAGTTTCGAAAAATACCTCCATTCTCTTTTTCCACCAAGAGAATTCTCCTTCAAACTTCGGTGGATGAATGTTCGAGCCGACCATCTCTTGATATAGTGCTTGTGTTGGCGGTTAGTCCTCAACAAGCACCTTGGCTCTGATACCACTTGTAGGGTCGATGTTGGCCGGCTAGAGGGGGGGTGAATAGCCTTTGTCGCCGACGGTGGAAGTTGTTCGTTCTTAATCGTCTACAATAAATGTTAGCGCAAGCGAAAAATACAAAGCAAAGACAATTAAGAACAAACACAAAGATAAACAAACAATTCGCTAACAAGAGAATGTAACGTGGTTCGCGGCCTTGCCGCTAATCCACTACCCAATTCGTCCAAGGTGAATCATGCCTTAAACCTTCCACTAATCTCTCCTTTGCACAAAGCTAGGTGGAGGTAACCTTTTCTTATAAAATCACTCCTCTTACAATAAGATGAATATAAGCACAAGGAAGAGGAGAAAATTCGTTTGGGCACTTTGGGAGATGTTTAGAATAGAAGCATTAGCCCCCCAAAGCCCCTCACCTCTTCTTTTTATAGAAGAAGAGGGTTTCTTCCCGTTGACATAGGAGCAGTCGACTGATGCATCGATCAGTCGACTGGTCCTGTAGCCGTTGCCCAATAATGTCTTCTTTCCACATTGTATTTAATCCAACAGCTCCCACATCAGTCGACTGATCTTGCCATAGTCGACTGATGCTCCGATCAGTCGAGTGCCGGAAGTAGACACTCCATTCTATGCCCGAAACACTTGCGACTAGTCGACTGATGCCTTCATCAATTGACTGGTGGTCTCGCAGTCGACTGCTAATCCATGGCAGTCGACTATTGGCACATGAACCAGACTCGAACACTAGTCGAGTCGCAGTCGACTTAGAGTAGTCGACTACCATTACATGGCAGTCGACTGGTGTCGGGAAATTCCATCCGACACTTAACCAATTTGTAACGCCCATAAAATTTCTAGAAAGTTTACAAGAATTTTTGGCATGATTATAATGGGCTTTATGTGGGCTCTTTCAAAAATAAAAAAAAAGGAGCCAAAAAGGATGCAAGACCTAGGAATTGAACCCCAAACCTCTAGAGATAGCTAAGCCCTAAAGATGCATCCAATAACCAGAAGCCCAGCAAGGTTGTACTATTAGAGGAATATGGGAAATTATAGTTAGGGGTAAGGGAGACTAAGGGACTCTTCAAGTGAATAAATAGGGGGAATGAGGAGACATAAGCAACCAAATTGCTCTTCTCTTCTTCTCATATTTTTCCTCACTGAAATCCATTCCTCTCCCTTTCATCCTTTGTCCGAAACCTATCCAATCAAGAGGAAGGCTAAGTTGGCATCCCTTAGGTTATCTTCCAACCAAAAAGCAAAGCGAAGGATGTACCGTTTGATGTGTTTGTGTTAATCCTCTTGAAATCATTCGGCCAAGACCTTGTTTGAGTTTTTTCCATGAAGATCCATGCCATATCTTGTATGAACATGATGAAGATAGGATGCTAGATGAATTAGGTTAAGTGGTTGAACCTTTATGACCTTTAAAACCATTCGGCCAAGCCCTTTAGACCCCTATGTGTTCTCTTTATAGATAAGTTCATGCTATGTTTGATGGTAAAAGAAGATAACATGATGTTTGGTTAACCTAGATATTAAGTGGATGAACTTCTAGGCCTTGGACCATTCGGCCAAGCCACTTTAGACCCTTATATGTTTTTTTTATGCCATGCTATAGCCAAGTTCATGCTATGTTTTGATGGTAAAAGAAGATAACATGATGTTTGGTTAACCTAGATTTAAGTGGATGAACCCTAAGCCTTGGACCATTCGGCCAAGCCACTTTAGACCCCTATGTGTTCTTTTTTTATGCCATGTTTAGATGAGCTTAGGCTAAGTTTTGATGCTAGATGAAGATAACATGTTCTATGCTAGGTTTTAAATGAGTTCATGCCATGTTGATGTTAGAAGAAGGTAACATGTTCTATGCTATGTTAGAGATAGGTTCATGCTATGTTTTGATGGTAAATGAAGATAACATGTTGTTTGTTTTAACCTAGATTTAAGTGGATGAACCTTTAGGCCCCTTGAACCATTCGCCAAGTCCATCTAGACCCTAAGGTGTCCTTCTATGCTATGTTTTGGATGAGTTCATAATGACTTTTGGTGTTAGATGAAGATAACATGCTCTATGCTAGGTTTTAAATGAGTTTATGCCATGTTTGATGTTAAGAGAAGATAACATGTTCTATGCCATGCTATAGATAAGTTCATGCTATGTTTTGAGGGCAAATGAAGATAACATGTTGTTTGGTTAACCTAGAGTTAAGGGGTTGAGCCTCATGTCCTTTAAACCCATTCGGCCAAGGTTCAATTAAAACCCTAAGTGCCCTCCCATGCCATGCTTTATGTGTTAAAGAACTAACCTGTGGTTAGTTAGACCATATATAAGTGGTTGGGTGTTTAAAACTTTGATAGAACTCCATGAAGTTTAGGTCATTCCATGTATACTTGTTCCTGATGTTTATACCTTATGCCATGCTTATATGTGTGTGATGTTGTGATCATGTTATGCTTATTACCTCGTAATTGTATGAATGTATGATGTTTTATAAAGAAGGAACATGATATGCATGAAAAGAATATGATATGCTATGAAGAAGAAATATGTTATGAAAGCCATATGATATGTTATGAAGAAGTATGTTATGATATGAAGAAGAAAAACATGATATGCCATGATAAGAAATATGATATGTTTATGAAATGAAATATGATATGTTATGATAAGAAGCATGTATGTATTTTACTTTCTGCATGGCTTGTACCAGGACCCTAACAAGGTCCAAAGGGATGGGCTCCTAAGTTGTCCTAGGCCGACGGACTTAGATCGGGCCTAGGATGGGCTTCTATGTTATGATGATGGCCCCTAGGTCGACAGACTAAGATCGGGCCTAGTAACCTAGTAGGTTCGAGATTAGCTGCCTCGGGTCTATTTAGGGATGCGCGCTATGATGATGATGATGTGGTACAATGCCGGGCCAATATGTTGAGATTTATGTTCAAATCCCTATGATATATGTTTTCAAAGAGCATCCTACATATATGTTTACATGCTATGTTTGTTATGTTATATATGTTTACATGCTATGTTTGTTATGTTATATATGTTTACATGCTATGTTTGTTATGTTATATATGTTTACATGTTATGATGGTTATGTTATATATGTTTACATGCTATGTTTGTTATGTTATATATGTTTACATGCTATGTTTGTTATGTTATATATGTTTACATGTTATGATGGTTATGTTATATATGTTTACATGTTATGTTTGTTATGTTATATATGTTTGCATGTTATGATGGTTATGATATATATGTTTACATGCTATGTTTGTTATGTTATATATGTTTGCATGTTATGATGGTTATGATATATATGTTTACATGCTATGTTTGTTATGTTATATATGTTTACATGTTATGATGGTTATGTTATATATGTTTACATGCTATGTTTGTTATGTTATATATGTTTACATGTTACGATCGTTATGTTATATATGTTTACATGTTATGATTGCTATGTTATATATGTGTTTACATGTTATATGTCTGCTTACGATGTTGTATGTCTACATGTTATTGCCTGCTTATGTCTATGCTGATACATTTATGTTATGTTAGCTTATGTTATGATGTTATGTCATGTTATGCTTACGTAAGGTTTTGTGATTAGGACAGGATCTTACTAAGCCTATGTTCTTATAGTTTATGTTCCCTTGTACTGCAGATAAGGGTAAAGGGTGGATAAACTAAAGGGAGCAGCAGGAAGGGCAAAGTGTGTGTGGTAGTGGCATGGTGGAGGAGATCTGTTATGTTCTTTATGCATGTTTTCCCTAAGATGATTTAGCTTATGAATTGAACTAAGTACTTATGAACTAATGATGCATGCCCTATGTTTAAGAAGAAGTGTCTATGAAATAATGATGCATGTTCTATGTTAAGAAGGAGTATCTATGAAATGACGATGCATGTTTATGTTTAAAAGAAAAAAAAATAAAAATAAAAAATATGTCTAAAGTCTTCCACTGTAAGAAGTACGATATGTGTAGTCTTCCGTTGTAATGTAATGTATGTATGTAGGATCGCGTCACGCGCTGCCCCTCCGGACCCTTGGAAAAAGGGCGGGCGTGACACAATTGGCAAAGTTCCACCTAAGCACACTACCCCTTCCCGGGTTACATTCGCTCACTCTCATCCCTTGGAGTCTCTCGCCTTTGAATTTATCTTCGTCCGGCCACATCCCATGGATGTGCCAAGCGCATGGCTCTGCAGCGCCATCCTTCGCGTCTCACCCTGAAGTCTACTTCCTCCGTCTTCACTCAAATCTCCTCGTCCGGCGATCCCTCGGATGCTCCAAGCGCATGGCTTCCGCAAAGCCATCCTTCACTGACTCAAGAACTGAGTTATGAGAGGTGAAACTCGCCAATGCTCCATGTGCGAATTACTAAGTCCTGCAAGACTCCAACGCACATATCAAATCCAAACTTCCTAACTTAAACCCTTTGCCACACACATCAAAATCATATCACGACAAGAGATTGCCCTAACATTAAGTAGTATAAGAATCAAATTTTAAGGGATGTTAAAGTTCAAGGTTGAACTTTTGCCCTTATTTTTGAAAGTTTATATTTTATATAGGCTTAGAATCTCTCCAAACAAATTGTTGGTGCAATGATTAAGAGGGAGAAAGCCTTTAGGGGGAGATTTCCATCAAGGTATGATGGATGAATTTTGAAATTGGAGAGAATAAAAAATTACCTTTCATTGTGTGATAAGGGTTTTATCATTAAGGGGAATGAAGGGATTAAAGATGAAGGAAAAGGGGGAAAGTGAAGTAAAGTCATAAAAGATTTTTTGATGTGTACCAAAGGGGGAGAATGAAGGGTTTAAGTTAGGAAACCTTCATTATGCTTTGGCATAAGAAGAAGTGAGTTGGGCTTATGGGCTAGCCTAACTTAAAGATATTATCAAACATCAAAAAAGGGGATATTATTGGAGAGATTGTTGGTGCAATCAATCTTAGGTCAAGGTTGACCAAGCTCGAGTGGACTCGAGTAGAGTTTCGATGTTTGACAATAGGACTAGATGAGTAAAATCCAACTGGGAGTTGGCAAAGGTGAAGTTCGACAGGTCAAGGTGACAGTACTTGGCAAGTGAAGTTTCGACAGGTCTGGAAGACTGTGCTTGGCAAGTGAAGTCCCGGCATGTCTGAACGACTATGCTTATCAAGGGAAAGTCCAAGTATGAAGACTTGACAAGGAAAGTCTAGGTATGGAGACTTGGCAAGGAAAGTCCAAGTATGGAGATTTGGCAAGGGAAAGTCCAAGTATGGAGATTTGATGAGGAAAGTCCAAGTATGAATACTTAGAAATGAAAGTCTCTGAGGCATGGCCTCTTAGAAAAGGAAGATCCGATAGTATGATAAAGTCAAAGGAAGCACTTGAAGGCAAGCACAAAGGGCGAGGAGTCGTGGATTTGAATGCATCCTAAAGGCACGAGGCTGATGAAAGAAACTTAAATGTTTAGGTCTAGGCTAAGGGTAAGTGTCAAGTATGAGAGGAGCATATTTGATGCGCTAAATCTCAATTTTGAGGTCTACCAGTCAACTGTCTATTGAGTGTAGTCCATCCCAAGTAGGGCTTGGGAAGTTCATCCCAAGGGGATCTTGGGAAGTCCCGAGCGGGGCTCGAGAAGTCCCGAGAGGGGCTCGGGAAGTCTTGAGCGAGGCTCCAGAAATCCTGAGTGGGTCTCGAGAAGTCCCAAACGGGGGTCAGGAAGGAAGTCCCAAGCAGGTCTCAGGGCTCAGTGTTGGGCGGATGAGGGCCACTCAAGACACACTATGGAACTCCGTGCTCAGGCACAGAGGTGTGCAATGTCGGCAGGTGACTATGGTGCTCGAGCGATTGAGGTGCTCGGGAAAGTGAGAAATAGTAGTTGCGATTAAGCAATCGACCGCTGTGTGAAGTAGTAGACTAGCCAATGGGAAGAGTCAGGGAATCAAGTGCTCGGGCATCACGATGCTTGGACGATGAGAAACTGGTGCTCAGGCAAGTTACAATGAAGCAGTCCACTGCTATGGATGGACAGTTAACTGGTTGAAGTGAAGAGTGAATAGAAGTGCTTTGAGTCGACTATTGTGTTGAAACAGTCGATTGGTGTCACTGTAGCAAGCCACAGAGAGTTATGGAGTCAATTGGTCAGTCGAGTGGTGGCTTGACAGTTGACTAATGGATGTATGAAAGTCGACTAGTGCACTGAAATCCAATGTAGATTGAACCATTGTGAGATAACAGTCGAGTGACCAACCGATTGGGTGTAAGACCAATCGACTAGTAGGTGGAAATCAGACCATTGTGGATCATATAAAAGGAAGACATGGCGACGTGTTCAAGTGGTGATTCTTAGGGATTTTTAAAGAAAGCTTTCCAAGGCAACCAAACAAAGATATCAAGCTTACAAGCAATCGTGTAAAGTGTTTTCTTTTGTATTTTGATTTATACTTTGTATTTGGTTGTTGTATTGTAATCTCTAGGTGTTGTAAAAGGTTTCTCCACCTCCAGTGTGATTCCAAGAAAGAGAAAGAGATAGTGAAATATATCGCTAGGAGAGCTAGGCCGTGGAATAGGAATCGGGGATTCCAAACCACATAAAACCGTGAGATATGCTTGTGGTTATTTTTTTTTATGTTGTTTTTTATTTTTTGCTGCTATAACAATTTGTAGATACAAGTACACGAACACAATCGAGAAAGAGAAATTGGCGATCGAGTTCGAACGCTATTCAGCCCCTCCCCCCCCCCCCCTAGCGCAATCAATAGGCCCCACAGAACTTCTCTTGAGGGATGCTATTGATAACGGTCTTTGTCGTGCTACCATTACAAAACAAAATTTATAATTAAACCGAACCCCCTCTACACTAATGTAGCATAGAGATGACTCAAGTCATCTCCCAATGAATGCAATCGGTAGAATGGTTTTCTTAGGATCGTTTCCATTATTGCTTGGGGTTTTCTAATGTAAATCGGGGGTTTGTGATTTGAATTCTAACCTACGATTGAAAGGTGATTAAAATGTTAATCTAACAATGAAAGTAATTAAAGCAATGCAGGATTTAAAAGAACAAAAATATAAGAAGCATTAAATCAAAAACCTAATGTGCACAAATGTAAAACTACCATAAGTGTAAGGAGAAATTTAACAAATAGTTGACATGCATACAAATTAAAGTCCTCTATGCTAAAATAAGAAAATAAATGATCAAATCAACCCAAGTTAGGCCCGGTGTATGAACAAGTTCCTCTGGCTAAGTCCAACGGAGCTCAATCGAGACTCTGCAAATGGCGGTGGATGTGGGATGGTGCAAACTTCAGAATCCAGTAGCTTGATGGATGCTCCGAACTCTCATGGATCCGATTGAGCTCGAAGAAGTGTTGTCGAGGCGGAGCTCCTCAAATCCGAAGGAGAAGGTGGATGAGCTATGGAGATAGAGAATGTCGCCGAAATCCCTCGATGAAGTAGTTCCTCCTCGAATCCGAGGAGGAAAATTGATGGAAGGGAGGTGGAGGCGGCTGTTAGGGCTCAAGGGAAGAAGAGATGGCATTTTGTCCAGCCTTTCTTGCTTTTAAACGTGCTCCAAACCTAAATCTGGACCCGCGACACGGTCATACCTTTTGGCATGGCTAGGTCGTGTCTTTTTCTAGAGAAAAAAATGCGTTGCTATAGTAACTTCCCATTTTTTTCAATGTGCATTCCTTGATTTGCTCTTAAATGTCCTACAAAATAAAGTATATAACAAATTAGTGTTTAAGACATCAAATTAGCATGTATTTGCATTAAAGCTCTAAAATGATCCATATTCGTAAAATATGATAAATATGTCGAATTATGCATACGAATGGATCAAAACATCGAGGAATGAATATAAAATATTATGTCAAAATGTGAGTTATCAATTCCCCCACACTTATTCTTGCACGTCTTGTGCAAGTAAACAAAACTAAGAAAATGACTAAAGATGCATTCCCCTAGCAATTCTCAATCATACATAGAAAATCGTGAAAGAAAGTTACTTAGGATCATAAATTCTCAAAGACTCAAGCAATCATGAACTCAAATCTTACATAGATTAACAAACAAGGTAAATACAATCCATTATGAATAGACTGAGAATGACTAAGCCTCACAAGATAAGTGGTGGTTTCTCTCGCTCACATAAGCATGTAATAGTGGAGTTCACTCAAGCTACTCATGGTTTATGCACTACCATATGCTTGCTTCTCTTCTACTCTTCACCACTATTATATATATAAGAATGCACAATCTTTAAAGGCTTATTATGAATGTAAGGGAAACATGAAATAAAAGTAATGATGGTGTGTATGTAAGAAAAAGAAATGAAAGTGACAAAGAAAATAGTGGAAGATATGGAAATAATGGAATGCTACATAGATGAGTACAAGAAAGCATTGCCCTAAAAAAAATTTTCCAACCCAATAAACATGTAAACAACCCTTATCACATTCTTCAATATAAATCCACTCATGATATATAATAAATCTCTCAATGGTTGCAACAAGGGATGTCCATCACAAAAATATTATTACCCATAAATAAAAAATGGCACAACATGACAAAATTTTCACAATGCCTTTTTTTTATTTCATGGGAACCCAAATGTTTATTCTTTTTTTCAACTTCTTTTTTTTTTCAACTTTTTTTTTGAATCTCTTTTTTTTTTACATGTAGTGCACTTTCATATGCTCCAACATCAAGCTCAGCTAAAAAGATAAAGAGCATGGCTAGCTCATGGTGATCAAGCATGACTTGTCTATGCTTACACTGAATTTTCCTGAGCTACTCCTCTCCCCAACACTTAAATTTTTGTCCATCCTGGGCAAAACACTCATCATGGAACATCCAAGTATTCCACATCCAGAAATAGAAATGAAGAAGAAAGTAATGGAAGGAAAGAAAAATAGAAATGATGAACGACTAGAATATTATTCAATAAGCATGTGATGATAAAAGAAGTGAAGGAAAAAAAATGATATTGCCTTCATAATAATCATGCAAATCTATTTTTGTGTGGTCTCGAAAGAATCAAAGCAAGTTCTAGAGTTACAATAACCACAAGTGCACCACACACAAGCAATAAAAAATAGGCTCAATCTTCACTAGGTAAACAAAAATAATCAACTCAGTCTATTAACATAGAATCCATCACCAAGTAGTAACCACATGCAATCAAATAATCCATTCATGACAATAAATCCCAAAATTCGACAATCAAATTTAACTATCTTTAACGACTTCTAAGAAGATATAAAAGAATGCATAGGGAATTTATCTGAAAAACCCGACAAAACAAAAACTCAACAAACGAAACTTAACAATTAAAATAAAAAAAAACAAATGAAGTAGAAGAAATGTATATGCAAAGAAAAGAAAAGAGAATGAGATGGAGCAAACTCCCCTAATATCCTGATGGTTGAAGAAGATTCAGTAAAAGGATCCACTCAGGCAGTGGAGTGCTCAGAGAGAAATCTCGTCTCGGTGGTTGAAGAAGATTCAAAGTAAGCATCCATGCGAGGAGTGGGATGGACTGAATGGAGGTGAGCGCCTTCATAGGGTGATTAGGATAGGTCCATGTCGCTCCCTCCAATATGATCGCCTCATCATATGTAATCTCTGGCAGTCAGAGGCGATTCAAATAAAGTGTCCAGCCTTGGGGCTGGATTATTGCATGGGATGTCAGGGCCTTCATCATTATGGTTCTTGGAGACTCTGGCTGTGATGGAAGTGTCCAATCTGGGTGCCTCCAGCTATCCACCACTTCCATGAGAATTAGCTCATCAGAATTGCTTATCGCCACTCTCACTTGTCTCTGGTCTGGCTAGCAAGTTTGGGCACTGGTATTTGGCAATCTCTCCTTTTCTTCAATATAATCCGAGGCACAAATAACATCACAGAGTAAATCCAAGCCGCTAGTATCATCCTGTATATCATCTGCTATAGCAACAACTTCATCAATATCTGGAGGATTAGATATTACATCATCACCATGCCCATCAGCAGAGGAGTCCTATAGAGCTGCAGAAGAAGAAACATATCTATCACTAGCTCTGCTATCCATCTCCTCAAACACATCGCTGCCATCAAAAATGATCTCTGAGAAAAACTTGAAGGAATCTTGTGCTTGTGTCTGGCTGATTAATGATGCAATTTGATCCAGCTGGATTTGCATGTTTTGTATTCGTTGTTGTTGTTGTTGATGTCTATCACTAATTTGTTGCTGGTGTTGTTGTAGCAATGGTCCTAGCTATAAAAGCTTTTCTAGTGTCTCTGTACATGCTTAACTGGGAGCGGTTTTCTTCACAGTAGTCTTGGTATATCTCCCAGGTAGTTGACTCAGCTTGTTGGAATGGTTGTAGTCCATCACATACTGTGTCATCTTGTAATCTTAATGGACTCTTATAAGCTGAAAATTTTTGAGCCTTTTCCTGATGTGCTTCTCCATAACTGTAACTTGATTGACGTCCCCAACTGGGCATGTAAGTATTGACAAATGGTGGGGGTGGATAGCACTGAGGTTGTTCAAGAACATATTGCGGTGTGTGCCCATACCTGAAATCTGAATCAAAATTATGAAAAGATGTACCAAAAATTAAATTATACCTGTCCTGCTGATAAGACTGATGATACTAAGGAACAGGCTGATGATATTGAGGTTGGTACTGATACTGTTGATGTTCAAGTTGATTATACTCCTATTGTCCAGTGCATGAATAATAAAGATCATTGAAATCTCCAAACCATTGATAATATGGATCCATGTTTAATGAAATTTCTTGTTCTTTCCTAAAACACTAACAAACAAATCAAAAGACACAGGAAGTATACATGATAAATACATGGATACAAGAAATAAAAGAATGAAGCCCTAGACAAAATTTTTGGATTTTGGATTTTTTTTTTTCAGAAAAATGGGTAAACAATCCTAAGTCTACCAAGCACCATTACACTCCCCGGCAATGGCGCCATTTTTTGATAACGATTTTTGTCATGGTACCGTTACAAAACAAAATTTATAATTAAAGTGAACCCCCCTCTACACTAAGGTAGCATAGAGATGACTCGGGTCGTCTCCCAACAAATGCAATCGATAGAATGGTTTTCTTAGGATCGTTTCCATTATTGCTTGGGGTTTTCTAATGTAAATCGGGTGTTTGTGATTTAAATTCTAACCTATGATTGCAAGGTAATTAAAATGCTAATCTAACAATACATGTAATTAAAGCAATGCAGGATTTAAAAGAACAAAATTATAAGAAGCATTAAATCAAACACCTAATGTGCACAAATGTAAAACTACCATAAGTGTAAGGAGAAATTTAACAAATAGTTGACATGCATACAAATTAAAGTCCTCTATGCTAAAACAAGAAAATAAATGATCAAATCAACCCAAGATAGGTCAGGTGTATGAACAAGTTCCTCCGGCTAAGTCCAACGGAGCTCGATCGAGACTTTGCAAACAACAGTGGATGTGGGATGGTACAAACTCCTAAATCCAGTAGCTTGATGGATGCTCCAAACTCTCGCAGATCCGACTGAGCTCGAAGAAGTGTCGGGGCGGAACTCCTTCTCAAATCCGAAGGAGAAGGTGGATGAGCTATGGAGATGGAGAACATCGTCGAAATCCCTCGATGAAGTGGTTCCTCCTCGAATCCGAGGAAAATGGATGGAAGGGAGGTGGAGGCGGCTGCTAGGGCTCAAGGGAAGAAGAGATGGCATTTTGTCCGGCCTTTTTTGCTTTTAAATGTGCTCCAAACCTAAATCTGGACCCGCGACATGGTCGTGCCTTTTGGCAGGGCCAGGCCGTGTCTTTTTCTAGAGAAAAAAACACTTTGCTATAGTAACTTCCCTTTTTTTTCAATGTGCATTCCTTGATTTGCTCTTAAATGTCTTACAAAATAAAGTATATAACAAATTAGTATTTAAGACATCAAATTAGCATGTATTTGCATTAAAGCTCTAAAATGATCCATATTCATAAAATATGATAAATATGTTGAATTACACATACGAATGGATCAAAACATCGAGGAATGAATATAAAATATCATGTCAAAATGTGAGTTATCAGCTATCTAAAAACATGTGAGGGTCCAGGCCCGTTTAGGAGGCTAAGCAACCTCCTTGAACTGTCGCATAACCCCCTCAAAATCATGTAAAAAAGGAAGACAGAATGACTACCCAGTAGGTTAAAAACTCTAGTTATTCCAAAAAAGATCTTCTTCTTATTAGTCCAGCATTCCTCTTTCCCAGCTCAGTAGTCGGCTAATTCTTCCTTAACTCACTCTAGCTCAACTATAAGGAGTTTTTGCCTTGCTCTTTAGTAACTATTCTCTAATCCTCTCAGTGGCTACCCTCTAAAGCTCTCATTTCAGCTTGAAATTTGAGGAGTTGCTCTGAGTACAGGTTTGCCTCAACTCAAGCATTCTCTAATTTATGGGTCCTCCTCTCCAATTGAGTTCAAGTTTCTTCCCCTTGAACCTGAAGCTAGTAGTAGATCCCGAATAGTCAAGGATGGTGAGTTAGGAATTCTTATCACCTAGCTAAGAGATGGGGGCAAGGAAGAGTTTGATTATGAAAATTCAAGTAGAGGAAAAATGGGGGAGGATGCTTTACTTTGACACCTGTGGTGGTCAACTCATCTTCCAAAGCTACTAGGGGAAAGTATTTGATAGCCTCTAGTTGTAGGGTTTTGCATATCGAGTCCGTGAGGGGAAACTTCGCTTCCCACTTCACCTCGGTTGCTTGTTCATGGCGATCCCATTGATGTCCCCAGATTAAAAAAATTTAATCCTAGACAAAAGGGATTGCCCAAACAACCAAGTCATCGTCGTGCTATTCGTTTAGAGAGGTCACTTGAACAAACTCGTTGTTCAAGCGACCAACCTCTATTCTACGAGTAGCCGTGGAATAGACGATGTATGGATCACCGGCATTTGTATTTATGTTCGGGATCCAAGTATTATTTAGCCACAAACAGAATATATCATGCTCATAATTGAAAAAACAAATACAAGCAAGTAACAAAAGAGAATAGAGAATAGATATACCTCTCGATCTTCTAATGTATGACCTTCCTCCTTTCGGACGTCATGTGGGCGACGATCTACCAAAAGTTGAAGCTTCTAGATCACCAATCTTCCTCCCTTTCTCATTCTGAGCAAGAGGAAGAATAGAAACAAAGCTCTATTCCTTCTTTCAACCAACCAACAACCTCCAAGGATGGAGCTTTGCCGCCGGCCAAGAAGGAAGAAGAGATTAAGGGTTGCCGGCCAAAAGCTTCAAGGGAGGACCCTAAACCTTTGTTCCACCGGCCAAGGAGAAGGAGAAGAGGGAGTTTGGACACCGGCCAAGGGATGGAAGAGCTTCAAGGGGCGCCGACAGCTTGAGGAAGAAGGAGAAGTCAAGGAAAACTTTCCTTATTAGGTGCCGCCCAAGCCCAAACCCTAGCTCCTCTTCTTGCCGCCAACTCCAAAACCCTAGCTCCTCTTGATTAATTCTCCACGCCAACCCCTTGTGCTCCTTTTATAGAGTTAGTGATAAGCCTCCTTTTAATCTCCACCATTGGTTCTAGGGATTTAATCTCAACCGTCAGATCTAGAGTTTTAATCTCAACCATCGGATCTAGAGATTTAATCTCTACCTTTGGATCTAGAGTTTTGTTTCTATCCATTGGATCTAAGCTTCATGAGGTGTTAATAGGATACATTAGGGACCATGAGGAGGAGTTGGATCTTGGCCACCCAATGGATCAAGCCCACATAAAGTCCGATCCATTAATAATAATCCAATCCACTAAAGGATTATCATTGATCTACCTCACCAACCCCATAAGTTAATATGGGTTCCATATATTATTTGTACATTTTCTCCCCATGTTTAAGATCTCGAATGTTCATCGATTAATTAATTTACTGACCATTAATTAATCAACATCTAACTCCATGAGTAGTACCACTCAACCTTTTCATCATGCCGGACCAAGTCCACCTGCAGGGTTTACATGATGAACCTTATGAGCTCCTCAAGGGGACATCATCATCCTAATATATAGGACATGGTTTCCTCCTATAATCAATGACACACCATATAAATAATACCATTTCCCAACTTACCAAGCCTATCGATTTAATCAATAAATCTCGCCCATTGGTAAATCAAAGAAATGAATACTAAGTATATGTGCTTGTTATTATATCGAGATTAAGAGCATGTACAAAATAATATCCGAGGTCCGATTCGATTATGTAGTCAGCAATAAATCGAATCACCTCTAAGTCGGTCCTGCTCAATACACACAAAGTGCACTAGTGTGATTCTATGGTCAAGATAAACCAATACCAAATCACACTACAACCATTCCGATGGTTTATCCAAAGTCATCTCGGCTGTGAGCCTTTACTTATACTTTACAAGGAGCCGATAACATGATCTCCCGTGTGACACCACACACCATGTTATCTACAATGTAATGTATTAGACAATATGCATAACCATAAAAATATGCAAACAATGATCATGTGATTCTTATTTCAAAATTAAAGATGTTCATACAAAAGATAGACTTTTCAGTATACATCCCAACAATCTCCCACTTATACTAAAAGACTATGTTGTCCTCAAACTGTCATACATCTGATCCCCATTACCTCCACATGCCTATCAAAAGTTCTCCCCGGAAGGGCCTTAGTGAAAGGATCTGCCAGATTATCCTCCGATGCAATCTTGGCCACAGCAACTTCTCCTCTCTTTATGATTTCTCGTATTAGGTGTACTTGCGCTCTATGTGTTTACTAGCCTTATGGGCTCGTTGTTCCTTCGAGTTTGCAACTGCACCACTATTATCACAATAAATTGTGATAGTTCTGGGCAAACCAGGCATCACATCCAAGTCCATCAGGAAGTTCCTGAGCCACACAGCTTCTTTGGCCGCCTCAGAGGCTGCCACATACTCAGCTTCCATGGTAGAGTCCGCCATGCATTTCTGCTTGACACTCCTCCATACAATGGCTCCACCTCCCAAAGTAAACACAAAACCTGAGGTAGACTTACTATTATCCCTATCAGATTGGAAGTCAGAATCCGTGTAACCCATAGGGAGTAATTGGTCTGCCTGGTAAACCAGCATATAATCCCTAGTCCTTCTCAGGTACTCCAATATATGCTTTACCGCAGTCCAATGTCCCTGTCCTAGATTACTCTGATATCTGCTGACCATGCCCATGGCAAAGCAGATATCTGGTCTCGTACATAGCATCGCATACATGAGGCTTCCTACTGCCGAAGCATAAGGAACCGCCTTCATCTCCTCTATCTCCTCAGATGATTTAGGACACATCTCCTTAGATAAAGGAACTCCATGCCTGAAAGGTAGAAAACCCTTCTTGGAGTTTTGCATGCTAAAATGATCCATAATCGTGTCTATGTATGAAGCTTGGGATAAGCACAACATCCTTTTCCTACGATCCCTTTATAACCTTGATCCCAAGGATGTGTCCCACCTCTCCCAAGTCCTTCATATCAAACTGTTTGGACAACCATACCCTTACGTCCGATAACACCTTGATATTGTTGTCAATCAATAAAATGACATCTACGTATAGTAGAAGAAATACCACTACGTTTCCGTCACATCTCCTGTATATACAAGACTCATCCGGACTTCGAATAAATCCATAAGACTGGATTACCTCATCAAAGTGGATGTTCCAAGACCTCGAACCTTGCTTCAATCCATAAATGGACCGATTAAGCTTACATACAAGATGCTCTTTGCTCTTAGCAATGAATCCCTCTGGTTGCTTCATATAGATGTCTTCCTCAAGACTTCCATTCAGGAAAGCTGTCTTGACATTCATCTGTCACACCTCATAATCCATATGAGCTGCTATGCATAAGAGAATCCGGATAGACTTAAGCATGGCTACCGACGAAAAGGTCTCCTCATAATCGATACCCTCTTTCTGAGTATACCCCTTCGCAACAAGCCTCGCTTTGAAGGTCTCAACCTTCCCATCTATTCCTCTCTTTCTTTTGTAGATCCACTTGCATCCAATGATTTTTACACCATCGAGTGGTTCTACTAGCTCCCAGACCTGATTTGAATCCATAGATTCAATCTCAGTATTCATCGCATTTTGCCAAGATGCTGCATCTTTATCTTGGATTGCCTCATCATATGTTCAAGGATCAGGTTCATGTTCGTCAGGGACGAAATCAGAAGATTCTCCCAAGAACATGAATCTATCAGGCTGTCTAACAACCCTCCCACTACGATGAGGTATCTCCTGTGTATCCTCTGTGACACGTGGTGCAGTGACTTATGGTATATCCTCTTGTACCGGTGATACTGAAGAAGTGACTTCCTCTTTTAATTCCTCCAGAATAATTTTACTCTTGGGCTTGTGGCTCATCACATAGTCTTCCTCTAGAAATCTGCCGTTTATGCTAACGATCACCCTCTGATCTCTAGGACTATAAAACAAACCACCCTTCGTTCCTCTAGGATAGCCAACAAACATGCGTACTTCTGTACGAGGTTCCAACTTACCAGCATCTGCCTTCAGCACATGTGCTGGACTCCCCCATATCCGAATATGTCTTAGACTAGGCTTTTGCCCAGTCCACAACTCTGTGGGAGTAGAAGACACTGATTTAGATGGAATCAAGTTCAGAATGTACACCGCCGTATCTAGAGCATATCCTCAGAATGAATCTGGAAACTTAGAATAACTCATCATCGATCTAACCATCTCCATAAGAGTCCTATTCCTTCGCTCTGCTACACCGTTCTGCTGGGGTGTGCCAGGTGCAGTCAATTGGGATTGAATCCCAGCCTCTGATAAGTAGTTCCTAAACTCTCCCAAGAGGTATTCACCACCACGATCAGATCATAGTGTCTTGATATTTTTACCTTGACGTTTCTCCACATCACCCTTGAATTCTTTGAACTTGTCAAAGCATTCAGACTTGCGGCGCATCAGGTAAATGTATCCATATCTTGAATAATCATCTATAAAAGAGACGAAATACTCAAAACCACCTCTAGCCTGGATAGACATAGGACCACACAAATCAGAATGAACCAACTCCAACACATCTTTGGCTCTATACCCCTTGGCCTTAAAAGGCCTCTTGGTCATTTTACCCTCCAAGCAAGATTCACAGGTTGGGAAATCCTCCACCACTAATGAACCCAAAGGTCCATCAGCTATCAACCTTTGAATTCTACTTAGGTTAATATGACCAAGCCTAAGATGCCAAAGATATGTTTGGTTCATCTTCGAAGGTTCTTTTCTCTTATTGGAATTAGAAGATGAGTTATTAATTTCAATTTGCATCATGGGAGCTTTTGGTTCAAGTGTGTACAAATTTCCTATCAATGTACTAGAACAGATAATGTCCCTATTCCTTTTTATAACAACTTTATCATTGAAAGAAATAGAATATCCATCCATAAATAATTTAGAAACTGAAATTAAATTCTTTCTAAATAAAGGTACATAAAGGCAATTCTTAAGAACCAAAACTTTATTTTTCTCAAAAGATAAATAATCATCTCCCACTGCAACAGCCGCCACCTTCGTGGTATTGCCCAAGTAAACGGTAATCTCCCCTTTAGCTAGTCATCGGGTTTCTTGGAACCCCTACAAAGTATTGCAGACATGATCAGTGGCTCCCGTATCTACACACCAGGTGCTGGTAGATAACACCACTAACCATGTTTCAATGACTAGACCAAAGGATATACCTTTGTTCTGCTTCGGATTTGGACAGTCCTTCTTCCAATGTCCAGTCTGCTTGCAAGTGAAGCACTTGCCTTTCGGCTTCTTCACTCCTCCCTGAGATCCTCCCACCACCTTTGCTTCACCTTGTTTCTTCTTCTTCTTTCCTTTCGGCTTAGAAGTAGAAACCTTCTGAGCAACGATGGCCTGAGCCTGAGCAAGCCTTTCTATCGACTGGAGAGTGATATCGACCTGGGTTTCCCCATCGATCTCAGCTCCACGGACATCCAGCTCATTCGCAGGCTTAGGAGGACACTCTTCGAAGAGTACATATTTGTACTCCTCAACAATTAAGACAATATCTAGATTCTTTTCCAATCAACATTATTTGGGTATAGTAAGTTTATTTTTCTTTAGTATCATAGCAAGTGGACTGAAAGTCATTTTTAAAAATCCTAAGAATCACATAAATCATTACTTTAGATTTCAAAAAATTATTGATTCCTCAAACAATAAAATTTTAAAATCAACCAACACCTAAAAACACCGAGAATATCGTATGCCACGATAGTGTGGACGTATACGAATTCTACATTTGTAAGAGGAGGTTTTACCCATTAATTTTACTATCTTGTCAACCTAACTTTTTGACAAGTAAAATTAATAGTTGGTTTCTCTTCGGCCCTACAAATAAAAGCAGTGACTCCGATGGGGAGGATACTTATATTTGTATCTAAGTGTTCACCATTACTTGGTACCAAGGTAATTATCTCGGGTTATGTGCCTTACGATGGGGAAGTACACACGCTCCTTAATAATTCCCTATAACCATATTTGACCTTGTGATCCGCAAACAAACTCATCCGATGGGGAGGAAGGCACTCAGAGCTGACGCGCAAGTTTGTTTGCATCACTTGTCTAATCGTAATGGAGGTCGTGGGAATTTATAAAAATATCCCTCTCCCACTTAGTAATTTGAAAATGAGGAATTTTCTGGCCTACGACATGCATATCAAACAATAAGCAATAAATATGAAAAATAAATTATTTTCCAACTATTATGGCTTTTGTCTTCAATATGTCTCCCGTCGCATCACCTTCTCGTCCGCTCCTCCTACGCCATGTACGAGCCTTCCGGAGATCCGAGCCGAGACTAAAATCTATTTTAATTTACATCCATTGATCCTATACTCCACGAGGGAGTGTACATGAAATCTAGATAGAAAGTAAACTAAAATAAAAAGAGTGGCTAAACAATGTCGTATCTAATTTACAAAAAATCAAATACTAGCCTCGTCAACCCCGAGGATTCAACAAAATATACTATTACACACATACAATCACATACACATATATGGCCATAATAGTCGGATCTTATGCCTGCAACCACAGAGATAAACTACGCATATCCTACTATTATCTGGCACATATAATATATGAAAAATGCATAAGAGTAACCGAATCCTTAAACACACAAAATCGGAAACCTTGCTCTGATACCAATTGTAGGGTTTTGCTTATCGAGTCCGTGAGGGGAAACTTCGCTTCCCACTTCACCTCGGTTGCTTGTTCATGGCGATCCCATCGATGTCCCCAGATTAAAAAAATTTAATCCTAGACAAAAGGGATTGCCCAAACAACCAAGTCATCGTCGTGCTATTCGTTTAGAGAGGTCACTTGAACAAACTCGTTGTTCAAGAGGCCAACCTCTATTCTACGAGTAGCCGCGGAATAGACAATGTACGGATCACCGGCTTTTGTATTTATGTTCGGGATCCAAGTATTATTTAGCCACAAATAGAATATATTATGCTCATAATTGAAAAAACAAATACAAGCAAGTAACAAAAGAGAATAGAGAATAGATATACCTCTCGATCTTCTAATGTATGACCTTCCTCCTTTCGGACGTCATGTGGGCGACGATCTACCAAAAGTTGAAGCTCCTAGATCGCCAATCTTCCTCCCTTGCTCATTCCAAGGAAGAGGAAGAATAGAAACAAAGCTCTATTCCTTCTTTCAACCAACCAACAACCTCCAAGGATGGAGCTTTGCCGCCGGCCAAGAAGGAAGAAGAGATTAAGGGTTGCCGGCCAAAAGCTTCAAGGGAGGACCCTAAACCTTTGTTCCACCAGCCAAGGAGAAGGAGAAGAGGGAGTTTGGATGCCGGCCAAGGGTTGGAAGAGCTTCAAGGGGCACCGACAGCTTAAGGAAGAAGGAGAAGTCAAGGAAAACTTTCCTTATTAGGTGCCGCCCAAGCCCAAACCCTAGCTCCTCTTCTTGCCGCCAACTCCAAAACCCTAGCTCCTCTTGATTAATTCTCCACGCCAACCCCTTGTGCTCCCTTTATAGAGTTAGGGATAAGCCTCCTTTTAATCTCCACCATTGGTTCTAGGGATTTAATCTCAACCGTTGGATCTAGAGTTTTAATCTCAACCGTCGGATCTAGAGATTTAATCTCTATCTTTGGATCTAGAGTTTTGTTTCTATCCATTGGATCTAAGCTCCATGAGGTGTTAATAGGCTACATTCGGGACCATGAGGAGGAGTTGGATCTTGGCCACCCAATGGATCAAGCCCGCATAAAGTCCGATCCATTAATGATAATCCAATCCACTAAAGGATTATCATTGATCTACCTCACCAACCCCATAAGTTAATATGGGTTCCATATATTATTTGTACATTTTCTCCCCGTGTTTAAGATCTCGAATGTTCGTCGATTAATTAATTTACTGACCATTAATTAATCAACATCTAACCCGAGTAGTACCACTCAACCTTTTCATCATCCCGGACCAAGTCCACCTGCAGGGTTTACATGATGAACTTTATGAGCTCCTCAAGGGGACATCATCTTCCTAATATATAGGACACGGTTTCCTCCTATAATCAATGGCACACCATATAAATAATACCATTTACCAACTTACCGAGCCTATCGATTTAATCTATAAATCTCGTCCATTGGTAAATCAAAGAAATGAATACTAAGTATATGTGCCCGTTATTATATCGAGATTAAGAGCATGTACAAAATAATATCTGAGGTCCGATTCGATTATGTAGTCAGCAATAAATCGAATCACCTCTAAGTCAGTCCTGCTCAATACACACAAAGTGCACTAGTGTGATTCTATGGTCAAGACAAACCAATACCAAATCACACTACAACCATTCCGATGGTTTGTCCAAAGTCATCTCGGTTGTGAGCCTTTACTTATACTTTACAAGGAGCCGATAACATGAACTCCTGTGTGACACCACACACCATGTTATCTACAATGTAATGTATTAAACAATATGCATAACCATAAAAATATGCAAACAATGATCATGTGATTCTTATTTCAAAATTAAAGATGTTCATACAAAAGATAGACTTTTCAGTATACATCCCAACACTAGTTTGATCTTAGGAAGGCTCCCTTTTGTGATTTCGGGGCTTACCCCCAAGGAGGATCGATGGGAGAGGCTATGCCCAAAGTTATAACTAAACAAGGATGGAGAGCTTGGATCGAAGGTTGGGGAGGGGGGTGTGGAGAGTGGATCTTGAGTAGGTGGTGGTGGTGGTGGTGGTGAAGTAGCGGGATTGACTAAGCGAGGGAGCCAAACAAGTGACAGACTTTGATTTAGTAAAAGCCAGGAAGAGCTCAGTTTGTTGGAGCATTGAAGGTGTTGAGTCCTTTTGCAAAGCCACAGAGGTTGCTCAGACTAGATAGAGGAGATGACTTGAGAGATCAAGGACTCTCGTTGGGGGTGGCTTGACTTCAGGGGTTGGATCCTTTGGGTGTGGGCATTAAGGTGCGTGACTAAGGTCATTTCATGTGCTTATTAATGAAGGCTCACCACATTTTGTCAGTTGGAGAAAGAAAAGAAAAGAATATATTAGTAATCACAAAAGGGATACAAATTTTGGTTAAATACCTGAGGAAAAAGGTGAGCTCGGCTCCACTAGGTTCAGTTCAAAATAGAAGAGAAGGTATTCCTCGATTAGTAAGTTAACATCAAAATGGAGATCTTAAAGGAATTTGATAGTTCTTTTGTAGGTGGGGGCATCCTTGAAATGATCAAACTCGGGCTGAAGGGGCAACTCAATTTTCCACTGAGTCAGCTAGGTGAAGGGTGATCTTGATCGGGCATAGAAGTAGTACATTTTTCAATGTTTATGGGAGGTCAAGTAATTCTGTAAAAATTGTGAAGAAGGCTACGTAGTGAAGTTTAAGACTCTGGCCTCACTCTTTTTGGGGAAAAGAAGTAATGTAAAATAATGGGAGAGAGGGGTGACAACTCACGTTTTGACATGATATTTTATATTCATTCCTAGATGTTTTTATGTATTCATATGGTTAATTCGATGTATTTATCATGTTTTACGAATATGGATTGTCTTATCGCCCTAATTAAAATACATGCTAATTTGATGTCCTTAGCACTAATTTGTTGTATACTTTGTTTGGTAGGGCATTTAAAGGATATATCGAGGAGTTTTGGAGATTATTAAGAATGAACCATGACCAAACCATGGTCCCAAATATGGCCAAGTCATGTATTAAGCTGTGGGAACGAAGAAAACGAAGAAATGAAGCTTCTAGAGAGGTCCACTGCCTCATTGTGGTCTTGACCATGGTCGTGGACCTCTCTGTCCATGGCTGGAACACTTCGGTGGACACCACGACCATGGAGCGACCCAAAGAAACTGTGTTCTCGCATTTAAAAGTTGCAAATGCTGAAGAAAATGACATCTCTTTTTCCCTAGAACCCTAGTAGCCACCCTACACCCTCATCCATCCACTTTTTTCCTTCGAATTTGAGGAGGAACAACTTCATCGAGGGATTCCAGAAACATCGTTCATCTTCCACCTCATCCACCTCTTCCTTCATATTCGAGAAGGAGTTCTACCCTGACGACACTTCTCTGAGCTCAATCAAATCCGAGAGAGTTTGTAGCATCCATCAAGCTCATGGATTACAGAGTTTGCACCATCCCACATCCATCACCACTTTTGGAGACTCGATCGAGCTTTGTTGAACTTAGCTAGAGGAACTTGTTCACACATCATGCACATCTTGGGTTGAATTGATTATTTATCTTATTGTTTAGTTTAGATTAATTTTCTACATGTCAAGTGTTTGTCAATTTTCTCCTTACATTTAATTTCTTGGGACCTGTGCGCCCGCTAGAGAGGGGTGAATAGCGACGTGACCGTATGTAGATGGAATTTGATCGTGATCATCTCTACAAATCGTGTTAGTGCAGCGGAATAATGATAATAAAAACAATAACATGAAATGAAACAACCACGGACATAAAGATATAACGTGGTTTGGAACCGAACGATTCCTACTCCACGGATCAAGCTCCAAAGAGCCCTAGTGATGCACATGCACTCACTAATCACAAATACTCCTTCTCGACACAAGTCGGAGGTGGAGAAACCTCGTACAAAAGATTACAACAATAATCTAAGTAGATACAAGCAAATACAATAGTGAAATACAATGCAAGTAAAGAAAACTACTTTACAAGAGCACTTAGGTTGCTTGATCTTTGGTTGCCTTGGACTAGCCTTGAAGGACTGGAAGAGCACCAACAATTCCCCTTCAAATCGCTCAAGAAAACCCCTTGCCTGAGCCTTCCACGAACAGCTGCTTTTATCCTCCATCGGACTGGATTTCCACCTGGCAGTCGACTGCCAACACTGTAGCTGTGAGACAACGGCTCTATCCACGCTGGAAAAATTCCAACGGGACTCTTGGCGATTGATTTGCCCCGGACATCGTCGACCCTTGATCGACTACGGCGTTCTATGCTCGACACTCACCGGTGGCGATCATTGTAGTTCCTTGGCGATCGATCGTCGACATCGATCCGCCGAGCAATTCCAGCTCTTAAACGGCAGTCGAACTCAAGTCGACTCACGGCAGTCGAACCGTCCATAATGCCAGTCGACTGCCAACCTCAAAAATGAGATTTTAACCCAAGTATGGTGCCCCCATACTTGCTAGACCACCCTTAGCCTAGACCTAAGCCTTCTAGCCACCTCCATCAGCCTCACGCCTCTCGGATCCCTCCAAGTCATCCATGACTTGTTCATCCATCGCGCTAGCCTCCAGGTACTTCCCTCAGCTATGTTATGCTAACGGTGTCTACACAGCCAAGGCACATTGGACTTACGCTGCCAAGACTCCGCTTGGACTTTACGCCGCCAATATCCATCCCCTTGGACTTCTCAAATGCCAAGACTCAAGCTTGGACTTTCCCTTGCCAACCCATGTTGGACTTTCCATGCCAAGACCCATGCTTGGACTTTTCCTTGTGCCAAGTACTCAAGACTTGGACTTTCCCAAATGCCAAGTGTCCCACTTGGACTTTCCATGCCAAGTACCCATGACTCGGACTTTACCTTGCCAAGACCCATGCTTGGACTTTCCCTTAATCACATGGTCAACCCTAGTCAACCATCAAGATCTCCCTCAAGTCAAACTCGAGTCTGGTCAATTATAACCTGGGTCGATTGCTCCAATAATCTCCCCAACATATTAACCGACATCAATGTCCAACATCAATGTCAAACATCAAAACATCACTCGAGTCAAACTCGAGTATGGTCAATTGTGACCTGAGCCGATTGCACCAACATAATTTACTTTGTTTAGCTTAATTTTAATTGTGCTCACTAGGTGTTTGGTTTAATTCCTCTTACAGTTTTTGTCATTTAAATTACTGCACTTAGGATGTTTGATTAAATTCCCACATTTTTTATTTGGTGGATGTTTTAATTACTTACATGTTAGTTTAGAGTTTTAGTTATCTTGCAATCGTAGGTTAGAACTCTCAATTCCAAACCCCCCCCCCCTAATTTACAATAGAAAACTCAAAGCAATAATAAAGACAATCCTAAGGATACTATTCTACCGATTGCACTTGTTGGGAGACGACCCGAGTCAGCTCTATGCTACATTAGTGTAGAGGAGGTTCGGTCAATTATAAATTTTATTTTTGATACTATCGTAGTGCGACATACAATACGTTATCAAAAAACATGGCACCGTTGTCAAGGAGTATAATGATGTTTGGTAGATTTAGGATTGTTTGCCTTTCTATTCTTAAAAAAAAAATCATAAAATTTAAAAAATTTATTTAGGGCTTTATTCTTTTATTCTCTTGTATATGCATTTTGTCATGTCTATTTCCTGTGTCTTTTGATTTGTTTGTTAGTATTTCAGTAAAGAACAGGAAATTTCTTTAAACATGGATCCATATTATCATCCATTTAGAGATTTCAGTGATTTTTATTATTCAGACACTGGACAACAAGAGTATTACCAATCTAAAGAGGATTATTATTAGTACCAGCCTCAATATCATCAGCCTATTCCTCAGTATCATCAGTCCTATTAGCAAGACAAATATAATTCAATTTCTGGTACATCTTTTCATAATTTTGATTTAGATTTCAGGTATGGGCACATACAATAGTATGTTCCTGAGCAGCCTCAGTGCTATCCACCCCCACCACCTATCAATACTTACATGCCTAATTGGGGAGATCAATCAAGTTACAGTTATAGAGAAGAACATCAGAAAAATACATAGAATCTTTCAGCTTATCAGAGCCCATTGGGATTTCAAGATGCGACAGTGTTTGATGGACCACAACTATTCCAACAAGCTGAGTCAACTTCCTGGGTGATATACCAAGACTACAGTGAAGAAACTCCTGCTCCCAATCAAGCAAATACATAAACAATAGAAAAGCTTTTGCAGTTAGCATCATTGTTACAGCAACAATAACAAATGAGCGATAATCATCAGTGACAACAACAAAGGATACTTGACATACAAATTTATCTAAATCAAATTGCATCATCCATCAGCCAAACACAAGCATAAAATTCTTTCCAGATTTCCTCAGAAATCATTTCTGATAGTAGTGATGTGCTTGAGGAGATGGATTGCAGAGCTGATGATAGACATGTATCTACTTATGCAGCTCTACAGGACTCCTCTGCTGATTCGTATCAAGATGATGTAGTTGTTGATGCCCCAGATGTTGATGAGAATATTGATGTATTAGCAGCTACTCCTTTTTCTGATATTATTATAGAGGAAAGTGCAGAGGTTTTTTCAGATGAGATAGTACTCCCAGAGTTGCTAGATAGCAACACTCAAAATTGCCAGCCTAACCTAAGAGTGATGGATAGATGGGTTTTTCTCCTAGATTGGACACTCCGACATGAGCTAAAGACTCCAAGAATTATGCTTATGGAAGCCCTGACATCCCATACAATAATCGAGCCCCCAGTTTAGAAAATTTTTTGAATTTCCTCCGACCGCCGGAGAGTATATACGATGATGCGATCATATTAGAGGGAGCAATGCAGGACCATCCTCACCACATAAAGAAGGCGCTCGTTCCCATTTGGTCCATCCCATGCCCAACATGGATATTATGTATGAACCGTCTTCAACCGCTGAGATAGGATTTCTTTCGGAGCACTCCACTACTTGCGTGGATATTACTTCTGAATCTTCTTCTACCACCAAGACTTAAGGGGAGTTTGTTACTTCTCTTTTCTTTTTATTGTATATACATTTCTTTTACTTCATTTGTTTTTGTTTTAGTTGTTAAGTTTTCTTTGTCAAGTTTTTGTTTTGTCAGTTTTGAGGTAAATTCCCTATGCATTCCTTTATATTTTCTTAGAAGTCATGAAAGCTAGTTAAATTTGACTATCGAATTTTGGGATGTATTGTCATGAATGGATTATTTGATTGTATGTGATTACTACTTGGTGATGGATTATATGTTGATATATTAAGATTTTTTTTTGCATTCATAGTGAGGATTGTGCATATTTTTATTGCTTGTGTGTGGTGCACTTGTGGTTATTGTAACTCTAGAACTTGCTTTGATTCTTTCGAGACTATACAACTAGAGGGGTGCATGATTATTATGAATCTCACTTGTTTTCCTTTACTTCTTTTGTTATCACATGCTTACTGAATAATATTCTTATCGTTCATCACATCACTTCTTTTCCTGCTTCTATTTATTTCTTCCCCATTTTTTTCTAGATGTGGAATATTCAGTTGTTTCATAATGAGTGTTTTGCCCAGGACAGACAAAACTTTAAGTGTGGGGGAGAAGAGTAGCTTAGGAAAATTTAGTGGAAGTATAGACAAGTAGTGCTTTATCATCATGAGCTAGCCATGCTCATTATCTTTTTAGATGAGCTTGATGTTGGAGCGTAGGGAAGTGCACTGCATGTCAAAAAAAAATGAAAAAAAATAAACATTTGTCCAAAGCAATAAAGGCAATGAAAAAAAAATTCTTTGACATGTGTCATTTTTTTAATTTATGTGTGATAGTATTTTTTGTTATAGGCATCCCTTGTTGCAAGCATTGAGATATTTATCGTATATCATGTGTGGATTTGTATTGTAGAAAGTGATAAGGGTTGTTTATATGTTATTGGATTGTTGAAAGCTTAGATAAAAACTTTTGGGGCATTGCTTTCTTGTACTCATCTATGTAGCATTCTAGTATTTCCATGTCTTCTTGCATTTCTTTAGCTATTTCATTTCTTATATTTCTTTCCTTACATACATACTATCATTTTCCTTTATTCATGTTTCACTTACATTCTTAATAAGCCTTAAAAAAGTATACATTCTTATGTGTATATAGTGGTGAATATTAAAAGAGAAGCAAGCATATGGTAGTGCATTAACCATAAGTGACTTAAGTGAACTCCACTATTATATGCTTATGAGAGCAAGAGAAACCACCACTTACCTTCTAAGGCTTAGTCATTCTTAGTTTATTCAGAATGGATTGAAGTCACCATGTTTGATTAACTTATGTAAGATTTGAGCCCATGAATGCTTGAATCTTTAAAAATTGGCAATCCTAGGTAACTTTATTTCATGATCTTCTATGTATGATTGGGAATTGCTAAGGGAATACATCTTTAGTCATTTCTTAGTTTTGTTTACTTACACGGGACATGTAAGAATAAGTGTAGGGGAATTGATAACTCATGTTTTGATATGATATTTTGTATTCATTCCTCGATGTTTTGATCCATTTGTATGATTAATTTGATGTATTTATTATGTTTTATGGATATGGATTGTTTTAATGTCTTAATACAAATACATGCTAATTTTATGTCCTTAGTACTAATTTGTTGTATACTTTATTTTGTAGGACATTTAAAGGACATATCGAGGAGTTTTAAAGCTTATTAAGCATGAACAACGGCCAAACCGTGGTCCCAAATACGACCAATCCATGTACCAAGATGTGGGAGCGAAGAAAACAAAGAAATGAACCTTCTAGAGAGGTCCATGGCCTGGTCATGGTCTTGACCACGGTCGTGGACCTCTCTATCCATGGCTGGAACACTTCAATGGCCACCATGACTAGGTCGTAGTAGCCACCATGGCTGTGGAGTAGCCTGAAGAAATTATGTTCTTGCATTTAAAATCCACAAATGCTAGAGAAAATGACATCTCTTCTTCTCTAGAGCCCTAGCAACCACCTTCCACCCTCATCCATCAACTTTCCGCCTTCGGATTTGAGGAGGAACTGCTTCATTGAAAGATTCTAGCGACATCGTCCATCTTCCACCTCGTCCGCCTCTTCCTTCGAATTCGAGGAGGAGTTCCACCCTAACAACACTTCTCCGAGCTCAATTAGATTTGAGAGAGTTTGGAGCATCCATCAAGCTCATTGATTATGAAGTTTGCATGCACCATCCCACATCCACCACCACTTTTAGAGACTCGATCGTGATCCATTGGACTTAGCTGGAGGAACTTGTTCACACATCGGGCACATCTTGAGTTGAATTGATCATTTATCTTCTTGTTTAGCTTAGATTAATTTTCTACATGTCAAGTGTTTGTCAATTTTCCCCTTACATTTGATTTACGTGTTTAGCTTAATTTTAATTGTGCTCACTAGGTGTTTAGTTTAATTCCTCTTATAGTTTCTGTCATTTAAATTACTGCACTTAGGATGTTTGATTAAATTCCCACATTTTTTATTTGGTAGATATTTTAATTACTTGCAGGTTAGTTTAGATTTTTAGTTATCTTGCGATCGTATGTTAGAATTCTCAATTTCAAAACCTCCCAATTTACATTGGAAAACTCAAAGAAATAACGAAGACGATTCTAAGGACACTATTCTACCAATTGCACTAGTTGGGAGATGACTTGAGTTAGCTCTATGCTAGGTTAGTGTAGAGGGGGTTTAGTCAATTATAAATTTTATTTTTGATACTGTCACGCCCCGAAGGAGACCCCACCAGACAAAAATCCGGCAGCATCTCCCCTGTACAGGTGACAATCCCAATTTACATACAAAGGCCTACACGGCCACTATACATCGGTCAACACGACCGGAATCCAAACTCACACGCAGTTATATAATTTGGCCTCAGGCCATCATCCAAAATAAATGACAAACAATCTAAAATAAATAGACTTACCCCTTCTGCCATCTGGGCAGGAATACTCAACAAAATCCAACCAAACCAAAATCCAAATAAGGTCCATAAGGACACCAAAACCAAATACAAAGTCAATCTCCAAACCTATACATGTCCTCTAACCAAAATATCCAAATACCGTAAAAACAAATATCCAAATCAAAACTTTACGACGAGTGGGGGTCCGGCAACTGCACTCTCCTGACAGCTTCATCCTGAAATAGATATAAACCAACGGGGTGAGTTCAAAGAACTCTGCGGGTATAGTAGATATGCAAAATCAGGTATAGCTAACAATAAAATAACATGTCAGTACAGTCTCACATAAATAGGGTATGCAAGCAAGAAATACAAAATGACTGTACTTACCTGAATCTCCTACCCTGCTATAGGAGCATGTGCCTGACTAGAAGTAATAAAGTCCTGATCATATATAAGCATGTATCCTGTATGCATGACAATCATATGCACATCCAAGGCATCAATACAATAATGCAGCAAACACAATACAAAATGCAATATATGCAAAGTGCATGCCGTGCCAATGACATGGTCACCCCTGACGCCAGTCAGCCGCCTCACACGCAATGGTGAAGCCGAGTGGGTAGGGCTATGACAACTGTGCACTCTGCCATCATCGCTCTGAGTGGCCGAGTGGGACGAGGATCTTGTCGAGTACACCTATCCTCTGCCCCAAACATAGTGGGAGCTAAGCTCTCATCTCCGTGTCATAGGCGGAGGAGGGATCCTGCCGCTACCACGCCGCCTCGTCGCTACCCCATGAGCGGTCCCAATGAGCTTCGATGTACCACTAACCCATGAGTGGCAGTGTGTGCAGGCCATGTAACTAGCTGCGGGCTCAACAATAATGGAACCCCATCCAGCTAGCATGCAATCATGCGAAAATGGTGCATGATACTAAAGCATGTAAATCCTACTCATAATATACCTATCCGAATGATATGTACAACCAATATGTACATATCCCTAATCCACATACTATGATCCAAATCAAACAGGAAAATATAATCATATCCTATCACATGCATGTATCTAGTAGGCACCAAAAGTATATCAGGCATATAAACATGAAAATGTTATTGTAAGCTATCCTACTAGCATATCAATTTGACTTAATCTAAACGTTAAGTCAAAATACCCACCAAAATATATCCAAGAAGAAGAATCGTCACGTGGGGACACACCGTGATAAACACCATATAGCATAACTATAGTCAAGCACAAAAATACAATTCACCGACAAATCGAATAAATAAATCGATTTCCTTTATATCCCAATTAAACCCAAATCTCATATCCTCCAAATACCATAACGATCAATCGATCAACACCCGAATAACTCTGGAATCAACCCAAATCGACCAATCAAGCTCACAGCCCTAGAAATTCCATCCACGACCATTCCTTTCCCAAATTAGATCTCAAGTCAATTTATGGCCCCGAACATTATTCACAGCCAACCTTGCACAATCATCTCCAACCTTAACAGCACGACGCCCCCAAATAGAACACTCACAGCCATTTACAATCCTCCACAGCCCTCTCAGCTAACAACCCCCCCCCAAATCCACAGCCGACCACATCCAACTCTAACCGCACGACACCCACAAGCCCTCGACCCGGTATACGACCTATTCCTCTGAAGGAAATCCACCCCGAATCAACCAACAACAGATAAAAGAAGTTAATTCAAGTTATACCTGTGATGGGAGCCTTCCAGCCGCTCGGTTCACCGGAGAAAAATCTGTCGCTGCCCTAATACTCTTGCTCGACCACCGGCCGAACGACAATGGCCAGTAAGACACAGGTAGACGAGCGCGTGGAGGAAAGAAAAGAGCGTCGGCCGTGAAAAACCAGACGCGTCAGGCGGCGGCGGTGCTCGCGTCGGCGGCGTCGGCGCGCGGCGACGTCAGCCGCGAGAAGAAGGGCTCGGCGGTCGGAGGGAGGTGCCGTAGCGATCCTCTGCCGTGCGCGTTCCTCTTTATCGCGGTATGGCCGTGAAGAAGAGGCGTCAGCGCCGATGCTCGCGGAGGCGCGGCCCTTGGTATCGGCGTGGCAGTTTCGGACCAGAGAGGAGGAAGGCTCGGCTCGGGCTCGGCGGAGAAGAAGCGTCGCCGGCAATGAGAGGGCTCATGAGAGAGAAGCTAGGAGGAGTTAGCGGCGGGAAAAGAAAAAAGAAATAGAAAAAGAAATTAGGGTTGCCGTGTATTTCTCCCCTTTAAATAGATCCCTCTAAAGCCCTTTTACTTTATCCCAGAAACTCTCGTGACAAAGTCCGTTTAAATCCAGAAAAATTCGGAAAAATTCCTAAAATTCCTAGAAATCCCGAGATATTTCGAGATTATTTTCCTTAATTATTTGGGCCATTTAATTTAGGGTTTTAAATCCCGTATTTAACATTCTCCCCACTAATAAAAATTTGGTCCCCAAATTTCCTACTCAAATGCATGAGTAAGAAATACCATAATCTTGAAAATACACCTCACGTACCTTAAGTAAACAAGTGGGGTATTGAGCTCGATCTTTCCTCGAGCTCCCAAGTAGCCTCCTCGTCGGTGTGGTGACTCCACCCGACCTTGACAAAATCGCACAACCTTGTTCATGGATCGTTCCTTGAAATCCAAAATCCGTCGAACCTCTGCGTAAGTAGCATCGGGTTGAATGGAACTGATAAATCGATAGAATATGTGTAGAATCCGCACATACTTCCTCAAAGCATAGACACATGGAATACATCATGTATACTCGTCAAAGATGGGGGTAGCGCTAGGCGATAAGCAAGCTGCTCCGATCCTCTCCAAAATCTCAAGCGGACCGATATATCTAGGAGCGAAGCTTACCACGGAGTCAAACCTCTTCACCCCTTTGTGGGTGAAACTCGCAGAATACATGATCACCAACGGAGAACTCCAAAGGTCTCCGTCTACGATCTGCATAACTCTTCGGCGATCCTGCGCCTCTGTCATCCTCGTCGATAGTATGCGGACCAACTCGCCTCATCTTCGAGCTCTGGGGTCCTAACAACTGGGCCTCCCCAACCTCCTCCCAGAGGGTGGGTGTACGACACTGCCTACCATACAATGCCTCATACGGGGCCATTTGGATAGCCGAATGATAACTGTTATTGTAGGCGAATTCCACTAACGGTAAATGATCCTCCCAGTTACCTTCGAAATCTATAACACGGGACCTCGAAGAAATCCTCTAGTGTATCGAATGGTCCGCTCGGTATCGCTCCATCTCTGCGGATGGAATCGATTAAACCGGTTGTGTGCCTAAAGCCTGCTGCAGACTTTGCCAGAACCTAGAAGTGAACCGGGGATCTCTATCTGATATGATGCTCAAAGGAACACCATGCAATCTGATGATCTCGGACAATATAGCTCGCCAATCGATCCGGAGAGTCGGTCTTCCGAATCGTTAAGAAGTCTTGTGGATTTGGTTAGTCGGTCTACGACTACCCAAATCGTGTCATGACCTTGACGTGTCCTAGGCAAACCCATCACAAAATCCATAGTAATATGATCCCACTTCCACTCAGGAATAGGAATCCTCTGAAGTAATCCAGCTGGTCTCTGGTGCTCAGCCTTGACCTGCTGACAAATCAGACATCTAGCTACAAAATCCGCGATGTCTTTCTTCATACCGTTCCACCAATACAACCGCTTTAAATCTCGATACATACGGGTTCACTTTGGGTGGATCGCCAAATCGAAGCGATGTGCCTCCTGTAGTAACTCCTCCATAACTTAGGGTGGTGAGGTACACATAATCTACCTCGGAAATATATAATACCCTCATCTAGGGTGAACTCGGTCTGCATCGTGATCGACTACCAATGAATCAGTAAATCGATCAGCGGCTGAGCCTCCGGACTCTCGTCCGGATAGACGACTGAGCAACCATGGTAACTAGAACACCTGCTCTCATCGGTCCCTGCTCCTCTAAGCTCAACTCGTAGAAACCACGAATCAAATCAGTGACTAAAACTCGGAAGAAGCTAAAGTCCTCGGGACTTCCGGCTAATGCGTCGGCAACCCATTGGCTTTCACTGGGTGGTAGCTGATGGTACAGTCATAATCCTTCAGAACTCCATCCATCTTCTGCATGGAGATTGAGTTCCTTCGTATATTTGAGACTCTTATGATCAGTAAGAATCTCAAACGTAATACCATATAAATGATGCCTCCAAATCTTCAAGGCATAGATAATAGCGGCAAACTCTAAATCGTGAACTGGGTAGTTTTTCTCATGATCCTTCAACTGTCGAGAAGCATAGGAGACTACCCTGCCGTGCTGCATCAATACTGCGCCTAAACCCTGTAGAGACGCATCTGTATAAAGAACGAAACCATCGTCCCCTGATGGCAATACCAGAATCGGTGCTGACACCAATCTCCTCTTCAACTCCTGAAAACTAGTCTCGCACGCCTCTGTCCACGTGAACTTCACGCCCTTCCTGGTAAGGCGTGTCAATGGCATAGAAATGCTCGAGAAACCCTCAACGAACCGTCTGTAATATCCGGCCAGGCCTAGGAAACTGCGAACCTCCTGAACTGATTTCGGCTGCTCCCAACTGGTGACAGCCTCGATCTTCTGGGGGTCAACTGAAATACCTCTACTCGAAACCACATGTCCCAGAAAACCGACTGAGTGTAACCAAAACGCGCATTTATTAAACTTCGCATATAGCCGCTTCTGTCGGAGCCTATCGAGAACAAGTCGAAGATGCTGCGCGTGTTCCTCCTCGGAACGAGAATAAACCAGAATGTCATCGATAAAAACAATGACGAACCGATCTAGAAAATCCATAAATTCACGGTTCATTAAGTCCATGAATACCGCTGGAGCATTGGTAAGCCCAAATGGCATTACCAAAAACTCATAGTGTCCATATCTGGTACGGAACGCTGTCTTCTGAATGTCAGAATCTCTAACTCGTAATTGATGATATCCGGACCGCAGATCAATCTTAGAATAGACTGATGTACCTCACGGTGATCAAACAAGTCCTCAATACGTGGCGAGGATATTTATTTTTGATAGTGGCGTTCAATTGCACGTAGTCGATGCAGTCTCATCGAACCATCTTTCTTCTTCACGAAGAGCAGGAGAACCCGGGTGATGCACTAGAGGCGAATAAAACCTCTGTCCAAAAGTTCACGGGTGAACCTTTAACTCGTCCAACTCTCTCGGGGCCATACGATAAGGAGCTTTCGATCTGTGTAGTCGGTATTAACTCAATCATGAACTCCACTTGCCTTACGGGAGGCGGACCGTAACTCCTGCGGAAAGACATCGGATACTCTCGAACAATAGGAATGTCAGCGATCTAAGAGTCACCACTATCTTCTACATTGATCATAGATAATAGAAAACCACGGCAGCGTGCAATAAAAGCTTACGAGCTGAATCGCGAAATGGTCGCTATCTGTCGTCCGGATGCGGTGAAATCCCACGAGGTTGGTTCGGAGGTCGAATGTGACCACCCTCGTCGACAATCCTTTGTGGCATGATATCGTGACCAATCCATGCCAAGAATAATATCGAACTTCGACCATATCCGACCAATAAATCTGTAAGAATGATGTTACCAAAATCTAAAGGACAACCTCGGACCTCTGGGTAACATCCAATGTATTGCCGGATGGTAGGAGACTACTAATCTCTGTGATCTACTAGCGGTAATCTACCAATCTCTCTCATAAAAGTCACGAGAAATAAGCGAATCACGAACTACGGTATCAACTAGCATAATAGTGAAAATGCATAAAGTGAAACCGTCTGCGAAATCTGGATTCGTTGGCTCATTCGCATCCTCTCTGTGTCGCATGAATCGATCTCGGTGGCGGTGGAGGTGGTATCCTTGCCAAAGGTGGTTGTGCACGAGGCACGAGGCGTCTCGAAGAAGTAGTGCGAAGGCGTGATAGGAAGGTGGTATAGCAATTTGCGGAGTCTTGTATGCGGTTGCGGTGGTGATCTGAACTAGTGGCGAAGGCTGCGCGTCTTGTATCGATGGGTGATCTCTGCGAATAATCTTGTACCGATGTGGGGCGCATCATCTGATGCTGCGGTCTGGCCCGAACCTGTGACACCGTGCGGGCCTTTGGTGTACTCTGTCCATGAATACCATGGCGACTCTGAAGGGGAGTGTCCTCTGCAGCGTTGCGAAGGTGCATTGTCTGGCCCCCTCTCGAGTCCCGGCCCGGCGATGGTCCTCACACGAATAGAAACCGGAAGCCACATCTTTGAGCCTTCAGCGAACAATCTCGGCTCATGTGTCGAGCGGACTTCGATAATAGCAGCGCATCCCAAGGTCTGGTGAGATGATATGCTCCTTCGATCCTAGCAGATCTGATGGGTGTCGCCCGATAGGCGGTCTCGGCTCTCTGAAAAAACGCGAGGGCGGTGAAGATCGTCTGATTTACGAGGCGGCTAGATGCCCCGAATGACTCGACCGGTTGGCTGCGGCCACTCTGGCGATGTCCGGTGATCATGGTGATGGGTGCGACTGTAGATCTTTCGATCTGTTTCCTCTTCACATGCGTATTAACCCTTTGTTGGTAGGCTCGATCAGCAAAGCTACATCAACGCCTCTCGGTAGGAAGAACTACCAAATCCACGCCATCGACTGTAGATGCCCATCCAGTCCACTGAAACAAGCTGCATCATCGTGACCTATCCTCAGCTAACTAACTGCGGCAAAACACGGCTAACGATTAAATTACGTATTATACTCCATCACTTTGAGCGATTATTACATCTTAGACTCGGAAAATCTGGCGTCTCATCATCCCGATATGCGATGGGAAATCTTACGGCTCTCAAAAGCCTCTCTAAATCTCGCCCGGGTAACTTTGCTTTGCTCGCCAATAATCAGTATTGCATATCCCACGGATCTCGGCCTCGCCTCGTAAATGGAAAATTTGCCTAACTCGCCTTCTCACTTCGGGCGAGACCATATAGTAGAAGGTACGCTCCATCGTCTCGATCCAAGACTGAGCCACGATCGGATCAGTCTCTCCGCTGAATAAAGTGAACCGGCTCTTCATCGACTTAGCCAATCCTGGAATCCGAGCTCGTGCCGCAGCTACATCAATAGGATAAGTAGGGGCCGATACTGAGTGAGGGTCGACCGGCTCCGCTGATGGGCCTGTCGGGTCTGTAGTAGAAGGTCCTACTGGCGGGGGAGTCTGATGTGTAGCAGTAGGATCTCCCGCTGGTACATCGGATGCCCCAGCAGTGGGTATCTCGGGAGGAGGATCCGCCGAGGACTGAGGATCCACAACTCCCGTAGCACCCTGTGGAATCTGACCCTGATCAATATGCTCATCCTCAGTAGATCTCTCTGGCAAGTCAGTCATCAAAGATCTCTGGGTCCTCTGGCGTGGCCGTCCCACACCACGCGTCTGCGCAATCGCCCACCTCGTCTCATATCTGTTAAATGAATACAGATATTACCATAAATAAAACATATCAAATTTATCATCATACCTATTTCACCGTCAGGAGAGGTCCAGTAGCCGCCAAAACCCCATATTAATCTCGTCAAAATCCTCGAATTTCCGAAACATAAAATCGTCGGAAATCCATACCAATCCAAAATTTCCAAATTACCTCGCAAAACCTGCCAATACATGGCGAACTCCGAAAAATCCAAAAACCCCTAGGAACTCGAAAACCTAGGCGCTCTGATACCAAATAAATTGTCACGCCCCGAAGGAGACCCCACCAGACAAAAATCCGGCAGCATCTCCCCTGTACAGGTGACAATCCCAATTTACATACAAAGGCCTACACGGCCACTATACATCGGTCAACACGACCGGAATCCAAACTCACACGCAGTTATATAATTTGGCCTCAGGCCATCATCCAAAATAAATGACAAACAATCTAAAATAAATAGACTTACCCCTTCTGCCATCTGGGCAGGAATACTCAACAAAATCCAACCAAACCAAAATCCAAATAAGGTCCATAAGGACACCAAAACCAAATACAAAGTCAATCTCCAAACCTATACATGTCCTCTAACCAAAATATCCAAATACCGTAAAAACAAATATCCAAATCAAAACTTTACGACGAGTGGGGGATCCGGCAGCTGCACTCTCCTGACAGCTTCATCCTGAAATAGATATAAATCAACGGGGGTGAGTTCAAAGAACTCTGCGGGTATAGTAGATATGCAAAAATCAAGTATAGCTAACAATAAAATAACATGTCGATGCTGATCTCACATAAATAGGGTATGCAAGCAAGAAATACAAAATGATCAGATTTACAGAATCTCCTACCTGCTATAGGAGCATGTGCCTGACTAGAAGTAATAAAGTCCTGATCATATATAAGCATGTATCCTGTATGCATGACAATCATATGCACATCCAAGGCATCAATACAATAATGCAGCAAACACAATACAAAATGCAATATATGCAAAGTGCATGCCGTGCCAATGACATGGTCACCCCTGACGCCAGTCAGCCGCCTCACACGCAATGGTGAAGCCGAGTGGGTAGGGCTATGACAACTGTGCACTCTGCCATCACTGCTCTGGTGGACCGAGTGGACGATGTCTTTGTCGAGTACACCTATCCTCCCGCCCCAAACATAGTGGGGAGCTAAGCTCTCATCTCCCGTGTCATAGGCCAGAGGAGGATCTCGCCGCTACCACGCCTCGTCGCTACCTACCATGAGCGGGCCCGAGTTCGACAGAGCAACTGCACACCCTCCTGATGTACCACTAACCCATGAGTGGCAGTGTGTGCAGGCCATGTAACTAGCTGCGGGCTCAACAATAATGGAACCCCGTCCAGCTAGCATGCAATCATGCGAAAATGGTGCATGATACTAAAGCATGTAAATCCTACTCATAATATACCTATCCGAATGATATGTACAACCAATATGTACATATCCCTAATCCACATACTATGATCCAAATCAAACAGGAAAATATAATCATATCCTATCACATGCATGTATCTAGTAGGCACCAAAAGTATATCAGGCATATAAACATGAAAATGTTATTGTAAGCTATCCTACTAGCATATCAATTTGACTTAATCTAAACGTTAAGTCAAAATACCCGCCTGAAAATATATCCGCAAGAAGAACTGAATCGTCACGACTGGGGACCTGCCTCGTGACCGAAACCTGCATATAGCATAACTATAGTCAAGCACAAAAATACAATTCACCGACAAATCGAATAAATAAATCGATTTCCTTTATATCCCAATTAAACCCAAATCTCATATCCTCCAAATACCATAACGATCAATCGATCAACACCCGAATAACTCTGGAATCAACCCAAATCGACCAATCAAGCTCACCCGCCCTAGAAATTCCATCCACAGCCATTCCTTTCCCAAATTAGATCTCCAAGTCAATTTACAGTGGCCCAAACATTATTCACAGCCAACCTTGCACAATCATCTCCAACCTTAACAGCACGACGCCCCCAAATAGAACACTCACAGCCATTTACAATCCTCCACAGCCCTCTCAGCTAACAACCCCCCCCCCCAAATCCACAGCCGACCACATCCAACTCTAACCGCACGACACCCACAAGCCCTCGACATTATATGACCTATTCCTCTGAAGGAAATCCACCCGAATCAACCAACAACAAATAAGAAGTTAATTCAAGTTATACTTGATGGGAGCCTTCCGGCCTTTCAGTTCAGGAGAAAAATCTGTCTGCCCTAATACTCTTGCTCGGCGACCACCGGCCGCAGAACGACGGCCGTAAGACACGGTACGCAGACGGCGCGGTGGAGGAAAGAAAGAGCGTCGGCCGTGAAAGACATCGCGTCAGGCGTGGCGGTGCTCGCGTCGAAGCGGCGTCGGCGCTGGCGGCGTCGAGTGCCGCGAGGAAGAAGGGCTCGGCGGCGGTCGAGGGAGAGTGCGTAGCGATCCTCTGCCGGCGTTCTCTATCGCGGCGATGGTGAGAAGAGCGGCGCCAGCGATCGCGAGGGCGCGGGCAAGCGGCCGGCGGCGGCGTTTCGCCGCGGAGGGGGGGAAGGCTCGGCTCGGGCTCGGGCGGAGAAGAAGGCGTCGCCGGCAATGAGAGGGCTCGCGCGAGAGGAGAGAACTGCCGAGGGAGTTAGCGGCGGGGAAAAGAAAAAAAAGAAATAGAAAATAGAAATTAGGGTTTTCCGTGTCTTTATCCCCTTTAAATAGATCCCTCTAAAGCCCGTTTACTTTATCCCCGTAAAACTCTCGTACAAAGTCCGTTTAAATCCAGAAAAATTCCGGAAAAATTCCTAAAATTCCCTAGAAATCCCGAGATATTTCCAGGATTATTTTCCTTAATTATTTGGGCCATTTAATTTAGGGTTTTAAATCCCCGTATTTAACAGATACTATCGTAGTGGGACATACAATAGGTTATCAAGGGGATATGGTAGAAGAGAAAAATAATAGCAACTCCGTAGATAAGTTGAAAGGAATTAGGGATTAACTAGCCGAGGGGAATTATGAAATAGGAGATCTCTTTATAAAAAAAGAAGAAGGGGAAAGCGAAGTCCACTGGTCAATTGACCATTGAAGAATATGATATAACTGACGAGTGGTAGATGGGGGTGCTGAGAAGTTCAAAGTGTTGGTGCAATCGGCCCAGGTCACGATTGACCAGACTCGAGTAGTGTTTTGATGTTTGACAAAGGAGTGATCATTGTTTGACAATGGTTTGGGAAGATGGTTGACAAGAGGTTGATCATATGATGGAGAAGTCCAAGTGGAACATTTGACATGAGAAAGTCCAAGTCATGAGTACTTAGTGTTGGTGCAATCGGCCCAGGTCACGATTGACAAGACTCGAGTTTGACTCGAGTAAGTGTTTTGATGTTTGACATGGATGTCTGACATTGATGTCTGACATGTGTTGGGGAGATTGCTGATGCAATTGACCCAAGTTAGTATTTGATGTTTGACGATGGTTTGACCATTGTCATGGGAAAAGTCCAAGTCTTGAGTACTTGACATGTAAAGTCCAAGCATGGGTCTTGGCAAGGGAAAGTCCAACATGGGTTGGCAAAGGAAAGTCCAAGCATGGGTCTTGGCATTGAAAGTCCAACATGGTTTGGCAAGGGAAAGTCCAAGCTTGAGTCTTGGCATTTGGAAAGTCCAAGGAGAATATTGGCAGCGTAAAGTCCAAGGGTGAAGTCTTGGTAGCATAAGTCCAATGGTTGGCGGCGTAAAGTCCAAGCGGGAGTCTTGGTAGCATAAGTCCAATGTGCCTTGGCGGTGTAGACACCGTTAGCATGGCAATAGCCGATGGAAGCACCTGAAGGCTAGCGTATGGATGAACAAGTCATGGATGACTTGGAGGGATCCGATAGGCGCGAGGCTAACGGAGGTGGCTAAAAGGCTTAGATCTAGGCTACGGGTGGTCTAGCAAGTATGGGGGCACCATACTTGAGTTAAAACCTCATGGTTGAGGTTAAAACCTCATGTTTGAGGTGTATCAGTCGATTGGGACCATGGGTCAGTCGACTAATGGAAGTCAACTAAGGTTTGGATCGTGGGAAGTGCCTAGCGATGCGCCAAAGGTGGGCGATGACCATCGCTGGCAATCAGCGATCAAGGTGATCGATCGGTGATGGCCGGGAGTTCGGGCATAAAATATTCTCTAGTCGAGTGATTGACCCAACCACTCGACTGATTGAGCCATCAGTCGACTGATGGTGTATTCGTTAGATTTTTCCAACGTGGATCTAGCCATTGTCTCACGACAACAGTGGCATCAGTCGACTGATGGTCCCAAGCAGTCGACTGATAGGTGAAATCCAGCCCAAGCAGCAGCTTTAAATGGAGCTCATGGAGGGAGGATGGAGCATGGATCTTTGGGAGCTTTTGGGGCGAACTACTGGTGTGATTCAGGGTCTCCAAGGCTACTCTTCAAGCAACCAAAAGCAAGCGCTCAAGTTCACATTGTGTAAAGTTTTCTTTACTTATATTTGTGTAGTTTACTTGTATTAGCTTACATTTACTTCTTATTGTTGTAAGAGGTTTCTCCGCCTCCAACTTGTTGTCGAGGAGTATTATTGCTTAGTGGTGTTGTGTGCATCGCTAGGGCTCTTACGAGCTTAATCCGTGGAGTAGGAACCATTCGGTTCCGAACCACGTTATATCGTTGTGTCTCTTGTTCTTCTGTTTATTTTTGTTATTATATATTCCGCTGTGTTTGTAAGATATTGGAAAATTAAAAAAAAAACTCTTGTTAATTGAGAAATTTGTCTTAGATAATTTCTTAGGAGTTCACATAAATTTTTTTCAGATTCAAGGGGTCCATAGGAGAAAGATTGAGGCTTAAATAAAAGATTGGGTTAAACCGAGGTTAGTTTTGGGGTTGGACTTGAGCTAGTCAAACCAAGTTGCACCAGCCTTAAAATCCTCCCGAACCCAAACTCAATCTGAATGCGCCTCTCAGCCGCAATTTCCTTCTCCCATCCTTTGTTCATCGCGTGTTTCCTTCTTCACCGCGCGATACCTCTCCTCCCGATTTCTCCGATTTCTTCTCCTCAGATCACGATCTCATTTCTTTCTATGCTCTTTGGTCGCCGATGCTTGCGGTCAGCTCCTCTAGCCACTGTAATCGCCACACACACGATCATCGTCGCCAAGCCTGGTCGCCGCTTGCTGCGCCGGTGAGGTATTCCTGTTGGTTGTCCTCTCTTCTGGTCATCGTTTCTCCACCTCACCTCGCTTCATCGATCGCTCCCATCTCCATCACAGGTGATGCCATTATTGTCGCCGCGGCAGCGAACTGTCGATCCAGTGTTTTGGAGCTCAGATTTCGCCAATGAACAGAGCTACTGAGGGAGGTGTCTGTCGGTGGGGATTTGGGCTGGTAAGCCTTGTTACCCTTTCTGTTTCAACGATAATTTATGTATTTTCGTGGTGTGTTTGTGCCTATGGAGATTCCGATGGGTTCTGTCCAAGGATCATCATGTGGTGGTTGTTTAGAGTAAAATCCTGTAGATTAGGTGTTGTTTAGTGTTTCTTTGAGTGATTTCAGTTGTGAAGAGTTGTGAACGATGGTGTTTGGATTGTTGATCGATCTGGTTGTTGAGTGGTTATTGTACCGGTTGTGAGTGGAAGAAGAATCTACGGTTGGAATTATACGACTGTGGTTTAGGCATTGTTGGGTCGGCTGTGATTGATTCAATGATCTGTGGAGATGTAGATCGTGCTTGAGGTAAGGATGGATTAGTTTTAAGTGTTGTTGTGCCGACTGTGGGTGGAAGGAGAAGTTACAGCTGAGATGATTGGCTTAGATCGATGATCAGTAGAGGAATTGCTTATGGTTTACCTATCTAATTTATGGTAATTGTGTTCTGATTGTTCCTGGGGTAGCTGGGTTGTTTGGCTATGGTGATTTGGATGGTAAGGTTAGATGTGTGAATATGCAGGTTGATTTAGATGTTGTTTAGACTTTCAATTATGTTGTGGTTGATTTTGTGGATGTTGGTGATCTATTATGAGTTGGGTTATGGTGTATCAGATTGGGATAGTTGGGGTTTCTAACTCGTAGACAAGGAAAGAATACGAACATAGAAACGAAGTAGTGTTTAGTTCGTATATTTGTCTGGTGCTTGTACTTAATCGTAGTTTGATATTATGTGCAGGTTTGGGATACGAAGCAGGTCCACGACCATGAGGATTATCGACACGTGCTTCGTATCAGGTGGGTAATATCTACCCTGGTCAAGTAGTTTTGACTAATTCCAGTGCATGAATTTGGACTTATGATGATACCTTTGATCTTAAATCCACTCTTATTTAATCATATGCTTGTACTGCCTTTGACCTTTGAGATATATTGTTGTTACTTCATTGATTATCTATCACGGATATGAACTACAAACCCTATTGTGTGTTAGCTGATGGATGTTCAGTAAGTACATGTGGTTAGGGTTATCATTGTGAACTCAGATTGGGTTACCATGTCGCATCACTAAGGTTAGGTGATGGATTAGATTATGGAGTCAATTGTTGTATCGTACACATATTAGTTGTGCATCTATTATGGATCCAGTCATATGCGCATAGATAAATGTGTGATTGTCAGTATGTGGCTAGGGACTAGAGATCCTAGCATGATAGTATATCCATTATGGATCGTGTGCCTGTGTATGGTTATATGGACGATCGATAGTATATCGCTACGGACTGGAGGTCTTAGCGTGATTGACTGTCAGATGTGTATGACTCTCTGTGTGATAGAGAGAGGGTCTTGTGGATTAATAGTCCTTGTACAGTTTACTTTTGGTTGACCAGGACTCCCCATGGGATAGGGAGTGTTGCAAGGATACGTGTATGGAGTTATAAATCATTACATTGCATGCATACTGGCAATTAGGTCTCCCTTGTGGTTGAGAGGGTCGTCAATCATCCTACCTCCCCGACCACTCAGGGTAGTGGTAGCAGGGTTGAGGGCAGAGCATTTGATGTGTCGCGCTCGGCCACTATAGATGGTGGTAGTTAGAGTGGCGTGCATCTTGTCCTGTCATGCAGCACTCGGCCACTCGTGGGTAGTGGTAGCTAGAGTCGCTTACAGCAAGGACCCCTTGGGTAGCATATAGCTCTATGGCAGCTAGCTACCAGTCATACTACCCAACTCGGCCACTCGAGAGTAGTGGTAGCTGGAGTCGGAATAGTAGTCATGTCGTGCCACCCTAGCCATTCTGGGGTCGTGGTTGGACGGGTCCACAGACATGGCCATACATATGCATATCTGATATATATGTATGCATGTATTCAATATATGTTTTACATATGCCTGTGAGATGTTGCATTTGTTTGCTGCATATGTTTGTACATCATGATACATGCCATTTGCATATTATATACTGCTGTGTGTTGAGAATGATATATGTGTTGGTCCAGACTATTGTATGCATTTGATTAGCATCATGTCATTATGTAGTATGGACCGGGTTGTTATTACATGTGATTATATACTGTTCGTATGTCTAAGTGTTGGTCAGATATAGGATTGACCTTGTACGTCATATGGGTTATGTTATTGTATACCTGTTCAGGATGATATAGCTTATGGTGTTGCAAACCGCCAGGTATGTTAGTACATTACTTCATGTTCAGTTGATCAGTTTAGTATATGCATTGAGTATGACTATTCTGGTGGATAGTTGTTATCACAGTTATGACTGTATATCTGTTGGACATTTCTTGTATACCTATAGATCTTCACATATATACTTGTGGATCTCTATATCCTTATATGTTGTTCATGCACTTTCTATATATTACCCCTGAGTTAATACTCACCACCATGGACCCTGGGTTTCTTGTCTCCCAAGTAACAGGTAGAAGATTCCTTAGATGTTCAGAGCTCCGCCAGCTGATCCCATCTCACACTGAATGTCTGGATATTATTTCCGTATTGTATTCTTATGGATTGTTGTTTTGGAATTTCATCCTATATCGTTTCTGTATTTGTGGTTACGAATGTGTTGTATGTATTTAACTTTTGATGTGGTTTCTATTATGATTCTTTTTGTGTCAAAGTCACTCCGAAGTGCATAGTTAAGTCTTTATATCTTTTGTCAGAATCTTTCGCTGTGTTTTATAGATTATGTCCATATATATGTTATGTGATTGTGGTCGAAAGGCTTTATGTATATCAGGGAATTGTATCAAGTACAGGGGAGATGTTGTCCGATTATTTTTGGCTCGGCATACTCTCGGGGCGTGACAGTGTTAACAAGTATTGTAGAGACGATCGCGAACAAAATCCATCAAGCATCGATGACGCTATTCACCCCCTCCCCCTCTAGTGAGCGCATCATTCCTAACAATTGGTTTCAGAGCTTGGGGCTCTTCTACGGATTAACAACCTAGAGCCAAGACGCTAGAGGGTGAAGAGGAACAAGATGGAAATTCAAGAGAATTTAGGTTGGGACATCAACACCCCAATCCCATATGCTTTCTATGGACAAAAAGGTTTCAACCAATGGAAGGCAAGGATTGAAGACTTCTTGATGATGAGGGACTTTGAGGAGTGGTCCATTTTGATGGATGGATTTAGCTATCCAAGAGGACCAAAGGGTGGATACCTCAAGAAAAAGAGATAGACCGAAGAGCAAGTCCAAGCCTTCGAGAAAAATAAGAAGGTAGTCCAATTTATTTTTGATTTGATTCCTAATGACATCTTGTGTAGCCTAGGGGATTACATGGATGCCAAGGAGCTTTGAAGTGAATTGGCAAAATATCATGAAAACCCTCAACCGGTCCAAGAACAAGAAGAAGAAGAGGAGTGCTCATCCTCTCAAGCTCAAGAAGAAGTAAGCACATCCTAATCCTCACAAGCAAGTGAGGATTCGAAAGTTGATAGAGAATTGACATCCGGATCGGTGGAAGTAAAAAAGGTGGAAGAAGCCTCCACCTCTAGGATTGAGGGGGAGGAGATTAGGGCATCCTCAATACTGGAGCAACAAGAAAAACCATCTACATCCAGTCGAGAGGAAGAGCAAGCTCAAGAGACCCTCACCACCACCCTAGGTAACTCAAACACTTCAATTTAAAATAAAAATCATATTATGTGTTTTGAGTGTAGAGAATATGGGCACTACAAGAGTAAGTGCCCAAAGAAGGTCAAGAAGCCTCAACCGGAACCAAAGGTCAAGGATGTCGGTCCCCCAACAATCAAAAGCATGGAGCAAGTGATTTACTTCAAATGTCGACTACCGGATCATTACTGAAGTCAATGCCCAAAGGGGGAGAAAAAGACTCAAAAGGGAGCTACACATGTAGGGGGAGCCTCTAAGGTAAACCCTAAGGTAAAATTTAATAATGCTTCTACTTTAATTTTTAGGCAAAAGCATGCTAGGAGTTATGTTAATAATGTTGCTATTATTCATGAAAAGCATGCTAGGAATAACAAATATTTTTGTCTAGGTGCTAAGAGTGTAAACATTTCAAATAAAAAGAAATTTGGGACTAATGTCCCTAGAAAAACCTTACCTAGGGAATCTATCGAGAAAATAGAAGACCACCTAGGCTTTGACCCCAAATGGACTAGGCATATGCCTAGGAAGAACAATGCCCAAAGATTAAATCAAAATTAAAAAATTGGGCAATTATAAATGGAAAATCAAGCCTTGAGGTCAAGGCTTGAGAAAATGGAAAAGACCCTTAGGATTATGCAAAACCAAATGCAAGGGTCAATTGATCAAAAATCTAGGTCAAATGGTAAAAGTCAACACCTAGAGTCTAGGAGGCAAGGCTCATCTATGGGCAAGAAAGGATTGAGCCACAAGCCTAGGTCCAAGGTAGATAAGCCTACCTACCATAGTGTTCCATTTGACTATGGAACTAAACTTAGGTCTAGGAAGACCAAGGTTACTAGGGAAGTCATCCCTAAGGGTAACCAAGGTATGTGGCTAGTGGTTAGGGTTTTGAAGAAACCTAGGAAAGCCACTAAGAAGATTACAAGGGGAGTTACTCCTAGAATTAACCTAGGCAAGACCACAATGACCAAGGCTAACAAGCCTAGAAGAGTCATTAGGAGGGTATCTAGGGAGGTCATCCCTAAGGAATACCTAGTTAACCCAAGGAGCTCAAATAGGTTTTGGGTTCCTAGGAGCGTGATCGATTCACACTAGATGGGTTTAGGTGTGCCAACTTTAAATGGATAGGTAGTTAACCTAACCATGGTAAAGGTGGCACTTTAAGTCATTTCCAAGGTTATGGGTATCTTGAAAATAAGATTGAATGTTAATCCTAAAAGATTTTAGGATGTGCCAATATACTTTGAAGACTATGAAAAATCAATCAAATTGGCACAATTTAGGTTTAAAGGTTATAGTGTGTCATTTTGGGTTTTTGACACACTTTGGGAAATAAGTAATAATATGGAAAAATGGACAAAATAATATCAAATGGTAATTAATATTAAAACTTAGGTATTATATACCTATATCTTTTATGTGTCATACTTTGATTGTCATATAACATGTCATGACATCATATCTACTTTTAATCATTTAATATGTTATGATCATGTGTAGGATTAAGGTTAAATGTCATGTATGCATAGATTCCATCTTATGCCATGACATCATGATTATGAGCATGTGTTTATTTATATCATCATTAATGTCATAATCATTCATGCATTAATAAAAATTGAGTTAAGGACAATGGCATGACTTGAAGTCCCATTTATAAGGGAATCAAGTAGTGTTGCCTTAGAAAATGCATGAGGCCTTAGTTAAAGATAAACCAAAACCCACATCTCACATCTAAATTGACATGTATGTGTATTTATACACCTTAGATACATGTGAGATGTTAGGATATGAGTTAAGTTCAAGGTGCATAGTTTTGCATCTAGATGAACTCAAACTCATCTTATATTAGTGGTGGATCATTGGGAAAGCTTATGTTCAAGTCATGTACATTAAGCCCAAAGAACGTGATCCAATATAAGGTTTTGAAAACATTTTAAAATTATTTTAGAAAACTTTGGTGAAGTCTATCTTTTGATAGCAATCACCATTGATGAAGTTGATACAAATTGAGCTAAAACATTGAAGTTTTTCTTCACTTTTGAACTTTGTATCAATTTCACTATTTTATGGGTAAAATATTTTTCAAATATTTTTCACCCATTGTATTGGTCATAAGTATTATACGTATAAAGTTTCATGATTTTTCAAATTACGTATAATTATTTATGAATTTCTAAAATTTGATTATGATAACTGAAATTTGAAAATTTTAGTTATCAGTCGACTGATGAGCACGATAGTCAACTGCTTTCTGATAGAGTCGACTGCCAGGCTGATTTCAGGAAAAACAATGTTGTTTAGCCCATTTTCAGCTATGGTAAGATTCCCTAACCACTCCTAACCCTAGGATATGCTTTGGGAAGCATTATAAAGGGTGAAAATCCATTTGATATGGATTAGGAGAGTTGTTAGGATGATGTATCAAATTTAAGGTATGGGAAAGTTCTATATTGAACTTTGAACCTTAATTTTGATGTTTTAGAGTTCCTATTGGCTTAGGGACTTCCCAAGGACATTGTTGGTGCAATGATTAAGGGGGATCAAGCCTTTAGGGGGAGGTATCCATCATGGGATGATGGATGTTATTTTTCCTCATGAGGGGGAGAAATGGGATTTTGAGATACCCAATTTGGAAATTGGGAGAGTGTGTAGGATTGCCTCTCTTGAGTGATATGGGACTTATCACTAGGAAGATTGTAGGCATCCTAGGTATTTTTGGACCAAGGGGGAGATTGTAAGATCTCATTAGGACATGAGACATTAACCTCCTTGGGAGAACCTTTTTGATGTATGTCAAAAAGGGGGAGAATGTTAAAATTACCAATTTGGGATAATTGGTAAGGGAATTTGAGTTAGGGGCCTAACTAAAGGGTGTTTTTATCAAACATCAAAAAGTGGGAGATTGTTGGTGTAATCGACCCAGGTCATGATTGACAAGACTCGAGTTTGACTCGAGTAAGTGTTTTGATGTTTGACATGGATGTCTGACATTGATGTCTGACATGTGTTGGGGAGATTGCTGATGCAATTGACCCAGGTTAGTATTTGATGTTTGACGATGGTTTGACCATTATCATGGGGAAAGTCCAAGTCTTGAGTACTTGGCATGTAAATTCCAAGCATGGGTCTTGGCAAGGGAAAGTCCAACATGGGTTGGCAAAGGAATGTCCAAGCATGGGTCTTGGCATGGAAAGTCCAACATGGGTTGGCAAGGGAAAGTCCAAGCTTGAGTCTTGGCATTTAGAAAGTCCAAGGGAAATATTGGTGGCATAAAGTCCAAGGGTGAAGTTTTGGCAGCATAAGTCCAATGGTTGGCGGCGTAAAGTCCAAGCGGGAGTCTTGGCAGCGTATGTCCAATGTGCCTTGGCGGTGTAGACACCGTTAGCATGACAATAGTCGATGGAAGCACCTGAAGGCTAGCGTATAGATTAACAAGTCATGGATGACTTGGAGGGATCCAACAGGCGCGAGGCTGACGGAGGTGGCTAGAAGACTTAGGTCTAGGCTACGGGTGGTCTAGCAAGTATGGGAGCACCATACTTAGGTTAAAACCTCATGGTTGAGGTTAAAACCTCATGTTTGAGGTGTATCAGTCGACTGGGACCATGGGTTAGTCGACTGGTGGAAGTCAACTAGGGTTTAACTGCGGGAAGTGCCCTAGCGATGCCGCTGCAGGTGGGCGATCATTGCAGCGATCGGTGATCAAGGTGATCAGTCGACTGATGGTCAGGAGTTTGGGCACAGAATGTTCTCCAGTCAAGTGATCGGCCCAACCACTCGACTGATTGAGCCATCAGTCGACTAATGGGTATGACTAATCGACTAATGGTGTATCCGTTGGATTTTTCTAGCGTGGATCTAACTATTGTCTCATGACAATAGTGGCATCAGTCGACTGATGATCCTGAGCAGTCGATTGATAGGCGAAATCCAGCCCAGGCAACAACTTTAAATGGAGCTCGTTGAGGGAGGATGGAGCATGGTTCTTTAGGAGCTTTTGGGGCGAATTGCTAGTGAGATTCAAGGTCTCCAAGGCTTCTCTTTAAGCAATCAAAAGCAAGCGCTCAAGTTCACATTGTGTAAAGTTTTCTTTACTTGTATTAGCTTGCATTTACTTCTTATTATTGTAAGAGGTTTCTCCACCTCCGACTTGTTGTCGAGAAGGAGTATTATTGCTTAGTGGTTTTGTGTGCATCGCTAGGGCTCTTACGAGCCCAATCCGTGGAGTAGGAACCATCGGTTTCGAACCACATTATATCGTTGTGTCTCTTGTGCTTGTGTTTATTTTTGTTATTATATATTCCACTGCGTTAACAAGTATTATAGAGATGATCGTGAACGAAATCCATCAAGCATCGACAATGTTATTCACCTTCCCCCCCCCCCCTCTAGTGGGCGCATCGTTCCTAACACTTAGCATGGAAAGTCCAAGCATGGGTCTTGGCAATGGTAAAGTCCAAGTCTTGGGTACTTGATAATTGAAAGTCCAAGCATGGGTCTTGCCATTTGGAAAGTCCAACATGGAGTTGACATGGAAAGTCCAAGGGTGTAGTCTTGGTCACGTAAGTCCAAGTGTGTAGTCTTGACGGTGAAAGCCCAAGTCATGGGTACTTAGCAATTGGGAAGTCCAAGGGTATGATATTGGTGGCGTAAAGTCCAAGCGGTAGTCTTGACAGTGTAAGCCCAAATGTGCCTTGGCGATGTAGACTCGGTTAGCATGACAATAGCCAATGAAAGCTGAAAGCTAGCGTATGGATGAATAAGTCATGGATAACTTAGAGGGATCCAATAGGCGTGAGGCTGATAGAGGTGGCTAGAAGGCTTAGGTCTAAGCTAAGGGTGGTCTAGCAAGTATGAGGGCATCATACTTAGGTTAAACCTCATGTTTGAGGTGTATCAGTCGACTGGAGTTATGGACCAGTTGACTGGTCAAGTGTTTTGACAATTGGAAACTGAGTCAACACAGAGCAGTCGACTGGGATTATGACCAATTGACTATCGTGAGTCGACTACCATCATTGGACATTCGACTGGCCTTGAGTAGTCGACTGCCATGGAGTGCAGTCGACTGCTTTATTTTGGTCATGAAGATAGAAAGCTCGGTAGCCGACTAAGCAGTTGGCTACGGGGATTGGCAGTCGACTGATAGAAATGGCAGTGGACTGCCAGTGTATCCGTTGGCTGAATGCCGATGTGGATTTAGCCATTGTGAGACAATGACTACAGGGGCAGTTTATTGTCAAGCGCAGAATCAACCCGATGTAGGGATAAAAGGAGCAACTCGTGGAGGATTTCGCCCATGGTTTTCTAAGAGGTTGTTGAGGCGATTTGAAGGCGAAGTGCAGGCGCATTTCAGGGTCCTTCAAGCTCATCCAAGCAACCAACAAGCAAAGCATTCAAAGCACTCTTATAAAGTTTTCTTTACATATTTTTCTTGTATTTTTTTGTATTCTCTTGTATTACTTTTGTAATCTGTTATAAGAGGTTTTCTCCACCTCCAGAGTGTTTTCCGAGAAGGAGAGGTTGATTAGTGGTGTTTGGCATCGCTAGGGCTCGTTTGAGCTCAACCCATGGAGTAGGAACCCTAAGGTTCTGAACCACATTATATTGTTGTCTTGTGCTTGTGCATTCGTCTTCATATTCGTACTTATATCTTGTATTTTTTCTGCGCTAAACGAATTGTAGAGACGAACATGAGTGAATTCCATCATTAATGCTATTCACTCCCCCCCTAGCAACGTACGATCTCCTACAAGTGGTATCAGAGCAAGGTCGCTTTTCAAGGTTTAACAACTAAGGGAGCACGCTAGAGGAAAGAAAATGGTGGTTGAAGAAAGATTGGGTGATGACATCACCATCGCCATATGAACTCTATGGAGCCAAGGATTTTGAGCTATGGGTGATATGAATGAAATATTTTCTTATGTGTGATTATGATAATTGGATTAGTGTGATGGTAGGGTTTGACGCTCCAAAGGACAAAGAAGGGAAAATACTCAAGAAGAACAAGTGGAGCAAAGAACAACTCCGATACTTCAACATAAACAATAAGGTAATGGGTATATTACTTAGTGCAATTCCTAATGATCTATTGTGTAGATTAGGAGATTGTAAGGATGTCAAAGAGCTTTGGAGCAAGCTAGCTAAGTTCCATGAAGAATCCTCAAAGGCTCAAGAAATAGAGGAGCCCAAGGAACAAGAATGCTCATCTCCTCACAAGAAATGAGGATTTGGAAGTTGAGAAGTTATCAACATCCGAGGAAGAGGTTGAAGAAGTAGAGGAGGCCTCCACATATAGGATTGAGGGGGAGGAGAGGATTCCCACACCGGAGCAAAATCAAGAGGAAACTTCAACCTCTTAAAGAGATGAAGAACCAACTCTGGCTCCCACCATCGACCTAGGTAACTCAAGGACTTTAATTAACAATAAAAAGTATATTATGTGTTTTGAGTGTAGGGAATATGGGCACTATAAGAGCAAGTGTCCTAAGAAGGTCAAGAAGGCTCAACCAGCACCAAAAGTCAAGGATGCCAGCACCCTAATAATTAAAAGCAAGGAGCATGTGGCGTGCTTCAAATGCAATCAAAAAGGGCACTATAGGAGTCAATGCCCTAGAGGGAGGAAACAATCCAAGGGTCAAGAAGGAGCATCACATGTAGGGGGAGCTTCTAAACCAACCCCTAGGGTATACTTTAGTAATGCACCTTCGAATTTTAATATTAAAAGGCATGTTTTTAATTCACTTGCTATTGCTCATGAAAAGCATGCTAGAAGTAACAATAAATATTTTTGTCTAGGTGCTAAGAGTTGTAATTATAGGTCTAAGGATCATATTAGGCCTACTTCTACCTAAGGATAAATCTAGAAACAACAACTCTAGACTCATTCTACCTAGGAAGTCCATTAGGAAGGTAGAGAATCACCTAGGCATTAACCCTAAGAAGAGTAGTCATATGCCTAGGAAGAATCTTTCCCAAAGGGTTAATGAAAAATCAAAAGTGGAAAAATTAGAGTTAGAAAACCAAGCCTTGAGGTCAAGGCATGAGAAATTGAAGAGGACCCTTAGAAAGATGCAAAATCAAATTCAAGGGTCAAATAATCAAAAATTAGGGTCAATAAGACAAAAGTCATCAAAGGGCAAGAAAGGTTTGGGTCACAAACCTAAGCCCAAAGAGACCTATCACCATGGTCCATTCGATTATGGAACCATTCATAGGTCTAGCAAAGCCAAGGTTACTAGGAAAGTTATGCCTAAGGTTAACCATGGTAAGTGTCTAGTGGCCAAGGTTTCAATGAAACCTAGGAGAGACACTAAGAAGGTCACAAGGGAAGTTATCCATAGAGTTGACCAAAACGAGACCCAATTGACCAAGGCTTTCAAGTCAAAAGGGGTCATTAGAAGGGTATCTAGGGAAGTTATCCCTAGTGAATACCTAGTTAACCCAAGGAGCTCCAATAGGTATTGGGTTTCTAGGAGCGTGATTCCATCACGCTTGATGGGTTAGGGTGTGTCAACCCTAAGTGGATGGGTAGTTAACCTAATCATTGTAGAGTTGATACTTTAGGTCATTTCCAAGATAATGGGATACTTTGAAAATAAGTTTGAATTTATATCCTAAAGGATTTTAGGATGTGCCAATTAAATTTGAGAAGGTTGGAAACTTGATCAAATTGGCACAATTAGATCTAAAGGTTATAGTGTGTCATTTTGGATTTTTGGCACACTTGGGAGATAAGTGTTATTATGGCAAAATGGGCTTAATCCTAACAAATGACAATTAATACTAAAACTTAGGTATTATTATACCTTTATATCTTATTCTTCATACTTTATTTTCCATATACCATGTCATGACATCATATTTCACTTTAATCATATAAAATGTTATGAAAATGCTTAGGTTTATCTTTTATGTCATGTATATTTAGGTTTATGATTTATGTCATGACATCATAATTATTGGCATATGTTTTTAATTATGATATCTTTATATGCCATAATCATCATTCATGTATGTAAGTGAATTAAAATTGATTTAAGGACTATGTCATGATTTGAAGTCTCATATATAAGGGAATCAAATAGTATTGCCTAGAAAAATGCATGAGACCTTAGTCTAGAAATAACCAAAACCCACATCTCATATTACATTGACATGTGTGTGTATCTATACACCTTAGACTTATATGAGATGTTAGGAAAATGAGTTAAGTTCAAGATGCATAGTTCTTGCATCTAGATGAACTCAAACTCATTTCAATCATAGGTATAAATCATGAGGAAAGCTAGTATACAAGTCATGTATACTTAGCCCATAGACCATGATTGAAATTAAGGCTTTAAAACCATTTTAAAATCATTTTAAAAGACCTTGGTGATGTCTATCTTTTGATAGCAATCACCATTGATGAAATTGATACAAAGTAGGCTAAAAACATTGAAGTTTTCTTTATTTTTGAACTTTGTGTCAATCTCACTATTTTATGAGTATTTTATTTTTCAAATATTTTTCACCCATAATGATTAACATAAGTATTATACATATGAAGTTTCATGATTTTTCGTATTGTGTATAATTACTTATGAATTATCAAAATTCATTTCTGAACTCTAATTTTTGCATAGTGCAGAAATCAGTCGACTGGTCTTAAGGGCAGTCAATTGGTAGCTGACAGAGTCGATTGCCAATGTTGATTTTGGGTAAACAAGGTCTGTTTAGCCCAGTTCAACTATTTCTAGGTTTCATAACTGCTCTTAGCCCTAGGATATGCTTTGGAAAGCATTGGAAGGGTGAAAATCCATTGGAAATGGAATAGGAGAAGTGTTTAGGGTGGAAATCAATTTTCAAGGGGTGTGAAAGTTCAAGTTTGAACTTTTGCTCTTAATTTTGATAGTTTAGTATTCCTTTAGGCTCAGAGACTCTCCAAAGACATTGTTAGCGCAATGGTCAAGAGGGAGCAAGCCTTTAGGAGAAGGTTATCCATCATGGGATGATGGATGTATTCTTCCTCATATGGGGGAGAATTTAGATAATGGGAGAAAATTGGAGGATTGTCTCTCTTTAGTGATATGGGACTTATCACTAAGAAGAGTGAAGACATTCTAGATGTTTCTGAACCAAGGGGAAGATTGTAAGACCTCATTGGATATGAAACATTGATACCCTTGGGGAGAGCCTTTTGATGTATATCAAAAAGAGGGAGAATTTGAGTGAGAAGTTGGAAATTCCCAATTTAGAGAATTAGGAGGATTGGATTGAGTTAGGTGGCCTAACTCAAAGGTGTTGGTTTTTGTCAAACATCAAAAAGGGGAAGCTTATTGGTACAATCGACCCAAGTCACGATTGATCGGACACGAGTTTGACTCAAGTAGTGTTTTGATGTTTGACAAAGGAGTGATCATTGTTTGACAATGGTTTGGGGAGATGGTTGACAAGAGGTTGACCATATGATGGAGAAGTCCAAGTGGGATACTTGGCATGGGAAAGTCCAAGTCATGAGTACTTTGTTGGTGCAATCGGCCCAGGTCACGATTGACCAGACTCGAGTTTAAATCGAGCGATATTTTGATGTTCGACAAAATGTATGACAATGTGATTGTCAAGGGAAAGTCCAAGTCTTGAGTACTTGGCATGAGAAGTCCAAGCATGAGTCTTGGCAAGGGAAAGTCCAAGTCTTGAGTACTTGGCATAGAAAGTCCAAGCATGGGTCTTGGCAAGGGAAAGTTCAAGCTTGAGTCTTGGCAAGGGAAAGTTCAAGCTTGAGTCTTGCCATTTGGAAAGTCTAACATTGGATTGGCATGGAAAGTCCAAGGGTGTAGTCTTGGCCACGTAAGTCCAAGGGTGTAGTCTTGGTTGTGAAAGTCCAAGTCATGAGTACTTGGCAATTGAGAAGTTCAAGGGGAATATTAGCAGCGTAAAGTCCAGGGTGGAGTCTTAGCAACATAAGTCCAATGGTTGACGGCGTAAAGTCCAAGCGTAGTCTTCGCAACGTCAGTCCAATGTGCCTTGGCGGTGTAGACACCGTTAGCATGACATTAGCCGATGGAAGCACCTGAAGGCTAGAGTATGGATGACTTGGAGGGATCTGATAGGTGTGAGGTTGATGGAGGTGGCTATAAGGCTTAGGTCTAGGCTAAGGGTGGTCTAGCAAGTATGAGGGCATCATACTTGGTGTTAAACCTCATGGTTGAGGTTTGTCAGTCGACTGGGATTATGGATCAGTCGACTGATCAAGTATTTTGACACTTGGCAGCTGAGTCGACACTCAGCAATCGACTGGGATTATGACTAGTCAACTATCGTGAGTCAACTAGGGTTCAACTACGGTAAAATGGCCTAGCAGTCTACTGCCAGCATTGGGCAATCGACTGATGGCCTTAGCAGTCGACTGCCATGGATGGCAGTCAACTGATGATTGAGTTTACGAGCACAGAATGTTCGGTACCCAACTGGGAAGTCGGCTACGGTGTTCGCAGTCGACTGATGATGTTGGCAGTCGACTTCCAACTGATTCGTTGAAGTTTTTTAGCGTGGATCAAGCCATTGTCTCACAACGATACTGTTGGCAGTCGACTGGGGCCTTATGGCAATCGACTGTCAGGCACGAAATCAGCCCGTTGCAGGTTAAAAGGAGCAGCTCATGAGAGATTTTGGTATTGGTTCTTTGGGAGCTTTCTTGAGGCGATTTGAATGCGAAGTGCAGGTGCATTTCAGGGTCCTTCAAGCTCAATCAAGCAACCAACAAGCAAGCGCTCAAAACCCAAGTTTGTAAAGTGTTCTTTACATTTCACTTTATATTTTCTTGTATTTTTTTTGTATTACTGTTGTAATCATTGTACGAGGTTTCTCCACCTCCAATGTGTTATCAAGAAGGAGTGATTGAGTAGTGGTGTGTGTTTGCATCGCTAGGGCTCATTCGAACCCAATCCGTGGAGTAGGAACCTTGAGGTTCCGAACCACATTATATCCTCGTGTTGTAATTGTGTTTTGTGTATTTTGTATTGTATTATTTCTATTTCCGCTGTGTATAACAAGTTTTGTAGCAAGCACGATCGAGATCCATCAACAAGCGACAACGCTATTCACCCCCCTCTAGCGGGCGCATAGGTCCTAACAAGTGGTATCAGAACAAGGCCGCTCTTCAAGGATTAACAACCAAGAGAGCACCGCTAGAGGAAGAAGATGGAGTTCGAAGATAAATTGGGATGGGACATCAATACCCCAATTCTGTACACCTTCTACGGACGAGAAGGCTTCAATCAATGGAAGGCGAGGATTGAAGACTTCATGATGATGACGGACATTGAAGACTGGTCCACTTTGATGGAAGGGTTTGAATTTCCAAGAGGGCCAAAGGGAGGGCTCCTCAAAATGAAGAAGTGGACCGAGGAACAACTCCGAGAATTCGAGAGAAGCAACAAGGTAATAAAATTCTTGATTGAGTTGATTCCTAATGAAATTGTGTCCAAGTTAGGTGAGTACAAGGATGCAAAGGAATTTTGGAGCGAAGTAGCTAAGCTCCATGAAGAACCTTCAATGGCTCAAGAGGAGAAGACCGAAGAAGCAAGCATATCATCCTCACAAGCAAGTGAGGATTCGGAAGTTGAAAAGGAGTCAACATCCGGGTCAAGAGAAGAGTGTGAAGAATTGGAGGTTGAGAGACCATCAACGTCCAAGGAAGAGGAAGAATTGGAGGAGACCTCCACCTCTAGGATTGAGGGGGAGGAGAGGATTCCCACGCCAGAGCAAACTCAAGAGAAATCATCTATCTCCGATCGAGAATAAGATGAAGAACCATTTCATTCCACCACCACTCTAGGTAACTCAAGCAATTTAGTTCAAAATAAAATTCATATAATTTTCTTTGAGTATAGGGAAGTCGGGCACTATAAGAGCAAGTGCCCAAAGAAGGTCAAGAAGCCTCAACCGGTGCCAAAGGTCAAGGATGTCGGTTCCCCAACAATTAAAAGCAAGGAGCACGTCATTTACTTTAAATGTCAACAAAAAGGGCATTATAGAAGTCAATGCCCTAGGGGGAGGAAGAAGACTGAAGAGGGAGCATCACATGTAGGGGGAGCCTCTAAGGCAAACCCTAAGATATATTTTAATACACCTTCTAGTTCTAAGATTAAAAAGCATGTTTTTAGTACTCTTGCTATTACTCATGAAAAGCATGCTAGTAAAAATAGGCTTTATTGCTTAGGAGCTAAAAATGTCAACTTTAGAAATAAGGAGAAATTTGGGACTAATGTCCCTAGAAAAATTCTACCTAAGGAGTCTATTAGGAAGGTAGAAAATCATCTAGGCTTTAACTCCAAGAATTCTAGACATATGCCTAGAAAGAATAAATCAATTCAAAGAAATAATGAGCCCACCAAATTAGAGATTAGAGTTAGAAAACCAAGCCTTGAGGTCAAGGCTTGAGAAATTAGAGAAGACCCTTTGGAAAATGAAAAATCAAATACAAGGGTCAAATAGTCAAAATCTAGAGTCAAGGAGTCAAAACCTAGTTTTTAGGAAACAAGAACCATCAAAGGGCAAGAAAGGTTTGAGTCACAAGCCTAAGCCCAAAAAGACCTATCATAAAGTTTCATTCGATTATGAAACTCAATCTAGGTCTAGGAAAACCAAGTTCACAAGGGAGGTCATCTCTAGAGTTGACCACGATAGGTGCATAGTGGCTAGGGTTTCGAAGAAACCGAGGGAAGCCACTAAGAAGGTTACAAGGGGAGTTAACCTAAGTAAGACCCAAATGACCAAGGCTTCTAAGCCTAGGAGGGTCATTAGGAGGGTATCTAGGGAAGTTATCCCTAAGGAATACCTAGTAAACCCAAGGAGCTCCAATAGATATTGGGTTCCTAAGAGCGTGATCGATTCACGCTGAATGGATTAGGGTGTGCCAACTTTAAATGGATGGGTAGTTAACCTAACTATAGTAAAGGTGACACTTTAGGTCATTTCCAAGGTTATGGGTATCTTGGAAATAAGTTTGATCATAATCCTAAAATATTTTAGGATGTGCCAATATTATTTAAGAAGTTTGATAAATTGATAAAATTGGCACAATTTAGGTCTTAAAGTCATAGTGTGTCATTTTGGATTTTTGGCACACTTGGGGGATTAGTAGTAATATGGCAAAATGGGTTTAATAATAAAAAATGGAAACTAATATTAAAATTTAGGTATTATATACCTTTATATTTTATTTGTCATGTCTTGATTGTCATATACCATATCATGACATCATATTCATTTATATCATATAAATGTCATGATTATGCTTAGGGTTTATCTTTTAATGTCATGTATGTCTATATTAAATCATATGTCATGACATCATGATCATTGGCTATGCTTATTTATGTTATCTTTTATGTCATGATCATTCATGCATTTATGAAAATTGATTTAAGGACAATTGGCATGACTTGAAGTCCCATGTATAAGGGAATCAAGTAGTGTTGCCTTAGAAAGATGCATGTGACCTTAGTTTAGGATGAAGAAAACCCACATCTCACATCTAATTGACATGTGTGTGTTTTCAAACACTCTAGACACATGTGAGATGTTAGGAAATGAGTTAAGTTCAAGGTGCATGGTTCTTGCATCTAGATGAACTCAAACTCATCTAAAACCTTGGATGAATCATGAGGAAAGCTTATGTATTGTTAGTGAAAGCCCTAGAGTCAATCATGTAATGATTATTGTATGGACTTTGTTGTATCATATTCCTATTTATAAAGGCATGGTTATTATATTTACTTGTATTGGTGCCAAATAACTAAGTATAATAACATCCTTGAGTAGTAGGTTCTTATCTATATCAATCGATTGGTTGAATCGATAAATGAGATGATATAGAGAACACTACTCTTAATCATTCCTAGTCAAGTATTAACATTCAAGGACAATGTTAATGCATAGAGACTAGCATGTAGGTCAACACGATGGCTTGATCTCACAAGTCATAGATATGAGATATCAAGTTGACACATGGGTATGCATTGGAGAATGTATACTGAATGACCCGCCATGAGAAAGTGTCATGGATCATTATATGAGTGTCATATACTTTCTCATGTGGCTATTAGTATGACTATTAGTCCTTAGACCTGAAGTCACCATGGTTCCCTACATAAGGAGTTGCATACTTTGGCTTCGTCAAACGTCACCCATAAATGGGTGGACTATAAAGGCGATTACTGGGTATGTAACAAATTATGCGGAGGGATGTGAGTGATGTAGATAGGATCTATCCCTCCTATATGACGGGGGTGACATCGATATTCTTAATAGAGTGAGACCACGAAGTTCATGGCCATGCCCAAATGAGTCAATATGAGATATTGAGCTCATTTGATTAGAGTGAGTCTACTTGAAGTTCAAGATATAGATTGTACCGAGGATGACACGGTCTATACCTCAATTGGTCAATCTAGATGTCAAGGATAGAGGGACATTGTCACATATTGTGAGAGTCACAATTAGTAGTCACAAAGGTGATGTTGGAGCTCAACATTCTTGTAACTTGGGTAGCAATGATGTGTTGCTAGATACCGCTCATTGCTTATGTTCCTAAATCGGTTTAGGGACATTGCCAACGTTACAAGAACCTATAGGGTCACACACAAAGGGCAATTAGATGGAGATTAGGTTCATATGATGAACCATGAGGATTAGGTTCATGGGATGAACCAAATTGGATTAAGAGTAATCCTAATTAGACTAATTGAGTTGGACTCAATTTGATTCAAGTGTTGAATGAGTCTAATTTAGATTTGATTCATTTAGTCAATTTAAATTAATAAATAGAGATTCATTAAATCAAATTGACTTGAGTCAAGTGGTTAGATTTGATCAACCATGGGAGATAAGAGGTCAAGTTTGACTTGACTTGAGAGGGAAGATGAAAGGTCAAGTTTGACTTGACCAAATGCCATGTCATGATGATGACTTGGCATGGCCGGCCAATGATGATGCTCCACATCATCATTGACTTATCAAGTGGTGCCACCTCATAAGGGAGACCAAGAGACATTGGCTCTTGGAGTTACATGCATGCATGTAACCCCCCCCCCCCCCTTCCATGAAGTGGCCAACCACTTATTCCATTAGATGGAATTGATTTTGTGAGTTACTCCAACTTCATCTTCCTCCTTGGATCATCCTCTCAAGCTCCCCTCTCCTCCTTGGCCGAAATTCCTAAAGAGGGCTAGCACACTCTAAGGTATTTTCTCCACCAATTTGTCCGTGTGGATACCAATAGAGGAGTGTTCACTTGACACTCTTGAGTTCCGGCGATACGTTTGGACAAACAGGATAAGCGAAGGGCATCGCTAAGAGGGTAATACTCTCAACTTCTAGATCTAAGGTAGATCTAAGTTTACTTAGCACATATATGTTTTTATTTTAATATATCTTCATGCGGATCCGTGGTAGGACTTAGGGGTTTCATGTGAAAGCGGTTTTTGCGCTCGGAAGATCAACGATGGTATCGAGCCATCACGAGAAGCATGTATGTGTTTCATTTTTGTAGTTTTTATATTAGATATAAAAATTACAGATGTTTATGTTTCTGTAAATTTCCTAATTTTATAGAATTTTTGGGTATTTTTCTCGAAGAGTCGAAGCAACGAGTGTTGGGACACTTGTAGGTTTCAACCGTCGAGAAAAACTCTCCGAAACGGTGAGTTCTCGCTTTAGGTTTTTTGGATAGCAACTTAATTCATTGTAGGATCGTAATAGGGACACTCGCGAAGTTAATTTTGTGAGTATGGGTGCTGCCCCTATCCTCGAAAGGGGCCTTGTCCCACGATCGCGCCTGAAAACCGCTTAGCGGGACCGTTATGGAGAGGTGACTCATAAATTTGAAAAAAAAAATTAGGAAAAATTATAGAAATTTTCTGTAAAAATACATAATTTAGAATTATGTATAATTTTGTGATTGTCATGTCCCAATGACCCCAATTTGATTGGAATATGTGTGTTGTAATTCATAATACGGCCTGCGTGTCATTTTTGTGGTCGTGCGTGTTGTATAGTGTATGCGACCTGTACGTCGTACCTCTTCTTTTGAAATTCTAGTTGTAAATAGTTTTAGACTTGAATGTAACTCAAGTTTCATATTTGTAATGTACAAAATGGAGCGGTGGAAAGTCCACTTGTAGACGAAGTTACGAGAAGGGTGCCGACGACACATGGCGGTCAAAGGAAGCGCTTGGAGAAGCCGCTAGCCTAAGGTTGACCGTCCGATCTTCTCATTGGCTTGAGAAGATCGTAGTAGGGCCATGAATACATCACAGTTAAATGTATATATATGTGTTGATATATATATATATATATATATATATATATATATATATATATATATATATATATATATATATATATATATATATGTGATGCATGCTAGTAGAATAATGCTTGTATGTATATGATGCATGCTAGGATAATTTTCTTGTATATATATGATGCATGCTAGAATAATGTATGTATGTATGTGATGCATGCTAATATAGGATAATAAAGGCCTCAATGCGTATATGATACACATTACGATTAAATTATATCATAATCGAATCAACTCGAAAATGCCTACCGAGCCTTGATACTCATCACTACCTCGATCATTTGTTGTTGTTGAATCTACCAAAGCAGAGCAACGCATATTATCTTGGTAGGGTGCGGAGGGACAATCTTGGTCTCGCCTATCACTCTTGGGTTAGAGTAAGCTCAATTAGATTGAGCAAAACTAGTTAACTCAATTGGATCGAGTAGAACTATAGGCATATTCCAACCGTTGGAAAGACAGGATAAGATCGCATTTACACTAAATCTTGGGCGATTTAGCCAAAGCTAACTCAAGGTCTTTTGTAAATGTGGGTCTTGATCCTATAAACAAGAGTTGCATAGAGATGTAATCGGTAATGTGTTACCCACCGATCGTACTAAGTCTTGGGCGATTTAGCCAAAGCTAACTCAAGGCTTAGTATGATGTGGATCTTGTCCCGCAAGAATTATAGCTAGTTTGTATGAATCTAGTAATGTGGTTTGACCACATCCATAACTCGATTCTACAAAATTCCTATAATTCAGTAGGAGCATCATTTGATTAAAGGCCTAATTAAATGATAAAAGGAATATGATATTAATTCTCTGCATTGTATGTTGTAGATTACTATGTCGACAAACACGAACACTCTCTCTCTGCGTTCTATCCTTGAGAAGGACAAGCTCAATGGAGCAAATTTTCTGGACTGGTACAGGAACCTGAGAATTGTTCTCACCCAAGAAAGGAAGCTGTGTTAGTTATAGCCCTAGAACCAATCATGTGATGGTTGAATAGGGAACATTTTGTATCATATTCTATCAAGGCAAAGGATTGGTTATTATATTTACGTCTTGCTTGTGCCAGCTAAATTAAATATAATAATGCCCTAGAAAAGTAGGTTCTTATCTACAGCACATCAATTGGCAGAATTGATTATGAGAGACTATAGAGAACACTTTCCTAAATGTTCCAAGTCAAGTATTAATATGCAAGGGCAATATTAATACATAAAGACTAGCATGTAGGTCAATTGATGACTTGATCTCACAAGTCATGGATATATGATATCAAGTTGACACATGGGTATATATTAGAGAATATATACTGAACTGACCCGCCATGAAAAAGTTTCATGGATCGTCATATGAGTGTCATAAACTTTTTCATGTGACTATTGGTATGAATAGTCCTCAAACCTGAAGTCACTACAGTTCCCTACATAAGGAGTTATGTACTTTGGTATCGTCAAACGTCACCCGTAACAGGGTGGACCATAAAGGCGATTACTAGGTATATAACAAATTATGCGGAGGGATGTGAGTGATGTAGATGGGATCTATCCCTCCCATATGACGGGAGTGATATCTGTGGGCCCCTTGATTGAGTAGAACTACTAAAACACATGGTCATGCTCGAATGAGTCAATATGAGATATTGAGCTCATTTGTTTGAGTTAGTTTACTCAGGGATCAAGAAACACATAGATTGATCGAGGATGACACGGTCTATGCCTCATTGGTCAATCTGATATCAAGGATAGAAGGACACGGTCATACATTATAGTAGTCACGGAAAGGTTAGTCGGATCTTGACTTATCTCAGAACTGAATGATGTATTGCTAGATGCCGCTCATTGCTTGTGTATCTAAAAGAGTTTAGATCCACTGCCAACGTTATGAGAGCCTATAGGGTCACACACAAAGAGCATGATGATTAGAAGAATTAGTGCATTCTAGTTTGACTAGAATAATTTGGGAATAAGCTTAAGTACAAAATGGTTTTTGGACTTTAAGCTTAAAGAGAATTTTATCTTATTGATTTAATGAGATTAATTCAATATGTTAAGCTTATTAATTTAATAAGATTAAATAAATATGTTATCATGATATCCTAAGCTAAATTGATTTAATAAGATTAATTCAATATGTTACCTTATTGATTTAATGAGATTAATTCAATATGATAACATAAGCTTATTGAATTAATAAGATTAATTCAACATGCATGAATGCCACCTAAGCTTGATGAGGTGGAAGGAGACAAAGGGTTTTGACCTTTGGATTTCCTCCACATGTGGCCGGCCAAACAAGGAGTGTTGATTGTTTTTCAATGCAATTGATTGCATTAAATGTGATAGGAGGTGAAAGGTTTTTTCAATCCTATAAAGCACTCCATGGGGTGGCCGACCAAGTTGGTTGTAAGCTTGAGGCTTGGAGAGAGCTTGGTGGTGAGAGGCTTTGGTTGTGTGGCTTTTGTGAGTGTAGCAAGAAGAGTGGTCTTCTTCTTCCTTTCTCTTTTTCCCTACCTTCCTCTCCTTTAGGGACTTCTCTAGCAAGAAGTAAAGGAGAGCTCTTCTAGTTTCTTTTGTGAGACAAGAGCTTGCTCCTATGGATACATATAGAGGCACAGACATTTGAACGTGCTAAAAGATCCAACAAACCCAAGGAGAAGCGGGATTTAAAAGGGCACACAACAAAGGTAATATTCTCCTATAAGATAGGTTTTGAGAAATTTATTTTGTACGAGGTTTTCTTTCGCAAGGATCACTTGGAAGGGATCCTATTTTTCCGTTGTGCATATGCTATTTTGCATAAAAAAAATCCCTACAGTGGTATCAGCCACTTGCGAAAGATCGTATAAAAATAGGTTTTCTCTATTTTATATATGATATAGAAGTAGGATAAATTTTATTATGAGTTGATAATTGCATTAGCAATTTTTCAAACATAATAAAATATCTGATGTCTTTTAAAAGTTAAAATTGACATGGTGCATGGTTATGGCCTAGTCCCAAAAAGTTTGTGAATGTGTGTGTTGTAATTCTTAATACGGCCTGCGTGTCGTGCCTTTCTCCTAAAATTCTTGTTGTAAAATTAGTTTTAGACTCGAATGTAACTCGAGTATTTCTCCTTTTGTAATATACAAAATAAAGATAGAGTGTCCATTCGAATATGACGTTACAAGGAGGAAGTCAACAACACAAGACAACCAAAAGGAAGCACTTGGGAGAAGATGCTATCCCTAGGTTGACCAATCAATCTTTTCATTGGCTTGAGAAGATTGTAGAATAAGGGCCATAACCATGACACGCTTAGTTTAATATGTATGTGATGCATGTTAATTTAGCTTATATGTGATGTATGCTAATATGTATGTGATGCATGTTTAAGTTTATTTCTTAATAAGTCAAAAACGATATGCCTACCAAAGTTTGGTACTCACTACTTCCTCGATCATTTGTTGTTGGGTTTGCCAAAGCAAAGCAATGCATTTTATCTTGGAAGAGTGCGAGTGGACAATCGTGATGTCCCGCTATCAAACTTGGTTATGACTTAATTAAGTTTTTCTTAATTAATTAAGAAAGTAGAGGCATATATTAGCTTTGAACATAAGTTTTAAAAATTAGTTTTGTGTGATTTCCGAACATCAGCTTTGTCTTAGAAAGTGGTAGTTGCTCCGATATCAAAGAAGGCCTCTGGGCCTCGCCACGGCCTGGAAGCTGGTTTAGGAATAAGCACTAAACTAATCTAAACTTAACCAAAGCTATTAAAGAGTTACATCATATGTAATTGGCAAAAGATTGCCTACCTAATCATACTACGTCTTGGGCGATTAGCCAAAGCTAACTCAAGACGAAGTATGATGTGGATCTTTATCCCATATAAATTTATAACTAAATAGAAGCTAATGATGTAAGCAAAATGTGTTTGCCTACATCAATGATTAGCTCATATCAAAGCTATGAGAATTTAGTGGGAGCCTCATTTAATTAAAGGCCTAATTAAATGACTTAGGTATGATACTTAATTTTGCATTTTAATGTTGTAGATCACCATGTCATCTAACATGACACACCCCCTCAACTTGTGATCTGTCCTTGAGAAAGACAAGCTCAATGGAGCTAACTTTCTAGACTGGTATAGGAACTTGAGGATTATCCTCAAGCAAGAACGTAAACTGTATGTCCTAGAGCAGTCTATCCCTGAAACACCCACCCCTGCGGCCACTCCTGCTGAAAAGGATGCTTATAAGAAGCATCAAGATGACGCATTAGATGTGTCATGCCTTATGCTTGCCACCATGAACTCTGAGCTTCAAAAGCAACATGAGAACATGGATGCCTATGATATGGTTGAGCATTTGAAACAACTATATCAAGGACAAGCTAGGCACGAGCGTTTTGAAGTGTCTAAGGCTCTTTTTGCATGCAAGATGCAAGAAGGAACACCTGTAGGAACTCACGTACTTAAAATGATAGGGTACGTTGAGAACCTTGAAAGACTAGGTTTTCCACTGAGCCAAGAATTGGCAACCGATGTTATCCTGCAATCGTTACCGGAAGCATATAATCAATTCGTCATGAATTATAACATGAATGAAATTGATAAACCTTTGCCTGAGATTCTCAGCATGTTGAGAACTGCTGAACCGAATCTCAAGAAGAAAGTTAGTAACGTACTAATGGTCAAGAAGGGCAAAGGTAAGCGCAAAGGCAAGGGTAAGACCCAAGCCAAAGGCAAGGCCAATTCATCCACTTCAAAGGGTAAAGGTAAAGTACCTAAGGAAGGGGACTGTTTCCATTGCGGTGAGACTGGACACTGGAAGCGGAACTGCAAAGTCTACCTTGAGGAAGTAAAGAAGAAAAGAAGTGGGACTTCTGCCTCAGGTATACACGTTATAGAAGTTAATCTATCTATTTCTTCTACATGGGTATTAGATACCGGATGTGCATCTCACATTTGTACTAATGTGCAGGGACTGAGAAATAGTAGACTAATGGCAAAGGGTGAAGTGGACCTGCGAGTAGGCAATGGCACAAAAGTTGCTGTTGTAGTTGTAGGAACATATTCTTTGTCTTTGCCCACTGGGCTTATCTTAGAACTAGAGGAGTGCATTTATGTACCTGCATTAACGAAGAACATAATTTCTGTATCTTGTTTAGACAAGAAAAACTTTTCTTTTATAATAAAGGACAAATATTGTTCCATTTATTTGAATGAAATGTTCTATTGTAATGCACCACTTATGAATGGTCTCTATGTTCTAAATTTAGAAAACCCAATTTATAACATAAATACCAAACGGTTCAAATCGAATAATTTGAACCAAATATATCTCTGGCACTGTCGCCTAGGTCACATAAATGAAAAACGCATATCCCAACTCCATAAAGATGGATTATTGGACTCATTTGATTTTGAATCATATGAGGTATGCGAATCTTGTCTTTTAGGAAAGATGACTAAACTCCATTTAGTGGACATGGCGAGAGAGCGACGGACTTGTTAGGACTCATACATACTGATGTATGTGGCCCTTTCAATGTCGAAGCCAGAGGAGGCTATAAGTACTTTATTACTTTCACTGATGATATGAGTAGATTTGGCTACTTATATTTGATGAGACATAAGTCAGAATCCTTTGAAAAGTTCAAAGAATTCAAGAATGAAGTACAAAACTGTTAGTTAAAGCCCTAGAACCAATCATGTGATGGTTGAATAGGGAACATTTTGTATCATATTCTATAAAGGCAAAGGATTGGTTATTATATTTACATCTTGCTTGTGCCAGCTAATTTAAATATAATAATGCCCTAGAAAAGTAGGTTCTTATCTACAGCACATCAATTGGCAGAATTGATTATGAGAGGCTGTAGAGAACACTTTCCTAAATGTTCCTAGTCGAGTATTAATATGCAAGGGCAATATTAATACATAAAGACTAGCATGTAGGTCAATTGATGACTTGATCTCACAAGTCATGGATATATGATATCAAGTTAACACATGGGTATATATTGGAGAATATATACTGAACTGACCCGCCATGAGAAAGTTTCATGGATCGTTATATGAGTGTCATAAACTTTCTCATGTGACTATTGGTATGAATAGTCCTTAGACCTGAAGTCACTATGGTTCCCTACATCAGGAGTTATGTACTTTGGTATCGTCAAACGTCACCCGTAACAGGGTGGACCAGAAAGGCGATTACTGGGTATGTAACAAATTATGCGGAGGGATGTGAGTGATGTAGATGGGATCTATCCCTTCCATATGACGGGAGTGATCGCGGTGGGCCCCTTGATTGAGTAGACCTCCTAAAAGCGCATGGCCATGCTCGAATGAGTCAATATGAGATATTGAGCTCATTTGTTTGAGTTAGTTTACTCAGGGATCAAGAAACACATAGATTGATCGAGGATGACACGGTCTATGCCTCATTGATCAATCTGATATCAAGGATAGAAGGACACGGTCATATATTATAGTAGTCACGGAAAGGTTAGTCGGATCTTGACTTATCTCGTAACTTGGGTAGCAATGATGTATTGCTAGATGCCGCTCATTGCTTGTGTATCTAAAAGAGTTTAGGTCCACTGCCAACGTTATGAGAGCCTATAGGGTCACACACAAAGAGCATGATACTTAGAGGAATTAGAGTATTCTAGTTTGACTAGAATAATTTGGGAATAAGCTTAAGTACAAAATGGTTTTTGGACTTTAAGCTTAATGAGAATTTTAGCTAATTGATTTAATGAGATTAATTCAATATGTTACCTTATTGATTTAATAAGATTAATTCAATATGATAACATAAGCTTAATTGAATTAATAAGATTAATTCAACATGCATGAAAGCCACATAAGCATGCCACCTAAGCATCCACCTAAGCATCCACCTAAGCTAGATGAGGTGGAAGAAGACAAATTGGTTTTTGTCTCCTTAAGTGGCCGGCCAAACAAGGATATGTCTCAATGCAATGGATTGCATTGAATGTGTGGAGGTGAAAGGGTTTTTCCAACCCTATAAAAGACACCCTAAGTGGCCGGCCAAAGAGAGGAATTGGCTTTTGTTGTTGGTGGAAGCTTTGGTTGTGTTAGTGGTGAGAAAGCTTGGTGGAAGCTTTGGTTGTGTGGGTTTGTGAGTGTAGGCTAGCAAGAAGAGGAGTCTTCTTCCTCCTTTCTCCTTTTCCCTCTCTTCCTCTCCTTTAGGGACTTCTCTAGCAAGAAGTGAAGGAGAGCTCTTCTAGTTTTCCTTTTGTGAGACAAGAGCGTGCTCGTGTGGATACGTATAGAGGCACGGACACTTGAACGTGCTAAAGATCCAACAAACCGAAAGGAAAAGCGGGATTAACAAGGGCACGTAACAAAGGTAATCCTCTCCTATAAGATAGGTTTGGTTTAGAGAAATTTATTTTATACGAGTTTGCTTTCGCATAGATCACCATGAAGGGATCCTATTTTCCGTTGCGCATATGCCATTTGGCATACGAGAATTCCCTACAGTGGTATCAGAGCCACTTGCGAAAGATCGTATAAAATAGGTTTTCTCTATTTTATATGTGATATAGAAGTAGGATAAATTTTATTATGAGTTGATAATTGCATTAGCAAATTTTCAAACATAATAAAATATCCAATGTCTTTTAAAAGTTAAAATGACATGGTGCATGGTTATGGCCTAGTCCCAAAAAGTTTGTGATTGTGTGTTGTAATTCTTAATACGTCGTGGTCTGCGTGCCTTTCTCCTAATATTCTTGTTGTAAAATTAGTTTTAGACTCGAATGTAACTCGAGTATTTCTCCTTTTGTAATGTACAAAACAAGGATGGAGGGTCCATTGGAAGATGAGGTTACAAGGAGGAAGTCAACACACAAGACAACCAAAAGGAAGCACTTAGGAGAAGATGCTATCCCTAGGTTGACCAATCAATCTTTTCATTGGCTTGAGAAGATTGTAGATTAAGGGCCATAACCATGACACGTTAGTTTAATATGTATGTGATGCATGTTAGTTTAGCTTGTATGTGATGCATGATTAGTTTAGCTTATATGTGATGTATGCTAATATGTATATGATACATGTTTATTTCTTAATAAGTCTAAACGATATGCCTACCAAAGTTGGTACTCACTACTTCTCGATCATTTGTTATTGGGCCAAAAAGCAAAGCAATGCATTTTATCTTGGAGGGGTGCGAGTGGACAATCGTGATGTCCCGCTATCAGTCTTGGTTAAGACTTAGTTAAGTGTTTTCTTAATTGGTTAAGAAAGTAGAGGCATATATTAGCTTTGAACATAAGTGTTAACATTAGTTTTGTGTGATTTCCGAACATCAGCTTTGTCTTAGAAGTGGTCGTTGCTCCGATATCCAAGAAGGCCCTCGCGGCTCGCCACACCGGAAGTCGTTTAGGAATAAACACTAAACTAATCTAAAACTTAACCAAAGCTATTAAAGAGTTACATCAGATGTAATTGGCAAAAGATTGCCTACCTAATTATACTACGTCTTGGGCGATTAGCCAAAGCTAACTCAAGACTAATTATGATGTGGATCTTTATCCCATATAAATTTATAGCTAAATAGTAGCTATGAGAATTTAGTGGGAGCCTCATTTAATTAAAGGCCTAATTAAATGATTTAGGTATGATACTTAACTTTGCATTTTAATGTTGTACATCACCATGTCATCTAACACGACACACCCCCTCAACTTGCGATTTGTCCTTGAGAAGGACAAGCTCAATGGAGCAAACTTTCTTGACTGGTATAGGAACTTGAGGATTATCCTCAAGCAAGAACGCAAACTATATGTCCTAGAGCAGGCTACCCCTGAAATACCCGCCCCTACGGCCACTCGTGCTGAAAAGGATGCTTATAAGAAGCATCAAGATGACGCATTAGATGTGTCATGCCTTATGCTTGCCACCATGAACTCTGAGCTTCAGAAGCAACATGAGAACATGGATGCCTATGATATGGTTGAGCATTTGAAACAACTATATCAAGGACAAGCTAGGCACGAGCGTTTTGAAGTGTCTAAGTCTCTTTTTGCATGCAAGATGCAAGAAGGAACACCTGTAGGAACTCACGTACTCAAAATGATTGGGTACGTTGAGAACCTTGAAAGACTAGGTTTTCCACTGAGCCAAGAATTGGCAACTGATGTTATCCTGCAATCGTTGCCGGAAGCATACAATCAATTTGTTATGAATTATAACATGAATGAAATTGATAAACCTTTGCCTGAGATTCTCAAAGATGTTAAGAATCACAACCAAATCTCAAGAAGAAAGTTAGTAATGTACTAATGGTCAAGAAGGACAAAGGTAAGCGCAAAGGCAAGGGTAAGACCCAAGCCAAAGGCAAGGCCAATTCATCCACTTCAAAGGGTAAAGGTAAAGTACCTAAGGAAGGGGACTGCTTCCATTGCGGTGAGACTGGACACTGGAAGCGGAACTGCAAAGTCTACCTTGAGGAAGTAAAGAACAAGAGAAGTGGGACTTCTGCCTCAGGTATACACGTTATAGAAGTTAATCTATCTATTTCTTCTACATGGGTATTAGATACCGGATGTGCATCTCACATTTGTACTAATGTGCAGGGACTGAGAAATAGTAGAATAATGGCAAAGGGTGAAGTGGACCTATGAGTAGGCAATGGCGCAAAAGTTGCTGCTGTAGCTGTAGGAACATATTCTTTGTCTTTGCCCACTGGGCTTATCTTAGAACTAGAGGAGTGCTTCTATTTACCTGCATTAACAAAGAACATAATTTCTGTATCTTGTTTAGACAAGAAAAACTTTTCTTTTATAATAAAGGACAAATGTTGTTCCATTTATTTAAATGAAATGTTCTATTGTAATGCACCACTTATGAATGGTCTCTATGTTCTAGATTTAGATAACCCAATTTATAACGTAAATACCAAACGGTTCAAATCGAATGATTTGAACCAGACATATCTCTGGCACTATCGCCTAGGTCACATAAATGAAAAACGCATATCCCACCTCCATAAAGATGGATTATTGGACTCATTTGATTTTGAATCATATGAGGTATGCGAGTCTTGTCTTTTAGGAAAGATGACTAAAACTCCATTTAGTGGACATGGCGAGAGAGCGACGGACTTATTAGGACTCATACATACTGATGTATGTGGCCCTTTCAATGTCGAAGCCAGAGGAGGCTATAAGTACTTTATTACTTTCGCGATGATATGAGTAGATTTGGCTACTTATATTTGATGAGACATAAGTCGAGAATCCTTTGAAAAGTTCAAAGAATTCAAGAATGAAGTACAAAACCAACTTGGTAGCGTGTTAAGCTACTTGATCGGATCGAGGTGGTGAATACCTTAGTCAGAGTTTCGTGATCACTGGTGAGTGTGGGATAATATCCCAACTCACTCCCTGGAACACCACAATGGAATGGTGTATCGAGAGGAGAAATCGTACTCTATTAGATATGTAGTGCGATCGATGATGAGCATGATCTACCTACTTCCTTTTGGGGTTTAGCTCTAGAGGCAGGCTTTCACATAATCGCGTTCCATCAAAAGCCGTAGAAAAGACACCATATCTGATATGGGGGAAGAGTCCCAAAATGTCTTTTATAAAGATTTGGGGTTGTGAAGCTTCGTTAGGCGTCAAGTCTCGGATAAACTAGGACCCAAATCGGATAAGTGTTATTTTGTAGGATATCCCAGGAAACTAAGGGATATTACTTTTCTGATCCCACACTTGGCAAGGTGTTTGTTGCCAGAAATGCTGTCTTTCTAGAAAGAGAATTTATTTCTAGAAATACTAGTGGGAGTAAAATTCATCTTGAAGAAGTTCAAGATGATAACACTAAGGCTTCGATGGAAAATGAACAGGAACCACAAAGTGTTGTGGATGAGGAATTTGTTGCCCAAAGAGTTGTGGAGCAAACACCTGTTCAAGTAGACCAACCTCTTCGTAGATCTAATAGGATCCGTCAACCCGAGAGATATTCTTTTCTCTTGATCGACAATCTGATGTATTGCTTATCAATCTTGACGAGCCTACATCCTATAAAGAAGCTATGATGAGCCCAGATTCTGAGAAATGGCTAGAGGCCATGAGATCCGAAATGGAATCCATGTACACTAACCAAGTATGGACTTTGGTTGATCCACCTGAAGGGGTAAATCCCATTGGGTGTAAGTGGGTCTTTAAAGTAAAGACTGACATGGATGGTAATAAGCATACCTATAAAGGTAGATTGGTGGCTAAAGGATTCAAACAAATTCATGGTATTGACTATGAAGAAACCTTTTCACCAGTTGCGATGCTTAAATCCATTCGGATCATACTTGCTATTGCAGCCTACCATGATTATGAGATCTGGCAGATGGATGTCAAAACCGCTTTTCTGAATGGAAAGCTACTCGAGGATGTGTACATGACACAACCTGAGGGTTTTGAAGATCCAAAGCATCCTGGAAAGGTATGCAAACTACAAAGGTCCATTTATGGACTAAAGCAAGCCTCTCGAAGCTGGAATCTTCGATTCGATGATGCAATCAAAGAGTTTGGTTTCATCAAGAATGAAGATGAGCCTTGTGTCTACAAGAGAAATAGTGGGAGCACAGTTGTATTTCTTGTCTTGTATGTAGATGACATACTTCTCATCGGAAATGATATTCCCTCACTCCACGGTGAAGATGTGGTTAGGGAATTGTTTCTCGATGAAGGACTTAGGTGAAGTGCCTATATTCTAGGCATCAAGATCTATAGAGATAGATCTAGAAGATTACTTGGCCTAAGTCGAGTACATACATTGATAAAGTGCTAGATCGCTTTGCTATGCAAAATTCTAAGAAAGGGTTTCGCTTTATCACATGGTGTGAGTCTTCAAGACTCAATGTCCCTCTTCTAAGGAGAGAGATCGCATGGATAAGATCCCTTATGCATCAGCCTATAGGGTCTATCATGCACGCCATGCATTGTACTCTCTGACGCCTCGTATGCTTTGAGCATGACGAGTAGATATGATGATCCGGTGAAAGTCATCGGATAGCGTAAAAATATTCTTAAGTACTTACGAAGAACGAAAGAATATTTTCCGATATTTGGAGGCAATGAGGAGCTAATCAGAAGGGTTACAAAGATGATGCAAGCTTCCAAATGCATAAGGATGACTATAGATCGCATAATCGGTACGTGTTTTGCCTGAATGGTGGAGCGTGAGTCGGAAGAGTTCAAGCAGACACAGCTTGTCTTGATTCTACAAAAGCCGAGTATATTGCAAAGATCCGATGCAAAGAAGGAGGTTGTTTGGCTCCGCAAGTTCATCAGTGAACTTGGGGTAGTTCCTAGCATTGCAGATCCAATAGACCTCTATTGTGACAACAATGGGGCTATTGCACAGGCTAAGGAACCTCGATCACATCAGCGGACCAAACACATATCGCAAGGCGCATCTCATTCGAGAGATCATCGATAGAGGAGATGTGAGGATATACAGAGTACCGACAGAAGCTAACATCGCAGATCCATTGACCAAGGCTTTAGCACAGAGGAAGCATGATGGTCACACTAGGTCACTAGGTATTAGATATCATAGTGATTGGTACTAGTGCTAGTGGGAGATTGTTAGTTAAAGCCCTAGAACCAATCATGTGATGGTTGAATAGGGAACATTTTGTATCATATTCTATAAAGGCAAAGGATTGGTTATTATATTTACATCTTGCTTGTGCCAGCCAATTTAAATATAATAATGCCCTAGAAAAGTAGGTTCTTATCTACAGCACATCAATTGGCAGAATTGATTATGAGAGGCTGTAGAGAACACTTTCCTAAATGTTCCTAGTCGAGTATTAATATGCAAGGGCAATATTAATACATAAAGACTAGCATGTAGGTCAAATGATGACTTGATCTCACAAGTCATGGATATATGATATCAAGTTGACACATGGGTATATATTGGAGAATATATACTGAACTGACCCGCCATGAGAAAGTTTCATGGATCGTTATATGAGTGTCATAAACTTTCTCATGTGACTATTGGTATGAATAGTCCTTAGACCTGAAGTCACTATGGTTCCCTACATAAGGAGTTATGTACTTTGGTATCACAAATGTCACCCGTAAATGTGGTGGACCATAAAGGCGATTACTGGGTATGTAACAAATTATGCGGAGGGATGTGAGTGATGTAGATGGGATCTATCCCTTCCATATGACGGGAGTGATATCGGTGGGCCCCTTGATTGAGTAGAACTACTAAAACGCATGGCCATGCTCGAATGAGTCAATATGAGATATTGAGCTCATTTGTTTGAGTTAGTTTACTCAAGGATCAAGAAACACATAGATTGATCGAGGATGACACGGTCTATGCCTCATTGATCAATCTGATATCAAGGATAGAAGGACACTGACCATATATTATAGTAGTCACGGAAAGGTTAGTCGGATCTTGACTTATCTCGTAACTTGGGTAGCAATGATGTATTGCTAGATGCCGCTCATTGCTTGTGTATCTAAAAGAGTTTAGGTCCACTGCCAACGTTATGAGAGCCTATAGGGTCACACACAAAGAGCATGATAATTAGAGGAATTAGAGTATTCTAGTTTGACTAGAATAATTTGGGAATAAGCTTAAGTACAAAATGGTTTTTGGACTTTAAGCTTAATGAGAATTTTAGCTAATTGATTTAATGAGATTAATTCAATATGTTACCTTATTGATTTAATAAGATTAATTCAATATGATAACATAAGCTTAATTGAATTAATAAGATTAATTCAACATGCATGAAAGCCACATAAGAATGCCACATAAGCATGCCACCTAAGCATCCACCTAAGCATCCACCTAAGCTAGATGAGGTGGAAGAAGACAAATTGGTTTTTGTCTCCTTAAGTGGCCGGCCAAACAAGGATATGTCTCAATGCAATGGATTGCATTGAATGTGTGGAGGTGAAAGGGTTTTTCCAACCCTATAAAAGACACCCTAAGTGGCCGGCCAAAGAGAGGAATTGGCTTTTGTTGTTGGTGGAAGCTTTGGTTGTGTTAGTGGTGAGAAAGCTTGGTGGAAGCTTTGGTTGTGTGGGTTTGTGAGTGTAGGCTAGCAAGAAGAGGAGTCTTCTTCCTCCTTTCTCCTTTTCCCTCTCTTCCTCTCCTTTAGGGACTTCTCTAGCAAGAAGTGAAGGAGAGCTCTTCTAGTTTTCCTTTTGTGAGACAAGAGCGTGCTCGTGTGGATACGTATAGAGGCACGGACACTTGAACGTTCTAAAGATCCAACAAACCGAAAGGAAAAGCGGGATTAACAAGGGCACGCAACAAAGGTAATCCTCTCCTATAAGATAGGTTTGGTTTAGAGAAATTTATTTTATACAAGTTTGCTTTCGCATGGATCACTTGGAAGGGATCCTATTTTCCGTTGCGCATATGCCATTTGGCATACGAGAATTCCCTACAAAAACCAACTTGGTAAGCGTATTAAGCTACTTCGATCAGATCGAGGTGGTGAATACCTTAGTCAAGAGTTTCGTGATCACCTGGCTGAGTGTGGGATAATATCCCAACTCACTCCACCTGGAACACCACAATGGAATGGTGTATCTGAGAGGAGAAATCGTACTCTATTAGATATGGTACGATCAATGATGAGCCAGACTGATCTACCTACTTCCTTTTGGGGTTTATCTCTAGAGACAGCCGCTTTCACACTTAATCGCGTCCCATCAAAAGCCGTAGAAAAGACACCATATACGTTATGGACTGGGAAGAGTCCCAAAATGTCTTTTATAAAGATTTGGGGTTGTGAAGCTTATGTTAGACGTCAAGTCTCAGATAAACTAGGGCCCAAATCAGATAAGTGTTATTTTTTAGGATATCACAAGGAAACTAAGGGATATTACTTTTACAATCCCACACTTGGCAAGGTGTTTGTTGCTAGAAATGTTGTCTTTCTAGAAAGAGAATTTATTTCTAGAAAAACTAGTGGGAGTAAAATTCATCTTGAAGAAATTCAAGATGAAGATAACACTAAGGCTTCAATGGAAAATGAACAGGCACCACAAAGTGTTGTGGATGAGGAAATTGTTGCCCAAAGAGTTGTGGAGTAAACACCTGTTCAAGTAGACCAACCTCTTCGTAGATCTGATAGGATCCGTCGTCAACCCGAGAGATATTCTTTTCTCTTGACTGACAACGGTGAGGTATTGCTTGTCGATCTTGACGAGCCTACATCCTATCAAGAAGCTATGATGAGCTCAGATTTTGAGAAATGGCTAGAGGCCATGAGATCCGAAATGGAATCCATGTACACTAACCAAGTATGGACTTTGGTTGATCCACCTGAAGGGGTAAAACCCATTGGGTGTAAGTGGATATTTAAAGTAAAGACTGACATGGATGGTAATAAGCATACCTATAAAGGTAGATTGGTGGCTAAAGGATTCAAACAAATTCATGGTATTGACTATGATGAAACCTTTTCACCAGTTGCGATGCTTAAATCCATTCGGATCATACTTGCTATTGCAGCCTACCACGATTATGAGATCTGGCAGATGGATGTCAAAACCACTTTTCTGAATGGAAAGCTACTCGAGGATGTGTACATGACACATCCTGAGGGTTTTGAAGATCCAAAGCATCCTGGAAAGGTATGCAAACTGCAAAAGTCCATTTATGGACTAAAGCAAGCCTCTCGAAGCTGGAATCTTCGATTCGATGATGCAATCAAGGAGTTTGGTTTCATCAAGAATGAAGATGAACCTTGTGTCTACAAGAGAAATAGTGGGAGCACAGTTGTATTTCTTATCTTGTATGTAGATGACATACTTCTCATCGGAAATGATATTCCCTCACTCTAGTCTGTGAAGATGTCGTTAGGGAATTGTTTCTCGATGAAAGACTTAGGTGAAGCTACCTATATTCTAGGCATCAAGATCTATAGAGATAGATCTAAAAGATTACTTGGCCTAAGTCAGAGTACATACATTGATAAAGTGCTAGATCATTTTGCTATGCAAAATTCCAAGAAAGGATTTCTGCCTTTATCACATGGTGTGAGTCTTTCGAAGACTCAATGTCTCTCTTCTAAGGAGGAGAGAGATCGCATGGATAAGATTCCTTATGCATCTGCCATAGGGTCTATCATGTACGCCATGCTTTGTACTCGTCCTGACGTCTCGTATGCTTTGAGCATGACGAGTAGATACACTGATCCAGTGAAAGTCATCGATAGAAGTCCAAAAATATTCTTAAATACTTACGAAGAACGAAAGAATATTTCGATATTCGAGGCAATGAGGAGCTAATCAGAAGGGTTACAGTGATGCAAGCTTCCAAATGCATAAGGATGACTATAGATCGCAATCGGGTACGTGTTTTGCTCGAATGGTGGAGCCGTGAGTCGGAAGAGTTCAAGGTGACATAGTTGCCGATTCTACAACAGGTTATATATTGTCGCTGTCGCTCGATGCAAAGAAAGGAGGTTGTTTGGCCCGCAAGTTCATCGCTGAACTTGGGGTAGTTCCTAGCATTGCAGATCCAATAGACCTCTATTGTGACAACAATGGGGCTATTGCATGTGCTAAGGAACCTCGATCACATCGACCAAACACATACATCGCGGCGCTTCCATCTCATTCGAGAGATCATCGATAGAGGAGATGTGAGGATATGCAGAGTACCGAGTAAGCTAACATCGCAGATCCATTGACCAAGGCTTTGGCACAGAGGAAGCATGATGGTCACACTAGGTCACTAGGTATTAGATATTATAGTGATTGGTACTAGTGCTAGTGAGAGATTGTTAGTTATAGCCCTAGAACCAATCATGTGATGAATAGGGAACATTTTGTATCATATTCTATAAAGGCAAAGGATTGGTTATTATATTTACGCCTTGTTTGTGCTACCTAAATTAAATATAATAATGCCCTAGAAAAGTAGGTTCTTATCTACAGCACATCAATCGCGTAACTGATTATGAGAGGTCAGAGAGAACACTTTCCTAAATGTTCTAGTCAAGTATTAATATGCAAGGGCAATATTAATACATAAAGACTAGCATGTAGGTCAATTGATGACTTGATCTCACAAGTCATGGATATATGATATCAAGTTGACACATGGGTATATATTAGAGAATATATACTGAACTGACCCGCCATGAGAAAGTTTCATGGATCGTCATATGAGTGTCATAAACTTTCTCATGTCACTATTGGTATGAATAGTCCTAAAACCTTAAGTCACTAAGGTTCCCTACATAAGGAGTTATGTACTTTGGTATCGTCAAACGTCACCCGTAACAGGGTGGACCATAAAGGCGATTACTGGGTATATAACAAATTATGCGGAGGGATGTGAGTGATGTAGATGGGATCTATCCCTCCCATATGACGGGAGTGATATCTGTGGGCCCCTTGATTGAGTAGAACTACTAAAATGCATGGCCATGCTCGAATGAGTCAATATGAGATATTGAGCTCATTTGTTTGAGTTAGTTTACTCAGGGATCAAGAAACACATAGATTGATCGAGGATGACACGGTCTATGCCTCATTGGTCAATCTGATATCAAGGATAGAAGGATACGGTCATACATTATAGTAGTCACGGAAAGGTTAGTCGGATCTTAACTTATTTCGTAACTTAGGTAGCAATGATGTATTGCTAGATGTCGCTCATTGCTTGTGTATCTAAAAGAGTTTAGATCCACTGCCAACGTTATGAGAGCCTATAGGGTCACACACAAAGAGCATGATGATTAGAAGAATTAGTGCATTCTAGTTTGACTAGAATAATTTGGGAATAAGCTTAAGTACAAAATGGTTTTTGGACTTTAAGCTTAAAGAGAATTTTATCTTATTGATTTAATGAGATTAATTCAATATGCTAAGCTTATTAATTTAATAAGATTAAATATATATGTTATCATGATATCCTAAGCTAAATTGATTTAATAAGATTAATTCAATATGTTACCTTATTGATTTAATGAGATTAATTCAATATGATAACATAAACTTATTGAATTAATAAGATTAATTCAACATGCATGAATGCCACATAAGCATGCCACATAAGCATGCCACCTAAGCTTGATGAGGTGGAAGGAGACAAAGGGTTTTGACCTTTGGATTTCCTCCACATGTGGTCGGCCAAACAAGGAGTGTTGATTGTTTTTCAATGCAATTGATTGCATTGAATGTGATAGGAGGTGAAAGGTTTTTCCAATCCTATAAAACACTCCATGTGGTGGCCGGCCAAGTTGGTTGTAAGCTTGAGGCTTGGAGAGAGCTTGGTGGTGAGAGGCTTTGGTTGTGTGGCTTTTGTGAGTGTAGCAAGAAGAGTGGTCTTCTTCTTCCTTTCTCTTTTTCCCTACCTTCCTCTCCTTTAGGGACTTCTCTAGCAAGAAGTAAAGGAGAGCTCTTCTAGTTTCTTTTGTGAGACAAGAGCTTGCTCGTGTGGATACATATAGAGGCACGGACATTTGAACGTGCTAAAAGATCCAACAAACCCAAGGAGAAGCGGGATTTAAAAGGGCACGCAACAAAGGTAATATTCTCCTTTAAGATAGGTTTTGAGAAATTTATTTTGTATGAGGTTTTCTTTCACAAGGATCACTTGGAAGGGATCCTATTTTTCCGTTGCGCATATGCTATTTTGCATAAAAAAATCCCTACAAGTTGTACGTCCTGGAGCAGCCCATTCCGGAGGCACCTCCTACCACTGCCTCGCGAGCTGACAAAGATGCTTACAAGAAGCTTCAAGATGATGCATTAGATGTGTCATGTCTAAATGCTCGCGACCATGAACTCTGAGCTTCAGAAGCAACACGAGTTCATGAATGCTTATGATATGGTTGGACATCTTCGTCAACTATATCAAGGACAAGCAAGGCATGAGAGATATGAAGTCTCTAAGGCATTGTTTGGGTCCAAAATGCAAGATGGGACTCTCGTAGGTCCATATGTACTCAAGATGATTGGGTACGTAGAAAACCTACAAAGGCTGGGATTCCCACTTGGCCAAGAGCTGCCCACTGACCTGATCTTGCAATCTTTTCCACAAGCCTACAATCAATTTGTCATGAATTACAACATGAATGAAATTGATAAGCCACTGCTTGAGATGCTCAGCATGTTGAGAACTGCTGAGCTTAACCTTAAGAAGGGAAAATCTGACACCATATTGATGGTGCACAAAAAGAAAGGCAAGGGTAAGCCTAAAGGTAAGGGAAAGTCCCAAGCCAAGGGCAAAGGCAAAGAACTTAAACCCAAAGGAGGGGTAGCCAAGGAAGGGGCTTGCTTCCACTGTAAGGAAGCTGGACACTGGAAGCGTAACTGCAAAGCTTACCTGGAAGATCTTAAGAAGAAAAGAAGTGAGACTTCTACTTCAGGTATAAATGTTATAGAAGTCAATCTATCTATTTCTTCATCATGGGTATTAGATACCGGATGTGCATCTCACATTTGTACTAATGTGCAGGCGCTGAGAAATAGCAGGGCATTGACAAAGGGCGAGGTGGACCTATGAGTAGGCAATGGAGCAAGGGTTGCTGCTGTTACTGTAGGAACTTATGATCTATCTCTGCCCTCTGGGCTTGTACTAGAATTAGATGAATGTTGTTATGTGCTTACTTTGACTAAGAACATAATTTCGGTTTCTTGTTTGGACAAGAAAGGATTTACATTTATAATAAAGAACAAATATTGTTCAGTTTATTTAAATGATATGTTCTATTGTAGTGCACCTCTAATGAACGGACTCTACTTTCTAGACTTAGAGAGCCCTATCTATAACATAAGTGTCAAAAGGTTCAAGTCAAATGAGTTGAACCAAACATATCTCTGGCATTGTCGCTTAGGTCACATAAATGAGAGTCGCTTATCTCAGCTCCATAAGGATGGGCTGTTAGACTCATTTGATTTTGAATCATATGAGACATGCGAGTCTTGCCTTTTAGGCAAGATGACCAAGACTCCCTTTAGTGGACACAGCGAAAGAGCAACAGATTTATTAGGACTTATACATAGTGATATATGTGGTCCTTTCAATGTTGCTGCTAGAGGTGGTTACAAGTACTTCGTTACATTTACTGATGACTTCAGTAGATATGGTTATGTGTATCTTATGACACATAAATCAGAATCCTTTGAAAAGTTCAAAGAATTCAAGAATGAAGTACAAAACCAGCTTGGCAAGAGTATTAAGATACTTCGATCAGATCGAGGTGGTGAATACCTTAGCCATGAGTTTCGTGACTATCTAGCTGAGTGTGGGATTCTATCCCAACTCACTCCTCCTGGAACACCACAGTGGAATGGTGTATCCGAAAGGAGGAATCGTACCCTATTAGATATGGTACGTTCTATGATGAGTCACACAGATCTTCCTATATCCTTTTGGGGATATTCTCTAGACACAACAGCTTTTACCCTTAACCGTGTACCATCCAAGGCTGTCATAAAGACACCATATACGATATGGACAGGGAGAAATCCCAAGATGTCTTTCATGAGGTTTTGGGGTTGTGAGGCTTACGTTCGACGTCAAGTCTCAGACAAACTAGGACCCAAATCCGATAGGTGCTATTTTGTTGGATATCCCAAGGATACAAAAGGATATTACTTATACATTCCCAGTTAGCACAAAGTGTTTGTGGCAAAGACTGGAGTTTTTCTAGAAAGGGATTTTGTTTCTAGAAAAACTAGTGGGAGTACCTTCGATCTTGAAGAAATTCAAGATAAGGACCATAGCACTGAGGCCTTGATGGAGGTTGAACAGGAACCACAAAGTGTTGTGGGTGATGAGGTTGTTACACAAGGAGTTATGGAACAACCACCTGTTCAAGTAGACCTACCTCTTCACAGGTCTGATAGGGTACGTCGTCAGCTTGAGAGATACTCATTTCTCTTGTCTGACCGTGATGACGTTATGCTCATTGAGAATGAGCCTACCTCCTATTAGGAAGCTGTGATGAGCTCAGATTCTGAGAAATGGCTAGAGGTCATGAGATCCGAAATGGAATCCATGTACACCAACCAAGTATGGACTTTGGTTGATCCACCTGAAGGGGTCAAACCTATTGGGTGTAAGTGGGTCTTTAGCAGAAAGACTGACATGGATGGAATTACGCATACCTATAAGGGTCGATTGGTGGCTAAAGGTTTCAAGCAAATTCATGATATTGACTATGATGAAACCTTTTCTCCAGTGGTGATGTTTAAGTCCATTCGGATCTTGCTTGCTATTGCAGCATACCACGATTATGAGATCTGGCAGATGGATGTCAAAACTGCATTTCTGAATGGAAACTTACTTGAGGATGTGTACATGACACAACCTGAGAGTTTTGAAGATCCACAGTATACTGGGAAAGTATGCAAGCTGCAAAGGTCCATTTATGGGCTAAAGCAAGCTTCTCGGAGCTGAAATCTTCGATTCGATGATGCGATCAAACAGTTTGGTTTCATCAAGAATGAAGATGAACCCTATGTCTACAAGAGGGTTAATTGGAACACAGTTGTCTTCCTTGTATTGTATGTGGATGACATACTACTCATTGGGAATGACATCCCTTCGCTACAGTCTGTGAAGACTTGGATGGGGACGTGCTTCTCAATAAAGGAATTAGGTGAAGCAGTCTATATTCAAGGCATCAAGATCTATAGAGATAGATCTAAGAGATTGCTTGGCCTAAGTCAGAGTACATACATTGACATAGTATTACTACGGTTTGCCATGCAGAATTCCAAGAAGGGACTTCTGCTGATGTCACATGGTATGAGTCTTTCGAAGACTCAAAGTCCCTCTTCTAGAGAGGAGAGAGACCGCATGGATAAGATCCCTTATGCATCTGCTATAGGATCTATCATGTACGTCATGCTGTGTACTCATCCTGATGTCTCGTATGCTTTGAGCATGACGAGTAGATATCAGTCAGATCCAGGTGAGCGTCACTGGATAGCAGTCAAGAATATTCTTAAGTACTTGAGAAGGACTAAAGAATATTTCTTGATATTTGGAGGCGATGAGGAGCTAGTTGTAAAGGGTTACAGCGATGTCAGCTTCCAAACAGACCAGGATGATTATAGATCGCAGTCAGGGTTCGTGTTTTGCTTGAATGGTAGCGCTATGAGTACCCACATAGGCTAACATCACAGAACCCTTGACCAAGGCTTTGGCACAGAAAAAGCATGATAGTCACACTAGGTCATTGGGTATTAGATACTACGGTAATTGGCACTAGTGCTAGTGGGAGATTGTTAGTGAAAGCCCTAGAGTCAATCATGTGATGATTATTGTATGGACTTTGTTGTATCATATTCCTATTTATAAAGGCATGGTTATTATATTTACTTGTATTGGTGCCAAATAACTAAGTATAATAACATCCTTGAGTAGTAGGTTCTTATCTATATCAATCGATTAGTTGAATTGATAAATGAGATGATTTAGAGAACACTACTCTTAATCATTCCTAGTCAAGTATTAACATTCAGGGACAATGTTAATGCATAGAGACTAGCATGTAGGTCAACACGATGGCTTGATCTCACAAGTCATAGATATGAGATATCAAGTTGACACATGGGTATGCATTGGAGAATGTATACTGAATGACCCGCCATGAGAAAGTGTCATGGATCATTATATGAGTGTCATATACTTTCTCATGTGGCTATTAGTATGACTATTAGTCCTTAGACCTGAAGTCACCATGGTTCCCTACATAAGGAGTTGCATACTTTGGCTTCGTCAAACGTCACCCGTAAATGGGTGGACTATAAAGGCGACATCGGGTATGTAACAAATTATGCGAGGGATGTGAGTGATGTAGATGGGATCTATCCTCCTATATAACGGGGTGACATCGATATTCTTGATAGAGTGAGACCACGGCGTATGGTTATGCCCAAATGAGTCAATATGAGATATTGAGCTCATTTGATTAGAGTGAGTCTACTTGGAGTTCAAGATATAGATTGTACCGAGGATGACACGGTCTATGCCTCAATTGGTCAATCTAGATGTCAAGGATAGAGGGACATTGTCACGTATTGTGAGAGTCACAATTAGTAGTCACAAAGGTGATGTTGGAGCTCAACATTCTTGTAACTTGGGTAGCAATGATGTGTTGCTAGATACCGCTCATTGTTTATGTTCCTAAATCGGTTTAGGGACATTGCCAATGTTACAAGAACCTATAGGGTCACACACAAAGGGCAATTAGATGGAGATTAGGTTCATATGATGAACCATGAGGATTAGGTTCATGGGATGAACCAAATTGGATTAAGAGTAATCCTAATTAGACTAATTGAGTTGGACTCAATTTGATTCAAGTGTTGAATGAGTCTAATTTAGATTTGATTCATTTAGTCAATTTAAATTAATGAATAGAGATTCATTAAATCAAATTGACTTGAGTCAAGTGGTTAGATTTGATCAACCATGGGAGATAAGAGGTCAAGTTTGACTTGACTTGAGAGGGAAGATGAAAGGTCAAGTTTGACTTGACCAAATGCCATGTCATGATGATGACTTAGCATGGCCGGCCAATGATGATGCTCCACATCATCATTGACTTATCAAGTGGTGCCACCTCATAAGGGAGACCAAGAGACATTGGCTCTTGGAGTTACATGCATGCATGTAACCCCCTCCCCCCCTTCCATGAAGTGGCCAACCACTTATTCCATTAGATGGAATTGATTTTGTGAGTTACTCCAACTTCATCTTCCTCCTTGGATCATCCTCTCAAGCTCCCCTCTCCTCCTTGGCCAAAATTCCTAAAGAGTGCTAGCATACTCTAAGGTATTTTCTCCACCAATTTGTCCGTGTGGATACCAATAGAGGAGTGTTCACTTGACACTCTTGAGTTCTGGCGATACGTTTGGACTAGCGGGATAAGCGAAGGGCGTCACTACGAGGGTAATACTCTCAACTTCTAGATATAAGGTATATCTAGGTTTACTTAGCACATACATGTTTTTATTTTAATATATCTTTGCACGGATTCGTGGCTGGACTTTCAAGGTTTCCGCAACGCAAAAAGCGGTTTTTGCGGCTCGGAAAGTCCAACATGTATAAGTCATGTGCATTAAGTCCATAGACCATGGTTCAATATAAGGTTTTAAAATTATTTTAAAATCATTTTGAAAAACCTTGGTGTAGTCTATCTTTTGATAGAAGTCATCATTGATGATGTTGATACAAATGAGCTCAAAACAATGAAGTTTTTCTCATTTTTGAACTTTGTATCAATTTCACTATTTTGTGGGTAAATTATTTGTCAAATATTTTTCACCCATTTTATTGGTTATAAGTATTTTACGTATAAATTTTCATTATTTTTCAAGTTACATATAATTACTTATGTATTTTCATTTTTAATTTCTGAAATCTGACATCTATGTTTTGCAAATATCAGTCGACTGCCTCTTGATGGTAGTCGACTAATGCATAGAGCAGTCAATTGATTACTGTCAGAGTCAACTGCTGATGTGAGCAAAACATATAGGGTGCGTTTGGTTGGAGGTTTTTGTTGATAACCTTGTTAGGTTATCAACAAAAACCTTGTTTGGTTTAGGTTATAAACAATTACCTGGTAATTGTTCATTACCTGGTTATGAACAAAAACCTTTTTAGGGGGAATCAAAAAACCTTGGAGAACCAAGGTTTTTGTTGATTCCTGGGGTTAAGGAAACTTTTTTCCAATATTACCCCTAGCAATATATTAAATGTCAATTTGTCAAATCTGCCGCCGCCCGGTCGCCGGCCCGTCGCCGCTCGGCCACCTGCCGCTGACCACCGCTGCCGCCGCCGCCGGGCCGCCGTCGCCGCCGCTCCGCCGTCGGCCACCGGGCCACCGCCATCGCCGGCTTATCGCCGACCACCATATCGCCGCCTGCCGCCGGCCCGCCATCGCCGGCCACCGCGCCGCGCCGCTCGACCACCGCCGCTGCCTCGCCGCCGGCCACCGCTGCCGCCATCGCGACCACTACCCGCCGCTGCCGCCATCGCCGCCGCCGGGCCGACGTCGCCACACGCCGCCCGTGCGACCGGGACGGCCGATACGGCGATCATCGCCCGGCCAATCGCCGTCGCCGCCAATGGGTCGCCCATCGTTGTCGCCGCCGGTCGACCGATCATCGTTGCCGCCGCCGATCGATCGACCACCATCGTCGTCACCGGTCGGTCGACCGTCGTCGTCGGCGGCCGATCACTACTGTCGTCGGTCGATCGTTGGTCGGTCACTGCCACCGCCGATCGACCGGGCACTGCTGATGGCAGATCACTGTCGTCGTCATTAATATTTCTATCATCATCATCGAATTGATTGAGCAAAGACAAAGGATAATTTAGTAAAATGTTAAACTAAGTTATATATTAAAACCTCCATCCAAACAAGGTTTTTATCTAAAGTTATACTTTATTCCAAGGTTATGTTTTATTCCCTGGTAATCACATAACCAAGGTTATGTATGATTACTTGAACCAAACGCACCCATAGGGTTTTAGGAGTAGTTTTTGCTCACATCTTGTTACATTTTGCATCAGTTTCATGCATATGTTACTCTATTTTGCATGCATTTCCTATTTTCTAGTTCGGAGGTCTGCTCGTTGTTCTTTTGAATGCAGTTTGGCTTTTCGGGCAGAAAAGATGCGTTTTCAGAGTGAAAGAAGGACATTTCATGCTAGACGCAGAGTGGGACACGGCCAGGGCATGTGGATTCATACGGTCGTGTCCGATGGGCGAAGATCAGCACACCAGGGCCGCACACGGCCTGGCCGTGTGGAAACACAAGGCCATGTGGTGGCCCGATGGAGTTGCGGGACTTGGGTTTTTCCTGATTTCGTAGCGGTCTGAGGCGATGTCTATATAAGGATGGCTCCGCCCAAACCCTGGGGAGGAGGCACGACAGCTAGGATGGCACACCGAAGCCCTAAAAAGCTTTGGTAACTCGTAGCGAGGAGGAGGCACGATGGCTAGGATGGCACGCCGAAGCCCTAAAAAGCTTCGATAACTCGTAGCGGGGAGGAGGAATGCCGCCGAAGGTCCACCACTTTCAATACAACGCCGGAGAGAAGGTTACAACGCATTGTAATCTCTATTTCTGCACTCTCTTTCTATTGTAATTGAACTTAAACATGTGTTGTGATTCTTCCTTCGCGTTTATGGAGTAGAACTTTTGATTCTAAGATTAGGGAGTAGCTTGTGTTCATAGACAATGTTGGTTCATATTAAATTCTGGCCAAAAGTTTGATTTGACAATTGGATGTTGGTCTTTATTATACCTACGTATATTTGGCTTTCTTTCCGCTGTGCTTAGACGATACGAGGTGGTGACAACCCTCGCAATCTAGATTTAGGAGGTGTGATCAAGGAACCTAGGGGTAAACCTGACCTCCCGTAACTGCGGGGAGAAGGGAGCGGTGGAATCGGAAACGGTCCACCGCAAGGATTGATTTGGCATCCTCTACCCTCTATCCCGTCCTTTTGGGTGAGGATAGCTCCCGGTGAATGCAGTGGCTCTGCGGGAGAGTGTATAATGTCTCTTCCCTAAAGCCGTAAGTAGAAGTTTAGATGATGCCAATTGACAACGTTGCTTTGTGGTACACAAGTGAAACCGAAGTCCTAGAATTGCCTTTTCAAGATCCCGGCACCCTCTTTTCCTCCTCCGTGTGACACCGCACTAAGTAGGGTCCTCCGATAGTCCTCACCAACCGACTCTCACTAAGATTTTGTCCGAACAACCGCAACCACTTAGAGGATTGATACTCAAATCCCAGTCCCTGTGGGATCGATAATCTATTTATTACTTGACGACATCCGTGCACTTACGGGCATTGAGCGCGAGCGCATACTTTGAGTCTTCGACGGTCTCCGTCGTGGGATTTAAGGTTGCGACCGTGTGCATCAAGTTTTTGGCGCCGTTGCCAGGGACTGTAGATTCGATATCAAATCGAACGGTGGTAAATTGGATCAGACTTAGGATATATTTACTTTTCTTGTTTTATTTTATTTTATTTCAGTTTTGTTTATTCAGTTGCTCTTTCCTTATTTATAATTTCCTGCATATAACGATGCATGCTTTTACTCATAATTATGGTCAATTTAATTCGGTAAGTTTTGGTAATATTTATTGTGAATATTGTGGTGAAACATGGCATACCATTAATGATTGTCCTGATATATTCGAACTTTCACAAGTTGAACAAGAAGATGTCACCTACAATTACAACCAGTGGCCACAAGATGATTTCTATTCATATAGTTATGACCCTGTGTACTTAAACCCTCAATATTATCCGCCTAAATCCCAACTTGAGCAGATGATGAAAGATTTCATTCGAACAGAACAAGCGGCGAACGATGAATTCCAATGGCGGCATTCGCAGACAGAGACCCAATATCGTTTCCAAAATGAGAATGAGAGTTATGAGTCACCATGCAAATTTTATCCAGAACCAAGCCCCCACTTAGAAGCCCCGCTAGATAATTTTACTAGGGAATGCAAAGAGCATAGCCAACAATTTGTAGAGATGATGGAATGTGATCTAGCTAGGATAGAAACCAAATGACTAGAAGGTGGCTTTGATGATTGGATTAAACCTAATATGACAGAGACTCACTTTAAGCGAATGGATGAGGAGGACGTAGATGACATTGGAAGTAAAGAAGGACAATCAATTCAATCACCACTGGAAGAAGAACTTGAAGATTATATAATTGATATTTTAATCGAGGAGAGCATTGCTTCAATCCAAACACCTCCTAACCTCAAGGATCTAGAAGAGTCTACCATAACCCTCACCGAAACTTTAGCTACCAATAACGAAGCCCATTTAGCGATTTGTAATGATAAAATTTCATTCGACATAATAGAATCTGCTAACCAATCTTTTGTTGAGGATGTTCGTGGTGAGTTACATTATTTACAGCATATGGATGAAACAGAATATCATGACCAAACTCCTGGTGATTCTTTAAAGATAAGCATGTTCATTCTCAAACCAAGGAAAGAAGCACCCAAGTATCTTGCCCCTCCACGAGGAAGATTTAAAAGATATAGTAATGGAGGACCAAAAGGCAAGAAACGAAAGGTGAGAAAATATCTGGCCCCTTCACGAGCAAGATTTAAGGGATATAGCGATGGAGAACCACCAGGCAAGAGGCATAAAGTGAGCAAGTATTTTGCTCCCCCACGAGCAAGATTCAAATGCCTCAAATGAAACGTAGGAATAAGGTCGAGCTAAAAGACCTTAAACAAAGCGCTTCTTGGGAGGCAACCCAAGTTTAGTTGTATATTTTTCTTTTTTCTATTGCATTGCATACATGTGTTAGATTTTAGTTTTGATTTCCATCACATTTAGAGTTAGGAGTAGAAAGGAACTTTGCTAGGCAAAAATGAAACTCATATTGGTCTACGCGGCAAAGTGTATGAACAAATTCGGGCCATGGTGTATGAAAGGGGCAAAAAATAGGAGCACACGGCTTGGCCGTGTGTTTTTCCACGGTCGTGCCCGCTTGACCAGAGGCGCACACGGCCTGGCCATGTGTTTTCACACGGTCGTGGTGCGCGAGGTTAAAAGGGGTGAGCCGTGTGTTTTTACCTCATTTGCATCGTGTGCTTCAAAAGTTCTTGCCCTAACCATATGAGTTCATTTTCCCCTTCCTCTAGAAGCATTTTTAACCTCTTTAGAAGCCAAAAGGAGCAAGGATGAGGAGGACCAAGACCGTTGCATCCTGATCCGGTGCCTCGGAGCGACAAGCAAGAAGATCCAACGCTCCTCAAGCTCTGGAAGAGGGTAACGCCCTACCCCCTCTACTTTTTCGCAATAATGAGCATAGAGATAGGTTTAATATGCTCTCTACTCGTAAACTTACTGCTACTAGGTACTTAGATGAGGTTTAAACATGTAGTTAATCTGAGAGCTAGTGGATGTAGCGGCTACTCGGTGCTCCTCCTCCCTAGCCCACTATGCATGCTGGGCTACATCAGCGGCTCAGCAACAGGTTCTCCCAGGACCCAGAGATGCCCAAGCTCCCAGACTTTCCACCTCGTCCACCATATTAGAGGTATACTTTTGTTTAAGTCTGGGGGGGACCCCGAAATCTATTTTGTTTTGTTTTCTTAGTAGTAGTTTCTTTTCTAGTATTTTTATTTGTTCATGCATGCATGAGTTGTTTAGTTCCTTTCGGTACTTAATTCTTGGTGTCTTAAAAGCTACCTCAGCAGTATTTCTTTTGAAAATTTCTTGCATGAGTTGTTCTCATAGGTAGCTTGACTCTATTTATCTTGTGGTATTTTATTCTATATGCTCTATTGAATGTTCTAGACTTGCACTGATTAGCTCTGTTTTTTCACTCACACATGTCAAACATTTTGAAAGGGAGGATCTAGTACATACCTAGTTATGATTCACTTCAATAGACTAGTACTTTGGAATCCATAGGTGACTCTAGGTTTAGTATTTTAGTTACTGGAGATGCTCGGATTGTGTAAGCCCATTCGGAAAAATCAAAATCCCTGTGAAAAAAAAAGGAGTGAGAGGGATAAAAAAAATAGTTGTCGGGGGTGGAAATGGCTAGGTGCCCCTTTGAGACTGAGTTAAGTTACTAGGGAAACACCTCTCAATTTCTCTCAATACCGAGCACGCCTTTGAGACTTTATGCTAGATCTAGGGAACGACCCTCGCTTTGGGCAGGTAAATGCCCAAGAGCCAGAAACCTTAGGAAATCTATGGGGTGACAACTTAACTCACCATGGAATGGGCATCCCCTAAGAATGATTCACCTAGCATGAGCACGAGGAGCTAATTTAGTGAATTTTTAGAACGTATCTGTTTTGCATTGATTGCAAATACCACCTGATAAATTTAGTTAGCATGCTCATTATGGAACATTATCTTGTTAAAATTTTATGGCACTAAGGTTTGCTTGAGGACAAGCAAAGATTTAAGTCTGGGGGAAGTGATGTGAGCAAAACATATAGGGTTTTAGGAGTAGTTTTTGCTCACGCCTTATTACATTTTGCGTCAGTTTCATGCATATGTTACTCTGTTTTGCATGCATTTCCTATTTTCTAGTTCGGAGGTCTGCTCGTTGTTCTTTTGAATGCAGGTTGGCTTTTTGGGCGAAAAAGATGCATTTTCGGAGTGAAAGAAGAACATTTCATGCTAGACGCAGAATGGGACACGGCCAAGGCATGTGGATTCATACGGTCGTGACCGATGGGCAAAGATCAACACACCAGAGCTACACACAGCCTGGCCGTGTGGAAACACACGACCGTGTGGCGGCCCGATGGAGTTGTGCGACTAGGGTTTTTTCCTGATTTCGCAATGGTCCGAGGCGACGTCTATATAAGGATGGCTCCGCCCAAACCCTGGGGAGGAGGCACGATGGCTAGGATGGCACGCCGAAGCCCTAAAAAGCTTTGGTAACTCACAGCAGGGAAGAGGAATGCCACCGGAGGTCCACCACTTTCAATGCAACGCCAGAGAGAAGGTCACAACGCATTGTAATCTCTATTTCTGCACTCTCTTTCTATTGTAATTGAACTTAAACATGTGTTGTGATTCTTCCTTCACATTTATGGAGTAGAACTTTTGATTCTAGGATTAGGGAGTAGCTTGTGTTCATAGACAATGTTGGTTCATATTAAATTCTGGGCCAAAGTTTGATTTGACAATTGGATGTTGGTCTTTATTATACCTACGTGTATTTGGCTTTCTTTCCGCTGTGCTTAGACGATACGAGGTGGTGACAACCCTCACAATCTAGATTTAGGAGGTTTGATCAAGGAACCTAGGGGTAAACCTGACCTCTCGTAACTGCGGGGAGAAGGGAGCAGTGGAATCGGAAACGGTCCACCGCAAGGATTGATTTGGCATCCTCGTACCCTCTATCTCATCCTTTTGGGTGAGGATAGCTCCCGGTGAATGCGGCGGCTCTGCGGGAGAGTGTATGATGTCCCTTTTCCAAAGCCGTAAGTAGAAGTTTAGACGACGCCAATTGACAACGTTGTTCTGTGGTACACAAGCGAAACCGAAGTCCTAGAAATGCCTTTTTAAGACCCCAGCACCCTCTTTTCCTCCTCCGTGTGACACCGCACTGAGTAAGGTCCTCCGATAGTCCTCACCAACTGACTCTCACTGAGATTTCATCTAAACAACTGCAACCACTTAGAGGATTGATACTCGAATCCCAGTCCCTATGGGATCGATAATCTATTTATTACTTGACGACATCCGTGCACTTACGGGCGTTGAGTGCGAGCGCGTACTTTGAGTCTTTGACGGTCTCTATCGCGGGATTTAAGGTTGCGACTGTCTGCATCAACTGGCAATGCTGATTTCGAGTAAACAAGGATATTTAGCCCATGTTTCAACCATGTTAGGGTTTCCTAACTGTTCATAACCCTAGGATATGCTTTGGAAAGCATTGGAAAGGGTGAAAATCCATTTGATATGGATTATGAGAGTTGTTAGGGTGATGTATCAATTTTAAGGTGTGGGAAAGTTCAATGTTGAACTTTTAACCTTATTTTTGATGGTTTAGTGTTCCTATAGGCTTAGGAACTCTCCAAAGACATTGTTGGTGCAATGGTCAAAGGGGAGCAAGCGTTTAGGGGGAGTTATCCATCATGGAATGATGGATGTGTTCTTCCTCATGAGAGGGAGAATTTTGGGAGAATGTGAGATGCCCAATTTGAAAATTGGGAGAGTTGTAGAAAGCCTCTCTTAAGTGATATGAGGCTTATCATTAGAAAGAGTGAAGGCATCCTAGGTGTTTTTGGACCAAAGGGGAGATTGTAAGATCTCATTGGGATATGAGACATTGACCTCCTTGGGGAGAACCTTTTTGATGTATGTCAAAAAGGGGAAGAAGTTAAGATTCCCAATTTGGACAATTGGGATAATTGGATTGAGTTAGTGTTCTAACTCAAAAGTATCTGGTTTTGTCAAACATCAAAAAGGGAGAGATTGTTGGTGCAATCAACCCAGGTCACGATTGACCAGACTCGAGTTTGACTCGAGCGACATTTTGATGTTCGAAAAAACATATGACAATGTGATTGTCAAGGGAAAGTCCAAGTCTTGAGTTCTTGGCATAAGAAGTCCAAGCATGGGTCTTGGATAAGAAAGTCCAAATCTTGAGTACTTGGCATAGAAAGTCCAAGCATGAGTCTTGGCAAGGGAAAGTCCAAGCTTGAGTCTTGGCATTTGGAAAGTCCAACATTGGATTGGCATGGAATGTCCAAGGGTGTAGTCTTGGCCACGTAAGTCCAAGGGTGTAGTCTGTTGGGTTTCCCCGACACCGCGGCGAGTGTGTGTTTGAACACGTTTCGTAAACATGCACATAACGGAAGCAATAAAAGCAATAAATCTAATTTATTATTACACACATCATACGCATGCAGGATACAACATGTGTAGATATAATCGCTATTTAAAATTTTGCAATAAAAGAAAATTACTCTAGTTATATGTGACGTATCACATGTAGCGGGAATGACATCAACCGAAGCAACTCTCGCTAGAATTGCCTCTATCCGTATCCATGCCGAGTATCGTCGGGATAGCTTCACCAAGGTATGAGCTTCGTCTTCGTAGGAGTTACTAGCCTCGTGTCTAAGACAATGTGATTCGAGAGAATATCACAATCCGAATAAAATTCGGATCCAAAAATCGAGTTTTGCAAACTCACTTCTCGAAAGTGGTTTTCATCAACTGATTGACGAAAACTCAACCCTCCACCTATGAGGATTGTCGGAGAACCAATCCCCGACAAATAGGTCACTATCGGAGCACAAAACGTCGACTAAATGACCTCTCCACAAAGAGAAGAACAAGCTATCAAGAATCTGGACAGCTTGTTTGATGGAAGATATGGTCGGCCAATCAATGGCCGGCTGCTCCTTGGTCGCTGGCGGCCAAGGGAGGATGGTCGGAGGAGTCGCCGGTGGCTCGTGGGTGGCCGACAGTGACTTGGGTAGTAGCAAAACCTGGGCGGCAGCTCCTCTTGGGCGGCTAAAGCTCTTGGGCGACGAGCTCTTGGGCGGCAAGAAGCAAGGAGGAGGGCTTGGGTGGCAAGGGTTTCCAATAACCAAAAGTTCTCCACGAAAAACCTTAAAGCCGTGTTTTATAGAGAGCATATTTATTGACCATCAAGAAACCTTCTCGTAGCACCTATTGGTTCATAACCAATAACGCATTAACTATTGGTGTAGTAGGCACCTAAGTTGAACCTGAGTTTTGATTATAGCAAACGATACAAAGTTAAGCTTATGTCGTTATCTCACGAGCTGAATCGAGTGTGCAGAAAATTGCTATAGCTGGAGATGAAGGCTAGCGACACCCGGAGGAAGCTGCGGTGGTCGGGCGACACTCGAGTAACTTCGAAGGGAGCCGAAGGAATCAAGTGGAAGGCCGAAAGCAAAAGCGACATAGTAAGTATCGACGTAAGCTCGAGTGAGTAAAGTGAAGTGAGGTCATGTCCTTTGTACGGGGACGTCCTTAGGCGACGATCCGACCCAAGACTTCCCATGGAAGGTCTATGTTGAGATCGGACGGCAAGTGGCCGTCGAATTCACTTATATTTTGAGCTAACTCTTTATTGTAGTCAAAAATCCTGGCCATCAGTTCAACCGGCCAGTTCAACCAGGCCAATTCAACCGGGCCAGTTCAACCGGCCAGTTCAACCGATGGTCAAAAATCAGCCTCGAGGAGTCAAGTTTTATCACTATTTTTCAAGGAGTTTTGTGCCCAATTCCTATTGGTTGAAGACCCATTCGATGAGGGGCTTAAAGGCTATAAAAGGAGGGCTTCTCCTAGGGTTTTTCATCATCTCTAAGTGCTCACAAACCTCCACAACTCTGCGATTTTCTGACGACTCTACGACGAAGTGCTGTCAACAACCCTAGTTTACTTTCTTCTCTTTTAGTTGTTGATATTCTTATTTTGTCGTCTCTTTAAATATTGTAATTCCTTTTATTAATCGAGGTTTTCTATCGTTGCACTTTACATTAATAGAAGAGAGGGTTTGTCTCTCTATCTTTTCTTTCGAAGGTTTTTTTGTAATCGTCAAACTCCTACCTCCAACGAGGAGGAGTGTTTTTAGTGAATTGCCCTTTGTGCGTGATCAAGGATCACTAGGGTCTTGGAGTAGTAGCCGAAGGCTACGAACCAAGTAAAAAAAACATTTGTCTCATTTATTTATAGTTTATCTTTCCGCTGCAATTAACTGTCTACTCAAGTTTTAACAAACGAATTAAAAAAAAAGGTTTATCGCTATTCACCCCCCCCCTCTAGCGATCCGCTTTGATCCAACAATTGGTATCAGAGTCGGGGGAGCTTAGATTTGGTGAAACCATCAATCTAGCATTTTTTACAGATTTATTTTTCGTTCATTTAAATTTTTCTCCCGCACTACTAATCTAAGACGAAGTCTTGGAACTCTTCGTTTGGTTTTGTTTTACAAGTATTCACTTTTGGAGTAGCCGACAGTAAAACGGGCATAACTTTTCGTACAAGTTGACCCACGAAACGGTCTACCTACCAAAACGAAGCTCTCGGAAAGATCTACATTCTAGGGTAAACCCTCGTAACAAGCTGTATTCATCCCGAAAATCCATCGTTTAGTACCATTTCTGGGACATCGAAGGTTGTAAGTGCTCATCTTTTATTTTAGTTGGTTATTTCTCGTTTATTCCTTTTGTTTCTTTTCATTTCCTACATTACTAATCCAAGGTGAAGTCTTGGAACCTTTTTTTTTCGTGTTTTTTTTGGTATTTTTTGTGCAAGGTTTCCCTTCCAAATGGCCCATCTCGAGGGTTTTAGCACCGTCCGACCTCTGTTTTACAACGGAGATGATTTCCGTTACTGGAAAAGTCGGATGGAATGCTTTCTCAAAATCCAAATCGAGATGTGGATCATAATCCAAACGGGTTTCATACTTCCGACTAACGAAGTGGGTGAATCCTTGGGTTATGACCAATGGACCATTGTGACAAAACGACAAGTCAAAGCCGACGCCAAGGCAACACAAATCCTCCAATGCGGCTTGTCCAAGGAGGAGTTAAATCGCGTCGGCCCCTTCATAAGCGCAAAGGACCTTTGGACAAAGCTAGTGGAGCTACACGAAGGGACCGATGAAGCCAAGGTATGTAAGCGCGACCTTTTATTTAATAAATTATATAATCTAAAAATGCAGGAACATGAAATGGCGACGCAACTCCACGCCCGCGTCCAGGACATAGTCAACAATCTACACGCAATCGGGCAAAAGGTCGAAAACCGTGACCTTATAAGGTATGTCCTAAACTCCTTTCCGAGGACTACCTTGTGGGCATCCATGGTCGATGCCTACAAGGTCTCCAAGGATCTTTCTAAACTTAGGTTAGATGAACTTTTTTCTGATTTTTAACTTCATGAGCAGTCTAACTCGAAACCCGAGAAAGGTATAGCACTATTTGCAGGTTCAAAGAAGAAAATCGCTAGCAAGCCACCCCCGAAGGAAGAAGAGGATGAGTCAGATTCGGAGGTCGACTCGGAAATGGAGGCTAAACTAGTCAACCTAGTTCGGAGGATAGTCAAGGGCCGAAAATGAACCGTCACTCGACCCAATGAAGGTAAGCCTAAAAGTTCAAATATTAGATGTTATGAATGCAACAGGTTTGGACATATCAAGTCCGAATGCCCAAAACTCAAGAGCAAGGCACCAAAACACAAAAAGGAACTCAACGCTACTTGGGGCTTCCGAGGAAGAAGACGATGATCGAGTCCTCATGGCTAAACCGGTGGAATCGGAGATGGAGTCGGAATCAGAACTTGAATTGGAAATCGAAGACGAGTCGGACTGCGAAGCACTATTCAAGACAAGCCACGGATACGCATCCGGTTCAAAAGATACACTCAAGGTAAGTCGGTTTCTCATTACTACACTTTATAGTGCAATTAAGTTTTTAAATAGAAAGTTAGCTAAGTCCGAGTCCAAGGTCGAGACCCTGGTTGAGGAAGTTAAACTCCTCAAACACGAGGTCTCCCTAACCTCTTCGACTAGTCGAGTTCAAGAGAAGGACTCAACTCGGGTTGAAAAACTCGAAGTTGAGAACTCACTCTTGAAGAGTCAAGTCAAAGATCTTAGGAATATGTTGGAAAGGTTTACTTTGGGATCCAAAGGACTTGACCTCCTACTTGGATCGCAAAGGGTCGTGTACAACAAGGTCGGGCTAGGGTTTAGCTCAAACACGACCAATAAGTCGTATATGTCGATTGTAAGTCGACATAAAAAACGTGTCCAAGCATGGGTCCCTAAGACCACCTTGATTTCAAACTTAGGATCAAACCAGTACTGGGTTCCCAAGAACCAAATCCACTATATGGAGAGACCGAATCGATTCAATGGTCCAGGGGGAGCTAGTACGAAACTTGTTTATGTTTTAACTTAGAAATTGCATGCTTAGGTTTTTATTTAGTTGGATTTTTCTTTTTAGAATGGTTAGATAGGACTATAACTCGTCAACACTTGATAACATAGTACCAGGATGCGGCGAGATGATAGTACGCTAGGAAAATGGAGTCTCGTATATTCGAGCTAGATAAGGTGTATCTAGTTCGGTTCACTTGACCGAGTGGAACTAGCTGAAGCTACCTCGCCGTATCCTAGACTAGTTAGACCAGGAAGTAGTCTTAGGTGAGTCAAGTTACTATTTTCTTGAAAATGGCTTTGTCTAAGGAAGTGATCGTTGTTCCGATCAAAGAAGGTCTTTGTGCCTCGCCACGACCTGGAAGCCATGATCTTGAAAAGGTGACTTGATAAGCCTAAGGTCAAATCCGAATCTAACGCAAGGTTGACAAGTGTTTAAGTCATTAAATTTAAATCAAGTAAAATTGGAAGTCATCTCACAAGAACATATAGGGTTAACATGTTTGATCATGTAGACATGGGTGAGATGATTTAGGTTAATAATTTTCAACCAATCTTTAATAAATCAAATATCCAATCCAACTACCTTGCGTGTAGGATCAATGGATGTTGGACAGTGGTTGCTCCCGACACATGACCGGGGATCAACTCAAGTTTTCGAAGCTTCGATTCAAACGACAAGGATCGGTAGCCTTCAGAAATAACGACAAGCTCAAAATCATCGGATCAGGTGATATTGAGCTTAACTCAATTTTTGTTATTCAAAACGTTTTATTAGTAGAAAATTTTCAATATAATCTACTTAGTGTAAGCCAATTGTGTGATAATAACTATAAGGTCATATTTCTAGAAAATGAATGCGTAATTAATACAAACGAAACCTCTAAAACAATTCTTAAGGGAACTAGAAATAACAACATTTACACTATTAACTTAACTAACTCCTCAACTAAGTGTCTTATGACACGACAAGAGGAATCATGGTTGTGGCACCGACGACTCGGTCACTCACACCCAAGACTCATCCATAAGATGAGTCAGAGTGATTTAGTCAGAGGTTTGCCTAACCTCAATAACTTGGATAATAAAATATGTAATGCTTGTGAACAAGGTAAACAATCTAGGACACAACATCAACTAACTAATCAAGAACGAACCAAAAGTGTGCTTGAGCTCCTACACATGGATCTATTTGATTCACACGGAGCTAAGTCACTTAATGAAAGTAAATTCTATTTAGTCATTATTGATGACTACTCAAGATTTACTTGGTTTAGGTTCATCAAACACAAAAGTGATACCCTAGATCAATTAATCAACCTATTTAAGTTAATAGAAAATCAACAAAATATTAAAATCAAAAGACTTAGGACTGATCATGGTGGTGAATTCGAAAAGCATAGGTTTATAGAATTCTGTAACCTAAATGGATACCACCATGAGTTCTCTTGCCCTAGAACTCCACAACAAAATGGCCTAGTAGAACGCAAAAATAGAACCCTACAAAAAGCCGCTAGGACAATGTTAAATGAGTATAACCTACCCGATAGGTTTTGGGCGGAAGCCGTGAGTACGACATGCTATGTCCAAAATAGGATCCTTATGGTAAAGAGGCACCTTAAGACCTCATACGAGATTTATCACGATAAAATACCTAACATCAAGTACTTTAGGGTATTTGGGTGTAAGGTACATATCCTAAACACTAAGGATTACCTAGGGAAATTTACATCCAAAACCACGACCGAAATCTTTCTAGGATACTCGACTACGAGTAGAGCTTATAGAGTATATAACCACGACACCCTTAGAGTCGAGGAGACTATCCATGTAGTATTTGATGAAGGACACGAACCTACAAAACCCCCGGCAACCCCAATTAGCGAGCCGACTCATACTAGACCTAACTCTGATCCGTAGATCAGGTCTAGTGTTAATCCTAACCTAAGTCAACCAAGTCACTCTATCGACCAAGTGATAGATGACTCCAACCAAACTAGAACTCAAACGAGTCATCCTATGGATCAAGTTGTAGACTCAAACCCAAATCCAACTAGGACTCAAACGAATCATCCTATCGACCAAGTGATAGGTGATCCAAGTCTAGGAGTTCGAACTAGAGCCTCATACAGAAACCTTAGTCAAATATCTTTGATTTCTAAAATTGAACCCAAAACTATTGACCAAGCTCTTCTTGATCCCGATTGGATTATTGCAATGCAAGAAGAGTTGGCTCAATTCACTAGGAATGAAGTATGGCAATTAGTATCACCACCTAAAGATAAAACAATCATTGGAACAAGGTGGGTGTTTAGAAATAAACTTGATGATAAAGGTGAAGTAGTTAGAAATAAAGCTAGACTAGTCGCTAAAGGGTTTAGTCAAGTCGAAGGTTTAGATTACGATGAGACCTATGCCCCAGTAGCTAGATTAGAGTCCATTCGAATGCTATTAGCATATGCAGCACATCGAGGATTTAAGTTGTTTCAAATGAATGTGAAATCTGCATTATTAAATGGATACATTAAAGAAGAAGTTTATGTTAGTCAACCCCGATTTCGAAAGTTTAGACAAACCCGATCATGTCCTTAGGTTAAAGAAAGCTCTTTATGGACTTAAAACAAGCTCCTCGAGCTTGGTACGAGAGACTTTCGATTTATCTTAAGTCCAAAGATTTTAACCAAGGTGTAGTTGACCCAACCCTTTTCGTAAAAACCTTAGGTAAAGACATATTCATAGCCCAAATCTACGTAGATGATATTATTTTCGGAACCACCAACTCAATCCTACTAAATGAGTTCATTTCACTTATGGAAAGTGAATTTGAAATGAATTTAGTAGGCGAGTTAAGTTTCTTCTTAGGTCTACAAATTAAACAAACTAAAGATGGAATATACCTACATCAACGCAAATATACTAGGGAATTAATTAAACGCTTTGGAATGCAAGATGCTAAAATTATTAATACCCCAATGGCAACTAAGTTAATATAGAAGAAGATTTAATCGGAAACTCAATTGATTTAAAATACTATAGGAGCATAATAGGGAGTCTCCTTTACTTAACTGCAAGCCGACCTGATATCCTATTTGCAGTAAGTATGTGCGCAAGGTTCCAAACCTGTGCCAAGGAGTCTCACCTAACTCTAGTCAAGCGTATCCTTAGATATCTAAAGGGTACACTTAATGTCAGTATTTGGTACCCTAGGTCTACCGAGTTCGAACTAACCGGCTACTCCGATTCGGACTATGCGGGTAGTAAGCTCGATAGAAAGAGTACGAGTGGTTGTTGTCAACTTCTCAGCTCGAGTCTAGTGAGTTGGTGCAGTAGGAAGCAACACTGTGTTGCCTTATCTACCATCGAAGCCGAATACATCGCGATGGGTGAGTGTGTCACTCAGCTTCTTTGGATGAAGCACACTCTCCGCGACTTTAAGTTAGACTTTATGAACACGAAACTCCACGTAGATAACATTAGTTCAATTAATCTTACTAAGAATCCGATATGTCACTCTAGGACCAAACATATAGAGGTCAAACACCATTTCATTCGAGAACATGTGGCCAACGGAGCCATACAACTCGAATACGTCGAATCGAAGTCTAACTTAGCAGACCTATTTACTAAACCCCTACCCGAAGCCGAATTTAGTCTATTAAGACGAAAATTGGGCATGTGCGTAGTAGAATAGGAACTTGCAAATTAATTTTTCTTACTACTATTTCTTAATTTTCATTTTTATGGAACTAGCATAGGACATACCTTAGATATCATGCACCTATAGATTTAAGGAGCCAGTACATCTCACAACACATAGGACTAATGTGTTTGTGTACTTAGCCACATAGATGGGCGTGAGATGTTAGGACCTTACTCCTGGTTTCAGATGTAGAGCTAGTGCATCGCTATGAACCACGGAGTATAATCATACATACTAACCGACTCTGACCAGGACTGGTTGATCTTTCATATCAATCAAGCCAAATATGAGTCGAACACTTTATAGATGAACTTATTTTCAGTATATTATTTTCAAAATAATGTGGAACATTTTCAAATTAATACTTATTTTTTATTCCACACACACCCTCACTCTTTTCGATATATGGCAAAAGGGGGAGAAAAAGGCCAAAGTTAAGGGATAATTTTTTTTATGGCCAAGGCTTAGTTAACTTGTTCGTGTTAACAAAACGGAAAGGTTTACTTAACTTTAAGTTAACTTGTTAACAAAATGGAAGTAAAGGCCAAGGTTAAGAAATCAGTTTTTTGATTTCTTAACTTAAAACTTATTTTAAACACTATGGCCAATATTAAGTAATTGCGGTTACTTAATTCTTTTGTTTAGTAGCAAACATCAAGGGGGAGAGTTAAAACTCTTTCTCAAGTACTCACCCTCGGTCAAGGGGGAGGATTCCTCAAGGGGGAGCACTTGAAAAAAAAAGTTTTTATATACTCCTGCTCATTCATGCTTTTTTATACTCCTGCTCATTCATGCATATCTCTTGCTCATTTTGCTTAATGCACTTAATTTATTTTTCTTAACTTTGTATGTGGGTTTACCATAAATCAAAAAGGGGGAGATTGTTGGTGTAGTAGGCACCTAAGTCAAACCTGAGTTTTGATTATAGCAAATGATACAAAGTTAAGCTCATGTCATTATCTCACGAGCTGAATCGAGTGTGCAGAAAATTGCTATAGCTGGAGCTGAAGGCTAGCGACACCCGGAGGAAGCCGCGGTGGTCGGGCGACACTCGAGTGACTTCGGAGGGAGCCGAAGGAATCAAGTGGAAGGCCGGAAGCAAAAGCGACATAGTAAGTATCGAGGTAAGCTCGAGTGAGTAAAGTGAAGTGAGGTCGTGTCCTTTGTACGGGGACGTCCTTAGGCGACGATCCGACCCAAGACTTCCCATGGAAGGTCTATGTTGAGATCGGACGGCAAGTGGCCGTCGAATTCACTTATATTTTGAGCTAACTCTTTATTGTAGTCAAAAATCCTGGCCATCAGTTCAACCGGCCAGTTCAACCGGGCCAGTTCAACCGGCCAGTTCAACCGATGGTCAAAAATCAGCCTCGAGGAGTCAAGCTTTATCACCATTTTTCAAGGAGTTTTGTGCCCAATTCCTATTGGTTGAAGACCCATTCGATGAGGGGCTTAAAGGCTATAAAAGGAGGACTTCTCCTAGGGTTTTTCATCATCTCTAAGTGCTCACAAACCTCCACAAGTCTGCGATTTTCTGACGACTTTACGACGAAGTGCTGTCAACAACCCTAGTTTACTTTCTTCTCTTTTAGTTGTTGATATTCTTATTTTGTCGTCTCTTTAAATATTGCAATTCTTGTTATTAATCGAGGTTTTCTATCATTGCACTTTACATTAATAGAAGAGAGGGTTTGTCTCTCTATCTTTTCTTTCGAAGTTTTTTTTGTAATCGTCAAACTCCTACCTTCAACGAGGAGGAGTATTTTTAGTGAATTGCCCTCCGTGCGTGATCAAGGATCACTAGGGTCTTGGAGTAGTAGCCGAAGGCTATGAACCAAGTAAAAAAACATTTGTCTCATTTATTTATAGTTTATCTTTCCGCTGCAATTAACTGTCTACTCGAGTTTTAATGAACGAATTAAAAAAAAAGGTTTATCGCTATTCACCCCCCCCCCTCTAGCGATCCGCTTCGATCCAACATTAACCTGCTCCAATAACTTAAGTTAAAATAAATCAAATCGCATTGGTCTATTTTAAGTTAAAACGAAGCGAACCAAATTTGGTTCATTTGTTTAAAACAAACCAAACCACTTTGGTTTATTTTCCACCATTGGATTAGAACCAAACCAATTTGGTTCATCCATCATGTCTTCAAAAGACACGGCTCATCCATGCTTTCAATGCGACTGAAACCATTTCATACTCGCTCTTTGTTTGGTCCAACCAAACCAAGTCTCTCTCGATCTAAGAATCCTATTCTCAAACTCGTTTTAAATCCTTCGGATTACACTCATTGTGTGTGTGACCAAATAGGTTCCCGATTTATATTGGTCATCTATAATTAACCATTAATTATAGAACGATCATGAGTGGTACCTAGTAGTACATCATGATCCCCAATTAATTGGAAAATCAAGAGTTGATCCCAGAACCATTTCTAAAACCCTTCAGCAGCTACAATGAATCATGCCTCATTCCTTTCACTCATCTTATACCCACTTGGTTCAGGACATGGTCTATTGTGTCAATCCTCACTAGGATGACTATGTCACACCTAGCCCAAGTATTACTTTCTCGTCCTCCGGATTCTAGTTACTGCACATGCATCCAAGAGTATCATACTCTAAACATGTAATGCTTTGGCCAAAGACTTTAGTAACAATCCGACGAGAGGTCATAGGGTATACATCTCCTCGAATGGAGCGGTGAATCATCTGTAGGCTATTCAAACACCTTCGGCCACTTCGACTTATACCCAATCATCCCGGGTTCACATCTCCTCGGAGATTCTTGCTTAAGATGTCAAAGCATAAGTCTTCATGACCAAGATGACTTGAATACCACAAGTCGAAGGAACATCGCACTTAAGCTATTATAAGAACTTCATTGACATATCCATATATGTAGATAACCATATGAAGTCTTATAGTTGGTCACTCCAATTAACTACTTACCATAACTAGCATCTACGATCAACTCTAGACATCCCAATGTCTCCAGCCAGTGAGAAACAGCTCCTTGGATAAACCAAAGAGTACACCTCATGCTAGTCTCAACAGAATCGATGGCGTCCAAATACAGTAATTTATCGGCTAGGGATAATTCCAATACATCACAATTACACATATAGAGATACTCACTAGTTGTGATCCAATCACAAATTCTCTCATGCTGTGAATCCTATTGTGGACATTCAGTAAATGAGTTTAAGATCCAATCAAATACATGAAAAACATATATACTCAAATAGTGAATCTTCATTTATCAAATAAATGGTACAACCATAAGACGATTGCCTTAGGACACCTCTCATATATTACTAACAAATTCTCACTTGGCCTAATTCCAATCGCCATGATATCCAATACCATAAGCTCTAACATGACCCTCAAACTTACTTTGAGGCAATGTCTTAGTTAAAGGATCCACTAAGTTCCTTTCAGTGGGAATCTTCTCAATTTGTATTTCTTTCCTACTTATGATCTCTCTGATCAAATGATAGCGGTGAAGCACATGTTTGGATCGTTGATGAGACCACATCAAGTTCAGAGACAAACTTCTCGATCCAAATATCTTCCTTTGCTGCTTCCAAAGCTGCAATATATTCTGCCTCAGTGGCAGAATCTGCTATAGTATCTTGCTTGGAACTTTTCCAACTTATTGTGCCTCTATTTAAGGTAAATACGTACCCAGACTGAGACCTAGAATCATCCTTGTTTGTCTGAAAGATGACATCCGTATACCCGGGTATTACCATATCACCTTCTCCATATATTAGAAACACATCCTTAGTTCTTCTTAAGTACTTAAGGATTGTCTTAACAACCGCCCAATGGTCCATTCCTAGATCAGGCTGATATCTGCTCATGACACTCAGAGCATACGATACATCCAACCTCGTACATAATATAGAATACATGATAGATCCTATTGTGGATGCATAGGGAATCTTACTCATGCAAATCCTCTCGTCTTCTATGCGTAGACACATAGACTTCGAAAGGTGTATCCCATGCCTGATGGGAAGGAAACCTTTCTTGGATTCTGACATGCTAAACCTCTTTAGCACTCGGTCTATATATGTAGACTGTGAAAGACCAAGCAACTGCTTCGATATATCTCTATAGATCTTGATCCCGATGATGTAGGTCGCTTCTCCCAGGTTTTTCATGGAGAATATTTTGGATAACCAAATTTTAATCGACTGTAAGATAGATATATCGTTTCCTATAAGTAATATGTCATCGACATACAACACTAGGAACACGACTGCACTCCCACTAACCTTCTTGTACACACAGGGTTCGTCTGGATTTTATGAGAAATCAAACCTTTTGATTGTCTCATCAAAACGGATATTCCAACTCCTGGATGCTTGCTTCAGTCCACAAATAGACCATCGAAGTTTACATGCCTTGGTTTTATCAACCGATGTGAAACCCTCAGGTTGTATCATATACACGTCCTCGAGTAGGTTTCCATTAAGGAAAGTCGTTTTCACATCCATCTGTCATATCTCATAATCATAATGAGCCACTATACCCAGGAGCATCCCAAAGGATTTAAGCATAGCTACCGGTGAATAGGTTTCGTCATAATCAACACTTTGCTTTTGACGATAGCCTTTAGCCAATAATCTAGCCTTATAGGTAATCACATTACCATCCATATCGGTTTTCTTCTTGAAAACTCATTTGCACCCTATAGGCTTAATGCCTTCAGGTGGGTCCACCAAGTTCCAAACTTGATTTTCATACATGGAATTCATGTCCGACTTCATGGCTTCAAGCCATTTGTCCCTTTCTGAACTTTTCAGAACTTCTTCATAATTGGTAGGCTCCTCATCGTCAATGAGTAACACATCATTCGATTCACTTACGAGAAATCCATATCTCTCAGAAATGTTGCGTGTCCTACCAGATCTACGAAGATGTGGTGTCACAATAGGTTCAGTCGATGTCTCATCACTATGAGTTATCAGTTGAGGTGCTTGACCAAGTATCTTCTCAATGTCTATTGGAGTCTCTTGAATCTCCTCAAGTTCAATGTCACTCCCACTATTTTTTTATAAGAGAAACTCTTTCTCTAGAAATACAACATTTCTTGAAACAAACACCTTTTGTTCCAAGAGATGATAGAATTGGTAACCCCTTGTTTCCTTAGGGTATCCAATAAATAAACATTTATCAGATTTAGCATCCAATTTGTCTGACATAGTCCGCTTCACATAAGCAGGACAATCCCATATCTTCAAGTAAGATAAATGAGGTTTCTTACTAGCCCATATATCATATGAAGTAGTATAGACTACCTTGGTCGGGACTCTGTTTAACAAGTAAACAACTGTCTGAAGTGCATAGCCCCAAAAGGACTTGGGAAGATTAACGTGATTCATCATTGACCTGACCATGTCCAATAAGGTCCGATTTCGCCTCTCAGATACACCATTATGTTGTGGTGTATACGGTGGAGTTCATTGAGACAATATACCATTGTCCCTTAGATAATCCAGAAACTCTTGACTCAAGTATTCACCACCTCGATCCGATCGAAGTATTTTAATACTCTTGCTAAGTTGTTTCTCTACTTCATTTCTGAATTCTTTGAACTTTTCAAAGGCTTCAGACTTGTGTTTCATCAAGAACACATACCCAAACCGTGAGTGATCATCAGTGAAGGTAATGAAGTAGTTATAGCCTCCTAGAGCTTGAGTTGACATAGGTCCGCATACGTCAGTATGTATTAGACCAAGTAACTCTCCCATCGGTTCACCTTTTCTCGTAAAAGGTAACTTAGTCATCTTGTCTTTTAAGCATGATTCGCATGTATCATATGAATCTAATTCAAACGATTCCAGAATTCCACATCGGTGTAATTCGGACATGAGTTTCTTGCTCACATGACCAAGACGACAATGCCACATGTAGGAGTCTAATTGATTATCTTTTCGAGCATGCTTGTTGCTCGCTTTGATATTGAGAATGTCACTGGATACGTCTAACGTATATATACCATTGCATAATATTCCAGTCCCATAAAGCATGTCATTCAAAGTTATGTAACAACAATTGTTACTAAAAGTCAAATGGCACCCATTTCTATTTAAACAAGAAATAGAAATGATGTTCTTTATCAACGAAGGAATATAAAAGTAATTGTCCAGTTCTAAGACAAGTCCTATAGGGAGTCTCAACAAATACATTCCGATGGCGAGTGCAGCAACCTTTGCTCCATTCTCAACACGTAAATTTGACTCTCCCTTAATGAGTCTTCTTCTATTCCTTAGCCCATGTATGTCATTGCATATATGTGAGTCACGCCCAGTATTCAATACTCAAGTATTTGAGGAAATAGAATGATAATCAGTAATGAAGATATCTGAAGAAGATGGGGCATCTGATGCCTTATTCTTCTTCACGGACTCAAGATAAATCTTGCAGTTTCTTCGCCAATGGCCCTCCTTGCAACAATGATGGCAAGTGCCCTTTTGAGCTAGTTCTGCCTTTTTAGCTTTTTTCTTCTTCCCCTTCTGTTGTTCCTTTGACTTCCTCTTAGAACCTTTCTTCTAGGAATCAACTAACAGCACCATCCCCTGCTCATGCTTCATAGAAGGCTCCACAGTCTTCAGCATGTTGAGCAGTACCACAGATGAACCTTCTTGCATCTCAGAGGTGAAGAGGAGCTTGGAGACTTCGAACTTTTCGGATCTCACTTGCTCATTAAACAACTCATAAAGATGAAAGACTATGGTATGAGCATCCATATGTTCATGCTGCTTCCGCAACTCGGGTACCATCACGGCTAGCATGATACAACTCACTAGTTCAGAATCACTCACATGTTTCTGATAGGCCAATAATTGGTCCAGAGTTGCATCATCACTAGGACGAGCGGGAAGAGGCTCTTCGAGGACATACTCAAGCTTGTCTACCTTGAGAATAATTCTCAAGTTTCTAAGCTAGTCCAAGAAGTTCGATCCAGTCAATTTATTCGAATTCAAAAAAGAGCACAAATTCAAAGACATCATGATCAAGCGATTAACCTAGAAATACAAATCAAGCATATATGAGAAAATAATTTTAAAATGCATCAACATATATTTACAAAATCTCATTCATTTTTCGAATTTCAAAAACTCTCAAAATTAATTTGGGAGATCGTAGGTCCATCTCCGAATGGGTTGATATCCAACATAGATAAGAACAACCTTGGAGTGAGTCCAACAAGTCATTCTTAGCTATGATGGTAGGTATCAAGTATACCGATTACATATAACGTATTGAATGTTATATGTAACTATCACAATGTGCTATCAACTAATTGAATGTTCACACATACATTGGGTTGTTAACACATTAACAAGTATGCATCATATGCATAGCACCCAACTTCACCTCTCTTCACATCAACCTTGGAGTAAGTCCAACAAATTGATGCTCCAAGTTAGAGCCGACCAATTAATCGCGAAATAGTTTTAATATTGTTAGAGCACATTCAACCAATTAGCCAGGTTTGGAGTAAGTCCAACAACCCAAACTAACGATTGACCTCTAACTCTTACCATATTAGTGTTAAACTATTCCAATGATTTGAACATGTTCAAGTTCGAGCCGGGCTTGGAGTGAGTCCAACAACCCAAACAATAAATAGAACTCCGATTCTAACCAAATTAATAGAAGGTGTAGGCTTTAATATTGTGTAAGGGTTTTAATGTCTCATCCTCTTTGCATGCAAATAACTATTATGTACATGGCATGACACACATGGCATACATCTATATGTCACGACACGCATGACATAATGACATGCATCTAATGCAATTACATGGCAAACAATTATGGCATGTACAAATAGTTTCCTTATTTGTCATAACTATTTTGGAAATAAAATAAGTTTTAGATTTGATTTCCTAAATCAAATCACATATTTTTATTTATGGAAAGTGTTAATTAAGGAAAGTCAAATTTAATTTAGGAAATAAATTTCCTAAATTGTAATTTCCTAATCATATTAGGAAATTTCCAATTTGAATTTCTTATTTGTCATAACTATTTATGGAAATAAAATATGTTTGAGATTTGATTTCCCGAATCAAATCATGATTAAATTAGGAAATAAATTTCCAAATCTAATCATATATTTTATTTATGAAAAGTGTTAATTTCCATAAATACTTCTAATCTTTCCAAAAGTAGAAAATTTCCATAAATACAATTATGACTATCATAAAAAAAATTTACGATTATGTCGGAACACAGCGTGGCTCTGATACCACTATTGGATTTCCCCGGCACCGCGGCGAGCGTGTGTTCGAACACATTTCATAAACATGCACACAGCGAAAGTAATAAAAGCAATAAATCTAATTTATTACAACACACACATCACACGCATGCAGGATATAACATGTGTAGATATAATCGCTATTTAAAATTTTGCAATAAAAGAAAATTACTCTAGTTATACTTGACATATCACTTGTAGCGGGAATGACATCAACCGAAGCAACTCTTGCTAGAATTGCCTCTATCCATATCCAGGCCGAGTATCGTCGGGATAGCTTCACCAAGCTACGAGCCTCATCTTCGTAGGAGTTACTAGCCTCGTGTCGAAGATGATGCGATCCGAGAGAAGATCACAATCCGAATAAAATTTGGATCCAAAAATTAAGTTTCGCAAACTCACTTCTCAGAAGCAGTTTTTGTCAACCGATTGACAAAAACTCAACCCTCCACCTATGAGGATTGTCGAAGAACCAATCCCCGACAAATAGGTCACTGTCGGAGCGCAAAACGCCGACCAAACGACCTCTCTACAAAGAGGAGAACAAGCTGTCCAGAATCTGGATAGCTTGTTTGATGGAAGATATGGCCCGCCAATCAATGGTTAGCTACTCCTTGGTCGTCGGCGGCCAAGGGAGGATGGTCGGAGGAGTCACCAGCGGCTGGTGGGTGGCCAACAGTGACTTGGGTAGCAGCAAAACCTTGGTGGCAGCTCCTCTTGGGCGGCAGCTCCGCTTGGGCAGCTAAAGCTCTTGGGCAGCAAGAGCTCTTGGGAGGCAAGAAGCAAGGAGGAGGGCTTGGGTGGCTAGGGTTTCCAATAACCAAAAGTTCTCCACGAAAAACCCTAAAGTCGTGTTTTATAGAGAGCATATTTCTTGACCATCAAGAAACCTTCTCCTAGCACTTATTGGTTCATAACCAATAACCCGTTAACCTGCTCCAATAACTTAAGTTAAAATAAATCAAACCGCGTTGGTCTATTTTAAGTTAAAATGAACCGAACCAACTTTGATTCATTCATTTAAAACAAACCAAACCACTTTGGTTTATTTTCCACCATTGGATTAGAACCAAACCAATTTGGTTCATCCATCATGTCTTCAAAAGACACAACTCATCCATGCTTCCGATGCGACTGAAATTATTTCATACTCGCTCTTTGTTTGGTCCAACCAAACCAAGTCTCTCTCGATCTGAGAATCCTATTCTCAAACTCATTTTAAATCCTTCGAATTGCACTCATTGTGTGTGTGACCAAATAGGTTCCTGGTTTATGTTGGTCGTCTAAAATTAACCATTAATTATAGAACGATCATGAGTGGCACCTAGTAGTAATCATAATCCCCAATTAATCGAAAAATCAACGGTTGATCCCAGAACCATTTCTGAAACCCTTCAGTAGCTACAATGAATCATGCCCCATTCCTTTCACTCATCTTATACCCACTTGGTTCAGGACAAGGTCTATTGTTTCAGTCCCCACTAGGCTGACTATGTCACACCTAGCCCAAGTATTACTTCCTCATCCTCCGGATTCTAGTTATTGCACATGCATCCAAGAGTATCACACTCTAAACACGTAATGCTTTGGCCAAAGACTTTACTAACAATCAGACGAGAGATCATAGGGTATACATCTTCTCGCATGGAGCGGTGAATCTTCTGTAGGCTATTCAAACACCTTCGGCCACTTTGACTTATACTCAATCATCCCGGATCCACATCTCCTCGGAGATGCTTGCTTAAGATGTCAAAGCATAAGTCTTCATGACCAAGATGACTTGAATACCACAAGTCGAAGGAACATCGCACTTAAGCTGTTGTAAGAACTTCATTGACATATCCATATATGCAGATAACCATATGAAGTCTTACAGCTGGTCACTCCAATGAACTAGTTACCATAACTAGCATCCACGATCAACTCCGGACATCCCAATGTCTCCAGCCAGTGAGAAACAGCTACTTGGATAAACCAAAGAGTACACCTCGTGCTAGTCTCAACAAAATCGATGGCGTCCGAATGCATCAATTCATCGACTAGGAATAATTCCAATACATCACAATTATACATGTAGAGATACTCACTAGTTGTGATCCAATCACAAATTCTCTCATGCTGTGAATCGTATTGCGAACATTCAGTAAATGAGTTTAAGATCCAATCAAATACATGAAAAATATGTATACTCAAATAGTGAATCTTCATTTTTCAAATAAATGGTACAACCATAAGATGATTGTCTTAGGACAACTCTCATATATTACTAACATAGTCTTGGCGGTGAAAGTCCAAGTCATGAGTACTTGGCAATTGAGAATGTTATGATCTTTGTAATGCCTAGAGGGGGGGTGAATAGCGCGTGTTCATTCGTTGATGGAATTCGATCATGATCGTCTCTACAATTTCATTAGTACGCAGCGGAAAAAGAAATAATACAATAACGAAATAAACAATCACACATGAACACAATTGTTTAACGTGGTTCGGAACCGCATGGTTCCTACTCCACGGATCGGGTTCGTACGAACCCTAGCGATGCCAATCACACACCACTATAAAACACTCCTTCTCGGAACAATCCGGAGGTGGAGAAACCTCGTACAAGATGATTACAACAATAATCAAAAGCTACAAGCAAATATAATGAAATACAAAGCAAGACTAGTAAAGAAAAATACTTTACAAATGCTCTTGAATGCTTGATCGCTAGGTTGATCGAGTAGAATCGCAGCAAAGAATCGCCCCAAATCGCCTCAAAGAACCATGCCAAATTCCTCCATCACGAGCTTCTTATAAAGCTTCAACTCAGGCCGAAAAAGTCGATCACCGACCGCCGACCATCACGATGATGCCATCGCTGTCATGCGAGACAATGGCTAGATCCACGCCGATAAGTCCAACGGATCTACCATCACGATCGATCAAACCCATCACGATCGATGGTGTCCTCACTGATCGCGGTCCCACGGCCGAGTGAGACTACACTCGGGCCGATTTCGAGCATCACCGACCGATCATGCAATCGCCGATCGCTTGAGCATCACGATCGCCATCCTCCGCGCAATGATTGCTAAGCCACTTCCCGCAGTCAAACCCTAGTTGACTTGGTCCAGTCGACTGCCACATGACACCAGTCGACTAGCACACCTCAAACATGAGGTTTTAGCCCAAATATGGTGCCCCCATACTTGCTAGACCACCCTTAGCCTAGACCTAAGCCTTCTAACCACCTCCATCAGCCTCATGCCTCTCGGATCCCTCCAAGTCATCCATGACTTGTTCATCCATCGCGCTAGCCTTCAGGTGCTTCCATCGGCTATGTCATGCTAACGGTGTCTACACCGCCAAGGCACATTGGACTTACGCCGCCAAGACTCCGCTTGGACTTTACGCCGCCAACCATTGGACTTATGCTGCCAAGACTCCCGCTTGGACTTTACGCAGCCAATATCAAACCCCTTGGACTTCTCATGCCAAGACTCAAGCTTGGACTTTCCCTTGCCAACCCATGTTGGACTTCTCAAATGCCAAGACCATGCTTGGACTTTCCCTTGCCAACCAATGTTGGACTTTTACATTGCCAAGACCCATGCTTGGACTTTTCATGTGCCAAGTGTCCCACTTGGACTTTCAATGCCAAGTACCCAAGACTTGGACTTTCCCATGACAATTGTATTGCCATATATTTTTGTCGAACATCAAAACATCACTCGAGTCAAACTCGAGTCCTGGTCAATCGTGACCTGGCCCGATTGCACCAACAATCTCCCCCTTTTTGATGTTTGACAAAAACTAAACAAAACATTGAGTTAGAACACTAACTCAAATCCCTTACCAATTATCCCAAATTGGTAATCTTAAACATTCTCCAAATGTTCTCCCCCAAATATTCTCCCCCTTTTTGAGTAACATCAAAAAAGATCTTCTCTCCAAGGAGGTCAATGTCTCATGTTCCAATGAGATCTTACAATCTCCCCCTTGGTCTAAAAATATCTAGGATGCCTACCATCTTCCTAGTGATAAGTCTCATATCACTCAAGAGAGGGAATCCTATTCACTCTCCCAATTTCCAAATTGGATATCAAAAACCCATCAATTTTCCCAAATTGATGATACTCTTCCAATAACTTCTCCTCTTCAAGGAGAAAAACACATCCATCATCCCAAGATAGATACCTCCCCCTAAAGGCTTGCTCCCCCTTGACCATTGCACCAACAATGTCCTTGGGAAGTCCCTAAGCCAATAAGAACTCTAAGCCATCAAAATTAAGGTTAGAAATTCAACATTAAACTTTCCAACACCTTAAAATTGATACAAACCCTAAACACCTCTCCTAATCCATATCTAATGGATTTTTACCCTTTATCATGCTTCTCAAAGCATATCCTAGGGTTAGGAGTGGTTAGGGACCTTAACCGCAGCTGAAATCGGGTTAAACAACCTTGGTTACCCCGAAATCAGGCTATTAGTCGAGTAATTCAGAAATCACGATCGACACGTTATCATCGATCGCCACCTGTAAGGCCGATCGACATCAAAAATCTCGATTTTCAGCTATTAGAAATGAGTTTTAGAAAATCATAACTAATTATACGTATATCGAAAAATCATGAAATTTGATACGTATAATACTTATAACCAATACAATGGGTGAAAAATGTTTGAAAAATATTTTACCCATAAAATAGAAAAATTGATACAAAATCCAAAAGTGACTAACAACTTTAAAGTTTAAGCTCACTTTGTATCAATCTCATCAATGGTGATTGCTATCAAAAGATAGACTTCACCAAGGTTTTTCAAAATGATTTTAAAATGTTTTCAAAACCCTATTTTGGATCATATTCCTTGGGTTCTATGTACATGAACTTAACTCAGCTTTCCTAATGATCCACCTGTTGAGTTAAGATGAGTTTGGGTTCAACTAGATGCAAAAACTATGCACCTTGAACTTAACTCATATCCTAGCATCTCACATGTATCTAGGGTGTATAAATACACATACATGTCAATTGGATGTGAGATGTGGATTTTGGTTCATTTAATCTAGGGTTTCATGCATTTCCTAGGCAACCCTACTTGATTCCCTTATAAATGGGACTTCAAGTCATGTCATTGTCCTTAGTTCAATTTTAATCAAATTAATGCATGAAATGATCATGGCATAAAGATAACAATAATTAAGCATGGCCAATGACCATGATGTCATGGCATATGATAAAATCTAAAAACACATGACATTTAAAACCTTAATCCTAAAACATGAACATGACATATACAATGAATAAAAGTAAGCATGATGTCATGACATGTTATATGGCAAACAAAGCATGGCATATAATATATAGGTATAATAATACCTAAATCTTAATATTAATTATCATTTGATATAATTCATCATATTTTGCCATATTTCTACTTTTCTCCCAAGTGTGCCAAAAACCCAAAATGGCACACCAACCTCTAAACCTAAATTGTGTCAATTTGATCATTTTATCAAACTTCTCAAATAATATTGGCACATCCTAAAATCTTTTAGGATTAAGACTCAAATGTATTTCCAAGGTGACCCTAACCTTGAAAATAACCTAAAGTGTCACCTTTATCATGGTTGAGTTAACTACCCATCCAATCAAGGTTGGCACACCCTAACCCCATCTAGCGTGAATCAATCACGCTCTTAGGAACCCAAAACATATTTGAGCTCCTAGGGTTAATTAGGTATTCCTTAGGGATAACCTCCTTAGATACCTTCCTAATAACCCTCCTAGGCTTATTAGCCTTGGTCATTTTGGTCTTGTCTAGGTTAACCTTAGGGATTGCCTCCCTAATAACCTTCTTAGTGGCCACCCTAGGTTTCTTCGAAACCCTAGCCACTAGGCACAATCTTTGGTCAACCCTAGGGATGACTTCCCCATTGACCTTGGTCTTCCTAGACCTAGTTAGTGTTCCATAATCAAATGGAACACTATGGTAAGTCACCTTAGGCTTAGGTTTGTGACCCAAACCTTGCTTGCCCTTGGTTGACTTTTGACTCTTAGGTCCTAGGTGTTGACTTTGACTTTTGGACCCTTGAAATTGATTTTGGATGTTTCTAAGGGTCTTCTCAAGTTTTTCAAGCCTTGACCTCAAGGCTTGATTTTCCAACTCTAATTTCCCAATTTTTGATTTCTCATTTGGTCCTTGGACATTATCCTTTCTAGGCAAGTGCCTAGTCCATTTTGGATTAAAACCTAGATGATCCCCTATTTTCTCAATTGATTTCCTAGGTAAAATATTTTTAGGGACATTAGTCCCAAATTTTTCCTTCTTTCCTAAGTGGATATTTTTAGCACCTAGACAAATATATCTATTGTTTCTAGCATGCTTTTCATGTACAATAGCAAGAGAATTAAAACCCTTAGCATGCTTTTGCCTATTAACTAAAGAAGGTGCATTATTGAAATATACCTTAGGGTTAGCCTTAGAAGCTTCCCCTACTTGTGATGCTCCTTCTTTGGTCTTTTTGCTCCCCCTAGGACATTGACTCCGGTAGTGTCCCGGTAGCCGGCATTTGAAGCAAACCACGTGCTCCTTGCTTTTAATTGTCGAGGGACCAACATCCTTGACCTTTGGTGTCGGAGGAGTCTTCTTAACCCATTTAGGACACTTACTCTTGTAGTGTCCTTGCTCCCTACACTCGAAGCATATAATATTCATTTTATTATTAATCGACATGCTTGAGTTACCTAGATCCATGGTGATCAGAGTGGGTTCTTCATCCCTCCCGGAGGTTGAGGCTTCTTCTTTATTTTGTTCCGGCTCCGATGTGGATGGTCTCTCCCCCTCAATCACAGAAGTGGATGCTTCTTCCACCTTTTCTACTTCCTTCTCCGATCCGGATGTTGATTCCTTACTTTCTTGTGAGGATGATGAAGCTTCCTCTTCGGTCTCCTTCTCTTCCAAGTCTTCTTGGACCGATTCGGGATTGTCGTAGAACTTGACCAACTTGTTCCACAACTCCTTGGCATCCTTATAGCTTCCTAATCTAGACAAAATGTCGTTAGGTATCAAATTAATCAATATTTTTGTTACCTTAATGGTTGTCTTGAATTTTTGGCGTTGCTCCTCGGTCCATCGCTTCATTTTGAGGATTTCGCCGTTCTCTCCTCTCAGAGCATCAAAACCTATAATCACGGCAAACCAATTTTCTATATTGGTCATTAGAAAATATTCCATTCTACCTTTCCAATACGCGAAATATTCGCGGTCGAAGGAAGGCGGAACGTTGATGTCCTCACCCAATCTCTCCTTGAATTCCATCTTGTTCCTCTAGCGTCTTGACTCCGGGTTGTTAATCCGTAGAAGAGCCCCGGGCTCTGATACCACTTGTTATGATCTTTGTAATGGCTAGAGGGGGGTGAATAGCGCATGTTCGTTCGTTGATGGAATTCGATCGTGATCGTCTCTACAATTTCATTAGTACGCAGCGGAAAAAGAAATAATACAATAACGAAATAAACAATCACACATGAACACAATTATTTAACGTGGTTCAGAACCGCACGGTTCCTACTCCACGGATCGGGTTCGTATGAACCCTAGCGATGTCAATCACACACCACTATAAAACACTCCTTCTCGGAACAATCTGGAGGTGGAGAAACCTCGTACAAGATGATTACAATAATAATCAAAAGCTACAAGCAAATACAATGAAATACAAAGCAAGACTAGTAAAGAAAAACACTTTACAAATGCTCTTGAATGCTTGATCGCTAGGTTGATCGAGTAGCACTTGGAGACCCTAAATTGCAGCAGCAACTCACCCCAAATCGCCTCAAAGAACCATGCCAAATTCCTCCATCACGAGCTCCTTATAAAGCTTCAACCTGTGCTGGAAAAAGTCGATCAGTCGACTGCTCAGGACCATCAGTCGATGATGCCACTGTTGTCGTGAGACAATGGCTAGATCCACGCTGGATAAGTCCAACGGATCTACCATCAGTCGACTGATCAAACCCATCACCGATCGATGGTGTCCTCACTTGGTCCCGGCCGAGTGAGACTACACTCTGTGGCCGAATTCCTGAGCACCAGTCGACTGATCATGCAATCAGTCGACTGCTTGAGTCATCAGTCGACTGCCATCCTCTGGCAGTTGACTGCTAAGCCACTTCCCACAGTCAAACCCTAGTTGACTTGGTCCAGTCGACTACCACATGGCACCAGTCGACTGGCACACCTCAAACATGAGGTTTTAGCCCAAATATGGTGCCCCCATACTTGCTAGACCACCCTTAGCCTAGACCTAAGCCTTCTAGCCACCTCCATCAGCCTCACGCCTCTCGGATCCCTCCGAGTTATCCATGACTTGTTCATCCATCGCGCTAGCCTTCAGGTGCTTCCATCGGCTATGTCATGCTAACGGTGTCTACACCGCCAAGGCACATTGGACTTATGCCGCCAAGACTCCGCTTGGACTTTACGCCGCCAACCATTGGACTTATGCTGCCAAGACTCCCGCTTGGACTTTACGCAGCCAATATCAAACCCCTTGGACTTCTCATGCCAAGACTCAAGCTTGGACTTTCCCTTGCCAACCCATGTTGGACTTCTCAAATGCCAAGACCATGCTTGGACTTTCCCTTGCCAACCAATGTTAGACTTTTACATTGTCAAGACCCATGTTTGGACTTTTCATGTGCTAAGTATCCCACTTGGACTTTCCATGCCAAGTACTCAAGACTTGGACTTTACCAAATGCCAAGTGTCCCACTTGGACTTTCCATGCCAAGTACCCAAGACTTGGACTTTCCCATGACAATTACATTGTCATATGTTTTTGTCGAACATCAAAACATCACTCGAGTCAAACTCGAGTCCTGGTCAATCGTGACCTGGGCCGATTGCACCAATAGAGAAGTCCAAGGGGAATATTGGCGGTGTAAAGTTCAAGGGTGGAGTATTGGCAGCATAAGTCCAATGGTTGGCGGTGTAAAGTTCAAGCGTGGTCTTGGCAATGTAAGTCCAATGTGTCTTGGTGGTGTAGACACCGTTAGCATGACAATCGATAGAAGCATCTGAAGGATAGCGTATGGATGAATAAGTCATGGATGACTTAGAGGGATCCGATAGGCGTGAGGCTGATGGAGGTGGCTAGAAGGCTTAAGTCTAGACTAAGGGTGATCTAGCAAGTATGAGAGTATAATATTTAGTGTTAAACCTCATGGTTGAGGTTTGTCAGTCGACTAGAATTATGGACCAGTAGACTGGTCAAGTGTTTTGACACTTGACAGCCGAGTCGACACTCAGCAATCGACTGGTATTATGACTAGTCGACTGTTGTGAGTCGACTAGGGTTTGACTGCGACAAAATGGCCTAGTAGTTGACTGCCAGCATTGGATAGTCGACTGATGGACTTAGCAGTCGACTACCATGGATGGTAGTCGACTGATGGTTGAGTTTACAAGCACAAAATGCTCGGTAGTCGACTAGGCAGTCGACTACGGCATTGGCAGTCGACTAATGATGTTGGCAGTTGACTGTCAACTGATCCGTTGGAGTTTTTCCAGCGTGGATCAAGCCGTTGTCTCATAACGATATTGTTGGCAGTCGAATGGGGCCTTATGGCAGTCGACTGCATGGCGCAAAATTAGCCCGTTGCAAGTTAAAAGGAGTAGCTCGTGGGAGATTTCGGTATTGGTTCTTTGGGAGCTTTCTTGAGGCGATTTGAAGGCGATGTGCAGGTGCATTTCAGGGTCCTTCAAGCTCATTCAAGCAAGCGCTCAAAACTCTAGTTTGTAAAGTATTCTTTACATTTCACTTTGTATTTGCTTGTATTTATTTTGTATTACTGTTGTAATCATTGTACGAGGTTTCTCCACCTCCGACGTGTTGTCGAGAATGAGTGATTGAGTAGTGGTGTGTGTTTGCATCGCTAGGGCTCATTCGAGCCCAATCCGTATAGTAGGAACCTTGAGATTCCGAACCACATTATATCCTCGTGTTGTGATTGTGTTTTGTATATTTTGTATTGTATTATTTCTATTTCTACTTCGTATAACAAGTTTTGTAGCAAGCACGATCGAGATCCATTGACAAGCGACAATGCTATTCACCCCCCTCTAGCGGACACATAGGTCCCAACATACATGGCATGGAAAGTCCAAGTATGGGTCTTAGCAATGGTAAAGTCCAAGTCTTGGGTACTTGACAATGAAAAGTCCAAGCATGGGTCTTGGCATTTGGAAAGTCTAACATAGAGTTGGCATGGAAAGTCCAAGGGTGTAGTCTTGGTCATGTAAGTCCAAGTGTATAGTCTTGGCGGTGAAAGCTCAAGTCATGGGTACTTGGCAATTGGGAAGACCAATGGTATGATATTGGCGGTGTAAAGTCCAAGCGATAGTTTTGACAGCGTAAGCCCAAATGTGCCTTGGTGGTGTAGACCCGGTTAGCATGATAATAGTCAATGGAAGCACCTGAAGGCTAGCATTTAGATGAATAAGTCATGGATGACTTGGAGGGATCCAATAGGAGTGAGGCTAATGGAGGTGGCTAGAAGGCTTAGGTCTAAGCTAAGGGTAGTCTAGCAAGTATGAGGGCATCATACTTGGGTTAAACCTCATAGTTAAGGTGTATCAGTCGACTGGGGTTATGGACTAGTCGACTGGTCAAGTGTTTTGACACTTGGCAGCCAAGTCGACACTGAGCAATCAACTGGGATTATAACCAGTCGACTGTCATGAGTCGACTGGCGTTCGACTGCGGTAAGTGGCCTTGGAAGTCGACTGCTAGCATTGGACAGTCAACTAGCCTTGAGTAGTCGACTGCTGGTTTTGTTTGCGAAGACAGAAAGTTTGGTAGTCGACTAAGCAGTTGGCTATAGGGTTTGGAAGTCGACTGATGAAAATGGCAGTCGACTACCAGTGTATCTGTTGGCTGAAATGCCGACGTGGATTAAGTCGTTGTGAGACAACGACTACAGGGGCATTTGATTGGAGTCTTTGGGAAATCGACTGTTAGGCACGGAATCAACCCGATACAGGGATAAAAGGAGTAGCTCGTGAAGGATTTCACCCATAGTTTTCTGAGAGGTTGTTGAGGTGATTTAAAGGCGAAGTGCATGCACATTTTGAGGTCTTTCAAGCTCATCCAAGCAATCAACAAAAAAACATTCAAAGCACACTTGTAAAGTTTTCTTTACTTGTTTTTCTTGTATTTGCTTCTATTCTCTTGTATTACTCTTGTAATCTGTTGTAAGAAGTTTTCTCCACCTCCAGAGTATTTTTCGAGAATGAGAGGTTGATTAGTGGTGTTTGGCATCGCTATGGCTCATTTGAGCTTAACTAGTGGAGTAGGAATCCTAAGGTTCTGAACCACGTTATATTATTATCTTATGCTTGTGTATTCGTCTTCATATTCGTACTTGTATCTTGTATTTCCATTGCGCTAAACGAATTGTAGAGACGAACACGAGCAAATTCTATCATCGACGCTATTCACCTCCCTCTAGCGACGTACGATCTCTTACACAGAGAATTTAGAGTAGGTGGTCCATTGGTATGCAAAAGGTGAAACAGAGGGCTGAGTTTTTTTATCTTAGTATAGCTTGAGGGGGTGGCGTTGAACCAGAACGGAGTGGTAGATGGGGAATCCATTAAAAGTGTGAAAGAAAAAAAAGAAGTGGGGGAGAACTTATAGCTTGAAATCAGAGAGTAGAAGCTATGACGATAATGAAAGGCGGTGGATATTACACATTTGAGTGTGTCGAAGCATTGATAAAGCACATATGGTTGGTGAAGGACACTTGTATGTAGGGTAAGAGCATGGGTCATGATCTTCTACCATTGGATTGAATCCATGATGGCTTGTCAGATGTTGTAGCTTTTGGTTTCAGAGAAACCGTCGGAGATCAATGGTCGATGAGACAAATGAGAGAGAGGATCTGCAAGTTTTCGAGACTAGTCCATATTTCAAAGGAGCCACTGGGAACAAAGTCAATCAAGTCACATGATGGTAAAGGAGGAGCCCAATCAAGATGTGCTACATGGATTCTGATGATGAAAATATAAGTGCTTCTGAGTTAGTAAAGAGTTAGTAAATGTTCAATCAATCTGAATGCTTCCTCCGTTTGGAAGGGGGTGCCTATGATATGGTAGAAGTAAGTGACAAAGGTCTACGTGGCAAGGATCGAACTTGGTCAACACTGAGATATAGTGAATGATAGACTTATGGATTTCAAGGACAACTTGAATTGGACCCCAAAAAGCTCAAATCAAGAGCTCGACTCAAGGGTAACTTAATTAATCTAGCAAATTGCAAACGAAAACGTTGCACCCGAGAGATAGCCTTGGCTAAGGTCCGGGTCAAACCCGGACCCGACCCGGAACCGGACCGTGGTCAACGGTCCGGTTAACTAGGTCAACGGGTTTGACCCGGACCCGTGACCGGACCGCCTATTAGGCGGTCCGGTCCCGGTTTTTTAAAAAATCGAACCGGAAAACCAAAAAACCAGCAGTTAAAAAAAAAAAAATTAACGGCCACGATTTCGTGGCCGTTGGGGTGCAACGGGCGACCCGCCGGGTCGGCCCGGCCCGGACCCGGCGGGTCGAGTTTTTTTTTTTTTTTTAAAGAAAAAGAACCGACGGCCACGATTTCGTGGCCGTTGATCATCAACGGCCACGATTTCGTGGCCGTTGTCTAACAACGACGGTAGTCGGCTCGGCGGACTGGGTCGTAGTTGGATTTTTTTTTTAATGTTTTTTTTTCCTATAAATACACCTCCATTCCCTTTCATTTTTTCACAAATCACAACTTCTCTTCTCTAATTCTCATTCCCTCATTTGCTTTCAAGTCTCAACTCTCAAGTCATATTTTTACAAATGTCTGGAGCCGGATCAAGTCGTAAGGGTGCTACGGTGCGAGAAGGAAAGAGCATAATGCCACCACCGCTCGGAGTTCGAGTTCGAGCAAGGCGATTCACCTCCATTCGATATCGGCGCCGACTATGATCTTGATATTTCCGGTGATGAATTTCAAATACGTCATCATCATCAAAGTCAAGAAAGTAGGAGCAATACATCCAGTACGATGGCGGGTTCTACGGCTACAAGACTAACTCGAGTGTCTCGCCCCGCATCCGATATCTTCACCAAACATTTCGAAAAAGTAACGCTCCCTTCCGGTGATATGCAAGCAAAATGCAAATATTGTTCGAAATGTTACAAATTTAAACAAGGAGGAGGTTACGGAACCCTTACTCGACATGTGGAGAGAAATCATCCGATGGAAATTGGTATTGATCGTTCTCAAACTCAAATTCCGACATTCTCTTCTCAATCGGGTTGGGGTAACGAATCTAAACTCTTTAAATTTGACGAAACTAGATTTAGAGAAGAAACTGCTAAATTTTATACAATTGAACAACTTTCTTTTAGTTTTAGTGATAAATTATCTTTTGAAAATTGGCTTTCTACAAGTGCAAATCCTTCTATTAAACGTATCCCAAGAAATACTCTAAAACGTACACTTTTAAAATTAGTCTTAGAACAAAAATAAGAATTGATTAAAGAATTTTCTAGTTTAAACAGTAAAGTTTCTTTGTGTTCCGATATTTGGAGTGATCATTGGCAAAGTTGTTCATATATGGGTATTACTTGTCATTGGATTGATAATAATTGGGACATTCAAAAAAGATTGTTAGCATATAGATATTTTAACGAAACACACACGACACAAAATATTTCACAACTTATTTTTATTATTTTAGAAGAATATGGTCTAACTTCTAAAGTTTTTTCAATTTCTTTTGATAATGCTAGTGCAAATACCTCTAGTATTAGTGAACTTATTGATATATGTAAACCATCAATAGGTGGAAGATTTTTTCATATTAGGTGTACATGTCACATTTTAAATTTGTGTGTCCAAGATGGACTTAAAAATTTAGGATCACATATTCAACCAATTAGGAGTGCAATTCATTATTTATGGACACATCCTCAAGTTATAAGAGAATGGAGAAATTTTTGTAAAATAAATGGCATGAAGCCTAAACGGTTTGCACGTGACATTCCAACTCGTTGGAATTCTACTTATAAATTGTTGTTATCTACTTTTGAATACAAAGATTTATTATGTATGTTTTTTCATCAACATGTTCAATCACGTGATATTTATTTGTTTTCAAATCAATGGAATATATGCACTAGTATTTGTGAAATTTTAAAAGTTTTTAGTGATGCTAGTGACCAATTATCAGGTGTTTATTATCCAACTTCACATTTAGTTTTAACACATTGTTGTAATATTGCATGTATTTTTAATGAACATATTCAATCAAATGATACTTATTTATCTCAATGTATTTATGTAATGAAAAAAATGGGAAAAATATTTCTTAAACATTCTTGAAATATTTTTATGTGCTTTTGTTTTAGATCCTAGACTTAAATTAGATGGTTTGCAAGATATGTTAGCAGTTATATTATGAATCTTTAAGTCCTATTACCAAAAGCTGCTCCTAATATTCCTTTGATTTTGTTTAATATTAAAACACATTTACATGATATTTATAATGAATATGACATTAAATATGACAAATTATTGGACTGAAATACATCAATCCACTACAACTAGTATTATTACTTCTAAACTCACTAAAGCACAATTGTTATTAAGGCAACGGACTAAACGCCCACGAGGATCCTCAAGTTCCAAATGAACTCGAGAATTATTGACCACTTCTTTTGATTTTAGTGATGCGGATGAAGAAAGCGACATTCTAAAATGGTGGTCATGAAGAACTCGATTATTTCCAATCTTATCTATAATGGCAAAAGAAACTTGTCCAATTTCAAGATTGCAGATGGAATAAGCTTTTTAGTATCGAGGAAATACATTGGACTAAAAACGTTCTAGCTTAAGGTCGGAAAAATTTGGAAGCGCAATGTTTACTCAATGATTTGTCAAAACAAGTTAGAACCCAACATATTAAAAGTGAAAGAAAACCAAGACGAAGCAGGAAGGAACATCCGGAACTATGACGGGGAGGAAATACGAATACTGGTGAAATGTATTTGATTTTTTTATTGTAATAGATTTTTTTATTTAAGTCCAAGATGTAATATATTTTGTATTGAGATAATGAAATATTTGATAGAGTTTTTATAAGTTTAATTGTGCAATTTTTTTTTAATTTTAATTATTTACATCATTTTTTATTTTTTTATTTATTTAACTAAGACGACGATTAACCGGATCGGACCCGAACCCGGATCCGGACCCGAACCCGGATCCGGATCCGAACCCGGATCCGGACCGGACCGACCGGACTTCGACGGACCGGGCCGGGCGAACCGATGGTTCCACGACCGACCGTGCCCTGGCGAGGCCGATTAAGGATCGATATTTTGTCAACCCGGACCCGATGGTTTCGACCCGGACCCGTACCGAACCCGGACCGTGGCCAAGTCTACCGAGAGATGCGAGGAGAGAATAGGTGCGAATAAGACTAAATTTATATAAAGAGGGTGACGTGTGACAGATAAACAATAATTCAACTATTAAAAAAATACGACTCTATCTTTGTTCCTACCCTACTTTTTGATTTTCTTCCGTAAAATTTGACTTGAATATGGAAAAAGTTTTGTTAAGATTTTCTTTTGCTCCCTTTTAACTCTCTATTATTTATAGTTAACTTAATCGTACATTAGAAGTGCAATGAGAATTTTTTTTTTCTTTTTTATCTGTTAGATTAGAATACTATCGATCTGAGCAATTGTCGATACATCATGAACTGATCCAATAAGAAAAGATCTGAAGCCCGATTTATCCATGAAGATATGTCTAGCCTATCTGTCTGTGAAAAGCTACTTAGTCGGTTTAGCCTACTAAGTCGGTTAATTCGTTGAAGTCCATTCAGAATTCTCAGAAATAGACCAGATCAAGATATTATTCTGGTCCCCAGCGTTTCTCGTTTACGCGATCCAGAGACCAGAGCTACGCCTTCTCCGATTCCCGTTCGCCTGTCAAGAAATACGGTTAAGCAATTCCACTAGAGAATTCCCCAACCTCCCTTCAGCTGACGAAGGAAGAAATCCATATCCCCTTCAATCCTACGCTAGCGTGTGTTTTTGTTTGAGGTTGCACCCACCAGGATCTCGACCGAGCACTTCACGGACTGCAACGAGCCTCTTCCTCGCTTCGCTCGCTGCCGATCGAGACTCGGCAGCTATCAAGTCCGATCTTTATCCGCCTTTATGATTTTCATTGTTCTTTGCCTTTCGTCGTTGTTTGTGTTGGAGGGTGCTAGGGCTTCGGAATTTGTTTTTTTTTTTTTGGGCAGATGTAGGAGAATCTGTTGGCTTCGCTACTAAATTCGAACTATTTCTTCAATGATCCAGATTTAGGTTTTAACAATTTTGTTTTATTGACTTTGTATTCGGCTTTGCGAACCAAGTTTGAATTTCAACATCGTAACTGATTGTCATTCGGATGTGTGCATGTTTTTTCTTCAATTTAAATTTGTCTTCTTTTTTTTGCCTGTGGGTTTTTTTACTAATTGCTATGTGACCGACTATCCCATTTTTCTATTGTCGATGCAAGTTATACGGATTGATATTGTTTTTGCTTCTTATTTTTCTGCTCGAGCTTTTATGGTTTCTTACATTCCGTTTATCTTTCTCCACGTCTCGCTGAATTGGTTTGTTGCATCTATGTGTCCCTATCGGCTATTCATTAGTTGATTCCCATGTCATATAACTTTTAGAATGAAAATGTGCCTAGTAAATCCCAACTGCATAGAAGCTCATTGCTGCAGTTTGAGATATCACAGCCAGAGGATCATATTTCTGAGTCTAGGTAAACTGTAGTTTTAGCTGGTTGGCTTAACCTGTAAGTTGCCCAACTGACTCTCGTAGATTTAATTAGTGCCTAGACTAAACTTATGATATGATCACTTAGCATACTTGAAGGCCTATTGTATGGTGAGCCATTAGTTATTTGATTGGCACTCCTAATAAGTATATCTATGCTATAATTACTGTAATTTTCAATGATTACGCTTTGCAGAAGTATCTGGATTTTTCAGCTTGTTGAATGATGTTAAATTTCGTGTGTTGTACTTTTCTATTTTTTTCACAACAGTAGAAAATGGTTCACGAAATATACAACAGCAATTAGTGAAGTCCATAGTAAATTTCTGGAAGCTATTTTTGCCACTCGTCTTATATTTCAGTGTCAATCTTACTTTAGTTTGCTTATAACTTTGTTTTTGCTCTATGTATTCTGTGTTCTGATTTAGGCTAGAAATAAAGGTAGAGGTTTCAAACTGTTTGTCCATAAACAAGTTGGGAACCTACTAGTTGTATTGTCTGGTTGTAAATTTCAAATATACAAACATATTATATAAATTGTAGTAACCTTTTTGTATATCAATTTCCGTAATACCTATTTTCATCTCTCCAGAACTTTGCCCCTCACGCATGCAACCGCACGTTCTCCACCCTCTGATATCCAACATTTGTCGCAAATTTACCACTGATAGCCTTTTCGTGTCTTCCACAACCACAAGATCATGGTGCTCTCTCTTTCTTTTCGCTTCTTCTAAATTTTTTCCTTCTTCTTTCCCCTCTAGCACCAATCTCCACCACCTATCCCTGGTTTCATCAGATTTCACTATAGTTGGCAATCCCTTTGTGAATTTTTGTTTCGTTGCTTCTAGTTGCTGATTTCTCAGAAAAAATTAAATTGCAAAGGCAGATTCCAAATTGAATCAGCTGTTCCTGATAGGAATTGGACTATTTGGAACACTGTAATTGTATTTATTATGAATGAAGCTGCCAGTTGCAATCACGTTCCTGTTCTAGAAAGTTTTGAATTATTATTGAAGAATGAAGTTTAATGCTAAGATTCCCAAAATTCCTTTGTAGTTACTCAAAGCACCATTTGATCTAGATAACCTTTAGCTTAAATTTATTCAATGCAGTATTGAAAACTTTTCCTTAAACTTTTGTGAATCACATTGACTGCTTGATTTCGACTAGGTTGTTTGAAGGGACAAGCACTTCGATTTGGATGCAAGATGGTATGCTATGTTACTGTTTTAAAGCTTTTGGCTTTATTGAATTTCTATCTTAACAAATGAAAATATGTAACTTTGGCATTTAAATCATGGACTATTTTCGTCTCCCATATGAAGAACAATGTGTTAATTATTTATTTTACATTCTGTTAGCTTCTGTAAGAGAATGGGAGAATTCATATGCCCATTGAGTGATTGTCAGTATATACTGGTACCTGAAGCTCTTGCTATGCTATGCGAGTATACATATATTTATTTTTATCTTCAAATTTGTCTTGTTGTCCTTATGTGATCCATTTTAGAGGTTTGCTTTAGACATTTATTCTAGGTGATTAAGAGAGACTCAAATTTGTTTCCTTATGTACAATTTTGTACAATGTTTAGGAAGGTATTCTGGGTTGCCTACTAAGGATAATGTAGTGTATACTGAGACAACTTCTTCATATATACGCTTGATTGGGATCTTTAATTTTTTTCTTTTATGCCATTTATTTAGTTCTTCTATTATATGCTTAAGCATTCTATTATTCTGTTTTAGCTTTTTGGAGGATTTAATTACCATGGGAATTCATTTGAGCAGTCTTACCTTTGCTATCCAGCTTCATTCATTGATAAGGTTTGGAATTCTTCTCTCTTCAATTGATGACTGTTTACTCCTATCGGTTCTATACTCATTGAGCAGTCTTACTATTTTGCTTGTAATCAAAGACTGAAGTTGGAGTTTTAGAAGTTTCTATTTGAGTTTGTTAGTATATTCCATTAGTTCATGACTGAGAGGATCAAGGACAATTAATTAGTACTGGATCTTAGGTTCTTGAGATTCCAACCAAGTGATTTGGATTGTTTAATGGCAATTTTAGCCATAGTATTATAAGATCCTAACTCCTAAGGATAGGATTGCTATCTTGACAATCATGCAATTGAATACTCACAGGTTACCGCGTAGCTTAATATTTTTTATAATATACTAGTGTACATTTAAGTTAACCTTGTCGTGGCCGGTCCCAAGCCCGGATAAAGGAGGAGGGTTGCGTTAGGTTGCCAGCCAGCGTTAAACTAAGGCAAATGTTCAATGTATGGATCAATCAAACTATTGTGCTAATGCTAGGTTGTTCCCCGGAAGGAACGCGTTACAGGGTCCGACTGTAATGTCTCGGCAAGGACCGCTACATTTTCAGAACTCGGGTGTAGTGAAAAATATGCTAGAGTTCACGTTGCAGGGTCCGACTGCAACGTATCGGCAAGGACCGCTACATCTCCATGAGAACTTGGGTGTAGTGTTAAATAAGCAAGAGTTCTGACACCATAGGTTAGGTAAGAATAAATATTATTGAAAAACTAGTAGTCTAAGATTTGGTACATGGAACATAGGAACCCTCACTGGTAAAACAATGGAGATAGTAGATACGATGATTAGAAGAAAAATTAATATTGTATGTGTACAAGAGACAAAATGGGTTGGTGAGAAGGCAAAGATGATAGAGAACTCGGGTTTTAAGTTATGGTACAGGAAGAGTAAAACAAGAAACGGAGGGTATTATCATTGATAGTTCTGCGTTAAAGGATGAATTTGTAGGAGTAATTAGAAAGGGTGATAGAATTATAGCTCTCAAAATAGTATGTGAGAAAGAAACTATAAACGTAATTATTGTATATGCACCTCAAATAGGATTAGATGAAAATACCAAATTAAGATTTTGGGAGGACTTGGATGAAGTATTACAAAATATTCCATCAAACGATGATTTTAATAGGAGGTGATTTAAATGGGCATGTCGGAGTGAAAAATGGCGAATATGAGAGGTGCGTGGGGTTATGGGTTTGGAACAAGAAATGAAGAAGGTAAAACTATATTGGATTTTGCGCAATAGCATATGATCTTATACTAGCTAATACATTTTTTAAGAAAAGAGAAGAACACTTAGTCACGCTCAAAAGTGGAAATAATAAATCACAAATTGACTTTCTTATGGTTAGGAAGAGAGATAGAAAGATTTGTAAAGATTGTAAGGTTATTCTGAGAAAGTTTAACTACTCAACATAGGTTAGGTTAGTAGTATTGGATATACGCCTCAAATATAGTATTAATAGAAGGAAAATATACACACCCTAGAATTAAGTGGTGGAAGTTAAAGGATGAGAAACTAAATATATTCAAAGAGAAGGTAGAGTACAAATATTAGATGACATATACAAATGACCTAATAATACGATGTGGGATAAAATGGTATCAAAATTGAAAATAAGACTAAGAGTGTACTCGGTGAGTCAGGATACGCACCACCAAGTAAAGAATCTTGGTGGTGGAATGAAAAGTGCAAGAAAAGTCAAGGAAAACGAATAGCATATAAGAAATTAAATATTTGTAAAATGAGGAAAATTTGAAAAATATACAATAGCCAAAAAGAAGCTAAGAAAGCAAAGAACGGTTAAGATCAAACTTTGAACGCTATATCGAAAATTAGATACAAAAGAAGGGGAAAGAGACATTTATGAATAGCTAAAGTGAGAGAGAGAGGAAGACAAAAGATCTTAATCAAATAAGATGATTAAAGACGAATGCAAATAGTGATTAGTAAATGACATTTAAGAAATAAAAGAGCGTGGAAGAGATATTTTTATCAACTTTTAATGAGATTTATGGAGACCAACTTAATTTGGTGAATCAAGAGGCCAAATGAGAGAGTATAGAAATTTAAATTTTTATCGTAGAATTCAAATTTCGTAAGTAGAACAAGCTTTAAATGGAATCTGAAATGGAAAAGCCGTTGGACGGATGATATTCGATAGAGTTATGGAAATGTCTAGGAAACAAGGTATTGAATGACTTACAAAATTATTTAACATGATATTGAAACAAAAGGATGCTGATCGATGGAGGGTAAGTATCCTAATTCCCTTATATAAGAATAAGGAGGCATACAAACTTGTGAAAACTATAGGGTATTAAACTAATGAGTCGTACCGTGAAACTTTGGGAAAAAATAATAGAAAAAGATTAAGGAAGGAGACCATGGTTCTCGAAAATCAATTTGGATTCATGCCAGAAGGTCGACGATAATGTTTATACATCTTCTCGCATAACTAATTGAAAAGTATAGAGCAAAAGCGGGATCTACATACTGGTATTCATTGATTTAGAAAAGCATGATAGAGTTCCAAGAGAAATAATATGGAGAATTTTAGAAAAAAGAGGTGTTAGTGTAACATATATTGAACTAATTAAGGATATGTATAAGGAAGTAACGACCAGAGTGAAGACTTCAGGTGGATTAACTGAAGCATTTCCAATAAAGATAGGGTTACATCAAGGATCAGCTTTAAGTCCCTATCTTTTTAAAATAATCATGTACTAACTCATGACACATTCAAGACACAATACCGTGGTGCATGTTGTTTGCAGATGATATTGTTTTAGTAGATGAGACACGTGAAGGAGTAAATGTTAAATTAGAATCTTGGCGGAAAACACTAGAAGTGAAAGGTTTTAAGCTTAGTAGAGGAAAGACAGAATATATGGAATTTAAATTTAGCAATATTAGACGTAATGAGACAAGTGTTAAAATAGGAGATGATGAGTTATGCGGAATTGAGAGCTTTAAATATTTAGGATCATTTTTACAAGATGATGGAGGATTGAGAGAGATGTCTTACATGTAGAATCTGGCGGGATGGTTGAAATGGAGGAAAGCATCGGGTATTTTATGTGATCGTAAAGTGCCTCTAAAACTTAAAGGGAAGTTCTACAAAACGGCGATTAGACCTGCTATGTTATATGGAGCTGAATGTTGGGCTACGACTCGAGCATATGAGCAAAAGATGAGAGTTGCAGAGATGAGGATGTTAAGGTGGATGTGCGGACATACGAGGATGGACAGAATAAGAAATGAGAGCATTAGAGAAAAAGTTGGTGTTGCATCTATTGAAGGAAAGCTCCGAGAGACACGTTTAAGGTGGTACGGACATGTACTTAGACGGCCAATAAATGCTCCAGTTAGGCGATGTGAAACGATACCAAATATACACATCAAACGAGGAAGAGGAAGACCAAAAAAGACTTGGTTAGCAACAATAAAACAAGATAAAATTTATTTAAATATAGATGATGATATAGTAGGGGATAGAGTCCAATGGCGTAGAAGGATCCATATAGCCGACCCCACCTAGTGGGATAAGGCTTTGTTGTTGTTGTTGTTGTTGTTGTTGTACTAGTGTACATTTAATATTAGTTGACCTTGCTTAAAACGAATAAGCTTTGGTTTAATTTGTTTTAATAATAATTTTTTTCCTATCTATGCAGCCTCAACTGGAGATGGGGGATAAAAGTAAGCAAGTTGTTCCTTGATCCTTATGTATCAATTGTAGTTTTCTTGTATATGCATTTTAGCCCTCTTTAACTTGATTTTCTTGTATTCTTCAGTCATAATGCCACCCTCTGCTCTTGACCGTCTTGGTAAGTTGAAATGTTTGCACTGTAGGTTCATAGCTATTTTTCTCTACTGCATCCACTGTGCAACATTAGCTTGAAATTTATTCTCTCTTATAATAATTCAATTTCTAGGTCTATTGTATAGTCATTAATTTTTTTGTTTCACTTCATCTTTTGATGTCTTTTGTACTTGACAGCTTCTTTACATATTGATTATCCGATGTTATTTGAGTTGTACAATGGTGCAACAGAGAGGGTTTCTCACTGTGGTGTTCTAGAATTTATAGCAGAAGAAGGAATGATATACATGCCATATTGGGTAGGCTACGACCTTGAATTTCTTTTGTATATTTATCTTCCTGTGTAGTTTTCTTTAAAAAAAATGTGATTTCTGGTCCTCTGTGTAAGGTATTGTGATTACTTTCTTCTTATCCTTCAGATGATGCAAAATTTACTTCTGCAAGAGGGACATATTGTCCGTGTCAAAAATGCAACCCTCCCAAAGGGTACATATGTGAAGCTGCAGCCTCATACAAAAGACTTTTTGGATATCTCAAACCCCAAGGCTATGTTCGTAAATCTCTTGTTTGCTAGTTAATTTAGCATCGTATAAGCATATTTCTGTTTGGAAGGGGAACCTTGGGGCAATAGTAAAGTTGTTCTCTTGTGATCTAGAGGTCATAGATTCAAATCTTGGAAATAGTCCCTTGCAAAGCAAGGTAAGACTTCCCCAAGATCCCGCATGACGGGAGCTTCGAGCATCGGGCTACTCTTTTTTTTATAAGTATATTTCTGTTTCTTATTTTTCCATGATTCATTTAATGGGTTGCATACATCAAGGTAACTATATTTTCTTTTTGAGTTGTTACAGCTTGGAAACAACTTTAAGAAACTTCTCTTGTTTGACAACCGGTGATAGTATTATGGTAGCATACAACAATAAGAAATACTACATAGATATAATCGAAACAAAGCCCTCATCTGCAATCAGCATTATTGAGACAGACTGTGAGGTTGATTTTGCACCGCCTCTTGATTATAAAGAACCAGAGCGGCCACAAGCTTCAGTACCTGCAAGCAAAATAGGTGAACAAGGTTTGTATTCAGGTTATTCTTTTAATTTGTACCTACAAGTTTTTTTTTTCCCCCTTTCATGTGCCTTTTTAAATGTGTTTGCTTTCTTTGGGAAGGTTTTCTGCTTCGAGTTTAAACTTTTGGCTGTGCAGTGCTTAGCGTACACGTAACCAAGGCCTTTAGTAGTTTAGCTAACGACGCCTTGGAATGTATATGCTTGAAATTAGTGCAAAGAATTTCCAGTCCTCCAAAAAGTTAATAATTTCAATTATGTACTTTTGATTCTTTTTCATCAATGATATAGGTTAAAATAAGTAATATAGCTTTGTAGACTGCGTCTGGTTGCTGTTTGATTTCTAAAAGAATTCTTCAATGGGTATACTATCTTAACAATGTACAAAATTAGTGCTGCTTATGAAACAAATATTCTCTAGAGACTGATATATAGATAGAAGGCTAATGTAGGTCAAATGAGGCTGTTGGAATAGACATTTGACATTGCCAATGAATATGCCATAAAACTTGCCTTTGAGTGTACCATAACAGGAGTACAAACAAGCTAATTTTCCGTGAACAGCTACTGAAATAAATAGAAACCGTCTTGTCCTTATCCTGTGATTTTTCTTCCATTGCTTATATTCGTTAATATTGTTTAATGTACGTCAGTTGATATGCATTCAAGATACTATTTATCAAAAGTTTTTATTTTTTATGACATAAATTAATATAATTTCAGCTCACGAACCACAAAATGAAGTTGAAGTCGAAAGAAAATTTACTGCATTTACTGGCTTTGGAAGAAGGTTGGATGGAAAGCCAGCAAAGGAGGTTCCTTCAAGCATTTCTTCACCGATGCAAGACAAAAAGTCTGAAGCTACAGTTAGTACGATGCCAATATCACCTTCGACTTCCGAGGCCAGCATTTCCCGCCCTGCTAAGGGGAAGCTTGTTTTTGGTTCAAATGCAAACCGTGCTCCAAAAGAATCCCAGAAGGTGCTATACTAGTTTCTTTTATTACTAACAAGTTATTTGGTGATAAATCAAAGACAGACTTGAAGCTGATTTTGCAACGATGACGTACTAATTTCGTGCTCCATCATTCCTTTTCATTAACCATGTTAGGTTAAAGTTCAAATCTTGATTCATAAGGAAACAAAAGAAATTTATTTTAAATTCCTTTATAGGTTGCCCCGGAGGAAACAAAAGAAGCTGCAGAAGAACCGAAGTTCCAGCCATTTACTGGGAAGAAATATTCCTTGAAGGGTTAAACAACTGCCCTAGAATGTTAAAAAGGTTTATATAAAGTATCTCATACTTGAAAAATTTTCAGGTAATGAAATATGTCCGTCACATCAACAAATGAGACATACAATCCGAAATCATATTATAAATCATATTATTTAGGATGGATAAGATTTTTTTTATTTTAGAATTAACAATTATTTTTTTACAAAATTATCCCTCAAATTTTATCAAATTTCAATTTCGTTCTAATATAATCAAAATTTTAGTAATTGCTAGCCATTACCATTGTTGATCGTCATTGGCTGTTAGTCGTCAGTCATCGATTGCAAGTCATCGATCGTCGGCCATCGGTCGTTGATCGACCGTCGGTTGTTGATTGTCGATCATCGATCGTCGATTGTGTTGGATCGAGGCGAATCGCTAGGGGAGGTGAATAGCGATCAAAATCGTTTCTTTTTTATACGATAAAACTCGAGTAGTGCAGCGAAATGTAAAAGAATTAAAGCAAGGAAATATTTTATTTTTACTTGGTTCGCAATCAAAAGGTTGTTACTCTAAGGCTCTGCGATCCTAAATCGCATACAAAGAGGCAATTCACTAAACGTCTCCTCCTCGTTAAAGGTAGGCGACAACGAATACAAAGAGACAAAAACTTGAGATGGAGGCAATAAATTTACCTCACCTCGTTACGATAAAAGCATGATTACAATGAAATACAAAAGTGAAACACAAACTTGCTGCTGTCGACAAAGGGGATGCGAGATCTTGGTGTTGTGTCGGTGTTACGACGACGTTATGGCGGCGTAGAACTTTGGCGTTGTGGGAGCACTTTTAGAGCAATTGAGATTATCCAAAGCGGTGAAACCCCCCTTCTTTTATAGCCCTCCAAGCCCTATCTCGTTGAGATCCAGATCTGGATCAAAAGGACATCTCACCCCAAGATAAGGGGATCTTATCTTGACCTTCATCAAACTGGACAGTTTGAATAGCAGTTGACTGATCACCCTCAGCAGTCGACTGATACTAGGATCAGTCGACTGTTGGATAGGTTTCTCAACTGCAAGAAAGAGTTAACACGAAAACACAAGTAATGGTAAATTTGACGGCTACTTACCATCCGATCTCGACCTAGATCTTCCACTGGAAGTCTTAGTCGGATCGCCGCCTAAAGTCATCCCCGTACAGATGACCCGACCTCACCACTACTCCGCACTCGTGCTTATCTCCGGTCCTTTCCAACCTGTCGCTTAGCTTCCAGTCTTCATCTGGATTCTTCGACTTCATCCGAAGTTCTCTTGGTGTCGTCCGACCACCACGATTTCTCGACTCGAGATTCTCCAGGTGTCGCTGACCTTCAGCTCAACTTAAACATTTCTGCACACTTAAGAGTGACTTATGAGATAATGATAACATCTTAACTTTGAACCTTTGTCATAATCAAAACTTAGGTTCGATTATCTAGTGCTTCTGCACCAACAATCTCCTCCTTTTTAATCTATGATAAACCAATACAAAGTTAAGGAAGAAATTTAAGTATAAAACAAAGTAGTAACAACATGAGTAGTAAACATATAGTGAAATAGTAAATGCGAGTAAGACATAAACTTGGATGAGTATGAAAGAAATGCATAACCTAGTAAGTTAGTATGAGTAGTTAACATGAGTAAGAGTATAAGTAAACTCTTTTTCAAATATTCTCCCTTGAGGTTACCTCCCCCTTAACCCTAGGTGAGTTTTGAAAAAGATATTTTAAATTTAAAAAATTGTGTTACTCCCCTTTAAATTTCGCTCTTCTCCCCCTTTTGATATAAATCAAAAAAGTAAAAGTTTGGGGTGTATATAAGATGAGAGTTTTTTAAAAAAAATATAAGTATAGCATGTGTATAGAATTATTAAAGAACGAAATCAAATATGAGTCCAAGCATGCGTCTCTACTTAGTTAGATTGGTTAGAGATATATTCCTCTGCACCAACAATTGTAAGACTAGTTTTACTAAAATAAGTTTTTGAAACATAATTTTGATTTTAAAATACCATAAGTTCATTTTCAAAAATACTTTAAAAGTTTGTAATATAACTTTGAAGGTTAGTTTTCTCTCCTTTAGTCAAATACATAAGGTATAAAAGATTTAGGGGGCACTAAACTTGGCCTAGAGAGTTATATACTTAGTATTGGCCAAACAAAATTATAACTATACATTAAATGCAACAATCAAGAAAATAAGTATTCTTATAGTTTTAAAAGCATTTCGAAGAGTTTTGTTATTCATGTTTCAATTATCCTTAACATCTCACTCATTCTATGTGTCTCAAAATATATTCACCTTATATATTTTGTGAGATGATTTTAACTTGATTGAAAATAGTCAACCTTGGATTAGATTCGGATTTAACCTTTATATCATTAAGTAGATTTTTCAAGAAAATGACTTCCAAGTCGTGGCGAGGCACAAGAGCCTTATTTGATCGGAACAACAACCACTTCTTTAGACAAAGTCAAATTCAAGAAAATATTTACTTAAGTCACTTAGGGTTACTTCTTGGTCTAACTAATTTAGGATACGGCGAGGTAGCTTCAACTAGTTCAACTTAGTCAAGTGCACCAAGCTAGATATGCCTTATCTAGCTCGAATACATAAGACCTCGTTTCCCTAATGTACTATCATATCGTCACGTCCTGATACTATGTTATCAAGGTTGACTAACTATTGGTCCTATCTAGCCGTTCTAGAAATCAAAAGAAAAACTAATCATGCAAAAATTTACTAAGAGAGCGAGTATACAATTTTAGTACTAGCTCCCCCTGGACCATTGAACCAATATGGTCTATCCACATAGTGGATTTGATCCTAGGGAATCCAATACTTATTGGTCCTTATATATGAATTCAACAAAATTTTGGGGACTCATGCTTGGACTCTTTGATGACTACGATTCACAATAGACATGTAAGATTTGTTCGTAGTCGTTGACCTAAATCCAAGTCCGACTTTGTTGTACACGACTCTTTGAGTTTCAAGAAGTCGATTAAGATTCTTGGATCCCAATGTGAATCTTTCCAACCTAGCCTCGAGCTTTTGAACTCGTCATTTCAAGAGAGAATCCTCCTCCTCAAGTTTTTCAACTTGAGTTGAGTTTCCCTCTTAAACTTAACTAGTTGAAGAGGTTAGAGTAGCCTCTTGCTTGAGGATTTCAACATCCTCAAACAACAACTAGTTAATTTCCTACTTAACAATTTGATTGCATGATATAAATTGGCTATTAATGAATAACTTACCTTAATCTTTTCTTTTGATCCGACTTTGAGTCTTGACTCGAATTTATCCTCGGAGTTGGAGTTGGATTTGTAGTCTGCTTTGGACTTGGACTCGGACTCGGACTCTACCAGTTTTGCCATGAAAGCCAAGTCGTTGCCTTAGTCTTCTTCTTCTTCCAACGTCGCTTGAAATGCTTGCTTTGGTTGCTTGTGTCTCGACTTCATTCTTGGGCAGTTGATATGCACGGTATTTGTATGTCGTGGTATTGTTTCAAATTAATTACCAAACCCCCTAACTACACTAATATAGCATAGTGGATGGCCCGGATCGTTTCCCAACGAGTGTAATCGATAGAATAGGAAACTTAAGATTTCTAATTATTGCTTTGGGTTTTCTAATGAAGATGGGGGTTTGGGTGTTGAGATCTAACTTACAATTGCAAGGTAATTAAAACTCTAAACTAGCATACAACAACTGAATCAAACAATGCAGGAATTAAAGCAATAAAGACTGAAAGAGAAACTAATTTGATCAACCCAAGATATGCCCGGTGAATGACCAAGTTCCTCCGGCTAAGTTCAGCAAAGCTCAATCGAGACTCCGCAAATGGCAGTGGATGTGAGATGGTGTAAACTCCTGAATCCAGTAGTTTGATGGATGCTCCAAACTCTCGCGGATCTGGTTGAGCTCGAAGAAGTGTCGTCGGGGCGGACTCCTCGAATCCGAAAGAGAAGGTGGATGCGCTGTGGAGGTGGAAGACGTCGCCAAAATCTCTCGATGAAGCGGTTCCTCCTCGAATCCGTGGAGGAAAATGGATGGACGCAAGGGAAGAACAGATTTAACTAACAACCTAATGAAATAAACTATGCATCAATGAAATCTAAGGCATGAACATGAGGTAAAGAAAGCAATTAAAGTAATGCATGAAACTAAATATAACCTAACTAACTATGACCTAATTATCCAAAGAGAAATTTAACCGAACACTACATGTGCATGAAACAAGTTAACCTAAATACGTGCAATTCAAACATGGAAGTAAATTTGATTACAAACATTCATCAAATTAACGAAACAATCAAAACACAACTGGCTGGAAATGAAATTGGAGCTGGAAGAGCTGTCGGAAATGCTAATTAGAAATTTGAAATAGGTCTTTGTCATAATAAAGTGAAATTGGATCGATCGGTGGACCAATCGAAGGAGATGGTCGGCTGGAATGATATGAAACCGGAGGGGAATCCCCACTCCGGTGATCGACCACGACAAAGCCTGATAAGGGTTGGCAGAGCTGCAATCGGTGGAGAAGTCGGCGGCGAAGAAATGGGTGTTGTGGAGATGCTTGCCGACTGCAGTCGGTGGAGGGAGTGATGGAGGAGACCGCCGGCCACCGGAAGGAGGGGATCCCCTTTCCTCTCCGGCGACCGACGAGGAAGGGAGGTGGCGTCGGTCGCGCGATGGAAGATGAGGACTATCCTGCACGATAGAGCTCAACGGTGAAAATGTTGATTTATATGATGATTTTCTTTGGTCGTTCGATCTAAGCTGGATCAAATCTCAGCCGTCCATCTGAAGCTACGTTAATTGCCTTGATTAATCATTTAATGGGCTTGTGCATCCAACGGTTGAAATTTCTCCGATTTTGAATGAACGGATCTGATCCATCTGAAGGGATAATCACGATCGGTCAAATCTGGACGAAGGGCTTAGATGTACAGATCAAAATGTACGGATCAGATCTCTCCAGATCTGGGTAGATGACTCATAATCAAGCCGCTTTCATTGGACGGTCCATATCGCTCAGATCTGATCTCTTGATTAAATTGCCCTCGATCATGATGAAAGGTCCAGATTGATCCAGCTTAAAATATCCTTCTAGCCTTAAATGAAGTCATATTTGATTCAACTCGAGTCTACTCCATTGACTCATCTCGATCTCCTACAATTAAGATGTAAAATTTACATATAAGTTCAAAAATTAGGAGAATTTATAATAAGGCCCAAAAATATATCCAACTCATAAAACATGTAAATAATCGATAAATAAACACACAAGAAGATTAAAACAGTGATATTAATGACCAAAATAACATGAAAAAATGGTAGTTATCAATTTCCCCACACTTATTCTTGCACGTCCCGAGCAAGTAAAGAAAACTAAAAGTAAACTGAAAATATATTTCCCTAGCAATTCCTAACCATACATCGAAAATCGTGAAAGAAAGTTACCTAGGATTGTCAAATCTCAAAAACTCAAGCAATTATGGACTCAAATCTTACACAGGTTAACAAACATGGTGACTTCAATCCATCCTGTATAGACTAAGAATGATTAAGCCTCACAAGGTAAGTGGTGGTTTCTCTCGCTCTCATAAGCATGTAATAGTGGAGTTCACTCAAGCTACTCATAGTTTATGAACTACCATATGCTTGCTTTTCTTCTACCTTCACCACTATATACACATAAGAATGCATAATCACTGAAGGCTTATTAAGAATGTAAAGGAAACATGAATACAAGAAAAATGACAATATGTGTGAAAGGAAAGAAAGGTAAGAAATATCTAAAGAAATGCAAGAAGAAGATATGAAAATACTAGAATGCTACATAGATGAGTACAAGAAAGCATTACCCTAAAATTTTTCTTCCAACCCAATAAACATGTAAACAACCCTTATCATATTCTTCAATGCAAATCTACTCATGATATACAATAAATCTCTCAATAACTGCAACAAGGGACGTCGTTAACAAAAATACTATCACACATAAATAAAAAAAAATGAATGGCTTCACATGTCAAAATTTTCACAATATTTTTTTTATTTCATGGGCACCCAATTTATTTTTTTTCAACTTTTTTTTCAGCTTTTCTTTTTTTTTTTCAAACTTTTATTTTTTTACTTTTTTTTCATCTTTTTTTTTCAAACTTTTTTTTTCAACATGTAGTGCACTTCCCTATGCTCCAAGAAAAAAAACATCAAGCTCAGCTAAAATGATAAAGAGCATGGCTAGCTCATGGTGTCAAACACGACTTTCCTATACTAACACTAAATTTCCCTGAGCTACTCTTCTCCCCCACACTTAAATTTTTATCCATCCTGGAAAAAAAACTCATCATGGAACATCCAATATTCCACATCCAGAAATAGAAATGGAGAAGAAAGTAATGGAAGGAAAGAAAAAAATGTAAGGATGAATGTCTAGAATGTTATTCAAATAAGCATGTGATGAGAAAAGAAGTGATGAAAACAAATGTGATTGCCTTCATAATAATCATGCAAACCTACTGTTGTGTGGTCTCAAAAGAATCAAAGCAAGTTCTAGAGTTACAATGACCATAAGTACACCACACACAAACAATAAAAATAGGCTTAATCCTCACTAGGTAAACAAAAGTAATCAACTCAGTTTATCAATATAGAATCCATTACCAAGTAGTAACCCCATGCAATCAAATAATTCATTCATGACAATAAATCCCCGAAACTCGACAATCAAATTTAACTAGCTTTCATGACTTCTAAGAAGATATAAAGGAATGCATAGGAAATTTATTTGAAAAACTGACAAAATAAAAACTCAACAACCAAAACATAACAACTAAAATAAAAACAAATGAAGTAAAAGAAATATATATACAAAGAAAAAGAAAAGAGGTGAGATGGAGCAAACTTCCCTGAAGTCCTGGTTGTTGAAGAAGGTTCAGTAGAAGAAGCCACTCAGGCAGTGGAGTGCTCCGAGAGAAATCCCGTCCCGGTGGTTGAAGAAGATTTAGCTTTAACATCCACGCTAGGAGTGGATGGACAGAATGGGGGTGAGCACCTTCACGGTGTTATCAGGATAGTACTGTGTTGCTCCCTCCAATATGATCGCCTCATCATATGTAATCTCTGGCGGTCGGAGGTGATTCAGAAAAAGTGTCCAACCTTGGGGCTGGATTATTGCATGGAATGTCAGGGCCTTCATCAGCAAAATTCTTGGAGACTCTAGCTGAGATGGAAGTGTTCAGTCTGGAGGCCTCCAGCTATCCACCACTTCTATGGGAATCAGCTCATAAGAATTGCTTGCCACCACTATCTCACTTAACTTCTGGTCTGGTTGACAAGTCTGGGCATTGGCATCTGGAAGCTGCTCCATTTCTTCAGGATATTCTAGGTCACAAACAGCATCACAGAGTAAATCCAAGCCACTAGTATCATCCTGCAAGTCATTGACCACAGAAGCAACTTCATCAATATCTGGAGCATCAGATAGTACATCATCATCATGCACATCAGCAGAGGAATCCTGTAGAGTTGCAGAGGTAGAAGCGTATATATCACCAGCTCTGCAATCCATCTCCTTAAGCACATCACTACCATCAGAAAATTAGATCCAGTTGGATTTGCATGTTATGTATCCACTGTTGTTGTTATTGATGTCTATCACTAATTTGTTGTTGCATCTGCTATTGTATCTGTTGCTGCAATGATCCTAGCTATAAAAGCTTTTCTAATGTCTCTGTAGTTGACTCAGCTTGTTGGAATGGTTGTAGTCCATCGCACATTGTGTCATCTTGATATCCCAATGAACTCTGATAAGATGAAAAATTCTGAGCCTTTTCCTGATGTGCTTCTCCATAATTGTTACTTGATTGATCACCCCATCTGAGCATGTAAGAATCAATAGACGGTGGGGGTAGATAGCACTGAGACTGCTCAGGAACATAGGGTGGTGTGTGTCCATACCTGAAATCTGAGTCAAAATTATGAAAAGATGTACCATAAATTAAATTATACCTATCCTGCTGATAAGACTGATGATACTGAGGAACAGGCTGATGATATTGCCGCTGGTACTGATAATACTCATTTTCAGGTTGGTAATACTCTTGTTGCCCAGTGCCTGAATAGTAAGCATCACTGAAGTCTCCACACTGATGATAATATGGATCCATGCTCAAAAAACTTTACTGTCCTTTCCTAAAATACTAACAAACAATATCAAAAGAAATAGAAAGTATACATGATAAAATACATGGATATATAACAGAATGAAAGAATTAAGCCCTAAGCAAAAGTTTTTGAATTTTGATTTTTTTTTTCAGAAAAATGGACAAACAATCCTAAATCTACTAAGCATTGTTACACTCCCCGACAACGGCGCCAAAATTTGATATGCACGGTATTTGTATGTTGTGGTACCGTTTCAAATTAATTACCGAACCCCCTAACTACACTAATATAGCATAGTGGATGGCCCCGATCATTTTCCAACGAGTGTAATTGACAAAATAGTAAACTTAGGATTTCTAATTATTGCTTTGGGTTTTCTAATGAAGATGGGAGTTTGGGTTTTGAGATCTAACCTACAATTGCAAGATAATTAAAACTCTAAACTAGCATGCAACAACTGAATCAAATAATGCAAGAATTAAAGTAATAAAGACTGAAAGAGAAACTAATCTGATCAACCCAAGATAGGCCCGGTGAATGACCAAGTTCCTCCCGCTATGTCCAGTGAAGCTCGATCGAGACTCCGCAAATGGCAGTGGATGTGAGATGGTGCAAACTCCTGAATCCAATAGTTTGATGGATGCTTCGAACTCTCGCAGATCCGATTGAGCTCGAAGAAGTGTCGTCGGGGCGGACTCCTCTTCGAATCTGAAAGAGAAGGTGGATGCGCTGTGGAGGTGGAGGACGTCGCCGAAATCTCTCGATGAAGCGGTTCCTCCTCGAATCCGTGGAGGAAAATGGATGGACGCAAGGTGAGGGCGGCTGCTAAGGCTTAAGGGAAGAACATATTTAAATAACAACCTAATGAAATAAACTATGCATCAACGAAATCTAAGGCATGAACATGAGGTAAAGAAAGCAATTAAAGTAAAGCATGAAACTAAATCTAACCTAACTAACTATGACCCAATTATCCAAAGAGAAATTTAACCGAACACTACATGTGCATGAAACAAGTTAACCTAAATATGTGCAATTCAAACATGGAAGTAAATTTGATTACAAGCATTTATCAAATTAACGAAACAATCAAAACACAGCTGGCTAGAAATGAAATTGGAGCTGGAAGAGCTGCCAGATATGCTAATTGGAAGTTGAAACAGGTGCTACCGGCGCTGCCGTGAAGCGGCTGGACTGATCGGAGGCTGGACCAATCGAAGGAGATGGTCGGCTGGAATGATATGAAACTAGAGGGGAATCTCCACTCCAGTGATCGGCGACGACAAAGCCTGGTAAGGGTTGGCGAAGCTGCAATCGGTAGAGAAGACGGCGGCAGAGAAATGGGCGTTGTGGAGATGCTTGCCAGCTGCAGTCGGTGGAGAGAGTGATGGAGGAGACCACCGGTCACCGGAAGGAGGGGATCCTCTTTCCTCTCCGGCGATCGGAGAGGAAGGGATGTGGCGTTGATCGCGTGATGGAAGATGAGGACTGTGCTTCGCGATAGAGCTCATTGGTGAAAATGTTGATTTATATGATGATTTTTCTTGGTCGTCCGATCTAAGCTGGATCAAATCTCAGCCGTCCATCTGAAGCTAGGTTAATTGCCTTGATTAGTCAATTAATGGGCTTGTGCATCCAACAGCTGAAATTTCTCCGATTTTGAATGAATGGATTTGATCCATCTGAAGGGATAATCACGATCGATCGAATTTGGATGAAGGGCTCAGATGTATAGATCAAAATGTATGGATCAGATCTCTCCAGATCTGGGTAGATGGCTCAGAATCAAGCCGCTTTCATTGGATGGTCCATATCGCTTAGATCTGATCTCTTGATTAAATTGCCCTCGATCATAATGAAAGGTCCAGATTGATACAGCTTAAAATATCCTTCTAGCTTTAGATGAAGTCATATTTGATCCAACTCGAGTCTACTCCATTGGCTCATCTCGATCTCCTACGATTAAGATGTAAAATTTGCATATAAGTTCAAAAATTAGGAGAATTTACAATAAGGTCCAAAAATATATTCAACTCATAAAACATGTAAATAATCGATAAATAAACACACAAGAGGATTAAAACAGTTATATTAAGGACCAAAATAACCTGACAAAATGGTAGTTATCAGCAGTCTAACTTGAAGTGACCCTTCTTGTTGCACTCATAGCATGTGTATGTTTGTGAGGGTTTCTTGTTCTTCAATTGCTCCCTTTTCTTTTTGATCATTCTCCGAACTAGATTGACTAGTTCGACCTCCATCTTCTCTTCGGATTCCGATTCGGATTCGCCTTCCGATTTGGATTCTTCTTCTTCGGGAGGTATCTTGCTCATTGCTCTTCGTCTTCTTTGTCCTGCAAACAATGTCATACCTTTCTCGGCCGGGACCGCGTTAGTCTGTTCATGGAACTCAAATTGTGAAAAGAATTCATCTAATCTAATCTTAGATAAATCTTTAGATACCTTGTAGGCATCAACCATGGAAGCCCACAATGTGATCCTAGGAAATGCGTTAAGAGCGTACCTATTATGTCTCGATTGTCTGCCTTTTGTCTCGTGTAGGTCGTTCAGGATGTCTTGGATCCCTGCATGGAGTTGCGTAGCAGTCTCGTGATCCTACATCTTTAGATTATACAATTTATTCAATAGTAAATCTCTTTTGCATACCTTAGCATCGGATGTCCCTTCATGTAGCTCGATTAACTTATTCCATAGGTCTTTGGCGCTAATAAACGGTCCAATTTGTAGGAGATCATTGGAAGCTAGAGGGGGGGGGGGTGAATAGCTTGATTTCGTTGCTCGATGGAAATCGTTCGCGTGTTCGTCTATAAACTTCGTTAGTACGCAGCGGAATAATAATAAAGTGATAATGAAATAGACAAACACAAGACAACACGAGGATATAACGTCGTTCGGAACCTCAAGGTTCCTACTCCACGGATCGGGTTCAAACGAGCCCTAGCGATGCCAATCACACACCACTAATAAACACTCCTTCTCGGAATAATCCGGAGGCGGAGAAATCTCATACAATAGTTTACAACAATAAACTAAATATAACAAGCAACTAATATGAAATACAATGCAATACAAGTAAAGAAAATACTTTACAAATGCCTTTAGATTGCTTACTTTTGGTTGCTTGAAGAATGGCTTTGGAGACCCTGATTTGCAGCAACAAATCGCCCCAAGGATGCTCAAGAATCGGATGCTTTTTCCTCCTCCACGAGCTCCATTTAAAGCTTCTGCCTGGGCTGGAAAACGCCGATCAGTCGACTGCTCGGAACCATCAGTCGACTGATGACACTGTTGCTATGAGATAATGGTATAATCCACGCTGGAAAAATCTAACGGCTAGGACTTCAGTCGACTGATTATGATCGTCAGTCGACTGATCAAGACATCACTCGACTGCTGACCGCAGCGGTCGAGTGAGACTCCATTCTGTACCCCAAAACTCGAGCATCAGTCGACTGATCACAAGATCAATCGACTGCTAGGCCAATCAGTCGACTGCCCTCCTCTGGCAGTCGACTGCTAGGCCAATTTCCACAGTCAAACCCTAGTTGACTCATGCTAGTCGACTGCCACATGGAACCAGTCGACTGGCACACCTCAAACATGAGGTTTTAACCCAAGTATGATTCCCCCATACTTGCTAGACCACCCTTAGCCTAGACCTAAGCCTTCTAGCCACCTCCGTCAGCCTCACGCCTCTCGGATCCCTCCAAGTCATCCATGACTTGTTCATCCATTACGCGAGCCTTCAGGTGCTTCCATCGGCTATGTCATGCTAATGATGTCTACACCGCCAAGGCACATTGGACTTACGCCACCAAGACTCCGCTTGGACTTTACGCCGTCAACCATTGGACTTATGCCGCTAAGACTCCCGCTTGGACTTTACGCTGCCAATATCAAACCCCTTGGACTTCTCAAATGCCAAGACTCAAGCTTGGACTTTCCTTGCCAACCCCTGTTGGACTTTCCATGCCAAGACCCATGCTTGGACTTTCCATGCCAAGTACTCAAGACTTGAACTTTCTAAATGTCAAGTGTCCCACTTGGACTTTCCATTGCCAAGACCCATGCTTGGACTTTCCCAAATGCCAAGTGTCCCACTTGGACTTTCTATACCAAGTACTCGAGACTTGGACTTTCCCATGACAATCACATTGTCATATGTTTTTGTCAAACATCAAAACATCTCTCGAGTCAAGCTCGAGTCCTGGTCAATCGTGACCTGGGTTGATTGCACCAACACAATTTGGTTGAGCTCCTCCTTGGACAATCCACACTACAACATTTGGGTTGCTTTTGCATCGGCTTCGATTTGCCTCTTGGTTGCATTGGTCCACTTGTCGAAGTCCAAAGGCTCCCCTTGATCATTGGTGGGTAGAGCAAAGCCGATTTGGATTATTATCCAAGTCTTGACTTGTGTTTTCAAGAAACACTCCATCCGACCTTTCCAATAACGGAAATCATCTCCGTTAAAGAACGGAGGTCGGGTGGTGTTATACCCCTCAATATGGGCCATTGATTTAAAACCCCTCACAAAAATGACGACAAAACACGAGTTGCCAAGACTTCATCTTGGATTAGTAGTGCAGGAGAAATAATAAGAAAAGAACTTGAAACAATTTACGAATCGAAAGAATACGAAAAGAAAATAAAATTGCTAGATTGATGGTTGCACCAAATCTTAGTGCCCCCACTCTAATACCAATTGTTGGATCGAGGCGAATTGCTAGAGGGGGGGTGAATAGCGATCAAAATTGTTTCTTTTCGATATGATAAAACTCGAGTAGTGCAGCGGAATGTAAAAGAATTAAAGAAAGGAAACACTTTATTTTTACTTGGTTCGCAACCAAAAGGTTGCTACTCCAAGGCCCCGCGATCCTTGACCGCGTACAAAGGGGTAATTCACTGAACGTCTCCTCCTCATTGGAGGTAGGAGACAATGAATACAAAGAGACAAAAGCTCGAGGTGGAGGAAACAAACCTACCTCACCTCGTTACGATAAAAGCACGATTATAATGAAATAAATACAAAAGTGAAACACAAACTTGCTGCTGTCGACGAAGGGGATGCGAGATCTTGGCATTGCGTCGGCATTACGGCGGCGTAGAACTTTGGCATTGTGTGTGTTGGAGGATCGTGGCCCGGTTAGAAGGGGGGGTTGAATAGCCCGATTCGATGCTTGACAAAAATCGATCGTTCTTGCGTGATTATCTACAATGATCGTCAATATGCACAGCGGAAATAATAGATATAAATACGAAATACAAATACACCACACAAGTTATAATCGATATACGTGATTCAGAACCTTAGGGTTCCTACTCCACGGGGTGAGCTTAACGAGCTCGGGTTATGCATATGACACTAACAAGCTCCTTCTCGATAACAAGTGGGAGGTAGAGAAACCTCGTACAAGCAATTACAAGATGCAATACAAAAGTACAAGCAAAATTCAAAGACAATGTAAAATATAAGTAAAGAAAACTTTACAACACTTTGCTTTGATCACTTGCTTGTTGCTTGCTTTAGTTTGCTCTTGAAGGTCTGGAATGCAGCAACAATTCCCCTCCAAAATCTCCCCAAAAATGGTTGTGGAAATCCTGCCCAAGCTCCTCCTTTTATGCTTGTCTCGGGCTGATTCCGCGCATAGCAGTCGACTGCCATAAGGCCCCAGTCGACTACTCATATAGCCGTTGAGAGACAACGACCTAATCTACGTTGGCATCTAGCCAACAGATACATCGCGCCGACCCGCCCATTACCATCACGACTTTCAGACCACAGAATATCGACTAATCACTGGCCATCGAAGCTGCTTCAGGCTCGCGTCCTCGACTAGCAATGATCGGCCGACCGGCTTATCCGATCGCCCATCTCTCGCATTGACATACTACCAATTGACTGTTGTCGGGTAAAACCTCAAACACAAGTTGTTTGAGCATCCGCCCGTCGGATAAAACCTCAAACAACATGTTTGAGCATCCGACACACCCTTAGCCTAGACATAAGCCTTTAGCCACCTCTACTAGCTTTCGCACCTATCGGATCCCTCCAAGTTGTCCATGACTTGTTCATCCATGCGCGGATCCCTCCAAGTCATCCATGACTTGTTCATCCATACGCTAGCCTCCAGATGCTTCCTTCGGCTATTGTTATGCTCTCGGTGTCTATACCAAATGTCAAGTCCCCATAACTTAAACTTTCACCATCAAAGCTACACACTTGGACTTACGTGGCCAAGGCTACACACTTGGTCTTCCCATGACAATCACGTGTCATATGTTTTGTCTAACATCAAAATACTACTCGAGTCAAACTCGAGTTCGGTAAATCGTGACCTGACCCGATTGTACCAACAATCTCCCCCTTTTTGATGTTTGACAAAACCCCAAACACCTTTGAGTTAGATGCCCTAACTCAAGTCTACCAATTATCCCCAATTGGCAATTCTCACATATGAGAATTCCAACTAACCCCAATTGGTCTCTTCTCTCCCTTTTTGACATACATCAAAAAGGTCATCCCCAAGGGTGTCAATGTCTCACATCCCAATTCTTACAATCTCCCCCTTGGTCCAAAAACACATCCATCATCCCAAGATGGATAACCTCCCCCTAAAGGCTTACTCCCCCTTGACCATTGCACCAACAATGTCCTTAGAGAGTCCCTAAGCCAATAGGAACACTAAGCAATCAAAATTAAGGAAAAAGATTCAACATTGAACTTTCACCTCCCTTAAATCGATACACACTCTAAACAATTCTTCTAATCCATTTTCAATGGATTTCCACCCTTCCTATGCTCTCTAAAGCATATCCTAGGGTCAGGAGCAGTTAGGGAACCTAAACGAAACTGAACATGGGCCTAACAAACCTTATTTATTCGAAATCAACTTTGGCAGTCGACTCTTACAGTCACCAGTCGACTGCCATCCATGGTAGTTAACTGATTTCTGCATTGTGTAGATATCAGATTTCAAAATCGAAATTCGAGAATTCATAAGTAAAAATATGTATTTTTAAAAATCTTGAAAATTCATATGTACATTCTTTATAACAAACATTATGGGTGAAAAATATTTGAAAAATAAAATACCCATAAACTAGTGAGATTGATACAAAGTTCAAATCTATTGAAATTTTCAATGTTTGGCCCTACTTTGTATCACCTCATTCAATGGTGATTACTATCAAAAGATAGACTTCACCGAGGTTTTTCAAAATGATTTTTAAATGTTTTTAAAATCTTGAATTCTTTTTCCTAACATCTCACTTGTATCTAGGTGTATAAACACATACAAGTCAAGTGTTCTAGTGAGATGTGGGTTTTGGTTATTTAGGGTCTCATGAATATGCTAGGCAACTTTATTTGATTCTCTTATGTATAGGACTTCAAATCATGTCATAGTTCTTAGCTCAATTTTATTTAATGCATGAATAATGATTATGGAATCAATGATGACAAGAATAAAAGCATGTGTCAATAATCATGATGTCATGACATGTGATGTAAGCTCAAGCATAACATGACATTTAGCTAACCCTAAGTATTATCATGATATTTTATATGATTAGAAATAAATATGATATCATGACATGGCAAGGCAAATAAATCATAGCAAGTACAAAATACTAAGGTATGAAATACCTAAGTGTTAAGCCCAAATTATCATTTCTAGAATTAAATCCATTTTGCCTTAATACTCATTTATCCCCTAAGCGTTCCATAAATCCAAAATGGCACACCATGACTCCTAACACCTAGTTGTGGCAATTTAATCAATTTTCAACTTCTCAAAACACATTGGCACATCCTAAAGTGTCAACTCTACCATGGTTAGGTTAACCACCCATCCACTTAGGGTTGACACACCCTAATCCATCTAGCGTGAATCGATCACGCTCCTACGAACCCAATACCTATTGGAGCTCCTTGGGTTAACAAGGTATTCACTAGGGATAACTTCCCTAGATACCTTCCTAATGACCCTTTTTGACTTTGAAGCCTTAGTCATTTGAGTCTTTCCTACGTTAACCTTAGGGATTGCCTTCCTAGTAACCTTCTTAATGGCTACCTTAGATTTTCTTGAATTTTTAGCCACTAGGCACACACCATGGTAAATCTTAGAGATGACTTCCCTATTAACCTTGGTTTTTCTAGACTTAGATTTAGTTCCATAATCAAATGGAACATTGTGGTAGGACTTAGGTTTGTAAACCAAACCTTTCTTGCTCTTAAACGGTTCTTGTCTCCTAGGTCCTAAATTTTGTTCCTTTGACCCCATAATTGAGTTTGTCATAATTTTGAGGGTCTTTTTCAATTTTTTAAGCCTTGACCTCAAGACTCGATTTTCTAATTCTAATTTTCTCAATTTTAATTTTTCATTGATCTTTTGGGAAGGATTCTTCTTCTTAGGCATGTGTCTACCCTTCTTAGGATTAATGCCTAAATTCTCTTCTATCCTCCTAATACTCTCCCTAGGTAAAATAGGTCTAGAGTTATTATTCCTAGGTTTGTCCTTAGATGTAAGTTTATAGGATTTATCCCCTAAGCAAATATATCTATTCCTACTAGCATGTTTATGTTCATGGGCAATAGCAAGTGAATTAACATAATTTCTAGCATGCTTTTTAACCTTAGAACTAGAAGGTGCATTAAAATATACCTTAGGATTTGCTTTAGAAGCTCCCCCTACTTGTGTAGCTCATTCTTGCCCCCTTCTTTTTCTCCTAGGACATTGACTTCAGTAGTGTTCCTTTTGGTTGCATTTGAAGCACACAATGTGCTCTTTGCTTTTCCTAGCGAGGACTCCGGCATCCTTTGATTTTCCTTGAACTTTTGGCACCGACACTTTCTCCTTAGCCAATTTTGGTTATTTGCTCTTGTAATGCCCTTTCTCCCTACACTCAAAGCATATAATATGATTTTTATTCTTAATTACAATGCTTGAGTTACCTAGGTCGGTAGAGGCGATATGGGAGGTTTCTTTACTTCTTCTGGAGGTGGATAATTCTTCCACTTCTTCCACCTCTTCTATCGATCCGAATGTTAAGCATCTCTCAATTTCCGAGTCCTCACTTTCTTGTGAGGATGAGCTTGCTTCTCCTTGGGCTTGAAAGGATGAGCATGCTTCCTCGGCCTCCTTCTCCGATTGGGCCGGTTCGGGATTTTCATAGAATTTGACCACCTTATTTCATAAATCCTTTACATCCCGATATTCACCTAGCTTAGACAAAATATTGTTAGGTATTAATTTTACTAACATAATCGTTACCTTAACATTTGTTTTGAATTGTTGTCGTTGCTCCTCGGTCCATTTTGATTTTGTGATTATCTTCCCTTCTTCATCCCTAGGCACTTCGAAATCGTCTTTAATTGTTAGCATTATATCGAAATAGATTTCGAAGTATACCTCCATCCTTTTCTTCCACCAAGAAAAGTCTCCTTCGAATTTCGGTGGATGGATGTTGATGTCGGCCATTTTGGTTGATTATCACGGCGGTGAGTCTGATAACAACCTCCTCGCTCTGATACCACTGTTGGAGGATAGTGGCCCGGCTAAAAGGGGGGTTGAATAGCCCGATTCGATGCTTGACAAAAATCGATCGTTCTTGCATGATTGTCTACAATGATCGTTAATATGCATAGCGGAAATAATAGATACAAATACAAAATATAAATACACCACACAAGACACAATCGATATAAGTGGTTCGAAACCTTAGGGTTCCTACTCCACGGGGTGAGCTCAACGAGCTCGAGTTATGCACACGACATTAACAAGCTCCTTCTTGACAACGAGTCGGAGGTGAAGAAATCTCGTACAAAAAATTACAAGATGCAATACAAAAGTACAAGAAAAATACAAAGATAATATGAAATATAAGTAAAGAAAACTTTACAACACTTTGCTTTGATCACTTGCTTGTTGCTTGCTTTGGTTTGCTCTTGAAGGTCTGGAATGCAGCAGCAATTCCCCTCCAAAATCTCTCCAAAAACGGTTGTGGAAATCCTCTTCAAGCTCCTCCTTTTATGTTTGACTCGGGCTGATTCCTCGCCTAGCAGTCGACTGCTCCTGTAACCGTTGTGAGACAACGATCTAATCCACGTTAGCATCCAGCCAACGGATACACTGACAGTCAACTGCCCATTACCATCAGTCGACTGCCAGCCTTGTAGCCGACTGATCAATCGGTTACCAAGCGTTCTTTGCTCACGTCCTCGACCAGCAGTCTACTGCCATCCATGGCAGTCGACTACTGAAACCTTCAATCGACTTCCCATCTCTGATAGTCGACTGCCATGACATTCGATGCAGTCGAACACTAGTCGACTCTCACCAGTCAACTGGGACATACCTGTTGGGTTTTCGACACCGCGGCGAGTGTGTGTTCGAACATGTTTCGTAAACATGTGCGCAGCGGAAGAAATAAAAAGAAATAAATCTAATTTATTACATCACACACACCACACGCATGCATAGTACAACATATATAGACATAATCATAGTTTCAAATTTTACAATAAAGGGAAATTTATTCTACGTATACCTGACGTATCACGTGTAGCGGGAAAGGCATCAATCAGAGCGACCCTCGCTAGAATCGCCTCTATCCATATCCACGCCGAGTATCTTCGGGATGACTTCACAAAGTCACGAGCCTCGTCTTCGTAGGAGTCACTAGCCTCGTGTCGAAGACGATGTGATCGAGAGAAGATCACAATCCGAATCAAAATTCGGATTCAAAATCAAGTCCCCAAAATTCGCTTCTCCAGAGAGGTATTCCTCAACCGTTTGACGAATTCTTCGTCCTCCACCTATGAGGATCACTGGAGATCGAATCCCTGGCAAGGTAGCCACTGTCGGAGCTCCAAACGTCATCCAAACGATGCTCCAACATGAAGGAAACAAGCTGTCCAGAAAACTGGATAGCTTGGTGGAGGATGTTGCACTGGCCAAAGAGGATGGCCGACCAACCCTTGGTCGCCGGAACCAAGGTGAGTCGCCGGAGGGTCACCGGAGAAGTGGCTGGCAGCAGCTAGACACCGGCAACAAGGGTGGACGGCGGTAAAAAGTTGGGCGGCGTGGAACCCTTGGGCGGCGGCAAGAGAGGGAGAGGATTGGGCGGCTAGGTTTTTCCAACAACCAAAAGTTATCCACGAAAAACCTTTAAGCCATGTTTTTATAGAGAACACATTCTCCTAACGGTTATTAGTTCATAACCAAAATCCGTTAACCCGCTCTAATAACTTAAGTTAAAATAAATCGAACCGAGTTGGACTATTTTAAGTTAAAACAAACCGAACCAATTTTGGTTCATTCGTTTAAAACAAACCAAACCCCTTTGGTTTATTCTTCACCATTGGATTAGAATCAAACCAATATGGTTCATCCATCATGTCTTCATAAGACACGACCCATCCATGCTTCCATTGTGATTGAAATGATTTCATGCTCGATCCTTGTTTGGTCCAACCAAACCTAGTTTCTCTCGGTCTGAGAATCTCATTCTCAAGCTCGTTTTAAATCCTTCGGATTACGCTCGTTGTGCGTGTGACCAAATAGTTTCTCGGTTTATGTTGGCCATCTATAATTAACTATTAATTATATAACGATCATGAGTGACACCTAGTAGTACATCATGATCCCCAATTAACCGAAAGATTAACGGTTGATCCAGAACTATTTCTGAAACCCTTCAGCAGCTACAATGAATCGTGCCTCATTCCCTTCACTCATCTTATACCCACTTGGTTCAGGACATAGTCTATAGTGTCAGTCCCCACTAGGTTGGCTACGTCACACCTAGCCAAAGTATCATTTCCTCATCCTACGAATTCTAGTTACTGCACATGTATCCAAGAGTATCTTACTCTAAACATGTAATGCTTTGGCCAAAGACTTTAGTAACAATCCGACGAGAGGCCATGGGTATACATCTCCTCGCAAGGAGTGGTGAATCCTTTATAGCCTATTCAAACACCTTCGATTACTTCGACTTATGCCCAATCATCCCGGGGCCACATCTCCTCAGAGATGTTTGCTTAAGATGTCAAAGCATAAGTCTTTATGACCAAGATGACTTGAATACCGCAAGTCAAAGGAACATCGCACTTAAGCTATAGTAAGAACTTCATTGACATATCCATATATGCAGAGACCCATATGAAGTTTTATAGCTGGTCACTCAAATGAACTAGTTACCATAACTAACATCCACGATTAACTCCGAATATCACAATGTCTCCAGCCAGTGAGAATCAGCTGCTTGGATACACCAAGGAGTATACCTTGTGCTAGTCTCGACAGAATTGATGGTGTCCAAATCCATCAATTCATCGACTAGGGATAATTCGGATACATCACAATTACACATGTAGAGATACTCACTAGTTGTGATCCAATCACAAATTCTCTCATGCTGTGAATCGTATCGTGGACATTCAGTAAATGAGTTTAAGATCTAATCAAATACATGAAAATATGTATACTCAAATAGTGAATCTTTATTTATCATATAAATGGTTCATACATAAGGCGATTGCCTTAGGACATCTCTCATATATTACTAACAAACTCCCACTTGGCCTAATGTCAATTGCTACGGTATCCAATACCATAAGCTTTAACATGACCCTCAAACTTATTTTGAGGTAATGCCTTAGTTAAAGGATCCACTAAGTTCCTTTCAGTGGGAATCTTCTCGATTTGTATTTCCTTCCTACTTATGATCTCTCTGATCAGATGATAGCAGCGAAGCACATGTTTGGATCATTCATGAGACCACATCAAGTTCAGAAATGAACTTCTTAATCTAAATCGCTTCCTTTGTTGCTTCCAAAGCTGCAATGTATTCTGCCTCAGTGGCAGAATCCGCTATAGTGTTAAGCTTGGAACCTTTCCAACTTATTGCGCCTCCATTCAAGGTGAACACATACCCAAACTGAGACATGGAATCATCCTTGTCTGTCTGGAAGCTGGCATCCGTATACCCGCGTATCACCATATCTCCTTCTCCATATATTAGGAACACATCCTTAGTTCTTTTTAAGTACTTAAGGATCATCTAACAGCTGCCCAATGATCCATTCCTGGATCAGACCGGTATTTGCTCATGACACTCAGAGCATACGATATATCGGGCCTCGTACATAACATAACATACTTGATAGATCCTATTGCGGATGCATAGGGAATCTTACTCATATAAATTCTCTCATCTACTGTGCGCGGACACATAGACTTCAAAAGGTGTATCCCATGTCTGATGGGTAGGAAACCTTTCTTGGATTCCGACATGCTAAACCTCTTTAGCACTCGGTCTATATATGTAGACTGCGAAAGATCAAGCAACCGTTTCGATTTATCCCTATAGATCTTAATCCCGAGGATGTAGGTTGCTTCTACCAGGTCTTTCATGGAGAATGTCTTGGACAACCAAATCTTAACCGATTGTAACACAGAAATATCGTTTCCTATAAGTAATATGTCATCGACATATAATACTAGGAACACGGCTGCACTCCCACTAACCTTCTTGTACACACAAGGTTCGTCCGGATTTTGTGAGAAATCAAACTTTTTTATTGTCTCATCAAAACGGATATTCCAGCTCCTGGATGCTTGCTTTAGTCCATATATGGACCGTTGCAATTTGCATACCTTGGTTTTATCAATCGATGTGAAACCCTCAGGTTGTATCATATACACATCCTCGAGTAGGTTTCCAATAAGGAAAGCTATTTTCATATTCATCTACCATATCTCATAATCATAATGAGCCGTTATGGCCAGGAGCATCCGAATGGATTTAAGCATAGCAACAGGCGAATAGGTTTCGTCATAATCAACACCTTACTTTTGACGATATCCTTTCGCCACCAATCTAGCCTTATAGGTAATCACATTACCATCCATGTCGGTTTTCTTCTTGAAAACCCACTTGCACCCTATAGGCTTTATGCCTTCAAGTGGGTCAATCAAGTTTCAAACTTGATTTTCATACATGGAATCCATTTCCGACTTCATAGCTTCAAGCCACTTATCCCTTTCTGAACTTGTCAGAACTTCTTCATAACTGGTAGGCTCCTCATCATCAATGAGTAACACATCGTTCGATTCACTTACGAGAAATCCATATCTCTCAGGAATATTGCGTGTTCTACCAGATCTACGAAGATGTGGTGTCTCAATAGGTCCAACCGATTGCTCATCACTATGAGTTATTGGTTGTTGTGCTTCACCAGGTATCTCATCAATTTCTATTTCAGTCTCTCGAGCCTCTTCAAGCTCGACGACACTCCCACTGTTTTCTTGCAAGAGAAACTTTTTCTCTAGAAACACAACATGTCTTGAAACAAACACCTTTTGTTCCACAAGATGATAGAATTGGTAACCCCTTTTTTCCTTAGGGTATCCAATAAATAGATATTTATCAGACTTAGCATCCAATTTGTCTGATACAGTTCGCTTCACATAAGCAGGGCAACCCCATATCTTCAAGTAAGATACATGAGATTTCTTACTATTCCATATCTCATATGGAGTAGTGGAGACTACCTTGGTTGGGATTCTGTTTAACAAGTAAACAGCTGTCTAAAGTGCATAGCCCCAAAAGGACTTGGGAAGATTCACATGATTCATCATTGACCTGACCATGTCCAATAAGGTCCGGTTACGCCTCTCAGATACACCATTATGCTGCGGTGTATATGGCGGAGTCCATTGAGACAATATACCATTGTCTCTTAGATAATCTAGAAACTCTTGACTTAAGTATTCACCACCTCGATCCGATCGAAGTATTTTAATACTCTTGTCATGTTGTTCCTCCACTTCATTTCTGAATTCTTTGAACTTTTCAAATGCTTCAGACTTGTGTTTCATCAAGAACACATACCCAAACCGTGAGTAATCATCGGTGAAGGTAATGAAATAGCTATAGCCTTCTAAAGCTTGAGTTGACATAGGTCCACATACATCAGTATGTATTAGACCTAGCAACTCTCCCAATCGTTCACCTTTTCCTGTAAAAGGTAACTTAGTCATCTTGCCTTTTAAGCATGATTCACATGTATCGTATGAATCCAATTCAAACGATTCCAGAATTCTACATCGGTGTAATTCGGACATGCGCTTCTTGCTTGCATGGCCAAGATGACAATGCCACATATAGGAGTCTAATTGATTATCCTTTTGAGCACACTTGTTGCTCGCTTCAATATTGAAAATGTCACTGGATACGTCCAATGTATAAATATCATTGCTCAAAGTTTCAGTCCCATAAAGAACGTTATTCAAAGTTATATAACAACAATTGTTACTAAACGTCAAATGATAACCATTTCTATTTAAACAAGAAATAGAAATGATGTTCTTTATCAACGAAGGAATATAAAAGCAATTGTCCAGTTCTAAGACAAGTCCTATAGGGAGTTTCAACAAATACGTTTCGATGGCGAGTGTAGCAACCTTTGCTCCATTCCCAACACATAAATTTGACTCTCCCTTGACGAGTCTTCTTCTATTCCTTAGCCCATGTATGTCATTACATATATGTGAGCCACACCCAGTATTCAATACCCAAGTGTTTGAGGAAATAGAATGACAATCAATAACGAAGATATCTGAAGAAGATGGGGCATCCGATGTCTTATCCTTCTTCACGGACTCAAGATAAATCTTACAATTTCTTCGCCAATGGCCCTCCTTGTCATAATGATGGCAAGTGCCCTTTTGAGATGGTTCTACCTTTTTAGCCATTTTCTTTCCCTTCTGCTATTCCTTTGACTTCCTCTTAGAACCTTTCTTCGAGGAATCAACTTACAGCACCATCCCCTGCTCATGCTTCTCAAAAGGCTCCACAGTCTTCAGCATATTGAGCAGTACCACAGATGAATCTTCTTGCATCTCAGAGGTGAAGAGGAGCTTGGAGACTTCGAACCTTTCGAATCTCACTTGCTCATCAAACAACTCATAAAGATGAAAAACTATGATATGAGCATCCATATGCTCATGCTGCTTTCGCAGCTCAGGTACCATCGCGGCTAGCACGATGCAACTTGCCAGTTCAAAATCAGTCACATGTTTCTGATAGACCAACAATTGGTCCGGAGTTGCATCGTCACTAGGATGGGCGGGAAGAGGCACTTCGAGGACATACACAAGCTTTTCACCTTGAGAACAATTCTCAAGTTTCTAAACCAGTCCAAGAAGTTCGGCCCAGTCAATTTATTTAAATCCAAGATAGAGTGCTAATTCAAAGACATCATGATCAATCAATTATCCTAGAAATATAACTTGAGCATATATGAGAAAGATGATTTAAAATGCATCAATATACATTCATAAATCCCATTCATTTTTTGAATTTCAAAAACCCCAAAATCACTTCGGGAGATCGTAGGTCCATCTCCGAATGGGCTGATATCCATCATAGATATGAACAACCTTGGAGAGAGTCCAACAAGGCATTCATAGCTACGATGGTAGGTATCAAATATATCGATTGCATATCACATATATGCAACTATCACAATGTGCTATCAACTAATTAAATGTTCACACATACATCGGGTTGTTAACTCATTAACAAGTATGCATCATATGCATAGCACCCAACTTCACCTCCCTTTACATCGACCTTGGAGAGAGTCCAACAAGCCGATGCTCCAAGTTAAAGCCAACCCATTAATCAAGACACAGTTTTAATATGGTTAGAGTACATTCAACCAATTAGCCCGGCTTGGAGAGAGTCCAACAACCAAAGCTAACGATTGATCTCTGCCTCTTACCATATTACTATTAAACTATTCCATGGTTTGAACATGTTCGGGTTCGAGCCGGGCTTGGAGAGAGTCCAACAACCCAAACAAGAAACGGAACTCTGGTTCTAACCATATTAATAGAAGGTGTATGCTTTAATATTGAGTAAGAGTTTTTATGTCTCATCCTCTTTACATGCAAATAACTATTATCTACATGGCATGACATACATCTACATGTCACGATACACATGACATAATGATATGCATCTAATGCAATTACATGACATATAATTATGACATGTACAAAATTTCCTTATATGTCATAACTATTTATGAAAATAAAATATGTTTGAGATTTGATTCTCCAAATCAAATCATGATAAAATTAGGAAACAAATTTCCAAATCTAATCACATATTTTATTTGTGAAAAGAGTTGATTAAGGAAAGTCAATTTTAATTTAGGAAATAAATTTCCTAAATTGTCAAAACTATTTATGGAAATAAAATATATTTAAGATTTGATTTCCCAAATCAAATCATGATTAAATTAGGAAACAAATTTCCAATTCTAATCAAATATTTTATTTATGGAAAATGTTAATTTCCATAAATACTTCTAACTTTCCAAAAGTAGAAGATTTCCATAAATACTTCTAGACTTTCCAAAATTAAAAATTTCCATAAATACTTCTAACTTTTCAAAAGTAGAAAATTTTCATAAATACAATTACGACTATCGCAAAATAATTTTACGATTATGTCGAAACACAATCTGGGCTCCGATACCACTGTTGGGTTTCCGACACCGCGGCGAGTATTTGTTCTAACATGTTTCGCAAACATGTGTGCAGCGGAAGAAATAAAAAATAATAAATCTAATTTATTACATCACACACACCACACGCATGCATAGTACAACATGTGTAGACATAATCGTAGTTTCAAATTTTGCAATAAAAGGAAATTTATTCTACGTATATCTGACGTATCACGTGTAGCGGGAAAGACATCAACCGGAGCGACCCTCGCTAGAATCGCCTCTATCCGTATCCACGCCGAGTATCTTCGGGATGACTTCACAAAGTCACGAGCCTCGTCTTCGTACGAGTCACTGCCTCATGTCGAAGATGATGTGATCGAGAGAAGATCACAATCCGAATCAAAATTCGGATTCAAAATCGAGTCCCCAAAACTCGCTTCTCCATAGAGGTATTCGTCAACCGTTTGATGAATCCTTCGTCCTCCACCTATGAGGATCACCGGAGATCGAATCCCTGGCAAGGTAGCCGCTGTCGGAGCTCCAAACATTGTCCAAACGACTCTCCAACACGAAGAAAACAAGCTGTCTAGAAAACTGGACAGCTTGGCGGAGGATGTTGCGCCGGCCAAAGAGGATGGCCGACCAACCCTTAGTCACCGGAACTAAGGTGAGTCGCCGGAGGGTCGCCAGAGAAGTGGCCGGCAACAACTAGACGCCGGCAGCAAGGGTGGACGGCGGCAAAAAGCTGGGCAGCGTGGAACCCTTGGGCAGCGGCAAGAGAGGGAGAGGATTGGGCGGCTAGGTTTTTCCAACAACCAAAAGTTATCCATGAAAAACCCTTAAGCTATGTTTTTATAGAGAACACATTCTCCTAACGGTTATTAGTTCATTACCAAAACCTGTTAACCCGCTCCAATAACTTAAGTTAAAATAAACCAAACTGAGTTGCTCTATTTTAAGTTAAAACGAACCGAACCAACTTTGGTTCATTCATTTAAAACAAACCAAACCCCTTTGGTTTATTTTTTCACCATTGGATTAGAACCAAACCAATATGGTTTATCCATCATGTCTTCATAAGACACGGCCCATCCACGCTTCCATTGCGATTGAAACGATTTCATGCTCGATCCTTGTTTGGTCCAACCAAACCTAGTTTCTCTAAGTCTGAGAATCTCATTCTCAAGCTCGTTTTAAATCCTTCGGATTACGCTTGTTGTGCGTGTGACCAAATAGGTTCTCAGTTTATGTTGGCCGTCTATAATTAACCATTAATTATAGAATGATTATGAGTGGCACCTAGTAGTACATCATGATCCCCAATTAACCGAAAGATCAACGATTGATCCAGAACTATTTCTGAAACCCTTCAGCAGCTACAATGAATCGTGTCTCATTCCCTTCACTCATCTTATACCCACTTGGTTCAGGATATGGTCTATAGTGTCAGTCCCCACTAGGTTGACTACGTCACACCTAGTCCAAGTATCATTTCCTCGTCCTACGAATTCTAGTTACTGCACATGTATCCAAGAGTACCTTACTCTAAACATGTAATGCTTTGGCCAAAGACTTTAGTAACAATCCAACGAGAGGCCATGGGTATACATCTCCTCGTAAAGAGTGGTGAATCCTTTATAGGTTATTCAAACACCTTCGATCACTTCGACTTATGCCCAATCATCCCGGGGTCACATCTCCTCAGAGATGCTTGCTTAAGATGTCAAAGCATAAGTCTTCATGACCAAGATGACTTGAATACCGCAAGTCAAAGGAACATCACACTTAAGCTGCAGTAAGAACTTCATTGACATATTCATATATGCAGAGAACCATATGAAGTTTTACAACTAGTCACTCAAATGAACTAGTTATCATAACTAACATCCACGATTAACTCTGAACATCACAATGTCTCCAGCCAGTGAGAATCAGCTGCTTGGATACACCAAGGAGTATACCTCATGCTAGTCTTAACAGAATTGATGGTGTCCAAATCCATCAATTCATCGACTAGGGATAATTCGGATACATCACAATTACACATGTAGAGATACTCACTAGTTGTGATCCAATCACAAATTCTCTCATGCTGTGAATCGTATCGTGGACATTCAGTAAATGAGTTTAAGATCTAATCGAATACATAAAAACATGTATACTCAAATAGTGAATCTTTATTTATCATATAAATGGTTCATACATAAGGCGATTGCCTTAGGACATCTCTCATATATTACTAACAATACCACCAGTCGACTGTTGTGGGGTAAAACCTCAAACACAAGTTGTTTGAGCATCCGATCATCAGGTAAAACCTCAAACAACATGTTTGAGCATCCGACACACCCTTAGTCTAGACCTAAGCCTTCTAGCCACCTCTACTAGCTTTCGCGTCTATCGAATCCCTCCGAGTCATCCATGCGCGGATCCCTCCAAGTCATCCATGACTTGTTCATCCATACGCTAGCCACCAGGTGCTTCCTTCAGCTATTGTCATGCTCTCGGTGTCTATACCAAATGTCATCCCCATAACTTGGACTTTCATCGCAAAGGCTATACACTTGGACTTATGTGGCCAAGGCTACACACTTGGTCGTCCCATGACAATCACATGTCATATATTTTGTCTAACATCAAAATACTACTCGAGTCAAACTCGAGTTCGATCAATCATGATCTGAACCGATTGCACCAACAGTGGGAGCACTTTTAGAACAATTGAGATGATCTAAAGTGGTGAACCCCCTTCTCTTATAGCCCTCAAAGCCCTATCTCGTTGAGATCCTGATCCGAATCAAAAGGACACCTCACCCCAAGACAAGGGGATCTTATCCTGACCTTCATCGAGCTGGACAATTTGAATAAGATGAGCAATGATCGATGCTAGGATCACGACCGCCAATAGCCATCGATCGTTGATGTGTTTCTCTCGCAAGAAAGAGTTAGCACGAAAACACAAGTAATGATAAATTTGACGGCTACTTACTGTCCGATTTCGACCTAGACCTTCCACTGAAAGTCTTAGTTAGATCGCCGCCTAAAGTCGTCCCCATACAGAGGACTCGACTTCACCACTACTCCGCACTTGTGCTTACCTCCGGTCCTTTCCGACCTGTCGCTTAGCTTCCGGTCTTCACTTGAGTTCTTCGACTCCATCCGAAGTTCTCTCGGTGTCGCCCGACCACCACGATTTCTCAACTCGAGATTCTCCAAGTGTCGCTGACCTTCAGCTCAACTTAAACATTTCTGCACACTTAAAAGTAGCATATGAGATAATGATAACACCTTAATTTTGAGCCTTTGCCATAATCAAAACCTAGGTTCGATTATCTGGTGCCCCGCACCAACAGATTGTCGGTCGTCGGTTGTCGATCATCGATCGTCGATCGTCACCATCGATCGTTGATCGTCGATCGTCGCCATCGATCGTCGATCGTTGATCGTCGTCGGCAATCACCGTCGGTCATCGATCGTCGATTGTCAGTCATCGACCGTCAATCATCACCCATCGCTCGTCATCGATCGTCGGTTGTCGATTGTTGTCATCGTTTGTCATCGTCTCCGTTGTTGTTCGATGTCGTCGACGGTCGTCAATTGTCGTCGTCGATACCAATACATCTTTCAGAGTAATCAGAACCTTAGAATTGAACTAAGGATAATATAGTAAAATATTAAATTAGATTGTATATTAAAACTTTCAAACAAATAAATTTTCATTGCATTATTTAAAATTGAATCAAACAATATAAGTTATGTTTTATTTTTCATAATCTAGATTATGATAACTTAACCCTAAAAATTTATTTTTTTTTCCCATGAATAGATAAAGCAAAAATTCGATCATTAAACTTATGAATGATGTCATCGTCACAAAGCAGGACAAATTAATGAAGAATCAAGATGGATGGAGACAAATGCAATTAATAGCACATGGTCCAACCTTCATTTTTCTGCAGCATGTAGAGTTGGGGTTAGACCTGGATTGAGCTTTGATGTCCCGATACCAACTCCGCTGTGCTGGTTCAATGGGTATGAAAAACAAAAAAGGAGGTATGATAATAAATAATAATAATTATTTTTTGGCAATGGCCTTTATTTTTCTCGCTTGAATTTTTTATTTATTTTTATTTTGTATTCATTACATGCCTCTTAATCCTTGACACTCGCATATAAATTGTGCAGATCACTTGCGACTCGGCCCAATTTAAATGGTCTAGGTTACATAATGTCTGGCCTGATCTCTTGGTAGGGTTAATTTTATTTTTCTTTTCTATTTTTATAATATATTTTTAATAATTTTTTATATTATTTTGCTGGTTAGCCAATTAGGGATGGGTCAGCTGAGTTCAGCTCATATGGAGCACCCTTAAACGCGGCTATTGACAAATCTTGTTATATATGCCTAACTTAATACGATCGACACATAAACATATCAATCAAATGCCCAACTTAATTGACATGCATGTTTTAACACTTCTACTCTGATTCCTTTACACGGATTGTAAAAAAAAAAAGGCAAAAAAAATGATTATTTTGGACTTATCATTTGATTTTAGAAGTTATTTGATACAAATTAATACTCGATTAAATTTCGATCGGAGTTTAGTTGAATCCTTAAATTATAAGTTGATCAAAATAACTATTTTTAAAAATTTAGTATTAATTCAAAAATATTAAAATTTTAAGCCTAGTGGATAATTGTAGGTGTCTAATCATAATTTAATTTCTTAATATCTTTGAGTATTTGATAGACGTTAAAGGAACATTTCGTATTTTTACTGTCTGTTATAATTATTCATACCAGCAAATTTAAAAAATATACACCATTGTATTTATTTTTTAATTAAGTTTTAATTAAAAATAGTTGAATGTTAAAACATATCAATGAAAAATGAATGATAATTAAGTGGTGCGACTCCAACCTAATTCAGTAATAGCAATACGTAAACTGTCGAATCGCGTCCGGGTTGATAAAATATCGACTTAACCGCCGCGCGTCGTCGATGGTCGGTCGTGGAACCGCGGTTCGGTCGAGTCCGGTCCGGTCCGGTTCGGGCCGTCCGGTCGGGTCCGGGTCCGGGTCCGATCCGGTCCGGGTCCGGGTCCGATCCGGTTAATCGTCGTCTTAGTTAAATAAATAAAAAAAATAAAAAATGATGTAAATAATTAAAAAAAAAATCAAAATTAAACTTATAAAAACTCTATCAAATATTTCATTATCTCAATACAAAATATATTAAATATTAGACTTAAATAAAAAACTCTATTACATTAAAAAATCAAATACTGATTCGATCGTATTCAGTATTTCCTCCGTCGTTGTAGTTTGGATGTTCATACATTTCGTCTTGGTCTTCTTCGTCACTTTTAATATGTTGGGTTGACTTGCGACTTTTGACCAATCATTGAGTAAACATTAGCTTCCAAATTTTCCTAGCCTTAAACTAGACGTCTCTCGTCCAATGTATTTCCTCCGATACTAAAAGCTTGTTCCAGCAAGTAGAAACCGACAAGCTAGAATTTCTTTTGCCATTATAGATAAGATTGGAAATAATTGAGTTCTTTGCGACCACCATTTTAGAATGTCGAAGCTTTCTTCATCTGCATCACTAAAATCAAAAGAAGTGGTCAAATAATTCTCAAGTTCCTGACTGGAACTTGAGGATCCTCGTGGACGTTTAGTCCGTTGCCTTAATAACAATTGTGCTTTAGTGAGTTTAGAAGTAATAATACTAGTTGTAGTGGATTGATGTGTTTCATGTCCAATAATTTGTTCACCATATTTAATGTTATATTCATTATAAATATCATGTAAATGTGTTTTAATATTAAACAAAATCAAAGGAATATTAGGAGGCTTTTTCGTTAATAGGACTTAAAGATTCATAATATAATGCTAACATATCTTGCAAACCATCTAATTTAAGTCTAGGATCTAAAACAAAAGCACATAAAAATATTTCAGGAATGTTTAAGAAATATTTTTCCCATTTTTCTTTCATTACATAAATACATTGAGATAAATAAGTATCATTTGATTAAATATGTTCATTAAAAATACATGCAATATTACAACAATGTGTTAAAACTAAATGTGAAGTTGGATAATAAACACCTGATAATTGGTCACTAGCATCACTAAAAACTTTTAGAATTTCACAAATACTAGTGCATATATTCCATTGATTTGAAAACAAATAAATATCACGTGATTGAACATGTTGATGAAAAAACATAATAAATCTTTATATTCAAAAGTAGATAACAACAATTTATAAGTAGAATTCCAACGAGTTGGAACGTCACGTGCAAACCGTTTAGGCTTCATGCCATTTATTTTATAAAATTTTCTCCATTCTTTCATTACTTGAGGATGTGTCCATAAATAATGAATTGCACTCCTAATTGGTTGAATATGTGATCCTAAATTTTTAAGTCCATCTTGAACACACAAATTTAAAATGTGACATGTACACCTAATATGAAAAAATCTTCCACCTATTGATGGTTTACATATATCAATAAGTTCACTAATACTAGAGGTATTTGCACTAGCATTATCAAAAGAAATTGAAAAAACTTTAGAAGTTAGACCATATTCTTCTAAAATAATAAAAATAAGTTGTGAAATATTTTGTGCCGTGTGTGTTTCGTTAAAACATCTATATGCTAGCAATCTTTTGAATGTCCCATTATTATCAATCGATGACAAGTAATACGTATATGAACAACTTTTTGCCAACGATCACTCCAAAAATCGGAACACAAAGAAACTTAACTGATTAAACAAGAAAATTCTTTAATCAATTCTTCATTATCTTATAAGACTAATTTTAAAAGTGTACGTTTTAGAGTATTTCTTGGGATACATTTAATAGAAGGATTTTCACTTGTAGAAAGCCAATTTTCAAAAGATAATTTATCACTAAAACTAAAAGAAAGTTGTTCAATTGCACAAAATTTAGCGCTTTCTTCTCTAAATTTAGTTTCTCAAATTTAAAGAGTTTAGATTCGTTCAACCCGATTGAGAAGAGAATGTCGAATTTGAGTTTGAGAACGATCAATCCCAATTTCCACCGGATGATTTCTCTCCAAGTGTCGAGTAAGTGTTCCGTAACCTCCTCCTGATTGAAATTTGTAACATTTCTAACAATATTTGCATTTTGCTTGCATGTCACCTAAGGAGCGTACTTTTCAAATGTTCGTGAAGGTATCGGATGCGGGCGAGGCACTCGAGTTGGTCTTGTAGCCGTAGAACCCACCATCGTCGATGTATTGCTCCTACTTTCTTGACTTTGATGATGACGACGATTTGAAATTCATCATCTAAATATCAAGATCGTAGTCGTGCCGATATCGAATGGAGGTGAATTGCCGCTTGCTCGAACTCGAACTCGGCGGTGGTAGCATTATGCTCTTTCCCTTTCTCGCACCTACGCACTTACGACTTGATCCTACCCGCATTTGTAAAAATATGACTTGAGAGTTGAGACTTGAAAGCGGAATGAGAATTAGAGAAGAGAAGTTGTGATTTGTGAAAAAATGAAAGGGAATGGAGGTGTATTTATAGGAAAAAAAAACTTAAAAAAAAAAAAATTCCAACGGCCGACCCGCCGGGTCGGCCGTTGCACAACGGCCACGAAATCGTGGCCGTCGGTTCTTTTTCTTAAAAAAAAAAAAAAAAAAAAGCGACCCGCCGGGTCGACACGCCTGTGCTCAACACGCACGCGCTGTGCGACACGCCCGTGTCGTGATGGACAGAGAGCAACACGCCCGCAAATACGGCGGGCGTGTCGGAAAAAACAGCCGACACGCTCACAGGCGACACGCCTGTCGCCGCTTTTCCTGCTCGGTTTTGAAATCGACCGACCGCCTAATAGACGGTCCGGCCACGGTCCGGTTCAAACCTGCTGACTAACCGGACCGCTGACTACACCGCCTGCGGTCGGGTCCGGGTCTAGCAAGAAGTCAGACTAGTTTAGAAAGAAAAAAAAATAAGAGTGAATAATTAACGAAAAAGAAATCCACGGATAAAAAACTGAAAAGGAACATTTTAAAGACAATTCGGTCTGCGCTTGGTATTTCGGTCCATTTAGACCTTGTCACGGTCCGGATCCGATCCGGATCTGTGTCGGAATCGTCGAATTCGGATTGGTAAAATATTGACCCTTAATCGATTCGTTCGTGGCCTGCCATACCGTTGTGGAACCGCTTGCTCGTTCGTCCGGTCCGTGATCCAAATCGGATTCTGCCTTAGTTAAATAAATAAAAATTTAAAGAATAATATAAATAAAAAAATTGCACAATTAAACTTATAAAAACTCTATCAAATATTTCATTATCTTAATAAAAAATATATTACATCTCAAATTTCAACATCTTGGACTTAAATAAAAAACCTATTATAATAAAAAAAAATCAATTACATTTCAATTTTCATTATATTCAATCAATTTCAGTCGTATTCGGTATTTCCTCCCGTCGTCGTAGTTCCGAATGTTCCCTCTGTTTCGTCTTGGTCTTCTTCGTCACTTTTAATATGTTGGGTTCGACTTGCAGCTTTTGATCAATTATTGAGTAAACATTGCGCTTCCAAATTTTTTGGCCTTAAGCTAGAACGTCTCTCGTCCAATGCATTTCCTTCGATACTAAAAGTTTATTTCACTGCAACCGTTGAAACTGAACAAGGTAGAATTTCTTTTCCCATTATAGATAAGATTGGAAATATTTGAGTTCTTTGCGACCACCATTTTAGAATGTCGAAGTTTTCTTCATCTGCATCACTAAAAAAAAATGATAAAATAATTCTCAAGTTTCTGACTGGAACCTGAGGATCCTCGTGGACATTTAGTCCGTTCCCTTAATAATAGTTGTGCTTTAGTGAGTTTAGAAGTAATAATACTAGTTGTAGTGGATTTATATATTTCATATTCAATAGTTTGTTCACCATATTTAATGTTATATTCAATATAAATATCATATAAATGAGTTTTAATATTAAACAAAATCAAAGAAATATTAGGAGCAGTTTCGATAATAGGGCTTAAAGATTCATAATATAATGCTAACATATCTTGTAAACCATCTAATTTAAGTCTAGAATCTAAAACAAAAGCACATAAAAATATTTCAGGAATGTTTAAGAAATATTTTTTCCATTTTTCTTTCATTACATAAATACATTGAGATAAATATATAATTATCATTTGATTGAATATGTTCATTAAAAATACATACAATATTAGAACAATGTGATAAAACTAAATGTGAAGTTGGATAATAAACACCGAATAATTGGTCACTAGCATCACTAAAAGCTTTTAAAATTTCACAAATACTAGTGCATATATTCCATTGATTTGAAAACAAATAAATATCACGTGATTGAATATGTTAATAAGAAAATATACATAATAAATCTTTGTATTCAAAAGTAGATAACAACAATTTGTAAGTAGAATTCCAACGAGTTGGGACGTTACGTGCAAACCGTTTAAGCTTCATACCATTTATTTTATAAAATTTTCTCCATTCTTTCATAACTTGAGGATGTGTCCATAAATAATGAATTGTACTCCTAATTGATTGAATATGTGATCCTAAATTTTTAAGTTCATCTTGAACACACAAATTTAAAATATGACATGTACACCTAATATAAAAAAATCTTCCAGCTATTAATGGTTTATATATATCAATAAGCTCACTAATACTAGAGGTATTTGCAGTAGCATTATCAAAAGAAATTGAAAAAACTTTAGAAGTTAGACCATATTCTTCTAAAATAACAAAAATAAGTTGTGAAATATTTTGTACCGTGTGTGTTTCGTTAAAACATCTATATGCTAGCAATCTTTTTTGAATGTTCCAATTATTATCAATCCAATGACAAGTAATACCCATATATGAACAACTTTGCTAATAATCGCTCCAAATATCGGAATACAAAGAAACTTTACTGTTTAAACTAGAAAATTCTTTAATCAATTCTTTTTTTTGTTCTAAGACTAATTTTAAAAGTGTGCGTTTTAGAGTATTCTCTTGGGATACGTTTAATAGAAGGATTTACACTCGTAGAAAGTCAATTTTCAAAAGATAATTTATCATTAAAACTAAAAGAAAGTTATTCAATCGCACAAAATTTAGCAGTTTCTTCTCTAAATCTAGATTCGTCAAATTTAAAAAGTTTAGATTCGTTACTCCAACCCGATTGAGAAGAGAATGTCGAAATTTGAGTTTGAGAACGATCGATACCAATTTTCACTTGATGATTTCTCTCCACATGTCGAGTAAGAGTTTCGTAACCTCCTTCTTATTGAAATTTATAACATTTCGAATAATATTTACATTTTGCTTGCATATCACCGGAAGAGAACGTTACTTTTTCGAAATGTTTGGTGAAGATATCAGATGTCGGGCGAGACATTTGAGTTGGTCTTGTAGTCATAGAATTCGTCATCGTATTGGATGTATTGCTCTTACTTTTTTGACTTTGATGATGATGACGTATTTGATATTCATCACCGGAAATATCAAGATCATAGTCACTGATATCGAATTGAGGTGAATCGCCACCTTGCTCTAACTCAGATTCGGACGATAGTGGTATTATGCTCTTTCCCTTTTCTTTGGCACCAGACGTACCTTTATGACTTGATCCAGCTCCAGACATTTGTAAAAATATAACTTGAGACTTGAAAGCAAATGAGACAATGAGAATTAGAGGAGAAGTTGTGATTTGTGAAAAAATGAAAGGGAGTGGAGGAGTATTTATAGGAAAAAAACATTAAATTTTTTTTTTCAACAACCGACCCGCCGAGTCTGGGTCGGTTCGACCGCACAACGACCACGATTTCATGGCCGTATAATTTTTTTTTTAAAATAAAACAGTCGACCCGCCGGGTCCGATTCGGGCCGACCCGGCGGGTCGCACATTGCACAACGGGCACGTGATGATCAACGACCACGAAATCGTGCCCGTTCATTTTTTTTTTTAAACCGGCGATTCGGTTTTTTAAAAAATCGTGACCGGACCGCCTATTAGGCGGTCCGATCATGGGTCCGAGTCAAACTCGTTGACCCGATTAATTGGACCGTTGACCACGGTCCGATTTCGAGTCGGGTCCGAGTCCGACCCGGACCTTGGCCGGGTCTGGGTCCATTACATTTCTGTTCATATCGGGTAGAATTTGATCTATCTCATTTTATTTTTAGTAAATTTAGCTCATGTAAACATAAAATCGGAACGATCCTTAAAACAAAAAATGTTTGTGTAACAAAGTATTTTATTTTAAAATATTGATTCATATATTGAGATCCAATTAAATTTGAAAGTGATCGATTCATTAACCATGATGATTATATTTTTTTATTTTTTTTGACAAAAGATTTGGTCCTATCAGTCCATCTCCAAATCATTATAAGAAAAAAAAATTACGAAGAATCTTTGGATCATAATCCATTGATAAATCACATAGAAAATCAACATTCTCATAAAAGTGAAAGATTGATATTTATTTTCTTGAATAAATTTTATATGTTTTTATCATCCAATTTAGCCCACAATGGCATTTATCTTTCTGAATCATAATATTGAATGATTTCTAATTGTGATTTAAGCGCTTCGCTGACAGCAGTTCAGTATAATGTAATTTGAATAGTCATTGTCATTGAGTAATCCTTATTTGAATGGTTCTTGACCTGGTTAAGGGCTTTCAGAGCCCATTATCGATATTGTGAATTCAATATGATCCATTTGGAATACTATTCATAACAGTTTAATAATTTTACTTTTTTGATAATTTAAGTGTCCATTAGTTGGACTAATTTTGAAAGTAAATAATCTTACGCCCTGAGTAAATTTATAATACAATTTATATACATTCAAAAAAATTAACTTTTAAGATATTTTATTTTATTTGAAATTTAAATTTTGATTCTCCTTTTTTTTTAATATTTTATTACACTGTCTATTTGGATTCACATCCAAAGTAAAGCTGTCAAATTGGATTAGATCCATCGGATTAACTCGTTTCGCCAAATAATTTAGGCGAGTTGGATTGAAATCTTATCAATCCGTCATTTTGCGGGTCTAAACGGATCGACCTGCGCAGGTTGCGGGTCTAGATGGGTCGGTCCGCCGTGGGCACGGGTTGACCGGAAGAAATATCAAAAGATAGAACATGTAAAAATAAATTATATAAGTTTTTTTACCAATATTATAATATTAATTAATAAGAGAAGTTTTTTACCATCACAATCTTCTTTTATCATAAATACACCTCAACAAAGTGTAAGAGAAATTAAGAGGAAAGAACAAAATAATATTTGATATACTCTGATATAAGATTTTCAACTTTATCGTTCGATAATTAAATCTCAATTATAAAATTTTAATTACTTCAAATATTTTTTTTAATCATGGTACTTCATTTGTCTTACCGATGATCACCACAAACTCTCAACACCTTAGTAATTATATATATAATTTTTTAATTTTTTGATCCGCGAGTTGACCCGCCTAACCCGTAACTCACCTTGGGTTGGATTGGTTTGAAGATTTCTCAACCCGTCAAAATGACGGGTCAGCCCACCTCTCTCCGTTAAATATTGGATTAATAATAGGTTGGTCCATCCCACCATAGATCGGTCCATTTGATAGCTCTAATTCAAAGCCTAAAAAATTTTAACATTAAATGAAATTTAGTTTTTTAATTTCACGGTGAAATCTAGATTCAATTTTAAAATTTCGTTCGGAATTTTAAGATCTAATTTTAAAATCATGATCCGTTGGACTGTAATAATAATACAAAATAAAAAAAATAGAAGAATTGTTTAAAATTAAAGAATGGAGAATGAAATTTTCAAGCGAGTAAATGCATATTTGAATTAATTAAAAAATGATTTGCACTTCCACTCCAATTAATATCGGATGAAATTGATGGAATAGTTGAGCAAGAATCGTGTCATCCCATATATAAATCGACCAGATTTGAGTTTGCAAATAAGATAAAGATTGATTTCGAAGAGGATTTAATTTTTTTTTTTAAATTTAGATAATCTTTACGTATCTTGATCACCACGTTAAAGTTCATAAAATTCTCCGTGATTTATCTCTTTCACGATGATCATAAAACAGATCGATAGGAACAATTAGATAGACGAATTTCAATCATTTGCAGACAAAATTTGACACGTGATTTTATCACAAATGTACAACAAATTGTGAAGATAAAATGCATCGACGACAAAACTTGATCTTTTGCAAGTGTGAAAGCGACAATATGAAAATTTCATCCGATAGAAAAAAAAAACTCTGTTCACTCTCTTCTAAGACCACATCCATATAAATATATTAGCCTAAAAAATACATTGACAATCTTACACAAGATTGAAACCGTCAACTTAGGGATCTCTATCGATCTGTCTCATGATCATTATGAGGAAGATAAATTATGGAGGACACTTTGAACCTTGATGTGTTGGCCAAAGATAGTGGGGGATTATCTAAGCCCATAGAGAGGTTTTAGATCTACTTTCAGAATCAACCCATATCAATTTTATAAATACCACACTATCTCAGCTAATACGTCATCCACGTGAGAACAATACATTGACAATCCATCTATACTAATGTGGTAATAAATTAATAGATTTTACATGTATACATTCACATTCATTAATATAAATTCATAATTGAAATATTAAATTAGATTACTTTATTAGCAATGCGGTCATTTTTGAGCCCATTCCGTAGAAAAGTCAAAGAAAGATGGATTCTTCACGATTGCAGTAATAAATCCTATCAAAATCAATACGCATTAAAGGGCGTCATCGGTATGCCGATGATAATCCTTCCATGCTTAAGTCAGATAGGATATTGAAGAAAGAAGGATAAAGGAAGTGCAATAAAATTGATGTAGAAAGCAATGGATGAGTTGGGCGAAAGAAGAAGAAAAAAGCCCTCCGAAGAAGAAGAAGTCCCCTTCCTCTTTTACCTTAATTCATTCTTATATTTTGTAGGAACTTTGGTGAGCACTAGGGGGGAGGTGAATGGCGCGTTCGTTGATTTAATGATGGAATTCGTTCGTATTTGTCTACAAAGTTTGTTATGCGCAGTGGAAATAATAATAAAGCAATAACAAAAAGCGACAAACACAAATACAAGACAACAATATAACGTGGTTCGGAACCTTAGGATTTCTACTCCACGGGTTGAGCTCAAACGAGCTCCAGCGATGTCAAACACCACTAATCAACCTCTTCTTCTCAGAAACACACTCCAGAGGTGGAGAAAATCTCTTACAAACTATTACAAAAGTAATATAAGAATATACAAGCAAATACAAGTAAACTACATAAATACACGTAAAGAAAACTTTACAATGTGCTTTGAATGCTTGCTTGGTTGATCTCCTTGGACTAGCGTTAAAGAACTAGAAAGCACCAACTATCCCCTTTAAATCGCCCAAGAAAATTGCTACCGAAATCCTCTCCATCAAGCTCCTTTTAAGCCTCTGTGCGACTTGGATTTTCGCATGACAGTCGACTGCCAACAGTGTAGTTGTCTCACAACGGATTTGATCCATATTGGCATTCAAGCCAATGGATACACTGACAGTCAATTGTCATTCCCCGCAGTCGACTGCTCAAGTCCGTAGTCGACTACTCGGCCATCGGCGTTACGCTCGCGATCAAAACCAGTGAGTCGATCGCCTTCCACGGCGATCATTGCCAAGACCAATTGATCGCCTAATCTTTGGTAGTTGGTGCCAGCCGCCGCAGTCGAACGCCAGTCAACTCACGGCAATCGACTGGGCATAATCCTAGTTGACTGCTCAGTGTTGACTCGATTGCTAAGTGTCAAAACACTTAACCAGTCGACTGGTCCATAATCCCAGTCGACTGCTACACCTCATCCATGAGGTTTAACCCCAAGTATGATGCCCTCATACTTGCTAGACCACCCTTACCCTAGACCTAAGCCTTCTAGCCACCTCCATCAACCTCACACCTATCGGATCCTCCAAGTCATCCATGACTTATTCATCCATACGCTAGCCTTCAGGTGCTTCCATCGGCTATTATCATGCTAAGCTGGTCTACACCGCCAAGGCATATTTGGGCTTACGCTGCCAAGACACATGCTTGGACTTTACGCTGCCAAACATTAAATTTATGCTGCCAAGACTTCACCCTTGAACTTTACGCTACCAATATCAAATCTTGGACTTCCCAATTGCCAAGTACCCATGACTTTGACTTTCACCGCCAAGACTACACACTTGGACTTTCCTTGCTAACCCATGTTGGACTTTCCAATTGCCAAGACTCAAGCTTGGACTTTCCATTGCCAAAACCCATGCTTGGACTTTCTATGTCAAGTACTCAAGACTTGGACTTTACCATTGCCAAGACCCATACTTGGACTTTCTATGCCAAGTACTCAAGACTTGAATTTTACCATTGCCAAAATCCATGTTTGGACTTTCCATGCCAAGTGTCCTACTTAGACTTCTCCATCATATGATCAACCCCATGTCAACCATATAGTCAACCCATTGTCAAACAATGGTCAACTCATCGTCAAATATCAAAACACTACTCGAGTCAAACTTGAGTCTGGTCAATCGTGACCTGGGCCGATTGCACCAACAATCTCCCTCTTTTTGATGTTTGACAAAAACCAAACACCTTTGAGTTAGAACACTAACTCAATCCAATCCTCCCAATTGTCCAAATTGGAAATTCTCACATTCTCTCATCAATTTTCCATCAATTCTCCCCCTTTTTGACATATATAAAAAAGGCTCTCCCCAAGGGTATCAATGTCTCATATTCCAATGAGATCTTACAATCTCTCCCTTGGTCCAAAAACATCTAGGATGACTTCACTCTTCCTAGTAATAAGTCTCATATTACTAAAGAGAGATAATACTTCAATTTCTCTCAATTCTCCCCCTTATGAGGAAGAACACATCCATCATCCCATGATGGATAACCTCCCCCTAAAGGCTTGCTCCCCCTTGACCATTGCACCAACAATATCCTTGGAGAGTCTTTAAGCCTATAAGAATACTAAACCATCAAAATTAAGGTTGAAAGTTCAAACTTAAACTTTCACACACCTTAAAATTGATACACACCCAAACAACTCTCCTAATCCATATTCAATGGATTTTCACCCTTTATAATACTTTCCAAAGCATATCCTAGGATTATGAGCAGTTAGGGAAGCCTAGAAATAGCTGAACATGGGCTAAACATCCTTGTTTACTCGAAATCAACATTGTCAGTCGACTCTATCAGTCAACAGTCTACTACCCTTGACGTCAGTCAACTGCCATATATGGCAGTCGACTGATTTCTGCAAGTGTAGAAATCAGATTCAGAAACTGAAATTCCAAAAATTATAAGTAAATACATAAATTGAAAAATCATGAAAATTCATATGTATAATACTTAAGTCAATCATTATGGGTGAAAAATATTTGAAAAAAAATAAAATACCCATAAAATATTGAGATTGATACAAAATTCAAAACCATTGATAACTTCAATGCTTTTGACCTATTTTGTATCAACTTCTTCAATGGTAATTTCTATAAAAAATAGGTTGTACCAAGGTTTTCTAAAATGATTTTAAGATGATTTTAAAATCTTATATCGAACCATGGTCTATGGACTTAATGCACATGACTTGTACTTAATCTTTCCTCATGATTCATCCATGGTATAAGATGAGTTTGAGTTCATCTAGATGCAAGAACTATGCACCTTGAACTTAACTCATTTCCTAGAATCTCATAGTGTCTAGGGTGTATTAATACACACACATGTCAATATGATGTGAGATGTGAGTTTTGTTCATTCTAAACTAAGGTCTCATGTATTTTCTATGACAACACTATTTGATTCCCTTATACATGAAACTTCAAATAATGCCAATTGTCATTAAATCAATTTTCATTAATCCTAAATGCATGAATGATAATTATGACATATAATATAACATAAATAAGTATGTGCCAAAAATCATGATGTCATGATATATGAATTAATTTAAACATACATGACATTAAAAGATAAACCTAAGGTATCATGACATTTTATATGATTAAAAAGAAATATGATGTCATGACATGACAATGACAAACAAGGTATGAAAAATAAAAGATAAAGGTATAAAAATATCTAAATTTTAGTATTAATTATCATTTATTATGATTAAGTCTATTTTTTCATAATACCACTTATCTCCCAAGTGTGTCAAAAACTCAAAAATGACACACCAAGACCTCTAAATCTAGTTTGTGTCAATTTGATAAAATTTTCATAATTCTCAAAATATATTGGCCCATCCTAAAATCTTTTATGATTCAAATTCATATTTATTTCCAAGTACCCCATTACCTTGGAAATGACCTAAAATGTCAACTTTGCTATGGTTAGGTTAACTACCCATCCATTCAAGGTTGACACAATCTAACCCATTTAGCGTGAATCTATCACGCTCCTAGGAACCCAAAATCTATTGGAGCTCCTTGAATTTACTAGGTATTCCTTAGGGATGATCTCTCTTGATACCTTTCTAATGACCCTCCTAGGCTTAGAAGTCTTGGTCATTTGGGTCTTACCTAGGTTAACCTAGGGGTAACTCCCCTTGTAACCTTCTTAGTGGCTTCCCTAGGTTTTCTTGAAACTTTAGCCACTAGGCACACACCATGGTTACCCTTAGGAATGACCTCCCTAGTAACCTTGGTTTTCCTAGACCTAGATTGTGTTCCATAATCGAATAGAATATTGCAGTAGGTCTCCTTTTGGGAGGACCTTGCCTCCTAGACCTTAAGCTTTGACTTCTAGACCCTAAATTTTGACTATTTGACTCTTGCATTTGATTTTGCATCTTTCTAAGGTTTTTTTTTCTAATTTCTCAAGCCTTGACCTCAAAACTTGATTTTCTAATTCTAACTGCCCAATTTTTTTATTTTTGATTTAGTTTTTGGGCATTACCATTTCTTCTAGGCATATACTTACCCTTCTTAGGGTTAATGCCTAAATAGTTTTCTACCTTTCTAATAGTTTCCCTAGGTAGAATTGTTCTAGGGGTATTTAATCTAGATTTGTCCTTAGCCCCAAAATTACAACTCTTAGCACCCAAACAATAGAATTTATTATTTCTATCATGTCTTTCATGAACAATAGCACGATTACTTCTAGCATGCTTATTTTTATCATGAAAACTAGTAGGTGCATAACTAAAATATACCTTAGGGTTTGTTTTAGAAGCTCCCTCTATATGTGTAGCTCCTCCTTATCCCTTGGTTTGCTTTCTCCCCCTAGGACATTGACTTCAGTAGTGTCCCTGTTGTTGGCATTTGAAGCACACCACGTGCTCCTTGCTCTTATTAGTGGGGACTCCGACATCCTTTGATTTTTTGTTAACTTTTGGTGTTGGCAGAGACTTCTTAACTTTTTTCGTACACTTGCTCTTGTAGTGTCCTTGTTCCCTACACTCAAAGCAGATAATATAATTTTTATTGTTAATTAAAGTGCTTGAGTTACTTAGGGTGGTGGTAGGAAGAATTTGGTCCAATTCTTCATGGCTCCCGGAGGTAGATACTTTTTCTTATTCTTGCTCTGGGATAAATGATCTCTCCTCCCCCTCAATCCTAGAGGTGGAGGCTTCCTCCAATTCTTTCTCTTCCTCGGATGTTGATGGTAATGGATCGAGAAGCGTCGCTAGAGGGGGGGGGGTGAATAGCGAGCGTAAAATCTTTCTTTTCAACGTTAAGATAAGAGAAAGCATAGCGGGAAAATAAATAACACAATTTATTTTTACTTGGTTCACAACCCACCGGCTGCTAATCCAAGGCCCCACGATCCTTGATCACGTACGAAGGGGCAATCCACTATAGAGTCTCCTCCTCATTGGAGGTAGGAGACAACGATCACAAAAACCAAAAACACGAGGATGAGGCAACAAGCCTACCTCACCTCGTTACGATTAAAATCAAGAATACAATAAATAAAAATTAATACTTGTTGTTGCCGACAAAGATATTCTGAACTTGGCGTTGTGTCGGCGTTATGATGGCGTTAGAGCTTTGGCATTGCGATAGCACTTTGAGAGCAAGATGGATGATCTTTGGGTTAGAATCCTCCCCTCCTTTTATAGATTTGTGCCTTGGAATAAGTCTAGATGATAATCCTCAACTTTTGGAACTTCTCACGAGGTGGCACCTTATCTTATCGCGAAGTGGCCGCGTCAAACATTATCTTGTTTGACCTAGCAAAAAAGGCTGATTCTGTCACGACCCGAGAGGGGTACATGTTCGACGAAAATCGGGCAGCACCTCCCTTGTACTGCGGACAATTGAAACCGATATACAAGGCTGACACGACCCACTATACATCGACCAACACGGCTGGAACTTCTAACACCACAAGACATATAACATAAGGCCTCAGGCCAACAATCAACATAACTAAAAATGTCTAAACTTACCCCTTCTGCCATCTGAGCAGGAATACGAAATCACACATACAACCAAAAACATATCGAAACAAAAGTCCACAAAGACTTAAACTAGTACCACCAAAACATCCAAGAGTCTAAAGTTTTACAAGTTTGAAACACAGAGTCTTAGAAAACAAAATGTGGAAAACTAGAAAGATGATAACAGAGTCGATAAATAAGGGGGGGGGGGCTGGCAACTGGACTCTCCTGACGGCTTCATCCTGAAATGAACAAATATCAACGGAGTGAGTAAAACTCAGCGGATATCAACAGTCATGCATAGTAAACTATAAGTAGCAATAGAAATCAAGCTGGTACAGTTTCTCAACAGAAATATATACCTGAAACTGTACATACTAGAATCACCTAAGCCTATATAAAATACATCCACACAGATATATAAAGAATCACCCAAAACAAACAACATAATATCTCCTGTATGTGCATGAAAATCATATGCAACAACCAAAAGTGCAACGATCAATGCATATAGTAAAAACATATGGTCATGATGCAATCACTTGTATCACCCCTGACGCCAGTCTAGCCACCGACATGTCATGTGTGTCGACCGAGTGGGTAGGGCTATGACAACTGTACAATCTATCGTCACTACACCTATGTGACCGAGTGGACAAGATGCTAGTGGAGTATCACCCTCCTACCCCATGTATGTATATGGGGGACATCACCTCGTCTCAAGACAGAGGAGGGATCCCTGTCTGCTACCACGTCGCAAAACAAATCACCTGAGCGGCCACTGTGGAGCCTTGACAGAGCAACTACACACACCTGCAATACTACCAACCCACTAGTGGCTGTATATGCAGGTAATGTGACTGACGATGAGCTCACCTACCAAGAAGTATCACCTCCTACCGAGGAGCCGATGATCGTCAGTCATGCAATAATGCAAGATGGTGCATGACATTGACGCACGATACACCTATCAGTTCATGGCTACCTATGGTATGTACCAATAGAAGCCCATATCAAATAACCTAAGTACATAAGTCTATGTACCAACGCAAGTTATATTCTTTATTCATTCAATGTCCAGTACACAAGGAATGTCACTACTCTAGTGCTAAATAAACAAATATCACGTATCAAAATGATAGAGCACAATATAATAAGCATATGAAACGACTACGACACGTACTAGGTAGTGACATATCAGGGCAGTTAACAAGCATAGAAAACTACTACTAGTTATAGTAAATCATGCACTACAAGATGACAATATCTAAAAGAAGATAAGTCAAGATACCCGCCTGCTATGAAGAATGTCAAGTGTCTCTATGCTTGTGAACCTATCTCATGCCCGAAACCTGCATATAACAAAATTACCATTAACTTAGTGAATCATTTATACCAATCTAACTAAGTAACTATATTCCTCAATTTAATTAGATTAGTTAAATTAATCATATTAACTTGCATTAACCTAGTTAACAAGTTAAATAGATTCCATACGTAACTCAGATTTAGTTAATAATCGAATTAGTCCATTAATTAGCTAATTACTCATTTAGACCAGTCCCAATTAATTGATCATCTGATTTACCCTTACATAATCACACAACAGCCCTTCACAGCCCATCGTTGCACGAAATTAGGGATCTAATGAATCCTAATTGGAACCCAACTTAACCCACAACCATTTACCGTCATACAGACCCCACACAACAGATTTCCAATTCATCGTATTCCCAAGGTAATCGATGTATTATCAGGGTTTAAGATTGTACAAATACGAAGGAAGACAAAGCTACCCACCCGTGACAAATGCAGCCGCCGACCTGTCCAATGGAACACCGTGTTCCAACTGAGAAGGGGAAAACTCGCCGACACTCTCCAGAGGTCCTTCCAGTCCGCTGTGATGATAGGAAAAATGAAAGCAAGGCTCCAAATCAGGGATGTAATAAGATATGGCAACATCGCTTACTCACGACAATAATCACACCGATCTGTTAAACAGAACGATCGACAAAAACCGTGAAGAACAAAGACGAACCGACCTTTGGCGGAGTGCTCCGTGGAGGCGACGGCGATGGCGTCGACGATGGGCAGGCAGCGGTGCAGTGGCTACGAACGCGAGGAAGAAGAGGTGGCAGCGAGCAGATGTGGAGTAGCGGTCGACGACCCGGCAGTAGGTGCCGACAGGGCTGTGGTTCGGCGCTGAGAGAGAGAGGAACAGAGAGAACGGTTGGGGAAGAGAAAAATAGAAGCGACGAGCTCTCGGCGGCTATGAGATGGGCGACGATCGCGATGAAGGAGAGACAGAGAAACGGTTGCGCGAGAGAAGAGAACGAGGAAGTGAAACGGGAGGTGTCGTGTGTGGCGGGGAAAAATAAAACCAAGGAACGGAAATAGATTGGCTAGGTTTAAGTAAATAATCAGATTAATTAGTTAAACCTAGACCTAGATTAGGGTTTTAATTAATCCCTAACCATCTCCATTAATTTAATTTTCCCCATAAATACCCCGTACAAACCCCGTATAATTCCCGAAGAAATTTAAAAAAAAATCTAAAATTCCCTAAAAATCTCAAAAATAATTCCTAAGATTATTTTTCCTAAATTTTGGCCATTTAATTTAGTATTTTAAATTTCAATATTTAGCATTCTCCCCCACTAATAAAAATTTGGTCTCCAAATTTTTCACTCAATGTATAATGAGTAAGAGATACCACAAGTGATGAAAATATATCTCATGTACCTTAAGCAAACAAGTAGGGATATTGAACTCTGATCTTTTCCTCAAGCTCCCAAGTAGCCTCCTCATCGGTGTGGTGACTCCACCCGACTTTGACAAGTCGCACAACCTTGTTCCGCAACCGTCGTTCTTTGTGGTCCAGAATCCGTACCGGAATCTTTTCATAAGTAGCATCAGGTTGAATAGAACCTGAGACATCTGACATAATATGTATAGGGTCTGGCACATACTTCCTCAGCATGGACACATGAAACACATCATGAATACCAGTCAAGGATGGTGATAGCGCTAGACGGTAAGCGACTACTCCGATCCTCTCCAAAATCTCGAACGAACCAATGTACCTTGGAGCTAGCTTACCACGGAGTCCAAATCTCTTCACCCCTTTCGTGGGTGAAACTCGCAAGAATACATGATCACTAATAGAAAACTCCAGAGGTCTTCGTCTCCGATCGACATAACTCTTCTGACGATCTTGCGCCTCTTCCATCCTTCGTCTAACAATACGGACTAACTCTGCCTCATGCTGAGCTCTTTGGGGTCCTAACAACTAGGCCTCCCCAACCTCCTCCCAGAGGGTGGGTGTACGACACTGTCTACCATACAATGCTTCAAACAGAGCCATTTGGATAGTCGAATGATAGCTATTGTTGTAGGTGAATTCCACTAACGACAAGTGGTCCTCCCAGTTGCCCTCGAAATCCATAACACAAGATCTCAGCAAATCCTCTAGAGTCTGAATGGTTCGCTCCGACTGTCCATCGGTATGAGGATGGAATGCTGTACTAAAATGGAGCTATGTGCCTAAGGCCTGCTGCAGACTTTGCTAGAATCGGGATGTGAATCGAGGATCTCTATCTGATATTATGCTCAAAGGAACACCATGCAATCTGATGATCTCCCGACAATATAACTCTGCCAAATGATCCAGAGAGTCGGTCTTCCGAATCACTAAGAAGTGCACGGATTTAGTTAGTCGGTCAACGACTACCCAAATCATGTCATGACCCTGACGTGTCCTAGGCAAACCCACCATAAAATCCATGGTAATGTGATCCCACTTCCACTCAAGAATAGGAATCCTCTGAAGTAATCCAGCTGGTCTTTGGTGCTCAGCCTTCACCTGTTGGCAAACTAGGCATCTAGCCACAAAATCTGCGATATCTTTCTTCATGCCGTTCCACCAATACAAACGCTTTAAATCTCAATACATATGGGTTTCACCTGGGTGGATCGCAAATCGAGAGCGATGAGCCTTCTGAAGTAACTCCTCCATGACCGGGTGAGACTAAGGTACGCATAGTCTGCCCCAAAAATAAATAATATCCTCGTCATCATGGGTGAACTCAGTCTGTTGTCCTGAGGTTATTTGGCTGCCAATGAACTACAAGTGTTGATCACTGGCCTGAGCCTCTCAGACTCTCATCCTGATAGATGACTGAGCAACCATGGTAACAAGAATGCCCTGTTCTGTCGGTCTCTGCTCCTCAAGGCCCAACTCAGAAAAACCCTGAATCAACTCCATGACTAAAACTCGGTAGCAAGCTAAAGTCCCTCGGGACTTCCGGCTAAGTGCATCAGCAACCACATTGGCTTTCCCTGGGTGGTAGCTAATGGTACAGTCATAATCCTTCAGAAACTCCATCCATCTCCTTTGTTGGAGATTGCGTTCCTTCTGTGTAAATAGATATTTGAGACTCTTATGATCAGTAAGAATATCAAATGTAACACCATACAAATAATGCCTCCAAATCTTCAAAGCAAAACTAATAGATGCTAACTCTAGATCATGTACTGGGTAATTTTTCTCATGCTCCTTCAACTGGTGAGAAGCATAAGAGACCACCCTACCGTGCTGCATCAGTACTGCGCCTAAACCCTGGAGTGACGCATCGGTGTAAAGAACGAAACGATCGTCCCCTGACGGCAATACCAGAATCGGTGCCAACACCAGTCTCTTCTTCAACTCCTAAAAACTGGTCTCGCATGCCTCTTACCATGTGAACTTCACACCCTTCCTGGTAAGGCGTGTCAACGGCATAGCAATGCTCGAGAAACCCTCAACGAACCATCTGTAATAGCCAGCTAAGCCTAAGAAACTGTGAAACTCCTGAACCGATTTCGGCTGCTCCTAACTAGTGACTGCCTTAATCTTTTAGGGGTCAACTGAAATGCCTTTGCTAGAAACGACATGTCCCAGAAAATCGACTGAGGGTAACCAGAACGCATATTTACTGAATTTTGCATACAGTTGCTTCTGTCGAAGCCTATCCAAGACCATGAGAAGATGTTGCGTGTGTTCTTCTTCAGAATGGGAAAAGACCAAAATATTGTCAATAAAAACAATAACGAACCGATCTAGGAAATCCATAAATTCATGGTTCATCAAGTCCATGAACACTGCCGGAGCATTGGTAAGCCCAAATGACATTACCAAAAACTCATAATGCCCATATCTGGTACAGAATGCTGTCTTCTGAACATCTGAATCTCTAACCCTTAGCTGATGATATCCGAACCACAGATCAATCTTAGAATACACTGATGTACCTCTGAGCTGATCAAACAAATCCTCAATATGTGGTAGGAGATATTTATTCTTGATGGTGACGACATTCAATTGTCTGTAGTCGATGTATAATCTCATCGAACCGTCTTTCTTCTTTATGAAGAGAACCGGAGAACCCCAAGGAGATGCACTAGGGCGGATAAAACCTCTGTCCAAAAGCTCCTAAAGCTGGACTTTTAGCTCATCCAACTCTTTAGGGGCCATATGATAAGGAGCTTTCGATGCCGGTGCCGTTCCCGGAATTAACTCAATCGTGAACTCCACTTGCCTTCTAGAAGGCAGGCCTGGTAACTTCTCTGGAAAGACATCCGGATACTCTCGAACGATAGGAATGTCCGAGATCTGAGATTCACCATTGTCCTCGGCATTGATTAATGATAAGAGAAAACCCTGACAGCCGTGTGATAAAAGTTTCTGAGCCTGAATCGCAGAAACAACCGATATTCCATCGTTTCTGATGCCAGTGAAATCCCATGAGGGTTTGTTAGGAGGATGAAACGTAACTACCCTCGTCTGGCAATCTACAGTGGCATGATACACTGTTAGCCAGTCCATGCCAAGAATGATGTCGAATTCAATCAGGTCGAGAACCAACAAATCTACCAGGAGTATAATGCTACCGAAATCCAACGGACATCCTCTAACCTCCTGGGTGACTTTTAATTTATCCCCAAAAGGCAGAGATACCATCAGTCTTTGGGACCTAAGAGTAGGTAGTCTACCAACCTCCCTCAGGAACGCCCGAGAAATAAACGAATGTGAACTATGAGTGTCAACTAACATATCAGCAGAAAATGCATAAAGTAAGACTGTACCCCGAAAAATAAATCCGTCGGCTCGCTGCGCATCCTCTCGGGTAACTGCATGAATATGTCCAGTCTCTGGCGGAGGTGGAGGTGGTAGTATTCTAGAGGCTGGCGTGGTTAGATCGCCATTGAGCGATCTGAAATCATCGGAGGTGATATAAATATTGTTGTTGATATGGAACCAATGGCTGAGGTTGCGACTGATATTGCACCAATGACTGTGGCTACGATCGACATCGCAATGACGAGTGGCTGCGCATCTGCACTCAATGGCCGAGGCTAAGACGAGCATCGAGATCTCAAATAAAACTCTGCAACTCCATAGGGACACTAGGGTGTCCCTGTCCATGCATGGCATAGCATAAGCGGCCGTGCGCGTCCTCCGCTAGCGTTGCGATTGGGATTCGCCTCCCTCCGAGGTCCCTTCTCCGTCTGCCTCGAGCCTCGCATACATGCCATCATGAGCCTTGAAAGAAACAATCTCGGCTACGGTGTCTGTGAAGTTTACAATAATAAGCACGACCGTCGTGTACAAAGCTAATATCATATGTTCCTAGACCCATACCTAACACGTGATCGCTATCATTAGAGGACCGCTTCGCTGCTGCTGGTAAGATCGAGAGCATCTTGATGAAGATCGTCAGTCTCGGGATTTGCGATGCCCCGAAGTATTCGATCGTCTCATCGCGTCGCCTCGCCGGCGATGACCCATAGCGCGATCATCGAGCTCGAATCGATCTTTGATCTGATTGTTTTTTTTCTTTCCACATTTTCTCTTTGCTGAGCCGACTCAATCAGAAGTGCTCTATCCAATGCCTCTTTGCAAGAAGAATTCCCAAAACCCGCTAGCTTCACCTGAAGATGTTTGTCAAGACCTTGAACAAACTGAAGCATACGTGAGCGGTCCTCAGCAACTAACTTCGGACAAAACTTGGCTAACCGGTTGAATTCAACATTATATTCCATCACCGTGCGATTGTTCTATCGAAGGTTTTGAAAATCCTGACGACACATCATCTGATAAGAGAGTGGAAAGTACTGGCTCTCGAAAAACTCTCTGAATTTTGCCCATGTTATCTGCTGCTCGCCTATAATCGCACGCTGCGTGTCCCACCAGGTTTCAGCCTCATCCCATAAATGGTAGGCTGCAAGCTCTGTCTTCTCTCACTTGGAGCAAGCCATATAGAAAAAGGTCCACTTCATAGTCTCTATCCAGGACTGTGCCGCCCTCGGATTTGCCTCTCCATGGAAGAGCGTGAATCGACCTTTCACCGACTCTGCTAGGGCTGGGATCCGAGCTCGTGCCACAGTCACATCAGCAGGATGAGTAGCGATTATCACAGAAGCTGGCAAGACCACTAAAGTTGGTGCAGTTGTACAAACAGAAGCCGGTACTGAAAAAGAGGCAATCAATACTACTGGTGGGACTGTCGGGCATACAGTAGCCTGCACCACTGGTGGAGGTGCCGCGTATCCCATAGACACTACTGGAGGAGATGCCTAGTATGTATCAGCAGGGGCTACCGGTGATACCTCCGGGGGGTACAGTAGAAGGTGATGTCAAGGGTGCTGCGGAAGATGTTGGTGTGGGAACCACCGGTGGCACCGTGAATACCATAGAAGTGGGTATCTCTTGAGGAGGAATCGTCGGGGACTCAGGACCCACTATACCTGTGGCACCATGTAAAGTCTAACCCTGATTGACAGACTCATCTTCCATAGTCCTTTTTGACATCTGAGTAGCGCTCAATGTCCTCGTGTGTGGTCGCCCTGCACCTCGTCTCGGTGCGAGACCATGCCCACCTCGTATCATATATACTATAATAGTACACAGGTATTACTACAGATAGAAACAAAAATTAAAATTTCACCTGTTAGCCATTTGGAGATGTCCTGTCGCCGCCAATTCCCCAATATGATCTTGTCGAAATATGACTCCAAACTATCCAAAACGCCACATCAACGAAAATCCGTAAACATTCGAAAATGCACAAATTGACCTGCCAAATGTGGCGAACTCCGAAAACCCAAAATCCCTCCAGAACCTAGGCTCTGATACCAAATAAATTGTCACGACCTGAGAGGGGTACATGTCTGATGAAAATCGGGCAGCACCTCCCCTGTACTGCGGACAATTGAAACCGGTATACAAGGCCTACACGACCCACTATACATCGGCCAACATGGTCGGAACTTCTAACACCACAAGACATATAACATAAGGCCTCAGGGCAACAATCAACATAACTAAAAATGTCTAAACTTACCCCTTCTGCCATTTGAGCAGGAATACGAAATCACACATACAACCAAAAACATATCGAAACAAAAGTCCACAAAGACTTAAACTAGTACCACCAAAATGTCCAAGAGTCTAAAGTTTTACAAGTTTGAAACACAGAGTCTTAGAAAACAAAATGCGGAAAACTAGAAAGATGATAACAGAGTCGGCAGATAAGGGGGGGGGGCTGACAACTGGACTCTCCTGACGGCTTCATCCTGAAATGAACAAATATCAACGGAGTGAGTAAAACTCAGTGGATATCAACAGTCATGCATAGTAAACTATAAGTAGCAAAAGAAATCAAGCTGGTACAGTTTCTCAACAGAAATATATACCTGAAACTGTACATACCAGAATCACCTAAGCCTACATAAAATACATCCACACAGATATATAAAGAATCACCCAAAACAAATAACATAATATCTCCTGTATGTGCATGACAATCATATGCAATAACCAAAAGTGCAACGATCAATGCATATAGTAAAAACATATGCTTATGATGCAATCACCTGTGTCACCCCTGACGCCAGTCCAGCCACCGACATGTCATGTGTGTCGGCCGAGTGGGTAGAGCTGTGACAACTGTACACTCTGCCGTCACTACACCTATGTGACCGAGTGGACAAGATGCTAGCGGAGTATCACCGGGGGACTCACCTTGTCTCATCTCCTCGTCTCAAGACAAAGGAGGGATCCCTGTCTGCTACCACGTCGCAAATCAAATCACCTGAGCGACCACTGTGGAGCCCTGACAGAGCAACTACACACACCTACAATACCACCAATCCACTAGTGGCTATATATGCAGGTAATGTGACTGACGATGAGCTCACCTACCAAGAAGTATCACCTTCTATCGAGGAGTCGATGATCGTCAGTCATGCAATAATGCAAGATGGCGCATGACATTGACGCACGATACACCTATCAGTTCATGGCTACCTATGGTATGTACCAATAGAAGCCCATATCAAATAAGTACATAAGTCTATGTACCCATGCAAGTTATATTCTTTATTCATTCAATGTCCAGTACGCAAGGAATGTCACTATTATAGTGCTAAATAAACAAATATCACATATCAAAATGATAGAGCACAATATAATAAGCATATGAAATGACTACCATACGTACTAGGTAGTGACATACTAAGGCAGTTAACAAGCATAGAAAACTACTACTAGTTATAGTAAACCATGCACTATAAGATGACAATATCTAAAAGAAGATAAGTCAAGATATCCGCTTGCTATAAAGAATGCCAAGTGTCTCTATGCTCGTGAACCTGTCTCGTGCCCGAAACCTACATATAACAAAATTACTATTAACTTAGTGAATCATTTATACCAATCTAACTAAGTAACTATATTCCTCAATTTAATTAGATTAGTTAAATTAATCATATTAACTTGCATTAACCTAGTTAACAAGTTAAACAAATTCCATACGTAACTCAGATTTAGTTAATAATCCAATTAGTCCATTAATTAGCTAATTACCCATTTAGACCAATTCCAATTAATTGATCATCTGATTTACCCTTACACAATCACACGGCAGCCCTTCACAGCCCACCGTTGCACGAAATTAGGGATATAATGAACCCTAATTGGAACCCAACTTAACCCACAACCATTTACCGCCGTACAGACCCAACACAACAGATTTCCAATTCATCGTATTCCCAAGGTAATCGATGTATTATCAGAGTTTAAGATTGTACAAATATGATGGAAAATAGAGCTACCCACCCGTGCCAAATGCAGTCGTTGACCTGTCCAATGGAACACCGTGTTCCAACTGAGAAGGGGAAAACTCGCTGACACTCTCCAGAGGTCCTTCCAGTCCACTGTGATGACAGGAAAAACGAAAGCAAGGCTCCAAATCAGAGATGTAATAAGCTATGGCAACACCGCTCACTCACGACAATAATCACACCGATCTGTTAAACAGAACGATCGACGGAAATGGCTATGCGATGGGTGGCGATCGTGACGAAGAAACAACGGAGAAATGGCTATGCGAGAGAAGAGAACGAGGAAGCGAAACGGGAGGTGTCGTGTGCGGCGGGGAAAAATAAAACCAAGGAATGGAAATAGATTGGCTAGGTTTAAGTAAAGAACCAGATTAATTAGTTAAACCTAGACCTAGATTAGGGTTTTAATTAATCTCTAACCATCTCCATTAATTTAATTTTCCCCATAAATACCCCGTACAAACCCCGTTTAATTCCCGAAGAAATTTAATTTTTTTTTCTAAAATTCTCTAAAAATCCCGAAAATAATTCCTAAGATTATTTTTCCTAAATTTTGGCCATTTAATTTAGTATTTTAAATTTCAGTATTTAATAGATTCTTCACCATCAGTCGACTGCCAGCCTGGCCACTTCCCTGCAGTAAGAGGTTAGCATGGAAAATGATAAATATGACGGTTCCTTACCTCCGATCTCAACCTAGACCTTCCACTGGAAGTCTTAGTCGGATCGCTACCTACGGTCATCCCCGTACAGAGGACATGTCCTTACCATCTCTCTTAGTACTCGTGCTTACCTCTGATCCTTTATGACCTGCTGCTTTTCTTCCGGTCTTCCACCTAGCTTCTTCGACTCCCACGAAGTTCTCCAGGTGTTGCTCGACCACCACAGTTTCCCAACTTGGGATTCTCCGGGTGTCGCTGACCTTCGTCTTAGCTTAACCATTTTCTGCACACTTAATTCAACTCATAAGATAACAATATGATCTTAACTTTCGATCTTTGCCATAATCAAAACCTAGGTTCGATTATCTGGTGCCCCTGCACCAACAATCTCCCCCTTTTTTATCTATGACAAACTGACACAAAGTTAAGGAAAAAATTAAAGCATAAAACTAGTAAAGTAAATGATAAATGTCCTTTCAAAAACTCCCCCTTAACCCTAGGTGAGTTTTGAAAGAGATACCTTGATTTAAAAAAAAAAAATAAATTTTTATTACTCCCCCTTAACTTTCGCTCTTCTCTCTCTTTTGTCATAAATCAAAAAATGTGTCGGGGTTTTTATATAAAATAAGGGTTTAAAAACAACATGTGTCTAGAATTATTAAAGATAAATCAATTATGAGCCCAAGCATGCCTCTATCGTTAGTTAGATATATTAGTTCGAGGTGTGTCCCTCTGCACTAATAATTTAAAGGTTTGTAATATAACCCTTAGGGTTAGTTTGCTCTCCCCCTTAGTCAAATATATGGAGTATAAGAGATGTAGGGGGTGCTAAACTTTGACCTAAAGAGTTGTAAATAGTCATTAAGTACAATAGTTGAGAAAATAGGTAGCATTTTGAAAAAGTTATATTTCAATTATCCTTAACATCTCACCCATTCTATGTGTTTCAAAATTTGTTCACCTTATATGTCTTGTGAGATGATTTGAAATTGATTAAAGATAGTCAACCTTGGGTTAGATTCGGATTTAACCTTTAGATCGTTAAGTAACTTTTCGAGAAACTAACTTCCAGGTCGTGGCGAGGCACAGGGGCCTTCTTTGATCGGAACAACGACCACTTCCTTAGACAAAGCCTATTTCAAGAAAATATCACTTAAGTCACTTAGGGTTACTTCCTGGTCTAACTAGTTTAGGATTCAGTGAGGTAGCTTCAGCTAGTTTAACTCAGCCAAGTGCACCAAGCTAGATACACCTTATCTAGCTCTAATACACGAGACATTGTTTTCCTAACGTACTATCATCTCGCCGCATCCTGATACTATGTTATCAATGTTGACTAACTATTTTTCCTATCTAGTCGTTCTAATATCTAATCATGCAATGATTTTGCTAAGAAAGTGGGTATACTATTTTAGTGTTAGCTCCCCCTGGACCATTGAACCAATATGGTCTATCCACAAAGTGGACTTGATCCTAGGGAATCCAAAACTTATTGGTCCTTATATGTGAGTTCAGTAAAACCTTTGGGACCCATTCTTGGACTCGTTAATGACTACGATTTACGATAGACATATAAGATCTATTCGTAGTCCTTTACCTAAATCCGAGTCTGGCTTTGTTGTACACGGCTCTTTGAGTTCCAAGTAGTTGGTTAAGATTCTTGGATCTCAACGTGAACCTTTCCAACCTAGCCTCAACCTCTTGAAATCGTCCTTTCAAGAGAGAATTCTCCTCCTCAAGTTTTTCAACTTGAGTTGAGTTTCCCTCTTGAACTTGACTAATTGAAGAGGTTAGAGTAGCCTCTTTCTTGAGGGTTTCAACCTCCTCAAGTAACGACTCAACTCTAGATTCAGACTTAGTCAATTTTCTATTTAGCAACTTAATTGCATGATATAAGTTTGCAATTAATGAACAACTTACCTTAATCTTTTCTTTTGATCCGGCTTTGAGTCTTGACTCGAATTCACCCTCGGAGTCGGAGTCAGAGTTGGATTTGTAGTCAGCTTCGGACTCGGACTCTACCGGTTTTGCCATGAGTATCAAGTCATTATTTTGATTTTCTTCCTCCTCCCATGTTGCGTGAAATGCTTGCTTGGATTGAGATGGCTTGTTCTTGAGTCTAGGGCACTTGGACTTGTAATGACCCTTCTTGTTGCACCCATAGCATGTGTATGTTTGTGGGGGTTTCTTGCTCTTCAATTGCTCCCTTTTCTTTTTGATGATTCTCCGAACTAGATTGACTAGTTCAGCCTCCATCTCCTCTTTGGATTCCGATTCAGATTCACCTTCCGATTCGGATTCTTCTTCTTTGGGAGGTATCTTGCTCTTTGCTTTTCGTCTTCATCTTGCAAACAACGCTACACCTTTCTCGACCGAGACCGCGTTAGTTTGTTCATGTAACTCAAATTCCAAAAATAATTCATCTAACATAATCTTAGATAAATCTTTAGATACCTTGTAGACATCAACCATAGATGCCCTCAAGGTGGTCCTAGGAAAAGCATTAAGAGCGTACCTTATTAAATCCCGATTGTCTACCTTTTGTCTGATGGCATGTAGACCGTTCAAGATGTCTTGGATCCACGCGTGGAGTTGCGAAGCGGTCTCGTGATCCTGCATCTTTAGATTATATAATTTATTGAATAGTAAATCTCTTCTACATACCTTATCATCAGACGTCCCTTCATGTAGATCAATTAATTTATTCTAGAGGTCTTTAGCGCTACTGAATGGTCCAATTCAGTTGAGCTCCTCCTTGGACAAGCCGCATTGCAACATTTGGGTTGCTTTTGCATCGGCTTCAATTTGCCTCTTGGTTGCATTGGTCCACTTGTCGAAATCCAAGGGTTCTCCTTGATCATTGGTGGGTAGAGCAAAGCTGGTTTGGATTATTATCCAAGTCTCGACTTGTGTTTTCAAGAAACACTCCATCTGACCTTCCCAATAATGGAAATCATTTCCGTTAAAGAAAGGAGGTCGAGTGGTGCTATACCCCTCAATGTGGGCCATTAATTATCTTGCAAAACACGAATAAATACCAAAAGGAATTCCAAGACTTGGTCTTGGATTAGTAATGCAGGAAATAATAAAGAATAAACGAGAGATAAAAGACTAAACAAAAAAACTTCACACTTACAACCTTCGATGTCCCTGAAAGGGTACTAAACATTGGTTTTTGGGGATGAAGACAGCTTGTTATGAGGTTAAACCGTCTTAAGAAGTGTAGATCTCTCAGAGTGATTTGATTTGGTAGGTAGCACGTTTTGTGGGTCTACTTGTATGAAAAGTTATGCCCGTTTTACCGTCAGTTACTCCAAAAGCGAAATACTTGCATATACACAACCAAAAAAAGGGTACCAAGACTTTATCTTGGATTAGTAGTGTGGGAGGAGTAATTCACGCATCGAAAAATACAAAAAGAAAGCCAAAAAAGTGCTAGATTGGTGGTTTCACCAAATCTTAGCGCCCTTGCTCTGATACCAATTGATGGATCGAGAAGCGTCGCTAGAGGGGGGGGGTGAATAGCGAGCGTAAAATCATTCTTTTCAATGTTAAGATAAGAGAATGAACAATGGGAAAATAAATAACACAATTTATTTTTACTTGGTTCATAGCCCACCGATTGCTAATCCAAGGCCCCGCGATCCTTGATCGCGTACGAAGGGGCAATCCACTATAGAGTCTCCTCCTCGTTGGAGGTAGGAGACAACGATCATAAAAACCAAAAACACGAGGATGAGGCAACAAGCCTACCTCACCTCATTACGATTAAAATCAAGAATACAATAAATAAAAACTAATACTTGTTGCTGCCGACGAAGATATTCTGAACTTGGCATTGTGTCGATGTTATGATGGCGTTAGAGCTTTGGCATTGCGGGAGCACTTTGAGAGCAAGATGGATGATATTTGGGTTGGAGTCCTCCCCTCCTTTTATAGATTTGTGCCTTGGAATAAGTCTAGATGATGATCCTCAACTTTTGAAACTTCTCACAAGGTGACACCTTATCTTATCGCGAAATGGCCGTGTCAAATATTATCCTGTTTGACCTAGTGCAAAAGACTGATTCGTCGCCATCAGTCGACTGATGTGCATCAATCGACTGCCCAATAGCCAGTTGTCGACTGCCAACCTAACCACTTCCCTGCAGTAAGAGGTTAGCATGGAAAATAGTAAATATGACGGTTCCTTACCAGTCCAATCTCGACCTAAACCTTCCATTGGAAGTCTTAGTCGGATTGCCGCCTATGGTCATCCCCATACAGAGGACACGACCTTACCATCTCTCTTCACACTCGTGCTTACCTCTGGTCCTTTATGACCTGTCGCTTTGCTTTCGGTCTTCCACCTAGCTTCTTCGACTCCCACGAAGTTCTCCAGGTGTCTGCCGACCACCACGGTTTCCCGACTCGGGATTCTCTAGGTGTCGCTGACCTTCGGGTTAGCTTAACTATTTCCTGCACACTTAATTCAGCTCATAAGATAACAATATGACCTTAACTTTGTAGGGTCTCGATGTTGGTGGCCGGCTAGAGAAGGGTGAATAGCCCTCTTTCGTCGTATGAGCGGAAGTCGTTCGTTCTTGCGTGCTTGTTTACAATTGTCGTTAATATACGCAGCGGAAATAATAGAAATAATAACAACAATACAATCACACGAAATACACAAAGATATACGTGGTTCGGAACCGAATGGTTCCTACTCCACGGGCGAGCTCACTGAGCTCTAGTTACGCCCACGACACTAACTAACACTCCTTCTCGATAACATGTCGGAGGTGGAGAAACCTCTCACAAGCAATTACATTAAGTAATATGAAATACAAGCAATACAAAGACAAATACAAAATACACGTAAAGAACACTTTACAACGCTTGCTTTGAACCCTTTGCTTGTTGTTTTCTTTAGATGGCTCTTGAAGGTCTGGAATGCAGTAGCAATTCCCCTCCAAAAGATTCACAAAAGTCTTGGCGAAATCCTCCCTCTTGAACTCCATTTATAACATGCATCAAGCTGATTTCGCGCCCATCAGTCAATTGATCGTGACCATCAATCGACTGGTCCTGTAGCCGTTGTCTCACAGCGGCCAGATCCACGTTGGTTAAGTTCCAACGGATCACCCATCAGTCGACTGATGATACCCATCAGTCGATTGGTAACACAATCAGTCGAGTGCTGGTGCGAGCACTCAACTAGAAACCATTCTGTGGCTGAAAACACCCCGATCAGTCGACTGATCTCCCTCATCAGTCGACTGATGGTGTCAACAGTCGACTGCCATCCCTCGGCAGTCGACTGATCAGCCAGACCCTGTTCAGTCGAACACCAGTCGAACCCTAGTTGACTTGGAATAGTTGACTGACACATATGCCAGTCGACTAATATCGGGTAAAACCTCAAACCCAAGTTGTTTGAGCATCGACACTCAGTCTTAACCACTTGGCTAAGTCCACCTCATCCCTCATGGAGTTCCCCCACCGAAGCTCTCTTCCCTCGGTCTACGTCCCTCGGATGCGCCAAGCGCATGACTTCGCAACACCATCCTTCGCGTCTCTTGCCCTAGAAGTATAATTCCCTTGGGCCTCACTCCATTCACTCCTCGTCCAGCGGTCCCTCGGATGCACCAAGCACATAGCTTCGCAATGCCATCCTTCACCGACTCAAGGACCCCGAGCCTAGTGAACTTGCCAAGTCCTCAAAACTTCCTAAATGCACCAAGCGCATGACTTCGCAATGCATTTCTCACCAAACACCAAGTGCATGACTTCGCAATGCTTTGGACTTTCCCACACCAAGCCCCATGCTTGGATTTTCCATGCCAACTCCATGTCATAAGTTTTGTCTATCATCAAAATACTGCTCGAGTCAAACTCGAGTCAACCTGGGCCGATTGCACCAACAATCTCCCCCTTTTTTATGATTGACAAAACTACCATCTCAAGTCTACCAATTCTCCCATATTGGCAATTCTCATATCCCAATGAGAATTCCAACGAACCCTAATTGGTAACTTGGTAACTCCTTCCCCTTTTTGACATAACATCAAAAAGGTTCTCAAGGGTGTCGATGTCTCATATCCCAATGAGATCTTACAATCTTCTCCTTGGCATGCCCTCAATCTTTCTAGTGATAATCCCATATCACTTAAGAGAGGCAACCCAATTTTCCTCCTATGAGGAAAAATACATATCCATCTTCCCATGATGGATACCTCCCCCTAGAGGCTTGCTCCCCCTTGATCATTGCACCAACAATGTTCTTGGAGAGTCCCTAGCCAATAGGAACATTAAAACACTCAAAATTAAGGCAAAGTTCAACAATGAACTCTCATCTACCTTAAAATTGATACTCTCTCTAAACACTTCTCCTAATCCACATCCAATGGATTTCCACCCTTTCTAATGCTCTCCCAAGAATATCCTAGGATTAGGAGTGGTTAGGGGACCAAAACCTAGCAGAACATGGGCCTAACCACCAAGGTTTACCCGAAATCAACAGTATTAGTCGACTCTCTCAGCTACCAGTCGACTCCTTTCCACATCAGTCGACTTGCCTCCATGGCAGTCGACTGATAACTGCATTTGCAGTTTTCTGATTTTCAGAAATGAATTTCTGAAATTCATAAGTAAATATACATACATTGATAAATCATGAAATTTTGTACGTATATTACTTATTACAATCATTATGGGTGAAAAATATTAGAAAATTATTTTACCCACAATTTAGCGAGATTAATACAAAGTTCAAAAGTTAAGAAAAGCTTCAATATTAAGCCCTCTTTGTATCATCCCATTCAATGGTGATAGCTATCAAAAGATAGACTTCACCAAGGTTTTTCAAAATATTTTTGAAACCTTTAATTTCTTTTTTCTAAACATCTCACTTGTATCTAGATGTGTAAAACACATACAAGTCAAATATTCTAGTGAGATGTGGGTTTTTGTTCTTTAATGGTCTCATGCATATTTTAAGGCAACTCTACTTGATTCCCTTATGCATGGGACTTTAAGTCATGCCAATGATCCTTAAATCAATTTTATTTTATGCATGATATGATTATGGCATATATATGATATAACTAAGTATGTGTCAAAATCATGATGTCATGGCATGTGAATGAGATTTTAGCATACATGACATATAACAATAAGTCTAAAACATAATCATGACATTTTTAGAGATAAAAATGAAAATGATGTCATGACATGGCAAGACAAACAAAGCATGACAATTATAAGATACTAAGGTATGAGATACCTAAGTGTTAAATTCAAATTGCCATTTCTAGGAATTAATTCCATTTTGCCTTAATACCATTATCTCCCAAGTGTGCCATAAACCCAAAATGACACACCCATACCTCTAAGACCTATTTGTGCCAATTTAATTATTTTTCAACTTCTCAAAGCATATTGGCACATCCTAATGTGTCAACTCATCATGGCTAGGTTAACTACCCATCCACTTAGGGTTGACACACCCTAACCCATCTAGCGTGAATCGATCACGCTCCTAGGAACCCAATACCTATTGGAGCTCCTTGGGTTAACAAGGTATTCACTAGGGATAACTTCTCTAGATACCTTTCTAATGACCCTTTTAGGCTTTGAAGTCATAGTCTTTTGGGTCTTTCCTAAGTCAAACCTAGGGGTAACTCCCCCTTTGACCTTCTTAGTGGCTTTCTTGGTTTTTCTTAAGTCCTTATCCACTAAGCAAACACCATGGCTAGTCTTAGGGATAGCTTCCCTATTAGCCTTGGTTTTTCTAGACCTAGAAATTGTTCCATAGTTAAATGGGACATTATGGTAGGACATAGGTTTGTGACCCAAACATTTCTTGCCCTTGGACATTTCTTGTTTCCTAAGTTTTGACTTTGAGACATTTGACCCTTAAATAGAATTTTCTATAATCCTAAGGGTCTTTTCCATTCTCTCAAGTCTTGATCTCAAGACTTGGTTTTCTAATTCTAATTTTCTCAATTTTGATTTATCATTAGGTTTTTGGGAAGGCCTCTTCTTCTTAGGCATGTGCCTAGACTTTTTGGGATTAATACCCAAATTTTTCTCTACTCTTCTAATTGATTCCCTATGTAAAATAGTTCTAGTGTTATTGGTCCTAGGTTTATCCTTAGATAAATTTACATGCTTAGCACCTAAACAATAAATCTTATTATTTCTACTAGCATGTTTTTCATTAATAATTACAAGAGAACTAAAATAATTTTTTGCATGCTTGTTAACCCTAGGAATTGAAGGTGCATTAACTAAATTTACCTTAGGGTTAGCTTTAGAAGCTCCCCCTACATGAGATACACCTTCTTTCCCTTTCTTCCTCCCCCTAGGGCATTGGCTTTGGTAGTGTCCCCGTTGGTTACATTTGAAGCACACAATGTGCTCTTTGCTTCTAGTTGTGGGGACTCCGGCATCTTTTGACTTTTGGTGCCGATGCCTTTTCCTTAGCCAATTTTGGGTATTTACTCTTGTAATGCCCTTTCTCCCTACACTCAAAGCATATTATATAATCTTTATTTAAAATCAAAATACTTGAGTTACTTAGAGAATTTTCGCTTCTCCTGAATGTAGATGTTTCATCTTGAACTTGCTCCGGGATGGAAGATTGCCTCTCCTCCCCCTCAATACTTGAGGTGGAGATTTCCACCAAATCATCTACATCGTCGAATGTGGATGGACTCTCTTCCATGGCATTTTCCTCTACTTGTGCTGGTTCAGGAATTTCTTGGAATTTGATTACCTTATTCCATAACTCCCTTGCATCCCTATAATTACCTAATCTAGACCAAATATTGTTAGGTAACAAATCACTAAGTAATTCGATTACCTTGAGATTTGTCTTGAAGTCCTTGATTTGGTCTTGGGTCCACCTTGACTTCTCAATGGGCTTGTTTTCTTTATCCCTAGGCATTTCAAAACCATTTTCTATAATTAACATGAAATCGAAATTGGTTTCGAAATATACCTCCATCCTTTTCTTTCACCAAGAAAAGTCTCCATCGAATTTCGGTGGATGGATGTTGTAGCCGACCATCCTTGATTGTGCTTGTGGCGGCAGTTAGTCCATTGACAAGCGCCTTGGCTCTGATACCACTTGTAGGATCTCGATGTTGGTGGCCGGCTAGAGGGGGGGGGTGAATAGCCCTCTTTCGTCATATGAGCGGAAGTCGTTCGTTCTTGCGTGCTCATCTACAATTGTCATTAATATACGCAGCGGAAATAATAGAAATAATAACAACAATACAATCAAACGCAATACACAAAGATATACGTGGTTCAGAATCGAATGGTTCCTACTCCACGGGCGAGCTCACCGAGCTCTAGGTATGCGCACGACACTAACTAACACTCCTTCTCGACAATACATCGAAGGTGGAGAAACCTCTCACAAGCAATTACACTAAGTAATATGAAATACAAGCAATACAAAGACAAATACGAAATACACGTAAAGAACACTTTACAACGCTTGCTTTGAACCCTTTGCTTGTTGCTTGCTTTAGATGGCTCTTGAAGGTCTGGAATGCAGCAGCAATTCCCCTCCAAAAGCTTCACAAAAGTCTTGGCGAAATCCTCCCTTCTGAGCTCCATTTATAACCTGTATCAAGCTGATTTCGCGTCCATCAGTCGACTGATCATGACCATCAGTCGACTGGTCCTGTAGCCATTGTCTCATAATGGCTAGATCCACGTTGGTTAAGTTCCAATGGATCACCCATCAGTCGACTGATGATACCCATCAGTCGACTGGTATCACAATCAGTCGAGTGCTGGCATGAGCACTCGATTTGAAACCATTCTGTGGCTGAAAACACCATGATCACCGATCGATCTCCCTCCCGATCGATGGTGTCAGCTGATCATCATCCTCGATACCAATCGATCGCAGACTGCTCAATCGAACACCAATGAACCTTAGTCGACTTGAAGCCTAATCGACACTATGCGCCGATCGATGTCGGATAAAACCTCAAACCCAAGTTGTTTAAGTATCCGACACTCAGTCTTAGCCACTTGGCCAAGTCCACCTCATCCCTCATGGAGTTCCCCCACCGAAGCTTTCTTCCCTCGGCCTACGTCCTTCGGATGCGCCAAGCGCACGACTTCGCAACGCCATCCTTCACGTCTCTTGCCCTCGAAGTATGCTTCCCTTGGGCCTCACTCCATTCGCTCCAAGTCCGACAGTCCCTCGAATGCACCAAGCGCATGACTTTGTAATGTCATCTTCACCGACTCAAGGATCCTGAGCCTAGTGAACTTGCCAAGTCCTCAAGACTTCCCAAATGCACCAAGCACACGACTTCGCAATGCATTTCTCACCAAGCACCAAGCGCACAGCTTCGCAATGCTTTGGACTTTCCCACACCAAGCCCCATGCTTGGATTTTCCATGCCAACTCCATGTCATAAGTTTTGTCTATCATCAAAATACTGCTCAAGTCAAACTCGAGTCAACCTGGGCCGATTGCACCAACAAACTTTGAATATTTACCATAATCAAAACCTAAGTTCGATTATCTGGTGCCCTTGCACTAACAGATGACCTTTCAACCTCCGATTCCTCAAGCTCTTGCGATGAAGATGATGTGCTCTCTTTTTCTTGAGCTTGGGAGGATGAGCACTCCTCCACTTCCTTATCTTCTTGGATCGATGTGGACTCTTCATGGAATTTTGCCAACTTGCTCAATAGCTCCTTGGCATTCATGTAATCACCTAATCTAGACAAAACATCATTAGGAATTAAATCAACCAAGAATTTTATTATCTTTTTATCTTTCTCAAATTCTTGGAGTTGTTCCTCGGTCCATTTCTTCGTCTTGAGGAGTCCTCCCTTTGGCCCTCTTAGATATTCAAATCCTTCAGGCGGACCAATCTTCGAAGTCCCTCATCATTATGAATTCTTCAATCCTTCCCTTCCATTGATTGAAGCCTTCTCGTCTATAGAGGGTGTATGGAATTGGCATATTGATGTCCCATCCAAGTCCATCGTTTGGCAACTCCATTCTCTAGCGCATTTGCTCCCGGTTGTTAATCCATAGAAGAGCTCCCAGCTCTAATACCAATTATAGGAACTTCGGTGAGAGCTAGAGGGGGGGGGGGGAATGGCGCGTTCATTGATTTGATGATGGAATTCATTCGCATTTGTCTACAAGGCTTGTTATGTGCAGCAGAAATAATAATAAAGCAATAACAAAAAGTAACAAACACAAACACAAGATAAAAATATAACGTGGTTCGGAACCTTAGGTTTCCTACTCCGCGGGTTGAGCTCAAACAAGCCCTACCGATGCCAAACACCACTAATCAACCTCTCCTTCTTGGAAACACACTCCGGAGGTGGAGAAAACCTCTTACCAATGATTACAAAAGTAATACAAGAATATACAAGTAAATACAAGTAAACTACACAAATACACATAAAGAAAACTTTACAAATATGCTTTGAATGCTTGCTTGGTCGATCGCCTTGGACTAGCCTTGAAGGACTGGAAAGCACCAACTATCCCCTTTAAATCTCCCAAGAAAATCACTGTCGAAATCCTCTCCGTCGAGCTCCTTTTAAGCCTCTGTGCGACCTGGATTTCCACCTGACAGTCGACTGCCAACAGTGTCGTTGTCTCATAATAGACTTGATCTATGTTGGCATTCAAGCCAATGGATACACTGGTAATCGACTGCCATTCCCAACAGTTGACTGCTCAACCCCATAGTTGACTGCAGTCGATTGCCAGTCGACTCACGACAGTCGATTAGGCATAATCTCAGTTGACTGCTCAGTGTTAACTCGGCTGCCAAGTGTCAAAACACTTGACCATTCGACTGGTCCATAATCCCAGTTGACTACTACACTTCATCCATGAGGTTTAACCCCAAGTATGATGCCCTCATACTTACTAGACCACCCTTAGCCTAGACCTAAGCCTTCTAGCCACCTCCATCAGCCTCACGTATATTGGATCCCTCCAAGTCATCGATGACTTGTTCATCCATATGCTAGCCTTCAGGTGCTTCCATCGGCTATTGTCATACTAAGCTGGTCTATGTTGGTGCAATCGACCCAGGTCATGATTGACCAGACTCGAGTAGTGTCTTGATGTTTGTGTTTTGATGTTTGATGATGAGTTGACTATTGTTTGATAATGGGTCGACTATATAGTTAACATGGGGTTGACCATATGATGGAGAAGTCCAAGCATGAGTCTTGGCAAGGGAAAGTCCAAGCTTGAGTTTTGGCAATTGGAACATCCAACATGGGTTAGCAAGGAAAGCCCAAGAGTGTAGTCTTGGCCACGTAAGTCCTATTGGGAATCGATACGTCGCTAGAGGGGGGGGTGAATGGTGCGTACGTTGCGTAGATGGAAATTGATCGCGTGCTTACTACAAAACTTATTATGCGCAGTAGATATACAAATAATAAAGCAATAACAAAATACAAGCACAAAAAAATACGCGATATAATGTGGTTCAGAACCTTAGGGTTCCTACTCCACAGATTGGGCTCAAATGAGCCCTAGCGATGCAAACACCACTAATAATCAATAACACTCCTTCTTGACAACAAGTCGGAGGCAGAGAAACCTCTTACAATGATTATAAAAGTGATACAAGAAGTAAACAAGCAAATACAACTAAAATACAAAAAATAATGTAAAGAACACTTTACAAAAGATCTTTTGGAAGTTTGCTTGTTGATTGCTTGAACCGAGCTTGAAGACCCTAATTTGTACTATCAACTCACCTCAAAATCACCCAAGAAATCGCTGTCAAATTCTCTTCCACGAGCTGCTTTTATAACCTGCATTCGGGCTGGATTTATGCCTGGCAGTGGACTACCATAAGGCCCCAGTCGACTGCCAACAGTACCATTGTCTCACAACGGACTTAATCCACATCGACATTTAAGCCAAAGGATACACTGACAGTCGACTGCCATTACCCATCAGTCGACTGTCGAGGCCATAGCCGACTGACTAGACGACTACTGAGCATTCTTCTCCCGTAACCTCAACCGGCAGTCGACTACTCAAGCCATCAGTCGACTGCCCAATGTTAGCAGTCGACTACCTAGGCTTTTTTCCATAGTCGAACCCCAGTCGACTCACAGTAGTCGACTGGTCATAATTCTAGTCGACTGCCCAGAGTCAACTCGACTGTCAAATATCAAAACACTTGACCAATCGACTGATTTAAATCCCCAGTCGACTGATAACCTCACCCATGAGGTTTAACCCCAAGTATGATGCCCTCATACTTACTAGACCACCCTTAGCCTAAACCTAAGCCTTCTAGCCACCTCCATCAGCCTCACGCCTATCAGATCCCTCCAAGTCATCCATGACTTGTTTATCCATACGCTAGCCTTCAGTTGATTTCATCGGCTATTGTCATGCTAAGCTGGTCTACACCGCCAAGGCGCATTGGCCTTACACTGCCAAGACTACCGCTTGGGCTTTATGCCGCCAACCATTGGACTTATGCTACCAAGACTCCTGCTTGGACTTTACGCCGCCAATATCAAACCTTGGACTTCCCTTGCCAACCCATGTTGGACTTTCCATTTTGCCAAGACTCAAGCTTGGACTTTCCCTTGCCAAGACCCATGCTTGGACTTTCCATGCCAACCCATGTTGGACTTTCCAATTGTCAAGACTCAAGCTTGAACTTTCCCTTGTCAAGACCCATGCTTGGACTTTCCATGTCAACCCATGTTGGACTTTTCAATTGCCAAGACTCAAGCTTGGAATTTCCTTTGCCAAGACCCATGCTTGGACTTTCCATGTCAAGTACCCATGACTTGGACTTTCCCATTGCCAAGTGTCCCACTTGGACTTTCTATTCCAAGTACCCATGAATTGGACTTTCCAATGACAATCATATTGTCATACATTTTGTCGAACATCAAAATACCGCTTGAGTCAAACTCAAATCTGGTCAATCGTGACCTGGGTTGATTGCACCAACAAGTCCAAGTGTGTAGTCTTGGCGATGAAAGTCCAAGTCATGGGTACTTGGAATTTGAGAAGTCCAAGGTTTGATATTGGTGGCATAAAGTCTAAGGGTGGAGTCTTGGCAGCTTAAGTTCAATGGTTGGCAGCATAAAGTCCAAGCGTGTATCTTGGCAGCGTAAGCCCAATGTGTCTTGGCGGTGTAGACCAGCTTAGCATGACAATAGCCGATGGAAGCTTCTGAAGGCTAGCGTATGGATGAACAAGTCATAGATGACGTGGAGGGATCCAATAGGCGTGAGGCTAATGGAGGTGGCTAGAGGGTTTAGGTCTAGGCTAAGGGTGGTCTAGTAAGTATGAGGGCATCATACTTGAGTTAAACTTCATGGTTGAGGCGTATCAGTCGACTAATGGATCAGTCGATTGGTCAAGTGTTTTAGCACTTGGCAGATGAGTCGACGACGAGCGATCGATTATGACGATCGATGAAGGAGTCGATTAGCGATCAATCTTGCCGAATTGTCGCCCGCAGACGCAAGGCGGCTTGACTGGAGTCCCAGTCATGGAGGTGTCTCGACTGCGACCGAACAGATGCAAGGAGCCTCGACTGCCCTTTAGCAGTCGACTGCCATGGAGGGCAGTCAACTGATATTGAGGAAACACCACAGTTGCGAGGCAGGCTTGACCACCGGCTCGACTACTTGTGCATCAGTCGACTGATAAGGTTTGACAGTCGACTGATGGTCTATCCGTTGGAACTTGTCTAGCGTGGATCGAGTCATTGTGAGACAATGGCTACAGGAGCAGTCGACTGATGGGTATGAGCAGTCGACTGCTAGGCGAAAATTAGCCTGAGTTGCATCTTTAAAGGGAGCTCGAAGGGAAGGTTTTTAGCAGTGATTTCTGTGGCGATTTACTGGTGCAAGTCAGGGTTTTCAAGTATGGCTCAAGCAATCAAACAAGCAAGCATCCAAAGAATTTTTTGTAAAGTTTTCTTTACATTGTTTTTTGCATTTTATTTGTAATTTCTTGTATTTTCTTGTATTACTTTAGTAATCTGTTGTAAGAGATTTCCTCCACCTCCGGAGTGTTTTCCGAGAAGGAGAGTTGATTAGTAGTGGTGTTTTGGATCGCTAGAGCTCATTTGAGCTCAACCCGTGGAGTAGGAACCCCAAGGTTCTGAACAACGTTATATCTTTGTGTTAATTATGCATTGTGTGATTGTGTTTGTCTCTTTTGTTATTGTTATTATTATTTCTGCTGCGTATAACAAGTATTGTAGGCAAACACGATCAAATTTCGTCAAGCGAACGAACGCGTCATCCCCCCCCTCCCCCCCTCTAGCACTCACTGAAGATCCTATAATTGATATCAGAGCTAAGAGATCTTCTACGGATTAACAACCGGGAGCAAAAGCGCTAGACGATGGAGTTGCCAAAAGATGGACTTGGATGGGATATCAACACTCCAATCCCGTACGGGTTTTATGGACGAGAAGGCTTCAATCAATGGAAGGGAAGGATTGAAAACTTCATGATGATGATGGACATTGAAGATTGGTTTACTTTGATGGAAGGATTTGAATATCCAAAGAGGTCAAAGGGAGGATTCTTCAGATGAAGAAATGGACCGAGAACAACTCCAAAAATTCGAGAAAAATAAGAAGGTAATAAAATTTTTAAGTGATTTAATTCCTAACGATGTTTTGTTCAAGTTAGGTGAATATAAGAATGCAAAGGAATTTTGGAGCGAATTAGCCAAGCTCCATGAAAAACCATGCATGGCTCAAGTAGAAAGGGAGCCTAAAGAAGAAGCAAGCTCATCCTCACAAGAAAGTGAGAATTCGAAAGTTGAGAGGTCATCAACATCCGAATCAGTGGAAGAGGAAGAATGGGAGGAAGCCTCCACCTCTAGGATTGAGGGGGAGGATATATATTAGATCACCAGAGCCGGAGCAAAATCAAGAAGTAGCTTCAACCTCCGAAAGAAGTAATGAAAACGATCAAGAGGCTTTCACCACCCTAGGTAACTCAAGCAATTTAATTAAAAATAAGGATCATATAATTTTCTTTGAGTGTAGGGAGAAAGGACACTACAAGAGCAAGTGTCCGAAATGGGTCAAGAAGACGACACAAGTCATGCCAAAGACCATGGAGACCATAGCCCCAACCATTAAGAGCAAGGAGCATGTGGTGTACTTCAAGTGCCAACAACGGGGCCATTATAGGAGTCAATGCCCTAGGGGGAGGAAGAAAAACCAAGAAGGAGCATCACATGTAGGGGGAGCTTTAAAAGCAAACCCTAAGGTATATTTTAATATTGCATCTTCGAATTTTAATGTTAAAAAGCATGCTAGGGATAATTTTAATTCACTTGCTATTTATCATAATATAAAGCATGCTAAGAATATGTTCTATTGTTTAGGTGCCAAATCATGCAATTTTAGAAATGAGGAGAAATTTGGGACTAATAACCCTAAGAAAATCCTACCTAGGGAAACTATTAGAAAGGTAGAAAACTATTTAGGCATTAACCCTAAAAAGGGTAGACATATGCCTAGAGGAAATGGTAATGCCCAAAGACAAAATGAAAAATTTAAAAATGGGCAATTAGAATTAGAAAACCAAGCCTTGAGGTCAAGGCCTGAGAAAAATGTAAAATCAAATGCAAGGGTCAAATGGTCAAAATATGGGATCAAGGAGTCAAAACCTAGGGTTTAGGAGGCAAGGTCCACCTAAGGGCAAGAAAGGTTTGGGTCACAAACCTAAGCCCAAGGAGAGCTACCATAGTGTTCCATTCGATTATGGAACACAACCTAGGTCTAGGAAAACCAAGGTTAATAGGAAAATCATCCCTAAGGTTAACCAAGGTAAGTGCCCAGTGGCTAAGGTTTCACGGAAACCTAGGGAAGCCACTAAGAAGGTTACAAGGGAAGTCACCCCTAGGTTAACCTAGGAAAAACCATAATGACCAAGGATTCTAAGCCTAGAAGGGTCATTAGGAGGGTATTTAGGGAAATTATCCCTAAGGAATACCTAGTAAATTCAAGGAGCTCCAATAGATATTGGGTTCCTAGGAGCGTGATCGATTCATGCTAAATGGGTTAGGTTGTGTCAACCTTGAATGGATGGGTAGTTAACTCAACCATAGCAAAGTTGACATTGTAGGTCATTTCCAAGGTTATGGAATACTATGGAAATAAGTTTGAATTTAATCCTAAAGGATTTTAGGATGTGCCAATATATTTTGAGAACTATAAAAAATTGATCAAATTGGCATAATTAGTTTTAGAGCTCTTGGTGTGTCATTTTGGATTTTTGGCACACTTGGGGGATAAGTGATAATATGACAAAATGAATTTAATCTTAACAAATGACGATTAATACTAAAACTTGGGTATTCTTATACCTTTACTTTTTATTTGCCATTTCTTGTTTGTCATTGTTATGTCATGATATCATATCTCTTTTAAATCATATAATATGTCATGATAATGCTTAGGGTTAAGGTTTTATGTCATATGTATTTAGATTTAATCATATGTCATGACATCATGATTATTGGCACATATTTTTATTTATGCTATCATTTATTTCATAATCATCATTCATGCATTATTAAAATTGATTTAAGAAAAAATGACATGATTTGAAGTCCCATGTATAAGGGAATCAAATAGAGTTGCCTTAGAAAAATGCATGAGGCCTTAGATTAGGATGAACAAAATCCATATCTCACATCAAATTGACATGTGTGTGTTTTCATACACCGTAGACACATGTGAGATGCTAGGAAATGAGTTAAGTTCAAAGTGCATAGTTTTTGCATCTAGATAAACTCAAACTCATCTTATACCATGGATGATCATGAGAAAAACTTATGTACAAGTCATGTGCATTAAGCCCATAGACCATGGTTTAATATAAGATGTTGAAAACATTTTTAAATCATTTTGAAAAACCTTGGTGAAGCCTATCTTTTGATAGCAATCACTTTTGAGAAGATTGAAACAAAGTTGGCTAAAAACATTGAAAGTTTTAATGCTTTTGAACTTTGTATCATTCTTTGATTTTAAAAGTTATTTTCATATAAAACTATTTTTTCCCCTATAATGTTTGGCATAAGTAATGTGTGGTCGAAATTTCACGATTTTTTGAATTTTCTAGAATTATTTATGCATTTATAAAGATGGTCTGAAAATACAATTTCGACAAAGTCAGAAACCAGTCGGGGCAGCGCCTCGACTGAAGCTACTATCACTTGACTGGAAGCTTTCTTAGTCGACTGATGTATAGGGCAGTCGACTGTTAACTAAACCAATCGACTGCCAATGCTGATTTCGGGTAAACAAGGTATGTTTAGCCTGATTTCATCTATGTTAGGCTACCCTAACTGCTCCTAACCCTAGGATATATTTTGGAAAGCATTATAAAGGGTGAAAATCCATTGGATAAGGATTAGGAGAGTTGTTTAGGGTGTGTATCAATTTTAAGGTGTGTGAAAGCTCAAGGTTGAACTTTTGCTCTTAATTTTGAGGGTTTAGTGTTCCTATAGGCTTAGGGATTCTCCAAGGATATTGTTGGTGCAATGGTCAAGGGGGATCAAGCCTTTAGGGGGAGATTATCCATCATGGGATGATGGATATGTTCTTCCTCATGAGGGAGAGAATTGGAAGAAAGTTTAGAGTTTGAAGGATTGTCTCTCTTTAGTGATATGAAACTTATCACTAGGAAGAGTGAAGGCATCCTAGATGTTTTTGGACAAAGGGGGAGATAGTAAGATCTCATTGGGATATGAGACATTGACACCCTTGGGGAGAGCCTTTTTGATGTATGTCAAAAAGGGGGAGAATTAAGGGAAAATGGAATTCCCAATTTGGAAAATTAGGAGAATTGAATTGAGTTAGTGTTCTAACTCAAAGGTATTTGGTTTTTGTCAAACATCAAAAAGGGGGAGATTGTTGGTGCAATCGACCCAGATCACGATTGACCAGACTCGAGTTTGACTCGAGTAGTGTCTTGATGTTTGTATTTTGATGTTTGACGATGAGTTGACCATTGTTTGACAACGGGTTGACTATATGGTTGACATGGGGTTGACCATATGATGGAGAAGTCCAAGTCTTGAGTACTTGGCATAGAAAGTCCAAGCATGGGTCTTGACATTTGGAAAGTCCAAGCATGGGTCTTGGCAAGGGAAAGTCCAAGCTTGAGTCATGGCAATTGGAAAGTCCAACATGGTCTGACAAGGAAAGTCCAAGGGTGTAGTCCTGGCCACGTAAGTCTAAGTGTGTAGTCTTGGCGGTAAAAGCCCAAGTCATGGGTACTTGACATTTGAGAAGTCCAAGGTTTGATATTGGCGGCGTAAAGTCAAAGGGAGGAGTCTTGGCAGTATAAGTCCAATGGTTGGAAGCATAAAGTCCAAGCGTGTGTCTTGGCAGCGTAAGCCCAATGTGCCTTGGCGGTGTAGACCAGCTTAGCATGACAATAGCTGATGGAAGCACCTGAAGGCTAGCATATGAATGAACAAGTCAAGGATGACTTGGAGGGATCCAATAGGCGTGAGCCTGATGGAGGTGGCTAGAAGGCTTAGGTCTAGGATAAGGGTGGTCTAGCAAGTATGAGAGCATCATACTTGAGTTAAACCTCATGGTTGAGGTGTATTAGTTGACTGGGGTCATGGACCAGTCAATTGGTCAAGTGTTTTGACACTTGGCAGTCGAGTCGACACTGAGCAGTCGACTGAGATTATGACCAGTCGACTGACAATCAACTACGGCCGAATTGCGACCACAGACGTAAGGCGGCTCGACTAGAGTCCTAGTCGATGTGGCACCTCGACTGGCCTCGACTACGGCCGAACAGACGCAAGACACCTTGACTGGCGCCTCAATTGGAGCCCCAATCGAGGCGGTGCCTCGACTGCCCTTGAATAGTCGAATGCCATGGAGGGCAGTCGACTGATGTTGAGGAAATGCCACATACGTGAAGCAGACTCGACCAGCGGCTCAACTACCTGTGCATCAATCGACTGATAGGGTTTGGCAGTTGACTGATGGTCTATCCGTTGGAACTTGTCCAGTATGGATCGAGTCATTGTGAGACAATGACTACAGGAGCAGTCGACTGATGGGTATGAGCAGTCGACTACTAGGCAGAAATCAGTCTGAGTTGCAGCTTTAAAGGGAGCTCGAAGGGAAGGTTTTTGGCAGCGATTTCTTGGGCAATTTGGAGCAATTTGCTGGTGCAACTCAAGGTCTTCAAGTGCGGCTCAAGCAATCAAACAAGCAAGCATCCAAAGCAATTGTCGTAAAGTTTTCTTTACGTTGTTTTGTGTATTTCATTTGTAATTGCTTGTATTACTTTTGTAATCTTTTCTAAGAGGTTTCTTCTACCTCCGGAGTATTTTCCGAGAAGGAGAGTTGATTAGTAGTGGTGTTTTGCATCGCTAGAGCTCATTTGAGCTCAACCCATTGAGTAGGAACCCTAAGATTCCGAACCACATTATATCTTCGTGTTAATTGTGTATTTTGTTATTATTATTATTATTTCTACTGTATATAACAAGTATTGTAGGTAAACACGATCGAATTCCATTAAGCGAACGAACGCCCCATCCCCCCCTCTAACGCTCACCGAAGATCCTACAGTCTACATCGCCAAGGCACATTTGAGCTTATGCTGCTAAGACACACGCTTGGACTTTACACCGCCAAACATTGGACTTATGCTGCCAAGACTCTACCCTTCGACTTTTCGCCACCAATATCAAACCTTGGACTTCCAAATTGCTAATTACCCATGACTTGGACTTTCATCGCCAAGACTACACACTTCGACTTTCCTTGCCAACCCATGTTGGACTTTCCAATATCCAAGACTCAAGCTTGGACTTTCCCTTGCCAAGACCCATGTTTGGACTTTCCATGTCAAGTACTCAAGACTTGGACTTTACCATTGCCAAGACCCATGCTTGGATTTTCCATGCCAAGCGTCCCACTTGGACTTCTCCATCATATGGTCACCCCATGTCAACCATATAGTCAACCCATTGTCAAACAATGGTCAAGTCATCGTCAAATATCAAAGCACAAACATCAAAACACTACTCGAGTCAAACTCGAGTCTGATCAATTATGACCTGGGTGGATTGCACCAACATATTCTAGCTCTTATCTTGTCGGCCAAATCCTCCCTTAGTTGTATCCTTTGATAGATTGTTAGAGGACAACCATTGTACAGACCCTCCTCCTTCTTTGACATATTCTTTCTTTACCATATATTGATGAGCCAAAAATATTCCAAACGTAGGCCACATGCATGCATTCTGAAAGGGTCACATGCATGACTTGGGAAGAGCAACTCTCAAAAGGACAACATGCATGGCTCGGGAAGAGAATCATATATGCCTCGGGAAAAGCTGCCCTGCATGCACTGCATGCATTCAGGAAGGGTCGCACTTGGGAAGAGTGATCTGCATGACTCTGAAAGAGTGATTCTGGAAGAATAGTTCTGCATGAGTCTGAAAGAATAACCCGTGTGACCTTGGAAGAGTGACATACATGACTTTAGAAGAGTGACATGCATGCTTCTGAAAGAGTGGCATGCATAAATTTGGAAGAGTCACATGCATGGACTATATGCCTCAGAAAGATCCACATGCATGCACTGCATGTCTCAGGAAGAGTCACATGCATGCGTTGCATGCCTCGGGAAGAGCCACATGCATGCATTGTATGCCTCGGGAAGAGTCACATGCATATGTTGCATGTCTGCCTCGAGAAGAGCCGCATGCACACGTTGCATTCACTTGAGAGATGAGTCTGACACTCGGGCATGTGCAACCAAGCAGACACTCCGAAGCGTGAATGAGTCAAGAAGGTCGGAGGATGTTCAAGGGAGGATGTTGCTCATGCGATGCGATGCTATGCTATCATATAGCCTGGGGAATGTTGGAAAATACTAACTCTGAGAACACAAAGCTTGGAAGATACTGACAAGGTTCAAAAGATATTCTCCTAGAAAACTTGGATATCCTCATTTAGCTCGGGACACATTCTAGTAGTATCATTAGTAACCCCCAAAATAGTCAAATGATTTGTAGGATATTTGACGCCGCTAGAAGGGGGGGGGGTGAATAGCGTTTGACCGTTCGTAGATGAAATTTGATTGCGTGTTCGTCTCTACAATTTCGTTAGTGCGCAGCGGAAATATATATAATACAATAACGAAATACGCCAACACAACAAGAACACGAGTATGTAACGTGGTTCAGAACCGCACGGTTCCTACTCTACGGATCGAGCTCTACGAGCTTTAGTGATGCACACGCAACCACTAATAAACACTCCTTCTCGAAACAATCCGGAGGCGGAGAAACCTCGTACAATAATGATTACAACAATAATCAAATAAATATAAGCAAATATAATGAAATACAAATGCAAGTAAAGGAAAAACACTTTACAAGAGCTTTGGATTGCTTGATCTTTGATTGCCTTGAACTAGCTTTGAAGGACTAGAAAGCATCAACTTCCCCCTTCAATTTCGCTTAAGAAAATTGCTATCTTTTTCTCCATCACGAGCTCCTTTTATAGCTTCAACCTGTGCTGGAAAAAGTCGATCAGTCGATTGCTCGGGACCATCAGTTGACTGATCACACTGTTGCTGTGAGACAACGGTGTAATCCACGCTGGAAAAATCCAACGGCTAGGACATCAGTCGACTGATCATGACCATCAGTCGACTGATGAGCCATCACTCGACTGCTCGTCGCAGCGGTCGAGTGAGACTCCATTCAATGGCGAAGAGCACCAATCGGTGATCACACGATCGATCGCTGAGCCATCGATCGATGCCCACCTCTGGCGTCATGCTGATCGCTAGACCACTTCCTATAGTCAAACCCTAGTTGACTCGGTCTAGTCGACTGCCACATGGCACCAGTCGACTGACACACCTCAAACATGAGGTTTTAGCCCAAGTATGGTGCCCCCATACTTGCTAGACCACCCTTAGCCTAGACCTAAGCCTTCTAGCCACCTCCATCAGCCTCACGCCTCTCGGATCCCTCCAAGTCATCCATGACTTGTTCATCCATCGCGTTAGCCTTCAGGTGCTTCCATCGGCTATGTCATGCTAACGGTGTCTACACCGCCAAGGCACATTGAACTTACGCCGCCAAGACTCCGCTTGGACTTTACGCCGCCAAGACTCCGGCTTGGACTTTCCCTTGCCAACCCATGTTTGACTTTTACATTGCCAAGACCCATGCTTGGACTTTTCATGTGCCAAGTGTCCCACTTGGACTTTTCATGCCAAGTACTCAAGACTTGGACTTTACCAAATGCCAAGTGTTCCACTTGGACTTTCCATGCCAAGTACCCATGACTTGGACTTTACCTTGATAATTACATTGTCATATATTTTTGTCGAACATCAAAACATCATTCGAGTCAAACTCGAGTCCTGGTCAATCATGACCTGGGCCGATTGCACCAACATGATTCACTCTGATGAGTCTGATTTTAAGTTCACTACTTTGTTGCCTTAAGTCGGACCATATCTTTGCTCTCCGTTCCTTTAGTGGGAGAGATCATTCTTATCAATAATGTCCTGTCGGCCAAAATGATGGCTTATGAACTGCCGGGGATGAGTAAAATGCAAGGGCTTACAAACTTCCTTGATTGAATAAGATGCGATGGTTGATAACTTATGAATTTCCTCGAATGTATAGGAAGAAAATCGACATGAGGGCTTGCAATTATCTCAGTCAAATAGGAAGGAGATCGACTCGAGGGCTTACGAATTGCCTTGGATGGATAGGAAGAAAATCGGCATGAGAGCTTGTGAATTGTCTCGGTAAAATAGGAAGAAGATTGGCTCGAGGGCTTATGAATTACCTCGGCCGGATAGGAAGAAAGTCGACACAAGGGCTTAGATGACCTCAGATAGCTATAATAACGACTACTATAATATCTTTTCCTTCTGGCTTCATCACCCCTTATAAGAATTATGATTGCGGGCAACCCAGGGCTTATGATGGATTAGGTCGTGCCAAGAGGAAGATAAACACTGTGGGTGGTCTAGGATGATTAGTCTGGTCATGCCAAGTGGAAGGTAAACACTATATGCATCCAAACCTCACGATTAGCCTGGCCATGCTGATTAGCGGACAAATACTACGGGTAGTCTAGGGCTTAAGATTAGCCTGGGCGTGCCGAGTGGAAGGCAAGCGCCTCGAGCGATTCAGAGCTTATGAATGATCTAGTTATGCCGAGTGAAACATAAGCATTGTGAACGGTTTAGAACTTACGAATGAACTGATCGTGTCGAGTGGAAGATAAATAATGTGGGTGGTCCCGGGCTTAGATTAGTTTGACTGTGCCAAATGGAAAATAAGTGTTTCGGGTGGTCCAGGGCTTACGACTGGTTTGACCATGCCAAAAAGAGAATATATGCTTCGGGCGGTCCAGGGCTTACGAATGGCCTGACTGTGTCAAGTGAAACATAAGCACTATAGGGGTCTAAGGCTTTCGAATGATTTGACTGTGCTGAGTAAAAGATAAATGCTGGGGACAATTTTGGGCTTATGATTAGCCTAGCCATTCGAGTGGAAAGCAAGTGCTTCGAGCAATCCAAGGCTTACGAATGGCTTGGCCGTGTTGAATGGAGAATATACACTTTGGGTTGTCCAGGGCTTATGAATGGCCTGGTCGTGCCAAGCGAAATATAAGCATTATGGATAGTCTAGGGCTTACGAATGGGATGGGTGTGCCAAGTGGAAAGCAAGTGCTTCAGATGGTTCAGGGCTTAGGAATGGTCTGACCGTGCCGAATGGAGAATATACACCTCGAGCGGTCCAAGGCTTACGAATGGTCTGACCATGCCAAGTGAAACATAAGCATTGTGGGCGACCTAGGGCTTTCGAATGGTCTGACCATGTTGAGTGGAAGATAAATACTGTGGGCGGTCCAGGGCTTATAATGTGAGCAAAACATATAGGGTTTTAGGAGTAGTTTTCACTCACATCTTGTAACATTTTGCATTAGTTTCATGCATATGTTACTCTATTCTTGTACGCATTGCCTATTTTCTAGTTTGGAGGTCTGCTCATTGTACTTTTGTGTGCAGGTTAACTTTTCTGGTGATGAAGATGCATTTTCGGAGCAAAAGAAGAACTTTCACAGCTAGATGCAGAGTGGGACATGACCAAGGCATGTGGATTCACACGGACGTGTCTGATGGGCGAAGAACAGCACCCCAGGGCCGCACATGGCCTGGCCATGTGGAAACACATGGTCGTGTGGCGGCCCGACGGATTTGCACGACTAGGGCTTTTTTCAGATTTTACAGCGGTTCGAGGCGATGTCTATATAAGGATGGCTCTGCCCAAACCCTAGGGGGGAGGCACGACGGCTAGGACGGAACGCTGAAGCCCTAAAAAGCTTTGGTAACTCGCAGCGGGGAGGAGGAATGCCGCCGGAGGTCCACAACTTGCAATACAATGTTGGAGAGAAGATCACGAAGCATTGTATATCTCTATTTATGCACTTTATCTCTATTGTATTCGAACTTAAACATGTTTTGTGATTCTTTCTTCGTATTTATGGAGTAGTACTTTTGATTCTAGGATTAGGGAGTAGCTTGTGTACATAGGCAATGTTAGTTCATATTAAATTCTGGCCATAAGTTTAATTTGACAATTGGTAGTTGCTCTTTATTATATCTACGTGTATTTGACTTTCTTTCCACTGTCCTTAGGCGATACAAGGTGGTGACAGCCCTCACAATCTAGATTTAGGAGGTTTGATCAAGGAACCTAAGGGTAAACCTGACCTCCCATAACTGCGGGGAGAAGAGAGCAGTGGAATCGGAAACGGTCCACCGTAAGGATTGATTTGGCATCCTCGTACCCTATATCCCGTCCTTTTGGGCGAGGATAGCTCCCGGTGAATGCAGTGGCTCTGCGGGAGAGTGTATGATGTCCCTTCCCCAAAACCATAGGTAGACGTTTAGACGACGCCAATTGACAACATTATTCTGTGGTACACAAGTGAAACCGAAATCCTAGGATCGCCTTTTAAGACCCCAGCACACTCTTTTCCTCCTCCGTGTGACACCGCACAGAGTAGTGTCCACCGATAGTCCTCACCAACCGACTCTCTCTCAGAGATCATGTCCGAACAATCGCAACCACTTAGTGTATTGGTACTCGAATCCCAGTCCCTGTGGGATCGATAATATTTATTACTTGACGACATCCGTGCACTTGCGGGCATTGAGCGCGAGCGCGCACTTTGAGTCCACGACGGTATCCATCGCGAGATTTGAGGATGCGTACGTGCGCATCAAGTTTTTGGCACCGTTACCGGGAACTGTCGATTCAATATCAAATTGAACGGTGGTAGATTGGATTGGACTTAGGATTAGATTATTTTCTTGCTTTATTTCCTTTTTAGTTTATCTTATCTGCTTAGTTCTATTTTCCATATTTAGATTTAGTTTTTGTTTTTCAATAGTAGTTTTATTTATTTACTTATTGCATCTTAGATTTTTATTCGCTAGTTTTATTTACTTTCTGCTTATTTTGGCATTGGGTTAGCACTCTTACTTTTGTGATTTGGTTCGTCGTATGCTTAGAAGACTAGGGTCGGAAGGTCTAATTCCGATCGATTTAGAGATTGAGCGAACCTTTCACCGTCGGAGAGCAGCACAGTGAAAGATGGAAGATCAAGCTGCATCCGAGGTGAACATAGGCAGCCGACCTCTGCGGGACTATGCAGCTCCTAGCGCTAGAGGATTTAGGTCGAGCATAGCTGGACCATCGATTTCGGCAAATAACTTTGAGCTGAAGTCGACACTTATACATATGGTCAGTGAGAGCCAATTCGGGAGCTGCGCGATCAAGACCGAATCGATCTTGAGGCTTTTCTCGAAATCTGCTCAACCATGAAATTGAACGGAGTCCCTTCTGATGCGATCCGCCTGAGCCTATTCCCATTTTCACTGCAGGATAAGGCTAAGGCATGGATTCACTCCTTACCCTCTGGCAGCATCACCACATGGGAGCAGTGTGAGTAGCAATTTCTGAATAAATACTTCCCACCAAGTAAGACTGCTCACATGCGCCACCTTATCACGAGCTTTCGCCAGAAGGAGGGGGAGTCCTTATTCAAAGCATGGGATCGCTACAAGGGGCTACTTTACCAATGCCCACACCACGAACTAGATAGGTGGTTGGTGATCCACATTTTCTATAATGGGATCGCTTACGCCACGAAGATGTCCCTATATTCTACCGCAGGAGGAGCTCTAATGAACAAGACCATAGAGGAGGCAGAGGAGCTTATCGAAGAGGTGGCCCAAAACCACCATCAATGGGCTTTCGAACATGGTCAACCCACGCCTGCAGTGGGACGTTACACTGTCAATTCCATGGACTACTATGGAGGACAAGGGACCCGGGATGAGTAGATTGAGCACTGTGATGTGGTTGGGGACTACAACCCAAGACCCAACAACCAACACTCTAGCACTTCTCATCCGGGATGGAGGAATCATCGAAATTTTTCTTATAAGAATACCTTGGGGAGGTTCCAACCGCCAGGAGAGAATGGGCAGCCACGTCCCTCTAACACCCGACTAGAGAATATGTTGGAGAATTTCATTCTAACACAACGGGAGGCGAACACTGAATTTCAACGACGACATTCATAGACAGATACGATGATCGAGGGGTTGGGGTCATCTGTAAGAGATCTTGCCACCAGGCAGAAGTCGCTGGAGATTCAAGTAGCTCAGATCGTGAACCAAATCTCCAGGATACCAGGGAAGCTACCAGGAAGAGCAGAGGCTAATCCTGTAGAGCAGTGCCAAGTAGTGACGCTGCAAAGCGGGAGGATCCTGAAAGAAATGCCAGGATGGTCAGTTGCTGAAAAGGACCAGGGATCTGAACCACTAGAGCCTCTGGGGAAGGCAGAGAATGAAAAAAATGAGAGAAACAAACTGGGAGTCTGCTGTGAGGGCTCAACTACCCCTTACTGTACCATTCCCACAACGATTGACGAATGCAAAGAAAGACGCCAAGTTTGGTAAATTCCTAGACATGCGGAAGTCGATATTAGTGGAGGTACCGATACTCGAAGTGTTGTACCAAATACCCAAGTTCGCTAGGTTCAAGAAAGATATTCTGGCACACCGTAGGAAGGTCGCGGAGTCGAAAACTGTAGCCTTAATAGAAGAATCAAGCGCCTATCTCCGAAACGAAGCTACTCAGAAATTAAAAGATCCGGAGAGCTTCTATATCCCATGCTATATAGGGACGACACTGATTAGCAAAGCCTTCTATGAGTTGGGAGCGAGTGTGAGTCTTATTCCCTATACCTTATGCAAAAAGCTAGGGTTAGGAAATTTAAAATTCACTACTATGACACTACAACTAGTTGACCACACATACCGCTACCCATTGGGGATTTTAGAAGATGTTCCTGTTAAGGTGGAGAAGTTTACACTGCCAACTGACTTTGTGGTGATGGAGATGGAAGAGGACCCCAAGATATCCGTCATCTTAGGGCGACCATTTTTTGCGACTGCAAGAATGGTCATTGATGTGAAGAATCACAAGTTGACCCTGAAAGTGGGAGAGGACAAGATGGAATTTGAGCCTGCTGGGACAGGAAGTCAGGAACCTGCGTTAGGGAAGTATGTGATTCTAGCAAGAGCTAGGAAGCCAGAACCTCCAGATGCAGATCCTGAGACGGATGAATGGAGGTTCACTGAACCACCAGAGCCGAGTTGATAGAAGAGTGAGGTCGAGCTAAATGACCTTAAACAAAGCGCTTCTTGGGAAGCAACCTAAGTTTAGTTTTAGATTTCCCTTATTCTATTGCATTGCATACATTTGTTTGAATTTTAGTTTTGATTTCCATCACATTTAGAGTTAGGAATAGAAAAGAACTTTGCTAGGCAAAAATGAAACTCATATTAGTCTATACAGCGAAGTGTATGAACAAATTTGGGCCATAGTGCATAAAAGGGGCAAAAAATGGGGGCACACGGCCTGGCCGTGTGTTTTCCCATGGCCGTTCCCACTTGACCAGAGGCGCACATGGCCTGGCCGTGTGTTTTCACATGGTCATGGCGCGCGAGGTTAAAAGGGGCGAGCCGTGTGTTTTCACCCCATTTGCGCCGTGTGCTTCAAAAGTTTTTGCCCTAGCCGTGTGATTTCACTTTCTTCTTCCTCTAGAAGCATTTTCAACCTCTTAAGAAGCCAAAAGAAGCAAGAATGAGGAGGACCAAGACCGTAGCATCCCGATCCGGTGCCTCGGAGCGACGAACAAGAAGAGTCGACACTCCTCAAGCTCCGGAAGAGGGTAACACCCTACCCCCTGTTAGTGAAAGCCCTAGAGCCAATCATGTGATGATTGTTGTATGGACTTTATTGTATCATATTCCTATTTATAAAGGCATGGTTATTATATTTACTTGTATTGGTGTCAAATAACTAAGTATAATAACGTCCTTGAGTAGTAGGTTCTTATCTATATCAATCGATTGGTTGAATCAATAATGAGATGATATACAAAACACTACTCTTAATCATTCCTAGTCAAGTATTAACATTCAGGGACAATGTTAATGCGTAGAGACTAGCATGTAGGTCAACACGATGACTTGATCTCACAAGTCATGGATATGAGATATCAAGTTGACACATGGGTATGCATTGCAGAATGTATACTGAATGATCCGCCATGAGAAAGTATCATGGATCGTTATATGAGTGTCATATACTTTCTCATGTGACTATTAGTATGACTATTAGTTCTTGGACCCGAAGTCACCATGGTTCCTTACATAAGGAGTTGCATACTTTGGCTTCGTCAAACGTCACCCATAAATGGGTGGACCATAAAGGCGATTACTGGGTATGTAATAAATTATACGGAGGGATGTGAGTGATGTAGATGGGATCTATCCCTCCTATATGACGGGAGTAACATCGTTATTCTTGATAGAGTGAGACCACGAAGTGCATGGCCATGCCCAAATGAGTCAATATGAGATATTGAGCTCATTTGATTAGAGTGAGTCTACTTGGAGTTCAAGATATAGATTGTACCGAGGATGACACGGTTTATGCCTCAATTGGTCAATCTAGATGTCAAAGATAGAGGGACATTATCACATATTGTGAGAGTCACAATTAGTAGTCACAAAGGTGATGTTGGAGCTCAATATTCTTGTAACTTGGGTAGCAATGATGTGTTGCTAGATACCGCTCATTGCTTATGTTCCTAAATCGGTTTAGGAGCATTGCCAATGTTACAAGAACCTATAGGGTCACACAAAAAGGGAAATTAGATGGAGATTAGGTTCATATAATGAACCATAAGGATTAGGTTCATGGGATGAACCAAATTGGATTAAGAGTAATCCAAATTAGACTAATTGAGTTAGACTCAATTTGATTCAAGTGTTGAATGAGTCTAATTTAGATTTGATTCATTGAGTCAATTTAAATTAATGAATAGAGATTCATTAAATCAAATTGACTTGAATCAAGTGGTTAGATTTGATCAACCATGGGAGATAAGAGGTTAAGTTTGACTTGACTTGAGAGGGAAGATGAATGGTCAATTTTGACTTGACCAATTGCCATGTCATGGTGACTTGGCATGGGGCCGACCAATGATGACGTTCCACATCATCATGGACTTATCATGTGGTGCCACCTCATGAGGGAGACCAAGAGCCATTGGCTCTTGGAGTTACATGCATGCATGTAACCCCCCAAGAATGAAGTGGTCGGCCAGTATTTTGATTGTGGGAAGTTATTGCAAGTAACTTCATCTTCTTCCTTGGTGCTCTCCTTCTTGCTCTCTCCCAATCCTCTATCTTGGCTGAATCTTCCATGAGTGCTAGCACACTCTAGGTTTATTTTCTCCATCATTTGTCTATGTGGATACCAATAGAGGAGTGTACACTTGACACTCTTGAGTTCCGGCAAAGCGTTTGGATGAGCGAGATAAGCGAAGGGAGTCGCTACGAGGGTAACGCTCTCATCTTGTAAATCTAAGGTAGATCTAGGTTTACTTAAGCACATACATGTTTTATTTTATATATCTTCACATGGATCCGTGGCCGGACTTCCTAGGTTTCCGCAACGCAAAAAGCGGTTTTTGCGGCTCGGAAAACCCAACAGTGGTATCAGAGCCACGTGCGAAGCTTGTATGTGTTTTAAATTTGTAGTTTTTGTATTAGATATAAAAATTACATATTTTTAAGTTTCTGTAAATTTCCAATTTTTATAGATTTTTTGAGTATTTTTCTCGAAGAGTCGAAGCAACGAGTGTTGGGACACTTGTAGACTTCAACCACCGAGAAAAACTCTCCGAAACGGCGAGTTCTTGCTTTAGGTTTTTGGGACAGCGACTTAAGTCATTGTAAGATCAAGTAGGGACACTCGCAAAGTTTATTTTTGCGAGTAGGGGTGCTGCCCCTATCCCCTAAAGGGGCCTTGTCCCGCGATCGCGCCCGGAAACCGCTTAGCGGGATCGTTACGGAGAGGTCACTCATAAAATTGAAAAAAAATAGAAAAAATTATAGAAATTTTCTGTAAAATACATAATTTATAATTATGTATAATTCTGTGATGGTCATGGCCCAAGAACCCCAATATGATTGGATGATAATGTGTTATAATTTATAATACGGCCTGCGTGCCATTTTTGTTTTTTTTTGATGAAATGTAAATATATATCATCAGAAAAAACACAATCATACAAAATCATGGAGTGCACACTCATGTCATGTCTGACGATGTGTCAGATCTGAGGTGCATCCAACGGAGTGTACATGTGCTCTCATGTGTACCAGAACTCTCATGCATACATACTTTCTCATGTTACATAACCATTGCATATCCTACACTTGTGCAGTTCCCCTGTATTTGCTCATGCCTCATTCATGCAGTCCCTCTGTGTCTTCCGGTCCGAGTATACCTCCTCGCATTGGCCCTTTATGCCCATCTTCTTGCCAATCTCATGCGGCGTTCCTCTATCTTCCCACTTTTCACTTTTGGTAAGTGACCAACCATCAATGGATTTGCCTTGTCTTTACCGTAGCCGTTTGCTACGGACTAGATAGACCATTCGGGTGGGCCTATTCACCTCACTAGGCTTATTGGTCAAGCCTCAACCATAAACGGATTTGACGTGTCTTTACCGTAGCCGTTTGCTACGGACTAGATAGGCCATTCGGGTGGACCTATTCACCTGAGTTAGATTCAATGGTCGAGCCTCATATCCATCTGGTTGTTGATCCTTCTTGGTGAAAGCTATACCGTAGACTAGACTAGAATGCATGCATTATTTGTGCCCTTATTTGAGGTACTCCTTTATCCATGCCTATGTGCTCTGAGTCTTGCTAACTGCCCTGTCTTGCTTTGGCCTTGGGCACAAGGTTGCTCTAACTGCCCTGTCCTGCTTTGCCTTGGGCACAAGGTTGCTCCATCTCTTACATGAGACTGTCCTGGCTTTGAGAAGACAAAACTGCTCTGGCCACCTTTGATTTGAAAGAGGAGCGTGACCCAAAAACCTCCTTGGGGCAATACCGCCCTGGATTTTTTTTTTTCCAAACTGCCCTGATCAGGCGCTCTGCCGAAACCACCCTGGAGAGAATTCACCCTGACCAAACCGCCCTGGTTCTGTGAAAACCACCCTACTAAAACCACCCTGCTCAAAACCATCCTGGCCATGCTTGCCCTGCCAAAACCGCCCTGGAGGAGAATAACCTCTCTTCCAAAACTAACTACTCGCAAAAACCGCCTGAGCCGCAAAGACCACCCTTCTCTTGCCCTCGATCTCTCACAGGAGTGTTTGCAGGCTTGATTTCCACCCTGTAAAACCACCCTACCAAAAAACTGCCCTGGAGATACAAAAGCCATCCCGTCAAAACCACCCTGCTCGAAACCACCCTGCCATCACCCTGCCATCACTTGCCTGGTGCTGTGAAAACCACCCTGCTAAGACCACCCCGCTCAAAACCATCCTGGCCATGCTTGCCCTGCCAAAACCCCCCTGGAGGAGTAAAACCACTCTTTCAAAACTACTCTGCAAAACTCTGCCCTCTCAAACCACTCTGGCCAAAACCACCCTGCTCAAAACCACCCTGCCATTACTTGCAAGACTAAACTCTGCCCTCTCAAACCACTCTGTCCAAATAAACCACTCTGTCCAAATAAACATTTTTTTTTTTACACCGACAGTTGAAACAAAGCACAAGAGAGAATAACAAGACACCCCGCCAAGCCTGTGACCAAAAACAAAAGCGAGTGAGAGTATGAAGAGGAAGAGGGATGTACTTAGACTGGAGAGTGTCCTGGGAATGCCGTCCTGGCAACTGCCCTAACTTTGCCATCTTCATCCATTGTCTATGTAGTCCTGAAGATCACAGTCCTCCAGAGCCATGTATACATGTATTTGAATCTTCCGGAGGATCCCCTCACCGTCAAACCTTGCATCTTCGAATTTCATGGCATTTCGCGTCCGCCAAATATAATGTATCATTACTGCCATGGCTAGATGTCTGGCTCTATTGATACTGCTGCGTCCTTTATAGTGCAGTCTGAATATGCGCAACATTTGACGATATGTCTACATTCTCGGCCTCATCCTCCTTACTCTATTCGAGTACATTGAACTTGAAAAATATGGTCCATTGTCTCCTCCTCTTGTTTGCAGAAAACACAGCTTCGGTCATCTAGGTACTCCTTCCCAGCTCGCACCGGTAGCTTCCCTTTCGCCAGCATCCATAACGTGAACCTGTGGCTGGGTTGGATGTCCAGCTGCCATACCGTCTGCACCCACGCTTTCCTAGAGCTTGTAATCCTGAAGTGATCATATGCTCTCTTGACACCTCCTTTACTTTGGCCAAACCATGCATCTAATATTTCCTCTGCTTTCCCTGCAGTACCTGCTAATGCTATCCTTAATGCATATAAGCTTTTTCACTAATGGGGAGTCGTTGTGTTTGCGCTGCCATTCCCACACTCCTTGTCGCTGTAAATAGGTGTGATGGACCCAGCGGATCCATAACGTGTCCTGCTTCTTCTGTATTCTCCATAGCAGTTTCGCCAGAAGTGCCATATTCCATGCTTTTAGTTCCCTTAATCCCAGACCACCTTCCTCTTTAGGCTTACATATGTCTGCCCACGCAACTGGTGGGTTCTTCACAGTCCACATGAAGGTACGACAGTAGCTATATATCCTGTCGATGACCCCGGTTGGTAGTGGTAGCGCCGACATCCAGTAGCATTGAACACCCTGCAGGACCGAGGATATTAGTTGGATCTTCCCAGCATATGATAGCGTTGCTTTAGGCCAGGAAGTGATCTGTTTCATTAGAGTCTCCAATAGTGGGCTGTAATCCGCAATCCTTAGTTTTTTTGATGCTATTGGCACTCCTAGGTAGCGAAATGGCATCATCCCTTCACTGAAACCTGTGATGGTTAGCAGCCTTGCTTTCTCCCTTTGTTCCACCCCTGCCATATATATACTTGATTTCGCCATGTTTGTATTAGGCTGCCATCTTTGGCGTGCGATAAGCAATCCATTAATACTTGTACTGATTGTGTATCACCTCGGCTTAGGAGCAACAGATCATCCGCGTATACAATGTGGGCTATTCTTTGATGTTCACACTTTGGATGAAAACGAAAATCTGACCGGCTAGTGCGCTTCGCAAGAAGTCGCGCAAGATACTCCATGCATAATCCAAATAGATATGGTGATAGGGGATCTCCTTGTCTGAGTCCTCTCCCTCCCTTGAAAAACCCATGAATGTTCCCATTGATAGCTACTGAATATGATGTGGTAGTGACACATTCTTTAATCCACATGATGTACATTTCAGGGAACTGCAAAGCTTTGAGTACCTCCTGCAAGAAGCTCCAGTGGACTGAATCAAAAGCTTTTTGCAGGTCCACTTTAAGTATACACCGCGGAGACACCCTTTTCCTTGTGTAATTGCGCATAAGTTCTTGTGCCAGGTGTATGTTGTCCACTATGTTGCGTCCTTGCACAAATGCTGTCTGCGACGGATGAAACAGATGATCTGCAATTTCTGCCAGCCTACTTGCTAGGATCTTGGAGATTATTTTGTAGAAAATTGTACAGTAAGAAATCGGTCGAAAATCCTGCACCTTGCTGGCGTGCTCTGTTTTTGGGATCAGTGAGATTAGGGTGTGATTCCAGGATTTTAGCAGCTGACCATTTTCGAAGAACTCCTTGACTGCCATTATGATGTCCTGCTTGACTGTACCCCATGCGTGCTTGAAAATTTTTGAATTGTATCCATCCGGTCTTGGTGCTTTGAGATCCCCAATGTCAAAAAGAGCTTCTTTTATTTCTTCCTCTGTCGGTAGCCTGATTAATCCTGCTCGTTGTACTTCAGTTAGTTGTTTGCCAAATTGGATGCATTCCCCTTGAAACTCATTCCTGTGTCCTTGTTCGCCTAAGTGCTCTTGGAAGTAGGTTAGAAATTCCTGCACTACCTCATATGTGGAGTTGGTGACCTCCCCATTGCTCTTTTCAATTGCTACTATTTCCCGTCGTTTGTTGTTCCGTTTAACCATGGCATGGAAAAAACTTGTGTTCTTGTCTACTCCTCGAAAATACTCATGTTTGGCTTTTTGTAGGTAGAACAGGTATTCTGCTCTCTCCAGCAGTTCAGTCTTTTTCCTTATTGCTTGGTAGTTATCCTCCATGTGACCTTGAATTAATCCTTCCTGTTGTAGTTCCTCTAGCTGCTGCCGCGCCTGCTTTGCTTTCTCTTGGATGTGCTGATAATGCAGTTGATTGAGCTTTTTGAGATCGGCTTTAAGTAGTTTTAGCTTCTGTTTCAGCCTGTACTGCATTTTGCCCTGCACTTCTCTGAATCTGTTGCTATTCCATTGATCCTCCACTAACTGCCTAAAGCTAGGGTGCAATACCCACATATTGTAGAATTTGAACGGCTTGGGTTTTTCCCTTGTGCTTCCTAGCCTACAATCTGAGATGGCATGATCTGATGTGGTTCCAGGTGCTTTGAAATCAGCATAACTACTCTGGTTTTGCTCCATCCATGCTCTATTCCCCATTGCCCGATCAAGTTTGCTTACTATGTGGCCATTAGTCCATGTGTATTGGCACCCAATGGATCTCAAATCTTGAACTCCCGCCCCTAGGATAAATTCTTGAAAATCAGCAGTAGCGTAGGTTGTCACTGCCATTCCCCCTTCCTTATCAGTGGGTAATAGAGGGGAATTAAAATCCCCTAGGATTAACCATGGCATCTCTACCCGTTTCGCAATTTGCCCCAGCATCCCCCACATTGCTTTCCTGCTTGTGATTGATAATTGTCCATAAACAAATGTGACTGCATATGCCTTTCCTGTCACCTTGCATTCCACCGCTGTGTGTATCAATTGCTCTTCCCATTGTTGGATGCGTAGGTTGACCAATTGCGGGTCCCATATAAGTAGCATCCTGCTTCTGGATTGGCTGAAAGTTTGCTGCTCCATTTCCCATCTCTGAAACCTCTTTCCTTTCATTGTTAGATAGTACTATTGAGTTAACTTCGGCTCTAGTATGGCTAGCGCACCCATCTTTTGCTTCAGGAGGAGATTCGAAACCACCTTTTGCTTGAGGCCTTTATTTAGGCCTCTTACATTCCATGATCCGATCTTCATGATTGTGCAGCCGGCTTCCGCCGTCTAGCCATGTTGGTACCATCTTCCTTTTCTTGATTCATCCCTTTGTCCATGTTTGTCCCTTTCTCCAGTTGGCCCCATGGCCCCTCTTCCTCCGCATGCCGCATCCCAGCCTCCCTTTGATGTTACATCGCGCCCACTCGTGACCCATCTCTTATATCCATTTGCAAATCTTGATTACACCATGTTGCTGCAAGGCTAGTATAATCGCGGCTCGTATGCAATTCCCATTCTGTTGCGTCTTCTATAGTTCCCCCTTTGTCATTTCCATTTCCTTTTCGGCCTCCCGTATTATCCTGTGTTCCTTTGACTGATGCTACTGGTGTTTGTTCTTGTCCCTGTCCAAGGCCCGTGTTATCCTGCTCTGTGCTTCCCGTGACTGGTAAGTCATATCTGGCTATCCTGGCTACCACATTATTCTGTTGCCCCTACAAGCTCTGTAAGTTCCGCTTTATCTTATCCTTGTTTTGTTCCAACCCCCTAATGGTTTGTCTGGTGATCCTCTGATTTGTAATTACGCATAATGTATCTGCCTTGTTCAGTTGTTGATTTCCTACGGTAGCTTTGACTTCTTTGTTGTCGTATTCTATTTGCTTCCTTTTCTGCCTTGTAAGCACTGATTTGAAGCCTGATGTGTGGTTTGATGTCCCTTTTCCTTGTCCCTTTTCAACATCCCGAACAATTCCATTCATATTACTCAGCCAGCAAGATCCGTAAGTTGTTTCCCTGCGTGCCAGCTTGTGTGTAAGTGTCCATTGCTTCTTTGCCATTCCCTCCTTGTGTTATTGCACTCTGAGGTCCCCTTCCACTTGTTTGCTCCTGTGCGTCCATGCCTCCTTGAGTTCGCCGTTGATCTATTTCCTCCCCCGCTATTTCTTGCTGTGTTTGCATCTCATAATCCCTGCCCCCTTCTGCGCATTTTGACCGGTTTTGCTGTTGCAGTTCTGGCGGCTCTTCCCATTCTTTGTATTTTATGGTGGTGGCCAGTGTTTCCCCACTTCCCATCTTTATTTCCAGCCGTTGTTTCTGTTGTTTACCTTCCTCATTACTTTGCGCCATACCTTGATGAAGATCCAGGTTACTGGAACTATATCTTTGTGTGTCATTGGAAGTACCCATTTCTTTAGCTGGTTCCACATCTTCATCATCTACTGCAACTACTTCCAGGCTTCCTTGTCGATCTATCTGTCCCTTGAACTTTAGTGCCTGTGTTCCCTCCTGACTTCCTTGTTTCAGCGTGCCAAAATTTGTGCCAGCTCCCTGTTTCAGCGTACCAATTCTTGTGCTAGTTCCTGCTTTGCTTTGGAAATTGCTTCTATTTCCTGTTGAAACTCCCTCCTCCCTTTGCCAGAAATGCCTCTTTGATGATGATTCATACTGGCTATCCTTCCTCCTGCTATCCATCCTTTTATCACCTTGCTGGTTTCCTTGGTTTCGATGAATTCCTTTGCCTCTTTGGCTTCCTGGGCTGTGCATATGTCGAGCTGCATCTGCTCTTGCCTGGTTTATGTGCACATCTTCTTCTTGTTGTTTCTTCCGTTGTCCCTTACACTTCTTGCCCCACGCAGCAGTATGTTCCCAACCCTGGTCCTCCTCCCTTATGTGCTGTTTCCTACCTTCATTTGTTCCTGCACCCTCTGTTTGATCCTCTCCGTGAATCGCATTGCTATCTCCCCCGTATAGTATTATTTGTTGTCCCGTGGTCTCTGCTGCCCCTGTGGCTGCCACTGATGATTGTCTTCGCACATTCATTGGACAAGTTCCTTGGTAGTGACCCATTTGCATGCATCTGTTACATAGTTTCATGCTTGATTCAAACTTGATTTCCAAGTCAATATCCGTGCCATCTGGTAGTGTAACATCAATCTTTGTAGGTAACTCCTTTGTGATATCAACTTCAACCAGGACTCTAGCATAGTTCACTCGTTCCCTTATCTTCGTGTATCTGTCTGTATATAGCGGCATGCCAACTTGCGATGCAATTTTACTTAACCCTGAGATAGACCAGCAGTCCAGTGGCAGTCCATGGATTTGCATCCACATAGGGATGTGGGCGTGAGTCTCTCGTCTGAAGGGAAAACATGCTGGCAGAATCTTCAGATACAGAGGACTCCCGTACGCAATGTAAGGCCCTCCAGTCAGAACAGCATCTCGCAATTCTTTGCTTGTAAATTTAAAGACCATCCACAGTGAGTTGTGCGTGAGGAGCTTATGTGGCGCCTTCCATCTTGCTGTGATTTCTTTCAGTGCTCGCCATCCTGGAAACCTACCCAAGAATCTTCCTATCAGACAGAAACCTACTGATTCCTCTATTACTTCCAGATCTTCATTCTCCAATTTTATGCGCCCTTCCTGTTTCTGGAATTGCCTTAATGTAGTGTCCGATGCACTTAATCTATTTTTCTTGAAGAGATCAGTCCATAATCCTGCTCTGGGGGGTTGTTGTTCTTGATGCTGCTGGGCTAGCAGGGGTGTTTCCTGTGATTCCGTTGATGTTGCTCTTGATGCGGGGGGATCTTTCGGTCTTGCTCCTTCTGTTACTCCTGCCTGCTGAGGATGTCCCACTTTGCTTGCTGCCACACCTCTCGGGATTGCACTTGCATACGCCCGCGATGACTTGGGGGGCTCCAGGTTCCCTTTGGCAATTTCTATCTTATCTAGCTGTAAGACCTTCCAGGCTCGTTTCGCAGTCTTTCCCATTCCTTGTCGCCACAGGTGCCCTAAGTTAACCGGGTTAGCGGGTCAACTTAAATGCAGCTTAAGTTAAATGGGTTGTCGGGTTTCGGAGAGATCTAGGAAGAGTGGTCCCGGGCGAACGTTCACTAGATCCGGAATTTTGAAAAGCAAACGTTCCTTTTGTCTTCTCGTTGGCCGTGCCTTCCGGACAGTACGGCTTCTGCTATTCACCTACCACCGTCCTTGCCTTCCTTCTTCCTCCCATCTCCGGCAAACTCTGGATCTGACCCCCTAGTCCATCAGAGGAAATACTGTACGCTGGGTTCTCCTTGAGAGCTTTTAGAAGCAGCCGCTGGAGGCTCCTTGAGAGCTTCGGGGTCCGCCACTTGTTCAAAACTTTGATTCCGCTGCTCCCAGTTGCGTCACCACCCTATTTCACCACCTGGTGTCCTTTCCTCCACTTCTCCTCAGTTGCTAGCTGTTGTCTTCCTTCTCCTGTAGGACTGATTTCGTTGCGTATACGTACCTTGGGTTTTGCCAAAGAAGCGTCCTTCGCTGTCCTTGTGCCTCAGCAGCTTGTTCCACTGCCCACAACACCCTCTGATCTCTGACGCTCTCCTTGGTTTCCTTGGCTTGTTGTATCTTCCCTTGCGTGAGTGTTCCTCACCAGCTCCTTGGGCTCAGGAGATGCCGTCACTGCTGTCCCAGCAGCCACCACAGCCTTCACCGCCTCCTGCAGACACAGGAGGTGTCGTCGCCGTTGTCCTAGCCTTTCGAAACCAGCCTCCACCCGTCGAGATCCCACGAAGGTTAGAGAGAAGCCAGAGCTTCTCTCTCTAGCGCACGATGTCACGGTAACTCCTGACTGAGAGCTCTTTTCCTGCGTGCCATTTTTGTGGTTGTGCTTGTGGTATATGGTATGCGACCTGCGCGTCGTGCCTCTTCTTTTAAAATTCTAGTTGTAAATAATTTTAGACTCGAATGTAACTCGAGTTTCATGTTTTTAATGTACAAAATGGAGCGGTGGAAGGTCCACTACTAGACGGAGTTACGAGAAGGGTGTCGACGACACATGACGGTCAAAGGAGGCGCTTGGAGAAGCCGCTAACCCTAGGTTGATCGTCCGATCTTCTCATTGGCTTGAGAAGATCGTAGTAGGGTCATGACCTAATCACAATTAATTTATATATATATATATATATATATATATATATATATTTGTTATGCTTGTATGTATGTGATGCATGCTAGTAAAATAATGCTTGTATGTATATGATGCATGCTAGGATATTTTTCTTGTATGTATATGATGTATGCTAGAATGATGTTTATATGTATGTGATGCATGATAGTGTAGGATAATAAAGGCCTTAATGCGTATATGATACACATTACGATTAGATTAGATCTTAATCGAATCAACTCGAAAATGCCTACCAAGTCCTTGATACCCATCACTACCTCGATCATTTGTAGTTGTTGAATCTGCCAAAGTATAGCAACGCATATTATCTTGGTAGGGTGCGGAGGGACAATCTTGTTCCCGCCTATCACGGCTTGGGTTAGAGTAAGCTCAATTAGATTGAGTAAAACTAGTTAACTCAATTGGATCGAGTAGAACTATAGGCATATTCCAACCGTTGGAAAGATAGGATAAGATCGCATTTACACTAAATCTTGGGCGATTTAGCCAAAGCTAACTCAAGATCTTTTGTAAATGTGGGTCTTGATCCTATAAACAAGAGTTGTATAGAGATGTAATCGGTAATGTGTTACCTACCGATAATCCTAAGTCTTGGACGATTTAGCCAAAGCTAACTCAAGGCTTAGTATGATGTAGATCTTGTCCCGCAGGAATTATAGCATGTTTGTATGAATCTAGTAATGTGGTTTGACCACATCCATAACTTGATTCTACAAAAATCTTATAATTCAGTGGGAGCATCATTTGATTAAAGACCTAATTAAATGACAAAAAAGAATATGATATTAATTTTTCTGCATTGTGTATATTGTAGATAACTATGTCGACAAACATGAACACTCTCTCCCTACGTTCTGTTCTTGAGAAGGACAAGCTCAATGGAGAAAATTTCCTGGACTGGTACAGGAACCTGAGAATTGTTCTCACCCAAGAAAGAAAATTGTACGTCCTGGAGCAGCCCATTCCAGAGGCACCTCCTGCCACTACCTCGCGAACTGACAAAGATGCTTACAAGAAGCATCAAGATGATGCATTAGATGTGTCATGTCTCATGCTCGCGACCATGAACTCTGAGCTTCAGAAGCAACACGAGTTCATGAATGCTTATGATATGGTTGAACATCTTCGTCAACTATATCAAGGACAAGCAAGGCACAAGAGATATGAAGTCTCTAAGGCATTGTTTCAGTCCAAGATGCAAGATGGGACTCCCGTAGGTCCATATGTACTCAAGATGATTGGGTACATAGAAAACCTATAGAGATTGGGATTCCCACTTGGCCAAGAGCTAGCCACTGACTTGATCTTGTAGTCTTTTCCACAAAGCTACAATCAATTTGTCATGAATTACAACATGAATGAAATTGAAAAGCCACTGCCTGAGATGCTCAGCATGTTGAGAACTGCTGAGCTCAACCTTAAGAAGGGAAAAACTGACTCCATTTTGATGGTGCAAAAGAAGAAAGGCAAGGGCAAGCCTAAAGGTAAGGGAATGTCCCAAGTCAAGGGCAAACGCAAAGAACTGAAACCCAAAGGAGGGGTAGCCAAAGAAGGGACTTGCTTCCACTGTAAGGAAGCTGGACACTGGAAGCGTAACTGCAAAGCATACCTGGAAGATCTTAAGAAGAAGAGAAGTGAGACTTCTACTTCAGGTATAAATGTTATAGAAGTCAATCTATCTATTTCTTCATCATGGGTGTTAGATACCGGATGTGCATCTCACATTTGTACCAATGTGCAGGCGCTGAGAAATAGAAGGGCATTGACAAAGGGCGAGGTGGACCTACGAGTAGGCAATGGAGCAAGAGTTGCTGCTGTTGCTATAGGAACTTATGATCTATCTCTACCCACTGGGCTTGTACTAGAATTTGATGAATGTTGTTATGTGCCTGCTTTAACTAGGAACATAATTTCGATTTCTTTTTTGGACAAGAAATGATTTACATTTATAATAAAGAACAAATGTTGTTCAATTTATTTAAATGATATGTTCTATTGTAGTGCACCTCTAATGAACGGACTCTACTTTCTAGACTTAGAGAGCCCCATCTATAACATAAGTACCAAAAGGTTCAAGTCAAATGAGTTGAACCAAACCTATCTCTGGCATTGTCGCTTAGGTCACATAAATGAGAGTCGCTTATCCCAGCTCCATAAGGATGGGCTGCTGGACTCATTTGATTTTGAATCATATGAGACATGCAATTCTTGCCTTCTAGGCAAGATGACCAAGACTCCCTTTAGTCGACACAACGAAAGAGAAACAGACTTGTTAGGACTTATACATAGTGATGTATGTGGCCCTTTCAATGTTGCTGCTAGAGGTGGTTACAGGTACTTCATAACATTTACTGATGACTTCAGTAGATATGGTTATGTGTATCTCATGACACATAAATCAGAATCCTTTGAAAAGTTCAAAGAATTCAAGAATGAAGTACAAAACTAGCTTGGCAAGAGTATTAAGATACTTCGATCAGATCGAGGTGGTGAATACCTTAGCCATGAGTTTCGTGACTATCTAGCTGAGTGTGGGATTCTATCCCAACTCACTCCTCCTGGAACACCACAGTGGAATGGTGTATCCGAAAGAAGGAATCGCACCCTATTAAATATGGTACGATCTATGATGAGTCACACAGATCTTCCTATATCCTTTTGGGGATATGCTCTAGACACAGCAGCCTTCACCCTTAACCATGTATCATCCAAGGCTATGATAAAGACACCATATACGATATGGACAGGGAGAAATCCCAAGATGTCTTTCATAAGGATTTGGGGTTGTGAGGCTTACGTTCGACGTCAAGTCTCAGACAAACTGGGACCTAAATCTGATAAGTGCTATTTTATTGGATATCCCAAAGAGACGAAGGGATATTACTTCTACATTCCCAGTCAGCACAAAGTGTTTGTGGCAAAGATGGGTTTTTCTAGAAAGGGATTTTGTTTCTAGAAAAACTAGTGGGAGTACGTTCGATCTTGAAGAAATTCAAGATAAGGACCATAGCACTGAGGCCTTGATGGAGGTTGAACAGGAACCACAAAGTGTTGTGGGTGATGAGATTATTGCACAAAGAGTTGTGGAACAACCACCTCTTCAGGTAAACCTACCTCTTCGCAGGTCTGATAGGGTACGTCGTCAGCCTGAGAGATACTCATTTCTCTTGTCTGACCATGATGACGTTATGCTCATTGAGAATGAGCCTACCTCCTATCAGAAAGCTGTGATGAGCCTAGACTCTGAGAAATTGCTAAAGGCCATGAGATCCGAGATGGAATCCATGTACACCAACCAAGTATGGACTTTAGTTGATCCACCTAAAGGGGTCAAACCCATTAGGTGTAAGTGGGTCTTTAAGAGAAAGACTGACATGGATGGACTTACACATACCTATAAGGGTCGGTTGGTAGCTAAAGGTTTCAAACAAATTCATGGTATTGACTATGATGAAACCTTTTCTCCAGTGGCGATGTTTAAGTCTATTCGGATCATGCTTGCTATTTCAGCATACCACGATTATGAGATCTAGCAGATGGATGTCAAAACTGCATTTCTGAATGGAAACATACTCGAGGATGTGTACATGACACAACCTGAGGGTTTTGTAGATCCACAGCATACTGGGAAGGTATGCAAGCTGCAAAGGTCCATTTATGGGCTAAAGCAAGCTTCTCGGAGATGGAATCTTCGATTCGATGATGCAATCAAACAGTTTGGTTTCATCAAGAATGAAGATGAACCCTGTGTCTACAAGAGGGTTAATGAGAACACAGTTGTCTTCCTTGTATTGTATGTGGATGACATACTTACTCATTGGGAATGACATCCCTTTGCTACAGTCTGTGAAGACTTGGCTGGGGACATGCTTCTCAATGAAGGACTTAGGTGAAACAACCTGTATTCTAGGCATCAAGATCTATAGAGATAGATCTAAGAGATTGCTTGGCCTAAGTTAGAGTACATAAATTGACACAGTATTACTACGGTTTGCCATGTATAATTCCAAGAAGGGACTTCTGCCGATGTCATATGGTGTGAGTCTTTCGAAGACTCAAAGTCCCTCTTCTAGAGAGGAGAGAGACCGCAAGGATAAGATCCCTTATGCATCTGCTATAGGATCTATCATGTACGCCATGCTATGTACTCGTCCTGATGTCTCGTATGCTTTGAGCATGACGAGTAGATACCAGTCAAATCCAGGTGAGCGTCACTGGATAGCAGTCAGGAATATTCTTAAGTACTTGAGAAGGACTAAAGAATATTTCTTGATATTTGGAGGCGATGAAGAGCTAGATGTAAAGGGTTATAGTGATGCCAACTTTCAAACTGACCAGGATGATTATAGATCACAGTTAGGGTTCGTGTTTTGCTTGAATGGTGGCGCTGTGAGATGGAAGAGTTCGAAGCAGGACACAGTTGCTAATTCTACAACAGAGGCCGAGTATATCGCTGCATCAAAGGCAGCGAAGGAGGCAGTTTGGATCCGCAAGTTCATTACTGAGCTTGGGGTGGTTCCTAGCATAGCAGATCCTATAGAGCTCTATTATGACAACAATGGAGCGATTGCGCAGGCTAGGAACCTCGCTCACACCAATGGACCAAACACATACTACGACGCTTCCATCTCATTCGAGAGATTATCGATAGAGGAGATGTAAAGATTTGTAGAGTACCCATAGAGGCTAACATCGCAGATCCCTTGGCCAAGGCTTTGGCATAGAAAAAACATGATGATCACACTAGGTCATTGGGTATTAGATACTACGGTGATTGACACTAGTGCTAGTGGGAGATTGTTAGTGAAAGCCCTAGATCCAATCATGTGATGATTGTTGTATGGACTTTATTGTATCATATTCCTATTTATAAAGGCATGGTTATTATATTTACTTGTATTGGTGCCAAATAAATAAGTATAATAACGTCCTTGAGTAGTAGGTTCTTATCTATATCAATCGATTGGTAGAATCGATAATGAGATGATATAGAGAACACTACTCTTAATCATTCTTAGTCAAGTATTAACATTCAGGGACAATGTTAATGCGTAGAGACTAGTGATGTGTTATTTTCTACAAGTGCATGGTTGTCGTCAAGTAATAAAAATATCGATCCCACAGGGATTGGGACAATTACCGAATGATCATGATACCAAGTTATCTAGTCAATCAATTTGTGGATTAAGCAAAGAAACTGAGCAGTCAAGAACAATGAATGAGAAGAACGAGCTAAAAGTCAATAGTTGAGGAGAATCTCAGAATATGGGTTTCATCACGTCGATGATTTATAAGGTGATTTAATTCTTTCCTACCCCTATTAGAGTTGTTTTGATGGAACCTATCCTAAGGTAAATCAACGACCCCTTTCGAGGTCTACGCTAACTGTACCTATCAAACTCAATTTACCTGTCATGGTATTCGAGCGTAGGAGATCATAATCAGCTAAGGGGACCTGTCACGAGACCCCTGCAAACCTCCCTAGTCTTACCTCCGTTACTTGGTAAAAACTGGATTTGATAGATCCATTAAGTCCATAAGAGTTCCTTTAGAGTCTAAATTTCCTTTTCACGATAGGTTTGCACACGGGACCATAATCAGCTAAGGGGACCTGTCACGAGACCCCCGCAAGCCCTCATAGATACACTATCGCTACTTGACAGGAGTTTATCCCTAGTTGGTTCTGGGTTTTGGGAACTTGGGTTCACTGTTAGGTACTTCCCCTTAGCTCCTTAGGTTTATCAATAAGAATCCAAAAACAGATCAAAACAAACAATAATTCAAGTAGTATAGATTACATCATCCATCATAAATCGTCAAGGGCTACTCCCCCATCCTGAGATTACAAAACACTACTCCATGGTCGAACAAGAATTGCTAGAGAAAGAAATTACGATACTTAGTGCCATCTGTGTTCCTCTGTCGTCGACTCCTTCCTTCTTCTGTCGTCCTTTTGACCCTCCACCCTCCTCCTTTAGGGTTAGAATATATCCTCTTTTATAGCCTTGGCCTCCTCTTTAATTAAGGCAAAAGATTTTCCTTTAATTGAGACGAAGATCGCGGCTTCGTCGAGTTGCTCGTAAAAAAGGAAATCTGAAATCAGGACAACACGCCCATGCCAAATGAGGGCACAGGCGTGTCGCGCAATTCCCATCGACCGTGTTGCGCTTGAACGGGGCGTGTCGAAGGCTGAACTGGGGCGTGTTGAGCGCTGGAACTCTTGACACGGACGTGTCACTGATAACACGCCTGTGTTGTTTTGATACGTCAGCCGTGTCAACGCTTTGAACGGGGCGTGTCAGCTGCTGAACCAGGGCGTGTTGAAGGTTGGTACTCCTGACACGGACGTGTCACTGATGACACGCCTGTGTTGTTTTGATACGCCTGCTTCTTTGCCCTGTTAACATGAAAAACACCCAAAAGCAGTCTCTTTGTCCAAAATATGCTAAACTTAACTAAATCATGATAAAATACATGCCTAAGACATGAAATGAGATAAAATGCATGTATATGGAGTAGTGAAAACATAGCATGATTTACAGTGATACAATATATCCTCAATCTCTTCTTCGGATACGCATCTTCGATATATAGCATCCGCCCCTTGCTTGAACAGGAATGGTTCGTCCCACACATAATGCTTTACATCCGAAAGGAACTTCTTCCTCTGATGATAACTCATGTGAGATGGTATTATCCCGCAAGCTAGGTAGTTGGCAAAATCAGCATACCACAGAACCTTGATTGTCCTGACCGCTAGTAGCTGCTCATCCGGGAAGAAATCATTTATAGCAAGATCATCGGCTCTTCCCGCATTTGATTCTTGATGAAGCCTCGATAGATGGTCTGCAACTACGTTCTCCGTTCCTTGTTTATCTCGGATTTCCAAATCAAACTCTTGTAGAAGAAGTATCCACCGGATAAGTCTTGGCTTAGATTCCTTTTTACTCAGCAAGTATCTAATGGCTGCATGATCTGTGTAAACTATCACCTTGGTCCCTATGATATAAGATCTAAACTTGTCGAAAGCAAATACTATAGCCAAGAGTTCCTTCTCTGTGGTAGCATAATTCATTTGTGCTTCATCCAATGTTTTACTGGCGTAGTAGATTGCATACACCTTGCGATCCTTCCTTTGTCCCAATATCGCGCCACTACAAAGAAAATCACTTGCATCACACATAATTTCAAAAGGAGACTCAACTGAGGTTGCATTATTGGGGCGGTTGTTAATGCTTCCTTTAACCTGGAAAATGCATCAAGACAAGGATTATCAAAGTGAAACACATCATCTTTAGCAAGCAAATTAGTTAATGGCTTTGAACTTTTTGAGAAGTCCTTGATGAACCGTCGGTAGAACCCTGCATGTCCTAGGAAACTACGCACTCCCTTGACATCAATTGGAGGAGGCAACTTCTTGATCACTTCAGTTTTAGCGATGTCCACCTCGATACCACAGTGTGAAACTAGGTGCCCAAGTACTATGCCTTCTCGCACCATGAAGTGACACTTCTCCCAATTAAGCATTAAATTCATTTCCTCGCATCTCTGCAAGACCTTGACCAAATTAGATAAACACATATCAAAATCTACACCATATACAGAAAAATCATCCATGAATACTTCCATTATATTCTCGATCATATCAGAAAAAATTGAAATCATACACCTCTGAAAAGTGGCGGGTGCATTGCATAGTCCAAAAGGCATTCTCTTGAAAGCAAAAGTACCATATGGGCAGGTGAAAGTTGTTTTCTCTTGGTCATTAGGATAAATAGGGATTTGATAGAAACCGGAGTATCCATCTAAGTAACAGAAATGCGAGTGTTTTGCCAACCGATCTAGCATTTGGTCAATAAATGGGATGGGAAAATGGTCCTTTCTAGTTTCCTTATTCAATTTCCTATAATCAATACACATTCTCCATCCCGTAACCGCTCTCGTGGGGATTAACTCATTCATAGCATTCCTTATTACCGTTATCCCCCCTTTCTTTGGCACAACATGGACAAGACTTACCCATTCGCTATCAGATATTGGGTAGATAATTCCTGCATCTAGCAATTTCATGACCTCTTTCTTAACTATCTCTTTCATGGTCAGTTCACTTTCTTCTTTGATGCTCTATAGAGGTTTTAAAATTTTCTTCTAGTAGAATTTTGTGCATGCAAACCGATGGACTAATTCCCTAATGTCATCAATCTTGTATCCAATGACGTTCTTATGTGTTTTCAAGCTTTTTCACCTCCTGATTGCTCAGATTAGCATTAATGATCACAGGATAAGTAGAGTTTTTGCCAAGAAATTCATACCTGAGTGTTGATGGAAGAGGCTTAAGTTCTACCTATGGTGTTAGGTTGGGGTCGGAAATCTCCAGCTCTTTATCCTCAAAATCCCCTTCGAGCTTATTAAGGTAAGTTTGTTCTGGTGCTCATTCTAGTGCTATTGACTGGAAACTGTCAATCCTACAACAAACATCAAAAACAGAAGGTTGTTTAATAGCTTTTGAAAGGTTGAATTCAATTTTGTCGTTTCCAAATGCAAGTGAGAGTTTGTGGTTCTTGACATCTATCATTGCCCCTGCAGTAGCCAAGAAAGGTCTCCCCAAAATGAGTGGAATGCATGGGTCTTCATCCATGTCAAGCACTACAAAATCGGCAGGAATAATAAAATTTCCCACCTGCACTGGTACATCTTCTAAGATTCCCAAAGGATATCTAATGGAGCGATCGGCTAACTGCAAGGCCATAGTAGTTAGTTTCATTTCTCCCAAATCCAATTTCTTGCATATGGAAAGAGGGAGAGAAAAGCTACCTGGATCATTTAGTTTGGGAGGTACCATGTTCTTAATTAAAGCGCTGCACTCCTCAGTAAGAGCCACTGTTACATGCTCCTCGACTTTTCTTTTGTTGGTTAAGATATCCTTTAAGAACTTGGAGTATGTAGGCATTTGTTGAAGAGCTTCTGTAAAAGGTATATTGATATATAGCTTCCTAATTACCTCAAGGAACTTACCAAATTATTCATCCAATTTTTCCTTAATCAGCCTCTGAGGGAACGGGATAGGGGGCTTATACGTTCTTGGTTCCTTGTTCAACACGCCTGTGTCGCTCAAAGATAGGTCGTGGTTGGTCGGGAGTGACCCGACACGAGTGTGTCAGCTGACACGCACTTGTGGGCATTCTCTTCCTCAGACGTGTTGAACAACATGCCCTGGGTCAGGGTATGTTGTCGACTTCCTTTGCTATTCAACCCAGACGTGTTGCTGTCTTCTTCCAACTCTGACACGATCGTGTCCTTTAGCACAGGGGCCGCTTGTTGAGCTCTGTCTCCTTCTAAAATCCTTCCACTTCTCAAACTTATGGAATTACAATGCTCAGCTGGGTTTACTTCTGAATTTCTAGGAAATCTGCCGGGCGTCCTTGATGTTGAGCTGGCAATTTGGGAAATTTGATTTTCCAGCATTCTTGTGTGATTAGTCAAATTATCAACCTTGCCTCCCAATTGCTTGATTGCCTCGGTATTATTTTGATGTTGCCGATTTGATTCTACAATATGTTGTCGAAATTCATCATTTATCTTCCCCTGACACGTAATAAAATTCTCCATCATCTTTTCTAAGCTCGACTTGGGTCCTAGCTGAAATCTCGAAGGTGCTCCAAAACTGTTCTGTCCAGAAGAATTTTGGTTGGCTCTATACGAGAAGTTGGGATGATTCCTCCAACCGGGATTGTACGTGTTCGAATAAGGGTTGCCACCATTAGGCTTCTGATTAAAATTATTTAGCACATCTACTTGCTCAATCCCAGCTCCCGATGATGGTGCGTGTAGGATTTGGCAATTCAACGCTACATGTCTTGTTACACCACAGATCTCGCAAGTGACATTAGATGAGTTTACAGCTGATACATTAAAATGTTCGAGCTTTTGAGTTAACGCATCGACTTTTGCACTGAGTAGATCAAGGGTACTTACCTCAAACTTACCTGGCATTTTAGTTTGATATCCTCGTTCTGTAGCCCATTGGTGAGAATTCATTGCCACATTCTCGATGATCTCAAATGCTTCATCCAACATTTTGTTCATAAGAGCTCCTCCTGCAGCAGAATCAAGAGAAACTTTAGTAGCATATGAGATTCCATTGTAGAAAGTATGAACAATGAGCCACTTCTCCAGCCCATGATGAGGACATTGTTGTAGTAATCCCTTAAATCTGTCCCAGGTTTCAAATAATGTTTCTCCATCCTTTTGCGCAAAATTAGTGATTTGATGACGAAGACTTGCAGTTTTGTTGGGTGGAAAATACTTGTCTAAAAATCTTTGCTCCAGCTGATCCCAGGTAGTTATGCAATCTGCTGGAAGAGAGTGTAGCTAAGCTCTAGCTTTGACCCGCAATGAGAAAGGAAACAAGAGCAATCTAATAGCATCAGCTGAGGCTCCATTCAGTTTTAAAGTTTTGCAAAATTCCAAAAATACTTCCAAGTGCAGATTTGGATCTTCAGTGGGTGCTCCTCCGAATTGATGCTGTTGGACCATGGATAGTAGAGCCGGTTTCAATTCAAAATTGTTCGCTTCAATAGGGGGTCTTCTAATACTCGATCTCAATCCCCTTGTACTAGGTGCTGCATAATCCCTTAAAAGTTTATTCTCGTTCTGGTCAGCCATGTCAGAGGTCAGATTGTCTTCCTGACGTTGCTGAAATCGTCTTCTAGCAAGGAACGTTCTCTCTATCTCAGTATCAATATCGAGAATTTCCATATTAAGTTTGTGCATGCAACAACAAGAGAGGCTCCCAAAACAAGAGTTCAGAATAGACACAAAGAATAGAAGCAAAAACAGAAATCTAGATTAACTAAATCATGCTTAATTCAATATTGAGTGCCAATCCCAGGCAACGGCGCCAAAAACTTGATGTGTTATTTTCCGCAAGTGCACGGTTGTCGTCAAGTAATAAAAATATCGATCCCACATGGATTGGGACAATTACCGAATGATCATAATACCAAGTTATCTAGTCAATCAATTTGTGGATTAAGCAAAGAAACTGAGCAGTCAAGAACAATGAATGAGAAGAACGAGCTAAAAGTCAATAGTTGAGGAGAATCTCAGGATATGTGTTTAACCACGTCGATGATTTATAAGGTGATTTAATTCTTTCCTACCCCTATTAGAGTTGTTTTGATGGAACCTATCCTAAGGTAAATCAATGGCCCCTTTCGAGGTCTACGCTAACTGTACCTATCAAACTCAATTTACATCACGTATTCGGCGTTTAGGGGATCATAATCACTAAGGGACTGTCACGAGACCCCCGCAAACCTCCCTAGTCTTACCTCCGTTACTTGGTAAAAACTGGATTTGATAGATCCATTAAGTCCATAAGAGTTCCTTTAGAGTCTAAATTTCCTTTTCACGATAGGTTTGCACACGGGACCATAATCAGCTAAGGGGACTCACACGAGACCCCGCAAGCCCTCATAGATACACTACCGCTACTTGACAGGAGTTTATCCCTAGTTGGTTTTGGGTTTCGGGAACTTGGGTTCACTGTTAGGTACTTCCCCTTAGCTCCTTAGGTTTATCAATAAGAATCCAAAAACAGATCAAAACAAACAATAATTCAAGTAGTATAGATTACATCATCCATCATAAATCGTCAAGGGCTACTCCCCCATCCTGAGATTACAAAACACTACTCCATGGTCAAACAAGAATTGCTAGAGAAAGAAATTATGATACTTAATGCCATCTGTGTTCCTCTGTCGTCGACTCCTTCCTTCTTCTGTCGTCCTTTTGACCCTCCGCCGTCCCCTTTTTAGGGTTAGAATATCTCCTCTTTTATAGCCTTGGCCTCCTCTTTAATTAAGACAAAAGATTTTCCTTTAATTGAGACGAAGATCGCGGCTTCGTCGAGTTGCTCGTAGAAAAGGAAATCTGAAATCAGGACAACACGCCCATGCCAAATGAGGGCGCAGGCGTGTCGCGCAATTCCCATCGACCGTGTTGCGCTTGAACGGGGCGTGAAGGCCGAATCGGGCGTGTTGAGCCGAACTCGACACTTAACGCGTGTCACTGATAACACGCCTGTGTTGTTTTGATACGCCGGCCGTGTCAACACTTTGAATGGGGCGTGTCGGCTACTGAACCAGGGCATGTTGAAGGCTAGAACTCCTGACACAGACGTGTCACTGATGACATGCCTGTGTTGTTTTGATACCCCTGCTTCTTTGCCCTGTTAACACGAAAAACACCCAAAAGCAGTCTCTTTGTCCAAAATATGCTAAACTTAACTAAATCATGATAAAATACATGCCTAAGACATGAAATGAGATAAAATGCATGTATATGGAGTAGTGAAAACATAGTATGATTTACACACATCAACTAGCATGTAGGTCAACACGATGACTTGATCTCACAAGTCATGGATATGAGATATCAAGTTGACATATGGGTATGCATTGCAGAATGTATACTGAATGATCCGCCATGATAAAGTATCATGGATCGTTATATGAGTGTCATATACTTTCTCATGTGACTATTAGTATGACTATTAGTTCTTGGACCCGAAGTCACCATGGTTCCCTACATAAGGAGTTGCATACTTTGGCTTCGTCAAACGTCACCCATAAATGGGTGGACCATAAAGGCGATTACTGGGTATGTAACAAATTATGTGGAGGGATGTGAGTGATGTAGATGGGATCTATCCCTCCTATATGACGGGAGTGACATCGTTATTCTTGATAGAGTGAGACCACGAAGTGCATGGCCATGCCCAAATGAGTCAATATGAGATATTGAGCTCATTTGATTAGAGTGAGTCTACTTAGAGTTCAAGATATAGATTGTACCGAGGATGACACGGTCTATGCCTCAATTGGTCAATTTAGATGTCAAGGATAGAGGGACATTGTCACATATTGTGAGAGTCACAATTAGTAGTCACAAAGGTGATGTTGGAGCTCAACATTCTTGTAACTTGGGTAGCAATGATGTGTTGCTAGATACTGCTCATTGCTTATGTTCTTAAATCAGTTTAGGAGCATTGCCAACATTACTAGAACCTATAGGGTCACACACAAAGGGCAATTAGATGGGGATTAGGTTCATATGATGAACCATAAGGATTAGGTTCATGGGATGAACCAAATTGGATTAAGAGTAATCCAAATTATACTAATTGAGTTAGACTCAATCTGATTCAAGTGTTGAATGAGTCTAATTTATATTTGATTCATTGAGTCAATTTAAATTAATGAATAGAGATTCATTAAATCAAATTGACTTGAATCAAGTGATTAGATTTGATCAACCATGGGAGATAAGAGGTCAAGTTTAACTTGACTTGAGAGGGAAGATGAATGGTCAATTTTGACTTGACCAATTGTCATGTCATGGTGACTTGGCATGGGGCCGGCCAATGATGATGTTCCACATCATCATGGACTTATCATGTGGTGCCACCTCATGAGGGATACCAAGAGTCATTGGCTCTTGGAGTTACATGCATGCATGTAACCCCCCAAGAATGAAGTGGTCAGCCAGTATTTTGATTGTGGGAAGTTATTAGAAGTAACTTCATCTTCTTCCTTGGTGCTCTCCTTCTTGCTCTCTCCCAATCCTCTATCTTGGCTGAATCTTCCATGAGTGCTATCACACTCTAGGTTGATTTTCTCCATCATTTGTCCATGTGGATACCAATAGAGGAGTGTACACTTGACACTCTTGAGTTCCGGCAAAGCATTTGGACGAGCGGGATAAGCGAAGGGAGTCGCTACGAGGGTAACGCTCTCATCTTGTAAATCTAAGGTAGATCTAGGTTTACTTAAGCATATACATGTTTTATTTTATATATCTTCACACAGATCCGTGGCCTGACTTCCTAGGTTTCCACAACACAAAAAGCGGTTTTTGCGGCTCGGAAAACCCAACACCCCCTCTACTTTTTCTCAATAATGAACATAGAGATAGGTTCAATATGCTCTCTACTCGTAAACTTACTGCTACTTGGTACTTAGATGAGGATTTGCTAGCATCTTTAGGGTTGTTAGGTGATATACAAACCCTATTTGCAAAAATGGGGTGGGATGAGATTATGGGAATAAGGCACCTAACCTACCCTACGATAGTTTTGGAATTTTTGAGTTCTTTAGAGGCGGAAGTTTTAACGGGTAGAGAGAGCGAGGAGGGTAGGATAACTTTTAGGCTTTTTAACATAGAGCATGAGTGGACCCTTCACCAATGGAACTCATGCTTTGACTTACCAAGTGGGGGAGAGAGAAGAACCCCTATTGGGTTCAACTCTCGGGAATGTTGGACCGAGTTGACGGGGGAGCACGCTTATGACCCTTCTAGGGCCAAAGCGTCGTGCCTCCAAAACCCCGTCTTTCGACACCTTCACCGCGTCATGGCCAGTACTATATTTGGTCGTGGGGAGAGTGATGGTGTAGTAAGAGCCAGTGAGTTGCTTTTCTTATGGGATATGCTACAAGAAAGGAGTAGCATCGATGTGGGGTCCCACTTCATTAGACACTTAGTGAAGATGGGCAAAGCAGCACGCGGAGAGATCAATGTGGGAGGCCTACTTATCCACATTTGATATAGGATGGGGTACGACTACACAGGATTGGAGAGTATAGAGGGGAGCCCTAGGATCGACCTAGGAGTATGCATGGCCATGAAAATGATTGTAAGAGAAGAAGACTCCTTATGCTTTATAAGGAAAAATCTTACAACCCTTAGGCTCCCCGATCCGGATCATACCACCATCGCTATATGTGCCAATTAGTGCTTAGACCTGATAGTGGAGTCCCCTCCTCATGAGGGACCATCCACATCAGCGCCCATATCTCCACCTTTGTATCACTCTCCCTCCAGTCCACACATGCATAGGAGCCCACCTAGTCCACGCCGACATGAGCCTACACCTGCGCCACCATCTTTTTCTACTTTTGAGCAGGATGCAGGTACATCGGCATATGATTTCTCGGAGTTCTGATCGTGCCTCGACGACATTTACACTGAGCAACAGACGCAGGGGCAGCGATGGGAGGAGCAGAGCGCCTACCAGCAGGCGGAGTTCCAAGGATTTCGAGAGCATTTCTAGCGGGCGGAGGAATTCTATGATGAGGCCCGCATATACTTCCAGGAGGAGGCTGCTCGTCGCCAGGATGAGGCAGCTTACCGCAGGGAGATGCGGCAGCATATGCACGCCCAGCAGGCACAGTGGGCTAGGGAGGAGGAGCACCGAGCAACCACTACATCCACCAGCTCTCAGATCGACCACATGTATATGTGGCATCAGTGGCTCAGCAGCAGATTCTCCCAGGATCCAAAGATGCCAAGACTCCAGACTTTCCACCTCGTCCACCATATTAGAGGTATATTTTTGTTTAAGTCTGGGGGGAGACCCTAAAATATATTTTGTTTTGTTTTCCTAGTAGTAGTTTCTTTTCTGGTATTTTTATTTGTTCATGCATGCATGAGTTATTTATGTCCTTTCAGTACTTAATATTTGGTGTCTGTAAAGTTACCTCAGTAGTATTTTTGAAAGTTGCTTGTATGAGTTTTCCCATAGGTAGCTTAACTCCATTTATCTTATGGTATTTTATTCTATGTGCTCTATTGAATGTTTTAGACTTGCACTGGTTAGCTCTGTTTTTGCACTCACACATGTTGAACATTCTGAAAGGGAGAATTAGTACATCCCTAGTTATGATTCACTTCAATAGTCTAGTACTTTGGAATCCATAGGTGACTCTAGGTTTAGCATTTTAGTTACTGGAGATGCTCAGATTGTGTAAGCCCATTCGAAAAAATTAAAATCCCTGTGAGCTAAAAAAAATAAAAAAAAATGAAAAAAAAAGAGAGAAAAAAAAATGAAAAAAAAATAAAAAAAAAATAGATTGAGAGGGATAAAAAAATAGTTGTCGTGGGTGGAAATGGCTAGGTGCCCCTTTGAGACCGAGTTAGGTTACTGGGGAAACACCTCCCAATTTCTCTCAATACTGAGCACACCTTTGAGACTTTATGCTAGATATAGGGAACAACCCTCACTTTGGGCAGGTAAGTGCCTAAGAGCCGAAAACCTTAGAAAAGCTATGGGGTGACGACTTAACTCACCATGGAACGGGCATCCCCTAAGAATGATTCACCTAGCACGAGCACGAGGAGCTAACTTAGTAAATTTTTAGAACATATTTGGTTTGCTTTGATTGCAAATACCACCTGATAAATTTAGTTAGCATGCTAATTATGGAACAATATTTTTTTAAAAAATTTATGGCACTGAGGTTTGCTTGAGGACAAGCAAAGATTTAAGTCTGGGGGAAGAGATGTGAGCAAAATATATAGGGTTTTAGGAGTAGTTTTAGCTCATATCTTGTTACATTTTGCGTTAGTTTCATGCATATGTTACTCTATTCTTGCACGCATTGCCTATTTTCTGGTTCGGAGGTCTACTCGTTGTACTTTTATGTGCAGGTTAACTTTTCAGGTGATAAAGATGCATTTTTGGAGCAAAAGGACTTTCGCAGCTAGACGCAGAGTGGGACATGGCCAGGGCGTGTGGATTCACACAGTCGTGTTCGATGGGCGAAGAACAACACCCCAGGGTCGCACACGGCCTGACCATGTGGAAACACGCGACCGTGTGGCAGCCTAATGGATTTGCGTGACTAGGGCTTTTTCCGGATTTTGCAGCGGTTCGAGGCGATATCTATATAAGGATGGGTCCGCCCAAACCCTAGGGGGGAGGCATGATGGCTAGGACGGCACGCTGAAGCCCTAAAAAGCTTCGGTAACTCACAGCGGGGAGGAGGAACATCGCCGGAGGTCCACAACTTGCAATACAATGCCAGAGAGAAGATCACGAAGCATTGTATATCTCTATTTCTGCGCTTTATCTCTATTGTATTTGAACTTAAACATGTTTTGTGATTCTTCCTTCGTATTTATGGAGTAGTACTTTTGATTCTAGGATTAGGGAGTAGCTTGTGTACATAGACAATGTTGGTTCATATTAAATTCTGGCCATAAGTTTAATTTGACAATTGGTAGTTGCTCTTTATTATATCTACATGTATTTGGCTTTCTTTCCGCTGTGCTTAGGCGATACGAGGTGGTGACAGCCCTCACAATCTAGATTTAGGAGGTTTGATCAAGGAACCTGGGGATAAACCTGACCTCCCGTAACTGCGGAGAGAAGGGAGCGGTGGAATCGGAAACGGTCCACCGCAAGGATTGATTTGACATCCTCGTACCTTCTATCCCATCCTTTTGGGCGAGGATAGCTCCCGGTGAATGCGGCGGCTCTGCGAGAGAGTGTATGATGTCCCTTCCCCAAAACCGTAGGTAGACGTTTAGACGACGTCAATTGACAACATTGTTCTATGGTACACAAGTGAAACCAAAATCCTAGGATTTCCTTTTAAGGCCCCGGCACACTCTTTTCCTCCTCCGTGTGACACCGCACAGAGTAGTGTTCACCGATAGTCCTCACCAACCGACTCTCTCTCAGAGATCATGTCTGAACAATCGCTGAAGGGATGAAACTTTGCTTCCCCCTTCAACTCGGTCACTTGTTCATGGCTATCCCTTCTACGTCCCCGGATAAAAAAATTTATCCTTGACAAGGAGGGATTACCCAAGCTACCGTTTCATCGTCGTGCTATTTGATTAGAGACGTCACTTGAATAAACTTGTTGTTCAAGCAACCAACTTCTATTCTACAATTAGCCGCGGAATAGACGATGTACGGATCGTCGGTTTTTGCATTTGTATTCGGGGTCCAAGAAAATTTAACCACAAAACAAAACATACAACATGTGTATAATTAAAAACAATTATAGACATAATACAAAAGAATATAAATAAGCATTATACCTCTCGATCTTCTATTGTATGTCCTTCTTCCTTTTGGATGTCGTGTGGGCGACGATCTTCCAAAAGTAGAAACCTCCTAGATCACGATCTTCCTTTCCTTGCTCACTCCGAACAAGAGGAAGTATAGAAACCAAACTCTTCTCCTTCCTTTAGCCAACCACCAAGCACCAACCTTGATGCTTGCCGCCGGCCAACAAGAAGAAGAGATGAGGAAGTGGGTGCCGGCCAAGAGCTCCAAGGAATCAACCAAACACTTGTTTCCACCAGCAAAGGAGAAGAATAGGAATAGGTTGAGCGCCGGCCAAGGTGAAGAGAAGAAGGAGGGGCACCAGTAACCCTAAGGAAGAAGAAAACCTTCCTTAATTGTGGCTGCCCAAGACACCTCCAAAACCCTAGTCGCCCACTTCTTCCTTGCCGCCCAAGCCAAGGAAGAAAAACCCTAACCTCTCTAATTATATTTCCATGCCCAAGCCTTAAGCCCATATTTATAGAGTTAGGCTTAAGCCTCCTTTTAATCTCCACCGTCGGTTCTAGGGATTTAATCTCAACCGTCGGATCTAGAGATTTAATCTCCACCGTCAGATCTAGAGTTTTGTTTTCCATCATTAGATCTAGATTCCATGAGGTTTTAATAGGCTACAATAGGGACCATGAGGAGGAGTTGGATCTTGGCCACCCAATGGATCAAGCCCACATAAAGTCCGATCCATTAATGATAATCTATTCCACTAGTGGATTATCATTGATCTACCTCACCAACCCCCATAAATTAATATGGGTTTCATATATTATTTGTACATTTATCTCCCTGTGTTTAAGATCTCGAATGTCCGTCGATTAATTAATTTACTGACAATTAATTAATCAACATCTAACTCCATGAGCAGTACCACTCAACCTTATCATCATGTCGGACCAAGTCCACCTGTAGGGTTTACATGATGAACCTTATGAGCTCCTCAAGGGGACATCATCATCCTAATATATAGGACACGGTTTCCTTCTATAATCAACGACACACCATATAAATAATACCATTTCCCAACTTACCGAGCCTATTGATTTACTCTATAAATCTCACCCATTGGTAAATCAAAGAAATGAATACTAAGTATATGTGTCCGTTATTATATCGGGATTAAGAGCATGTACAATATAATATCTGAGGTCTGATTCGATTATGTAGTCAGCAATGAATCGAATCACCTCTAAGTCGGTCCTGCTCAATACACACAAAGTGTACTAGTGTGATTCTATGGTCAAGACAAACCAATACCAAATCACACTACAACCATACCAATGGTTTGTCCAAAGCCATATCGGTTATGAGCCTTTACTTATACTCTACAAGAAGCTGATAATATGATCTACAGTGTGACACTACACACCATGTTATCTACAATGTAATGTGTGCGACAATATGCATAACCATAAATATGCAAACAATGATCATGTGATTCTTATTTCAAAATAAAGATGTTTATAAAAAAGATAGACTTTTCAGTATACATCCCAACAATCTCCCACTTATACTAAAAGACTATGATGTCCTCAAATTGTCATACATATGATTCCCATTCCCTCCACATGCCTATCAAAAGCTCTCGTCGGAAGGGCCTTAGTGAAAGGATCTGTCAGGTTATCCTCCGATGCAATCTTGGCCACAACAACTTCTCTCTTTACGATTTCTCGTATCAGGTGGTACTTGCGCTCTATGTGTTTACTTGCCTTATGGGCTCATGGTTCCTTCGAGTTTGCAACTGCACCACTATTATCACAATAAATTGTGATAGTTCTGGGAAAACCAAGAATCACATCCAAGTCCATTAAGAAGTTCCTGAGCCACACAGCTTCTTTGGCCGCCTCAGAGACCGCCACATACTCAGCTTCCATGGTAGAGTCCGCCATGCATTTCTGCTTGACACTCCATATAATGGCTCCACCTCCCAAAGTAAACACAAAACCTGAGGTAGACTTACTGTTATCCCTGTCTGATTGGAAGTCAGAATCTGTGTAACCCACAAGGAGTAATTGGTCTGCCTGGTAAACTAGCATATAATCCCTAGTCCCTCTCAGGTACTTTAATATATGCTTTACCACAGTCCAATGTCTCTGTCATGGATTACTCTGATATCTGCTAACCATGCCGACGATAAAGCAGATATCCGACCTCATACATAACATCACATACATGAGGCTTCCTACTACCGAAGCATAAGGAACTGCCTTCATCTCCTCTATGTCCTCAGATGTTCTAGGACACATCTTCTTAGATAAAGGAACTCCATGCCTGAAAGGTAGAAAACCTTTCTTGGAGTTTTGCATGCTAAAACGATCCATAATTGTGTCTATGTATGAAGCTTGAGATAAGCACAACATCCTTTTCTTGCGATCCCTTATAACCTTGATCCCAAGGATATGTCCCACTTCTCCCAAGTCCTTCATATCAAACTGTTTGGATAACCATACCCTTACGTCCAATAACACCTTGACATTGTTGCCAATTAACAAAATATCATCTACATATAGTACAAGAAATATCACTACGTTTCCGTCACATCTCTTATATACACAAGACTCATCCGGACTTTGAATAAATCCATAAGATTGGATTACCTCATCAAAGCGGATGTTCTAAGACCTCAAAGTTTGCTTCAATCCATAAATGGACCGATTAAGCTTGCACACAAGATGTTCTTTGCCCTTTGCAATGAATCCCTCTGGTTGCTTCATATAGATGTTTTCCTCAAGACTTTCGTTAAGGAAAGCTGTCTTGACATCCATCTGTCATACCTCATAATTCATATGAGTAGCAATACATAAGAGAATCCGGATAGACTTAAGCATAGCTACCGGTGAAAAGGTCTCCTCATAATCGATACCCTCTTTCTGAGTATACCCCTTCGCGACAAGCCTCACTTTGAAGGTCTCAACCTTCCCATCTATTCCTCTCTTTATTTTGTAGATCCACTTGCATCCAATGGTTTTTACACCATTGGGTGGTTCTACTAGCTCCCATACCTGATTTGAATCCATAGATTCAATCTCAGCATTCATTGTACTTTGCCAAGATACCGCATCTTTATCTTGGATTGCCTCGTCATATGTCCAGGGATCAGTTTCATATTCGCCAGGGACCAAATCCAAAGATTCTCCTAAGAACATGAATCTATCAGGCTGTCTAACAACCCTCCCACTACGACGAGGTATCACCTGTGTATCCTCTGTGACACGCGGTGCAGTGACTTGTGGTATATCCTCTTGTACCAGTGGTACTGAAGTAGTGACTTCCCCTTTCAATTCCACCAGAACAATCTTACTCATGGGCTTGTGATTCATCACATAGTCTTCCTCTAGAAATCTGGCATTCGTGCTAACGATCACCTTCTGATCTCTAGGACTATAAAACAAATCACCTTTCGTTCCTCTAGGATAGCCAACGAACATGCACACTTCTGTACGAGGTTCCAACTTACCAGTATCTCCCTTTAGCACATGTGGTGAACTCCCCCAAATCCGAATATGTCTTAGACTAGGCTTTCGCCCAGTCCACAATTCTGTAGGAGTAGAAGACACTGATTTAGATGGTACCAAGTTCAGAATATACACTGTCGTATCTAGAGCATATCCCCAAAATGAATCTGGCAACTCAGAATAACTCATCATCGATCTAACTGTTGGGGATTGGTTTGAAGCTAGAGGGGGGTGAATAGCTTGTTTTTCTTCTCTACAAAAATATTAGCGGAAGCACAACAAAAATAATAACACAAATGAAAAAACACGCTAACACAATTTTTTTACGTGGTTCGGAGATGGCGCTCCTACTCCACGGTGATCCTTGAGGTGGATCAACCTTAATCAAATCACTATGAAGCTTTCCTTTACAACAATCCTCCTCTTCTTACAAAGATTGAAACTTGAGCTTAGAGAGAGGAGGAGGAGATTTAAAAACACTAGAAAGCTTGAAAACTCGTGGAGGCTTGAGAGAATAATCAGAGAATGAGCATTAACCCCAAAAACCTCCATCAACCCTCTTTTTATAGAGAGAAGGTTGATTTTCCTGTTGGAGCATGATCGGATCGATGCACAAAGATCATCGATCACAAGACGATTAACGACTTCGAACTGGATTCGCGGGATTGAGTCGCTTCCTCCACGGCATTCTCATCACCGACCGATTCATCCATCACCGATGGAGTGATCAGTCGAGTGATCACAGGCCGCAGTCGAGTGTGACTCCACTCTGTGCTCGTGTTGTTAATCGGACGAGTCGCCGATCGGTCGATTAGCATAGATCGATCGACCTAAAGCTATCGATCGATACTCATCAAGTATGAGTAATTCATACTTGATTTTACCCCTTAGACCTAGACTCAACCTTTTAGCTCTTCCTTAAGCCTTGCACCTCCAGGATCCCTCCGAGTCCGCGACTTGTTCATCCTTTGCGCTTTGCTTCCAAGAGCTTCCTTTGGTTTTGTCATGTCTTGGGTTTCCTTTGCCAAGGCATGCTTGGACTTTACACCGCCAAGTCTACATGCTTGGACTTACGCTGCCAAGACTTGCCTTTGGACTTCCTTTGCCAAGGTCCATTTGGACTTAATGCTGCCAAGACAACATACTTGGTCTTATGCCGCCAAACCTTTACCTTGGACTTCTCTTGCCAAGATCATACTTGAACTTTGCCTTTACCTGTCACTTAATCATGTTCACCATTAGATCACAAATTGTTTCCTAACTTAGATGATTATCCAAACATCAAAACATATAAATGCTTGGGGCATTGTTGCACCAACAACCTCCCCCTTTTTGATGTTTGACAATCATTTAAGTTAGGTCTTTTTAAAGATACACATAATCATATATCCAATTCTAACTTAAACATTTCTTCTCCCCCTTTGACATACATCAAAAAGAGAAGAAATCATATATTTCATAGAAGAATTGAATGCATTGTAATCTTGAACTAAGGTATAGAATTGAAATTTAGCTCCCCCTTAATCCAAGATATAGTTCATGATGAGTAAAATGCATGTGGAGCAAAAATCTATCAACAATTTGAAGGTTTAAATCCTAACTTTGCACCAACAATGTAAATTTGGGAATGAAAAAAATACATCTTATGAAACTCCCCCTAAAACACCGTATTAAACAGTCCTAAAAGCTTGTTTATACCCAGTATTATCATGCTAGAGTTTTAGGAGATCAAAGATATACTAAATATCAGAAAATGGAGCTATTTATCAGAAAACATAGTGTATCAGTCGACTGGTTTCTGAACCAGTCGACTGCTATGCCTGAAGTTCCAATTTCAGTCTTTTCAGCCCAAATTCATAAATGCGTCAGAAATTACATAAACCTCGAAAAAATCACGAAATTTTGTGTACACATTTTTGAAATCATACTTTATCAAGGAAAAATATTTTAAAAAATATATGTTTTCCAGATTTTAAGATTGATACAAACTTGGAAACCAACAAAATTTCTAATGTTTTTGTAAACTTTGTATCACTTTTGTGTTTCACTTAAAAATTATTTTTCAAAATATGATGAACATAGTTTAAAATATGTTTTATTTGACATTTCCAATCATGTTCTTGGAGCTATATGCACATCAATTGTGTATAAGCCTTCCCAATGATTGGTCCAATGAAGGATTAATGTCTCTAGATGACACTTTGGTCCATAGTAATGCATCATAACAAGCATGATGAACAAAGTGCATCTACCTAACATCTCACATGTTGTCTAAGTGGCTCAATACAAAAATTATGGTTTCTTAGGTATTTTGTGAGATTATTAAAGGTATAAATCCTAGTATTTCTATAGGATCATGCAAACATATACCTTTACTCAACCAAGCACATTCCAAGTTCTCTCCTAAGTGATGAAAATTCTACCTCGGGGAGAGCCTTGGTAAATATGTCGGCTAGGTTGGACTTGGATTCAATATAATTAAGCTCAATGTCCCCCTTAGCCATATGATCTCTAATGAAGTGATGTTTCACTTCAATGTGCTTAGTCCTAGAGTGATGCATCGGATTTTTGGTCAAGTTAATGGTGCTCACATTGTCACAAAATACTTTCATGTTGGAGTAAGATAGCTCATAATCTTCTAAGGTATGTTTCATCCATAGTAGTTGAGCTACACAACCACCTATAGCCACATACTCGGCTTTGGTGGTGGATAGGGCAACACAAGGTTGCTTCCTACTACTCCAACTCACTAGGGAGGACCCAAGGAATTGCCATCCACCACTAGTGCTCTTCCGATCCAATTTGCAACCGGCATAATCGGAATCGGTGTACCCAACCAAATCAAAAGACCTAGTCCTAGGGTACTATAGTCCTACATTTAGTGTGCCTTTAATATATTTTAAGATTCTCTTAACGGCAACTAAATGAGATTCTTTTGCACATGATTGGTACCTAGCACACATACCAACCGCAAATAATATGTCGGGTCTACTAGCGGTTAAGTACAAGAGGCTACCAATCATGCTCCTATATAGTGTAAGATCAATTTGTTTGCCTTCACTATCACTATCTATTTTTATATTTGTTGCCATTGGAGTTGAAACTACTTTAGCATTTTCCAAACCAAATTTCTTAATCATTTCCTTAGCATATTTGGTTTGATAAATATAAATTCCTTCACTTGTTTGTTTAACTTGTAATCCTAGGAAGAAATTTAATTCCCCAACTAGACTCATTTCAAACTCTTTTTCCATATTTTTAATAAAGTCTTGAAGAAGTTCATCATTTGTTGACCCAAAGATGATATCATCAATATATACTTGGGCTACAAAGATGTCCGTTGATGTTGACTTTATAAATAGAGTTTGATCTACACTACCTCTTTTAAAGTCCTTAGAAATTAAGAAAGATGATAATCTTTCATACCAAGCCTGGGGAGCTTGTTTCAAACCATACAAAGCTTTCCTAAGCTTGTATACATGGTTTGGATAGTCCATATTCTCAAAACCGAGAGGTTGTTCTACATATACCTCTTCCTTAATAAACCCATTTAGGAATGCCGATTTGACATCCATTTGATGGAGTTTGAAACCCATATAGGAGGCATACCCTAATAGTATTCTAATAGACTCTAACCTAGCAACCGGGGCATATGTTTCATCATAGTCAAGTCCTTCAACTTGATTAAAACCCCTTGCAACTAATCTTGCTTTATTTCTAGTGATATTTCCTTGGTCATCTAGTTTGTTCCTAAAAACCCATCTTGTAGTAATAATGGTGTTTTCATTAGATCTAGGAACTAACTCCCATAATTGACTCCTTTCAAATTGAGCCAATTCATCTTGCATTGCTAAGATCCAATCCGGATCAAGTAATGCATCTTTGATTGTTTTGGGCTCAATTTGAGAAATTAGAGCTATATAACTAGTGGGATTCCTATGAAATGACCTAGTCCTAACACCTTGAGATAATTCAACCACAATTTGATCTAAGGGGTGATTTTGATGAACTCTTATGGTTCTAGGAGGTGTATTAATTTGAGTTTGATCATGATTAACCTCAATCCTTTGCTCATCATCGGAATCACCTCTTACTCCCCCTTGATTTAATCCTCCCCCTTGATCATTTCCCCCTAAGGTTAAATCTTGAAATTGTTGGGTAATTTCTTGATTTTCACTATTAATATCATCATCAATAGGGAATTTCCTAGGGTATGTATTGGAAGTTTCATCAAATTGGACATTTGAAGATTCTTCAATCTTTTGAGTCATTTTATTGTAAACTCTATACCCTACACTGTTGGATCGATAAGCGTCGCTAGAGGGGGGGGGGGTGAATAGCGATCGTAAAATTTTCGTAATTCGTTCGTTCGATACGCAAAGTAAGCACAGCGGAAAATAAAAGAACACGTTTATTTTTACTTGGTTCACAACCCAGCGGTTGCTACTCCAAGGCCCTATCGGTCCTAGACCGCGTACGGAGGGCAAAGCACTAAAACGTCTCCTCCTCGTTGGAGGTAGGAGACAACGATTACAAAAACCGAATATACGAGGATGAGGCAACAAGCCTACCTCACCTCGTTATGAAGATAAAAATACAAAATATAATATCAAAAATATTACTTGAATCTGCTGCCGATGAAGAAGATCAAAACTTGGCGTCGCATCGGCGTTATGACGGTGTTGAAGCGTTGGCGTTGTAGGAGCACTTGATGAATAATTGATGTGATTTGGAGATGAATCCTCCCCTCCTTTTATAGACTTTAGCCTCTGAATTTGTCTCCTATTTCTTTGGAACGGATCATGAATTTTTCCAAATTTTTATCGCGAAGTGGCCGCGTCAAACGTTATCCGTTTTGACCTAGCGCAAAGCGAATCGTCGCCGCCATCGATCGATGATGCCTCATCATCGATCGATGATACGATCGATGCATCTCATCACCAATCGATAACGATCGCGCCCAATGTCCGAATGATCACTGGCCACTTCCTGCCATAAGAGATTAGCTCGGAAAATGATAAATACGACGGTTTCTAACGTCCGATCTCGACCTAGACCTTCCACAGAAGTCTTAGTCGAATCCGCCACGGTCTGATCCCCCGTAAAGAGGACACGACCTTACAATCTCTCACTCACACGAGCTTACCTCGATAGTAGCTCTCGCTCCGCCTTCCACTGATTCCTTGGCCCCTCCGACCACTCAAGTGTCGCCCGACCACCACGGCTTCCTCCGGGTGTCGCTAGCCTTCAGCTCCAGCTTTAGTACTTTTCTGCACACTTGATTTAGCTCATGAGATAACAATATAAACTTAACTTTGTGTCTTTGCCATAATCAAAACACAGGTTCGATTATCTAGTGCCCCTGCACCAACAATCTCCCCCTTTTTGATCTATGGCAAACCAACACAAAGTTAAGGGAAATTAAAGCATAAAACACATATAGTAGATGATGAATGCCATTCCCAAAAACTCTCCCTTAACCAAAACTCCCCCTTAACCCTAGGTGAGTTTTGAAAGAGATACTTTAGTTTTCAAAAACAAATTTTGTGTTTCAAAATGAAATTTTGTGTTACTCCCCCTTAACTTTCGCTCTTCTCCCCCTTTTGCCATAAATCAAAAAAGAGTGTTGGGGTTTTTGTATAAAATAGGGGTTTAAAACAATGTCGTTTATGAATGCATCTAGATAAATCAAATATGAGTCCAAGCATGCGTCTAGCAATAGTTAGATTGATTGGTTCGAGGTGTGTCCCTCTGCACCAATAATCTAAAGATTTATAATATAACCCTTAAGATTAGTTTGCTCTCCCCCTTAGTCAAATTATGAAGTATAAGAGATGTAGGGGGCGCTAAACTTTGGCCTCAGAGTTGTTAAGTACAATAGTTGAGAAAATAAGTAGTATTTTGAAGGGATTGTTTCAAGTATATTTCAATTATCCTTAACATCTCACCCATTCTATGTGTCTCATAATTTGTTCACCTTATATGTTTTGTGAGATGATTTTAAATTGATTAAAGATAGTCAACCTTGGGTTAGATTCAGATTTAACCTTTAGATCGTTAAGTAACTTTTCGAGAAACTGGCTTCCAGGTCGTGGCGAGGCACGAGGGCCTTCTTTGATCTAACAACGACCACTTCCTTAGACAAAGCCAAATTCAAGAAAATATCACTTAAGTCACTTAGGGTTACTTTCTGGTCTAACTAGTTTAGGATACGGCGAGGTAGCTTCAGCTAGTTCCACTCGGTCAAGTGCACCAAGCTAGATACGCCTTATCTAGCTCGAATACACGAGACTTTGTCTCCTAACGCACTATCATCATCTGGCGCCCCGATACTATATTATCAAGAGTTGACTAACTAGTTATTTATGAAAAGAGGCTCCCGAGGCTCAATCTTTCAAGGATTTTAGTTGGTTATGTAATGATTCTAAGTAAGTTCACAAGTTAATGTAAATTCTAAGCATGCAATGGTTTTGCTAAGTAAGCGGGTATACTATTTTAGTGTTAGCTCCCCTAGACCATTGAACCAATAAGGTCTATTCAAATAATGAACTTGATCTGAGGAATCCAATACTTATTAGTCCTAATATGTGAATTTAATAAAACCTTTGGGACCCATGCTTGGACTCTTTGATGACTACGATTTACGATAGACATATAAGACCTATTCGTAGTCTTTGACTTAAATCCGAGTCCGGCTTTGTTGTACACCGCTCTTTGGGTTCCAAGTAGTCTGTTAAGGTTATTATATCACAACGTGAACTTTTACAACCTAGCCACGACCTCTTGAACTTGGTCTTTCAAGAGAGAATTCACATTATCATGTTTTTCAATTTGGGTTGAGTTTCTCTCTTGAACTTGACTAGTTGAAGAGATTAGAGTAGCCTCTTGCTTGAGGGTTTCAACCTCCTCAAGTAACGACTCAACCCTAGACTCGGACTTAGTTAATTTCCTATTAAGCGCTTTAATTGTATCGTAAAGTGTACTAATTAAAGAGAAATCAACCTTAACTTTCCCTTTTGGTCCGGCTTTGAGTTTTCTCTCTCAAATAATCTTGGGCCTGAGTCGGAGTTGTAGTTGGACTCGGCCGATTCGACTGACTCCGCTCTTGCCATGTAAGCTATGTCTTCTCTGTTGTCCCAAGTTGCATGGAAGGCTTTCCTTGCTCCCTTTTTCTTTGGTTCTCATTCTTCAATTTCCTTCTTTCTTGTCGAACTATTCTCCGCACAATATTGACTATTATGGCCTCCTCTTGGATTCGGATTCGTCTTGGGTTCGAGTTTATCTACTTGCCTAGTAGGTGGCTTGCTTTGTCCCGCAAGCAAGTAGAGCAATACCTCTCGGCCCGGATCACGTTAGTTTGCTCGTGAAGTTCAAACTCGGAAAATAATTCATCTAACCTAAGCCGATAGGTCCTTAGAGACCTTGTAGGCATCGACCATGGATGCCCACAAGGTAGTCCTAGGAAATGACGTACCTTAGTAGGTCACGGTTTTCGACCTTGTGTCCGATGGTGTGTAGGCCATTGACAATGTCCTGGACGCGGGCGTGTAGTTGCGTTGCCGTCTCGTGTTCCTGCATCTTGAGGTTATACAACTTATTGAAAAGAAGGTCACGTTTACATACCTTAGCATCGGACGCCTTCGTAGCTCAATTAATTTATTCCATAGGTCCTTGGCGCTAATGAATGGTCCGATGCGGTTGAGTTCCTCCTTGGACAAGCCGCATTGCAATATTTGGGTTGCTCTTGCATCGGCTTCGATTTGCCTCTTGGTTGCATTTGTCCACTTGTTGAAATCCAATGGCTCTCCTTGATCATTGGTGGGTAAAGCAAAGCCAGTTTGGATTATTATCCAAGTCTCGACTTGTGTTTTCAAGAAACACTCCATCCGACCTTTCCAATAACGGAAATCATCTCCGTTAAAGAACGGAGGTCGGGTGGTGCTATATCCCTCAATGTGAGCCATTAAGTATCTTGCAAAACACAAATAAAAACCAAAGAGAATTCCAAGACTTGGTCTTGGATTAGTAATGCGGGAAATAATAGGAAAAAAAACAGAAATAAATAAGGAGGATAAGAAACTAACAAAAATTTGAAACTTACGACCTTCGATGTCCCCGAAAGGGTACTAAACGTTGGATTTTGGGGCTGGAAATAGCTTGTTACGGGGGTAAACCCCCGTAAGAAGTGTAGATCTTTCAAAGAGCTTCGATTTGGTGGGTAGATCGTTTCGTGAGTCCACTTGTAGCAAAAGTTATGCTCGTTTGATCGTGAGGTACTCCGAAGGAGATTAGTACTTGCAAAAACACAACAAAAAACTATGTACCAAGACTTGGTCTTGGATTAGTAGTGCGGGAAACAAAAACCTAAGAAATATACGAATCGAAAAATACAAAAATAAAACCAAAACGTGCTAGATTGGTGGTTTCACCAAATCTTAGCGCCCCCGCTCTGATACCAATTGTTGGATCGATAAGCGTCGCTAGAGGGGGGGGGGTGAATAGCGATCGTAAAATTTTCGTAATTCGTTCGTTCGATACGCAAAGTAAGCACAGCGGAAAATAAAAGAACACGTTTATTTTTACTTGGTTCACAACCCAGCGGTTGCTACTCCAAGGCCCTATCGGTCCTAGACCGCGTACGGAGGGCAAAGCACTAAAACGTCTCCTCCTCGTTGGAGGTAGGAGACAACGATTACAAAAACCGAATATACGAGGATGAGGCAACAAGCCTACCTCACCTCGTTATGAAGATAAAAATACAAAATATAATATCAAAAATATTACTTGAATCTGCTGCCGATGAAGAAGATCAAAACTTGGCGTCGCGTCGGCGTTATGACGGTGTTGAAGCGTTGGCGTTGTAGGAGCACTTGATGAATAATTGATGTGATTTGGAGATGAATCCTCCCCTCCTTTTATAGACTTTAGCCTCTGAATTTGTCTCCTATTTCTTTGGAACGGATCATGAATTTTTCCAAATTTTTATCGCGAATGGTCATGGCCAAACGTTATCCGCTTTGACCTAGCGCAAAGCGAATCGCCGCCATCACCGATCGATGCCTCTCATCATCGTGATCGATGATACGATCGATGCATCTCATCACCAATCGATAAATGATCGCCTAATGTCGAATGATCACACCGCCACTTCCTGCGTAAGAGATTAGCTCGGAAAATGATAAATACGACGGTTTCTAACCGTCCGATCTCGACCTAGACCTTCCACAGGAAGTCTTAGTCGAATCGTCGCCTACGGTCGTCCCCGTAAAGAGGACACGACCTTACAATCTCTCACTCACACGAGCTTACCTCGATAGTAGCTCTCGCTTCCGGCCTTCCACTCGATTCCTTCGGCTCCCTCCGAATTCACTCAAGTGTCGCCCGACCACCACGGCTTCCTCCGGGTGTCGCTAGCCTTCAGCTCCAGCTTTAGTACTTTTCTGCACACTTGATTTAGCTCGTGAGATAACAATATAAACTTAACTTTGTGTCTTTGCCATAATCAAAACACAGGTTCGATTATCTAGTGCCCCTGCACCAACATACACTAGTGGATGAGTATCCAACTAGGATTCCCTCATCCGCTTTGGACTCAAACTTACCTAGGTTGTCTTTGGTATTTAAAATATAGACTTTACATCCAAAGACCTTAAAATAATGAATTGTTGGAATTGTATCATTCCACAATTAAAATGGAGTTTTTCCTAAAAACCTATGAATTAATACCCTATTTTGGATATAGCAAGCGGTATTAACCGCTTCCGCCCACAAGTAGCTAGGTAAGGAGTATGCATTAAGCATTGTCCTAGCCGCTTCTTGTAGGGCACGATTTTTCCTTTCCACAACCCCATTTTGTTGGGGTGTTCTAGGACAAGAAAACTCATGCTTGTACCCTTGTTCTAAGCAAAAAGTTGAAAAATTAGAATTCTCAAATTCTCCACCATGATCACTACGGATCTGGTTGATTTTGAGTTTTCTTTCATTTTCTACTCTTTTGCTAAATCCTATGATTATTCCTAAGGTTTCATCTTTATTTTTCAAGAAAAATACTCAAGTAAACCTAGAGAAATCATCTACTATTACTAAGCAATATTTACTACCAATCATAGAAAGGGTACTATGACAATCAAATAAATCCATATGTAAGAGTTCTAAAGGTAAAGCGGTACTAAGTAAATTTTTATCTTTGTGTGATATTTTTGATTGTTTCCCTTTTTGGCATGCATCACACATCTTGTCCTTGAGAAATTTGACTTTAGGCAACCCTTTGACTAATTTCATTTTTGCTATTTTGGCTATGTTCTTCATGTTTATGTGTCCTAGCCTCCTATGCCAAAGCCAACTTTCTTCCTCTTTTGCAATAAGACACTTAGTAGAAGCATTAGTAGCATAGGATAAATCAACATAATATATATTTGATTTCCTAAAACCTACTAACATGCAATCATTTAGAGTTTTGTGTCTTATAAAATATTTTGAGGAATCAAATTTAACATCAAAGTTTGCATCACATAGTTGGCTTACACTAAATAAATTAAATTTCATATTTTTAACTAATAACACTTTATGAATGGCAAGGTTGGGGGATACCTCAATTGTGCCCTTTCCTAGAATCTTAAGTTTGCCGCTATTACCAAATGACACTTTTCCTTTGATAGTGTGGTTGATAGTGGAGAATTTTCTCTCATCACCGGTCATGTGCTTTGAGCACCCACTATCAACTATCCACAAGCTTGGTTCTTCTACCTATATCATATGAAAAATACAATCCTTAGGTACCCAAATCTTAGGACCACTAGCATCAATTAGAAATTTCTTAGGTACCCAAGCCTTTGTACTCTTGCTTTTAATCATGGATTTTCTACTAACAAGAGATGTAAATGCTACCTCCTTTTCCTTAGGCCTATATCCCAATCCGACCTTGTTGTAAATAGCCCTTTGATCCTTAATAATCATGTCTAGGTATTTAGAGTCATTAGTAAATTTTTCTAAACATGCTCTTAAGTTACCTATTTCTTTTCTTAATTCATCATTTTCATCCCTAAGGGTACATTCATCACTAGATAATTTACCACAAGATGATTCTACACTCTTAAGTGATTTAATCTCTATTTTTAAATCCTTAATCCTAGTTTTCGATCTATTCAAAGCATTTTGAAGACATGAGATAGTCTTGTAAAGTAAATCTACCTTAGGTGAGTTGTTTACCTCATCATCATCCCTTGATGATGATTCGTCGCTTGAAGAGGAAGAGGACTCCTCGCTTGAGCTCACGGCTTCTTCCTCTAATGCCATGAGGGCTAGATTCCGGGTGGCATGACATACTTCTTCATCGTCGGAAGAATCCTCCATGCTTAGGGTGTCCCATGTTTGAGCCACCATTGCCTCCTTCTTCTTCTTCTCCTTCTTTTCTTTATTTTTCTTTTCCTTCTCCTCCTTCTTCTTTAGTTCCGGGCAATTTGGCTTTATATGCCCTTTCTTGTTGCAACCAAAACAAGTCACATTAGAGGTAGAATTTGAACTATTTGAAGACTTACCTCTTGAGGATTGGAACATCCTCTTCACATCTTTCTTGGTGAGTTTCCTTGACTTCCCACCAAACTTCTTGACGTAATGTGCAATCTCGCTTGACGATAACTCATCTTCACTACTTGATGAGTCTTCCTCGGATTCGGATGAAGAGGACACTTCTTTCTTCTCCTTCTTCTTTTTGTCCTTCTTTCCTACAAAAAGAGTTATACCCTTCTCTTTGGATGAAGTGTTAGCTTGTTCATGTAATTGAAATTCACAAAATAGCTCATCTAGCTTAACCAATGAAAGATCCCTAGAGCTAGGCATCTACCATTGAGGCTCATAAGGTTGTTCTAGTGAAAGCTTGTAGCACATACCTTACAAGGTCTCGGTTGTCGACCTTCTCACCTATAACATGTAGTCTGTTGACTACTTCTTTGAAGCGATTGTGCATTTGGGTCACGGTCTCATTGGTCTTCATTGAGAAGATTTGAAGTTGGCCAATTAGAAGATCCTTCTTGGCCCTTCTTGTTTCTTTGGATCCTTCGTTGAGCTCGATCAACTTCTCCCAAAGCTCCTTTGCCGATTCAAAAGGTCCCACCTTGCTTAATTGCTCTTTTGACAAACCACATTGAAGTGTGGTTGTTGCCTTGGCGTTGGCTTGAGCCTTCTTGGCCATGTCTCTTGTCCAATCCTTTGTCGGTATGGGTGCTCCATGTTCGTCCACCGGCTTCTCGAAACCATCTACAACACTAAACCAATTCTCAATATCATTCATTAAGTAATACTCCACCCTACCTTTCCAATAGCCGAAGTCGTTGTCGTCGAAGAACGGAGGCCTCACCGTGCTATACCCCTCTTGAAAAGCCATTCTTGCTCCGGTTGATTGTTAGATCTTCCGATGCGATCCAGGCTCTGATATCACTTGTTGGGGATCGATTTGAAGCTAGAGGGGGGTGAATAGCTTGTTTTTCTTCTCTACAAAAATATTAGCGGAAGCACAACAAAAATAATAACACAAATGAAAAAACACGCTAACACAATTCTTTTACGTGGTTCGGAGATGGCGCTCCTCCTCCATGGTGATCCTTGAGGTGGATCAATCCTAATCAAATCACTATGAAGCTTTCCTTTACAACAATCCTCCTCTTCTTACAAAGATTGAAACTTGAGCTTAGAGAGAGGAGGAGGAGATTTAAAAACACTAGAAAGCTTGAAAACTAATGGAGGCTTGAGAGAATAATCAGAGAATGAGCATTAACCCCAAAAACCTCCATCAACCCTCTTTTTATAGAGAGAAGGCTGATTTTCCCGTTGGAGCGATCGGTCGGATGATGCGACATCGATCATTTGCCGCCGTGATTAACGGCTTCAATAGGGATTCGTGGGATTGATCGTCCTCAAGCGACATTCTCATCGATCGGCCGATCCATCTATCGGTCGGTGATGGAGTGATCGCAGTGATCACGGGTCGCAATCAGTGTGACTCCACTGCGTGCCGTGTTTAATCTTGATCACCGATCCGCCATCTGGCGGCCGATCGATCGCAATATCACGATCGACACCAAAGCGATCGGGATGGTCGTGGTTTCATCGACTTAGTCGAGCACCGACCGATCGATACATCGTATTAATCGACTGATACTCATCAAGTATGAGTAATTCATACTTGATTTTACCCCTTAGACCTAGACTCAACCTTCTAGCTCTTCCTTAAGCCTTGCGCCTCCAGGATCCCTCCGAGTCCGCGACTTGTTCATCCTTTGTGCTTTGCTTCCAAGAGCTTCCCTTGGTTTTGTCATGTCTTGGGTTTCCTTTGCCACGGCGTGCTTGGACTTTACACCGCCAAGTCTACATGCTTGGACTTACGCTGCCAAGACTTGCCTTTGGACTTCCTTTGCCAAGGTCCGTTTGGACTTAATGCCGCCAAGACAACATGCTTGGTCTTATGCCACCAAACCTTTACCTTGGACTTCTCTTGCCAAGATCATACTTGGACTTTGCCTTTACCTGTCACTTAATCATGTTCACCATTAGATCACAAATTGTTGTTGGATCGAAGCGGATCACTAGAGGGGGGGGGGGTGAATAGCGATAAAAACTTTTTTCTCTTCGTTCGTTAAAAAAACCGAGTAGATAATTAATTTGCAGCGGAAAAGATAAGCAATATAAAGAGAAGACAAATGTTTTACTTGGTTCGTAGCCTTCGGCTACTACTCCAAGGCCCTAGTGGTCCTTGACCACGTACGGAGGGCAAAAGCACTAAAGGAACTCCTCCTCGTTAGAGGTAGGAGTTAATCGATACAAGAAGGAACAAAAACTTGAGGTAGAGGGACACTCCCCCTCTCCTCGTATACGATAAAAGCTCCGGAAAAGTAGATGAACAACTGATAAAAACTAATACCGACGTACAAAAATAATAAAGAAAGTTAAACCTAGACGTCGGAAAGGAAGGACTTCGTTGTCGGAGAGTTGTAGCTTTGCGGAGGCTTTTTGGAAGCTTAGAATTGTTGTAAAACCCTAGGTTAGGACCTCCTTTTATAGCCTTTGAGCCCCTTTTCGAGAGGAACCCTAGCCAATCATATTTGAGCACCAGTCCCCTTGAAATTTGGTGATAAACCTTGACTCCTCGAGGCTGATCCTTTGACCATGATCGGTGATGGCCATCACCCGATCATTCGGCGGCTCGATCGAGTGCTAGCCGTAGTCACCCGTGATGGGATGCAATGAGTCCTTCAGTTGGCGATCGGCGATCTTGGCAAGGCAATGTTAGCTTAAAGAAAACATTATTTCAACGGTCGTCGATCGTCCGATCTCGACCTAGACCACCTATGAGATGTCTTGGGTCGGATCTACGCTTAAGTCTTTCCCCGTAACGAGGATACGACCTTACTTACACTCGCACACACGAGCTTACCTCGATACTTACGTGTTGCTTTTGCTTCTGGCCTTCCACTCAATTCCTTCGGCTCCCTCCGAAGTCACTTGAGTGTCGCCCGACCACCACGGCTTCCTCCGGGTGTCGCTAGCCTTCAGCTCCAGCTATAGCAATTTTCTGCACACTTGATTTAGCTCGTGAGATAACAACATGAGCTTAACTTTGTATCGTTTGCTATAATCAAAACTCAGTTTTGACTTAGGTGCCTACTGCACCAACAATCTCCCCCTTTTTGATTTATGGAAAACCTACATACAAAGTTAAGTGCATTAAGAAAAGATATGCATGAATGAGCAGAAGTGTTAAGAGCATGAATGAACAGGAGTATAAAAACTCTTTTTCAAGTGCTCCCCCTTGAGGAATCCTCCCCCTTGACCGAGGGTGAGTACTTGAGAAAGAGTTTTAACTCTCCCCCTTGACGTTTGCTACTAAAAAAGAATTAAGTAATGGAAATTACTTAATATTGGCCATAGTATTTAAAATAAATAAGTTTAAGTTAAGAATTCTTTGGCCTTTGAATAAGTTTTAACTTTTGGTTTAAATATGAAGTAAGAGTTAAGTTGTCAAAAAAGAAATTTGACCCCTTAACTTTGACCTTTTAACTTTGGCCTTTTTCTCCCCCTTTTGCCGTATATCGAAAAGAGTAAGGGGTGTGTGGAAAACAAAATAAGTGTTAAATTTAAAGTCCAAGCATGTTCCCCATTTTTTATTTTTAAAAAAAATATACTGAAAATAAGCTCATCTATAAAATGTTCGACTCATATTTGGCTTGATTGATATGAAAGATCAACCAGTCCTGGTCAGAGTCGGTTAGTGTGTATGATTATACTCTATGGTTCATGGTGATGCACTAGATCTACATCTGGAACCAGGAGTAAGGTTCTAATATCTCACGCCCATCTACGTGGCTAAGTACACAAACACATTAGTCCTATGTGTTGTGAGATGTATTGGCTCCTTAAATCTATAGGTGCATGATATCTAAGGTATGTCCTATGCTAGTTCCATAAAAATGAAAATTTAAGAAATAGTAGTAAGAAAATATAATTTGCAAGTTCCTATTCTACTACGCACATGCCCAATTTTCGTCTTAATAGACTAAATTCGGCTTCGGGTAGGGGTTTAGTAAATAGGTCTGCTAAGTTAGACTTTGATTCGACGTATTCGAGTTGTATTGCTCCGTTGGCCACATGTTCTCGAATGAAATGGTGTTTGACCTCTATATGTTTGGTCCTAGAGTGACATATCAGATTCTTAGTAAGATTAATTGAACTAATGTTGTCTACGTGAAGTTTAGTATCCGTAAAGTCTAACTTAAAGTCACGGAGAGTGTGCTTCATCCAAAGAAGTTGAGTGACACACTCACCCATCGCGATGTATTCAGCTTCGGTGGTAGATAAAGCGACACAGTGTTGCTTCCTACTACACCAACTTACTAGACTCGAGCCGAGAAGTTGACAACAACCACTCGTGCTCTTTCTATCGAGCTTACTACCAGCATAGTCCGAATCGGAGTAGCCGATTAGTTCGAACTCCGTAGATCTAGGGTACCAAATACCAACGTTAAGTGTACCCTTAAGATATCTAAGGATACGCTTAACTAGGGTTAGGTGAGACTCCTTAGCATAGGTTTGAAACCTGGCGCACATACTTACTGTGAATAGGATGTCGGGTCGGCTCGCAGTTAAGTATAGGAGACTTCCTATCGTGCTCCTATAGTACTTTAAGTCAATGGACTTACTTTCTAGGTCTTCTCCTATGTTAACATTAATCGCCATTGGGGTGTTTATTATCTTAGCGTCTTGTATTCCAAATCTTTTAATTAACTCCTTAGTGTATTTTTGTTGATATAGGTATATACCATCCTTAGTTTGTTTAATTTGTAGACCTAAAAAGAAAATTAACTCGCCTACCAAGTTCATTTCGAACTCACTTTCCATGAGTGAAACGAACTCGTTTAGTAAGGCTGAGTTAGAGGTTCCAAAAATTATATCGTCTACGTAAATTTGAGCTATGAATATTTCTTTACCTAAGGTTTTTACGAAGAGAGTTGGGTCAACTAAGCCTTGGTTAAACCCTTTTGACTTAAGATGGATTGAAAGTCTCTCATACCAAGCTCGAGGAGCTTGTTTAAGTCCATAGAGAGCTTTCTTAAGTTTTAGAACATGGTCGGGTTTATCTAGATTTTCGAATCCGGGGGGTTGGCTAACATAAACTTCTTCTTTAATGTATTCATTTAGGAATGCCGACTTAACATCCATTTGAAACAGCTTAAATCCTCGATGTGCGGCATAAGCTAGCAACATTCGAATGGATTCGAGTCTAGCTACTGGGGCATAGGTTTCGTCGTAATCTAAGCCTTCGACTTGACTAAACCCTTTGGCGACTAACCTAGCCTTGTTTCTAACTACTTCACCTTTATCATCAAGCTTATCGTTTTGTCTTTAGGTGGTGGTACTAATTCCCACACTTCATTCCTAGTAAATTGAGCTAGCTCTTCTTGCATTGCAATAATCTAATCGGGATCAAGAAGAGCTTGTTCAATTGATTTGAGTTCTATCTTTGAAATTAAGGAAATTTGACTAAGGTTCCTATAGGATGCTCTAGTTCGAACTCCTAGATTAGGATCTCCTATCACTTGATCGATAGGATGGTTAGTCCAATCCTAGATTGGGTTGGGTTTGTGTCACCTAATGCTTGATCAATGGGGTGACTTGGTTGAACACTAGTTTGGTTGGAGTCATCTATCACTTGATCAATAGAGTGACTTGGTTGACTTAGGTTAGGATTAACACTAGACCTGATCTTGGGATCAGAGTTAGGTCTAAATCGCTCCAATTGGGGTCTGGGTTTTGTAGGTTCATGTCCTTCATCAAATACTACATTGATAGTCTCCTCGACTCTAAGGGTGTCGTGGTTATATACTCTATAAGCTCGACTTGTAGTCGAGTATCCTAAGAAGATTCCGGTGGAGGTTTTGGATTTGAATTTCCCTAGGTGGTTCTTAGTGTTTAAGATATGTACTTTACATCCAAATACCCTAAAGTACTTGATGTTGGGTACTTTATTGTGATAAATCTCGTAGGAGGTCTTAAGGTGCCTCTTTACCATAAGGATCCTATTCTGGACATAGCAAGTCGTGCTAACGGCTTCTGCCCAAAACCTATCAGGTAGGTCGTATTCGTTCAACATGGTCCTAGCGGCTTCTTGTAGAGTTCGGTTTTTCCGCTCCATTAGGCCATTTTGTTGACGGGTCCTAGGGCAAGAGAATTCATGGTGGTATCCGTTTAGGTTACAGAAGTTAGTGAACCTTTGATTTTCAAATTCACCACCATGATCGCTTCTAAGTCTTTTAACCTTAAGGTTTTTTTGATTCTCGATTAATTTGAATAGATTGATTAATTGATCTAGGGTATCATTTTTATGTTTGATGAACCTAACCCAGGTAAACCTGGAGTAGTCATCAATTATGACTAAGCAATATTGACTTCTATTGAGTGACTTGACTCCATGTGAATCGAATAGATCCATATGCAGGAGCTCAAGTACACTTGAGGTTCGTTCTTGGTTAGTTAACTTGTGTTGTGTCCTAGGTTGTTTTCCTTGTTGACAAGCATTACAGATTTTATTAACCAAATTGTTGAGGTTGGGTAAGCCTCTGACTAAGCCACTCTGACTCATCTTGTGGACGAGTCTTGGGTGCGAGTGACCGAGTCGCTTGCGTGCACAACCATGATTCCTCTTCCGTGTCATAAGACATTTATCGAGGATTTGATTGCTAATTGTATAAATGTTATTTGTCCTAGTTCCTTTGAGTATTGTTTTACTGTTTTATTTGTTTTAATTACACATTCATTTTCTAAAAATACGACCTTATAGTTATTGTCACATAATTGGCTTACGCTAAGGTGTTATATTCAAAATTCTCTACAAGTAATACATTTTTAATAACAAAATTGAGTTAAGCTCGATATCACCCGATCCGATGATTTTGAGCTTGTCGTTATTCCCAAAGGCTACCGATCCTTGTCGTTTGAATCGAAGCTTTGTGAATTTGAGTTGATCCCCGGTCATGTGTCGGGAGCAACCGCTGTCCAACATCCATTGATCCTACACACAAGGTGGTTGGATTGGATGTTAGATTTTTTTTTTTTAAAATTGGTTGTAAGTTGTTAAACCTAGGTCATCTCACCTGTGTCTATATGATCAAGCATGTTATACTTATGTGTTTTTTGTGAGATGACTTCCAATTAAGTTGATTAAGTGGATTTAGGTTCAAGTAATTTTATGTTAGATTTGGATTTGACCCTAGGCTTGTCAAGTTTACCTTTTTCAAGATCATGGCTTCCAGGTCGTGGCGAGGCGCAGAGGCCTTCTTTTATCGGATCATCGACCACTTCCTTAGACAAAGCCATTTTCAAGAAAATGATGACTTGACTCACCTAAGACTATTTCCTAGTCTAACTGGTTATTTTTGAAAAGAGGCTCCCCGAGGCTCAATCTTTTCGAAGAATTTTAGTTGGTTATGTTTTTGAAAAGAGGCTCCTCGAGGCTCAATCTTTTTGAAGAATTTTAGTTGGTTATGTTCATGTTCTAAGTGAGTTCACAAGTTTTAAAGCACAAACTTTCTAAGTTAAATCATGCAATTTCTAAGTTAAAGCACAAACTTTCTAAGTTAAAACATGCAATTTCTAAGTTAAAGCACAAACATGTTTTGTACTGGCTCCCCCTAGATCATTGAATCGGTTCGGTCTATCCACATAGTGGATTTGGTCCTTGGGAATCCAGTACGGGTTGGATCCTAGAGTTGAAATCAAAAGGTTCTTAGGGACCCATGCTTGGACATGTTTCCTATGTCGACTTACAATCGACATATACGACCTATTAGTCGTGTTTGAGTTAAACCCTAGTCCAGCCTTATTGTACACGGCCCTTTGAGATCCAAGTAGGAGGTCAAGTCCTTTGGATCCTGAAGTGAACCTTTCCAATGTGTTCCTAAGATCTTCGACTTGACTTTTCAAGAGTGAGTTTTCAACTTCGAGTTTTTCAACCCGAGTTGAGTCCTTCTCTTGAACTCGACTAGTCGAAGAGGTTAGGGAGACCTTGTGTTTGAGGAGTTTGACCTCCTCAACTAGGGTCTCGACCTTGGACTCGGATTTAACTAATTTCCTAGACAAAAACCTAACTATATTTTGTAAAGTATTAAATAAAGTTCGACTTACTTTAAGAGTATCTTTTGAACCGGATGCGTATCCGTGGCTTGACTTGAAGGTAGCTTCATAGTCCGAGTCATCCTCAGGTTCTGACTCAAGTTCAGGTTCGGTCTCCGTGTCTGACTCAATTGATTTTGCCATGAAGACGTGGTCTTCGTCTTCTTCGGATGACGCTTCTTCCCATGTCGCGTTGAGGGCCTTCTTGTGCTTAGGTGCTTTGTGGTTGAGCTTGGGGCACTCGGACTTGATATGTCCAAACCTGTTACACTCATAACACCTAATATTAGAACTTTTAGGCTTACCTTGGTTCTTTAGTCCCTTGGCTATCCTTCGAGCTAGGTTCATTAGCTCGGCAGTCAATTCCGGGTCAACTTCTTCTTCGGACTCGTCTTCCTCCTCGGTTGGTGGTGGCTTGCTTGCGATTTTCTTCTTCTTTAAACCTGCAAACAAGGCTATACCCCTCTCGGGTTCCGAGTTGGACTGCTCATGTAATTCGAAATCTGAGAATAATTCATCTAACCTAATTTTAGAAAGATCTTTGGAGACCTTGTAGGCATCGACCATGGATGCCCACAAGGTAGTCCTCGGAAAAGAGTTTAGAACATACCTTATAAGGTCGCGGTTTTCGACCTTTTGCCCGATTGCGTGTAGGTTGTTGACTATTTCTTGGACACGGGCGTGGAGTTGCGTCGCGGACTCGTGTTCCTGCATTTTTAGTGTGTACAATTTATTGAACAACAAATCGCGTTTGCAAACCTTAGCTTGATCCGATCCTTCGTGTAACTCGATTAGTTTTGTCCAAAGATCCTTTGTGCTTATGAAGGGGCCGACGCGATTTAGCTCCTCCTTGGATAGGCCGCATTGGAGGATTTGTGTTGCCTTGGCGTTGGCTTCGACTTGTCATTTTGTCGCAATGGTCCATTGATCATAATCCAAGGAGTCACCCACTTCATTAGTCGGAAGTGTGAAACCCGTTTGGATTATGATCCACATCTCGATTTGGGTTTTGAGAAAGCATTCCATCCGACCCTTCCAATAACGGAAGTCATCTCTGTTGTAAAACGGAGGTCGGATGGTGCTAAAACCCTCGAGATGGGCCATTAGAACAAAAGACCGAAGGAAACGAAGACGAAGAAACTAGCAACGACAAAAACACAAAAAAAGTACCAAGACTCGCGTCTTGGATTAGTAGTGCGGGAGAAAACTTAACAAAGCGAAATAAATAGAAATAAACAGAATTAAAAGAACAATAAATCTGTAAAAATGGCTAGATTGGTGGTTTCACCAAATCTTAGCAACCCCCGGCTCTGATATCAATTGTTGGATCGAAGCGGATCGCTAGAGGGGGGGGTGAATAGCGATAAAAACTTTTTTCTCTTCGTTCGTTAAAAAACTGAGTAGATAATTAATTTGCAGCGGAAAAGATAAGCAATATAAAGAGAAGACAAATGTTTTACTTGGTCTGAGCCTTGGCCATTACTCCAAGGCCCTAGTGGTCCTTGACCACGTACGGAGGGCAAAAGCACTAAAGGAACTCCTCCTCGTTAGAGGTAGGAGTTAATCGATACAAGAAGGAACAAAAACTTGAGGTAGAGGGACACTCCCCCTCTCCTCGTATACGATAAAAGCTCTGGAAAAGTAGATGAACAACTGATAAAAACTAATACCGACGTACAAAAATAATAAAGAAAGTTAAACCTAGACGTCGGAAAGGAAGGACTTCGTTGTCGGAGAGTTGTAGCTTTGCGGAGGCTTTTTGGAAGCTTAGAATTATTGTAAAAACCCTAGGTTAGGACCTCCTTTTATAGCCTTTGAGCCCCTTTTCGAGAGGAACCCTAGCCAATCATATTTGAGCACCACTCCCCTTGAAATTTGGTGATAAACCTTGACTCCTCGAGGTGATCCTTTGACTGATCGATGGCCATCACTACCGATCGCAATCGATCGAGTGCTAGCCATAGTCACCCGACTGATGGATGGCAGTCGAGTCCTTCAGGTTGGCAGTCACCTGATGCTGGCTGCAAGGCAATGTTAGCTTAAAGAAAACATTATTTCGACGGTCGTCGACCGTCCGATCTTGACCTAGACCACCTATGAGATGTCTTGGGTCGGATCTACGCTTAAGTCTTTCCCCGTAACGAGGATACGACCTTACTTACACTCGCACACACGAGCTTACCTCGATACTTATGTGTTGCTTTTGCTTCCGGCCTTCCACTCAATTTCTTCGGCTCCCTCCGAAGTCACTTGAGTGTCGCCCGACCACCGCGGCTTCCTCCGGGTGTCGCTAGCCTTCAGCTCCAGCTATAGCAATTTTCTGCACACTCGATTTAGCTCGTGAGATAACAACATGAGCTTAACTTTGTATCGTTTTCTATAATCAAAACTCAGGTTCGACTTAGGTGTCTACTGCACCAACAATTGTTGCCTAACTTAGATGATTATCCAAACATCATAACATATAAATGCTTGGGGCATTGTTGCACCAACACTAACCATCTCCATAAGAGTCCTATTCCTTCACTCTACTACACCATTCTGCTGGGGTGTGCCAGGTGCAGACAATTGGGATTGAATCCCAGCCTCTGATAAGTAATTCCTAAACTCTCCCAAGAGGTACTCACCACCATGATCAGATCGCAGTGTCTTGATACTTTTACCTTGTCGTTTCTCCACATCAGCCTTGAATTCTTTGAACTTGTCAAAGCATTCAGACTTGCGGTGCATCAAGTAAATGTATCCATATCTTGAATAATCGTCTATGAAAGAGATGAAATACTCAAAACCACCTCTAGCCTGGATAAACATAGGACCACACAAATCAGAATGAACCAATTCCAACACATCTTTGGCTCTATACCCCTTGGCCTTAAAAGGCCTCTTGGTCATTTTACCCTCCAAGCAAGATTCGCAGGTTGGGAAATCTTCCACCACTAATGAACCCAAAGGTTCATCAGCTATCAATCTTTGAATTCTACTTAGGTTAATATGACCAAGTCTTAGATGCCAAAGATATGTTTGGTTCATCTTCGAAGGTTCTTTTCTCTTATTGGAATTAGAAGATGAGTTATTAACTTCTATTTGCATCGTGGGAGCTTTTGGTTCAAGTGTATACAAATTTCCTATCAATGCACCAGATCAGATAATCTCCCTATTCCTTTTTATAACAACTCTGTCATTAAAAGAAATAGAATATCCATCCATAAATAATTTAGAAACTGAAATTAAATTCTTTCTAAATAAAGGTACATAAAGGCAATTTTTAAGAACCAAAACTTTATTCCTCTCAAAAGACAAATAAACATCTCCCACTACAACAGCTGCCACCTTTGTGGCATCACCCAAGTATACGGTAATCTTCCCTTCAGTCAGTCGTCTAGTTTCCTGGAACCCCTGTAAAGTATTGCAGACATGATCAGTGGCTCCCGTATCTACACACTAGGTTTCGGTAGATAACACCGCTAAATATGTTTCAACGACTAGACCAAAAGATATACCTTTGTTCTGCTTGCGGTTGGGGCAGTCCTTCTTCCAGTGTCCAGTCTGCTTACAAGTGAAGCACTTGCCTTTCGACTTCTTCACTCCTCCCTAAGTTCCTCCTGCCGCCTTTGCCCTAGCTTGTTTCTTCTTCTTCTTGCCTTTCGGCTTAGAAGTAGAAACCTTTTGGGCAACCATAGCCTGCGCCTGAGCACTCTGACGAAATAGCCCCTCTGCCACCTGGAGTTCTGTCAGAAGCACCACCAACGAATACATCCTCTTGTTCATGTTGTAGTTCAGGCGAAACTGCTCAAAACTTCTAGGTAGAGACTGGAGAATGATATCGACCTGGGTTTCCCCATCGATCTCAGCTCCAAGGACTTCCAGCTCATTTAAATGAGCCATCATTTTGAGAACATGATCCCTCACGGGTGTTCCCTCGATCATGGTGGTCGTCATCAAGTTCCTCATGGCTTCCTGCCTAGCAGCCCGATTCTGGTGTCCGAAAAGCTCTTTGAGATTGAGCATCATGTCATAAGCAGTGGGCATGGCTTGATGCTGATGTTGCAATACGTTTGGCATAGATGCTAAAATGTAACACCGCGCTATCACATCGGCCTTAATCCACTTCTTATAACTCTCCTCCTTTTCCCCAGAATCATCCGCAGGCTTAGGAGGGCACTCTTCGAGGAATATATATTTGTATTCCTCAGCAGTCAAGACAATGTCAAGATTTCTCTTCCAATCAACATAATTTGGTCCAGTAAGTTTATTTTCTTTCAGTATCACAGCAAGTGGGTTGAAAGTCATTTTGAAAAAACCTAAGAATCACATAGATCAAAACATTAGATTTCAAAAAATTATTGATTCTTCAAACAATAAAATTTTAAAATCAACCAACACCTTAAAACACCGAGAATATCGTATGCCACGATAGTGTGGACGTATACGAATTCTACATTTGTAAGAGGAGGTTTTACCCATTATTTTACTATCTTGTCAACCTAACTTTTTGACAAATAAAATTAATAGTTGGTTCCTCTTCGGCCCTACAAATAAAAACAGTGACTCTGATGGGGAGGATACTTATATTTGTATCTAAGTGTTCACCATTACTCGGTACCAAGGTAATTATCTCGGGTTATGTGCCTTCCAATGGAGAAGTACACACGCTCCTTAATAATTTCCTATAACCATATTCGACCTTGTGATCCGCAAACAAACTCATCCGATATGGAGGAAGGCACTCAGAGCCAACGCGAAGTTTGTTTGCATCACATGTCAAATCGTAATGGAGGCCGTGGGAATTTATAAAAATATCCCTCTCCCACTTAGTAATTTAAAATTGAGGAATTTTCTAGCCTATGACATGCATATCAAACAATAAGAAATAAATATGAAAAAGAAATATTTTCCAACTATTATGGCTTTTGTGTCCAATATGCCTCCCGTCGTATTGCCGTCTTGTCCGCTCCTCCCTACGCCATGTACAAGCCATCCGGAGATCCGAGCCGAGAAAAACTATTTTAATTTACATCCATCGATCCTATACTCCATGAAGGAGTGTACATGAAATCTAGATTGAAAGTAAACTAAAATAAAAAGAGTGGCTAAACAATGATGTATCTAATTACAAAAATTAAATACTAGCCTCGTCAACCCCGAGGATTCAAAAAATATACAATTACACACATACAATCAAATACACACATATGGTCATAATAGTTGGATCCTATGCCTGCAACCAAAAAGTTAACCTACGCACATCCTACTATTATCCAGCACATATAATATATGAAAAGTGCATAAAAGTAACTGAATCCTAAACACACAAAACTAGAAACCGTGGCTCTAATACCATTTGAAGGGATGAAACTTCGCTTCCCCCTTCAACTCGGTCGCCTGTTCATGGTGATCCCTTCTACATCCTCGGATAAAAAAATTTATCCTTGACAAGGAGGGATTACCCAAGGTACCGTTTCATCGCCGTGCTATTCGATTAGAGTGGTCACTTGAACAAACTTGTTGTTTAAGCAACCAACTTCTATTCTACGATTAGCCGCGGAATAGACGATGTACGGATCGTCAGTTTTTGCATTTGTATTCGGGGTCCAAGTAAATTTAACCACAAAACAAAACATAAAACATTTGTATAATTGAAAAAAATTATAGACATAATACAAAAGAATATAAACAAGCATTATACCTCTCGATCTTCTATTGTATATCCTTCTTCCTTTTGGACGTCGTGTGGGCGACGATCTTCCAAAAGTAGAAGCCTCCTAGATCACGATCTTCCTTTCCTTGCTCACTCTGAACAAGAGGAAGTATAGAAACCAAACTCTTCTCCTTCCTTTAGCCAACCACCAAGCACCAACCTTGATGCTTGCCGCCGGCCAACAAGAAGAAGACATGAGGAAGTGGGCGCCGGCCAAGAGCTCCAAGGAATCAACCTAACCCTTGTTTCCACCAGCCAAGGAGAAGAATAGGAATAGGCTGAGCACCGGCCAAGGTGAAGAGAAGAAGGAGGGGCGCCGACAACCCTAAGGAAGAAGAAAACCTTCCTTAATTGTGGCTGCCCAAGACACCTCCAAAACCCTAGCCCCCCACTTCTTCCTTGCCGCCCAAGCCAAGGAAGAAAAACCCTAACCTCTCTAATTATATTCCATGCCCAAGCCTTAAGCCCATATTTATAGAGTTAGGATTAAGACTCTTTTTAATCTCCACCGTCGGTTCTAGAGATTTAATCTCAACCGTCGGATCTAGAGATTTAATCTCAACTGTTGGATCTAGAGATTTAATCTCCACTGTCGGATCTAGAGTTTTATTTTCCATCATTGGATCTAGGCTCCATGAGGTTTTAATAGGCTACAATAGGGACCATGAGGAGGAGTTGGATCTTGGCCACCCAATAGATCAAGCCCACATAAAGTCCGATCCATTAATGATAATTCATTCCACTAGAGGATTATCATTGATCTACCTCACCAACCCCCATAAATTAATATGGGCTCCATATATTATTTGTACATTTATCTCCCCATGTTTAAGATCTCGTATGTCCGTCGATTAATTAATTTACTGACAATTAATCAATCAACATCTAACTCCATGAGTAGTACCACTCAACCTTATCATCATGCCAGACCAAGTTCACCTGCAGGGTTTACATGATGAACCTTATGAGCTCCTCAAGGAGACATCATCATCCTAATATATAGGACACGGTTTCCTCCTATAATCAATGACACACCATATAAATAATATCATTTCCCAACTTACCGAGCCTATCGATTTACTCTATAAATCTCGCCAATTGATAAATCAAAGAAATGAATACTAAGTATATGTGTCCGTTATTATAGCAGGATTAAGAGCATGTACAATATAATATCTGAGGTCCGATTCGATTATGTAGTCAGCAATGAATCGAATCACCTTTAAATGTTAACGGGGTTGGTAAGACTTAGTATCAATGATAATCCTCTAGGAATGGATTATTTAGGACTCATGCTTAGGACACATTTTATGGTCTACTTACGACTGTATATATATGACTTATTGGTCGGGCTAATCGATCCATCAAGTGAAGATCTCATCAGCAATACGTAACTGAACAATATTATCTACAATGTAATGTATGAGACAATATGCATAACCATAAATATGCAAATAATGATCATGTGATTCTTATTTCAAAATAAAGATGTTCATACAAAAGATAGACTTTTCAGTATACATCCCAACAATCACAACCACTAGTGTATTGGTACTCGAATCTCAGTCCTTGTGGGATCGATAATCTTTATTACTTGACAACATCCGTGCACTTGCGGGCATTGAGCACGAGCGCGCACTTTGAGTCCACGACGGTATCCGTCGCGAGATTTGAGGACGCGTATGTGCGCATCAGCTTACAATTAGCTTGACCTTGCCGAGTGGAAAACAAGCACTTTGGGTGGTCCAGGGCTTACGAATGGGTTGGCCTTGTCAAATGGAGAATATGTGCTTTGGATGGTCCAGGGTTTACAAATGGTCTAGCTATGTCGAGCGAAACATAAACACTGCGGGCGGTCGATGGCTTAGAATGGGTTGGCCATGCTGAGTGGAAGATAAACATTGCAGATGGTCTAGGGCTTATGATTAGCTTGACCGTGCCAAGTGGAAAGCAAGCGCTTCGGGCGGTCCAGGGCTTACGAATGGTCTGACTGTGCCATATGAAGAATATGTGCTTCGGGCGATCTAGGACTTACGAATGATCTGGTCATGCCAAGTGAAACATAAGCAATGCGGGCGGTCTAGGGCTTACAAATGCCCTGGCCATGATGAGTGGAAGGCAAACACTGTAGGTGGTCTAGGGCTTACGATTAGCCTAGACGTGGCAAGTGGAAAGCAAGAAGTTCGAATGGTCCAAGGCTTACGAATGGCTTGACCATACCAAATAGAGAATACACACTTTGGATGATTCAGGGCTTATGAATGGTTTGATCATGTCGACGAATGGCTTGGCCGTGCCGAGCGAAAGATAAACATTACGGGCAGTCCAGAGCTTACGATTAACCTAGGCATGCCGAGTGGAAAGCAAGCACTTCGGGTGGTCTAGGGCTTACGAATGACATAGTAGTGCCGAATGGAGAATATGCATTTCGGGCGATCCAAGGTTTACGAATGACCTGGGTGTGCTGAGTGAAACATAAGCATTGTGGGCAGTCCAGGACTTACGAATCGCCTAGTCGTGCTGAGGGGAAGATAAACACTGCAGCCGGTCTAGGACTTACGATTAGTCTGGTCGTGTTGAGTGGAAAGCAAATGCTTTGGGTGTTCCAGGGCTTACGAATGGTCTAGCCATTCCAAGCGGAAGACTTCTCCCCTCCTTGTGTCACCTACATTCAAGGGAATAATAAAATCTAGCTCTTGAACTGTGACATCTTGGACTGGAGGCTAAGAGGGAACTTGGATATCTGAGTCCCCAAAAGGCGCTGACCTACTGGGAGCAAGAGTAAATATAGAGATATCATATATAGCTCCACCCTCCTTAAAGAAAACTATATCTATTGTTTGATAAGTAGGGGTAGTCTATAACGCATTAAGCTTGAAGTTAGTTAACTGAGCACCTTGAGAAAACCTACTTGTGCTAAGAAATTATAGTGTTGAGAAATGTAGAACAATAGGTAAACTTATCGGAATGGATGAGTAATTGAGCGGGTTCTTATCTGTAAGTAGGCTTGAGTGAATCATCCCCAAATGTAATTTTGAGTCATTGGCTCTTCTTATAAATGATGATATGAGATTTCCAAGCGTATTACCATCCCATTATACTTGGCGACTATTGCGAAGTTCATCAGAGATGGATCCCGTGGGGGTGAGATGGAGATGAAAGTATCCGATGTCGTTGAGATGGGAAAGATCTCGAGTACCAATAGGAATGTTCCCAAGAAAACCCAAATCAGAGGATAGCTTGATACTATAGGCCTGAGCTGGGCAACGATCATTAGGAAAAATGACAGATTACTTCTGATCTACTTAAGGCCTCGATAACTCCAGATACTATCATTCCTCAAGTCATCAAATGGGTTGACTGGAAAGGGTTCTGAAAAGTAGTAGATAAGACTTGGACCTCCTCAAAACACTTCCATTATGTAGATCCATTTGATTATTAAGCACAGAGAGAGTCTCTTCATGATCTAGTTGAAAGATTGATGACTATGCCAATGCATTTGAGCATGTCAAATGTTGAGATCTCTTGGCATAGACATTTTCAATTGTAGACTCCATTGCTGCAATCTTCTATCTCGATTGTTTCATCATCAGTCCTATTACTCAGATCACATCTATTTCCTTAATCTCTTTAATGGTTTTGGCATTTGTTTCTTCAGAGATAGTGGATTGTTGGAGATTGGTTGTCGCACTAGAGGGAGGGGAATAACGATTTTTAATTTCACTCTGATCGATTACATGCTCATCTACAAAACTTGTTATTGCGCAGTGGAATATACAACAATAGAAATGCACAACAAGAATAAAAGCAAGCACATGATCACATGCAATACATAATATTTTACATGGTTTGGATCATATGGTTCATACTCCACGGTCGAGCTCTAGTGATGCACACACCACTCTCAACTTCTCCTTCTCGAAAATAATCCGGAGGTGAAGAAACCTTGTGTTAGTGCAATCGGCCTAGGTCACGATTGACCAGACTCGAGTTTGACTCGAGTAGTGTTTTGATGTTTGACATGGATGTCTGACATGTGTTGGGAAGATTGTTGATGCAATCGACCCAGGTTAGTATTTGATGTTTGACGATGGTTTGACCATTGTCATGGGAAAAGTCCAAGTTTTTGTAGGGGATCGATATGGCCGGCTAGAGGGGGGTGAATAGCCCTCGTACGTTGGACGTCGTAAATTGCTCGTCTACAAAAGATTAGCGCAAGCGGAATATACAAATACAAAGCAAAAGACAAACAATAAAACAAACGCTAACACGATGGTATAACGTGGTTCACGGCTACGCCGCTAATCCACGGTCCGATTCGTCCACGGTGAATCACTCCGCCAAAACCAATCACTATCGGTCTCTCCTTTGCACAAAGCTAGGTGGAGGTAACCTTTACAACCAAGATCACTCTTCTTACAATAGGATTGAAGTAAAGACAAGTAAGAAGAGTTTAGAGCTTGTGGGGCACTAGGAAGATCGTTTGGAGTATGAGCATTAGCCTCTCAAAGGCTTACACCCTCTCTTTTTATAGAGAGGGCTAACTTCTTTCCGTTGCGCCATCATCATTGCGCCGCCCGATCGGCGTTCACTGCCACAACGGCCTCCGAACACGTCGGATCCCGACCGGTGTAGTCCAACGGAACTCTTGGCAGTCGACTGATGGACCTCATCGGGCCGATCACGCCTCCGTATCGACGCCCGATCGGCTACGAACGATCAATGGCGAACCCATCGACGACCGATCGGCGCATCGGCGATCTTGGCAATGATCGCCGCCCATCGATGTGGCGATCGATTGCTGGCCACAATCCAATCCGATCGTATACCTCGAACTCACTCGACCGAGCGATCATTGCCATGACATGGCGATCGGCGGTGTGAAAACCCATCCGACACTTGGCCAAATGGCCAAGTTTCACCTAAGAGCTACCCTTCCCCGGGTTACAATCGCTCACTCTCATTTCTCGGAGTCCTTCGCCTTCGAAGTTCTCTTCGTTCGCTCGCCACGCCCTCGGCATCAGAGCCGCGGCTCTGCAATGCTCCTTCGCGTCTCTTGCCTCGAAGTCTACTTCCTCCGGCTTCACTCCAAGCTTCTCGTCCGGCGGTCCCTTGGATGCTCCAAGCGCACGGCTTCCGCAAAGCTATCCTTCACCGACTCAAGGCACGAGTCATGAGATGTGAAACTCGCCACGGCTCCATGTGCGAATTACTAAGTCCTGCACGACTTCAACGCACATATCACATCAACATATCAAACTAACTTAAACCCTTTGCCACACCATCAAAACCATATTACGGCAAGAGATTGCCCTAACAATCTCCCCCTTTTTGATGTGTGGCAATCCGTTTAAGTTAGGTAAAAACATTTGATATAAATTCTAAGGTAAGAAAGCATGTAAAGATAAACATGATATAGCAACATGCAACTCCCCCTTAATCCATGAAACTCTCTATGCAAATTTTCTCCCCCTATCATATATTTCTCCCCCTAAAATATATTTCTCCCCCTAAAATAATTAACTTAAACATAATTATTTCTCCCCCTTTGACACCATCAAAAAGATTAACACTAAGTTATAAGCTCATGGCATCAAGTATATTTCTACCACTTGTTGGTGGCATCAAGTATATTTCTACCACTTGTTGGAGGTTTACAAACTGAATTCGGCCTTCAATATTCTGATTTACAGGCCACCAGTCAACTGCTATCAGTATGGCAGTCGACTGGCACAAAGGAATCCAAATTTCTGATTTTCTGGACGAATTTCAGAAATGCATTATAAATTCCAGAAAATTTGAAAAATCATGAAATTTGGGGAAAATATTTCTTTTAAGTATATCTACCAAGGAAAAATAGTTTTTCATGAAAACTCATTATATTTTCTTGTTTTTGCCAAAAATCCAAAAGTTCTAAAAACCACTAGGTTTTTGATCATTCTAGTATCAAGTTAGCTACCTAGTTTTGCATCCAATTGTTTCAAAACATGAATACATGTATTTTAAGGTAAGAAATTGTTTTGAAAACATATGAAATATCCAACCATGATCTTTGGGCAATATGTCTATGAATTAAACATAAGCCTTCCCCATGATTGGTCTATTATTGCTATTTTGATACTTTAAATGACCATCTAAATGCCATAGGCATTAGTGGACATTTGTATCATCCTAATATCTCACCCATGCTAAGTTTGCAATCAAGTTAGCCTATAGTGAGTGTGAGATGCATCCTAGGGGGTATTTGTATATACTTAACCAATATATTCATGCAATTTTATCATGGTTAAGTATCAACCTAACAACCTACATGATCATAATGACATATATGAATGAATTGTACATTATGATCATGAAACTCATGTTTTCATCAAATTATAGTCATGCATTAGGTATTATACGATGATAATAAACAAATTATCACCTAAAGCATGATTTAAACCTATTTCTCATGATAACATGCCAAATATCAAAATTATAAATCATGATTTAAGACATACATAGGAATTACATCAATCATCATGATTTAAGCATTATTACCTATTTATGGGCACGTTATCATCACCCAACACTATCTAAAAAATGTTGTCCCGTCATCCTAAGTCAACCAAAATATGATATAGGTCAAGTTCATATGGTTGACTACCCTAGGGGTTTTCTAACCCTTAAGGATGGATTTTGGAACCCAAAATAGATTCTTTCCTATTGGGTTCACTAAATATTCCTTGGGGATCCATTTTCTAGCTATTGCTTTCTTTTTATCTTGTCCCCTAGCTATTAGGCATTTATAGGCCTTTTCATTTTTCTTTTCTTTGTATCCTAGGCCTTTCTTGTTGAAACTAGCTCTTTGGCTCCCTAAGATCATATTTAAAGTGTTGGAGCCTATAGTGAATTTCTCTAGGGCTTTGGTTAAATAATCTACCTTTTCCCTTAATGCCCTATTTTCCTCTATGCATGCATCATTAACATCCAAAGGCATATAATCATGTGAGCATGCATCATCTAAGCTAGAAGAAATATTATCATTTAAGCATGCCTTTTCTAATTTTTGTTCTAATTCCTTAATTTGTTCAAGCATGCATTTATTTTTCTTCTTTGCCCTAAATAAATCCTTAGTTAAACTAGAAATCATAGAAACTATTTTATTAGGTGAGAGGTTGGTTACCATAGTTTCCATGTCCTCTTCTTCTTCGGATGATGAGGATGTGGAAGCTCCCCCTTCATTTGAGCTCTCCCCATTTGAGCTTGATCCTTCATTTTCGGATGAAGAGCAATCCAAGTCATCAAAAGCCATCAAGGCCAAATTGGTGACAAAGGCATTCTCCTCATCCGATGATGAGGAGGAGGATGAGGATGGATCATCCCAAGTCCTTGCTTTGAGAGCCTTAGCCTTTCCCTTCTCCTTTGTCTTCTTCTCCTCTTCCTTCTTTTTCTTGCTCCCCGTTTTCTTCTTCTTTTCTTCTTTCTTTTTCCTTTCTTCCTTGCCCTTGTTTAGGAGAGGACAATTGTCCCTTATGTGCCCTTCTCCTTGGCAATTGTAGCATATGACCTTCCCCCTTGGTCTTCTCATCCTATCATTAGATTTATCAAATCTAAAATTCTTAAATGCACGTCTTACCCTCCTTACCATGTAGGCTTCTTCGGTGCTATCCATGGAGGAGGAGGAAGATGCTTCTTCATCGGAGGAGGAGGTGATTTCCATCTTCTTCTTCCCCTTACTTGCCAATAATGCTACTCCTCTTGAGGGTTGAATTTTAGGCTCCTCTTGTATTCCCTCAAGCCTAGTTTCGTGGAGTTCCATTGTTGAGAAGAACTCCTCCAAGGTGCTCACTTCTAAATTCTTTGAGATATAGAATGAGTCCACCATGGAGCTCCACTTTGAGGACCGGGGAAAGGCATCTATGGCCTTCATTACCATATCCCGGTTTGATAGCTTCTCACCTACACTTGTTAGTCCATTTAAAATTTCTTTGAATCTAGAATGCAAAGAAATTACCTTTTCTCCCTTTTCTAATTTGATGTTGGATAGTTGGGAGGAGGAGATCTCTCCTTGCTAGCTTTGCCTCGGATGTGCCTTCATGAAGCTCAATTAGCTTCTCCCACATCTCCTTGGCGCTTAGGCATTCTCCTATTCGGTTGATTTCTTGTTGAGCACATTGAAGAGATGGTGCTTGGCTTTGAGTTTGCAAGGTGCTCTTCTCTTTGCCTCTTGGTCCACCTAGATTTCTCTATTGGCTTCCCTCTTCATCCCTAGGCAAAAGCGAAACCGGATTCCATTGTAATCATTATATCAAAATCCGTTTCGAAAAATACCTCCATTCGCTTCTTCCACCAAGCGAATTCTCCTTCAAACTTCGGAGGATGGATGTTGGAGCCGGCCATTTTTGATGTAGGGCTTGTTGCGGTGGTTAGTCCGGTGACAAGCAACCTCGACTGATACCACTTGTAGGGGATCGATATGGCCTAGAGGGTGAATAGCCCTCGTCGTTGGGCGTCGTAAATTGCTCGTCTACAAAAGATTAGCGCAAGCGGAATATACAAATACAAAGCAAAAGACAAACAATAAAACAAACACTAACACGATGGTATAACGTGGTTCACGGCTACGCCGCTAATCCACGGTCCGATTCGTCCACGGTGAATCACTCCGCCAAAACCAATCACTATCGGTCTCTCCTTTGCACAAAGCTAGGTGGAGGTAACCTTTACAACCAAGATCACTCTTCTTACAATAGGATTGAAGTAAAGACAAGTAAGAAGAGTTTAGAGCTTGTGGGGCACTAGGAAGATCGTTTGGAGTATGAGCATTAGCCTCTCAAAGGCTCACCCTCTCTTTTTATAGAGAGGCTAACTTCTTCCGTTTGCCGCCATCGATTCATTGCCGCCCTTGGCGATCATTGCGTCATCTAGACCTCCGAACCGCGTCGGATCCCGGCCGTTGTAGTCAGCGGAACTCTTAGCGATCGGTGATGGACCTCATCGATCGGCTGCGCCTCCGTAATCGGCCCGATCGGCTCTGAGCGATTAATGGAAACCCTTATTGACGATCATTCGCCTTGCGATCGGTAATCTTCTTGATCGCCCACGTATGGCGATCATTGCTGCGCAATCGATCGATCGTATACGGTCGAACTCACTCGACTCGGAAGCGATCGGCCCGCCATGACATGGCGGGTCGGCGGTGTCGAAAACCCATCAGACACTTGGCCAAATGGCCAAGTTTCACCTAAGAGCTACCCTTCCCCGGGTTACAATCGCTCACTCTCATTTCTCGGAGTCCCTCGCCTTCGAAGTTCTCTTCGTTCTCGGCCACGTCCCTCGGCAGCATCAGGCGCACGGCTCTGCAATGCTCCTTCGCGTCTCTTGCCTCGAAGTCTACTTCCTCCGGCTTCACTCCAAGCTTCTCGTCCGTGGTCCCTCGGATGCTCAAGCGCCGCGGCTTCATAAGCTATCCTTCACCGACTCAAGGCACGAGTCATGAGATGTGAAACTCGCCACGGCTCCATGTGCGAATTACTAAGTCCTGCACGACTTCAACGCACATATCACATCAACATATCAAACTAACTTAAACCCTTTGCCACACCATCAAAACCATATCACGGCAAGAGATTGCCCTAACAGTTTTGTGTACTTGGCATGGAAAGTCGAAGCTTGAGTCTTGGCATGGAGAGTCCAACATGGGTTGGCAAAGGAAAGTCCAAGCATGGGTCTTGGCAAGGAAAAGTCCAAGCATGGGTCTTGGCATGGAAAGTCCAACATGGGTTGGCAAGGGAAAGTCCAAGCTTGAGTCTTGGCATTTGGAAAGTCCAAGGGGAATATTGGCGGTGTAAAGTCCAAGAGGGAGTCTTGGTAGCATAAGTCTAATGGTTGGCGACGTAAAGTCCAAGCAAGAGTCTTGACAGCGTAAGTCCAATGTGCCTTGGCGGTGTAGACACCGTTAGCATGATAATAGCCGATGGAAGCACCTAAAGGCTAGTGTATGGATGAACAAGTCATAGATGACTTGGAGGGATCCGATAGGTGCAAGGCTGATGGAGGTGGCTAAAAGGCTTAGGTCTAGGCTAAGGGTGGTCTAGCAAGTATGGGGATACTATACTTGGGTTAAAACCCATGTTTCAGGTGTATCAGTTGACTGGGACTATGGTCAGTCGACTGATGGGATTCAACTGGGGTTTGACTGTGGGAAGTGCCCTGGTAGTCGACTGCTAGCCTGATCAGTCGACTGATGGTCGAGATTTTGAGTACAAAAGGCTCTCCAATCTAGTGATCCGCCTGAACACTCGACTGATTGAGCCATCAGTCGACTGATGGTCTGTCCATTTGAACTTATCCAACGTGGCACATGTCGTTGTCTTACAATGGCTACAGGGGCAGTCAACTGATGGTCCCAATCAGTCGACTGCTAGGCGAAATCCATCCCAAGGAACAACTTTAAAGCGAACTTGTGGAGGAAGGATTTGGCACCGGTTCTTGGACGTGTTTGGGGTGATTTGTTGCTTCAAATCAGGGTCTCCAAGTGCAATTCAAGCAACCAAAGATCAAGCAATCAAAAGAGCATTTGTAAAGTGTTTTTTCCTTTACTTCTAGTGTATTTCATATTTGTATTTGCTTGTATCTATTCGTTTACTATTGAAATCACTTGTACGAGGTTTCTCAACTCCGAATTATTCCGAGAAGGAGTTTATTTGATTAGTGGTGTTGTACGCATCGCTAGAGCTCATTTGATCTCCGTGGAGTATGAACCATTCGGTTCCGAACCACGTTATATCTTCGTGTTGTGATTGTGTTTGTGTGTTTGCATTGTATTATTTCTATCCGTGGGATGAACCATTCACCCCCCTCCTTTGGCGGTCACGAAGGTTCCTACAATTGGTATCAGAGTGAGGCCTCTCTTCTACGGACTAACAACCAAGAGAGCACCGCTAGAGGGCAAGAAGATGGATTTTAAAGAACAACTAGGATGGGATATCAACACTCCAATCCCATATACCTTCTATGGATAAGAAGGGTTTAGACAATGGAAGGCACGGATTGAAGATTTTATGACGATGATGGACTTAGATGAATGGTCCATTTTGATGGAGGGATTTAAATTTCCAAGAGGGCCTAAGGGAGGGTTCCTCAAAATGAAGAAGTGGACCGAAGAACAACTCCAAGGATTCGAGAGGAGTAATAAGGTAATCACATTTTTGAGTGATTTAATTCCTAACAATGTTGTGTCCAAATTAGGAGAATATAAGGATGCAAAGGAATTTTAGAGGGAATTGGCCAAGCTCCATGAGAATCCTTAATCGGTCCAAGAGCCCGAAGAAGAAGAATCATCATCCTCACAAGCAAGTGAGGATTCGGAAGTTGAGGAGGAGTCAACTTTTGAATCGGTGGAAGAGGAGGAAGAAGAGATGGAAGATGCCTCCACTTCAAGGTTTGAGGGGGAGGAGAGACCGTCTACTCCAGAACAAGGGCAAGAGCAAGGAGAGTCATCTACTTTCCGGGAGAAGTGATGAACAAGCTCAAGAGGCCCTTTCCACCACCATTGACCTAGGTAACTCAAGCATTTCGATTAAGAATAAAATTCATATTATATGCTTTGAGTGTAGGGAGCAAGGATATTACAAGAGTAAGTGTCCAAAAAGAGTTAAGAAGACTCCACCGACGCCTAGAAGTCAAGAGAAAGCTAAGGATGTCGATGTCCCCACTAGAAAAAGCAAAGAACACGTGGTGTGCTTCAAATGTCGACAACCGGGACACTACCAGAGTCAATGTCCAAAGGTGAGCAAGAAGGTCAAAGAAGGAGCATCACAAGTAGGGGGAGCCTCTAAAGTAAACCCTAAGGTAAAATTTAATAATGCTCATTCTTTAAGTTATAGGCAAAAGCATGCTAGAAATAATTTTAGCAATCTTGCAATTTATCATAAAGAGCATGCTAGAAATAGGGAGTATTGCTTAGGTGCTAAGAATGTCAACCTTAGGGATAAGGAGAAATTTAGGACTAATGTCCCTATAAATATTCTACCTAAGGACAAACCTAGATTGACCAATTCTAGACCTATCCTTCCTAGGGAGATCATTAGGAAGATAGAGGATCACCTAGGCATCAACCCTAAATGGATTAGATATATGCCTAGAAATAAAAATATCTCAAGAGCTAATGAAAAATCAAAAATTGAGATATTAGAAAAGAAAAATCAAGTCTTGAGGTCAAGGCTTGAGAAAATGGAAAAGACCCTTAGGAATATACAAAATCAATTTAAGGGGTCAAATGGTCAAAGTCAAGGGCCTAGGAGACAAGGGTCAACCAAGGACAAGAAAGGTTTGGGTCACAAACCTAAGCCCAAGGAGACCTACCATAGTGTTCCATTTGATTATGGAACAAAACCTAGGTCTAGGAAGACCAAGGTTACTAGGGAAGTCATCCCTAAGGGTAACCAAGGTATGTGCGTAGTGGCTAGGGTTTCAAGGAAACCTAGGGAGACCACTGAGAAGGTTACAAGGGGAGTCACCCCTAGAGTTAACCTAGGCAAGACCAAGATGACCAAGGTTTCTAAGCCTAGAAGGGTCATTAGGAGGGTATCTAGGGAAGTTATCCCTAGTGAATACCTAGTAAAACCAAGGAGCTCCAATTGATATTGGGTTCCTAGGAGCGTGATCGATTCACGCTAAATGGGTTTAGGTGTGCCAACTTTGAATGGATAGGTAGTTAACCTAACCATGGTAAAGGTGGCACCTTAGGTCATTTTCAAGATTATGGGTACCTTGGAAATGTGGTTTGATTATAATCCTAAAGGCTTTTAGGATGTGCGAATATATTTTGAAGACTATGAAAAATCAATCAAATTGGTACAATTTAGGTTTAGAGGTTGAGGTGTGTCATTTTGGGTTTTTGGCACACTTGAGAGATAATTGACAATTTGACAAAATGGACTTACTAATAACAAATGGAAATTAACATTAAAATTTAGGTATTATATACCTTTATATTTTATTTTCCATGCTTTGTTTTCCATATAACATGTCATGACATTATATTTATCTTTATCATATAAAATGTCATGAGTATGTTTAGGATTAGTTTTTAATGTCATGAATATTTAGATTATATCATATGTCATGACATCATTATCATTGGTCATGCTTTTTTTATATCATCATTTATGCCATGATCATTCATGCATTAATTAAAATTGAGTTAAGGACTATGGCATGATTTGAAGTCTCATGTATAAGAGAATCAAATAGAGTTGCCTTAGAAAAATACATGAAACCCTAGTTTAGGAGAACAAAACCCACATCTCACATTACATTGACATGTATGTGTATTGATGCACTCTAGATACATGTGAGATGCTAGGATATGAGTTGAGTTCAAGGTGCATAGTTTTTGCATCTAGATGAACTAAAACTCATCTATATCATGTGATGGATCATTGGGAAAGCTTATGTTCAAACCATGTACATTAAGCCCAAAGAATATGATCCAATATAAGGTTTTAAAACCATTTTGAAAAACTTTGGTATAGTCTATCTTTTGATAGCGATCACCATTGATGATGTTGATACAAAGTGAGCTAAAACATTGAAGTTTTTCTTCACTTTTGAACTTTGTGTCAATTTCACTATTTTATGGGTAAAATATTTTTCAAACATTTTTCACCCATTGTATTGGTAATAAATATTATACGTATGAAGTTTCACGATTTTTCAAATTACGTATATTTACTTATGAATTCCTAAATTTCTATTCTGATAATTGAAAATCAAAATTTTCAATTATTAGTCGACTGCCATGGATGGCAGTCGACTGTTGCCTGATAAAGTCGACTGTCAGGATGATTTCAGGTAAACAAGGTATGTTTAGCCCAATTTCAGCTATGTTAGGGTTTCCTAACCACTCCTAACCCTAGGATATGCTTTGGAAAGCATTAGAAAGAGTGAAAATCCATTGGATATGGATTAGAAGAATTGTTAGGGTGATGTATCAATTTTAAGGCATGTGAAAGTTCAATGTTGAACTTTGGACCTTAATTTTGATGGTTTAGAGTTCCTATTGGCTTAGGTCCCAAGGACATTGTTGGTGCAATGGTCAAGGGAGAGCAAGCCTTTAGGGGGAGGTGTCCATCATGGGATGATGGATGATATTTTTCCTCATGAGGGGGAGAAATGAGAATTTGATATACCCAATTTGGAAATTGGGAGAGTTTGTAGGAGTGTCTCTCTTGAGTGATATGGGACTTATTATTAGGAAGATGGTAGACATCCTAGATATTTTTGGACCAAGGGGGAGATTGTAAGATCTCATTGGATATGAGACATTGACCTCCTTGGGTGAACCTTTTTGATGTATGTCAAAAAGGGAGAGAAAGTAAAATTACCAATTTGGGAAATTAGTAAGGGAATTTGAGTTAGGGGCCTAACTCAATGGTGTTTTTTGTCAAACATCAAAAAGGGAGAGATTGTTGGTGCAATCAGCCTAGGTCGCGATTGACCAGACTTGAGTTTGACTTGAGTAGTGTTTTGATGTTTGACATGGATGTCTGACATTGATGTCTGACATGTGTTGGGAAGATTGCTGATGCAATCAACCCAGGTTAGTATTTGATGTTTGACGATGGTTTGACCATTGTCATGGGAAAAGTCCAAGTCTTGTGTACTTTGCATGGAAAGTCCAAGCTTGAGTCTTGGCATGGAAAGTCGAACATGGGTTGGCAAAAGAAAGTCCAAGCATGGGTCTTGGCAAGGAAAAGTCCAAGCATGGGTCTTGGCATGGAAAGTCCAACATGGGTTGGCAAGGGAAAGTCCAAGCTTGAGTCTCGGCATTTGGAAAGTCTAAGGGGAATATTGGCGGCGTAAAGTCCAAGCGGGAGTCTTGGCAGCATAAGTCCAATGGTTGGAAGCGTAAAGTCCAAGCGGGAGTCTTGGCAGCGTAAGTCCAATGTGCCTTGGCGGTGTAGACACCGTTAGCATGACAATAACCGATGGAAACACTTGAAGGCTAGCATATGGATGAACAAGTCATGGATGACTTGGAGGGATCCGATAAGTCCGAGGCTGACGAAAGTGGCTAAAAGGCTTAGGTCTAGGCTAAGGGTGATCTAGCAAGTATGGGGATATCATACTTGGGTTAAAACCTCATGTTTGAGGTGTATCAGTCGACTGGGACTATGGTCAGTCGACTGATGGGAGTCAACTAAGGTTTGACTGTGGAAAGTGCCCTGGCAGTCGACTGATGGTTAGGATTTAGGGCACAGAAGGCTCTCCAATCGAGTGATCGACCCGAACACTCGACTGATTGAGATCAGTCGACTGATGGTCTGTCCGTTGGAACTTATCCAACGTGGCACATGTCGTTGTCTCACAACGGCTATAGGGGCAGTCGACTGATGGTCCCGATCAGTCGATTGCTAGGTGAAATCCAGTTGGTGCCATCAGTCAACTATTAGAGACCATTAGTCGACTGCTTTGAGCTAGCAGTCGACTGCCAAATCTTCTGTGCCCTGGCCACTTAATTTCAGTCGACTGCTAAACCCTAGCAGTTGACTGCTAGTGTCCAGTAAATTGTTAAACCCTAGCAGTTGACTGCTAGAGCCACAACCGAGCAGTCAAACCTCAGTCAACTCCTTGACCAATCAATTGGTCATAATCCTAATTGGCTGCTCGAGTCAAACTAGGCTCCCAAATGTTGTGCACTTGATCAATCGACTGGTTCATAATCCCAATCGATTGGTAAACCTCAAACATGAGATTTAACTCAAGTATGATCCCTTCATACTTGATAAACTACTCATAGCCTAGGCCTAAGTCTTCTAGCCACTTTTATCAACCTTAAACCCTCAAGGTCCCTCTGAGTCCTCAACAACTCATTCACCCTTCGCGCTAGTCTTCAAGTGCTTCCATCGGTTATGATGCCAAAATCTCACCCTTAGACTTCCTTGTCAAGGTCTGCTTGAAATTTACACCACCAAGACTATATGCTTGGACCTATGCTGCCAAGACCTCACCCTTGGACTTCCTTGCCAAGATCCATTTGAACTTACACCGCCAAGACTATATGCTTGGACTTTACGCTATCAAAACTACATCTTTGAACTTTCCCATTGCCAAGCCTCAATGCTTGGACTTTCACCGTCAAGACTACACAATTGAACTTACAAGGCCAAGACCATTCTTGGACTTTCCATGCCAAGTATTCGAACTTGGACATTCCATGCTAAGTATTCATACTTGGACTTTCCATGGTATCCAAACTTGGACTTTCAAAGTTGATTGCTCCAACAATCTCCCCCATGTGAGCTTGGATATCTCAATCATCCACTAGTCACATGGTCAACATATGGTCAAACCATATTGTCAAACAATGATCAAATCTATTGTCAAACATCAAAACCTTACTCGAGTCCCACTCGAATTTAGTCAAACATGACTTGGGTCGATTGCACCAACAATCTCCTTCTTTTTTATATTTGATAATACCTTTAAGTTAAGCTAACAATAACCCAACTTAACTCTCCCAATGACAAAGTATAGTGAAGGTTTACCTAACTTAAACCTCACTTTTACCCCTTTGGCATACATAAAAAATTCTACCAAAATTTTCAATGTTCCATCTTCCAATGAGATCCTACATTCTCTCCTTGGTCTAAAATCATATAGGATGTCTTCACTCTTCTTAGTTTTAAATCTTATACCACTAAATGAGAGGTAATCCATAATGAAGGTACCTAAACTCTCATTCCCTCCCCCCTTTGTAATCAAGGTTTATCCATCATATCAAGATGGACAAAACTTTCCCTAAAGGCTTGGTCTCCCTTAACCATTGCATCAACAATGTCTTTGGAGAGTTACTAAGCCTATAGGAAACTAAAAAAATCAAAAATAAGAGTAAAAGTTCAAACTTAATCTTTAACCTCCCTTAAAATCTGATACTCCACCCTAAATAACTCTCCTAATTATTTTTAATGATTATTTTACTCTTCCAATGCTTTCCAAAGCATATCCTAGGGTTAGGAGACGTTAGAGTAGCCTAACATTATTGATAAATGACTAAACAAATCTTGTTCAGTCGAAATCAGCTTTAGCAGTCGACTAGGTCAGCAACCAGTCGATTGCTATAAGCAACAGTCGACTGGTTTCTGCAATGTGCAGAAAATAGATTTTAGATAAGAATTTTAGAAATACATAACTAATTATATGTATTTTGAAAAATCTTGAAAATTCATACGTACATTACTTACATGAAATATAATGGGTGAAAAAATAATTTTATATAAAAAATATCCATTAAATTGCAAAATTGATACAATGTTCAAAACCATTGAAAAAATCAATATTTTTGCCTAACTTTGTGGCAACTTATTCAATGGTGATTACTATCAAAAGATAGACTTCACCAAGGTTTTCTAAAATAATTTTAAAATATTTTCAAAACCTTATTTTGAACCATGGTCTATGGGCTAGATGTACATGATTTGTACATTAGCTTTCCTCGTGATTCCTCCATGGTATATTATGAGTTTGAGTTCATCTGATGCAATATCTATGCACCTTGAACTTAACTCATTTCCTAACATCTCACATGTGTCTAGGTGTATAAAAACACACACAAGTCAATTTAATATTTTTGTGAGATGTGAGTTTTTGTTCTTCCTTATCTAAGAGTTCATGCATTTTATCTATGCAACTCTATTTGATTCCTTTATCATGAGACTTCAAATCATGTCATTGTCCTTAATTTTATTTTAACTATCCTAAATGTATGAATGATGATCATGGCATAAAAATGTGCATAATTAAAAATATTTGCCAATAATCATGATGTCATGGCATAATAAAGTTTTAACCTAAGCATAAACATGACATTATCAAATAACCTAAGTATTATCATGACATTATAAAATGATCATATTGAGCATGATGTCATGACATGACATATGGCAAACAAAGTATGAAAAATAAAATATAAATGTATAAGAATTTCTAAGTTTTAATTCAAATTACCATTTTCTATAATTAAACCCTATTTTGTCATAATACATCAATTTTTCAAGTGTGCCAAAAATCCAAAACACCACTGACTCTAACCTATCTTGTGCCAATTTTGATTGACTTTTCAAACTTCATAATTTTTATTAGCACATCTTAAATTCCTTTAGGATATATTTCTAAATTCATTTTCAAAGTATTACAATACTTCGAAAATGCCTTAAAGTGCCACCTTTATTATGGTTAGGTTAACTACTCATCCATTTAAGGTTGGAACAACCTAAACTCATCTAGCGTGAAGGAATCACACTCCTATGAACCCAAAACCTATTTGAACTCATTGGATTTACAAGGTACTCACTAGGGATAACCTCCCTTAGTACCTTCCTAATGACCCTCCAAGCCTTGGTCATTTTGGTCTTGTCAAGGTTAACTCTATGGGTAACTCCCCTTGTAACCTTGCTAGAGACTTTTCTAGGTTTCTTTGAAACCCTAGCCACTAGACACTTGTCATGGTCAACTCTAGGGATGAACTCCCTTGTGACCTTAGTTTTCCTAGACCTAGAGGTAGTTCCATAGTTAAATGGAACACTGCAATAGGTAGGCATGACTGCTTTAGACTTAGACTTGTGGTCCAAGCTTTTCTTGTCATTAGGAAATTCTTGCCTCCTAACACCTAAGTTTTGAATTCTATACCCTTTAATTGAATTTGTCATAATTTGAAGGGTCTTTTCTAATTTTTAAAACCTTGATCTCAAGGCTTGGTTTTCTAGCTCTAATTTGTCCATTTTTGATTTTTCATTATTTCCATGAATTTTCTTCTCCTTGGCATGTGTCTACCTTTCTTAGAGTTATTGCCTAGGTTCTCTACCTTCCTATCCTTATGTGGTATGGTTCTTGAATTGTCCTTAGGAAAATTAACATGTTTGGCACCTAAGCAATAAAATCTATTCCTAGCATGCTTTTGTTCATGAGCAATAGCAAGAAAATTATTAGCATGCCTATTTTTATTATGAAAACTAGTAGGTGCATAATTAAATGATATCTTAGGGTTTGCCTTAGCTCCCCCTACATTTGAGCTCCCTACTTTGTCCTTCTTGGAATGACTCCCCCTAGGACATTGGCTCCTATAGTGACCCCATTGTTGGCATTTGAAGCATACAATATGCTCCTTGCTTTTGTGGATCGGGGCACCAACCTTCTTCACCTTCTCCTTGACATTAGATGGCACTTGAACTTTCTTCTTGATCAATTTTAGACACTTGCTCTTGTAGTCCCTTACTTCTCTACACTCAAAACATGTTATGTGATTTTTATTTTTATTGGTCATGCTTGAGTTACCTAGAATGGTAAGGGAAGCTTGATCAGACTTCACTCCTCTCGGATGTAGACACTCTTCTTGTTGCTCCGGTGTGGAAGATTGTCTCTCCTCCCCCTCAATCCTTGAGGTGGAGATTTCTTCAACCTCCTCTACTTCAGACGTTGAGCACCTCTCAACTCTCAATACTTCATGCTCTTGAGAGGATGATGAACTTGCTTCTTCGGTATTATCATCATCTCCACTTTGTCCCATTGAGCATTCTTCTTTGGTCTCATTCCCCTTGTCGTCTTGGGGTCGATGAGGGTTTTTCATAGAGCTTGATCAATTTGCTCCATAGCTCCTTTATGTCATAGAATTCTCCTAGGCTATATATTAAATCCTTAGGAATTGATTTAGCTAACATTAACATTACTTTTTTTATTAATTTTGTATTTTCGATTTTCCTCCTCGATCCACTTCTTCTTCTTGAGAACTTTTCCTTTCTTGTCCTCAGGGGGATCAAATCAATGCACAATGCAAAGCCAATTGTCAAAATCATTTATTAAAAAAATATGTCATCCTACCTTTCCAGTAAGTGAAGTCTTTGTCATCGAAAATAGGTGGAACCATGATGTCATAGCGCAATCCATCTTTAGGCAATTCCATCTCCTCTAGTGTTGCTCTTGCGGCGATGAGTCCAGTGAAGACCCGCTCTGCGATTTGTTCTTCTGACTACACCAGACTCTGATACCACTTGTTGGAGATCAGTTGTCGCATTAGAGGGGGTGAATAGCGATTTCCGATTTCGCTCCGATCGATTACATACTCGTCTATAAAACTTATTAATGTGCAGCGGAATATACAACAAGAGAAATGCACAACAAGAATAAATGCAAGCACACAATCACATGCAATACATAGTATTTTACATGGTTCAAAACCTATGGTTCTTACTCCACGGCTGAGCTCTAGTGATGCACACACAACTATCAACTTCTCCTTCTCGAAAACAATCCAGAGGTGGAGAAATCTCGTACAATAAGTTTATACATAAGTACAATAAAAAGAAGCAACAAAAATAAGCTAAGAATGAATACAAATGCAAAAACACTTTGCAAAGATAAACTTTGGATTGCTTGCTTGTTTGGTTGCTTTGAACATCTTTAAAGGTCTGGAAAGCAACAATGTTGCCCCTCTTAAAGCTTCAAAAATTGACATCCATCTTCTCCCTCTCGAGTTCTTTATAAAGCTACAACTTGGGTTGATTTCCACCTTCCGGATCATTGTTCTTACATAGCGATCGGCTGGGAATATCGTACCTCTCGATTTAATCCATATCGAAAGTTGCCGTCGATCATTGCCATGACCATCGGTTGGTGCTAAGACCCACCGATCATTATCCGAACCTTAAACGTGCCTGACCACTTAATTCCAGTCAATAGCTAAACCCTAGCAATCAACTGTTAAACCCTAGTAGTCAACTTCCAGAGCCACAGTCGAGTAGTCGAGCCTCAGTCAACTTCTCGACCAATCAACTGCTCGAGTCAAACTAGGCTCCCCAATGCTATGCACTTGACCAATCGACTAGTCCATAATCCCAATCGACTGGTAAACCTCAAACATGAGGTTTAACTCAAGTATGATCCCTTCATACTTGATAAACCACTCATAGCCTAGACCTAAGTCTTCTGGACATTTCCATCAGCCTCACACCCTCAGGGTCCCTCCGAGTTCTCAACGACTCATTCACCTTTCACGCTAGCCTTCAAGTGCTTCCATCAACTATGTCATGCTAACCGGGGCCTTTGCCAAGGTTCATTTGGACTTATGCCACAAAGACTCCATGCTTGAACTTTACGTTGCCAAAATCTCACCCTTAGACTTCCTTGCCAAGGTCCGCTTGGACTTTACGCCACCAAGACTACATACTTAGACTTATATGGCCAAGACCTCACCCTTGGACTTCCTTGTCAAGATCCATTTGGACTTATGTCACCAAGACTACATGCTTGGACTTTATGCTACCAAAACTACATCCTTGGACTTTCCCATTGCCAAGCCTCAATGCTTGAACTTTCACCGCCAAGACTATGTTGGTGCAATCAGCACAGGTCACAATTGACTAGACTTAATTTTGACTCGAGTAGTGTTTGTTGAGGATCAAACTGGGTGAATAGTGATTTCTTCGCTTCGATGGATTGCGTTTGAGTTCATCTACAAAACTTGTTATGCACAGTGAAAATAATAAGGCATAAACTAAAAAACAAATACAAAAACTCACACAAGACAAGTGATATAATGTAGTTTGAAACCTAGGGTTCCTACTCCATGAGTCGAGCTCAAGTGAGCTCTAGTGATGCACACGACAACTATCAAACTTCTCCTTCTCAGTGATACACCGGAGGTGGAGAAATCTCTTACAATAGTTTTACAATAATAAGAATAAAGATACAAGAAAATACAAATGAAATATAACAACAATGTAAAAAAAAAATTACAAAAGATCACTTTGAATGCTTTGCTTATTGGTTGCTTGGACGAGTTTGAAGGAACCTAAAATGTACCAGCACTTCGCCTCAAATAGCCTCTAGAACCGCTCACGAATCATTGCTGAAATCCTCTACGAACTACTCCTTTTATGACCTGCATCGGACTGATTTCATGCTTGGTAGTTGACTGCCTATAGTGTCATTGTCTCACAACGGACTTAATCCACGTTGGCATTCCAACCAACGGATACACCAGTAGTCAACTTCCCTTACCAGTAGTCGACTATAAAAGCTTCTGTGCCTGTGTCCACGAGTGCCAGTCGACTGCCCAAGGCCAGTCGACTGCTCACAACTGGTAGTCAACTTCCAGAGCATAACTCAAGCAGTCAACTACATGAACAGTCGACTAGTCATAATCCTAGTCGACTGCTCTGAGACAACTCGGCTCTCGAGTGTCAAACACCCAGCCAGTCGACTGTCCAATACCCCAGTCGATTGATAAACCTCAACAATGAGGTTTGACCCTAGTATGATCCCCCCATACTTGATAGACCACCCTTAGCTTAGACCTAAGCCTTCTAGCCACCTCCATCAACCTCATGCCTATCAGATCGCTCCAAGTCCTCCATGACTTGTTCATCCATATGCTAGCCTTCAGGTGATTTCATCGGCTATTGTCATGTTAACCGGGTCTATTTTGCCAAGGTACATTTGGACTTATGCAACCAAGATAAACGCTTAGACTTTACACTGCTAAATATTGGACTTATGCTGCCAAGACTACATGCTTGGACTTTACGTCGCCAATATCACACCCTTGGACTTCCCAATTGCTAAGTACTCATGACTTGGACTTTCACCACCAAAACTACACACTTGGACTTACGTGGCTAAAACTATAACCTTGTACTTTCCAATTGCCAAGTACCCATGACTTGAACTTTCACCGCCAAAACTACACACTTGGACTTACGTGGTCAAGACTACACCCTTTGACTTTTACATTTGCCAAGTACCCATGACTTGGACTTTCCATGCCAAGTACCCAAGACTTGAACTTTCCATGCCAAGACCCATGCTTGGACTTTTCATGCCAAGTATCCAAAACTTGGACTTTCCCTCGAGTCTCACTCAGCTATGTCAATCTTGACCTGAGGCCGATTGCTTCACCAATCTCCCCATAAAGTTATCTCCTCATATGGTACCCATGTTAATCATATGATCAACCCATTGTCAAGCAATGGTCAAACTCATTGACAATCCAATTGTAAATCATGATAGGACCGATAACTACGCAAGAGGGGGGGAGAGTATAATGATTAATTTTAACAGAAATAATGGATTACCATAGAGGAAATACTGACATGAACTAATCGACTAAAAACTCGAACAAAACATGAAAACCATAGCTAAGATGACAAGCCAAAACTTAAGCAAATCACGAAGTACACGACCAAATTCCGAAGAGCACAACACAAGGAAACAACCACACAAGACACAATAAATTTTTTATTTGGTTCACAACTCTCTCCTAGAGCTGCTAGTCCAAGGCCTACCTCTATATTTTCTCCTTTTTGAAGAAAAACCTTCAAAGGTGGAGAAACATCTTAAAATGCTTACAATTTACAAATTCTAAGAATATGAAATAAGTACACGAATCTGAGTTAAATGAAAAGAAACATTGATTTAAAACCTTTACAATTAGAGCAGCAAGATCTTCAAGAATAGAGGAAGAAGAACACAACTTTTCAAAGGTTGATCAGAGAGCAGAAATTTCAGCCGTCCAGGTTGAGAAGAACAACTGCAGAACTAAATGTTGCAAGCCAAGAGAAGCGAGGAAACTGACGCTCGATGCAAGCAATACGTAACTGAACGATGCACGTTCTCTCAAGCAGTTGATCTAGGGGTTTCCTTCACAAGAACACCTTTTAATTGGCCAAATTCAAACCTGTGGTCAAGATCTTGATCCTAGCAAAATGGCCAAGTAACCAAATGAAAACACGTAAGTTGAAATGGATGAGATTTTAGTAGAATCGCTAATTCTCTTCCTCATAGTCGAGGCGCCAGTCGAGCCCTCCTTGCATCTGTGCACTGCTGCAAAGGGCCAGTCGAGGCATCGCCTCGATTGTAGATGTTAAAACACCAGCTTATTCTGTAGCATTTGAGGGGATAGTTGAGACACCTTGCTTCTGTTCGTTGCTGCCCAAGATCAGTCGAGGCATCGCCTCGACTACACCATTCGAACCAGAAAAAGGTTCACTAACTTGTCCTGCATTAGTCGAGGCACCAATTGAGCATGACTTACTTCTGTTTGCTTCTGCTCATGATCAGTCAAGGTGCCGCCTCAACTACAACCCATCCTGCAGTAGTCAAGCTTCATCTACCACCACTAGCTGCTACACAAGATCAGTCGAGGTGCTGCCTTGACTGCTCCTTGACTAGTCGAGGTGCCAACTCGATTGTACCTGCTAACGACAAGTTCTTCGACTGATGAATGCAGTAAGGGCAATAGTCGAGGTGTAAGCTCATTGTTGTCCTAAAGACCCATTGTTTCAGTCAGCTCTAAGACTGAAACATGCCTAGTAAAGACTCTACTCAGAGACCCTTTACTTGCCAAGACTCCGGCCATCAGCCATTCTTGGACTTTTCACCTTGCCACTCCCATAAGGAATTTCCCTACTGCCAAGGAATTACCCATCTTGGACTTTTCACCTTGCCACTCCCACAAGAAATTTTCCAGCTGCTAAGGAATTACCCGTCTTGGATTTTTCACCAAGGTCCACCCTTGGATTTTCTACTTGCCAGGAATTACCCGTCTTGGACTTTTCACCAAGGTCCACCCTTGGATTTCTTGCACTTAAACTTTTGTCAAATGCCAAAACACAACTTAGAGCTTTCAGCTCCAAGAGTCTCCTCCTTTTTGATGTTTGACAACCCGTTTAAGTTTAGGTCACTCTACCCACAAGATTGATCACATATCAAAGAATAGTGACAGACCACTGATCAGATCATTATAGTTTAACCTAAACTATAAACACTCTCTTCTCAAGGATATTGGATTAGAACACCGTACATCAGATTATGGTAGGTCAGATCTTAATCAAGGTTTATAGATACACACTTAACATCCTCCCCCTTAATGCTATCTGCATTTTTATCTTTAAAAACACCTCCCTTTTCTACTCATTTTACTATAAGTTTACCGATGTTAAGCTTTCTTAAGCATTCTCATCCTAAGATAGTCTAGTTGAGCCTCTAGTCGAGGCCTTCTTGCTTTTGGAGGCGTGCAGTCGAGTGCCCAGTCGAGGTCTACTCGACTCTATAAGACTGTCATACGAGCAGTCAAGCCACTGGTCGAGTTCCACTCGACTCCGTGTGAGCGTGACACTAATAGTCGAGTCACTGGTGGAGTTCCACTCAATTCTGTGGACTACGCAACAAGACCAGTGAGGGTATCAGTCGAGCTCCTAGTCGAGAACAACTCGATTTTGTTTGGTCTCAAACATAGCCCAATTGAGTTGCTGGCTCGACTGTTTACTGATAAGAGAAACTGTACAATTTTGTTAGGACCTGTGCGCCTGCTAGAGGGGGGTGAATAGCGATTCGACTTTGCTTGATAGAAATTGATTGTGCTTGCTACAAAATGTGTTATATGCAGCGGAATATATATATAACAAAAAAAAATACACACAAGCACAATCACAATATCAAATATAACGTAGTTCGGAATCGAATGGTTCCTACTCCACAGATTGGGCTCGTAAGAGCCCTAGCGATGCCAAACACCACTAAGCAATAAACTCTCCTTCTCGAAACAATCCGGAGGTGGAGGAAACCTCTTACAACAGTTCTTACAACAATAAGAAATGAATACAAGCTATTATAATAAAATACAACAAAAGAATGCAAAAAAAACTTTATAATTGATCTTTTGGAAGCTTGCTTGTTTGGTTGCTTGAGTTGCACTTGGAGACCCTAAATTACACCAGCAATTCGCCTCAAAACTCCTCAAAGAACCATTGGCAAAAACCTCCTCCACGAGCTCCCTTTAAAGCTTCTCCTTGGGCTGGATTCCGCCTAGTAGTCGACTGATCGAGACCATCGGTCGACTGCCCCTGTAGCCGTTGTCTCACAACGGCATGAACCACGTCTGATAAGTCCAACGGATAGACCATCAGTCGACTGATCATGCCAATCAGTCGACTGATCGAGCCTTCACTCGACTGTCAAACCCTAACAGTCAACTCGGGAACCTTCTGTGCATGAATTCCTGACCAACAGTCGATTGTCCAATGCTGGCAGTCGACTGCCAGGCCAATTGCTACAGTCGAACTCCCGCTAACTCACACCAGTCAACTAACCATAATATCAGTCGACTGATAATCTCATCCATGAGGTTTTAACCCCAAGTATGGTGTCCCCATACTTGCTAGACCACCCTTAGCCTAGACCTAAGCCTTCTAGCCACCTCCATCAGCCTCACGTCTATCGGATCCCTCCAAGTCATCCATGACTTGTTCATCCATATGCTAGCCTTCAGGTGCTTTCATCAGCTATTGTCATGCTAATATGGTCTACACCTCCAAGGCACATTGGGTTTACGCTATCAAGACTTCCCTTGGACTTTACGCCGCCAACCATTGGACTTATGCTGTAAGACTCCACCCTTGGACTTTACGTTGCCAACCATTCCCCTTGGACTTCTCAATTGCCAAGACTCAAGCTTGGACTTTCCCTTGCCAACCCATGTTGGACTTTCCATGCCAAGACCCATGCTTGAACTTTCCCTTGCCAAGACCCATGCTTGAACTTTCCTTGCCAACCCATGTTGGACTTTCCATGACAAGACTCAAGCTTAGACTTTCCATGGCAAGTATACAAGACTTGGACTTCTCCCATGACAATGGTCAAACTGTCATCAAACATCAAATATGACCTGGGTTGATTGCACCAATAATCTCCCCAACACTTGTCAGACATCAATGTCAGTGTCACTCCCCGAGGGAGTCCCTGCCAGACAAAAATCCGACAGCATCTCCCCTGTAGGGTGATAATATGAAACTTACATACAAGGCCTACATGGCCACTATACATCGGTCAACACGACCGAAACAAAACTACACACGCAGGTCATAAATAGGCCTCAGGCCAACAATCAAAGTAAATAATAAAAGTTTATCACATCTAGACTTACCCCTTCTGCCATCTGGGCAGGAATATACAACCAAATCCAATCGAATAAAAATCCGAAAAGAGGTCCATAAGGACATACCAAATATCACCAAAACATCCACGAGTACATAAATCAAACACCAGTCCTAAACATATCTTCTAGTCAATACCAAAACCATAAATCAAATAACAAGAAAACTATCATGACGAAGGGGTTTGGCAGCTGGACACTCCTAACAGCTTCATCCTGAAATAGATATAAAACAACGGGGTAAGTTCAATGAACTCAGCGGATAATAGTCGATATGCATAGTAAGATATAACTAACAATAATAATCATACCAATACAGTCTCATATATAGGATATGCAAGAAAGAAATACGAAAAGATTGTACTTACCTGAATCGCCTATCCTGACATAGGAGCATGTGTCATATTAGCATAAATAAAGTCGTCAGACCAAATACAAAAAATAGATCCTGTATGCATGGCAATCATATGCAACATCCAAGGCAGCAATCAAAATGTAGCAAACACAATACAAATGTCATCCATGCAATATGCATGTGATGCAAATGACATGGTCACCCCTGACGCCAATCAGCCACCTCACATGCGATGGTGAAGCCGAGTGGGTAGGGCTATGACAACTATGCACTCTGCCATCACTGCTCCTGAGTGACCGAGTGGACAAGATGCTGTCGGAGTACACCTATCCTCCTGCCCCAAATAGAGTGGGAGAGCAAAGCTCTCATCTCCCGGTGTCGTAGACCAGAGGAGGGATCCCTACCCGCTACCACGCTGCCTCATCGCTACCCATGAGCAGACCAGCGGAGCCTGACAAAGCTACTGCACACACTCTCCTGATGTACCACTAACCCATGAGTGGTTGTGTGTGCAGAACATGTAACTGGTTGCGGGTTCAACTACAAAGGAACCCCGTCCAGCCAGCATGCAATCATGCAAGATGGTGCATGACACTAAGCATGTAACACCAGCTAAAATATGTCTCCGAATAATATGCACAACAAATAGGTACATATTAATGATCTAAGTAAAACAGGGAAGGTATAACTAAAAGCTGATCAAATGCATGTATCAAGTAGGCACAATAACATACAAGGCAGTTAAATATAAAAATTATTGCAAGCTATAACCAACTAAGCATATCAATATGACATTATCTAAAAGATAAGTCAAAATACCCGCCTAATAAAATGCTCGAAATAATGCAAATCTTCACACCCGTGGACCTATCTCGTGACCAAAACCTGCATAAAATATAATATACCCAGATTATGTTGTCAACCCTAATATCAAGTCCAAAACCTAATGGATTAAACTATCCACCTAAACGATCACTCACTGCCGTATCAAAACATAATTCCTTCCCAAATCAACTCCTAATTTCACAAATTATCTAACCCATTCACAGCCGGCCAAAACCCCAAAATCAGCCCATTCACAACCAATCCAGTCTCTCCACTCACCCACCGCCACCACAGCCATGCAAACCCCCAATTTACAACCCCTAATCGACCACAACTCCGACCCATAGCCGTGCACTGCCCACCCACAGCTGTTCACAGCCTTTACAGGCGACTCAACCCCTATTTCACAGCCGACCACTTCCTATGTCTCACCACCTGACACCAACACACACGCTGGACAGAAAGGAAAATAAAAACAAGGTAATTACCGGAAACTTCCACTTCACCAGTAGCCAACTCTTCCCCCAAACCTATCCTGTTCGTCGGAAAAAGCCCACTACCCAAATCAAATCCACGGTCAACCACAGAAGATATCGCAGGGGTTAGACAAAGCACAAGGTCGACCCTTACCTAGATACAACGATCACCGACAACGCAGAGGGAGCTCATGGCGGCGGTCCTGTGGTTGTGAATGCGAGGAAGAAGAGGCTTGCGGCGGCGGTCCTGTGGCTGTGGATGCATCGTGACGGGTTGTGCTCGTGGGCAACGAGCGCACAGAGGTCGTGGATGCTCGCCGCGCGTGAGCAACGCGTAGAGGCGGCGACGTACTTGCAATGGCAGCGAAGAGACGATCGGGAAAAGGAGCACTCGCGGCGGCCTAGGCATGGAAAAGGAGGCGATGGCGATCTTGGTGTGGTCGGCATCGAGCTATCGGCTGCGGCGAGAAGGAGGTTTTGCGAAAAGAGGAGTTCGAGAAAACAAAGAAAAATCATGAAGAAGAAACCATCGGGCGGCATGAGAAACCGAGAGGAAAGAAAAGAAGAATCACGATTGTGAAAACTAAACCTAGGTTTAGGTATTTGAAACTTTAGGTTAATATCACCTATTAACTCCCTTAAATAGATTCCACCAAAGCCTATCTATTTTATCCCCATAATTATCTCGTACATGCCCCGTTTAAATCCAGAAAGATTTCTAAAATTCCCTAAAAATCTCGAAAAAATTTCCAGGATTATTTTTCCTAAAGTTTTGGCCATTAAATTTAGTATTTGAAATTTTTCATATTTAACAGTCAGACATCAATGTCAAACATCAAAACACTACTCGAGTCTGGTCAATCGTGACCTGGGCCGATTGCACTAACAAGTTTTTAAGACCAAACTTCAGAAACTCATATTTAATTCCAAAAATTCAATAAGTCTTAAAAAATTTCATATAGAATTCGAACATCACACCCCTACAGGAAAAAAATATGTGTAAATTAATCTACCTAAGATTTCTCCCAATCGATACACTTTTCAAATTTCTAAAAATAGGTGCCTTTAGTACTTCTCCCTACTTGTATCAACACCTCTAATAGTGATTCCTCTCACTAGATAGGATTCACTATAGTGAAAAGAACATGTTTCAAAAACATTCTAAGAAATTAACCTTAGGGTTGCAATTGTTTTAAAGGTTCCAACCAATTTTACATGGTTGGAATGTCCAATTATGATCTTGGGACCAAATGCACATGAATTATGCATTGGTCTTCCCCATAATTGGTCAAATTAATGATCGCTATCTTGATAACCTCCTACCCAAGGAATGCAATGAGCATTTCGGGTAAATAGGTTATACCTAAACATCTCACCCCACCAACTAGCAATACAAAAATAGTTTTTTTGTTAAACCTATAGTTTGTGCGAGATGCTTCCTAAGTTATCCAGATTTCCCAATTTCTTGTTGTTATGGTGAGTTAGTCCTAATGATCATGGAAAGGTTTAATCCTCACTCAGTGACACACATGCCTAATTCCCTTCTCAAGTAACTAAATTCCTTTTCAGGGAGTGGTTTAGTGAAGATATCAGCTAAGTTAGATTTTGACTCAACATAATTGAGTACAACATCTCCCCTAGCTACATGATCTCTAATGAAATGGTGTCTCACTTCAATGTGCTTCGTCCTAGAGTGGTGGATAGGATTCTTTGTCAAATTAATAGTGCTCATGTTATCACACAACACTTGTATATTTTTGTATGACAACCCATAGTCCTCCAACGTGTGAGTCATCCACAACAATTGTGACACACTTTCCCCCATGGCTATGTACTCAGCCTCAGTGGTGGAGAGAGCAACACAATATTGCTTTCGACTCGACCAACTCACTAGTGAAGAACCTAGGAACTGACATCCCCCACTCGTACTCTTCTTGTCTAACTTGCACCCAACATAGTCAGAGTCAGTATAGCCAACCAAATCAAATGATTCAGTGCAAGGGTACAACAAGCCAACCTTAATAGTACCTTTAAGATATCTCATTATTCTTTTCACAACACTTAGATGAGACTCCTTGGCACATGACTGATATCTAGCACACACACCCACAACATATAAAATATCAGGTCGACTTGCTGTGAGATAAAGTAAACTACCTATCACACTTCTATAATATTTTAGATCCACAGATTTTCCTCCTTCTTCACTTCCTAGATTTGTGTTTTGTGCCATGGGAGTAGATATCTCCTTTGAATTTTTCATATTAAATTTCTTTAGAAGATTCATGGCATACCTAGACTGATGAACATATATACCTTCCTTTGTTTATTTAATATCAAGTCCAAGGAAAAATGTTAGTTCTCTCACAAGACTCATCTCAAACACACTCTCCATGTGTCCTATAAACTCATTCAGATAATCCTTATTATTTGAGCCACATATTATGTCATCGACATAAACCTGAGCCACAAAAATATTTTCATCATCTCTTTTCAAAAATAGTGTGGGATCTATCTGACCTCTTCTTAACCCTTTCTCTACAAGGAATGTGGACAACCTTTCGTACCAAGCACGAGGTGCTTGTTTCAGCCCATAAAGAGCCTTTTTCAGTTTGGACACGTGGTTTGGAAAGTCTATACTTTCAAACCCCGGTGAATGTTCAACATATATCTCTTCCTTAATTACCTCATTCAAGAAAGCAGACTTCACATCCATTTAATAGAGTTTGAAGCCTTTGTATGCAGCAAAAGCTAGCATAAGCCTTATGGAATCAAGTCGGGCTACTAGGGCATATGTCTCTTCATAATCTAACCCCTCAATCTGATTATATCCTTTGGCAACTAACCTTGCCTTATTTCTGATTATCTCTCCCTATGATTCATCTTATTCTTAAACACCCATTTGGTACCGATTATAGAAACTTTTTCCAATCTCGGAACTAAGTCCCACACTTGGCTTCTTTCAAATTGTCCTAGCTCATCCTACATTGCTAAAACCCAATTAGGATCAAGCAAGGCTTCTTCTACTACCCTTGGTTCAATTTATGAGATTAGTGCCACTTCAACTTCTTCATTTCTAAAGGAAGATCTGGTCATCACCCCTTGTTGAAGTTCTCCAATAATCTGACCAAGTACTTGGTCATTTGATACATCTTCAAGCAATGACCCTTGTATCCTAGACTTTTCTTCATCAGACTCAACCTTAACTCCCCCTACTTCAGTGTTTTCATGTAATCTAATCTTCTCCATTCCAAATTTAATTTCTTCATCAATATCTCAAGTATCACCAGATTTTTCATCTTCCTCAAATACAACATCTTGTGATTCTTCTACCAATTTTGACTTCTTGTTGTACACTCTATATGCCTTGCTAATAGAAGAATACCCTACGAGGATACCTTCATCAGCTTTAGCGGTGAACTTACCTAAATGATATTTGATATTTAGAATGAACACCTTGCAACCAAACACCCTAAGATGCTTGACTGTAAGTGGTTTTCCAAACCATAGTTTATGTGACATTTTTCCTAGAAACCTATGTATCAAAACCCTATTCTAAATATAACAGGTTGTGCCTATGGCTTCGGTCCACAAGTAGCTTGGAAGACCATACTCATTGAGCATGCTTCTCACTGCTTCTTGTAAGACCTGATTTTTTCTTTCCACAACATCATTTTGTTGGGGTGTTTTTGGAACAGAAAATTCATGTCTATACCCCCTTTCTAAACAATAGCCCTTAAACCAAGTGTTTTGGAATTCCCCTCCATGATCACTTCTAAGAGCTTTAATGGTTGTGTTTTTCTCATTTTCAACTCTTCTACTAAAAGAAATAAAAATGTCTATTATTTCATCCTTATGTTTTAAGAAAAAGGTCCAAGCATATCTAGTGTAATCATCAATAATAACTAAACAATATCTACTACCATCAAGTGATTTAATAGTGCTACAATCAAAAAGGTCTAGATGTAACAAATCCAAAGCAGTAGAGGTACTTACAACATTTTTGGACTTGTGTGATGCCCTCTTTTTCTTACCTTTTTGACAAGCATCACACAGTCTGTCTTTCTGAAACTTTAGCAGTGGCAGCCCCCTCACTAGTTTCTTTCCGGCTAATCTCCTTAAGTTTTTTAGATTGACATGTGCGAGCCTCCTATGCCACAACTAGGATTCATCTTTTCTAGACATAAGACACTTGGCAGATACATTAGTAGGATTATCAAAATACACATGATATATATTTTCCTTCCTAACTCCTACTAACATGGTAACACTCGAAATATTGTGTTTAACTAGACATTGAGTCGAATTAAATTCAACTCTATATCCAGCATCACATAGCTGACTCACACTTAACAGATTGAAAGACATATTTTTAACAAGCAATACATTTCTAATCATAAAGTGTTCCGAGATACAAATGTCCCCTACTCCTATAACCTTTAACCTGCCACTATTACCAAATGAAACAGTACCTCTATTTTTATTCTGTAAGGAAGAAAAAAGTGAAAGGTCCCTGGTCATGTGTTTGGAGCATCCACTATCTACAAACCAGATTAATGGACACTCCCCCTTGACTGATGCCTGCTAGACACGAAAGATAAAGGATTTTGAAACCCAAATATTGGGTCCATTAGCTTCTAAAATATATTTCCTAGGAATCCAAGCCTTAATTGTTTTAGTCTTCCTACTAGAATTTCTAGGAAATAATGAAATGAAACTAAACTCTTTATGTTTAGGTCTATAACCTATTCCAGCTTTGTTATAAACAACCCGTTGTAATCCTAATATCATGTTCAAGGTCTGAGAACTAGAATTAAATTTCTCAAGTGTGCACTTGAGATCATTCGCCTGTGCTTTTAGAGATTTGTTTTCATCCATAAGTTCATCAATTTGTGAAGTGTTAACACTAGTCTCTACCTCATGCTCCTTATGGTTCTTTAATTGTCCTACTTTAATCTTTAGCATTTTAATCTTAAACTTGGGTTTTTCTAACATATCAGTTAAGTAAGGAATGGTCTTGTAGCAATCTACGAGTTCAGAGGTTACCTTATCATCATCCGAAGATGATGAATTTGAGTTAGAGTCTGATTCTGTCCCGGAGTCCTCCAATGCCATTAGAGCAGTGTGTTGACCAGTCTTTTCCTCCTTGTCCTCTTCTGATGATCCGGATGAGGACACATCCCATGTGGATCTCAAAGCTTTCCTTCTCCTCCTCTTTTTTCCCTTCTTCTTGAGTCGAGGACATTCATTTCTGAAATGTCCTTTCTTGCTGCACTCATAGTAAACAATATTAGTTTTATCAACTGAATTATCAACTGGCTTACCTTTCTTTTTATTAAATCTCCTACTCCTTCTCATCATCCTCCTTACGAAATTGGCCACCTCGCTGGATGACGATTCATCATCTCTATCAGAGTCAGTGGAAGAGGACGATGACGACTCCTTCTTCTTTTCTTACTTATTTTAATCACCTGCAAACAAAGCCACACCTTTCTCTTTTTTACCTTTATTAGCCTATTCATGTAATTCCATTTCACAAAATAACTCATCTATTTTAATGGTTGACAGGTCCCTTGATACCTTATAGGCATCCACCATAGAGACCATAAGACATTTCGAAGAAATGACTTAAGTACGTACCTAACCAAATCTCGGTTCTCAACACTCTCTCCAATAGAGTGGAGGCCATTTAACAACTCCTTGAATCTTCCATGAAGCTCACTGATAGATTCAGTGTCCTTCATAGAGAAGTTATGGAGTTGACTTAGGAACAAATCACTCTTGGCTATACGAGAGTCTCTAGTACCCTCGTGCAACTCAAGTAGTTTGTTCCATAAGTCTTACGCACTAATGAAAGGACCAACTTTATTTAGTTGTTCCTTTGTCAGGCTGCACTGTAAGGTTACAGTGGCTTTAGCATTAGCCTGTGTCTTGCGCTTTTGCTCATTTGTCCAATGAGCTGACCCTAAGACTTTACCCTCTCCATCTACCGAAGTGATGAAGCCCTCCGTGACAGAGAACATCTCTATCTCAATCATGAGATAGTACTCCATCCGATTCAACCAGTATTGGAAGTTTGTTCCATCGGAAAATGGAGGTCGATTTGTGATAAATCCTTCTTGCATGACTATGACTCTAAGGTTGTTAGACCTGGTAAAATAGAGCCCTAGCATTGATACCACTTGATAGTACTGGTAACTATGGAAGAGGGGGGAGAGTATAATGATTAATTTTAACAAAAATAATGGATTACCGCAACGGAAATACTAACACAAACTAATCAACTAAAAACTCGAACAAAACACGAAAACCATAGCTAAGATGACAGCCAAAACTTAAGCAAATCACGAAGTACACGACCAAATTTCAAAGAGAACAACACAAGGAAACAACCACACAAGACACATCAGATTTTTTACTTGGTTCACAACTCTCTCCTAGAGCTGCTAGTCCAAGGATTACCTCTATATTTTCTCCTTTTTAAAGAAAAACCTTCAAAGGTGGAGAAACCTCTTAAAACACTTACAATTTACAGATTCTAAGAATATGAAATAAGCACGAATCTGAGTTAAATGAAAAGAAACACTAATTTAAAACCTTTACAATTAGAGCAGCAAGATCTTCAAGAACAAAGGAAGAAGAATGCAACTTTTCAGAGGTTGATTAGAGAGCATAAATTTCAACCATCCAGGTTGAGAAGAACAACAACGGAACTAGACGTTGCGTCGAGAGAGCAATCAACTGTGAGCGCAAAGCAGGAAGAACCAGAAGTTGATGCACGTTCTCTCAAGCAGTTGATCTAGAGTTTTCCTTCACAAGAACACCTTTTAATTAGTCAAATTCAAACCTGTGGTCGAGATCTTAATCCTAGCAAAATGGCCAAGTAACTAGGTGAAAACATGCAAGTTGAAATGGATGAGATTTTAGTAGAATCACTAATTCGCTTCCTCACAGTCGAGGCGCCAATCGAGCCCGCCTTGCTCTGTGTGCCACTGCAAAGGGCCAATCGAGGCGTCGCCTCAACTGCAGATGTCAAAACACTAGTTTATTCTGCAGCAGTTGAGGTGATAGTCGAGACACCTTGCTTCTGTTCGCTACTGCCCAAGATCAGTCGAGGCGCCACCTCGACTGCACCAGTCGAACCAGAAAAAGGTTCACTAACTTGTCCTACATCATTCAAGGTGCAAGTTGACCATGGCTCACTTCTGTTTGCTTTTGCTCAGGATTAGTCAAGGTGTCACCTCGACTGCAATCCATCCTACAGCAGTCGAGCTTCGTCTACCACCACTAACTGCTACACAAGATCAATCGAGGTGCCGCCTCGACTGCTCCTTGACTAGTCGAGGTGCCAACTCGACTGTACCTACCAACGACAAGTACTTCGACTGATGAATATGGTAAGGGAAACAGTTGAGGTGTCAGCTCATTGTTGTCCTTAAGACCCATTGTTTTAGTCAACTTTAAGACTAAAACATGCCTAGTAAAGACTCTACTCAGAGATCCTTTACTTGCCAAAACTCTGGCCATCAGTCATTCTTGGACTTTTCACCTTGCCACTCCTGCAAGGAATTTTCCTACTACCAAGGAATTACCCATCTTGGACTTTTCACCTTGCCACTTTCGCAAGGAATTTTCCTGCTACCAAGGAATTACCCGTCTTGGACTTTTCACCAAGGTCCACCCTTGGATTTCCTACCTGCTAAGGAATTACCCATCTTGGACTTTTCACCAAGGTCCACCCTTGGATTTCTCATCTGCCAAGGAATTACCTATCTTGGACTTTTCACCAAGGTCCACCCTTGGATTTCTCACACTTACTTAAACCTTTGTCAAACACCAAAACATAACTTAGAGCTTTCAACTCCTACAAATCCCATTGTCAAACATCAAAACCCTACTCGAGTCAACTCGAGTCTGGTCAATCGTGACCTTGGTTGATTGCACCAATAGTGTTTTGATGTTTGACAAAATGATTGACAATGTGATTGTCATGGGAAGTCTAAGAATGGTCTTGGCATTTGAGAAGTCCAAGTCATGTGTACTTGGTAAGGAAATTCTAAGTCATGGATACTTGGCAATGGAAAGTCCAAGTCATGGGCACTAGGCAATTGAGAAGTCCAAGCTTGGGTCTTGGCATGGAAAGTCCAAGCATGGGTCTTGCATGAAAAGTCCAAGCATGGGTCTTGGAAATGGTAAAGTCCAAGTCATGGGTACTTGGCATGGGAAGTCCAAAGGTATAGTCTTAGCAGTATAAGTCTATGTGTGTAGTCTTGGCGGCGTAAAGTCCAAGTGACTTTGGCGGTGAAAGTTCAAGTATGGATGTTTGGCAATTGGGAAGTCCAAGGGTTTGATATTGGCAGCGTAAAGTCCAAGCATATAGTCTTGGCAGCATAAGTCCAATGTTTAGCAGTGTAAAGTCCAAGCATGGAGTCTTGGCAGCATAAGTCTAAATGTACCTTGGCAATGAATCCGGTTAGCATGATAATAGACGATGGAAGCACCTAAAGGCTAGCGTATAGATGAACAAGTCATGGAGGACTTGGAGGGATCCGATAGGCATGAGGCTGATGAAGGTGGCTAGAAGGCTTAGGTCTAGGCTAAGGGTGGTATATCAAGTACGAGGGGATCATACTTGAGTTAAACCTCATGTTTGAGGTTTTTTAGTCGACTGAGGTTATGGACTAGTCGATTGACTGAATATTTGACACTTGACAGCCTAGTCAACTTGGATCAGTCGACTGGTCAAGTAGTCGACTGAGGCTTGACTGCTTGAGTTGTGCTCTGGCAATTGACTGTCAGTTGTGGGCAGTCGAGTGGTGTTTATGGACACTGGCATAAAATGTTCAGTAGTTGACTGTCCAATCGACTACTGGGTTGGTAGTCGACTACTAAGGTATCTGTTGGCTGGAATACCAACATGGATTAAGTCCGTTATGAGACAATATCACTATAGATAGTCGATTGTGCCTTTGGGAAGTCGACTGCCATGTGTGAAATCAGCCCGATGCAGGTCATAAAAGGAGTTGTTCGTGGAGGATTTTGGGTAAGGTTTATTGGGGCGATTTGAGACAAAGTGTTGGTGCATTTCAGGGTCTTCAAGTGCAGTCTAAGTAACGAAACAAGCAAGCAAAAGCAATCTTCTTTGTAAAGTTTTCTTTACTTGTATTTTCTTGTATTTATCTCTTATTGTTGTAAGAAATATTGTAAGTGATTTCTCCACCTTCGGTTTGTTGTCGAAAAGGAGAGTTTATTAGTGGTGGTGTACATCACTATAGCTCGCTATTGAGCTCGCCCTGTGGAGTAGGAACCCTAGTTCCGAACCATATTATATCGCTTGTCTTGTGTGAGTGTTTGTCTTTGTTTTTAGTTTATGCTTTATTATTTCCACTGTGCATAACAAGTTTTGTAGATGAACACGAACACAATCCATCGAAGCGAAGAAACCGTTATTCATCCTCCTCTAGCGTGGACGTCCGATCCTCAACAATTAGTATCAGAGCTTGGGGTTCTTAGAAGAACAAATCACTCTGATACTCAACAAGTAGTATTAGAGCGGGTTGCTCTTCACCGGATTCACAGTCGTGAGAGCAGCGCTAGAGGAAGATGGATCTCTACGAGAGATTGGGCAGCGACATCACAATTCCACCCATCTTCGACCGTAAAGATTTCACGTATTGGAAAGGTAGGATGGAATATTTCCTAATGTCCAATATTGAAAATTGGTTTGTTGTTATTATAGGGTTCAATGCCTCAAGAGGAAAGAAGGGAGAAATCCTCAAAATGAAGAGGTGGACTGAGGAGCAATGGTAAAAATTTGAGACAACCGTCAAGGTAACTAAAATGTTGATAAATTTGATACCTAATGACATTTTGTCTAGACTAGGAAATTATGAGGATGTAAAGGAGTTGTGGAATAAGTTGATCAAGTTCCATGAGAACCCCTCAACGACCCTAAGTGAAGAAGAATTCTAGGAAGCTGAGAAGGAATGTTCATCATCATAAGTTCTTGAGGATCTGGAAGTTGAGAGATGTTCAACAACCGAAGAAGAAAGCTCATCATCATCTCAAGATCATGTAGAATCGGAGGTTGAAAGATGCTCAACATTTGAAGAAGAAGAAAGAGATAAGGTAGAAGAAGTCTTCACTTTAAGGATTGAGGGGGAGGAGAGACCTTCCTCAATGTTGGAGCAAGAGCAAAAAGAAGTGTCAACATCCGAGAGAAGTGAAGAACAAGTTCACCATTTCTCCCTAGGTAACTCAAGCATAATTAATAATAATAAAAATCATATTATATATTTTAAGTGTAGGAAGCATGGGTATTACAAGAGCAAGTGCCCAAAATTGACCAAGAAGAAAGCGCAAGTACCACCTAAGGCCAATGAGAAGCCCAAGGAGACCGGAGTTTCCACTAGGAAGAGCAAGGAGCATGTGATGTGCTTCAAGTGTCAACAACGGGGTCATTATCTAAGTCGATGTCCTAGGGGAGCCATTCAACCAAGGGTAAAGGAGGAGCATCACATGTAGGGGGAGCTAAGGCAACCCCTAAGGTATATTTAAATAATGCTCTTTCTTTAACTAATGATAGGAAGCATGCTAGAAATGTACCATGTCATAATTTTCTTACTATTCATCATGATGAAAAGCATGCTAGAAATAGATTTTATTGTTTAGGCGTTAAGAGTTGTGAGATTAGATCTAAGGACAAATCTAGAACCAAGAATCCTAGAACTATTCTACCTAAGGAAACCATTAGGAAAATAGAGAACAACCTAGGCATCAACTCTAAATGGACTAGAGGCCTAGGAAGAGTCATTCCCAAAGAAAGAATGAAAATTCAAAATTGAAAAAATTAGAAATGGAAAATCAAGCCTTGAGGTCAAGGCTTGAAAAATTATAAAAGAACCTTTATAAGATGACAAAGTCAATTCAAGGGTCAAATAGACAAAATCTAGGGTTTAGGATGCAAGAGCTTTCCAAGGATAGGAACGGTTTGTGTCACAAACCAAGTCCAAGTCATGCCAACCTATAACAATGTTCCATTTGATTATGGAACTAAATCTAGGTCTAGAAAAACCAAGGTTACTAGGGAAGTCATCCCTAAGGCTAATCATGGTAAGTGTCTAGTGGCCAAGGTTTCAAAAAAACCTAGGAACGCCACTAAGAAGGTCAAGGGAAGTCATCCCTAGAGTTGACCTAGACAAGACCCAAATGACCAAAACTTTCAAGCCTAAGAGGGTCATTAGAAAGGCACTAAGGGAGGATATCCCTAGTGAGTATCTAGTTAACCCAAGGAGCTCAAATAGGTTTTGGGTTCTTAGGAGTGTGATTCCATCACCCTAAATGGGTTAGAGTGTGTCAATCCTAAGTGGATGGGTAGTTAACCTAACCATGGTAGAGTTGACACTTTAGGACAATTTCAAGGTTATGTGATTCCTTGGAAATAAGTTTGAATTTATATCCTAAAGGATTTTAGGATGTTCCAATAGAATGTAAGAAGTTTTGAAAAATCAATCATAATTGGCACGATTAGGGTTTAGAGTCATTAGTCTGCCATTTTGGATTTTTGGCACACTTGAGGAAAATTTAGTATTATGGCAAAGTGGACGTAATTCTATAAAATGGCAATTAGGCTTAAAACTTATGTATTTTATACCTTTGTATATTACATATTTACCATGCTTTGTTTGCTTTGTCATGTCATGACATCATATTTCATTTAATCATATAAAATGTCATGATTAATTCTTAGATTAATATGTCATGTGTGTATTTAGGTTTATGTCCATGCCATAATATCATGATTATTGGCTATGCTTTATTTATGCTATCATTTTATGCCATGATCATCATTCATGCATTTAGGTTAATTAAAATTGAATTAAGGACAATGACATGATTTGAAGTCCCATTATAAGGGAATCAAATAGAGTTGCCTAGTTAAAATGCATGAAACCTTAGGAGAACAAAGAACCACATCTCATATTAAATTGATATGTGTGTGTATTAATACACCATAGACATGTGTGAGATGTTAGAAAAATGAGTTAAGTTCAAGGTGCATAGTTCTTGCATCTAGATGAACTCAAACTCATCATATAACATGGTGGAATCATGAGGAAAGCTTATGTACAAGTCATGTGCATTGAGCCCAAAGATCATGGTTCATAATAAGATTTTAAAAATATTTCAAAATCATTTTGAAAAACCTTGGTGAAGCTTATCTTTTGATAGCAATCACCATTGATGAAGTTGATACAAAGTAGGCTCAAAACATTGAAGTTATCATTGGTTTTGAACTTTGTATCAATCTCACAATTTAATGGGTATTTTAATTTAAAATTATTTTTCATCCATTGTATTCCTAATAAGTAATGTACTATGAATTTTCATGATTTTTTAAATTACGTATATTTACTTATGAATTTATCAAAAATCAATTCTAAAAATTGTTTTCTGCGTTTGCATAAATTAATCGACTGTCGTTTGAGGGCAGTCAACTGGTGTTGGTGGCAGTCGACTGCTGAAGCTGATTTTGACTGAACAAGGTATGTTCAGCCATTTATCAACAAGTTTAGGCTACCTTAACTTCTCATAACCCTAGGATATGCTTTGGAAGACATTGGAAGGGTGAAAATTCATTGAAAATGATTAGGAGAGGTGTTTAGGGTTGAGTATCAAATGTTAAGGGAGGTGAAAGTTTAATGTTGAATCTTTACCCTTATTTTCGATTGTTTAGAGTTCCTATTGGCTTAGGGTCTCTCCAAGGACATTGTTGGTGCAATAGTCAATGGGGAGTAAGCCTTTAGGGAGAGGTTATCTATCAAGGAATGATGGATGAGTATTCCTCAAAGGGGAAGAAATGAAGGGTTTGAACCCCTCATTATTCTCACCAAAGGGGGAAAATTGGAAAAGTGAGGATTTCCTCTCATTTAGTGATATGGGACTTATCACTATGAAGAGTGAAGGCATCCTAGATGTTTTTGGACCAAGGGGGAGAATGTAAGATCTCATTGGTATATGAGACATTGATACCCTTGGTAGTCTTTTTGATGTATGCCAAAGGGGGAGAAGTGAGGCTTAAGTTAGGTAAACCTTCACTATGCTTTGGCATTGGAAGAGTTAAGTTTGGGCTTATTAGTTAGCCTAACTTAAAGGTGTTGTTAAACATCAAAAAAGGGGAGATTGTTGGTGCAATCGGTCCAGGTCATGATTGACTAGACTCGAGTAGTATTTTGATGTTTGACAAAACGATTGACAATGTGATTGTCATGGGAAGTCCAAGAATAGTCTTGGCATTTGAGAAGTCCAAGTCATGTGTACTTGGCAAGAAAATTCCAAGTCATGGGTACTTGGCAATAGAAAGTCCAAGTCATGGGTACTTGGTAATTGAGAAGTCCAAGCATGGGTCTTGGCATAGAAAGTCCAAGCATGGGTCTTGGCATGAACAGTCTAAGCATGGGTCTTGACAATGGTAAAGTCCAAGTCATGGGTACTTGGCATGGGAAGTTCAAAGGTATAGTCTTGACAGCATAAGTCTAGTGGCGTAAAGTCCAAGTGAACTTTGGCGATGAAAGTTCAAGTATGGATGCTTGGTAATTGGGAAGTCCAAGGATGTGATGTTGGCAGCGTAAATTCCAAGCATATAGTCTTGGCAGCATAAGTTCAATGTTTGACAGCGTAAAGCCCAAGCATGGAGTCTTGGTAGCATAAGTCCAAATGTACCTTGGCAAGGAATTCGGTTAGCATGACAATAGCCGATGAAAGCACCTGAAGGCTAGAGTATGGATGAACAAGTCAAGGAGGACTTAGAGGGATCCGATAGGTGTGAGGCTAATGAAGGTGGATAGAAGGCTTAGATCTAGGCTAAGGGTGCTTTATCAAGTATGAGGGAATCATACTTGAGTTAAACCTCATGTTTGAGGTTTATCAGCCAATTGGGATTATGGATCAGTCGACTAGCAGAGTGTTTGACACTTGGCAATCTAGTCACTTGGATCAATCGACTGGGATTATGATTAGTCGACTGGTCAAGTAGTCTACTGAGGTTCGACTGCTTGAGTTGTGCTCTGGAAGTCGACTGCCAATTATGGCCAGTCGACTGGCCTTGGGCAGTTGATTGCCATGAATGACAATCTACTAGTGTTTATGGACATGGATACAGAATGTCCCGTAGTTGATTGGCCAGTTGAGTACTAGGTTGGAAGTCGATTGCTGGTAAGGGCAGTCTAATGCTAAGGTATCTATTGGCTGGAATGTCTGTTTGTGCAATCGGCCCAGGTCACGATTGACCAGACTCGAGTTTGACTCGAGCGATATTTTGATGTTTGACAAAATGTATGACAATGTGATTGTCATGGGAAAGTCCAAGTCTTGAGTACTTGGCATGGAAAGTCCAAGTGGGACACATGGAAATGGGAAAGTCTAAGTCATGGGTACTTGACATGGAAAGTCCAAGTATGGGTCTTGGCAAGGGAAAGTCCAAGCTTGAGTCTTAGTAATTGGAAAGTCCAACATAGGTTGGCATGAAAAGTCCAAGCATGGGTCTTGGTAAGGGAAAGTCCAAGTTTGAGTCTTGGCAATTTGAAAGTCCAATATGGGTTGGCATGGAAAGTCCAAGCATGGGTCTTGGCAAGGGAAAGTCCAAGCTTGAGTCTTGGCAAATGGAAAGTCCAACATGGGTTGGCAAGGGAAGTCTAAGGGTTTATATTGGCGGCGTAAAGTCCAAGGGTGGAGTCTTGGCAGCATAAGTCCAATGGTTGGCGTCGTAAAGTCCAAGCGGTAGTCTTGGCAGCGTAAGCCCAATGTGCCTTGGCGGTGTAGACCAGCTTAGTATGACAATAGTCGATGGAAGCACCTGAAGGCTAGCATATGAATGACTTAGAGGGATCCGATAGGCGTGAGGCTGACGGAGGTGGCTAGAAGGCTTAGGTCTAGGCTAAGGGTGGTCTAGCAAGTATGAGAGCATCATACTTGGGGTTAAATATCATGGTTGAGGTTATCAGTCGACTAGGGCTTTGGACCAGTCGATTGGTCAAGTGTTTTGACACTTGGCAGCTGAGTTGACTCTTGCCAGTCGACTCGGATTATGGCCAGTCGAACTACTTAGAGTCGACTAGTGTTCGACTGCAGGAAATGGCCTGGCAGTCAACTGCCAGTATTGGGTAGTCAACTGATGGCTTGAGCAGCCGACTACCATGGATGGCAATCGACTACTGGTCGAGGTTGCGGGAGCAGAATGCTCGATAGCCGACTGGTCAGTCCGCTATGACCTTGATAGTCGACTGCTAGGTAATGGCAGTCGACTGTTAGTGTATTCGTTGGCTTGAATGCCGACGTGGATTAAGTCCGTTGTGAGACAACGGTATTGTTGGCAGTCGACTGGGGCCTTATGGTAGTCGACTGCCAGGTGGAAATCCAAGTTATGATGAGGCTTAAAAGGAACTCGACGGTAGGGATTTGGGCAGCGATTTTTGGGGAGATTTTGGAGGGGAATTGTTGATGCATTCCAGACTTTCAAGAGCAAACTAAAGAAAGCTACCAGCAAAGGTTTCAAAGCAATTATTGTAAAGTGTTCTTTACTTTTTTTTTTGTTTATTGTCTTGTATTCACTTGTATTTCGTTGTATTACTTTTGTAATCATTGTACGAGGTTTTTCCACCTCTGACATATTGTCGAGAAAGAGATTTAGTAGTGGCGTGTTCATCACTCGAGCTCGTTGAGCACACCTCGTGGAGTAGGAACCCTAAGGTTCCAAACCACATATATCAATTGTGTTCTTGTGTTTGTGCATTTGTATCTTGTATTCGTATTTGTTATTTGTATTTCCGTTGCATATTAATGAGTATTATAGAGACGAACGATTTTCATCGAACACACACAAAGGCTATTCAACTTCCTCCCCTTCTAGCCGAGCCACAATCCTCCAACAAGTGGTATCAGAGCAAGGAGGTTGTCATCCGACTCACCGCCGCGACAACAACCAAATGGCCGACATCAACATCCATCCACCGAAGTTCGAGGGAGAATTCTTACGGTGGAAGAAAAGGATGGATGTATATTTCGAAACTGATTTCGATAAGATGCTAACAATTGAAGATGGTTTCGAAGTGCCTAGGGATCAAGAAGGGAAGATGATCGAAAAATCAAAATGGACCTAGGAGCAAAGGCAACAATTCAAGACAACCGTTAAGGTAATGAAAATGTTAATAAAATTAATACCTTACGATATTTTGTCCAAGCTAGGTGAATATAGGGACGCTAAGGAGTTATGGAATAAGTTGATCAAATTCCACGAGAATCCCGAACCAGCACAAGTAGAGAAGGATGCCGAGGAAGAATTGCCATCAACATCGGAGAATGTGGATGAATTGGAGGAAACCTCCACCTCCAGCATTGAGGGGGAGGAGAGATCTTCCATCCCAGAGCAAGAACAAGAAGAAGCGTCTACATCCGGAAGAAATGAAGAACAAGAAGAAAATTCCCTAGGTAACTCAAGCATTGTAATTAAGAATAAAAATCACATTGTATGCTTTGAGTGTAGGGAAGTCGGGCATTACAAGAGCAAATGCCCAAAAATGGCCAAGGAGAAAGCACCGACACCAAAAGTCAAAGGATGCCGGAGTCCTCGCTAAAAAAAAGCAAAGAGCACATTGTGTGATTCAAATGCAACCAAAGGGAACATTACCGAAGCCAATGCCCTAAGGGGAAGAAGAAGGGGCAAGAAGGAGCTACACAAGTAGGGGGAGCTTCCAAAGCAAACCCTAAAGTATACTTTAATGCACCTTCTAGTTCTAGGATTAAGAAGCATGCTAGAAATTATTTTAATTCACTTGCTATTTCCCATGAACATAAGCATGCTAGTAGGAATAGATATGTTTGCTTAGGGGCTAAATCCTATGAACTTACAACTAAGGACAAATCTAGATCAAACAATTCTAGACCTATTTTACCTAGGGAGAGTATTAAGGGGATAGAAGAAAATTTAGGCATTAACCCTAAAAAGGGTAGGCATATGCCTAAAAAGAAGAGTCCTTCTCAAAAGATTAATGAAAGATCAAAATTGGAAAATTTAGAATTAGAAAATCGAGCCTTGAGGTTGTTAGAATATTGTAAATATGATTAGGGATAATTTGTTATCCCTAAATATGTTAGGGATAATTATTTGTTTTCTAGGATAGAGTTTGATTTATTCTTATGATAGAGTTTGATTTATCCCTTTGAATAGGCCCTAATTATGGATATAAATAGGGCTTCTTTCATGTAATAAGATTATTCGTATTTTTATGAAATAACATGGTATCAGAGCGTTAGGTTTTCGCCGTTTGCATTTTTGTTTTTTTCCTTTTCTGCCACTGCTCGCGTTCCTCTCCCGAACGCAACTCTTCTCGTGTTCCGTGTCCCGAACGCAGTTTCTCCAGTCGCCATACATCTCCTCGATCGGCTACTCGTGACCTCGACTTGGCTCCGACGCGACCAAAAGTCAATCAGAAGCTCCTTCTTCCTCCACCTCTCTTCCATCGACGCGACATCTTCCCCATCGTATCTTCCCCCGCGTCACCCCTACTCACGGCCTTCTTCCACGTGACGCAGACACGCCTGCTCACGGACGCGAATTCTTCCTTCCTCATGCGGACTCACTTTCTCCCATCAGCTCAGAATCTCCTTTCCGCCCTCTCCACCGCAGAGGTTGTCCAACATCTAGCGCTTCTCTCGATTCAGCCTGGCCACAGATGCAACAGCCTCCACTGTAGCATCCGCTCTAACAAGTTCTCCATCTCCATTTCGAGGGTTTCGGAAGCCCTAACGATGGGAATTGAGAGAGAGAGATGTCGAAACCCTAGGAATACTGAGAGCTCAAATGACCGATCCGAGTGCCTTCGGCAGGGACGACGCGGGTCGGCACCAAGAATCCAGCAGTCGCCGTCTTTATAATCCCCACCAGGAATTGTTGTCGTTGACACCGGATCCGCCTCCACCACCTTCCTATGATGACTTTCTGAAATGGTATGAGGATCGATGGAGTTCTAATTCTCTTGCTGCCGTTACACAAGCTGGTAATTCCTTTACTGGCATATCTCGCTCTTCGGGTCCTTGGGTACTTGACTCTGGCGCCACCGATCATATCACTGGTAATAGATCTCTTTTTTCTTCACTATCTACTTTTGATTATTTACCCTTTGTCACTATGACAAATGGTTCTCAAATTCAGTCTCAAGGTATTAGTATTGTTCATCCTTCTCCATCTCTTTCCATTCATAATGTTCTTTATGTTCCCGGAGCCCCCTTTAAGTTTTTATCAATAAGTCAGCTTACTCGGTCTCTTGATTGTGTCATCTTATTTACTAAATCTTCTGTGTCATTACAGGACCGGAGTATGGGGAGGATGATTGGCTTCAGATATGAGTCTCATGGCTTATACCAACTTCACCAAGCATCTTTTGTTGGTTCAGCGACGACATCTCCACTTGTTATTCATGCTCAGTTGGGACATCCTGGTCTTGATAAGTTAAAATAATTACATCCAAGTCTTTCTCACTTAAAGTCTTTATCTTGTGAGTCATGTCAATTAGGCAAGCATGTTTGTAGTTCATTTTATCCTCGCATTATAAGTCGGGCTACGTCTCCTTTTACTTTGGTTCATTCCGATATTTGGGGTCCGAGCCGTGTTTCTTCTACATTCGGGTCACGATATTTTGTTATCTTCATAGACGATTTTTCCCGTTGCACTTGGTTATATCTGATGAAGGATCGTTTGGAATTATTTTCTATTTTCCAATCTTTTTTTAATGAAGTCAAAACACAATTTGGTATCCCTCTTCGATCCTTGCAAAGTGACAATACACGTGAGTATCTATCTACTCCATTTCAGGCCTTCTTAGAATCTCAGGGTGTATTACATCGGACATCTTGTCCTCATACTCCCCAACAGAATGGAGTTACAGAACGCAAGAATCGTTATCTTCTCGAGACCACCCGAACTCTTCTCCATCACTCTCATGTTCCTCTTTGTTTTTGGGGTGAAGTCGTACTTACTACATGTTATCTTATCAATCGCATGTCTTCCTCTACTTTACAGGGTCAAATACCTCATCATGTACTTTATCCAAATCAGTCACTTCATCCTTTACCACCTAAGGTCTTTGGTTCTACATGTTTTGCTCATGCTCTTGATCCTGGTATTGATAAACTCTCTCCTCGGTCGTATAAATGTGTTTTTCTTGGGTACCCACAGTCTCAGAAAGGGTACAAGTGTTATTCTCCTACTCTCCGTCGGTATTTCATCTCTGCTGATGTCACGTTCTTTGATTCGGTTCCTTTCTTTGAACCTTCAGAGTCATCGTCCGAGTTTCCTCCTTCTGTGCCTGCGCCAGTCTTTTATCCTCCAGAGTGTTGGTGCAATCGGCCCAGGTTGACTCGAGTGATCAGTACCTTGATAGGATTTTGATGATAGACAAAACTCATGACATGGGATTGTCATGGGAAAGTCCAACATGGGGTTGGCTTGGAAAATCCAAGCATGGAGCTTGGTGTGGAAAAGTCCAAAGCATTGCGAAGCCGTGCGCTTGGTGCTTGGCATGGGAAAGTCCAAAGCATTGCGAAGCCATGCGCTTGGTGCTTGGCATGAGAAATCCAAAGCATTGCGAAGTCGTGCGCTTGGTGCTTGGTGAGAAATGCATTGCGAAGTCGTGTGCTTGGTGCATGTGGGAAGTCTTGAGGACTTGGTAAGTTCACTAGGCTCGGGGTCCTTGAGTCGGTGAAGGATGACATTGCGAAGCCGTGCGCTTGGTGCATCTGAGGGACCGCCGGACGGGGAGCGAATGGAGTGAGCCCAAAGGGAAGCATACTTCTAGGGCATGAGACGCGAAGGATGGCGTTGCGAAGCCGTGCACTTGGCGCATCCGAGGGACGTAGGCCAAGGGAAGAGAGCTTCGGTGGGGAACTCCATGAGTGATGTGGACTTGGCCAAGTGGCTAAGACTGAGTGTCGGAGGCTCAAACAACTTGGTGTTTGAGGTTTTTCGTCGTAGCATAGTTGCGGTTCGGTAGTCAAGTCGACTAGAGTTCGGTGGTGTAAGGCTGCGTTTTGGTGCTTAGCGATCGCCATGGGTAGCGATCGGCCCGATGTCGGCAATGATGATCGGCGAGGGATGGCAATGATCGGTGATGGGAATGTCGCGAGCACAGAATGCTCCATAGCCGGGCGATCATTACTAGGTCACCGATCGATGAGGGCCATCAGTCGACTGGTAGGAGATCCGTTGGAACTTGTCCGATGTGGATCTGGCCGTTGTGAGACAATGGACACAGGGGCAGTCGACTGGGGCCTTTTGGCAGTCGACTGCTAGGCACGAAAATAGCTTGATGCAGGTTATATAAGGAGCTCGAGTTGGAGGATTTCGAAAAGCCTTTTGTGAAGCTATTGGAGGGGAATTGCTGCTGCATTCCAGACCTTCAAGAGCCATCTAAAGCAAGCAACAAGCAAAGGATTCAAAGCAAGCGTTGTAAAGTGTTCTTTACGTGTATTTCGTATTTGTCTTTGTATTGCTTGTATTTCATTACTTAGTGTAATTGCTTGTGAGAGGTTTCTCCACCTCCGACGTGTAGTCGAAAAGGAGTGTTATAGTTAGTGTCGTGCGCATAACTAGAGCTCGAGGAGCTCGCCCGTGGAGTAGGAACCATTCGGTTCCGAACCACGTATATCGTGTGTGTTTGCGTGTGATTATTTGTTGTTAGTATTATTATTGTTTTATTGTTTCCGCTGAGCTAACGACAATCGTAGACGAGCACGTACGACGAGCGAACGAATTATGACATCCATCGTACGAGGGCTATTCACCCCCCTCTAGCCGGCCGTACCGATCCCCTACAAGTGGTATCAGAGCCGAGGTCGCTCTTCAAGGACTAACCGCCGCGAGAGCACTACAAATGGCCGGCTTCATCCATCCACCGAAATTCGATGGAGATTTTACTTGGTGGAGGAAACGGATGGAGGTATATCTCGAAACCGATTTTGATTATATGATTATTATAGAAAATGGTTTTGAGATGCCTAGGGACAAATACAACAAGCCCATTGAGAAGTCTAGGTGGACCCAAGACCAAGTCAAGGATTTCAAGACAAATCTTGAGGTAATCAAATTGATTAGTGATTTGTTACCTAACACTATTTGGTCTAGATTGGGTGATTATAGGGATGCAAGGGAATTATGGAATAAGGTAATGAAATTCCAAGAAAATTCCCAATCGGCACAAGTAGAGGAGAATGTCGAAGAAGAATCACCATCAACATTTGAAGATGTTGATGATTTGGTGGAGACCTCAACCTCTAGCATTGAGGGGGAGGAAAGGCAATCTTCCATCCCGGAGCAAGAACAAGAAGCATCCACATCCGGGAGAAGTGAAGATCATGAAGAGGCCTCCACCACCTCCCTAGGTAACTCAAGTGTCATTATTTTAAATAAAAATCACATAATATGCTTTGAGTGTAGGGAGAAAGGGCATTACAAGAGCAAATGCCCTAAATTGGCTAAGAAGAAGGCATCGACATCAAAAGTCAACCCAAAGTCAAACGATGCCAGTGTTCCCAAAATCAAGAGCAAAGAGCACATTGTGTGCTTCAAATGCAATCAAAAGGGACACTACCGAAGCCAATGCCCTAGGGGGAGGAAGAAAGGGCAAGAAGGTGCAATTCATGTAGGGGGAGCTCCTAAAGCTAACCCTAAGGTACATTTAGTTAATGCACCTTTAATTCCTAAAGTCAAAAAGCATGCAAAAAATTATTTTAGTTCTCTTGCCATTATTAATGAAAAGCATGCTAGGAAAAATAATAAGATTTATTGCTTAGGTGCCAAGCATGTTCTTATGACTAAAAACAAACCTAGGACTCATAATTCTAGAAATATCTTGCCTAGGGAGTCAATTAGGAGAGTAGAAGAAAATTCGGGTATTAATCCCAAAAAGTCTAGGCACATGCCTAAAAAGAAAATCATTCCTCAAAAATCTAATGAAAATTCAAAATTGAGGAAATTGGGTTTAGAAAACCAAGTCTTGAGATCAAGACTTGAGAGAATGGAGAAGACCCTAGAAATAATATCAAATTTGGTTAAGGGGTCAAATTCCCAAAAGTCAAGACCTAGGAAGCAAGAAATATCTAAGGGCAAGAAGGGTCTGGGTCACAAACCTATGTCCTACCATAATGTTCCATTTAATTATGGAACAACATCTAGGTCTAGAAAAACCAAGGCTAATAGGGAAGTTATCTCTAAGTCTAGCCATGGTGTATGTTTAGTGGCCAAGGACTTAAGAAAAACCAAGAAGGCCACTAGGAAGGTCAATGGAGGAGTCACCTCTAGAGTTGACCTAGGAAAGACTCAAAAGGCTATGACTTCAAAGCCTAAAAGGGTCATTAGGAAGGTATCTAGGGAAGTTATCCCTAGGGAATACCTTGTTAACCCAAGGAGCTCAAATAGATATTGGGTTCCAAAAAGCGTGATTGATTCACGCTAGATGGGTTAGGGTGTGTCAACCCTAAATGGATGGGTAGTTAACCTAACCATAGTAGAGTTGACACATTAGGATGTGCCAATGTGTTTGAGAAGTCTAAAAATGATTAAATTGGCACAATTAGGTCTTAGAGGTATTGGTGTGCCTTTTTGGGTTTTTGGCACACTAGAGAAATGAATGGCATTAAGGCAAAATTGATTTAATCCCTAGAAATGGCAAATTGATTTTAATACTTAGGTATTTTATACCTTAGTATACTTTACTTGCCATGTTTTTATTTGCCTTGCCATGTCATGACATCATTCTCATTTTTATCTATAAAAATGTCATGATCATCTTTAGATTTATCTTTATATGTCATGTATACTTAAACATCATTCACATGCCATGACATCATGATTTTGGCATATGCTTTTATCTATATCATATCTATGCCATAATCATATCATGTATAAATTAAAATGAAATTAAGGACTATGGCATGATTTGATGGGAATCAATAATATTGCCTAGAAATATGCATGAGACCTTTAAAAGAACAAAAACCCACATCTCACTAGATGAATTGCCTTGAATGTGTTTTACACATCTAGACATTGGTGAGATATTTAGGAAAAATAAATTAAAGGTTTTGAAAACATGTTGAAAACATTTTGAAAAACCTTGGTGAAGCCTATCTTTTGATAGCTATCACCATTGAATGGGATGATACAAAGAAGGCTCCTTATTGAAGCTTTTCCTAAATTTTAGACTTTGTATCAATCTCCTAATTTAATGGGTAAAATAATTTTCCAATATTTTTCACCCATAGTGTTTAGGATAAGTAATATACATACCAAATTTCATGATTTATCTACGTATGTATATTTACTTATGAATTTCAGAAATCCATTTCTGAAATTCAGAAACCTATGATTATCGATCACCGCTGTATGCCACGATCGATGGATGTAGCAATCGATCGATTTCGATTTCAGACCGCCTGCCGATTTCGGGTAAATCTTGTTGATTAGGCCCATGTTCAGCTAGGTTAAGGTCCCCTAACCATTCCTAACCCTAGGATATGCTTGGGAGAGCATTAGAGAGGGTGGAAATCCATTGGATATGGATTAGGAGTTGGGTTGAGGGTGAGCATCAATTTTAAGGTGGAAGAGAGTTCATTGTTGAACTTTGCCTTAATTTTGATTTGGTTAATGTTCCTATTGGCTTAGGGACTCTCCAAGGACATTGTTGGTGCAATGGTCAAGGGGGAGCAAGCCTCTAGGGGGAGGTATCCATCATGGGAAGATGGATGTGTATTTCTTCATGGGAGGAAATTTGGGTTGCCTATCTTTGAGTGATATGGGATCACTAGAAAGATGGTAGGCATGGTTTCCTCCAAGGGAGAGATATAAGATCTCATTGGGATATGAGACATTCATACCCTTGGGGAGGACCTTTTTGATGTAATGTCAAAAAGGGGAAGATGTTACCAAGTTACCAATTAGGGTTCGTTGGAATTCTCATTGGGATATGAGAATTGCCAATATGGGAGAATTGGTAGACTTGAGATGGTAGTTTTGTCAATCATCAAAAAGGGGGAGATTGTTGGTGCAATCGGCCCAGGTTGACTCGAGTGATCAGTACCTTGATAGGATTTTGATGATAGACAAAACTCATGACATGGGATTGTCATGGGAAAGTCCAACATGGGGTTGGCTTGGAAAATCCAAGCATGGATCTTGGTGTGGAAAAGTCCAAAGCATTGCGAAGCCGTGCGCTTGGTGCTTGGCATGGGAAAGTCCAAAGCATTGCGAAGCCGTGCGCTTGGTGCTTGGCATGAGAAATCCAAAGCATTGCGAAGCCGTGCGCTTGGTGCTTGGTGAGAAATGCATTGCGAAGCCGTGCGCTTGGTGCATGTGGGAAGTCTTGAGGACTTGGTAAGTTCACTAGGCTCGGGGTCCTTGAGTCAGTGAAGGATGGCATTGCGAAGTCGTGCGCTTGGTGCATCTGAGGGACCGCCGGACGGGGAGCGAATGGAGTGAGCCCAAAGGGAAGCATACTTCTAGGGCATGAGACGCGAAGGATGGCGTTGCGAAGTCGTGCACTTGGCGCATCCGAGGGACGTAGGCCGAGAGAAGAGAGCTTCGGTGGGGAACTCCATGAGTGATGTGGACTTGGCCAAGTGGCTAAGACTGAGTGTCGGAGGCTCAAACAACTTGGTGTTTAAGGTTTTTCCCGACGGCAGTCGACTGGCATAGTTGCCGGTTCGACTAGTCCAAGTCGACTAGAGTTCGACTGGTGTAAGGCTGCGTTTTGGTGCTTGGTGGATCGCCATGGATCGGCAAATGATCGATAGCCGATGCAATGATCGGCCGAGGGATGGCAGTCGACTGATGGGAATGTCGCGAGCATAGAATGCTCCATAGCCGACTGGGCAGTCGACTACTAGGTCACCAGTCGACTGATGAGGGCCATCAGTCGACTGGTAGGAGATCCGTTGGAACTTGTCCGACGTGGATCTGGCCATTGTGAGACAATGGACACAGGGGCAGTCGACTGCTAGGCACGAAAACATCTTGATGCAGGTTATATAAGGAGCTCGAGTTGGAGGATTTCGAAAAGCCTTTTGTGAAGCTATTGGAGGGGAATTGCTGCTGCATTCCAGACCTTCAAGAGCCATCTAAAGCAAGCAACAAGCAAAGAATTCAAAGCAAGCATTGTAAAGTGTTCTTTACGTGTATTTCGTATTTGTCTTTGTATTGCTTGTATTTCATTACTTAGTGTAATTGCTTGTGAGAGGTTTCTCCACCTCCGACGTGTAGTCGAAAAGGAGTGTTATAGTTAGTGTCGTGCGCATAACTAGAGCTCGAGGAGCTCGCCCGTGGAGTAGGAACCATTCGGTTCCGAACCACGTATATCGTGTGTGTTTGCGTGTGATTATTTGTTGTTAGTATTATTATTGTTTTATTGTTTCCGCTGCGCTAATGACAATCGTAGACGAGCACGTACAACGAGCGAACGAATTACGACATCCATCGTACGAGGGCTATTCACCCCCCTCTAGCCGGCCGTATCGATCCCCTACACAGAGGACCCTCTATCACCCCCAACTTCAATTTCTCCTCCGTTGTAGGTTTATCAGCATTGTCCTCAGCCTGCTGTGCTGCCGCCCAACACTGACTTTGTCGTAGAATCATGTCTGGAGCTAGGTCCTCCGCCCCTTCCTTCGGTACAATCTTCTGAATCTGATATTCGCATTGCACTTCGTAAAGGTATACGTTCAACTCGTAATCCTTCTCCTCATTATGTGTCTATGAGTTACCATCGCCTTTCTTCTTCCTATTATTCTTGTCTTTTCTCCTTGTCGTCTGTTTCTCTTCCGAAGACTGCAAGAGATGCATTTGTCTATCCAAGATGGAAACAGACTATGCTGGACGAAATGAGTGCCTTACGGAGCTATGAGACTTGGGACCTCATCCCTCTACCACCAAGAAAGTCAGTTGTTGGCTGTCGATGAGTATATACGGTGAAGGTTGGTCCAGACAGAACGGTTGATAGGCTTAAGGCTCGTCTTGTTGCTAAAGGCTATACTCAGATCTTTGGATTGGATTATGGGGACACTTTTTCCCCTGTTGCCAAGATGTCTTCGATACGCCTATTCATGTCCATTGCTATAATTCAACACTGGCCGCTTTATCAGTTAGACATCAAGAATGCGTTCTTACATGGTGACCTGCTCGAAGAAGTCTACATGGAGCAACCTCCGTATTTTGTTGCTCAGGGGGAGTCTTCTGGTCTTGTATGTCGCTTGAAGAAATCTTTATATGGTCTCAAGCAGTCACCCAGAGCATAGTTCGGTAGATTCAGTATTGTAATTCAACAGTTCGGCATGACTCAGAGCGAGGCTGACCATTCTGTCTTTTATCGCCACTCATCTACTGGTTGCATCTACCTAGTGGTTTATGTTGATGATATTGTCATCATAGGCAGTGATCATCTTGGGATTTCACAGGTGAAACAACATCTTTTCAAACATTTCCAAACAAAAGATCTCGGCAAACTCAAATATTTCTTGGGGATAGAAGTATCACAATCCAAAAATGGGATTATTATATCCCAAAGGAAGTATGCAATGGATATTCTAGAAGAAACAGAAATGTTAAACTCAAAGACAGTTGACAACCCTATGGATCCTAATGTCAAGCTCCTGCCAAATTAGGGGGAGCCTCTACCAGATCCCGAATGATACAAGCGATTAGTAGGGAGACTAAGCTACCTTACTGTTACTCGTCCAAATATCTCATTTGCAGTAAGTGTAGTAAGTCAGTTTCTCAACTCTCCGTGCAAAGAACATTGGGATGCTGTGATTCGCATTGTTCGATATATCAAAGGCGCTCCAGGAAAAGGTCTTTTATTCGAAAATAAAGGACATACTTGAGTCATAGGGTATTCTGATGCAGATTGAGCAGGGATCTCCCATTGATAGGAGATCCACCTATGGTTTTTGTATATTTGTCGAAGGTAACCTTGTTTCTTGGAAAAGAAAAAAGAAGAATATTGTGGCAAGATCTAGTGCAGAGGTAGAGTATCGAGTTATAGCCATAGCCAGTCAAGAGCTTATATGGCTCAAACAATTGCTTTGGGAGCTAAGGTTTGGATCACTCATATGTGATAACCAGACCACCATGAATATCGCGTCAAATCCAATTTTTCATGAGAGGACAAAGCATATAGAAGTCGATTGTCACTTTATCAAAGAGAAAGTCATATCTGGAGAAATATCTACTAGTTTTGTTAACTCGCATGATCAACTAGCAGATATGTTTACTAAGTCTTTAAGAGGTCCCTAAATTAACTGCATATAATTTATATGCTCCCGCTTGAGGGGGAGTGTTAGAATATTATAAATATGATTAGGGATAATTTGTTATCTCTAAATATGTTAGGGATAATTATTTGTTTTCTAGAATAGAGTTTGATTTATTCTTAGGATAGAGTTTGATTTATCCCTTTGAATAGGCCCTAATTATGGATATAAATAGGGCTTCTTTCATGTAATAAGATTATTCGTATTTTTACGAAATAATAGAGGTCAAGGCTTTAAAAATTAGAAAAGGCCCTAGCAAAAATGGCAAAATCATTTAAGGGGTCAAAAATTAGGACCTAGGAGACAAGAACCATCTAAAGGCAAGAAAGGTTTGGGTCACAAACCTAAGTCCTACCACAATGTTCCATTTGATTATGGAACTAAATCTAGGTCTAGGAAAACCAAGGTTAATAGGGAAGTTATCCCTAAGATTAACCATGGTGTGTGTCTAGTGGCCAAGGGTTCTATAAAACCTAGGAATACCACTAAGAAGGTTACTAGGGAGGCAATCCCTAAGGTTAACCTTGATAAGACCCAAATGACTAAGGCTTCAAAGCCAAAAAGGGTCATTAGAAAGGTATCTAGGGAAGTTATCCCTAGTGAATACCTTGTTAACCCAAGGAGCTCCAATAGGTATTGGGTTACTAGGAGCGTTATCGATTCACACTAGATAAGTTAGGGTGTGTCAACCCTAAGTAGATAGGTAGTTAACTTAACCATGATAGAGTTGACACTTTAGGATGTGCCAATGTGTTTTGAGAAGTTTAAAATTGATTAAATTGGCATAACTAGGTGTTAGGAGTCATGGTGTGCCATTTTGAGTTTTTTGGCACACTTGGGGGATAAATGAGTATTAAGGCAAAATGGATTTAATCTTAGAAATGACAATTTGGGCTTAACACTTAGGTATTTTATACCTTAGTATTTTATACTTGTCATGATTTATTTTCCTTGCCATGTCATGACATCATATTTATTTTTATCATATAAAATGTCATGATAATACTTAAGGTTAGCTAAATGTCATGTTATGCTTAAGTTTATATCACATGTCATGACATCATGATTATTGGCACATGCTTTTATTCTTGTTATCATTTATGTCATAATCATTATTCATGTATTAAATAAAATTGAGTTAAGGACTATGACATGATTTGAAGTCTCATTCATAAGGAAATCAAATAGAGTTGCCTAGCATATGCATGAGACCCTAAATAACCAAAACCCACATCTCACTAGAACACTTGACTTGTATGTGTTTCATACACTTAGATATAAGTGAGATGTTAGGAATGAAATTAAGGTTTTAAAATCATTTCAAAACCATTTTAGAAAATCTTGGTGAAGTCTATCTTTTGATAGCAATCACCATTGAGAGAGTTGATATAAAGTAGGGCCAAAACATTGAACTTTACAATGGTTTTGAACTTTGTGTCAATCTCATTATTTTATGGGTATTTTATTTTTCAAATATTTTTCACCCATTATGATTGTTATAAGTATTATAAGTATGAAGTTTCACTATTTTTCAAATTATGTATAATAACTTATAATTTTCTGAATTCCATTTTGAAAACTAAATTTCTGTATTTGCAGAAATCAGTCAACTGCCGCTTATGGCAGTCAACTGGCATCAAGGGCAATCGACTGTTGGCTGTCAGAGTCAACTACTAGGCCTGATTTCGAGTAAACAAGGTTTGTTTAGCCTGATTTCAGCTATGTTAGGCTACCCTAACTACTCCTAACCCTAGGATATACTTTGGAAAGCATTGGAAAGGGTGAAAATCCATTAAATATGGATTAGGAGAGTTGTTTGGGTGTGTATCAAATTTTAAGGTGTGTGAAAGTTCAAGGTTGAACTTTTTAACCTTAATTTTGATGGTTTAATGTTCCTATAGGCTTAGGGACTCTCCAAGGATATTATTGGTGCAATGGTCAAGGGGGAGCAAGCCTTTAGGGGGAGGTTATCCATCATGGGATGATGGATTCGTTCTTCCCCATGAGGGGGGAGAATTTTGGAGAAATGAGAATGTGATATGCCCAATTTAGAAATTGGGAGAGTTTATAGGAAGCCTCTCTTTAGTGATATGGGACTTATCACTAGGAAGAGTGAAGGCATCCTAGATGTTTTTGGACCAAGGGGGAGATTATAAGATCTCATTGGGATATGAGACATTGACACCCTTGGGGAGAACCTTTTTTATGTATGTCAAAAAGGGGGATAATTAACCGGAGAAGTTATGGGAGAATTAATGGATGAATTTGGGAATTACCAATTTAAGAGAATTGGTAAGAAGATTTGAGTTATGTGGCCTAACTCAAAGGTGTTTGTGGTTTTTGTCAAACATCAAAAAGGAGGAGATTATTGGTGCAATTGGCCCAGGTCACGATTAACCAGACTCAAGTTTGACTCGAGCGGTATTTTGATTTTTGACAAAATGTATGACAATGTGATTGTCATGGGAAAATCCAAGTCTTGAGTACTTGGCATGGAAAGTCCAAGTTGGACACTTGGCAATGAGAAAGTCCAAGTCATGGGTACTTGGCATGGAAAGTCCAAGCATGGGTCTTGGCAAGGGAAAGTCCAAGCTTGAGTCTTGGTAATTGGAAAGTCCAACATGGGTTGGCATGGAAAGTCCAAGCATGGGTCTTGGCAAGGGAAAGTCCAAGCTTGTGTCTTGGCAATTGGAAAGTCCAACATGGGTTGGCATGGAAAGTCCAAGCATGGGTCTTGGCAAGGGAAAGTCCAAGCTTGAGTCTTGGCAAATGGAAATTCCAACATGGGTTGGCAAGGGAAGTCCAAGGGTTGATATTGACAGCGTAAAGCCCAAGGGTGGAGTCTTGGTAGCATAAGTCCAATAGTTGGCATCGTAAAGTCCAAGCGGTAGTCTTGGCAGTGTAAGCCCAATGTACCTTTGCGGTGTAGACCAGCTTAGTATGACAATAGATGATGAAAGTACTTGAAGGCTAGCGTATGGATGAACAAGTCAAGGATGACTTAGAGGGATCCGATAGGCATGAGGCTGATGGAGGTGGCTAGAAGGCTTAGGTCTAGGCTAAGGGTGGTCTAGCAAGTATGAGGGCAACATACTTGGGGTTAAACCTCATTGTTGAGATTATCAATTGATTGGAGCTTTGGACCAGTCGATTGGTCAAGTGTTTTGACACTTGGCAGCCAAGTTGACTCTTGGCAGTCGACTAGGATTATGCCAGTCGAACTGCTCGGAGTCGATTGGTGTTCGACTACAAGAAATGGCTCGCATCATCGAAAGATTGGGCCGATCGATCGATGGTTTGAATAATGATCTTGGTCGAGGTTGCGGGAGCAGAACGCCGTAATCGATCGTCACGGCTATGACCTCGATGACCGATCGCTAGGTAATTGCAGTCAACTATCATTGTTTCCGTTGGCTTGAATGTTGATGTAGATTAAGTCCGTTGTGAGACAACGGTACTATTGGTAATCGACTGAGGTCTTATGGCAGTCGACTGCGATGTGGAAATCTAGGTCGCGAGGAGGCTTAAAAGGAGCTCGACGGGAGGAATTTCGGTAGCGATTTTAAAGTGATTTTTGGGGAGATTTTGGAGGGAAATTACTGCTGCATTCCAGACCTTCAAGAGCAAACCAAATCAAGCTACAAGCAAAGGTTTCAAAACAATTGTTGTAAAGTATTCTTTACTTGTTTTGTTTATTATCTTGTATTCTCTTGTATTTCATTGTATTACTTTTATAATCATTGTACGAGGTTTCTCCACCTCCGACGTAATGTCCAAAAGGAGATTTAGTAGTGGTGTGTTCATCACTCGAGCTTGTTGAGCTCACCCCGTGGAGTAGGAACCCTAAGGTTCCGAACCACATATATCGATTGTGTTCTAGTGTTTGTGCATTTGTCTCTTGTATTCTTATTTATTATTTATATTTCCATTGCATATTAATGAGTATTGTAGAGACGAACGATTTCCATCGAACAAGCACAATAGCTATTCAACCCCCCCTTCTAGCCAGGTCACGATCCTCCAATAATGTCAATGTGGATTAAGTTCGTTGTGAGACAACAACACTGTAGGCAGTTGACTGGTGCCTTTGGGCAATCAACTGCCAGGCACAAAATCAGCCCGATGTAGGTCATAAAAGGAGTAGTTCGTTGATGATTTCAGCTAAGGTTTCTTGGGGCAATTTGGAGTGAAGTGCTAGTGCATTTCAGGATCTTCAAGAGCAGTCCAAGCAACCAAACAAGCAAGTAAAAGAGATCTTCTTTGTAAAGTTTTCTTTACTTGTATTTCATTGTATTTGTTTGTATTTATCTCTTATTGTTGTAGGAACTATTGTAAGAGATTTCTCCACCTCTGATTTGTTGTCGAAAAGGAGAGTTTATTAGTTGTGGTGTGCATCACTAGAGCTCGCTATTGAGCTCGCCCCGGGGAGTAGGAACCCTAGTTCCGAATCATGTTATATTGCTTGTCTTGTGTGAGTGTTTGTCTTTGTTTTTAATTTATGCTTTATTATTTCGACTACATATAATAAGTTTTGTAGACGAACACAAATGCAACCCATCGAAGCAAAGAAACTGATTATACCCCCCTTCTAGCATTGACGTTCAATCCTCAATAGACTACACACTTGGACTTACGAGGCCAAGTCCATTCTTGGACTTTCCATATCAAGTATCCAAACTTGGACTTTCCAGCCTAAGTATCCAAACTTGGACTTCCGAGGTTGATTGCTCTAACAATTTCTCCCATATGACCTTGGATATCCCAATCATCCACTAGTCACATAGTCAACATTGTAGGGACCAATATAGTGCTAGAGGGGGGAGGGTGAATAGTGATTCATCGATTTCTTCGCTTGGATTCGCCGTGCTTGTCTACAATCATTAGTACGCAGCAGAAATACAAATACTAATACAAATACAAGCATAAAACACAATACAAACACGACATATGGAATTTACGTGGTTTGGAACCCTAATTCCTACTCTACGGTCGAGCCCTAGCGAGCTCTAGTGATGCACACTACCACTAAACTTTCTCCTTCTCGGAAATACTCTGGAGGTGGAGAAACCTCTTACACTAAGGAGTTTACAAGAAGAAACAACCAAATGCAATGTAAGAATGAAATACAAAACAAAAATCACTTTACAAGAGTGCTTTTGATTGCTTGATGATTTGATTGCTTTGAGGTGCTTTAAATTTTGAAAAGCAGCAACGTTTCCCCTTCAAGAACTCCAAGAACGACCGCCCAAAATGCCCACAAGCCTTCCTCTTATAAGCTCTATCAAAACCTTCTGATTCTGAATGTTGCAGCATAACGGTCGCTTTTCCAGTCGAGGTGCCACCTCGACTGATACCCCAGTTGAGGTGTTGATTGAGTCTGCCTACTTCTGATTGACTGTTTTCATGCCTATCTCATATCCAATTGAGGTGCCAGTCGAGTGATCCAATTGAGGTGCCACCTCGACTAGCACCAAGGTGATGGTCGAGCATGCCTCGCTTCTGAGTGGTTGTTGTCATTCCTGCTCTCAGATCCAATCGAGGTGCTAGTTGAGTGGTCCAGTCGAGGCGCCACCTCGACTAGATTCTAGTCTAGGTGTTGGTCGAGTGCTTCCAGAGCACTACACATCTAAGCTCTACTCGTCCACCCACTTTCAGTTGAGGTGCCGCCTCGAATACTATCTCAGTTGAAGCATTGGTCGAGATCACTTTGCTTCTGTTTGCTTGCAAACAATGCCCAGTCGATTGGAATGAATTCGCAGTCGATTGTTATATCTCAACACTGAGGTTTAACACCCCAAGTATGATCCCTTCATACTTTATACTCACCCTAGGTCTAGATCTAAGCCTTCAACCTACTTCCATCAACCTCACGCCCCTCGGATCTTTCGAGTCTGTGACTCTTCATCCTTACACTAGCCTTTAAGTATTTCCATCGGCTATCATCATGCTCTAGGGTCTACATTTGCCAAGATGTCATGCCTTCGGGACTTCACTTCCAAGAAGCCCTACCTTTGAGACTTCACTTCCAAGACTCCTTGTCTAGGCCTTCACTTGCTAAGACTCCTCATTCGGGTCTTTACTTGCCAAGACTCCTCGTCTCGGACTTCACTCACCAAGCACGGTCTCCCAGACCTACTAGAACTTTATTTTCCAATACTCCTCATCTGGGGCTTCACTCACCAAGCACGGTCTCCCAAACCTGCTGGGACTTCCCTTATCAACTCCTCGTTGGTCTTTCCAACACTAAGTGTCTGATCTCCCTTGACCAACTTGGATTTTCCCTTTCCAAGTATTCATACTTGGACTTTTCCTTGCCAAGTCACCATACTTAGACTTTTCCTTGCCAAGTCACCATACTTAGACTTTTCCTTGCCAAGTCACCATACTTAGACTTCTCCACACCACGTGTCCAATTAACCTTGACCGTCTTGGATTTCTCCAATAATCTCACTCATATGACCTTGGATGTCTCATGTCATCCACTAGTCATATGGTTAAACCATATTGTAAACCATTGTCTAACATCAAAACTCTACTCGAGTCCCACTCGAGTCTGGTCAATCGTGACTTGGGTCGATTGCACCAATAATCTCCTCCTTTTGGATGTTTGACAATTCTGTTAAGTTAGGTTATCCCATAAATCCAAATTAACTCTTCTTATGCCAAAGCATAACAAGGAGTTCTCAATTAAAAATTTCAAATTTTGTATATTAGGGTTGATCTTAACTTAACCCCTTCCATTTCTCCCCCTTTTAACATACATCAAAAAGTCTACCAAGGTTTACCATATCTTATTTTCCAATGAGATTCTTCCTTCTCCCCCTTGATAAAAAATCATCTTGAATGTCTTCATTCTTCTTAGTGATACAATCCCTATCATTAAATGAAAAGCAATCTTCCATTTTCCTCCCTTTTTATAAACCATCATCCATCATACCTAGATCCCACTAAAGGCTTGCTCCCCCTTTACCATTGCATCAACAATGTCCTTGGAGAGTTTCTATGCCTATAGGAACCTTAAACAATCAAAAATAAGAATAAAAGTTCAAACTTGAACTTTAACCTCACTTTAAAAAAAAAATTCCTAATTAACCCTCCAATTCATTTCCAATGAAAATCTCATCTTTTCAATGCTTGTCTAAGCATATTAGAGGTTTAGGAGTAGTTATCTAACCTAGGATTATGGTTAGATGGCTTAAACCAACATTGTTAAGCCAAAACCAGTGCTAACAATCGACTGAGAAGGCTCCAGTCGAGTGGCAGCATCTCCAGTGGAGGTGCCACCTCGACTGGTTTTTGATTTTTTTTTTTTGAATTCGAATTTTCAGACAAACTTCATAAATGCATAAATAATTCCAAAAAATCAAAAAAAAATTGAAATTTCATCCACGCATTAATTATGCAAAACACTATAGGAGAAAAATAATTTTCTATGAAAATAACTTTTAAATTCAAAGAATGAGACAAAGTTCAAAAGCATTGAAACCTTCAATGTTTTTAGCCAACTTTATTTCAATCTTCTCAATGGTGATTCCTATCAAAAGATAGGCTTCACCAAGGGGTTTCAAAATGATTTTAAAATGTTTTCAAAACCTTATATTGAATCATGGTTAATGGGCTAGATGCACATGGCTTGTACATCAGCTTTCCTTATGATTCCTTAATAAAAAATATGGAACCGCCACATTAGCGGCCCCCCACCACTGCCCCTACATGTGGAGGGGGGTAAATCATGTGCCAAGTGGCTAGTGCAGATGTGTGGAGTCATCGGTAGCCTAGTCGTCACCTCCAAGAATTGATCCCTTGCCCTTTCAAGCTTTAACACGGCTGCACTAGCCATCTGGGTTTGCCCGGGGTGCTCCTTATGATTCCTTAATTCTTTATAATGAGTTTGAGTTCATCTAGATGTGACATCTATGCACCTTGAACTTAACTCATTTTCCTAACAGCCCACATGTATCTAGGATGTATCAATACACACACATATCAATTTAATGTATTTGTGAGATGTGAGTTTTGTTCTTCCCTAATCTAAGGTCTCATGCATTTTATCTAGGCAACTCTATTTGATTCCCTTATCATGGGACTTCAAATCATGTCATTGTCCGTAAATCAATTTTAATAAACCTAAATGCATGAATGATGATCGTGGCATAATAGATAGCATGAATTAAAACATAGGCAATAATCATGATGTGATGACATGAAGATAGACCTAAGTATAAACATGACATAATTAATCTAATCATTATCATGATATTTTATATGATCAAATGAAATATGATATCATGACATGATATATGACAAACAAAGCATGACATAAAACTAATACAAAGGTATAAACATACCTAAGTTTTAAACCTAATTGCCATTTTCTAGATTTAAACCCCATTTTTCCATAATAAACTAAATCTCAAAGTGTGCTAAAAATCCAAATAGCACATTATGACTCTAAACCTAAATATGTCAATTTTGATCAAATTTTCAACTTCCATAAAATTCATTGGCACATTGTAAAATATTTTAGGACATAATTCAATCTCATTTCCAAGGAATCTCATAACCTTGAAAATATCCTAAAGTGTAAACTCTACCATAGTTAGGTTAACTACCCATTCATTTGAGGTTGACACACTCTAAACTCATCTAGTGTGAGGGAATCACACTCCTAGGAACCCAATATCTATTGAAGCTCCTTGGATTTACTAGGTACTCACTAGGGATAACTTTCCTCAGTATCTTCCTAATGACCCTCCTAGGCTTAGAAGCCTTGGTCATTATGGTCTTATCTTGGTTAACCCTAAGGATTTCCTCCCTTGTAACCTTCTTAGTGGCTTTCCTAGGTTTCTTTGAAACCTTAGATACTAGACACCTACGATGGTCAAATCTAGGATGACTTCCCTTGTGACCTTGGTTTTCCTAGACCTAATGCTAGTTCCATAATTAAATGGAACATTATGGTAGGATGTCATGATTTCCTTGGACTTAGGCTTGTGACCCAAACCTTTCCTATCCTTGGAAGACTCTTGCCTCCTAACTCCTACACTTTCACCATTCGACTCCCATAATCATGTTTTCCATCTTTCTAAGGATATTCTCTATTTTCTCAAGCTTTGACCTCAAAGCTTGATTTTCACTTCTAATTTCTCCAATTTTGAATCTCTATAATCTCTTGGGATATCCTTTTTCCTCCAAGGCATGTGTCTAGATCTCTTAGGATTAAAGCCTAGATTTTGATTCTCTACCTTCCTACCCTTAGGTAAGGTACTCCTAGAATTAATAGGTCTAGATTTATCCTTAGGTACATTTACATGTTTAACACCAAAGCAATAATATTTATTTCTAGCATGCTTTTGTTCATGAGTAATAGCAATAAAATTATGAGCATGCTTTCTAACATTAAATAAAGGAAGAGCATTATTTAAATTTACCTTAGGGTTTGCCTTAGCTCCCCCTACATTTGAACTCTTTCCTTTGCCCTTCTGAGGGTGACTCCCCCTAGGATATTGACTCCGGTAATGTCCCCTTTTGTTGCACTTGAAGTATATTATATGCTCCTTGCTCTTTGGTATTGAGGCTCCAATCTCCTTTACCTTCTCCTTGGCCTTAGGTGGTACTTTAGTTTTCTTCTTGATTAATCTAGGACACTTACTCTTGTAGTGCCTTTTTTTCCTACACTCAAAGTAAATAATATGATCTTTATCTTTATGAATTATGCTTGAGTTACCTAGATCGAAATCTTGAGCTTGCTCTTCTTCTCGTCTGGAGGTAGATGGATCCTCCTCTTGCTCTTGTTCCGGGGTTGAAGATCTAACCTCCCCCTCAATCCTTAAAGTGGAGGCTTTCACAATTGCTTCTTCGGATCCTATCAACTTCTGAATCTTCACTCTCTTGAAAGGATTAGCATTCCACTTCTTTGGATCATGGAAGATTCATCATGGAGCTTAGCAAGCTTGCTCCTTGCTCCATAATTTCTTAGCGTCCCTGAACTTCCTTGAACTTCTTCTTGACACCTAGCAAGCTTGCTCCATAAACATGACTTTCTTCTTGGATCATGGAAGATCATCATGGAGCTTAGCAAGCTTGCTCCATAATTCCTTAGCATCCCTGAACTTCCCTAATTTAAACAAAATATTATTAGGTATTAAATTAACTAAAATCTTTGTTACCTTATCATTAGCCTCAAATCTTTGGACTTGTCCCTCAGTCTATTTACTCCGGTTGAGAGTTCTCCTCTTCTTGTTCATTGGAGTCTTGAAACCTTCGGTTAGGACGAACAAATCCTCAATGTTCATTTGGAAGAAAAACTCAGTCATTGTCTTCCAATGAGCAAATCCTCCGAATCCATAGGGTGGTGGAAATTGAATATCATGCCCAAATCCATCTCCAAACTCCATCGCCTCTTGCTTTAGCTCCCTCGGCTATTAGTCTGATTGAAGAGCAACCTTGCTCTGATACCACTTGTAGGGACCGATATAGCGCTAAAGAGGGGTGAATAGCGATTCATCGATTTCTTTGCTTGGATTCGTCTATAATTGTTAGTACACAGTGGAAATATAAATACTAATACAAATACAAGCATAAAACACAATACAAACATGACACATGGATTTTACATGGTTCAGAACCCTAGTTCCTACTCCACGATCGAGACCTAGTGAGCTTTAGTGATGTACACCACCAATAAACCTTCTCATTCTCGAAAACACTCCGGAGGTGGAAAAACCTCTTACAATAAGGAGTTTACAAAAACAAACGACCAAATGCAATGTAAGAATGAAATACAAAATAAAAATCACTTTACAAGAGCGCTTTTGATTGCTTGATTATTTAGTTGCTTTGAGGTGCTTTAAAGGTCTAGAAAGCAGCAACGTTTCCCCTTCAAGAACTCTAAGAATTGACCGCCCAAAACGTCTACAAGCTTCCCTCTTATAAGCTCTGTCGAAACCTCCTGATTTCGAACATTATAGTGTAACGGTCACTTCGCCAATCGAGGCGCCACATTGACAGATACCCCATTTGAGGTTCCAATCGAGTCTGTCTTGCTTCTGATTAACTATTTTCATGCCTGTCCCATATTCAGTCGAGGTGTCAATCGAGTGATCCAATCGAGGTACCACCTCGACTAGCACCTAGTCAAGGTGATGGTCGAGCATGCCTCACTTCTGAGTGGTTGTTGTCATGCCTGCTCCTAGATCCAGTCGATGTGTTGGTCAAGGGTCCAGTCGAGGCGCCACCTCGACTAGATTCTAGTCGAGATGTTGGTCGAGTGTTTCTAAAGCACTATGCACCCGAGCTCCTCTCGTCCACCTACTTTCAGTCGAGGTGCTGTCTCAACTACTATCCTAGTCGAAGCGTTGGTCGAGGTCACCTTGCTTCTGTTTGCCTATAAACAAAGCCTAGTCGACTGTTATACCTCAACACTGAGGTTTAACACCCCAAGTATGATCCCTTCATACTTGATACTCACCCTAGGTTTAGACCTAAGCCTTCATCCTACTTCCATCAGCCTCACACCTCTCGAATCTCTCGAGTCAATGACTCTTCATCCTTACGCTAGCCTCCAAGTGCTTCCATCGGCTATCATCATGCTTTAGGGTCTACCTTTGCCAAGAGGTCGCGCCTCCGGGACTTCACTGCCAAGAGGTCATGCCTCCTGGACTTCATTGCTAAGACTCCTTGTTCGGGTCTTCACTTGCCAAGACTCCTCGTCCGGGACTTCATTTGCCAAGACTCCTCGTCTGGGGCTTCATTTGCCAAGACTCCTTGTCCGAGACTTCACTCGCCAAGCACAGTCTCCTAGACCTTCCTGGACTTCATTTGTCAAGACTCTTCCTCCGAGACTTCATTTTCCAAGACTCCTCGTCCGAGACTTCACTCACCAAGCATGATCTCCTAGACCTACTGGGACTTTCCTCGTCAACTCACCATTGGTCTTTCTAACACTAAATGTGTCACGCCCCGGGGGAGTCCCCGCCAGACGAAAATCCGGCAGCATCTCCCCTATACGGGTGACAATACGAATCTTGTATACAAGGCACACACGGCCCACTATACCTCGGTCAACACGATCGGAACAAAAACCACACATACAGATCATATATAGGCCTCAGGCCAACAACCAAAGTAAATAACAAATGTCTACAATATCTAGACCTACCTCTTCTGCCATCTGAGTAGGAATACACCACCAAAATGAATCAAATAAAAATCCATAAGGACATACCAAGTACGACCAAAACTTCCATGAATACATAACCAAAACACAAGTCCTATACATGTCTTCTAGTAAATAAACCAAAAAACCATAAGACCCAAGAAAAAAACAAACCACTACGACGAGGGGGATTAGCAGCTGGACTCTCCTGATAGTGTCAACCTAAAATAGATGTAAAGCAACGGGGTAAGTTCAACGAACTCAGCGGGTATCAAGTCGACATGCATAGTAAGATATATCTAACAATAATAATCATACTAGTACAGTCTCCTGATCGATAATAGAAAAATGCAAGGAAGAAATGCGGAAAGACTGTACATACCTGAATCTCCAATCCTGACATAGGAGTATGAGCCATACTAACAGATATAAGGTCGTCAGATCAAATACATACTGTATCCTGTATGCATGTCAATCATATGCAACAACCAAGGAAGCAACCAAAATGCAGCAAACACAAACAAATGGCATCCGTGCAATATGCATGCAATGCAAATGACATGGTCACCCCTGATGCCAGTCAACCGCCTCACACGCGATGGTGAAGCCAAGTGGGTAGGCTATGACAACTGTGCACTCTGTCATCACTGCTCCTGAGTGACCGAGTGGACAGGATGCTGTCGGAGTACACCTATCCTCCTACCCCAAACAAAGTGGGGGAGCAAAGTTCTCATCTCCCGGTGTCGTAGACCAGAGGAGGGATCCCTGCCCGCTGCTACGTTGCCTCACCACTACCCATGAGCAGACCAGCGGAGCCTGACAGAGCTACTGCACACACCCTCCTCATGTACCACTAACCCATGAGTGGTTGTGTGTGCAGATCATGTAACTGGCTACGGGCTCAACTACAAAGGAACCCCGTCCAGCCAGCATGCAATCATGCAAGATGGTGCATGACACTAAAGCATGTAACACCAACCAAAATACGTCTCCAAATAATATGCACAAAAAAATAAGTACATATCAATGACCTAGGTATACAGGGAAGGTATATCTAATATCTAATCAAGTACATGTCACAACTTCCAAAATAAGTACACATGGCAGGTATCAAGATAATATCGACTAAGATAGATAATGCATGTATCATGTATGGCACAGTGACACACAAGGGCCGATAAGAACATAAAAATTACTACGAGCTATAGCTAACTAAGCATATCAACCTGACAATATCTAAAAGATAAGTCAAAGTACCCGCCTGATATAATGCTCGAAATAATGCAATCTTTATGATCGTGGACTTGTCTTGTGATCGAAACCTGCATAAAACATAATATACTCAGATTATGTTGTCCACCCTAATATCAAGTCCAAAACCTAATGGATTAAACTATCCACCTAAATGATCACTCACTGTCGTATCAAAATATAATTCCTTCCCAAATTAACTCGCAATTTCACAAATTATCTAACCCATTCACAGCCGACCAAAACCCCACATCATAGAAAATCTGCACAAAACTCCAACACCTAGCCGTGAACAGCCTGCGCAGCCGTGAACAGCCCCTTCCCACTCTCACACGACAGCTAACCCAAGCTTCAACCAAGATCCATCCCACAACCCAAAATTCATCTGCAATCAACCAAGAATCCAATCTCCACTGAATATAATTACAATTAACCAAATAACACCAAAAAAATTATGCTATGAATGCTGCCTACCTGCCTTAGGATTCCACCGGCAGCCAATCTCCTCAACTCCTCTGTTCGTCGGCTGCGATCGATGTTCACAATCACCTGCCCAAATAAGGATCCTCGCTAAAACAAAAGAAGCCACAACCATCCAAAATAAGGAGCAGAGCAGCTCTCACCTCTTTCGGTGCCGATCGACAGAGACCTAGCTCGCTCGCTTACCTGCTACGGCAGAAGTCGTGAGGAATCGTTCTCGGTCAGAAAGCGAGGGGAAATCGCCACTGATCCCCCCAAGCTCAAGTGAAGACCCTCACCTCCCGCGAGGATACACCGGAATCTCACACGGGGAAGCCGCGCACACACTCAGCCCTAGCTTGTCCGTGGGGATTGTCCAACCAAATGGTCACCGCTTGCTGTGAGGAAGAAGACTGTCACTCGCAGAGAAAGGAATGGTTGCGGCAAGAGGAAATGGGAGTGTCAACGCTCTCGGCGACTGGTCCTGGCCGACCGTGGTGATGTTGCGCGTGGCGGTGGTCAGGTCGTCGGCGCAACACGCGAGGAGAGGGCATCGACGGAGAGGGGATACTCGCGGTGGCCTGGGCACAGGGAAGGGCAAAATTTACAGGCGTGGGCAACGCCGGCCGGGTCGGGCGAGAAGAAGGTTCCGCAAGGAAATCCCACACAGGGGGAGTTACGGCGTAAAAGGGATAAGGGGGAAATGAAATAAAAACCATGAACTAAAATCTAGGTTTAGGTATTTGAAACTTTAGGTTAATTCCGCCTATTAACTCCCTTAAATAGGTTCTACCAAAGCCTATTTATTTTATCCCCATAATTATCTTGTACAGGCCCCGTTTAAATCCAGAAAAATTTTAGAAAAATTCCTAAAATTCTCCAAAAATCCCGAAATAATTCTCAGGATTATTTTTCCTAAATTTTGGCCATAAAATTTTATATTTTAAATTTTCCATATTTAACAAAATGTCCCGTCTCCCTTGACCAACTTGGATTTTCCCTTGCCAAGTATTCATACTTAAACTTTTCCTTGCCAAGTCACTATACTTGGACTTCTTCACACCAAGTGTTCAGTCAATCTTGACCATCTTAGATTTCTCCAATAATCTCCCTCATATGACCTTGGATGTCTCATACAATCCACTAGTCATATGGTCAAATCATATTGTAAACCATTGTCGAACATCAAAACCCTAGCTACTTAGTCTCACTCGAGTCCGGTCAATTGTGACCTGGGTCGATTGCACCAACAAACATATGGTCAAACTATATTATCAAATAATAGTCAAACCCATTATGAATTCATTGTCAAATTTCAAAATCCTACTCGAGTCTCACTCGAGTCTGATCAAACATGACCTGAGCCAATTGCACCAACACGGATAAACCCTTGAAAAAGACATTTGGATTATCCATGTTTTTGTTCGCAGGACTTTTACCTGATGTTATTGCTTGGGTAGGCTTTTGACTAACATTTGATGTGTTAAATTGCATTCTACCATATTCTTGATATTTGAGACTTCATGCTGATGTATGAGGACCACTCTAAGATGGATTCTTTTTTATAGGTTTCTACACAACTTTTGATGCTCTTTGAACCTTGTTATCATCATTAGATGGGGTTCCCCTAGGAGGCTATCGAAATCTCTGGCATAGCTCCACAGAGTGTTGGTGCAGGGGCACCAGATAATCGAACCTAGGTTTTGATTATGTCAAAGATCCAAAGTTAAGGTCATATTGTTATCTCATGAGTTGAATTAAGTGTGTAGGAAATGGTTAAGCTAAGACGAAGGTCAGCGACACCCGGAGAATCCCGAGTCGAGAAACCGTGGTGGTCGGGCGACACTTGGAGAACTTCGTGGGAGTCGAAGAACCTAGGTGGAAGACCGGAAGCAAAGCGATAGGTCATAAAGGACCAGAGGTAAGCACGAGTGCAAAGAGAGATGGTAAGGTCGTGTCCTCTATATGGGGATGACCGTAGGCGGCGATCTGACTAAGACTTCCAGTGGAAGGTCTAGGTCGAGATCGAACGATAAGAAACCATCACATTTACCATTTTTTCATGCTAATCTTCATCAGTAGGAAAGTGGTCAGCCGCGATGATCACGCTATTGGCGGGGCTGATCGCTGTACATCACCAATCGCCAAGGGTATCACCAATCGATGGCGACGAATCAGCCTTTTACGCTAGGTCAAACAGGATAATGTTTAACGCGGCCACTTCACGATAAGATAAGGTGCCACCTCGCGATAAGTTCCAAAAGTTGAGGATCTTCATCTAGAATTATTCCAAGGCACAAATCTATAAAAAGAGGGGAGGACTCCAACCCAAAGATCATCCGTCTTGCTCTCAAAGTTCTCCCGCAATGCCTAAGCTCTAACGTTGTCTTAACACTGACACAACGCCAAGTTCAGAATCTCTTCGTCGGTAGCAACAAATATTAACTTTTATTTATTGTATTTGTGGCTTTAATCATAACGATGTGAGGTAGGCTTGTTGCCTCATCCTCGTGTTTTCGTTTTTTGTGATCATTGTCTCCTACCTCCAACGAGGAGGAGACTCTATAGTGGATTGCCCCTTCGTACGCATTCAAGGATCGCGGAGCCTTGGAGTAGCAACCGTTGGGTTGTGAACCAAGTAAAAACAAACTTGTTTTATTTATTTTTCCACTGTGCGTGCTTTCGATCCAACACAGAGTAGGCCTAGAGAAGGTCCTCCTACCTTCTCGCATAATGCATCATCTATTGTCTTCTTCATGATCGCGACCAACCAATCGCATGTCATGGTGATGGAGCCTCCTTAGATGAGAAAACCCCTTGAGGGAACTCTTTATGGTATATCTCAACATCTTGCTCATAAGTTCACACAGACGGTGCCAACTGATGTGGTTGTTTTTGAGCCCCTTCCACAGAAATATAGGAGAAGGGTGGGTTCTTCATGACCGAAGTAGTATATCCTGTCAAAATCAACACGCTTCAAAGACCCCCATAGATATTCCGGTGACAATCCTCTGATGCTTAAGTCAGACGGGACATTGAAGAAAGAAGGGTGTAGGGAGTGCAATAAAATTGATGTAGAAAGCAGTAGATGAGTCGGCGAAAGAAGAAGAAGAAGAAAAGCCCTCCGAAAAAGAAGAAACCCCTTTCCTCTTTTACCTCAATCTGTTCTTATACTCCAGCCCTCACCTTGTCGACCAAACCCTCCCTTAGTTATGTCCTTTGATAGGTTGTTAGGGGACAACCGTTGTACATGCCCTCCTCCTTTACTAACATATTCCTTTTTTACCATATATTGATGAGACAAAGATATTTCAAACGTAGGTCACATGCATGCATTCTGGAAGGGTCACATGCATGACTTGGAAAGAGCAACCCTCAAAAAGGGTAGTACGCATGGCTCAGGAAGAGCATCATGCATGCCTCAGGAAAAGTTGTCTGCATGCGTTGCATGCATTTAGGAAGGGTCACACTTGGGAAGAGTGACCTGCATGACTCTGGAATAGTGACTTACAATACTCTGAAAAAGTGGCTTTGGAAGAGTGACCTATATGACTTTGGAAGAGTGACATGCATACTTTTGAAAGAGTGACCTGCATGACTCTGAAAGAGTCATATTCATGCCCTGCATATCTCTAGGAGAGTCAAATGCATGTACTGCATGTCTCGGGGAGAGTCACATGCATGCACTGCATGCCTCAGGAAGACCCACATTCTTGCACTACATGCCTCGGGAAGATTCACATGCATGTGTTGCATACTTGCCTCGAGAAGCACTACAAAATTACATCAAAATAGCGACAAAATTTGGCAACGAAAATAATTTGTTGTAAATTTGTAACAAAATTTGCGACGAATTGAAAATTTCATCGCAAGTTAGTAACGAAATTTCCAACAAAACATATTTTGTTGCAAACATAAAAATATTTGTAACAAATTCAATTTCATTGCAATTATCGTCACACTTTTACAATGAATTTGATTTTTCATCACTAATTTGTGACGAAAAATAAATTTTGTTGCAAAATTTGGCAACATAATATAAATTTATCACAGAATTTGCAACGAAATTGAGATTCAATGCTAACTCTGCGACGAATTCTATTTCCGTTGTAAATTTTGCAACGAATCTAGAATTCGTTGCAAATATTGCAACAAATTTGGCGATGAAATATTTTCATTGGATATTTTCAAGTATTTGGCAAAAAACAACAGCAGGAATTTAGAAATTTTTGTCACCAATTTTGTGACAGAAATAAAATTCGTCGCAGAATCTTACGACAAAAATAAAATTTGTCACAGAATTTTATGACGAATTTAATATTCATCGCTAATTTAGCAACGAATTTAATTTTTGTCACCAATTTTGTGACAAAAATAAAATTCGTCGCAGAATTTTACGATAAAAATAAAATTTGTCGCAGAATTTTGTGACGAATTTAATATTCGTCGCTAATTTGGCAACACATTTAATTTTCGTCGCTAAATTTGTGACGAAAAATAAAATTCATCGCAGAATTTTGCGACGAAAAATAAATTCGTTACTGAATTAATTAGCGACGAATATTGTCTACATCGCTAATTGGCGATGAATATTGCATTCGTCGCCAAATCTGCGATGAATATAATATTCGTTGCCAATTCTATGACGAATACAATATTCATCGCCAATTCTGCGACAAATACAATATTCATTGCCGAATTGGCGACGAATATTGCAACTAATTACAAATCGTCGCTAATTTCTCCTAATTACTTCATTTCCCTTTCTCCCTTCTCATGCGTTCCTCCTACTCGCCCGACCCAATTGATCTTCAAGTATGTCGTTCTCCTCTTCCACCGACGGAACACTAGCTCGTTGCGCGTCGGCCCATCGCCGGAGCACTGACCCATCATTGGAGCACCGGCTCACCACCGGAGCACCGACTCGCTACGCGAGATCACGGCAGCTGTCACAATCTCGCTACCGCACGAGATCACGACACTCACCGCCGCGCGAGATCGCGACACTCGCTTTCGCACGAGCTCGTGTGCAGCTGCCGTGAGCAAATCGCGTGCTCGCTGCAGCACGATCACGTGCTCGAGGTTGCTGCCACCGCGAGCTCGTGTCATTGTTACCGCTACAAGCTCGCGCGACAGCTGCCACGTGCTCGCGACTGCTGCCGCCCCGAGCATCGTGCGCAAGTTTGCTCGCAGTTTCTTCCATCGTGAGCACGCGGCAGGGTCTGCCTGAGCACGCCACAGGGGCACGACGCGACAGGGGCATCGCGATCCTCCTTCATGTGATATATGTGTGTGCATAGCGATTGTCTTTCAAGTGACCCTAGTCGTTTGCACGCTGATGGTTTGTCTAGGTCGTTCGCCCAGCTGGGGCGTTGTTCCAGGCTCCGCATGTGGGGGGTTCATCGTCGCCCCTGCAAGATCGCGCACAACTGTTGTGTCGACTCCGACCATCCGAGTCATGTACTCAACCCATAGCAGAGTCAACATGTTATTCAAATTAAATCAATAATGTGTAATATAAATACAAAATTAATATTTTTTTATTTTTCATAGGCTTGTCATACTTCATCCTTCAGGTGATCCACATGTTTGTAAAGTCTTCTGCTGTGAGCTCATCTGTTGCTTCCATCGGGGCAGGTATATTGTATATTAAAAAATTTATAACATTATCATTCTATAATATCTATAATTAATGTTCAATTTTATGTATTTTTTTTACTGTAAATATGTATTATTTTTTCGATATGTTATAGTTTGTAATTCAATATCATACCAAAAATAAGTAAGCACTAGAAGAATTTATTTTTAGTATAAATTTATTATTCAATTAATATGGATGGAACATGGAAAAATAGAATTAATCCTTAACATAAATTTGGAAACAGGATAAATAGAGAGAGAAAGAAGTTGAATGTATAAAAAGAAGTTACCAGAACGTCGGAGTTTAACCAATGAATTTATTATTGGGTTGGAACAATTTTTAAATTTTGCTAATAGTAATGTTGAGTTTATGGATGGGAATAAATTAAGGTGCTCGTACAAAAAATGTCATAATGGTAAATTTTTTCAATGTGATAAAGTTTGAGAACATCTTTGTAGATTTGATTTTACCCCAAATTATTATAATTGGACATGTCATGGTGAACCGTTCATATCCGATGAAGAGGTTGGCCGAAACATACAAAGGACAGTTAGTGGAGATCAAAGATATTATGGTCAATTCAATCCATATCAGAGGATGATAGTTGATGTAGTTAGTCATAATTTGAATACCGAATCAAACGCTATAAGTTCTAGTTATCCTCAAACATTTGAACACATGTATACCATTTATTCATTGCCATTGGAGGAGGTAGAAGTAACAGGTGTTCATGAAAATGTATACAATGAACCATATCTCAAATTTCAAGAAGTGTTGAGAGCTGCAAATGAACTCGTATGGTCTGGTTGTGACAGTAAAACTAAATTATCTCTAACCGCAAGATTGTTGAATGTTAAAACTAAGCATAATGTGTCCAAAGATTATTTTAATGATTTCATTCAAGTTATTAGAGAAGTAGTGTCGCGTGATCCATAATGCCCAATGATTTTAGAGTATGAAAAAACTTATGAAAGATTTAGATCTTCCGGTGCAAAGAATTGATGTTTGTAGAGATGGTTGTATGTTATATTGGGGAGATAATGAGATGTAGAGATTTGTAAATTCTGTAATCAATGTAGGTACAAGAGTACCACGAGATTGAATTATAATAAGCGGCATAAATCATACAGACAAATATTCTATTTGCCTTTAACTTCTAGATTGCAAAGCCTTTATGCATCAAAGGTCACTGCTAAACACATGATTTGGCATGCAAATCATGAAACAGAGGAAAGGCTAATGTGGCATCCATCAGATACAGAGGTGTGAAAAAATTTTAATAGAACATATCCTGAGTTTGCGAATGAGACTCAAAACATCAGGTTGGGTCTATGTGCTGATGGATTTACTCCATTTGGCAATCAGGAAGAACTTATTCTTGCTGGCCAATTATCTTAACTTTGTATAATCTTCCACCCGGTATGTGTATGAAAATACTGTATATGTTTTTAACATTGATTGTTCCTGGCCCTCATAATCCCAAGAAGTTAATAGAAGTTTACATGCAACCATTGATTGTCGAGCTGCAACAACTATGGGATGTGGGTGTTTCTACATATGATGTCCATACTAATCAGATGTTCACAATAAGAGTTGCGCTTCTTTGGACCATAAATGATTTTTCTTCTTATGGTATGTAATTGGGATGGAGTACCGCTGAGATTTTAGGATGTTCAATATATATGAAGAGATCAAAGTCATTCAGATTGAAATATGGAAAGAAACCGAGTATTTTGATTGTCATAGACAATTATTACTGTCAAATCATAAATTCAGAAGAAATAAAGAAGAATTCACTAAGAATAGAATTGAAAGAACACCTCCATCATTGAGATTAACCGGTCAATTCTTATAGCATAGTGTGCTTAACTTTCCATCTGTTATTGAAGAACTAAATAATATAACATATGACTATGAAAGTACACATAAATAGACTAAACGGAGTATATTTTGGGATTTGCCGTATTGGCAAAGTAATTTGATTCATCACAATCTTGATGTAATGCATATTGAGAAGAATGTTTTTGATAATCTGATAAACACGGTGATGGATATTATTAGAAAAATAAAAGACAATTTGAATGCAAGAAAAAATATGCGTCTCATCTGTAAATGACCCACCCTTGATGTTGATGAAAATAGTAGGGGACCAAAACCAAAAGTTGTTTATACATTGAATAAAGATCGGAGACAGATTGTTTGTGAATGGTTGAAATCATTGAGATTTCCTGATGGTTATGTCTCTAATCTTGGCAGATGCGTCGATTTGAAAGAATGCAAATTGATTGGTTTGAAAAGTCATAACTATCATATATACATGGAAAGACTAATTCCTATTGCTTTTAAGGAAATGTTACCAAATTTTGTATGGGGTGCAATTACGGAATTAAGTATTTTCCTTCATGATATTTGCTCAATAGTATTGAGTCATTCACACATAGACATATTAGAGAGAGACATCCCAATCGTTTTGTGTAACTTAGAAAGAATATTTCCACCATCATTTTTTTATTCCATGGAACATCTTTTGGTTCACATGCCATATGAGGCTAAAGTTGGAGGTCCTATTCAATTTCGATGGATGTATCCGTTTGAAAGGTGAGCTTTTTTTTATCATTGTTATAGCATTTGATTAATTTTCTCTATCACTTGAGAAAAAAGGTGAAAAATAAGGCTCATGTTAAAGCTTCTATTGTTAATGCATATATTGTAGAGGAAGTTACAACTTTTGCATCATAATATTTTGAACCTCACATTCAATGCAAAAGTCGGAGAGCAGGAAGAAATGATGAGGGTCCTATTGATCCCAGTTTAAACTCATTCTCAATTTTTAACTACCTTGGTCGACCGGGTGGATCTTGTACACGTAGATACTTAACTGGTCAAGAGTGGCGAGCAAGCCACTGTCATGCCCCGAGAGTATGCTGAGCCGAAATATAAACGGACGACATCTCCCCTGTACATGACACCATATCCTGTTGATACAAGGCCTTTCGGCCGTAATCACAACAACATATACATATATGTATAACCAAAATCACAGCGGAAATCACCACAATAGAGTTAAAAACTCGACATCACTGCATACCGGTATGACTAACACCAAAATAAGAAAGTACCGTAACAAAATCAAAAAGAAAAGTACAACACCAACAGTGTCCAACACTACAAACCATCAAATGAAACCAAGTTCATAACAAAACACCTATGATAAACCAAAAGCCAGGACCCTCGGAAGTGAGATGAGATGATGTCAGCCAACAATGCTCCAAGCCCATCACGAAGTCGGCTACCTGTTACCTGGGTGACAAGAAACTCAGGGTCTATGGTGGTGAGTATAAAACTCAGCGGTAATAAGAATAGAAGTGCATGCATAATATATATATCACATGCGAGTCAACAATATATTATCTAAAGGTATAATAGATATACACAGTATGATATAACTACTGTATAAGCAACTAATCAACAATAATAACATAAGGTACTGACATACCTAAAGATCGACAACAATGCAAATCATACAACCTGAGTACAAGTACCATAATACAACACCTACAACATGGTAGAGTAATACTAACTCTGTAATCAATAAAACCATCATACTAACATTCTATGTCAAATACCACAATGAACCGGGTCCATCCCGTATCACCTCATGGTACTGGTCAAAGGTATACAACAGTCTGACCAACTCAACACTAGTAATCCACACACGACCATATAGAATATGCAAGTAGAATGCAAGATGATGTATAATCAAATGCAGCAAACATAGCTCAAACAAATGCAACATCACAACGATCATATATATAGACTCTATCTATATATATTCTCATCACACTCAACTATATATATATATGCAAACACCATCAACCACGATAATGCAGATGCATGGTCATGCCTGCGCACCCTACTCGCTACCACGACCCCAGTGTGACCTAGGTGGCACGACATGACAATTATCCCAACTCAACAACAACCACCGCTCTCGAGTGGCCGAGTGGGCAGTATGAACAAGTAGCATATAAGCGTAAAGAGCTAGCTACACAACAAGGGTCCTTGCTGCTGGCCACTCCGACTGTCACTATCCATGAGTGGTCGAGTGCCACACACCCAAGACAACTGCATGCTACTCCAACAACCACTGTCAATAGTGAGGCGAGTGTGGCACAACAAATGCTCTGCCCTCACACCAGTTACTCCTCCACGAGTAATCTGGGAGGCAGGATGACTGACGACCCTCTCAACCACAAGGGAGACCAAGTCGCCAACATGTATGTAAATGGCATGAATGCATAGTCACACATACATACATCCACCATAGACTCTCTATTCTACAAAAAGTCATACTCAACTGATCAATACACTCTCTATCCTACAGAAAGTCATACTCAATTGATCAATAGACTCTCTATCCTGCAGAGAGTCATACTCAACTGATCAACACACTCTCTATCCTGCAGAGAGTCATACTCAACTAATCAACACACTCTATCCTGCAGAGAGTCATACTCAACTGATCAACACACTCTCTATCCTGCAAAGAGTCATACTCAATTAATCACAACCAAGCTAGGACCACCGGTCCGTAGCGATACACTATCCACAATCCACATGACCATACATAAACACATGATCCAAAATGGATACGTGATCCATAACCATCATACCACGCAAGGAATGTAATATAACAATCAACTTTATATCTAGGTCATCACCCATCCCCTGGATGAATTGTCTAAATTGCACAATTCGGATCTACAACTGAATTTAGCTACGTACACATAGGTAAACCACTATAGGTCAACTTACCATAACCTCTATAATTCATAACAATGATGAATGAATAGATAACAACAATGATAGAGCATTTAAGTGCAAAGGTAAGTATCAAGCAACAGAAAAACTAGAGTGGAGTCAAGATCTAAGTGACAACAATATGCAATCACATGCATCAGGGTTTAGCTACTACCTGACCAAGGTAGGAAATATTATCCACCTACTATAAAACTCATAATAATAATATCTTCACAGTCGTGGTCCTGTTTCGTTTCCACGCCCTGCAAATATCATCAACTACAATTAAATTCAAGCACACGACAACATACCAATTTACTGCTATGTCGTTCCTATATTTGCATCCTTCTATCGAATACGAATTAGAAACCCCCAATCATGATGGCCAATTCACCACAACTGAATTCCCCATACACATACATCCACTGCATCATCCTCCGATTGCCAACCATGGGGCTGATCTCACAAACTCACCGCCCATCCACACAGCATATCCACATCCATTTATAGCTTTAAAACAGCGCACTACAATCGAGATCGAGTTGCTCCAGCCCATTCCCAACCCCCCTACAGAACACACATAGCCCACACAACTCACAATTTCACCAACACCAGCCCCTTCCTAGCCAAGAGCAGCCTTCACAGCTCTTTCACAGCCATCACAACACACTCACAACTCTGCATAGTCGGCAAGTCCCTTGCTCACAGCCGCACAACAACCAAAACTCCAACTCACAGTCACTCCACCGAAGGGAAATCCACCCCCGGATCACACAACCCAAAATCTAGCAATTTACAGCTAAAAGAGAGAGGATAGATCAAGCTTACCAACACTTGGGACTCCACCAACAACAACACATCCTTATCCCCTGTTCACTGGAGCAATCTGAGCTCCAGAATACTGCCCAAACCATAGATCCAAGCTAGAATGAGGAATCCACAGCTAGGTATAGATCTCGTCCAGGATCAAGGAGAGGATCAGCAGCTTACCTAGCTTCTGCGGAAATCCCTTGGTCCAAATGAGCACCCAACTGAAATCACGCCTCCCCCGAAACCGCAGTCGGCCTCCTTCCCTCACGTTGGATCCTCCACTGGAGAGGCGTCGGCAGCGGCTGAATCACAGAGAAAACGAGCAAAGAGGCATCGACCTCCCTCCTTCCAACTGGCTCACCCACCGGTCCACCGTCGGCCAACCTCGAAGCAGATGAGATGAAGAAGGGTTGTTGTGGCTAGGAGATCTGCTCGAGAACAAGATCGGTGGAGAGGAAATGTAGGTTGGCTAGAAATCGACGACAAGTTAGAGGGAAAAGCGCCTGGCATTAAGGGGAGGCGGCTGAGAAAAAGTCGGGAGGAGTAACTCGCAGTGAGGAAGAAAAAGACTCATGCGAGTAAGGAACTCGCAATCGGGCTTTTCCAACGGTTGTTCTAGTTGGTTGAGCTAGCCTAGATCAAATTCGATCTAACCCAACTTGAACCCAACACCTAATTAAAACCCAATCAGCTAATTAAAGAATTAATCCGTATATATTATTATTATTATTATTATTATTATTATTATTATTATTATTATTATTATCACCGTATTTTACAGGCCATACATATATTTTACTGAACTGTCCAAAAGTAACGCCATATTTCGAGTGAGTATATACATGTTATGTTATATATTTCATATATTGTAAATTATTGTTCGTTTTATATTTATTTTTATGGTAGGATTTTCTAAACCCTATATTCTGAGCTTCCGGAGCATGAGTTTGATCGTTTCTACGATGAAGAATTTGCACCATGATTCAAAAAATATATAAGTAGTCTATGATAATAAATTGGTTAAATCTTGACTTTAACACATACTTATTTGACTTTAAGTTCTTGATAATCACACTCACGTTGAGCAAGAATTAGTAAACCATCTGTCATGGGGTCCAAACTCAATGGTGAAAACTTGGTCGACATATTTCATAAACAGATATAATTTTCATACTCAAGAATATGGAATGGGCAAAGCTACAATGAATAGTGGGGTTTGTACTTAGTCATCTAATGATGGAGGTGCAAAGAATGTTTTTTATGGGTTGTTAGATGAAATTTTAGAGGTAGAGCACCCAGGCTTATATTTGCGAGTTGTTTTATTTATGTGTCGTTGGTTTGACCCTATCAATGGCATGAGGGTGCATCCACAGTTTCATTTGGTTGAAATAAATTACAAAAAAATTATACAAGAGGTATGAACCATTTGTGTTAGCACAACAAGCGATTCAAGTATTTGATGCTTCATATCCTAGTCTGAGACGAGACAAAAGTGATTGGTGGGTTGTTTGTAAAACAAAGGCACATAAAAAAATTGAGGAACATTGGGAAGATATAGCATATCAATAAGATGAAGTTGTTAATACATTTCATATCGAAGAATATAATATTTTAACATTACGAGATCCCAACGGTGTAGTAATAGACGTTGATGCAAGTGAAATGAATGAGGATGAAGATGAGAAATTTAATTTAGAGGATGAATATGACGATGACGATGACGATGATGTTGAGGATGATGAGATTGAAGAGACGTATGACCAGGATGAAATTCACAATGAGGACTTCAATTTATAATTATGGGTAACTTTTATTCAGTATCAATTATGTTTCTATTTACTGTCTAATTCTAAATTTCATATATTTGATATATTAATGAACTGTCTTTTTTATAGGTTATTCAATTGCTTCAAATATGGTAATTTTTTCGTATTGTTCATATTATAAATTCGATATGCAAATGTAATTATTTTTTTACTTTCATATTCTTCTAATAATTATGATTGTTAGTTTCAACGTGGTAGTCATAGATGGAGTAGTGATGGAAGGTCACAGTCTTCTTTTGTTTCAGCCCCTGCACAGTCTAATGCTCTTGTAGGAAATGTGCCCTCGAGCTCTTCTCTAGTTGCAAGATCTTCTGGTTCTCAATAGATCCCTATAGCTAATGTATCTTCCCCAGTACAACAATCATTGGTTGAGAGGGAAGATACGCGAGAGGTGATATCTCCGCGCGAAGATTCGTAAGTATTCAAGTTTTAAATTATCTATATTTTTAATAAGATATATATTTTTATAAATATATAACATGGTTTGTTTTTATTTTATGATAGATTTATAAATTTTGTACATGTTATTCACGAGGTGAATAAAATAGTGAATAATCATTGGGGCGGAGGTTCTATGAATTATACGAGCACGCCGAAAGAAATAAAAAGTTTGTGGTGGAATGAGTTTAAGGTAAGTTATTTAAATCATTTTGGTATATAAAATTGTAGTTAATATAATCAATTCATTTTTTTCTCTACTGCAGTGGGTATTTACTTGGGAAGAGAGTGAAACATTAGAGAGAAGGAGGATTTTCAAGAAAAAGTGTGACGACCATATCAGAAACATACTCAGTCATGCAAAAATCAGAAGTAAAAAAGACACACTGCATAATCGAGGAGAATTGGAATAAGATTGTTGCATATTAGGAATTTGAGGATAGCAAACGAAGGAGTGAGCAAAATAAGAAAAATCAACATTGTAATTCCGACGTTATGTCTGCCACGTATGCGGGAGGCCCAATAAATATCGATGAACATAGACATCGATTGGTGAGTTTTTTCAAATCCTAATTTTGTAATCTAATACGTACTCATTAATTTATAAATTATAATGATGTTTGTTTAAGCCCAAGAGACGGGGGCTGAGCCATTATTTATAGACACTTTCACCCATACATTCCAAAAGAAAGATAAAACGTTGAGTGGGGAAAGAGCTAGAACAATGAAGGTTTGTAATTTTAAAAGTTTTACGGTCTTTTGTTATTATTTAATTTTTTTTTTCAAAACAGGAGAAATATGATGAACTTGCACAGATAAATTCAGGTGCAAATGATGATGCAGTCGAATCTGAGCCTTTTATTAGCAATATCAATTTATGGCTCAAAGCAACTAGAGGGGCAAAAAGTGGAAGAATAATTGGACTCAGTTCTTTGAGCCGAAGCTATAAAACTCCTGGTGCTTCTTCTTCATCCTCACCGACAATAAGAGCAGAAATAAATCAATTGACCAAAGAGGTTACTCATTTGAGGGAGTTACTAGCATAAAAGGAAAATGAATCGAGACAAAGAGAGCAGGAAGTAAATGAACATATGAATGAATTTCAGAGGCAACAGATGTTAATTATGCAACATCTTCAATTAACATCTAGTTCAAATCAACTTCCTCTTTCTCGATCTGGTCCTCCTATTGATCCCTGTAATAATAACAATGATGATGTATTTTTTGATAATGATGGTGACGATGATGGTTACGTTTGAATTTATTGTATTTAAATGTTACTTAACTTATCACATTCAATATCCATGTATTGTAAGTTACATTAATGTTTGTTATGTATATATTAATTTGGTATTGAATTATTTTCATTTATTAGATGATCATGAAGTTTAATATATGAATTAGTTTATATTGTTATATGTGTTTGTTGTAAAATAGGAAAAATAGTAGAATTTATCATGATTTTTTTTTATTTTTCCATATTAGCAACAAAAATAAATTTCGTCACAGATTTGTGACGAAAAATCATTTTTCGTCATAGAATTGGCAACGAAAAAAAATTTCATTGCAAAAAAATGAGCAACAGTTAACTGCCTCATGTGACTAGTCAACTAATATAATATCAGTCGACTGGACAGTCGACTAAAAAAGATTCTGTGACCTTCTTCTCCGCCACCAGTCGATTGACGCCCACCATCAGTCGACTAATGAATGCATGATTGCGATGGAAAAAAATTTGTCGCAGAAATTGCATCAAAAAAATATTTTGTTGCAGATTATCCATTATCAATCGATTGATGAACATGATCAATCGACTGCTTTACTGTATAACCTTACAGGACCTTATTAAGTTGACTATCCAGTCGACTGATCGATGTCCAGTCGACTGCTATTACTATAGCCCCTTACAGAAACTTTGGTAGTCAACTGACTAGTCGACTGACCTTGAATATTTTGCATCGAAATTTATTTTCGTCGCAGATTTGACGACGAAAAAAATTATTCGTCGCAAAATTTATTTTCATTCATGAAAATATGGTTATTAGTCTTTTGCGATGAACTATGTTTTCGTCGTAGATTTGGCGACGAATATAATTATTCGTCACTAAATTTGGCGATGACATTTTTTTGGTCGCCAAATTTGGGGACGAAAAATTATTTTCGTCGCCAAATTTGGCGATGAATAGTTATTTTCATCGTCAAATTTGGAGATGAATAATTATTTTCGTCGCCAAATTTATTTCCGATGCAAAGTAATATGTAAATAAATTTATTAGTCTTTTGCGACGAACTATATTTTCGTCGCAGATTTGGCAACGAAAATAATTATTCGTCGCCAAATTTGGCGACGAGCTATTTTTGTTGTCATTTTTATCGCTAAATAGTAATTAATTTTTCAACGAAAATTTTATTCGTTATAAATTTTGCCATGAATTTTTTTTTCGTTGCAAAATTTTGCAGCGAATTATTTACAACGAAAAATATTTCGTTACAAATTTCATTGCAAAAAATTTTTGCAACGAATTTTCATTCAAAATTCGTTGCAAAATTCATCGCCAAATGCTCAATTTTTTGTAGTGAAGAACCGCATACACGCGGCGCATGCACTCGGGATATGAGTCTAACACTTGAGTGTGTGCAGTCAAGTAGACACTTAGGAGCATGAATGAGTCAAGAAGGCGGGAGGATGTTCGGGGGAGGATGGTGCTCATGTGATGCTATCATATAACTCGAGGAATGCTAAAAAATACCAAATCAAAAAATACAACGCTCGAGAGATATTGGCAAGGTTCAGAGAATATCCTCCTAAAAAACTTAAATATCTTCATTTAACTCGGGTCACTTTTGTACGGTATCAACTTTGATACTAGATTTGTCTAGAATGACAAATCTATATATTATTAATTAAAATATAGGCTCGCCAATCCAAATAATAAAATCCAACAAAAAGACTTCGCCTATTTTTCTTATCGATTATATATATATATATATATATATATATAAATATATATAATTCTATTGCCGCACACCCTCATCCCATTTCTTTTCCTAAAATGACTTGCGTTCTCGATTTTATATTGACACTTAACTTGAAAATTCTATTGAATTGTCAATTCATGAATTAAGAGGACAATTCGACTATGGTCTACCTCAAATAGTAACCAAACTATATACGCCCCTTCTATTCAATTGAGCTGTCTTAACAAACTCTAATACTACGCTCCCTCCAACATCTAAGGTCAATCAATACCTCCTTCTCGATCACTTCCATCGAAGCAATCTCCGAGTGAAAAAGCTCTGACGATTATCATCTTAATTAAGAAGCTGAAGCGCCACATTCCTTTGCAAAAAAAAAAAAAAAAAAAAAAATCAAGATTTCTGCAACTTATTTTTGAATGTAAATGATTAATCCTTTATCACTCTATTTTAACATATCGAGAATTAGCTAGGTTCAATCGGAGAACAAAGAAACGTCTGACCTTATTAAGCTTGTCTATTTATTTATTTCTGGGTGGACAGCCAAAGCTAACAACGTGATCGATGTGATTATGTGATTGATGTGGTTGTGGCATCGAACATTTAAAGCGCACCTACTGAGGGAGGTGCATTATGAATTGTAGTGGCAAGCATGGGGATTGTGTATATGCCAATGCTACATGAGTCAAACGCATATCCCTCCACGAATTAAACTTGTGTTGAGCATCACTGCCCGTCTCCCTAGAACGGTCAACATTAATTACTTCAATCAGCGCTAGACAATCTGACATCAGAATTTGGGAGATCTTCTCCCTGGACAATTTTTCATTTTGCGTCTTGTATTTTAAGGAATGATAAAGTTTATGAATGTATATATCCATCTCAGCCTAGCACAATGATATTAAAGTTTATCAACGTACGACAATGTTAGCCAGTAATATATATATACATATATATATATATATATATATATATATATATATATATATATATACTTTATACTTTAAATTCATATGATAAAAGAATAAAAAAAAAAGATTATCTACTTCCAAAAAAAATTTAAATCTGAACATTTAGATTATCAAAAGACAAAATTAAAATCGACGTTAATTTAAGGCATATCATAAGGGCAACCACTTAAAAAATGCTTAATCGTAGATAAAGGAGCTAGCTGAAGATGGTTATTTTCAAGGTTGAGGAATACTGATATCATTATAGTAATAGTGATAAATAAATACATTGAGAAGAATATCATCCAAAATGATAAAACTTAAATTATTTTCACTACGAGGGTTCTAAGATCTCAACCTCCTTGATTCAGTGTTAGGTTGTAAAATTTAACTAAAGAGGAGTAAAAGAATGAGTGATAATTATGTTTTTAAGCATTCCTACTTAAATAAAATAACACTTCTTGAAGAATAAGTGGGAATCGTTGTCGTAATGAATTTTGCTTGAATTTACAGAGAGATTCTTGTATTTGTTTTCTCTTACACTCCGTATAAACTTTAATTTAGCTTATTATTAAAAGGGAAACTGAGAAAGAGACCGGCGGTTAATGTGCTGCTTGTTAGCTAAAATTGATTCCATGCTGCTGGAATAATTAGTGTTGGTTAATTTTATATTAAAAATAAATACCACTATGTCTAGTCTTAAATTTATGAATGGATTTAATAGCCCATGAATTAGATGAGAAGTCCCTATACGCCTTTTATAAAATTTTTGGGTTTTCATTTTTGACCAATAATTTATTAACTTTCTTAATTGATATCCCAAGTTTGTGAATTGTATTATTCTCCCATCCAATTCAAGGGTATACTACTGAAATTTTAGTTTTTTTTAAACATGGTTTTTTAAAAGATAGATATTAAAATATACACAGCTTCCTTACAACACAAGTAGAATTTCAACACATTTAATTTAATTTAATTTCATCATGAAAATATTTTTTTTCTTTATACTTCTGGACTATATTTCAATCGACTACTAGATCAACCCTAAATAAATAATAGTAACACTTTCTCTATCAAACTAGGAAATTAATATACCAGTTGTTTATAAAATGAAAGATTTTTAAAAAAAAACCATTAGACTGAGAAAAGATATAAACACTAAAATATATTTAAGTATTCACTTTTAACACACATAATCTAACTTTTATTTGTTAAAAATCAGAATGATCAAATTGCGGTTAAAGGTCTTTTCACTAAATTAGAGAAAAACCCAAGAACCAAGCTAAAAAAAAGTCATTAATATATATATACAATTTTGTGAAAGATTAGGTTCCTGTTTGACAATAATATAAAAGTCCTTTAAACTTCAAATAAAGTATGTGTTTGGTTCATGCTGCTTTTTTTTTTTTTACGTTTTTTTTATTTTTTAGAAAATGATTTTTTTTTATGTTTTCTATTTTTCTAAAAAATGTCCTCTCATTTTTTAAAAAACAAATATAGAAAATACCAACCAAACAACATTTTCATATTTTCTCATTTTCTCAGAAAATGAAAATGAAAAATTTGTCAACCAAACACTACCTAAGATTTTCCGCATTAAAATTAAGTTTGAATTATTAATAGGTGTTTTAACTCCATCATTTTCACTCTAACGAAAAGAAAGGTAATCCATATTTATAAGGCAGGCCCAAATGGAAGTACTACAATTCTCCTGAAATCCTTCATTAAATAGATAGGGTGGGGGATCGACAATTATATATAGATATCCACCAACCATGTACCATATCTTAGTTGAACTCAAACTGAGGCTCCTACTTTTTTCGATGTTTAATTCAATGGAATTGATTATTAATTCTGGTTTAAATTAATTTAAATTTCCACTGTAGTGCAAGGTTCACCCAACACCATTATATCTCGATTTATATTCATTGACAATTAGGACAGTCTGTAAGAAAGCTCTTAATTACCCTGCGTAAATGGTTGCACGAGCCGGCCATTAATTTGGATTTTCATGTTTTTTGGCTAAATTTTTCTTTACTCTAGTTTTTCCCCTCTTCATTAATTAATTTCCTTGTCGTAATGGATTGTGAAGACCACGACAAAGAATCAAGAAAAATAACTTGATAGATAAATCAGGAAGAAAAACTATCTAACTATTATTTAAAAAAAAAACTCGATATATATCCATTTCAGTTTAGATGTTTTTTTTTAATGAGTAATAATTGTGATTTCCTTCCCCGCCTTGGACTCATCGAACAATATCTATCTAAAGCTGGATCAATTACTTGTAGATGCCATATATTTCTTTCCTATTTAATTTTTCCTCGTAATAGACTAATTCAGATTTATTTGTGCTCTTGCTCTCTAAATGCACATGACTTTCGCCACCGTATCTCGTGACAATATTTTTGTCTTTGGCCAGCATCCAAACATGCTTTGAACGCTTTAATTTCAGCGGCAGGCAGTTGACCGAGTGATAGATTCACTTAACCACATGCTCACTCAAGTCAAATGCTTGACAAAACTTACCGTGCAACGGTACTTCGTTCTCCATTTCTGCATGCCTCTTAAAATCCTAAAAGAAAAAATTATAAATGATTAAATGGGCATGCTCTGAACTATGAGTTCGATGCGACGTCCAAAAAAATGGTGGAAAAATTGTAACATACGAAACCAAGCAATTGAAAGGTTAATTAATGTAATGCATGGAACACATGTATGTACGCTTATTGTTTTCCTTCTTATCTTTAGTCGCACAGGGTTGATTGAGTTTCATTGATGAAAGGCAAGAATAAAAGAGATAACAATTTGTATGTAGATGAATAGAACATAAAGTCCACCAATTAAATAATCTGATGTATATGTGAATTGTGAAGTCAATAAAAAGGTTGAGCATGACGAACTCAACCTGTAGTAGTTAATGCACGACTTTTTATTAATAAATTTTTTGCTTAATGGTACTGTTAAACCTTTTTTTGGTGAAATAGTGTTAAATCCTTGAGTTTAGCTAAATTTAAACGAGATGGAATTGTGTGTATATTTCTTTTTGGGTTCCAAAACATGTGGAATTGTTAATTAATTGACAACATGCTGTTAATTACAAGCACTATCAGCAAAAACATCACTCGAGTGCAATTTTCTTATGTCATATTTGCAAATTGCATGCTAAACTTGCAGCTTGTGAATTCATATCAAATACTTATACTCCAGATCAATACTACATTTAGATTGAAGTAATGAGATAAAAACATTCAAACAATAAAAATATGATCACAAAGTGTCCTTATTCATAATAAGTTACCACTAACAACTCTCAAGTAGTCCCCCCAACAACTTAAGATACTGAACAACTGAAGTCCCCCACAAACCAAGTCACTCCCTTGCTAAACTTCATTGATGACTCCTTAGGGACCACCTTAAATACTTCAATCCTTTAACACTACCAACTCAATGGTTTAGCACACCAACTCATGAACATTGTAACCTTATGGCCCATATATGCAGCAATCACATCACTTTAAAAAATAACAATAATACCTCATTGACAATCTTTAATTGTATACATATAAATGAAACCAATAAGAAGTTAAAACTCATTTACTAGTAACAGTTCTAACTTGTGTGTTTTGAGTTCAACTACTAATCATTTTGACATGAAGTGTAAAAATTTTACAAGCTACGTTGTATACACACACACATATATATAGATAACAATTTAATGATAACTCAGACACTAGCTAGTGAAATAGTATGAACTAATTGCAGATGGGTATTTAATGATCATGCGCCAAAACAACCGATAAGCTCCTCTCAGGCCAGCAAATTTAGGTTGGAAGGGCAATTGTAGTTCTATCTCTAGGACAAAGTCTTATTATACTACTGTTCTTAAAATGAATCAAAATAATTACTTTAAGCCTATGTGATAGTAACAGACTCTTTGTTGAATCATATCTTCATATACTATGTGACATGATAGCACTTTTAGTACTTCACAAATTATTTTGCTAATAATTTAGCAAAGGTTTACGACTACCCACTCACTAAACCTTGTGCTTTGAGAATAGGCAAGGCGACATGTACACTAATGACATCATTATCGGTAATTTTTGCCAAGTCCTAACTCTATATATATATGAGCCCAATTAACAATTATTCTATACAGTAAGATCATTTTCTTTGTTACTATATCGGAATTAGGGGGTAACTAACTATCTGTAGGTCAAAAATAATTTAGTTCAGAACTAGCTATAACTAGGTAAAATTACTCGTTCCATTTCAAACTACACTACACTGAATTTTGAATCGAACTATTGTGCGTATAATTCTTAGATTATAATTATTTGTTAAAGATATAAATAATTGAAAATAATTATAGAAAAATATTAATTTGGGAGTATTAATTAATTCAAACGTTTTATGCCTAAGGAGAGTAATTGAGGGATAGTTATGTCTCTTACCGATGGTAGTTTCTTTTATCATCAGGCTTTGGCGAAGGGTTGCTCTCGGTGTTTTAAAAGATTGTTCTTTGCCAATGAAATAGCCAGAACTTGCTGGTTTTTCCCCTTGTAAGTTGTGGTACAAGTTGTTGTAAAAGGTTGGTTTTTTTTTTTACTCTTGTAAAAATAGAACGATCCTAGTCGGTTCGATTTTGATCGAACCATGACATAAAAACAAACCAATCAGTTCTGACTCTTGCCCGGTCGATGGACCATCCATTATTGATCGATCTGTAGTGGGTTTAATGTCGTACGGTTAGAATCACTGCACCCTTTTCGTGCAATTTTGCATCTAAAAATTGTTGAAATCACTGCGTGGATTCAGTGCCCGATCAGCTTCAGCGTCGAACGCGGGAAGAAAAAAAAAATGGATAGGCCATGCTTCACAAACTCAACTCATACTCCGACAGAGACACTGTCCCATCCCACCACAATAGCATCGTCACGGCTTCACGATATTCACAATTCAGACGGCCCCGGAGCTCCACGACGACAGAGCGTGAAACGCGACGTCGCTGCTCAGCCTTCGAAGCAGGAATTTCTAATCATGTGCTCATCTTTAAAAAAAAAAAAACAGAACACTAAACTGAATGATTTTTCTAAAAAGAAGTTAAGAGAGAAAGAAAAGGCCAAATAGGAAAACATAAAAAGAGAGCGTTGTTAAACGCGGTATTCAACCACCACCCACCTTCTTTTCCTTGCCCAACAAACCCTTTAAATGAAACAATCAATTCCTCTCTTCTCGCTCTCCACATAATCAATCAAACCTCCCGTCTAGGGTTAACTATCTAACCCTCTTTTTTATTTTCTTTGAATCTCTCCCGTTTCGATTAATTGCACGTCGCCGTTTCTTTAAATCCACCCCATCCCATTACTACCATTTAGCATTAGATCACTCTTTATTTAGTTCTTCCTTTCCCTTCTCGTGGGCAGCCTCCCCACTGTTCCCCTCTGCTCTCCTCTCATCTCCTCTGCTCTGCTTTGCCGGTGGTTGTAGCTCCTAACCTCACAAGCCACGCAAAACCCAAACCCGCAAGCCACATTGTTACTATAGATTTAGCAGCAGGGCGCCGGGAGTGGCGGAGGAGGCGAGATGAAGGGCGGCGGTGGCGGCGGCAAGGGTGGCGGCGATCAGTCCTTGCTCACTCTCGCCGGGGAGCTGCTCAACTCTGTCGTCAGCTTCCTCGTCTTCTCCTTCCTCGACGTCCTCGACGTCGTCCTCTGCCTCGTCTACAAGCTCATAGACTACTTCATCGAAGCCGAGTGGAAGCCCTGCTACTGCTGCAGCTCTTACGCCGGCAGCATGGTCGCTGGCGGCCGCGGCGGCGGTAGCAGCTTCCTCTTGTCCGTCAGCAGAGGTCCCAAGGTGGTCCGCCTCTGCTCCGCCAAGCTCCAACTCGAGGACGTCTCCGACACGCTCTACTCCCGCCCCTCCCGCGTCTCCGAGTTCTCCCGCAAGGCAGCCGTCGCCGTCGCTGCGAATACCAGCATGTCGGTAAAGTCGCCAGCGCCTCCTGCCGCCTCCTTCGCCGTCAGCGCCAACGTGATAGAGATGCTCCGAGGGAAAATCGACGGCCGACGGCATCGCCGGCCCCAACCCATTCCGCTCTGGTCCGACTGCGACTGCAAGGTCTGTAACTCCTGGAGCCGCTCCTCCTCCGCCGGGGGCGAATCCCGGCTCTACGTTCACGCCGACGGCCCTGGAGACGGCCGGCGGGGGACGACGTCCACCGATGTGCTGTTCATCCACGGCTTTATTTCCTCCTCCACGTTCTGGACCGAGACGGTGTTCCAGGAGTTCACCGAGGAGACGCGGTCGCGCCACCGGCTCTTCGCCGTCGACCTGCTCGGCTTCGGTCGGAGCCCCAAGCCGGCGGACTCCCTCTACACTCTGCGAGAGCACGTCGACATGATCGAGAAGTCGGTGCTGCAGGCCCACGACATCAAATCCTTCCACATTGTCGCCCACTCGCTCGGCTGCATCATCGCGCTCGCCCTCGCCGTCCGCCACCCCGATGCCGTGAAGTCCCTCACCTTGCTCTCGCCGGTGAGCAATCCATAACTAATCCACCAATTAAGCACTTTTCCATATTTTATATCTTCCAATTACTCATGAATCCGATACGATGACAACAGCCATACTTTCCTGTGCCGAGAGGGGAGGAGCCGACGCAGTTCGTAATGCGGCAGGTGGCGCCGCGCCGGGTGTGGCCGGCGATCGCCTTCGGCGCTTCCATGGCATGCTGGTACGAGCACGTGAGCAGGACAATTTGCCTGCTCATCTGCAAGAACCACAGGATTTGGGACTTCCTCTTCAAATTCTTCACCCGAAACCGGTAAATTTATGGTTTTTCAAATAATTACCTTTCACAATCTCTTCCCATCATCAGTCCTTCAATTCTTCTAGAACTTACCATACATGCAATTATTGAATCCACTCATGGATGGGGGCCGATCGAAGACCCAATTAAACTCTCTCACCAAACCAAACGAAAGCGACAAAAGCAAGCCTTTCCTCGCCAAAACGATCAGAGCTAGCAACAGCTCCACACAAAGCATTTGCTTTCATTCATTCTCAATTAAAATCTGGCTCTGGCTCACGTCAACCATATAAGCCTACAGTTAGATCTTAGATGGGGGTAATTAACACCATTGATGCTACACTCAATTCGAGAGCAAGGAATAAGTTGATCTCGATTGGATTGATCTTGATTTATAACAGTTAACTGATCAATCTGATACATTTAACCACTTAATCTCCACCAGATGATCCATTAAATGGGTCAATATAATAGTGCGACTTCACATGGCAAGAAGCTACACCCATTAGCGTCCTCCATTTGTCCAGAGATTGAGCCCCTCTTGTGGGCCATATGCATTGAAGGATAACCAACACAATTGGAAGCCACATGAAGTGAGTCTGCCTTTTGTGGTTCATATCGGTGACTAGCCAAATTATTGCTCTTCATACTTATTGTACCCTCTCAAAATCGGTACATATATTTAACATGTTTAGAGAGGTCATACATCTCTACACGAAATTTGAGTGAGAGGTCTGTCACCAGACATAAAATTAGTTAAATTAATTATTTTTTTAATCATGCGACACTATTAGGATGAAGCTGAAGAACAGTCGGGGCAGTCTTTTTTTCTATCCTATTTTTGTTTCATATAAGTTTTGAGACAGGATTGAGTTGCGTAATTGAGTGCTAACACTAATCTTGTGATGAGGTGATAAAATGAACCTAACGTTATCGTTTCGGCTTCTATCAATTTACCTAGAACAGTGGGGGTACAGTTACAAACAGAGGCGAAGTGAGTTATTACTGAAGCACATGCCACATGCCACATGCACTGCGTTTAATTGCATGGAATCTGCATAGTTTTCGTCCGTCACGGAACAGAATATCAGCCCGATCGTTTAACCAAAAAATGATTTTTTATTTTTTTCAAATGAAGTTCTTAGAATTTTTTTTTCCAGCAATCATATATATTTTGCTGTATTTCAGACTAGAAATTAGGAGAGAAATTAATAGATATCATGCGGAAGAAGTTGAAGTTGGTGTTCCATCACATCACTAGAGTGTTATGATCACTGGAATTTCGAAGAGCACACAGTCTACTGTGTCAGGTTGTGGTATGGATATTGTCGATGGTAACTTAAGTTTTGGTGCAGGATTCGGACGTTCATGATCGAGGTGTTCATGTGCCACACGCACAATGCAGCCTGGCACACGCTGCACAACGTCATCTGCGCGAGCGCGGAGAAGATGGAGAACTACCTGGAGACGCTGCGGGAGAAGCTGAGCTGCGACGTCCGCGTCTTCCACGGCGACGGCGACGAGCTCCTCCCGGTCGAGTGCAGCTACGACCTGGCGGCCAAAGTCCCCCGCGCCCGGGTCAAGGTCTTTCGGAAGAAGGACCACGTCACTATCCTCGTCGGCCAGCAGAGGGCCTTCGCCAGAGAGCTGGAGCAGATTTGGAGGGATAATGATTGATTAATCCATTGAGGAGGAAGAGCAGAAAAAAGAAGAAGTACACGGCCGAAACAGGGGTCGCGTCTCGTCTGAATTATATTAATTTTCTCTGCTCATAGGAATTAATTAATCGATTAATTACCGATTAAATCCTCTTCTTGATCCTCCATTTTAATTCTTCTCTTCTCCTCCTGTTAATTATCGTCTCGGTCGCGATCTGGAAAGGGGGCTTGTGTCGATACTTGAGTCTTGCTCTGCTAGTGAAATGTACGAAAAGCTAATACAATAAGCAAATTAATATCACAGTTGTGAAAATGGCTCTGTATGAGCTGGTGGTACGCTAGATTTCGCGTCTCTGAATTCGAGTGGAGAAATCTTACAAGGCATTTTGCCAATTTAAAAAATCTCGTCGATTTTAAAATATTTTTTTTCTAACAAATGGGAAAACAGAAAAGAAGAAGAAAACCTAAAGCAAAGGTCATTATCAACCTTATTTTTTCTGGAAAAAAAAATTAATTAAAGTCCAGAAAACTTTGTCATAGAAACTCGAACGTCACCGAATCGGATAAAATATAATGATCTACCATATTATTGTCCATTTGCTAGAATTTTACTGAGAACTACCGTGAGTAATATATGAAGACATAAAACGTCAGAGAATTGCGTTGCCTAAAATCCTTACTGTAACGGAACCAAGCGCCAGTTTGATTATTGACAATATGGTTTTTATGTTATTTAATTTCATTGTGTTGCCTAATTCACAGAGAAAGAAAAAGTTAATATTAGAGCATCAGATGAAAGGCAGAGCAGCAGAGCAGCAGAGCAGGAGTTCGCCGGGGTGGAGATTTTTAGGCTTTCGGCTCTCCGTTGGGTCAACAAGCCGATAGGCCGGTGACGGAATGGGTCGTGCCTCTACCTTCTTCACATTAAAATAAAATCTTAGTTCTAACATTTTAAGCACACCGACCTTAATGGAACTTGATCAGATTAATAAATGGGCTGAATCCTCAGTAATTATGAATGGACTTTCGTAAATCAACGGACTAATTAAGTAGATCTTCATAGATAAGGTAAATACTTACTCAGTGTTGCCTTCTCTTTGGAGTATAAAAGTTATGCGCTTATCTCAAACGTTTTTAATTGTCGATTCACAATTAAATAAAAATAAATAATTTGTCCAACCAAAAACTAACATATGCTGCGCCTTCTCTCTGTTTTTTTTTTTTATTTACGAGAGATATTTAGACAATTGACATCAACTAGTTCCCTTGGCTGATCAGCTCTACCCCACGACTTTCAATTAGAATCTCCACCGATCAGCGAGGGTAAATCAAAAAGACGCATCATCGGCACCTACACTCCGACCCGATCTACCAACATGGGCCACTGCATCAGACTAGCACAGTCGACTGTCATGCCCCGGGCGAAAATACTCAACGGGACATGCCTCGGAGGAATCGAACCGTGACATCGGCATTGGAAAGGAAGTGTGGTTACTGGTGCGCCACAACCCTGGGGCCAACAAATATTGCCTTCTCAAAAATGTGGAACCGCCACATTAGCAGCTCTCCACCGCTGCCCCTACGTGTGGAGGGAGATAAATCAGGTGTCAAATGACTAGTATAGAAATGTGAAATCATCGGTAGTCTGATCGTCAACAACAAATATTGCCTTCTTTTTGTGCAAAAGATTGGAACCGCCAACCTAGCAGCCCCTACCAGCTCGCCCCCGGATCATCGTAAGGAAGGTAAATCACGGTGGGTCTTTGACCCTTGAGACTAATAACTAGCGTATGGAGGGACGGAACTCGCTTTTGCGAAGAATTGACCGATTATCCATTTGTGTAATTTTCTACATACGTTGACCACTAATCCCTTTCCGTGGGAGCAACAAATATTGCCTTCTCGAATCAACGGATGTTTGTGTTAATAATGAAAAATAATGCATTGTGAAAATGATTGCAAGATCAATTGCATTAAAAAAAAAAATTGCTTACACCTTTTGCTTGTTTTCCCTTGCGATCAATATCTCCACACTAGTGCCTATCGTCGAAAGGCAACTACAAAGAATAACCTGATCACAAATCAAATCCCATTGCCTCCTTGGATGTTCTTCCACACGGAGAAAAATGATCACATCTCATTCTCTCCCGGACATGTGCAATTATAGTAACTATATGTAGTTGCCCCACGTAGTGAGCCCCACGCACAGTAATTGCCAACATCTTTTGCTTGTCCAAGACAAGCCACAAAGACTAAACAAGAGCTATTAATTCATATTTAAAAAAAAATAGTTGATATTCAAAATAAATTGGAAGTATCTTACATTTACTCTACACCAAATTATTTACATCAATATGAATATTTATAATCCCTTATTAACTATTATCTCAAGAGCATGTTTAACATCTCCAATCATTATAATTAGTCACAATCACATCTTAAGTAATAAATAAAAAATATAATTGGTCGATCCGTGAATAAATATCAAAGATGTAAATTTATTTTAATATTTCTTTTTAGCTTAAATCCATTCATTTTAATGAATCACTTTCTTATTCTTGCTCTATAAATTGAATCATCCATAATTATTAGGATACATGCTAAAATAGCAGACACTGATTAAAACTTCTAATAAACAACTAAAAAGTATTAAGGGTACAATCAAGATTATCTTATAATCTCAAAGGTCTCACGTAGTAGAGAAATAAATATCTATTCTCCTACTATCCTTATTGTCACTATAACACATGTGATATGAATCGCATGCTACGATGTTATTCTCTTTACTAATAAAGAGCGTACATTTTTTTTTCACAAATTTAATATCGTACCGATTTTGATATAGACATACTCAATGTCTAACCCTGAATTCAACTTATGAATTTAAATTTGGCTACTAAAAGGTTTAGTAAATGTTGGGTATATTTACTCCGAGAATTATCAATTTATAAATGATCCCATCTTGATACTACTATTAAGGCGATCCCAACTTATAGGCACACCTCCATTCACAGTTCACTAGCTATCCCATAAGCAATGATCTTACCTTTATTTATACTTAACAAATAGAAATGTTTGTCCATGTGAGAGGACCAATCTCAACCTACCAACATATTCACCAAGACTTTATCCAATAATGATATATGTATATTTATACACTGAATAGCTTATGACATTTTACAATCAAACATCTTGCAACATCCAATTGTCTTTACAATACATTCCATTCTATGAAGTTCCAAAGACTTCACATGTACTTGAAATGACTCTTTAGTCAATAACTTAGTAAAAAGATCAGCAAACATAGTACATGTAGGGATATACTCAAGAATTACTTTTTTTTCTTATCAATTATATCCCTTGCAATACTTAATAGATATATGTTTGTCTTTGTTATGATATTTGGGATTGTTAAAAAAGTTTTAGCAGCTTGATTGTCACAATAAATTATAACAGGACTCACTATCCTCAACAATCTTTAGATGCAAGAACCTTCTTAATCAGACGACTTCTTGTATAGTTGTTGAACAAGCCACATACTCAGCTTCTATTATCGACAATATTACACAAGTTTTCTTATTATTGTTACATGAGATGACTTCACTGTTGGTGCAATCGGCCCAGGTCAGATTAACTAGACTCGAGTTGGACTCGAGTTATGTTTTGATGTTTAACATTAATGTCTGGCATTGATGTCTGACAAGTGTTGGGGAGATTGTTGGTGCAATCGACCCAGGTCATACTTGATGTTTGACGATGGTTTGACCATTGTCATGGAAAGTCCAAGTCTTGTGTACTTGGCAAGGAAAGTCCAAGCATGAGTCTTGGCATGGAAAGTCCAACATGGGTTGACAAGGGAAAGTCCAAGCTTGAGTCTTGACAATTGAGAAGTCCAAGGGGAATATTGGCGGCATAAAGTCCAAGGGTGGAGTCCTGACAACATAAGTCCAATAGTTGGCAGCGTAAAGTCCAAGCGAAGTCTTGGCAGTATAAGCCCAATGTGCCTTGGCGGTGTAGACTGTTGGTGCAATCGACCCAGGTCACGATTGACCAGGACTCGAGTTTGACTCGAGTGATATTTTGATGTTCGACAAAAATATATGACAATGTAATTGTCATGGGAAAGTCCAAGTCTTGGGTACTTGGCATGTAAAGTCCAAGCATGGGTCTTGGCAATGGAAAGTCCAACATGGGTTGACAAGGGAAAGTCCAAGCATGGTCTTGGCATTTGAGAAGTCCAACATGGGTTGGCAAGGGAAAGTCCAAGCATGGTCTTGGCATTTGAGAAGTCCAACATGGGTTGGCAAGGGAAAGTCCAAGTTTGAGTCTTGGCATGAGAAGTCCAAGGGGTTTGATATTGGCGGCGTAAAGTCCAAGCGGGAGTCTTGGCAGCATAAGTCCAATGGTTGGCGGCGTAAAGTCCAAGCAGAGTCTTGGCGGCGTAAGTCCAATGTGCCTTGGCGGTGTAGACACCGTTAGCATGACATAGCCGATGGAAGCACCTGAAGGCTAGCGCGATGGATGAACAAGTCATGGATGACTTGGAAGGATCTGAGAGGCGTGAGGCTGATGGAGGTGGCTAGAAGGCTTAGGTCTAGGCTAAGGGTGATCTAGCTGTTAGTGAAAGCCCTAGAGTCAATCATGTGATGATTGTTGTATGGACTTTATTGTATCATATTCCTATTTATAAAGGCATGGTTATTATATTTACTTGTATTGGTGCCAAATAACTAAATATAATAATGTCCTTGAGTAGTAGGTTCTTATCTATATCAATCGATTGGTTGAATCGATAATGAGATGATATAGAGAACACTACTCTTAATCATTCCTAGTCGAGTATTAACATTCAGGGACAATGTTAATGCGTAGAGACTAGCATGTAGGTCAACAAGATGACTTGATCTCACAAGTCATGAATATGAGATATCAAGTTGACACATGGGTATGCATTGGAGAATGTATACTGAATGACCCGCCATGAGAAAGTATCGTGGATCGTTATATGAGTGTCATATACTTTCTCATGTGGCTATTAGTATGACTATTAGTCCTTAGACCTGAAGTCACCATGGTTCCCTACATAAGGAGTTGCATACTTTGTTTCACAAACGCCACCCGTAAATGGGTGGACTATAAAGGCGACATCGGGTATGTAACAAATTACGCGAGGGATGTGAGTGATGTAGATGGGATCTATCCTCCTATATGACGGAGTGACATCGATATTCTTGATAGAGTGAGACCACGGTGCATGACCATGCCCAAATGAGTGATATGAGATATTGAGCTCATTTGATTAGAGTGAGTCTACTGAGTTCAAGATTTAGATTGTACCAGAGGATGACACGGTCTATGCCTCGATTGGTCAATCTAGATGTCAAGGATAGAGGGACATTGTCACATATTGTGAGAGTCACAATTAGTAGTCACAAAGGTGATGTTGGAGCTCAACATTCTTGTAACTTGGGTAGCAATGATGTGTTGCTAGATACCGCTCATTGCTTATGTTCCTAAATCGGTTTAGGGACATTGCCAACGTTACAAGAACCTATAGGGTCACACACATAAGAGCAATTAGATGGAGATTAGGTTCATATGATGAACCATGAGGATTAGGTTCATGGGATGAACCAAATTGGATTAAGAGTAATCCAAATTAGACTAATTGAGTTAGACTCAAGTTGATTCAAGTATTGAATGAGTCTAATTTTGATTTGATTCATCAAATCAATTTAAATTAATGAATAAAGATTCATTAAATTAAATTGACTTGAGTCAAGTGGTTAGATTTGATCAACCATGGGAGATTAGAGGTCAAGTTTGACTTGACTTGAGAGGGAAGATGAAAGGTCAAGTTTGACTTGACCAAATGCCATGTCATGATGATGACTTGGCATGGCCGGCCAATGATGATGCTCCACATCATCATTGACTTTGTCAATTGGTGCCACATCATGAGGGAGACCAAGGGTCATGGGAGTTACATGCATGCATGTAACCTCCTCTCCATGAAGTGGCCGGCCACTCCATTAGATGGGGTAATTGATTTTTGGTGGCTTAATAACTTCATCTTCAACCTTGGTGCTCTTCTCTCTCAAGCTCTACCTCTCCCAACCTCTCCTTGGTCGAAATTCCTAAAGGAGTGCTAGCACACTCTAAGGCATTTTTCTCCACCTATTGCTTGTGTGGATACCAATAGAGGAGTGTGCACTTGACACTCTCGAGTTCCGACGAACTTTTGGACGAGCGGGATAAGCGAAGGGCATCGCTACGAGGGTAATGTTCTAACCTCTTAGATCTAAGGTAGATCTTGGGTTTTTGTAAGCACATACATGTTTTTATATTTTTATACTTCGCACGGATCCGTGGCCGGGGCTTCCGAGGTTTCCGCAACGCAAAAGACGGTTTTTGCGGCTCGGAAAAACCCAACAGTGGTATCAGAGCCACGTGCGAAGCATGTATGTGTTTCGTTTTTGTAGTTTTTATATTAGATATAAAAATTACAGATTTATATTTTTCTGTAAATTTCCTTATTTTATAGAATTTTTGGGTATTTTTCTCGTAGAGTTGAAGCAACGAGTGTTGGGACACTCGTAGGCTTCAACCGTCGAGAAAAACTCTCCGAATCGGCGAAATCTCGCTTTAGGTTTTTGGGACAGCGACTTAAGTCACTGTAAGATCATTGTAGTGACACTCGCGAAGTTTATTTTGCGAGTAGGGGCGCTGCCCCTATCCCCGAAAGGGGCCATGTCCCGCGATCACGCCCGGAAACCGCTTAGCGGGACCGTTACGGAGAGGTGACTCATAAATTTGAAATAGATTTGGAAAAATTATAGAAATTTTTTGTAAAAATACATAATTTAGAATTATGTATAATTCTGTGATTGTCATGGCCCAATGACCCCAATTTGATTGGATTATGTGTGTTGTAATTCATAATACGGCCTGCGTGCCGTTTTGTGGTTGTACGTGTTGTATAGTGTATGCGACCTGCGCGTCGTACCTCTTCTTTTGATATTCTAGTTGTAATTAGTTTTTAGACTCGAATGTAACTCGAGTTTCATATTTTGTAATGTATAAAAATGGAGCGGTGGAAAGTCCACTTGAAGACGAGCTTACGAGAAGGGTGACGACGACACATGGCGGTCAAAGGAAGCGCTTGGAGAAGCCGCTAGCTTTAGGTTGACCGTCCGATCTTCTCATTGGCTTGAGAAGATCGTAGTAGGGCCATGACTATATCACATTTAATTATATATATATATGTTGATATATATATATATATATTTAATTGATTTTGCTTGTATGTATGTGATGCATGCTAGTAGAATAATGCATGTATGTATATGATGCATGCTAGGATAATTTTCTTGTATGTATATGATGCATGCTAGATTAATGAATGTATGTATATGATGCATGCTAATATAGGATAATAAAGGCCTAAATGAGTATAAGATACACATTACGATTAGATTAGATCATAATCGAATCAACTCGAAAATGCCTACCGAGCCTTGATACCCATCACTACCTCGATCATTTGTTGTTGTTGAATCTGCCAAAGCAGAGCAACGCATATTATCTTGGTAGGGTGCGGAGGGACAATCTTGGTCCGGCCTATCACGCTTGGGTTAGAGTAAGCTCAATTAGATTGAGCAAAACTAGTTAAACTCAATTGGATCGAGTAGAACTATAGGCATATTCCAATCGTTGGAACGATAGGTCAAGATCGCATTTACACTAAATCTTGGGCGATTTAGCCAAAGCTAACTCAAGGTCTTTTGTAAATGTGGGTCTTGATCCTATAAACAAGAGTTGCATAGAGATGTAATCGGTAATGTGTTGCCCACCGATCATACTAAGTCTTGGGCGATTTAGCCAAAGCTAACTCAAGGCTTAGTATGATGTGGATCTTGTCCCGCAAGAATTATAGCTAGTTTGTATGAATCTAGTAATGTGGTTTGACCACATCCATAACTCGATTCTACAAAAAAATTCCTATAATTCAGTGGAAGCATCATTTGATTAAAGGCCTAGTTAAATGATAAAAGGAATATGATATTAATTCTCTGCATTGTATGTTGTAGATAACTATGTCGACAAACACGAACACTCTCTCTCTGCATTCTGTCCTTGAGAAGGACAAGCTCAATGGAACGAATTTCCTGGACTGGTACAGGAACCTGAGAATTGTTCTCACTCATGAAAGGAAGTTGTACGTCCTGGAGCATCCCATTCCGGAGGCACCTCCTGCCACTGCCTCGCGAGCTGACAAAGATGCTTACAAGAAGCATCAAGATGATGCATTAGATGTGTCATGTCTTATGCTCGCGACCATGAACTCTGAGCTTCAGAAGCAACACGAGTTCATGAATGCTTATGATATGGTTGGACATCTTCGTCAACTATATCAAGGACAAGCTAGGCATGAGAGATATGAAGTCTCTAAGGCATTATTTGGGTCCAAGATGCAAGAAGGGACTCCCGTAGGTACATATGTACTCAAGATGATTGGGTACGTAGAAAACCTACAAAGGCTGGGATTCCCACTTGGCCAAGAGCTGGCCACTGACCTGATCTTGCAATCTTTGCCACAAGCCTTCAATCAATTTGTCATGAATTATAACATGAATGAAATTGATAAGTCATTGCCTGAAATGCTCAGCATGTTGAGAACTACTGAGCTTAACCTTAAGAAGGGTAAATCTGACACAATTTTGATGGTACAGAAGAAGAAAGGCAAGGGCAAACCTAAAGGTAAGGGAAAGTCCCAAGCCAAGGGCAAAGGCAAAGAACTTAAACCCAAAGGAGGGGTAGCCAAGGAAGGGGCTTGCTTCCACTGCAAGGAAGCGAGACCTGGAAGCGTAGCTATGCAAGGCATACGGAAGATCTTAAGAAGAAGAGAAGTGAGACTTCTACTTGGTATAAATGTTATAGAAGTCAATCTATCTATTTCTTCATCATGGGTATTAGATCTGGGATGTGCATCTCACATTTGTACCAATGTGCGGTGAAATAGCAGAGCATTGACAAAGGGCGAGGTGGACCTACGAGTAGGCAATGGAGCAAGGGTTACTGCTGTTGCTGTAGGAACTTATGATCTATCTCTGCCCTCTAGGCTTGTATTAGAATTAGATGAATGTTGTTATGTACCTGCCTTAACCAAGAACATCATTTCAGTTTATTGTTTGGACAAGAAAGGATTTTCATTTATAATAAAGAACAAGTGTTGTTCAGTTTATTTAAATGATATGTTCTATTGTAGTGCACCTCTAATGAACGGACTCTACTTTCTAGACTTAGAGAGCCCTATCTATAACATAAGTATCAAGAGGTTCAAGTCAAATGAGTTGAACCAAACTTATCTCTGGCATTATCGCTTAGGTCACATAAATGAGAGTCGCTTATCTCAGCTCCATAAGGATGGGTTGCTAGACTCATTTGATTTTGAATCATATGAGACATGCGAGTCTTGCCTTTTAGGCAAGATGACCAAGACTCCCTTTAGTGGACATAGCGAAAGAGCAACAGATTTGTTAGGACTTATACATAGTGATGTATGTGGTCCTTTCAATGTTGCTGCTAGAGGTGGTTCTGGTACTTCATTACATTTCTTGATGACTTGATAGATATGGTTATGTGTATCTCATGACACACAAATCGAGAATCCTTTGAAAAGTTCAAAGAATTCAAAATGAAGTACAAAACCACAGCAAGAGTATTAAGATACTTGATCGGATCGAGGTGGAGAATACCTTAGCCATGAGTTTCGTGACTATCTAGGGAGTGTGGGATTCTATCCCAACTCACTCCTCTCCTGGAACACCACGGTGGAATGGTGTATCCAAAGGAGGAATCGTACCCTATTAGATATAGTACGATCTATGATGAGTCACAGATCTTCCTATATCCTTTTGGGGATATGCTCTGAACACAATGACCTTTACCCTTAACGTGTACCATCTAAGGTCATGTATAAAAAACACCATATACGATATGGACAGGAGAAATCCCAAGATATCTTGTATGAGGATTTGGGGTTGTGAGGCTTATGTTCGACGTCAAGTCTCAGACAAACTGGGGCCCAAATCCGATAGGTGCTATTTTGTTGGATATCCCAAGGATACAAAGGGATATTACTTCTACATTCTCGTCGGCCAAAGTGTTTGTGGCAAGGCGGGTTTTTCTAGAAAGGGATTTTGTTTCTAGAAAAACTAGTGGGAGTACCTTCGATCTTGAAGAAATTCAAGATAAGGACCATATGAGGCCTTGATGGAGGTTGAGCAGGAACCACAAAGTGTTGTGGGTGATGAGGTTGTTGCCTGAAGTTGTGGAACAACCACTGTTCAAGTAGACCTACCTCTTGCGGTCGATAGTGCGTCGTCAGCCTGAGAGATACTCATTTCTCTTGTCTGACCATGATGACGTTATACTCATTGAGAATGAGCCTACCTCCTATCAGGAAGCTGTGATGAGCCCAGATTCTGAGAAATGGCTAGAGGCCATGAGATCCGAGATGGAATCCATGTACACTAACCAAGTATGGACTTTGGTTAATCCACTTGAAGGGGTCAAACCCATTGGGTGTAAGTGGGTCTTTAGGAGAAAGACTGGCATGGATGGACTTACGCATACCTATAAGGGCCGATTGGTCGCTAAAGGTTTCAAGCAAATTCATGGTATTGACTATGATGAAACCTTTTCTCCAGTGGCGATGTTTAAGTCGATTCGGATCTTGCTTGCTATTGCAGCATACCACGATTATGAGATCTGGTAGATGGATGTCAAAACCGCGTTTCTAAATGGAAACTTACTCGAGGATGTGTACATGACACAACCTGAGGGTTTTGAAGATCCACTGCATACTGGGAAGGTATGCAAGCTGCAAAGGTCCATTTATGGGCTAAAGCAAGCTTCTCGGAGCTGGAATCTTCAATTCGATGATGCGATCAAACAGTTTGGTTTCATCAAGAATGAAGATGAACCCTGTGTCTACAAGAGGGTTAATGGGAATAAAGTTGTCTTCCTTGTATTGTATGTGAATGACATACTGCTCATTGGGAATGACATCCCTTCGCTATAGTCTGTGAAGACTTGGCTCGGGACATGCTTCTCAATGAAAGACTTAGGTGAAGCAGCCTGTATTCTAGGCATCAAGATCTATAGAGATAGATCTAAGAGATTACTTGGCCTAAGTCAGAGTACATACATTGACACGGTATTACTTCGGTTTGCCATGCAGAATTCCAAGAAAGGACTTCTACCGATGTCACATGGTATGAGTCTTTCGAAGACTCAAAGTCCCTCTTCTAGAGAGGAGAGAGACCGCATGGATAAGATCCCTTACGCATCTGCTATAGGATCTATCATGTACGTCATGTCGCGTACTGTCACGATGTCTCAGATGCTTTGAGCATGACGAGTAGATACGATTCGTGAGCGCCATCGATAATACCAAGAATATTCTTAAGTACTTGAGAAGGACTAAAGAATATTTCTTGATATTTGGAGGCGATGAGGAGCTAGCTGTAAAGGGTTACAGCGATGCCAGCTTCCAAACTGACCAGGATGATTATAGATCGCAGTCAGGGTTCATGTTTTGCTTTAATAGTGGCGCTGTGAGCTGGAATAGTTCCAGGCAGGACACAGTTGCTGATTCTACAACAGAGGCCGAATATATCGGTGCTTCCATCTCATTCGAGAGATTATCGATAGAGGAGATGTGAATATTTACAGAGTACCCACAGAGGCTAACATCGCAGATCTCTTGACCAAGGCTTTGGCACAGAAAAAGCATTATGGTCACACTAGGTCATTGGGTATTAGATACTACGGTGATTGGCACTAGTGCTAGTGAGAGATTGTTAGTGAAAGCCCTAGAGCCAATCATGTGATGATTGTTGTATGGACTTTATTGTATCATATTCCTATTTATAAAGGCATGGTTATTATATTTACTTGTATTGGTGCCAAATAACTAAATATAATAATGTCCTTGAGTAGTAGGTTCTTATATATATCAATCGATTGGTTGAATCGATAATGAGATGATATAGAGAACACTACTCTTAATCATTCCTAGTCGAGTATTAACATTCAGGGACAATGTTAATGCGTAGAGACTAGCATGTAGGTCAACAAGATGACTTGATCTCACAAGTCATGGATATGAGATATCAAGTTGACACATGGGTATGTATTGGAGAATGTATACTGAATGACCCGCCATGAGAAAGTATCATGGATCGTTATATGAGTGTCATATACTTTCTCATGTGGCTATTAGTATGACTATTAGTCCTTAGACCTGAAGTCACCATGGTTCCCTACATAAGGAGTTGCATACTTTGGCTTCGTCAAACGTCACCCGTAAATGGGTGGACTATAAAGGCGATTACTGGGTATGTAACAAATTATGTGGAGGGATGTGAGTGATGTAGATGGGATCTATCCCTCCTATATGATGAGAGTGACATCGATATTCTTGATAGAGTGAGACCGCGAAGTGCATGGCCATGCCCAAATGAGTCAATATGAGATATTGAGCTCATTTGATTAGAGTGAGTCTGCTTGGAGTTCAAGATTTAGATTGTACCGAGGATGACACGGTCTATGCCTCGATTGGTCAATCTAGATGTCAAGGATAGAGGGACATTGTCACATATTGTAAGAGTCACAATTAGTAGTCACAAAGGTGATGTTGGAGCTCAACATTCTTGTAACTTGGGTAGCAATGATGTGTTGCTAGATACCGCTCATTGCTTATGTTCCTAAATCGGTTTAGGGACATTGCCAACGTTACAAGAACCTATAGGTTCACACACATAAGAGCAATTAGATGGAGATTAGGTTCATATGATGAACCATGAGGATTAGGTTCATGGGATGAACCAAATTGGATTAAGAGTAATCCAAATTAGACTAATTGAGTTAGACTCAAGTTGATTCAAGTATTGAATGAGTCTAATTTTGATTTGATTCATCAAATCAATTTAAATTAATGAATAAAGATTCATTAAATTAAATTGACTTGAGTCAAGTGGTTAGATTTGATCAACCATGGGAGATTAGAGGTCAAGTTTGACTTGACTTGAGAGGGAAGATGAAAGGTCAAGTTTGACTTGACCAAATGCCATGTCATGATGATGACTTGGCATGGCCGGCCAATGATGATGCTCCACATCATCATTGACTTTGTCAATTGGTGCCACATCATGAGGGAGACCAAGGGTCATGGGAGTTACATGCATGCAAGTAACCTCCTCTCCATGAAGTGGCCGACCACTCCATTAGATGGGGTAATTGATTTTTGGTGGCTTAATAACTTCATCTTCAACCTTGGTGCTCTTCTTTCTCAAGCTCTACCTCTCCCAACCTCTCCTTGGCCGAAATTCCTAAAGGAGTGCTAGCACACTCTAAGGCATTTTTCTCCACCTATTGCTTGTGTGGATACCAATAGAGGAGTGTGCACTTGACACTCTCGAGTTCCGGCGAACTTTTGGACGAGCGGGATAAGCGAAGGGCATCGCTACGAGGGTAATGTTCTAACCTCTTAGATCTAAGGTAGATCTTGGGTTTTTGTAAGCACATACATGTTTTTATATTTTTATACTTTGCACGGATCCGTGGCCGGGGCTTCCGAGGTTTCCGCAACGCAAAAGGCGGTTTTTGCGGCTCGGAAAAACCCAACACTAGCAAGTATGGGGGAACCATACTTGAGTTAAAACCTCATGTTTGAGGTGTGCCAGTCGACTGGTGCCATGTGGCAGTCGACTGGACCGAGTCAACTAGGGTTTGACTGCGGGTAATGGCCTAGCAGTCGACTGCCATAGGTTAGCAGTCGACTGATGGCTCGATCAGTCGACTGGTGCTCGGTATTTCGGGCACAGAATGGAGTCGAGACTCAACTGGTCAAGTGAAGGCTCCATCAGTTGACTGATGGTCATGATTAGTCGACTGATGAAGGTTTCGTTGGACTTATCTTGCGTGGATCTAGCTGTTGTCTCACGACAACAGTGGCATCAGTCGACTGATGGTCTCGATCAGTCGACTGATAGACTTTTTCCAGCACAGGTTGAAGCTATATATGGAGCTCGTGATGGAGGAAAAACCAATGGTTCTTTGAGGCAATTTGGGGCGAATTGCTGCTGCAATTCAGGGTCTCCAAGTGCTACTCGATCAACCTAGCAATCAAGCATTCAAGAGCATTTGTAAAGTATTTTTCTCTACTAGTTTTGCTTTGTATTTCATTGTATTTGCTTGTAGCTTTTGATTATTGTTGTAATCATCTTGTAAGAGGTTTCTCCGCCTCTGACTCGTGTCGAGAAGGAGTTATTTCATAGTGGTGTGTGATTGACATCGCTAGGGTTCGTACGAACCCGATCCGTGGAGTAGGAACCGTGCGGTTCCGAACCACGTTAAATCTTCGTGTCTTTGTGTGTGCTTGTCCATTTCGTTATTGTATTATATCTATATTTCGCTGCGCTAATAAAATTGTAGACACGAACGCGAAAGAATTCCATTGACGCTATTCACCCCCCCTCTAGCGTTCCAAACGATCCCTAACAAGTGGTATCAGAGCGAGGCCGCTCTTCTAAGTCTAACAACGAAGGGAGCAAGCTAGAGGGTAAAAGATGGAAGTCCAAGATCAATTGGGATGGGATATCAACACCCCAATTCCGTATGCCTTCTATGGACGAGAAGGCTTCAATTCTTGGAAGGCGAGAATTGAAGATTTTTTGATGATGAGAGACCTTGAGGAGTGATCCGCGTTGATGGAAGGATTCGAATATCCTAAGGGACCAAAGGGAGGGTTTCTCAAGAAGAAGAAGTGGAGTGAGGAGCAACTCAAACAATTCGATAAAAACAAGAAGGTAATCAAATTCATTTTTGATTTAATTCCTAATGACCTCTTGTGTATCCTAGGTGACTATGTGGATGCCAAGGAGCTATGGAGCGATTTGGCCAAACTCCATGAAAGTCTATCATCGATCCAAGAAGAAGGACCATCACCCTCTCAAGCTCAAGAAGAAACATCCAAAGAGCTAGAGGATTCGGAGGCTGATAGGGAATCAACATCCGAATCTGAAGAGGTAGAAGCGGTGGAAGAAGTGGAGGAGGCATCCACCTCTAGGATTGAGGGGGAGAGACCATCCACACCGGAGCCGGAAACAATTCAAGAAGAAGTCTCAACCTCCGGGAGGAATGAAGAATCCACTCCGGCACCTACCACTAAACTAGGTAACTCAAACATATCAAGTAATAATAAAATGCATATAATATGTTTTGAGTGTAGGAAGCAAGGACACTACAAGAGTAAGTGTCCTAAAAGGATTAAGAAAGCTCCTCCGGCGTCCAAATGTCAACAAAAGTCGAAGGATGCCGGTTCCCCATGTCAAAAGAGCAAGGAGCATGTTATATGCTTCAAGTGTAATTCAAAAGGACATTATAGGAATCAATGTTCTAGGGGGAGGAAGAAGACTCAAGAGGGAGCTACACAAATAGGGAGAGCTAAGGCTAACCCTAAGGTATATGTTAGTAATGCTCTTTCTAATTCTTATAGTCAAATGCATGCTAAAAATAATTTTAGCAATCTTGCTATTTATCAAAAAGAGCATGCTAGAAATAGAGAATATTGCTTAGGAGCTAAGAAGGTCAACCTTAGAAGTAAGGAGAAATTTGGGACTAATGTCCCTAAAAACAATTTATCTAAGAACAAACCTAGGTCAAATAATTCTAGAAAAATGTTACCAAGGGAGACCATTAGAAAGGTGCAAGAGCACCTAGGTTTTAATCCAAAATGGACTAGGCATATGTCTAGGAAGTCCTATGCCCATGATTTAAATCAAGACTCTAAAATTGGGCAATTAGAGATTGAAAATCAAACCTTGAGGTCAAGGCTTGAAAAACTTGAAAAGACCCTAAATATTATGCAAAATCAAGTTAAAGGGTCAAATGATCAAACTCCTAGGTCAAAAACTCGAAGTCAACACTTAAGACCTAAGGATCAAAAGTCATCCAAGGGCAAACCTAAGCACAAGGAAACCTATCACAATGTTCCATTTGATTATGGAACTAAACCTAAGAAAACCAAGGTCAATAGGGAAGTCATCCCTAGGGTTGACCAAAGGTTGTGCCTAGTGGCTAGGGTTTCTAGGAAACCTAGGGTGGCCACTATGAAGGCTGCAAGGGGAGTTACCCCTAGAGTCAACCTAGGTAAGACCACAATGTCCAAGGCTAACAAGCCTAGGAGGGTCATTAGGAAGGTATCTAGGGAGGTTATCCCTAAGGAATACCTAATTAACCCTAGGAGCTCAAATCAGTTTTGGGTTCCTAAGAGCGTGATTGATTCACGCTAGATGGGTTTAGGGTGTGCCAATCTTGATTGGATGGGTAGTTAACTCAACCATGGTAAAGGTGGCACTTTAGGATATTTTCAAGGGTATAGTTACCTTGGAAATAAATTTGAATCAATATCCTAAAAGATCTTAGGATGTGCCAATGCACTTTTTGAAATTAAGAAGAATCAATTAAATTGGCACAATTTAGATTTAGAGGTTAATGTGTCATTTTGGGTTTTTGGCACACTAGGGAGATTAATGATAATATGGCAAAATATATCTAATTATATCAAATGGCAATTAATATTAAAATTTAGGTATTACTATACCTATATATTTTATATGCCATGTTTTGTTTGCCATATAACATGCCATGACATCATGTTTATTTTAATCATTTTATATGTCATCATCATGTTTAGTATTAAGGTTTCAAATGTCATGTGTTTTTAGATTTCATCTTATGCCATTACATCATGATTATAAGCATATGCTTATTTATATCATTTCTTATGCCATGATCATTTCATGCATTAAATTGATTGAAAATTGAGTTAAGGACAATGACATGACTTGAGTCCCATTTATAAGGGAATTAAGTAGAGTTGCCTTAGAAAATGCATGAAACCCTAGATTAAATGAACCAAAACCCACATCTCACATCCAATGGTCATGTATGTGTATTTATACACCCTAGATACATGTGAGATGCTAGGATATGAGTTAAGTTTAAGGTGCATAGTTTTTGCATCTAGTTGAACTCAAATTCATATTAACCCAACATGTGGATCATTGGGAAAGCTTGTGTACAAGTCATGTACATAGAGCCCAAGGAATATGATCCAAAATAAGGTTTAGAAAATGTTTTAAAATCATTTTGAAAAACCTTGATGAAGTCTATCTTTTGATAGCAATCATCATTGATAGAGTTGATACAAGATAGGGCCAAAACATTAAAAATTTCAATGGTTTTGAGTTTTGTATCAAACTCTTTATTTTATGGGTAAAATATTTTTCAATCATTTTTCACCTATTGTATTGGTCATAAGTATTATAATGCACAAATTTCGTGATTTTTCGATATACGTATAACTATTTATGATTTTTTGAAATTCAACTATGATAACTGAAATTTGGAAATTTGATTATCGTCGATCGCTATTGGTGACGATCGATGGAGGTGCCAATGATCGATTTCAATCACTCGACTGATTGCTTGATTTCGAGATAACCAAGGTTGTTTAACCCGATTTCACAGTTATAGGTCCCTAACCACTCCTAACCCTAGGATATGCTTGGGAAGCATGATGAAGGGTGAAAATCCATTGGATATGGATTAGGAGAGGTGTTTAGGGTTTGTATCAATGTTAAGGTGTTGGAAAGTTCAATGTTGAATTTCTAACCTTAATTTTGATGGTTTAGAGTTCCTATTGGCTTAGGGACTTCCCAAGGACATTGTTGGTGCAATGGTCATGGGGGAGCAAGCCTTTAGGGGGAGTTATCCATCTTGGGATGATGGATGTGCTTCTCCTCTTGAAGGGGAGAAGTTATTGGGAGAATATTATCAATTGGGAAAATTGATGGGATGTTTGAGAAACCCAATTTGGAGATTGGGAGAGTGTATAGGATTGCCTCTCTTGAGTGATATGAGACTTATCACTAGGAAGATGGTAGGCATCCTAGATATTTTCAGACCATGGGGGAGATTGTAAGATCTCATTGGGACATGAGACTTTGACCTCCTTGGAGATAATTTTTTTTGATGTTAGTCAAAAAGGGGGAGAATGTTTGGGGGAGAACATTTGGAGAATGTTTAATTTTACCAATTTGGAATAATTGGTAAGGGATTTGAGTTAGTGTTCTAACTCAATGGGTTTTTGTCAAACATCAAAAAGGGGGAGATTGTTGGTGCAATCGGCCCAGGTCACGATTGACCAGGACTCGAGTTTGACTCGAGTGATGTTTTGATGTTCGACAAAAATATATGACAATGTAATTGTCATGGGAAAGTCCAAGTCTTGGGTACTTGGCATGTAAAGTCCAAGCATGGGTCTTGGCAATGGAAAGTCCAACATGGGTTGGCAAGGGAAAGTCCAAGCATGGTCTTGGCATTTGAGAAGTCCAACATGGGTTGGCAAGGGAAAGTCCAAGTTTGAGTCTTGGCATGAGAAGTCCAAGGGGTTTGATATTGGCGGCGTAAAGTCCAAGCGGGAGTCTTGGCAACATAAGTCCAATGGTTGGCGGCGTAAAGTCCAAGCAGAGTCTTGGCGGCGTAAGTCCAATGTGCCTTGGCGGTGTAGACACCATTAGCATGACATAGCCGATGGAAGCACCTGAAGGCTAGCGCGATGGATGAACAAGTCATGGATGACTTGGAGGGATCCGAGAGGCGTGAGGCTGATGGAGGTGGCTAGAAGGCTTAGGTCTAGGCTAAGGGTGATCTAGCAAGTATGGGGGAACCATACTTGAGTTAAAACCTCATGTTCCGACCGAGTCAACTAGGGCTCGATCGCGGGTAATGGCGTGATCATTGCCGTCATAGGTTAGCAGTCGAATGATGGCTCGATCAGTCGACTGATCGTGTGATCAGTCGACTGGTGCTCGGTATTTCGGGCAAAGAATGGAGTCGAGACTCGACTGGTCTAGTGAAGGCTCCATCAGTCAACTGATGGTCATGATCAGTCGACTGATGAAGGTTCCGTTGGACTTATCCAGCGTGGATCTAGCCGTTGTCTCATGACAACAGTGGCATCAGTCGACTGATGGTCCCGATCAGTCGACTGATAGATTTTTTCCAGCACAGGTTGAAGCTATATATGGAGCTCGTGATGGAGGAAAAACCAATGGTTCTTTGAGGCGATTTGGGGTGAGTTGCTGCTGCAATTCAGGGTCTCCAAGTGCTACTCGATCAACCTAGCGATCAAGCATTCAAGAGCATTTGTAAAGTATTTTTCTTTACTAGTTTTGCTTTGTATTTCATTGTATTTGCTTGTAGCTTTTGATTATTGTTGTAATCATCTTGTAAGAGGTTTCTCCGCCTCCGACTCGTGTCGAGAAGGAGTTATTTCATAGTGGTATGTGATTGGCATCGCTAGGGTTCGTACGAACCCGATCCGTGGAGTAGGAACCGTGCGGTTCCGAACCACGTTAAATCTTCGTGTCTTTGTGTGTGCTTGTCCATTTCGTTATTGTATTATATCTATATTCCGCTGCGCTAATGAAATTGTAGACACGAACGCAAAAGAATTCCATTGACGCTATTCACCCCCCCTCTAGCGTTCCAAACGATCCCTAATATAGACCACATTAGTATGACAATAACTGATGGAAGCACCTAAAGGCTAGCGTATGGATGAATAAGTCATGGATGACTTGGAGGGATCCGATAGGCGTGAGGTTAATGGAGGTCCCTAGAAGACTTAGGTCTAGGCTAAGAGTGGTCTAGCAAGTATGGGGGCACCATACTTGGGTTAAAACCTCATGTTTGAGGTGTATCAGTCGATTGGGACTATGGTCAGTCGACTGATGTGAGTCGACTAGAGTTTGACTGCCAGGAATTGGCCTATCAGTCGACTGCCAATATTGGGCAATGATCACTGATTAGCCAATCGATATGGAGATTAGTCGATTCGGTTGGGAATTCGAGCACAAGAACTCTCAATGAGTGATCACCGAGCACTCGATCGATTGAGCCATCACCAACTAATGGGAATGATCACCGACCGATGGTCTATCATTTGAAACTTATCCAACGTGGCTCATGTCGTTGTGAGACAATGGCTACAGGGGCAGACGACTGATGGTCTCGATCAGTCGACTGCTAGGCAAAAAATTAGCCTGAATGCAGGTAATAAAAGTAGTTCGTGGGGAGGATTTTTGGCAAGGTTTCTTGAGCATCTTTGAGGTGATTTGCTGTTGCAATTCGGGGTCTCCAAGTGCAACTCAAGCAATCACAAAGCAAGCATCCAAGTTCACAATTGTAAAGTGTTTATTTACTTATATTTGTGTAGTTTACTTGTATTAGCTTGTATTTATCTTTATTAGTGTTTAATACATTGTACGAGGTTTCTCTACCTCCGGATTGTTCTGAGAAGGAGTTATTTGAATAGTGGTATGTGATTGGCATCGCTAGGGCTCTTACGAGCCCAATCCATGAAGTAGGAACCATTCGATTTCGAACCACGTTATATTCGGTGTTGTGATTGTGCTTGTGTGTATTTATTTTTGTTATATATATATTCTGCTGCGTATAACATATCTTGTAGCAAGCGCGATAATCAAGCAACGCCGACATACTATTCACCCCCCCCTCTAGCGGCCTCCGAGGTCCTAACATCCACCATTCAGCAAGAAGGTATAGTCATATGTGAATTTTCTATCGCCAAATTCCCAACCTAATCTGTATTTGTGTAGCCTTTCAAGATCATAAAAGATCCTTGAAAATAGAGACAATAATCTGTTATCCCTTTAATATATCTGAATATCTTCTTCACTGCTTTCCTCTATCTCGATCATGGATTTGATTGAAAATAACTAACTAAGAAAACAACATATATAGTTGATATCAGGATATGTACACAACATAGTATACATTAAACTACTAATGTCACTGGCATATGATCTTTTTTTTTCATCTGAGCTATTTCTTCAAAAGTCTTGGGACACATACTTTTACTCAGAATAGTACCTTTTGCTATAGGTGTTTGTTCAATGTTGTAATTTAACATATTGAAGTGTTATAACATAGTAACATAAGCCTCTTGAGACAAGCCTAAAAGTCTTTTTGATCAACTTTTTATGATCTTTACTCTTAAGATGTATTCAGTTTCTCCTATATCTTTTATATCAATTGTGATGAAAGTCATGCTTTGGCTTCTAGCTATCATAAACTCCATGTCACTTCCAACTATTAGTATATCATTAACATATAATAATAAGATGATAATTTTTTTCCCTTTTTCAAGTAGACACAATCATCTTTATTGATCATTTCAAAATCATAAGATAAAATGTCTTCATTAAATCTTATGTTCCATTATCTTAACGTTTGCTTTATACCCTAAATAGACTTTTTAAGTCAATATAGTATGTTCTTTTAGCCTTCAACAATATAACCTTCTAGTCGTGCCATATAAATTTCTTTGTTAAGCTCACAATTTAGAAAAGTTGTCTTTACATCTATCTGATGTAATTCTAAGTCAAAATGTGCTATTATGACTAAAATGACATGAATTCACATAAACTTTTTGATAGGATAAAATATCTCTTCAAAATCAATATCCTCTTATTAGTATATCCTTAACTTTGTATCGATCAATCAATCCACCCATTTTTCTCTTAATTTTGAGAATTCATTTATTCCCAATAGTCCTTTAGCTTGGAGGAAGATCGACTAGTTTCGAAACTTGATTCTTTTTCATTAACTTTATTTCTTTATCCATTATAACTTTCCACTTATCTATAACTGAAGATTTCAATGCTTCTTCAACAATTTGATGTTCTTCATTATCAATTAGGAGAACCATTAAAGCCTCATTGTCAATGTCAAACCTTTTCTGAGGAATGGTCTTACGACTACTTTGTAGGATTCCCTATTGAGAAATCAACTCATTAATTGATAACTCATTCCCACTATATTGACTAGATTTAGACATCTCTTATGATACCTTATTTGTTGATAAAGTATCATTCTCCTCCTTTAGTGCAAATAGTGGAACAATTTTATCAACATCACCTTTTGTTGAGAACTCATTTTCGAGAAAACTAGCAATTTTCAACTCTATTTTAGAGATTTTTCCATCTTGTTGCTCACAAATAAAAATATAACCCTGAGAGGTATTAGAATATTTTACAAAGATACATTTTTTACTCATAGGTCCTAATTTTCTATATTTGTGAGTATTATCATAAATGTAGGCAATTGACTCCCAAGGTCTTAGATGACTTAAATCTAGTTTTCTGTCTGTCCAACATTCATATGTAATAGATGAAATAGATTTAGAAGGCACTCGATTAAGTACATAGGTTGTTGATAATAATACATCTCTAATAGAAAATTGGTGTTACATTTGAGAGGTGTCATAAGATAATCACCTTTAACATTATCTTAGATGTTTGATTAATAAAATTCACTATGTTTTTTATTTGATCTTAAAACTCATTTATTAAAATCCACAATACAACGCATAACATGAGAGAAATTGTGATTGGATCACAATTAGTGAGTATTTAATCATGTGAAATTATGTACATATTGAAATCTTCCCTAGTCATTGAATTGATGAGACTGGATATCATCAATTCTGTAAGATTTGTACATTTTATACTCCCTGATTTATACAAACATTTGATTCTCATTGATTGAAAATAAGAGATATTGAGAGTTAACATGTGGATGCTAGTTAAGGGTAACTAGTTCATTAGATATAACATGCTATGAGGTTTCATATGGTTATATATATATGTGTCAATGAAGATCTCATTGCAGTTCGAGTGTAAGTTATTGGTTCAAATAAGATTCATATATCTTTATAATGGTATGAGATTGTTCACTTTGGGTCTAAACCCTCATGGTTTTATTTTTAGACTATACCCAAAAATCCTCATACCAATGGAGGTATCTTTTCATATTATAAGCCCATGATCTTTTCCATGTCTTTCCAATATAGGACTTTGATTATTGTTCCAATAATTCCAACAATCTCCCTCCTCAAGTGAAGGACCATATTGGATCTCTCCCTTAAGCCCATCCATTCTTGAAGGACTTCTTGTACTTGATGTCTGATCCTCAATCCACCAGGTCTTCCTTTCAACTATCTGGTCCTCCCAATCTGGCTGAACTTATTGCCAATTTTTTTGATCCTCCTGATCCAATTGGACTTCTTGCTTGGTGTCTAGTTCTCTTGATCAGGGCATGAGGGTCTCCACTTCCTTCGTTCGAGGCTCATGGCTCGACATGGACCATTGACTCTAATATCAATTGTTGATACAAATAAGATTTATATATCTTCACAATGGTATGAGATTATCCACTTTGGGCCTAAGCCCTTAGGGTTTTATTTTTGGGCTATACCCAAAAGGTCTCATACCAATGGAGATATATTTTCATCTTATAAGCCCATGATTTTTCGTATGTGTAGGAACTTCGGTGAGCGCTAGAGGGGGGGGGTGAATAGCGTCGTGCTACGTTCACTTGATGGAATCTGATCGTGTTTGCGAGCTTGTCTACAATTCTTGTTAGCGTAGTGGAAATAATGATAACAATAATAAATAAAGACAAACACGCAACACACAAACACAAACGATGTAACGTGGTTTGGAACCCTAGTTTTTACTCCACGGGGTGAGCTCAATATCGAGCTCTAGTGATGCACACCACTATTAATCAATAACACTCCTTCTTGGTGACACACCGAAGGTGGAGAAACTCAGAAAAACGCGATTACAACAGTAATACAAAATAATACAAGCAATTACAAATGAAATACAATAAAAGATGTAAAGAGAACTTTATAAAAACTCTTTTGAATGCTTGTTTGGTTGATCGCTTGAGCCGTACTCGAAGACCCTGACTTGCACTAGAAAATCGTCTCAAATCGCCCAATAAATCATGATTGAAATCCTCCACGAGTTGCTCCTTTTATACCTACATCGAGCTGATTCTACGCCTGGCAGTCGACTGCTATAAGGTCTCAGTCGACTGCCAATAGTGTCGTTATCTCACAACGACTTAATCTACATCGACATTCAAGCCAATGGATACACTGGCAATCGACTGCCATTTCCAGCAATCGACTACTCAAGCCCATAGCCGACTGCTCAGTCGGCTACCGAGCATTCTGTCCTCGCGACCAAAACCAGCAGCAGTTGACTGCCCTCCATGGCAGTCGACCGCTCATGTCTAATCAACTGCCCAATGCTGGCAGTCGACTGCCAAGGCCATTTGCCACAGTTGAACGCCAGTCGACTCACGGTAGTTGACTGGTTATAATTGTAGGATATTTGACGCCGCTAGAGGGGGGGGTTAATAGCGTTTGACCGTTCGTAGATGGAATTCGATCGCGTGTTCGTCTCTACAATTTCATTAGTGCGCAGCGGAAATAGATATAATACAATAACGAAATACGCCAACACAACAAGAACACGAGTATGTAACGTGGTTCGGAACCGCACGGTTCCTACTCCACGGATCGAGCTCTACGAGCTCTAGTGATGCACACGCAACCACTAATAAACACTCCTTCTCGGAACAATCCGGAGGCGGAGAAACCTCGTACAATAGTGATTACAACAATAATAAAATAAATACAAGCAAATACAATGAAATACAAATGCAAGTGAAGGAAAAATACTTTACAAAAGCTTTGGATTGCTTGATCTTTGATTGCCTTGAACTAGCTTTGAAGGACTGGAAAGCACCAACTTCCCCCTTCAATTTCGCTCAAGAAAATCACTATCTTTTTCTCCATCACGAGCTCCTTTTATAGCTTCAACCTGTGTTGGAAAAAGTCGATCAGTCGACTGATCACATTGTTGCTGTGAGACAACGGTATAATCCACGCTGGAAAAATCCAACGGCTAGGACATCAGTCGACTGATCATGAGCATCAGTCGACTGATGAGCCATCACCATCGCCGTCGCGGCCGAGTGAGACTCCATTCTGTGGCCGAAAATCCGAGCACCCGGTCGGTGATCACACGATCGATTGATCGCTAGAGCTCATCGATCGCCCACCTCGGCGATCACGCTAGACCACTTCCCGCAGTCAAACCCTAGTTGACTCGATCCAGTCGACTGCCACATGGCACCAGTCGACTGGCACACCTCAAACATGAGGTTTTAGCCCAAGTATGGTGCCCCCATACTTGCTAGACCACCCTTAGCCTAGACCTAAGCCTTCTAGCCACCTCCATCAGCCTCACGCCTCTCGGATCCCTCCAATTCATCCACGACTTGTTCATCCATCGCGTTAGCCTTCAGGTGCTTCCATCGGCTATGTCATGCTAACGGTGTCTACACTGCCAAGGCACATTGGACTTACGGCGCCAAGACTCTGCTTGGACTTTACGTCGCCAACCATTGGACTTATGCTGCCAAGACTCCCGCTTGGACTTTACGCAGCCAATATCAAACCCCTTGGACTTCTCATGCTAAGACTCAAGCTTGGACTTTCCCTTGCCAACCCATGTTGGACTTTTACATTGCCAAGACCCATGCTTGGACTTTTCATGTGTCAAGTGTCCCACTTGGACTTTTCATGCCAAGTACTCAAGACTTGGACTTTACCAAATGCCAAGTGTTCCACTTGGACTTTCCATGCCAAGTACCCATGACTTGGACTTTACCTTGACAATTATATTGTCATATATTTTTGTCGAACATCAAAACATCATTCGAGTCAAACTCGAGTCCTGGTCAATCGTGACCTGGGTCGATTGCACCAACAATCTCCCCCTTTTTGATGTTTGACAAAAACCAAACAAATCATCGAGTTAGAACACTAACTCAAATCCCTTACCAATTATCCCAAGTTGGTAATCTTAAACATTCTCCAAATGTTCTCCCCCAAACATTCTCCCTCTTTTTGACATACATCAAAAAGGTTATCTCTACAAGGAGATCAAAGTCTCACGTCCCAATGAGATCTTACAATCTCCACCTTGGTTTAAAAATACCTAGGATGTCTACCATCTTCTTAGTGATAAGTCCCATATCACTCAAGAGAGGCAATCCTATACACTCTCCCAATTTCCAAATTGGGTTTCTAAAAATCCATCAATTTTCCCAATTGATAACATTTTCCCCTTCAAGAAGAAAGAAAAACACATCCATCACTTCAAGATGGATACCTCCCCCTAAAGGCTTGCTCCCCCTTGACCATTGCACCAACAATGTCCTTGGGAAGTCCCTAAGCCAATAGGAACTCGAAACCATCAAAATTAAGGTTAGAAATTCAACATTGAACTTCCCAACACCTTAAAATTGATACAAACCCTAAACACCTCTCCTAATCCATATCCAATGGATTTTCACCCTTCATCATGCTTCCCAAAGCATATCCTAGGGTTATGAGTGGTTAGGGACCTTAACCGCAGCTGAAATCGGGTTAAACAACTTTGGTTACCCCAAAATCAGGCTATCGATCGACGATTGTTACTACACGATCGATGTGTCCATCGATCCGACCGCACGGCAACAATGAGTGATACTCTAGTAGTCGAGTTCAACGTTGCCCATGATCCGATCAGTTGTAGAGGCAGTCGACTAATAACTGAAAACCTGATTTTCAGAAATCAGACTCGAGTTTTGGAAATTCATAAGTCATTCTACATAGATCAAAAAATCACGAAACTTGATACGTATATTACTTATCACACATACAATCAATGAAAAATTTTGGAAAAATATTTTTACCATTGAAATAGGAGATTGGTACAAAGTTCAAAAACTATTAAAACTTTAAAGTTTTTGATCCCCTTTGTATCAACTTCTACAATGATGATGACTATCAAAAGGTAGATTTCACCAAGGTTTTCTAAATTGATTTTAAAATGTTTTTGAAAATCTATTTTGAACCATGGTTTATTGGCTAAATATACATAACTTGTATATTAGCTTTCCTTATGATTCTTGGTGATAATTAAAATAAGTTTGAGTTCATCTAGATGCACTACCTATGCACCTTCAAACCTAACTTATTATCCTAGCATCTCACATGTATCTAGGGTGTATAAATACATATACATGTCAATGTGATGTGAGATGTGGGTTTTGATTCATTTTATCTAGGGTTTCATGCATTTCCTAGGCAACCCTACTTGATTCCCTTATAAATGAGACTTCAAGTCATGTCATTTTCCTTAAATCAATGTTCAATCAAATTAATGCATGAAATGATCATGGCATAGTGATAGCAAAAATAAAAACATGACCAATGATCATGATGTCATGGCATATGACGAAATTTAAAAACACATGACATTTAAAGTAATCACAACCAATGACATGACATGTTATATAATAAGATGAAATTCCATGTCATGTCATGATATAGCAATTTTCATAAACCAATACATTAATACAAATACACACTCAAACACACATGATTTTCACAAACAGAAATTTCATTCAATTTAAAAGGATTTCAGTTTTTACATTCAAAATGGAGATTTGATATACTCAATCTCACTACAAAACTGAGAAACAAAAGAAAATCCTAACATCTTCTAGATCTAGTCGTCTGCAGGAGGTGGCGGTGGAGGAGGCTGCTGGCTCAAAGTCCAAGCCTGCATCATCTCATACATATCGAGCTGACGCTGCTCGATACGGCTCTGGGACTCTGCAATCTGCATGTATCTCTCCTCCATCCGACCAAGACATGCACCCATGGATGCTTGCCCTACTAAGAGCTCTGACAGTCTAGAGTCGATCGTCTGCTGATAGTCCTGGAATCTGGACTCCAACTGACCAAGATAATCTGATGGACCCGCCGCTGATGCATCTGCTGGCAGCTGACCCTCCTCATCAGCGGCGTCTGCATCCTCATAGTCCTCTGCTGCCTCTCTGAGTACCAGAGGAGGCTCTCTGCGTGCCCTGGGTGGTGGTCGAGGCGCCAACTCCATCTGTCCAGGCCCCATATGCAGCTTCGCTAACGAGAAGTTGCGAATCGATATGCAGTTGTACACCTCAGAGAGCGCTCTCAGAGAACCCCTGTGAATGTTGATGCCTACTGACTCTAACCATGCTGTGATAATGTGACCACATGGCATATGCACTTTCCCTTGTACAGGGGAAATAAAATGCACTATGCAATGAAACATATTTAGTGCAATGTTAATGTCTAATCTATTACGCATGGCGTAGAGTAGAAAGAGATGGGGAGGCCGAATCTTGGCCAGACCCCGAGTGATGATCGGAAGAAAACACCCAACAATGACCTTGTAGAGTACATTGTCAGGTGCAGATAACTCAGTAATAGGAAATAAATTCTAGGCTGGTGGACGAGGATGACCAAAAATATGTTCATGCATAGAGTCCAAAGAAATATGGTCAAATGGCTCGGGTAAAAGAGCATCAAAGGTGGGGTAAAAAATGAAGGTGTCATCCGAGGGCTTACACTCGAGAAACTCCTACAGTATCGCAGAAGTGAACTCTAAATCGCATTTTGCAACGCGAGTAGTGTAGGTAGGGCCATCGTCTACCTTCTTTAGGTTCTGATAAAACTCCTTAAGGAGGTCATCGTTAATGGCATGTGTGCATAAGACAATTTTCATGAGATGATAATAGGCAAATATGTCAATGACATCACTACAATAACGTTGGAAAAAGTCCCTATCGATGTACCTAACCAACATAGGTTGGTACAATCGAGATTCACCCTCGGGTGGATCATTCCTACGGGTTCTCCTATATGTAATGCAATGATATGACATGCATGGGCACCAATACACAATTAGATTTAAAAGGATTATAACGGAAAAGAAAACAAAATTAGGGTTTTTGGGTAAAATTTTTTTTACTTCGGTGCCATTTGGAGGTGCGACGAGGGAATGCTCGGATATTTACTGAGAGGGTTGTCGGAAAGTTCGCCGGAGGACTTAGATGCCAGAACCCTAACCGGAAACAAGGAAACAAACGTTGGAAACGAATGAACTAGGGCTGTGAGATGAGTGAAAAAGCGAGAAGAAAGGCTTAGCTATCAAACCTAAGGCTTGGGCGGCTGGCACGACTGGTCGGAGAAGAGTTGGCGATCGGAGAGGAGAAAGGAAAAATGAGAGGGCTTCGCGTGAAGACGTCGAACCTAGCGGTTCGACGTTATAAAATCGCGACGTCAGTCGACTGATGTGCAGCATCAATCGACTGATCACGGCTTATTAGCGGTTTACCAATCGCGCCGATCGCCCGGCCAAAGAATCGATCAGCCTTCGTGACGTGTTACAAAGAATATCCCGATCGATGTGGCTCATCACGATCCGTGTTGTCACCACTCGTCGATGACGAGCACTGACGATGACCCTCACCGGTGAATGCAGTACCATCACCGATCGTGATGTATCCCATCACGATCGATGTTCAAGATCCGAGTCTCGAGCCAAGACTGATCGGGACACACATCGTATTGCTCTGATATGATCGGTCGATATCCGATTTCTGATGCTCAAATTCAGAAAATCTTGATTTTTCCTCTAATTTATTCCATTTTATCATGTTTAATCTTGTATATCAAACATATTGATGTTATACTTATATTCATGTATTCGTTAATGTATTTTAATGTTTTATTTTATTTTGGCAAACATTAACATCCAATGATTTCCAATCCTAACATCTCACCCTTTCTAAGTGTTGAAATACACAATCAAGGTAAAGGCTTGTTTTGTGAGATGCAATCCATCCTAGACATTCCTTCCATGCAAACACATGGTGAAACATATGAAGCATGGTAAGTACAAGACATCAAGTTGTGTGACACTTGAGTATCACTCTAGATGTTACTTTTACATCTTAAACACACTTCTCTTGATACATGAACTTCTAAAGTGTGCCAACAATCAAAGTTACACACTATGACCTCTAAATCTAGATTGTGCCAATTTTATTGATTTTCATGTTTTCAAAAATATATTGACACATCCTAAAATCCTTTAGGATTAAGGCTCAAATGTATTTCCAAGGTAACCATAACCTTGAAAATAATCTAAAGTGCCACCTTTACCATGGTTGAGTTAACTACTCATCCAATCATGGTTGACACATTCTAACCCATTTAACGTGAATCAATCACGCTCTTTGGAACCCAAAATCTATTTGAGCTCATTGAATTAATTAGGTATTCCTTAGGGATAACCTCCCTAGATACCTTCCTAATGACCCTCCTAGGCTTGTTAGCCTTGGTCATTGTGGTCTTACCTAGGTTGACTCTAGAGGTAACTCCCCTTGCAACCTTGGTCTTTCTAGACCTAGTTTGTGTTCCATAGTCAAATGGAACACAATGATAAGTCACCTTAGGCTTAGGTTTGTGACCCAAACCTTTCTTGCCCTTGGTTGACTTTTGTCTTTTGGGTCCTAGATGTTGACTTTGAGATCTTGACCCTTGACTTTGACCATTAGACCCTTGAAATTGATTTTGTAGCTTATTTAGGGTCTTTTCTAGTTTTTCAAGCCTTGACCTTAAGGCTTGGTTCTCTAATTCTAATTGCCCAAATGATTTTTGATTAGGTTTTTGGGCATTACCATTTACCTTAGACATATGTTTACCCTTATTGGAATTGATACCTAAATGGTTTTCGATTTTCTTAATTGCTTTCTTAGGAATGACATTTCTAGGGACATTAGTCCCAAATTTATCCTTCTTTGAAATAGATCTAGAGTTATCATTCCTAGCATGCTTCGATTCATGAGTAATAGCAAAGTTATTTGAATTAACTCTAGCATGCTTTTGCTTAGAATTTAAGGAATGTGCATTATGAAAATATACCTTAGGGTTTGCCTTAGTAGCTCCCCCTACTTGTGATACTCCTTCTTGGGTCTTCTTGCTCCCCCTAGGACATTGATTTCGGTAATGTCTCGGTTGCCGACATTTGAAGCAAATGATATGCTCCTTGTCTTTAGATGATGGGGAACCGGCATCCTTTGACTTTTGTTGACTTTTAGGCGCCGGAGGAGTCTTCTTAACCTTCTTTGGGCACTTGCTCTTGTAGTGCCCATACTCCCTACACTCAAAACACAATATATGGATTTTATTTGAAATTGGAGTGTTTGAGTTACCTAGTTCGGTGGTGAGGATCTCTTGAGCTTGTTCTTCCTCTTGACCGGATGTAGATGGTATTTCTTGTTGCTCCGGTGTTGAGGATGCTCTAATCTCCTCAATCCTAGAAGTGAATACTTCTTCCACCTCTTCTTTCTCCGATCCGGAGGTTGACTCCTCACTTTCTTGTGAGGATGATGAAGATTCCTCTTCGGTCTCCTCCTCTTCCAAGTCTTCTTGGACCGATTCGGGATTGTCGTGGAACTTGACCAACTTATTCCACAACTCCTTGGCATCCCTATAGCTTCCTAATCTAGACAAAATGTCGTTAGGTATCAAATTAATTAATATTTTTGTTACCTTAATGGTTGTCTTAAATTTTTGCCGTTGCTCCTCGGTCCATCGCTTCATTTTGAGGATTTCTCCGTTCTCTCCTCTTGGAGCATCAAAACCTATAATCACGACAAACCAATTTTCTATGTTCGTCATTAGAAAATATTCCATCCTACCTTTCCAATACGCGAAATGTTCGCGGTCGAAGGAAGGCGGAACGTTGATGTCGTCACCCAATCTCTCCTCGAACTCCATCTTGTTCCTCTAGCGTCTTGACTCCGGGTTGTTAATCCGTAGAAGAGCCCCGGGCTCTGATACCAATTGTAGGATATTTGACGCCGCTAGAGGGGGGTGAATAGCGTTTGACCGTGCGTAGATGGAATTCGATCGCGTGTTCGTCTCTACAATTTCGTTAGTGCGCAGCGGAAATAGATATAATACAATAATGAAATATGCCAACACAACAAGAACACGAGTATGTAACGTGGTTCGGAACCGCACGGTTCCTACTCTACGGATCGAGCTCTACGAGCTTTAGTGATGCACACGCAACCACTAATAAACACTCCTTCTCGGAACAATCCGGAGGCGGAGAAACCTCGTACAATAATGATTACAACAATAATCAAATAAATACAAGCAAATACAATGAAATACAAATGCAAGTAAAGGAAAAACACTTTACAAGAGCTTTGGATTGCTTGATCTTTGATTGCCTTGAACTAGCTTTAAGGACCGAAAGCACCAACTTCCCTTCAATTTCGCCAAGAAAATCGCTATCTTTTTCTCCATCACGAGCTCCTTTTATAATCACCGACGATCGACCATCACCGATCGATCACACCGCTGTGAGACAACGGTGTAATCCACGCTGGAAAAATCCAACGGCTAGGACATCAGTCGACTGATCATGAGCATCAGTCGACTGATGAGCCATCACTCGACTGCTCGTCGCAGCGGTCGAGTGAGACTCCATTCTGTGGCCGAAAATCTGAGCACCAGTCGACTGATCACACAATCAATTGACTGCTAGAGCCATCAGTTGACTGCCCACCTCTGGCAGTCGACTGCTAGACCACTTCCCGCAGTCAAACCCTAGTTGACTCGGTCCAGTCGATTGTCACACCTCAAACATGAGGTTTTAGCCCAAGTATAGTGCCCCCATACTTGCTAGACCACCCTTAGCCTAGACCTAAGCCTTCTAGCCACCTCCATCAGCCTCACGCCTCTCGGATCCCTCCAAGTCATCCATGACTTGTTCATCCATCGCGCTAGCCTTCAGGTGCTTCCATCGGCTATGTCATGCTAATGGTGTCTACACCGCCAAGGCACATTGGACTTATGCCGCCAAGACTCCGCTTGGACTTTACGCAGCCAATATCAAACCCCTTGGACTTCTCATGCCAAGACTTAAGCTTGGACTTTCCCTTGCCAACCCATGTTGGACTTTTACATTGCCAAGACCCATGCTTGGACTTTTCATGTGCCAAGTGTCCCACTTGGACTTTTCATGTCAAGTACTCAAGACTTGGACTTTACCAAATGCCAAGTGTTCCACTTGGACTTTCCATGCCAAGTACCCATGACTTGGACTTTACCTTGACAATTACATTGTCATATATTTTTGTCGAACATCAAAACATCATTCGATTCAAACTCGAGTCCTGGTCAATCGTGACCTAGGCCGATTGCACCAACAATAATCTCAATCGACTGCTCAGTGTCAACTTGATTGCCAAGTGTCAAAACACTTGACCAGTCGACTGGTCTATAACCCCAATCGACTGCTCAGTGTCGACTCGATTGTCAAGTGTCAAAACACTTGACACCGATCGGGTCTATAACCCTGATTGCTACACCTCAACCATGAGGTTTATGTTGGAGGATCGTGGCCCGGCTAGAAGGGGGGTTGAATAGCCCCGATGTCGTAGATAGAAATCGCTTACATCTTAATTGTCTACAAAGGTAATTAGCGCAATGGAAATGCTAAAACAAAAACAATTAAGACAAACACAAGGAGAAAAGAGATGCAAATGCTAACGCCAAGATTTAACGTGGTTCACGACCCTTGCCTCTAGTCCGTGGATGATTCGTATAGCGAATCACTCCCTCAAATCAAATCCACTAGTCTCTCCTTTAGCCCAAGCAAGGCGGAGGTAAACCTCTTTTACAATAATCACTCTCTCTTAATAAGATAGAAATAAGAACAAGAAGAGGAGTGTTAAAACGTGTTAGGTACTTGGGAGTATGATTATAAGTGAAGCATTAGCCTTCCAAAAGCCCCCAACCCTTCTTTTTATAGAGAAGAAGGGTTTCTTCCCGTTGGGAAGGCGGCAGTCGACTGATGCATGTCATCAGTCGACTTCCCCTCTAACAACCGACTTATAATGGCTTCTGACTTGTCGTCGTCATCGTCCAACGGTACTCCTAGCAGTCAACTAATGCTCTCATCAGTCGATTGCTGCCTGCGTAGCCAACTGATCAGTAAGCTACGAGAGGTTTTGTGCCCGTGACCACCTTCATCAGTTGACTGTCATCCCTTGGCAGTCGACTGCTGGGCTAGAAACCCACCAGTCGAACACCAGTCGAGTGTCATCGACTCAGAGCAGTCGACTGATATCTATAGCAGTTGACTGGTGTCGGATAAAACCTCAAACAAATACTTGTTTGAGCATCTAACGGTCGGGTAAATCTCAAAACTAAGTTTGAGCATCTGACACTTGACTTAGTCATTCGACCAAGTTCACCTATGATCTATCGTTACAATCGCTCAATCTCTCATCTCCCTTGGAGTCCCTCACCGAAGCTCTCTCCGTCCGGCCACGCCCCTCGGATGCACCAACCGTACGACTTCCGCAATACCATCTTTCGCATCTCACCTCAAGTCCGCTCTTTGGCTTCACTCCAATGCTCCTCGTCAGGCGGTCCCTCGAATGCACTAAGCGCACGGCTTCCGCAATGCCATCCTTCATCGACTCAAGGACCTAAGCTATGAGATGGTGAACCCACCAATGCTATCATCATACTAACTCATGTGTGATTTACTAAGTCCCGCACAACTTAAACACACATATCAAAACACATAACAACCTAACTTAAATCCTTTGTCATACACATCAAAACCACATCATACATGGGTTGATTGCCCTAACAGTTTACCCTAAGTATGATGCTCTCATACTTGCTAGATCACACTTAGCCTAGACCTAAGCCTTCTAGCCACCTCCATCATCCTCACGTCTATCAGATCCCTCTAAGTCATCGATGACTCGTTTATTCATATGCTAACCTTTAGGTGCTTCCATCAGCTATTGTCATGCTAAACTGGTCTACACCGCCAAGGTACATTTGGGCTTACGCTGTCAAGACCCACGCTTGGACTTTACGCTGTCAACCATTAGACTTATACTGCCAAGACTCCATCCTTGGACTTTACGCCGCCAATATCAACCCTTGGACTTTCCAATTGCCAAGTACCAATGACTTGGACTTTCATCACCAAGACTACACACTTAGACTTAAGTGGCCAAGACTACACCCTTAGACTTCCAAATTGCCAAGTACCCATGACTTGGACTTTCACCGCCAAGACTACACACTTGGACTTACGTGACCAAGACTATACCCTTCGACTTACCTTGCCAACTCCATGTTGGACTTTCCAAATGTCAAGACCCATGCTTGGACTTTCCATGCCAAGTACTCAAGACTTGAACTTTCCCATTATATGGTCAACCATATAGTCAACCCATTATCAAACAATGGTCAGCTCATCGTCAAACATCAAAATACTATTCGAATCAAACTTGAGTCTGGTCAATCATGACCTGGGCCGATTGCACCAATAATCTCCTCCTTTTTGATGTTTGACAAAAACCAAACACCTTTGAGTTAGGACACTAACTCAATTCAATCCTCCCAATTTTCCAAATTGGGAATTCTCACATTCTCACTCAATTTTCCCATCAATTCTCTCCCTTTTTGACATACCTCAAAAAGGCTCTCCCCAAGGGTATCCATATCTCATATCCCAATAAGATCTTACAATCTCTCCCTTTGTCCAAAAACATCTAGGATGTCTTCACTCTTCCTAGTGATAAGTCTCATATCACTAAAGAGAGACAATCCTTTAAACTCTCTAAATTTTCTAAATTCTCTCCCTTATGAGGAAGAACACATCCATCATCCCATGATGGATAACCTCCCCCTAAAAGCTTGCTCCCCCTTGACCATTGCACCAACAATGTCCTTGGAGAGTCCTTAAGCCTATAGGAACACTAAACCATCAAAATTAAAGTCAAAAGTTCAAACTTGAACTTTCACGCACCTTAAGATTTGATACACGCCCAAACAACTCTCCTAATTCATATCCAATAGATTTTCACCCTTTATAATATTTTTCAAAGTATATCCTAGGGTTAAGAGGAGTTAGGGTAGCCTAACATAGCTGAAACATGGGTTCAACATCCTTGTTTACTGAAACCAAAGATTGGCAATGACTGCTCAACAGTTGACTACCCTTGACGTCAGTTGACTACCATCCATGGCAGTCGACTAATTTCTGCAAGTGCAGAAATCAAGTTCAAAAATTGAAATTTAGAAATACATAAGTAATTATATGTAATTTGAAAAATAGTGAAACTTTATACGTATAATACTTATAACAATCATAATGGGTGAAAAATATTTGAAAAATAAAATACCCATTAAATATTAAGATTGATACAAAATTCAAAACCATTGATAATTTCAATATTTTTGACCTATTTTGTATCAACTTCATCAATGGTGACTTCTATTAAAAGATAGACTGCACCAAGGTTTTCTAAAATGATTTTGAAATATTTTAAAAACCTTATATTGAACCATGGTCTATGGGATTAATGCACATGACTTGTACATAAGTTTTCCTCATGATTCATCCATGGTATAAGATGAGTTTGAGTTCATCTAGATGCAAGAACTATGTACCTTGAACTTAACTCATTTTCTAGTATCTCACATGTGTCTAGAGTGTATGAAAATACACACATGTCAATTTGATGTGAGATGTGAATTTTGTTCATTCTAATCTAAGGCCTCATGCATTTTTCTAAGACAACACTATTTGATTCCCTTATACATGAGACTTCAAATCATGTCATAGTCCTTACATCAATTTTAATTAATCCTAAATTCATTAATGATGATTATGACATATAAAGATAGCATAATTGAAACTATGTGCCAATAATTATGATATCATGGCATATGAAGACAATCTAGGTATATATGACATTAAACCTTAAATCTAAGCATTATCATGACATATAAAATGATAAAATGAAATATGATGTCATGACATGACATATGGTAAATAAATCATGGCACATGAGAAGTAAAGGTATAAAAATACCTAATTTTAGCATTAGTTGTCATTTGTTGGGATTAAGTTTATTTTGCCATATTACTACTTATCTCCCAAGTGTGCCATAAATCCAAAATGACACACCAAGACCTCTAAACCTAATTGTGTTAATTTAATTGATTTTTCAACTTCCATAAATTATATTGGCACATCCTAAAATCCTTTAGAATTAAATTCAACCTTAATTCCAAGGCATCACATTACCTTGGAAGTGACCTAAAGTGCCAACACTATTATGGTTAGATTAACTACCTATCCACTTAGGGTTGACACACCCTAACCCATTTAACATGAATCGATCATGCTCCTAGGAATCCAATATCTATTAGAGCTCCTTGGGTTTACTAGGTATTCACTAGGGATAACTTCCCTAGATACCCTCCTAATGACCCCCTAGGCTTAGAAGCCTTGGTCATTTGGGTCTTGCCTAGGTTAACTCTAGGGTAACTCCCCTTGCAACCTTCTTAGTGGCTTCCCTAGGTTTCCTTAAAACCTTAGCCACTAGACATCTGCCTTGGTTACCCTTAGGAATAACTTTCCTAATAACCTTGGCCTTCCTAGACCTATGGATGGTTCCATAATCGAATGGAACACTATGATAGGTCTCCTTGGACTTAGGTTTGTGACCCAAACATTTCTTGCTCTTAGGTGGACCTTGCTTCCTAGACCCTAAGTTTTGACTCCTTGATCATAAATTTTGACCATTTGACCCTTGCATTTGATTTTGCATCTTTCTAAGGGTCTTTTCTAATTTCTCAAACCTTGACCTCAAGACTTGGTTCTCTAACTCTAATTTTCTCAATTTTAATTTTTCATTAATCTTTTGGGAAATGTTCTTTCTTTTAGGAATATGTCTACCCTTCTTAGGGTTAATGCCTAAATGCTCCTCTACCCTCTTAATAGTTTCCCTAGGTAGAATTGTTTTAGGGGTATTTGATCTAGATTTGTCCTTAGCCCCAAAATTGTATGATTTTGCACTCAAACAATAGAACCTATTATTTCTAGCATGCTCCTTATGATGATGCACAATTGCAAGAGTATTGAAGGCATGCTTTTCATTATGAAACAAGGAAGGTGCATTATTAAAATATACCTTAGGGTTTACTTTAGAAGCTCCCCCTATATATGATGCTTCTTCTTGGACCTTCTTCCTCCCCCTAGGGCATTGACTTCAGTAGTGTTCCCGTTGGTTGCACTTGAAGCACACCACGTGGTCCTTGCTTTTACTAGTGGGGACTCCGACATCCTTTGAATTTTTATTGACTTTTGTGCCAGTGCTTTCTCCTTGGCCAATTTTGGGAATTTGCTCTTGTAATGCCCTTTCTCCCTACACTCAAAGCAAATTATGTGATCCTTATTTTTATGAATTGCATTTGAGTTACCTAGGGTGGTGAAAGTCTCTTGATTTTTTTCATCACTTCTTCCGGAGGTGGATGCTTCTTCTTGATTTTGCTCCGGTGTGAAAATTCTCTCCCCCCCCCCCCTCAATCCTAGAGGTGGAGACTTCTTCAATTACTTCCTCTTACTCGGATGTTGATGGTCATTCAACCTCTGATTCCTCAAGCTCTTGTGAGGATGATGATGATTCTTCCTCTTCTGAGTCTTCTTGAGCTTGAGATGAGGAGCACTCTTCTTCTTTTTTCAGGTCCGGTTCGTAATTTTCATGGAACTTGACCAACTTGTTCCACAACTCCTTAGCATCCTTATAACTTCCTAATCTAGATAAAATATCATTAGGTATCAAATTTACTAACATTTTTGTTACCTTAACAGTTGTCTCAAATTTTTGTCATTGCTCCTCGGTCCACCTCTTCATCTTGAGGATTTCTCCGTTCTTTCCCCTTGGAGCATTGAATCATATAATCATGGCAAACCAATTTTCTATATTGGACATTAGGAAATATTCCATCCTACCTTTCCAATATGCAAAATTTTCACGGTCGAAGGCGGGTGGAATTGCTATGTCATCGCCCAATCTCTCGTTAAGCTCCATCTTCTCCTTTAGCTTACTCCCTTAGTTGTTAAACCTTGAAGAGCGGCCTCACTTTGATACCAATTGTAAGAACTTCGGTGAATGTTAGAGGGAGGTGAATAGCGTCATGCTACGTTCACTTGATGGAATTTGATCATGTTTGCAAGCTTGTCTACAATTCTTGTTAGCACAGCGAAAATAATGATAACAATAATAAATAAAGACAAACACGCAACACACAAACACAAACAATGTAATATGGTTCGGAACCCTAGTACCTACTCCACCAGGTGAGCTCAATATCGAGCTTTAGTGATGCACACCACCACTAATCAATAACACTCCTTCTCGGTGACACACCAGAGATGGAAAAATCTCGTACAAGAGATTACAAAAGTAATACAAAATAATACAAGCAATTACAAATAAAATACAACAAAAGATGTAAAGAGAACTTTACAAAAACTCTTTTGAATGCTTGCTTGGTTGATCGCTTGAGTCATACTTAAAGACCCTGACTTGCACCAGCAAATCGTCTCAAATCACCTAAGAAATCATGGTCGAAATCCTCTATGAGTTGCTCCTTTTATCCCTGCATTGGGCTGATTCCGCGCTTGGCAATCGATTGCCAACAGTGTCGTTGTCTCACAATGACTTAATCTAGGTTGACATTCAAGCCAACGGATACACTAACAGTCGACTGACATTTCCAACAGTTGATTGCTCAAGCTCAGAGTCGATTGCTCACCGGCCATCGAGTGTTACGCCTCACGACTAAAACAGCTAGGCGCCATGGCAAATGACTACTCATGTTCACCATAACGGCACCGACTTGCCATAGTCGAACGTCAATCGACTGGTCATAATCCCAGTCAACTACTCAGTATCGACTCGGCTTCCAAATGTCAAAATACTTGACCAGTCGACTGGTCTATACCCCAATTGACTGCTACACCTCAATCATGAGGTTTACCCAAGTATGATGCTCTCATACTTGTTAGACAACTCTTAGCCTAGACCTAAGCCTTTTAGCCACCTCTGTCAGCCTCATGCCTATTGGATCCCTCCAAGTCATCCATGACTTGTTCATCCATATGCTAGCATTCAGGTACTTCCATCGGCTATTGTCATGATAACCGAGTCTACACCGCCAAGGCACATTGGGCTTATGCTGTCAAGATCAATACTTGGACTTTATGTCGCCAACCATTGGACTTATGCTGCCAAGACTCCACCCTTGGACTTTACGCCAATATCATACCCTTGGACTTCCCAATTGCCAAGTACCCATGACTTGGACTTTCACCGCTGAGACTACACACTTAGACTTACGTGGTCAAGACTATACCCTTGGACTTTCCTTGCCAACTCCATGTTGGACTTTCCAAATGCCAAGTACCATGCTTGGACTTTCCATGCCAAGTACCCATGACTTGGATTTCTCCATCATATGGTCACCCATGTCAACCATATAATCAACCCATTGTCAAACAATGGTCAACTCATCGTCAAACATCAAAACACTACTCGAGTCAAACCCAAGTCTGGTCAATCGTGACCTGGGCCAATTACACCAACAATCTCTCCCTTTTTTATGTTTGATAAAAAATCAAACACCTTTGAGTTAGAACACTAACTCAATCCAATCCTTCCAATTATCTAAATTGGGAATTCTCACATTCTCCCCCTTTTTGACATACATCAAAAAGGCTCTCTCCAAGGGTATCAATGTCTCATATCCCAATGAGATCTTACAATCTCTCCCTTGGTCCAAAAACATCTAGGATGTCTTCACTCTTCCTAGTGATAAGTCTCATATCACTAAAGAGAAGCAATCCTTCAATTTCTCCCAATTCTCCAAATTCTCTCTCTTATGAGAAAAAACACATTCATCATCCCATGATGGATAACCTCCCCCTAAAGGCTTGCTCCCCCTTGACCATTGCATCAACAATGTCCTTGGAGAGTCTCTAAGCCTATAGGAACACTAAACTATCAAAATTAAAGGCAAAAGTTCAACCTTGAACTTTCACACACCTTAAAATTGATACACACCCTAAATAATTCTCCTAATCCATATCCAATGGATTTTCACCCTTTATAATATTTTCCAAAGCATATCCTAGGGTTAGGAGCAGTTAGGGTAGCCTAACATAGCTAAAATCAGGCTAAACAAACTTTGTTTACCCAAAATCAGGCTTGGCAGTCAACAATGACTGGCCTTGACGCCAGTCAACTCCCATCCATGGCAGTTGACTAATTTCTACAAGTGCAGAAATCAAGTTCAAAAACAAAATTGTGAAATATATAAGTAATTATATGTAATTTTAAAAATCACGAAACTTCATACATATAATACTTATAACAGTCATTATGGGTGAAAAATATTTGAAAAATAAAATACCCATAAAATAGTGAAATTGATACAAATTTTAAAAACAAGACAAACTTCATTGTTTTGAGTCTACTTTGTATCAACTTCATCAATGGTGATTGCTATCAAAAGATATACTACACCAAGGTTTTTCAAAATGATTTTAAAATCTTATATTAAACCATGGCCTATGGACTTAATGCATATGACTTGTACATAAGCTTTCCTCATGATTCATCCATGGTATAAGATGAGTTTGAGTTCATCTAGATACAAGAACTATGCACCTTAAACTTAACTTATTTCCTAACATCTCACATGTGTCTAGGGTATATCAACACACACACATGTCAATGTGATGTGAGATGTGAGTTTTGTTCATCCTAATCTAAGGCCTCATGTATTTTTCTAGGCAACACTATTTGATTCCCTTATACATGGGACTTCAAATCATGCCATAGTCCTTAAATCAATTTCAATTAACTTAAATGCATGAATGATGATTATGATATATAAGATATCATAAATACATCATGTGCTAATAATCATGATGTCATGGCATAAGACATAAACCTAAGCACAACATGACATTAAAAATTAACCTTAAGCATTATCATGACATTTTATATGATAAAAATGAATATGATATCATGACATGGCAATGGCAAACAAGGTATGGCAAATAAAATATAAAGGTATAAGAATACCTAAGTTTTAGCATTAGTTGTCATTTGTTGGGATTAAGTTCATTTTATCATATTACTACTTATCTCTCAAGTGTGCCAAAACTCAAAAATGGCACACCAAGACCTCTAAACCTTAATTGTGTCAATTTGATCAATTTTTCAAACTTCTCAAATTTAATTGGCACATCCTAAACTCCTTTAGAATATAAATCCAAACTTATTTCCAAGATATCCTATTACCTTGGAAGTGACCTAAAGTGCCAACACTACTATGGTTAGGTTAACTACCTATCCACTTAGGGTTGACACACCCTAATCTATTTAGCGTGAGGGAATCACGCTCCTAGGAATCTAATATCTATTGGAGCTCCTTGGGTTAACTAGGAATTCACTAAGGATAACCTCCCTTAATACCTTCCTAATGCTAAAACTCTATTAGAAGCCTTGGTCATTGTGGTCTTATCTAGGTTAACTCTGTTGGTGCAGTAGGCACCTAAGTCGAACCTGAGTTTTGATTATAGCAAACGATACAAAGTTAAGCTTATATTGTTATCTCACAAGCTAAATCGAGTGTGCAGAAAAGTGCCAACGCTGAAGCTGAAGACTAGCGACACCCGGAGGAAGCCGCGATGGTCGGGTGACACTCGAGTGACTTCGGAGGGAGCCGAAGGAATCGAGTGGAAGGCCGAAAGCAAAAGCGACACAGTAAGTATCGAAATAAGCTCGTGTGTGTGCGAGTGTAAGTGAGGTCGTATCCTCTTTACGGGGATAGACTTAAGCGTAGATCCGACCCAAGACATCCCATCGGTGTTCTAGGTCGAGATCGAACGGTCGAAGTCGTCGAAATAATGTTATTGTTCAGCTAACTTGTCATTTCATCTAGCATCAGTCGACTGTCAACTTGGAGGACTCGACTGCTATCAATCAGTCGACTGTCTGCAGTCAACATTCGACTGATGTTGCCATCAGTCGACTGATGATAGTCATCAATCGACTGATGGTCAAGGATCAACCTCGAGGAGTCAAGCCTTATCACCATTTTTCAAGGAGACATGTGCCTAATTTCCATTGGTTGAAGGTCCTCTCGAAAATGGGCTCAAAGGCTATAAAAGGAGGGCCTCTCCTAGGGTTTCATCATCAATTTTAAGCTTCCAAAAGCCTCCGCAAAGCTACAACTCTCCGACAACGAAGTGCTTCCTCTCCGACGTCTAGGTTTAATTTGTTTTTATTTTGTTACGTCGGTATAAGCTTTATATCAGTTTGTTTCTTTACTTTTTCGGAGCTTTTATCGTAACGAGGAGAGGGGGTGTCCCTCTACCTCAAGCTTTTGGTGTGTTCTTGTATCGATTAACTCCTACCTCTAACGAGGAGGAGTTCTTTAGTGTTTTGCCCTCCGTATGTGGTCAAGGACCACTAGGGCCTTGGAGTAGTAGCCGAAGGGTACGAACCAAGTAAAAAACATTTGTCTCCTTTTATTTATCGCTTATCTTTCCGCTGCAATTAATTGTCTACTCGGGTTTTAACGAATGAACAAAAAGAAAAAAAAGGTTTTATCGCTATTCACCCCCCCCTCTAGCGATCCGCTCGATCCAACAATTGGTATCAGAGCCGAGGGTGCTAAGATCTGGTGAAACCACCAATCTAGCATTTTTACAGATTCTTTTTCTTTTTTATTCTGTTTATTTCGAATTTATTTCATTCGTTTAGTTTCTCTCCTGCACTACTAATCCAAGATACGAGTCTTGGTACTTTTTGATTGTTTATGTTGTTGTTAGGTTTTTCGTCTTCGTTCTCTTGTTTCTTTTTGTTTCAATGGCCCATCTCGAGGGTTTTAGCACAGTCCGACCTCCGTTTTACAATGGAGATGACTTCCGTTATTGGAAGGGTCGGATGGAATGCTTTCTTAAAACCCAAATCGAGATGTGGATCATAATCCAAACGGGATTCGCACTTCCGACTAATGAAGTAGGTGAATCCTTGGATTATGACCAATGGACCCATGCGACAAAAAGACAAGTTGAAGCCGACGCCAAGGCAACTCAAATCCTCCAATGCGGCTTGTCCAAGGAGGAGCTTAATCGCATCGACCCCTTCATCGGCGCAAAGGACCTTTGGACAAAGCTAGTGGAGCTACACGAAGGAACCGATGAAGCCAAGGTATGTATGCGCGATCTTTTGTTTAATAAATTGTATAATCTAAAATTGCAGGAACATGAATCGATTAACTTCACGCCTGCTCAAGACATAGTCAATAATCTACACGCGATCGGGAAAAAGGTCGAAAATCGTGACCTTATAAGGTATGTTCTTAACTCCTTTCCGAGGACTACCTTGTGGGCATCCATGGTCGATGCCTACAAGGTCTCCAAGGATCTTTTGAAACTTAGGTTAGATGAATTATTTTTCGATTTTGAACTTCATGAGCAGTCTAACTCGGAACCCGAGAAGGGTATAACACTTTTTGCAGGTTCGAGGAAGAAAACCGCAAGCAAGCCACCCCCGAAGGAAGAAGAGGATGAGTCCGATTCGGAGGTCGACTCGGAAATGGAGGCCGAACTAGTCAACCTAGTTAGGAGGATAGTCAAGGGAAGAAAATGAACCGTCACTCGACCCAACGAAGGTAAGCCTAAAAGTTCAAATATTAGATGCTATGAATGCAACAGGTTTGGACATATCAAGTCCGAATGCCCAAAACTCAAGAGCAAAGCACCAAAACACAAAAAGGCACTCAACGCTACTTGGGAAGAAGCATCCGAGGAAGAAGATAATGATCGTGTTCTCATGGCTGAACCGGTGGAATCAGAGACAGAGTCGAAACCAGAACATGAATCATAAACCGAAGACGAGTCGGACTGCGAAGCACTATTCAAGACAAGCCACAGATACGCATCCGGTTCAAAAGATACACTCAAGGTAAGTCGATCCCTCATTAGTACACTTTATAGTGCAATTAAGTTTTTAACTAGAAAATTAGCTAAGTCCGAGTCCAAGGTCGAGACCTTGGTTGAGGAAGTTAAACTCCTCAAACACGAGGTCTCCCTAACCTCTTCGACTAGTCGAGTTCGAGAGGAGGACTCAACTCGGGTTGAAAAGCTCGAAGTTGAGAACTCACTCTTGAAGAGTCAAGTCGAAGATCTTAGGAACACGTTGGAAAGGTTTACTTTGAGATCCAAAGGACTTGACCTCCTTCTTGGATCGCAAAGGGTCATGTACAACAAGGTCGGGCTAGGGTTTAGCTCAAATACGACCAACAAGTCGTATATGTCGATTGTAAGTCGACATAAAAAACGTGTCCAAGCATGGGTCCCTAAGACCACCTTGATTTCAAACTTAGGATCGAACCAATACTGGGTTCCCAAGGACCAAATCCACTATGTGGAGAGACCGAACCGATTCAACGGTCCAGGGGGAGCTAGTACGAAACTTGTTTGTATTTTAACTTAGAAATTGCATGCTTAGGTTGTTATTTAGTTTGATTTTTCTTTTTAGAATGGTTAGATAGGACTATAACTCGTCAATACTTGATAACATAGTACCAGGATGCGGCGAGATGATAGTACGCTAGGAAAGCGGAGTCTCATGTATTCGGGCTAGATAAGGCGTATCTAGTTCGGTGCACTTGACCGAGCGGAACTAGCTGAAGCTACCTCGTCGTATCCTAGACTAGTTAGACCAGGAAGTGGTCTTAGGTGAGTCAAGTCTCTATCTTCTTGAAAATGACTTTGTCTAAGGAAGTGATCGTTGTTTCGATCAAAGAAGGCCTCTGTGCCTCGCCACGACCTGGAAGCCATTATCTTGAAAAGGTGACTTGATGAGCCTAAGGTCAAATCCGAATCTAACGCAAGGTTGACAAGTGTTAAAGTCATTAAATTTAATTCAAGTAAAATTGGAAGTCATCTCACAAGAACATATAGGGTTAACGTGTTTGATCATGTAGACATAGCTGAGATGATTTAGGTTAATAATTTTCAACCAATCTTTAATAAATCCAATATCCAATCCAACTACTTTGCGTGTAGGATCAATGGATGTTGGACAGTGGTTGCTCCCGACACATGACCGGGGTTCAACTCAAGTTTTCGAAGCTTTGATTCAAACGACAAGGATCGGTAGCCTTCGGAAACAATGACAAGCTCAAAATCAACCGATTAGGTGATATTGAGCTCAACTCTAACTTTATTATTCAAAATGTCTTATTGGTAGAAAATTTTCAACATAATTTACTTAGTGTAAGCCAATTGTGTGATAATAACTATAAGGTCATATTTCTAGAAAATGAATGCATAATTAATACAAATGAAACTTCTAAAACAATCCTTAAAAGAACTAGAAATAACAATATTTACACTATTAATTTAACTAACTTCTCAACCAAGTGTCTTATAACACGGCAAGAGGAATCATGGTTGTGGCACCGACTCAGTCACTCACTCACACCCAAGACTCATCCACAAGATGAGTCTGAGTGACTTAGTCAGAGGTTTGCCTAACCTCAATAACTTGAACAATAAAATATGTAATGCTTGTCAACAAGGTAAACAATCTAGGACACAACATCAACTAACTAATCAAGAATGAACCAAAAGTGTTCTTGAGCTCCTGCACATGGATCTATTTGATTCACACGGAGCTAAGTCACTTAATGGGAGTAAATTCTGCTTAGTCATAATTGATGACTATTCTAGGTTTACTTGGGTTATGTTCATCAAACACAAAAGTTACACCCTAGATCAATTAATCAACCTATTTAAACTAGTAGAAAATCAACAAAGCGTTAAAATCAAAAGACTTAGGACTGATCATGGTGGTGAATTCGAGAACCATAAGTTTATAGAATTCTATAACCTAAATGGATACCACCATGAGTTCTCTTGCCCTAAAACCCCACAACAGAATGGCCTAGTAGAACGTAAGAATAGAACCCTACAAGAAGTCGCTAGGACAATGTTAAACGAGTATAACCTACCCGATAGGTTTTGCGTGGAAGTCGTGAGTACGACATGCTATGTCCAAAATAGGATCCTTATGGTAAAGAGGCACCTTAAGACTTCATACGAGATTTATCACGATAAAATACCTAACATCAAGTACTTTAGGGTATTTGGGTGTAAGGTACATATCCTAAACACTAAGGATTACCTAGGAAAATTTACATCCAAAACCTCGACCAGAATCTTTCTAGGATACTCGACTACAAGTAGAGCTTATAGAGTATATAATCATGACACCCTTAGAGTCGAGGAGACTATCAATGTAGTATTTGATGAAGGACACGAACTTACAAAACCCCCGGCAATCCCAATTAGTGAGCCGATTCATACTAGACCTAACTCTGATCCGGAGATTAGGTCTAGTATTAATCCTAACCTAAGTCAACCAAGTCAGCCTATTGACCAAGTGATAGATGACTCTAACCAAACTAGAACTCAAACGAGTCATCCTATTTATCAAGTTGTAGGCTCAAACCCAAATCCAACTAGGACTCAAACGAATCATCCTATCGACCAAGTGATAGGTGATCCAAGTCTAGGAGTTCGAACTAGAGCCTCACATGAAACCTCAGTCAAATCTCCTTGATTTCTAAAATTTAACCCAAAACTATTGACCAAGCTCTTCTTGATCCCAATTGGATTATTGTAATGCAAGAAGAGCTGGCTCAATTCCCTAGGAACGAAGTATGTGAATTAGTACCACCACCTAAAGATAAAACAATCATTGGAACAAGGTGGGTGTTTAGAAATAAACTTGATGATAAAGGTGAAGTAATTAGAAATAAAGCTAGACTAGTCGCTAAAGAGTTTAGTTAAGTCGAAGGTTTAGATTACGACGAGACCTATGCCCCAGTAGCTAGATTAGAGTCCATTCGAATGTGTTGGATCGATGCGGTTCGCTAGAGGGGGGGTGAATAGCGAAAAACCTTTTCTTTTTCTTTCGTTAAAACTCGAGAGATAATTAGTTAATTGCAGCGGAAATGTAAAAATAAAAAAAACAATCGACACAAGGGTTTTACTTGGTTCGTAGCCGAAGGCTACTACTCCAAGGCCCTAGTGGTCCTTGACCACGTACGGAGGGCAAAAGCACTAAAGGAACTCCTCCTCGTTAGAGGTAGGAGTTAATCGATACAAGAAGGAACCACAAAAACTTGAGGTACAGGGACACTCCCCCTCTCCTCGTATACGATAAAAGCTCCGGAAATGTAAATGTCAAGAAAAACTAATACCGACGTACAAGAATAATAAGAGTTAAACCTAGACGTCGGAATGGAAGGACTTCGTTGTCAGAGAGTTGCAGCGTAACGGAGACTTTTTGGAGGCTTAGAATTGTTGTTAAAACCCTAGGTTTGGCCCTCCTTTTATAGCCTTTGAGCCCCTTTTCGAGTGGGTCTTCAACCAATCACAAATGGACACCAAACCGCTGTCAAAGTTAGCTCAACAAAAATATACTTCCGACGGTCTTCGACCGTCCGATCTCGACCTAGACCACCTATGAGATGTCTTGGGTCGGATCTACGCTTAAGATCATCCCCGTAAAGAGGATACGACCTCACTTACGCTCACACACACGAGCTTACCTCGATACTTACGTGTTGCTTTTGCTTCCGGCCTTCCACTCGATTCCATCGGCTCCCTCCGAAATCACTCGAGTGTCGCCCGAGCCTTGATTAGATTAGATCATAATCGAATCAACTCGAAAATGCCTACCGAGCCTTGATACCCATCACTACCTCGATCATTTGTTGTTGTTGAATCTGCCAAAGCAGAGCAACGCATATTATCTTGGTAGGGTGCGGAGGGACAATCTTGGTCCGGCCTATCACGCTTGGGTTAGAGTAAGCTCAATTAGATTGAGCAAAACTAGTTAAACTCAATTGGATCGAGTAGAACTATAGGCATATTCCAATCGTTGGAACGATAGGTCAAGATCGCATTTACACTAAATCTTGGGCGATTTAGCCAAAGCTAACTCAAGGTCTTTTGTAAATGTGGGTCTTGATCCTATAAACAAGAGTTGCATAGAGATGTAATCGGTAATGTGTTGCCCACCGATCATACTAAGTCTTGGGCGATTTAGCCAAAGCTAACTCAAGGCTTAGTATGATGTGGATCTTGTCCCAAGAATCCTTTGGATAAAGGCCTTTACAAGTATAAAGCAGCAATACGTAAACTGGAACGAAGCACAATACAAAAAATTCCTATAATTCAGTGGGAGCATCATTTGATTAAAGGCCTAATTAAATGATAAAAGGAATATGATATTAATTCTCTGCATTGTATGTTGTAGATAACTATGTCGACAAACACGAACACTCTCTCTCTGCATTCTGTCCTTGAGAAGGACAAGCTCAATGGAGCAAATTTCGGTGCACAGAACGAGAATTGTTCTCACCCAAGAAAGGAAGTTGTACGTCCTGGAGCATCCCATTCCGGAGGCACCTCCTGCCACTGCCTCGCGAGCTGACAAAGATGCTTACAAGAAGCATCAAGATGATGCATTAGATGTGTCATGTCTTATGCTCGCGACCATGAACTCTGAGCTTCAGAAGCAACACGAGTTCATGAATGCTTATGATATGGTTGGACATCTTCGTCAACTATATCAAGGACAAGCTAGGCATGAGAGATATGAAGTCTCTAAGGTATTATTTGGGTCCAAGATGCAAGAAGGGACTCTCGTAGGTACATATGTACTCAAGATGATTGGGTACGTAGAAAACCTACAAAGGCTGGGATTCCCACTTGGCCAAGAGCTGGCCACTGACCTGATCTTGCAATCTTTGCCACAAGCCTTCAATCAATTTGTCATGAATTATAACATGAATGAAATTGATAAGTCACTACCTGAAATGCTCAGCATGTTGAGAACTACTGAGCTTAACCTTAAGAAGGGTAAATCTGACACAATTTTGATGGTACAGAAGAAGAAAGGCAAGGGCAAACCTAAAGGTAAGGGAAAGTCCCAAGCCAAGGGCAAAGGCAAAGAACTTAAACCCAAAGGAGGGGTAGCCAAGGAAGGGGCTTGCTTCCCTTTGCAAGGAAGCGGACACTGGAAGCGAATCGCAAGGCATACTCGAAGATCTTAAGAAGAAGAGAAGTGAGACTTCTACTTGGTATAAATGTTATAGAAGTCAATCTATCTATTTCTTCATCATGGGTATTAGATCTGATGTGCATCTCACATTTGTACCAATGTGCGGTGAGAAATAGCGGGGCATTGACAAAGGGCGAGGTGGACCTACGAGTAGGCAATGGAGCAAGGGTTCTTCTTTGTTCTTTGTAGGAACTTATGATCTATCTCTGCCCTCTGGGCTTGTACTAGAATTAGATGAATGTTGTTATGTGCCTGCCTTAACTAAGAACATCATTTCAGTTTCTTGTTTGGACAAGAAAGGTTTTTCATTTATAATAAAGAACAAATGTTGTTCAGTTTATTTAAATGATATGTTCTATTGTAGTGCACCTCTAATGAACGGACTCTACTTTCTAGACTTAGAGAGCCCTATCTATAACATAAGTACCAAGAGGTTCAAGTCAAATGAGTTGAACCAAACCTATCTCTGGCATTATCGCTTAGGTCACATAAATGAGAGTCGCTTATCTCAGCTCCATAAGGATGGGCTGCTAGACTCATTTGATTTTGAATCATATGAGACATGCGAGTCTTGCCTTTTAGGCAAGATGACCAAGACTCCCTTTAGTGGACATAGCGAAAGAGCAATAGATTTGTTAGGACTTATACATAGTGATGTATGTGGTCCTTTCAATGTTGCTGCTAGAGGTGGTTACAGGTACTTCATTACATTTACTGATGACTTCAGTAGATATGGTTATGTGTATCTCATGACACACAAATCAGAATCCTTTGAAAAGTTCAAAGAATTCAAAAATGAAGTACAAAACCAGCTTGGCAAGAGTATTAAGATACTTCGATCAGATCGAGGTGGAGAATACCTTAGCCATCAGTTTCGTGACTATCTAGCTGAGTGTGGGATTCTATCCCAACTTACTCCTCCTGGAACACCACAGTGGAATGGTGTATCCGAAAGGAGGAATCGTACCCTATTAGATATAGTACGATCTATGATGAGTCACACAGATCTTCCTATATCCTTTTGGGGATATGCTCTAGACACAGCAGCCTTTACCCTTAACCGTGTACCATCTAAGGCTGTCATAAAAACACCATATACGATATGGACAGGGAGAAATCCCAAGATATCTTTTATGAGGATTTGGGGTTGTGAGGCTTATGTTCGACGTCAAGTCTCAGACAAACTGGGGCCCAAATCCGATAGGTGCTATTTTGTTGGATATCCCAAGGATACAAAGGGATATTACTTCTACATTCTCAGTCAGCACAAAGTGTTTGTGGCAAAGACTGGGGTTTTTCTAGAAAGGGATTTTATTTCTAGAAAAACTAGTGGGAGTACCTTCGATCTTGAAGAAATTCAATATAAGGACCATAGCACTGAGGCCTTGATGGAGGTTGAACAGGAACCACAAAGTGTTGTGGGTGATGAGGTTATTGCACAAAGAGTTGTGGAACAACCACCTGTTCATGTAGACTTACCTCTTCGCAGGTCTGATAGGGTATGTCGTCAGCCAGAGAGATACTCATTTCTCTTGTCTGACCATGAAGACGTAATGCTCATTGAGAATGAGCCTACCTCCTATCAGGAAGCTGTGATGAGCCCAGATTCTGAGAAATGGCTAGAGGCCATGAGATCCGAGATGGAATCCATGTACACTAACCAAGTATGGACTTTGGTTAATCCACTTGAAGGGGTCAAACCCATTGGGTGTAAGTGGGTCTTTAGGAGAAAGACTGGCATGGATGGACTTACGCATACCTATAAGGGCCGATTGGTCGCTAAAGGTTTCAAGCAAATTCATGGTATTGACTATGATGAAACCTTTTCTCCAGTGGCGATGTTTAAGTCGATTCGGATCTTGCTTGCTATTGCAGCATACCACGATTATGAGATCTGGTAGATGGATGTCAAAACCGCGTTTCTAAATGGAAACTTACTCGAGGATGTGTACATGACACAACCTGAGGGTTTTGAAGATCCACTGCATACTGGGAAGGTATGCAAGCTGCAAAGGTCCATTTATGGGCTAAAGCAAGCTTCTCGGAGCTGGAATCTTCAATTCGATGATGCGATCAAACAGTTTGGTTTCATCAAGAATGAAGATGAACCCTGTGTCTACAAGAGGGTTAATGGGAATACAGTTGTCTTCCTTGTATTGTATGTGGATGACATACTGCTCATTGGGAATGACATCCCTTCGCTACAGTCTGTGAAGACTTGGCTCGGGACGTGCTTCTCAATGAAAGACTTAGGTGAAGCAGCCTGTATTCTAGGCATCAAGATCTATAGAGATAGATCTAAGAGATTGCTTGGCCTAAGTCAGAGTACATACATTGACACGGTATTACTTCGGTTTGCCATGCAGAATTCCAAGAAAGGACTTCTGCCGATGTCACATGGTGTGAGTCTTTCGAAGACTCAAAGTCCCTCTTCTAGAGAGGAGAGAGACCGCATGGATAAGATCCCTTACGCATCTGCTATAGGATCTATCATGTACGCCATGCTATGTACTCGTCCTGATGTCTCGTATGCTTTGAGCATGACGAGTAGATACCAGTCAGATCCAGGTGAGCGTCACTGGATAACAGTCAAGAATATTCTTAAGTACTTGAGAAGGACTAAAGAATATTTCTTGATATTTGGAGGCGATGAGGAGCTAGCTGTAAAGGGTTACAGCGATGCCAGCTTCCAAACTGACCAGGATGATTATAGATCGCAGTCAGGGTTCATGTTTTGCTTTAATAGTGGCGCTGTGAGCTGGAATAGTTCCAGGCAGGACACAGTTGCTGATTCTACAACAGAGGCCGAATATATCGGTGCTTCCATCTCATTCGAGAGATTATCGATAGAGGAGATGTGAATATTTACAGAGTACCCACAGAGGCTAACATCGCAGATCTCTTGACCAAGGCTTTGGCACAGAAAAAGCATTATGGTCACACTAGGTCATTGGGTATTAGATACTACGGTGATTGGCACTAGTGCTAGTGAGAGATTGTTAGTGAAAGCCCTAGAGCCAATCATGTGATGATTGTTGTATGGACTTTATTGTATCATATTCCTATTTATAAAGGCATGGTTATTATATTTACTTGTATTGGTGCCAAATAACTAAATATAATAATGTCCTTGAGTAGTAGGTTCTTATATATATCAATCGATTGGTTGAATCGATAATGAGATGATATAGAGAACACTACTCTTAATCATTCCTAGTCGAGTATTAACATTCAGGGACAATGTTAATGCGTAGAGACTAGCATGTAGGTCAACAAGATGACTTGATCTCACAAGTCATGGATGAGATATCAAGTTGACACATGGGTATGATTGGAGAATGTATCTTGAATGACCATGAGAAAGTATCATGGATCGTTATATGAGTGTCATATACTTTCTCATGTGGCTATTAGTATGACTATTAGTCCTTAGACCTGAAGTCACCATGGTTCCCTACATAAGGAGTTGCATACTTTGGCTTTGTCAAACGTCACCCGTAAATGGGTGGACTATAAAGGCGATTACTGGGTATGTAACAAATTATGTGGAGGGATGTGAGTGATGTAGATGGGATCTATCCCTCCTATATGATGAGAGTGACATCGATATTCTTGATAGAGTGAGACCGCGAAGTGCATGGCCATGCCCAAATGAGTCAATATGAGATATTGAGCTCATTTGATTAGAGTGAGTCTGCTTGGAGTTCAAGATTTAGATTGTACCGAGGATGACACGGTCTATGCCTCGATTGGTCAATCTAGATGTCAAGGATAGAGGACATTGTCACATATTGTAGAGTCACAATTAGTAGTCACAAAGGTGATGTTGGAGCTCAACATTCTTGTAACTTGGGTAGCAATGATGTGTTGCTAGATACGCTCATTGCTTATGTTCCTAAATCGGTTTAGGGACATTGCCAAGCGTTACAAGAACCTATAAGTCACACACATAAGAGCAATTAGATGGAGATTAGGTTCATATGATGAACCATGAGGATTAGGTTCATGGGATGAACCAAATTGGATTAAGAGTAATCCAAATTAGACTAATTGAGTTAGACTCAAGTTGATTCAAGTGTTGAATGAGTCTAATTTTGATTTGATTCATCAAATCAATTTAAATTAATGAATAAAGATTCATTAAATTAAATTGACTTGAGTCAAGTGGTTAGATTTGATCAACCATGGGAGATTAGAGGTCAAGTTTGACTTGACTTGAGAGGGAAGATGAAAGGTCAAGTTTGACTTGACCAAATGCCATGTCATGATGATGACTTGGCATGGCTGGCTAATGATGATGCTCCACATCATCATTGACTTTGTCAATTGGTGCCACATCATGAGGAGACCAAGGGTCATGGGAGTTACATGCATGCATGTAACCTCCTCTCCATGAAGTGTGCGCCACCCATTAGATGGGGTAATTGATTTTGGTGGCTTAATAACTTCATCTTCAACCTTGGTGCTCTTCCTCTCAAGCTCTACCTCTCCCAACCTCTCTTGGCGAAATTCCTAAAGGAGTGCTAGCACACTCTAAGCATTTTTCCACCTATTGCTTGTGTGGATACCATAGAGGAGTGTGCACTTGACACTCGAGTTCCGGCGAACTTTTGGACGAGCGGGATAAGCGAAGGGCATCGCTACGAGGGTAATGTTCTAACCTCTTAGATCTAAGGTAGATCTTGGGTTTTTGTAAGCACATACATGTTTTTATATTTTTATACTTTGCACGGATCCGTGGCCGGGGCTTCCGAGGTTTCCGCAACGCAAAAGGCGGTTTTTGCGGCTCGGAAAAACCCAACACTAGCAAGTATGGGGGAACCATACTTGAGTTAAAACCTCATGTTTGAGGTGTGCCAGTCGACTGGTGCCATGTGGCAGTCGACTGGACCGAGTCAACTAGGGTTTGACTGCGGGTAATGGCCTAGCAGTCGACTGCCATAGGTTAGCAGTCGACTGATGGCTCGATCAGTCGACTGGTGCTCGGTATTTCGGGCACAGAATGGAGTCGAGACTCAACTGGTCAAGTGAAGGCTCCATCAGTTGACTGATGGTCATGATTAGTCGACTGATGAAGGTTCCGTTGGACTTATCTTGCGTGGATCTAGCTGTTGTCTCACGACAACAGTGGCATCAGTCGACTGATGGTCTCGATCAGTCGACTGATAGACTTTTTCCAGCACAGGTTGAAGCTATATATGGAGCTCGTGATGGAGGAAAAACCAATGGTTCTTTGAGGCAATTTGGGGCGAATTGCTGCTGCAATTCAGGGTCTCCAAGTGCTACTCGATCAACCTAGCAATCAAGCATTCAAGAGCATTTGTAAAGTATTTTTCTCTACTAGTTTTGCTTTGTATTTCATTGTATTTGCTTGTAGCTTTTGATTATTGTTGTAATCATCTTGTAAGAGGTTTCTCCGCCTCTGACTCGTGTCGAGAAGGAGTTATTTCATAGTGGTGTGTGATTGACATCGCTAGGGTTCGTACGAACCCGATCCGTGGAGTAGGAACCGTGCGGTTCCGAACCACGTTAAATCTTCGTGTCTTTGTGTGTGCTTGTCCATTTCGTTATTGTATTATATCTATATTTCGCTGCGCTAATAAAATTGTAGACACGAACGCGAAAGAATTCCATTGACGCTTATTCACCCCCTCTAGCGTTCCAAACGATCCCTAACAAGTGGTATCAGAGCGAGGCCGCTCTTCTAAGTCTAACAACGAAGGGAGCAAGCTAGAGGGTAAAAGATGGAAGTCCAAGATCAATTGGGATGGGATATCAACACCCCAATTCCGTATGCCTTCTATGGACGAGAAGGCTTCAATTCTTGGAAGGCGAGAATTGAAGATTTTTTGATGATGAGAGACCTTGAGGAGTGATCCGCGTTGATGGAAGGATTCGAATATCCTAAGGGACCAAAGGGAGGGTTTCTCAAGAAGAAGAAGTGGAGTGAGGAGCAACTCAAACAATTCGATAAAAACAAGAAGGTAATCAAATTCATTTTTGATTTAATTCCTAATGACCTCTTGTGTATCCTAGGTGACTATGTGGATGCCAAGGAGCTATGGAGCGATTTGGCCAAACTCCATGAAAGTCTATCATCGATCCAAGAAGAAGGACCATCACCCTCTCAAGCTCAAGAAGAAACATCCAAAGAGCTAGAGGATTCGGAGGCTGATAGGGAATCAACATCCGAATCTGAAGAGGTAGAAGCGGTGGAAGAAGTGGAGGAGGCATCCACCTCTAGGATTGAGGGGGAGAGACCATCCACACCGGAGCCGGAAACAATTCAAGAAGAAGTCTCAACCTCCGGGAGGAATGAAGAATCCACTCCGGCACCTACCACTAAACTAGGTAACTCAAACATATCAAGTAATAATAAAATGCATATAATATGTTTTGAGTGTAGGAAGCAAGGACACTACAAGAGTAAGTGTCCTAAAAGGATTAAGAAAGCTCCTCCGGCGTCCAAATGTCAACAAAAGTCGAAGGATGCCGGTTCCCCATGTCAAAAGAGCAAGGAGCATGTTATATGCTTCAAGTGTAATTCAAAAGGACATTATAGGAATCAATGTTCTAGGGGGAGGAAGAAGACTCAAGAGGGAGCTACACAAATAGGGAGAGCTAAGGCTAACCCTAAGGTATATGTTAGTAATGCTCTTTCTAATTCTTATAGTCAAATGCATGCTAAAAATAATTTTAGCAATCTTGCTATTTATCAAAAAGAGCATGCTAGAAATAGAGAATATTGCTTAGGAGCTAAGAAGGTCAACCTTAGAAGTAAGGAGAAATTTGGGACTAATGTCCCTAAAAACAATTTATCTAAGAACAAACCTAGGTCAAATAATTCTAGAAAAATGTTACCAAGGGAGACCATTAGAAAGGTGCAAGAGCACCTAGGTTTTAATCCAAAATGGACTAGGCATATGTCTAGGAAGTCCTATGCCCATGATTTAAATCAAGACTCTAAAATTGGGCAATTAGAGATTGAAAATCAAACCTTGAGGTCAAGGCTTGAAAAACTTGAAAAGACCCTAAATATTATGCAAAATCAAGTTAAAGGGTCAAATGATCACATTCCGAGGTCACACACTCGAAGTCAACACTTAAGACCTAAGGATCAAAAGTCATCCAAGGGCAAACCTAAGCACAAGGAAACCTATCACAATGTTCCATTTGATTATGGAACTAAACCTAAGAAAACCAAGGTCAATAGGAAGTCATCCCTAGGGTTGACCAAAGGTTGTGCCTAGTGGCTAGGGTTTCTAGGAAACCTAGGGTGGCCACTAAGAAGGTTGCAAGGGGAGTTACCCCTAGAGTCAACCTAGGTAAGACCACAATGTCCAAGGCTAACAAGCCTAGGAGGGTCATTAGGAAGGTATCTAGGGAGGTTATCCCTAAGGAATACCTAATTAACCCTAGGAGCTCAAATCAGTTTTGGGTTCTAAGAGCGTGATTGATTCACGCTAGATGGGTTTAGGGTGTGCCAATCTTGATTGGATGGGTAGTTAACTCAACCATGGTAAAGGTGGCACTTTAGGATATTTTCAAGGGTATAGTTACCTTGGAAATAAATTTGAATCAATATCCTAAAAGATCTTAGGATGTGCCAATGCACTTTTTGAAATTAAGAAGAATCAATTAAATTGGCACAATTTAGATTTAGAGGTTAATGTGTCATTTTGGGTTTTTGGCACACTAGGGAGATTAATGATAATATGGCAAAATATATCTAATTATATCAAATGGCAATTAATATTAAAATTTAGGTATTACTATACCTATATATTTTATATGCCATGTTTTGTTTGCCATATAACATGCCATGACATCATGTTTATTTTAATCATTTTATATGTCATCATCATGTTTAGTATTAAGGTTTCAAATGTCATGTGTTTTTAGATTTCATCTTATGCCATTACATCATGATTATAAGCATATGCTTATTTATATCATTTCTTATGCCATGATCATTTCATGCATTAAATTGATTGAAAATTGAGTTAAGGACAATGACATGACTTGGAGTCCCATTTATAAGGGAATTAAGTAGAGTTGCCTTAGAAAATGCATGAAACCCTAGATTAAATGAACCAAAACCCACATCTCACATCCAATGGTCATGTATGTGTATTTATACACCCTAGATACATGTGAGATGCTAGGATATGAGTTAAGTTTAAGGTGCATAGTTTTTGCATCTAGTTGAACTCAAATTCATATTAACCCAACATGTGGATCATTGGGAAAGCTTGTGTACAAGTCATGTACATAGAGCCCAAGGAATATGATCCAAAATAAGGTTTAGAAAATGTTTTAAAATCATTTTGAAAAACCTTGATGAAGTCTATCTTTTGATAGCAATCATCATTGATAGAGTTGATACAAGATAGGGCCAAAACATTAAAAATTTCAATGGTTTTGAGTTTTGTATCAAACTCTTTATTTTATGGGTAAAATATTTTTCAAACATTTTTCACCTATTGTATTGGTCATAAGTATTATACGTACCAAATTTCGTGATTTTTCGATATACGTATAACTATTTATGATTTTTTGAAATTCAACTATGATAACTGAAATTTGGAAATTTCAGTTATCAGTCGACTGCTATTGGTGACAGTCGACTGATGGAGGTGCCAGTCGACTGATTTCTGAATCACTCGACTGATTGCTTGATTTCGAGATAACCAAGGTTGTTTAACCCGATTTCAGCTGCGGTTAAGGTCCCTAACCACTCCTAACCCTAGGATATGCTTTGGGAAGCATGATGAAGGGTGAAAATCCATTGGATATGGATTAGGAGAGGTGTTTAGGGTTTGTATCAATGTTAAGGTGTTGGAAAGTTCAATGTTGAATTTCTAACCTTAATTTTGATGGTTTAGAGTTCCTATTGGCTTAGGGACTTCCCAAGGACATTGTTGGTGCAATGGTCATGGGGGAGCAAGCCTTTAGGGGGAGTTATCCATCTTGGGATGATGGATGTGCTTCTCCTCTTGAAGGGGAGAAGTTATTGGGAGAATATTATCAATTGGGAAAATTGATGGGATGTTTGAGAAACCCAATTTGGAGATTGGGAGAGTGTATAGGATTGCCTCTCTTGAGTGATATGAGACTTATCACTAGGAAGATGGTAGGCATCCTAGATATTTTCAGACCATGGGGGAGATTGTAAGATCTCATTGGGACATGAGACTTTGACCTCCTTGGAGATAATTTTTTTTGATGTTAGTCAAAAAGGGGGAGAATGTTTGGGGGAGAACATTTGGAGAATGTTTAATTTTACCAATTTGGAATAATTGGTAAGGGATTTGAGTTAGTGTTCTAACTCAATGTTTTGTTTGGTTTTTGTCAAACATCAAAAAGGGGGAGATTGTTGGTGCAATCGGCCCAGGTCACGATTGACCAGGACTCGAGTTTGACTCGAGTGATGTTTTGATGTTCGACAAAAATATATGACAATGTAATTGTCATGGGAAAGTCCAAGTCTTGGGTACTTGGCATGTAAAGTCCAAGCATGGGTCTTGGCAATGGAAAGTCCAACATGGGTTGGCAAGGGAAAGTCCAAGCATGGTCTTGGCATTTGAGAAGTCCAACATGGGTTGGCAAGGGAAAGTCCAAGTTTGAGTCTTGGCATGAGAAGTCCAAGGGGTTTGATATTGGCGGCGTAAAGTCCAAGCGGGAGTCTTGGCAACATAAGTCCAATGGTTGGCGGCGTAAAGTCCAAGCAGAGTCTTGGCGGCGTAAGTCCAATGTGCCTTGGCGGTGTAGACACCATTAGCATGACATAGCCGATGGAAGCACCTGAAGGCTAGCGCGATGGATGAACAAGTCATGGATGACTTGGAGGGATCCGAGAGGCGTGAGGCTGATGGAGGTGGCTAGAAGGCTTAGGTCTAGGCTAAGGGTGGTCTAGCAAGTATGGGGGAACCATACTTGTGTTAAAACCTCATGTTTGAGGTGTGTGCCATGTGAGGACCGAGTCAACTAGGGTTTGACTGCGGGTAATGGCCTAGCAGTCGACTGTCATAGGTTAGCAGTCGAATGATGGCTCGATCAGTCGACTGATCGTGTGATCAGTCGACTGGTGCTCGGTATTTCGGGCAAAGAATGGAGTCGAGACTCGACTGGTCTAGTGAAGGCTCCATCAGTCAACTGATGGTCATGATCAGTCGACTGATGAAGGTTCCGTTGGACTTATCCAGCGTGGATCTAGCCGTTGTCTCATGACAACAGTGGCATCAGTCGACTGATGGTCCCGATCAGTCGACTGATAGATTTTTTCCAGCACAGGTTGAAGCTATATATGGAGCTCGTGATGGAGGAAAAACCAATGGTTCTTTGAGGCGATTTGGGGTGAGTTGCTGCTGCAATTCAGGGTCTCCAAGTGCTACTCGATCAACCTAGCGATCAAGCATTCAAGAGCATTTGTAAAGTATTTTTCTTTACTAGTTTTGCTTTGTATTTCATTGTATTTGCTTGTAGCTTTTGATTATTGTTGTAATCATCTTGTAAGAGGTTTCTCCGCCTCCGACTCGTGTCGAGAAGGAGTTATTTCATAGTGGTATGTGATTGGCATCGCTAGGGTTCGTACGAACCCGATCCGTGGAGTAGGAACCGTGCGGTTCCGAACCACGTTAAATCTTCGTGTCTTTGTGTGTGCTTGTCCATTTCGTTATTGTATTATATCTATATTCCGCTGCGCTAATGAAATTGTAGACACGAACGCAAAAGAATTCCATTGACGCTATTCACCCCCCCTCTAGCGTTCCAAACGATCCCTAATATAGACCACATTAGTATGACAATAACTGATGGAAGCACCTAAAGGCTAGCGTATGGATGAATAAGTCATGGATGACTTGGAGGGATCCGATAGGCGTGAGGTTAATGGAGGTCCCTAGAAGACTTAGGTCTAGGCTAAGAGTGGTCTAGCAAGTATGGGGGCACCATACTTGGGTTAAAACCTCATGTTTGAGGTGTATCAGTCGATTGGGACTATGGTCAGTCGACTGATGTGAGTCGACTAGAGTTTGACTGCCAGGAATTGGCCTATCAGTCGACTGCCAATATTGGGCAGTCGACTGCTGGCCTGATTAGCCGACTGATATGGAGATTAGTCGATTGCTGGTTGGGAATTCGAGCACAGTAAGCTCTCCAGTCGAGTGATCAGCCCGAGCACTCGACTGATTGAGCCATCAGTCAACTAATGGGAATGATCAGTCGACTGATGGTCTATCAGTTGAAACTTATCCAACGTGGCTCATGTCGTTGTGAGACAATGGCTACAGGGGCAGACGACTGATGGTCTCGATCAGTCGACTGCTAGGCAAAAAATTAGCCTGAATGCAGGTAATAAAAGTAGTTCGTGGGGAGGATTTTTGGCAAGGTTTCTTGAGCATCTTTGAGGTGATTTGCTGTTGCAATTCGGGGTCTCCAAGTGCAACTCAAGCAATCACAAAGCAAGCATCCAAGTTCACAATTGTAAAGTGTTTATTTACTTATATTTGTGTAGTTTACTTGTATTAGCTTGTATTTATCTTTATTAGTGTTTAATACATTGTACGAGGTTTCTCTACCTCCGGATTGTTCTGAGAAGGAGTTATTTGAATAGTGGTATGTGATTGGCATCGCTAGGGCTCTTACGAGCCCAATCCATGAAGTAGGAACCATTCGATTTCGAACCACGTTATATTCGGTGTTGTGATTGTGCTTGTGTGTATTTATTTTTGTTATATATATATTCTGCTGCGTATAACATATCTTGTAGCAAGCGCGATAATCAAGCAACGCCGACATACTATTCACCCCCCCCTCTAGCGGCCTCCGAGGTCCTAACATCCACCATTCAGCAAGAAGGTATAGTCATATGTGAATTTTCTATCGCCAAATTCCCAACCTAATCTGTATTTGTGTAGCCTTTCAAGATCATAAAAGATCCTTGAAAATAGAGACAATAATCTGTTATCCCTTTAATATATCTGAATATCTTCTTCACTGCTTTCCTCTATCTCGATCATGGATTTGATTGAAAATAACTAACTAAGAAAACAACATATATAGTTGATATCAGGATATGTACACAACATAGTATACATTAAACTACTAATGTCACTGGCATATGATCTTTTTTTTTCATCTGAGCTATTTCTTCAAAAGTCTTGGGACACATACTTTTACTCAGAATAGTACCTTTTGCTATAGGTGTTTGTTCAATGTTGTAATTTAACATATTGAAGTGTTATAACATAGTAACATAAGCCTCTTGAGACAAGCCTAAAAGTCTTTTTGATCAACTTTTTATGATCTTTACTCTTAAGATGTATTCAGTTTCTCCTATATCTTTTATATCAATTGTGATGAAAGTCATGCTTTGGCTTCTAGCTATCATAAACTCCATGTCACTTCCAACTATTAGTATATCATTAACATATAATAATAAGATGATAATTTTTTTCCCTTTTTCAAGTAGACACAATCATCTTTATTGATCATTTCAAAATCATAAGATAAAATGTCTTCATTAAATCTTATGTTCCATTATCTTAACGTTTGCTTTATACCCTAAATAGACTTTTTAAGTCAATATAGTATGTTCTTTTAGCCTTCAACAATATAACCTTCTAGTCGTGCCATATAAATTTCTTTGTTAAGCTCACAATTTAGAAAAGTTGTCTTTACATCTATCTGATGTAATTCTAAGTCAAAATGTGCTATTATGACTAAAATGACATGAATTCACATAAACTTTTTGATAGGATAAAATATCTCTTCAAAATCAATATCCTCTTATTAGTATATCCTTAACTTTGTATCGATCAATCAATCCACCCATTTTTCTCTTAATTTTGAGAATTCATTTATTCCCAATAGTCCTTTAGCTTGGAGGAAGATCGACTAGTTTCGAAACTTGATTCTTTTTCATTAACTTTATTTCTTTATCCATTATAACTTTCCACTTATCTATAACTGAAGATTTCAATGCTTCTTCAACAATTTGATGTTCTTCATTATCAATTAGGAGAACCATTAAAGCCTCATTGTCAATGTCAAACCTTTTCTGAGGAATGGTCTTACGACTACTTTGTAGGATTCCCTATTGAGAAATCAACTCATTAATTGATAACTCATTCCCACTATATTGACTAGATTTAGACATCTCTTATGATACCTTATTTGTTGATAAAGTATCATTCTCCTCCTTTAGTGCAAATAGTGGAACAATTTTATCAACATCACCTTTTGTTGAGAACTCATTTTCGAGAAAACTAGCAATTTTCAACTCTATTTTAGAGATTTTTCCATCTTGTTGCTCACAAATAAAAATATAACCCTGAGAGGTATTAGAATATTTTACAAAGATACATTTTTTACTCATAGGTCCTAATTTTCTATATTTGTGAGTATTATCATAAATGTAGGCAATTGACTCCCAAGGTCTTAGATGACTTAAATCTAGTTTTCTGTCTGTCCAACATTCATATGTAATAGATGAAATAGATTTAGAAGGCACTCGATTAAGTACATAGGTTGTTGATAATAATACATCTCTCTAATAGAAAATTGGTGTTACATTTGAGAGGTGTCATAAGATAATCACCTTTAACATTATCTTAGATGTTTGATTAATAAAATTCACTATGTTTTTTATTTGATCTTAAAACTCATTTATTAAAATCCACAATACAACGCATAACATGAGAGAAATTGTGATTGGATCACAATTAGTGAGTATTTAATCATGTGAAATTATGTACATATTGAAATCTTCCCTAGTCATTGAATTGATGAGACTGGATATCATCAATTCTGTAAGATTTGTACATTTTATACTCCCTGATTTATACAAACATTTGATTCTCATTGATTGAAAATAAGAGATATTGAGAGTTAACATGTGGATGCTAGTTAAGGGTAACTAGTTCATTAGATATAACATGCTATGAGGTTTCATATGGTTATATATATATGTGTCAATGAAGATCTCATTGCAGTTCGAGTGTAAGTTATTGGTTCAAATAAGATTCATATATCTTTATAATGGTATGAGATTGTTCACTTTGGGTCTAAACCCTCATGGTTTTATTTTTAGACTATACCCAAAAATCCTCATACCAATGGAGGTATCTTTTCATATTATAAGCCCATGATCTTTTCCATGTCTTTCCAATATAGGACTTTGATTATTGTTCCAATAATTCCAACAATCTCCCTCCTCAAGTGAAGGACCATATTGGATCTCTCCCTTAAGCCCATCCATTCTTGAAGGACTTCTTGTACTTGATGTCTGATCCTCAATCCACCAGGTCTTCCTTTCAACTATCTGGTCCTCCCAATCTGGCTGAACTTATTGCCAATTTTTTTGATCCTCCTGATCCAATTGGACTTCTTGCTTGGTGTCTAGTTCTCTTGATCAGGGCATGAGGGTCTCCACTTCCTTCGTTCGAGGCTCATGGCTCGACATGGACCATTGACTCTAATATCAATTGTTGATACAAATAAGATTTATATATCTTCACAATGGTATGAGATTATCCACTTTGGGCCTAAGCCCTTAGGGTTTTATTTTTGGGCTATACCCAAAAGGTCTCATACCAATGGAGATATATTTTCATCTTATAAGCCCATGATTTTTCGTATGTGTAGGAACTTCGGTGAGCGCTAGAGGGGGGGGTGAATAGCGTGTACACGTTCACTGATGGAATCGATCGTGTTTGCGAGCTTGTCTACAATTCTTGTTAGCGTAGTGGAAATAATGATAACAATAATAAATAAAGACAAACACGCAACACACAAACACAAACGATGTAACGTGGTTTGGAACCCTAGTTTTTACTCCACGGGGTGAGCTCAATATCGAGCTCTAGTGATGCACACCACTATTAATCAATAACACTCCTTCTTGGTGACACACCGAAGGTGGAGAAACCTTGTAAAAACGATTACAACAGTAATACAAAATAATACAAGCAATTACAAATGAAATACAATAAAAGATGTAAAGAGAACTTTATAAAAACTCTTTTGAATGCTTGTTTGGTTGATCGCTTGAGCCGTACTCGAAGACCCTGACTTGCACTAGAAAATCGTCTCAAATCGCCCAATAAATCATGATTGAAATCCTCCACGAGTTGCTCCTTTTATACCTACATCGAGCTGATTCTACGCCTGGCAGTCGACTGCTATAAGGTCTCAGTCGACTGCCAATAGTGTCGTTATCTCACAACGACTTAATCTACATCGACATTCAAGCCAATGGATACACTGGCAATCGACTGCCATTTCCAGCAATCGACTACTCAAGCCCATAGCCGACTGCTCAGTCGGCTACCGAGCATTCTGTCCTCGCGACCAAAACCAGCAGAGCTTGATCGCCTCCATGGCGACCGATCATTATGTCTAATCAATCGCCTAATGCCGGCAATGATCGCCAAGGCCATTTGCCACAGTTGAACGCCAGTCGACTCACGGTAGTTGACTGGTTATAATTGTAGGATATTTGACGCCGCTAGAGGGGGGGGGTTAATAGCGTTTGACCGTTCGTAGATGGAATTCGATCGCGTGTTCGTCTCTACAATTTCATTAGTGCGTGTGAAATAGATATAATACAATAACGAAATACGCCAACACAACAAGAACACGAGTATGTAACGTGGTTCGGAACCGCACGGTTCCTACTCCACGGATCGAGCTCTACGAGCTCTAGTGATGCACACGCAACCACTAATAAACACTCCTTCCTGAACAACTGGAGGCGGAGAAACCTCGCATAATAGTGATTACAACAATAATAAATAAATACAAGCAAATACAATGAAATACAAATGCAAGTGAAGGAAAAATACTTTACAAAAGCTTTGATTGCTTGATCTTGATTGCCTTGAACTAGCTTTCAAGGACCGAAAGCACCAACTTCCCTTCAATTTCGCCAAGAAAATCACTATCTTTTCTCCATCACGAGCTCCTTTTATAGCTTCAACTCAAAAAGTCGATCAATGACCGATCACATTGCTGGCTGTGAGACAACGATAATCCACGCTGAAAATCCAACGGCTAGACATCACCGATCGATCATGAGCATCACGATCGATGAGCCATCACCGACCGCCGTCGCAGCCGTCGAAAGTGAGACTCCATTCTGCGGGTCCGAAAATCCGAGCACCGGGCCGACCGATCACACGATCGCTGATCGCTAGAGCCATCACCGACCGCCACCTCCGCAATGATCGCTAGGCCACTTCCCGCAGCCAAACCCTAGTTGATTTCGATCCCCGACCGCTACATGGCACTGACCGGGCACACCTCAAACATGAGGTTTTAGCCCAAGCTATGGTGCCCCATACTTGCTAGACCACCCTTAGCCTAGACCTAAGCCTTTCTAGCCACCTCCATCACCCCACGCCTCTGATCCTCCACCATCCACGAGACTTGTTCATCCATCGCGCTAGCCTTCAGGTGCTTCCATCGGCTATGTCATGCTAACGGTGTCTACACCGCCAAGGCACATTGGACTTACGCCGCCAAGACTCCGCTTGGACTTTACGTCGCCAACCATTGGACTTATGCTGCCAAGACTCCCGCTTGGACTTTACGCAGCCAATATCAAACCCCTTGGACTTCTCATGCTAAGACTCAAGCTTGGACTTTCCCTTGCCAACCCATGTTGGACTTTTACATTGCCAAGACCCATGCTTGGACTTTTCATGTGCCAAGTGTCCCACTTGGACTTTTCATGCCAAGTACTCAAGACTTGGACTTTACCAAATGCCAAGTGTTCCACTTGGACTTTCCATGCCAAGTACCCATGACTTGGACTTTACCTTGACAATTATATTGTCATATATTTTTGTCGAACATCAAAACATCATTCGAGTCAAACTCGAGTCCTGGTCAATCGTGACCTGGGTCGATTGCACCAACAATCTCCCCCTTTTTGATGTTTGACAAAAACCAAACAAATCATCGAGTTAGAACACTAACTCAAATCCCTTACCAATTATCCCAAGTTGGTAATCTTAAACATTCTCCAAATGTTCTCCCCCAAACATTCTCCCTCTTTTTGACATACATCAAAAAGGTTATCTCTACAAGGAGATCAAAGTCTCACGTCCCAATGAGATCTTACAATCTCCACCTTGGTTTAAAAATACCTAGGATGTCTACCATCTTCTTAGTGATAAGTCCCATATCACTCAAGAGAGGCAATCCTATACACTCTCCCAATTTCCAAATTGGGTTTCTAAAAATCCATCAATTTTCCCAATTGATAACATTTTCCCCTTCAAGAAGAAAGAAAAACACATCCATCACTTCAAGATGGATACCTCCCCCTAAAGGCTTGCTCCCCCTTGACCATTGCACCAACAATGTCCTTGGGAAGTCCCTAAGCCAATAGGAACTCGAAACCATCAAAATTAAGGTTAGAAATTCAACATTGAACTTCCCAACACCTTAAAATTGATACAAACCCTAAACACCTCTCCTAATCCATATCCAATGGATTTTCACCCTTCATCATGCTTCCCAAAGCATATCCTAGGGTTATGAGTGGTTAGGGACCTTAACCGCAGCTGAAATCGGGTTAAACAACTTTGGTTACCCCAAAATCAGGCTATCAGTCGACTACTCGGCTACCGACCGTGATGTGTCCATCACGATCGGCACGCGAACAATGAGTGATAATCTTCCAGTAGTCGAGTTCAACGTTGCCCATCACGATCAGACAGAGGCAATGACTAATCAAAACCGATTTTAAATCAGACTCGAGTTTTGGAAATTCATAAGTCATTCTACATAGATCAAAAAATCACGAAACTTGATACGTATATTACTTATCACACATACAATCAATGAAAAATTTTGGAAAAATATTTTTACCATTGAAATAGGAGATTGGTACAAAGTTCAAAAACTATTAAAACTTTAAAGTTTTTGATCCCCTTTGTATCAACTTCTACAATGATGATGACTATCAAAAGGTAGATTTCACCAAGGTTTTCTAAATTGATTTTAAAATGTTTTTGAAAATCTATTTTGAACCATGGTTTATTGGCTAAATATACATAACTTGTATATTAGCTTTCCTTATGATTCTTGGTGATAATTAAAATAAGTTTGAGTTCATCTAGATGCACTACCTATGCACCTTCAAACCTAACTTATTATCCTAGCATCTCACATGTATCTAGGGTGTATAAATACATATACATGTCAATGTGATGTGAGATGTGGGTTTTGATTCATTTTATCTAGGGTTTCATGCATTTCCTAGGCAACCCTACTTGATTCCCTTATAAATGAGACTTCAAGTCATGTCATTTTCCTTAAATCAATGTTCAATCAAATTAATGCATGAAATGATCATGGCATAGTGATAGCAAAAATAAAAACATGACCAATGATCATGATGTCATGGCATATGACGAAATTTAAAAACACATGACATTTAAAGTAATCACAACCAATGACATGACATGTTATATAATAAGATGAAATTCCATGTCATGTCATGATATAGCAATTTTCATAAACCAATACATTAATACAAATACACACTCAAACACACATGATTTTCACAAACAGAAATTTCATTCAATTTAAAAGGATTTCAGTTTTTACATTCAAAATGGAGATTTGATATACTCAATCTCACTACAAAATCGAGAAACAAAAGAAAATCCTAACATCTTCTAGATCTAGTAAATCTGCAGGAGGTGGCGGTGGAGGAGGCTGCTGCTCAAAGTCCAAGCTGCATCATCTCATACATATCGGTGGTGCTCGTCTGGCTCTGAGACTCTGCAATGCATGTATCTCTCCTCCATCCGACCAAGACATGCACCCATGGATGCTTGCCCTACTAAGAGCTCTGACAGTCTAGAGTCGATCGTCTGCTGATAGTCCTGGAATCTGGACTCCAACTGACCAAGATAATCTGATGGACCCGCCGCTGATGCATCTGCTGGCAGCTGACCCTCCTCATCAGCGGCGTCTGCATCCTCATAGTCCTCTGCTGCCTCTCTGAGTACCAGAGGAGGCTCTCGCGTGCCACAGGTGGTGGTGGTCGGCGCCAACTCCATCTGTCCGGGCCCATATGCGACCGCTAACGAGAAGTTGCGAATCGATATCGATTGTACACCTCGAGAGCGCTCTCGAGAACCCTGAATGTTGATGCCTCGACTCTAACCATGCTGTGATAATGTGACCACATGGCATATGCACTTTCCCTTGTACAGGGGAAATAAAATGCACTATGCAATGAAACATATTTAGTGCAATGTTAATGTCTAATCTATTACGCATGGCGTAGAGTAGAAAGAGATGGGGAGGCCGAATCTTGGCCAGACCCCGAGTGATGATCGGAAGAAAACACCCAACAATGACCTTGTAGAGTACATTGTCAGGTGCAGATAACTCAGTAATAGGAAATAAATTCTAGGCTGGTGGACGAGGATGACCAAAAATATGTTCATGCATAGAGTCCAAAGAAATATGGTCAAATGGCTCGGGTAAAAGAGCATCAAAGGTGGGGTAAAAAATGAAGGTGTCATCCGAGGGCTTACACTCGAGAAACTCCTACAGTATCGCAGAAGTGAACTCTAAATCGCATTTTGCAACGCGAGTAGTGTAGGTAGGGCCATCGTCTACCTTCTTTAGGTTCTGATAAAACTCCTTAAGGAGGTCATCGTTAATGGCATGTGTGCATAAGACAATTTTCATGAGATGATAATAGGCAAATATGTCAATGACATCACTACAATAACGTTGGAAAAAGTCCCTATCGATGTACCTAACCAACATAGGTTGGTACAATCGAGATTCACCCTCGGGTGGATCATTCCTACGGGTTCTCCTATATGTAATGCAATGATATGACATGCATGGGCACCAATACACAATTAGATTTAAAAGGATTATAACGGAAAAGAAAACAAAATTAGGGTTTTTGGGTAAAATTTTTTTTACTTCGGTGCCATTTGGAGGTGCGACGAGGGAATGCTCGGATATTTACTGAGAGGGTTGTCGGAAAGTTCGCCGGAGGACTTAGATGCCAGAACCCTAACCGGAAACAAGGAAACAAACGTTGGAAACGAATGAACTAGGGCTGTGAGATGAGTGAAAAAGCGAGAAGAAAGGCTTAGCTATCAAACCTAAGGCTTGGGCGGCTGGCACGACTGGTCGGAGAAGAGTTGGCGATCGGAGAGGAGAAAGGAAAAATGAGAGGGCTTCGCGTGAAGACGTCGAACCTAGCGGTTCGACGTTATAAAATCGCGACGTCAGTCGACTGATGTGCAGCATCAATCGACTGATCACGGCTTATTAGCGGGTTTACCGAATCGTCGATCATTGCTCGGCCGAATCGACAGCGAGCCTTCTGACGTGTTGATAACATCGATCGTGATGTGGCTCATCGATCGGGTGTTGTCACCACTCGGCCCGATGGCGAGCACTGATCGATGACCCTCGGCCTCGGTGAATTACCATCGATCGGTGATGTATCCCATCGATCGTGATGTTCAAGCGATCGAGTCTGGAGCGCACTGATTCTTGGACACATCGTATTGCGCTCTGATATGATCGATCGATATCTGATTTCCTGTTCTGAAATTCAGAAAATCTTGATTTTTCCTCTAATTTATTCCATTTTATCATGTTTAATCTTGTATATCAAACATATTGATGTTATACTTATATTCATGTATTCGTTAATGTATTTTAATGTTTTATTTTATTTTGGCAAACATTAACATCCAATGATTTCCAAATCCTAACATCTCACCCTTTCTAAGTGTTGAAATACACAATCAAGGTAAAAAGGCTTGTTTTGTGAGATGCAATCCATCCTAGACATTCCTTCCATGCAAACACATGGTGAAACATATGAAGCATGGTAAGTACAAGACATCAAGTTGTGTGACACTTGAGTATCACTCTAGATGTTACTTTTACATCTTAAACACACTTCTCTTGATACATGAACTTCTAAAGTGTGCCAACAATCAAAGTTACACACTATGACCTCTAAATCTAGATTGTGCCAATTTTATTGATTTTCATGTTTTCAAAAATATATTGACACATCCTAAAATCCTTTAGGATTAAGGCTCAAATGTATTTCCAAGGTAACCATAACCTTGAAAATAATCTAAAGTGCCACCTTTACCATGGTTGAGTTAACTACTCATCCAATCATGGTTGACACATTCTAACCCATTTAACGTGAATCAATCACGCTCTTTGGAACCCAAAATCTATTTGAGCTCATTGAATTAATTAGGTATTCCTTAGGGATAACCTCCCTAGATACCTTCCTAATGACCCTCCTAGGCTTGTTAGCCTTGGTCATTGTGGTCTTACCTAGGTTGACTCTAGAGGTAACTCCCCTTGCAACCTTGGTCTTTCTAGACCTAGTTTGTGTTCCATAGTCAAATGGAACACAATGATAAGTCACCTTAGGCTTAGGTTTGTGACCCAAACCTTTCTTGCCCTTGGTTGACTTTTGTCTTTTGGGTCCTAGATGTTGACTTTGAGATCTTGACCCTTGACTTTGACCATTAGACCCTTGAAATTGATTTTGTAGCTTATTTAGGGTCTTTTCTAGTTTTTCAAGCCTTGACCTTAAGGCTTTGTTCTCTAATTCTAATTGCCCAAATGATTTTTGATTAGGTTTTTGGGCATTACCATTTACCTTAGACATATGTTTACCCTTATTGGAATTGATACCTAAATGGTTTTCGATTTTCTTAATTGCTTTCTTAGGAATGACATTTCTAGGGACATTAGTCCCAAATTTATCCTTCTTTGAAATAGATCTAGAGTTATCATTCCTAGCATGCTTCGATTCATGAGTAATAGCAAAGTTATTTGAATTAACTCTAGCATGCTTTTGCTTAGAATTTAAGGAATGTGCATTATGAAAATATACCTTAGGGTTTGCCTTAGTAGCTCCCCCTACTTGTGATACTCCTTCTTGGGTCTTCTTGCTCCCCCTAGGACATTGATTTCGGTAATGTCTCGGTTGCCGACATTTGAAGCAAATGATATGCTCCTTGTCTTTAGATGATGGGGAACCGGCATCCTTTGACTTTTGTTGACTTTAGGCGGAGGAGTCTTCTTAACCTTCTTTGGGCACTTGCTCTTGTAGTGCCCATACTCCCTACACTCAAAACACAATATATGGATTTTATTTGAAATTGGAGTGTTTGAGTTACCTAGTTCGGTGGTGAGGATCTCTTGAGCTTGTTCTTCCTCTTGACCGGATGTAGATGGTATTTCTTGTTGCTCCGGTGTTGAGGATGCTCTAATCTCCTCAATCCTAGAAGTGAATACTTCTTCCACCTCTTCTTTCTCCGATCCGGAGGTTGACTCCTCACTTTCTTGTGAGGATGATGAAGATTCCTCTTCGGTCTCCTCCTCTTCCAAGTCTTCTTGGACCGATTCGGGATTGTCGTGGAACTTGACCAACTTATTCCACAACTCCTTGGCATCCCTATAGCTTCCTAATCTAGACAAAATGTCGTTAGGTATCAAATTAATTAATATTTTTGTTACCTTAATGGTTGTCTTAAATTTTTGCCGTTGCTCCTCGGTCCATCGCTTCATTTTGAGGATTTCTCCGTTCTCTCCTCTTGGAGCATCAAAACCTATAATCACGACAAACCAATTTTCTATGTTCGTCATTAGAAAATATTCCATCCTACCTTTCCAATACGCGAAATGTTCGCGGTCGAAGGAAGGCGGAACGTTGATGTCGTCACCCAATCTCTCCTCGAACTCCATCTTGTTCCTCTAGCGTCTTGACTCCGGGTTGTTAATCCGTAGAAGAGCCCCGGGCTCTGATACCAATTGTAGGATATTTGACGCCGCTAGAGGGGGGTGAATAGCGTTTGACCGTGCGTAGATGGAATTCGATCGCGTGTTCGTCTCTACAATTTCGTTAGTGCGCAGCGGAAATAGATATAATACAATAATGAAATATGCCAACACAACAAGAACACGAGTATGTAACGTGGTTCGGAACCGCACGGTTCCTACTCTACGGATCGAGCTCTACGAGCTTTAGTGATGCACACGCAACCACTAATAAACACTCCTTCTCGGAACAATCCGGAGGCGGAGAAACCTCGTACAATAATGATTACAACAATAATCAAATAAATACAAGCAAATACAATGAAATACAAATGCAAGTAAAGGAAAAACACTTTACAAGAGCTTTGGATTGCTTGATCTTTGATTGCCTTGAACTAGCTTTGAAGGACTGGAAAGCACCAACTTCCCCCTTCAATTTCGCTCAAGAAAATCGCTATCTTTTTCTCCATCACGAGCTCCTTTTATAGCTTCAACCTGTGCTGGAAAAGGTCGATCAGTCGACTGATCACACTGTTGCTGTGAGAAAACGGTGTAATCCACGCTGGAAAAATCCAACGGCTAGGACATCAGTCGACTGATCATGAGCATCAGTCGACTGATGAGCCATCACTCGACTGCTCGTCGCAGTGGTCGAGTGAGACTCCATTCTGTGGCCGAAAATCTGAGCACCAGTCGACTGATCACACAATCAATTGACTGCTAGAGCCATCAGTTGACTGCCCACCTCTGGCAGTCGACTGCTAGACCACTTCCCGCAGTCAAACCCTAGTTGACTCGGTCCAGTCGATTGTCACACCTCAAACATGAGGTTTTAGCCCAAGTATAGTGCCCCCATACTTGCTAGACCACCCTTAGCCTAGACCTAAGCCTTCTAGCCACCTCCATCAGCCTCACACCACTCGAATCCCTCCAAGTCATCCATGACTTGTTCATCCATCGCGTTAGCCTTCAGGTGCTTCCATCGGCTATGTCATGCTAACGGTGTCTACACCGCCAAGGCACATTGGACTTACGCCGCCAAGACTCCGCTTGGATTTTACGCCGCCAACCATTGGACTTATGCTGCCAAGACTCCCGCTTGGACTTTACGCAGCCAATATCAAACCCCTTGGACTTCTCATGCCAAGACTTAAGCTTGGACTTTCCCTTGCCAACCCATGTTGGACTTTTACATTGCCAAGACCCATGCTTGGACTTTTCATGTGCCAAGTGTCCCACTTGGACTTTTCATGTCAAGTACTCAAGACTTGGACTTTACCAAATGCCAAGTGTTCCACTTGGACTTTCCATGCCAAGTACCCATGACTTGGACTTTACCTTGACAATTACATTGTCATATATTTTTGTCGAACATCAAAACATCATTCGATTCAAACTCGAGTCCTGGTCAATCGTGACCTAGGCCGATTGCACCAACAATAATCTCAATCGACTGCTCAGTGTCAACTTGATTGCCAAGTGTCAAAACACTTGACCAGTCGACTGGTCTATAACCCCAATCGACTGCTCAGTGTCGACTCGATTGTCAAGTGTCAAAACACTTGACCAGTCGACTGGTCTATAACCCCAGTCGACTGCTACACCTCAACCATGAGGTTTATGTTGGAGGATCGTGGCCCGGCTAGAAGGGGGGTTGAATAGCCCCGATGTCGTAGATAGAAATCGCTTACATCTTAATTGTCTACAAAGGTAATTAGCGCAATGGAAATGCTAAAACAAAAACAATTAAGACAAACACAAGGAGAAAAGAGATGCAAATGCTAACGCCAAGATTTAACGTGGTTCACGACCCTTGCCTCTAGTCCGTGGATGATTCGTATAGCGAATCACTCCCTCAAATCAAATCCACTAGTCTCTCCTTTAGCCCAAGCAAGGCGGAGGTAAACCTCTTTTACAATAATCACTCTCTCTTAATAAGATAGAAATAAGAACAAGAAGAGGAGTGTTAAAACGTGTTAGGTACTTGGGAGTATGATTATAAGTGAAGCATTAGCCTTCCAAAAGCCCCCAACCCTTCTTTTTATAGAGAAGAAGGGTTTCTTCCTTGTTGAAGGCTGGCAATGATCAATGTCATCAATGACTTTCTCTAACAACCGACTTTATAATGGCTTCGACTTGTCGCCGCTATCGCCCACAATCTGCATTCCTAGCAACCAACTAATGCTCTCATCCCGATCACGCTGCGTAGCCAACTGATCAGTAAGCTACGAGAGGTTTTGTGCCCGTGACCACCTTCATCAGTTGACTGTCGTCCCTTGGCAGTCGACTGCTGGGCCAGAAACCCACCAGTCGAACACCAATCGAGTGTCATCGACTCAGAGCAGTCGACTGCTATCTATAACAGTCGACTTGTGTCGGATAAAACCTCAAACAAATACTTGTTTGAGCATCTAACGGTCGGGTAAATCTCAAAACTAAGTTTGAGCATCTGACACTTGACTTAGTCATTCGACCAAGTTCACCTATGATCTATCGTTACAATCGCTCAATCTCTCATCTCCCTTGGAGTCCCTCACCGAAGCTCTCTCCGTCCGGCCACGCCCCTCGGATGCACCAACCGTACGACTTCCGCAATACCATCTTTCGCATCTCACCCTGAAGTCTGCTTCCTTTGGCTTCACTCCAATGCTCCTCGTCAGGCGGTCCCTCGAATGCACTAAGCGCACGGCTTCCGCAATGCCATCCTTCATCGACTCAAGGACCTAAGCTATGAGATGGTGAACCCACCAATGCTATCATCATACTAACTCATGTGTGATTTACTAAGTCCCGCACAACTTAAACACACATATCAAAACACATAACAACCTAACTTAAATCCTTTGTCATACACATCAAAACCACATCATACATGGGTTGATTGCCCTAACAGTTTACCCTAAGTATGATGCTCTCATACTTGCTAGATCACACTTAGCCTAGACCTAAGCCTTCTAGCCACCTCCATCATCCTCACGTCTATCAGATCCCTCTAAGTCATCGATGACTCGTTTATTCATATGCTAACCTTTAGGTGCTTCCATCAGCTATTGTCATGCTAAACTGGTCTACACCGCCAAGGTACATTTGGGCTTACGCTGTCAAGACCCACGCTTGGACTTTACGCTGTCAACCATTAGACTTATACTGCCAAGACTCCATCCTTGGACTTTACGCCGCCAATATCAACCCTTGGACTTTCCAATTGCCAAGTACCAATGACTTGGACTTTCATCACCAAGACTACACACTTAGACTTAAGTGGCCAAGACTACACCCTTAGACTTCCAAATTGCCAAGTACCCATGACTTGGACTTTCACCGCCAAGACTACACACTTGGACTTACGTGACCAAGACTATACCCTTCGACTTACCTTGCCAACTCCATGTTGGACTTTCCAAATGTCAAGACCCATGCTTGGACTTTCCATGCCAAGTACTCAAGACTTGAACTTTCCCATTATATGGTCAACCATATAGTCAACCCATTATCAAACAATGGTCAGCTCATCGTCAAACATCAAAATACTATTCGAATCAAACTTGAGTCTGGTCAATCATGACCTGGGCCGATTGCACCAATAATCTCCTCCTTTTTGATGTTTGACAAAAACCAAACACCTTTGAGTTAGGACACTAACTCAATTCAATCCTCCCAATTTTCCAAATTGGGAATTCTCACATTCTCACTCAATTTTCCCATCAATTCTCTCCCTTTTTGACATACCTCAAAAAGGCTCTCCCCAAGGGTATCCATATCTCATATCCCAATAAGATCTTACAATCTCTCCCTTTGTCCAAAAACATCTAGGATGTCTTCACTCTTCCTAGTGATAAGTCTCATATCACTAAAGAGAGACAATCCTTTAAACTCTCTAAATTTTCTAAATTCTCTCCCTTATGAGGAAGAACACATCCATCATCCCATGATGGATAACCTCCCCCTAAAAGCTTGCTCCCCCTTGACCATTGCACCAACAATGTCCTTGGAGAGTCCTTAAGCCTATAGGAACACTAAACCATCAAAATTAAAGTCAAAAGTTCAAACTTGAACTTTCACGCACCTTAAGATTTGATACACGCCCAAACAACTCTCCTAATTCATATCCAATAGATTTTCACCCTTTATAATATTTTTCAAAGTATATCCTAGGGTTAAGAGGAGTTAGGGTAGCCTAACATAGCTGAAACATGGGTTCAACATCCTTGTTTACCCGAAACCAGCATTGGCAGTCGACTCTGTCAGTCAACAGTTGACTACCCTTGACGTCAGTTGACTACCATCCATGGCAGTCGACTAATTTCTGCAAGTGCAGAAATCAAGTTCAAAAATTGAAATTTAGAAATACATAAGTAATTATATGTAATTTGAAAAATAGTGAAACTTTATACGTATAATACTTATAACAATCATAATGGGTGAAAAATATTTGAAAAATAAAATACCCATTAAATATTAAGATTGATACAAAATTCAAAACCATTGATAATTTCAATATTTTTGACCTATTTTGTATCAACTTCATCAATGGTGACTTCTATTAAAAGATAGACTGCACCAAGGTTTTCTAAAATGATTTTGAAATATTTTAAAAACCTTATATTGAACCATGGTCTATGGGATTAATGCACATGACTTGTACATAAGTTTTCCTCATGATTCATCCATGGTATAAGATGAGTTTGAGTTCATCTAGATGCAAGAACTATGTACCTTGAACTTAACTCATTTTCTAGTATCTCACATGTGTCTAGAGTGTATACACACATGTCAATTTGATGTGAGATGTGAATTTTGTTCATTCTAATCTAAGGCCTCATGCATTTTTCTAAGACAACACTATTTGATTCCCTTATACATGAGACTTCAAATCATGTCATAGTCCTTACATCAATTTTAATTAATCCTAAATTCATTAATGATGATTATGACATATAAAGATAGCATAATTGAAACTATGTGCCAATAATTATGATATCATGGCATATGAAGACAATCTAGGTATATATGACATTAAACCTTAAATCTAAGCATTATCATGACATATAAAATGATAAAATGAAATATGATGTCATGACATGACATATGGTAAATAAATCATGGCACATGAGAAGTAAAGGTATAAAAATACCTAATTTTAGCATTAGTTGTCATTTGTTGGGATTAAGTTTATTTTGCCATATTACTACTTATCTCCCAAGTGTGCCATAAATCCAAAATGACACACCAAGACCTCTAAACCTAATTGTGTTAATTTAATTGATTTTTCAACTTCCATAAATTATATTGGCACATCCTAAAATCCTTTAGAATTAAATTCAACCTTAATTCCAAGGCATCACATTACCTTGGAAGTGACCTAAAGTGCCAACACTATTATGGTTAGATTAACTACCTATCCACTTAGGGTTGACACACCCTAACCCATTTAACATGAATCGATCATGCTCCTAGGAATCCAATATCTATTAGAGCTCCTTGGGTTTACTAGGTATTCACTAGGGATAACTTCCCTAGATACCCTCCTAATGACCCCCTAGGCTTAGAAGCCTTGGTCATTTGGGTCTTGCCTAGGTTAACTCTAGGGTAACTCCCCTTGCAACCTTCTTAGTGGCTTCCCTAGGTTTCCTTAAAACCTTAGCCACTAGACATCTGCCTTGGTTACCCTTAGGAATAACTTTCCTAATAACCTTGGCCTTCCTAGACCTATGGATGGTTCCATAATCGAATGGAACACTATGATAGGTCTCCTTGGACTTAGGTTTGTGACCCAAACATTTCTTGCTCTTAGGTGGACCTTGCTTCCTAGACCCTAAGTTTTGACTCCTTGATCATAAATTTTGACCATTTGACCCTTGCATTTGATTTTGCATCTTTCTAAGGGTCTTTTCTAATTTCTCAAACCTTGACCTCAAGACTTGGTTCTCTAACTCTAATTTTCTCAATTTTAATTTTTCATTAATCTTTTGGGAAATGTTCTTTCTTTTAGGAATATGTCTACCCTTCTTAGGGTTAATGCCTAAATGCTCCTCTACCCTCTTAATAGTTTCCCTAGGTAGAATTGTTTTAGGGGTATTTGATCTAGATTTGTCCTTAGCCCCAAAATTGTATGATTTTGCACTCAAACAATAGAACCTATTATTTCTAGCATGCTCCTTATGATGATGCACAATTGCAAGAGTATTGAAGGCATGCTTTTCATTATGAAACAAGGAAGGTGCATTATTAAAATATACCTTAGGGTTTACTTTAGAAGCTCCCCCTATATATGATGCTTCTTCTTGGACCTTCTTCCTCCCCCTAGGGCATTGACTTCAGTAGTGTTCCCGTTGGTTGCACTTGAAGCACACCACGTGGTCCTTGCTTTTACTAGTGGGGACTCCGACATCCTTTGAATTTTTATTGACTTTTGTGCCAGTGCTTTCTCCTTGGCCAATTTTGGGAATTTGCTCTTGTAATGCCCTTTCTCCCTACACTCAAAGCAAATTATGTGATCCTTATTTTTATGAATTGCATTTGAGTTACCTAGGGTGGTGAAAGTCTCTTGATTTTTTTCATCACTTCTTCCGGAGGTGGATGCTTCTTCTTGATTTTGCTCCGGTGTGAAAATTCTCTCCCCCCCCCCCTCAATCCTAGAGGTGGAGACTTCTTCAATTACTTCCTCTTACTCGGATGTTGATGGTCATTCAACCTCTGATTCCTCAAGCTCTTGTGAGGATGATGATGATTCTTCCTCTTCTGAGTCTTCTTGAGCTTGAGATGAGGAGCACTCTTCTTCTTTTTCTTGTGCTGGTTCAGAATTTTCATGGAACTTGACCAACTTGTTCCACAACTCCTTAGCATCCTTATAACTTCCTAATCTAGATAAAATATCATTAGGTATCAAATTTACTAACATTTTTGTTACCTTAACAGTTGTCTCAAATTTTTGTCATTGCTCCTCGGTCCACCTCTTCATCTTGAGGATTTCTCCGTTCTTTCCCCTTGGAGCATTGAATCATATAATCATGGCAAACCAATTTTCTATATTGGACATTAGGAAATATTCCATCCTACCTTTCCAATATGCAAAATTTTCACGGTCGAAGGCGGGTGGAATTGCTATGTCATCGCCCAATCTCTCGTTAAGCTCCATCTTCTCCTTTAGCTTACTCCCTTAGTTGTTAAACCTTGAAGAGCGGCCTCACTTTGATACCAATTGTAAGAACTTCGGTGAATGTTAGAGGGAGGTGAATAGCGTCATGCTACGTTCACTTGATGGAATTTGATCATGTTTGCAAGCTTGTCTACAATTCTTGTTAGCACAGCGAAAATAATGATAACAATAATAAATAAAGACAAACACGCAACACACAAACACAAACAATGTAATATGGTTCGGAACCCTAGTACCTACTCCACCAGGTGAGCTCAATATCGAGCTTTAGTGATGCACACCACCACTAATCAATAACACTCCTTCTCGGTGACACACCAGAGATGGAAAAATCTCGTACAAGAGATTACAAAAGTAATACAAAATAATACAAGCAATTACAAATAAAATACAACAAAAGATGTAAAGAGAACTTTACAAAAACTCTTTTGAATGCTTGCTTGGTTGATCGCTTGAGTCATACTTAAAGACCCTGACTTGCACCAGCAAATCGTCTCAAATCACCTAAGAAATCATGGTCGAAATCCTCTATGAGTTGCTCCTTTTATCCCTGCATTGGGCTGATTCCGCGCTTGGCAATCGATTGCCAACAGTGTCGTTGTCTCACAATGACTTAATCTAGGTTGACATTCAAGCCAACGGATACACTAACAGTCGACTGACATTTCCAACAGTTGATTGCTCAAGCTCGTAGCTGATTGCTCAGTCGGCTACTGAGTGTTACGTCCTCACGACCAAAACCAGTTAGCTGTACGCCTCCATGGCGATCGACTACTCATGTTCCCATATCCGCACGGCACTCTTGCCATAGTCGAACGTCAATCGACTGGTCATAATCCCAGTCAACTACTCAGTATCGACTCGGCTTCCAAATGTCAAAATACTTGACCAGTCGACTGGTCTATACCCCAATTGACTGCTACACCTCAATCATGAGGTTTACCCAAGTATGATGCTCTCATACTTGTTAGACAACTCTTAGCCTAGACCTAAGCCTTTTAGCCACCTCTGTCAGCCTCATGCCTATTGGATCCCTCCAAGTCATCCATGACTTGTTCATCCATATGCTAGCATTCAGGTACTTCCATCGGCTATTGTCATGATAACCGAGTCTACACCGCCAAGGCACATTGGGCTTATGCTGTCAAGATCAATACTTGGACTTTATGTCGCCAACCATTGGACTTATGCTGCCAAGACTCCACCCTTGGACTTTACGCTGCCAATATCATACCCTTGGACTTCCCAATTGCCAAGTACCCATGACTTGGACTTTCACCGCTGAGACTACACACTTAGACTTACGTGGTCAAGACTATACCCTTGGACTTTCCTTGCCAACTCCATGTTGGACTTTCCAAATGCCAAGTACCATGCTTGGACTTTCCATGCCAAGTACCCATGACTTGGATTTCTCCATCATATGGTCACCCATGTCAACCATATAATCAACCCATTGTCAAACAATGGTCAACTCATCGTCAAACATCAAAACACTACTCGAGTCAAACCCAAGTCTGGTCAATCGTGACCTGGGCCAATTACACCAACAATCTCTCCCTTTTTTATGTTTGATAAAAAATCAAACACCTTTGAGTTAGAACACTAACTCAATCCAATCCTTCCAATTATCTAAATTGGGAATTCTCACATTCTCCCCCTTTTTGACATACATCAAAAAGGCTCTCTCCAAGGGTATCAATGTCTCATATCCCAATGAGATCTTACAATCTCTCCCTTGGTCCAAAAACATCTAGGATGTCTTCACTCTTCCTAGTGATAAGTCTCATATCACTAAAGAGAAGCAATCCTTCAATTTCTCCCAATTCTCCAAATTCTCTCTCTTATGAGAAAAAACACATTCATCATCCCATGATGGATAACCTCCCCCTAAAGGCTTGCTCCCCCTTGACCATTGCATCAACAATGTCCTTGGAGAGTCTCTAAGCCTATAGGAACACTAAACTATCAAAATTAAAGGCAAAAGTTCAACCTTGAACTTTCACACACCTTAAAATTGATACACACCCTAAATAATTCTCCTAATCCATATCCAATGGATTTTCACCCTTTATAATATTTTCCAAAGCATATCCTAGGGTTAGGAGCAGTTAGGGTAGCCTAACATAGCTAAAATCAGGCTAAACAAACTTTGTTTACCAACAATGATCGTTTGACGCCACCAACTCCCATCCATGGCAGTTGACTAATTTCTACAAGTGCAGAAATCAAGTTCAAAAACAAAATTGTGAAATATATAAGTAATTATATGTAATTTTAAAAATCACGAAACTTCATACATATAATACTTATAACAGTCATTATGGGTGAAAAATATTTGAAAAATAAAATACCCATAAAATAGTGAAATTGATACAAATTTTAAAAACAAGACAAACTTCATTGTTTTGAGTCTACTTTGTATCAACTTCATCAATGGTGATTGCTATCAAAAGATATACTACACCAAGGTTTTTCAAAATGATTTTAAAATCTTATATTAAACCATGGCCTATGGACTTAATGCATATGACTTGTACATAAGCTTTCCTCATGATTCATCCATGGTATAAGATGAGTTTGAGTTCATCTAGATACAAGAACTATGCACCTTAAACTTAACTTATTTCCTAACATCTCACATGTGTCTAGGGTATATCAACACACACACATGTCAATGTGATGTGAGATGTGAGTTTTGTTCATCCTAATCTAAGGCCTCATGTATTTTTCTAGGCAACACTATTTGATTCCCTTATACATGGGACTTCAAATCATGCCATAGTCCTTAAATCAATTTCAATTAACTTAAATGCATGAATGATGATTATGATATATAAGATATCATAAATACATCATGTGCTAATAATCATGATGTCATGGCATAAGACATAAACCTAAGCACAACATGACATTAAAAATTAACCTTAAGCATTATCATGACATTTTATATGATAAAAATGAATATGATATCATGACATGGCAATGGCAAACAAGGTATGGCAAATAAAATATAAAGGTATAAGAATACCTAAGTTTTAGCATTAGTTGTCATTTGTTGGGATTAAGTTCATTTTATCATATTACTACTTATCTCTCAAGTGTGCCAAAACTCAAAAATGGCACACCAAGACCTCTAAACCTTAATTGTGTCAATTTGATCAATTTTTCAAACTTCTCAAATTTAATTGGCACATCCTAAACTCCTTTAGAATATAAATCCAAACTTATTTCCAAGATATCCTATTACCTTGGAAGTGACCTAAAGTGCCAACACTACTATGGTTAGGTTAACTACCTATCCACTTAGGGTTGACACACCCTAATCTATTTAGCGTGAGGGAATCACGCTCCTAGGAATCTAATATCTATTGGAGCTCCTTGGGTTAACTAGGAATTCACTAAGGATAACCTCCCTTAATACCTTCCTAATGCTAAAACCTATTAGAAGCCTTGGTCATTGTGGTCTTATCTAGGTTAACTCACAGCAAGAGGCACCCAAGTCAACCTCGAAGTTTTGATTATAGCAAACGATACAAAGTTGCTTTATATTGTTATCTCACAAGCTAAATCGAGTGTGCGAAAGTGCTAACGCCGGTTAAGACTAGCGACACCCGAGGAAGCCGCGATGATCGGTGACACTGAGTGACTTCTGGAGGAGCCAAGGGAATCGAGGGAAGGGCCAAAGCAAAGCGACGAAGTATCGAAATAAGCTCGTGTGTGTGCGAGTGTAAGTGAGGTCGTATCCTCTTTACGGGGATAGACTTAAGCGTAGATCCGACCCAAGACATCCCATCGGTGTTCTAGGTCGAGATCGAACGGTCGAAGTCGTCGAAATAATGTTATTGTTCAGCTAACTTGTCATTTCAGCTAGCATCAGTCGACTGCCAGCTTGGAGGACTCGACTGCCATCAATCAGTCGACTGTCTGCAGTCAGCATTCGACTGATGCTGCCATCAGTCGACTGATGATGGCCATCAGTCGACTGATGGTCAAGGATCATCATCGAGGAGTCAAGCCTTATCACCATTTTTCAAGGAGACATGTGCCTAATTTCCATTGGTTGAAGGTCCTCTCGAAAAGGGGCTCAAAGGCTATAAAAGGAGGGCCTCTCCTAGGGTTTCATCATCAATTTTAAGCTTCCAAAAGCCTCCGCAAAGCTACAACTCTCCGACAACGAAGTGCTTCCTCTCTGACGTCTATGTTTAATTTGTTTTTATTTTGTTACGTTGGTTTAAGCTTTATATCAGTTTGTTGCTTTAATTTTTCGGAGCTTTTATCGTAACGAGGAGAGGGGGAGTGTCCCTCTACCTCAAGCTTTTGGTGTATTCTTGTATCGATTAACTCCTACCTCTAACGAGGAGGAGTTCTTTAGTGTTTTGCCCTCCGTATGTGGTCAAGGACCACTAGGGCCTTGGAGTAGTAGCCGAAGGGTACGAACCAAGTAAAAAACATTTGTCTCCTTTTATTTATCGCTTATCTTTCCGCTGCAATTAATTGTCTACTCGGGTTTTAACGAATGAACAAAAAGAAAAAAAAGGTTTTATCGCTATTCACCCCCCCCTCTAGCGATCCGCTCGATCCAACAATTGGTATCAGAGCCGAGGGTGCTAAGATCTGGTGAAACCACCAATCTAGCATTTTTACAGATTCTTTTTCTTTTTTATTCTGTTTATTTCGAATTTATTTCATTCGTTTAGTTTCTCTCCTGCACTACTAATCCAAGATACGAGTCTTGGTACTTTTTGATTGTTTATGTTGTTGTTAGGTTTTTCGTCTTCGTTCTCTTGTTTCTTTTTGTTTCAATGGCCCATCTCGAGGGTTTTAGCACAGTCCGACCTCCGTTTTACAATGGAGATGACTTCCGTTATTGGAAGGGTCGGATGGAATGCTTTCTTAAAACCCAAATCGAGATGTGGATCATAATCCAAACGGGATTCGCACTTCCGACTAATGAAGTAGGTGAATCCTTGGATTATGACCAATGGACCCATGCGACAAAAAGACAAGTTGAAGCCGACGCCAAGGCAACTCAAATCCTCCAATGCGGCTTGTCCAAGGAGGAGCTTAATCGCATCGACCCCTTCATCGGCGCAAAGGACCTTTGGACAAAGCTAGTGGAGCTACACGAAGGAACCGATGAAGCCAAGGTATGTATGCGCGATCTTTTGTTTAATAAATTGTATAATCTAAAATTGCAGGAACATGAATCAGCGACTCAACTTCACGCCCGCGTTCAAGACATAGTCAATAATCTACACGCGATCGGGAAAAAGGTCGAAAATCGTGACCTTATAAGGTATGTTCTTAACTCCTTTCCGAGGACTACCTTGTGGGCATCCATGGTCGATGCCTACAAGGTCTCCAAGGATCTTTTGAAACTTAGGTTAGATGAATTATTTTTCGATTTTGAACTTCATGAGCAGTCTAACTCGGAACCCGAGAAGGGTATAACACTTTTTGCAGGTTCGAGGAAGAAAACCGCAAGCAAGCCACCCCCGAAGGAAGAAGAGGATGAGTCCGATTCGGAGGTCGACTCGGAAATGGAGGCCGAACTAGTCAACCTAGTTAGGAGGATAGTCAAGGGAAGAAAATGAACCGTCACTCGACCCAACGAAGGTAAGCCTAAAAGTTCAAATATTAGATGCTATGAATGCAACAGGTTTGGACATATCAAGTCCGAATGCCCAAAACTCAAGAGCAAAGCACCAAAACACAAAAAGGCACTCAACGCTACTTGGGAAGAAGCATCCGAGGAAGAAGATAATGATCGTGTTCTCATGGCTGAACCGGTGGAATCAGAGGAGTCGAAACCAGAACATGAATCATAAACCGAAGACGAGTCGGACTGCGAAGCACTATTCAAGACAAGCCACAGATACGCATCCGGTTCAAAAGATACACTCAAGGTAAGTCGATCCCTCATTAGTACACTTTATAGTGCAATTAAGTTTTTAACTAGAAAATTAGCTAAGTCCGAGTCCAAGGTCGAGACCTTGGTTGAGGAAGTTAAACTCCTCAAACACGAGGTCTCCCTAACCTCTTCGACTAGTCGAGTTCGAGAGGAGGACTCAACTCGGGTTGAAAAGCTCGAAGTTGAGAACTCACTCTTGAAGAGTCAAGTCGAAGATCTTAGGAACACGTTGGAAAGGTTTACTTTGAGATCCAAAGGACTTGACCTCCTTCTTGGATCGCAAAGGGTCATGTACAACAAGGTCGGGCTAGGGTTTAGCTCAAATACGACCAACAAGTCGTATATGTCGATTGTAAGTCGACATAAAAAACGTGTCCAAGCATGGGTCCCTAAGACCACCTTGATTTCAAACTTAGGATCGAACCAATACTGGGTTCCCAAGGACCAAATCCACTATGTGGAGAGACCGAACCGATTCAACGGTCCAGGAGCTAGTACGAAACTTGTTTGTATTTTAACTTAGAAATTGCATGCTTAGGTTGTTATTTAGTTTGATTTTTCTTTTTAGAATGGTTAGATAGGACTATAACTCGTCAATACTTGATAACATAGTACCAGGATGCGACGAGATGATAGTACGCTAGGAAAGCGGAGTCTCATGTATTCGGGCTAGATAAGGCGTATCTAGTTCGGTGCACTTGACCGAGCGGAACTAGCTGAAGCTACCTCGTCGTATCCTAGACTAGTTAGACCAGGAAGTGGTCTTAGGTGAGTCAAGTCTCTATCTTCTTGAAAATAACTTTGTCTAAGGAAGTGATCGTTGTTTCGATCAAAGAAGGCCTCTGTGCCTCGCCACGACCTGGAAGCCATTATCTTGAAAAGGTGACTTGATGAGCCTAAGGTCAAATCCGAATCTAACGCAAGGTTGACAAGTGTTAAAGTCATTAAATTTAATTCAAGTAAAATTGGAAGTCATCTCACAAGAACATATAGGGTTAACGTGTTTGATCATGTAGACATAGCTGAGATGATTTAGGTTAATAATTTTCAACCAATCTTTAATAAATCCAATATCCAATCCAACTACTTTGCGTGTAGGATCAATGGATGTTGGACAGTGGTTGCTCCCGACACATGACCGGGGTTCAACTCAAGTTTTCGAAGCTTTGATTCAAACGACAAGGATCGGTAGCCTTCGGAAACAATGACAAGCTCAAAATCAACCGATTAGGTGATATTGAGCTCAACTCTAACTTTATTATTCAAAATGTCTTATTGGTAGAAAATTTTCAACATAATTTACTTAGTGTAAGCCAATTGTGTGATAATAACTATAAGGTCATATTTCTAGAAAATGAATGCATAATTAATACAAATGAAACTTCTAAAACAATCCTTAAAAGAACTAGAAATAACAATATTTACACTATTAATTTAACTAACTTCTCAACCAAGTGTCTTATAACACGGCAAGAGGAATCATGGTTGTGGCACCGATGACTCGGTCACTCACACCCAAGACTCATCCACAAGATGAGTCTGAGTGACTTAGTCAGAGGTTTGCCTAACCTCAATAACTTGAACAATAAAATATGTAATGCTTGTCAACAAGGTAAACAATCTAGGACACAACATCAACTAACTAATCAAGAATGAACCAAAAGTGTTCTTGAGCTCCTGCACATGGATCTATTTGATTCACACGGAGCTAAGTCACTTAATGGGAGTAAATTCTGCTTAGTCATAATTGATGACTATTCTAGGTTTACTTGGGTTATGTTCATCAAACACAAAAGTTACACCCTAGATCAATTAATCAACCTATTTAAACTAGTAGAAAATCAACAAAGCGTTAAAATCAAAAGACTTAGGACTGATCATGGTGGTGAATTCGAGAACCATAAGTTTATAGAATTCTATAACCTAAATGGATACCACCATGAGTTCTCTTGCCCTAAAACCCCACAACAGAATGGCCTAGTAGAACGTAAGAATAGAACCCTACAAGAAGTCGCTAGGACAATGTTAAACGAGTATAACCTACCCGATAGGTTTTGCGTGGAAGTCGTGAGTACGACATGCTATGTCCAAAATAGGATCCTTATGGTAAAGAGGCACCTTAAGACTTCATACGAGATTTATCACGATAAAATACCTAACATCAAGTACTTTAGGGTATTTGGGTGTAAGGTACATATCCTAAACACTAAGGATTACCTAGGAAAATTTACATCCAAAACCTCGACCAGAATCTTTCTAGGATACTCGACTACAAGTAGAGCTTATAGAGTATATAATCATGACACCCTTAGAGTCGAGGAGACTATCAATGTAGTATTTGATGAAGGACACGAACTTACAAAACCCCCGGCAATCCCAATTAGTGAGCCGATTCATACTAGACCTAACTCTGATCCGGAGATTAGGTCTAGTATTAATCCTAACCTAAGTCAACCAAGTCAGCCTATTGACCAAGTGATAGATGACTCTAACCAAACTAGAACTCAAACGAGTCATCCTATTTATCAAGTTGTAGGCTCAAACCCAAATCCAACTAGGACTCAAACGAATCATCCTATCGACCAAGTGATAGGTGATCCAAGTCTAGGAGTTCGAACTAGAGCCTCATACAGAAACCTCAGTCAAATCTCCTTGATTTCTAAAATTTAACCCAAAACTATTGACCAAGCTCTTCTTGATCCCAATTGGATTATTGTAATGCAAGAAGAGCTGGCTCAATTCCCTAGGAACGAAGTATGTGAATTAGTACCACCACCTAAAGATAAAACAATCATTGGAACAAGGTGGGTGTTTAGAAATAAACTTGATGATAAAGGTGAAGTAATTAGAAATAAAGCTAGACTAGTCGCTAAAGAGTTTAGTTAAGTCGAAGGTTTAGATTACGACGAGACCTATGCCCCAGTAGCTAGATTAGAGTCCATTCGAATGTGTTGGATCGATGCGGTTCGCTAGAGGGGGGGTGAATAGCGAAAAACCTTTTCTTTTTCTTTCGTTAAAACTCGAGAGATAATTAGTTAATTGCAGCGGAAATGTAAAAATAAAAAAAACAATCGACACAAGGGTTTTACTTGGTTCGTAGCCGAAGGCTACTACTCCAAGGCCCTAGTGGTCCTTGACCACGTACGGAGGGCAAAAGCACTAAAGGAACTCCTCCTCGTGAGAGGTAGGAGTTAATCGATACAAGAAGGAACCACAAAAACTTGAGGTACAGGGACACTCCCCCTCTCCTCGTATACGATAAAAGCTCCGGAAATGTAAATGTCAAGAAAACTAATACCAAGCATAAGAATAATAAGAGTTAAACCTAGACGCCGGAATGGAAGGACTTCGTTGTCGAGAGTTGCAGCAGAACGGAGACTTTTTGGAGGCTTAGAATTGTTGTTAAAACCCTAGGTTTGGCCCTCCTTTATAGCCTTTGAGCCCTTTTCGAGTGGGTCTTCAACCAATCACAAATGGACACCAAACCGCTTTGAGGTGGAGTGATAAGCCTTGACTCGAATCGATCATTGACCATCACGACCGATGGCCATCATCACCGATCGATGGCGATCACCGATTGATGACCTTCAGGCAATGATCGATACACGGCAATGAGTCCTCCGTCGGCAATGATCGATGCTTGCCGCAAGTCAAAGTTAGCTCAACAAAAATATACTTCGACGGTCTTCGATCGTCCGATCTCGACCTAGACCACCTATGAGATGTCTTGGGTCGGATCTACGCTAAGATCATCCCGTAAAGAGGATACGACCTCACTTACGCCACACACACGAGCTTACCTCGATACTTACGTGTTGCTTTGCTTCCGCCTTCCACTCGATTCCATCGGCTCCTCCCAAATCACTCGAGTGTCGCCTGACCACCACGGCTTCCTCCGGGTGTCGCTAGCCTTCAGCTCCAGCTATAGCAATCTTCTGCACACTTGATTCAGCTCGTGAGATAACGACATGAGCTTAACTTTGTATCGTTTGCTATAATCAAAACTCAGGTTCAACTTAGGTGCCTGCTGCACCAACAATCTCCCCCTTTTTGATTTATGGCAAACCCACATACAAAGTTAAGTAAATAGCAAGCATAAAGAATAATGTGCATTAGAAACAAACGAAGATTAAGTTGGAGTAGTAAGGATTTTCTTCAAGTACTCCCCATTTTCTTCAAGTACTCCCCCTTGAGGAAACCTCCCCCTTGACCGAGGGTGAGTACTTGAAAAAGACTTTTAGTTCTCCAAACACAAAAGGTAATGAGTTAAGTAAATGGCATTACTTAACTCCAAACACAAAAGATAACGAGTTAAGTAAATGGCATTTCTTAACTTAGGCCTTTAAAGTTTTCAATTCCGAAGAGTTGAAACCTAAACCTTACTCCCCCTTAACTTAGGCCAGAATCAAAGTTAAAATTTGAAATTGAACCCTAACTTTGGCCCTTAACTTTGGCTCTTTCTCCCCCTTTTGACATAAATCAGGAAAAAGTGGGGTTTAAGAAAACCTTAAGTCCAAGCATGATGATTTTGAAAATAGTATGTGAAAATAATTCATCTAAATGTTCAACTCTAGTTTGACTTGATTGAAATGATATTATCAACAAGTCCTGATTAGAGTTGGTTAATATTAGTTGCATATTTATACTCCGAGGTTCATATTGACACACTTGATCTACATCTTGGAACCTGGAGTAGGGTCCTAACATCTCACGCCCATCTACGTGGCTAAGTACACAAACACATTAGTCCTATGTGTTGTGAGATGTAACGCTCCTTAAATCTATAGGTGCATGATATCTAAGGTATGTCCTATGCTAGTTCCATCAAAATGAAAAATAAGAAATAGTAGTAAGAAAATATAGTTTGCAAGTTCTTATTCTATTAGACATGCCCAATTTTCGCCTTAATAGACTAAATTCGCCGGGTAGGGGTTTAGTAAATAGGTCCGCTAGGTTAGATTTCGATTCGACATACTGAGTTGTATGGCTCTGCTGGCCACATGTTCTCGAATGAAATGGTGTTTGACTTCTATATGTTTGGTCCTAGAGTGACATATTGATTCTTGTAAGATTAATTGAACTAATGTTATCTACGTGAAGTTTAGTATTCGTAAAGTCTAACTTAAAGTCATGAGAGTGTGCTTCATACAAATAAGATGAGTGACACACACACCCATCGCTATGTATTTGTCTTCGGTCGAAGATAAGGCAACACAATTTTGCTTCCTACTGCACCAACTCACTAGACTCGAGCAGAGTAGTTGACAAAAACCACTCGAGCTCTTTCTATCTATTTTACAACCAGCATAATCCGAAACGTAATAGCCGATTAGTTCGAACTCGGTAGATCTAGGATACCAAATACAGACATTAAGTGTACCCTTTAGATATCTAAGGATACGCTTAACTAGGGTTAGGTGAGACTCTTAGCATGTGTTTGAAACTCGCATATACATACTTCATCGAATAGGATGTCTGGCACTATCAGCTTAAGTATAGAAGACTTCCTATTGCGCTCCTATAGTACTTTAAGTCAATGGACTTACTTTCTAGGTCTTCTCCTATGTTAACATTTATCGCCATTGGGGTGTTTATTACCTTAGCGTCTTGCATTCCAAATCTTTTAATTAACTCCTTAGTGTATTTTTGTTGATATAGGTATATACCATCCTTAGTTTGTTTAATTTGTAGACCTAAAAAGAAACTTAATTCGCCTACCAAGTTCATTTCGAACTCACTTTCCATGAGCGAAACGAACTCGTTTAGTAAGGCTGAGTTAGAGGTTCCAAAAATTATATCGTCTACGTAAATTTGAGCTATGAATATTTCTTTACCTAAAGTTTTTACAAAGAGAGTTGGGTCAACTAAGCCTTGGTTAAACCCTTTTGACTTAAGATGGATTGAAAGTCTCTCGTACCAAGCTCGAGGAGCTTGTTTAAGTCCATAGAGAGCTTTCTTAAGTTTTAGAACATGGTCGGGTTTATCTAGATTTTCGAATCCGGGGGGTTGGCTAACATAAACTTCTTCTTTAATGTATCCATTTAGGAATGCCGACTTAACAGCTTAAATCCTCGATGTGCGACATAAGCTAGCAACATTCGAATGGATTCGAGTCTAGCTACTGGGGCATAGGTTTCGTCGTAATCTAAGTCTTCGACTTGGCTAAATCCTTTGGCGACTAACCGAGCCTTGTTTCTAACTACTTCACCTTTATCATCAAGCTTATTTCGAAACACCCACCTTGTTCCAATTATCGTTTTGTCTTTAGGTGGTGGTACTAATTCCCACACTTCGTTCCTAGTAAATTGAGCTAGCTCTTCTTGCATTGCAATAATCCAATCGGGATCAAGAAGAGCTTGTTCAATTGATTTGGGTTCTATCTTTGAAATTAAGGAAATTTGACTAAGGTTCCTATAGGATGCTCTAGTTCGAACTCCTAGATTAGGATCTCCTATCACTTGATCGATAGGGTGGTTAGTCTGAGTCCTAGATTGGGTTGGGTTTGTGTCACCTAATGCTTGATCAATGGGGTGACTTGGTTGAACACTAGTTTGGTTGGAGTCATCTATCACTTGATCAATAGAGTGACTAGGTTGACTTAGGTTAGGATTAACACTAGACTGATCTCCGGATCGCAGTAAGGTCTAGTATGAATCGGCTCGCTAATTGGGGTTGTCGGGGGTTTTGTAGGTTCATGTCCTTCATCGAATACTACATTGATAGTCTCCTCGACTCTAAGGGTGTCGTGGTTATATACTCTATAAGCTCTACTTGTAGTCGAGTATCCTAGAAAGATTCCTTACGTGGTTTTGGATGTAAATTTCCTAGGTAATCCTTAGTGTTTAGGATATGTACCTTACACCCAAATACCCTAAAGTACTTGATGTTAGGTATTTTATCGTGATAAATCTCAGAGGTCTTAAGGTGCCTCTTTACCATAAGGATCCTATTTTGGACATAGCAAGCCGCTAACGCACTAAACCTATCGGGTAGGTCGTATTCGCTCAACATGGTCCTAGCGGCTTCTTGTAGAGTTTGGTTTTTCGCCCACTAGGCCATTTTGTGAGGGTCCTAGGGCAAGAGAATTCATGGTGGTATCCGCTTAGGTTACGTAAGTCGGTGAACCTTTGATTTTCGAATTCACCACCATGATCGCTTCTAAGTCTTTTAACCTTAAGGTCTTTTTGATTCTCGATTAATTTGAATAGATTGATTAATTGATCTAGGGTATCACTTTTATGCTTGATGAACCTAACCCAGGTAAACCTGGAGTAGTCGTCAATTATGACTAAGCAATATTGACTTCTATTGAGTGACTTGGCTCCATGTGAATCGAATAGATCCATATGCAGGAGCTCAAGTACATTTGAGGTCTGCTCTGGTTAGTTAACTTGTGTTGTGTCCTAGGTTGTTTTCCTTGTTGACAAGCATTACTGCATTTTATTAACCAAGTTGTTGAGGTTGGGTAAGCCTCCGACTAATCCACTGACTCATCTTGTGGACGAGTCTTAAAAGTAGTGACCGAGTCGTCGCCACAACCATGATTCCTCTTGCCGTGTCATAAGACACTTAGTTGAGGAGTTGGTTAAGTTGATCGTATAAATGTCGTTATTGCGAGTTCCTTTAAGAATTGTTTTAGAGGGTTCGTGGGTATTAATTACGCATTCATTTTCTAGAAATATAACCTTATAGTTATTATCACACAATTGGCTTACACTTAGTAAGTTATATTCAAAATTTCTACAAGTAATACATTTTAATAACAAAATTGTGTTAAGCCCAATATCACCTGATCCGATGATTTTGAGCTTGGTTATTCCCAAAGGCTACCGATCCTTGTCGCTTGAATCAAGCTTTAATTTGAGTTGATCCTGGCCATGTTTCGAGCAATCACGTCAACATCCATTGATCCTACACACAAGGTGGTTGGATTGATGTTGATTTTTTTGTTAAGAAAATTGGTTGTAAGTTGTTAACCCTAGGTCATCTCACCGAGTCTATATGATCAAGCATGTTATACTTATGTGTTTTTGAGATGACTTCCAAAGTTGATTAAGTGGATTTAGGTACAAGTAATTTTATGTTAGATTTGGATTTAACCCTAGGCTTGTCAATTTTACCTTTTCAAGATCATGGCTTCCAGGTCGTGGCGAGGCACAGGGGCCTTCTTTTATCGGATCATCGACCACTTCCTTAGACAAAGCCATTTTCAAGAAAATGATGACTTGACTCACCCAAGATTATTTCTTAGTCTAACTGGTTATTTTTGAAAAGAGGCTCCCCGAGGCTCAATCTTTTCGAAGGCTTTTAGTTGGTTATGTTTTTGAAAAGAGGCTCCCCGAGGCTCAATCTTTTCGAAGGCTTTTAGTTGGTTATTTACGTGTTCTAAGTGAGTTCACGAAAAAAAACAAAAAAAATCTAAGCATGCAATTTCTAAGTTAAAACACAAACATGTTTTGTACTGGTTCCCCCTAGACCGTTGAATCGGTTCGGTCTATCCACATAGTGGATTTGGTCCTTGGGAACCCAGTACGAGTTGGATCCTAGAGTTGAAATCAAAGTGGTCTTAGGGACCCATGCTTGGACACATTTTTTATGTCTACTTACGATTGACATATACGACTTATTGGTCGTGTTTGAGCTAAACCCTAGTCCGGCCTTGTTGTACATGGCCCTTTGCGATCCAAGTAGGAGGTCAAGTCCTTTGGATCCTAAAGTAAACCTTTCCAACGTATTCCTAAGATCTTCGACTTGACTTTTCAAGAGTGAGTTCTCAACTTCGAGTTTTTCAACCCGAGTTGAGTCCTTCTCTTGAACTCGACTAGTCGAAGAGGTTAGGGAGACCTCGTGTTTGAGGAGTTTAACTTCCTCAACCAGGGTCTCGACCTTGGACTCGGACTTAGCTAACTTCCTAGACAAAAACCTAACTGTATTATGTAAAGTATTAAATAAGATTCGACTCACCTTAAGGGTATCTTTTGAACCGGATGCGTATCCGTGGCTTGACTTGAAGGTAACCAGAGTCCGAGTCATCCTCGTGTTCGACTCAAGTTCAGGTCCTGTCTGACTCAATTGATTTCGCCATGAAGACGTGATCTTCGTCTTCTTCGGATGACGCTTCTTCCCATGTCGCGTTGAGGGCCTTCTTATGCTTAGGTACTTGGTGGTTGAGCTTGGGGCACTCGGACTTGATATGTCCAAACTCTGCACTCATAACACCTAATGTTAGAACTTTTAGGTTTACCTTGGTTGGGTCGAGTCGTAGTTCGCTGGCCCCTTGGCTATCCTTCGAGCTAGGTTCATTAGTTCGGCATCCAACTCCGGTCAACTTCTTCTTGACTCATCTTCCTCCTCGGGTGGTGGTGGCTTGTTTTGCGATTTTCTTCTTCTTTGAACTCGCAAACAAGGCTATACACCTCTCGGGTTCCGAGTTGGATTGTTCATGTAATTCAAAATCCGAAAAGAGTTCGTCTAACCTAATTTTAGAAAGGTCCTTGGAGACCTTATAGGCATCAACCATGGATGCCCATAAGGTAGTCCTCGGAAAAGAGTTTAGGACATACCTAATAAGGTCGCGGTTTTTGACCTTTTGCCCAATTGCGTGTAGGTTGTTGACTATGTCTTGGACACGGGCGTGGAGTTGCGTCGCGGACTCGTGTTCCTGCATTTTTAGTGTGTACAATTTATTGAATAACAAATCACGTTTACAAACCTTAGCTTGATCCGATCCTTCGTGTAACTCGATTAGTTTTGTCCAAAGATCCTTTGCGCTTATGAAGGGGCCGACGCGATTTAGCTCCTCCTTGGACAAGCCGCATTGGAGGATTTGTGTTGCCTTGGCATCGGCTTCGACTTGTCGTTTTGTTGCAACGGTCCATTGATCATAATCCAAGGAGTCACCCACTTCATTAGTCGGAAGTGTGAAACCCGTTTGGATTATGATCCACATCTCGATTTGGGTTTTGAGAAAGCATTCCATCCGACCTTTCCAGTAACGGAAATCATCTCCGTTGTAAAACGGAGGTCGGACGGTGCTAAAACCCTCGAGATGGGCCATTAGAACAAAAAACAAGGAGACTAAAAAGATGACCTAGCAACGAAAAAAAACACACGAAAGTATCAAGACTTGCGTCTTGGATTAGTAGTGTGGGAAATAAAAAGAAACAAATGAAAAATAGAAAGTTAAGCAACGAAATAAGAAACTAAATAAAAAGTAAGTACTCACAACCTTCGATGTCCCCGAAAGGCTACTAAACGTCGATTTTTGAGGACGAAAACAGCCTGTAAAAAGTGTAGATCTCTGCGAGGGCTTCGATTTGGTAGGTAGACCGTGTCGTGGGTCAACTTGTACAAAAAGTTATGCCCGTTTGACCGTCGGCTACTCCAAAAGCGAATGCTTGCAAAACAAAATCAAACGAAGAGTACCAAGACTTCATCTTGGATTAGTAGTGCGGGAGAAAAATTTAAACGAACGAAAAACAAATCTGTAAAAAAAATGTTAGATTGGTGGTTTCACCAAATCTAAGCGCCCCCGGCTCTGATACCAATTGTTGGATCGATGCGGTTCACTAGAGGGGGTGAAGAAGTAAAAACCTTTTAGCAATACGTAACTGAACGAAGTAATAAATTAGTTAATTGCAGTGGAAATGTAAAAATAAAAAAAACAATCGACACAAGGGTTTTACTTGGTTCGTAGCCGAAGGCTACTACTCCAAGGCCCTAGTGGTCCTTGACCACGTACGGAGGGCAAAAGCACTAAAGGAACTCCTCCTCGTTAGAGGTAGGAGTTAATCGATACAAGAAGGAACCACAAAAACTTGAGGTAGAGGGACACTCCCCCTCTCCTCGTATACGATAAAAGCTCCGAAAATGTAAATGACAAGAAAAACTAATACCGACGTACAAGAATAATAAGAGTTAAACCTAGACGTCGGAATGGAAGGACTTCGTTGTCGGAGAGTTGCAGCGTAACGGAGACTTTTTGGAGGCTTAGAATTGTTGTTAAAACCCTAGGTTTGACCCTCCTTTTATAGCCTTTGAGCCCCTTTTCGAGTGGGTCTTCAACCAATCACAAATGGACACCAAACCGCTTTGAGGTGGAGTGATAAGCCTTGACTCCTCGAATCTGATCATTGACCATCAGTCGACTGATGGCCATCATCAGTCGACTGATGGCAGCATCAGTCGATTGATGACCTTCTCAGCGATCGGCCCGATACGGCAGTCGAGTCCTCCAAGCTGGCAGTCGACTGATGCTTGCTGCAAGTCAAAGTTAGCTCAACAAAAACATACTTCCGACGGTCTTCGACCGTCCGATCTCGACCTAGACCACCTATGAGATGTCTTGGGTCGGATCTACGCTTAAGATCATCCCCGTAAAGAGGATACGACCTCACTTACGCTCACACACACGAGCTTACCTCGATACTTACGTGTTGCTTTTGCTTCCGGCCTTCCACTCGATTCCATCGGCTCCCTCCGAAATCACTCGAGTGTCGCCCGACCACCGCGGCTTCCTCCGGGTGTCGCTAGCCTTCATCTCCAGCTATAGCAATCTTCTGCACACTTGATTCAGCTCGTGAGATAACGACATGAGCTTAACTTTGTATCGTTTGCTATAATCAAAACTCAGGTTCGACTTAGGTGCCTGCTGCACCAACAGAATGCTATTAGCGTATGTTGCACATCAAGGATTTAAGTTGTTTCAAATGGATGTGAAATCAGCATTCTTGAATGGATACATTAAAGAAGAGGTTTATGTTAGTCAACCCCCCGGTTTTGAAAGCCTAGATAAACCTGATCATGTCCTTAGGTTAAAGAAAACTCTCTATGGACTTAAACAAGCTCCTCGAGCTTGGTACGAGAGACTTTCGGTGTATCTTAAGTCCAAAGGATTTAACCAAGGTGTAGTTGACCCAACTCTTTTCGTAAAAACCTTAGGTAAAGACATATTCATAGCCCAAATCTACGTAGATGATATTATTTTCGGAACCACTAACTCGATCCTACTGAATGAATTCATTTCACTTATGGAAAGTGAATTTGAAATGAATTTAGTAGGAGAGTTGAGCTTCTTCTTAGGTCTACAAATTAAACAAACTAAAGATGGAATATACCTACATCAACGCAAATATACTAGGGAATTAATTAAACGCTTTGGAATGCAAGACGCTAAAATTATTAATACCCCAATGGCAACTAATGTGAATATAGAAGAAGATTTAATCGGAAACTCAATTGATTTAAAATACTATAGGAGCGTAATAGGGAGTCTCCTTTACTTAACTGCAAGCCGACCTGATATCTTATTTGCAGTAAGTATGTGCGCAAGGTTCCAAACCTGTGCCAAGGAGTCTCACCTAACTCTAGTCAAGCGTATCCTTAGATATCTAAAGGGTACACTTAATGTCGGTATTTGGTACCCTAGATCTACCGAGTTCGAACTAACCGGCTACTCCGATTCGGACTATGCTGGTAGTAAGCTCGATAGAAAGAGTACAAGTGGTTGTTGTCAACTTCTCGGCTCGAGTCTAGTAAGTTGGTGCAGTATGAAGCAACACTGTGTTGCCTTATCTACTACCGAAGCCGAATACATCGCGATGGGTGAGTGTGTTACTCAGCTTCTTTGGATGAAGCACACTCTCCGCGACTTTAAGTTAGACTTTACAAATACTAAACTTCATGTAGATAACATTAGTTCAATTAACCTTACTAAGAATCCAATATGTCATTCTAGGACCAAACATATAGAGGTCAAACATCATTTCATTCGAGAACATGTGGCCAACGAAGCCATACAACTCGAATACGTCGAATCGAAGTCCAACTTGGCAGACCTATTTACTAAACCCCTACCCAAAGCCGAATTTAGTCTATTAAGATGAAAATTGGACATGTGCGTAATAGAATAGAAACTTACAAATTATATTTTCTTACTACTATTTCTTACTTTTCATTTTCATGGAACTAGCATAGGACATATCTTAGATATCATGCACCTATAGATTTAAGGAGCCAATACATCTCACAACACATAGGACTAATGTGTTTGTGTACTTAGCCACGTAGATGGGCGTGAGATGTTAGGACCTTACTCCTGGTTCCAGATGTAGAGCTAGTACATCACCATGGACCACGGAGTATAATCATACATATTAACCAACTCTGACCAGGACTGGTTGATCTTTCATATCAATCAAGTCAAATATGAGTTAAACATTTTATAGATGAGCTTATTTTCAGTATATTATTTTCAAAATAATATGGAACATGCTTGGACTTTAAATTTAATACCTATATTTGTTTTTCACACACCCCCACTCTTTTCGATATATGGAAAAAGGGGGAGAAAAAGGCCAAAATTAAGGGATCAAAATTTTTGATAACTTAACTCACTTCATATTTATTCACATGGTCAAAGGTTAAGTAAATGTTTACTTAACTTTAAGTTAACTTGTTTTTGTTAACAAAAAGGAAGTAAAGGCCAAGTCAAGAGAATTCTTAACTAAAACTTATTTTAAACACTATGGCCAATATTAAGTAATTTCGGTTACTTAATTCTTTTTAAGTAGCAAACATCAAGGGGGAGAGTTAAAACTCTTTCTCAAGTACTCAGCCTCGGTCAAGGGGGAGGATTCCTCAAGGGGGAGACTTTAAAAGGAGTTTTTATATACTCCTGCTCATTCATGCATATCTCATACTCATTTTGCTCAATGCACTGAGTTTATTTTACTTAACTTTGTGTTGGTTTGCCATAAATCAAAAAGGGGAAGATTGTTGGTGCAGTAGGCACCTAAGTCGAACCGGAGTTTTGATTATAGCAAACGATACAAAGTTAAACTTATATTGTTATCTCACGAGCTAAATTGAGTGTGCAGAAAAGTGTCAACGCTGGAGCTGAAGGCTAGCGACACCCGGAGGAAGCCGCGGTGGTCGGGCGACACTCGAGTGACTTCGAAGGGAGCCGAAGGAATCGAGTGGAAGGCCGGAAGCAAAAGCGACACAGTAAGTATCGAGGTAAGCTCGTGTGTGTGCGAGTGTAAGTGAGGTCGTATCCTCTTTACGAGGATAGACTTAAGCGTAGATCCGACCCAAGACATCCCATCGGTGTTCTAGGTCGAGATCGGACGACCGAAGGCCATCGAAATAATGTTATTGTTCAGCTAACTTGTCATTTCAGCTAGCATCAGTCGACTGCCAGCTTAGAGGACTCAACTGCTGTCAATAAGTCGACTGTCTGCGGCATTTGACTGATGTTGTCATCAGTCGACTGATGATGGCCATCAGTCGACTGATGGTCAAGGATCAGCCTCGAGGAGTCAAGCCTTATCACCATTTTTCAAGGAACCATGTACCTAATTTCCATTGGTTGAAGGTCCTCTCGAAAAGGGACTCAAAGGCTATAAAAGGAGGGCCTCTCCTAGGGTTTCATCATCAATTTTAGGCTTCCAAAAGCCTCCGCAAAGCTACAACTCTCCGACAATGAAGTGCTTCCTCTCCGACATCTAGGTTTAATTTTTTTTTATTTTGTTACGTTGGTATAAGCTTTATATCAGTTTGTTTCTTTACTTTTTCAGACGATTTTATCGTAACGAGGAGAGGGGGAGTGTCCCTCTACCTCAAGATTTTGGTGTGTTCTTGTATCGATTAACTCCTACCTCTAACGAGGAGGAGTTCTTTAGTGTTTTGCCCTCCGTACGTGGTCAAGGACCACTAGGGCCTTGGAGTAGTAGCCGAAGGGTACGAACCAAGTAAAAAACATTTGTCTCCTTTTATTTATCGCTTATCTTTCCGCTGTAATTAATTGTCTACTCAGGTTTTAATGAACGAACGAAAAGAAAAAAAAGGTTTTATCGCTATTCACTCCCCTCTAGCGATCCGCTCGATCCAACAAACTCTAGGGGTAACTCCCCTTGTAACCTTCTCAGTGGCTTCCCTAAGTTTCCTTGAAACCTTAGCCACTAGGCATATACCATGGTTAGCCTTAGGGATTGCTTCCCTAGTAACCTTGGTTTTCCTTGACCTAGATTGAGTTCCATAATCAATGGAACACTATGATAGGTCTCCTTGGGCTTAGGTTTGTGACTCAAACCTTTCTTGCCCTTTGATGGACCTTGCTTCTTATACCCTAGGTTTTGACTCCTTGATCCTAAATTTTAACTATTTGACCCTTGCATTTGATTTTGCATCTTTCTAAGGGTCTTTTCTAATTTCTCAAGCCTTGACCTCAAGGCTTGGTTCTCTAACTCCAATTGCCCAATTTTTTATTTTTCATCTATTCTTTGGGCATTGTTTTTCTTAGGCATATGTCTATCCTTTTTAGGGTTAATGCCTAAGTGATTCTCTACCTTCCTAATGGACTCCCTAGGTAGAATTGTTTTAGGGGTATTGTATCTAGATTTGTCCTTAGCCCTAAAATTGCAAGATTTTGCACCTAAGCAATAAAATCTATTTCCAACATGCTCTTTATAAACAATAGCAAGATTACTCCAAACATGCTTATTTTTATCATGAAAACTAGTAGGTGCATAACTAAAATATACTTTAGGGTTTGCTTTAGAATCTCCCCCTACATGTGATATTCCTTCTTGACCCTTGGTTTGCTTTCTCCTCCTAGGGCATTGACTTCGGTAGTATCCCCATTGATGGCATTTGAAGCACACCACATGCTCCTTGCTCTTCCTAGTGGGGACACCGACATCCTTGATCTTTAGCACCGGTTGAGCCTTCTTGACCTTCTTAGGGCTTGTTTGGGAGGAGGTGAGGGAGGTGTAAGTAATGGAAGGGTAAGGGTAAATAAGGAAGAAAAAAAGACTACCCTTGTTTGGGAAGAAGTGAGCAGAGGGGAAAGGGAAGGGAAAGGGAGGGGAATGGGGGTGAACTTATACCCCTCCTCCTCACAAAAACTGGACTTTTCTTACACCCCAATTTGAGGTGTAAATCTCCTTTCCCCTCTCCTCCATTCTCCTTCCATTACTTACACTCCCCTCACCTCCTCCCAAACAAGCCCTTAGGGCACTTGCTCTTATAGTACTCATATTCCCTACACTTAAAACGCATAATATGATATTTATTATTAATTAAAGTGCTTGAGTTACCTTCCATGATAGGGAAATATCGAACTTCCTCTTCTTCTCGACCGAGGTAGATGGTTCCTCTTGAGTTTGCTCCGGTATGAAAATTCTCTCCTCCCCCACAATCCTAGAGGTGGAGGCTTCTTCTACCTCTTCTAATTCGGATGTTGATTCTCTTTCAACCTCCGAATCCTCAAGCTCTTGGGATGATAACGTACTCGCTTCTTCTTGAGCTTGAAAGGATGAACACTCCTCCTCGGACTCCTCTACTTCATGAGCCGGTGATGGATTTTCATGATATTTTGTCAATTCGCTACAAAACTCCTTGGCATCCTTGTATTCACCTAACTTAGACAAGACATTATTAGGAATTAAATCACTTAGCATTTTAATTACCTTAATATTTGTCTTGAACTCCTTGAGTTGTTTCTTGGTCCATTTTTCAACCTTGAGGATTCCACCCTTCTTTCCTCTTGAAAATTCGCAACCTTCTATCAAGGCGGACCAAAGCTTGATATCCACCATCATCAGGAAGTTCTCAATCCCTATTTTTCATTGATTGAAACCATCAAATCCATAGTCTTCGTAGGATGGTGGTGTGTTGATGTCCCAACCTAGTCTAAAACTTGGCTCCATCATCTTCCTCTAGCGTGTTTGCTCCCTCAAATGCGAAGCCAGTGAAGAGTTACCTGCTTTGATACCACTTATTGGTATCGGAGCGTCTTCTTTTTCTAAGAGCCACCGGGCTCTGATACCACTTATTGGGGATCGTATGACCACTAGAGGGGGTGAATAGCGTCGTGCTACGTCGATGACGGAATTCGCTCGCGTTTGTCTACAAGGCTTGTTATGCACAGCGAAAATAATAATAAAGCAATAACAAAATGCTACAAACAAACAAGACAATATAATGTGGTTCGGAACCTTAGGGTTCCTACTCCACGGGTCGAACTCAACGAGCTCTAGTGATGCAAACCACCACTAATACACTCCTTCTCGGAACAATCCGGAGGTGGAGAAACCTCGTACAATGTTTACAACAATAAACAAGATAACTACAAGCAAATACAATGAAAAACAAGTAAAGAAAACTTTACAAAGAATGCTTTGAATGCTTGCTTGTTTGATTGCTTGAGTCGCACTTAAGACCCTGACTTGCACCAGCAAATCACCTCAAATCGTCCAAGAAATCGCTGTAAAAATCCTCCCATTCGTTCTCCTTTTAAAGCTGCAACTCGGATTGATTTCTGCCTAGCTGTCGACTACTCATACATATCAGTCGACTGCTCCTCTAGCCGTTGTCTCACAACAACTCGATCCACACTGGAAAAACTCCAACGGATACCTAAGCAGTTGACTGCCCTTACCAGCAGTCGACTTCCCTCCATGGTAGTCGACTGTTGCTTCCATAGCCGACTGACTAGTCATCTACCGAAGGTTCTGAGCCAACAACCACAACCAACAGACGATTGCCCTCTATGGTAGTCGACTGCTCAAGGGCAGTCGAGGTGCCACCTCGACTGGGACTCCAATCGAGGGGCCAGTCGAGGCACCTTGCATCTATGGCCGCAACTCGGCCGTAATCGAGGCGCTAGTCGAGTCGCCTTGCATCTGTGGTCGTAACAGTAGGGGATCGATCGGCCGGCTAGAGGGGGGTGCTCGTCTATAAACAAGATTAGTGCAAGCGGAAAAACAAAACAAGACAAGCAAATAGAAATGACAAGAATACAAACGCTAACACAATATATAACGTGGTTCACGGCTACGCCGCTAATCCATGGTCCGATTCATCCACGGTGAATCACTCCGCAAAGCATTAGGTTCCCAAAGCCCCACACCCTTCCTCTTTATAGAGAAAGAGGGTTTCTTCCCGTTGATACAGGAGCAGTCGACTGATGTCCCTATCAGTCGACTGGTCCTGTAGTCGTTGCCCAATAACGACTGCTTTCTACATTAGATTTCATCCAACGGTACTAACATCAGTCGACTGATATTGCCATCAGTCGATTGATGCTCGATCAGTCGAGTGCTCCATGAGCTCAACTCCATTCTGTACCTGAAACACTTGCGACGACCGATCGATGCCTTCATCACCGATCAGGATCTACAATGATCGATGCCTTCATCGATGGTCGGTCTCTTGATCACATTCCATGACAGTTGACTGTTGGCACTTGAACCGGACTCGAACACTAGTCGAGTCACTGTCGACTTAGAGTAGTCGACTACCATAACATGGTAGTCGACTAATGTCGAGAAATTCCATCCGACACTTAGCCAAATGGCCAAGTTTCACCTAAGAGTTACTACCCCTTCCCGGGTTACATTCGCTCACTCTCATCCCTCGGAGTCCCTCGCCTTTGAAGTTATCTTCGTCCGACCACGTCCCTCGGATGCACCAAGTGCATGGCTCTGCAGTGTCATCCTTCGCGTCTTGCCCTAAAGTCTACTTCCTCCGGCTTCACTCCAAGCTCCTCGTCCGGCGATCCCTCGGATGCTCCAAGCGCACGGCTTTCGCAAAGCCATCCTTCACCGACTCAAGGACCGAGTCATGAGAGGTGAAACTCGCCAAGGCTCCATGTGCGAATTACTAAGCCCTACAAGACTCCAACGGATATATCAAATCATAATAACCAACTAACTTAAACTCTTTTCCACACACATCAAAACCTTATCATGGCAAGAGATTGCTCTAACAATCTTCCCCTTTTTGATGTGTGACAATCCGTTTAAGTTAGGTAAAACATTTGATAAAACTATTAAGGAAAGAAAGCATGTAAATAACATGATTAGTAACTCTCCCCCTTAATACATGAAACTCCCCCTAAATATATTCCCCCCTTACTTAAACATATACATTTCCCCCCCTTTGACACCATCAAAAATAATTGACAAAGTTTATATAGCATGACATCAAGTCTAGAGAGAAACAAAAACCAAAACATGCCTTAAAATTGGATACAATTATCAGACCGGCACATGGATTTCAGGAATTCTGATTTTCCGGGGTGAATTTCAGAAATGCATAAAAAAATCTATAAAATTTGAAAAATCATAAAATTTGGGGAACACATTTCTTGTAAGTATATTTATCAATGAAAAATAGTTTTCCATGAAAAATCATTGTATTTTCAAGTATTTTCCAAAAATCCAAAAGCTTTAAAAACCACTAGGTTTTTGATCATGTTAGTATCCATTTTAACACCTAGTCTTGCTTTGGATTGTTTCAAAACATGAATACACAAATTTTAAGGTAAGAAATTGTTTTGAAAACACATGAAATATCCAACCATGATCTTTGGGCAATATGTCTATGAATTAAACATAAGTTTTCCCCATGATTGGTCTATTATTGCTATTTTGATACCTTAAATGACCATCTAAATGCCATAGGCATTAGTGGACATTTGTATCATCCTAACATCTCACTCATGCTAGGTTTTCAATCATGGTAGCCTATGGTAAGTGTGAGATGTATCCTAAAGGTATTTGTATGTACTTAACCATTATGTTTATGCAATTCTATCAAGGTTAAGTATCATCCTATCATTTCACATGATCATAAAGATGTATAAGAATTAATTTGAAACAAATGTATTCATCAAATTGTGATCATGCATTAGGTATTACATCATGATAATAAGATAAGCATTACCTAAAGCATGATTTATCTACTTATAGGTGCATTATCATCACCTAACACTATTTCAAAAATGTTGTCCTGCCATCCTAAGTCAACCAAAAATATGATATAGGTGAAATCCTTATGGTTGACTATCCTAGGGTTTTCCTAACCCTTTAGGATGGATTTTGGAACCCAATATAAATTCTTGCCTATGGGGTTCACTAAAAATTCTTTAGGGATCCATTTCCTAGCAATTACTTTCTTTTTGTCTTGACCCCTAGCAATTAAGCATTTATAGGCCTTTTCATTTTTCTTTTCCTTATATCCTAGGCCTTTCTTATTGAAGCTAGCTCTTTGGCTCCCAATTATCATGTTAAGAGTATTGGAGCCTATTGTAAATTTTTCTAGGGCTTTGGTCAAATAGTCTACCTTTTCCCTTTGAGCCCTATTTTCTTCTATGCATGCATCATTAACATCCAAAGGCATATAGTTATCATGTGAGCATGCATCATCATTATCATCATTAAAACATGCTTTTTTTAATTTTTGTTCTAAATCCTTAATTTGGTCAAGCATGCATTTATTCCTTTTCTTTGCCCTAAATAAATCCTTAGTGAGGCTAGAAATCATGGACATTATTTACTTAGGGGCTAGATTCGTTACCTCACTTACCAAATCCTCTTCCGATGATGAGGATGTAGATGAGGCTCCCCCTTCACTTGAGCTCTCTCCACTTGAGCTTACTTCTTCACCATCGGAGGAGGAGCAATCCAAGTCGTCAAAGGCCATTAGAGCAAGGTTGGAGTAGACATGTTCTTCTTCTTCGGATGAGGATTGTAGGGGGATCGATTGGCCGGCTAGAGGGGGGTGAATAGCCCTCGTTTGTTTGATGTCGTATTTTACTCGTCTACAAAATGTTAGCGCAAGCGGAATATACAAATACAAATAAAGACAACACAAAAGATAGACAAGCAATACAAACACGAGATGTAACGTGGTTCACGGCTACGCCGCTAATCCACGATCCGATTCGTCCACGGTGAATCACTCCGCAATCTATCCACTAGATCTCTCCTTTGCACAAAGCTAGGTGGAGGTAACCTCTTTTACACAAAGATCACTCTTCTACAATGGAATGAAGATTAGAGCAAGTAGAAGAGTGAGAAATCGTTTAGGGCACTTTGGGAGTAGTTGGGCGTTCAAGCATTAACCTCCCAAAGCCCCATCCCCTTCCTTTTTATAGAGGAAGAGGGTTTCCACGCTTGGATATCATCCAGATCGCATCACGACCGATCGATGCTCGATCGATGCTCGATCGAGTGCTCAACCGAAAGTCGACTCCATTCTCGTGTCTGCATAGTGCCATCGTCGATCGCCATTCCTCGGCGATGATCGTGTCGACATCACGATCATTGCCGATCCATGGCGATCGATCGCCAACATAAATCGGTATTATACGGTCGATCGACCATCGATTCGGATCGATCGCCGCCGCCATGACATGGCAATGATCGTGATGTCGAAAACCCATCCGACACTTGGCCAAAATGACCAAGTTTCACCTAAGAGCTACCCTTCCCGGGTTACAATCACTCACTCTCATCCCTCGGAGTCCCTCGCCTTCGAAGTTCTCTTCGTTCGCGGTCACGTCCCTCGGCAGCATCAGGCGCACGGCTCTGCAATGCTCCTTCGCGTCTCTTGCCTCGAAGTCTACTTCCTCCGACTTCACTCCAAGCTCCTCGTCCGGCAGGCCCTCGGATGCTCCAAGCGCACGACTTCCGCAAAGCTATCCTTCACCGACTCAAGGCAAGAGTCATGAGATGTGAAACTCGCCACGGCTCCATGTGCGAATTACTAAGCCCTGCACGACTTCAACACACATATCAAATCACAATAAAAACCTAACTTAAACCCTTTGCCACACCATCAAAACCATATTACTGCAAGAGATTGCCTTAACAATCTCCCCCTTTTTGATGTGTGGAAATCCGTTTAAGTTAGGTAAAAACCTTTGATAAAAATTTTAAAGGAAAGAAAGCATGTAAACATAAACATGATATAGCAACATGCAACTCCCCCTTAACCCATGAAACTCCTCATACAAATTTTCTCCCCCTATCACAATTTACTTAAACATAATTATCCCTCCCCTTTGACACCATCAAAAGATTAACACTAAGTTAAAAACACATGGCATCAAGTCTAATAGAAAGAAAATACCACAAGTTGGTTCAAACTACGATCGCACAATGATCTTTGAGATTCGATTTCTGGACCGAATTTCAGAAATGCGTTAAAAATTTCAGAAAATTCAAAAAATCATGAAATTTGGGGAACACATTTATTTTAAGTATATATATCAGTGAAAAATAGGTTTTCATGAAAAGTCATTATATTTCTACGTATTTGCCAAAAATCCATAAGCTTTAAAAACTACTAGGTTTTTGATCATAAGAGTATCTATTTTAACACCTAGTCTTGCTTTGAATTGTTTCAAAACATGAATACATAGATTTTAGATTAAGAAATTGTTTTGAAAACATATGAAATATCCAACCATGATATTTGGGCAATATGTCTATGAATTAAACATAAGTCTTCCCCATGATTAGTCTATTATTGCTATTTTGATACTTTAAATGACCATCTAAATGCTATAGGCACTAGTGGACATTTGTATCATCCTAACATCTCACTCATGCTAAGTTTGCAATCAAGTTAGCCTATAGTGAGTGTGAGATGCATCCTAGGGGGTATTTGTATATACTTAACCCTTGTATTCATGCAATTCTATCATGGTTAAGTATCAACCCAACAACCTACATGATCATAATGACATATATGAATTAATTTCACATTATGATCATGAAATACATGTATTCATTAAATAATAATCATGCATTAGGTATTATATGATGATAATAAACAAAGTATCACCTAAGCATGATTCAACCCTATTTCTCATGATTACGTGCCAAATATTAAAATCATAAATCATGATTTCAAACATACATAGAAATTACATTAATCATCATGATTTAAGCATTATTATCTATTTATGGGCACGTTATCATCACCCAACACTATTCTAAAAATGTTGTCCCGCCATCCTAAGTCAACCAAAATATGATATAGGTCAATTCCATATGGTTGACTACCCTAGGGTTTTCCTAACCCTTAAGGATGGATTTTGGAACCCAAAATAAGTTCTTTCCTATTGGGTTCACTAAGTATTCCTTGGGGATCCATTTCCTAGCTATTACTTTCTTCTTATCTTGTCCCCTAGCAATTAGGCATTTATAGGCCTTTTCATTTTTCTTTCTTTGTATCCTAGGCCCTTTTTGTTGAAGCTTGCCCTTTGGCTCCCTATAATCATGTTCAATGTGTTGGAGCCAATAGTGAATTTCTCTAGGGCTTTTGTCAAATAGTCTACCTTTTCCCTTAAAGCCCTATTTTCCTCTATGCATGCATCATTAACATCCAAAGGCATATAGTCATGTGAACATGCATCATTTAAGCTAGAAGAAATATCATTATTATTTAAGCATGCATTTTCTATCTTATTTTCTAATGCCTTAATTTGATCAAGCATGCTTTTATTTTTCTTTTTCATTCCAAATAAGTCCCTAGTTAAACTAGAAATTATGGAAACTATTTTCTTAGGAGAGGCATTCGTTACCATAGTTTCCATGTCTTCTTCTTCTTCTTCGGATGAGGAGGATGTAGAAGCTCCCCCTTCACTTGAGCTCTCTCCACTTGAGCATGATTCTTCATTTGAGGAAGAGGAGGAGCAATCCGAGTCATGAAGAGCCATTAGTACTAGGTTGGAATAGACATGCTCTTCTTCTTCGGATGAGGATGAGGAAGCAAGGTCATCCCATGTCTTTGCTTTGAGAGCCATGGCTTTTCCTCTTTCCTTGGCCTTCTTTTCTTCTTCCTTTTTCTTCTTGCTCCCCTTCTTCTTCTTCTTTTCTTCCTTCTTTTTCCTTTCCTCTTTGCTCTTGTTTAGGAGGGGACAATTGTCCCTTATGTGTCCCTCCCCTTGACAATTGTAAAAAATGATCTCCCCCCTTGGTCTTCTATTCCTATCATGAGATTTATCAAATCTAAAATTCTTAAATGCACGCCTTACCTTCCTTACCATGTAGGCTTCTTCCGTGCTATCCATGGAAGAGGTAGAGGCTTCATCATCATCGGAGGAGGGGATCTCTATCTTCTTCTTCCCCTTATTTGCCATCAAGGCTACTCCTCTTGAGGGTTGAATTCTAGGCTCTTCTTGTATTCCTTCAAGCCTAGTTTCGTGGAGCTCCATTGTTGAGAAAAATTCCTCCAAGGTACTTACTTCCAAGTTCTTGGAGATGTAAAATGAATCCACCATGGAGCTCCATCTTGAGGACCGGGGAAAGGCATCTATGGCCTTCATTACCATATCCCGGTTGGAGAGCTTTTCTCCTACACTTGTTAGCCCAATTAATATTTCTTTAAATCTAGAATGTAGGGAAGTTACCTTTTCTTCCTTTTCAAGCTTAATATTTGATAGTTGGGAGCGGAGGAGATCCCTTCTTGCTAGCTTGGCTTCCGAAGTGCCTTCATGAAGTTCAACTAGCTTCTCCCACATCTCCTTAGCACTAGAACATTTCCCTATCCTATTGACTTCTTGTTGGGGGAGTACATTGTATAGGTGGTGCTTGGCCTTTGAATTTGCCAAATATTCTTCTCTTTGCCTCTTGCTCCACCTTGATTTCTCCAATGGCTCTCCATTTTTGTTCCTAGGCAACTCGAAACCGTTTTCCATTATTAATAGAATTTCAAAGTCGGTCAAGAATTTCAACACTCTATCTCTCTTTTTCCACCAAGAGAATTCGCCGAACTTTGCAGGGTGATGCCTGAGCGAGCCGCCATTTGAGATGTAGAGCTTGTTCCGGCGGTTAGTCCGGTGACAAGCAACCTTGCTTTGATACCACTTGTAGGGGGATCGATTGGCCGGCTAGAGGGGGGTGAATAGCCCTCGTTTGTTTGATGTCGTATTTTACTCGTCTACAAAACGTTAGCGCAAGAGGAATATACAAATACAAATAAAAACAACACAAAAGATAGACAAGCAATACAAACACGAGATGTAACGTGGTTCACGGCTACGCCGCTAATCCACGGTCCGATTCGTCCACGGTGAATCACTCCGCAATCTATCCACTAGATCTCTCCTTTGCACAAAGCTAGGTGGAGGTAACCTCTTTTACACAAAGATCACTCTTCTACAATGGAATGAAGATTAGAGCAAGTAGAAGAGTGGGAAATCATTTAGGGCACTTTGGGAGTAGTTGGGCGTTCAAGCATTAACCTCCCAAAGCCCCATCCCCTTCCTTTTTATAGAGGAAGAGGGTTTCTTCCCGTTGACACAGGATCAGTCGACTGATGCCCTCGATCAGTCGACTGGTCCTGTAGCCGTTGCCCAATAACGGCCGCTTTCCACGTTGGATACCATCCAACGGTACTGGCATCAGTCGACCGATCCTACCATCAGTCGACTGATGCTCGATCGATCAGTGCTCAATGAAGTCGACTCCATTACGTGCCGTGCGCAGCATATCGATCATTCCACATTCCTCGGCTCGATCATTGTCAACATCGATCATTGCCGATCCATGGCGATCGGCTCGCCATTAAATCGGTATTATACCAGTCGATCGACCCATCGACTCAGATCAGTCGACTGCCATGACATGGCAATCGACTGGTGTCGGGAAAACCCATCCGACACTTGGCCAAAATGCCCAAGTTTCACCTAAGAGCTACCCTTCCCGGGTTACAATCACTCACTCTCATCCCTTGGAGTCCCTCGCCTTCGAAGTTCTCTTCGTTCGCGGCCACGTCCCTCGGCAGCATCAGGCGCACGGCTCTGCAATGCTCCTTCGCGTCTCTTGCCTCGAAGTCTACTTCCTCCGGCTTCACTCCAAGCTCCTTGTCCGGCGGTCCCTCGGATGCTCCAAGCGCATGGCTTCGCAAAGCTATCCTTCACCGACTCAAGGCACGAGTCATGAGATGTGAAACTCGCCACGGCTCCATGTGCGAATTACTAAGCCCTGCACGACTTCAACGCACATATCAAATCACAATAACAACCTAACTTAAACTCTTTGCCACACCATCAAAACCATATTACGACAAGAGATTGCCTTAACAAGGATGAGGAAGAAGGGTCATCCCATGTCTTTGCTTTGAACGCCTTGGCCTTCCCCTTTTCTTTAACCTTCTTCTCTTCTTCCTTCTTTTTGCTCCCCTTTTTCTTCTTCTTTTCTTCTTTCTTCTTCCTTTCTTCTTTGCTCTTATTTAGGAGAGGACAATTGTCCCTTATGTGTCCCTCTCCTTGACAACTGTAGTAAATAATTTTCCCCCTTGGTCTTCTATTCCTATCATTAGATTTATTAAATCTAAAACCTTTTTATGCATGCCTTACCCTCCTTACCATATAGGCCTCTTCCGTGCTATCCAAGGAGGAGGAGGAAGATGCTTCATCGGAGGAGGAGGGGATCTCTATCTTCTTCTTCCCCTTGTGTGCCATCAAGGCTACTCCTCTTGAAGGTTGAAACTTTGGCTCTTCTTCTATTCCTTCAAGCCTCGTTTCGTGGAGATCCATTGTTGAAAAGAACTCCTCCAAGGTGCTCACTTCTAAGTTCTTAGAGATGTAAAACGAGTCCACCATAGAGCTCCATCTTGAGGACCGGGGAAAAGCATCTATGGCCTTCATTACCATATCCCGGTTGGAGAGCTTTTCACCTACACTTGTCAAGCCGGTTAGAATTTCCTTAAATCTAGAGTGTAGGGATTTTACCTTCTCTCCCTTTTCGAGTTTGATGTTGGATAATTGGGAGCGAAGGACATCTCTCCTTGCTAGTTTCACCTCGGATGTGCCTTCATGAATTTCTATTAGTTTCTCCCACATTTCCTTGGTGCTAGCACACTCCCCTATCCTATTTACTTCTTGTTGGGGGAGTACATTGTAGAGGTGGTGCTTGGCCTTTGAATTCGTCAAGTACTCCTCTCTTTGTCTTTTACTCCATCTTGATTTCTCCAATAGCTCCCCTTCTTCATTCCTAGGCAATTCGAAACCGTTTTCCATAATCAAAAGAATTTCAAAATCGATCTCGAAAAATACCTCCATTCTCTTTTCCCACCAAGAGAATTCGCCTTCGAATTTTGGTGGGTGAATATTTGAGCCGACCATTCTTGAATGTGCTTGTTGTGGCGGTTAATCCTCGACAAGCTTTCCTTGGCTCTGATACCACTTGTAGGGGATCGATCGGCCGACTAGAGGGGGGTGAATAGCCCTCTTTCGTTGAATAACAGAATTTGCTCGTCTATAAACAAGATTAGCACAAGCGGAAAAACAAAACAAGACAAGCAAATAGAAATGACAAGAATACAAACGCTAACACAATATGTAACGTGGTTCACGGCTACGTCGCTAATCCATGGTCCGATTCGTCCACGGTGAATCACTCCTCAAGCTTCCACTAGATCTCTCCTTTGCACAAAGCTCGGTGGAGGTAACCTCTTTTACACAAGAATCACTCTTCTACAATAGAATAAGGTTTAGCACTAGTAGAAGAGTAGAAAACCATTTAGAGCACTTTGGGAGTAGTTAGGAGTTCAAGCATTAGGTTCCCAAAGCCCCACATCCTTCCTCTTTATAGAGGAAGAGAGTTTCTTCCCGTTGACACAGGAGCAGTCGACTGATGTCCCTATCAGTCGACTGGTCCTGTAGTCGTTGCCCAATAACGACTGCTTTCCACATTGGATTTCATCCAATGGTACCGACATCAGTCGACTGATATTGCCATCAGTCAACTGATGCTCGATCAGTCGAGTGCTCATGAGCTCGACTCCGTCTGCGTGCGAAACACTTGCGACCCGGTCGGTGATGCCTTCATCGTGGTCGTGAGTCAATCTCGCGATCATTGTCATTCCATGGCGGTCATTGTGACTGAACCGGACTCAAACACTAGTCGAGTCACCGTCGACTTAGAGTAGTCGACTATCATAATATGGTAGTCAACTAATGTCGGGAAATCCCATCCGACACTTAGCCAAATGGCCAAGTTTCACCTAAGAGCTACTACCCCTTTCCGGGTTACATTCGCTCACTCTCATCCCTCGGAGTCCCTCGCCTTTGAAGTTATCTTCGTCCGGCCACGTCCCTCGGATGCGCCAAGCGCACGGCTCTGCAGTGCCATCCTTCGCATCTTGCCCTGAAGTCTACTTCCTCTGGCTTCACTCCAAGCTCCTCGTCCGGCGGTCCCTCGGATGCTCCAAGCGCACGGCTTCTGCAAAGCCATCCTTCACCGACTCAAGGACCGAGTCATGAGAGGTGAAACTCACCAAGGCTCCATGTGCGAATTACTAAGCCCTGCAAGACTCTAACGCACATATCAAATCATAATAACCAACTAACTTAAACCCTTTGCCACACACATCAAAACCTTATCATGGCAAGAGATTTCCCTAACAGTAACTCGTCCACAGTCGATCGCCAATCGACTCACAACAGTCGACTGGTCATAATCCCAATCGATTGTTCTGTGTAGACTTGACTGTCAAGTGTCAAAACACTTGACCAGTCGACTAGTACAAAACCCCAGTCGACTGATAACCTTAAACATAAGGTTTAACCCCAAGTATGATGCCCTCATACTTGCTAGACCACCCTTAGCCTAGACCTAAGCCTTCTAGCCACCTCCGTCAACCTCACGCCTATTGGATCCCTCCAAGTCATCCCTGACTTGTTCATCCATACGCTAGCCTTCAGGTGCTTCCATCGGATATTATCATGCTAACTGAGTCTACACCGCCAAGGCACATTGGGTTTACGCTGCCAAGACCAACGCTTGGATTTTACGTCGTCAATCATTGGACTTATGCTGCCAAGACTCCACCCTTGGACTTTATGCTACCAATATTATACCCTTGGACTTCCCAATTGCCAAGTACCCATGACTTGGACTTTCACCGCCAAGACTACACACTTGGACTTATGTGGCCAAGACTACACCCTTGGAATTTCGTTGTCAACTCCATGTTGGACTTTCCAAATGGCAAGTACAATGTTTGGACTTTCCATGCCAAGTACCCATGACTTAGACTTCTCCATCATATGGTCAACCCCATGTCAACCATATAGTCAACCCATTGTCAAACAATGGTCAACTCATCGTCAAACATCAAAACACTACTCGAGTCAAACTCGAATCTAGTCAATCGTGACCTGGGTCAATTGCACCAACAGGGGGTGAATAGCGTTATCATGCTTGATGATGGAATTTGATCGTTTGTCTCTACAATTCGGTTAGCACAACAAAAATAAAAGATACAAATATGAATATGAAGACGAATACACAAGCACAAGACAACAATATAACGTAGTTCGTAACCTTAGGGTTCCTACTTCATGGGTCAAGCTCAAGTGAGCTCTAGTGATGTACACACCACTAATAAGACTCATTCTCGGAATAATCCGGAGGCAAAGAAACCTCGTACAAAAGATTACAACAGTAATACGAAAGATACATGCAAATACAAAGTAAATACACCAAACTATGTAAAGAACACTTTACGAATGTAAGCTTTGATTTTTTTGCTTGTTGGTTGCTTGGACTGCACTTGAAGACCCTGACTTGCACCAACAAATCGCTTCAAATCACCCTAAGAACTGCTGCCAAAAATCTCCCCTTCGAGCTTCTTTTAAAGCTACGACTCGGGCTGATTTTCGCCCAGCAATCGACTTCTCATCCCCATCAGTCGACTGCTCCTATAGTCGTTGTCTCACAATGACTAGATCCACGCTAGAGAAACTCCAACAAATAGCCTACAGTTGACTGTCAAACCCTAGTAGTCGACTGATGCACAGGCAGTCGAACCGCTGATCAAGCCTGCCTCGCTTTTGTGGTCGCATCCATCAGTCGACTACCCAATGTTGGCAGTCGACTGCCAAGGCCACTCGACTGGTCAAGCATCAGTCGCCTCCTACCAGTCGACTAAGTTGTCAAGTGTCAAAACACTCGACTATTCGACTGATCCATAACCTCAGTCGACTGATACACCTCAAACATGAGGTTTTAACCCAAGTATGATGCCCTCATTCTTGCTAGACACCCTTAGCCTAGACCTAAGCCTTCTAGCCACCTCTGTCAGCCTCACGCCTATTGGATCACTCCAAGTCATTCATGACTTGTTCATCCATATGCTAGCCTTCAGATGCTTCCATCGGCTATTGTCATGCTAACCGGGTCTATACCACCAAGGCACATTTGAGCTTATGCTTCCAAGACACATTCTTGGACTTTACATCGCCAAACATTGGACTTATGCCGCCAAGACTACCGCTTGGACTTTATGCCACCAATATCACACCCTTGGACTTTTCAATTGCCAAGTACCCATGACTTGGACTTTCACCACCAAGACTACACACTTGGACTTACGTGGCCAAAACTACACCCTTGGACTTTCCATGCAAACTCTATGTTGGACTTTCCAAATGCCAAGACCCATGCTTGGATTTTCCATTACCAAGTACCCATGACTTGGACTTTCCTTGCTAAGTACTCATGACTTGGACTTTCCATTGCCAAGTACCCATGACTTGAACTTTCTATCATCTGGTCAAACCCATATCAACCATCTAGTTAACCCATTGTTAAACAATGGTCAACCCATTGTCAAACCTCAAAATACTACTCGAGTCAAACTCGAGTCCAGTTAATTGTGACCTAGGCTGATTGCACCAACAATCTCCCTCTTTTTGATGTTTGACAATACCTTTAAGTTAGGTTAACAATAACCTAAACTTAAACACTTCCAATGACAAAGCATAGTGAAGGTTTACCTAACTTAAACCTCACTTCTTCCCCTTTGGCATACATAAAAAAAAACTCCCCAAGTGTATCAATGTCTCATATCCTAATGAGATCTTACAATCTCTCCCTTGGTCCACAAATATCTAGGATGTATTTACTCTTCCTAGTGATAAGTTCCATATCACTAAATGAGAGGCAAGCCTCACTTCTCCAAATTCTCCTCCTTATGAGGAAAAACACATCCATCCTCCCATGATGGATAACCTCCCCCTAAAGGCTTGCTCCCTTTTGACCATTGCACCAACAATATCCTTGGAGAGCCCCTAAGCCTATAGGAACACTAAGTTATTGAAATTAAAGGCAAAAATACAAACTTGAACGTTCATATATCTTAAAATTGATTTTCACCATAAACAACTCTCCTAATCCATTTTCAATGAATATTTACCCTTCCAATGCTTTCCAAATCATGTCCTAGGGTTAGGAGCAGTTAGGGTACATAGGAAGAGCTGAAAGTGGGCTAAACAACCCTTGTTTACCCGGAATCACTCGATGGTACTTTGATCGACAAGCGGTATTCTCGGCATCATCGATTATGCCATCTTGAAATGTGATCAACTAATCTCTGATTTTTAGAAATTAAGTTTTCAGAAAATGAGTTTTGTAAAAATCATAAGTAAATATTCGTATTTAAATTTTTTTTGAAAATTCATACGCACATTACTTACATGAAATACAATGGGTGAAAAATAGTTTGAAAATAAAATACCCATTAAAATGAGAGATTGATACAAAGTTCAAAACTATTGAAACTTTCAATGTTTTTGATCTACTTTGTATCAACTTCTTCAATGGTGATTGCTATCAAAAGATAGACTTCACCAAGGTTTTCTAAAATGATTTTAAAATATTTTTGAAAGCCTATTTTGAACCATGGACTATGGCCTAGATGTACATGACTTGTACATTAGCTTTCCTCATGATCCATACCTATGATTGAAATGAGTTTGAGTTCATCTAGATGCAACATCTATGCACCTTGAACTTAACTTATTTTCCTAACATCTCACATGTATCTAAGGTGTATAAAAACACACACAGGTCAATGTATTTATGAGACATGGGTTTAGGATTATTAGGGTTTCATGCACTTTCTAGGCAACTCTATTTGATTCCCTTATACATGAGACTTCAAATCATGTCATTGTCTTAAATCAATTTTAATTAATCTTAAATCCATGAATGATTATTATGGCATATAATGATAGTATAAATAGATATGTGTCAATAATCATGATTTCATGGCATATGAATGCAATCTAAACATGAGCATGACATAAAACTTAACCCTAATCATTATCATGACATTTAAAATAATTAAATGAGATATGATGTCATGACATGACATAATAAACATACACATCAACCAGGCAAAGACACATAATTTTGCAAAAACAAAATATTTCATTCAACATAAAGTCATTTCTACAATCAAAATAGATGTTCAAGAACTCTTGACCTCACTACGAAAATAAAAGGAGATACATAACATGGTCCTAGCTACCATCCACTAGAGTCATCTGTAGGAGGTAGTGGAGGAGGTAGAGGTTGCTGACTCAGGGTTCAACTCCGCATCATCTCGAACATGTCGATCGGATGCTGCTCCATCCGACTGAGCTACTGACCCATGGAGGACATCTGAAAAACCATGGAGGACTGCTCTAGACTGAGCTCCTCCAATCATGTGTCAATGTCCTCATGAAACTCCTCGAACTTTGTCTCCAAGCATGCAAATCGTGCTAAGAGACTCTCCAACAGTTCATCTGATAGCATGGGGCCATCTTCCTCTGTAGCTGGCTCATCATACTCTGTGGCTGGCTCTCGAGGCTCCCCAGCTGGTTGAGGCTGAGCTGGCCACTCTAGCCTCCCAGGCCCTATCTGCATGCCCACTAATGCAAAATGTCTCATAGTGATACGGGCGTATGAGTCGGACAGTGGCCTCAATGTCCCCCTAGAAATGTTTATGCCTATGGATGCTAACCATGAAGTGATGATATGTCCAAAAGGAATATGAACTTTTCCTTGCACAGGGGACACAAAGTAGACTATGCAAAAAAAAATGTTCAATGCAAAATTGATATCTAAGAGATTCCGCATTGCATACATAAGAAATAGATGGGGAGGCCGAATCTTAGCCTGACTCCAGGTCACAATAGGCAAAAGGCATCCAACAATGACTTTATAGAGTACATTGTTAGGAGTAGATAAGGTATTGATTGAAAAAAGATTTTGACCTATAGGACGAGGTCGATGAAAGAAGAAATTATGCATGGAATCTAGTGAGATATGATCAAATGGAGCTGGCAACGGTTCATTAAAAGTAGGATAAAATATGAAGGAGTTGTCAGATGGTCGACACTCCAAAAACTCCTGTAGGATCGTAGGAGTGAACTCTAGATCGCGTTTTGCAACACGAGTGAAGTATACTGGACCATCCCCAACTCTCCTCAAATAGGAGTAAAACTCCATGAGTAAGTCAATGTTAATGGGATGCATGCAAAACACTATTTTCACTAAATGATAATGCATGATAATTTGGATAACATCCCCACAATATGATTTGAAAAATGGTTCATCTAAGTATCTAACTGGCATAGGCTGATATGATCGTGATGAAGCCTCACCCGGCTCAGCCCTATGCTTTTGTCTAATGAATGCAATGCATGAATGAAAACATAAAGAGTGATTAGATCATGGCAATTTATAAGAGAACATGATTAGAGTTTAGGTTAGAGAGGTTACTTAGGTGCCATTTGATCGGAAGCTGTGTGAGCCGACTGGAACAGCCAAAAGCTGGAGAAACACCGGTGAGAAGATCGCCGAAACCCTAGCTTGTGCAGAAGATGGAGATAGGACACCCATTAGCATGAGAATGAGGCTTAAGTAGGGTGAAAGAGAGATAGGTTTCAAGGACTGAAGCTTACCTAGGGTTGGAATCGCCGAGAGCACTCGAACGAGAATGGGCAAAGCCGTCGGGAGCGTTGGGAAGAAGAAGGATCGTGTGAAGAAGCCGAACTGCTAGGGTTCGGCCTTATAAAATTGTGGCAAGCAGTCGACTGATGAGTCAAAGTAGTCATTGCTCGTTCAGCGGCACATGTTCATATTAACAACGTCATTGCTAGTCATTATCGTTGAACCTTCTGTGTCGTGTTACAGTGTATTCAGTCAACTGATATCTGATTATCTATTTGAAATTTATGTGAATTTGATTTCTTCACTTAATTTTGTTTCATTTAGTGTATTTATTGCATGTGTATCGATTAGTCCAGTATTCTGCTTGTATTTTTGTATTTGTTAATGTGTTTTGATATTTTTATCCTATTTCCACAAGCATTAATATCCAAGAATTTTATTCCTAGCATCTCACCCTTTCTAAATGTTTGAAATACACAATCAAGGTGAAACCTTTATTTTGTGAGATACAATACACCTTAAACATACCTTCCATGCAAATACATGATAAAGCTGTTGGATCGAAGCAGATCGCTAGAGGGGGGTTGAATAGCGATAAACCTTTTCTTTCGTTCGAATTCATTTCAAGACAAATATAAGCAGCGGAAAGATAAATGAAAAACTAAAAGAGACAAATATATTTTTTACTTGGTTCGTAGCCTTCGGCTACTACTCTAAGGCCCTAGTGATCCTTGATCACGCACGGAGGGCAAATCACTAATGAGCTCCTCCTCGTTGGAGGTAGGAGTAAATCGAATACAAAAACCACGAAAGAGATTTGAGATAGAGGGACACTCCCCCTCTTCTCGTTACGATAAAACCACAATAAAGAAAAACTCAATGTAAGAATGGAATTAAACTAAGCTTATACCGACGACTCGTAGATAGAAAGATGAAACCCTAGTCGTCGTGTCTGCAGTGCTTCATCGCAAGAATGTCGGAGACTCGTAGCGTACCAAAAGCACTTGGAAGATTTTTAATTGATGAAAAACCCTAGGTCAAGCCCTCCTTTTATAGCCTTTGAGCCCCTCATCGAATGGGTCTTCAACCAATCACAAATGGGCACAAAACCTCCTTGAAAAATGGTGATAGAGCTTGACTCCTCGAGGCTGATCCTTGACCATCAGTCGACTGATGGTAGCATCGATCGAATCGACCGCATGACGATCGTGATGGGCCATGACGGTCGAGTCCTCCAAGCAGCGATCGTGATGCTAGCTGCAAGGCAAAGTTAGCTTAATGAAAACATTATTTCGACGGCCTTCAACCGTCCGATCTCGACCTAGACCATTGATGGGACATCTTTGGTCGGATCTACGCTTAAGACCATCCCCGTAAGGAGGATACGACCTCACTTACACTCACACACACGAGCTTACCTCGATACTTACTGTGTCACTTTCGCTTTCGGCCTTCCACTCGATTCCTTCGGCTCCCTCCGAAGTCACTCGAGTGTCGCCCGACCACCGCGGCTTCCTCTAGGTGTCGCTAGCCTTCAGCTCCAGCTTTAGCACTTTTCTGCACACTCGATTCAGCTCATGAGATAATGATATATCCTTGACTTTGCGTCTTTTTCCATAATCAAAATACAGGTTCGACTTAGGTGCCCCTGCACCAACAAAAGCATATGAAGCATGGCAAGTGTATTGAAGGTTTTGCTCGGAAGCTCTAATACCAATTGAAGGGGTTTTGCGCTTATCGAGTCCGTGAGGGGAAACTTTGCTTCCCACTTCACCTCGGTAGCTTGTCCATGGCGATCCCTTTAATGTCTCCAAATTAAAAAAATTTAATCCTAGACAAAAGGGATTCCCTAAACCACCAAGTCATCGTCGTGCTATTCATTTAGAGAGGTCACTTGAACAAATTAATTGTTCAAGCGACCATCCTATATTCTACGAGTAGCCACGGAATAGACGATGTCAGAATCGCCGGTTTTTGTGTTTATGCTCGGGATCCGAGTATTATTTAGCCATTTACAGATTTATAACATGCTTATAATTGAAAAACAAAAACAAGCAACAAACAAAAGAGAAAAGAGAATAGATATACCTCTTGATCTTCTAATGTATGATCTTCCTCCTTTCGAACGTCGTGTGGGCGACGCTCTACCAAAAGTTGAAGCTCCTAGATCATAAATCTTCCTTCCTTGCTCATCCAAAGCAAGAGGAAGAATAGAAACAAGGCTCGTCTCCTTCCTATAGCCAACCAACAAGCAACAAAAGAAATGCTTGCCGCTGGCCAACAAGGAGAAGGAGATAATGGTGGAAATCGGCCAAGACACCAAGGGAAAACCCTATATCTTGTTTCCACCACCTAAGGAGAAGGAGAAGGGGTCTTTGGATGCCGTCCAAGGGCTGGGATAGGGCTGTGGATGCCGGCCACCAAAGGATAGGAAGAAGAAACCAAACTACTTCCTTATTTGGTGCCACCCAAGCCTCCTAAACCCTAAGCTTCCAATAATCCTAGCTTTCCTTATTGTCGGCCATGGAAGAGGGGAAGAAGAATAGGATGAGCTCATGCCAAGGTAGAGAGGAGAAGAATAGGGGTCGGCCAACCTTAGGAAGAAGAAGGAAAAACCTTCTTGAGTTGTCGCCCACCCATAAGCTCCCAAAACCCTAGCCACCCAAACCTAATCCTAAACCAACTAGGATTCCTAGCCTCCAAAAGAAGCAAATGTTAGTAATATATGAGAGATGTCCTAAGGCAATCGCCTTATGTATAAACCATTTATATGATAAATGAAGATTCACTATTTGAGTATACATGTTTTATGTATTTGATTGGATCTTAAACTCATTTACTGAATGTCCACGATACGATTCACAGCATGAGAGAATTTGTGATTGGATCACAACTAGTGAGATCTCTACATGTGTAATTGTGATGTATCGGAATTATCCCTAGTCGATGAATTGATGGATTTGGACACCATCGGTTCTACATCGAGACTAACGCAGGTATACTCCTTGGTGTATCAAGCGGTGATTCTCAGCGTGGAGACATAGTGATGTCGGAGTTAATCGTGGATGCTAGTTATGGTAACTAGTTCATTGGAGTGACCAGCCGTAAGACTTCATATGGTTCTCTGCATATATAGATATGTCAATGAAGTTCTTACTGTGGCTTAAGTGCGATGTTCCTTTGACTTGCGATATTCAAGTCATCTTGATCATAGAGACTTATGCTTTGACATCTTAAGCAAGCATCTCTGAGGAGATGCGGACCCAGGATGATTGGGTATAAGTCGAAGTGATCGAAGGTGTTTGAATAGCCTATAAAGGATTCACCACTCCTTGCGAGGAGATGTATACCCATGGCCTCTCGTCGGATTGTTACTAAAGTCTTTGGTCAAAGCATTACATGTTTAGAGTAAGGTACTCTTCGATACATGTAGAGTAACTAGAATCCGTAGGACGAGGAAATGATACTTGGGCTAGGTGTGACGTAGTCAGCCTAGTGGGGACTGACACAATAGACCATGTCCTGAACCAAGTGGGTATAAGATGAGTGAAGGGAATGGGGCACGATTCATTCGAGCTACTGAAGGGTTTCAGAAATAGTTCTGGATCAACCGTTGATCTTTTCGGTTAATTGGGGATCATGATGTACTACTAGGTGTCACTCATGATCGTTCTATAATTAATGGTTAATTATAGACGGCCAACATAAACCGAGAACCTATTTGGTCACACGCACAATGAGTGTAATCCAAAGGATTTAAAACGAGCTTGAGAATGGGATTCTCAGACCGAGAGAAACTATGTTTGGTTGGACCAAACATAAAGCGAGCATGAAATTGTTTCAGTCGCAATGGAATAGTGGATGGGCCGTGTCTTATGAAGACATAATGGATGGACCAAAATGGTTTGGTTCTAATCCAATGGATGAGAATAAACCAAAGGGTTTGGTTTATATTAAACGAATGAACCAAAGGTTGGTTCGGTTCGTTTTAACTTAAAATAAACCATCATGGTTTGGTTTATTTTAACTTATCTTAATGGAGCGGGTTAACGGGCTTTATGGATATGATCCATTAACCATTAAGAGAATTAGTTCTCTATAAAATAGGGCTTAAACCCTAACCCTAAAAACCTAATCAAGTTTTGGCCGCCCAACATAGTTGCCGCCCACCTCCTTGGAGTTTTCGGCGCCAACCCTAGGTGTGCCGCCGCCCAGCCTTTGTGCCGCCGTCCAAGTCATTGCCGGCGACCAAGCTTCAGCCGGTGACCCTCCGGTGATCTCCTCTAGGTTCGGTGATAAGGTGAGCTTCCATCTCTCCTTGGCCGGCCTCTATTCCTCCACCAAAAGCTGTCCAGTTTTTCTGGACAGCTTGTTTCTTTGTTGTCGGAGCGTCGTTTGGACGACGGTTAGTGCTCCGATAGCACCTAACTTACCGGGGATTTGATCTCCAGTAATCCTCTGAGGTGGAGGACGAAGAATTCGTCAATTGGTTGACGAATACCTCTCCGGAGAAGCGAGTTTTGAGAACTCGTTTTAGGATCCGAATTTGGATTCGGATCGTGATCATCTCTCGATCACGTCGTCTTCAACACGAGGCTAGTAACCCGTACGAAGACGAAGCTCGTGACTTAGCGAAGTCATCCCGAGGAGCTCGGCGTGGATACGGATAGAGACGATTCTTACGAGGATCGTTCTGATTGATGCCGTTCCCGCTACACGTCATACGAAAGGTATAACGTAGATAATTTCTTTTATTGCAAATTTTAATTTACGGTTATGTCTACACTTGTTGTAATATGCATGCGTGTGTTGTGTGTGTTGTAATAAATATAGATTTATTATTTTTAATTGCTTCCGCTGTGCTCATGTTTACGAAACATGATCGAACACACACACGCCGCGGTGCCGGAAACCCAACAGCAAATCCTAATCCCCTTAAGCCATCATCATCTTGCCGCCCACTTCATGATCTCTATTTATAGATTTGGGCTCAAGCCATGATTTAATCTCCTCCATTGGTTCTAGGGATTTAATCTCAATCGTCAGATCTAGAGATTTAATCTCTACCTTTGGATCTAGAGTTTTGTTTCTATCCATTGGATCTAAGCTTCATGAGGTGTTAATAGGCTACATTAGGGACCATGAGGAGGAGTTGGATCTTGGCCACCCATGGATCAAGCCCACATAAAGTCCGATCCACTAATGATGATCCAATCCACTAAAGGATCATCATTGATCTACCTCACCAACCCCCATATGATAATATGGGCTCCATATATTATTTGTACATTTTCTCCCTGTGTTTAAGATCTCGAATGTCCGTCGATTAATTAATTTACTGACCATTAATTAATCAACATCTAACTCCTTGAGTAGTACCACTCAACCTTTTCATCATGCCGGACCAAGTCCACCTGTAGGGTTTACATGATGAACCTTATGAGCTCCTCAAGGGGACATCATCATCCTAATATATAGGACACAGTTTCCTCCTATAATCAACGGCACACCATATTAATAATATCATCTCCCAACTTACCGAGCCTATCGATTTAATCTATAAATCTCGCCCATTGGTAAATCAAAGAGATGAGTATTAAGTATATGTGCCCGTTATTATATCGGGATTAAGAGCATGTACTAAATAATATCTGAGGTCCGATTCGATTATGTAGTCAGTAATAAATCGAATCACCTCTAAGTCGGTCCTGCTCAATACACACAAAGTGCACTAGTGTGACTCTATGGTCAAGACAAACCAATACCAAATCACACTACAACCATTCCGATGGTTTGTCCAAAGTCATCTCGGTTGTGAGCCTTTACTTATACTTTTCAAGGGGTCGATAACATGATCTCCTGTGTGACACCACACACCATGTTATCTACAATATAAAGTATTAGACAATATTGCATAACCATAAAAATATGCAAACAATGATCATGTGATTCTTATTCCAAAATAAAGATGTTCATACAAAAGATAGACTTTTCAGTATACATCCCTACATGTATGGCATACCAAGTTATATAATACCTAAGTGTTAAACTCAATTGCCATTTTAAACAAAATAAGACAATTTTCCTTGATAGATCAATCTTCCAAGTGTGCCAAAATTCAAAGTGACACACCACGACCTCTAAACCTAATTGTGTCACTTTGATCAATTTTTCATGATTCTCAATTTCTATTGGCACATCCTAAAATCCTTTAGGATAAAGTTTCGATGTCATTTCCAAAGTATCACATAACTTGAAAATGCCCTAAAGTTCCAAATTTACTATGGTTGAGTTAACTATCCACTCATTCAAGTTGACACATCCTAACCCATTTAGCGTGATGGAATCACGCTCTTAGGAACCCAATACCTATTGGAGCTCCTTGAGTTTACTAGGTACTCACTAGGGATATCCTCCCTTAGTACTTTCCTAATGACCCTTTTAGGCTTGGAAGCCTTGGTCAATTGTGTCTTATCACGGTTAACCTTAGGGATTGCCTCCCTATTAACCTTCTTAATAGTCCTCCTAGGTTTCATGGAAACCTTGGCCACTAGACACCTACCATGGTTATCCTTAGGAATGGCCTCCCTAGTAACCTTGGTTTTCTTAGACCTAGATATGATTCTATAATCAAATAGAACATTATGGTAGGTCTTCTTGGGCTTAGGTTTGTAACTCAAACCTTTCTTGCCCCTAGGTGGACCTTGCCTCCTAGACTCTAAATATTGTCCATTTGATTTTGCATGCTTCTAAGGATCTTTTCTAATTTTTTAAGTTTTGATCTCAAAACTTGATTCTCTAACTCTAATTTCCTTATTTTTGAATTTTTATTTTGTCTTTGGGCATAGTTCTTCCTTTTAGGCATATGTCTACCCTTCTTAAAGTTAATGCCTAAATGGTGTTATAACTTTCTAATTGTTTCCCTAGGTAGAATTGTTTTGGGGACATTATTTCTATATTTATCCTTAGCCCTAGTATTGCATGATTTAGCATCTAGATAATAAAATCTATTATTTCTAACATGCTTTTGTTCATGAATAATAGAAATAGCATTAAAATTGTTCCTAGCATGCTTTTGATTATTAATTGAAGATGAAGCATAATTAAAGGTTGCCCTAGGGTTTGCCTTAGCTCCCCCTATATTTGAGACTCCTTCTTTGCCCTTGGCTTGCTTCCTCCTCCTAGGACATTGGCTTCTATAGTGACCCCTATGATGACATTTGAAGCACACCACGTGCTCCTTGCTCTTAATGGTTGAAGCTCCGACATCCTTTGACTTTTGATTGACTTTTGGTATCGACACTTTCTCCTTGGCCAATTTTGGGCATTTGCTCTTGTAATTCCCTTTCTCCCTACACTCAAAGCAAATTATGTGATCCTTATTTTTATGAATTGCATTTGAGTTACCTTCCATGGTAGGGGAAATTTGAACTTTCTCTTCTTCTTGACCAGAGGTTGATGGCTCTTCTTCAACCTCCGATTCCTCAAACTCATGTGAGAATGAATTTCCCTCTTCGGTCTCCTTTTCCAATTGAGTCGATGAGCATTTTTGTTCCTTCGGCTCTTCTATTTCTTGAGCGGTTGAGGGTTCTTCATGGAGCTTAGATAGCTTGCTCCTTAGCATCCTTACAATCTCCTAACCTACACAATATATCATTAGAAATTACACTAACTAATATACTCATTACCTTATTGTTTATGTTGAAGTATCGGAGTTGCTCTTTACTCCACTTCTTCTTCTTAAGTATCCTTTGATTCTCATCCTTCGGAGCATCAAACCCTACTATCACACTTATCCAATTATCATAATCGCACAAAAGAAAGTATTTCATTCTTACCGCTCATTGCTCAAATTCCTTGGCTCCATAGAGTTTATATGGAGGAGGTGCATTGATGTCATCACCCAATCTTTCTTCAACCCCCATTTTCTTCACCTCTAGCATGCTCCCTTGGTTGTTAAGGCTTGAAGAGTGACCTCGCTCTGATACCACTTGTAGAAGAATCGTACATCGCTAGAGAGGGATGAATAGCGTTGTTGTGCTTGATGATGGAATTCGATCGTTCGTCTCTATAATTCAGTTAGCACAATAGAAATACAAGATACAAATATGAAAATGAAGACAAATACACAAGCACAAGACAACAATATAACGTAGTTCAAAACCTTAGGGTTCCTACTCCACGGGTCGAGCTCAAGTGAGTTGTAGTGATGCACACACTACTAATAAGACTCCTCGGAACAATCCAGAGGCTGAGAAACCTCGTACAAAAGATACAAGCAAGTACAAAGTAAATACACCAAACTATGTAAAGAACACTTTACAAATGTGAGATTTGATTGCTTTTCTTGTTGGTTTCTTGGACTGCACTTGAAGACCCTGACTTGCACCAGCAAATCACCTCAAATTTCCCTAAGAATCGCTGCCAAAAATCTCCCCTTCAAGCGTCTTTTAAAGCTACAACTCGGGCTGATTTTCGCCTAGCAGTTGACTGCTCCTGTAGCAATTGTCTCACAATGACTCGATCCACACTGAAGAAACTTCAACGGATAGCCTATCAGTCGATTGCCAAATCCTAGCAATTGACTGATGCACAGGCAGTCGAACCGCTGGTCGAGCATGCCTCGCTTCTGTGGTCATATCCATCAATCAACTACCCAATGTTGGCAATCGACTGCCAAGGCCACTCGACTGGTCGAGCATCAGTCGACTCCTGTCAGTCAACTGATCGTAGCCCCAATCTACTGATCATTGTCGACTAGGTTATCAAGTGTCAAAACACTCAACTAGTCGACTGGTCCATAACCTCAGTCGACTGATACACCTCAAACATGAGGTTTTAACCCAAGTATGATGCCCTCATACTTGCTAGACACCCTTGGCCTAGACCTAAACCTTCTAGCCACCTCCGTCAGTCTCACGCCTATTGGATCCCTCCAAGTCATCCATGACTTGTTCATCCATACGCTAGCCTTTAGGTGCTTTCATCGGCTATTGTCATGCTAACTAGGTCTATACCGCCAAGGCATATTTGGGCTTACGCTGCCAAGATACTTGGACTTTACGCTGCCAAACATTGGACTTATGCTACCAAGACTACGACTTGGACTTTACGCCGTCAATATCACACTCTTGGACTTCCCAATTGCCTAATACTCATGACTTGGACTTTCATCGCCAAGACTACACACTTAGACTTACGTGGCCAAAACTACACCTTTGGACTTTTCATGCCAACTCCATGTTGGACTTTCCAAATGTCAATACTCATGCTTGGACTTTTCATTGCCAAGTACCCATGACTTGGACTTTCCTTGCCAAGTACCCATGATTTGGACTTTCCATTGCCAAATACCCATGACTTAGGCTTTCCATCATATGGCCAATCCCATGTCAATCATATAGTTAACCCATTGTCAAAAAATGGTCAGCCCATTGTCAAACATCAAAATACTACTCAAGTCAAACTCGAGCCCGATCAATCTGACCTAGGCTGATTGCACCAATAGATTTTTGGTAGCCCCTTTACTAACTCCAATTTGGCTATTTTGACTATGTTCTTCATATTGACGTGTCTAAGCCTCCAATGTCATAGCCAAACTTCTTCTTATTTTGACATAAGATACTTAGTAGAGATGTTAGAAGCATAGGAAAGATCAACATAATAATTATTTAATTTTTTATATCCAACTAACATGCAATCTTCTAGGCTTTTGTGTCAAATCAAACATTTAGAGGATTTAAATTCTACATTATAGCTCACATCACAAAGTTGACTAACACTAAGCAAATTAAATTTCATACTCTTGACTAATAAAACTTTATAAATGATGATTTTAGGTGATACCTCGATTATACCTCTACCTAAAATCTTGAGCTTTCCACTATTTCCAAATGACACGGTTCCCTTCTTAACGTAATCAATTGTGAAGAACTTGCTCATATCTTCGATCATGGATCTTGAGCAACTGCTATCCATAATCCACATACTTTGTTCACCTACCTAAACAACACGAAAAATAAAATCCTTTGGTACCCAAATATTTGGACCGAAAACATCATTTAACAATGTCTTTGGTACCCAAGCCTTCTTTATCTTACCCTTAATAGTTGTCTTTATATTTATTAGAGAAATATAAGCTACTTCCTTATCCTTAGGAGTGTATCCTATACCGGCCTTGTTGTAAACGACTCTTTGGTCTCTAAAGATCATATCAAGGTATTTTAAGTCATTACTAAACTTCTCTAAGCATGTCCTTAATTCAACAACTTGATTCCTTAAATGTTCATTCTCCTCCTTAAGTATGCATGAATCACTAGATAGAGATGTGTCATTTCTAATTGCCTTGATTTCTACCTTCAAATCCTTAACCTTAGATTTTGACTTATCTAATACATTCTTAAGGTAAGCAATAGTTTTATATAAAAATTCTACTTGGGGGAATCCTTTACCTCATCGTCACTAGATAAGGATTCATCGCAAGATGTGGATTCTTCTTTACTTGAGCCTTCGGTATCATCCTCCAAGGCCATGAATATCATGTGTGATGTGGCATAACTCCTCCTCATCCAATGAGTCCTCAATACCTTGAGTGTCTCATGTTGCTTGTGCCACCATGACCTCCTCCTTCTTCTTCTCCTTCTTTTCTTTCTTTTTCTTTTCTTTTTCTTCCTTCTTCTTCAACTCTGGGCAATTTGACTTGATGTTCCCCTTTTTGTTGCATCCATAGAAAGTAACATTAATATTAGAAATTGAATTATTGCTTGATTTATCTTTTGAGGATTAAAACATCCTTTGTCCCCACTAGGATGGCGTGGTGGTTAAGACACGACGGAGCTTGCGGATAAGGCAAGGGTAGATTTCGGAGGAGGTGTAAAATTCTTTCTTGGATTCATATGACTCCCACGTGTCTTGGCCATCACGTCAAGACCCATAGGGCCCTCTGTGATTTACCTCCCTCACAATGGTCATGGGACAGATCGGTGGGGGCTGCTAGGTTGGCGGATTCTAACCTTTTGCGAAAAATTGAAACATCCTCTTCAGATCCTTTCTTCTAGACCTTTTTAATCTTCCCATCAATTTTTTGATATTATGTGTCATTTTGTTTGTCAACATTTCTTCGTCACTACTTGATGGTTCATCCTCCGATTTGAATGAAGATTTCTTCCTTCTTCTCTGATACCACTGCTACCTAATTTAGGGATTAAAATGAGAGAAACCACGTGGAAGACATTGTTTGAACCAGGGAATTGGTTCGGTAAAGCAGGTCTGGGGAATTGGTTAGATAAAGTAGGTCTAGGGAATTGGCTCGGAGAAGTAGGTCGGGGGAATCAGGTTGACAAAGTGAGTCTAGGAATTAGTTTGGTTAAGTGAGTGGGGGAATTAGTTCGGCAAAGCAAGTCTAGAAATTGGCTCCGTAAGAAGAGTCTGGGAATTGGCTCGGGCTATTATAAGAAGTCTGAGATAGGGAGTCTAAGAGCTAGACTAAGCCTAGGTATTAGGCTTAGGCTAACCTGACAAAGGGAGAGAGGGTGAAAAGGAAAGGTTAGAATATTTCCCAAAATATTTGTAGGAGTTTGTTACATAACAAACTAGGACTCCACATAATATTTGGAGGAGTCTCCACTCCCCATCTCTTTAACAGAATGATTCTCCAGATAAACAAGGTGGCCACGTGGACAGTGATGGAAGGGATTCGTTACATGATAGCTGGCAGAGAAAGAGGAGGATAAAAGGCAGAGAAAGGGGGAGAGAGGAAAGATCCCCAACTTCCAAATGGAAAGACAGAAGAGCTGGGAGCGACCACATCGCCGAAGAAAAAGAGGAAGAGGTAGAAAGGGAGGAGGAGACGACGAGGGGAGTGAGCTCCATTCTTTCGATCTTTGTACACTGAGCAGATTGTAAGAGGTTTTCCCTCCACCTCTGAAAACTTTTTCCACGAAGGAGGAATTTTATAGTGAAAGTGCCTTGGCACCGTAGCTCGTGAGAGAGCTCACCCTGTGGAGTAGGAATCCTCATTCCGAACCACGTAAAATTCTGTGTCTTTGCTCTCTACTTTGGTTTTTCATTTTTTTCTACTCGTGTTCTATTACTGTTGCGGTCGGGAGAGGACCCTAAGCCTCTTGTATGCATCTTGGCATTGAAAGGAGGTGAGAAAATCCACATACGACTGCATCAATTGGCGTCGTCTGTGGGAACATTAATGAGCAAGACGTTGAGATGAAGCTAGAAGAGATACAACATCCAGTAGCCTCCTCTACTGAGGAGAACCCCATTACATTATTGCCATCGTAGCTAAGAGCTATGGTGGATACCGTTGTAGCTGAAGCCTTAGCTAAAGAGAGGAGGAAGACAGGATATCTCCATCCCCATTCGGGCGAACCCTCTCCTCGAGGACAGCAGCAGGAGATGCCTCCTCCACTTCGTACAACAACAAATGTCGAGGTATTGCCCGGTGATGGGATAGGGGGAGAATACATCATAATACCTTACCGGTAACACAAATCATGTGAGAAGAGCAAGGATAAAGCCAATCAACCAGGGCTCCGGAGACTTATGAGCCTAGTCCCTTCACCATCGACATTCTTTCTGAACTACCACCTTCGTACTTCAAAAATCCTCAGGTGGATAAATATGATGGCACAACCGACCCAGAAGAACATTTGTTGCAATTTGCGGGAGCCTCCTCGCTTCACTGCTATTCTGACGCTCTTAAGTGTCGGGCCTTCCGTACCACCTTAAGCGGCTCTGCACAGAAGTGGTTCAATACCCTCCCTCCGATATCCATTACCTGTTTCCCTAATTTTCAGGGGGTGTTCTGCCAAGAGTTTGCTAGCTTCAAGACATATAAGCACGACGCTTCAATCCTGCTACACATTAGGTAGGAGCCCTCAGCATCACTCAGAGGGTATCTTCACCGATTTACTTCTACCGCTAGGAATATCCCTTCGGCAAAGTCAGAAGCTCTGAGGGTGGCCATCCCTCATGGGTTGAGAGAGGGGCCTTTCCTCAACTCCTTGTTGAGGAAACCAACATCTAGCTATGAGGAACTGCTAAGTCACGCTGAGAAATACATAAATGAGGAAGAAGAGCTAAAGGTCCAGCGGGCTGAACAGACGCCTGCAACGGCCCCCGCTGAAAGAAGTCATCCCATAGCCCCCCGAGCTCCTCCCCGAAGAGAATATGTGCGACCCTTCATACCAGAAGCTCCTAGGCCCCGGTTATTGATGCCAGGGGCTCGTCCAACCCCACCTTTACAAATCATGGCTGTCGACGCCCTCCCTCTCTCGAGAACCTGGAAAGAACAAGAGATGGAATCTTATGACCAATAGGGTCTTCTCCAGCGACCAATGGGGTATAGGGGAGTGCCTCATAACCCTCCAGCTCCCTTCTTCTGTCAGTACCATATGGAGTATGGTCATGCTAGTGGTCGGTGTTTCAAATTACAAGAGGAGTTAGAGTGCATCTGAGTTGCTTACCCACATCTGTGGCCCCAGACAGGAGGGCCGACAAGGGGAGGTCAGTGACCCAATATAGCACGCCAGGGACCTTACAATCGGAGACCTCAGATTGCCCTCCAATCGGACCAATAGATTCCTGTTCGGAACAATACTTCACAAGGAGGGCCATCAGGTGAAGGCCCATCATCCGACCTGAATGACATCCCCACACGGGGAGTTATTCACATTATTGCGGGAGGACCTACTGACGGGGACTCCAATAGGGCTCGGAAGTCCTATGCTCGCCTTATGGAAAGCTTAGCCATTGTAATAGAGTAGGCTATCCAGACTACGCCACCAATATCTTTCGGGCCAGAAGATCTGTGAGGCATCCTGCTACCTCATACGGATGCTCTGGTAATCCGTATTTCTCTCATGAATTATGAGGTAGTCCGGGTCCTAGTGGACTCAGGAAGCTCAGTTAACATCCTCTTCCAGGAGGCCTTCGGACAGATGCAATTTGGAAATGCACAATTGGAGGACGTGGCTACTCCTCTGTTTGGATTTATGGGACATATGGTGCATCCCGCAGGGCAAATTTTGTTGCCTCTCACTCTGGGCACAAAGCCCAGTCAAAAAACCAATATTGTTCCATTTCTCATAGTGGATGCTCCATCCACCTATAATGCAATTTTGGGTCATCATTTTCTGTCTATTTTCCAGGCGATGGCTTCCCCTTATCATCAGAAGGTGAAGTTTTCAGTCAGGCAACTGATCGGGGAAGTAAGGGGAGAACAGAAGGCTACTAGAAGTTGCTATGTGTAAATGGTCAGAGATGATTGGAAGAAAGTCAGAGTTAACGACCCCAAGGGGAAAGCCATCATGATCTCTGATGTATGTGTGCTGGAAGAGTACCCTTCCAGAGCTGGAAAAATAGAAGAAGGGAAATCTGTAGAGATATACCCTGGAAAAGTCACTCAGGTGGCTCAATAGCTCGAGACTAAAGAAGAGCTGGTGGCCTGCTTGAAGAAGAATAAAGATATCTTTGTCAAGGATGTGCATGACCTGACGGGAATAGATCCTCATATTGCTAAACATCACCTCAACATCACCAGGGGCATCCAACCCGTCCAGTAGAAGCGGCGGCATTTCAGGCCTAAGAAGGATAAAGTTATATATAAAGAAGTAGATAAATTATTACAACCGGGTCATATTAGAGAAGTTCAATTCCCTGAATGGGTGTCTAATGTAGTTCTGGTCCCCAAGCCTTCTGAGCAGTGGAAGATGTGTATTGACTTTCGTGATTTAAATAAAGCATGTCCTAAAGACTGCTACCCCTTGCCTCATATTGATCAGTTGGTTGATTCTACCATGGGGGTATGAAGTGGTATCTCTTATGAATACTTACCAAAGATATCATCAGATACCGCTAACAAAAGAGGACCAGAAGCGTGTTAGTTTTGTGACGGTAGGGGGGATGTATGCATATGTAGTAATGTCTTTTGGGTTAAAGAACGCTGGAGCCACTTATCAATGACTCATGGATAAAATTTTTGTGAAACAAAAGGGTAAAAATGTGGAAGTCTATGTTTATGACATCCTCGTCAAGTCAAAAACCACTCGGGATCTAGTTACATATCTGGATGAGGCTTTTGCTGTTAGGGCAATCAACCCATGGATGATGTGTTTTGATGTGTGTGGCAAAGGTTTAAGTTAGGTTATTTGTAAATTTGATATGTGTGTTGAAGTCGTGCAAGACTTAGTAATTCACACATGGTTTGCTTGACAAAGCATTGGCAAAATCACCATCTCATGACTCGGTCATTGAGTCGGTGAAGGATGGCATTGTGAAGTTGTACGCTTGGTGCATCCAAGGGACCGTCGGATGAGGAGCATTGGAGTGAAGCCAAGGAAGTAGACTTTAGGGCGAGATGCGAAGGATAGCATTGTGAAGTCATGCGCTTGGTGCATCCGAGGGACGTGGTCGAACGAAGAGAGTTTCAAGGCGAAGGACTCCAAGGGAGATGAGAGTGAGCGATTGTAACCCGGGACAGGGTAGCTCATAGGTGATTTGGCCGAATGGCTAAGTCAAGTGTTGGATGCTCAACCAAAAATTGGTTTGAGGTTTTATCTGACACCAGTCGACTGCTATATGTAGCAGTCGGCTGCTCTAGGTCAATTGGACTTGACCGGTGTTCGACTGAACCGTTTCTAGCCCAACAGTCAACTGCTAGGGTTTGGCAATCGACTGTCAAGGGATGACAGTCGACTGATCGAGGCAAGTTCGGGCACAGAAGCTTTGGCAGTCGAGTGATCTCGTCGACCACTCGACTGTTGGCTCCATCAATCGAATGATGGAAAGATCAGTCGACTGATGTGGGAGTCATTGGTTTGGAATCCAACGTGGATGAAGTCGTTGCGAGGCAACAGTTACAGCAGCAATTGACTGATGGCTGCATCAGTCGACTGCTCGGTGCCCAACGGGAAGAATGGCCTCTTCCCTATAAGAAGGGGCCTTGGGTCACTTGGGATGGGTAATGCTTAACCTCTAAACATCTCCCAAGTGCCCAACACGATTTTACTTCTCTTCCTTGTGTTTAATTTCATCTTATTGTAAGAGGAGTGATTCTTGTAAGAAAGGTTACCTCCACCTAGCTTAGTGCAAAGGAGAGATCTAGTAGATTTGGTTAGGCGTGATTCACCTGGAATGAATCGGATCGTGGACTAACGGTAAGGGTCGTGAACCACGTTACATCAACATGTTAGCATTTGTATTCTTTGTTTCTTTGCATTGTCTTTTATTATTCCGTTGCACTAACCTTGTACGTAGATAATTAAGCGATTGAACTCCACCATCTATGAAGAAGGCTATTCACCCCCCTCTAGTTGGCCACCGATCCTCCAACAAGTGGTATCAGAGCCAAGGTTGCTTGTCACCGGACTCACCACCACAACAAGCACGACAACAAAGATGGTCGACTCAAACATCCATCCACCCAAGTTCGAGGGCGAATTTGCTTGGTGGAAGAAGCGTATGGAGGTATTTTTCGAAACCGACTTTGATATTATGTTAATAATGGAAAACGGTTTCAAGATGCCTAGGGATGAAGAGGGGAGGCTACTAGAGAAGTCAAGGTGGACCAAGAAGCAAAGGGAGGAGCACTTGGCGAATTCGAAAGTCAAACATCATCTATACAACGTGCTCCCCCAACAAAAGATCAACCGGATTGGAGAGTGCGCTAGTGCTAAGGAGATGTGGGAGAGGTTGATTGAGCTTTATGAAGGCACCTCCGAAGCCAAGCTTGCAAGACGGGACCTTCTCCGCTCCCAACTCAACAATATAAAACTTGACAAAGGGGAGAAGGTATTATCTTTGCATTCTAGATTTAAGGAGATAATTAATGGATTGTCAAGTGTAAGTAAAAAGCTCTCCAACCGAGACATGATAATGAAAGCAATTGATGCATTCCCCTGGTCATCAAAGTGGAGCTCCATGGTGGACTCCTTTTATATTTCGAAGAATCTAGAGGTGAGTACTCTAGATAAATTTTTCTCTACCATGGAGTTGCATGAGACTAGACTTGAAGGCATAGTGGAAGATCCAATCAAGCAATCAAGGGGACTAGCATTGGTGGAAAAAAAAAAGAAGAAGAAGGAGACTTCGCCCTCATCATCCAATGAATCATCTTCCTCCTCCATGGATAGTAATGAAGAAGCCTACATGGTAAGGAAGGTGAGACGTGCTTTAAAAAGCTTTAAATTTAATAAATCTCATGATAGGAGAAGAAGACCAAGGAGAAAGATCATTTGTTATAATTGCCAAGGAGAGAGACACATAAGGGATGATTGTCCCCTTCTGAACAAAAGCAGAGGAAAGGAGAAAGAAAGAAGACAAGAAGAAGGGGAGCAAGAAAAAGGAAGAAGAAAGTAAATCAAAAGAAAAAGGGAAGGCCAAGGCACACAAAGCCACGTGGGATGATCCATCATCCTCATCGAAGGAAGATCAAGCCTTCACAAGCCTTACCCTAATGGCAATAGAAGACTTGGACTCCATGTCACGCCCCGAGAGTATGCCGTGCCGAAAAGCAAACGGACGGCACCTCCCCTGTACGTGGCAACATATCGGGTTAATACAAGGCTCGTAGGCCCACAACAATAATATGATATACGCAGATATCAACATATCAAAACACACTAAACACAGCGGAAACATACAACAGATAAAACAATATACAATGACTCAACTGTGCACTCCGGAGTGACTTGACACAACAAGAAACATCATAGAAGCCACATCGAAAGCCAAAGACATACAACACGTCCGTATATCACAGATACGGAAACAATACAAGCTAAAACCACAAAACGACAATCCACACAAATACAACAGTGCGGATTAAATATCCATCCGTCCGGTGTGAGATGGGATCAGCTGGCAGAGCTCCGAACGTCCAAGGAATCTTCTACCTGTTACCTGGGCGAAAGGAAGCCCAGGGTCCCGGGGTGGTGAGTATAAACTCAGGGGTAATATATAGAAAGTGCATGAACAACATAAAAGGATAGATCTACAAGTATACATGTGAAGATCTACAGGTATACAGCATGAGTCCAATAGACATACAGTCCTATCCAACTCTAATAACAAGTAACTACAGTAAAGTCATACGCAATGTATATACTAAACTGCTCAACTGAACATAAAGTAATGTACCAACGTACCTGACGGTCTGCAACACCATAAGCTATATCATCCTGACAGATATACCATAACATAACCCATATAATGTACCAGGTCAATCCCATACCTGACCAATACTCAGACATATGAACAGTATATGATCACCTGTATAATAACCCGGTCCGTAACACACAATGACATGATGCTAATCAAATGCATAATGATCAATCAACGCCTGTATCATGCTCAACACATAGCAATAAATAAAATGCAAATGGCATGTATCATGATGTACAAGCATGTGCAACAATCATAGCTCAATCAAATGCAGCATCTCACAGGCATATGTAAAACATATATCAAATACATGCATACATATATATCGGCAATGCATATGCATGGTCCGTCTGCCGGACCGTCAACCACGACCCAGTGGCGGGGTGGCACGACAAATGATAACTAGCCCGACTCGGTGCCACCACTCTCGGTGGTAGGGTTAGGTAGTATGAGAGTAGTGTATAAGCGTAAAAGCTAACTACTCCTAGGGCCCCTGCAAGCCACGCTGTCCCTACCCATGAGTAGACAAGCGTCGCTGCAGACAACGGACCTCACACAACCACCGTCTATAGTGGGCGAGTGCTAACACCACTCTGCAGCGGTGGCGGTCGCGCGTCTCCGGCTACCACCATCCATAGTGGAGGCGCGGCACATCCAATGCTCGCCTCAACCTCAACCTACTACCACTACCCGAGTGGCGGGAGGCGGGATGGTGACGACTTGTCTCAATCCACAAGGGAGACCCAGTCAACAGCATGCATGCAATGTGATGATGCATAGCTCCATACATGTATCCTCGCGACACTCCCCATCCCACGGGGAGTCTTGGTCAACTAAAAGTCAACTATGCAAGGACTACAATCCATAAGACTCTCTCTATCGCATAAAGAGTCATACTCATCTGACAGACAACCACGCTAAGACCTCTAGTCAGTAGCGATATACAATCGACCATCCATATAACCATACACAGGCATACAATCCCTATGGATATACCATCACACTAGGACTTCTAGTCCCTGGTCACATACGAGCAACCATACAATTATCTATGCACAGACAACTAGATCCATCATAAATGCACCACTAATACGGATATGATATAACAATCGACTCCATAATCCAAACCATCACCTAACCCTAGTGATGTAATACAGTAAACCAATCTGAAGTCACAAAGATAACCCTAACCACATGTACTTACTGAACATCTATCAGCTAATACATAATAGGGTTTATAGTTCCTATCCGTGCTAGATAATCAATGAGTAACAGAGTATATATATCTCAAAGGTCAAGGCAGTACAAGCATATGATTAAATATGAGTGGATCTAAGGTAAACAGGTATATACATACATCCAAGATCATGCACTGGAATTGATCAAAACTACCGGACCAGGTAGATATTACCCACCTGATACGAAGCTCGAAATAATCCGTGCTATCCATATCCACGTTCATGTATCCATCACCATCAACGTCCTGTAACCATAATAACAAATTAGGGTTAAGCACAAGCCTCTAATTATATGAACAAAATACTAATTTGTTCTATATTCGCATCCTTCCCTCGTCTACGAGTAAGAAACCCCGATTATCCCAATCCGATAATAACACTACTATATCAATGATCACGAATAAACATGATGGTTATGCAACACTAAGGCTTACCTCTTCCACTTCAAAGCCCAACACTTATCGGCGTCTGCCATTGATGATTAATTAGTTGTAAATCAAGATAATCAAATCCATATCCCAATCCACAACTAATAATCCCCAATCAAGCGCATAATATCCATATCAACTCAAAATTAAGTATGTCTGACATACCTCACAATGGTAACTCACCTAGTGCGGCTTGATCACGGTTGCCCCCAAATCCAAGTATAGCTATTAGATCCACGGCTCCAACAACTTATTGAAACATCTAAACCATCGTTCACGGACAATCACCATCCGCATCTTCATTCTGACATCCCAAACAACACCTAAACCATCAATACCATAGGCCTAAACACACCAGGGAATACATCAATTATCAGCGAGAAGCAAAGGTTGGATCGAGCTTACCTTCCCTAAATCTTCACCGTGATCACCCCTCCTTTAACCTCTGCATTCACCGGAGGAATTCAAGCAGCCAATCCCCTCTTCCCAATCATTAGATTACGCTCAATGGCCAAAACTCACCGTCGGATCATCTCTGGCGATGATCGGAATGGCGGCTCCCAATCCAGTAGATTGAAGCGCTGCCGATCCAAACTCCACAAACTCTGTCCAAAACCACGATTGAAGCTAAAGCGAAGAAATCCATAGCTAGAACCTAGATCTCATCTCAAAATAAGAAGGAGATCGGCTCTTACAGCTACGATGCCAATGGAGCCGATCTGGCGTCCCTCATCCGGATCGGCGAGCTCGGCGAGAGGCAGCGACAATGGCGATTGAGCTCACGATGGCTACCGATGTTGTTCATGGTGGTCGGAGCAAATCGATTGGCGCGAACTAGAGTTGGTGAGCAAGAGCGGCGAGCGATGGCGGCTCGATTATTGCGAGACCCGTCGAATCGCTACTAACCCCCACTCGGCGGCGACTCTTCACCGGAATCGAGCTCGGAAACCCGTGTCGGAGATCCCCTCCGACAATCGGCATGGCGGCTCCCAAATCCGGCAATTTGAACCTCCTGTCGATGCTTAGCCACCGGTGAGAGTTCTCAACCTGTCGGCCTCGACCGGCGACCCTCCCTCCAGTCGGACCTCCCTCTCGGCGGCCGGCAAGGGGCGAGCTCGAGCGTGGCGGCGCGGTCGTTCGGAACGAAGCAAAGAGGCGGAGAAGAATGGAAGCGGAGATCGCGATGTGTATGTCGCGATCAGCTGTGGCTTTTAAACGCCGTTCGTCCCATTTGGTTAACCCAGCCCAAACTAAACCGTTTCAACCCAATTCAAATCCAACTTCAGTTCAAGCCAACCCAAGCTCAATCCAATTGATTCAGCCCAACCGATTCAGCCAATTTCAAGCCCAACAATTTGGCCCAAGCCCAATTTCAGCCAAGCCCAATTTCAGCTCAATTTAATCCACTAATTAAACTCAATTAACCCACTAATTAAATTCAATTAATTAAAGGGTTAATCCATATAATAATTTTTTTTTTTTTTTTTGTATTTTACATTCTCCCCCACTTATAAAAATTTGGTCCCCAAATTTCCGACTCATGTACGAGTACGAGATGTCACAATAACCATCTCAAGTATCCGGAGCAAAGTCACACCTCAAGTTACAAAGTGGGATACTGAGATCGAATATTATATTCCATCTCTTATATACACTCTCAATAGACCTTTTAAAGTCTAAATAACACCTTCCTATTGACCATCTATCAAAAGATAGATAATCGTACCCGAGTGGAGCTCTATACCCATGACTTGTGGAAGACTTTGCTAGAATCGTAAGGTGAATCATGAATCACTATCAAAAATGATACTCAAGGATACTCCATGGATACCATTCCGTCAAACGATCCAACGAAATCCATCTTACGACTCGGAAGAAAATGAGCGGACCTAGCTAATCGATCATCGACTACCCAAATCCTATCAAGTCCTTTTCGAATTCTAGACAATCTCCCAACACAGTCCATCGTACTAGACTCCCACTTCATCACGGTACGTAACCCTACCGATCACAATATTCCACCTTTGCTTGTTGGCATACCCAACCTCAAATTACGAGATCAACCATATCCCATATCTTGTTCCACCAACAGGAACGTCTCAATACTCACTATTTTCGGATACACTCCGAATAAATCATCACTCTCGACTGAAGAGTCTCCTGAAACAACTCTTCCTAAATCGAAAGACAACTCTGTAACCCACTATTCTCCTAGGAAACGGAGAATTACTTTCTCACAAGTGAAACCAATCTACTATTCCAAAATTCATTATATCACCCAGAACTGAAAGTAACTGGAAAACTATAATGACTAATCTCGCTAGTTTCTCAACCAGCATACACATAATTTACGTCTTATTCAACTGCATCAGGATCGCTCCTAATCCATGAAATGATGCATCTGCGTACAATACCCTTCCATCCCTATCGGACAGATTAACTAACACTGACCCAAAAGTCAGTCACCGTCTAGGCCCTGAAACCTAGCTTCACTCACTTCCGACCAGGTGATTCCCATCACCTTCTTCGTCAACAAGTCGGCGATATAGTATCTCTAGTAACATTCTATCCTCATCTATGGTAAATACCAAATCAATCTAGAAACCACAACTTCTCAAGATCGTGAATATATCCCGAAATATATCATCCACAGATATGATGACAATCGATCACAAATACTCCAAGAGTACTTGATTCCTCAATTCCATGAACGACTAAATCGTTGATAAGTCTAACAACATTATCAACATCTCCTAAAATTCATACCAAGTATGAAATACCGTCTTCTACACACATGTATCCCTTTTTACTCTAAGCTAGATAGCTCGATCATCACACCATGATAATTGTATGACACTAAGTCACCACAACCCTCCAATCGTAGATCAACCCTAGGATATACACAAGTGTCATTTAGCTGATCTAAACAAATCATCTATCCACAACGAAGGATATTCATTCACAACTACTGCGTTCCAATCATCGATAATCGATGCATAGACTCAAAGTCTAACTCTCTTCTAACAAAGAGTTACAAGTCTTCTCGAGAAGAAACACTAGGAAAGATAAATCTCCCATGGTGTTTAGCAACACTGATACCCATAAAATCATCTCCCGGTATGAGGTCCCCAATATCAGGACTATTCCCGAAATCACCTCAACCGCATATTCCACTTGCCCATGCTAAGCTCGAGAGTTCATCGTAACTACATCCGCATACTCTCGGATTATCATGCATCAGAGTCCTAGTATACCAACGCTCCAACTATCCAACTATCCGTAAGGATATGTCTATAGTGGAGGTATGTCTAGCAAAGGCTAAGGGTATCCCTTGACTTCTTGGTTGTTGATCAACATCTCACCAACGGTAGAGAAAATCACCAACCACCAGTCGATAGGAACCCTTCGAACCCTATCCAAGAACGTTCTAGACAAAGATACCTGTAAACTACCAGTATCTCTCGATATATCCGCAAATAGGATAACCTAAAGCAATACTCCGAAGGACCGATCCTTCGGTCTTCTATACTTCTTCTCGAGTAATTATGTAAACTTGTCCAACATCTGTTCTGGACGGCTGAGCTCATGTAGATGCAAAGACTATCATGGAGGAACTGAAATCAAGCTACTAGGCCGAGGTACAATGAAACAATGCAATGGAGATGGTAAACAACATTGTTATCTTGGCAAATGATACACATCCAGGTATAAATCTTGAAGAATCGCCAACATCGTAGCACGCTCCATCTCTGTGAAAGGTATAGCTGCAACTGGAGAATATTGCATAGATACGACTATCGTCGTAAAATCTCTCTCCTCTGAACAAAACATAATCCCGCCTGGGAAGGTAACAGTTGTTGTCGTCTGGAGAGGTAACAGTTGTTGTTGTAATGATATAGGTCTTGAGATGTCTTGGTGAGCCGAGTAACTTACTTCTTCGGATGAAAGTATCAAAGAGCTCCAACTATATCTGAGGTAGTAGATCGCTGCTGATGTGAAAATCCATTCTTCTGTAATGATCTCAGCTTTCGAGGTTGTGGATCGTCCGCTCGAAAGCATCACCCATAGTCTTCAACTGAGTCTTCAAAATACGTACTCTTCTCGTAGATACCGGCTGCTTATAGTAGAAATAGATACAATGGTCCATCGAAAAATCTGACTCTGTGTCTCGTCATAACCTGCACTGCACACACATAATCTCCCTTCGGAGTCTTTCCTCTGAGTTCGCTGATAAACATGAGAAGCTGCTGACAATCTGCAATCGGTCTTCTATGATCGGAAAACTCTCCAATAGTCGCTCGTGACTCATGACTTTAATCTTGCTTCTTTTTGTCAAACATTCGGAGACTTCCAATTCCAATAATTTGACTTGCAATATCTGCTTATCAAATCTCCATTTCTTTAAAAACACTTGCTACGGAGTCATTTCTATACACATGACTCAGTCTAAGGACTTCCGGTAGGATCTAGTAGGAGATCCAAACATCCTGATCAAGATGTCAACCGATAATCCGTGGGTGGTCCAAACCAACCCAATCACATTCTTGGGCTATTAAATGGTCGTAACTTTCGCAAGTCTAACGACTCTGCATGGTACTTCCATTACCACACGATCACTCGACCTAAAGCCCAAGAATTCCCTGACCATGAGTCAAAGAAAATGATGTGGGAAAATACTCTCGCACAATATCACTACACTGTGACTAAGTGATACATTATTTTCCGTAGGTTACTTTCCATCTCTTCCACCAAGTACCGGCTAAAATCCGGATAATGGTATTCAACTAACACTATTATCTTCGTATAACCCGTGTCAAGTACTTCAAAAGTACTCCCAATGTTATACAACCTAGAACGAACATCTCAGGGATCAACATTCCTATGAATATCATCCCCTAATTTTCTACTATCTGCATCAGCAATAGTATACTCGCTTAGTCCATTACCCAATAGGTAATGATCTGACTAACATAATTAGTGAAAATCTTAGGATCGAAATCCTTAATCTCCACAATAGATGTGACTACCTAACTCACCTTTCGGGCTCAGTCGATTCGGCTCTCAAAGGTAATTACCTTTTAGATGGCAGTACATGTCTAATAACCTCAACATATCGTTCCGTGGTCAACTCAAACCACGATTCACGAATCTTGATTAACATACTACAAGTCATACCTTTATATAAGCAACTAAATGCATAGCCAACAGAAGGATATGTAATAACAGTTAACATACCTTAATCCTTGTAGCTCGGAGATGTCCGCAACAGCCAGATCCCAGATCTCACAAAACCAAAACCGAGTAAAGCAAAACTCGATGTCCGAACGAAATCAAATCCGAAAATGGACTTCGCAGCCTAGGGCTCTGATACCAATAAAATTGTCACGCCCCGAGAGTATGCCGTGCCGAAAAGCAAACGGACGGCACCTCCCCTGTACGTGGCAACATATCGGGTTAATACAAGGCTCGTAGGCCCACAACAATAATATGATATACGCAGATATCAACATATCAAAACACACTAAACACAGCGGAAACATACAACAGATAAAACAATATACAATGACTCAACTGTGCACTCCGGAGTGACTTGACACAACAAGAAACATCATAGAAGCCACATCGAAAGCCAAATACATACAACACGTCCGTATATCACAGATACGGAAACAATACAAGCTAAAACCACAAAACGACAATCCACACAAATACAAGGTCACGGATTAAATATCCATCCGTCCGTGTGAGATGGGATCACCGGTGGCGAGCTCGAGCGTCCGAAGGAATCTTCTACATTACAGGCGAAAGGAAGCCCGAGTCCGGTGGTGAGTATAAACTCAGGGTAATATATAGAAAGTGCATGAACAACATAAAAGGATAGATCTACAAGTATACATGTGAAGATCTCACGGTATCTGACATGAGTCAATAGACATACGATCCTATCCAACTCTAATAACAAGTAACTACGAAGTCATACGCAATGTATATACTAAAAGCTCAACGAACATAAAGTAATGTACCAACGTACCTGACGGTCTGCAACACCATAAGCTATATCATCCTGACAGATATACCATAACATAACCCATATAATGTACCAGGTCAATCCCATACCTGACCAATACTCAGACATATGAACAGTATATGATCACCTGTATAATAACCCGGTCCGTAACACACAATGACATGATGCTAATCAAATCATTATAATGATGCGAATCAACGCATGTATCATGCTCAACACATAGCGATAAATAAAATGCAAATGGCATGTATCATGATGTACAAGCATGTGCAACAATCATAGCTCATCAAATGCGATCTCACGGGCATATGTAAAACATATATCAAATACATGCATACATATATATATCGATGCATATGCATGGTCCATCGTCTGGACCGTCAACCACGACCCGAGTGGCGGTGTGGCACGACAAATGATAACTAGCCCGACTCACCGCCACCACTCTCGAGTGGCCGAGTTGGGTAGTATGAGTGAGTAGTGTATAAGCGTAAAAGCTAACTACTCCTAGGGCCCTGCTGCAAGCCACTGCCCCCTACCATGAGTAGACAAAGCGTCGCTGCAGATAACAAAGACCTCACACACAACCACCGTCTATGGGCGAGTGCTAACACCACTCTGCACAATGGCCAGGTGCGCATCTCCAGCTACTACCATCCATAGTGGCCGAGCACGGCACATCCAATGCTCTGCCCTCAACCCTGCTACCACTACCCCGAGTGGCCGGGGAGGCAGGATGGTGACGACTTGTCTCAATCCACAAGGAGACCCACAAAGCATGCATGCAATGTGATGATGCATAGCTCCATACATGTATCCTCGCGACACTCCCCATCCCAGAGTCTTGGTCAACTAAAGTCAACTATGCAAGGACTACAATCCATAAGACTCTCTCTATCGCATAAAGAGTCATACTCATCTGATAGACAACCACGCTAAGACCTCTAGTCAGTAGCGATATACAATCGACCATCCATATAACCATACACAGGCATACAATCCCTATGGATATACCATCACACTAGGACTTCTAGTCCCTGGTCACATACGAGCAACCATACAATTATCTATGCACAGACAACTAGATCCATCATAAATGCACCACTAATACGGATATGATATAACAATCGACTCCATAATCCAAACCATCACCTAACCCTAGTGATGTAATACAGTAAACCAATCTGAAGTCACAAAGATAACCCTAACCACATGTACTTACTGAACATCTATCAGCTAATACATAATAGGGTTTATAGTTCCTATCCGTGCTAGATAATCAATGAGTAACAGAGTATATATATATCTCAAAGGTCAAGGCAGTACAAGCATATGATTAAATATGAGTGGATCTAAGGTAAACATATATATACATACATCCAAGATCATGCACTGGAATTGATCAAAACTACCGGACCAGGTAGATATTACCCACCTGATACGAAGCTCGAAATAATCCGTGCTATCCATATCCACGTTCATGTATCCATCACCATCAACGTCCTGTAACCATAATAACAAATTAGGGTTAAGCACAAGCCTCTAATTATATGAACAAAATACTAATTTGTTCTATATTCGCATCCTTCCCTCGTCTACGAGTAAGAAACCCCGATTATCCCAATCCGATAATAACACTACTATATCAATGATCACGAATAAACATGATGGTTATGCAACTAAGGCTTACCTCTTCCACTTCAAACTGCCAACACTTATCGACGTCCGCCATTGTGCGGTTAAATTAGTTGTAAATCAAGATAATCAAATCCATATCCCAATCCACAACTAATAATCCCCAATCAACCATAATATCCATATCAACTCAAAATTAAGGCATGTCTGACATACCTCACAATGGTAACTCACCTAGTGCAGCTTCAATCACAGCTGCCCCCAAATCCAAGTATAGCTATTAGATCCACAGCTCCAACAACTTATTGAAACATCTAAACCATCGTTCACAGCACAATCACCATCCTGCATCTTCATTACAGCATCCCAAACAACACCTAAACCATCAATACCATAGGCCTAAACACACCACGGGAATACATCAATTATCAACTGAGAAGCAAAGGTTGGATCGAGCTTACCTTCCCTAAATCTTCACCGGCAGTCACCCCTCCTTTAACCTCTGTTCACCGGAGGAATTCAACGACGCCAATCCCCTCTTCCCAATCTGTTACGCTCGCCAATGGCCAAAACTCACCGATCAGATCATCTCTGGCAGTGATCGGAATGGCAGCTCCCCAATCCAGCCGATTGAAGCCGCTGCCGATCCAAACTCCACAAACTCTGTCCAAAACCACCGATTGAAGCTAAAACGAAGAAATCCATAGCTAGAACCTAGATCTCATCTCAAAATAAGAAGGAGATCAGCTCTTACCTGGCTACGATGCCAATGGAGCCGATCTGGCGTCCCTCATCCGGATCGGGAGCTCAAGAGAGCGGCGACAATGGCGATTGAGCTCGATGGCTACCGATGTTGTTCATGGTGGTGGAGGCAAATCGATTGGCGGCGAACTAGAGTTGGCTGAGCAAGGGCGACGGTGATGGCGGCTCCAGTTCGCTGCGAGACCCGATCGAATCGCTACTAACCCCCAGCTCCCAGCGACGACTCTTCACCGGAATCGAGCTCGGAAACCCGTAATCGGAGATCCCCTCCGGCGACAATCGGCATGGCGGCTCCCAAATCCGGCAATTTGAACCTCCTGTCGATGCTTAGCCACCGGTGAGAGTTCTCAACCTGTCGGCCTCGACCGGCGACCCTCCCTCCAGTCGGACCTCCCTCTGGCCGGCGGCAAGCGAGCTTCGGCGTGGCCGTGATGCGTTGAACGAGCAAGCAAGAGGCGGAGAAGAATGGAAGCGGAGATCGCGATGTGTATGTCGCGATCAGCTGTGGCTTTTAAACGCCGTTCGTCCCATTTGGTTAACCCAGCCCAAACTAAACCGTTTCAACCCAATTCAAATCCAACTTCAGTTCAAGCCAACCCAAGCTCAATCCAATTGATTCAGCCCAACCGATTCAGCCAATTTCAAGCCCAACAATTTGGCCCAAGCCCAATTTCAGCCAAGCCCAATTTCAGCTCAATTTAATCCACTAATTAAACTCAATTAACCCACTAATTAAATTCAATTAATTAAAGGGTTAATCCATATAATAATTTTTTTTTTTTTTTTTGTATTTTACACTCCACCTCCTCGGAAAAAGAAGAAATAAGTTCAAGTGAGGAGAGCTCAAGTGAAGAGGGAGCTTCATCTTCATCCTCATCGGAATCACAAGAAGAAGATATGGTGAGTATGGTAAGAAATCTTCCTGCTCAAGAAATTGTTTCTATGATTTCTAGTCTCACTAGAGATTTATTTAGGAGTAAGAAGAAAAATAAATGCATGCTTGATGATATTAAGGCCTGAGAAGAAAAACTAGCAAATGCATCCCCACATGATGATTATATTTCTCTTAATGTTAATGATGCATGTATTGAAGAAAACAAAGCCTTAAGAGAAAAGGTAGATCATCTAATTAAAGCCCTAGAAAAATTCACAATAGGCTCCAATACTTTGAACATGATAATTGGGAGCCAAAGGGCAAATTTCAACAAGAAAGGGTTAGGATATAAGGGTTCCAAAAATGAGAAGGCCTACCATTGTTTGATTGCTAGGGGACAAGCTAAAACCACAATGGTAGCTAGGAAATGGATTCCTAAGGAGTATTTGGTGAACCCTATTGGAAAGAACTTATATTGGGTTCCCAAGTCAATCCTTAAGGGTTAGAGAGACCTAGGATAGTCAACCATAATTGGACTTATTTTATATCATGTAAAATGGTTGACTTATAAGGATGTGGGTCATGATTTTTGATTTAGTGTTGGGTGATGATAATGTGTGATCATAATATGAAATCATGAATATTGTTTGATTCATGATCATGATATGCAATAATTGATAATATTTGATCATGATGGATAATACATATTTTTATGATCATGTTGAGTATTTTTGAATGATAGATACTTAACCTTGGTAGAAATTGCATGAAATTTTGGTTAAGTATAAATACTTTTAAGTTCATCTCACACTCACTATAGGTTAACTTGATTGAAAATATAGCATGGGTGAGATGTTAGGATGATACAAATGACTCACTTATGATTATAACATTTTGATGAGTCATTACAAGTATCATGATAGCAATAATAGATCAATCATGGGGAAAGCATATGTTTAATTCATAGATATATTGCCCAAAGATCATGGTTGGATATTTCAAATATTTTAAAACCATTTTATGTTTCATAATCTATGAGTTCATGCTTTGAAAAGTTTCTAAGGTAAAACTAGTTTTCAAGTTGATACAAAATTGAGTTATTTTTAAACTTTTGAGTTTTTACCTAATTTCCAAAAATAGAATGAATTTTCATGAAAAATTATTTTTCACTGATAAAGGGACTTATGAGAAATATGTTCCCCAAATTTTACGATTTTTCAAATTTTCTAGAATTTTTAATGCATTTCTGAAGTTGGACTTCGGAAATCAGAAATTCTAAAATATAGGTGCCAATCGACTGATGTACTGTACATGAGCACAGTAAGCTGGTTTATCATGTTTTAAACTTGATTTTGGTTATTTTCATTTCCTAGACTTGATGTCTGTTAGTGCCTATAAGATCCACATATCTCCACAATGGCATGATATTGTCCACTTTGGGTCTAAGCCCTCATGGTTTTATTTTTGGGCTTTACCCAAAAGGCCTCAGACCAATGGAGATATCTTTTTTCTTATAAGCACATGATCTTTTCCATGTCTTACCAATGTGGGACTTTGATTGTATTCCCCATACTCCCAACAATCCCCCCCTCAAACGAAGGACCACATTGGGCCCCCCCTCAAGCCTATCCTTCCTCGAAGGATTTTCTCTGCTTGATGTCCGATCTTCAACCCACCAGGACTTCCTGCCAGTTGTTCGGTCCCCCCGACCCAACTAGACTTCCTTCCTGATGTCTGGTTCTCTTGATCCGGACGTGGGAGCTCAACTTCCTTCGTTCGAGGTTCATGGCTTGACATGGACCATGACTCTGATACCAATTGTTAGTGCCTATAAGATCCACATATCTCCACAATGGCATGATATTGTCCACTTTGGGTCTAAGCCCTCATGGTTTTATTTTTGGGCTTTACCCAAAAGGCCTCAGACCAATGGAGATATCTTTTTTCTTATAAGCACATGATCTTTTCCATGTCTTACCAATGTGGGACTTTGATTGTATTCCCCATACTCCCAACAATGTCATGCTTATATAACTTATGTTAGATGTTTTTGATGGTGTCAAAGGGGGAGAAATGGTTAAGTTTAAGTTAATCATGCTAGAGGGAATTAGCATGTGTTAAGGGGGAGTTGATATTCATGTTTGATATCCATGTTTTACATGCTTTCCTTCCTTATGTATTTTGATTAATGTTTCACATAACTTAAACATGGTTGTCACACATCAAAAAGGGAGAGATTGTTAGGGCAATCAACCCATGGATGATGTGTTTTGATGTGTGTGGCAAAGGTTTAAGTTAGGTTATTTGTGGATTTGATATGTGTGTTGAAGTCATGCAGGACTTAGTAATTCACACATGGTTAGCTTGACAAAGCATTGGCAAGATCACCATTTCATGATTTGGTCCTTGAGTCGGTGAAGGACAGCATTGCGAAGCCGTGCGCTTGGTGCATCCGAGGGACTATCGGACGAGGAGCATTGGAGTGAAGCCAAGGAAGCAGACTTCAGGGCGACACATGAAGGATGGCATTGCGAAGCTGTGAGCTTGGTGCGTCCGAGGGACGTGGCTGGACGAAAAGAGCTTCAAGGCAAAGGACTCCAAAGGAGATGAGAGTGAGCGATTGTAACCCGAGACGGGGTAGCTCATAGGTGAACTTGGCCGAATGGCTAAGTAAAATGTCGGATGCTCAACCAAAGGTTGGTTTGAGGTTTTACCCGACATCAGTCGACTGTTATAGGTAGCAATCGACTGCTCTAGGTCGATTGGACTCGACCGGTGTTCGACTGAACTATTTCTGGCCCAACAGTCGATTGCTAGGGTTTGGCAGTCGATTACTCGACAATCAGTCGACTGCTAAGGGATGACAGTCGACTGATCGAGGTAAGTTTGAGCACATAAGCTTTGGCAGTCGACTGATCTTGTCGACCACTCGACTGTTAGCTCCATCAATCAACTGATGGGAAGATCAGTCGACTGATGTGGGAGCCGTTGGTTTGGAATCTAACGTGGATGAAGTCGTTGAGAAACTACGGCTATAGTAGCAGTCGACTGATGGCTGCATCAGTCGACTGCTCGGTGCCCAATGGGAAGAATGGCTTCTTCCAAATAAGAAGGAGCCTTGGGTCACTTGGGATGGGTAATGCTTAACCTCTAAACATCTCCCAAGTGCCCAACACGATTTTACTCCTCTTCCTTGTGTTTAATTTCATCTTATTGTAAGAGGAGTGATTCTTGAAAGAAAGATTACGGCCACCTAGCTTAGTGCAAAGGAGAGATCTAGTGGATTTGGTTAGGCGTGATTCACCTGGAATGAATCGGATCATGGACTAGCGGCAAGGATCGTGAACCACGTTACATCAACGTGTTAGCGTTTGTATTCTTTGTTTCTTTGCATTGTCTTTTATTATTCCGTTGCGCTAACCTCGTACGTAGATAATTAAGCGATCGAACTCCACCATTTACGAAGAAGGCTATTCACCCCCCTCTAGCCGACCACCGATCCTCTAACATTTTCCACTCTGAGGCGGTACAACATGAAGTTGAACCCCAAGAAGTGTTTGTTCGGGGAAAAGAGTGGGAAATTTCTGAGGTATATTGTAACCGAGAAGGGACTGCAAGCCAATCTGGAGAAAGTACAAGCATTGTGCAATATGAAATCACCTACTAATCTGTGAGAGACTCAAAAGTTAGTAGGAAAAATAGTTTCCCTGTCTCGATTTATAGCCCAATCCACGGACAAGGGGATACCTTTCTTTCGAATTCTGCACAAAGCCACTAAGTTCCAACGGGATGATCAGTGTGAGCAAGCCTTCCAAGAGTTAAAGAAGTATTTAGCTGAACTACCTCGGCTAGCCAAACCAGTTTCAGAAGAACCATTGTGGATGTATTTAGCTGTTTCAGAAGGAGCAATCAGTTCAGTATTGTTGAAGCAAGAAGGTTCTCAGCAATAGCCCATTTATTAAACCAGTCATATCTTGAAAAGAGCAGAGTCACGGTATACTGATGCGCACAAATGCGACCTCAAATCTTGCGATGGAGACCGTCGAGAACTCAAAGCGCACGCTCGCGCTCAACGCCCGCAAGTGCACGGATGTCGTCAAGTAATAAAGATTATTGATCCCACAGGGACTAAGATTCAAATATCAATATATTCAGTGGTTGTAATTGTTCGGACATAACTCTAAAAGGTTTCGATTGGTGAGGGCTGTCAGCGGACTTTACTCTATATGGTGTCACATGGAGGAGGAAAGGAGTGTGCCGAGGTCTTCAAAGGTGATTCTAGGACTTCGGTTTCGCTTGTGCATAACAAAACAATGTTGTCAATTGGTGTTGTCTAGATGTTTAGCTATGGTTTTGTGGAAAAGACATCATACACTCTCCCGCAGAGCCGCCGCATCTACCAGGAGTTATCTTCGCCTAAAAGGACGGGATAGATGGTATGAAGATGTCAAATCAATCCGTACGATGAACCGTTTTCGATTCTACCGCACCCTTCTATCCACAGTTACCGGAGATCAGGTTTACCCCTAGGTTCTTTGTATCAAATCCCCTAAATCTTAAATACGAGGGCTGTCACACCTTGTATCACCTAAGCACAGTGGATAGAAAACCAAACACGCATAGATATAGTAAAAACAACTACCAATTGTCAAATCAAACTCAAAGGCAAAATTTAACATGAACCAACATTGTAATGTGCACACAAGTTACTCCCTAATCCTAGAATCGAAAGTACTACTCCATGTATATGAAGGAAGAATCACAAAGCATGTTTATGTTCGAATACATAAGGAATAAAACGCAGGAACAAAGAATTACAATGCTTCCGTGCTCTTCTCTCCGGCGTTGAAGTGCAAGGCGTGGACCTCCGGCGATGTTCCTCCTCCCCGTTGTGAGTTACCGAAGCTTTTTAGGGCTTCGGTGTGTCATCCTAGCCATCTTGCCTCCCCCCTAGGGTTTGGGCGAAGCCATCCTTATATAGACATCGCCTCAGACCGCTACAAAATCCGAAAAAAGCCCTAGTCGTGCAAATATGGCGGGTCACCACACGGTTGTGTGTTTCCACATGGCCAGACCGTGTGAGGCCATGGGGTGATGATCTCGCCCATTAGGCACGGTCGTGTGAATCCACACACCCTGGCCGTGTCCCACTTTGTGTCTAACTGCGAAATGTCCTTCTTTTACTCCGAAAGCACGTCTTTTTAACCCGAAATGCTAACCTGCACACAAAAGTCCAACGAGCAGACCTCCAAACTAGAAAATAGGAAATGTATGCAAAATAGAGTAACATATGCATGAAACTAATATGAAATGAAACAAGATGTGAGCAAAAACTACTCCTAGAACTCTATACGTTTTGCTCACATCACTTCCCCCAGACTTAAATCTTTGCTTGTCCTCAAGTAAACCTCAGTACCATGAAATTTAAAAGACATTGTTCCATACTTAGCATGACAACTAAATTTATCAAGTGGTATTTACAATCAAAGCAGAATAAATATGTTCTAGAAATTCACTAAGTTAGCTCCTCGTGCTCATGCTAAGCGAACCATTCTTAGGGGATGCCCGTTCCATGGTGAGTTAAGTCGTTACCCCATAGCTTTCCTAAGGTTTCCGGCTCTTAGGCACTTACCTGCCCAAAGTGAGGGACGTTCCTTAGGTCTAGCATAAAGTCTCAAAGGTGTGCTCAGTATTGAGAGAAATTGGTAGGTGTTTCCCCAGTAACCTAACTCGGTCTCAAAGGGGCACCTAGTCATTTCCACCCACGACAACTATTTTTTATCCCTCTTCTTTTTCATTTCTTTTTCTCTTTTTCTTTTATTTCTCTTTTCTTTTCTCTCTTTTATTTTTCGGCTCACTGGGATTTTGATTTTTCCAAATGGGCTTACACAATCCGAGCATCTCCAGTATCTAAAATGTTAAACCTAGAGTCACCTATGGATTCCAAAGTACTAGACTACTGAGGTGAATCATAACTAGGTATGTACTAGATTATCCCTTTCAGAATGTTCAACATGTGTAAGTGTAAAGAAATAAAGCTAACCAGTGCAAGTCTAGAATATTCATTAAAGAAAATAAAATAAAATACCATGAGATAAATGAAGCTAAACTACCTATGGGAACAACTCATGTAAGCAACCTTTTTTTTTATAAATACTACTGAGGCAGCTTTACAGATAACAAAAACTAAGTACTGAAAGAAGTTTAACAACCCATGCATGAATAAATGAATGAAAATACCAGAAAAGAAACTACTTCTAGGAAACAAAACAAAATAAACTTTGGGGTCTTCCCCCCCCCCCCCAGAATTAAATGAAAATATACCTCTAGTATGGTGGACGAGGTGGAAAATCTGGGAGCCTGGGCATCTTTGGATCCTGGGAGAACCTGCTACTGAGCCATTGATGCCACACGTACATGTGGTCGATCTGGGAGCTGGTGGATGCAGCGGCTGCTCGGTGCTCCTCCTCCCTAGCCCACTGTGCCTGCTGGGCGTGCATGTGCTGCTGCATCTCCCTGCGGTAGGCGACTTCATCCTGGCAATGAACAGCCTCCTCTTGGAAGTATATGCGGGCCTCGTCGTAGAACTCCTCGCCCCATTGGAAGTGCTCTCGGAATCCCTGGAACTCCACCTGCTGGTAGGCGCTCTGCTCCTCCCATCGCTGCCTCTGCGTCTGCTGCTCAGTGTAAATGTCGTCGAGGCGCGATCAGAACTCCGAGAAATCATAAGCCGATGTACCTGCATCCTGCTCAAAAGTGGAAAAATGTGGTGGTGCAGGTGTAGACTCATGTCGACATGGACTAGGTGGGCTCCTATGCATGTGTGGACTAGAGGGAGAGTGATATAAAGGTGGAGAGATGGGCGCCGATGTGAAGGGTCCCTCATATGGAGGGGACTCCACTATCAGATCCAAGCGCCAGTTGGCGTGTGTAGTGATGATGGTACGATCAGGGTCGGGGAGCCTAAGGGCCATCAGATTTTTCCTTACAAAGCATAAGGAGCCTCCTTCTCTCACAATCATCTTCATGGCCATGCATACTCCTAGGGCTCCCCTCTATACTCTCTAATCTAGTGTAATCATACCCCATCCTATGGCAAATATGGGTAAGTAGGCCTCCCACATTAATCTCTCCTCGTGCTGCTTTGCCCATCTTCACTAAGTGTCTGATGAAGTGGGACCCTACATCGATGCTACTCCTTTCTTGTAGCATGTTCCAGAGGCAAAGCAACTCGCTAGCCCTAACTACACCGTCACTCTCCCCATGACCAAATATAGTACTGACCATGACGCGGTTGAGGTATCGGAAAATGGGGTTTTGGAGGCACGACGCTTTGGCCCTAAATGGGTCATAAGCGTGCTCCCCCGTCAACTCAGTCTAAACTATCCGAGAGTTAAACCCATTAGGGGTTCTTTTCTTTCCCCCACTTGGCAAGCCAAAGCATGAGTTCCATTGGTGAAGGGTCCACTCATGCTCAATGTTAAAAAACCTAAAAGTTATCCTACCCTCCTCACTCTCTCTACCCGTTAAAATTTCTGCCTCTAAGGAACTCAAAAACTCTAGAACTATCCTAGGGTTGGTTGGGTGCCTTATTCCCATAATCTCTTCCCACCCCATTTTTGCAAATAGGACTTGAATATCACCCAACAACTCTAAAGACTCTAGCAAATCTTCATCTAAGTATCTAGTAGCAGTGAGCTTACGAGTAGAGAGCACATTATATCTATCTTTATGTTCATTATTGCAAAAAAGAAGAGTGGGTAGGGCATTACCCTCCTCCGGAGCTTGAGGGGCATTGACTCTCCTTGGTCGTCGCTCCGAAACGCCGGATCGAGGTGCTACTTGCTTGGTCCTCCTCATCCTTGCTCCTTTTGGCTTCCTTAGAGGTTAAAAGTGCTTCTAGATGGTGGGGAAGATGAAATCACACGGCTAGGGCAAGATCTTTCAAAGCACACGGTGCAAATGGGGTGAAAACACACGGCTCGCCCCTTTTAACCTCGCGCGATACGGCCGTGTGAAAACACACGGCCAGGCTATGTGCGCCTCGGGTCGATCGGGCACGACCATGGGAAAACACACGTGTAGGCCATGTGTCCCCATTTTTCTCCCCGTTTTATGTAAGAGCTCGAATTCTCTCACACCTTTCGCCGTGTAGGTTAATATGGATTTTATTTTTGCCTAGCAAAGTTCTTCTCTAGTCCTAACCCTAAATGGGATGGAAATCAAAACTAAAATCAAACAAATGCATGCAATGAAATCAAAAAGGGAAGTCTAAAACTAAACTTGGGTTACCTCCTAAGAACCGCTTTGTTTAAGGTCGTCTAGCTCGACCACACTCCACTATCAACTTGGCTCTGGAGGTTCAGTGAACCTCCATTCATCCATCTCGGGATCTTCATCTGGCGGTTTTGGCTTCATTCTACTAAACGTGAAGTCGTCGAGGTAGGGGGCTCTATGCTCCGAAAGGCTGAAGAGGATGATCTTCCCATCTACCTCCAGGGAGATCTGGTGTGCTTTCACGTCTATGCACGCCCCTGTAGTTGCCAGAAAAGGCCTTCCCATAATGATGGGATTCTGGGGATTTGGTCCTGTGTCCAGTATGATGAAGTCTGTGGGTATCACGAAATCCTCAATCACCACAGGCACGTGTGGTGGCATGCCAACGGGCTTCTTGATCGTGTCGTCCGCTATACGTATACCTATACCCGTTGGTTGTATATTACCCAATCCCATCTCCAGGTAGAATGCATAGGGAATCACACTCACTGATGACCCCAAGTCGCACAACGCATTATCGAAGCTTTCTCCATAAATCGAGCAGGGAATAACAAATTCACCAGGGTCCTCAAGCTGTAATGGAATCTTCTCTTCAAACTCAGCTTGGTCATGTAGGGTGGTAATCATGGTTGCACACCCCTTGGCAAATTGGATACTCTGCCACACTCCTTCCTCTTTTCCTTGACTCACTGGAGAGCTTTTCACAGGTTGTGACACGGTTTGGGCTATCTGGGTCACTTGTGTCTCCAACATCCTGGTATGACTTGCAAGGCCATCAACGGTGGCCTTCAAGTCTCTGAGTGATTCTTCAAACTTCTAATGTTAGCGTCAAAATTCCTCATTAGCCTTAGTTTGGGTAGCGATGAAGTCCTCCATCATCAGTTCCAGTCTAGACTTCTGTGGTCGCTGCCCATTGCCCTATTGCTGCCCATACCCTTCTGTGGTCACTCCCTCTCCAAAGTCAATGGTCGCGCATGCAGATGAAGGATTCAAAGATTCAAACTATCTGCTGAGCGCGTCCATCCTTGCTGCAAGGTGGTCCATGGAGTTGACAGTGTATCGTCCCGCTGCAGGTGTAGGTTGACCATGTTCGGAAGCCCATTGATGGTGGTTCTGGGCCACCTCTTCGATAAGCTCTTCTGCTTCCTCTATGGTCTTATTCATCAGTGCTCCTCCTACAGAAGAATCTAGGGACATCTTCGTAGCATAAGCGATCCCATTGTAGAAATGTGGATCACCAGCCACCTTTCCAGTCCGTGGTGGGGGCATTGGTAGAGTAGTCCCTTGTAGCGATCTCAGGCCTCGAATAAGGACTCCCCCTTCTTTTGGCGGAAGCTCGTGATAAGATGGCACATGTGAGAAGTCTTGCTTGTGGGAAGTATTTGTTCAGGAACTGCTACTCACATTGCTCCCATGTAGTGATGCTTCCCAAAGGTAGGGAGTGAAGTCATGCCTTAGCCTTATCCCGCAATGAGGACGGGAATAGGCTCAAGTGGATCACGTCAGTAGGGACTCCGTTCATTTTCATCGTTGAGCAGATTTCTAAAAATGTCTCAAGGTGTCAGTTTGGGTCTTCAGTCGCAGCTCCCCCGAAATGACTCTACTGGACCATATGTATAAGTGCTGGTTTAAGTTCAAAGTTATTCGCCAAAATAGATGATCCAGCTATACTCGGCCTAAATCCTCTAGCACTAGGAGCTGCGTAATCCCGCAAAGGTCGGCTACCTGTGTTTACTTCGGATGCGTCTTGATCCTCCATCCTTCGCTGCTCTGCTTTTCGACGATGAAAGGTTCGCTCAATTTCCAAGTTGATCAGAATTAGACCTTCCGATCCTAAGCGTCTAAGCATATGACGAACCAAGCCTCAAAATTAGGAGTGCTAACTAATTCTAAAAGCAAAAAATAGAACAATCTAGGTAATAAATTCTAAGATGCAAAAAAGAAATAAAAGCAACTACTGCTAGAATTAAATAAAATATAAATAACAAAAAATTAAAAAATAAAGCTAAATATGAAAGATATAAAACTTAAAGAAAATAAATTAAACTAGAAAGAAAATAAAGCAAGTAAATAAATCTAATCCTAAGTCTGATCCAATTTACCACCGTTCGATTCGATATCGAATCAATCAGTCCCCGACAACGGTGCCAAAAACTTGATGCGCACAAACGCGACCTCAAATATCGCGACAGAGACCATCGAGGACTCAAAATGCACGCTCACGTTCAACGCCCGCAAGTGCATGGATGTCGACAAGTAATAAATATTATCGATCCCACAGGGACTGGGATTTGAATATCAATATATTCAGTGGTTGTAATTGTTCAAACGTAACTCTAAAAGGTTTCGATTGGTGAGGGTTTTCGGTGGACTTTACTCTATACGGTGTCACATGGAGGAGGAAAGGAGTGTGCCAAGGTCTTCAAAGGTGATTCTAGGACTTCGGTTTCGCTTGTGCATCACAAAACAATGTTGTCAATTGGCGTTGTCTAGACGTTTAGCTATGGTTTTGTGGAAGGGACATCATACACTCTCCCGCAGAGCCGCCGCATCTACCAGGAGCTATCTCCGCTTAAAAGGATGGGATAGACGGTACGAGGATGCCAAATCAATCCCTACGATAAACCGTTTCCGATTCCACCGCACCCTTCTACCCACAGTTATCGAAGATCAGGTTTACCCCTAGGTTCCTTGTATAAAATCCCCTAAATCTTAAATACGAGGGTTGTCACACCTCGTATCACCTAAGCACAGTGGATAGAAAACCAAACATGCATAGATATAGTAAAAACAACTACCAATTCTCAAATCAAACTCAAAGGCAGAATTTAACATGAACCAACATTGTAATGTGCACACAAGTTACTCCCTAATCCTAGAATCGAAAGTACTACTCCATGTATATGAAGGAAGAATCACAAAGCATGTTTATGTTCGAATACATAAGGAATAAAACACAGGAAAAAAGAATTACAATGCTTCCGTGGTCTTCTCTCCGGCATTGAAGTGCAAGGCATGGACCTCCGACGATGTTCCTCCTCCCCGTTGCGAGTTACCGAAGCTTTTTAGGGCTTCAGCGTGTCGTCCTAGCCATCGTGCCTCCCCTCTAGGGTTTGAGTGGAGCCATCCTTATATAGACATCGCCTCGGACCGCTGCAAAATCCGGAAAAATCCCTAGTCGCGCAAATATGGTGGGCCGCCACACGGCCAGGCTGTGTACGACCCTGGGGTGCTGATCTCGTCCATTGGGCACGGCCATGTGAATCCACATGTCCTGGTCGTGTACCACTCTGCGTCTAGCTGCGAAATATCCTTTTGCTCTGAAAGCGCATCTTTTTAACCCGAAATGCTAACCTGCACACAAAAGTCCAACGAGAAGACCTCCGAACTAGAAAATATGAAATGTGTGCAAAATAGAGTAACATATGCATGAAACTAACATGAAATGAAACAAGATGTGAGAAAAAATTACTCCTAAAACCCTATACATTTTGCTCACATCATATACTGAGTTGAAGAAGTTGGCATACATTTTAGTTCTGACAGCCCGCAAGTTGAGGTCATAGTTCCTGGCCCATCCAATCAACGTTTTGACTCATAGTGAACTAGGTAAGGTGGTGACTAAGCCTAATTTTTCAGAGAGGCTCGCTAAGTGGATTGTGGAACTAAGTGAGTATGACATTCACTACCATCCCCGAACAACTGTCAAGGCTCAGGCTTTAGCTGATTTCTTGGCAGAGGTACCTGTTGGTTCGGAAAACAATTCGGCTAAAAGAGGAGAAGGGTTGGATGGAATGTATTTATGGATGGGTCTTCTGAATCTATGGGTAGTGGAGTGGGGGTACTGTTGGTATCCCCTGAAAAAGAAGAAACTCGCATAGTTGTTTGCCTCGGATATCGGGCATCTAATAATGAAGCAAAATATGAAGCCATCCTAGCCGGGATGCAAGCAGCCTGAGTCGTGGGGGCAACTTCTGTCATTATCCATTCAGATTCTTAGTTGGCGGTATCACAGCTCCATGGTGCTTTTGTGGTTTGGGAAGAAAGATTGTAGAAATATTTGATGACTTTTGAAAAAGAAAAGGCTCATTTTCAGCAAGTCCTTCTACAGCAGATTCCAAGAGAAAATAATTGAAAAGCAAATGAAGTGGCTCGGTTAGCTAGCGCTCTGGAAGGGGTGAGGCAACCCGGGGCAGTTTGCGTGGAAGTTCCCAGTTCCTTGGCAGTATATAATGTGGAGGAGGCCATACCAGGAATGGATCGGATCCCTGATTGGAGAACTGACATCATGGCATATTTATAGCAAGGGAAGGTTCCGGAGGAAAGGGGAGCGGCATCTGTTTTGGTGACAAGTGCAAAGCAGTTCACAATTGTGGATGGGGTCCTATATAAGATGGCTTTTGGGCGTCCCCTATTGAAATGCTTGGGGAAGGAAGATGTCGAATGGGTACTTTGAAAAATACACGAGGGTTGTTGCAGTAACCATTTGGGAGGAAGAGCCTTGGCGAGAAAAGTATTGTTGGTTGGGTATTTTTGGCCCACTCTTCAGCAAGATGCAGCCCATATAGTGCAGATTTGTTCAGCCTGTCAAAAGCACGGCAATTGATCCGAGCGACTGGCCGAGCTGATGAAAGCTATCATTGCTTTCTATCCCTTTGATCAGTGGGGAATGGATATAGTGGGTTCTATGCCCACGGTACCCTTATAGAAGAAATTTTTATTAGTGGCAATATATTACTTCTCCAAGTGGGTGGAAGTTGAACCTCTCGCTAAAATCACTGAAAATGCAGTAATATAGTTTCTGTGGAAGAACATCATCTGCCGGTATGGAATCCCACGAAGGTTAGTCAGTGATAATGGGTGACAGTTTCAGAGCAAGAAAATTAGAGAATAGTGTCAAAGTCTCAATATTCAGCAGGCTTTCACCTCGGTAGTCCACCCTCAGGCTAATGGGTAGGCAGAGGTGACTAATAGAATACTCATTCAGGGGTTAAAGACTAAATTGGGTGTTCAGAGGGGAAATTGGGTGGATGAACTGTCAGGGATCCTATGGGCCTACCAAACTACTCCTAAAATGGCGACAAGGGAAATCCCATTCAGCTTGGTGTACGGAACGGAAGCTGTTATCCCAGTGGAAGCCTTTCTGAGCAGTGCTTGAGTCGAAGCTTATAAGCCAAAACAGAACCAAATCATCCGAGGAACCAAGCTGGACTTGCTGAAGGAGAAACAGGAGTAAGCATGAAGGCGAGCAGGATTTTATAAGCAAAGAGTACAGCAAGCCTTTAACAAAAGGGTGATGCCCCAAAGATTTGAGAAGGGGATCCAGTTTTATGCAAGGTCAACCCTATAGGAGACCTAGAGAAGTTAGCTCCGAACTAGGAAGGGCCCTACATTGTTACTCGCCGAGTGGTGGGGTTGGCTTATTATCTAAAAGACGATCAGGGCAAGAAACTACCTCGACCTTGGAACGCTGTACACTTGAAATATTTTTATACCTTGTAAGAGAAGGTGTTTGGAAGGAGAAGTTTGGCCTATTTCTTATGAACTATACATGATGATCCACATGTTATCTAGCAGGTGATGAATACAAACATGGGTGATAAATGAATATCAATGAACATAGTTTCCCACTTACAAAATAGAGAAAATCAAAAGTAATGTTAAGAATAGATGAAGCATTGTGACAAGCATCTCTGAGTAACAGCAGTTTCAGAGCAACATGAAAAGTTATAATCTGAAGTGATCTGGAGGATAACATCTGAAGTCAACTTCTTAGTGTAGAAAGAGTGCAGGTTGATTAGCTGGAGGTAGCCCTTGATCGACATACTGCCGAACTGCTTCATTAAACCCGTCTTGATAAGTAGCCTGCATCAAAGACAGCAAACGCTCTTGCTGGTTTGGGTCGTTAGGGCGCCGCTCTTGATGAAACCTGGCACAATGCTCCTGGTGCTCCCGAAGAAGTTGATGCATCTGACAATACCGATGAGATATTTGAAGGATGGCATTAGCCAGGGTGGATATATCATCAGTTTGGGAAGTTTAGCTCTGTTGTACGACCCTCGACATCTCCATCATGTCTTGGCGTATGGAAGCGAAATCCCTTCCACTGCCTCAGTGTGAGCCCTGGTGCGAACAATCTCGCTACTCAACTGCTGAAGGGAAGTTTCTTGCCTGCGGAGATGAGCGTGAGCATGAGCTTTGGATGTTATTAAATAGGAGTTCTCTTGTACCTCTTTGCTTAGCCGCATGCGGAGGTCAAATATTTTGTCTGCATCCCATTGTTGTCGAGCTTTAAGGACTGCTATGGTTTCAGCATCCTTTTGCCTCTGACAGAGGAGTTCAGCTAGCTATTCCTGATAGTTAGCTAACTCCTGGGACATGGAAGTTTCTCTGTCAATAGGAGTTGAGGCATCGCCATCCCTCTGCTGGGCACTTTGAAGAGTGGATATGAGTTCGGCATTTGTCTGTTGTTGTTCCTGTAGTGCTACTATGGCCCCAGTATCTTCTTGTCGTTGGCGGTGAGCCTCAGCTAGTTGATCCCGGTAGTACTCCAGTTCCTGTAGTAAGAGGTGCTCCCAATCCTTGGCGGCGGTTTGATCTTCCGTTGTTGTTGAGTCTGCTGTTGAAGCTGAGCTTGATATTGGGAGAAAGAACGTGCTAGTTCTTGGTAATTTACTAATGTCTATGGGCCACCAATGAAGAAGGAGTTATTATTGAGAGGAAAATGGTAGAATTAATCAAAGAAACTTACCGGTTCCAAAACATGGCATAGGCTTTCCATGGAGATAGCTCCTCCAGGTTGAGGATTTGAGTAGCCCGGCTAGAGGAAGAAGAGAGGATAGAGGCTACTAAAGGAGAGGGCTCACTCATAATGGGTTTGAAGGGAGTTGAAGCAGAAGATTGTACTATTGATCCTGGGAGGGGAAAGGTGGTGTTCCAAGGAGTGGAAGTGGCTATGGAGATAGCAAGATATGTCGAAGGGGCTACAAACAAAGTTGTTGCCAACATACTTGAGGAAGCAGGAGAAGAAAAAGGGGAAATGGATGGTGGTTGCAAAATGTCAGAAATCACCTGTTGTCTGATAGGTGAAGGGGAATCTTCAGGGGATAATTCACCCGTCAAGGTGCCTGGTGATGCAGGTGCAGGGAGAGGCAGTGAAATCGACAGAAGGTTGATGACCGAGGGGAACACCGGGATGAAGGGTTCCTCGCTGGTAGGGGGAAGGATACCAAAGTCATGATCTGTACTCAGTTGAGGAGAAATGCTTCCCAAACTCTGGATGGATGGGGAAGATAGCGGGGATGTGAGCAGAATGTGTGAAGGTGAAGATGAAGGAGCTGCGGTTGAAATGGGTCCTAATATTGATGGAAGTTCAGAGGAAGGAGAAAGATCATGAGGGGGGATATCCTCCGCCTGCAGATGTGGGCGTACAGCGCCCCTCAATTCGACTTGATTCTATAAGAAAGGAGGGGGTGACTTATGGGCGCCCAGGATAGAAGGTGAAGAGACTGGCGAGCTAGGGTTTGTCGGTGATATTAAAGAAGGAGGAAAGGATGATAACGATGGAAGGGCTATGCTGAGCGCATGTGATGCCACAGGGGAGGAAGTTGCGGAGAAATGAGGAGGAGAAGTGGACGCCGAAACAAGGGCGGTGGGGGCGGCTGAAGATGAAATGGGGGGTAGAAGTGGCACAGCATTAGTTTGTTGATCTTCGCTTCGCCGAGACCCTTGACGGTATTTCGCTAGCAGTTGTTGAAAGATAGAATGCATCTTGACTTTCAAGGAGGAAAGAAAATGCAGAAGTTGTCTACCGGGCACAGGGAGGCTGGCACTAGCGAAGAGGAAGAAGAAGGTTGAAAGCTGAAAGGGGACAGAAGTGAAGAAGAGGGAAGGCGAAGAGTCTTATATAGGGCGCAGGGCATGCTTATGGCGATAATTGGGCTTCAAAGCAAAGATGTGGGCCCTTAAGAGGTGTGGAATTGTAATCTATCTTTTTTTACAACCCGTTATCAGTCAGAGTTGTTATCCCCGTGCGGCGGAAGAACGAAGGAATAAGGCTTTAGAGCAGAGATGTGGCCCTGTGGAGATTCATAATCTATCTTTCTTAAGGCCTGGCATCAGCCAGAGCCGTCATCCCCGTGCGGTGATGGAACGGAGGAGTAGGGTTTAAGGTAAATACACCTGTGAAGAGCGACGGAGTAAAAAATACATTCCGACCTGAGAGAGCAAATCCCTTGATCAGGTCGTCACACTTTTTTATGGACTCGGCGTTAGCCGAAGCCGTCATTCCCGTGCGGTTATGGAATGGAGGAGTAAGGTTTAAGGTAAATACACCTGTGAAGAACGGCAGAGTGAAATATTTCTTCCGACCTGATGGGGCAAAGTCCTAGATCAGGTCCTCACATTTTATACGACTTGGTTTCAGCCGAAGCCATTATCCCCGTGCAGTGGTGGAATGGAGTAGGATTTAAGGTAAGAACACCTATGAAGAACGACAGAGTGAAATATTTCTTCCGACCTGAGGGGGAAAAGCCCTAGATCAGGTTGTCACATGTTATACGGCTCGGTTTCAGCCGAAGCCATTATTCTCGTGCGGTGGTGGAACAGATGAGTTGGGTCTAAATACACAGCATCATGCAGTGGCAGAGTAAAAAAAAAATTCCGACCCGACCAGGTGAAGCCCTAGGTCAGGTCGTCACTATTCTCTTTGCTTGTCTTCCAGGCAAGAAGATATCCTCGTATGGTGGAGGATCGGAGGAGTTGGGTTTAAGGTAGATGCACTTTTGAAGAAATACAATGGCGGAGTAAAAAATTCTTCCAACCTGACCAGGTGAAGCCCTAGGTCAGGTCGTTACTATTCTTTTTGCTTATCTGTAAGGCAAGCAGATATCCCCGTATAGTGGCGGATCGAAGGAGTTGAGTTCAAGGTAGATGCACTTTTGAAGAAATGCAACGGCGGAGTAAAAAAAATTTTCCGACCCGACCAGGTGAAGCCCTAGGTCAGGTCATCACTATTCTTTTTGCTTGTCTTCAAGGCAAGAAGATATCCCCGTACGGTGGCGGATCGGAGGAGTTGGGTTCAAGGTAGATGCACGGAAGAAAATATAGCGGCGGAGTAAAAAATTTCCTGACCCAACCAGGCGAAGCCCTATGTCAGGTCGTCACTATTCTTTTTGCTTATCTGCAGGGCAAGCAGTTATCCCCGTGTGGTGGTAGATCGGAAGAGCTAAATTTGTATGCAGTTATATGTTATTTTTATCCCCGTATGGTGGTGGATTGGAAGAGCCAAGTTTTCACACAACTATATATATTATTTTTATCCCCATGTGGTGGTCGATCGAAAGAGTTAAATCTGTATGTATCTATATGCTATTTTTATCCCCGTGTGGTGGTGGATCAGAAGAGCTGAGTTTTCACTCAGCTATATATATTATGTTTACCCCCGTGTGGTGGTGGATCGGAAGAGCTGAATCTGTATGTAGCTATATGCTATTTTTATCCCCGTGTGGTGGTGTATCGGAAGAGCTGAGTTTTCAATCAACTATATATATTATTTTTATTCTCGTGTGGTAGTGGATCGAAAGAGCTGAATATGTATGCAGTTATATGCTATTTTTATCCTCGTGTGGTGGTGGATCGGAAGAGCTGAGTTTTCACTCAGTTATATATATTATGTTTATCCCCGTGTGGTAGTGGATCAGAAGAGCTGAGTTTTCACTCAGCTATATATATTATGTTTATCCCCGTGTGGTGGTGGATCGGAAGAGCTGAGTTTTCACTCAACTATATATATTATTTTTATCCCCGTGTGGTGGTGGATCGGAAGAGTTGAATCTGTATGCAGCTATATGTTATTTTTATCCTCGTGTGGTGGTGGATCGGAAGAGATGAATTTTCACTCAGCTATATATATATTATGTTTATCTCCGTGTGGTGGTGGATCGGAAGAGCTGAGTTTTCACTCAGCTATATATATTATTTTTATCTCCGTGTGGTGGTGGATCGGAAGAGCTGAATTTGTATGCAGCTATATGCTACTTTTATCCCCGTACTGTGGTGGATCGGAAGAGCTGAGTTTTCACTCAGCTATATATATTATGTTTATCCTCGTGTGGTGGTGGATCGGAAGAGCTGAGTTTACACTCAGCTATATATATTATGTTTACCCCCGTGTGGTGGTGGATCGGAAGAGCTGAATCTGTATTCATCTATATGCTATTTTTATCCCCGTATGGTGGTGGATCGGAAGAGCTGAGTTTTCACTCAACTATATATATTATTTTCTTCCCGTGTGATGGAGGATCGGGAGAGTTGTATTTTTACTTGATTCCTGTACAATGAAGAGGAGTTGAGGCCTCAAGCGGAAGAAGGAGGGCCAGAGGGATGGATGGGCTGAGAAGAGTATTGGCGAAAACTCGGTAAATTTTATTTGTCGTTAGAATTGAAATATTTTAACTTATTATTCATATAATGTGCATTTGGCAAAGAAGAGACACATGCAATCTGTGGCAATGAAAATTTCATTGATAAAGAGGGGTTACATAACGCAACCTTCCTGGAAAGGAAAATAACAAACGAGGTCCCCCTTTAAGGGGGATTAAGGTTCTTCCTGAAGCGGTACCGAAGGAGCTTCTTTGCACATCTGTGGTTGGCGGCGCAGTTGTTGAAGGTAGGACTGTTGTATGAATATATGCTTGGATAGATTCCTCTGGGATACCATTAGCTCTTGATGCAGGGAATAGTTGTGAGTAGAGGCTATCCGCAGGCATCATTTCAGGTCTTGGATATGTTCCTCTAATTCCTCAATGCGATGTTGTTCTTCAATCTGTCTCTCCAAAGAAGGAGAGTTACTATCCTGCTCAGTTAGGTGTTCCATGGTGCAAGAAGGAGAAGAGAGAAACATGCATTAACAGGAATAGAGGAACCAAGAGATGGGTTGGGTGAATGTAATGTCGAAGGTTTTTATAGATAAAAAGAAGGATATTAATTGACCCTCCTGGAAAATAGAGGCAGTAAATGGAGATAAAGGGGGGAAGACGTAAGGGCAGTAGTTGGGGTTGTTGAACATAGTAATTCTGAAAAGATTGTTCCTGTTTCACTGAAAGGGTAAGTATGAAGCCAATTCAGCTGATGTGGAGAATGATCCTTTTCTGAAACTATTCCTCAGTTTGATTACGCGAAGTCGACCTAGTCAAATAAGTTTACTATCATCGGAGGTTTTTGCTAAAATGGTTTGAAGTCTGCAAGACATGAAAAGGACAAGTACAAACACCCATTCCTTTTTATTAATATGCAAAACGATGGTTACAATAATTGAATTATGGTTCATACATGCTTATTTCTATCATTATTACTTGAGGAGCTGGCGGAGGACTCCTCTTCCGGGAGGGGCGCCAGAATGACCCTGTGGAAGTCGCCTCGGGCCCGAGGTGAAGTAGGCAGAATTTCGACTGAGGGGAGAAAAGGAACCTCATCAGGAGGGACTGGAAGGAAAGCTAGGGTGGGAGGAAGAGGAGGAAGTTCAGCTGGAGTCCGAGGATCTCCCACCGTGTACTCCTAGATCATTGGGGGGTTCCAGACCTGGTTGCGGAAGGAGGGGAAAGGAACCCGAAAGGACCTCCTCATGTTGGGAGCCGAAGCATCGGCTGGCGTAGGAGGAGGAGGAGGTTGGTATGCTGAAGTGGTTGTTGATCGAGTAGCAGATCCTTCGGAGGATTCTGCATTAAGATCATACATCTCAAAAGAGTCAGAGTCGGAGGTTATGTCGATGGGGCGTCCAGCAGAAACCATGAAAGTAGAATGGGAAATAGCTAGGACTCACAGTAACAATTTATAGCCCGGGGGGAGGTTCGTATTCCTCCTTGGGAAGGAGAGGAGAAGATGAAGGGGTGAGGGAAATAATGGCGTCGGTATGGGGAATAATCAGGATATTAGTCCCGAAGCGGGTGACTACCTCCTCATTTGATGAGGAGAATTGGTGGGGCTTGGTAAGGTGTAATATTTTTTACCGTGTGAAAATTGGCTATGACTCGGGGAGAATGAAGGCTGGGATAGCCCGAATGGATTCCCGAGTGGAAGATTTTAGCAGTCAACTGGCACCCGGAAGGATGGAGAATCCGTCATAGTAACATATGAAGGAATAACACAGAAATGACTTTGAGTATTCCTGAGCAATAATAGTTCATACACAGAGAACAATACTTAGCATTACAATTTCAAAAAATCTTTGTCAATAGGGATTGATCAATACAATAAGAAAGATGTGACAATTACAATTCGAAGAGTTCCAGAAGATATTTGACCAGAGCCACCTCAGGATTAAGGTAGCTAGTATCTACGCTTGGCAGGGGGTAGCCTTCAACCGCATTCAGAGCAGAAGACCCGTCAAAGCCCAACATAAACAAATTCACTCCTTTCCGAGTGTATTTCATCTTCATATCCGTCTCCTGCTCTTTCAGTTGGGCCTGACATTCAGCTAATTGGGCGACCAGGGCATCTCTCTCTTTTGTCGCCGTCACATCTTGATGGCCCAGAGAAACCAGGGCTTCATAATGCTCCTTTTGGAGTTCATGGGTTGTTGTTTGGCTACTGAAGTCAGCATTCCCAGAAGAATGGACACCTTCAAAGAGAGATCTTCCTAGTGATGCCGGCAAGACTCCAGAGTGGTTTTCCAAACTTGGCGTTCCTATTGGAGCTGGAGGATAATTGTAGAAGAGTCAAAAACCTGAAACTTCGCCTCTGCGAGCTGCCTTCTATGTTCCTCTAATTCTTGAGCGAGGAGGGCAATATGTTGAAGCTGGCTGGACTACAGAAACAGTTGTTGTTGAAGGTCATCATTCTTCTTCTGAAGCTCCTCTTTCTCACTCTGAGCCATCGCCAGTTGTATCATCAGATCATCACACTGGGCGATCAAAGTGGATTCCCTTTGTTTACCCTCACTCAGTTGTTGGGCTAGTTTTTTCTGTCGAGTGAGGGAGGCAGTATGGCGGGCGGCCAGCGTGGACTGATAATTCACTACGCCCTATATGGTCTCGTTATAGGCCTTAACTGCCTGGGACAGGGAAGAAAAAAGTTAGTAGAATGAGTGATAGCCTAATAACTCAAATGCGAAGGAGAAGAGAAGCTTATCTTAGCTAGGAATTTGCATAGGCGTTCATAAGGACTCTGCATCTGGGATTGATTAAGAAGTCGCACCTCTTCTATACTTCGGATCCTAAGGGAGGACCCTAAAGAGGTGGATGGGGGGTCTAAAGGGGAAGGTTCCCCCCAATCAAAGAAGGTTCTGCCGTGAGCGAAGGGGGCACAGGGGGGTCCATGGTTAGAGTAAGAGGGGAGGAAGAGGGCAAGTTCATATGAACAGTTGTAGGGGGAGAGTCTGTTGGTGCAATCGGCCCAAGTCACGATTGACCGGACTCGAGTTTGACTCGAGCAATGTTTTGATGTTTGATATGAAGGTTTGACATTGATGTCTGATAATGTTTTGGGGAGATTGTTGGAGCAATCGACCCAGGTCATGATTGGCCGGACTCGAGTTTGACTCGAGGAGATTTTGATGGTTGACTAGGGTTGACCATGTGATGAAGAAAGTCCAAGCATGGGTCTTAGCATGGAAAGTCCAACATGGGTTGGCAAGGGAAGTCCAAGCTTGAGTCCAATGGTGTAGTCTTGGCCACGTAAGTCCAAGGGTGTAGTCTTGGTGGTGAAAGTCCAAGTCATGAGTACTTGGCATTTGAGAAGTTCAAGGGGTTTGATATTGGCGGCGTAAAGTCCAAGGGTGAAGTCTTGGCAGCATAAGTCTAATGGTAGGCGGCATAAAGTCCAAGCGGAGTCTTGGCAGCGTAAGTCCAATGTGCCTTGGCGGTGTAGACACCGTTAGCATGACATAGCCGATGGAAGCACCTGAAGGCTAGCGTATGGATGAACAAGTCATGGATGACTTAGAGGGATCCGATAGGCACGAGGCTGACGGAGATGACTAGAAGGCTTAGGTCTAGGCTAAGGGTGGTCTAGCAAGTATGGGGGCACCATACTTGGGTTAAAACCTTATGTTTGAGGTTGGCAGTCGACTGGAAATATGACCGGTTCGACTGCCTGAGTCGACTAGATTTTGACTATCATTTAAGGGCTGAAAAGGCTCTGGCAATAGACTGCTCATTGGAGCAGTCGACTGATGGGCTGATCAGTCGACTGCCATGGACGGTAGTCGACTGATGGTTCGACCGCGAGCACAGAACGCTCCATAGTCGACTGAGCAGTTGGCTATGGATGCTAGCAGTCGACTGGTGATGTCATCAGTCGACTGCCAAGAGATTCATTAGAATTTTTCCAGCATGGATCGAGTCGTTGTCTCACGACAATAATGTTGGCAATCGACTAAGGCATTATGGTAGTCGACTGTCAGGCGAAAATCCAGCCTGATGCAGATTAAAAAGAGGAGCTCGAGGAGGATTTTGGCATTGGTTCTTTGGGAGCTTTGTTGAGGCGATTTGAAGGCGAATTGCAGATGCATTTCAGGGTCCTTCAAGCTCATCTAAGCAACCTACAAGCAAAGCGCTCAAACCTTAGTTTGTAAAGTGTTCTTTACATTTCCTTTATATTTGCTTGTATTTCTTTCGTTTATTGTTGTAAACATTTGTACGAGGTTTCTCTGCCTCCGACGTGTTGTCGAGAAGAAGTTTTATTAGTGGTGTTGTCATCACTCGAGCTCGTAGAGCTCAATCCGTGGAATAGGAACCATTTGGTTTCGAACCACGTTATATGCTTGTCTAATTGTGTGCTTGTTCTTTGTTATTGATTTTATTATTATTCCGCTGCGCACTAATCGAATTGTAGCAAGCACGCAATCGAGATCGAATTCCTCCATCTACATCGACGACGCTATTCACCCCCCCCCCCCTCTAGCGGCCACTGAATCCTCTACAATTGGTATCAGAGCTAGGAGCTCTTCTACGGATTAACACCCAGGAGCAACACTGCTAGAGGAAGAAAGATGGAGGTTCAAGAGACGTTGGGATGGGATATCAACACGTCGGTCTCTTATGCTTTCTATGGACGAGAAATCTTCAACCAATGGAAAGCAAGGATTGAAGATTTTTTTTATGATAAGGGATTTTGAGGAGCAGTCCATTTTGATGGAAGGATTTGAATATCCAAGAGGATCAAAGGGAGGCTTCCTCAAGAAGAAGAGATGGACCGAAGAGCAACTCCAAGCCTTCGAGAAAAATGACAAGATAATGAAATTTTTGATTGATTTAATACCTAAAAATATCTTGCGTATGTTAGGTAATTATATAGATGCCAAGGAGTTATGGAGCCAAGTGGCAAAGCTCCATGAAGATTCATTACCGGTCCAAGAAGAGGAGTGTTCATCGGCTCGAGAAGAGGAAGAGGTCGATGAAGCGAGTTCATCATCCTCACAAGCAAGTGAGGATCCGAAAGTTGGAGAGGAGTCAACTTCTGGATCGATGGAAGAGGAGGTGGAAGAGGTCGAAGAAGTCTCCACCTCTAGGACTGAGGGGGAGGAGAGAATTCCCACTCCGAAGCAAGATCAAGAGGAAGCATCCACTTCCGGTCAAGAAGATGAACAACCTCAAGAGGCTTCCACCATGGATCTAGGTAACTCAAGCATGTTAATTAAAAGTAAAAATCATATAATATGTTTTGAGTGTAGGGAATCCGGACACTATAAGAGTAAGTGTCCAAAAAGAGTAAGGAAAGCTCCACCGGCACCAAAGGTCAAGGATGTCGGTCCCCCAATAATCAAAAGCAAGGAGCACATTATATGCTTCAAATGTAATCAAAGAGGGCATTGTTGGAATGTATACTGAAAGCCTAGCTCTTTTTGTATGAACATTTTATTTTGAAATAAGAATCACATGATCATTGTTTGCATTTTATATATTCATTATATATGTGTGCATATTATCTAAATATTTTACATTGTAGATAACATGGTGCTTGGTGTGGCACAGAAGATCATGTTATCAGTTCCTTGTAAAATATAAGTAGAGGCTCACAACCAAAATGGTTTTGGACAAACCATTGGCATGGTTGTAGTGTAGCTTGGTATTGTTTTATCTTGAACATAGAGTTACACTGGTACACTTAGGTGTATTGAGCAGGACTGACATAGAGGTGATTCAATTTAGTACTGACTACATGATTGAATCGGACCTCGGATATTATGTTGTACATGCTCTTAATCCCGATATAATAACGGGCACATGTACTTAGTATTTATTTCTTTGATTTACCAGTAGGTGAGATTTAGATGGATTAAATCAATATGCCCGGTAAGTTGGGAGATAATATTATTTACATGGTGTGCCGTTGATTATAGGAGGAAACCGTGTCCTATATATGGTTCATCATGTAAACCCAGCTAGTTGACTTAGTCAACATGATGATAAGGTTGAGTGGTACTACTTGAGGAATTAGATGTTAATTAATTGATGGTCAGTAAATCAATTAATTGACGGATATTCGATATCTTAAACACGGGGAGATTAATGTACAAATAATATATGGAGCCAATATTGATTTATGGGGGTTGGTGAGGTAGTTCAATGATGATCCTCTAGTGGAATGGAACATCATTGATGGATCAAGTTTGTGTGGTTCCGATCCATCGGGTGGCCAAGACCCAACTCCTCCTTATGGTCCCTATCGTAGCCTAATATAATCCTTGTGAAGTCTAGATCCAAGAATGTAAAACAAAACCTAGAACCAACGGTTGGGATTAAATCCCTAGATCCGATGGTTGGATGAAACTCTAGAACCAACGGTTGGGATTAAATCCCTAGATCCGATGGTTAGGATGAAATCCTAGAATCGACGGTTGGAATTAAATCCCTAGATCCGACGGTTGGGATAAAACCCTAGATCCGACGGTTGGGATGAAACCTTAGATCCGACGGTTGGGATGAAATCCTAGATCCGACGGTTGGGATTAAACCCTAGATCCGACGGTTGGGATAAAACCCTAGATCCGACGGTGGAGATTAAATCCCTAGATCCGACGGTGGAGATTAAAGGAGGCTTAAGCCCTATTCTATAAATAGATGCTTAGGGTTGGGCGGCAAGATTGATCAAAGGATTGGAGTTAGGGTTTTGGGCGGCTAGGGTTTTTGGGCGGCTAGGGTTTGGAGCAAAGTGGGCGGCAACCTCTTCCATCTTGTTGATTGCCGGCGCCCACTTCCATTGATAATTCCTTGGCCGGTGCCCATCCTAGAAGCTTCCCCCTTCTTCCTTGGCGGGTTCTCCTCCCATTGGTGGCGGTTCTCTTCCTCCTCCCTATTCTCCAAAGTGGCGGCTTCTGAAGTTGGCGGCGCATCATCCATTGCTCCTTGGCGTGGTTGCACCAAATTCCCTAATTTGGTGGTCGGTTCTAGATAGGAAAGGTATTTGTGAGTTCTTCTCTTTGTTCGCAGCGGACAAGGTAGAGAAAAAAGCGATCTAGAAGGCTTCTACTCGTGGAGGAACTTCGTCCACACGTCGTCCACGAGAAGGATAGGACATACGGTAGAAGATCGTGAGGTATAAAGTTATTTTAACTTTATGTACAGATCTGAGCATGTTCTTATTTGTTTTGATTATGCATGTGTGTGTATGAATATATATTGTATAATCATGGACCCCGAAGACAAACACAAAAACCGGCGATCCATCCGTCGTCTCTTCCGCGGCTAACCAACTAGAAGAGTTGTGTTGCTTGAACAACTAGTTTGTTCAAGCGACCACTCAAGTTGTTAGCACGACGACGAATAGGTTGTGCTAAGGAAGCTCATCCCATCCGGATTAATTCTTTCATTAGTGAAAATTTTAATCCGGGGACATGGGAGCCAATAAGCCTCCGTTGAGGCCAACCTACAAGCATTATAGGAGTCAATGCCCTAGGGAGAGCAAAAAAACCCAAGAAGGAGCATCACAAGTAGGGGGAGCTAAGGCTAATCCTAAGGCATATTTTAAGTATGCATCTTCTAGTTTAAATGTCAAAAAGCATGCTAGGAATTTTAATTCTCTTACAATTTATCATGAAAAGCATGCTAGAAATAATAAACATTTTTGTCTATGTGCTAAGAGTGTTAATTTTAATAATAAGGAGAAATTTGGGACTAATGTCCCTAGAAAAACCTTACCTAGGGAATCTATTAGAAAAATTGAAGACCACCTAGGTTTTAACCCTAAATGGACTAGGCATATGCCTAGGAAGAACCATGCCCAAGGATTAAATCAAAATTCAAAAATTGAACAATTAGAGGTTGAAATTCAAGCCTTGAGGTCAAGGCTTGAGAAACTTGAAAAGACCTTTGCAAAAATGACAAATCAAATGCAAAGGTCAAATGATCAAAGTCAAGGGTCTATATCTAAGAGTCAAAACCTAGGGCCTAAAAAAAAAGGGTCATCCAAGGGCAAGCAAGGTTTGGGTCACAAACCTAAGCCTAACGTGACTTATCATAATGTTCCATTTGATTATGGAACTAAATCTAGGCCTAGGAAGACCAAGGTTACTAGAGAAGGCATCCCTAAGGGTAACCAAGATATGTGCCTAGTGGCTAGGGTTTCGAAGAAACCTAGGGTGGCCACTAAGAAGGTTACAAGGGGAGTCACCCCTAGAGTTAACCATAGCAAGACTACAATGACCAAGGCTAACAAGCCTAGAAGGGTCATTAGGAGGGTATCTAGGGAGGTTATCCCTAAGGAATACCTAGTAAATCCTAGGAGCTCAAATAGGTTTTGAGTTCCTAAGATCGTGATCGATTTACGCTAGATGGGTTTAGGTGTGCCTACTTTAAATGGATGGGTAACTAACCTAACCATAGTAAAGGTGGCACCTTAGGTCATTTTCAAGGTTATGAATACCTTAGAAATAGATTTGAATAATAATCCTAAAAGATTTTAGGATGTGCCAATACATTGTTGGGATTATGAAAAATCAATCAAGTTGGCACAATTTAGGTTTAGAGATTGTAGTGTGCCATTTTGGATTGTTGGCACATTTTGAGAAATTTGAATAATATGGAAAAATATACTTAATTATATCAAATGACAATTAATATTAAATTTTAGGTATTGTTATACCTATACATCTTGTTTGTCATGCCTTTTTTGTCATATAACATGTCATGATATCATATTTATTTTTAATCATTTAATATATCATGATCATGTTTAGTATTAAGGTTTAATGTCATGTATGCTTAGATTTCATCTTATGTCATGACATCATGATCATTGGTTATGCTTTATTTATGTCATCATTTGTGTCATGATCATTCATGCATTCAATTTGATTAAAATTGAGTTAAGGACAATGACATGATTTGAAGTCCCATTTATAAGGAAATCAAGTAGTGTTGCCTTAGAAAATGCATGAGGCCTTAGTTTAAGATAAACCAAAACCCACATCTCACATCTAATTGACATGTATGAGTATTGATACACCCTAGATACATGTGAGATGCTAGGATATGAGTTAAGTTTAAGGTGCATAGTTTTTGCATCTAGATGAACCAAAACTCATCTTATATTAGAGGTGGATCATTGGGAAAGCTAGTGTACAAGTCATGTACATTGAGCCTATGGAACATGATCGAATATAGGTTTTCAAAAATATTTTAAAATCATGTTAGAAAACCTTGGTAAAGTCTATCTTTTGATAGTAATCACTATTGATGAAGTTGATACAAAGTGAGCTAAAACATTGAAGTTTTTCTTCACTTTTGAACTTTGTGTCAATTTCACTATTTTATGAGTAAAATATTTTTCTAATATTTTTCACCCATTGTATTACTTATAAGTAATATATGTATGAATTTTCATGATTTTTCGATATACGTAGAATTATTTATGCTTTTTCAAAATTCATTTCTGATAATTAAAATTCTGATATTTGATTATCGATCATTGCCCTTGGTGACGATCATTGATAGCCAAACGATCGTGATGCACGATAAAGTCATTGCCAGTGATTTCGAGAAAAATAAGGTTGTTTAGCCCATTTTCAACTACGGTAAAGTTCTCTAACCATTCCTAACCCTAGGATATACTTTGGGAAGCATTATGAAGGGTGAAAATCCATTAGATATGAATTAGGAGATGTGTTAGGGTGATGTATCAAATTTAAGTATGGTAAAGTTCAATGTTGAACTTTGAACCTTATTTTTGATGGTTTAGAGTTTATATTGGCTTAGGAACTTCTCAAGGACATTGTTGGTGCAATGGTCAAGGGGGAGCAAGCTTTTAGGGGGAGGTATCCATCATAGGATGATGGATGATATTTTTCCTCATGAAAGGGGAAAATGGAATTTTGAGATATCCAATTTGAAAATTGAGAGAGTTTGTAGGATTGCCTCTTTTGAGTGATATGAGACTTATCACTAGGAAGATTGTAGGCATTCTAGGTATTTTTGGACCAAGGGGGAGATTGTAAGATCTCATTGGGACATGAGACATTGACCTCCTTGGAGAGAACCTTTTTGATGTTAGTCAAAAAGGGGGAGAATGTTTGGGGAGAATATTTGGGAAAATGTTTGGAATTATCAATTTGGAATAATTGGTAAGGAGATTTGAGTTATTGTTCTAACTCAAAGGTATGTGTTTTTGTCAAACATCAAAAATGGAGAGATTATTGGTGCAATCGGCTCAGGTCACGATTGATCGGACTCGAGTTTGACTCGAGCGATGTTTTGATATTTTGATGTTTGACATGAAGGTTTGACATTGATGTTTGATAATGTTTTGGGGAGATTGTTGGAGCAATTGACCCGGGTCATGATTGACCGGACTCGAGTTTGACTCGAGGGGATTTTGATGGTTGACTAGGGTTGACCATGTGATGAAAAAAGTACAAGCATGGGTCTTGGCATGGAAAGTCCAACATGGGTTGGCAAGCGAAGTCCAAGCTTGAGTCTTGGCATTTGGAAAGTCCAATGGTGTAGTCTTGGCCACGTAAGTCCAAGGGTGTAGTCTTGGTAGTGAAAGTCTAAGTCATGAGTACTTGGCATTTGAGAAGTCCAAGGGGTTTGATATTGGCGGCGTAAAGTCCAAGGGTGAAATCTTGGGAGCATAAGTCCAATGGTTAGCGACATAAAATCCAAGCGGAGTCTTGGCAGCGTAAGTCCAATGTGCCTTAGCAGTGTAGACACCGTTAGCATGACATAGCCGATGGAAGCACCTAAATACTAGCGTATGGATGAACAAGTCATTGATGACTTCGAGGAATCCGATAGGCGCGAGGCTGACGGAGGTGACTAGAAGGCTTAGGTCTAGGCTAAGGGTGGTTTAGCAAGTATGGGGGCACCATACTTGGGTTAAAACCTCATGTTTGAGGTTGGCGATCGTAGCAATATGGCGGTTTACGACTCGATCGACTAGAGTTTTGCCATTTAAGCTGAAAAAGGCTCGGCGATTGGTGCTCATTGGAAGCGATCGGTGATGGGATAATCGATCGTACCATGGGCGATGAGTCGATTGATGGTTCGACCGCGAGCACAACGCAACCGTAGCCGAGGCGATCGCTACGGATGCCGATCGGGTGATGTCATCAGTCGACTGCTAAGATATCCGTTGGAATTTTTCCAGCGTGGATCAAGTCGTTGTCTCACGACAACAGTGTTAGCGATCGGGGCTTTATGACGATCATTGCGCTGCATGTAGGTTAAAAAGAGGAGCTCAAGGAGGATTTCGGCATTGGTTCTTTAGGAGCTTTGTTGACCCGATTTGAAGGCGAATTACAGGTGCATTTCAGGGTCCTTCAAGCTCATCCAAGCAACCTACAAGCAAAGCGCTCAAACCTTAGTTTGTAAAGTGTTCTTTACATTTCCTTTGAATTTGCTTGTATTTCTTTCATTTATTATTGTAAATATTTGTACAAGATTTCTCCGCCTCCGACATGTTGTCGAGAAGGAGTTTTATTAGTGGTGTTGTCATCACTCGAGCTCGTAGATCTCAATCCGTGGAGTAGGAATCATTCGGTTCTGAACCACGTTATATGCTTGTGTAATTGTGTGCTTGTTCTTTGTTATTGCTTTTATTATTATTCCACTGCGCACTAACCGAATTGTAGCAAGCACACAATCGTGATCGAATTCCTCCATCTACATCGACGACGCTATTCACCCCCCCCCCTCTAGCGGCCACCGAATCCTCTACAAAGTCGACCGGAGAGTCAATTCTCTAGTTTGGTTGGAAAGGAGATGAAACAGCGGAAGGAGAAGGAGAAAGCTCTTTTTGTAGGGAAGAAGTAGGGGCGACAAAGGCGGTTTCTTCCTCGCGGGGTTCATAGATAATTAGGTGTCGGTGCCTATTTAACTTCAGAGGAGAAGGCAAAGGAGAAGAATGTGAGGAAGAGGGTACTGGAATGGAGGGGGAACTGGGGGCACTCTCCTTGCGAGGATGAATCTTCTTGTGAGGAGGAGTAATAGGGGATTTGCCCCTACTTCGCTTCTTGGAAGGCTTCTTCTTCGCTGTCGCAATCTCCTCCCCTTTGATTATAGCATTCTGCATCAGGTTATCTATAAAACCAACCATTAAAAAGTGTGTTGGCAACAAAAGATATTATTTATAAGAGTACGAGTAACGTCCTACCTATAGCGTCTGGATCAGTCAAGGGGAAAGGGGATAGCTCGTAGCGACTAAAAAGGGGAGACTTCATCAGATGATCTGAACTATAATGGTATTCTCTCAACACCCGGAAGATCTCCAGGAAGGGACATTGAGTCCTACTCTTGTGAAAGGAAGGTAGTTCGGGGAGATCTAGTTTCCATGTGTCAGAGTAGGGGAGGGGAGTCGGAAGTTGAGCGAAAAAGTAGAGAACTTTCCACCCCTTATGGGAAGAGGGCATGTTTACCAGGAATTGACAGTCCGGACGGCTAGAAAGGTAAAAGAGGCCCTTCTTAGAAGACTTCAGTTGGAAGAAGCAATGAAATATCAATGGGGACAGAGGAAGACCTAAATGTCGGAATACTATAATTGCCCCTAATAATATGCAGAAAGAGTTAGGGGCAAATTGATTGATGGTAGCTTATAAAAGTCCAAAATCTCCAGGTTCTCTCCAAGGCAGATGGAAGCCCGGTGGGGGAAGATGGGGTCGGTAAGAGGTGGTGTTGAAGCGACAGGGTATAGAGGGGTCTATGTGTTGGTGCCTACGGTTGAAGAAATAATATGTTCGTACCAGGGGTGTGATGTAGGGTTTTTCGGGGCCATAGGTATGAAAGGAGAAAGAGCACTTACTTGAAAGTTGAGGATGAAACACTTGCGAAAAAGGAGGCTAGGGCAACTGACCATCGTCGAAGAGAATCGTCGGGAGAAGGAGAAGAAAAGCCTAAGTCGCTAAAGCCTAAGTTGTGCATAAAGAGGGGAAGAGGGAAATTTATCAAGGGTTTTTGTGACTCTTCAACTGCTTGACAGAGGGAGAAAAGCGGGGCCCATAGGCCCAACAAGCCATGTCGAGCATATAAAGTAAGGTAATAGAAATGGCAATTTACCAAACAGTGCATGTGAAGTTTAGAATTGCCCAAACAGCGCCTCATACTTTCATATTTATCAAATAGCGCACTTAATTCCCTTTTTACTCCTCTCGCCAAACAGACATGTATCATAGTGAAAATCCCAAATCATCCAAACAGTGGTGCTGGAATTTGCTATTCCAGCACCATAGTGGTGCAGGTCTATTTGGCGGGAGGGGTAAAAATAGAATTAAGTGCGTTATTTGGTAAATATGAAAGTATGGGGTGCTGTTTGGACAATTCTAAACTTCACGTGCGCTGTTTGGTAAATTGCCATAATAGAAAAAGGGTAAATTTGAATTAATAAAGGGGAGGATAGATGAAAAATATTTCACTTAGAAAGTCAAACTCAGCATTTCGTTTGACTATTTTTAGGGGGTGATTAATGATACGACTGCTACCTAATTTAGGGATTAAAATAAGAGAAACCACGTGGAAGACATTGTCTGAACCAGAGAATTAGTTCAGTAAAGCAGGTATAGGGAATTGGTTCGATAAAGTAGGTCTGGAGAATTGGCTCGGTGAAGTAGGTCGGGGGAATCGGCTCGGCAAAGTGAGTCTGGGAATTAGTTCGATTGAGTGAGTGGGGGAATTAGTTCGGCAAAGCGAGTCTGGAAATTGACTCCGTAAGAAGAGTCCGGGAATTGACTCGAGCTATTATAAGAAGTCTGAGATAGGGAGTCTAAGAGCTAGACTAAGCCTCCTATGTATTAGGCTTAGGCTAATCTGACAAAGGGAGAGAGGGTGAAAAGGAAAGATTAGAGTATTTTCTGAAATATTTATAGGAGTTTGTTACATAACAAACTAGAACCCCATATAATATTCGGAGGAATCTTCACTCCCCATCTCTTTAACAGAATAATTCTTCAGGTAAACAAGATGACCACGTGGATGGTGATTGAAGGAGTTCGTTACGTGATAGTTGGTAGAGAAAGAGAAGGAGGATAAAAGACAGAGGAAGGGGGAGAGAGAGGAGATCCCCAACTTCCAAACGGAAAGACAGAAGAGCTGGGAGCGATCACATCATCAGAGAAGAAGAGGAAGAGGAAGAAAGGGAGGAGGAGACGACGAGGGGAGTGAGCTTCATTCTTTCGATCTTTGTACACTGAACAGATTGTAAGAGGTTTTCCTTCCATCTCTGGAAACTTTATCTACGAAAGAGGAATTTTATAGTGAAAGTGTTTTGGTACCGTAGTTCGTGAGAGAGCTCACCCCGCGGAGTAGGAATTCTCATTCCGAACTATGTAAAATTCTGTATTTTTGCTCTCTACTTTAGTTTTTCATTTTGTTGGTGCAACAATGACCCAAGCATTTATATATGTTTTGATGTTTGGATAAATCATCTAAGTTAGGCAATGTTTTGTGATCTAATTGCGAATATGTTTAAGTGACAGGGAAATCCAAGTATGATCTTGGCAAGGAAAGTCCAAGGGACGGACTTGGCAGCATAAGACCAAGCTTGTAGTCTTGGCAGCATAAAGTCCAAAGTGAACCTTGGCAAAGGAAGACCAAGTATGATCTTGGCAAGGAAAGTCCAAGGGATGGACTTGGCAGCATAAGACCAAGCTTGTAGTCTTGGCAGCATAAAGTCCAAGTGAACCTTGGCAAAGGAAGTCCAAAGTAAGGTCTTGGCAGCATAAGTCCAAGCTTGGAGTCTTGGCGGCGTAAAGTCCAAGCATTTGGCAACCCAAGACATGGCAAGGCCGAAGGAAACTCTTGAAGGCAGGCGCAAGGCTGAAGGAAGAGTTAGAAGGTCAAGTCTAGGTCTAGGGTGTAAAATCAAGTGTGAATTACTCACACTTGATGAGTATCAGTCGACTGATATGATGTATCGGTCGGTAGTCGGTCTCGACTAAGTCGGTGAAACCGACTATCGATCAGCTGCGTTAGCGATGCGATCGTGATGTTGCAATCGATCGTGTAAATAGTGGCGATCGGTGATCGATGCAAAAATGAGCCGCGAATGTAGTCGCTTTCATTGCGACTGCGATCACTCGGTGATCGCTCTGTCGATCGTGATCACTGGCCGTTGGAAATTGCGGCTACGAATCTCCGCGGAGATCTCGGTTCAGAAGCCGTTGGCTTGCCGGCGATCGTGATGGTAAGCATCGATCGGTGATCGAATCAACGGGAAAAACAGCCCCTCTTCTATAAAAAGGGGCCTTTGGGAGCTTGGTGAAGCTAGTGCTCTCATTCCTAACTACACCCTCGTGCTCACCAAGTTTTCCCAAGTGTTTAGCAATTCAAAACCTCCTCTTCTCTAGTTCTTAATCATCCATCATTGTAAAGAAGAGGAGAGCATTGTAAGAAAGGTTTCTCCACCTTGGTTCATCCAAAAGAGAATATAGTGCTAGGACTAATCCACCTTACGGATTGCCGTGGAGTAGGAGTGTCATCTCCGAACCACGTACATCGAGTGTTAGCGTTGCTTTCATCGTTTTCTTACTTGTATTCTTATTCGTATTTGTATTGCTTCCACTAACTTGCTTGTAGAAACGAAGAAAGGCTAATCACCCCCCCCCCTCTCTAGCCGTTACAAAGATCCTAACAAGTGGTATCAAAGCCCGGATAGCTTGGAAGATCTCACCATCAACCAAGGCATCAATGGCTCTTCAAGGGGGATATAGCACCGCCAAGCCACCGCTCTTCGATGGGAGTCATTTTGCATATTGAAAAGGTAGGATGAAGTACTATCTTATGAGTAACATTGAAATTTGGCATAGTATTGTAGATGGCTTCGAGGAACCGGTGGATGAACATGGAAACCCTATTCCGAGCAAGGATTGGACTAGGGAAATAAACCGGAAGTTCAAATCAAATGCCAAGGCAGTACTCACCATCCAATGCGGCATTACAATGGAACAACTCAACAAGGTGGGGCCTTTCGAATCCGCCAAGGAATTATGGGAAAAGCTCATTGAGCTAAATGAAGGTTCCAAGGAGTCAAAGAGGGCCAAGAAGGACCTACTAATTGGACAACTTCAAGCCTTCCAAATGAAGATGCATGAAACCGTAAGCCAAATGCATGGAAGGTTCAAGGAGATTGTGAATGGACTTCACATCATAGGTGAGCAAGTTGACAACCGGGACTTGGTAAGATACATACTTCAAGCATTTCCTAGAAATTCTTTATGGACTTCTATAGTTGATGCCATTAAGGTAACTAGGGATCTTTCTCAAATTAAAATTGATGAATTATTTTGTGAGTTTGAATTACATGAGCAAACTAACATGTTCTCTAAGGAAAAGGGGGTGAATAGCGTTGAATTCGTACGTAGGAGATTTGACGCCACTAGAGGGGGGTGAATAGCGTTGAATTCGTACGTAGATGGAATTCGTTCGCGATCATCTCTACAAAACTCATTATGCACAGCGGAATAGAAATAATAAAAGCAATAACGAAAAGATACAATCACGAACACAAGGATATAACGTGGTTTGGAACCGAACGGTTCCTACTCCACGGATCGAGCTCTAAAGAGCCCTAGTGATGCACACGCACTCACTAATCATAAATACTCCTTCTCGACACAAGTCGGAGGTGGAGAATCCTCTTACAATAAGATTACAACAATAATCTAAATACAACAAGCAAATATAAGAAGAAATACAACAAGAGAAGTAAAGAACACTTTACAAAAACTCTTTAGAAGCTTGCTTGTTGATTGCCTTGGACTAGCACTTGAAAGCCCTGATTTGCAGCAGCAAATCGCTTCAAAACGTCCAAGAAAATCGGTTGCAAAAACCCTCCCGTCGAGCTCCTTTTATCCTTGCGCGCGACCTGGATTTCCGCCCATCAGTCGACTGCCATAAGTCACCAGTCGACTGATGCCACTGTTGTCATGAGACAACGGCTCGATCCACGCTGGAAAAACTCCAACGGATCTCTTGGCAGTCGACTGACAACATTGGCGATCGGCGCCCGATTCTGAGCATTATGCCGTGCAAACAAGATGCCGAGGCCCTTACGATCGTATCCGTAGACATCGATTCATTGCTCCAATGCGATCGTTGCGAGAGCGATTCGGCTCTTAAGCGCGGTAATTCAAGTCGACTCACGGTAGTCGAACCGGCCATAATGTCAGTCGATTGCCAACCTCAAAGATGAGGTTTTAACCCAAAGTATGGTGCCCCCATACTTGCTAGACCACCCTTAGCCTAGACCTAAGCCTTCTAGCCACCTTCATCAGCCTCATGCCTCTCGGATCCCTCCAAGTCATCCATGACTTGTTCATCCATCGCGCTAGCCTCCAGGTGCTTCCCTCGGCTATGTCATGCTAACGGTGTCTACACCGTCAAGGCACATTGGACTTACGCCGCCAAGACTCCGCTTGGACTTTACGCTGCCAATATCAAATCCCTTGGACTTCCCAAATGCCAAGACTCAAGCTTAGACTTTCCCTTGCCAACCCATGTTGGACTTTTCATGCCAAGACCCATGCTTGGACTTTCCATTTGCCAAGACCCATGCTTGGACTTCTCATTTGCCAAGACCCATGCTTGGACTTCTCATGCCAAGTACTCAAGACTTGGACTTTCCCAAATGCCAAGTACCCATGACTTGGACTTTCCATGCGCCAAGTGTCCCACTTGGACTTTTCATGCCAAGTACTCAAGACTTGGACTTTACCAAATGCCAAGACTCACTTGGACTTTCCATGCCAAGTACCCATGACTTGGACTTTACCTTGCCAAGACCCATGCTTGGACTTTCCCATAATCACATGGTCAACCCCAGTCAACCATCAAAGTCTCCCTCGAGTCAAACTCCAATCTAGTCAATTATAACCTGGATCGATTGTATAAACAATCTCCCCAACATATTAACCGACATTAATGTCAAACATCAATGCCAAACCACTTTGTCAAATCCCTTTGTCAAACATCAAAACATCACTCGAATCAAACTCGAGTCTGGTCAATCGTGACCTGGGCCGATTGCACCAACAATCTCCCCCTTTTTGATGTTTGACAAAAACCAAACAAATCATCTGAGTTAGACCACTAACTCAAATCCCTTACCAATTATCTCAAATTGGTAAACACTCTCCAAATGTTCTCCTCCAAACATTCTCCCCCTTTTTGACTAACATCAAAAATGTTTTCTCTCCAAGGAGGTCAATGTCTCATGTCCCAATGAGATCTTACACTCTCCCCCTTGATCCAAAAATAAATACCTAGGATGCCTACCATCTTCCTAGTGATAATTCACATATCACTCAAGAGAGACAATCCTATACTCTCTCCCAATTTCCAAATTGGGTATCAAAAACCCATCAATTTTCCCAATTGATGATACTCTCCCAATAACTTCTCCTCTTCAAGGAGAAAAACACATCCATCATCCCAAGATGGGTACCTCCCCCTAAAGGCTTGCTCCCCCTTGATCATTGCACCAACAATGTCCTTGGGAAGCCCCTAAGCCAATAGGAACTCTAAACCATCAAAATTAAGATTCTAAGTTCAACATAGAACTTTCACTCACCCTAAATTTAATACTTTGACCTAACACAGGTCCTAATCCATATCCAATGAATTTTCACCCTTTATAATGCTTCCTAAAGCATATCCTAGGGTTAGGAGTGATTAGGAACCTTTTCCATAGCTGAACACGGGCTAAACAAACTTGTTAACCCGAATTGACTGGCAAATGACTGACAAGAATCAGATCACACACACATCGATCGACCGCCACATTGCAGGCCGATCGATAATCAAAAAATCTCGATTTTCAACTATCAGAAATGAATTTTGGAAATTCATAAATAATTATACGTAACTCGAAAAATCGTGAAAATTCATACGTATAATACTTACGACACACACAATGGATGAAAAATATTTGAAAATTATTTTACCCATAAAATAGTGAGTTTGATACAAAACTCAAAACCATTGAAATTTTCAATGTTTTGGCCCTATTTTGTATCAACTCTATCAATGGTGATTGTTATCAAAAGATAGACTTCACCAAGATTTTTCAAGATGATTTTAAAATGTTTTCAAAACCTTATTTTGGATCATATTCCTTGGGATCTATGTACATGACTTGTACACATGCTCTCCTAATGATCCACAAATGAAATTAGATGAGTTTTAGTTCATCTAGATGCAAAAACTATGTACCTTGAACTTAACTCATATCCTAGCAGCTCACATGTATCTATGGTGTATAAATACACATACATGTCAATGTGATGTGAGATGTGGGTTTTGTTCTCCCTAATCTAGGGTTTCATGCATTTTCCTAAAGCAACTCTACTTGATTCCCTTATAAATGGGACTTCAAGTCATGTCATAGTCCTTAATTCAATTTCAACCAAATTGTCTTAAATGCATGAATGATTATGGCATTAGAAGTGTTATAAATAAGCATATGCTCATAATCATGATGTCATGGCATAAGATATAAAACTAAGCATACATGATATTTAAATCCTTAATCCTAAACATGAATCATGACATATAAAATCATAGAACTAGGCATGATGTCATGACATGGCATATAGCAATCAAAGCATGGCATATAAAATATATAGGTATAGTAATACCTAAATTTTACTATTAATTACCATTTGATACAATTAGATATATTTTGCCATATTAACCTTAATCTCCCTAGTGTGCCAAAAACCCAAAATGGCACACTAACCTCTAAACCTAAATTGTGCCAATTTAATTGATTTTTCTTAAATTCAAAAGTGCATTGGCACATCCTAAAATCTTTTAGGATATTGATTCAAATCTATTTCCAAGGTAACCATAACCTTGAAAACATCCTAAAGTGACACCTTTACCATGGTGGAGTTAACTACCCATCCAATCAAGGTTGGCACACCCTAAACCCATCTAGCGTGAATCAATCACGCTCTTAGGAACCCAAAACCGATTTGAGCTCCTAGGGTTAATTAGGTATTCCTTAGGGATAACCTCCCTAGATACCTTCCTAATGACCCTCCTAGGCTTGTTAGCCTTGGTCATTTGGGTCTTACCTAGGTTGACTCTAGGGGTAACTCCCCTTGCAACCTTCTTAGTGGCCACCCTAGGTTTCCTTGAAACCCTAGCCACTAGGCACACCCTTTGGTCAATTCTAGGGATGACTTCCCTATTGACCTTGGTCTTTCTTGACCTAGTTTGTGTTCCATAGTCAAATGGAACACTATGGTAAGCTACCTTAGGCTTAGGTTTGTGACCCAAACCTTGCTTGCCTTTGATTGACTTTTGACTCTTAGGTCCTTGGTGTTGACTTTGACTTTTGGACCTTTGACTTTGACCATTTGACCCTTTAAATTGGTTTTGTATATTCCTAAGGGTCTTTTCAAGTTTTTCAAGCCTTGACCTCAAGACTTGATTTTCCTTTTCTAATTGCCCGATTTTAGAATTTTGATTTAAACCTTGGGCATTGGACTTCCTAGGCATATGCCTAGTCCATTTAGGGTTTAGACCTAGGTGCTCTTGCACCTTTCTAATTGTCTCCCTAGGTAAAATTGATCTTGAGTTATTTGACTTAGGTTTGCCCTTAGGTAAAATATTTTTAGGGACATTAGTCCCAAATTTCTCCTTACTCCTAAGGTAAACATTTTTAGCACCTAAGCAAAATTCCTTACTTCTAGCATGCTCTTTATGAATTGCAAGAGAATTAAAATTTCTAGCATGCTTTTGACTTTTAAATTTAGAAGGTGCATTATTTAAATATACCTTAGTGTTAGCTATAGAAGCTCCCCCTACTTGTGATGCTCCTCCTTGCCCCTTCTTCTTCCCCCTAGGGCATTGACTCCGATAATGCCCCTTTGAATTGCACTTGAAGCATATGATGTGCTCCTTGCCTTTAGGTGTTGGGGAACCGGCATCCTTGACTTTTGGTGCCGGTGGAGCTTTCCTAATCTTCTTTGGGCACTTGCTCTTGTAGTGCCCGGCTTCCCTACACTCAAAACACATAATATTATTTTTTATTTGAAATTAGAGTGTTTGAGTTACCTAGGTTAGTGGTGGAGTTCGGAATTGACACTTCTTCATCTTGACTGGATGTAGAAGCTTCTTCTTGATGCTCCGGTGTTGAGGAAACTCTAATCTCCTCCTCAATCCTAGAAGTGGATGCTTCTTCCACTTCCTCCACCAACCCGGAAATTGACTCCCTATCAACTTCCGATTCTACTTCCTCTTCCTCTTTGGATGTTGATGATCTCTCAACCTCCAAGTCCTCACTTCCTTGTGAGGGTGATGCATTAGCCTCTTCGGTCTCTTCCTCTTGGACCATTGATGGGCTTTCATGGAGCTTGGCCACTTGGCTCTATAGCTCGTTTGCATCTACATAATTACCTAACATACACAAGATATTGTTAGGTATTAAATCAATTAACAACTTCATTACCTTCTCATTCTTTTCGAAGGCTTGGACTTGCTCTTCGGTCCATCTCTTTTTCTTGAGGAATCCAACTTTTGGTCCTCTTGGATAGCTATATCCTTCCATTAAGATAGACCATTCTTTGAAGTCCCTCATCATTAGGAAGTCTTCAATTATTGACTTCCATTGCTTAAACCCTTCTTGTCCATAAAAGGAGTAAGGGATCGGTGTGTTAATATTCCATCCCAATTGTTCTTCCATCTTCACCCTCTAGCTTCTTTGTCCTATCTCCCGGCGGTTAGTCCGTAGAAGAGCCCCGGGCTCTGATACCAATTGTAGAAGATTTGACGCCGCTAGAGGGGGTGAATAGCGTTGAATTCGTACGTAGATGGAATTCGTTCGCGATCGTCTCTACAAAACTCGTTATGCACAGCGGAATAGAAATAATAAAAGCAATAACGAAAAGATACAATCATGAACACAAGGATATAACATGGTTCGGAACCGAACGGTTCCTACTCCACGGATCGAGCTCTAAAGAGCCCTAGTGATGCATACGCACTCACTAATCACAAATACTCCTTCTCGACACAAGTCGGAGGTGGAGAAACCTCTTACAATAAGATTACAACAATAATCTAAATACAACAAGCAAATATAAGAAGAAATACAACAAGAGAAGTAAAGAACACTTTACAAAAACTCTTTAGAAGCTTGCTTGTTGATTGCCTTGGACTAGCAGCAAATCGCTTCAAAACGTCTAAGAAAATCGGTTGCAAAAACCCTCCCGTCGAGCTCCTTTTATCCTTGCGTGCGACCTAGATTTCCGCCCATCAGTCGACTGCCATAAGTCACCAGTCGACTGATGCCACTGTTGTCGTGAGACAACGGCTCGATCCACGCTGGAAAAACTCCAACGGATCTCTTGGCGATCACCAGAGTCGACGCGTAATCGGCCTACGGCATTATGTGCTCGCGGTTGAACTAGCGAATGATCCGGCCCTTGGCGCGATCGTCAGAGACATCGCTCGATCGCTTCCAATGAGCGATGATCGCTAGAGCAGTTCCAGCTCTTAAACGGCAGTCGAACTCAAGTCGACTCACGGCAGTCGAACCGGCCATAATGCCAGTCGACTGCCAACCTCAAAGATGAGGTTTTAACCCAAAGTATGGTGCCCCCATACTTGCTAGACCACCCTTAGCCTAGACCTAAGCCTTCTAGCCACCTCCATCAGCCTCACGCCTCTCGGATCCCTCCAAGTCATCCATGACTTGTTCATCCATCGCGCTAGCCTGTGTGCTTCCCTCGGCTATGTCATGCTAACGGTGTCTACACCGCCAAGGCACATTGGACTTACGCCGCCAAGACTCCGCTTGGACTTTACGCTGCCAATATCAAACCCCTTGGACTTCCCAAATGTCAAGACTCAAGCTTGGACTTTCCCTTGCCAACCCATGTTGGACTTTCCATGCCAAGACTCATGCTTGGACTTTCCATTTGCCAAGACCCATGCTTGGACTTTCCATTTGCCAAGACCCATGCTTGGACTTCTCATTTTCCAAGACCCATGCTTGGACTTCTCATGCCAAGTACTCAAGACTTGGACTTTCCCAAATGCCAAGTACCCATGACTTGGACTTTCCATGCGCCAAGTGTCCCACTTAGACTTTTCATGCCAAGTACTCAAGACTTGGACTTTACCAAATGACAAGACTCACTTGGACTTTCCATGCCAAGTACCCATGACTTGGACTTTACCTTGCCAAGACCCATGCTTGGACTTTCCCATAATCACATGGTCAACCCCAGTCAACCATCAAAGTCTCCCTCGAGTCAAACTCGAGTCTAGTCAATTATAACCTGGATCGATTGTATAAACAATCTCCCCAACATATTAACCGACATTAATGTAAAACATCAATGCCAAACCACTTTGTCAAATCCCTTTGTCAAACATCAAAACATCACTCGAATCAAACTCGAGTCTGGTCAATCGTGACCTGGGCCGATTGCACCAACATGAATTACATGAGCAAACTAACATGTCCTCTAAGGAAAAGGGTTTGGCTCTATTTGTTGAAAAGAAGGAAAAGAAGAAGAAGGAAAGAAAAGAAGTATCATCATCATCCGAATCAGAGCATAACTCAAGTAGTGATGAAGACTCATCTAGTGAGATGGCCAATTTTGTCAAGAAGCTCTATAGGAAGTCAAAGGAGTTCAAGAGTAGAGAAGCAAGGAAGGGGTCTCATTCTTCAAAAGGTAAGTTTAGTAGTAATTCAAGTTTCAATAACAATGTGATTTGCCATGCTTGCAACAAGAAGGGGCACATAAAGCCAAATTGTCCGGAGCTAAAGAACGAGGAAAAAGAAAAGGAAAAGAAGGACAAGAAGGAGAAGAAGAAGGAGGCTATGGTATCTCAAACCACATGGGACACGCCAAGTGTTGAAGACTCCTCCTCCGATGATGAGCTTTGCCACATCACACGTCATGTGGCACTTATGGCCCTAGGAGATGATTTCGATACATCAAGCCAAGAAGACTCCTCAAGTGATGAATCGTCATCTAGTGACGATGAGGTAATGAACTCTCCCAAAGTTAAGCTTCTCTATAAGCCAATTTCCTACCTTAAAGAAGCTCTAGATAAGTCTAAATCTAAGGTTAAGAGCATGAAGGTAGAACTAAAGGCCATTAGGAATGAAAAACCTTCACATGTTGATTCTTGCATTTTTAAGGAAGAAAATGACAAACTTAAGGATGAGGTTAGTGAATTAAGAACATGTTTAGAAAAATTTTCAAATGGCTCAAAATGTCTTGATATGATCCTTAGTCGACAAAGAGTCGTTTACAACAAGGCCGGTTTAGGATATAAGCCAAAAGAAAAAGAAGTTGCTTATATTTCATTGATTAATAGGAAAGCAACCATTAAGGGAAAGGTTAAGAAAGCATGGGTACCTAAGAAGTTTTTACTTAATGTTACCGGTCCAAATGTTTGGGTACCAAAAGCTTGTGTTTTTCATGTGATTTAGGTAGGAGAGCAAGGTATGTGGATTGTGGATAGCGGTTGCTCAACACATATGTGAGGATGTGAGCAAGTTCTCCACAATTAAGTATGTGAAGAAGGGAGCGGTGTCCTTTGGGAATAGTGGAAAACTCAAGATATTAGATAGAGGTACAATTGAGGTATCCCCTAAAATTGTCATTCACAAAGTCTTACTAGTTGAAAAAATGAAATTTAATTTATTAAGTGTTAGTCAACTTTGTGATGCAAACTATCATGTCTCGTTTGAATCCTCTAAATGCATGATTAGGCACAAGAAATTAAATGATTGCATGTTAGTTGGATATAGAAAATCAAATATCTATTATGTTGATCTTTCATATGCTTCTAACATTTCTACTAAGTGTCTTGTTGCAAAAGAAGAGGAAAGTTGGCTATGGCATAGGAGATTGGGGCACATCAACATGAAAAACATAGCCAAGGTAGCCAAGATGGAGTTGGTCAAAAGGCTACCAAAGATCAAGTATGTCAAAAACAAAATGTGTGATGCTTGCCAAGAAGGAAAACAAACAAAGGCATCACACAAAGGTAAAACCCTAGCTAGTACATCTTTACCATTAGAATTATTGCATCTTGACTTATTTGATTGTCATAGTACGTCATCTTTAAATGGTAACAAATATTGTTTGGTTATAGTAGATGATTTTTCTAGGTATACTTGGGTCTACTTTATGAAACATAAGGATGATACCTTAGAAATAATCATAGGATTTAGTAAAATGGTTGAAAATGAAAAGAGTCTCAAAATCAACCGGATCCGTAGTGATCATCGTGGTGAATTTGAGAACTCAAAATTTTCACAATTTTGTTTAGAGCAAGGGTACAAGCATGAATTCTCTTGTCCTAGAACACCCCAACAAAATGGGGTGGTGGAAAGGAGAAACTGTGCCCTACAAGAGGCGGCTAGGGCTATGCTTAATGCATATTCTCTACCTAGCTACTGTTAGAGATTTGAGGCCACTAGAGGGGGGGTGAATAGCGTTTGACCGTACGTCGATGGAATTCGTTCGCAATCGTCTCTACAAAATTCGTTATGCGCAGCGGAATAGAAATAATAAAAGCAATAACGAAAAGATACAATCACGAACACAAGGATATAACGTGGTTCGGAACCGCACGGTTCCTACTCCATGGATCGGGCTCAAACGAGCCCTAGTGATGTCAATCACACACCACTAAGCAATAAACTCCTTCTCGACAACAAGTCGGAGGTGGAGAAACCTCGTACAATGGATTACAACAAGTAATACATAAAAATACAAGCAAAATACAAGGAAATGTAAAGAACACTTTACAAACTAGGGTTTGAGCGCTTTGCTTGTTGGTTGCTTGGATGAGGTTGAAGGGCCCTGAAATGCACCTGCAAATCGCCTTCAAATCGCCTCAAGTAAGCTCCCAAAGAACTGATGCTTGAGCCTTCCATGAACAGCTGCTTTTATCCTCCATCGGGCTGGATTTCCGCCTAGCGATCGGCGCCATAAGTCCCGGCCGATCGCCAAGATCAGTGTGAGACAACGGCTCAATCCACGTTGGACAAGTTCCAACGGAACTCTTGGCAGTCGACTGCCAATGCCCGTAGTCGTAGCGATCGCTGGCCACGAAGCATTCTTTGCTCGACGAGAACTAGCGATCAGCCGACCGCGATCGTCAGAGACATCACGATCGCTCCAATGAGCGATGATCGCGGCAATTCAACTCTAAATTGGCAGTCGAACTCAAGTCGACTCACGGCAGTCGAACCGGTCATATTGCCAGTCGACTGTCAACCTCAAACATGAGGTTTTAACCCAAGTATGGTGCCCCTATACTTGCTAGACCACCCTTAGCCTAGACCTAAGCCTTCTAGCCACCTCCATCGGCCTCACGCATCTCGGATCCCTCCAAGTCATCCATGACTTGTTCATCCATGGCGCTAGCCTCTAGGTGCTTCCGTCGGCTATGTCATGCTAACGGTGTCTACACCGCCAAGGCACATTGGACTTACGCCGCTGAGACTCCGCTTGGACTTTACGCCGCCAACCATTGGATTTATGCTGCCAAGACTCTCGCTTGGACTTTACGCAGCCAATATCAAACCCCTTGGACTTCTCATGCCAAGACTCAAGCTTGGACTTTCCCTTGCCAACCCATGTTGGACTTCTCAAATGCCAAGACCATGCTTGGACTTTCCCTTGCCAACCCATGTTGGACTTTTACATTGCCAAGACCCATGCTTGGACTTTTACATTGCCAAGACCTATGCTTGGACTTTTCATGTCAAGTACTCAAGACTTGGACTCTACCAAATGTCAAGTGTTCCACTTGGACTTTCCATGCCATGTACTCATGACTTGGACTTTCCCATGACAATTACATTGTCATATGTTTTTATCGAAACATCAAAACATCACTCGAGTCAAACTCGAGTCCTGGTCAATCGTGACCTGGGTCGATTGCACCAACAATCTCCCCCTTTTTGATGTTTGACAAAAACCAAACAAATCATTTGAGTTAGACCACTAACTCAAATCCCTTACCAATTATCCAAAATTGGTAAACACTCTCCAAATGTTCTCCCCCAAACATTCTCCCCCTTTTTGACTAACATCAAAAAGGTTTTCTCTCCAAGGAGGTCAATGTCTCATATCCCAATGAGATCTTACAATCTCCCCCTTGATCCAAAAATAAATACCTAGGATGCCTACCATCTTCCTAGTGATAATTCACATATCACTCAAGAGAGACAATCCTATACTCTCTCCCAATTTCCAAATTGGGTATCAAAAACCCATCAATTTTCCCAATTGATGATACTCTCCCAATAACTTCTCATCTTCAAGGAGAAAAACACATCCATCATCCCAAGATGGATACCTCCCCCTAAAGGCTTGCTCCCCCTTGACCATTGCACCAACAATGTCCTTGGGAAGCCCCTAAGCCAATAGGAACTCTAAACCATCAAAATTAAGGTTCTAAGTTCAACATAGAACTTTCACTCACCCTAAATTTGATACTTTGACCTAACGCAGCTCCTAATCCATATCCAATGGATTTTCACCCTTTATAATGCTTTCTAAAGCATATCCTAGAGTTATGAGTGATTAGGAACCTTTTCCATAGCTGAACACGGGCTAAACAAACTTGTTAACCCGAAATCAGACCTGGCAGTCGACTCCTAACGAATCGATCACATATCACCGATCGTGCCACAGGCGATCGATAACTGAAAATCTCGATTTTTAGCTATCAGAAATGAATTTTATAAATTCATAAATAATTATACGTAATTCAAAAAATCGTGAAAATTCATACGTATAATACTTACGACACACACAATGGGTGAAAAATATTTGAAAATTATTTTACCCATAAAATAGTGAGTTTGATACAAAACTCAAAACCATTAAAATTTTCAATGTTTTAGCCCTATTTTGTATCAACTCTATCAATGGTGATTGCTATCAAAAGATAGACTTCACCAAGGTTTTTCAAAATTATTTTAAAATGTTTTCAAAATCTTATTTTGGATCATATTCCTTGGGCTCTATGTACATGACTTGTACACATGCTCTCCTAATGATCCACAAATGAAACTAGATGAGTTTTAGTTCATCTAGATGCAAAAACTATGCACCTTGAACTTAACTCATATCCTAGCATCTCACATATATCTAGGGTGTATAAATACACATACATGTCAATTGAATGTGAGATGTGGGTTTTGTTCATCCTAATCTAGGGTTTCATGCATTCTCTAAGGCAACCCTACTTGATTCCCTTATAAATGGGACTTCAAGTCATGTCATAGTCCTTAATTCAATTTCAACCAAATTGTCTTAAATGCATGAATGATTATGGCATTAGAAATGATATAAATAAGCATATGCTCATAATCATGATGTCATGGCATATGATATAAAACTAAGCATACATGACATTAACCTAAAACCTAAGCATACTCATGACATATAAAATCATAGAAATAGGCACGATGTCATGACATGGCATATGAAATATATAGGTATAGTAATACCTAAATTTTAATATTAATTGCCATTTGATATAATTATATGTACTTTGCCATATTAACCTAATCTCCCTAGTGTGCCAAAAATCCAAAATGGCACACTAACCTCTAAACCTAAATTGTGCCAATTTAATTGATTTTTTTTAATTTCAAAAGTGCATTGGCACATCCTAAAATCTTTTAGGATATTGATTCAAATCTATTTCCAAGGTAACCATAACCTTGAAAACATCCTAAAGTGCCACCTTTACCATGGTTGAGTTAACTACCCATCCAATCAAGGTTGGCACACCCTAAACCCATCTAGCGTGAATCAATCACGCTCTTAGGAACCCAAAACTGATTTGAGCTCCTAGGGTTAATTAGGTATTCCTTAGGGATAACCTCCCTAGATACCTTCCTAATGACCCTCCTAGGCTTGTTGGCCTTGGTCATTTGGGTCTTACCTAGGTTGACTCTAGGGGTGACTCCCCTTGCAACCTTCTTAGTGGTCACCCTAGGTTTCCTAGAAACCCTAGCCACTAGGCACAACCTTTGGTCAACTTTAGGGATGACTTCCCTATTGACCTTGGTCTTCCTAAACCTAGTTAGTGTTCCATAGTCAAATGGAACACTATGATAAGTCACCTTGGACTTAGGTTTGTGACCCAAACCTTGCTTGCCCTTGGTTGACTTTTGACTCTTAGGTCCTAAGTGTTGACTTTGAGATTTGGACCTAGACTTTTGATCATTTGACCTTTTAAATGGATTTTGTATAATTTTAAGGGTCTTCTCAAGTTTTTCAAGCCTTGACCTCAAGACTTGATTCTCTAATTCTAATTGCCCAATTTTAGAATTTTGATTTAAACCATGGGCATGAGACTTTCTAGGCATATGCCTAGTCCATTTAGGATTTAAATCTAGATGTTCTCCTATTTTCCTAATTGATTCCTTAGGTAAAATATTTTTAGGGACATTAGTCCCAAATTTTTCCTTACTCCTAAGGTAAACATTTTTAGCACCTAAGCAAAATTCCTTACTTCTAGCATGCTCTTTATGAATTGCAAGGGAATTAAAATTCCTAGCATGCTTTTGACTTTTAAATCTAGAAGGTGCATTATTGAAATATACCTTAGGATTTGCCTTGGAGGCTCCCCCTACATGTATAGCTCCTTTCTTGGGTCTTCTTGCTTCCCTCAGGACATTGACTCTAAGTAATGCCCTTTTGAGTTGCACTTTGAAGCATATGATATGCTCCTGCTCTTTTGACTTTAAATCACATCCTTGTTGATTTTTGGTGTCGGTGTAGCTTTCCTAGCCTTCTTTGGGCACTTGCTCTTATAGTGCCCGGTTTCCCTACACTCAAAACATATTATATGCATTTTATTATTAACACATATGTTTGAGTTACCTAGGTTAATGGAGACTGGAATTGGACTTTGGGCTTCTTCATCTTGACCGGATGTCGAAACTTCTTCTTGATGTTCCGGTGTGGAAGTTCTCTCCTCCCCCTCGGTCCTTGAGGTGGATGCTTCTTCCACTTCCTCCTCTACTTTCTTCTCCGATCCAGATGTTGATTCCCTATCAACTTCCGAATCCTCAAGCTCTTTAGATGTTTCTTCTTGAGCTTGAGAGGGTGATGGTCCTTCTTCTTGGACCGATGATAGACTTTCATGGAGCTTAGCCAAATCGCTCAATAGCTCCTTAGCATCCACATAGTCACCTAGGCTACACAAGAGGTCATTAGGAATTAAATCAAAAATGAATTTGATTACCTTCTTGTTTTTATCGAATTGTTGGAGTTGCTCCTCACTCCATTTCTTCTCCTTGAGAAACCCTCCCTTTGGTCTCTTAGGATATTCAAATCCTTCCATCAACGCAGACCACTCCTCAAGGTCTCTCATCATCAAAAAATCTTCAATTCTCGCCTTCCAAGAATTGAAACCTTCTTGTCCATAGAAGGCATACGGAATTGGGGTGTTGATATCCCATCCCAATTGTCCTTGGATTTCCATCTTTACCCTCTAGCCTTTTGTCTTAGCTTCCGGCGGTTAGTCCGTAGAAGAGCCCCAGGCTCTTATACCACTTGTTAGAGATTTAAGGCCGTTAGAGGGGGGGTGAATAGCGTTTGACCATACGTCGATGGAATTCGTTCGCGATTGTCTCTACAAAATTCGTTATGCGCAGCGGAATAGAAATAATAAAAGCAATAACGAAAAGATACAATCACGAACACAAGGATATAACGTGGTTCGGAACCGCACGGTTCCTACTCCACAGATCGGGCTCAAACGAGCCCTAGTGATGCCAATCACACACCACTAAGAAATAAACTCCTTCTCGACAACAAGTCGGAGGTGGAGAAACCTCGTACAATGGATTACAACAAGTAATACACAAAAATACAAGGAAAATACAAGGAAATGTAAAGAACACTTTACAAACTAGGGTTTGAGCGCTTTGCTTGTTGGTTGCTTGGATGAGGTTGAAGGGCCCTGAAATGCACCTGCAAATCGCCTTCAAATTGCCTCAAGTAAGCTCCCAAAGAACTGATGCTTGAGCCTTCCACGAACAGCTGCTTTTATCCTCCATCGGGCTGGATTTCCGCTAGCGATCGCCATAAGTCGATCATTGCCGAGCCAAAGATCAGAGTGAGACAACGGCTCAATCCACGTTGGACAAGTTCCAACGGGACTCTTGGCGATCGCGCCAATGCCCGTAATCGGCCCGGCGATCGGCTACGGCGTTCTTTGCTCGACAGAACTAGCGATCGATTGCCGACCCTTGGCTCGATCGTCAGACATCACCGATCGCTCGATGAGCGATCGCCCAGAGCAATTTCAGCTCTAAATTGGCAGTCGAACTCAAGTCGACTCACGACAGTCGAACCGGTCATATTGCCAGTCGACTGCCAACCTCAAACATGAGGTTTTAACCCAAGTATGGTGCCCCCATACTTGCTAGACCACCCTTAGCCTAGACCTAAGCCTTCTAGCCACCTCCATCGGCCTCACGCATCTCGGATCCCTCCAAGTCATCCATGACTTGTTCATCCATGGCGCTAGCCTCTAGGTGCTTCCGTCGGCTATGTCATGCTAACGGTGTCTACACCGCCAAGGCACATTGGACTTACGCCGCCGAGACTCCGCTTGGACTTTACGCCGCCAACCATTGGACTTATGCTGCCAAGACTCTCGCTTGGACTTTACGCAGCCAATATCAAACCCCTTGGACTTCTCATGCCAAGACTCAAGCTTGGACTTTCCCTTGCCAACCCATGTTGGACTTCTCAAATGCCAAGACCATGCTTGGACTTTCCCTTGCCAACCCATGTTGGACTTTTACATTGCCAAGACCCATGCTTGGACTTTTCATGCCAAGTACTCAAGACTTGGACTCTACCAAATGTCAAGTGTTCCACTTGGACTTTCCATGCCAAGTACCCATGACTTGGACTTTCCCATGACAATTACTTTGTCATATGTTTTTGTCGAAACATCAAAACATCACTCGAGTCAAACTCGAGTCCTGGTCAATCGTGACCTGGGCTGATTGCACCAACAGCTACTTGTGGGCGGAAGCGGTTAATACCACTTGCTATATCCAAAATAGGGTTCAAATCCATAGGTTTTTAGGAAAGACACCATTTGAGTTATGGAATGGGACTACTCCCACAATTCATTACTTCAAAGTTTTTGGATGTAAAGTTTATATTTTAAACACCAAAGATAATTTAGGAAAATTTGAATCCAAAGCGGATGAGGGAATCCTAGTTGGATACTCATCTACAAGTAGAGGTTATAGAGTCTACAATAAAAGAACCCAAGGGATTGAGGAGTCTTCTAATGTTCAATTTGATGAAGCCACTAGTACCTACCCTAGAAAGTCCTCCATTGATAAGGATATTAATAACAATAATCAAGGCATTACCCAAAAACTTCAAAATTTGACCATAAGGGGTAATGATCAAGGGGGAGAAAGAGAAGATTCTGATGATGAAAAGAGGATAGAAGATAATAATGATCAATTTGAAACCCCTTCTAGAACCCTAAGAATTCATCAAGATCATCCACTTGACCAAGTAGTAGGAGATCTATCTCAAGGAGTAAGAACTAGGTCATTTCATAGACCTCCTACTAGTCAAGTAGCTCTCATTTCACAAATTGAGCCCAAATCGATCGATGATGCATTACATGATCCGGATTGGATTTTGGCAATGCAAGATGAATTGGCCCAATTTGAGAGAAGTCAAGTATGGGAATTAGTACCTAGACCCAATGATAGCACCATAATTACTACAAGATGGGTCTTTAGGAATAAGCTAGATGACCAAGGAAATATCACTAGAAATAAGGCTAGGTTGGTTGCTAGGGGATTTAATCAAGTTGAGGGGCTTGACTATGATGAGACTTATGCCCCGGTTGCTAGGTTAGAATCTATTAGAATTCTCTTAGGGTATGCTTCCTATATGAGATTTAAACTTTATCAAATGGATGTTAAATCGGCATTCTTAAATGGTTATATTAAGGAGGAAGTATATGTAGAGCAACCACCTGGATTTGAGAACATAGATTATCCAAACCATGTATGTAAGCTTAGGAAAGTATTATATGGGTTAAAACAAGCTCCTCGGGCATGGTATGAAAGATTGTCATCTTTCTTAATTTCTAAGGATTTTAGAAGAGGCTAAGTAGATCAAATTTATAAAGTCAACATTCAAGGATATATTCATAGCCCAAGTATATGTTGATGACATCATTTTTGGGTCAACAAATGATGATCTTCTTCAAGACTTTATAAAAAATATGGAAAATGAATTTGAAATGAGTTTAGTTGGAGAGCTTACATTTTTCCTAGGTTTACAAGTCAAGCAAACCAATGAAGGAATTCACATTTATCAAACCAAATATGCAAATGAAATGATCAAGAAATTTGGTTTGGAAAATGCCAAAATTGTAACCACTCCTATGGCCACTAGCACTAGAATAGATAGTGATCATGAAGGTAAATCAATTGATCTTAAACTTTATAGGAGTATGATTGGTAGTCTACTATACCTAACCGCTAGTAGACCCGATATCTTATTTGCGGTAGGTATGTGTGCAAGATACCAATCTTCTGCCAAAGAATCACATTTAGTAGTCGTTAAGAGAATTTTAAGATATATTAAAGGCACCCTAAATGTAGGACTCTAGTATCCTAGGACTAGGTCGTTTGAATTGCTTGGTTATACCGATTCCGATCATGCCGGGTGCAAATTGGATAGGAAGATTATTAGTGGTGGATGTCAATTTCTTGGGTCCTCCCTAGTTAGTTGGAGTAGTAGAAAGCAACATTGTGTTGTCTTATCAACCACCGAAGCCGAATATGTGGCTATGGGTGGTTGTGTAGCTCAATTACTTTGGATGAGGCATACCCTTGTGGACTATGAGCTACACTACTCTAACATTAAAGTTTATTGTGATAATGTGAGTACCATCAACTTGACCAAAAATCCGGTACATCACTCTAGGACCAAGCACATTGAAGTGAAACATCACTTCATAAGAGATCATGTGGCAAGAGGGGACATTGAACTAAAGTATGTAGAATCTAAGTCCAACCTTGTCGATATCTTCACCAAAGTTCTTCCCGAAACCGAATTTTCATCATTAAGGTGAGAGCTTGGTATGTACTTTGTAGAGTAAATTTCTAGGTTTGCATGATCCTATACTTATATAGTATCTTTATGCCTTGATACATCTCACAAAAGCTTTAAGAAACCTTGATTTTTGTATTGAGATACTTAGAAACATGTGAGATGATAGGGAAGGTGTACTTGGCTCATCATGCTTGTTATGATGCATTACTATGAGCTAATGACACACCTAGAGACATGAATACCTTATGGATCAATCATTGGGAAGGCTTGTATTCAAGTAATGGATACATAGCTCTAAGAACATGGTTGGAAATTCCAAATCATATATATTTTAATCTATGTTCATTATATTTTGAAAAACAGTTTTCAAGTGGAACACAAAAGTGATACAAAGTTTGCAAAATCTTTAGAACTTTTGTAAGTTTCCAAATTTGTATTAATCTTGAAATCTGGAATATATATATTTTTCAAATTATTTTTCCTTAATAAAGTATGATCTCAGAAATATGTACACAAAATTTTGTGATTTTTCGAGGTTTCTAGAATTTCTAACGTATTTCTGAAGTTGGGCTGAAAAGGCTAAAATTCGAGTTTCAGTTTTAGCAATGATGGTTGAAACCTGATCGATACACTGTGTTTTCTGATAATGAGCTCCATTTTCTGATATTTAGTGTATCTTTGATGTCCTAACACTATAGCATGATAATATTAAGTAGAAACAGAGTTTTAGGACTGTTTAATGCAGTGTTTTAGGGGGAGTTTCATAAGTTATATCTTTTTATCCAAAAAAAAAAAAAAACTTACATTGTTGGTGCAAAGTTAGGACCTAACTTTCAAACTTTTGTATGCTTTGCTTCCAATATTATTCATACATCTTGAAGCATGTCTTGGATTAAGGGGGAGCATAATATCAATCTTATACCTTAGTCCAAGATACAACAACTTAAATTCTTCCATGTACTTTATGAATCCTTCTCTTTTTGATGCATGTCAAAGGGGGAGAAGGGATGTGTAAGTTAGATTTCATATTATGATTATGAAAAGACCTAACTTAAATGATTGTCAAACATCAAAAAGGGGGAGATTATTGGTACAACAATGACCCAAGCATTTATATATGTTTTGATGTTTGGATAAATCATCTAAGTTAGGCAATGTTTTGTGATCTAATTGCGAATATGTTTAAGTGACAGGGAAATCCAAGTATGATCTTGGCAAGGAAAGTCCAAGGGACGGACTTGGCAGCATAAGACCAAGCTTGTAGTCTTGGCAGTATAAAATCCAAAGTGAACCTTGGCAAAGGAAGACCAAGTATGATCTTGGCAAGGAAAGTCCAAGGGATGGACTTGGCAGCATAAGACCAAGCTTGTAGTCTTGGCAGCATAAAGTCCAAGTAAACCTTGGCAAAGGAAGTCCAAAGTAAGGTCTTGGCAGCATAAGTCCAAGCTTGGAGTCTTGGCGGCGTAAAGTCCAAACATTTGGCAACCCAAGACATGGCAAGGCCGAAGGAAACTCTTGAAGGCAGGCGCAAGGCTGAAGGAAGAGTTAGAAGGTCAAGTCTAGGTCTAGGATGTAAAATCAAGTGTGAATTACTCACACTTGATGAGTATCAGTCGACTGATATGATGTATCGCCGATCGTCGCGACTAAGTCGGGATGAAACTCGACTATCGCCGATCTCGCTGGCGTTAGCGGCCGATCGATGTTGCAATCAGTCGACTGCAAATAGTGGCAGTCGACTGATCAACGCAAAAACGAGCACAGAATGTAGTCGCACTCGACTGCGGCCTGCGATCACTCGACTGATCGCTCCATCAGTCGACTGATGGAGGGATCAGTCGACTGATCACCTAGCCGTTGAAAATTGCGGCTACGAATCTCCGCGAAGATCTCGGTTCAGAAGCCGTTGGCTTCGGCGGCAGTCGACTGATGGTAAGCATCAGTCAACTGATCGAGACCCAACGGGAAAAACATCCCCTCTTCTATAAAAAGGGGCCTTGGGGAGCTTGGTGAAGCTAATGCTCTCATTCCTAACTACACCCTCGTGCTCACCAAGTTTTCCCAAGTGTTTTAGCAATTCAAAACCTCCTCTTCTCTAGTTCTTAATCATCCATCATTGTAAAGAAGAGGAGAGCATTGTAAGAAAGGTTTCTCCACCTTGGTTCATCCAAAGGAGAATATAGTGAAGCTTGGCTAGGACTAATCCACCTTACGGATTGCCATGGAGTAGGAGTGTCATCTCCGAATCACGTACATCGAGTGTTAGCGTTGCTTTCATCGTTTTCTTACTTGTATTCTTATTCGTATTTGTATTGCTTCCGCTAACTTGCTTGTAGAAACGAAGAAAGGCTAATCACCCCCCCCCCCTCTAGCCGTTACAAAGATCCTAACACATTTTTTTTCTATTCATGTTCTATTACTATTGCGGTCGAGAGAAAATTCTAAACCTTCTGTACGCATCTTGATATTGAAAGAAGATGAGAAAATTCGCATACGATCGCATCATTCTCCTTCTTGTTTTTTTAGGAACGACAATGTCTACATGCTCGCGGCAAGGGACAACGACGCCCGTAGGCTCGTGGCGAGGGACGATGGTGCCATGCGAAGGAGAATGTTTGGCGTGATGACGTCCCATGGCGAGGAATGATGACTCTCTAAGAAGGATGGCGTCTCGGTGAGGAAAAACTTAAGTTTAGAGAAGAGCGAGAGAGAAAGCGAAAGGAAAAAAAAAAAAAAAAAATCAAAGTCGATTAGGCATCATAAAAGAGAAAACGCTGCGAGATCCTAAATAAATAAATAAAATAAAGAACTGACTGGCACATGAATCACAACCGGTTCCACGTGCCTTTCATTCTTCCAGTTTCGTGCTAGTCGCGAAGACATCATGGCAAACGAAGTGCCAACTAACTTGTTTAATTACCTGAATTTTGCTTCAACTTAAGAAAAAAATATTAATTGTTATCTTCATTAACACCACCAAAGTTGGGAGCTGGTATGCTCTTGTTGCGCACGAGAATAAATTATTGAATCCACACCGCACTCCATTAATTATCTAACCAAAGATTTGTGAAAATTTGATTTTATCTTCCAAAATTTTTAATGCAGTTATCAATTTTTCTTCTTTTTATAATGATAAAATATTTTTTTATTCCTGTACGATTTTATCAAATCTTAAAAGGTATTCTAAAAGTTTGAATCAAACTTGAGGTGACGGTGATGTTGGCAACACAATGTGGTATTTTATTAAAAATAACAAAATGGAATTTTCTTAAAAGATTTATTTCTTCTTCTAACAGCATTCTTTATATATCCATTATATATATAACAGTGGGTAACAAGCGCTGTACGGTTAATTCCCTCTGACAGCGCTTGCCCAACTAAAAAAAACTCACAGTACTCTGACGAGCGATGAGGATGAGGCTACGATCGCTTAATTTTGAAGGGACACATCGCTAATCTGAAGCTGGTAGTAGTCCATGGCTAAGAAGCTCGGAGGAGGCGAGCACAGAACTCCACTAAAACCCGCTGCGTCCTCAAATGAGGGGATTTGGTTAACTTGATCTATCTCCGACGTAATAAACCGGTCAAGAACGGACCATGATCCGCCGGCGCCTCCGTCGTAGCTTATGATGCCAAATGGAGGCTCCTCCGCTCGAACTGTTTCATGTCCGGCGCAGTCGTCGTCGGGTATTAGCCACGGAAGGGTCGTTGTTGCTGGAGCCGGGAGCTTCGTGGCTTCGCTCGCCGTCGACGTGGACTCTTCCTTGCAGGACCTGCCCATGTAGTGGAGGATCTGGCGCAGTGCACCGTCGCAGTTCACGACGTCCAAGTTCTTCTGCTGGAAGCTGCTGCTGAAGACGACGTTCTTCTTCTTGAACACCCTGCACACCACCCAACCGTCTTCTTGGCTCGCCGCCACTTCTCCGGCCAATCCAGTCGTCGCCTAATTATTAAATCAACAATTAAGGACATTCTGTATTTTATTAATTAATTTTTGTAAAATGCTAACTACTTGTGTATTCATGGCGTCGTACGTTGATCAAGTGATCGTCTAGTCTGTATTCGTGCATGATCCATTCGGACTTCTGGCCGTGGGGAGCGCGGCCTTTGTAGAACACCAACGTCTTCCTCATTCCGATCCGTCCGACGCGCGCGTAGATGACCTTGTCGCGGCCGGTGGCTTTCCAGAATCCGGCCGCCGTCGCTCGGTTGGTTCGCGTCCCGGTCGGGTACTTCTTGTCCTTGTGGCTGAAGAAATACCAGTCGTTCTGCGGCGTTGTTCCAATCTTGCATTCCTCTAAAATTCATTGATTCATCAAATTAATCAGGCATTAGAGACACGATGAACATTTGTGCTTGTAATTGGCCGAGTACTGCATGCCTCAATATACATGCATACCTTGAATGTCCCATGGCTCGAGCTTGTTGAGGTCGACGTCGCAGATGACGTCGAGGTCGATCTTCTCGCACGCCACCTTCTTTCTCAAGTAGTAATTCAGGAGCTCCTCCTCAGTGGGATGGAAGCGGAAGCCCGGCGGCACGCACGACTGTCCGTTCACCGTGATGCTCATCTTCGACTAAATTTTGTTAGGACTGGTGGTGAGCTCAGGAGAGTGCATACATATATGTATATATAGATATAGCGATTGAATTCTGGACGTGAATTAGCAATACTCCATGTCTTGGTCACTAGTATAGCTAGTGTACTTTGTGGTTGGAGGTGGGGGTTAGTTTAGAAAGAAGCCAAGCCACCCACCACCCCTGCCAACGGTCGAGCACGTGCGAGTGTGCGCAACAGGGCAAGCTCATGGAGAGCGAGGCAACATCTGAAAGGCATGACAGCTGACCTTAAAATTCTCCACGAAAAGCACAAACGAAACTACCAGCATAATTAGGGCCGGGCATGAGGAAGAATATGATCCCGGCCATCGTGATCATCTCCAGCTGCTCCGGTGCAACAACCACGCACTACCGCAACAACTACGACAAGAACGGCAATGGCGATCGACGACAGCGGCAGGAGAGTAGCCACAGAATCAAGAGAAGCCGTTCTAGAAAGAGAGAGGGAAATGAGATGATCATGGGGAGTTCGGAGGAACAACGTTTTCGGGGAGCCCACTGCAATATCAGGCGATAACAGATTACTTCACCGAGTGCGTGTGTATATCTATCTATCTGGTCATGGCTAGTTTTGCATTGCATTTCTTGTTAATTGATTGTGCTAACCATTTTGTCCCAAATTATGTGGCAGGTCTGATCTAATTTTAGAGGTAGACGCGCGAGGCAAAGATATTGTTAGAAAAGACAGAAGAAAGTAGTAATTGTGATGGATTGTGGGGGTAACTTACCACCTCGTCCTCGTGGTCGAGGGTGACCGGTCATTTCTGGCCTTTTATAATTGTGGGTGGGTTATCAAAGTGTGATCTTTTCCATTTGTTACGCAAATATACGATTTTGATAAAAAAAAACCAAATGTAGCGTCATCGGCATGGTATATATAATATATTCTATCTGGCTAAGGGCGGAAACGAGAAGTATCGCCTTTTAAGATTTAAAAAAAAAAAAAAAAAGAATTAATTTATTAACTCAATCATCCTGTAGAGAAAGAAACCACAGGTGGGCAAAAAATAATAAAAATCCCAAAGGACAGACGGGTTTAGGGGTGAGCTTGCAGTTGTGATTCACGGCCTATCTGTGAGCTGCAAGCAGAGCCGGCCCAGGGGGTCAAGATGGGACCTCGCATAAGATTCCACTCCTCCGACGAATCCCAATTTTTTTTTAAAATATTTTTTATTTTTTTTAAGCAAAGACTAATAAAATAAATTGTAATTTTTCTATCCTCACAATTATTTATTCTCTCCAAAAATTTAAAAAAAAAATCTCTAAAAATTCTATAGCCAATTTTTATAGCATTGATTTTATTATTTTTATATGAATACAGACCTATTTTTTTTATATGAATACAAAAATATTAGGTTAATAAAATTATTTTTATAATATTATTTTTATTATTTTTTATATGAATACAAATGATTTTTTTTTTCACCGGATCCTTTCAAATTTAGGATCGACTCTATCTGCAAGCAAGCTCACAATGGTGATTAATAACTAAGTCACATTCAGCACGGGTGACAAATATCATTGAGTCAGCAACTCTTCGTAACTGAGTTTTCTATTCTCGTATCTGAGTTTCCTATTGATGATGAAGGAGGTCGTCGAATAGTTGTTGTGAAGAGTATGGAATCTCCGTTCCATTTGATTTCGAACGGAACATTTCTAGATGATCAACCATTTTTTTTTTATTAGTACAAGATGTATTCAGATTTTCAATCCGATTAATCTTGAAGATGACTGATCCAATACATAGTAATTTTTTATCAATCATCAAGATAAATCGAAAAGTACTCGTGACAAATAAGCCAACAATCCAACATCGATGATTTATCATTATATTTGGAAAAAATTCTTACAAATTCATCGAAACTAGGAATCGAATCTTGGTACCTAATTTTATATTGTTGATACTCTACCATTACACCGTAACTCTGGGTGCGATCCACCACATTCGTACTATGGCTTAATTGCCTCCTTATGAGGGAAATAAGCAATTGATAAAACCCCAAAAAAATGGGCACGGCGCTTAAAAAGATAAGGCATATCACAACTTGTTCCAAGTTATTAGAAATAAAATAGAAATTATGAGAAAAAAAGAACACGACAAGTTTTAATCTTTCAAATAGTCGACCACTGTTAATCAAATTATTGCTTAAAAAGTTCCACATCATTAAATACGAAAAATTAATCAGCCAACCTGATGGAAACATCATCCATAACCAGTTCTTCCAAAAATTCCATACTTGGCAAGAAAACATATGCAATAGTGAAAACTAACAGGGTTCAGCAACTTCATGCTACTTGTAAATGCGATGTAAACAAAAATAATAATAATAATAATGCAGGGGAAACTTAATGATAAATCTGTTTTATATAATCATTAAGACAGCTTTAAAGAAAGAAAAAACTAAAAACCAAACTAAAAGATATAACGTTACATTAATTTCTATATTTACTAAGATGCAATATATATGAAAGAGCAAGAATTAATCTTAGAAGGCAAAAACAAATAAATATTCGACGTATCCAAACTATGAATACACATACTTGTATGGAAGAGCCATTAAAATTTTTCTATTTTTAGTTTGCACTTCTTGGAATATTAAAACAAAAGTATTAAAACTAGTAAAAAAATTATTTGCTGAACCATTCACGCCTAATAATTCATTTTTTTTTTTTAAATCTACTCTTAAATTTTATTTTTTTTAAAAACAAAAAAAATATAAATAGAAAAAGTGAGAGAAAAACAGTGTAGGCAAGGGGAAAGAACAAATATCAGGAACATATATGATAAATCGAATTGGAGATGCATCTTACAGTCCAATTATATGAACATAAAAAAATTGTTTACTAAAATAAAATTTGAAACTTAAAACGCAAGCAATTAGGCAAGAATAGCATTACGTACAGTTGATCTTATTGGCAAGTATAATCCCAAGAAAACTTCCTATTCTAGAAAACATCATATTCATGCCAAGTTCAGCCGAGCCAATGTAATTTCAGATCCACGGTACCAACTTCCAAGAACTAAATTGCAATGCAGCAAAGACACTTCCAATGGATCTCTCAATCCGTCAATAAATTATACATCCATATATGATTTGATAAATCAAACGATCTAAATATAAAATTTTATCATATAATCTACAACAATACACGTACAGTGAAAACATAATGAAAATAGCAAATTTGCATCTAAATCCGAAAACATTATTACAGGAAGAGTCTGAAAATCGAAAATCTCAAAAGAACAGGATGCGATCTCCCCACTATAAGAATAATGGTCTTTAAGGACACTCATAAATATCCTTATAGTATATTTTTAGTGACACTAATGTTTTAGTGACATCACTACAAAACACCTATAAAATAATATCGTCTTAAATTTGATTCGCTTTCCTGACATTTTATAATGTCATTATACAATATAAATACTAACATCAAAAGTGCCTTAATATAGATATATAATGACACACTAAAATGTCAAAAAAAATCATATTTTAAGGATATCTATATGTATCTTATTATCATCGTAATAAAGTCATTTACGTGTATCTTATTATCATTGTAATAAGGACAAAATTAAATGTCACCTAAACTTATTTATTTTGACATTTATAAATGTCTTATATTTTTTTATTTGGACAATAAAAATTATCAGTAAAGATAATTTATAAAATCATTTTAAAATGTCACCTTAGTTAATCTATAATGACATTTATTAATGTTATTATAATAATTTATAAATACATTAAAATAAACTTTAATGTAAGCATGAATCCAATATTTATACATCATCACAATTCATCTCCTGTTCAGAATATAAAAAATTATAATATACAATTTAAAGTGATAACAAAAAATCTAAATTCATTCCATAATCATTGTGCCAAAGTTACAAATGTCTTGATGAGTCTTTTACATCCAAAACTAATACACACTATACTCAAAATATTAAATTTTAGAACTAACAAAGTTTTATAAAAAAAACTCAACTAGACAGACTATCTTCAACCATAATATTGATTCATAAAAATTCAGATACCCGTCACCTACAAATACAATGGATATATTTGTATTAGTACTGAAATAAAATAATAAACAATCAAAGTTAATAGAAATAATGGTAACGATTAAAAATCATACTAAACAGGAAAATACAAAGTATCATTTCATATGTACCTAATAGTGATCTTCGCTTACTGTTAACTGCAAATGCATTTCATATTTATTTAAAATTATAATTACACAATAAATATAAAAATTAATAATATTTCAATGAAAGATTAAAATTATACCAAATGATAAGACCAAGCTATCATTCTTCCAAGTGTATCCTCAAACGTTTGTAAAAGATTATAAGATCTAATTAAACTCTCTTTTGGATCTAAGACAACTTGTATTCGTACTTCACACCAATTTGATCCTAATGTCTGTCCCCTACTGTAGTTTTTGGATCCATACTATGGAGCACTCCTCTTGCCACAATCTTTGTTGAATCAAATAGACTTTTAATCAAAATGGAGCATTCAATCTAAAAAAAAGTCAAAAAGAGATAAAAGATTGAAGATGTGTGAAACATATAGTAAAAAAAGAAATTAAATAAACCTTACCCGTAAAGATGGATGACGAGGAATAGAAATTTATGGATTACTACTTCATGATGCATGTTGATTGCTATTGCAATTTGAAAGAGGATTCTGATCTGATTGATTAGAAATTTTTGTTTCTAACATTTCAATATGTTGCTTTTTCATTTTAATTTGTTCATCTATTTTTTCTAATTTTGCCTGTTGTTCCATCATTAGTCGATTGTATGTACCATGACTAGGAACTTCTCCCTATAAACCAGATGGACTAACATCATCTCCAAGCATATATACTCGACCAAGTCTATCTGATCCTATGATTTGAACAAATATATCATTCTGACTCACTAGATTATTAGATAGAGAATGAATCCATGATAAACTCGAGGTGTCATGAAGAACTGAATGAATCCATGATTTATCACTGGATCATGATAATTTAGTGGTGGCCTGGACTTCTGACAACCTTACTATGATACTGTATTACTATGTCATGCATTCCTAATATATCATATTACTCCTGTGTGTTTTGGATTCATATTATCAACTACACAACAATGCCTATATGATCAAGATGCTGATTATATTCTTCAAAAACTAGTTTAATGGTTTTAATTTGCAATTGAGTTGTCAAATGGTATTTTTATGAATTACAATGTCCTTGCACAAAGAGGAAAAAACATTCAAGGAGGCATGCATTACTTTACATTCCAACAATTAGAATCTGATTTGTTAAAATAGGTGAATCATTTATTTTCTTTCTTCAATTTCAGTTCTTCATGCACCATACTTCTAACTTGCTGCTGTAATGAGTGAAAATTTAGATTATTGATTCAGTTCACAGGTACCAAATAATCAAAAATGTTAAAAAAAAATCAATTTTCTATATTTAAATAAGATGTTGACAAATAGAGTAAGTTCAGAAACTTCACCAGAAGCAAAGCCAAAAAGGACTAGATAATCTAAATCATGTTATATTTTCAACATCCATAAAACAAAAAAAAATGGAAAAGGAAACTTTACCTGAAGTAAGATTTTTAACCGCTCCAGTGGAGCAATAGCAGTCCTTGATCTGCAAAATTTTGTTATCAGATGACAATTCATTTTTACATTAGTAGAATAAATAATAGCACACCGTAAAATCTACTTAACAACTACTAAAAAACAAAACTTGAAAAATAAAATTGCACGTCTTAGCCAATTATACTAGCGAGGAAAAAATAAAGCTCAGTCGGCTTGTTTTGTTTGCTTTTATTAAGGTGGTGTTTGGTTGGAAGGTGAGAATAGAAATGAGAATGAGTTTGATAGTAGACGGGAATGAGAATGAGTTTTGCTATTCCAATAATGTTGTTTGGTTTATAAGTTATGAATGAGAGCGATCGGCGACCGACGATGACCGACGGTGGCCGACGACCGACGATTGGTGGCGGGTGGCGGTCGACAGTCGGCGACCGGCGACCGACGACCGGCGACCGACGACCGGCGACCGGCGACCGGCGACCGGTGGCGGAGTGGCGGCGCCGGCCGGCGGCCCGACGGCCGACGACGGCGACCGGCCGACCACCGGCGACGCCGCCCATGGCCGGCTGGACGGCGGCGGCGACGGCGACGACGGCGGCCGGCGATCGTCGGCGGCGACGGCGGCGCGGCGGTCGGTGGCGTGGCGGCGCAAGAATCGATCAGCGATCAACGTCGAGCGGCAGACGGACGAGCGGCGGAATGAAACCCAAACCCCCCATGTGAGATGGGTTTTGTCGATTCTCAATTATTCAAAATTCATTCCCAAATCCTTCTTTCTAAAATCACTAACCAAATATTTGATATGATTCTCATTTCCATTTTCTCATTCTAAATTCATCAACAAAACGACACCTAAGTATAGAGGGCATGCACTTTTGGTCTATTCGTCATGGAGTACTGCAGAGGAAAGTCCTTGTGATTTATGTTTTTTAAGAGCTGAAAAAGTGACATGCAAGTAACCATTGACTCTGTAGCATAACACTGTTGTAATTCCACTGAGTGCCTACTTTGAACAAGAATATCATTGAAGAATGATACTATTGTTAAGTATTAACTTTTATAAAAGAAAAAAAAAAAACAATCCAAACCTTGTTTTTCTCCCCTCCTCTCCTTTTCTCTCCCCGTATGTAGTCATCACCTTCTCTTTTCTCTCCAAGCAGCAGCTCCTCCTCACGCCATGCACACCCACACGTCAAACTCCTCTTCCTAGCCGCTGCCTATTTCTTCTCCTCCTCCTTCCAGCAGCAACCAGAGCTTCAGCAAGCATCCTCTCGTCTCCTGCCTCCTTCCTTCCCTTTTCCTAGGTTTTCCCTATTTTTTTCCCTCCCGCCGCACAAGTTGCTGCCTTCTTCCTTTCATTTGCCCTGACTCATTGGAGAAGGAAGAGAATGAACGGAGGACGAGCAACCTTGAGAAGGCGACGCGGAAGAAGAGACGGACGAGCGCTCACACGATGAAAAGGAAATTAGGGAACAGCGAAGAACAACGGAGGTTTAGGAAATAAGGAACTGTAGAGAATGATGGAGAGCTTGTTTGGGAGGGGACGAAGGAAGTGTAAGTAATGGAAGGATAAGGATAAATAAGGAAGAAAAAAAAGAGATTTCTGTTTAAGAAGAAGTGAAGGAAGGAGAAAGGGAGGGGAGTGAGGGTGAATTTATACTTCTCCTTCTCACAAAAATTTAATTTTTTTTACACCTCAATTTGGGGTATAAGTCTACCTTCCTCTTCCCTTGTTTCCCCCCCCCCCTCCTACTACTTACACTCCCCTCTCCTCCTCCCAAATAAGACATTAGGGAATTAGGAAACAGTGGAGGAATTCTTTTAATCTAAATTTTTTAAATATATATGAACTTAGTACCTATAATGACATTTATTAAATATCTCATTAAAAGAGATCTAATTGGATACTTTTTTTTTTTAATAATAATCACTTTTAATAAGTATCCTTATAAAATATTTATAACTACGTTACAAAATAAGCATAGTTAAGAAAATATCATAATAGACTATTATTCTTGTAGTGTCCGCAGGTGCGAAAGTGAAAGCTCCATATGCTCTGTCCGATGGGAAAAAAGAGACAGTCAATCGATACCCTTTTCTGCGGGATCACACTTTATTATGAGCTAATCCTAACTCATTAACAGTCCATCAATACTAACGATACTGACTAAAGGATTCTACACATATAGATCTAAATTTATTAACCCACATCCAATAACATAAACTCGTCGATCAAAATACTATAATTAGATCACTTAATCATGTTTGAACCAATACGACACAATCAGATATATTACGGTAATAACATATAAGCACACCGTCAATAATCTCCTACTTGAACTACAAGTGATCCTGTATGTAACACATGACTGAAATTCCTTAATTGCGCTCATCATGTCGTATTGAACTAAAACAATCTGATCCATCAACTTCATTGGTAAAAGACCAAAGTTATATATAATCGGTAGCAAGACCCATCAGTAATTACAATATCAATGTCATTAATGACATAAATCTGATGTAGATGTGTAGCATGAGAAATACATGAAATGCAATCTATACATGCATATTCTCAACTGATCCTCTTTATGGTCCAATATAGGATCTTGATCATGTTTGCAAGTACCATATGTTAAACTGCATTAGTAAATAGTGATGTCTTTATTCAGAGTGTCAACAAATACACATGTAAAAGGAAAATTTTATTTCATATGATAATCAAAAAATTTTACATGTGTCTATTATATGCATAGAGCATCCAAAATAACAAAGACACACTCCCACTAAACGAGTATTTCATCCATATGAAGGATATAGGATCGTGAGTTCCCGAGAGAGGGGGTGAATTTTGGAATATAAAAGTTTTCTTTTTAAAGTTCGAAAACTTTTATTTTGTTTTGAAATATAAGAGAATAATACAGTGGAAATGTAAATAAAATAAATTGCACGAGATCTTTTACTTCATTCACAACCCCAGTCAGGTCCCTACTCCAAGGCCCATGACTCTCCGAGAGTCACCTCGATGGACAATCCACTAAATTCCCTCCGAATCGAGAACTCTCGATCTCAGAGGGTTTCACTTTTTACAAAGAATAGAGGATTAAGTACAAGTTACCTATCCTCTTGAAATGAAGTACAAATAAGCGAAAGTAATAAGCAATTATTATACCGACACTTTTAGAGATGACGAGATAGCTCAGAGTGTCGGACTTGCAAGAGTTCGACGTGTTGGAGCTTTTGTAGACGAGGGATGATTGCGACAGCACTTCGACGTTGTAGGATTGTCATTTCCGGAGTTGGTCCTCCATTTCTTATATAGGCACTTTCCAGTTGACTGAAACACTCTCTAGCCGACTCCAAATCAGCCCGTCGATTTAGTACTTCTGCCTTTCCAGTCGATTGGACCTGGTCCAGTCGACTCCAAGTCGCCTGGCTCCGCTCCTCTACAGTTCAAAAAATTTCATATCCCAGTCGACTGGACCTCCCTAATCGACTGGAAGACTTGCCATCTCGATTGCACAATCTTTAGTTGATCACTAGCTCAACCTGCCAACTTGGTGTTCCAGTCGACTGAACCATATTCAGTCAACTGATGCCCTGTAAAATAAGATTAACAAAATACACAATATGAATTATAATTATAGTAGTAATACTGTCCGATCTTGACTTCTTAGTCTCACATGGACTATCCATCAGATCGATGCCTACTTTGTCCCCCTACAGAGGACTCGGTCTCATCTCTTCACTCAAGACTTACCTGCCAGTTGTCCAGTCGGACTTACCTTGCTTGATATCCGATCTAACCCACCAGGGCTTCCTGCCAGCTGTCCAGTCTCTCTGACCCAGCTAAACTTCATATCGGTTGTCTAGTCTCCTGATCCAACCGGTCTTCATGCCAGATGTCCAATCTCCTGACCTATTTGGACTTCCTGCCTGGTGTTCGGTCCTCCTGATCTGTCAAATCTTCCACCTAGTATCCGATCAACACGACCTACTAGGACTTTCAATACTTTGTCTAATATCCAGTCAGTCTAACCTACTAGGACTTTCTTGTTAAGCCTACACACTTAACATGCATATTAAAACACAAGTAATTCCTAACTTCAACTATGGTTCATACATCAAAACTAAGGAGTGATGCTCCTTGCATCAACAATCTCTCTATTTTCGATGTATGACAACACATAGGTTAAAGTTAGGAAAATCAATTTGCAATGTATCAAGTTCAACACATATTCATATGCAATGAATGAAGTCATGAAATGTTCAAGTGCATCAAGTTCAAGTTATTTCAAGTTTAAGTCCATATGCAGGTCATGAAATGCATTCTTATCAAGTATGTGTATTAACTAAATTTTACTGCTCTCTTTAATACTAACTTAAACCTCTCTCTCTCCTTTTGGCATATATCAAAATATTATTATCTTTCAAATACCAAAATTCAAGATTTAAGAATTGTTAGTAATATATGAGAGATGTCCTAAGGCAATCGCCTTATGTATGAACCATTTATATGATAAATGAAGATTCACTATTTGAGTATACATGTTTCATGTATTTAATTGGATCTTAAACTCATTTACTGAATGTCCACGATACGATTCACAGCATGAGAGAATTTGTGATTGGATCACAACTAGTGAGTATCTCTACATGTGTAATTGTGATGTATCGGAATTATCCCTAGTCGAGGAATTGATGGATTTGGACACCATCAATTCTGTCGAGACTAGCACGAGGTGTACTCCTTGGTATATCCAAGCAGCTGATTCTCACTAGCTGGAGACATTGTGATGTCCAGAGTTGATCGTGGATGCTAGTTATGGTAACTAGTTCATTGGAGTGACCAGCCGTAAGACTTCATATGGTTCTCTGCATATATAGATATGTCAATGAAGTTCTTACTGTAGCTTAAGTGCGATGTTCCTTGTCATCTTGGTCATGGAGACTTATGCTTTGACATCTTAAGCAAGCATCTCTAAGGAGATGTGGACCCGGGATGATTGGGTATAAGTCGAAGTGATCGAAGGTGTTTGAATAGCCTATAAAGGATTCATCACTCCTTGCGAGGAGATGTATACTCATGGCCTCTCGTCGGATTGTTACTAAAGTCTTTGGCTAAAGCATTACATGTTTAGAGTAAGGTACTCTTCGATACATGTGTAGTAACTAGAATCCGTAGGACGAGGAAATGATACTTGGGCTAGGTGTGACGTAGTTAGCCTAGTGGGGACTGACATTATAGACCATGTCCTGAACCAAGTGGGTATAAGATTAGTGAAGGGAATGGGGCATGATTCATTCGAGCTGCTGAAGGGTTTCAGAAATAGTTCTGGATCAACCGTTGATCTTTTCGGTTAATTGGGGATCATGATGTACTACTAGGTGCCACTCGTGATCGTTCTATAATTAATGGTTAATTATAGATGACCAACATAAACCGAGAACCTATTTGGTCACAAGCACAACGAGCGTAATCCGAAGGATTTAAAACGAGCTTGAGAATGAGATTCTCAGACCGAGAGAAACTAGGTTTGGTTGGACCAAACAAGAAGCGAGCATGAAATCGTTTCAGTCGCAATGAAAGCTTGGATGGGCCGTGTCTTATGAAGACATAATGGATGAACCGAAATGGTTTGGTTCTAATCCAATGGAGGAGAATAAACCAAAGGGTTTGGTTTATTTTAAACTAATGAACCAAAAGTTGGTTCGGTTCGTTTTAACTTAAAATAAACCATCATGGTTTGGTTTATTTTAACTTATATTAATGGAGCGGGTTAACGGGCCTTATGGTTATGATCCAATAACCATTAAGTGAATTAGTTCTCTATAAAAGAGGGCTTAAACCCTAATCCAAAGCCCTAACCTAGTTGCCGCCCACCTCCTATCCTTGGTGATTTCGGCGCCAACATCTCCTCTTGCCGCCGCCCACCTTGAAGCTCCAACCGGCGACCAGCTGCTGCCGTCTCCCATTGCATTGTCGGCTGCTGTCGGAGGAGCTCCGGTGATCTTCCTTGGCTCCGGCGACAAGGTGAGCAAGTCGCTTTCCTTATTTGGCCGGCGCAAGGTCTCCACCTAAGCTGTCCAATTTTCTGGACAACTTGGTTCCCTCTCGTCGGAGCGCCGTTTGGACGATGTTTAGTGCTCCGACAGCGGTAGCCTTGTCGGGGATTTGATCTCCGGTAATCCTCTGAGGTGGAGGACGAAGGATTCGTCAAACGGTTGACGAATACCTCTCCGGAGAAGCGAGTTTTGAGGACTCGTCTTTGGATCCAAATTTGGATTCGGATCGTGATCATCTCTCGATCACATCGTCTTCAACACGAGGCTAGTAACCCGTACGAAGACGAGGCTCGTGACTTAGCGAAGTCATCCCGAGGATACACGGCGTGGATACATATAGAGACGATTCTAGCGAGGATCGTTCCGGTTGATGTCGTTCCCGCTACACGTGATACGAAAGGTATACGTAGTTAAATTTTCTTTTATTGCAAATTTAAATTTACGGTTATGTCTACACATGTTGTACTATGCATGCGTGTGATGTGTGTGTTGTAATAAATGTAAATTTATTATTTTTATTTCTTCCGCTGTGCACATGTTTACGAAACATATTCGAACACACACTCGCCGCGGTGCCGAAAACCCAACAAGAATTTCACAAAAGTGAGTTCAAAATATTAGCTTTCAAAATATGTCAAAATGGTTTAAGATAAAAGCTAAGTGTATGAAATTGTTTAAGTATATTAGCTTTACAAACTACATAAGCATTTCAACGTACCTACTCAAACTTCTCAAAACATTTTAAGGTACTTATGTTTTTTTCACAATAATTTAAAAAAACAAATACTAGTTTTTCAAGCTAAGCTTTTGAAAATGTGTTTTTCAAAGTATATAAGTGTTTCAAAATATAAGAAAATTTCTAAGATTTTGAAAACACTTTAAAAAATTTCTCCCCCTCAATAAAAACTAAGTGTTTTGAAAATCTTTTAATTTTTCTTTAATTGTTTCTTCCCCCTTAATTCAAAGCTTTCTCACTAAAATTTCAAAACTCTATTTGTGAAAATTATTTAAATTTATCAAAACTCCTCCTAAATTCATGTCATCACTTAATTTTTCAAAACTCACCCTTCACTTTATGCTTTCAAAAATAACATTTTCAAACTATAAAAATGAAACTTTAATATTCAAGTGCATTTATTTGAAACCATAACTTCCATGCCTTTGAAAAAAATTGATGCACTAAAATTTTCTTTGAAAGTACAACCTCCTAATTTTCAAAAAAATCATAACATATGGTTCTCATAATTTTCAAAATGTCTCTTATTATTTTGAAAATAATATATTTAATTTTTTAAAAGTACTTAAAATAATTTCAAGAAGGGGAGCTTTGACATAACGGTAAGGTTATTGTCCTTTTAACCAAGAGGTTACGGGTTCGAATCTTGAAAATAACCTCTTACAAAAAACAAGGTAAAATTGCGTACAATGGATCATTCTCTGGGACCCCATATGGCAGGAGTTTCATGCACTGGGCTGCTTTACTTAAAATAATTTTCAAAATAAATCCTTAACAATTTGAATATAATCTTTTTAAGCTCCTTCCCCTATGTCTCTCATCAATGATGTACATTTATCATAATAGAAACTTTCTAAGTCACCAAACATGAATTATGACTTGTATCAAAAATTATTGAATTAAAAATGATCCATAAGGTAAATGTCTTTTAGGCAAACATTTTAAATGTAGATTTAGCTAAGCTAACTCCCCCTTTAACTTTCTATATAAACCTTTAAATGTTGTAAATTTCTCCATACTTAAATAATAAGCAAAAGTGATAAAGTAACACTTCTTGCACACTTTTAACTTGAAATTAGTTTTATAAGACGTTACTTTCTTTTTAAGATAACTCGTATGAGAAGCATACTCAATTTATGTTAAAAGTATAAACTTTTAAATCCAAGAGGTCTTTTAGAAAACTAATAATTTTTTAAGTTAATCAAAACTTGAGTTCTTTTGAAAGGTTAAGTTCACTTGTCTCACTTAGTATAGGTTTTGCTCAAAAAGTATCTTTTGAAAATCTAATCTCTCCCTTTCATTTATTTGAAAATATCCCATACTAAAATATACTTTATAGATTTTCAATAAGAATTTCTAAGGTAATTTGAAAACACTTAACTTATGAAAATACATGCTCTCTCTAAAATATTTTTGAAAGCCTTTTCAAAATATGATAAATATTCTTTTCATTTTTCATGTCAAATTCTAATTCTTGTTTTAAATCTTTTTTTTATTTTGAATGGGTATTAATAATTTTGTAACACATCTTTTAAGCTCACCCTACATTCTTAATCTCCCCCTTAAGTGACATCTCAATTAATATGCTTTAAAACTCCAGTTCTCAATTTAAATTTATTATTATAAACCCATGGTTTGAAAATATTTTAATAGTTTTGACCATGAACTTTATTTGAATTCAAATGTTCCTGAATTTAACCTTCATTTTAAAAATAATTTGAATAAAATTTTATCAAAAACATAGGATTTAATTCATCTTGACTTTTAAACTTCAAAATAGTTTATAAGTAAAATCATTTTTGGCCAAAATATTTTGTAGTTTTGTCAAAATAACTTTTCCTAGTCTCCCCCTTGAATTATGCCCAAAAAGAAACAATTATTGGTTGAGTTAATCTTATTCATCTCACACAATCTAAATTCTCAATACATATTAATCGTATGGATTTTGTGAGATGAGGGTTCATTTTTATCTTGATTAATTTTATTGAAAATTTCAAAGCGTTTTAAACTTGTGTTAGATTCAAGTTTAGCTTGAGCTAATCAAATAAGTTTTTTCAAAATTGATTTCCAGATAGTGGCGAGGCATATGACCTTCTTGATTATCAAGTGGATCATTTTCTAAGACAAAGTCGATCAAGGAATCAAGTATTCGACTCGCTTTGGACTAAGCTTTAGTCTAACTAGTTAAAGACAGTGAGTTGGCTTCGGTTAATTCCACTCAACTTAGTGCACCAGGTCGTGGCGAGGCATATGACCTTGGATATCAGGTAGACAACTTCCAAGACATACACTTTGAAGAGCTTCCCTAACTTACTATCAGTTCACTTCGTCTTAGTACTAGGTTGTTCAAGTTTAAACTACTTTGTTTGCCTATTAGTCCATTCTAAATTAAACAAATAAACTAAACTAAGCAAGCAAGAGTTTAACTAATTAAAGAAACAAGAAAATGACTAGCTCCCTCTAAGTGATAACTTAGTTGAATTTTGTTCACTAAGTGAACTTGACTCTTGGAAACCCAAAATTGGTTAGGTCTATCTTGGTTGACTAAGCTAGTCTTAGGAATCCATGCTTGGACTCGACCCTTAACATTTCTATTAAATAAGGATATGTATGATCTATTTGTGTCCTTAGCCTTGTATCCGAGTCTGGATTTGTTGTACACATCTTGCTAAGATCCAAGCATCATGTTGAGATACTTGGAATCCGAGGTGAACCTTTCCAATATTCCGGTGAGATCTCCTACGTGCCTTTTTAGGATGAAGTTCTTTTCCTCAAGCTTTGCAACTTGAGTTGAGTCTCTATCCTCAACTTGGCAAGTCGAAGTCTTCAAGTAGACTTGCTCCTTAAGTACTTGGACTTCCTTAAGGAGTGAGTCTACTCGATTCTCAAACTTGGCTAACTTCCTACCTAGGCATGCTATTATGTTATACAACCTATCTTCTAAAGGAGAAGTTACCTTGTCTAATCCTTCGGAAATGGATACGGATCCGTGGCTTCTCTCGAACTCGAAGTTTATTTCGGCTTCGGACTCGTTGGACGCCATGAAAGCTACGAAGTTTGTCTCTAGTATTTTGTCATCTAACTCGTCCGATGATGGTTTGTCCAGGGTTGCCTTAGATGTCTCTTTCCTTTTCCTTGATTTGGATTTCTTTCTCTTTTTGTTTGTTCCTGCCATCAAAACTAAACCATTCTCGATTTGACTTGAGTTAGCCTGCTCATGCAAAATTATTAATTTATCCCATAAATCTTTAGAATTTTGAACCGACCCGACTCGATTTAGCTCTTCATTTATAAGTCCATATTGCAAGGTGTTAAGAGCCTTGTAATCAACTTGAGCTCGTTTCCTAATATCTGCGATCTATTTCTCTGGATCTAACAACTCTCCCGATTCGTCTACCAGAGGAACGAAACCTTTCCTAATCGAAACCAAACCTTGAGGTAAGTTTTCAAGAAGCACTCCATTCGCCTCTTCCAATAGGAAAAGTCTTCTCCGTTAAAGAGAGGAGGATGAATAGTACTATATCCCTCTAGGTGTGACATTTTCTTATTTAAAAAGATTTACAGAATTTTTATTATTTTAAACAAAATTTCTAAAGTTACAAAAATCAAGTCAGATTATACTAGTGCAAAAATTTAAACTAAGCCAAATAAAGCAAGATTAACAATTGTAAAGAAAACTTGTTCGAGTGCAAAAATTGAAACTAATGCAAAGATAATAAAAATAAAGAAAATTTCTTTATTTGTTCTCTTTGGTGGTTTCACCAAAATCAGAGCATCCCCGTGCTCTGATACCAATTATAGGATCGCGAGTTCCCGAGAGAGGGGAGTGAATCTCGAAATATAAAAATTTTCTTTTTAAAGTTCGAAAATTTTTCTTTTATTTTGAAATATAAGAGAATAACGCAGCAAAAATGTAAATAAAATAAAATAAATTGCACAAGATCTTTTACTTGGTTCACAACCCTAGCCGGGTTGCTACTCCAAGGCTTGTAACTCTCCGAGAGCCACCTCGATGGGTAATATACTAAATTTTCTCCGAATCGAGAACTCTCGATCTCGGAGGGTTTCGCTTTTTACAAAGAATAGAGGATTAAGTACAAGTCACCTATCCTCTTGAAATGAAGTGCAAGTAAGCGAAAGCAATAAGCAATTATTATACCGACACTTTTAGAGATGACGAGGTAGCTCGGAGTGTCGGACTTACAAGAGGTTGGAGTGTCGGAGCTTTTGCGAAGGAGGGATGATGGTGACAACACTTCGACATTATAGGATTATCATTTCTAGAGCTAGTCCTCCATTTCTTATATATTTCTTATATAGAAACTTTCCAATCGACTAGAATATCATCTGGTCGACTCCAAATCAGCCCGTCAATTTGGTACTTCTGCCTTTCCAATCGATTGGACCTGGTCTAGTCGACTCCAGGTCGCCTGGATCCACTCCTACACAATTGACTGCAAGACTTGCCATCTCGATTGCACAATCTTTAGTCAATCGCCAGCTCAACCTGCCAACTAGGTGTTCTAGTCGATTGAACCATATCCAGTCGACTGGATATTAGGCAACTGGAATCCTTTCAGTCGACTGGTGCCCTGCAAAACAAGATTAACAAAATACATAATATGAATTGTAATTGAAGTAGTAATACTGTCCGATCTTGACTTCTTAGTCCTACACGGACTATCCATCAGATCGACGCCTACCTTGCCCCCCTATAGAGGACTCAGCCTCACCTCTTCACTCGAGGCTTTTCTGTCGGATGCCCAGTCAGACTTACCTTGCTTGGCATCCGATCTGACCCACCAGGACTTCCCGCTAGTTGTCTGGTCTCCCTAACCCAGCTGGACTTCATGTCGGTTGTCCTATCTCCTGACTCAACAGGTCTTCATGCCAGATGCCCGGTCTCTTGACCCATCTGGACTTCTTGTCTGGTGTCTGGTCCTCCTGATATGTCAAATCTTCTGTCTAGTATCCAGTCAATACGATCTACTAGAACTTTTAATATTTTGCCTAGTATCTGGTTAGCCTGACATACTAGGATTTTCCTGTTAAGCCTGCACACTTAACAAACATATTAAAACACAAGTAATTTCTAACTTTAACTATGGTGCATACATCAAAACAAAGGAGTGATGCTCCCTGCATCAACAAAGGGGGTATACAGCACATGCTGATGAAACACTTTAAGCAACAGTCCCTTGATAAGCGGATCCGCTAGCATTGAGTCTATCTGAATATACTCTATTATCATTTGATCACTCTAGACTCTTTCCTTAACTGCCAAGAATTCGATATTGATGTGCTTTGACTTCGACGAGTTACGATTATTCTTGGAATAAAATTCTACAGCTTTATTATCATAAAATTTTCAATGATCTGTCAATACCATTGATAATCCATAACTTTGTAATAAAGTTCCGCAACCATATCCCATGATTTGATACTTTATCTCAGGCTATTAATTCTTCCTCCATTGTAGAAGTCATTATGAGTGTCTCTTTAACGCTTTTCCATGGTATAACTCCTCCAGCAAGCATGGAGGCATAATTTGAGATGAACCTCCTGTTGTCCAAGCATCCAACAAAATCAGAATATGAATTGTTGGTGCAATCGGCCCAGATCACGATTGACCAGACTCGAGTTTGACTCGAGCAGTGTTTTGATGTTTGACATTGATGTCTGACAATGTTTTGGGGAGATTGTTGGTGCCCAGGTCATGTTTGATGTTTGACGATGGTTTGACCATTGTCATGGGAAAAGTCTAAATCATGGGTACTTGGCATGGAAAGTCCAAGCTTGAGTCTTGGCATTTAGAAAGTCCAACATTGGATTGGCATGGAAAGTCCAAGAGTGTAGTCTTGGTCACATAAGTCCAAGGGTGTAGTCTTGGTGGTGAAAGTCCAAGTCATGGGTACTTGGCATTTAGGAAGTCCAAGGGTGGAGTCTTTGCAGCATAAGTTCAATGGTTGGTGGCATGCTTGACAGCGTAAGCCCAATGTGCCTTAGCGGTGTAGACCACATTAGTATGACAATAGCTGATGGAAGCACCTGAAGGTTAGCGTATGGATGAACAAGTCATGGATGACTTGGAGAGATCCAATAGGCACGAGACTGACGGAGGTGGCTAGAAGGCTTAGGTCTAGACTAAGGGTGATCTAGCAAGTATGGGGGCACCATACTTGGGGTTAAAACCTCATGGATGAGGTTATCAGTCGACTGATATTATGGGCAGTCGACTGATGGGAGTTGACTAGAGTTCGACTGTAGGAATTGGCCTAGCAATCATTGCCGACATTAGGCGGTCGATTCTTGCTAACGATCGGCCGATCTGGATATTAGTCATTCTTTGAGTCGAGTTTTCGGGGACATAATATTTCTAAGTCGATTGTTAGGGTTTAACAGTCGAGTGATGACTCGATTAGTCGACTGATGGGTATAATCAGTCAACTGATGGTCTATCCGTTCGAACTTATCCAACGTGGCTCATGTCGTTGTGAGACAACGGCTACAGGAGCAGTCGACTGATAGGCGAAAATCAACCCGAGTTGCAGGTTTAAAAGGAGCACGAAGGGAAGGTTTTGGCTAAGGTTTCTTGAGGAGTTTTGGGGCGATTTGCTGCTGCAATTCAGGGTCTCCAAGTGTAACTCAAGCAACCAAACAAGCAAGCATCAAAAAACTCATTTGTAAAGTTCTCTTTACATAGATTATTGTATTCATACTTGTATTTGCTTGTTTTTGTTGTATTACTTTGTGTAATTGATTGTACGAGATTTCTCCACCTCCGACTTGTTGTCGAGAAAGAGTATTATTGATTAGTGATTGTGTGTGCATCACTAGAGCTCATTTGAGCTCAATCCGTGGAGAAGAAACCATACGGTTCCGAACTACGTTACATCTTTGCGTTGTGGTTGTGTATCTTGTTATTTGTCTTTGTTATTATTATTCCACTATGCTAACAAGATTATAAACGATCAAACGCGAACGAATTCCATCAAAACAACGAAACGCTATTCACCCCCCCCCCCCTCCCTCCTCTAGCGGGCGCACAGGTCCTAACAAATCGGAATATGAATATCCAATCATCTTCAGCTGACTGATTCTCTAATATGTGAGCATGAGTTTTTGGTTCTTTGTAGATACTGTATAACCCTCTTTACGACTGTCCAATGCATTGGTCCAGGGTTACTTAGATACCTGCCTGCCTAATATTCTAACTATGTGCGATATATCCGAATGCGTACATAGTTGAACATATATGAGACTTCCTACTGCTGATGCATAAGGAAGTTTCTCTATCTCCTTAATTTCAAGTTCACGTGTTGGCCATCATTGCAAGCTAAATTTATCACCTCTAGACACAAGTGTGTCTTCAAATGTACAATTCTACATTCCATACCATATAAACACCTTTTCAATATAGACCTTTTGTGAGAATCCAAGTATACCCTTGGATTTATCACGATATATCTGTATGCCTAATACGAAGGATGCTTCACTAAGATCTTTCATTTCAAATTTATCTAATAGAAATGACTTGGTCTCATGCAGCAATTGCAATTGCTTGACAACAAACTGGCATCCACATATAGGAAAAGCATTACAAACTTGCTCTCATTGAATTTGACATATATGCATTGATTAATTGGATTCTTCTTAAAACCAAATAGAGCAACTACTAGATCAAGTCTCTTGTATCACTGATGGGATGTCTGCTTTAAGTCATAAATGTACTTCTTTAATATACATATGAGGTGCTTTAAATTATCAGATTGAAAGTTCTTTAACTACACCATGTATATCAATTCCTCAATATATCCATTAAGAAATACAGTCTTGATGTCTATTTTATGTACTTCTAAATCATAATGAGCTACAAGTGTCATGATTACCCTTACGGAGTCTTTCGTGGACACAGATGAGAAAGCCTTCTTAATTTGTAATCAATATCCTCATTCTGAGTGAATCCCTTGGCTACAAGGCGTACTTTATACTTTTCAACATTGCCCAGTGAATCCCGTTTGATTTTAAATATCTATTTATAACCAGTGGGTTTCACTCCTTCGGGAAATTCGACTAGCTCTCATATATCATTGTCTGTCATAGATTTCATCTCACCTTTTATGACTTCAATCCACTTTTCAGGATTATAACAATGTTTGACTTCTTGAAAAAAATGAAGACTCATCTTCTAGCCCAGTGTCAAACTCATGCTCTTGGAGATACGCATAATCACGTGAAATTGTGGATCTCCTTTCTCTAGTAAATCACCTTAGAGACACTTGTACTTGAGGCATTTGAGGTGCTTGAGGAATCTGCTCAACCATAAAAGGGCGTGCCTCAACCTGAGCAGATGACTTCTCCACTTGCATAGGGGAGGATACAGGGACATTATGAAGTACTACTCCCACCAGACGTACAACATCAATAACATAAGGTATGGTAATCATACCACTACTAGTTGCACTTATGGTAATTGAGGTATGATGGCAAGTATTATCTTTCTCAAAAGGTATATCCCTAAGTTTAGTGTTCCCACTATCGTCAATGAATTTGACATTTTTCGTTTCAAAAAAGAACGTATTTGAGAGGTCATAAAACCTAAAACTCCTTAACTTTTCAGAATACCCTACAAAATGACAGTTAATCGTCCTTAAGTCTAGTTTTTTTTCATTAGGCCTATAAGGCCTAGCCTCAACTAGACAATCTCAAATGTGTAAATGTCTAATACTAGGTTTCTTACCCATTCATAGCTCATATGGAGTTTTACTCACTGCCTTACTGGGTGTGTACTATATTGAGTAAGTAAACTGCAGTCTTGAGTACTTCACCCTACAATGACTTCGATAAAGAAGTAAAAGACATCATACTTCTCACCATGTCCTTTATAGTCCAATTCTTTCACTCAGTTACACCATTTTAATGAGTACAAAGCATGGTATATTGAGCCACAATCTCACACTCAGAAATGTAATTGACAAAAGGTGCTAGACACCATAATATTCACCTCCACAGTCAGATCTGACAGCTTTGATCTTCTTACCTAGTTGATTTTCAACTTCGGCTTTGAAGACCTTGAACATGTCTAAGAACTGTGACTTCTCATGCAAAAAGTACAAGTAGACATATCGGGAGTAATAATCAATAACATTAATAAAAAAAAATTGTACTCCAAGATGTCTTAGAGAATGATCTATATATATCTGAATATATCAGTTCTAAAATGCTACTGCACCGATTTACACCTTTATTCTTTTTATTAGTAGTTTTTCTTTTGACACACTATATGCAGACTTCAAATTCTGACATGTCAAGGACATTAACCTTTCTATGCATTGTTTGGATATATGTCCTAAATATCTATGCCACAATATAGATGAATTCTCGTCAGTCAAATTGCTCTTCGTATCTATACTGTGCATTATTATATTGTCTGTGAGAGCTATGGTGTTTAACTTAATTACATAGCTTATTAACTAGGGGACCTATACCGATAAGTCTTGAATTTTAGAAAATATAGATGAATTCTCGTCAGTCAAATTGCTCTTCGTAGAAAATTTTCTGTTTTCTGTTTTCATTCTCTCTTTTTCCAAAAAATAGAAAACGAGTTTTTTTTTGTTTTCCAGTTTTCCAGAAAACGCTATTTTATTTTTTGGAAAACGAAAATGGAAACAAAAAATGATTATTTCTCGTTTTCCAGTTTTTCAGAAAACGCTCCTTTATTTTCTGAAAAATGGAGATGAAAAATGCGAACTAAACGCGTTTTCTCGTTTTCACATAAAATGAAAATGGAAAACGGAGATGAAAATGCTTACCAAACACCCCCTAAATATTTCATTTCCAAATGAACAAGTATATCCTGATTTGTCCAAAGAAGAAATGAAAATTAAGTTCCTCCTAAAAGATAGAATAACAAACGTATTCTCCGAATCCAAAAATATATTGATTCCTAGACAAAGTCTAAAAACACCTATAATAGTCACTCTAGTCTTCTTGTCATTACCAATATAGATGTATCTTTCACCTTCAATAGACAATTGACTACTAAGACAACCATGCTTAGTGACACTAATATGGGTAGTAGCTTCAGCATCTATCCACCAAGTGTCAGTAGGTACAGTGATAATATTGACTTCTGAACTAGGCAAGCTGAGAAATTTATTATCAGACACTGCAATTTTAGTATCCTTACTCATGCTCCTTTTATGTTCAATGATTTCTAAAACTAAAGTTGATAGTGTTGGTGCAGGGGCACTAGATAATCGAACATGTGTTTTGATTATGGCAAAGACACAAAGTTAAGTCTACATTGTTATCTCACGAGCTAAATCAAGTGTGCAGAAAAGTGTTAAAGCTGGAGCTGAAGGCTAGCGACACCCGGAGGAAGCCGCGGTGGTCGGGCGACACTCGAGTGACTTCGGAGGGAGCCGAAGGAATCGAGTGGAAGGCCGGAAGCGAGAGCTACTATCGAGGTAAGCTCGTGTGAGTGAGAGATTGTAAGGTCGTGTCCTCTTTACGGGGATGACCGTAGGCGGCGATCCGACTAAGACTTCCTGTGGAAGGTCTAGGTCGAGATCAGACGGTTAGAAACCGTCGTATTTATCATTTTCCGAGCTAACCTCTTATTGCAGGGAAGTGGCCAAGCTGGCAGTCGACTGCTGGAAAATGGAGCAGTCGACTGATGCCCATCAGTCGACTGATGGGAGGCATCAGTCGACTGATGGCGACGATTCAGCTTTTGTGCTAGGTCAAAACGGATAACGTTTGACGCGGCCACTTCGCGATAAAATTTGGACAACTTCATGATCCGTTCCGAAATAAGAGGAGACAAATTCAGAGGCCAAAGTCTATAAAAGGAGGGGAGGATTCCATCTCCAAATTACATCAAGTTTATTCATCAAGTGCTCCTACAACGCCAACGCTCCAACATCGTCATAACGCCAAGCTTAGCGCCAAGTTTCGATCTTCTTCTCGTGAGAATCAAGTAATATTTTTGATATTGTATTCTTTGTTTTTCTTCATAACAAGGTGAGGTAGGCTTGTTGCCTCATCCTTGTATATTCGGTTTTGTGATCGTTGTCTCCTACCTCCAACGAGGAGGAGACGTTATAGTGTTTTGCCCTCCGTACGCGGTCTAGGACCGATAGGGCCTTGGAGTAGCAACCGCTGGGTTGTGAACCAAGTAAAATAAACGTGTTCATTTATTTTCCGTTGAGCTTACTCGTTTACTTGTGTATCAACGAACGAATTCGAACGAAAGATTTACGATCGCTATTCACCCCCCCCCTCTAGCGACGCTTCTCGATCCAACAATTGGTATCAGAGCGGGGGCGATAAGATTTGGTGAAACCACCGATCTAGCACGTTTTGATTTTCTGTTCGTATTTTTCGATTCGTATTTTTTTGGTCTTTTCCCTCCCGCACTACTAATCCAAGACAAAGTCTTGGTACGTTTCTTTTGGTTGTGTGCTTGCAAGTTTTCTCTCTTTGAGTAGCTGACGGTAAAAGGGTCATAACTTTTCGCACAAGTGGACTCACATAACAATCTACCTACCAAATAGAAGCTCTCAGAAAGATCTACATTTCTTACAAGGGTTTACCCTCGTAACAAGTTGTTTGCAGCCCCAAAATCCAACGTTTAGTACCCTTTCGGGGACATCGAAGGTCGTAAGTTTCGAGTTTTTGTTAGTTTCTTATTCTCCTTATTTATTTCTGTTTATTTCCTATTATTTCCCGCACTACTAATCCAAGACCAAGTCTTGGAATTCTTTTTGGTTTTTATTCATATTTTTCAAGATATTTAATGGCTCACATTGAGGAGTATAGCACCACCTGACCTCCGTTCTTTAATGAAAATGATTTCCGTTATTGGAAAGGTCGGATGGAGTGTTTTCTAAAAACACAAGTCGAGACTTGGATAATAATCCAAACCGGCTTTGCTCTACCCACCAATGATCAAGGAGAGGCCTTGGATTTCAACAAGTGGACAAATGCAACCAAGAGGCAAATCGAAGCCGATGCAAGAGCAACCCAAATATTGCAATGCGGCTTGTCCAAGGAGGAACTCAATCGCATCGGACCATTCATTAGCGCCAAAGACCTCTGGAACAAATTGATTGATTTACATGAAGGGACGACCGATGCTAAGGTATGTAAAAGAGATTTACTTTTAAATAAATTGTACAATCTAAAGATGCAGGATCATGAGACCGCCACCCAACTACATGCGCGGATCCAAGATATCGTCAACGGTCTTCATTAGATCGGGCAAGCCGTAGAGAACCGGGACCTTATAAGGTACGCTTTAAATGCTTTCCCTAGGACTACCTTGTGGGCATCCATGGTCGATGTCTACAAGGTCTCTAAGGACCTTTCGAAGCTTAGGTTAGACGAATTATTTTCCGAGTTTGAACTTCATGAGCAAACTAACGTGGTCCGGGCCAAGAGAGGTATTGCTCTACTTGCAGGACAAAGAAGGAAGCCACCTACTAGGCAAGTAGGTGAACTCGAAGACGAATCCGAATCCGAAGAGGAGGCCATAATAGTCAACATTGTGCGGAAAATAGTTCGACAAGAAAGAAGGCAATTGAAGAATGAGAACCAAAAGAAAAAGGGAGCAAGGAAAGCCTTCCATGCAACTTGGGACAACAGAGAAGACATAGCTTACATGGCAAGACCGGAGGAGTCCGAGTCAGAATCGAGTCAAGCCGAGTCCAACTACAACTCGACTCCGACCCAAAGATTACTTCAAGAGGAAACTCAAAGCCGACCAAAGGAAAGTCAAGGTTAATCGCTCTTTAATTAGTACACTTTACAATTAAAATGCTTACTAGGAAATTGACTAAGTCCGAGTCTAGGGTTGAGTCATTACTTGAGGAGGTTGAAACCCTCAAACAAAAGGCTACTCTAACCTCTTCAACTAGTCAAGTTCAAGAGGGAAACTCAACCCAAATTGAAAAACTTGAGGAGGAGAATTCTCTCTTGAAAGACCGAGTTCAAGAGGTTGAAGCTAGGTTGGAAAGGTTCACGTTGGGATCTAAGAACCTTAATAGACTACTTGGAACCCAAAGAGCCGTGTACAACAAAGCCGGACTCGGATTTAAGTCAAAGACTACGAATAAGTCTTATATGTCTATCGTAAATCGTAGTCATCAAAGAGTCTAAGCATGGGTCCCAAAGGTTTTATTGAACTCACATATAAGGACTAATAAGTATTGGATTCCTCAGGATCAAGTTCATTATTTGAATAGACCATATTGGTTCAATGGTCCAGGGGGAGCTAACACTAAAATAGTATACCCGCTTACTTAGCAAAATCATTGAATATTTTACTTTAATTTTTAGAATGGCTAGATAGGAAAAATAGTTAGTCAACTCTTGACAACATAGTATCAGGACGCGGCGAGATGATAGTACGTTAGAGAAACAAAGTCTCGTGTATTCAGGCTAGATAAGGCGTATCTAGCTTGGTGCACTAGTGGAACTAATTTGAAGCTACCTCAGTATCCTAAACTAGTTAGACCAGAAAGTAACCCTAAGTGACTTAAGTGATATTTTCTTGAATTTGGCTTTGTCTAAGGAAGTGGTCGTTGTTCCGATCAAAGAAGGCCCCTGTGTCTCGCCACGACCTGGAAGTCAGTTTCTCGAAAAGTTACTTAACGATCTAAAGGTTAAATCCAAATCTAACCCAAGGTTGACTATCTTTAATCAATTTAAAATCATCTCACAAAACATATAAGGTGAACAAATTCTGAGACACATAGAATGGGTGAGATGTTAAGGATAATTGAAATATACTTAAAACAATCTTCAAAATAATACTTATTTTCTCAACTATTGTACTTAATGACTCTTTAGGCCAAAGTTTAGCGCCCCCTACATCTCTTATACTTCATATATTTGACTAAGGGGGAAAGCAAACTAACCCTAAGTGTTATATTATAAACCTTTAGATTATTGGTGCAAAGGGACACACCTCGAACCAATCTATCTTACTATTGCTAGACGCATGTTTGGACTCATAGTTGATTTATCTTGATGCATGCATATACCATATTGTCTTTAAACCCCTATTTTATATAACAAACTTCATTTTTACATAACAAACCCCAACATTTGTTTTGATTTATGGCAAAAGGGGGAGAAGAGCGAAAGTTAAGGGGGAGTAACACAAAATTTAATTAATTTTGAATTATTCAAAACTCACCTAGGGTTAAGGGGGAGTTTTGGTTAAGGGGGAGTTTTTGAAAATGACATTCATCATTTACTATACTTGTTTTATGCTTTAATTTTCCTTAACTTTGTGTTGGTTTGTCATAGATCAAAAAGGGGGAGATTGTTGGTGCAAGGGCACTAGATAATCGAACCTGTGTTTTGATTATGGCAAAGACACAAAGTTAAGTCTACATTGTTATCTCACGAGCTAAATCAAGTGTGTAGAAAAGTGTTAAAGCTGGAGCTGAAGGCTAGCGACACCCGGAGGAAGCCGCGGTGGTCGGGCGACACTCGAGTGACTTCGGAGGCCAAGGAATCAGTGGAAGGTAGCGGAAGCTACTACTATCGAGGTAAGCTCGTGTGAGTGAGAGATTGTAAGGTCGTGTCCTCTTTACGGGGATGACCGTAGGCGGCGATCCGACTAAGACTTCCTGTGGAAGGTCTAGGTCGAGATCGGACGGTTAGAAACCGTCGTATTTATCATTTTCCGAGCTAACCTCTTATTGCAGGGAAGTGGCCGGTGATCACGAAAATGGAGCGATCTCTCGATGCCCATCGGTGATGGGAGGCATCGATCGTGATGGCGACGATTCGACTTTTAAGCTAGGTCAAGCGGATAACGTTTGGCCGCGACCACTTCGCGATAAAATTTGGACAACTTCATGATCCGTTCTGAAATAAGAGGAGACAAATTCAGAGGCCAAAGTCTATAAAAGGAGGGGAGGATTCCATCTCCAAATTACATCAAGTTTATTCATCAAGTGCTCCTACAACGCCAACGCTTCAACATCGTCATAACGCCGACGCAACGCCAAGTTTCGATCTTCTTCGTCGGCAGCAGAATCAAGTAATATTTTTGATATTGTATTCTTTGTTTTTCTTCATAACAAGGTGAGGTAGGCTTGTTGCCTCATCCTTGTATATTCGGTTTTGTGATCGTTGTCTCCTACCTCCAACGAGGAGGAGACGTTATAGTGTTTTGCCCTCCGTACGCGGTCTAGGACCGATAGGGCCTTGGAGTAGCAACCGCTGGGTTGTGAACCAAGTAAAATAAACGTGTTCATTTATTTTCCCCTGAGCTTACTCGTTTACTTGTGTATCAACGAACGAATTCAAATGAAAGATTTAGGATCGCTATTCACCCCCCCCTCTAGCGACGCTTCTCGATCCAACAGATAGAATGTTATTTTTATTGGCAGATATCATTTGTGTTATAAGATAAAAGAAAAAATAGAATAAATGCTCACATTAATAATCATAAACATGCATATATATATAAATAGTGATATAAAATAAATATTAAAATATATGCACTTACAATGGGTCCTTTTATGAGATACCAAATATAACATTACAATTAATCTTTAGATTAAATTGCAACTTGTTAGCGATACTCTCTAATCTTAACTCTAACACTGTAACCAGTCATACAATGTGTCTTCCTTTGGACCGACACAATATGTTCATGATATATAACCCAATATGAGTTAAATTTTGTTATATCAATTATAATCACAGTTCACTATTTCTTTAATCAATCATATAACATGTCTTCCTTTGGGTCGAATATTACGTGTATGATCAATACTAATATGTTTATACTAAACCACCTTAAACATATATCTAGTATAAAGATGATTTTACTTTGAGCCAACCATTTTTAGCATAGATATATATCCACTCACACAATGATACATTAAGTTTAGCTAATAATTCTCACTTTGGCAATAATATTAATTCAACTTAATAATACATGTGTTAATGGATACAGATGAAATCCTAGGTAATTCAACTGTATTGTCATTGTTAAATGATGTAAGGCACGCAAAATGACCTTAACATGGGACTAAAAAACTTCGAAGGCCCGAAAAAGACATTAAACGATATTTTTTAGGCCCGAGATAGAGTGTTACGGGGGTTACCCCATTGTAACAAACGTAAAGCTCTGAATGAGCTTCGAAATGCAATCGAGAACATCTTAAAACTCATCCCGAACAAAAAGTTATGACCTCTAAAATTTTTCTACATCATCAGTCGACTAATGTCTTATAGCAGTCGATCGATAAAATCAGTTGAGTGCTCCAGTCATCTAATAATCCTTCTGTGCTCAACCCAAGGGCCATCAGTCGATTGATGCTTCATGGCAGTCAATTGATACCATTAGTCGAGTGCTTCAGTCGACTCAAAAATCTTCTGTGTTTATGTTAAAGCACATCAATCGACTGATAATAAATGCCAATCGACTGGCATATTCAGTTGAGTCCTGCAATCGATTCCTAAATATTTTGTTCGAAATTTTACGCACATCAATCGACTAATCCTTATGGTAGACGACTGATGAAGATCAGTTGAGTGCCCTAGTTTGTAGGAACGTTGATGACGCGCTAGAGCCTAGAGGGGGGCGAATAGAATTTTTACGTCGTCGCTTGGAATTCGATCGTGATCGTCTCTACAATTCGTTAGTATGCGCGGCGAAATATAGAATAAAGCATAAACTAAAGAACAAGACAATCACACACACGAGACAAAAATATAACGTGGTTCGGAACCTAGGGTTCCTACTCCACGGGGTGAGCTCAAGTGAGCTCTAGTGATGCACATCACCACTAATAAACTCCTTCTCCGAACAATCCGGAGGCGGAGAAACCTCGTACAATGTTTACAACAATGAACAAGATAATACAAACAAATACAAATTAAATATAACAAATGACGTAAAGAAAACTTTACAAAAGATCGCTTTGAATGTTTTGCTTGTTGGTTGCTTAAACGAGCTTGGACTCTGAAATGCACCAACACTTCACCTCAAATCTCCCCTAGAACCATTGCCAAAATCCTCCCTTCAATTCTCCTTATAAAGTTGCAACTCGGGCTGATTTTCGCCTAGTAATTGACTGTCCATACCTAGCAGTCGACTACTCTTGTAGCTGTTGTCTCACAACGACTTAATCCACGCTAGAAAAACTCTAACAGATAGCTGATCAGTCGACTACCAAACCCTAGCAGTGGATTGTCACCCCGTCAGTCGACTACGAAACTTTATGTGCTCATGACCGCAAATAATAGTTGATAGCCCTCCATGGCAGTCGACTTCTCAAGGGCGATCGCCCAAAGTTGTGATCGATTGCGAATACTATGCGAATACGGTAAGCTCAATCGACTCACGACCGGTAGGTCATAATCCAAGTTGATTGCTCAAAGTCAACTAGGCTGCCAAGTGTCAAAACACTTGACAAGTCGACTAGTTCATAACCCCAATCGACTGATGAACCTCAAACATGAGATTTATCCCAAATATAATCCTCTCATACTTTCTAGACCACCCTTAGCCTAGACCTAAGCCTTCTAGTCATCTCCATCAGCCTCATGCCTATCGGATCCCTCCAAGTCATCCATGACTTGTTCATCCATATATTAGCCTTCAGGTGCTTCCATCAACTATTGTCATGCTAATCGAGTCTACATTGTCAAGGTACATTTGGGCTTACCTTGCCAAGACACACATTTGGACTTTACGCCGCCAAACATTGGATTTATGCCACCAAGACTACAGCTTGGACTTTACGCCGCCAATATCACACCCTTGGACTTCCTTCCCAACTCTATGTTGGACTTTCCAAATGTCAAGACTCATGCTTGGACTTTCCATGCCAAGTACCCATGACTTGGACTTTACCATTGCCAAGACTCATGCTTGGACTTTCCATGTCAAGTACTCAAGACTTGGACTTTACCATTGACAATCACATTGTCATACATTTTGTCGAACATCAATGACAATTACATTGTCATACGTTTTGTCGAACATCAAAATACTGCTCGAATCAAATTCGAGTCCGATCAATCATGACCTGGGCCGATTGTACCAACATAGTTGACTCAAAAACATTATGTGTGCTATTTTTCGACCAGTAGTCGGCTGATGATTGATAACGTATCATTGCAATACGCTATATCAAAACAAATTACCAAACCCCCTAATTAATGCAGTATAGGGTAATTTGGATCGTCTCCCAATGAATGTAACGGTAGGATGATAAATTTAGGATCAATTATTCACGATCAAAGGTTTGGGGAGCTTTCGATGGTATAAAATGAACAATTGAAACAAGAATTAAAAACAATCTATTAATGAAAATCTAAACAACCAAAACAATTCATGAAACTTGTAAAATAAGAATTCCAACTAATCGACAAAACGAATAGAAAAAGTAATCAAACTAATCATGCCCAAATGATGTTTTGGAGTTTGATAAGAGTTTAAGTCAAAGTGATAATTATGTGTTATCTCACGCGGTTGGTTGAGATGTGTTTTCAGGAAACTCCTTGTAGGTCAAGGACCGGATGAAAGGTAATGAATACCTGGAAGAGAAGTCTTGGCATGAAGTCTCGAACGAGATGTCTTGGCAAGTGAAGACCTGGACGAGGAGTCTTGGCATGAAAACTCGGACGAGGAGTCCTGGCATGAAGACCCGGACGAGGAGTCCTGACATGAAGACTCGGACGAGGAGTCTTGGCACGAAGACCCGGACGAGAAGTCTTGGCGGATGAAGACCCGAAAGCAATTCTTGGCACAGAAGACCTATGAACAGTGGTTCACAGGCATCAGGTAATGGGTACAGGGTAAACCACTTCTTAGGCGTGGTTTCAACTCTAGACGAGTTGAAACGGTCAAGGTGTTGGTGCAGGGGCACCAGATAATCGAACCTAGGCTTTGATTATGGCAAAGATCCGAAGTTAAGGTCATATTGTTATCTCATGAGCTGAATTAAGTGTGCAGGAAATTGTTAAGCTAAGTCGAAGGTCAGCGACACCCGGAGAATCTCGAGTCGGAAAACCGTGGTGGTCGGGTGACACTGGGAGAACTTCGTGGGAGTCGAAGAACTCAGGTGAAGACCGGAAGCAAAGCGACAGGTCATAAAGGACCAGAGGCAAGCACGAGTGCGAATAGAGATGGTAAGGTCGTGTCCTCTGTACGGGGACGACAGTAGGCAGCGATTCGACTAAGACTTCCAGTGGAAGGTCTAGCTCAAGATCGGACGGTAAGAAACCGTCGCATTTATCATTTTCCGTGCTAACCTCTTACTGTAGGGAAATGACCAGGCTGGTAATCGACTGCTGGCTATTGGCAATCGATTGCTGAACATCAGTCGACTGATGGCGACGAATCAGCCTTTTACGCTAGGTCAAACAGGATAATATTTGACGTGGCCACTTCGCGATAAAATAAGGTATCACCTCGTGATAAGTTCCAAAAGTTGAGGATTTGCATCTAGACTTATTCCACGACACAAGTCTATAAAAGGAGGGGAGGACTCCAACCCAAAGATAATCCGTCTTGCTCTCAAAGTGCTCCCACAATGCCAAAGCTCTAACGACGTCATAATGTCGATGCAACGCCAAGTTCAGAATCTCTTCGTCGGCAACAAGTATTGTTTTTATTTATTGTATTCATGGTTTTAATCGTAACGAGGAGAGGTAAGTTTACTGCCTCATCCTCAAGCTTTCGATTTTTGTGATCGTTGTCTCCTACCTCCAATGAGGAGGAGACTCTATAGTGGATTGCTCCTTCGTACGCGGTCAAGGATCGTGAGATCTTGGAGTAGCAATCATTGGATTGTGAACCAAGTAAAAACAAATTGTCTACTTATTTTATTGTCTTTATTTCCGTTGTTCTTGCTCTTATTTTAACGTCGAAAAAAAAGTTTCACGCTCGCTATTCACCCCCCCCCCCTCTAGCGTGCTTTCGATCCAACAATTGGTATCAGAGCGGGGGGGCTAAGATTTGGTGAAACCACCAATCTAGCACTTTTTTGGCTTTCTTTTTGTATTTTTCGATTCGTGAATTACTCCTATTATTTCTCCCACACTACTAATCCAAGACGAAGTCTTGTTACCCTTTTTTGGTTGTGTATTTGTAAGTATCGATCGAACTATTCGCTTTTGAAGTGGCTGACGGTAAAATGGGCATAACTTTTCTTACAAGTGGACCCACAAAACGTGCTACCTACCAAATCGAATCTCTCTCAGAGATCTACACTTCTTACCAGGGTTTACCCTCATAACAAGCTGTCTTCGCCCCCAAAAACTAACGTTTAGTACCCTTTCGAGGACATCGAAGGTCGTAAGTTTCTAGTTTTTGTTTAGTTTCTTATTTTTTTTTTCATTTATTTCTGTTTATTTCTTATTATTTCCTGCATTACTAATCCAAGACCGAGTCTTAGAATTCCTTTTGGTTTTATTCGTGTTTTGCAAGATAATTAATGGCTCGCATTGAGAGGTATAGCACCACCCGACCTCCGTTCTTTAACGGAAATGATTTCCGTTATTGGAAAGATCGGATGGAGTATTTCTTGAAAACACAAGTCGAGACTTGGATAATAATCCAAACCGGATTTGCTCTACCCACCAATGATCAAAGGGAGCCTTTGGATTTCGACAAATGGACCAACTCAACCAAGAGGCAAATCGAAGTCAATGCAAAAGCAACCCAAATATTGCAATGCGGCTTGTCCAAGGAGGAGCTCAACCGAATTGGACCGTTTATTAGCGCCAAAGACCTTTGGACCAAGTTAATCGAGCTACACGAAGGGACATTCGATGCTAAGGTATGCAAAAGAGATTTACTATTCAATAAATTGTATAATCTAAAGATACAGGATCATGAGACCGCTTTGCAACTCCATGCGCGGATCCAAAACATCTTGAACGATCTACATGTCATCGGACAAATGATAGATAATCGGGATATAATAAGGTACGTTCTTAATGTTTTTCCTAGGATCACCTTGTGGGCATCCATGGTTGATGCCTACAAGATTTCTAAGGACCTTTCTAAGATGACTCCACATTTCTGCATTAGCCACTTGACACCTAATTTACCCCCCTCCACATGTAGGGGCAGCGGTGGGGGGCCGCTAATGTGGCAGTTCCACATTTTTTTTCTAAGATTAGATTAGATGAGCTCTTTTCTGAATTCAAACTTCGCGAACAAACTAATGCAATTTGGGTTGAGAGAGGTATTGCATTGCTTATAGGTCAAAGAAGAAAGGAGAAGAGCAAGCCACCTCCGGAGCAAGAAGAAGGATCCGAACCCGAGGATGAACCCGAGTCTGAATCCAAAGAGGAGGCCGCGATAGTGAACATGGTGCAGAGAATAATTCGAAAAGAAAGGGGCAATTCAAACCAAAGCAAAAGGGAGCAAAGAAGGCTTTTCATGCAACTTGGGACAATAAAGCCGGTAGAGTCCGAGTCTGAGTCTGAAGTCGAATATGAATCCAACTATAACTCCGACTCCGAGGATGAATTTGAGTCAAGACTCAAAGCCGGATCAAAAGAAAAGATTAAGGTAAGTCATTCATTAATTGCAAATTTATATCATGCAATTAAGTTGCTAAATAGGAAATTGACTAAGTCCGAGTCTAAGGATAAGTCGTTACTTGAGAAGGTTGAAACCTTCAAACAAGAGGCTACTCTAACCTCTTTAACTAGTCAAGTTCAAGAAGGAACTCAACTCAAGTTGAAAAACTTGAGGAGGAGAATTCTCTCTTGAAAGGATGAGCTCAAGAGGTCGAGGCTAAGTTGGAAAGGTTCGCGTTGGGATCCAAGAATCTTAACTGACTACTTAGAACTCAAAGAGTCGTGCACAACAAAGCTGGACTCGAATTTAGGTCAAGGACTACGAATAGATTTTATATGTCTATCGTAAATCGTAGTCATCAACGAGTCCAAGCATGAGTCCCAAAGGTTTTATTGAACTCACATATAAGAACCAATAAGTTTTGGATTCCCCAGGATCAAGTCCACTTTGTGGATAGACCATATTGGTTCAATAGTCCAGGGGGAGCTAACACTAAAATAGTGTACCCACTCTCTTAAAATCTTTGCATGTTTAAATTCTTCTTTTAAATTCTAGAATGGTTAGATAGGACCAATAGTCAGTCAACCTTGATAACATAGTATCAGAACGCGGTGAGATGATAGTATGTTAGGGAAACAACATCTCGTGTATTCGAGCTAGATAAGGTGTATCTAGCTTGGTGCACTTGGCTAAGTTGAACTAGCTGAAGCTACCTCGCTATATCCTAAACTAGTTAGACCAAGAAGTAATCCTAAGTGACTTAAGTGATATTTTCTTAAATTTGGCTTTGTCTAAGGAAGTAGTCGTTGTTCCGATCAAAGAAGGCTTCTATGCCTCGCCACGACCTGGAAGCCAGTTTCTCGAAAAGTTACTTAACGATCTAAAGATTAAATCCGAATCTAACCCAATGTTGACTATCTTTAATCAAATTCAAATCATCTCACAAAACATATAAGGTGAACAAATTCTGAGACACATAGTGAAGGTAGGAAACTTCGCTTCCCACTTCAACTCGATTGCTTGTTCATAGCGATCTCGTCTTCGTTCCCGGATTAAAAAAATTAATCCATGACAATTAGGGATTACCCAAGCTACCGTTCCATCGTCGTGCTATCCGATTAGAGTGGTCACTTGAACAAACTTATTGTTCAAGCAACCTACCTCTATTCTTCGAATAGCCGCGGAATAGACGATGTACGGATCGCCGATTTTTGTGTTTGTATTTAGGGTCCAAGTAAATTAGCCACATAACAAAACATACAACATGCATATAATAAGAAAAGATCATAAACAACCATTATACCTCTCGATCTTCTATTGTATGTCCTTCCTCCTTTTAGACGTCGTATGGGCGACGATCTTCCAAAAGTCGAAGCCTCCAAGATCACCAATCTTCCTTTCCTTGTTAACTCCGAACAAAGGAAAATCATTAAACAAAACTCTTCTCCTTTCTAGAACCGACCACCAAGCTACCTTGCTTGGTGATTGTCGTCGGGCAAGGAGAAGAATAAGGAGTGTGGGCGCCGGCCAAGAGCTCCAAGGAGAAACTCTAGCTCTTGTCACCGCCGGCCAAGGATGGAGAGAAGAAGAGGATGAGCACCGGCCAAGATTGAGAAGAGCAAGATGGGCATCGGCCGAGGAGAAGAGGAAGAAGCCTTGCCGCCCAAGGATTCTCCAAACCCTAGCTGCCCAATGCCCTCCAAGCCCTAGTCGCCCAAACCCTAATCCTAGCCTTGTTGTGTCTTGCTGCCCACCCCTTAAGCCATATTTATAGAGTTAGGCTTAAGCCTCCTTTAATCTCCACCGTTGGATTTAGAGATTTAATCTCAACCGTCGAATCTAAAGATTTAATCTCCACCGTTGGATCTAAAATCTTCACCGTCGGATCTAGAGATTTAATCTCCACCGTCAGATCTAGAGTTTCATTTTCCATCATCGGATCTAGGCTCCATGAGGGTTTTAATAGGCTACAATAGGGACTATGAGGACGAGTTGGATCTTGGTCACCCAATGGATCAAGCTCACATAAAGTCCGATCCATTAATGATAATTCATTTCACTAGAGGATTATCATTGATCTACCTCACCAACCCCCATAAGTTAATATGGGCTCCATATATTATTTGTACATTTATCTCCCCGTGTTTAAGATCTCGAATGTCCGTCAATTAATTAATTTACTGACAATTAATTAATCAACATCTAACTCCATGAGTAGTAACACTCAACCTTATCATCATGTCGGACCAAGTCCACCTGCAAGGTTTACACGATGAACCTTATGAGCTCATCAAGGGGACATCATCATCCTAATATATAAGATACGGTTTCCTCCTATAATCAACGGCACACCATATAAATAATATCATTTCCCAACTTACCGAGCCTATCGATTTACTCTATAAATCTCGCCCATTGGTAAATCAAATAAATGAATACTAAGTATATGTGCCCATTATTATATCGGGATTAAGAGCATGTACAACATAATATCTGAGGTTCGATTCGATTATGTAGTCAGCAATAAATCGAATCACCTCTAAGTCGGTCCTGCTCAATACACACAAAGTGTACTGGTGTAATTCTATGGTCAAGACAAACCAATACCAAATCACACTACAACCATGCCAATGGTTTATCCAAAACCATCTCGGTTGTGAGCCTTTACTTATACTTTACAGGGAACTGATAACATGATCTTCCGTGTGACACTACACACCATGTTATCTACAATGTAATGTATTAGACAAAATGCATAACCATAAATATGCAAACAATGATCATGTGATTCTTATTTCAAAAATAAAGATGTTCATACAAAAGATAGACTTTTCAGTATACATCCCAACACATAGAATGGGTGAGATGTTAAGAATAATTGAAATACACTTAACATAACCTTTTCAAAATGCTACCTATTTTCTCAACTATTGTACTTAACGAATATTTACAACTCTCTAGGCCAAAGTTTAGCACCCCCTACATCTCTTATACTTCATATATTTGACTAAGGGGGAGAGCAAACTAACCCTAAGAGTTATATTACAAACCTTTAAATTATTGGTGCAGAGGGACACACCTCGAACCAATCTATCTAACTACTGTTAGACGCATGCTTAGGCTCATAGTTGATTTATCTTTAATAATTCTAGACACATGTTGTAACCCCTATTTTATATAAAAACCCCGATATCTTTTTTTATTTATGACAAAATGGGGAGAAGAGCAAAAGTTAAGGGGGAGTAATAAAAATTTAATTTAAAAAAAAATCAAAGTATCTCTTTCAAAACTCACCTAGGGTTAAGGGGGAGTTTTTGAAAGGACGTTGATCATTTACTCTATTTGTTTTATGCTTTAATTTTTCCCTCAACTTTGTGTCGGTTTGCCATAGATCAAAAAGAGAGAGATTGTTGGTGCAGGAGCACCAGATAATCGAACCTAGGTTTTGATTATGGCAAAGATCCAAAGTTATGGTCATATTGTTATCTCATGAGCTGAATTAAGTGTGCAAGAAATGGTTAAGCTAAGACAAAGGTCAACGACACCCGAAGAATCCCGAGTCGGGAAACCGTGGTGGTCGGGTGACAACGGGAGAACTTCGTGGGAGTCGAAGAACCCAGGTGAAGACCGAAAGCAAAGCGACAGGTCATAAAGGACCAGAGGTAAACACGAGTGCGAATAGAGATGGTAAGGTCGTGTTCTCTGTACGGAGACGACAGTAGGCGGTGATCCGACTAAGACTTCCAGTGGAAAGTATAGGTCGAGATCGGACGGTAAGAAATCGTCGCATTTACCATTTTCCGTGCTAACCTCTTACTATAGGGAAGTGGCCAAGCTGACAGTCGACTGTTGGCTATTGGTAGTCGATTGTTGAACATCAATCGACTGATGAAGGGCATCAGTCGACTGATGGTGACGAATCAGTCTTTTGCGCTAGGTCAAACAAGATAATGTTCGACGCGACCACTTCATGATAAGATAAGGTGTCACCTCATGATAAGTTCCAAAAGTTGAGGATTTGCATCTAGACTTATTCCAAGGCACACGTTTATAAAAGGAGGGGAGGACTCTAACCCAAAGATCATCCATCTTCCTCTCAAAATGCTCCCACAATGTCAAAGCTCTAACGCCGTTATAACGCCGACGCAATGTCAAGTTCAGAATCTCTTCGTCGGCAGCAAGTATTATTTTTATTTATTGTATTCGTGGTTTTAATCGTAACGAGGAGAGGTAAATTTGTTGCCTCATCCTCGAGCTTTCGATTTTTGTGATCGTTGTCTCCTACCTCCAACGAGGAGGAGACTCTATAGTGAATTGCCCCTTCGTACGCGGTCAAGGATCGTGAGGCCTTGGAGTAGCAACCATTGGGTTGTGAACCAAGTAAAAACAAATTGTCTACTTATTTTATTGTCTTTATTTCCGCTGTGCTTGCTCTTATTTTAATGTCAAGAAGAAAGTTTCACGTTCGCTATTCACCCCCCCCCTTCTAGCGTGCTTTCGATCCAACACAAGGGTGTAGTCGAGGCAGCACCTCAACTGACTACCTTATCAGTCGAGGTTGCGCCTCGATTGGAACCTACTATTCTGGATGAGTTGCTGAGCTCAGAGCTCAGGATTGGTCTAAGCTTACCCAGTCAAGGCGTCGCCTCGACTGGACATGGTTAGGATTTAGGAGTCAACTCGACTGGCCTCGCAGTTGCTGAGAAAGCAACATCAGTCGAGGTGGCGACTCGACTGGTGCTTCTTTCACTCAAACAGAAGCGAGGCGCAGTCGATTGCCACCTCGACTGGGGCGGCATGTTCTGAGCAGAAACACATAGCAGTCGAGGTGATGCCTCAACTGATGCTTCGTTCGTTCGAATAGAAGCAAGGCGATGTCGACTGCAGCGTCGACTGGCTTAGCATAACTTAAGCAGAAATCCAAATCACCGGTTAGCGGCCGACCGATGATGTCGCTCAATGAAAGAGCGAGATAGGCTCGATCGAAGCTCGACTTGTCGAGGTGATGAACCATCACCTCGATTGGACCTAGTTACAACGGACGAATAATTCAAAATTAAGGGGGGAAACTTACCGTTGGAATGGTAATTAAACGCTAGTCAAGGCGTCAGTCGAGGCGACTCGACTGCGTGGGCTGAAAAACCCTAATCGGGCACGATATAAAGGTTTTCTCCGACACTTTTTCCATATACTTGACACTACTATTCACCAAATTCCTTGAAGCGATTTTCCAACGTTTTGCCTTCATCCTCCAAGCTGCAAACATCCTCAAAGACAATCAAAGGAGTGAAGAGAAGAAGCCCTAGCTTATACTGCATATTGTAAACCTACTTTTCTCAATCTGTTTCAACTGTAAGTTCTTGTGTAATCCTTGTAAGTTTGTATTAAGAGGTTTCTCCATCTTCAGAGCTTTTCTGAGAAGGAGAAAGAGTAGAGGTAGGCCTTGGACATAGCAGTTCGTGGGAGAACTGTGAACCAAGTAAAAAACTGTATGTTGTTTTCTTTCTTTTTGTTTGTTTCCGTTGTTTTCGTCGAACAAGCTTGTGTTTCTGTAAATATGTGTATTCAACCTCCCCCCTCTAGCGACACTAATGGTCCAACAACTATACGAAACATACCATGAACAAGAACAGTTCAAGAAGCAGGGAATTTAAACTACAATTCTAACAAATCAAACACACTAAATCAAGAAAGCATCTCAAGAATCAAGCTAGGGCAACCCCTTAGCTTGAAATCGGATCACCATTGGAGAGAACATTTCAATGAACCTAACCAAATTAAACTAATGCAATTGAGAAAACAACTAACAACTACAATTCATGACAAAACATGTCTACATTAACCGATCTATCAACTAAATCATATAATCAAGAAAACTATTGAATTCAAACAAATTCAAAGCTGAAACAGAGCAATGCAGAGGAAATTGATGAACAACAAAATCATACTTTAATTTGAAAAAAATAAATCTAATAGATCAAGAAGAATCTCATGGGTGAAGTTAGGGTAAACTGATGCTCTACTCAGTGATAATTCAAAAAAATTCACAGCAAACAAAACTGGCGGCGAGAACAAATAGAACTCCAATTATGTGATTGAAGACGATGTGTGAAGGATAACCACTGCGATCTAAGCTGGATGAACGAGTAGGGAATCCCCTTACTCTTCCTCAGCTCGTTAGTAGCAGGATGAATCTGTCGACAGTTGATAGAGATCAAATCAGCTGGGATGGTGACCAGAACTTACGGTAGCCGGATGGAAGAAATGGGAGATCGCTTGGCTGGTTGTGGCTGAGCGAGGAGGAAGACGGAGATAGCGATCAGAGGGGAAATCCCCTTCTCCGATGGCTGTCGACGGTAGAGACGATGAAGGTGGCGACCGGAGGGGAAATCCCCTTCTCCGATGGCTCGGTGAAGCTGATGGCTTCGGCTGCAGAGTAGATAGAGTGATGAAGTCCACCACCAACCTTGATGGAGGAGATGGAGTGGCCGACGGTGCTTGGTGGGAGGAAACGATGGTGGAGCTCGATGAAAAGATCGCGGATGACGAAGAAAACTCGCGGCCCCCTCTTCTAATCGTCAATCGAAGGTTAATATATAAATGAATCTAGATCTGATCCAACGGTCCAGATTGCTCCAATTTATAATGAAGGGATCTGATCAAATCTGAATGGATGGTCGAGATCAACCCAATCTGGATGAACGACCATGATGTGTGGATCTTAGTATATGCACTAGATTTCTCCATATCTGAATAGATGGCTTAGAATCAGTCAAATTTCATTGGACGATCTAGATTGATCAGATTTGAACCCTTGATTGAACTGCCTCAGATCTTGATGAAGGACTCAGATTAATCCAGCTTGAAATGTCCTTTATAATCCTTGGATTATGCCACATTTGATCTAACTCGAATCTAGTCCATTAGTTCATCTCGATCTCCTACAAATAAAGTGTAAAATTTACATATAAGTTCAAAATTTAAGAGAATTTATAATAAGGTCCAAAATGAATTTAAACTCATAAAATATGCTAATAATCACAATTAATCACTCAAGAGAATCAAAAATATTGAGATTAAGGACCAAAATAATATGATAAAATGGTAGTTATCAATGGTCCACATCAGTCGACTGATGTCTGTGTGACTTAATTTATGCGGATCAAAATGCAACGGTTTCAACGAAAATGACGACGGTTATACTGCTGTTCTTCATGTTTTTCATGGAAAAATACAAAATACTCGAACCTGATGCAAAATCTAGGATTCATAACCTTTAGATTCGACGATTATGTGTGTTTAAACGTGTTAAATCAAAATCTAACGCAAAATGCATGCATTCAAACCAAGATCGTCAAAAAATTGCATCCTAATATTGTATTATCAGCGATACTTAACAATGTGCTCTGATACCAATTGATGGATCTCTCAATCAGTAAATGGATCGTGTATCTACATATGATTCGATAAATAAATAAAATAAATCAAACGATCCGGACATAAGATCTTATAGTCTAATCTACAACAATATGCATAAACAAAATATAGTGGAAACATAATGAAAGTAGTAAATCTGTACCTGAATCCAAAGACATCGTCGTCGGAAGAGTCTGAAGATTGAAAGTCTTAATAGTCATAGGATGTGATCTTCCGCAGGTATGAGAGCGACGACTCTATATGCTCTGTCCGACGGAAAAAAAGAGACAGTCAATCATTACTCTCTCCTGTAGAGATCTCATCCTATATATAGAGCTAATCTTAATCTATTAACAACCCATCAATGCTAACGGTACAGACTAAAGAATTCTACACATGTGAATCTAAATCCATTAATCCACATCCAATAACACCAAACTGTTAATCAAAAAAATTATAATTAAATTACTTAATCGGATTCGAACCAATACGACACAATCAGATGTATTCGTTACTATAATTGCATATAAATCCATCACCAACAACTCCTACAAACTACTACACAAAATAATTTTAGGATAAAACCTAGAGATGTGAGACAGGTCAATCAAGTAAGCTTACTTTTGGACATGCATACACAACCACCAACTAAGCTTACTTTTGGATATGCACAACCACTAAAAACTATAGTAAACTACGTTTTCACAAGAATCTGCAGGAAAAAACTCAGACGAAAAAGGGATTGACACTTGGACTAGGAGACCAATATCCAATATGAATTGGATTTAGATGTCTAACATCTTATTTTATAAAAGTATTTATACGTGGTTCATAAGAGTGTAACTATTTTAGCAGAGAGTAGTAGTGGAGTATTGGGCATCCGACATGAGTACTTAGACTGCAATTTCATGAGCATCCGGCATTTCATTCCCATTTCCATTCCCATTCCCATTCCGCTCAAGCTTTAGCCTAATTACACATTGTATCATCAACTATATTAAATTCATAATTTCAGCTATATAAACACAAGAATTTAGCTAGAAAATAAGATTTCTCCTTGTAAAGTTTTTGTTTTTGTACGTTCTGAAAAAGATTAGTATAACAAAGGACTAGTGATTAAAATCTCGAGCCACGTCAATCGTCGATAGGAGTAAAATTTTCTATTCCTCCCACCGATCACTAGGCGAGAAGCTTACTGAAACCCCCAGTATGCAAATGAAACTTAATGGTCGCTTGCACTGCTAGAAGCTCTGAGTTTCTCAATCAGTTTCCACAATGCTTTGCTGATGTCCTCCATGGGAAGATGATGCAGGCGGAGCCACGGGTGAATACTAAAAAATCTTTCATGTACGAGATTAAAATAGAGGGACAGAGAGAATAGGAGAGAGAAAATTCATTTTAAACAAAATTAATTAAAAAGAAATATTATTAATTAAAATTGAATATTTTATCAGAGTTTAAATCTGTGTTTAAATAGTTTAGAATGAGAAGATTTCTTAAAATAAAAATAAATAAATTAACTTTAAAATAAATTTTTTATAAAAAATAAAAAAAAATAAACAAACTCAAATAAATTTTGTTTAACAAAATAGAAAATAAAAATTCTAAAAATAAAAAAATTTAAAATTAAATAGAAAATTCAAACCAAATAAAATTAATAATAAAATATTAATAAAATTCTAAATAGTGGTGGCAGCACGCCATGGTCATCGTGGTCTGGTCCATGATTAGGTCGTGGTGGGAACCACGATCGTGGACTGGTTCATAGTTAGGTCGTGGTGAGGACCATGACTGTGGTGGGGAATACGAGTAGGTCGTGGTCTAGAGTCGTCAAGTTGGATTAGACCCACTGGGTTGGCCCGCCCCGCCAGATAATTTAAGCGGATTTGGTTGAAATTTTATCAATCCATCATTTTGACAGACCTAAACGAATCAACCCGTGCGGATTGCGGGTCTAGACGGGTTGGCCTACGGTGGGCTTGGGTTGGCCCGTGGATTGAGAAATATCAAAAAAATATAAAACTTGTGAAAGAAAAATTATTTAAGTTTTTTTATTAATATTCTAATACTAACAAGCTCGTAATTACAATCTTCTTCTATTACACATAAAACTCTGGCACAAAGTATAGAAGAAGTTAGAGAAAATAATAAAAAAATATTTGATTTAAGTACTCTAATAATTTTTTTAGTATACTCTAATTAATTTATAATTATTTTATCACTACTATTTCAATTAATATAGGAAATGATAATATATCAGAGTCAACCAATTACAAGTGCTGAAAAATCTCAATTAGATCTCTATTTGGATGAGCCAAATTTTGAATTTGTATATTATCAAGATTTAGATATTTTGGAGTGTTGGAAGAATAAAAAACATTCATACCTAACATTGTTGATCGATAATTGGATCTCATTTATAAGATTTTAGTTGATTCAAATGTATATTTTCTTATCATGGTATTCTATCCTCCTTATCGATTATCACCTCAAGCCCTCGACATCTCAATAATCTTGGATTTTTTTATGTTTCTGGCCCGTGGATTGGCCCGGCTAATCCGTAATCCGTCTTAGGTTGGGTTGGGTTAGAAATTTCTCAACCCGCCCCTTCCCACTAAATATTGGATTTATGACAGATTGACCCACCCCACCATGGATCAGCCCGTTTGACAACTCTACCATGATCCCTACTGGAGGTCCCGTGTCGAGCCATGGAATGATCCATGCTCATGGTGATGACCACGGATAGGCCTTGGTAGCCTCTAGGAACTCCTTTACACCTCGTCCAGATCCAAAACGAAAGATATCTATGTCAGGAGGTCGTGGAGGTATTGAAATCTTTATTTTAAGACTCAATTTCTCCTTGTCATGATTTAGAGGAAAATGGAATCGCATCTTATGATCAAAATTGATCAAGATTTTGGATGCATCTGCATCAGTTATCCGGAGTTGAAAAGAATTTGACCTCGAGTTCAAACCAATGATATCTCCCTTTTGGCACAAGGAATCATGCTCTCTTGGGTGTATCCTTGATCAACTAGCTTTATCACCTGTTGTTTAGACATAGAAAGGAAAGGAGAGGAAGATACCAAAATAAGAGTGAGATTATCTTGCTGGGATGCTAATTCAATCTTCTGGTCTTTGACGTAAGTGTTGTTCCAACTATCGTGGATAACTTTTCAATCGTACTGTCAATGTGGGTTCAATAATATGTAGCATGCGACTATCGCTTTAACCTTAAGGAGGAGAAGATTCTTTTGAGCAATCAGTATCTCGTGGTCATCTCCATAAAGTACCTCATCATCATCATAGATGTCCATGTATTCTACAACTAATATGTCGTCTTCATCGTAGATGTTATTGTCTCCTTCAATCGATATGTTCATATCTTCTTCAACCGATATGTCATCTTATCATGAATGATCATGTTTATATCTTTTTCCATTGATATGTTGTCTTCATTGTAGCCATCCTCGTTTATGTCCTGTTAAAGCTTCATTATGCCTTGTTTTTGTTTAGGAAGACGCACACTCGTGTTAAGGGGCACGACCATTCCAAGTTGGGATGGATGCACCTACATCAGACTCTCGGGGTTGAAAATAACTCGTCCTCGAGTTCAAATTAAGTAGACTTGATCCTTGGTGGAGAAATCTAGACTTGAGTCGAAGATGCTTCTTAGATGAAGTGGTAAGACATATGCAACCAAACACTCTAACATAGAAAGAAGAGACATAGAAGATACAAAAAGAGAAGTGAAATCCTCTTGCAGGGGTGCAAGTACAATGTTTTATCCTCCCATATGGGTGTTTGTCATCATCGACCAATCATCCCTTATTTCATCCTTGGGTGAGAGATTAAGCAATGTCTCAGGGTCATCTTCGCAAAGTACCTCATCATCGTCGTACTCGTCATAGATGGGGTCGCCCATAACCTCATCAATGTCATAGACAGGGTCTTCCATGTTTTCTTTAATTTCCTCATCTACGTTATCATCATCGTAAACGAGATCTTCTATGTCTTCTTTAATTTCCTCGTCGTAGACAGAATCATCAATGTCTTCATCATCATCGTAGATGGAGTCTCCCGTGTCTTCTTTAATCAATTAATGCTCCTCTATCCTTCACTCCATTTTGGAAAGAACTCACCTCAAGTTCGAGTAGGGGTCATTATCTATGCACGACCTCTTGCTTCATTAATCGATAGAGATTGCTCCTTGATTGTTCAGGTGTCCTGTCTCAAGATAGAAAGATGAAATAATGATTGTGTATAGCTAAGAGGAAGGAAATGACTTTTCATCTTCTCCCAATTGGTAATCTTAGCCTTGCCCTGTTTCTTACGGGAGTACTTCAATTGTAACCACCAAGCGAAAGCTTCACCCTTAAACGTCATGGCTACCAACTTTACTTTAGCATAATCAGGAACTTCTTCGAAATAAAAAATTTGTTCGACTTCGTCAATCCAATCAATAATATCTTCTACGTGTAATGCGTTGAAAAACTCGGGAATCTTGATGCGAAAACCAAGGTCTTCATAACATTCTTCACAATTACGATGATCTCGATGATACAATTGTTCAAAATTTGAAGTAGTGTGGCGATTAAATATCTTATGATCTTTAAGATTTAGACGTCGAGATAACTTTGCGACTTGTTTCTATAGATCCGTAATGGATTATTGGGAACATCGATCCTGGGGTACGACTTCCTCAATCGGAACCCGTCGATCATGTCCATAATCATGATCATGGTAACCATTCATGGATCACTGAAATAACTCCGTGATTGATCTCTGTAGATCGATGAGCTTACGGGTACTTTGATCCTGGGATGAGACTTCCTTAATAGGAACTTGTTGATCATGACCATAACTATGTCCTCGTCGACCTTCTATAGAACTAGTGCTCTAATACCAACTAACGCAGGCGGAGCTGCAGGGTGAACACTAAAAATCTTTCATGTGTGAGGTTAGAATAAAGGGGGCAGAGAGAATCGAAGGAGAGAGGGAATTCGTCAACAAAAGAGGATCACCTCATTATTTAAATGGAAAAAGAATATTATTAATCAAAATTTAATATTTTATAAGAGTCTAAACCTATGTTTAAATAGGTTTAGAAAGAGAAGATTTTTTAATCCTAAAAAAATAAACTAATTTTAATAAAAATTTCTTAATAGGTAAGAAAATAAAAAAAAAACAAACTAAAATAAAAAATTTCTTAATGAAATATGAAAGTAAATATAAAAATTTTAAGACTAAAAAATTTTAAAATTAAATAGAAAATTCTAACCAAATAAAATTAATAATAAAATATTAATGAAATTTTAAATAGTGACGATGACGCGTCATGGTCATGGTCTAATCCACGGTTAGATCGTGATGGGAATCACGGTCGTAGATTGGTTCACAGTTATGTCGTGGTGAGGACCATGACTGTGGTGGGGAACACGGATAGGTCTTGGTCCCTACTGAATGTCCCATGTCGAGCCATGGAATGATCCACGCTCATGGTGGTAACCACGGATAGGTCGTGGTAGTCTCTAGAAACTCCTTTACACCTCGTTATGATCCAAAATAAAGGATATCCATGTCAAGAAGTCATAGAAGCATTGAAATCTTTATTTTAAGATTCAATTTTTCTTTGTCATGATTTAGAGGAAAATGAGATCACATCTTACGATAAAAATTGATCAAAATATTGAATGTGTCTACATTAGAAGATATGAATTGTTCGTCACTAGTAACTCTGTATTGTTCATCCTTCATCACAAGAAGCTCTGTGTTGGCTCCTCCTCCTCCATGTTGAAACCCTAGTTCAGTTTCCTCCTCTAAAACTGACTCGCTAGGGATATTCAAGGCATGTTGCAACTCATATTTCTCCAACAGCAAACATGCCTACTCTTCCTCCTCCTCCTCTTCTTGTCTTTCTCCTCCTCCTCTTCGATGGAATGACTAACATCATTTGTCAGCACGGCCCAAATGACATAAAACCATTTTGTTGTGACTGGGAACCGAAACTGCAATTTGGAATGAGATTTTAAACTTTGAAGAAGAGTTTAATTACTTCTCCAAAATTTTAAACTTCATGAGAACATGAAGAGAGCAATTTTGAAGGTGCAATGTCTGTATATCACATTTTACTAGTTTGTCAAGTAGTCTATGGAATTTTCATAGGATCAGCATTTTTGTACCTACAGTTGCCTATTATGACGTGAACTGAGCTTGATCAGACCAAAAAGATAAGGATTCAAGATTATTCCAGACATGAAAACTGGTCAGGCATAACTAAAGTAGGGTACATTGATGAATTTCCAAGGATGTCTGTAGAAGGGTATTTTTATTCGTCATCTTGTCCTTGCTAGATCTTTAAACTAAACATGCAATATAGTTCTTATGAGACTGAAGATCCTACTATATTAGATTATATACCAGTGAATTTAGCACAAATAAATTCTAAAATGTAAAAGTTTGGTATCTTCAAAAATTGAGAAATGTATTAGCATATGGAGATAATCAATTGAGCATTTTTTTTAATCTATGCTTTTTCTAATTATTTAAGCTCAAAAAAATGGAGTAAACTTACTTAAATAGGACTCTATGAATGTGTTAATTGAGCTATATATTTGCCCAATATTATTGCATTGTCATCTTTGCTAAAATATTTATGTTGCCCGTCGAGACGATGATGGTGAGGTGTCCTGGTGGCGAAAACAGTAAGAACCGACAACTATCACGTGAAGAGATGACGTGGAGGAAAGTCAAGCACAGCTAGAACTCGACCTTGCCGGATGGTCGAGCCGAGCCGAGTAGAGCACTTGTGCGGCATCAAACGGTTAAGGGTGCCGAGAGGGATTTTGGCAAAGCCCCTCCGACGCTCAAGGCAGGAAATTAATATGAAGAGGTGGAAAGAAACTGAAGAGTGTTGGATCGAAAGTGTCGCTAGAGGGGGGGGTGAATAGCGATACGGTGTCGATAAAAACTTTTGCAATAAGTAAAAAGCAAGTAGAGAATGCACAGCGGAAATATAAAGTAGACAAGATATTTTTACGTGGTTCACAATCTTTCGATTGCTAATCCACGGCCCTAGTGATCCTTGATCACGTACGGAGGGCAATTCACTAAAACCACTCCTCCTCGTTGGAGGTAGGAGCAACGATTACAAAAAGAAATCAAGGCAAAGGGACACTCCCCCTTTCCTTGTTACGATTAAAGCACAAAGACAATTTAAAGAAGTAGAACTTAAATAAATATACCGACAACTCTTATAAGTAGAAGATGTAGCTTTCGTTGTCGGCGGCACTTCGTCGTAGCAAATGTGAGTAGTAGTAGCGGCGTTACGACGGCGTGTTGAGAGCTCTTGAATACTTGTCTTTGCTTGGAGTGAACATGTCTATTTATGGATATTGATCTATGAATTTAGACATAGGTAGTGTCCAAGGTGAGGTTCTTATCCCAACTCAAGGATGAGGTGTTTCATCCAACCACCTTGTGCCACCTCCAACCTTCTTGTGCGCCAACTCAAGGATGAGGTGTTTCATCCAACCACCTTGTGCCACCTCCAACCTCCTTGGGCGCCAACTTGAGGATGAGGTGTTTCATCCAACCACCTTGTGCCACCTCCAACCTTCTTGTGCGCCAACTCAAGGATGAGGTGTTTCATCCAACCACCTTGTGCCACCTCCAACCTCCTTGGGCGCCAATTTGTTGGAGCCATTCAACTTGTGCCACATCATGGGAGCCAACCATCTTGTGCCAACTCACCTTATTTTGGGCGTCCACCACAAGGAAGCTTGGTGATGGTTTGGATGTCCACCTTGATGCCACATCACCCTTTGTACCAAAACACGAGTCAAGTCCAAATTCACCCCCTTGAAATTCGAGCTCTTCTCGAGGTCGAACTTGACTAGCGTTGATCAGTAGTCAAAGGGTTTTGGACTGCAGTACAAGTTAGCTTAAAATATAAAGTACGATGGTTCTAACCATCTGATCTCGACCTAGACCTTCCATTGGAGGTATTGGGTCGGATCTACGCTTAACGACCTTGCTTCGCTTTCACACGAGCTTACCTTGTAGCCTCGCTTCCGGTCTTCACCCGAGTACCTCGGCTTCCTCCGAAGTCCCTCTGGCGTTGCCCGACCACCTCGGTTCCCACCGGGTGTCGCAGACCTTCCGCTCAACTTTAGCATTTCTGCACACTTAATTGAGCTCGTAAGATAACAAATATACCCTTAACTATTGAGCCTTTTGCCATAATCAAAATACCGGTTCGACTTTGGTGCCCACTGCACCAACAAAGAGAACAGAGCTAATAGCGTGAGAACTTACCTCTCCTTCTCAAGGAGGGTCATATATATAGAGGGGGAGTTCCCTCGTTGATAGGTTCCACCAGTGGAAGTGATATGACATCAGGGGGTCGTACATTGCGATCATTTCCCTCTGAACTGTATCAAGCGTGTGGGTTGCAGTTAATGCACATCGCGCAGTTGATAGGAGGTAAATCCTAATTAATGTCGTAGCCAATTCTTTGAAATCCAACAGAGGAATCTGCTTTTGCTCATGGGTTGCAATTAATACACGTCGCACGGTTGATATGAGACAAATCCTAATTAATGTCGCAGATATTCATTTGAACCCTGTCAGAGGGATTTGCCTTTTTGTCTGGGAGAGGTGATGATGAGGATTGTCAAGTCAGCTTGTGGATATGAAATAATCGCCCCCTCTTGCAAATAAGACAACTTATAATAAAATAGATTATACGGAGAAATGGTGCATCAGAGATGACGTATCCTTACCGAGAGATAAAATGGATGAAACGAAAAACCTTCAGCATAATGGGAATACGAGTCAAAACGCGGGGCATCAGGCATGATAGAAGTCTAGGCTGAGACACGGGGCATCTGACATGATAGAAATCCGGGTCGAGACACGGGGCATTCGACATGATAGAAGTTCCGACCAAGACGCGGGGCGTCCGACATGATAGAAATCTGGGCCGAGACGCGGGGTGTTTGGCATGATAGAAATCTGGGCCGAGACATGGGGCGTTCGGTATGATAGAAGTCCCGGTTGCCTCCTATCATGTGCTAGATGACGTGGTAGGTTCAATCTGTTTGCCTAGTTATAGTTTAGTTTTACTCGGTATCATAAGCATCCCCCTCTGAGTCTAGTCGAAGGATAGACGTAGCTTGACTGACTAGACTGGTCTAGTTAGACCATGACTTTTCCCTCTATCCCCTTAATGAGGCATGGGAGGTGGTGCTTGGTATGGGCTCCTTGGGAACGGAGAAAATCTCGCTTTTGGACATATTCATTAATGCTCATTAATGCGATGATACGATTATGATTGTCTTGTTTTCCTAGGGCTTCTCTGGCTACGCCACGTGTACCGAGAGAAAAACCTCGGAAGGGGAACCGTCGCGATGTTACTATAAGTGGCCTTCTGCCCCCCTTCCTTTGCCATTTTCTCGTGCGCACTCCTCTTGCTTCCCCTTCCGTCGATTTTCAACCTTCTTCTTCTTCTCCGGCACTGTCCAGTTAGTAAGTCTCCTGCCCCATTCCTTTTCCTGCGATTTCCCTTTCTGTTTCATGGCCCCAAATACCGATCTTTGGTATTTGAGAACCCGCAGTACCGTCGACTCGAAGGTTCGCTCCGAGGCTCGGGCTGCTTTTTATATTCCTAACTCGTACAGGCTGCGAGCTCCTCAAAGGGACCAGCGGCCTCATGAGCCACCCCTTGAATTCACTACTTTCTTCCTTGACCAGTTGTCGGCTGGTCTCCGGTTTCCCCTTCACCATTTCTTTGCTGAACTATCCTCCTATTTTAGGATACCCCTTAATCAACTAGCTCCTAATTCTTTTAGCATTATCAATAGCTTTATCATCATCTTTTTATTTTACCATCTTCCACTTTCTGCCAAAGCCTTTCATTCTTGCTTCTTCCCCAAGAAGAAAGAGGTCGGTGTCTTCTTCTTCTCGACTCGGCAAGAAGTAAAGTTTCTGTCGAACCTGATCACTTCCCACAAGCATTGGAAACCTAAGTTTTTCTATGTCCGTCTTGAGTTCCCCTTTACCTGGCCAACCGGATGGCAGCTCGAGCTGCCACCCTCTCCCTCCATTCGGTCTTTTCGAAAGTCCTCTTCTTATCAAGAAATAGTCTCAGTTCTACTCGGCTTGAGGTTTGATGTGAATGTCCTGCTAGAAGAGGGACTTCTACATCATTTCGACATAAGCCCGATAGAGGCCGAGCTGAGTGGCTCATTAGGTAAAAAGAATTTTCATCTTGTCCCTCTCTCTTCGTCTTATTTCTGTTTTCTAACCTAGTTTCTTTTCTATGACAGCTGAAGTCATGATTCGGGCTTCCATTAGCAAAAAACTGAAGTGGAAGAGGGCCCAGGTGATACCTCCCGAGGGTGCTCCTTTCGAGACGCTCGAGGAGGGAGGCTCAGACGTTCCCCCTCCACCTCGGCCCTCCATGGTGGCCAAGGTGATAAGTTCGGGGGATTCGGAGGAGCAGCAGAGGCGGCACAAGAAAAGTCGCATAGTGCTCTCCTCCGCAGAAGGGAGCTCCTCTCAACACTCCTCTCCTCACCCAAGTCCTCGGCATTCGACCGGGCTGAGTGGTGAAGGACCTAGCGACGCAGGGCCAGACGTCCCGGAGTCCCCGCTGGAGGAGTATCCGAGGGCCCCTCCACCACCAGAAGAACCCTCTTCCTCTCATCCCCGCAGTCCAAGCCCCATACTAGAGGTATCTGGCTGGCCGCAACCAAGCCAAGGGCGGCCGTCTCGGGGTTTCCTCCAAGAAATTTGGGACGCTATTGGCGACTCGGCTAAAGGAAAATCCATCGCGGCGATTAGCGACAAGATGAACACCCATCTAGTCAAGATAAGTTATTTCTTATCGATATTCTTTTAGTTTTTGTGATTAAGTTATATCTGAAGGTTTTGCCCGGAAGCTTTGATACCAATTGAAGGTTTTTGCTTATCGAGTCCGTGAGGGGAAACTTCGCTTCCCACTTCACCTCGGTCGTTTATTCATGGTGATCCCCTCGATGTCCCCGGATTAAAAAAAAATTAATCCTAGGCAAAAGGGATTGCCTAAACAACCAAGTCATCGTCGTGTTATTCGTTTAGAGAGGTCACTTGAACAACCTCGTTGTTCAAGCGACCATCCTCTATTCTACGAGTAGCCGCGGAATAGACGATGTCTGGATCGCCGATTTTTGTGTTTATGTTCGGGATCCAAGTATTATTTAGCCATATACAAATTTATATCATGCTCATAATTGGAAAAACAAATACAAGCAAGTAACCATCCACACAAAACATGCATATAATAGAAAAGCAATTATAAACATAATACAAAAGAACACTAATCAAAATAAACAAGATTATACCTCTTGTTATACCTCTTGATCTTCTATTGTATGTCCTTCCTCCTTTTGGACGTTGTGTGGGCAACGATCTTCCAAAAGTCGAAGCTCCTAGATCGCCAATCTTCCTTCCTTGTTCACTCCGAACAAAAGAAGATCATAAAACAAAACTCATCTTCCTATCTAGAACCGACCACCAAGTCAATAAACTCGATGTTGCCTCCAGCCAAGGAAGAGAACATGGAGTATGGAAACCAACAAAAGGAGAAACAACAAGGGCATGGGCGCCGGCCAACACTTGGAGAAGAGAAAGGAAAACACTCCTTCTCCTTGTTGCCGCCTAAACCCTAAACAAAGCTCTCCTAATTTCCGGCCAAGGATAAAGGGAAGAAGAATAGATTGAGCTTTGGCCAAAGTAGAGGGAAGAAGGAAGAGGGGCCGGCCAACCTTAGGAAGAGGAAGGAGAAGCTTCCTCCCCTTGTTGCCGCCCACCACCAACACCCAAACCCTAACCCTAGCCACCCACTCCTATTCCTATCCCAACTAGAATTGGTTGCCGCCCATGAGAAGCAACCCTAATGCCATCCATCATAAGCCATAGATCAAGGGGAGAAGCTTGGGCGCCGGCCAAACCAAGGAGAAAAGGAGGAAGGGTTTCGGCCACCAAAGGAAGAAGAAGAAAAAACTTTCCTTAATTGTGGCCACCCAAAACCCTAGCCCCCTTTCCTCTCCATTGTGTTGCCGCCCACTCCTAGTCCACCCTTTTATAGAGTTAGGGATAAGCCTTGGTTTAATCTCCACCATTGGTTCTAGGGATTTAATCTCAACCGTCGGATCTAGAGATTTAATCTCAACTGTCGGATTTTAGAGATTTAATCTCTACCTTTGGATTTAGAGTTTTATTTCTATCCATTGGATCTAAGCTTCATGAGGTGTTAATAGGCTACAATAGGGACCATGAGGAGGAGTTGGATCTTGGCCACCCATGGATCAAGCCCACATAAAGTCCGATCCACTAATGATAATCCAATCCACTAAAGGATTATCATTGATCTACCTCACCAACCCCCATATGATAATATGGGCTCCATATATTATTTGTACATTTTCTCTCCATGTTTAAGATCTTGAATGTCCATCGATTAATTAATTTACTGACCATTAATTAATCAACATCTAACTCCTTGAGTAGTACCACTCAACCTTTTCATCATGTCGGACCAAGTCCACCTGCAGGGTTTACATGATGAACCTTATGAGCTCCTCAAGGGGACATCATCATCCTAATATATAGGACACGGTTTTCTCCTATAATCAACGGCACACCATATAAATAATATCATCTCCCAACTTACCGAGCCTATCGATTTAATCTATAAATCTTGCCCATTGGTAAATCAAAGAGATGAATACTAAGTATATGTGTCCGTTATTATATCGGGATTAAGAGCATGTACTAAATAATATATGAGGTCCGATTCGATTATGTAGTCAGTAATAAATCGAATCACCTCTAAGTCGGTCCTGCTCAATACACACAAAGTGCACTAGTGTGATTCTATGGTCAAGACAAACCAATACCAAATCACACTACAACCATTCCGATGGTTTGTCCAAAGTCATCTCGGTTGTGAGCCTTTACTTATACTTTTCAAGGAGCCGATAACATGATCTCCCGTATGACACCACACACCATGTTATCTACAATGTAAAGTATTAGACAATATGCATAACCATAAAAATATGCAAACAATGATCATGTGATTCTTATTTCAAAATAAAGATGTTCATACAAAAGGTAGACTTTTCAGTATACATCCCTACAATCTCCCACTTATACTAAAAGACTATACTGTCCCCAAACTGCCATACATCTGATCCCCATTCCCTCCACATGCCTATCAAAAGCTCTCGCCGGAAGGGCCTTAGTGAAAGGATCTGCCAGGTTATCCTCCAATGCAATCTTGGCCACAACAACTTCTCCTCTCTTTATGATTTCTCGTATCAGTTGGTACTTGCGCTCTATGTGTTTACTAGCCTTATGGGCTCGTGGTTCCTTCGAGTTTGCAACTGCACCACTATTATCACAATAAATTGTGATAGTTCTGGGCAAACCAGGAATCACATCCAAGTCCATCAGAAAGTTCCTGAGCCACACAGCTTCTTTGGCCGCCTCAAAGGCTACCACATACTCAGCTTCCATGGTGGAATCCGCCACACATTTCTGCTTGACACTCCTCCATACAATGGCTCAACCTCCCAAAGTAAACACAAAACCTGAGGTAGACTTACTGTTATCCCTATCAGATTAGAAGTCGAAATCCGTGTAACCCACAGGGAGTAATTAGTGCGCGTAAACTATATAATCCCTAGTCCTTCTCGGGTACTTCAATATATGCTTTACAGCGGATCAATGTCCCTCTGGATTACTCGATATCCTGACCATGCCACGGCAGCGGATATCTGGTCTCGTACATAGCATCACATACATGAGGCTTCCTACTGCCGAAGCATAAGGAACCACCTTCATCTCCTCTATCTCCTCAGATGATCTAGGACACATCTCCTTAGATAAAGGAACTCCATGCCTAAAAGGTAGAAAACCCTTCTTGGAGTTCTGCATGCTAAAATGATCCAAAATTGTGTCTATGTATGAAGCTTGGGATAAGCACAACATCCTTTTCCTGCGATCCCTTATAACCTTGATCCCAAGGATGTGTCCCACCTCTCCCAAGTCCTTCATATCAAACTGTTTGGACAACCATACCCTTACGTCTGATAACACTTTGTTATTGTTGTCAATCAACAAAATGTCATCTACGTATAATACAAAAAATATCACTACGTTTCCATCACATCTATTGTATACACAAGACTCATCCGGACTTTGAATAAATCCATAAGACTGGATTACCTCATCAAAATGGATGTACCAAGACCTTGAAGCTTGCTTCAATCCATAAATGGACCGATTAAGCTTACATACAAGATGCTCTTTGCTAAGATACTGTATCTTTATCTTGGATTGACTCGTCATATGTCCAGGAATCAGGTTCACATTTGCCAGGGATCAAATCAGAAGATTCTCCCAAGAACATGAATCTATTAGGCTGTCTAACAACCCTCCCACTACGACGAGGTATCACCTGTGACACACAGTGCAGTGACTTGTGGTATATCCTCTTGTACCGGTGGTACTGAAGAAGTGACTTCCCCTTTTAATTCCTCCAGAACAATTTTACTCTTGGGATTGTGGTTCATCACATAGTCTTCCTCTAGAAATCTGGCGTTCGTGCTAACGATCACCCTCTGATCTCTAGGACTATAAAATAAACCACCCTTCGTTCCTCTAGGATAGCCAACGAACATGCGTACTTTTGTACGAGGTTCCAACTTACCAGCATCTGCCTTCAGCACATGTGTTGGACTCCCCTATCTCCGAATATGTCTTAGACTAGGCTTTCGCCCAGTCCATAATTCTGTGGGAGTAGAAGGCACTGATTTAGATGGAACCAAGTTCAGAATGTACACCGTCATATCTAGAGCATATCCCCAGAATGAATCTGGCAACTCAGAATAACTCATCATTGATCTAACCATCTCTATAAGAGTCCTATTCCTTCGCTCTGCCACACCGTTCTGCTGGGGTGTGCCAGGTGCAGTCAATTGAGATTGAATCTCAGCCTCTGATAAGTAGTTCCTAAACTCTCCCAAGAGGTACTCGCCACCACAAGCAAATCGTAGTGTCATCCATATCTTGAATAATCATCTATGAAAAAGACGAAATATTCAAAACTATCTCTCGCTTGGATAGACATAGGACCATACGAATCAGAATGAACCAATTCTAACACATCTTTGGCTCTATACCCCTTGGCCTTAAAAGGCCTCTTGGTCATCTTACCCTCCAAGCAAGATTCGCAGGTTGGGAAATCTTCCACCACTAATGAACCCAAAGGTCCATCAGCTATCAACCTTTGAATTCTGCTTAGGTTATTATGCCCAAGCCTAAGATGTCAAAGATATGTTTGGTTCATTTTCGAAGGTTCTTTTCTCTTATTGGAATTAGAAGATGAGTTATTAACTTTTATTTGCATCGTGGGAGCTTTTGGTTCAAGTGTGTACAAATTTCCTATCAATGTACCTGAACAGATAATGTCCCTATTCCTTTTTATAACAATTCTGTCATTAAAAGAAATAGAATATCCATCCATAAACAATTTAGAAACTAAAATTAAATTCTTTCTAAATAAAGGTACATAAAGGGAATTTTCCAGAACCAAAATTTTATTTTTCTCAAAAAGATAAATAAAACTTCTCCCATTGCAATAGCCGCCACCATTATGGAATTGCCCAAGTAAACGGTAATCTCTCCCTCAGCTCGTCGTCGGGTTTCCTAGAACCCCTGCAAAGTATTGCAGACATGATCAGAGGCTCCTGTATCTACACACCAGGTGCCGGTAGATAACACCGCTAATCATGTTTCAACGACTAGACCAAAGGATATACCTTTGTTCTGTTTGGGACGGTCCTTCTTCCAATGTCCATTATGCTTGCAAGTGAAGTACTTGCCTTTCGGCTTCTTCACTCCTCCCTGAGATCCTCCCACCACCTTTGCTCCAGCTTATTTCTTCTTCTTCTTGCCTTTCGGCTTAGAAGTAGAAACCTTCTGAGCAACCATGGCCTTAGCCTGAGCAAGCCTTTCTGTTGACTGGAGAATGATATCGACTTGGGTTTCCCCATCGATCTCAGCTCCAAGGACTTCCAGCTCATTCGCTGGCTTAGGAGGACACTCTTCGAAAAGTACATATTTGTACTCCTCAGCAGTTAAGATAATATCTAGATTCTTTTCCAATCAATATTATTTGGGTACAGTAAGTTTATTTTCCTTTAGTATCATAGCAAGTGGACTGAAAGTCATTTTGAAAATCCTAAGAATCACATAGATCATTACTTTAGATTTTAAAAAATTATTGATTCCTCAAACAATAAAATTTTAAAATCAACCAACACCTCAAAACACCGAGAATATCGTATGCCACGATAGTGTGGACGTATACGAATTCTACATTTGTAAGAGGAGGTTTTACCCATTAATTTTACTATCTTGTCAACCTAACTTTTTGACAAGTAAAATTAATAGTTGATTTTTCTTCGGCCCTACAAATAAAAGCAGTGACTCCGATGGGGAGGATACTTATATTTGTATCTAAGTGTTCACCATTACTTGGTACCAAGGTAATTATCTCGGGTTATGTGTCTTACGATGGGGAAGTACACACGCTCCTTGATAATTTCCTATAACCATATTTGACCTTGTGATCCGTAAACAAACTCATCCGATGGAGAGGAAGGCACTCAGAGCCGACGCGCAAGTTTATTTGCATCACTTGTCAAATCGTAATGGAGGCCGTGGGAATTTATAAAAATTTCCCTCTCCCACTTAGTAATTTGAAATTGAGGAATTTTCCTAGCCTACGACATGCATATCAAACAAAAAGCAATAAATATGAAAAATAAATTATTTTCCAACTATTATGGCTTTTGTCTTCAATATGACTCCTGTCGCATCGCCATCTCGTCCGCTCCTCCTATGTCATGTACGAGCCATCCGGAGATCCGAGCCGAGACTAAAACCTATTTTAATTTACATCCATTGATCATATACTCCACGAGGGAGTGTACATGAAATCTAGATCGAAAGTAAAATAAAATAAAGAGTGGCTAAACAATGTCGTATCTAATTTACAAAAAATCAAATACTAGCCTCGTCAACCCCGAGGATTCAAAAAAATAAACATTTACACACATCCAATCACATACACATATGGCCATAATAGTCAGATCTTATGCCTGCAACCAAAGAGTTAAACTACGCATATCCTACTATTATCCGGCACATATAATATATGAAAAGTGCATAAAAAATTAACCGAATCCTAAACACACAAGATCGGAAACCTTGGCTCTGATACCAATTGAAGGTTTTTGCTTATCGAGTCAGTGAGGGGAAACTTCTCTTCCCACTTCACCTCGGTCGTTTGTTCATGGCGATCCCCTCGATGTCCCCGGATTAAAAAAAAATTAATCCTAGGCAAAAGGGATTGCCCAAACAACCAAGTCATCGTCGTGCTATTCGTTTAGAGAGGTCACTTGAACAAACTCGTTGTTCAAGCGACCATCCTCTATTCTACGAGTAGTCGCAGAATAGACGATGTTCGGATCGCCGATTTTTGTGTTTATGTTCGGGATCCAAGTATTATTTATCCATATACAAATTTATATCATGCTCATAATTGGAAAAACAAATACAAGCAAGTAACCATCCACACAAAACATGCATATAATAGAAAATCAATTATAAACATAATACAAAAGAACACTAATCAAAATAAATAAGATTATACCTCTTGATCTTCTATTGTATGTCCTTCCTCTTTTTGGACGTCGTGTGGGCGACGATCTTCCAAAAGTCGAAGCTCTTAGATCGCCAATCTTCCTTCCTTGTTCACTCCGAACAAAGGAAGATCATAAAACAAAACTCATCTTCCTATCTAGAACCGGCCACCAAGTCAATAAACTCGATGTTGCCTCCGGCCAAGGAAGAGAACATAAAGTATGGAAACCAACCAAAGGAGAAACAACAAGGGCATGGGCGTCGGCTAACACTTGGAGAAGAGAAAGGAAAACACTCCTTCTCCTTGTTGCCGCCCAAACCCTAAACAAAGCTCTCCTAATTTTCGGCCAAGGATGAAGGGAAGAAGAATAGATTGAGCTTTGGCCAAGGTAGTGGGAAGAAGGAAGAGGGGCCAGCCAACCTTAGGAAGAGGAAGGAGAAGCTTCCTCCCCTTGTTGCCGCCCACCACCAACACCCAAACCCTAACCCTAGCCACCCACTCCTATTCCTATCCCAACTAGAATTGGTTGCCGCCCATGAGAAGCAACCCTAATGCCATCCATCATAAGCCATAGATCAAGGGGAGAAGCTTGGGCACCGGCCAAACCAAGGAGAAAAGGAGGAAGGGTTTCGGCCACCAAAGGAAGAAGAAGAAAAAACTTTCCTTAATTGTGGCCACCCAAAACCCTAGCCCCCTTTCCTCTCCATTGTGTTGCCACCCACCCCTAGTCCACCCTTTTATTGAGTTAGGGATAAGCCTTGGTTTAATCTCCACCATTGGTTCTAGGGATTTAATCTCAACCGTCGGATCTAGAGATTTAATCTCAACCGTCGGATTTTAGAGATTTAATCTCTACCTTTGGATCTAGAGTTTTGTTTCTATCCATTGGATCTAAGCTTCATGAGGTGCTAATAGGCTACAATAGGGACCATGAGGAGGAGTTGGATCTTGGCCACCCATGGTTCAAGCCCACATAAAGTCCGATCCACTAATGATAATACAATCCACTAAAGGATTATTATTGATCTACCTCACCAACCCCCATATGATAATATGGGCTCCATATATTATTTGTACATTTTCTCCCCGTGTTTAAGATCTCGAATGTCCGTCGATTAATTAATTTACTGACCATTAATTAATCAACATCTAACTCCTTGAGTAGTACCACTCAATCTTTTCATCATGCCGGACCAAGTCCACCTGCAGGGTTTACATGATGAACCTTATGAGCTCCTCAAGGGGACGTCATCATCCTAATATATAGGACACGGTTTCCTCATATAATCAACGACACACCATATAAATAATATCATCTCCCAACTTACCGAGCCTATCGATTTAATCTATAAATCTCGCTCATTGGTAAATCAAAGAGATGAATACTAAGTATATGTGTCTGTTATTATATCGGGATTAAGAGCATGTACTAAATAATATCTGAGATCCGATTCGATTATGTAGTCAGTAATAAATCGAATCACCTCTAAGTCGGTCATGCTCAATACACACAAAGTGCACTAGTGTGATTCTATGGTCAAGACAAACCAATACCAAATCACACTACAACCATTTCGATGGTTTATCCAAAGTCATCTCGGTTGTGAGCCTTTACTTATACTTTTCAAGGAGCCGATAACATGATCTCCCGTGTGACACCACACACCATGTTATCTACAATGTAAAGTATTAGACAATATGCATAACCATAAAAATATGCAAATAATGATCATGTGATTCTTATTTCAAAATAAAGATGTTCATACAAAAGGTAGACTTTTCAGTATACATCCCTACAATATCAACTCGGCTAAGTTGTATCAACTCGGCTAACTCTTCCCTTCTTTCTTCTTTATAGTTTTGGGGATACCATCTGGAGCTGATGACTCGCCTGCCTCCTATGACTACTGCGGCGAGCCATCAGCTCCTATGACTCAGCTTCGGGACAAGGAAGTGGAGCTCGGCCTGGCCCAGTCCGAGACGGCCATCTTCAAGGCCAGAGTCGTCCGATTCGAGGATGATCTCCGGCTGAAGGTGCAGGAGATGGAGCTCCAGGAAGCCAGAATAGAGGTCATACGGGTTAAGGCCGCGGAAGCGGCGAAATACAAAGCTCGGGCCGAAGAAGTTGAGGCCCGACTATTGGAAGATGAGCAGATCAGAGTTGCTCAGACAGAGTTCGAGGCTAAGCGCCGGGACGAGTTAGCGGACCGAGCCGAGAAGGCCAAGGAGGAGATGCTCTCGTATCGGGCAGGCGAGGAGGGCCGATGGGAGAACCGGAAGAAGGCATTCCTGGCTTCCGAGGAGTTCGCCGATATCCTAGGGGGTCGCACCCTGGACCTCATAGAGATAGGATACGAGGGGGCTACCCGGCACTTTAAGGAGGCTGGATACCCCCCTGAAGGGGCCCCAACTTAATTCCTGGATCTGCAACGTCTTATTGACGAGACTCCATATTTGAGACTAGGGGGACCTTCTCAGTAGTTTAGCTTAGTTAGTTTTTTTTAGCAAGGGATTTTGTAGCCATAATGACACCTTTTTGCGAAAGAATCTATTTCCTAAAACGAAATGTCTTTGTCTAATCGGCCAAAAAATCTTCCGATATTTAATTATATTTGTAATATAACATTGAGCGCACCTCAAATAGTAAGAGGCTCGACCGGAAAGAGGATCAACGGCAGAGATCGAAGGCCGAATGGGTTGCCGTGAGCAATATTTGGAGAAAGGCCGAACGACCGGACTTTAGATCAACCACCGTTGGTAGCTCCCAGGAGGGATGAGTGATACCCGAAGAGAATAGTCGAATAGATAACACTTGAGACCAGCTGTGATAAGCGATATCCAAGGAGAATAGCCGAATAGATAACACTTGGGACCAGCTGTGATAAGCGATACCCAAGGAGGAAATACCGAATGGATGTGCTTGGGACCAACTGTGATAAGCGATACCCAAGGAGGAAATACCGAATGGTTGTGTTTGGGACCAGCTGTGATAAGCGATACCGAATGGTTGTGCTTGGGACCAGCTGTGATAAGCAAAACCCAAGGAGGAAATACCGAATGGCTATGCTTGGGACCAGCTGTGATAAGCGATACCCAAAGAGAATAGCCAAATAGATAACACTTTGGACCAGCTGTGATAAGCGATACCCAAGGAGAAAATACCGAATGGTTGTATTTGGGACCAGTTGTGATAAGCGATACCCAAGGAGAATAGCCGAATGGTTGTGCTTGGGACCAGCTGTGATAAGCAATACCCAAGGAGGAAATACCGAATGGTTGTGTTTGGGACCAGCTGTGATAAGCGATACCCAAGGAGAATAGCTGAATGGTTGTGCTTGGGACCAGCTGTGATAAGCGATACCCAAGGAGAAAATACCGAATGGCTGTGCTTGGAACCAGCTGTGATAAGCGATACCCAAGGAGGAAATACCAAATGGTTGTGCTTGGGACCAGCTGTGATAAGCGATACCCAAGGAGAATAGCCGAATAGATAACACTTGAGACCAGCTGTGATAAGCGATACCCAAGGAGGAAATACCGAATGGTTGTGCTTAGGACCAGTTGTGATAAGCGATACCCAAGGAGAATAACCGAATAGATAACACTTGGGACCAACTATGATAAGCGATACCCAAGGAGGAAATACCGAATGGATGTGCTTGAGATCAACTGTGATAAGCGATACCCAAGGAGAATAGCCGAATAGATAACACTTGGGACCAGCTATGATAAGCGATACCCAAGGAGAAAATATCGAATGGCTGTATTGCGTGGGCGATGTGGCCAAATGGACCGAGCCTTTAGAAATCCATTTGCACTCATGAAGTGGAATTTTCATTATAAGAAGATTTTATTACATGGAGATTTCTCAAATATGATAAGGCCGCAGGTGGAAAGCATTCCAGAGCCGAATAAGTTTCTTCCCCTCACTATCCTAGAGATAATAGGCACCTGAACTGAGTTTCTTGATAACCTTATATAGGCCCTCCCAGCGAGGTGCCAATTTACGAACCTCCCCAACTGGCTGAATCTTTTTCCACACAAAGTCGCCTAGTTGGAAGGAGCAAGGCACCACCTTTCTATTGTAAGCCTGGAAGATCTTCCTTCGGAAAGCGTTCATTCAACTGGCTGCCTGCTCTCGAGTCTCAGATACCAAGTCCAGTTCGACTAACCTCTTTCCCTTGTTGGCTTCATCATCGGGTGTGTAAGCAGATACCCGGGGTGATCCCATATCGATTTCCATAGGGACGAGATCTTCGGCACCATAAACTAAATGAAATGGAGTGAGACCAGTGTTGTCTTTGGGGGTAGTCCTGTAAGCCCATAAGATACTGGGTAGCTTATCTACCTAGCTTCCTTCTGTATGATCCATCTTGGTTTTGAGCCCCCGGATCAGCTCTCGGTTAGTGACTTCGGCTTGCCCATTGCTCTGTGGATAGGCCACCGAGGTGAAGACTTGTTGAATTTCCAATTGTTGGCACCACTCTTTCAGTTTATGACCTTGGAATTGCCGCCCATTATCTGAGATCAGTCTCCTGGGGATGCCAAATTGGCACACTATATTTTTCCAGAGGAATTTTAACACAGCCTCTTCGGTTATTTTGGCCAGCGGTTCGGCTTCCACCCATTTTGAGAAATAATCAACAGCTACTAATAGAAATTTCTTTTGATTCGGCCCCATGGGTAGTGGCCCCACTATATTCATCCTCCATTGGTCAAAGGGATAAGATACTACAGAAGTCTTTAACAGCTCGGCTGGCTTCTAAGAGAAATTCTGATGCTTCTGACAGCTAAGACATACCCGTACACAATGGGAGGCATCTCGCTGTAATGTGGGCCAAAAATATCCGGCCAATAAGACTTTCCTTGCTAGAGAAATTCCTCCAGAATGATTTCCACAACAGCCTTCGTGTATTTCACGCATAACATAGTCTGCTTCTTCCGGGCCGAGGCATTTGAGCAGAGGTCAAGCGAAAGCTCGCTTGTATAGTGTGTTGCCTACCAGGACAAAACGAGTGCTTCTTTTCTTGATGGCTTGGGCCTCAGCTCGGTCATCGGGTAATACCCCATCTTTGAGATAATCGACTAAGGGGTTTCTTCAGTCTGGAGGGCGGTAAGATATCATCGGCTCTTGATCTATGTTAGAGACGAAGTGCATCTCGGCTACCGAATCTTCCAAGCTCCAGGCGGTGAGTGCACTAGCCATGCGGGCCAACTCGTCGACCTTTTGATTGTCCCTCTGGGTATTTTGTGCAGGGTTATCTCCTGGAATTCCGAGGCCAACTTCTGATAGGCCTATAACATCTCAACCTCTGATTGTTAATGTCAAACGACCCCTTGAGTTGTTCTACGACCAACTGCGAGTCAGAATGTAAAGAAATTCGAGCAGCTCCGAGATGATAGGCGGCTCGCATTCCTAGCAATAAAGCTTCGTATTCTGCCTCATTGTTAGAAGCTCAAAAATTAAGCTGTATGGCTATCCGAATGGCGTCCCCTTGAGGGGATATCAATAGTATTCCCACCCCACTGCCTTGCTTAGTTGTTGAGTCATCCACATATATTTTCCACTCCTCATTCTTCTCCATCCCGGGCGTCTCAGCTAAGAAGTTCGCCAATACTTGAGTCTTGAGGGTCGTACGGGGTTGATACTGGATATCATATTCGGCCAACTCGGTGATCTATTTGATTAAGTGGGAAGATGCTTCTGGATTGTTCAATATCCTTCTGAGGCCACTGTTAGTCAGGACTGTGATCGGATGAGATAAGAAATAAGGTCGGAGCTTCCGAGCTGTCATGAGTAGAGCGAGGGCCAGCTTTTCCAGAGTCGTGTACCTGCTCTCAGCATCTTTTAACAAATGACTAATGAAGTAAATGGGCAGTTGTTTACCTGCTTCTTACTGGAGTAATACTGATGTCACAGCTTCCTCAGAGGAGGCTAGGTACCTCTTTCCCTTGTTGGCTTCATCATCGGGTGTGTAAGCAAATACCCGGGGTGATCTCATACCGATTTCCATAGAGACGAGAGCTTCGGCACCATAAACTAAATGAAATGGAGTGAGACCAATGTTGTCTTTGGGGGTAGTCCTGTAAGCCCATAAGATATCGGGTAGCTCGTCTACCCAGCTTCCTTCTGTATGATCCAGCTTAGTTTTGAGCCCCCGGATCAGCTCTCGGTTGGTGACTTCGGCTTGACCATTGCTTTGCGGATAGGCTACTGAGGTGAAGACTTGTTGAATTTCCAGTTGTTGGCACCACTCTTTCAGTTTATGACCTTGTAATTGCTTCCCATTATCTGAGATCAGTCTCCTAGGGATGCCAAATCGGCTCACTATATTTGTCCAGAGGAATTTTAACACTGCCTCTTCGGTTATTTTGGCCAGCGGTTTGACTTCCACCCATTTTGAGAAATAATCAACAGCTACTAATAGAAATTTCTTCTAATTCGACCCCATGGGTAGTGGCCCCACTATATCCATCCCCCACTGGTCAAAGGGACAAGATACTATAGAAGCCTTTAACAACTCGGCTGACTTCTAAGAGAAATTCTGATGCTTCTGACAACTAAGACATACCCGTACACAATGGGAGACATCTCGCTGTAATGTGGGCCAAAAATATCCGGCCAATAAGACTTTCCTTGCTAGAGAAATTCCTCCAGAATGATTTCCACAGCAGCCTTTGTGTATTTCGCGCATAACATAGTCTGCTTCTTCCGGGCTGAGGCATTTGAGCAGAGGTCGAGCGAAAGCTCGCTTGTATAGTGTGTTGCCTACCAGGACAAAACGAGTGCTTCTTTTTTTGATGGCTTGGACCTCAGCTTGGTCATCGGGTAATACCCCATCTTTGAGATAATCGACTAAGGGGTTTCTCTAGTCTGGAGGGTGGTAAGACACCATCGGCTCTTGATCTATGTTAGAGACGAGCTGCGTCTCGGCTACTGAATCTTCCAAGCTCCAGGCGGTGAGTGCACTAGCCATGCGGGCCAACTCGTCAGCTTTTTGATTGCCCTCTCTGGGTATTTTGTGCAGGGTTATCTCCTGGAATTTCGAGGCCAACTTCTGATAGGCTTGCCTATAACGTCTCAACCTTTGATTGTTAATGTCGAACGACCCCTTGAGCTGTTCTACGACCAACTGCGAGTCAGAATGTAAAGAAATCCGAGCAGCTCCGAGATGATGGGTGGCTCGCATTCCTGCCAATAAAGCTTCGTATTCTGCCTCATTGTTAGAAGCTCGAAAATTGAGCTGTATGGCTATCCGGATGGCGTCCCCTTGAGGGGATATCAATAGTATTCCCACCCCACTGCCTTGCTTAGTTGTTGAGTCATCCACATATATTTTCCATTCCTCATTCTTCTCCATCCCGGGCGTCTTGGCTAAGAAGTCCACCAATACTTGAGCCTTCAAGGTCGTATGGGGTTGATACTGGATATCATATTCGATCAACTCGGTGATTTATTTGATTAAGCGGGCAAATGCTTCTGGATTGTTCAATATCCTTCCGAGGCCACTGTTAGTCAGGACTGTGATAGGATGGGATAAGAAATAAGGTCGAAGCTTCCGAGCTGTCATAAGTAGAGCGAGGGCCAGCTTTTTCAGAGTCGTGAACCTGCTCTCAGCATCTTTTAACAAATGACTAACAAAGTAAATGGGCAGTTGTTTACCTGCTTCTTGCCGGAGTAATACTGATGCCACAGTTCCTCAGAGGAGGCTAGGTACAGCTGCAGACTTTCCCCCGAGACCGGCTTAGCCAATGTGGGCAAAGCGGCTATATATTGCTTCAGTTCTATGAAAGCATGTTCACATTTTTCATCCCATGAAAACCAATCTGACTTGCGGAGTACCTTGAAGAAAGGGAGACTCCGCTCAGCCGACTTAGGGATGAATCTGGAGAGTGCAGTTATCCAGCCCAGCAGCTTTTGCACTTCCTTGATATTCCGGGGAGAAGCCATGTTCTGTAAGACTTGTGCTTTTTCGGGATTAACTTCAATGCCACACTCAGTGACGATGTATCTCAGGAACTTGCCCCCATGAACTCCGAATATGCACTTGTTCGGGTTGAGCCAAATTCCGTATTGTCATAAGGTGCCAAATGTTTCTACCATGTCTTTGACTATATCTTCAGCCTTAGTGAATTTGATGAGGATGTCGTCCACGTATACCTCTATGTTTCGGCCTATTTACGACCGAAAGACCTTGTCCATCAACCTCTGATAGGTGGCTCCCGCATTCTTCAATCCGAACGGCATGACCTCGTAACAAAAGGTTCCATCCGCAGTGACAAAATTGATTTTTTCTTAATGTTCCAAGGCAAGCGGAATCTGATGATACCCCTGGTGGGCATCCAGCATACAAATTAACTCACAGCTGTAGGGGATCATTGGAATGCTAGAGGGGGGTGAATAGCATTGTGTTATGTGTCGATGGAAATCGTTCGCTTTCGTCTCTACAAAACTCGTTATGCGCAGCGGAATAATAATAAAAGCAATAATGAAATAAGACAAACACGAACACAAGAATATTTAATGTGGTTCGGAACCGAACGGTTCCTACTCTACGGATCGAGCTCTAAAGAGCTCTAGCGATGCCACGAACACACCACTATGCAAACACTCCTTCTCGACACAAGTCGGAGGTGAAAAAATCTCGTACAAATGATTACAATAGTAATACTAAATACAACAAGTAAATACAAGTGAATACAACAAAAGAAATACAAAGAAAACTTTACAATCGATCTTTTGAGAGCTTGCTTGTTTGGTTGGTTGAGTGGCACTTGGAGACCCTGAATTACACCAGCAATTCGTCCCAAAAACTCCTCAAAGAACCATGGCTTTTCCCCCCTTCACGAGCTCCATTTAAAGCTTCAACCTGTGCTGGAAAACGTCGATCAATCGACTGCTCGGCACCATCAGTCGACTGATGCCACTATTGTCGTGAGACAACGGCTAGATCCACGCTGAAAAGATCCAACGGATCCATCATCAGTCGACTGATTATGACCATCAGTCGACTGATCAAGCCATCACTCGACTGCTGACCGCAGCGGTCGAGTGAGACTTCATTCTGTGCTCCAAAACCCAAGCACCAATCGACTGATCACACGATCAGTCGACTGCTCGACCAATCAGTCAACTGCCCTCCTCTGACAGTCGACTGCTAGGCTAATTCCCGCAATCAAATCCTAGTTGACCCTCACCAGTCGACTGTCATATGGCACCAGTCGACTGACACACCTCAAACATGAGGTTTTATCCCAAGTATGGTTCCCCCATACTTGCTAGACCACCCTTAGCCTAGACCTAAGCCTTCTAGCCACCTCCATCAGCCTCATGCCACTCAGATCCCTCCAAGTCATCCATGACTTGTTCATCCATCGCGCTAGCCTTCAGGTTCTTTCATCGGCTATGTCATGCTAACGGTGTCTACACCGCCAAGGCACATTGGACTTACGCCGCCAAGACTCCTCTTGGACTTTACACCACTAACCATTGGACTTATGTTGCCAAGACTCCCGCTTGGACTTTACGCCGCCAATATCAAACCCCTTGGACTTCTCAAATGTCAAGACTGAAGCTTGGACTTTCCCTTGCCAACCCATGTTGGACTTTCCATGCCAAGACCCATGCTTGGACTTTTCCTTGCCAAGACCCATGCTTGGGCTTTACATATCAAGTACTCAAGACTTGGACTTTCCAAATGCCAAGTGTCCCACTTGGACTTTCCCAAATGCCAAGTGTCCCACTTGGACTTTCCATGACAATCACATTGTCATATGTTTTTGTCGAACATCAAAACATCTCTCGAGTCAAGCTCGAGTCCTGTTCAATCGTGATCTGGGTCGATTGCACCAACAATATCCCCCTTTTTGATATTTGACAAAAACTAAACAAACCATTGAGTTAGACCATCTAACTCAAACCAATCATCCCCATCAATTTTCCCAATTGATGTTATTCTCTCAATAAATTCTCTCTCAAAACATTCTCCCCCTTTTTGACTAACATCGAAAAGGTTCTCTCCAAGGAGGTCAATGTCTCATGTCCCAATGAGATCTTACAATCTCCCCCTTTGTCCAAAAATACCTAGGATGCCTACTATCTTCTTAGTGATAAGTCTCATATCACTCAAGAGAGACAATCCTATACACTCTCCCAATTTCCAAATTGGGTATCTCAAAATCCCATTTTCCCTTCTCATGAGGAAAAATATCATCCATCATCTCATGATGGATACCTCCCCCTAAAGGCTTGCTCCCCCTTGACCATTGCACCAACAATGTCCTTGGGAAGTCCCTAAGTCAATAGGAACTCTAAACCATCAAAATTAAGGTTCAAAGTTCAAACATGAACTTTCCTACCCTTAAATTTGATACATCGACCTAACACCTCTCCTAATCCATATCCAATGGATTTTCACCCTTTAAAATGCTTCCCAAAGCACATCCTAGGGTTAGAAGTGGTTAGAGACCTTAACCGTAACTGAACACGGGCTAAACAATCTTGTTTTCTCTAAATCAGCATTGACAATCGACTCTCTCAGATACCATTCGACTTCCACCCTCATCAGTCGACTACCACCAAGGGCAGTCAACTGATAACTGAAATTTCAAATTTTCAATTATTAGAAATGAAATTCAGAAAATCATAAATAATTATACGTAACTCGAAAAATCATGAAATTTCATACGTATAATACTTATGACCACAATGGGTGAAAAATATTTGAAAATTATTTTACCCATAAAATAATGAAATTGATACAAAATCCAAAAGTGAATAAAAACTTCAATGTTTTAACTCACTTTGTATCAATCTCATTAATGATGATTGCTATCAAAAGATAGACTTCACCAAGGTTTTTTAAAAAGATTTTAAAATGTTTTTAAAACCTTATTTTGGATCATATTCCTTGGGCTCAATGTACATGACTTGTACACAAGCTTTCCCAATGATCCACAAATGAAATTAGATGAGTTTTAGTTCATCTAGATGTAAAAACTATGCACCTTGAACTTAACTCATATCTTAGCATCTCACATGTATCTAGGGTGTATAAATACACATACATGTCAATGTGATGTGAGATGTGAGTTTTGTTCTCCCTAATCTAGGGTTTCATGTATTTTTCTAAGGCAACTCTACTTGATTCCCTTATAAATGAGACTCCAAGTCATGTCATTGTCCTTAAATCAATTTTAATCAATTTAAATGCATGAAATGATCATGACATAAATGATAGCAATAATTAAGCATGGCCAATGATCATGATGTCATGACATATGATTAAATCTAAAAACATATGACATTTAATCCTTAATTCTAAACATGATCATGATATTTTAAATGATTAAAAAATAAGCATAATGTCATGACATGTTATATGACAAACAAAGCATGACATTTAAAATGTATAGGTATAATAATACCTAAATTTTAATATTAATTGTCATTTGATATAATTAAATATATTTTACCATAATATTATTTTTCTCCCTAGTATGTCAAAAACCCAAAATGACACACTATAATCTCTAATCCTAAATTGTGTCAATTTAATTGATTTTTCATAATTCCAAAACTATATTAGCACATCCTAAAATCTTTTAGGATCATAATATAAAATCTATTTTTAAGGTATCCATAACCTTGAAATTACTTAAAGTGTCACATTTACCATGGTTAGGTTAACTACCCTTCCATTTAAAGTTGGCACACCTTAAACACATCTAGCGTGAATCAATCACGCTCTTAGAAACCCAAAATTTATTTGAGCTCCTAGAATTTACTATGTATTCCTTAGGGATAACCTCCCTAGATACTTTCCTAATGACCCTTCTAGGCTTGTTAGCCTTGGTCATTGTGATTTTACCTAGGTTGACTATAGGGGTAACTCCCCTTGCAACCTTCTTAGTGGCTTTCCTAGGTTTCTTTGAAATCCTAGCCACTATGCACATACCTTGGTTAACTCTAGGGATGACTTCCCTATTGACCTTAGTCTTCCTAGACTTAGTTTGTGTTCCATAATCAAATGGTAGGTTTGTGACCCAAATCTTGCTTGCCCTTGGATGACTTTTGTCTTTTAGGTCCTAGGTGTTGACTTTGACTTTTAGACCTAGACTTTTGATCATTTGACCCTTTAAATTGATTTTGTATATTCCTAAGGGTCTTCTCAAGTTTCTCAAGCCTTGACCTCAAGGCTTGATTTTCAACCTCTAATTGTCCAATTTTAGAATTTTGATTTAATCCTTGGGCATGGTTCTTCCTAGGCATATGCCTAGTCTATTTAGGGTTAAAGCCTATGTGCTCTTGTATTTTCTTGATAGATTCCCTAGGTAAAATATTTTTAGGGACATTAGTCCCAAATTTCTCCTTATTGCCAAAATGGACACTTTTAGCACCTAAACACAAATATTTATATCTAACATGCTTTTCATGATGAATTGCAAGAGAATTAAAATTCCTAGCATGCTTTTGACTTTTAAATTTAGAAGGTGCATTATTAAAATATACCTTAGGGTTAGCCTTAGCTCCCCCTACTTATGATGCTCCCCTTTGAGTCTTCTTCTCCCCCTATAGGCATTGATTCCGGTAGTGTCCCAGTTACCGACATTTGAAGCAAATCACTTGCTCCTTGCTTTTAGTTGTTGGGGGACCGACATCCTTAACTTTTGGTGCCGGTGGAGCTTTTCTTACTCTCTTTGGACATTTGCTCTTGTAATGCCCACTTTTCCTACACTCAAAGCAAATTATATGTTTTTTATTTAAAATCAAGTTGCTTGAGTTACCTAGTTCGGTGGTGGCCAGATTTTGAGCTTCTTCATCTTGACCGGATGTTGAAGGCTCTTCCTCTTGCTCCGGCATGGAAGGTGGTCTAACTTCCTCCCCCTCAATCCTAGAGGTGGAGGTCTCCTCCAATTCTACTTCCTCTTCTTCCTTGGATGTTGATGGTCTCTCAATCTCCAAGTCCTCACTTCCTTGTGAGGATGATGTACTTGCCTCTTCGGTCCCTTCCTCTTAGACCGGTGATGGACTTTCATGAAGCTTGACCACTTGGCTCCATAGCTCCTTAGCATCTATATAATTACCTAACATACACAAGATATTGTTAGGTATTAAATCAACCAAAAACTTTATTACCTTGGTGTTTTTCTCGAAGGCTTGGACTTGCTCTTCGATCCATCTCTTCTTTTTGAGGAAGTCACCTTTTGGTCCTCTTGGATATTCAAATCCATCCATTAAAATAGACCATTCTTCAAAGTCCCTCATCATTAGGAAGTCTTCAATCCTTGTCTTCCATTATCTAAACCCTTCTTGTCCATAGAAGGCATAGGGAATTAGGGTGTTGATATCTCATCCTAGTTGCTCTTGAACTTCCATCTTTACCCTCTAGTGTGCTCTCTTAGTTGTTAAACTTTAAAGAGCGGTCTCGCTCTGATACCACTTGTAGGGGATCTTTGGAACTCTAGAGGGGGGTGAATAGCGTTGTGTTATGCGCAGCAGAATAATAATAAAAGCAATAACGAAATAAGACAAACACAAACACAAGAATATTTAACGTGGTTTGGAACCGAACGATTCATACTCCACGGATCGAGCTATAAAGAGCTCTAGCGATGCCACGAACACACCACTATGCAAACACTCCTTCTCGACACAAGTCGAAGGTGGAGAAACCTCGTACAAATGATTACAACAGTAATACTAAATACAACAAGCAAATACAAGTGAATACAACAAAAGAAATGCAAAGAAAACTTTACAATCGATCTTTTGAGAGCTTTCTTGTTTGGTTGGCTGAGTGGCACTTGAAGACCCTGAATTACACCAGCAATTCACCCCAAAACTCCTCAAAGAACCATGGCTTTTTCCCCCTTCACAAGCTCCATTTAAACCATCTGTTGTCGTGAGACAACGGGCTAGATCCGAAAGATCCAACGGATCCATCATCGATCGACCGATTATGACCATCACGACCGATCAAGCCATCACTCGACGTGACCGCGGCGGTCGAGTGAGACTCCATTCTCGTGCTCTAAAACCGAGCACCCGATCGATCACGATCGATGATCGATCGCTGATCAATCACCAACCGCCTCCTCGGCCGTCGACTACTAGGCTAATTCCCGCAATCAAACCCTAGTTGACCCTCACCAGTCGACTTCCATATGGCACCAGTCGACTGACACACCTCAAACATGAGGTTTTATCCCAAGTATGGTTCCCCCATACTTGCTAGACCACCCTTAGCTTAGACCTAAGCCTTATAGCCACCTCCATCAGCCTCACGCCTCTCGGATCCCTCCAAGTCATCCATGACTTGTTCATCCATCGCGCTAGCCTTCAGGTGCTTCCATCGGCTATGTCATGCTAACGGTGTCTACACCACCAAGGCACATTGGACTTACGCCGCCAAGACTCCGCTTGTACTTTACGCTGCCAACCATTGGACTTATGCTGCCAAGACTCCCGCTTGGACTTTACGCCGCCAATATCAAACCCTCGACTTCCTGGAACACGCACTCAAGCTTACCTTCCCCTTTCGCTAACCAATGTGTTGGACTTTCCATGCCAAGACTCATGCTTAGATTTTTCCTTGTCAAGACCTATGCTTGGACTTTACATGTCAAGTACTCAAGACTTGGACTTTCCAAATGCCAAGTGTCTCACTTGGACTTTCCCAAATGTCAAGTGTCCCACTTGGACTTTCCATGACAATCACATTATCATATATTTTTGTCGAACATCAAAATATCTCTCGAGTCAAGCTCGAGTCCTGGTCAATCGTGACCTGGGCCGATTGCACCAACAACAGCCTACAGTGGAATCTACTACTTGATCTATTCGAGGTAAAGGGTAGCAATCTTTAGGGCATACTTTATTGAGGTCTCTAAAGTCTATACATACCCTCCACTTTCCCCCTGATTTTGGCACCAGTACAACATTATCTAACCACTCGGGGAACTGTACTTCTTGGATATATCCATCTTGCAAAAGTTTCTGCACCTCGGCTCGGATGATTTGGTCTTTCTCTGGTCCGAAGTGCCTTCTCTTTTGCCGAACAGACTGAGCCCCAGAAAATATACTCAGCTTGTGCTCCATGACTGCCCGAGAGATGCTCTGATGCTATTCATCCGGCCAAGAGAAGACGTCTCGGTTGTTGGTCAGGTAATCTTTAACCTTCTGCTTCAAATCATCCGATAAATCTGTCGCCACTCGGATGACTCGCTCGAGCTAATTGGGCCATATTTGTATTTTCTCTTCGCCTATGGTCTCTCCCAAGGGGGCCTCATGCAAAGTGTATACACCGACCCCTTCTGTCTTTCGACTTTTTCTAGGACCGGTTCGAACTTCCTCTACATAACATCTTCGAGCGGCCTTTTGATCTCTGGCTACTTTCCCTATTTGATTGTCCACGGGGAACTTGATCTTTTGATGATAAGTGGAGACAACAGCTTCAAAAGAATGCAGGGCCGGCCTTCCCAAAATAATGTTGTAGGCTGAAGTGGCGTCCACAACGGTGAAAGTAGTCATCCGTGTTCGACGAAGGGGCTCATCTCCCAAGGATAAGGGGAGATCGATTCGGCCAAGTGGCTTCACTTCATGGCCTGAGAAGTCGAATAGGACAGTATTCATTGGCTGGAGCCGAGTTGATTTAAGATGCATGCGGTCAAAAGCATCTTTAAATAATATGTTAATTGAGCTATCTGTGTCCACGAAGATCATGGCTACATCATAGTTGGCGACAGTAACTCTTATCACCAGGGCATCATCATGGGGAGTAGCAACCCCTCGCAGGTCCTCAAGGCCAAAATTTATTGTCGATCCATCTACAGGCTTCCGGCTGGTGTTTACTTGTATATTTTTCAGTCACCTTCCGTGAGCTTTCCTGGCTCAGTTTGAGTCTCCATCGGTAGTTCCTCCAGTGATCATGTTGATTGTTCTCCGATGTGGGGTGTTGAGTTCTTGCGGCGAGCGAGGTGGAGAGATAGCCCTGCTCGGAGTAACTTCTCGAGATCCCCGTGAGGCTTGAGCTGGCCTTTGTTGTTCAGGAGTCGACCGAGGGGCCCTCCTAGCCGAATTGTGCCGGATATAACCCCGTGGTTCGGATCTCATATCGCGAGGTGGAATATTGAGGGTATGCTATTGCTCCCTCATTACTTGCCTAATTTCGTCGGCTAAAGTGCAGCACGCCCGAGTCGAATGACCATATATCTGATGAAAAGCGCAGAAAGGGCCACGCTGCTCAGGCTACATCGCTGCGGCGAGTAGCTCTTGTACGGCCTGGATGGTCTTGTCTTTCATGAGCCGAGGAGGGTAAATAGGAGGAGCTCTGGGAGGTCGAGGATGCAATGAGCCTTCGACCGATCTTTGAGGTTTGATCGATCACCGGCCACGCTTATCCCGCCTTCTCGGCCTCTTCTAAATTGATATACGCTTCGGCTCTACGCAACAAAGCCTCGAAGTGAAGAGGAGGTATCTTCATTAATGACTTAGAGAAATCCCCCCGTATTAGACCGTGAGAGAAGGCGTCCACCACGGTCTTTGGCGAAGCATCCGAGACGTCGACAGCCACCCGGTTGAAGCGATGCAAGTAATGTCTTAGGGACTCACCTTTTTCTTGCTTCATGGTCATGAGATACTGGGTTGTTCGACGATACCTCGTTACTGGCGAACCATTGCAGGAACAACACAGACAGCTCCTGGAAAGAGTGAATGGATCCGACCGAAAGTCGGTCGAACCATCTTTGGGCGGAGCCAATTAAGTTAAGAGATAAGACCTTACATTTGGCTCCGTCCGAATAGTCGTGTATTAACGCGGCCTTCTTAAACCTTCCCAAGTACTCTTCTGGGTCGGCCGAGCCGCTATATTCTCCTATGGAAACTTGCTTGAAGGACTTGGGCATCTTATCAGCTATAATGCTGGGAGCAAGAGGAGATTCAGTGTTGATTACTTGAGTCTTGCTCTTTTTAGGATCCCTTTCTAGCAGTGTATAGGAGGGTGCCTCCTCGGAAGATTGTGATAACGAGACAGTAGAGGATGACTCGGCCGGTATTGAGACGGCGGGAGTCAGCCCTGGTGCAACTGGAGTAGATGGAATAGAAGTTGGCGTAGGACCTTGGACTGGGCTAGGGGAAGTCTGCAATGGGGGATTTCCTCGGGGCAGAAGATCGCGCAGAACGTCTTCCATGGTGGTCTTGACGAGAGCTATGATGCTTTCCCTTGTCAGACTCCCCTCCATGGAGTTGTGGTTGCCAGAATTCACTCCTTGGTCTCCCATCTTTGTCTCAAACATTAATTATTTGAGGAAACACTCTTCCCACAGATGGCGCCAATTATGTTGCCCATCGAGACGATGATGCTGAGGTGTCCTGGTGGCGAAAACAGCAAGAACCGACAACTATCACGTGAAGAGATGACGTGGAGGAAAGTCAAGCACAGTTGGAACTCAACCTTGTCGGATGGTCGAGCCGAGTAGCGAGAGCCGAGCCGAGTAGAGCACCTGCGCGACAGCAAACGGTTAAGTGTGCCAAGAGGGATCTCGGCAAAGCCCCTCTGACGCTCAAGGCAGAAAATTAATATGAAGAGGTGGAAAGAAACTGAAGAGAATGAAGCTAAGAGCGTGAGAACTTACCTCTCCTTTTCAAGGAGGGTCATATATATAGAAGGGGAGTTCCCTCGTTGATAGGTTCCACCAGCAGAAGTGATATGACATCAGGGGATCGTACATCGCGATCATTGCCCTCTGAACTGTATCAAGCGCGTGAGTTGCAGTTAATGCACATCGCGCAGTTGATAGGAGGCAAATCCTAATTAATGCCGCAGCCAATCCTCTGAAACCCAACGGAGAAATCTGCTTTTGCGCGTGGGTTGCAATTAATACACATCGCGTGGTTGATAGGAGGCAAATCCTAATTAATGTCGCAGATATTCATTTGAACCGTGTTAGAGGAATTTGCCTTTTTGTCGGGGAGAGGTGATGATGAGGATTGCCAAGTCAGCTTGTGGATATGAAATAACCGCCCCCTCTTACAAATAAGACAACTTATAATAAAATAGATTATACGGAGAAATAATGCATCAGAGATGACGTGTCCTTGCCGAGAGATAAAACGGATGAAACGAAAAACCTTCAGCATAATGGAAATACGAGCCGAGATGCGGGGTGTCAGGCATGATAGAAGTCCAGGCCGAGATGCGGGGCATCAGGCATGATAGAAGTCTAGGCCGAGACGCGGGGCGTCCAACATAATAGAAATCCGGGCCGAGACGCGGGGCGTTCGGCATGATAGAAGTCCCGGCCAAGACGCGGGGCGTCCGACATGATAGAAATCCGGACCGAAACGCGGGGCGTTCGGCATGATAGAAATCCGGGCCGAGACGCGGGGCATTCGGCATGATAGAAGTCCCGGCTGCCACCTATCATGTGCTAGATAACGTGGTAGGTTCAATCTATTTGTCTAGTCATAGTTTAGTTTTATCCGGTATCAATTTATATGATCGATTCAAGCACCAATAACTTTATCTTCATGAGATGAGCAATCGTCCTCCTCTGCTACTTGGTCAAAAACCTCAGCCTTGTACACATACAGCTTACTGACGTAGAGGAAGAAGAAGAAGTTTAAGAAACTGAGAAGTCCCAAAAACGCATAGTAGTAATCCAGATGCGAAGCATTAAGATTGTTCAAAATCCATCCCTTTCGATCACCGAATTTCTCGGTGATATTAGAGACAGAAGAGAGTAGAACACTGCTGAGAAAATTCCCAATTCCGTATGTAGTCAAGGAGTAGGAGGTGCCGAGGCTCTTCATGCTCTCAGGAGCTTGGCTGTAAAAGAAATCCACCTTCCCAACGATCATGAAGGACTCGGCAACTCCCATCAGCACAAACTGCGGAAGCAGGACGAAAATGGTGCGGGGGACTATTTCCTTCCCGCTCTGCACCAGGCCTAGATCCCTCGCAACTCGCAGTCGCCGGTTCTCGGTGAGCGACGCGACCAGCATCGCTACGATATGGACGAAGAACCCGACGCCGACCCTCTGCAGCAGGGTGATCCCTCGCGGATTCGCAGTGTACTTTTTCATGATCTTGACGAAGTAGCGGTCGTATAGGAATATGGTCACAATCACGGATATTGTTGCGGAGGTGGCGAAGCTGGTCAGAGGGATCTGGAAGTATTTGCCAATGTAGCGATCGAGGGTGGTGCACTTGACGAAGAGAGTGTTCATTTGAGCGAACATGGAGGCCGGAAGGATCGAGGCAATCCATATGGGAAGCAGGCGCAGCATTTGTTTGGTCTCCTCCACTTCCGTAACCGTGCAGTGATGGAGTTCGTGGCAGTTCCACGAACTGCACAGAGGCAGTTCGTGGAACCGCCTCGAACACGCGTGCGTCTCCTTCCCGAAAAAGAGGAGTGTGCGTCTAAAGGGGTTGCTGCGAGGGTTGATCGACTGTGAGAGTTAATCGGCTGCGAAGAGGAAGAGAGGCGTAGAAGCATCCGATTCTTGATTTGGTTGGTGAAGCGCGAGGTAATTTCCAACGGTGATTTTTCCTCCGACACAAGCAAAAGCTCCGAACAGGTATATAATTGACAACAATGATATCAGAGCATGTTTTTTACCTGTTTGATTTCTTCGCCGTTGATTTCCTCGCCGTTATCGGCAGATGTCGTGACAACGACAATTGATTCTCGGCTGCCGGAGGCGGCTTGTCGCCGAAACCCGGGACGTCGTTGGGCGATCTCGGAGGCGATGGAGGTGCTCGCGTCGGAGACGGCACTGTCGCCGACCGGTGGGCGATCAGAGGCGATTCGCCGACGCACAGGAGGCAGTGAGGCCGTCGACGCCGCGACGCCCGGACGATTCGGCCGCAGCGCCGGATTTAGGGCGCCGGCGCAGAGGCGCGGCGTCGATGTTCGGCTGCCGGGCGCGAAGGAGACGGCTGGCCGCTGAGCGGCGGCCGGCGCGAGGCGTCTCTCGAGGCGCGTGTACCGGCGTCGGAGAAGGCGGGCCGCTGGCACGGAGGCGACGGCGACGGCGCTGTCGCCGACGCGCAAGCGTGCGCAAACGTTGGGAGTTAGGGCGCGCGGATGAAAATTTTTTTTCCCTATTTATTAGATAGGAAAATTAATCTGTTTTGAACATATTGGTTTTTTATTTATTAAAAAAAAAAGGGTTTTTATTAATCTGTTTCGTACAGATTAATTTTTCCTGTTAATAAAAAAAAAATTATTAATCTGTTTCGTACAGATTAATTTTTCATTAATCTGTTTCGTACAGATTATTTAATTGGGCTTCAATTAGGCTGAATTAATTGGGCCGAATTAAATGGGCTATAGATTTAGTTTAGTTTAATTGGGCCGAATTGAATGGGCTTTGAATCAAATTTTAATTGGACATGGGTTCAATTAATTTGATTCCAACAAAAGGCTAAGTGTCCAATTAAATTTACACAAGATTTGTGTAAAGTTGACTTTGGTTGACTAAACTCATAACTAAAGTTAGATGGATTGTTTTGGAACAATTAGAATCTGACTTGAATAACTTAAGGATAGAACTAATTTATGACTGTCTATGGGTCAAAATTGATTGATCAATGGGTCAATTGATTATAGCCTAAAATTCAAGGAGTTTAGTTCTTCTTGATATATGTGTATTTGTTCTGTGCCTTGATTAATTGGAATATACCGCCGGTATTTGTACTGGTTTTGTCGGTTATGTACTGACATGAATTATTTCAATTTTACCGATGGCGCGGATGTATACCACTATGACCCGGCGCGATGTGTTGCGCAATCGGTATAGGGAGGCTATCGAAGATTTGGACTATGACCCTTACCATGGAGTCGTTGGACACATTGGGAAGGCTGATGATGTCCGGAAGCTCGAGATGCAGGAGTTTCCAGTATTAGACAACTACAGGATTTGGCCGTTGATTCATTCATTGCCCGATAATCTTGCTGACGCGGCGCGACAATTTTGGGGGTTACATGAAGGACGAATTTCATATACCCGGTTGTGCACAGAGATGATTAACTATGCTGACTGTGAAGAGGATCCTGAAGAAGACCCAGTGGAGGATTTTGGTTCTCGATTTGTGAGGTCTTTAAAGGACTCTCGTAGGCACGTGTTGCTCGCGAGTGTCCCAGTAGAGAGTACTGTAGTTGAGTCTAGTCGGAGGGGACATGTCATGATTACTGCTGCACTAGGGCTTGTCCTAGTGGGAGCAGTAATCGCTTATCTAGTCTATTAGGAGTTGTTTTAGTTTATGAATAGGAAGAATGTAATCTGTTACATTCTTGGTAGACTTTGTTATTTGTTAACATTGTACAGCATGTTTATTTTAAATGATGTGTTCATTTAATGATTAGTTCATATAATGTTGTTAACTCTACATGATGCATGATTATTGAATATGCCCTTGATTAGTTCAAATGAGTATATAATGATATGTTCATTTAATGTGTAAAATCATGGTGTAATAATGATTAATATCATTAAGTAGGATGTATGTAATAAAATATATCAATCTAAGTCTGATTGGCACATACAAATGATGAGTGATAACGCAGTTGTCACTTGATTTTGTAAACCAGATCAGATTTATCTTGAGTTTATTTTTGAGATTACATACATAAAAGTATACACTGAGTAACTAAATAATGTGTTTATTTATGTTAGGTTATGACGACTAAAAATATCATAGCTGAATTGAACAAAGGTGAAAAACTGAATGGGGATAACTATAAAATATGGCACCTCAAGATTCAGTATGTTCTTGAGGAACAGGAAGTCCTAAAGGCTGTTAATCAGGTTGTGATGGAACCTGTTGAGAGTAATACAGCACAGTACAGACGTGACCTTGATACCTATAAGGTATGGAAAAGGAAGGATTTCACTGCTAAGGGCATATTGATAAGTTCAATGGTGGATGACCTAGTGTTAGAGTATGAGCCATATCCTTCAGCTCATGCAGTCTGGGTAGCCCTTAGAGAGAGATACAGTGGAATAAGTCTCGAAGCTTCTGACGCGTGTTCGACATACAAGAAGCGCCGAATGTAACGATGGTTCAACATCTCGTGAGATGTCTAATATGATTCGAGTCAAAACTACGGTCATGAGTTGACCGATGAACAATTGCGGTTGTCGTTATTCTCTTCCGATTCTTGGGAGACCATGAAGCGCACTTTAACTCATAGTGAGAGTATTAAGACTTTCCGATGTCTCACGGCATGTTGGTGGAGGTGAGAGAGTAGAATCCGCGAGGATTTCGCCAAGCCTATTCGTCAGGCTCACGGATCATCCGGATCCAAGAAGAAATGGTACAAGAAGGGAAAGGGAAAGAATAAAACGCGCATCGGCCTGGGAAGGATCAAATCAAGAAGAAGAAGACATGGAAGAAGCCTAAAAGCAAGTTATCTTGCTTTAAGCAAGAAGGGTCACTTTGCCGGAGTGTATCTTGAGCCAAAGAAGGTAACTTCTAATGTTCTTGAGCATTTTGTTGCTAGTATGTGTTGATGGTGATTCTTATCCTTTGTGGATTATAGATTCGGAGCAACCAACCATGTAGCTCGAGAGCGGTTACATATGTGAGTACCACGGTGCACTACGGCAACAAATGGATCTATGTAGGAAACAATGCAAGAGTCGAAGTCAAGGGAGTCGGCACTTGTAAACTTAACCTTCGTGATGGAAGTACTTTGTTTCTGCATGATGTCTTGTATGCTCCAGAGATTCGAAGGAATCTTGTATCTGTTACTTGTCTTCTTGATTTGGGGCACTCTGTAAATTTTTTCAGTCGCTGTGTAGAACTTAAGATTGACTCTGTGTCAATCGGATATGGTTATTTATCTAATGGTTTTATGGTACTAGATGTGGTGCCTGATGTGAATTGTGCGATTCATAGTTATTTTTCAAACATTGCTCTTACTAGTAATGCGGATATATCTGATGAGATTTGGCATGCTAGATTGGGACATATAGGACAAGATCGCATGAATCGATTAGCTAGAGAGGGTTTATTAGGCTCTCGTGCTAAGATTAGCTTGTCTATATGTGAGCATTGTCTTGCTGGAAAAGCAACTAGGAAACCATTTGGAAAGGCTATTAGAGCAGACTTGCCATTGCAATTGATTCATTCGGATATTTGTAGTCCGATGAGTGTGAAGGCTAGGCATGGAGATTCCTACTTCATTACATTTATTGATGATTTCACTAGGTATGGTCATGTGTATTTGATTTCTCAAAAATCTGAAGCGTTGGATTATTTCATTCGTTATTTGAACGAAGTTGAGAATCAAATGGAACGTAAGGTTAAGGCCTTACGCACTGATCGTGGGGGTGAATATTTGTCTGATTTGTTCAAGACGACATGTAATGATAAGGGGATTATTAGACAGCTAACGATCCCAAGAACTCCACAGCAAAATGAGGTTGCTGAAAGAAGAAATAAGACTCTTCTTGAAATGGTTAGGTCTATGATGGCGCAAGCTAATTTGCCGGTCTCCTATTGGGGAGATGCATTACTAGCTGCGGCATATATACTTAACAAAGTGCCTTCAAAGTCAGTTCCATCGACCTCATATAAATGTTGGACGGGCAGAAAACCAGATTTGAGCAATCTGAAACCCTGGGGGTCAGCTGCCTACGTTCATGATAGTTCTCACAAATATGGAAAACTAGGACCTAGAGGTAAGAAGTGTATCTTTATAAGATATTCTGAGACCTCAAAAGGTTATGTTTTTATAGGTGAGCAACAAGATGGGACAATCTCTGAGATTGAGTCGAGAGATGTCACTTTTCTCGAAACTGAGTTCCCAACAAAGGGTGAAGTTGATAAGACAGTTCCTCTTTATGAGGAGGATGAGTTGTTATCAACAAGACAGATGTCCAGTGGGATACCTGAACCTAGTCAACCGAGTGGGAGTAATGAGCCTGATCACAGGGTGACTTCTCAACAGCCCAACTTACGGAAAAGTATTCGTAAGATCATACCTAAAAGGAGGTTTGATATTGAGAATGAGGCAATGATGACACTCCCAGTTGACGAAGATGAACCTCGATCAGTTGAGGAAGCGTTGGGATGTAGGGTTAGAGATAAGTGAAAAAATGCAATGGAAGAAGAGATGGAGTCAATGATTCGGAATCAAGTTTGGGAGTTAGTCGATCTTCCTCCTGGCCGAAGGGCTATTGGGAATAAGTGAATTCTCAAAATAAAGAGGAAGTCTGATGGATCGATTAACCGATACAAGGCTCGTTTGGTTGCAAAAGGATTTACCCAAAGAGAGGGTATTGACTTTGAAGAGACATTTTCTCCCGTAGTGAAGTTTGTGTCAATCCGAGTTATTTTGGCCTTTGTGGCGCATTATGACTTGGAATTACATCAGATGGATGTCAAAACCGCTTTCCTTAACGGTGAGCTTGACGAGGAAATCTATATGGTTCAGCCAGAAGGTTTCGTTGCTTTAGGCCAAGAGAATAAAGTATGTAGATTGAAGAAATCTATATATGGGCTGAAGCAAGCGTCAAGACAATGGAACATAAGATTTAACAAAGTGGTTTTATCTTATTGTTTCGAAATGATCAATGAGGATCATTGGGTTTTCCTAAAGAAGGAAAAAGGAAAGTGTGTCATGTTATCATTATATGTTGATGATATGCTGATAGCAGGAAATGACATAGGTTTTATTGAAGAAGTCAAAAAGTGGCTATATTCTCAATTTGACACAATAGATATAGGAGAAGCTGAATACATCTTAGGAGTAAAGATCATCAGGGATCGATCAATGAGACTTTTGAGTTTGTCACAAGAGTCTTATATTACTAAGATGTTACAACATTTCAACATGTCTGACTGCAACTGTGAACAGACACCTATTGCAAGAGGTACTGTTTTGAGCAAAAGTATGAGTCCCAAGACTCCAGCTGAAATAGCCGACATGAATAAAAAACCATATGCAAGTGCCATAGGTAGTTTAATGTATATTATGTTGTGTACTCGTCCGATATCTATGCGATGGGCTTAGTCGGTAGGTTCGATCAAACCAGGATCGAGACACTGGAAGGCAGTAAAAAGGATTTTTAGATATCTGAAGGCGACGACAGATTATTGTCTCTGTTATCAAGGATCAGATATGAGCCTTATGGGCTATTCAGATGCAGATTGGGCTGGGGACCTAGATGATAGAAAATCAACATCAGGCTATGTGTTCTTGTTGAATGGTGTGGCCTTATCTACAATGGAAGTTTAATATGTGCATGTTCGAATTGCACAAGAAGCGATCGTTGAGAAGGTTCCTAAAGCATTTGAAGATTGCTGAGAACAGTGGGAGTCCAGTGACTGTCTATTGTGACAGTCAAGCTGCGATAGCTTTTTCTAAGGATCCCAAATATCACAGCAAGGGCAAGCATATTGCTATAAAATACAACTTTATCAGGGATATTGTTTCTAAAAAGAAGGTGATTCTTGAGTATATCCCTACACGAGCTATACTTGCAGATCCTTTTACTAAGCCAATGACTAAAGAGTCATTTAATGAGCATGTAAAGTCCATGGGACTTCGTAGAATGTAATAGTTTTTTTTTTTGTAATGACAATTGAATGTTATGATTTGATTGTTTGAAATGCTAGCCATAATCTATTCAGTGTATGTTATGTTGCATTCTAGTGATAAGATCTCGATAAGCATGTTGGCAGGTAGTGATTGATCCTCTCACATGGACAATCATCTCTATTTGTTGTGTATGAATAGAGGTAAGACCGATGCTTATAGGTCAGCCTATGTGGTTGTTAGCTTTGAAAGCTGTAAAATTTGTTACATTCCTGTAAGTTAGGGTCGTCTTGATATTTGTATCAAGATAAGATCGTTTTGTGGTAAATGATCGAAGTAAATGAACCCACCATTTACTATACCTGTTATGAGCCAGGTTAGAATTCATATGTTGAATTCTGGATTCATGTGTTGAATTCTGGATTAGACATTGGGAATGTCTAGATCGAAATCTGTACGATGTTAATTTGAGGGAAACATGCGCTCTTTATTGGTAAAGAGGAAGACATCGTAGCATGTGAATCATATCACATGTGCTAAGACGACATATAAGGGTAGTAGGAGAATGGATCCCTGTTTCTCTACTATGTGAGCCTTTTGAGATTATATGTTGATCTCAAAATTTGCCCTTTGTGACTATTTAGGTGTCTACTTGAAGTTTTAATCAAGGTTTGCTACTTTAGCATGTCTACCTATGACTATGAATGATTCGGTCTATGGAACGTGACTAAGAAAGCGATTGATTAAAATGAATAGATTCACACTAAAAAGGAAGATTAAATAAGTTTACATCTAATGGGTATTATTTACTGGTCGACCCATTTCTGTTGTGTATGGAAATGATTGTGAATATTTGGAATATGAGATATGCTCTTGACATGATGGTCAATTTAAGGGATTAGAGATGTTCATATTGATGTAAATGAGATTATTTAATCTGGGTAAAAAGCAAGACATAAATGTTTCAGGTAAATGGTTATATACCACCAGAAATATGATTTTGTATCATCTGGAAAATGACTGTGTGTCACCTAGAAAATGGTTGTATGTCATAATATAAATAGTTTTGTACCACCTGGAGATGACTTTGTGTCATCGGGAGAATGATTATGTATCATATATAGAGTGGCTGAGTTAGGCGTAACAACTTCTCTTAGCATGTATCACTCTATGAGCAGCTATGTAAGGTGTAACAACTTTCTTAACATTTGAATGCTCAATATGCTTGCTGTCGCACGAACCATTTTCTAATTTGATGTTTCATTTAGTCTTTGTGACTATTAATCTCTGTTCTATTAGTCTTTTGGGACAATAGATGTTGCTTCGATTTAGTCTATGTGACTAATCACCTCTTCTAAAATGGTCTGTGTGATCATTTTTGTCTGTGTGACATACCTTGGACGAGTGGGAGATGATGGAGTTCGTGGCAGTTCCACGAACTGCACAGAGACAGTTCGTGGAACCGCCTCGAACACGCACGTGCGTCTCCTTCCCAGAAAAGGGAAAGAGTGTGCGTCCAAAGGGGGTTGCTGCGAGGGTTGATCGGCTGTGAGAGTTGATCGGCTGTGAAGAGGAAGAGAGACGTAGAAGCATCCGGTTCTTGATTTGGTTGGTGAAGCGCGAGGTAATTTTCAACGATGATTTTTCCTCCGACACAAGCAAAAGCTCCGAACAGATATATATATATAATTGACAACATGCAGAGCATCCATGGCGTCCTCATTGGACCGACAACTTTTACAGCGGCTTTGTTCAGAAACCTCAAGGAATTCGTGGGAAGGATTCTGAGCTTGTGATGATTCGGTTCATGGAGTTGGACCAAATTCTCGGGGACAGTCACGTTCCATTTCCTGGTAGCGGCGACGAGGACTCGGGCCATTCGTGTGAGCGGACTGCCGTGGACCATTTTGTGCCTGTAGAAAGGAGTGCCAACGAGGAAGATTAAGACCGAAAGGAGGATGCCGGCAGCCCGGCAGTGGGGATGCCGTAGCCAACGGACCAACCGGCATTGTCTTGGATGAAAACCAGGATGATGTGGGCGAAGAGGGAGCCGAGGAAGTTGCTCAGGAACCACCAGTTGAAGAAGGAGATCTTGTGAGCTCGTTCTCTAGGGTCGAAGTCGTCGAATTGGTCGGCGCCGATAGTGGAGATGTTGGGTTTGGTTCCACCGGAGCCGAGTGCGATTATGTAGAGGGCGGAGAAGAATACGGCCAGCTGCAATGTGGAGGTTGGCTTGCATTCGGCGACGGCCTTGCCATGAACGTTGCAGTGTGGTGGCCTTAGAGACCGGAAGGAGACTGCCGCCGTCAGGAGACACATCCCCTACGTGTTAATAAACTGGGATGAGTATTTATAGTCCCCTCAACGATAAAACATAACATCAAACCTAAACTGTCGATGCAATTATCTAATAAAAAATTCCAAGTCCATCTTCATCTTTATCAACTGAATCCCTCTTGACTTATAGCTGACCGGGCTAACTTACTGATTAAAAAATTTGGTCAAAAATCTCTAAACTACAGCCATGTATCTCGAGTGGAACACATAGATCTTAAAAGTCAAACCCTGCATAAAGTTACAAAGCAGCTTTCCAGTGGCGCGTTCACACAAGTGCACTAGATAATCGAATCTAAATTTTAATTATGATAAAATTTTAAAATTAAGATTTTATTGTTATCTTATGAGCTGAATTAAATGTGCAGAAAATGATAAGCTAAGCCGAAGGTCAGCGACACTCGAATAATTCCGAGTTGAGAAACCGTGGTGATCGAGAGACAACGGAAAAACTTCGGAGGGAGTTGAAGAACCTAAGTGGAGACCGAAAGCTAAGCGATAGATCATAAAGGACTAGAGGTAAGTACGAGTGCGAAGAGAGATAGTAAGATCGTGTCCTCTATACGGGGACGACCATAGACGGCGATCCGACTAAAACTTCCAGTGGAATGTCTAGGTCGAGATCGGACGATAAGGAATCGTCATACTTACCGTATTCCGTGCTAATCTCTTATTGTAGAAGAGTGACCAAGTTGACAGGTGACTGTCGGCTATTGGCAGTCGACTGATAAAGGTCATCAGTCTATTGGTGGCGATGAATCAACCAAATACACAAGGTCAAAAATGATAACGATTGATGTCGCCACTTCGCGATAAGATAAGGTGTTACCTCGTGATAAGATCGACAAATTGTGGATCTGGATCTGGACTTATTCCAATGTACAAGTCTATAAAAGAAGGGGAGGACTCGAATCCTAAAATCATCAATCTTGCTCTCAAAGTGCTCCCACAACGCTAAAGCTCTAACGTCGTCATAATGCCAAGCTCACATCCTCTTCGTCGACAACAGCAAGTTTGTTTTTATTTATTATATCCGTGATTTTAATCGTAATGAGGTGAGGTAGGTTTGTTGTCTCATCCTCGAATTTTCGATTTTTGTGATTGTTGTCTCCTATCTCCAACGAAGAGAAGATTATATAGTGAATTGTTCCTTCGTACGCAGTCAAAGATCGTGGGATCTTAGAGTAGCAATCGTTGATTTGTAAACCAAGTAAAAATAAATTATCTTATTTATTTTTCACAACTTTATCTTATTCGAATGAACGATGCTTTTCGATCAAACATGGCACGCGTACCACGTCCAGCAAATGAAAATTATTATCCAGGACAAGCACACTATCCTATTTATATTTAGATGGAAATTAAAGCCCTCGACGAGACAATTGAAACATCAAAGAATATATTGTATATATTATGGTGATTGTCTATATGAAGATTGAAGATAGATTAATTTATTACCGTAAAACAAACAGCGGCGGAGATGAGATAGGTCCAGTATCTTCCAAGATAGACGTCTGCAACAAAGGCACCAAGGACAGGCGTTAAGAAGGAAGTCCCGACCCAATAAGTCACATTGTTCGCAGAAGTCACGGTGCCTTGGTGCAGCTCCCTCGTCAAATATAGAACTAAGTTCGATGCTATCCCGATGTATGCCATCCTCTCAAAAAATTCATAAACTGCACAGATTTTAAATTAAGGATCGTGTGTTTCAGAAATAACAAATGAAAAAACTTACAAGTATTAAAACAATTTTCTATTTTGCCAAATGTTAAAAAACCTGGAAAAATATGTTTCATGAAACAAGATTAATCACAGTTATCAAATGAGATGATTAATTGAAGGGTCGGCGCGTACCCAGAAGCTTAGGCTTTATATAACAGAAAGCTATCGATCGATATGAAGCAACATATGCAATATAAAAATGTGAAGTATAAACGTACCTAGAATAAAATAACAAGCAAACCATCCTCCTCTCTGGGATCGTAGAACAGGGTTGCCTTTGAGGTCCACAGAGCCATCCAGAGCGTAATCCTTGTCTGCTGGTGCTTTTGGTGATGATGAAGAGCCCTCCATTGGTAACCTCCAATAATTAAGCGGACTATGGTCGATATGTTTGTACAATGTTAATTGGTAGCTACCAGCTTCATTATTTATAGACCTGGATATGGATACTAAGTTATAGCTAAGCTTGATCATAGGCTAATGAAAAAATTGGCAGAGATGGTCAATAATGTATGTGCACAGTGGGTACACACTATATTGCCCTATTGCACCGCTAAAACCCAAAGTGAGTAGTCATGTACAGATGTTTAGACCATACAAGGTGGGCTGTAACTTCACAGAAAGTGATCTATGTTTAGTATAATATAAAATGTGAAGAACAATATACCTGCAATAAACTATAACAAGCAAACCATCCTCCCCTTTTGGATCGCAAGATATTTGAACCATCCTTAGCGTACGTAATCCCTTAATTGTCTGCTGTTACTTTTGGTGGGGATGATAAAACCCTCTATTGCTAACCTCTAATAAGTTGGCTATGGTCAATATATTGTATAGTGATGTTAGCTACCTGCTTCATTATTTAATTTATAGACCTGAATATGGATACTAAGATATAGCTATAAGCTTAATCAAGGGTTGACAGGCTCATATATATATAGAGAGAGAGAGAGAGAGAGAGTAATAGTAAGTGGCACCACTCAATTACAAGATGATTGACTTACACTGGCTATAGATAATTGGAAGATATAGGATGAGCTGCAACTCCACATTATCTATTGATCTGCTACTGAAAGACAACTATCTAACGGCACAAATCATAGTAGTGATCAACTGCTCCTGCTTTCTTCAATGGAAAAATGATTATAACAAAGCAAAAGCAATCATCTCAGACCATTCATTTTTCTGACGCTTGAATTCAAGTCAAATTACAGTATAATGTAGAACACTAATTGAACAATGCTATAACTATAGATAAGAACTAATAATTGTTCTGAAATGATTGAGAGACTACTTGTTCTAACTAGTAGAGAAGGATACACTTGGAGCGAACAACAACCAAAAGAACCCCATAAATACTGGCTACAATCGAACAACTTCCTGACTATCATCAGACAGTTTGACCCTGACTCGTCATCGAACTTTGCAGGCTCATATATGAAACTCGCAGAATGTTCTCCACCTGTCCATCTCAGAGTAATGTTGAACATGCGAGGCGACAAGCATGGCGGTGACATCAGCAAGAGAAAAATGAGATTGGCACCTGCAATTCGTTGAGCGGCCATGTGAGGTTGAGCTTGGAAGGCAGGAACCGCACAGCTGATCATCCGGCTCAGAATATGGAATGGCCTTCCCGTTTTGTTCCGTACATTGATCGAATGACTGGAAAGAAAGGCAAACGGGTAAGCCTTTCCATTCTTTCTTTGTATTTTCTATTGGCATCCTAGATGGCACCCGCGAGCACAGTGATCACATGGGGTTTAAAAGGATTCCATTAGTAATAGAATATAAGTTTGGATCATTAGCAATATCAAACACCGTTTGCCCACTTGTCATCATATTTGCTTCTTTTTATAATGAGGACTGCTCTTAGACACATAACATTTCCATTTCTATTGTAAAACAGATTTCAGCCTTAGTGTACACGCGAAACCTGGCCAAAAGAAAAAGGGCAAAAAAAAAAAGAAGGCAATTATAGGACAAACAGACGATGTATCAGAAAGGCCTTTAGCCAAGTTGCAACCGTAGTAGTTTCATGTCATGTAACTCAGCTGCTATTTTTCATCAAGGCTTGTGCTTGTGCTCTATCGTCCCTATGAGAGCTTTGAAGTTTCTGAAGAGAGCGATACTGTAGACGGACACTTTCTCCACTGCCGAGAATCTTGAGCAAGTACCTGCAGATTGTATACTACCGATGTAACCGAACAAGAATTTCTAGACTCGATAATATGCTGCTTAGATTTACTTGACAATTGGAGGTACCGATGAACGTACCAGCCATTCAAGCATTGAGACGTAACTATTGCTTCCCTTCCCACAAATTTATCGGGCGTTCTCTTGTTTCCCTGAATATAAGGTAACATCAGTTTATTTCCATTTTGAGCTTAGGTTAAGTTTGTGTTTGAGATGATTATACTTTAATCAAAACTTTCTCATTGACTACAAATGGATATTGAACTCCCTTCAGGTGTCTGGTACTGTCATCCTCTGTCGCAATCTCCCCATTGTCCTGTAGACAAATTAAAAACGCATTTCAAAACGTTCAAGCAAAGGGGGAAAAAAATGAATGAATGGGCATCCATCCAAAAGACATGAACTTTGGATAATCTCTTCACTGCTTCCATTTGTTCACCAACTTCCTTCCTACGTTTGCGCAGAGTAGCATTATGGAAGAGTTTCCTATCATCCTCCAGCTTTACCGTCGAAGCTGCAGCTTGCAAAGCTGAAATGAAACATCCAAAAAAATACATTTATATCTTAGACAAGAATAATTTGTAGATAGAATTTCTAAAACTTGAGCATAATTTACCATAATTAGGGAACAACGCGTCTGCCTCTATCTCTTCGTTGCATATATTACATCTGGCCTGATTTGAAAACAAACAAAAGAACAAATGATGATCATCATTACTTGCTGTGACTAATCATCAAAGCTCGTAAAAAAGTTGCACAGTATAAAGAATCAAGAAAACCAAATAACATCTCCAATTTTAAACAAGGATACAGATCACGCTAATCGAGATCAAACAGTGACTGTTACTGAGGAGAGTTTTTTTTTATTGCAAAGAAAGGCCGCTTTTATTTCTATTCCAAATTATTTGTATACATATTTCACAGAAGGAATTATTAATCCAATACCACAACCAATTAAAAATTTTAACTTACTGTGAAGTTTTATGAGGATCAGAATGGTATTACGACCATAAGATTCTAAAAAAAAGACAGTATCAAGACTTCAAGATTCAACACTTTGATTGAATACAAACTTGTAAGCTTTAAATTTTTTTCCTAACTTAAAAGATCAATGACAAAAAAAAAAAAATCAATTAGCTTACTTAGAAAACAACTTAACTAGTTTGCCTCAGAAGCTCCTATAAAAAAATTCAAGGAATGCTATGCATACCATTTGTATTACTTTCTTCAGCATATGACCGCCAAAGGAATGCCCACAAGAAACAACCATAGCATCCTCAAGAAATGCACCTCTGAAGCAGAAAAATATAAAACATGAATAAGGGAACTGAACAAAATAAAAAAACATATGGAAGTATGGAAAAAGAAAACTACTTTCAAATTCAGCAAAAAGAAAAAAAAAAAGTACAAAGATCGAGGAGAACCAACATTTGCAACTTTATTTATATTCAAAGCAACAGCAACAACAACAACAACAAAGCCTTATCCCACTAGGTGGGGTCGGCTATATGGATCCTTCTACGCCATTGGACTCTATCCCCTACTATATCATCATCTATATTTAAATAAATTTTATCTTGTTTTATTGTTGCTAACCAAGTCTTTTTTGGTCTTCCTCTTCCTCGTTTGATGTGTATATTTGGTATCGTTTCACATCGCCTAACTGGAGCATTTATTGACCGTCTAAGTACATGTCCATACCACCTTAAACGTGTCTCTCGGAGCTTTCCTTCAATAGATGCAACACCAACTTTTTCTCTAATGCTCTCATTTCTTATTCTGTCCATTCTCGTATGTCCGCACATCCACCTTAACATCCTCATCTCTGCAACTCTCATCTTTTGCTCATATGCTCGAGTCGTAGCCCAACATTCAGCTCCATATAACATAGCAGGTCTAATCGCCGTTTTGTAGAACTTCCCTTTAAGTTTTAGAGGCACTTTACGATCACATAAAATACCCGATGCTTTCCTCCATTTCAACCATCCTGCTTGTATTCTATGTAAGACATCTCTCTCAATCCCTCCACATCTTGCAAAAATGATCCTAAATATTTAAAACTCTCGATTCGCATAACTCATCATCCCCTATCTTAACACTTGTCTCATTACGTCTAATATCGCTAAATTTAAATTCCATATATTCTGTCTTTCCTCTACTAAGCTTAAAACCTTTCACTTCTAGTGTTTCCCGCCAAGATTCTAGTTTAACATTTACTCCTTCATGTGTCTCATCTACTAAAACAATCTCATCTGTGAAACAACACGCACTACTGTAATGTGTCTTGAATGTGTCCTGAGTTCGTCCCATGATTAGTGTAAAAGATAGGGACTTAAAGTCGATCCTTGATGTAACCCTATCTTTATTGGAAATGCTTGATTAATCCACCTAAAGTCTTCACTCCCATGGTACTTCCTTATACATATCCTTAATTAGTTGATATATGTTACACTAACACCTCTTTTTCTAAAATTCTCCATATTATTTCTCTTGGAACTCTATCATGCTTTTTCTAAATCAATGAATACCATGTGTAGATCCCGCTGCTGCTCTCTATACTTTTCAATTAGTTATGCGAGAAGATGTATAGCTTCTATCATTTCGACCTTCCTGGCATTAATCCAAATTGATTTTCGAGAACCATGGTCTCCTTCCTTAATCTTTTTCTATTATTTTTCCCAAAGTTTCATTGGTATGATCGTTAGTTTAATACCCTATAGTTTTCACAAAAGTTTGTATGTCTCCCTTATTCTTATATAAGGGAATTAGGATACTTACCCTCCATTGATCAGGCATCCTTTTTGTTTTCAATATCATGTTAAATAATTTTGCAAGTCATTCAATACCTTGTTTCCCTAGACACTTCCATAACTCTATTGGAATATCATCTGGTCCAACGGCTTTTCCATTTTGCATTCCATTTAAAGCTTGTTCTTCTTCTGAAATTTGAATTCTACTATAAAAATTTAAATTTCTATACTCATTTGACCTATTTAAATTACCTAAATTAAGTTGGTCTCCTAAACCTTCATTAAAAGTTGATAAAAATATCTCTTCCATCTTTTATTTCTTCATCATTTACTACCTTTATCAGATTCATCTTTAATACATCTTATTTGATTAAGATCTTTTGTCTTCCTCTCTCACTTTAGCTATTCTATAAATGTCTCTTTCCCTTCTTTTCAGATCTAATTTTCGATATAACCGTTCAAAAGTTTGATCTTCTTCATTCAACGCTTTCTTAGCTTCTTTCTTTGTATATTTTTTCAAATTTTCCTCATTTTACAAATATTTAATTTCTTATATCTATTCGCTTTTCCTCGACTTTCTCAGACTTTTTCATTCCACCACCAAGATTCTTTACTGGTGGTGCATGTCCTTCGACTCACCGAGTACACTCTTAGCTACTATTTTCAATTTTGATACCATTTTATCCCACATCGTATTAGGGTCATGTATATGTCATCTAATACTGTACTCTACCTTCTCTTTCAATATATTTAGTTTCATCCTTTAACTTCCACCACTTAATTCTAGTCGTGTATATTTTCCTTCTATTAAAACTATATTTCGAGGCGTATATCTAATACTACTAACCTATGTTGAGTAGTTAAACTTTCTCAGAATAACCTTACAATCTTTACAAATCTTTCTATCTCTCTTCCTAAGAAAATCAATTTGTGATTTATTATTTCCACTTTTGAGCGACTAAGTGTTCTTCTCTTTTCTTAAAAAATGTATTAGCTAGATAAGATCATATCTATCGCAAAATCCAATATAGTTTTACATTCTTCATTTCTTATTCCAAACCCATAACCCCATGCACCCTCTCATATTCGTTTTTCACTCCGACACCCATTTAAATCACCTCCTATTAAAATCATCTCATTGATGGAATATTTTGTAATACTTCATCCAAGTCCTCCCAAAACCTTAATTTGGTATTTTCATCTAATCTATTTGAGGTGCATATACACTAATTACGTTTATAGTTTCTTTCTCCACTACTATTTTGAGAGCTATAATTATCCCCTTCTAATTACTCCTACAACTTCATCCTTTAACTAACTATCAACAATAATACCCACTCCATTTCTTGTTTTACTCTTCCCCGTATACCATAACTTAAAACCCGAGTTCTCTATCATCTTTGCCTTCTCACTGACCCATTTTGTCTCTTGTACACATACAATATTAATTTTTCTTCTAATCATCGTATCTACTATCTCCATTGTTTTACCAGTGAGGGTTCCTATGTTCCATGTACCAAATCTTAGACTACTAGTTTTTCTATAATATTTGTTCTTACCCAACCTATGGTGTGAGAACTCTTGCTTATTTAACACTACACCCAAGTTCTCATGGAGATGTAACGGTCCTTGCCGATACGTTGCAGTCGGACCCTGCAACGTGAACTCTAGCATATTTTTCACTACACCCGAGTTCTGAAAATGTAGCGGTCCTTGCCGAGACATTACAGTCGGACCCTGTAACGCGTTCCTTCCGGGGAACAACCTAGCATTAACACAATAGTTTGATTGATCCATTCATTGAAACATTTGCCTTAGTTTAACGCTGGCTGGCAACCTAACGCAACCCTCCTCCTTTATCCGGGCTTGGGACCGGCCACGACAAGGTTAACTTATCATGGGCCACTTAGCGTTAACTTTATTTATATTCAAAGCAATGGTGAAGAAAACACAATAAAATGCATTGCAACCCCTGGACTTGTGAAAACCATTAAAATGTGGAAAATGTTAATTTTGTCAAATTTACAAGGGAAGGTGAAGAATTATCAAAATTAGATGTAAGATGGATAAGAGAGACAAATTTCAACAATTTTCAAATTTAGAACTTCGTACACCCCTTTGAAAAAAGATCTTTTGAACATATCGACCAGTTTGAGCCTAACTAACTACTGCCAATAGAAATATTTCATTTTTAATCAACCCACACATCCACTTAAGAACTTGAACTTTACTCCTTGTTTCTTAAATCTTAACCACTCAACACTCAGATACATAATATGTTAAATCAAACTATTATCTAAAATTTTTCCTTTTAACTTGGAAGGTGGCATGTAACGATCTCAGAAAACTCAAAAACCCCTCTCCCTTCTAAATTCCCAGTTTTTATTTAAAACTCTTGCAAAAAGGTTGCCCAACTATCTTAATATTCCTTCATAGCATAAAGACATGTAAAATAGAATTTTAGAGTCTTGCATGATGATTGTATACCTCTTAAGCAAAGAAAGGGGAAAAAAACATAAGACTATAATATAACCGGCCATACTTTAACAATCGACAGTTGAGCCACTGGGAAAAAACTCATTAACTTGTTATGCAAAGACATGAATGCTAAAATGGATGCATAGAGTTACAACAACAACCATGTCTTATCCCACTAAGTGGGATCGGCTATGCGTAGAGTTACTATAAATATAAACAATTAGGTGTAGATGGTAAAATAAGAAAAGATAATTTAATAAGGTATAGGCTGATAGGCTAAGATGGTACAAACATGTTAGTCTTGACACAACGGTAAAGTTGTTACCTTGTGACCTAGAGGTCATAGATTTGAATCCTAGAAACAACCTCTTGTAAAATAAGGTAAAGTTGCATACAATGGATCCTTCCTCAGGACCTCGTATGGTGGGAGCTTTGTACACCGAGCTGCTCTTTTTTAGGCTGATAGGCTAAGATGGTACAAACATGTTGGCAAACAACAATGTGATTTAAACATATGGATACTATTGGTGTTGTAGGAGCCTTATGTTAGGTATAATGATGGACTATGATTTATGTAGCTGACACCTAATAGTTAGGACTCAAGGTTTTGTGTAATTGTTGTCTACTTTAACTATATGTTTTCTGAATTGATTTCCACAGTTCACTTCTTAAATTTATATTTCGCTAAAATCCCATCATTCAATGCAATAATATTTGCAAATAACACATACAACACAAATTAATTTTTAAGTGATTAGTACATTCATGAAAAACTTAGGTAAAAGGACCAGGATTTAAATATACACTCAGTTGTAATAAAAATAAATTGCAATACCTCTAACAAATGTAACCTCATTATAACATGCTTGTTACCACCCTCTTTATTGCTTTTCACAAATGTAAAACCTCTATGCATATCTTTTTACTCACCAAATTCTCTCCTCAAATATCTGTTAAAAAATTAAAGACCCTTTCCAACCAATATCAACTATTTTAAGTAGTTATTAACCTCGTCAAATTGGTCCTCGATAAGCAGATGAAAACAGAAAAATAGCGCTTCAAATTATAACAATACAAAAGTAATTTAGATTAACACACAATATTCAAACATGAAGTATAACTGATGGAAATATAGGAGACTGGAGACCTACGACAAAGGATCTGAAAGTATGCTTCTGAGAGATGGTTCCTTAATAAGGTCGGTTTGAGTTTCCTGCAACATAACAGCTTAAAATTAATGACAAATCAAAAATACCAAAAAGCTACAAATTGGCATGCTGAATTGGATGCACAATCATATTTCATACAGAAAGAGAAAGGGATATTGCTTCAGGCACACAGGATCAATCATGAGAGAAGAAGGGCATGGAACCGTTGTGCATGAGAGAACCCATTAATGTTAATTTGATAAATACAACAGGAAATAACAAAGAAGATAACACTGTAAACTTGCATCTCATTATTTTTGTTCGTTGCATACTTATAGATGGATTACAACACTTACAATTAGGACTGCAGCAGTTACAAATAACTAATCAATTAATGCTGCATGTCACATATCTGAGCTCCGACTTCTATGCACATCAATATTAGCATAGTGCCAATACCAATATTGATCATGATAGTATAAGTTAAGGCTTCAAACTTCAACCAACAGGCATTGATGTCAAACAACTCCTTTATTGAATGACTTGAAAACAATGTCCGATATGGACCTTGAAAACATATGTGATTAACCTCACTCTTGCAAGAAATTCACTCTCACACAATGGCAAGATTTGTTCTGGTATTATTAAGACTTCCTAATAAAAAAATTACAACAGGCTCCTCCTACAAATATGTATCGTAAGTTAACTAAATTTCAAAACATTATTGTTGATTCTTTGCAAACACTGAAATTAATATATTTCTTATGCAGGTAAACACACCATGTGTGTGGAGATGGTCAAAATTTTGTCCAATGTTATTGTTCAAATACTAATGTAGAAAACAACGATGAAAACAAGCAAGTTAATACATGAATAGTTAACTCACATAGACATTATCAGGATAATTGCACATGACATCATCTTCAGCAGATAAGTCATCCATTAATTGGCTTGCTAATATTGGTTGATAACTCTGTGGAATAACATGTCCAGCTGCAGCAATTGGTGAACAATCCAATATTGCATTACGCCGAGGCATGAGCTTAAATGTCAGTGATACCCTACAAACAGAGCAATTCCTTGATGGTAACGGCGACCTTAACTACAAAAAGGCAGCTCGATGCACGAACCTCCCATCATGCGGAGTCCCGGAGAAGGGTCTATTACACACAACCTTATCCTGCTTTACAAGAAGTTATTTCCAAGACTCGAACCCGTGACCTCTAGATCACAAGGCAACAACTTTACTGTTGCACCGAGGGAGGACCTTAACTATAAATTAAAAAATAATAAAATAAATTACAAATATAGAAAAGAGAGTTTCAGACCTTCCCCCACTTATGTTGCTAGGAAAACACTCAGGAATCATTCTATACGAGGCAGCTGGACGAAGTCCAGCAGTAGCATGGCTTAGAGCCCTTCCAGTTAGTAGCAATAGATTGCAAGGGCCTGAAGAGCCATCAGCTAGGAACCAACGATCATTTGGATCACAAACCTACCAAAAGGTTAAATAGATGAGTTTGCCAAAGCATGGCAGCATAGTAATATCCAAATGAACAAGTATGCTACTACAAATTATATTGCTCTGATTAACAGAAACAATAAGATTATTTACCTGAATCCCAGGACTGTCAGAAGCAATTAATGTCAATAAGCCTTTTTCAACTTCAGTGATGGAAGACTTTCCACCTCCAACTTGGTCCTTGACATTACAGTATGAAGCTTGAGAACAGGAGGCAATCAGAACTGATGATGAAACTTCAGTAGCAGGCAAGGGTGTATCATCAAGCAAATGATTAAAAACACTGAAAATTGTTTCAGAAAATATTAACTGAATTAGTCACAGATAGATATAGTAACCTGCTGAGATACTAGAGTATAGAGTAGAAAACTAATACAAACGAAAAGGGTATTTACTCGCTTCGGAGTCGAAGATGTCTTGCTACCGCACAAAGTGCAGCACGAGCTGCCTTTCCCATGCATCTAAAGGCATCATCCATGCATGCAGGAGTTAAATCCCCATCTTCCAAAAGCCTAATGAAATTCATAATAAACTATGACATAACATGATCATAAGGCGTTGAGATAAAAGCACATGATTCAGATGCAGTGGAATTAGAACTGAGCTATCAATCAATGATGTACAGGACACTATGGTAACTAAGTCAGATGCAGTTGAAGAAGACATCGAAGCAAAAGAATGCATGGTAATTGTTCTAAACTGTGTAAGGAAGCACAAAATATAACATCCGCCACTACTGATACAGTACGAGTACACTCGTCCAGTCATATTTAGTTGTATTCAACAGTGAAACGTTGTGTAAATTCACCTTCCAGCGCGGTAGGTATAGACACCCTTGCCTGACTTCCCACAAACTAGAACACCATTGCACATGGCCCTGGCCTTAAAGCAAGTCCTCGCCGAGTCCAACGCACATTTCAAAATCACAACCTCGTCCGAACCAAGCTCAATCAGCACGGCGTTGTGTCTCATCAGAGAACCCGACAGTTCCTCCACCGCCTTCGAGTACACCCCATCGGCCGCCCCCTCGTAAGGCACAATGTCCTCCAACTTCACCTTCGCGACGGGCGGCACCAAGTGCTCCACGGAGTCGTGCCCAGAAGGGTGGCGTGTGGCAGCAGCGGGAAGGAGGGGAAGGGGGTGGAGGCCGAGCGAGAGGGAGGAAGAAGGATGTGAGTGGAGGGAGAGCGGCGGCGGCGGCGGCGGCGGCGGCTGCTGCTGCGACGGCGGAGCCGGGGCCATTGAGGAGGAGAACATCTGCACAACCCGGCCGCCGTTCATGGATCATCTCGTAGGATCGGCTAGAGTGATGGGGCAGTCGGCCCATTCCGGTGGTCGGGAATCGCCATTAGGGTTTCTCTTCACCGAAGTCCACAGACGATCAAGAGGCCGCTTTCTCGTTTCCTTCTCAGTTTTATGTGTCTTTGACTTTTTTTTTTCCCTGCTGCGTTTTTGTTTTAAGAAAATAAGATATTTTTATTCGAGCGTAACTGCGAAGCATGAGGAGAGAGTACGTTTGGTCCTTGAAAAATATTCGTTATATATATATATATTGATCTCCTGTACGTCGAAGTTCTGCGCGCTCATGTGTTTCACGTGATTTATCGTCCAAACTCACGTGCGATCTGCGCCGTCGTCGCCCGCGCCGTCCCCACCAAACGATCGGGCCGAAGACACGATCGACACGCAACTTCGTCGGTGGCCGCCGGCTCGGCCGTAGGTAACGCGCTCGAATCTGGCGCAAAACGATCGAAAAATGACCAAATCACGCGCCGCGTTGCGCGCCCATTCTTCGGCGCGATCGGGCGGATTCAATCGTAATTCGATCGAAATCCGGTGGTGTGGCGTAAAATTGGGCGCTTCGATTACGCCGATTTCGGGCGTCATTCGACTGGCCGAGTATAGCGGATGGACTGGCGTTGGCTGTCGGTCCGACTGTCGTCGGATTCTAGCCACGTGATTTAGTCATTTTCGATCGTTTTGTGTCGGATTTCGGGCGCTAACCGGCCGGAAGCCGAGCCTCGATGGACCACCGGTGAGTTGTACATCGATTGCGCCCGGTCCGGTGGCTGGATGGCGCGGCGGCGACGCCGACACTGCACGTGGGTCCGACGGTGAATCGCGTGGAGCGTCGATGTGGTGATGTCACCTCGTCTCGTCCACGTTGCTTCGCAAATTTCATTCTCTTAATTTCTCAATTTCGATTCCCCCCTTTTTTTTTGCTTTGCCACCGTGCGAGAACTCTAGCTCTTCCCTGCCTTTTCTTTCAATCTCGTCGCCACACCCCTCCCCCTAGGTTTTCATCCGAGCCCCCCCCCCCTCGCACATCGTTGCACGCGATCTGCCTTGTCGTGGCCCTCTTTGCCATGCAACGTCCCTCCAACCTTCGTTGCACATGATCCGCCTTGCCAATACCAAACATGGTGCTAGCCTTAAAAGATTAACCCCACGTTAAGACCAGCACCACAACATTTGGTGTTGATCACAAAAATAATATTGGCGGGTGATGCATTATTAAAGCCTGACCCGTAAAATTTAAAATCGTTACTATACGTCGTACCCGTATAATTTATAAGACTCTCTCTTCCGTTTGTGATGGCCACACTTAGCTCCCGACTCTCTGACCTCTCTCTCAAGTTCTCCGTTTGGTGATAGTTTTGACACTCCGATTTCTTGGCGATTGTAAGCCCTGAATATTACCTTGCTTCATTTGTCCAACTAATATTGTGTCCGACCTGGTAAATGGCAGTAGAACGTGAAATAGTTTAGGGTTATACGATTGTCACTGAGCAGTGCGTTGCCATTTTATAGGGTTAGAGTTTAGTGTTATATTCGTCGGGTGACAGTAGCATGTTCGTGATGTATGTTAGGTATATTTGGATGAAAATCAGTGTCAATTATGGTATTAATATATCATGAACAATGGTCTTGTTTTCTTATTTTCATCGATGTTGTAAATGTTGGTGCAATCGGCCCAGATCACGATTGACCAGACTCGAATTTGACTCAAGAGGTATTTTGATATTCGACAAAATGTATAACAATGTGATTGTCATGGAAAAGTCCAAGTCATGGGTACTTGACATGGAAAGTCCAAGTCATTGGTACTTGACATGGAAAGTCCAAACATAGATCTTGGCAAGGGAAAGTCCAAGCTTTAGTCTTGGTAATTAGAAAATCCAACATGGCTTGGCAAATGGAAAGTCCAACATGGGTTGGCAAGGGAAGTCCAAGGGTTGATATTAGTAGCGTAAAGTCCAAACAGGAGTCTTGGCAGCATAAGTCCAATGGTTGGCAGCGTAAAGTCCAAGCGGTAGTCTTAGCAGCATAAGTCCAATGTGTCTTGACGGTGTAGACCAGCTTAGCATGACAATAGTCGAAGGAAGCACCTGAAGGCTAGCGTATGGATAAACAAGTTATGGATGATTTGGAGGGATCCGATAGGTGTAAGGCTCACAGAGGTGGCTAGAAGGCTTAGGTCTAGGCTAAGGATGACTTATCAAGTATGAGAGACATCATACTTGGGGTTAAACCTTATGGTTGAGGTTATCAGTTGACTGGGGCTTTGGACCAGTCGATTGGTCAAGTGTTTTGACACATGGCAACCGAGCAGAATCTTGGCAGTCGATTGGGATTATGATCAGTCGAACTGCTCGGAGTCGACTAGTGTTCGCAGTCGAGGTCACAGGAGCAGAACGCTCGGTAGTCGACTGGTCAGTCGGCTACGGCCTCGGCAGTCGACTGCTGGATAATAGAAGTCGACTGCCAGTGTATCCGTTGGCTTGAATACTGACGTGGATTAAGTCCATTGTGAAACAATGGTACTGTTGACAGTCGATTAGGGCCTTATGGCAGTCGATTGTCAGGCGCGAATTCAGCCCGAATGCAGGTTATAAAAGCAGCTCATGGAGAAGGATTTGGCAGTGATTTCTTGGGCGATTTTGAGGCGATTTGCTGGTGAAAATCAGGGTCTTCAAGCTCGGTTCAAGCGATCAATAATCAAACATTCCAAAGCTCTTTGTAAAGTTTTCTTTACTTGTATTTGTTGTGTATTACTTTTATAATCGTTGTAAGAGGTTTCTCCGCCTCTGACTTGTTGTCGAGAAAGAGTGTTTGTGATTATTAGTGGTGTTTGGCATCGCTAGGGCTCATTCGAGCCCAATCCATGGAGTAGGAACCCTAAGGTTCCGAACCACGTTATATCGTGTGTATTGTGCTTGTGTTGTGTATTTATTTTTGCTATTATATATTCCGCTGCATACACTAACACTTGTAGCAAGCACGCGAACGATTTCCATCTTCGACAAACTACACGCTATTCACCCCTCTCTAGCGATGGTCAATTCCCAACAAGTGGTATCAGAGCGAGGCCGCTCTTCAAGGTTTAACAACTAAGGGAGCATGCTAGATGGAAGAAGATGGAGTTTGAAGAGAAATTTAGATGGGACATCAACACCCCAATTTCATATGCATTCTATGGACAAGAAGGCTTCAACCAATGGAAGGCAAGGATTGAAGACTTCGTGATGATAATGGACATCGAGGATTAGGCCACCTTGATGGAAGGATTCAAATTTTCAAGAGGGCCTAAGGGAGGATCCCTCAAAATGAAAAAGTGAACCAAGGAACAACTCCAAGAATTTGAGAAAAGTAATAAGGTAATTAAATTCTTGGTTGATTTAATTCCTAATGGCATTTTGTGTAGTTTAGGTGATTACATGGATGCCAAGGAGCTATGGAGTCAAGTGGTAAGATTCAATGAGAACCCGCAATCGGTCCAAGAAGAAGAGGAATGTTCATCGGCTCAATCGGAGAAGGCCGAAGAAACAAGCTCATCCTCACAAGAAAGTAAGGAGTCAGAAGTTGAGAAGGAGTCAACTTCCGGATCGATGGAAGAGGAAGAAGTAGAGGAAGCCTCCACCTCTAGGATTAAGGGGAAGGAGATTAGATCGCCGAAGCAAGGGCAAGAGCAGTAGGAAGCCTCTACCTCCAAGAGCCAAGGACAAGATCAAAATTCCACCACCACCCTAGGTAACTCGAGGATTTCAATTAACAATAAAATCCATATTATATGCTTTGAGTGTAGGGAAGCCGAACACTATAAGAGCAAGCGTCCGAAAAAGGTCAAGAAAATGACACAAGTTGTGTCAAAGGCCAAGGAACCCGGTGCCTCAACACATAAAAGCAAGGAGTGCGTGGTGTGCTTCAAATGCAATCAAAAATGACATTATATAAGTCAATGCCCTAGGAGGAAGATAACCAAGGGCCAAGATGGAGTATCACATGTAGGGGAGCTAAGGCAAACCCTAAGGTAACCTTTAATTATGTTCCTTCCTTAATTAATAGGCAAAAACATGCTAGGAATTTTATTGCTATTGCTCATGAACAAAAGCATGCTAGAAATAGATTTTATTGCCTAGGTGCAAAATCATGTAATTTTTCAACTAAGGAGAAATTTGAGACTAATATCCATAAAGCAATCCTATCTAAGGAAAGCATTAGGAAGATAGAGGGTCATCTAGGTTTTAACTCCAAGAATTCTAGACACATGCCTAGGAAGGGCAAAAATGCTCAAAGAAATAATGGACCCACCAAATTAGAAAAATTAGAATTTGAAAATCAAGTTTTGAGGTCAAAACTTGAGAAGATGAAGAAGACCCTTAGGAAAATGCAAAATCAAATACAATGATCAAATAGTCAAAGTCAAGGGTGTAAGAGGCAAGAACAATCTAGGAGGCAAGGTTTGGGACGCAAGCCTATGTCCAAGAAAGTAATGCCTACTTACCATAATGTTCCGTTTGATTATGGAACTAAATCTATATTTAGGAAAACCAAGGTCACAAGGGAAATCATCCCTAAAGTTGACCATGGTGTGTGCCTAGTGGCAAAGGTTTCAAGGAAACCTAGGGAAACCACTAAGAAGGTTACAAAGGGAGTCACCCTTAGAGTTAACCTAGGAAAAACCACAATGACCAAGGCTACCAAGCCTAGGAGGGTCATTAGGAGGGTATCTAGGGAGGTCATCCCTAAGGAATACCTAGTAAACCCAAAGAGCTCAAATAGGTATTGGGTTCCTAGGAGCGTGATCGATTCACGCTAAATGAGTTAGGTTGTGTCAACTTTAAATGGATGAGTAGTTAACATAACCATAGTAAAGGTGACACTTTAGGTCATTTTTAAGGTTATGAGTACCTTGGAAATAAGTTTGATCTTATATCCTAAAGGATTTTAGGATGTATCAATATCATTTAAGAAGTTTGAAAAACTAATCAAATTGGTACAAGTTATGTCTTAGAGTCATGGTGTATCATTTTGGGTTTTTGACACACTTGGGGGATAAGTGATTATAAGGCAAAATGAACTTAATAATAACAAATGACAACTAATATTAAAACTTAAGTATTGTTATACCTTTATATTTTATTTGTCATGATTGATTTGTCACATACCATGTCATGATATAATGTTTATTTTAAATCATGTAAAATGTCATGATCATGTTTAGGTTTATTTTTTTTTATGTCATGTATGCTTAGGTTATAGTTTATGCCATGACATTATGATTATTGGCACATGTTTAATTATTCTATCATTTATGTCATAATCATCATCTTTCATGCATTTAGATTAATGAAAATTGATTTAAGGACTATGACATAATTTGAAGTCTCATGTATAAGAGAATCAAATAGTGTTGCCTAGAAAATGCATGAGGCCTTAGTTTAAGATAACCAAACCCCACATCTCATATCAAATTGACATGTGTATATTTTCAAATACCCTAGACACATGTGAGATGTTAGGAAATGAGTTAAGTTCAAGGTGCATAATTTTTGCATTTAGGTGAACTCAAACTCATCATATATCATGGGAAAAGCTAATGTGCAAGTCATGTGCATTGATCCCATTGATCATGATCCAATATAGGTTTTAAAACTATTTTAAAATTATTTTAGAAAATCTTGGTGAAGTCTATCTTTTGATAGCAATCATCATTGATAGAGTTAGTACAAAGTAGGGCTAAAATATTGAACTTTTCAATGATTTTGAATTTTATGTCAATCTCATTATTTTATGGGTATTTTATTTTTTACCCATTGTATTTGTTATAAGTAATGTATATATAAATTTTCAAGATTTTTCAAAATACATATTTTACTTATGTATTTCTCAATTTCAATTTCTGAAACTAAATTTCTGCATTTGCAATCGATCGTATCGCTTATGGGTTTATTCTTTGGTAACAGTCATTGTCGAACTGATTTCGGGTAAACAAGATTTATTTAGCCTGATTTCAGCTATGTTAGGCTACCCTAACTGCTCATAACCCTAGGATATACTTTGGAAAGCATTGGAAAAGGTGAAAATCCATTGGATATGGATTAGGAGAGTTGTTTGGGTGTGTATCAAAATTTAAGATATGTGAAAATTCAAGGTTAAACTTTTAACCTTAATTTTGATGGTTTAGTGTTCATATAGGCTTAGGGACTCTCCAAGGACATTGTTGGTGCAATGGTCAAGGGGGAGCAAGCCTTTAGGGGGAGGTTATCCATCATGGGATGATGGATGTGTTCTTCCTCATGAGGGGGAGAATTGGGAGAGTTTATAGGAAGCCTCTCTTTAAGTGATATGAGACTTATCACTAGGAAGAGTGAAGACATCCTAGATGTTTTTGGACCAAGGGGGAGATTGTAATATCTCATTGAGATATGAGACATTGACACTCTTGGGAAGAGAACCTTTTTGATGTATGTCAAAAAGGGGGAGAATTGATGGGAGAATTTGGGAATTACCAATTTGGGAGAATTGGTAAGGAAATTTGAGTTAGGTGGCCTAACTCAAAGGTGTTTGTGGTTTTTGTCAAACATCAAAAAGGGGGAGATTGTTGGTGCAATCGGCCCAGGTTACGATTGACCAGACTCGATTTTGACTCGAGCGATATTTTGATGTTCGATAAAATGTATGACAATGTGATTGTCATGGGAAAGTCCAAATCATGGGTACTTGGCATGGAAAGTTCAAGTCATGGGTACTTGGCATGGAAAGTCCAAGCATGGGTCTTGGCAAGGGAAAGTCCAAGCTTGAATCTTGGCAATTGGAAAGTCCAACATGGCTTGGCAAATGGAAAGTCCAGCATTGGTTGGCAAGGGAAGTCCAAGGGTTGATATTGGTGGTGTAAAGTCCAAGCGGGAGTCTTGGCAGCATAAGTCAAATGGTTGACGGCGTAAAATCCAAGCGGTAGTCTTGGTAGCATAAGCTCAATGTGCCTTGGCGGTGTAGACCAGCTTAGCATGACAATAGCCGATGGAAGCACCTGAAGGCTAGCGTATGGATGAACAAGTAATGGATGACTTGGAGGGATTCGATAGGCGTGAGGTTGACGGAGGTGGCTAGAAGGCTTAGGTATAGGCTTAGGTCTATTCTAAGGGTGGTCTAGCAAGTATGAGGGCATCATACTTGGGGTTAAACCTCATGATTGAGGTTATCAGTCGACTGGGGCTTTGGACTAGTCAATTGGTCAAGTATTTTGACACTTGGCAGTTGAGTTGACTCTTGGCAGTCGATTGGGATTATGGCCAATCAAATTGCTTGGAGTCGACTAGTGTTCGACTGTAGGAAATGACCTAGTAGTCGACTGCCATCATTGGGCAGCCGACAAATGGCTTGAGCAGTCGACTGCAATGGATGGCAGTTGACTGTTGGTCGAGGTTACAAAACCAAAATGCTCGATGAGCGTGGTCGATTGGTTACGGCCTCGATCACGAGTAATGGCATGTCAATGTATCCGTTGGCTTGAATGCTGATATGGATTAAGTCCATTGTGAGACAATGGTACTTCTGGCAGTCAACTAGGGTCTTATGGTAGTCGACTGTCAGGCGCGAATCCAGTCCGAATGCAAGTTATAAAAGAAGCTAGTGGAGAAAGATTTGGCAGCGATTTCTTGGGCGATTTTGAGGCGATTTGCTGGTGCAAATCAGGGTCTTCATGCTCGGTTCAAGCGATCAATAAGCAAGCATTCCAAAGCTCTTTGTAAAGTTTTCTTTATTTGCATTTTATTATATTTGCTTGTATTTGTTGTGTATTACTTTTGTAATCGTTGTAAGAGGTTTCTCCGCCTCCGACTTGTTGTCGAGAATGAGTGTTTGGGATTATTAGTGGTGTTTGACATCGCTAAGGCTCATTCAAGCCCAATCCGTGGAGTATGAATCCTAAGGTTCCGAACCACGTTATATCGTGCGTATTGTGCTCGTGTTGTGTATTTATTTTTGTTATTATATATTCCACTACGTACACTAACACTTGTAGCAAACACGCGAATGTTTTCCATCTTCGATGAACTACACGCTATTCACCCCCCTCCCCCCCCCCCTCTAGCGACGGTCAATTCCCAACAGTATACGAAATACATAATATTCGATCAGATATGAAATTTTTTTCCCTTGCAGATGGCTTCAACTGCATCATCATCAAGCGACAGTGGTGGTTAAACCCGTCATTTGATGAGAGGATGAATGAAAAGAATTAATTGGAAAATTAACATGTCTCGATAGAAAAATTATTGAAAATGTGCCACCCACTCTTGAACAAGAAAACTTGATTCGAAACATCCCATTTGGGTGGGTGTTGGACATCCCGAAGAATCCAAATCTGAGAGGACTTGTACAAAATATGTTTGATAATTGGAATTGCGAGGAAAAATATTTTATTTTCTATAGAAAAAAACTCTACTTTTACAAAGACTGATGTCTCACTCATTCTAGGTTTATCGGATCATGGAGAGGTAGTTCCTATGGATATCGATGCTGCCACTAATCAACTATATGAGCAATTTTTCTTGGATGATGATTGCACAAACAATAATTTGAAGAAACTGATCAAGACTTCAAGTCCCCTGACAATCCAGGAGGCGATAAATTATCTTGCTAACTTTTTATTTTATATTTTTTTTCATATGTATTTTTTACTACAACTATTAGTATGTCTAGAATACCGATGCGATCACTAATATATTATGTAGATGATTTTAACAATCTAGATAGGTACAATTGGTGTGAGACACTTTATCAATACATAGCTCCTCAAATGGAGCCAATTGGTATGACAGTTTCATTGCGATCAAAACAAGAGGTTGATGGTCAATCTAAGAAACCAATGTTGAAGGGTTTCACATATTTATTGACGGTAAGTTAAAAAAATTATTTATAATGAGGGTGTAATATTCACAAATTATAATTTCTCGTTATTATCACATTGTAGGTATGGATGTGTGAGCACATACGTATCATAAATCCACACGTGTCTCATTCTTTGCCAAGATTATTGAGGTGGTGGTGATCTGCCTCACATGTACCCAGAGTTAAAAAAATGATATGTCATCTCTTCTGAAACAGATTAATATAGATTTGATCTCAACACAATCAGAGTTCCATTTGCTACAAATGAGTTCCCCACCTCTTCTACAACTTGAGATTGTTGCAGGACAAAGTTCCAAACAACCTGATAATCAAGAATTGTCTTGCCAATCATGCAAGAATAAGGAGGAATTAATATCATCCTTGACCATAAAGGTCGTGGAGGTAACATCAAACTTGCACACCACCTCTACACTTAAAGATATGATAATTGAAGAGAACGAAATCAAAATTCAAGAGCTTCTTCATCAAGTAAAGGAGGTCACAAGAACCAAGGATAAGATGATCAATAAAAGGAATGATATCATCACTGAAAAAGAATTATTAATTCAGAAAAGGATAGTTTAATAACTGAGCTGCAAATAAAATTACAGTCCATGGAGGCAGAGGGGTTTCGATCACAAGATATACAACCAACAGAAATGATACACCCCACTGTCTACTGTTGGGTTTTCGGGGCACCGACGTGGGCATGTGTTTGAACATGTTTCGTAAACATGCACATCGGAAAGCAAATAAAACGCGTAATAACTAACTTATTACATCACACACACCACACACATGCAAGATACAACAGTGTAGACATAATTGTACATTTAAAATTTTACAATAAAGAAATTACACTAGGTATACCTGACGAATAACACGTAGCGGAAAGGGAATCAACCTTAGTGACCCTCGCAAGTTTCGCTTCTATCCGAGTCCACGCCGAGTATCATCAGGATAGCTTCTCAAGCTACGAGCCCCGCCTTGACGAGAGATACTAGTCTCGCATCGAAAACGTTGTGATTGAGAGATGATCACAAAAAAAAGTTTCACAAACTTATTTTTCGGAAGTGTCGGCTAATCAAATTGGTCGGCGGCACCAAGGTGGCTGGCGGCTTCTAGCTGGCCCGGCGGCAGGAGCTGCTGGCCGGAGGATGGTCACTGGCTGGCCGGCGGTTGGTGGAGGAGCGGTGGCCAAGCTTGAGCGGCGGTAACAAGGTTAGGCGGCGCACAAGCAAGGAGAAGAAGAGAAAGCAGCTAGGGTTTCACAAACCTTAACTCGTCCACAAAATTTGTCTCAACCCTCTTACTTATAGAGAACGTGTTTCTTGACCATCAAGAAACCTTCTCTCAACGGTTATTGGTTCACAACCAAAACCTGTTAACCCACTCCATTAATTTAAGTTAAAATAAATCAAACTATGTTAGTCTATTTTAAGTTAAAATAAACCAAATTAATTTTTGTTCATTCATTTAAAACAAACCAAACCCCTTTGGGTTTTTTTTCCACCATTACATTAGAACCAAACCAATTTGGTTCGTCCATCATGTCTTCAAATGACTCGACCCTTTCATGCTTCCGATGCGACTGAAACAATTTCATGTTCGCTCCTTGTTTGGTCCAACCAAACCAAATCTCTCTCGATCTGAGAATCTCATTCTCAAGTTCGTTTTAAATCCTTTGGATAACACTCGTAGTGCATGTAATCAAATAGATTTCCGATTTATGTTGGTCGTCTATAATTAACCATTAATTATAGAACGATCATGAGTGGCACCTAGTAGTACATCTTGATCCTCAATTAATCAAAAAATCAACGGTTGACCCTAGAATAACTTTTGAAACCTTTTAGCAACTACAGTGAATCGTGTCTCATTCCCTTCACTCATCTTATACTCACTTGGTTCAGAACATGGTCTATGTGTTAGTTCTCACTAAGCTGACTACGTCACACCTAGCCCAAGTATCATTTTCTCATCCTGCGGATTCTAGTTACTACATATGTATCCAAGAGTACCATACTCTAAACATGTAATGCTTTGGCCAAAGACTTCAGTAACAATCCGACGAGTGGCCACCGGGTATACATCTCCTCGCAAGGAGTGGTGAATATTTTGTAGACTATTCAAATATCTTCGGGCACTTCAACTTATACCCAATCATCCCGGGTCCACATCTCCTCGGAGATGCTCACTTAAGATGTCAAAGCATAAGTCTCCATAACCAAGATGACTTGAACACCGCAAGTCGAAGGAACACCGCACTTAAGTTGCAGTAAGAACTTGATTGACATATCTGTATATGCAGAGAACCATATGAAGTCTTACAGCTGGTCACTCCAATGTACTAATTACCATAACTAGCATCCACGGCTAACTCCGGACATATCAATGTCTCCAGCTAGAGAGAAACAGCTGCTTGGATAAATCAAAAAGTATAACTCGTACTAGTCTCAACAGAATTGATGGCGTCTAAATGCATCAATTCATCGACTAGGGATAATTCCAATACATCACAATTACACATGTAGAGATACTCACTAGTTGTGATCCAATCACAAATTCTCTCATGCTGTGAATCGTAATGCAGGCATTCAGTAAATGAGTTTAAGATCCAATCAAATACATGAAAATATGTATACTCAAATAGTGAATCTTTATTTATCGAATAAATGGTACAACCATAAGGCGATTGCCTTAGGACACCTCTCATATATAACTAACAGACTCCCACTTGGCCTAATGTCAATCGCCACGGTATTCAATATCATAAGCTCTAACATGGCCCTCAAACTTACTTTGAGGTAAGACCTTAGTTAAAGGGTCCGCTAAGTTTCTTTCAGTGGGAATCTTCTCGATTTGTATTTTCTTCCTACTGATGATCTCTCTGTTCAGGTGATAATGGCGAAACACATGTTTGGATCGTTGATGAGACCTTGGCTCTTTTGTCTGTGCAATCGCTTCATTGTTGTCGCAGTAGACTGGTATTGCTTCAATAAAGGTTGGAACCACACCAAGTTCAGAGACGAACTTCTTGATTCAAACTGCTTCTATTGTTGCTTCCAAAGCTGCAATGTATTCTGCCTCAGTGGTAGAATTCGCTACAGTGCCTTGCTTGGAATTTTTCCAACTTATTGTACCTCTATTCAAGGTGAATATGTACCCAGACTAAGACCTAGAATCATCCTTGTCTATCTGGAAGCTGACATCCGTATACTCGCGTATTACCATATCACCCTCTCCATATATTAAAAACACATCCTTAGTTCTTCTCAAGTACTTAAGGATTGTCTTAACAGCCTCCCAATAATCCATTCCTGGATCAGACTGGTATTTGCTCGTGACACTCAGAGTATACGATACATCGAGTCTCGTATATAACATAGCATACATGATAGATCCTATTGCGGATGCATAGGGGATCTTACTCATGCAAATCCTCTTGTCTTCTGTACGCGGACATATAAACTTCGAAAGGTATATCCCATACCTGATGGGAAGGAAACCTTTCTTGGATTCCGACATGCTAAACCTCTTTAGCACTCGGACGTCTATATATATAGACTGCGAAAGACCAAGCAACTGTTTCGATCTATCTCTATAGATATTAATCCCGAGGATGTAGGTCGCTTCTCCCAGGTCTTTCATGGAAAATATTTTGGATAACCAAATTTTGACCGACTGTAAGACAAATATATTGTTTCCTATAAGTAATATGTCATCGACATACAATACTAGGAACATGACTGCACTCCCACTAACCTTCTTATACATACAGGGTTCGTCTGGATTTTGTGAGAAATCAAACCTTTTGATTGTCTCATCAAAATGAATATTTCATCTCCTGGATGCTTGCTTCAGTCCATATATGGACCGTCGAAGTTTGCATACTTTGGTTTTATTAACTGATGTGAAATTCTCAGGTTGTATCATATACACCTCCTCGAGTAAGTTTCTATTAAGGAAAGTTGTTTTCACATTCATCTGTCATATCTCATAATCATAATGAGTCACTATGGCCAGGAGCATCCGAATGGATTTAAGCATAGCTACGGGTGAATAGGTCTCGTCATAATCAACACCTTGCTTTTGATGATAGTCTTTCGTCATTAATCTAGCCTTATAGGTAATCACATTACCATCCATGTCAGTTTTCTTCTTGAAAACCCACTTGCACCCAATAGGCTTAATGCCTTCAGGTGGATCCACCAAGTTCCAAACTTGATTTTCATACATGGAATCCATTTCCGACTTCATGGCTTCAAGTCCCTTTCTGAACTTTCCAGAACTTCTTCATAACTGGTAGGCTCCTCATCATCAATTAGTAACACGTCGTTTGATTCACTTATGAGAAATCCATATCTCTCAGGAATGTTACGTGTTCTACCAGATCTACAAAGATGTGGTGTTACAATAGGTCCAGTCGATGACTCATCACTATGAGTTATCGGTTGTAGTGCTTGACCAGGTATCTCATTAATGTCTATTGGAGTCTCTTGAACCTCCTCAAGTTCAACGACACTCCCACTATTTTCTTGCAAGAGAAACTCTTTCTCTAGAAACACTGCATGTCTTGAAACAAATATCTTTTGTTCCATAGGATGAAAGAATTGGTAACCCCTCATTTCCTTAGGGTATCCAAGAAATAGACATTTATCAGACTTAACATCCAATTTATGTAATACAGTCCGCTTCACATAAGCAGGACCACCCTATATCTTCAAGTAAGATAAATGAGGTTTCTTACTATTTCATATCTCATATGGAGTAGTAGAGACTATCTTGGTCGGGACTCTGGTTAGCAAGTAAACAACTGTCTAAAGTGCATAGCCCCAAAAGGACTTGGGAAGATTCGCATGATTCATCATCGACCTAACCATGTCCAACAAAGTTCGGTTTCGCCTCTCAAATACACCATTATGTTGTGGTGTATACAGCAGAGTCCATTGAGACAATATATCATTTTCCCTTAGATAATCCAGAAACTCTTGACTCAAGTATTCACCACCTCGATCAGATCGAAGTATTTTAATATTTTTTCCAAGTTGTTTCTCCACTTTATTTTTGAATTCTTTGAACTTTTCAAAGGGTTTAGACTTATGTTTCATCAAAAACACATACCCAAATCGTGAGTGATCATCGATAAAGGTAATGAAGTAGTTATAGCCTCCTAGAGCATGAGTTGACATAGGTCCGCATATATCAGTATGTATTAGACCAAACAACTCTCCCACCGGTTTACATTTTCCATTAAAAGGTAACTTAGTCATCTTGCCTTTTAAGCATGATTCACATGTATCGAATGAATCAAATTCAAACGATTCCAGAATTTCATATTGGTGTAATTCGGATATGTGTTTTTTGCTTATATGGCCAAGACGACAATGTCATATGTAGAAAGTGATAACTGTCATTTTGTCGGATTATTTTGGTCCTTAATATCATTGTTTTTATCCTCTCGAGTGATTAATTATCGATTATTTGTATATTTTATGAGTTGGATATATTTTTGGACCTTATTGTAAATTCTCCTAAATTCTGGATTTATATGCAAATTTTTGTCTTTATTTGTAGGAGATCGAGATGAACCAATGGATTAGACTCGAGTTAGATCAAATATGGCTTCATCTAGGGCTAGAAGGACATTTTAAGCTGGATCAATCTGAACCTTTCATCATGATCGAGGGCAATTTAATCAAGAGATCAGATTTGAACGATATGGACCGTCTGATGAAAGCAGCTTGATCCTGAGCCATCCATTCAGATCTGGAGAGATCCGGTCTATACATTCAGATCTAGACATCCTAGCCTTTCATCCGGATCGGTTTGATCGTGATCGTCCATTCAAATTGATCAAATCTGTCCATTCTAGATCAGAGCATTCTGGGTCGTTGGATGAGATCTAGGTTTGGGTTTTAATTAGGATGAGATTACAGCTTGTGAGGGGGGCTTCATCTTCTTCATCAGCGATTTCCACCCGACGCCGCCCTCTTCATTGCCGAGCTCACCTCTTCCCTCGCCGGTCGCCGGAGAGGAAGGGGATCCCCTCCTTCTCCGGTGACCGGTGCCAATCCACCTCCTCTACTTCCAAACAACCACACCACCTCATTCGCGGTAGAGTTCTATCGCCGATTGGTCCGCGGCTCCATCTTTACCTGCAAGCCACCACAACCTCCGGTATCATCTCATTCCAGCCTCCACGGCTCGGCGACCACCACCTCGGCACCTTCACTGGCGGCCGGACCTCCATCCGCTCCGGCCAGCAGACTCTCGACTCTCGCCTTCTTCGTTTTGTCCGTGAGATCCTCTTTCGATTTTATTATTTCCAGCTTCCATTGATGTCTTGTTGATTGTTCTTTACTCTTAGTTTGGAACGTTTGTAATCAAATTTGCTGCCACATTTAGATTTGCACACCCTTTGCTTGATTTCTTACATGCCTACGTAGTGTTTGGTTAAATGCTTCTTAGAGTAATTAGGTTGTAGTTCATTAGGGTAGATTTAGTTTCATGCTTTACTTTAATTGTTTTCTTTTAATCATGTTTTCATTAGATTGTTAGTTAAATCTTTTCTTCCCTTGAGCCTTAGCAGTCGCGTCCACCTTGCCTCCACCCACTTTTCTCCTTCGGATTTGAGGAGGAACCGCCTCATCGAGTGATTTCGACGACGTCCTCCATCTCACAACTCATCCACCTTCTCTTTCGGATTAGAGGAGAAGTTCCGCTCCGACGACACTTCTTCGAGCTCAACCGGATCCGCGAGAGTTTGGAGTGTCCATCAAACTACTGGATTCAGGAGTTTGCACCATTCCACATCCACTGTCACTTGCGGAGTCTCGATTGAGCTTCGCTGGACTTAGCCGAAGGACCTTGGTCATTCACCGGGCATATCTTGGGTTGATTAGATTATTTCCTTTTCCAGTTTTAATTGCTTTAATTCCTGCTTTGTTTGTTTTAGTTATTGCATATTAGTTTAGGATTTTAATTACCTTGCAATTGTAGGTTAGATCTCAAATCCCAAACCCCCATCTTCATTAGAAAACCAAAAGCAATAATCAGTGATCCTAAGTTTACTATTCTATCAATTACACTCATTGGGAAACGATCCGGGTCATCCACTATGTTATATTAGTGTAGTTAGGGGGTTCGGTAATTAATTTGAAACGGTACCACGACAAATATCCGTTCATCAAATTTGGCGCCGTTGCCGGGGAGTGTAATGATGCTTAATAGACTTAGGATTGTTTGCCTATTTTTCTAAAAAAAAAAAAATCAAAATTCAAAACTTTTGTTGAGGGCTTAATTCTTTTATGTCTTGTATATCCATGCGTTCTATTTTGCATGTTTCCTGTATCTTTTGATTTTATTCGCCAGTGTTTCAGGACAAGAACAGGAAAATTTCTTTTGTAGCAAGCATGGATCCATATTATCAGTCATTTGGAGACTTCAGTGACATTCATTATCCAAGCACTGGATATTATGGTAGGAGTAATACAGATGTATATTCTCAGTATTATCAATCTGACTATCAACATCTCCAGTACCAGTCTCAGTATAATCAGCCTATGCCTCAGTATCATCAGTCATATCAGCAGGACAGGTATAATTCATTTTCTGGTACACATGCTTACAATTCAGATTTTATACATGGGAACACACAACAGTGCACCTCGAAAGCCTCTCGGTGCTACTCTACCACCGTCTATTGATACTTACATGCCTAGTTGGGGAGATCAATCAAGTCACTATGAAGAAACCCCTGCTCCCAGTCAAGAAAATACAGAGACACTAGAAGAACTAGCATCATTTCTACATCAATATCAGCAACAAATGAACGATAGTTATCAGCAACAACAACAAAGGTTACAAAACTTGCAAACTCAGTTAAATCAAATGGCATCATCTATCAACCAAATGCAAGCACAAGATTCCTCCCAGTTTTCCTCAGAGATCATTTCTGATGGAAGTGATGTGCTTGAGGAGATGGATTGCAGAGTTGACGATACACTTGCTTCTACTTCTACAGCTCTACAGGACTCCTCTGTTGATTTATATCATGGTGATGCAGTTGTTGATGTCTCGGATGCTGATAAGAATATTGATGTTGTTTCTTTTTCTGATGCTATTGAAGAGGAAAGTGCAGAGGTTTTTGCAGATGAGGTTGTACTCCTTGTGTTGCGGATACGGTGCCCGGACTTGCCAATCGGACGGAAGACAAATGAGACAGTGGCGGCAAGCAATTCTGATGAGCTGATTTCCATGGAAGTGGTGGATAGCTGGAGTCCCCCAGACTGGACACTTCCATCACAGCCAGAGTCTCCAACACCTTTGCTGATGAAGGCCCTGACAGAAAATGCAATAATCCAACCCCCAGGTTGGAAACTTCTGATGAATCGCCTCCGACCTCCAGAGAAGACATATAAGAAGGCGATCATATTAGAGGGAGCAGCACAGGATAATTCTGATCACATCATGGAGGTGCTCGCTTTCTCTCGATCCATTCCACCTCCTCGTAGATTTTACAACCGACTTCAATCACGGAAGGATCTTTTCTCGGAGCATTCCACTCCCTCACTGGCTACTACTACTGAATCTTCTTCAACCGCTAGGACCTCAGGGGAGTTTGCTCCATCTCACCTCTTTTCTTTTTTCTTTGTATATATATCTCTTTTACTTCATTTGTTTTTGTTTTTGTTGTTAGGTTTCGTTTGTTGAGTTTTTGTTTTGTTGGGATCTTCAAATAAATTTCCTATGCATTCCTTTATATCTACTTAGAAGTCGTGAAAGCTAGTTAAATCTGATTGTCGAATTTTGGGATTTATTGTCATGAATGGATTACTTGATTGCATGTGGTTGCTACTTAGTGATGGATTCTATGTTGATAGACTGAGTTGATTATTTTTGTTTACCTAGTGAGGATTGTGCCTGTTTTTTATTATTTGTGTGTGGTGCACTTGTGATTATTGTAACTCTAGAACTTGCTTTAATTCTTTCGAGACCACACAATCATAGGTGTGCATGATTATTATGAAGGCAATCTTACTGGTTTTTCTTCACTACTTTTGTTGTCACATGCTACTTAAATAATTTCCTTATCATACGCCACGTTATTTTCATTATTCATTCTATTGTCTTTCTATCCCTGCATTTTCATCATGCCATTTTTTCTTCTCCATTTCTATTCTTGGATGTGGAATATTGGATGTTTCATGATGAGTTTTTGCCCGGGACAGACAAAAGTTTAAGTGTGGGGGAGAGAGTAGTTCAGGAGAATTTAATGTAAGCATAGGCATGTCGTGCTTGATCACCATGGACAAGCCGTGTTTTTATTTTTATAGCTGATCTTGATGTTTTAGAGTATATGAAAGTGTACTGCATGTCAAAAAAAAAAAGTTGAAAAAAAAAAGTTCGAAAAAAAAAATTGAAAAAAAAAAAAGACTTTGACATGTTGTGCAGTTTTTTTTATCTGTGTGATAGTATTTTTGTGATAGATATCCCTTATTACAACTATTGAGAGAGTTATTTGATATCATATCTGGACTTGTATTGTAAATGTGATAGGGGTTGTTTACATGTTTAGTGGATGGTAAAATGCTAACTTGGATGAAAACTTTTGGGGCACTGTTTTCTCGTACTCATCTATGTAGCATTCAAGTATTTTCATATCTCCTTGCATTTCTGTAGCTATTTCATGTTTTTCCTTTCTTTCCTTTCACACATATTGTCATTTTCCTTGCATTCATTTTTCCCTTACATTCCTAATAAGCCTTCAGTGATTGTGCATTCTTATGTGTATATAGTGGTGAAGGTAGAAGAAAAGCAAGCATATGGTAGTTCATAAACCATGAGTAGCTTGAGTGAACTCCACTATTACATGCTTATGAGAGCGAGAGAAACCACCACTTACCTTGTGAGGCTTAATCATTCTTAGTCTATTCATAATGGATTGAAGTTACCATGTTTGTTAATCTGTGCAAGATTTAAGTCCATGATTGCTTGAGTTTCTGAGAATTGACAATCCTAGGTAACTTTCTTTCACGATTTTCTATGTATGCTTGGGAATTGCTAGGGAAATATATTTTTAGTTGTTTTTAGTTTTATTGACTTGCTCGGGATGTGCAAGAATAAGTGTGGGGGAATTGATAACTGTCATTTTGTCGGATTATTTTGGTCCTTAATATCATTGTTTTTATCCTCTCGAGTGATTAATTATCGATTATTTGTATATTTTATGAGTTGGATATATTTTTGGACCTTATTGTAAATTCTCCTAAATTCTGGATTTATATGCAAATTTTGTCTTTATTTATAGGAGATCGAGATGAACCAATGGATTAGACTCGAGTTAGATCAAATATGGCTTCATCTAGGGCTAGAAGGACATTTTAAGCTGGATCAATCTGAACCTTTCATCATGATCGAGGGCAATTTAATCAAGAGATCAGATTTGAACGATATGGACCGTCTGATGAAAGCAGCTTGATCCTGAGCCATCCATTCAGATCTGGAGAGATCCGGTCTATACATTCAGATCTAGACATCCTAGCCTTTCATCCGGATCGGTTTGATCGTGATCATCCATTCAAATTGATCAGATCTGTCCATTCTAGATCAGAGCATTCTGGGTCGTTGGATGAGATCTAGGTTTGGGTTTTAATTAGGATGAGATTACAGCTTGTGAGGGGGACTTCATCTTCTTCATCAGCGATTTCCACCCGACGCCGCCCTCTTCATTGCCGAGCTCACCTCTTCCCTCGCCGGTCGCCGGAGAGGAAGGGGATCCCCTCCTTCTCCGGTGACCGGTGCCAATCCACCTCCTCTACTTCCGACAACCACACCACCTCATTCGCAGCCGAGTTCTATCGTCGCCGATTGGTCCGGCAGCTCCATCTTTACCTCTGCCGAAGCCACCACAACCTCCGGTATCATCTCATTCCAGCCTCCACTCCGGCCACCACCTCGGCACCTTCACTGGCGGCGCCGACCTCCATCCCCTCCGGCGGCAGACCAGCGGCTCTCCGACAGCCTTCTTCGCGTTTTGTCCGATCCTCTTCGATTTTCAGCAGATTATTTCCAGCTTCCATTGATGTCTTGTTGATTGTTCTTTACTCTTAGTTTGGAACGTTTGTAATCAAATTTGCTGCCACATTTAGATTTGCACACCCTTTGCTTGATTTCTTACATGCCTACGTAGTGTTTGGTTAAATGCTTCTTAGAGTAATTAGGTTGTAGTTCATTAGGGTAGATTTAGTTTCATGCTTTACTTTAATTGTTTTCTTTTAATCATGTTTTCATTAGATTGTTAGTTAAATCTTTTCTTCCCTTGAGCCTTAGCAGTCGCGTCCACCTTGCCTCCACCCACTTTTCTCCTTCGGATTCGAGGAGGAACCGCCTCATCGAGTGATTTCGGCGACGTCCTCCATCTCACAACTCATCCACCTTCTCTTTCGGATTCGAGGAGAAGTTCCGCTCCGACGACACTTCTTCGAGCTCAACCGGATCCGCGAGAGTTCGGAGTGTCCATCAAACTATTGGATTCAGGAGTTTGCACCATCCCACATCCACTGTCACTTGCGGAGTCTCGATTGAGCTTCGCTGGACTTAGCCGAAGGACCTTGGTCATTCACCGGGCATATCTTGGGTTGATTAGATTATTTCCTTTTCCAGTTTTAATTGCTTTAATTCCTGCTTTGTTTGTTTTAGTTATTGCATATTAGTTTAGGATTTTAATTACCTTGCAATTGTAGGTTAGATCTCAAATCCCAAACCCCCATCTTCATTAGAAAACCAAAAGCAATAATCAGTGATCCTAAGTTTACTATTCTATCGATTACACTCGTTGGGAAACGATCCGGGCCATCCACTATGCTATATTAGTGTAGTTAGGGGGTTCGGTAATTAATTTGAAACGGTACCACGACAAATATCCGTTCATTAGAAGGCTAATTGATTATCTTTTCGATCACACTTGTTGCTCGCTCCAATATTGAAAATGTCACTAGATATGTCTAACGTATATATACCATTACATAAAGTTCCAGTCTCATAAAGAACGTCATTCAAAGTTATGTAACAATAATTGTTACTAAAAATCAAATGATACTCATTTCTATTTAAGCAGGAAATAGAAACAATGTTCTTTATTAATGAAGGATCATAATAGCAATTATCCAGTTCTAAGACAAGTCTTGTAGGGAGCTTCAACAAATATGTTCCGATGGCGACTGCAGCAACCTTTGCTCCAATGCCAACTCGCAAATTTGATTCTCCCTTGATGAGTATTCTTATATTCCTTAGCCCCTGTATGTCATTACATATATGTGAGTCACACCTAGTATCCAATACCTAAGTATCTAAGGAAATAGAATGATAACCAATAATAAAGATACCTGAAGAGGATGGGGCATCGAATGTCTTCTTCTTCTTCACGGACTTAAGATAAATCTTGCAGTTTCTTCGTCAATGACCCTCTTTGCCACAATGATGGCAAGTGCCCTTTTTGAGTTGGTTCTGCCATCTTAGCCTTCTTCTTCCCCTTATGTTGTTCCTTTGATTTCCTCTTAGAACCTTTCTTTGAGGAACCAACTAACAGCACCGTCTTATCCTCATGCTTCACAGAAAGCTCCACAGTCTTCAGCATGTTGAGGAGTTCAGGAATGGTGGATTCAAGATTGTTCATCCGGTAGTTCATCACAAACTGTGAGTAACCTTGGCAAACAATGTAGAATTAAGTCAATACTTAATTCATGATCCATCACAAACCCTAGAGACTTCAAACCTTTTGGATCTCGCTTGCTCATCAAACAACTCATGAAGATGAAACACTATGGTATTAGCATCCATATGCTCATGCTACTTCTGAAGCTCGGGTACCATCGCGACTAGCATGATGCAACTCGCCAGTTTAGAATCAATATATGTTTCTGATAGGCAAACAATTGGTCCGGAGTTGCATCATCCTTATGACGGGTGGGAAGAGGTTCTTCGAGGATATGTGCAAGCTTTTCCGCCTTGAGAACAATTCTCAGGTTTCTAAGTTAGTCCAAGAAGTTCAGTCCAGTCAACTTATTTGAATCCAAAATAGAGCGCAAGTTTAAAGATGTCATGATCATGCGATTAACCTAGAAATACAAATCGAGCATATATGAGAAAGACGATTTAAAATGCATCAACATACATTTATAAATCTCATTCATTTTTTGAATTCAAAAACCCTTAAAATCAATTTGGGAGATCGTAGGTCCATCTCTGAATGGGCTGATATCCAACATAGATAAGAACAACCTTGGATAGCATCCAACAAGTCATTCATAGCTACGATGGTAGGTATCAAATATATCAATTACATATCACGTATATGTAACTATCACATTGTGCTATCAACTCATTGAATGTTTGTACAAACATCGGGTTGTTAACCCATTAACAAGTATGCATCATATGCATAACACCCAACTTCACCTCCCTTTACATCGACCTTGGAGAGAGTCCAACAAGCCGATGCTCCAAGTTAAAGTTGACCCATTAATTAAGAAATAGTTTTAATATGGTTAGAGCGCATTCAATCATTTAATCATACTTGGAGAGAGTCCAACAACCCAAACTAAAGATTGACCTCTGACTCATATCATATTAGTATTAAACTATTTCAATGGTTTGAACATGTTCAGGTTCGAGCCGGGCTTAGAAAGAGTCCAACAACCCAAATAAGAAACGGAACTCCGATTCTAACCATATTAATGGAAGGTGTAGGCTTTAATATTATGTAAGGGTTTTGAGGTTTCATCCTCCTTTCCATGCAAATAACTATTATCTACATGGCATGACACGCATGACATACATATGTACAACTAATACATCTACATGTCACGACCCGCATGACATAATGATATGCATCTAATGCAATTATATGACATACAATTATGACATGTTCAAGTAATTTCCAAATTGTCATAATTAATTTTGGAAATAAAATATGTTTGTGATTTGATTTCTCAAATTAAATCTCATTTATTAAATTAGGAAATAAATTTTAAAATTTAATCACATACTTTATTTATGAAAAATATTAATTAAGAAAATTTAAATTTAATTTAGGAAACAAATTTTCTAAATTCTAATTTCCTAATCACATCAGGATATTCCTAATTTGAATTTCTTAACTAATTCAAATTTCCATAATTTTTCTAAACTTTCCAAAAGTAGAAAATTTCAAAATTATAATTATGACAAAACATTCATCGCAAAATAATTTTACGATTACGTTGGAACACAGTCGGGCTCTGATACCACTGTTGGGTTTCCAAGGCACCGACGTGGGCATGTGTTCGAACATGTTTCGTAAACATGCACAACGGAAGCAAATAAAATGCATAATAACTAACTTATTACATCACACACACCACACACATGCAGGATACAACAGTGTAGACATAATCATACATTTAAAATTTTGCAATAAAGGAAATTACACTAGGTTTACCTGACGAATAACACGTAGTGGAAAGGGCATCAACCTTAGTGACCCTCGCAAGTTTGGTCTTTATCCGAGTCCACGTCGAGTATCGTCGGGATAACTTCTCAAGCTACGAGCCCCACCTTGACGAGAGATACTAGTCTCACATCAAAAATGTTGTGATCAAGAGATGATCACAACAATAAGTTTCACAAACTTGTTTTTCAGAAGTGTCGGCCAATTAAATTGGCCAGCGGCACCAAGGTGGCTGGCAGCTTCTAGCTGGTCGGCGACAGGAGATGATGGTTGGTGGCTGGTCGACTGCTTGAGGAGGAGGGGCGGCCAAGCTTGGGCGGCGACAACAAGGTTGGGCGGTGCACAAGCAGGAGAAGAAGAGAAAGCGGCTAGGGTTTCACAAACCTTAACTCGTCCACGAAATTTGTCTCAACCCTTTTATAGAGAATGTGTTTCTTGACCATCAAGAAACCTTCTCTCAATGGTTATTAGTTCACAACTAAAACCCATTAATCCGCTCCATTAATTTAAGTTAAGATAAATCAAATCGCGTTGGTCTATTTTAAGTTAAAATAAACCAAACTAATTTTGGTTCATTCATTTAAAACAAACCAAACCCCTTTGGTTTATTTTCCACCATTGGATTAGAACCAAACCAATTTGGTTCATCCATCATGTCTTCAAAAGGCTCGGCCCTTTCATGCTTCTGATGCAACTGAAACAATTTCATGTTCGCTCCTTGTTTGGTCCAACCAAACCAAATCTCTCTCGATCTGAGAATCTCATTCTCAAGTTCGTTTTAAATCCTTCGGATAACACTCATAGTGCATGTAACCAAATAGGTTTCCGATTTATGTTAGTCATCTATAATTAACCATTAATTATAGAACGATCATGAGTGGCACCTAGTAGTATATCATGATCCCCAATTAATCGAAAAATCAACGGTTGACCCCAGAACAACTTCTGAAACCTTTTAGCAACTACAGTGAATCGTGTCATATTCCCTTCACTCATCTTATATCCACTTGGTTCAGAACATGGTCTATGTGTCAGTTCCCACTAGGCTGACTACGTCACACCTAGCCTAAGTATCATTTTCTCATCCTGTGGATTCTAGTTACTACATATGTGTCCAAGAGTACCATACTTTAAACATGTAATGCTTTGGCCAAAGATTTCAGTAACAATCCGACGAGTGGCCACAGGGTATACATCTCCTCACAAGGAGTGGTGAATCATTTGTAGACTATTCAAATACCTTCGGGCACTTCAAATTATACCCAATCATCCTGGGTCCACATCTCCTCGGAGATGCTCACTTAAGATGTCAAAGCATAAGTCTTCATAACCAAGATGACTTGAACACTGCAAGTCAAAGGAACACCGCACTTAAGTTGCAGTAAGAACTTCATTGACATATATGTATATGCAGAGAACCATATGAAGTCTTACAGCTGATCACTCCAATATACTAATTACCATAACTAGCATCCACGGCTAACTCCGGACATACCAATGTCTCCAGCTAGAGAGAAACAACTGCTTGGATAAACCAAAAAGTATAACTCGTGCTAGTCTCAACAGAATTGATGGCATCTAAATGCATCAATTCATCGACTAGGGATAATTCCAATGCATCACAATTACACATGTAGAGATACTCACTAGTTGTGATCCAATCACAAATTCTCTCATGCTGTGAATCGTATTGCGTGTATTTAATAAATGAGTTTAAGATCCAATCAAATATATAAAAACATGTACACTCAAATAGTGAATCTTTATTTATCAAATAAATTGTACAACCATAAGACGATTGTCTTAGGACACCTCTCATATATAACTAACACCTACACTAGGAGGAAGGTTTGTGTGAGCAAAAAGTTTTCATCCTCTCGATCGCCCCTACAAGAACAACAACTGTCTGGTTTGAAAATGTTCCTAAAATACGAAAACTTAATAGTCAACTTGTTATTAGAACCCCTAGTGTAGAAGGGCCTTCAGAGACTATTAGCGATCCTCAGAAAGCTATTGGGGGCCCAAAGTCAGAGTTGCATGGGGAAAAAAGGCAAAGCACCTATAGAGTCAAATGATACTACCAATATATCTACTATGACACAATCATCAACGGACAAAATTAATACAATTGTCGAGGTGAAGAATAAGATTTTAGAGGTAACCATCGATGTTCATGTACAAACCTATTATTTACGCATACACTTTGTTCTCTTTAATGTAACATTTGTTTGTATGCAACAAGCTTCTACATAATTCACTAAAAAAATGGATGCTATAGTTGGAAAAACGTTGTTGAACATAAAAAAGATGCAGTAAGAGCATTAACCTTATCATAGTAAACATAATTTCTACTCTTGTGTTATTCAACGGTTGATGCACGCGAACGTAATCTCAAATTTCGCGACGGAGACCATCGAGGACTCGTAGCACGCGCTCGCGCTCAATGCCCGCAAGTGCACGGATGTCGTCAAGTAATAAAAAGATTATCGATCCCACAGAGGCTGAGATTCGAGTACCGATTTGTTCAGTGGATGTAATTGTTCGAGACTAGACTCTAAGGGTTGTGAATGTGAGGGTTATCGGTGGTCCTACTCAATACGGTGTCACACGGAGGAAGAAAGGAGTTTGCCGCGAGATCTTTTAAAGGGATTCTAGGATTTCGATTTCGCTTGTGTGTCGCAAAACATGATATCAACTGGGCATTGTCTAAACATCTAACTATGGTCTTGTAGAAGGGACATCATACAATCTCCCGATGAGTCACCGCATCTATCGAGAGCTATCTCTACCTTACAAGGACTGGATAGGCAGTACGAGGATGCCGAATCAATCCCTGTGATGAACCATTTCCAGTTCTATCGCATCCTTCTACCCACGGTTACAGGAGATGAGGCCAACCCCTAGGTTCCTCATATAAATCCCCTAAATCTTAGATACGAGGGTTGTCACCCCTCATATCGTCTAAGCACAGTAGATAGAAAACCAAATTCACATAGATATTGGTCTAAACTAATTCCAATTGCAAATTCAAACTCAATACCAGAATTCAATTTGAAGCAACATATCCTACGCACACAAACTACTCCCTAATCCTAGAATCGAAGAAACTACTCCATAGATAGGAGAGGAGAAACACAAGGCATGTTCATGTTCGAATAAATAATAGATAAAGTGCAAGAACAAAAATTTACAATGCCAATGTGGCCTTCTCTCTGGTGTTGAAGTGCAGAACTCGGATCTCCGATGGTGTTCTTCCTCCCTGTTGCGAGTTCCCTAAGATTTTTAGGGCTTCGGGGTGTCATCCCAGCCATCTTGCCTCCTCCCTAGGGCTTGGGCAGAGCTTTCCTTATATAGACATCACGCCAGATCGCTGCGAAATCTAGAAAAAACCCTAGTCACGTCAATTTGCTGGGCCGCCACACGGCCGTGTGAAAACACATGGCCTGGCCGTGTGTCAGGCTGTGGCAACCATTTTCGCCCTCTGAACACGGTTGTGTGTGGGCACACGCCCTGGTCGTGTTCCCTTCTGCGTCCAGCTGTCAAATGTCTTCTTTTGCTCCGAAATTGCACCGTTTTCTCTATAAAATGCTATCATGCACACAAAAGTAAACAGAGCAAATCTCCGAACCAGAAAATAGAAAATGCATGCAACATAATGTAAAATATGCATGAAACGAACATAAAATGCTATGAGATGTGAGCAAAAACTACTCCTAAAATCCTATATGTTTTGCTTACATCAATTCTCCCAGACTTAAATCTTTTCTTGTCCTCAAGCAAACTTCAGTGCCATAAAATTTTAAAAAGATATTGTTCCATACTTAGCATGTTAACTAGATTTATCAAGTGATATTTGCAATCAAAACAAAATAAATATGTTCTAGAAATTCACTAAGTTAGCTCCTCGTGCTCGTGCCAAGCGAATCTTCTTAGGGGATACTCATTCCATGATAAGTTAAGTCGTCATCCTATAGCTTTCCTAAGGTCTCCGGCTCTTAGGCACTTACCTGCCCAAAGCGAGGGTCATTCTCTAGATCTAGCACAAAGTCTCAAAGGCGTGCTCGGTATTGAGAGAAATTGGTAGGTGTTTCTCCAGTAACCTGACTCGGTCTCAAAGGGGCACCTAACCATTTCCACCCACGACAACTATTTTTTTTATCCCTCATAATTTTTTTTCTTTTTTTTTCATTTCTTTCTCTCTCTCTCTCTCTCTCTCTCTCTTTTATATATTTTTTATTTTTTGTCTCACTGGAATTTTGATTTTTTCGAATGGGCTTACACAATCCGAGCATCTCCAGTAACTAAAATGCTAAACTTAGGGTCACCTGTGGATTTCAAAGTACTAGACTACTGAGATGAATCATAACTAAGTATGTACTAGACTCTCCCTTTCAGAAAGTTCATCATGTGTATGTGTAAAATAAAAGCTAACCAGTGTAAGTCTAAAATATTCATTCAAAGCCAATAAAATAAAATACCACGAGATAAATGAAGTTACACTACTCATGGAAACAACTCATGAAGAAGACTTTTTTAAAAATACTACTGAGGCAGCTTATAGGTAGCAAAAACAAAGTGCTGAAAGAAACTAAACAACTAATGCATGAATAAATGAATGCTAATCAAAATGCAAACATTAGGAAAGAAACTACTGCTAGAAACAAAACAAAACTTGGGGTCCCCCCAGACTTAAGTGAAAGTATACCTCTAGTATGGTGGACGAGGTGGAAAGTCTGGAAGCCTCGGAATCTCGGGATTCTGGGAGAACCTGCTGCTGAGTCGCTGATGCCACATGTACATGTGGTCGATCTGAGAGCTGGTGGATGCAGTGGCTGCTCGTTGCTCCTCCTCCCTAGCCCACTATGCCTGCTGGGCATGCATGTGTTGTCGCATCTTCTGGCGGTAGGTGGCCTCATCCTGGCGACGAGCAGCCTCCTCCTGGAAGTAAATACGGGCATCATCGTAGAACTCCTCAGCCCGTTGAAAGTGCTCCTAAAAGCCCTAAAACTCCACCTGTGTGTAGGCGCTCTGCTCTTCCCATCGTTGCCTCTGTGACTGCTGCTCGACGTATATATTGTCGAGGCACGATCAGAACTCCGAAAAATCATAGGCCGATGTACCTGCATCCTGCTCAAAAGTGGAAAAAGGTGGTGGTGCAGGTGCAGACTCATGTCAACATGGACTAGGTGGGCTCCTATACATGCGTGGACTGGAGGAAGAGTGATGTAAAGGGGGAGAGATGGGTACCATTGTGAATGGTCCCTTATATGGCGGGGACTCCACTATCAGGTCTAAGCGCCAGTTGATGCGTGTGGTGATGGTGGTATGATCAGGGTCAGGGAGCCTGAAGGTCGTCAGGTTTTTCCTTACAAAGCATAAGGAGTGTCCCTCTCTTACAATCATCTTCATGGCCATACACACTCCTAGGTCGATCCTAGGGCTCCCCTTTATACTCTCTAATGCGGTGTAATCATACCCCATCATATGACAAATGTGGGTAAGTAAGCCCCCCACATTAATCTCTCCTCTTGCTGCTTTGCCCATCTTCACTAAGTGTCTGATAAAATGGGACCCTACATCAATGTTATTCCTTTCTTGTAGCATGTCCCAGAGGCAAAGCAGCTCGCTAGCTCTCACTACACCGTCACTCTCCCCACGATCAAATATAGTGCTTGCCATGATTCGGTGGAGGTATCAGAAAACGGGGTTTTGGAGGCGCGATGCTTTGGCCCTAGAAAGGTCGTAAGTGTGCTCCCCTGTCAATTCAGTCCAAAAGATCCGAGAGTTAAACCCAATAGGGGTTCTTCTCTCTCCTCCACTCGGCAAGCTAAAACATGAATTCCATTGGTGTAGTGTCCATTCATGCTCAATGTTGAATATCCTAAAGGTAATCCTACCCTCTTTGCTTTCTCTACCCGTTAAAACTTCGGTTTCTAAAGAACTTAAAAACTCTAGAACTATCCTAGGATAAGTTGAGTGTCTTATCCCCATTATCTCTCCCCATCCTATTTTTGCAAATAGGGCTTGAATGTCACCCAACAAACCTAGGAATTTTAGTAAATCTTCATCAAGATACCTAGTTGCCGTGATTTTGTGAGTAGAAAGCATATTATATCTATCCCTATGCTCATTGTTGCGAAAAAGAAGGGTTGGAAGAGCGTTACCCTCCTCCGGAGCTTGAGGGGTGTCGGTTCTCCTTGCTCGTCGCTCCGAAGCACCGGATCGAGATGCCACTTGCTTGGTCCTCCTCATACTTGCTTCTTTTCCTTGAGGGTTAGAAAGGCTTCTAGGTGGTGAGGAAGAAGGATCCACACGACTAGGGCAAGAAAATCAAAACACACGGCACACATGGGGCAAAAACACATGTCGTGCCCTACTTAACCCCTGCGAGACACGGCTGTGTGAAAACACACGGTCAGCCTGTGTGTTCCCTTTTTCTCTCCTTTTGTGCACAACGGTTCAAATTTTCTCATACACTTCGTCGTGTAAGCTAATATTGATTTTATTTTTACCTAACAAAGTTCTCTTCTGGTTCTAATGCTAAATGAAATGGAAATCAAAGTTCAAATTAACTAAATACATGCAATACAATCAAAGGAAAACCTAAAAACTAAACTTGGGTTGCCTCCCAAGAAGCGCTTTGTTTAAGGTCGTTTAGCTCGACCACACTCCATTATCAACTTGGCTTCGGAGGTTCAGTGAACCTCCATTCATCCGTCTCGGTTTCTGGAGACTCCCCTAGATACTTCTTTAATCGTTGCCCATTTACCTTGATCACCCCTGATTCCTTACTCCATATATCCACTATACCATATGGGTATACCCTCTTCACCTGAAACGGTCCTGACCACCTTGATTTTAGCTTCCCTGAAAAAAGTTTTAACCTGGAATTATATAGGAGAAATAAGTCTCCTTCCTTAAACTCCCTTCTCAAGATGTGTTGGTTATGCCATTTCCTAGTTCTTTTCTTATATGCCTTAGCATGTTCATATGCGTCTCTTCGAATTTCGTCCAACTTGCTTAACTACAGTTTCCTTTTCTCTCCTGCCGCGCAGTAGTCCAAGTTGAGCTTCTTGATGGCCCAGAAAGCCTTGTGTTCTAATTCAATGGGTAGATGGCAAGGCTTCCCATAGACTAAGCGGAACGGGGTCATGCCTATCGGGGTCTTATAAGCTGTTCGGTAAGCCCAAAGAGCATCGTCTAGTTTTTATGACCAATCTTTCCATGATGCCACTACTATTTTTTCTAGAATACTTTTGATCTCCCGATTCGAAATTTCCACTTGTCCGCTTGTTTGTGGGTGGTATGTTGTTGAAACTTTATGGATCACCCCATACTTATGTAGCAATTTTTCAAACTGTTTTTCGATGAAGTGGGATCCTCCATCACTGATTACTACTCGAGGAACCCTGAATCTAGAGAATATGTTTCTTTTGAACATTTTTATTACGGTCCTAGCATCGCAATGGGGTGATGCTACGGCCTCCACCCATTTGGAGACATAGTCTACATCGACCAAGATATATATGTTTGCGTCAGAAGCGGGAAAGGGCCCCATGAAATCTACTCCCCATACGTCGAAGAGCTCCACCTCTAATATGGTGCTTGCCGGCATCTCATGTCTCCTCCCTATATTTCCTGTTCGCTGGCACCAATCGCAGGAGACTATATAGTTGTGTGTGTCCCTAAACAGGCTAGGCCAGTAGAATCATGCCTGAAGTACCTTCGCGGCTGTTTTTGCAATTCTAGCATGACCCCTCATATGCGGAGGAATGACAGTGAAAGAGGATGCTCTCCACTTCCTCTTCTGGTATGCACCTTCAATATACGCTATCTGCACACTTCCTAAATAGGAAGGGGTCATCCCATACGTATTGTTGAACCTTTGAAAAGAATCTTTTCCTTTATTGGGTCGTGAATTCTGGCGGTATCACTCTTCCCGTAAGAAAATTTACCAAATCTAATTACTAGGGGGTGGTAACCTTAGTAATAGCCATGAGGGTATCATCCCGCAGAGTATCGTCTATTTGGGCACTGTCTTCTTCTTCTATCCTGCTATCTATGGGCATGCGCGATAAGTGGTTCGCGACGACATTGTCCAATCCCTTTTTATCCTTGATTTCTATATCAAATTATGGAAGTAATAGAATCCAGCGAATAAGGCGGGGTTTAGCATCCTTCTTACTTAGCAAGTAACGAACTACAGTATGGTCGGTGTAAACCACTACCTTCGAACCTACTAAATATTGTCTGAACTTGTCAAATGTGAACACAACTGCTAGTAACTCCTTCTCAGTCGTGGCATAATTATTTGTGCTTCGTTCAACGTCTTACTGGCGTAGTGAATGGCGTGTAGTTTTTTCTCCTTCCGTTGCCCTAATACTGCCCCCACTGCATAATCACTAGCATCACACATGACCTCGAATGGTAGGCTCCAGTCAGGCGGTTGTATTATCAGGGACGTCACTAAGGCTCTCTTTATTTCTTCAAACACTACTAAACATTGTCGGTCGAAAATAAACTCTGTGTCCTTAGCTAGTAGATTTGTCAGAGGTATAGTTATCTGAGAAAAATTCTTTATGAACCTTCGATAAAAACCCGCATGCCCCAAAAAACTCCGGACCCCCTTTACATCCCTAGGTGGCAGTAATTTTTCAATTACTTTGAACTTCGCCTTGTCTACTTCGATATCGTTCCCTGATATCTTATGCCCTAGAACTATCCCTTCAGTTACCATGAAGTGATATTTTTCTCAATTCAGAATCAAGCTATTCTCCTCACACCTCTGCAGAACCCTTTCTAAATTCTTTAGACATGCATCGAAACTTGTTCCGTAGATTGAAAAATCATCCATGAATACCTCCATAATTTATACGATCATGTCCGAAAAGATAGCTGTCATACAACGCTGGAAGGTGACTGGGGCATTACATAGGCCAAAGGGCATTCGTCTATATACGAAGGTTCCGTATGGGTAGGTGAAGGTGGTCTTCTCTTGGTTATTAGGGTGGATTGGGATTTGAAAAAACCCTGAATACCCGTCAAGGTAGCAAAAATAGAAATGTTTAGCGAGGCGTTCTAGCATCTGGTCGATAAACGAAAGTGGAAAATGATCCTTTCTTGTTGCTTTGTTTAATTTACGGTAATCTATGCACATTCTCTACCCCGTTACCGTTCGAACAGGGATCAGCTCATTCTCCTCATTTTTTACTACTGTAGTGTCGCCTTTCTTTGGAACTATGTGTACTGGACTTACCCACTCACTATCTAAAATCGGGTAAATTATTCCGGCATCCAAGAGTTTAAGCACTTCCTTTTTCACTACCTCCTGCAAATGAGAGTTAAGTCGCCTTTGGCGCTTCACGGTTGACTTACACCCGTCCTCAAGAATTATCCTATGCATGCACAGAGATGGGCTTATCCCTTTTATGTCATCGATGGTATATCCCAACACTTTTTTATATATCCTGAGCACCCCCAGCAACTTCCTTGTCTCTTCCTCACTCAAGTTGACATTTATAATCACCGGATGGGTTGCAGTTGGTCCTAAAAATTCGTACTTTAGACTAGGGGGGAGCGGCTTCATCTCAAGCCTTGTGTGTTTCTCTTCTGCCACCTGCCCCGATTCTTCCTCTTCTTCTGATCTTGAGGATAGGGAAACTTCTTCCATCTAGTACTCTCTCCTTATCCTCTCCCTGTACTTGGCAGGCTACTTCAGCGCTATCTATCCCCTTGATCGGGAAAGCCTTCTAAAAACGTTGCTCGTTGTTTGCCCATATTTCAAGAGTCCCCACCACTGTCTCTATAATGCGATATGCGTCGTCTGTGCTCTTTTTCATCAGCACGCCCCCCACGGCTGTGTCCAAGAGTTATTTAGACGAGTTAGTTATCCCGAAATAAAAAATATGGAGGAGTAACCAATCATGTAATCCATGGTGTGGGCAGCGAATAACCAGTCCATGTAGCCTCTTCCATGCCTCGGCCAGAGTCTCTTCTTGTCCTTGCTCAAATGAAAGAATTTTATCCCTAAGGTAGGCTGTTTTGTGTGTGTGTGTGTGGGAGAATTTACTTAGGAAAATGTCTTCCATTTGTTCCCATGTCGTTATACTCCCTTCTGGTAGTGTACGTATCCATTTCTTAGCCCCCCCCCCCCTTTAATGAAAATGGGAACATGATGAGCTTAATGGCATCTGCTGGGACTCCTTCTGTCCTTCATATTGCACTGTGTCGCAGTACGCCAGAAATTCTTCAAGGTGTAAATAGGGTTCCTCAATCTGAGCCCCTCCAAACTACTTTTCTTGAATAAGAGCAATTAATGCAGGGTTTATTTCCCAGCTCGCAGCCTGAATTCGAGGAATAACTATGCAGGAGTTCCAGGCTTTTCGTCTAGGCACTATGTAATCTTTCAAGGGTCGAGCGGGTTGTGTTAACATTTCAACGTCCTTTGATGAGAGAGGATTAATAAATCATATACAATAGATAACTTGGAGGGTGGAACTAAAGTTTTAGTTAAGAAGAAAAGTTAGGAGTATTTACCTAATGCTTAGGAACAAGAAATAAACTAATCTAGTTACCAAAATCAAAGAGCCAATAAGAAGATAGAAAACTACTGCTAAAATAAAATAAAATCTAAATCTAGATATGGAAAATCTAGAACTAAAGAAAATAAAGCAAGTAAATAAATCTAATCCTAAATCCGATCCAATTATCCACTTCTTGATTCGATATCGAATCAATCAGTCCCCGGCAACGACGTCAAAAACTTGATGTACGCGAACGCGACCTCAAATCTCGCGATGAAAACCGTCGAGGACTCGAAGCGCACGCTCGCGCTCAATGCCCGCAAGTGCACGGATGTCGTCAAGTAATAAAAATATTATCAATCCCAAAGGGACTAAGATTCGAGTACCGATTTGTTCGGTGGATGTAATTGTTCGAGACTAGACTCTAAGGGTTGTGAATGTGAGAGTTATTGATGGTCCTACTCAATATGGTGTCACATGGAGGAAGAAAGGAGTTTGTCGTGAGATCTTTTAAAGGGATTCTAGGATTTTAGTTTCGCTTGTGTATCGTAAAACATGCTATCAACTGGGCGTTGTCTAAACGTCTAACTATGGTCTTGTGGAAGGGACATCATACACTCTCCCGATGAGCCACCGCATCTATCGGGAGTTATCTCTACCTTACAAAGACTGGATAGGCGGTACGAGGATGTCGAATTAATCCCTGCGATGAACCGTTTCCAGTTCTATCGCATCCTTCTACCCACGGTTACAGGAGATGAGGTCAACCCCTAGGTTCCTCGTATAAATCCCCTAAATCTTAGATACGAGGGTTGTCACCCCTCGTATCGGTTAAGCACAGTAGATAGAAAACCAAATATACATGGATATCGATCTAAACTAATTCCAATTGCAAATTCAAACTCAATACCAGAATTCAATTTGAAGCAACATATCCTACGCACACAAACTACTCCTTAATCCTAGAATCGAAGAAACTATTCCATAGATAGGAGAGGAGAAACACAAGGTATGTTCATGTTCGAATAAATAATAGATAAAGTGCAAGAACAAAAATTTACAATGCCAATGTGGCCTTCTCTCTGGCGTTGAAGTGCAGAACTCGAATCTCCGACGGTATTCTTCCTCTCCGTTGCGAGTTCCCTAAGCTTTTTAGGGCTTCGGGGTGTCATCCCAGTCATCTTGCCTCCTCCCTAGGGTTTGGGCGGAGCTTTCCTTATATAGACATCATGCCGGATCGCTGCGAAATCTAGAAAAAAAATCCTAGTCGCATCAATTTGCTGGGGCGACACACGACCGTGTGAAAACACACGGCCTGGCCATGTGTCAGGTTGTGGCAGCCATTTTTGCCCTCTGAACACAGCCGTGTGTGGGCACATGCCCTGGTCGTGTTCCCTTCTGCGTCTAGCTGCCAAATGTGTTATTTTGCTCTGAAATTGCACCGTTTTCCCTATAAAATGTTATCCTGTACACAAAACTAAACAAAGCAAATCTCCGAACCAGAAAATAGGAAATGCATGCAACATAATGTAAAATATGCATGAAACGAACATAAAATGCTATGAGATGTGAGCGAAAACTACTCCTAAAATCCTATATGTTTTGCTCACATCAGTGGTCATTTTTAGGAGTTGATCAACAAAGATTTTGATTGTGCAGGCCCACACTACAGCCAGTTTGGTCAACGGAATATTTTCAATTATACATGGACTCATTCCTTACAATATTTGACTGGAATTCATTGACCCATGGGGATTGTCTTACTGCTACTCTTGTTTTGGTGTCTTAGCTAATGAATGCAAGGAGATTGATAAGACGTATTGCCTATCAATATTCTATGGGAGTGGATTTCCTATAGATTTTTTTGTATTGATCTCAACATATTAACTCAACTTAGTTTTGACTTGGTGTTTATATACGTGATATATTCAATTGTATATATGACCAAGCATTCCATCAAACAGTTAAAATATCAGTTAATGATCCAATCATATATATATTTTGTCCAGTAATCAATGATGACCATTGGCACCTAGTGGTGGTGGACTTCCAAAAATCCGATTTTATTCACTATAATTCTATCTCGAGGAAAAAGCTTTCAATGATCAATTTGATGAAATAGTAAGTATTATATTTTTTATCTGACATTGCTAGAGAAGTTATTTTTGTTTGGAATTCAGCATGTGATGATAATGGTTGTAGGTTGAATTCTTTAAAAAAATACACCCTTCGTATTATGAGAATTGGCATCCTGGGATGGGTGATAAAATACCAAATATTATTTTCTCCAAGTTGAGTGCAGGGTCGGAAGCAACGCTCTTCGTAAGACATTACAAATTATTGTCCACATAGTTGATAAGTTAAAGATGGTGTTAAACTATATTTCGTTTTTCATACAGATTTGACTGTATTTTTTTTTATTGTGATACATCGATAGTCTCATTTTTGGCTCCCCAGCAAAATTCAAACAACAACAAACGAGGCGGTATAGATTCGAGGTGGGGAATAAAATAATGTAGAACTCAAATTTCAATTTGAAATTTTGACTGCGCACAGATGGTAATAATGAACAAAGTTATGTATATGATTGTTCTTGTACCAGCCTAGTTCGAATTGTAGATGCTGAGTTTATAAACGTTAAAACCGAACTAATTGTTGTTATTCTACAATTATAAACTTTGTATACTTTATTGATTATGCTTATATGGACAATATCTGATCGTACAACGTATGACATTAGTTATAGCACTGTAAATGAGTCTATTATACAGACAAACAATCTTTCATGGAAATAATTTTGTATGCTAACTATTTGGTAGTGCTGGTATTTCAAGTGCAACACCACATTGGTCCTGGACTTTGAATATCAACACCACCGTTTATCTCACCCTAAGACTTTCGTGGTGCTGGTAATTCAAGTGCAGCACCACCATGGTCATGGATTTTCAATATCAACACCATATTTTATTTTGTCATTTTAATTAATGGTGCTGGAATTTGAAGTGTAACACCATGGTGGTGTTGGACTTTATAGATCAACACCACCAATTATCGAAGCTCACTATTTAATGGTGTTGATATTTCAAGTGCAGCACCATGTCGATCCTGGACTTTGAATATCAGCACCACATTTTATCTCACCTAATATCGTCATGGTGCTAGTAATTCAAGTTCAGCACAAATCTGTTCCTAGACTTTGAATGCAGGAGAGTGTGCGTGCAACGGGTGAAGGCGGCGAGGCAGGCGAAGGCGACGATGGGAAAGAAAATACGTAAAGGAAGAAACCTAGCTAGGCTTATCTTTATATAACTTAGGGTTGATTGAACTGATAAACACCTAATTATGATGAATATCACAATTAGGCTTAGTTAAAGCCTAATAAAATTATCCCAAAATTTTCTAATCAATATTAATAACTAAATTTCATTTTAATACAAATTTAATAAATTTATTTCGTTTTAAATTGTATATATATATATATATATATATATATATTACAAAGGGTATCCGGTAGCATGGCAAAGTTGAAGGAAGCATTTGAAGGCTAGCGTAAAAGGTGAGGAGTCGTTGACTCAATCTGAGGGTGTGAAGCTGATAGAAATAGCTTGAAGGCTTAGATTTAGGATAAGGGTAAGAGTCAAGTATGAGATGATCATACTTGATAAGGTAAATCTCAATTTTGAAGTAGACCAATCGACTAATGGACTTGACCAGTCAACTGGTGAGTTAAAACAATCACATAGATTATTTGGTAGTCGACTGGTCGAGTGATCGAGCAATGGGAAGCTCGGGATGAGCTAGTGCTCGGTCGACTGTGACTCAGAAAAATCTAACTAGTGCTCAGGCAGTTGACTGCTGATTTAGACAGTCAACTGGCTTCAGTGGACTGGAGCACAAAAATTTTCTTAGTCGACTGATGGCTCATGTTGTTAGTGTAATCGACCTAGGTCACGATTGACTATACTCGAGTGGAACTCGAGTAGAGTTTTGATATTTGACAATGGGTTGACAATCTGTTTGACCATGATTTGACAATATAGTTTGACCATATGCTAACCATATAACAAGTGAATGTTTGAGATATCCAAAGTCATATGGAGGAAATTGTTAGGAGGTGATTGTTGAATCAATCGACTTCAGGTCAAGGGTGACCTAACTCGAGTGAGACTCAAGTGGAAGTCCAAGTTTAGAGACTTAGCAAGCGAAGTCCAAGATTTGATTCTTAGCAATAGAGAAGTCTAAATATGGATACTTGGCAAGGATGAAGTCTTGGCAAGAAAAAGTCCAAGTATGAATACTTGCAAAAAAAAATATTGGTGCAATCAGTCCAGGTCACAATTGACCGGACTCGAGTTTGACTCGAGTAAGTGTTTTGATGTTTGACATTGATGTCTGACATGTGTTAGGGAGATTACTGATGCAATCGACTCAGGTTAGTATTTGATGTTTGACGTTGGTTTGACCATTATCATGGGAAAAGTCCAAGTCTTGAGTACTTGACATGTAAAGTCCAAGCATGGGTCTTGGCAAAGGAAAGTCCAAGCATGGGTCTTGGCAAGGGAAAGTCCAACATGGGTTGACAAGGGAAAGTCCAAGCTTGAGTCTTGGCATTTGGAAAGTCCAAGGAGAATATTGGTGGCGTAAAGTCCAAGGGTGAAGTCTTGGCAGCATAAGTCCAATGGTTGACGGCATAAAGTCCAAGCGGAGTCTTGGCAGCGTAAGTCCAATGTGCCTTGGCGGTGTAGACACCGTTAGCATGACAATAGCCGATGGAAGCACTTGAAGGCTAGCGTATGGATGAACAAGTCATGGATGACTTGGAGGGATCCGATAGGCACGAGGCTGATGGAGGTGGCTAGAAGGCTTAGGTCTAGGCTACGGGTGGTCTAGCAAGTATGGGGCATTATACTTGGGTTAAAACCTCATGTTTGAGGTGTATCAGTCGACTGAGACCATGGGTCAGTCGACTGGTGTGAGTTAACTAGGGTTTGATCGAGAAATGCCACAGCGATCAGCCGGTGGGCAATAAGCGATAAGCGATCGATCTTGTGATCAGTCGACTGATGGCTGGGATCTCGGGCATAGAAGGTTCTCCAGTCGAGTGATCACGTCGACCACTCGACTGATTGAGACATCAGTTGACTAATGTGTAATATCAGTCGACTGATGGTGTATCTGTTGGATTTTTCCATCGTGGATCGAGTCGTTGTCTCATGACAACAGTGACATTAGTCGACTGATGATCCCGAGCAGTCAACTGATAGGCGAAATCTAGCTTGAGTTGTAGGTTTAAAAGAAGCACGGAGAGAAGGATTGAGCACTGGTTTTCTTGGACAATTTGAAGCGATTTGCTGTTACAAATCAGGGTCTTCAAGGCTAGTCCAAGGCAATCAACAAGCAAGCATCCAAAAGAATATTTGTAAAGCGTTCTTTACTTCTCTTGTTGTATTTCATTTATAACTGCTTGTATTTCATTCTTATTATTGTAAGAATACTTGTACGAGATTTCTCCACCTCCGGATTGTTCCGAGAAGGAGTTTATTTGATTAGTGGTGTGGTACGCATCTCTAGAGCTCGTTTGAGCTCGATCCGTTGAGTAGGAATCATTCAGTTCTGAACCATGTTATATCTTTGTGTTGTTATCGTGCTTGTGTGTATTTGTATTGTGTATTTCTATTTCCGTTGCGCACAAATCATTTTGTAGCAAGCACGATCGAATTCCTCCATCGACAAGCGACGACGCTATTCACCCCCTCTAGCGGGCACAACGTTCCTAACAATTGGTATCAGAGCACGAGGCTCTTCTACAAACTAACCGCCGGGAGCAAAACCGCTAGAGGAAGAAGATAAAGTTTCAAGAACAACTAGGATGGGATATCAACACACCGGTCCCTTATGCGTTATATGGACGAGAAGGCTTCAATTCATGGAAGAGAAGAATTGAAGACTTCATCTTGATGAAGGATTTTGAAGAATGATCCATTTTGATGGAGGGATTTAGCTATCCAAGAGGACCAAAGGGTGGATACCTCAAGAAAAAGAGATGGACCGAAGAGCAAGTCCAAGCCTTCGAGAAAAATAAGAAGGTAGCAAAATTTATTATTGATTTGATTCCTAATGACATCTTGTGTAGCTTAGGTGAACACATGGATGCCAAGGAGATATGGAGCCAAGTGGCAAGACTTCATGAGGAGCCCAAAGAACAAGAGTGCTCATCGGCTCAATCGGAGGAGACCGAGGAAGCAAGCACATCATCCTCACAAGCAAGCGAGGATTCGGAAGTTGATAAAAAATCAACATCCGAGAAGGAAGAAGTGGAAGAAGACTCCACCTCTAGGATTGAGGAGGAGGAGAGATCATCTTTCATGCCGGAGCAAGAGGAAGAGCCTTCAACATCCGGTCAAGATGAAGAAGCTCAAAATCCGACTGTCATTGACCTAGGTAACTCAAGCATGTCGATTAATAATAAAAATCACATAATATGCTTTGAGTGTAGGGAATCCGGACACTACAAGAGTAAGTGCCCTAAAAGGGTCAAGAAGACTCCACCGGCTCCAAAGGTCAAGAGTGCTAGTTCCCCAACACATAAAAGTAAGAAGGACATCATTTGCTTCAAGTGCCGACAACCGGGACACTACCGGAGTCAATGCCCTAGGGGGAAGAAAAAGACTCAAGAGGGAACATCACAAGTAGGGAAAGCATTGAAAACTAACCCTAAGGTAAAATTTATTAATGCACCTCCTTTGATTAATAGGCAAAAGGATGTTTTTAATTCACTTGCAATTCATCATGAAAAGCATGCTAGTAGAACTAATAGATTTTATTGTCTAGATGCTAAGAATGTTAACCTTAGGAATAAGGAAAAATTTGGGACTAATGTCTCTAAAAATATTCTACCTAAGGACAAACCTAGATCGACCAATTATAGACCTATTATTCCTAGGGAGACTATTAGGAAGATAGAGGATCACCTAGGCATCAACCCTAAATGGATTAGACATATGCCTAGAAATAAAAATATCTCAAGAGCTAATGAAAAATAAAAAATTGAGATATTAGAAAAGGAAAATCAAGTCTTGAGGTTAAGGCTTGAGAAAATGGAAAAGACCCTTAGGAATATACAAAATCAATTTAAGGGGTCAAATGGTCAAAGTCAATGGTCTAGGAGACAAGGGTCAACCAAGAGCAAGAAAGGTTTAGGTCACAAACCTAAGCCTAAGAAGACCTATCATAATATTCCATTTGATTATGGAACTCAACCTAGGTCTAGGAAAGCCAAGGTCAATAGGGAAGTCATCTCTAAGGGTAACCAAGCTGTGTGTCTAGTGGCTAGGGTTTCAAGGAAACCTAGGGAAGCCATTAAGAAGGTCAAAGGGGGAGTTACCTCTAGAGTTGACCTTAGTAAGACCAAAATGACTAAGGCTTCAAAGCCTAGAAGGGTCATTAGGAGAATATCTAGGGAGGTTATCCCTAAGAAATACCTAATTAACCCAAGGAGCTCAAATAGGTTTTGGGTTCCTAAGAGTGTGATCGATTCACGCTAGATGAATTTAGGTGTGTCAACCTTGATTAGAAGGGTAGCTAACCCAACCATAGCAAAGTTGGCACTTTAGAATATTTTCAAGGTTATGGATACCTTGGAAATAGGTTTGATTTTTTAATCCTAAAAGTTTTTAGGATGTACCAATATTATTTAAGAAGTTTGATAAATCAATCAAATTGGCACAATTTAGGTTTAGAGGTCTTAGTGTGTCATTTTGGATTTTTGACACACTTGGGAGATAATTGATAATATGGCAAAATAGACTTAATAATAACAAATGACAATTAACATTAAAATTTGGGTATTATATACCTTTATATTTTATTTGCCATGTTTTGTTTGTCATATACCATGTCATGACATCATGTTTATTTTTATCATTTATATATCATGATCATGCTTAGGATTTAGGTCTTTATATCATGTGTATTTAGATTTAATCATATGTCATGACATCATGATTATTGGTCATGCTTTATTTATGTTATCATTTATGCCATGATCATTCATGCATTTAAAATAATTAAAATTAATTTAAGGACAATGACATGACTTGAAGTCCCATTTATAAAAGAATCAAGTAGGGTTGCCCTAGAAAATACATGAAACCTTAGTTTAAAATAAATCAAAACCCACATCTCACATCTAAATTGACATGTATGTATATTCTTACACCCTAGATACATGTGAGATGACTTGAAGTCCTATTTATAAGGGAATCAAGTAGGGTTGCCCTAGAAAATGCATGAAATCTTAGTTTAAGATAAACCAAAACTCACATCTCACATCTAAATTGACATGTATGTGTATTCTTACACCCTAAATACATGTGAGATGATAGGATATGAGTTAAGTTCAAGGTGCACAGTTTTTGCATCTAGATGAACTCAAACTCATCTAAAATCATGTGTTGGATCATTGGGAAAACTTTTGTACAAGTCATGTACATTAAGCCCAAAGAATATGATCCAATAAAGGTTTAAAACTATTTTAAAATCATTTTGAAACACCTTGGTGAAGTCTATCTTTTGATAGCAATCACCATTGATAAAGTTGATACAAAGTGAGCTAAAACATTGAAGTTTTTCTTCACTTTTGAACTTTGTATCAATTTCACTATTTTATGGGTAAAATATTTTTCAAATATTTTTCACCCATTGTATTAGTCATAAATATTATACGTATGAAGTTTCATGATTTTTCGAATTACGTATAATTATTTATGAATTTCTGAAATTCGATTCTAATAACTGAAATTCGGAAATTTCAGTTATCAGTCGACTTCCCTTGTTGGTAGTCGACTGATGAGCACGATAGTCGACTGTTGTCTGACAAAGTCGACTGTCAATGTTGATTTCGGGAAAATAAGGTATGTTTAGCCCAATTTCAGCTATGTTAGGGCTTCCTAACTACTCCTAACCCTAAGATATGCTTTGGGAAGCATTATAAAGGATGAAAATCCATTGGATTTGGATTAGGAGAGTTGTTAGGATGATGTATCAAATTTAAGGTATGAGAAAGTTTTATGTTAAACTTTGAACCTTAATTTTGATGTTTTAGAGTTCTTATTGGCTTAGGGACTTCCCAAAGACATTGTTGGTGCAATGGTCAAGAGGGAGCAAGCCTTTAGGGGGAGGTATCCATCATGGGATGATGGATATTATTTTTTCTCATGAGGGGGAGAAATGAAATTTTGAGATACCCAATTTGAAAATTGGGAGTGTGTGTAGGATTGCCTCTCTTGAGTGATATGAGACTTATCACTAGGAAGATTGTAGGCATCCTAGAGATTTTTGGACCAAGGGGGAGATTATAAGATCTCATTGAGATATGAGACATTGACCTCCTTGGAGAGAACCTTTTTGATGTATGTCAAAAAGGGGGAGAATGTTAGAATTACCAATTTGGGATAATTGGTAAGGGATTTTGAGTTAGGGGCCTAACTCAAGGGTGTTTTTGTCAAACATCAAAAAGGGAGAGATTATTGGTGCAATCGGCCCAGGTCACGATTGACCGGACTCAAGTTTGACTTGAGTAAGTATTTTGATGTTTGACATGGATGTCTGACATTGATGTTTGACATGTGTTAGGGAGATTGCTGATGCAATCGACCTAGGTTAGTATTTGATGTTTGACGATGATTTGACCATTGTCATGGGAAAAGTCCAAGTCTCGAGTACTTGACATGTAAAGTCCAAGCATGGGTCTTAGCAAAGGAAAGTCCAACATGGGTTGGTAAAGGAAAGTCCAAGCATGGGTCTTGGCAAGGGAAAGCCCAACATGGGTTGGCAAGGGAAAGTCCAAGCTTGAGTCTTGGCATTTGGAAAGTCCAAGGGGAATATTGGCAGCGTAAAATTCAAGGGTGAAGTCTTGGCAGCATAAGTCCAATGGTTGGCGGCGTAAAGTCCAAGCGGAGTCTTGGCAGCGTAAGTCCAATATGTCTTGACGGTGTAGACACCGTTAGCATGACAATAGCCGATGGAAGCACCTGAAGGCTAGCATATGGATGAACAAGTCATGGATGACTTGGAGGGATCCGATAGGTGCGAGGTTGACGGAGGTGGCTAGAAGGCTTAGGTCTAGGCTACGGGTGGTCTAGCAAGTATGGAGGCACCATACTTGGGTTAAAATCTCATGTTTGAGGTGTATCAGTCGACTGGTGTGAGTCAACTAGGGTTTGACTGCGGGAAGTGCCCTGGCAGTCGACTGCCAGAGGTGGGCAGTCGACTGATGGCCTGAACAATCGACTGATATTATGATCAGTCGACTGATGGTCGGGATCTCGGGCACAGAAGGTTCTCCAGTCGAGTGATCGCGTTGACCACTCGACTGATTGAGACATCAATCGACTGATGTTGTATCCGTTGAATTTTTCCAGCGTGGATTGAGCCATTGTCTCACGACAACAGTGGCATCAGTCGACTGATGGTCCTGAGAAGTCAACTGATAGGTGAAATTCAGCCCGAGTTGCAGGTGTAAAAGGAGCACGGAGGGAAGGATTGAGCACCAGTTTTCTTGGACGATTTGGAGCGATTTGCTGTTGCAAATTAGGGTCTTCAAGGCTAGTCCAAGGCAATCAACAAGCAAGCATCCAAAAGAGTTTTTGTAAAGCGTTCTTTACTTCTCTTGTTGTATTTCATTTATAATTGCTTGTATTTCATTCTTATTGTTGTAAGAATACTTGTACGAGGTTTCTCCACTTCCGAATTGTTCCGAGAAGGAGTTTATTTGATTAGTGGTGTGGTATGCATCGCTAGAGCTCGTTTGAGCTCGATCCGTGTAGAAACCATTAGGTTTCGAACCATGTTATATCCTTGTATTGTTATCGTGCTTGTGTGTATTTCTATTTCCGTTGTGCACTAATCATTTTGTAGCAAGCATAATCGAATTCCTCCATCGACAAGCGACGACGCTATTCACCCCCCTCTAGCGGGCACAACGTTCCTAACAGAAAATTCTAAGGGCGTAGTCTTGACCACTTAAGTTCAAGTGTATAGTCTTGACAGTAAAAGTCTAAATATGAATATTTGGCAAAGGAAAGTCTAAGGGTGTAGTCTTGGCCACGTAAGTCCAAGTGTGTAGTCTTGGCGGTGAAAGTCCAAGCATTGAGGCTTGACAATGGAGAAGTCCCGGAGGTGCGACCTCTTGGCAAAGGATACGCGATTAGTATGACATAGCTGATGGAAGCACCTGAAAGCTAATACGAAGGGTGAACAATTCATGGAGGATTTGGATGGATCCTGAGAGCGTGACGTTGATGGAGGTGGCTAGAAGGCTTAGGTCTAGGCTAAGAGTAAGTATCATGTATGAGGGGATCATACTTGGGTTAAACCTCATGTTGGAGGTTTACTAGTCGATTGATGGTTTTTGTCAATCGACTAGGCGAGTGCACAACACTCAGGAGGCCTAGTTGACTCGAGCAGTCGACTGGTTGAATAGTCGACTGAGGCTCAACTATTTGAAGGGAGTTGCTTCGGAGGCTCATTAGCTCCCATGTCCCCGGATTAAAATTTTCACTAATGAAAGAATTAATCCGGATGGGATGAGCTTCCTTAGCACAACCATTTCGTCGTCGTGCTAACAACTTGAGTGATCGCTTGAACAAACTAGTTGTTCAAGCAACTCAACTCTTCTAGTTGGTTAGCCGCGGAAGAGACGACGGACGGATCGCCGGTTTTTGTGTTTGTCTTCGGGGTCCATGATTATACAATATATTTACTAATTTACAAATGCATAATCAAAACATAAAAGAACAAGCTCAGATCTGTAAATAAAGTTAAAATAACTTTATACCTCATGATCTTCTACCGTATGTCCTATCCTTCTCGTGGACGACGTGTGGACGAAGATCCTCCACGAGTAGAAGCCTTCTAGATCGCTTTCTTCTCCACCTTGTCCGCTGCGAACAAAGAGAAGAAACAACAAATACCTTCCTATCTAGAACCGGCCACCAAATTAGGGAATTTGGTGCAACCGTCGGCCAAGGAACAATTGGATGATGCGCCGGTCAACTTCAATAGGATGAAGGGAGGAAGATGAATGCCGGTCACCTATGGAAGGAGAACCGCCGGCCAAGGAAGAGGGGAGAGGCCTCTAGGATGGGCGCCGGCCAAGTATTGATTGAAGGAAGTGGGTGCCGGCAACAATTGATGGAAGATGGTTGCCGCCCACTTTTGCTCCAAACCCTAGCCGCCCACCTTTGCTCCAAACCCTAATCCCAATTCAAAATTGATACTTGCCGCCCAACCCTAAGCTTTCCTTTTATAGAGTTGGGCTTAGGACTCCTTTAATCTCCACCGTCGGATCTAGGGATTTAACCTCCACCGTCGGATCTAGGGTTTTATCCCAACCGTCGGATCTAGGGTTTCATCTCAACCGTCGGATCTAGGATTTCATCCCAACCGTCGGATCTAGGATTTCATCCCAACCGTCGGATCTAGGGTTTTATCCCAACCGTCGGATCTAGGGATTTAATCTCAACCGTCGATTCTAGGGTTTCATCCTAACCATCGGATCTAGGAATTTAATCCCAACCGTTGGTTCTAGGGTTTCATCCTAACCATCGGATCTTAGGGATTTAATCCCAACCGTTGGTTCTAGGTTTTGTTTTACATTCTTGGATCTAGACTTCACAAGGATTATATTAGGCTACGATAGGGACCATAAGGAGGAGTTGGGTCTTGGCCACCCGATGGATCGGAACCACACAAACTTGATCCATCAATGATGTTCCATTCCACTAGAGGATCATCATTGAACTACCTCACCAACCCCCATAAATTAATATGAGATCCATATATTATTCGTACATTAATCTCCCCGTGTTTAAGATATCGAATGTCCGTCAATTAATTGATTTACTGACCATCAATTAATTAACATCTAATTCCTCGAGTAGTACCACTCAATCTTATCATCACGTTGACTAAGTCAACCAGCTGGGTTTACATGATGAACTTTATGAGCTCCTCAAGGGGACATCATCAACCTAATATATAGGACACGGTTTCCTCCTATAATCAACGACACGCCATGTAAATAATATTATTTCCCAACTTACCGGGCATATTGATTTAATCCATCTAAATCTCACCCATTGGTAAATCAAAGAAATAAATACTAAGTACATGTGCCCGTTATTATATCGGGATTAAGAGCATGTACAACATAATATCCGAGGTCCGATTCAATTATGTAGTCAATACTAAATTGAATCACCTCTATGTCGGTCCTGCTCAATACACCTAAGTGTACTACTGTTCAAGACAAAACAATACCAAGCTACACTACAACCATGCCAATGGTTTGTCCAAAACCATCTTGGTTGTGAGCCTCTACTTATATTTTACAAGGAACTGATAACATGATCTTCTGTGCCACACCAAGCACCATATTATCTACAATGTAAAATATTTAGACAATATGCACACATATTATATAAAGTACAAACAATGATCATGTGATTCTTATTTCAAAATAAAATGTTCATACAAAAAGAGGCTTTCAATACATTCCAACAATCTCCCACTTATACTAAAAGACTATGCACGTCATCTCTCGCCATACATCTGATCCCCATGTCCTCCACATGCCTATCAAACGCTTTGGAAGGGCCTTAGTGAATGGATCCGCCAGTTATCCTCTCGATGCAATCTTGGCGACAAAGAACTTCTCCTCGCTTATCTCGTATAAGGTGGTACTTATGTGTTTACTTGCCTTATGGGCTCGTGGTTCCTTCGAGTTTGCAATCGCATCATATCACAATAAATTGTGATAGTTACGGGCAAACCAAGAATCACATCCAAGTCCATCAAGAAGTTCGAGCCATACAAACTTCCTTGGTCGCCTCAGACGCCACATACTCACTTCCATGGTAGAGTCCGCCACGCATTTACGCTTGACACTCCTCCATACTATGGCTCCACCTCCAAAAGTAAACACAAACCCCAAGGTAGACTTACTCTTGTCCCTATCGATTGGAAATTAATCAGTAACCCATGTGGGACTAATTGATGCCTTAAACCAAAGATATAATCCCTAGTCCTTCTCAGGTACTTCAATATATGCTTTACCACAGTCCAATGTCCCTGTCCAGGATTACTCTGATATCTGCTAACCATGCCCACGGTAAAGCAGATATCCGCTCTCGTACATAGCATAGCATACATAAGGCTTCATACTGCCGAAGCATAAGGAACCGCCTTCATGTCCTCTATCTCCTTTGATGTTTTGGGACACATCTCTTTAGATAAAGGAACTCCATGCCTAAAAGGTAGAAAACCTTTCTTGGAGTTCTGCATGCTAAAACGAGCAAGGATAGTGTTAATGTATGAAGCTTGAGACAAGCACAACATCCTTTTCTTGCGATCCCTTATAACTTTGATCCCAAGGATGTGTCCCACTTCTCCCAAGTCCTTCATATCAAACTGTTTAGACAACCATACCCTTACGTCTGATAACACTTTGATATTGTTGCCAACTAACAAAATGTCATCTACGTATAGTACAAGAAACACCACTACGTTTTCGTCACATCTCTTGTATATACAAGGCTCATCCGGACTTTGAATAAATCCATATGACTGGATTACCTCATCAAAGCGGATGTTCCAAGATCTAGAAGCTTGCTTCAATCCATAAATGGACCGATTAAGCTTACATACAAGATGCTCTTTGCCTTTAGCAATGAATCCCTCTGGTTGTCGCATATAGATGTTCTCCTCAAGACTTCCGTTAAGGAAAGCTATCTTGACATCTATCTGCCAAATCTCATAATCCATATGAGCAGCTATAGATAAGAGAATCCGGATAGACTTAAGCATAGCTACCGGCGAAAAGGTCTCCTCATAATCGATACCCTCTTTCTGAGTATACCCTTTCGCAACAAGCCTAGCTTTGAAGGTCTCAACCTTCCCGTCTACTCCTCTCTTTCTCTTGTAGATCCACTTGCATCCAATGGTTTTTACACCATCGAGTGACTCTACTAGCTCCCAGACCTGATTAGAATCCATAGATTCTATCTCTGAATTCATCGCTCTTTGCCAAGATACCGCATCTCTGTCTTGGATTGCCTCGTCATATGTCCAGGGATCATGTTCATGTTCACCAGGGACTAAGTCCGAAGACTCCCCCAAAAACATGAATCTTTTGGGTTGTCTAACAACCCTCCCACTACGACGAGGTGCCTCCTGTGTATGCTCTGTGACACGCGGTGCAGTGACTTGTGGTGTCTCCTCTTGTACCGGTGGTACTGAAATCGGGACTTCCTCTGTCAACTCCTCAAGAACAATCCTACTCTTGGGCTTGTGGTTCATTACATAATCCTCCTCTAGAAATCTGGCGTTCGTGCTAACGATCACCCTCTGATCTCTAGGATTATAAAACAAACCATCTTTCATTCCCTTAGGGTAGCCAACAAACATGCACACTTACATGCAGGTTCTAACTTACTAAAGATCGCCTTCAAAGACATGTCGACTTATCCGAATATGTCTTAGACTAGGCTTTCTCCCAGTCCACAATTCTACAGGGGTAGAAGGCACTGATTTAGATGGAACTAAGTTCAAAATATACACTGCCGTATCCAGCACATACCCCCAGAACGAAACAAGTAACTCAGAATAACTCATCATCGATCTGACCATCTCCATAAGAGTCCTATTCCTTCGCTCTGCTACACCATTCTGCTGGGGTGTGCCAGGTGCAGACAATTGGGATTGAATCCCAGCCTCTAATAAGTAATTCCTAAACTCTCCCAAGAGGTACTCGCCACCACGATCAGATCGCAATGTCTTGATACTTTTACCTTGACGGTTCTCCACATCAGCCTTGAATTCTTTGAACTTGTCAAAGCATTCAGACTTGCAGCGCATCAAGTAAATGTATCCAAACCTTGAATAATCGTCTATAAATGAGACAAAGTATTCAAAGCCACCTCTTGCCTGGATAGACATAAGACTGCACAAATCAGAATGAACCAATTCTAACACATCTTTGACTCTATACCCCTTGGCCTTGAAAGGCCTCTTGGTCATTTTACCTTCCAAGCAAGATTCGCAGGTTGGGAGATCCTCCACCACTAATGAACCCAAAGGTCCATCAGCTATCAACCTTTGAATTCTGCTTAGGTTAATATGACCAAGCCTTAGATGCCAAAGATATGTTTGGTTCATTTGCGAAGGTTCTTTTCTCTTATTAGATTTAGAAGATGAGTTATTGATTTCTATATGCATCGTGGAAGTTTTTGGTTCAAGAGTATATAAATTGCCAACCAATGTACCAGAACAGATAATCTCCCTATTCCTTTTTATAACCACTTTGTCATTAAAAGAAACAGAATACCCATCCATAAACAATTTAGAAACTGAAATTAAATTCTTTCTAAAAGTAGGTACATAAAGACAATTTCTCAAAACCAAAACTTTATTTCTATTAAACGATAAATAAATGTCTCCCACTGCAATAGCTGCTACCTTTGTAGCATTGCCCATGTAGACAGTAATTTCTCCTTCAGCTAGTCGTCGGGTTTCCTAGAACCCCTGCAAAGAATTGCAGACATGATCAGTGGCTCCCGTATCTACACACCAGGTACCGGTAGATAACACCACTAAACATGTTTCAACGACTAAGGCAGAAGATATACCTCTATTCTTCTTTAGGAAGGGGAAGTCTTTCTTCCCATGTCCAGTCTGTCTATAAGTGAAGCACTTGCCTTTCGGCTTCTTCACTCCTTGAGATTCTCCCACCACCTTTGCTCTACCTTGTTTCTTCTTCTTCTTGCCTTTCGGCTTAGAAGTAGAAACCTTCTGAGCAACCATGGCTTCCTGCCTAGCAGCTCGGTTCTGGTATCCGAAAAGTTCCTTTTCCCCAGAATCATCTGCAGGCCTAGGAGGACACTCATCGACAGTTAAGACACTATCCTGATTTCTTTTCCAATCATTATTATTTGGGTACAGTAAGTTTATTTCTTTTAATATTACAACAAGTGGGCTGAAAGTCATTTGAAAATCCTAAAAATCATAATGATCAAAATATTAGATTTCAAAAATTATTGATTCCTCAAAACAATAAAATCCCGAAATCAACCAACACCTCAAATCACCGAGAATGTCGCATGCCACTCTGTGTGGACGTATACGAATTCTACATTTGTAAGAGGAGGTTTTACCCATTAATTTTATTATCTTGTCAACCTTACTTTTTGACAAATAAAATTAATAGTTGGTTCCTCTTTGGCCCTACAAATAAAAGCAATGACTCCTATGGGGAGGATACTTTTATTTGTATCTAAGTGTGCACCATTACACGATACTAAGGGAATTATTTTGGATTATGTGTCTTACCTCTGTGAAAGTACACATGCTCCTAGATAATTTCCTATAACCATTATTTGACCTAGTGATCCACAAACAAACCCGTCCTTAGGGAGGAAGGCACTCAGAGCCGACACACAAGTTTGTTGCATCACACGTCAAATTGTAATGGAGGCCGCGGGAATTAATTAAAATGTCCCTCTCCCACTTAGTAAATTGCAAATGAGGAATTTTAAATCATACACAACATGCATATAAAACAAATAAGCAATAAATATGGAAAAAACAGAATTTTTCCAACTATTATGGCATTGTCCTCCAATATGCATCCCGTCGTGTCGCCACCTCGTCCGCTCCATCTTTTCCCGTGCGCAAGTCACCAAAGAGTTCCGAGCCGAGATAAATCATTTTATTTACATCCATCGATCCTATACTCCACGAAGGAGTGTACAAATAATCTAGATCGAAAGTAAACTAAAATGATCGGCTAAACAATGCCGTATTTAATTACAAAAATTAAATACTAATCTAGCCTCGTCAACCCCGAGGATTCAAATAATAAATTTTTACACACATCCATTCACATACACACACATGACCATAATAGTCGGATCTTATGCCTGCAACCAAAGAGTTAAACTACGCATATCCTACTATTATCCGGCACATATAATATATGAAAAAGTGCATAAAAAATTAACCGAATCCAAAACACACAAAACCGGAAACCGTGGCTCTGATACCACTTAAAGGGAGTTGCTTCGGAGGCTCATTGGCTCCCATGTCCCCGGATTAAAATTTTCACTAATGAAAGAATTAATCCGGATGGGATGAGCTTCCTTAGCACAATCATTTCGTCGTCGTGCTAACAACTTGAGTGATCACTTGAACAAACTAGTTGTTCAAGCAACTCAACTCTTCTAGTTGGTTAGCCGCGGAAGAGACGACGGACGGATCGCCGGTTTTTGTGTTTGTCTTCGGGGTCCATGATTATACAATATATTTACTAATTTACACATGCATAATCAAAACATAAAAGAACAAGCTCAGATCTGTAAATAAAGTTAAAATAACTTTATACCTCATGATCTTCTACCGTATGTCCTATCCTTCTCGTGGACGACGTGTGGACGAAGATCCTCCACGAGTAGAAGCCTTCTAGATCGCTTTCTTCTCCACCTTGTCCGCTGCGAACAAAGAGAAGAAACAACAAATACCTTCCTATCTAGAACCGGCCACCAAATTAGGGAATTTGGTGCAACCGCCGGCCAAGGAACAATTGGATGATGCGCTCGGCCAACTCAAGATGAAGGAGGAAGATGAATGCCGGTCACCTATGGAAGGAGAACCGCCGGCCAAGGAAGAGGGGAGAGGCCTCTAGGATGGGTGCCGGCCAAGAGTTGATTGAAGGAAGTGGGTGCCGGCAACAATTGATGGAAGATGGTTGCCGCCCACTTTTGCTCCAAACCCTAGCCGCCCACCTTTGCTCCAAACCCTAATCCCAATTCAAAATTGATACTTGCCGCCCAATCCTAAGCTTTCCTTTTATAGAGTTGGGCTTAGGACTCCTTTAATCTCCACCGTCGGATCTAGGGATTTAACCTCCACCGTCGGATCTAGGGTTTTATCCCAACCGTCGGATCTAGGGTTTCATCTCAACCGTCGGATCTAGGATTTCATCCCAACCGTCGGATCTAGGATTTCATCCCAACCGTCGGATCTAGGATTTTATCCCAACCGTCGGATCTAGGGATTTAATCTCAACCGTCAATTCTAGGGTTTCATCCTAACCATCGGATCTAGGGATTTAATCCCAACCGTTGGTTCTAGGGTTTCATCCTAACCATCGGATCTTAGGGATTTAATCTCAACCGTTGGTTCTAGGTTTTGTTTTACATTCTTGGATCTAGACTTCACAAGGATTATATTAGGCTACGATAGGGACCATAAGGAGGAGTTGGGTCTTGGCCACCCGATGGATCGGAACCACACAAACTTGATCCATCAATGATGTTCCATTCCACTAGAGGATCATCATTGAACTACCTCACCAACCCCCATAAATTAATATGGGTTCCATATATTATTCGTACATTAATCTCCCCATGTTTAAGATATCGAATGTCCGTCAATTAATTGATTTACTGACCATCAATTAATTAATATCTAATTCCTCGAGTAGTACCACTCAACCTTATCATCACGTTGACTAAGTCAACCAGCTGGGTTTACATGATGAACTTTATGAGCTCCTCAAGGGGACATCATCAACCTAATATATAGGACACGGTTTCCTCCTATAATCAACGGCACACCATGTAAATAATATTATTTCCCAACTTACCGGACATATTGATTTAATCCATCTAAATCTCACCCACTGGTAAATCAAAGAAATAAATACTAAGTACATGTGCCCGTTATTATATCGGGATTAAGAGCATGTACAACATAATATCCGAGGTCCGATTCAATTATGTAGTCAGTACTAAATTGAATCACCTCTATATCGGTCCTACTCAATACACCTAAGTGTACCAGTGTAACTCTATGTTCAAGACAAAACAATACCAAGCTATACTACAACCATGCCAATGGTTTGTTCAAAACCATCTTGGTTGTGAGCCTATACTTATATTTTACAAGGAACTGATAACATGATCTTCTGTGCCACACCAAACACCATGTTATCTACAATGTAAAATATTAGACAATATGCACACATATAATAAATATATAATGTGCAAACAATGATCATGTGATTCTTATTTCAAAATAAAATGTTCATACAAAAAGAGCTAGGCTTTCAGTATACATTCCAACACTATTGACTATGGCTCTGACAGTCGACTACTAGGGTTTAGTAGTCGACTGACCACTAGCAGTCGACTACTAGGGTTGAGAGTCAACTGGAATTAAGTGGTCAGGGAACAAAATATTTGGCAGTCAACTGTTCGACTTAATCTGATGTGGATTAAGTTGTTGTGAGGCACAAAATAATACCAGTCAACTAGAAAACAAAAATCAACCCAAGTTACTACTTTATAAGGAGCTCGAAAAGGAGGGTTGAAGGAGCCGGTTCTTAAGCATTTGGGAGGGATTTTGTTGTTGCATTCCAGACCTTCTAAGGCATTCAAAGAAACCAAATGAGCAAGCAATCAAGAAATCATTGTTGTAAAGTATTTTTCACTTGTTCTTGTATTTACTTTTGTATTTCTTATTTTTGGTCATTGTAATCTCATTGTAAAAGGTTTTCTTCACCTCCGGTGTGTTTCCAAGAAGGAGACAAGATTTAATGGAGTAGACATTAAAGCCCAATCGTGGAGTAGGAACCGTAGGTTCCGAACCACGTAAAATTTTGTTATTGTGCTTGTGTCGTTTTTGTTTATGCTATTTTATATATATTGTGCTAACAAATTGTTGACAAGCACAATAGAAGAAATCAACTCAATGTTATTCCCTCAACCCTCTAGCAATCAAATCGGTCCCAACACATGTCAGTCGACTGGTGGCTCAAGCTGTCGATTGACTGGGGGTAAGACCAGTCAACTGATCGGCAGAAAACAACCCGAGATGAAGCTTGTAAAAGGAGACTTTGTGAAGGGAAGTGGAGCCTGATTCTTGGTGACTTTGAAGGGAAATTGATGTTGCGTTTCAAGCCTTCCTAAAGCAACCCAATCAACAACAATCAAAAGCTCACTTGTGTAAGTGTTTTTGTTCATTCATTCCATTTGTTTGTATTTTGGTTGTTGTCTTGTAAGCTCTAGGTTATTGCAAGAGCTTTCTCCACCTCCGATGTGTTTCTGAGAAGGATAAAGTTTTAGTGGTGGTGCATCTCTAGAGTTCGATCGTTGAGTAGGAATTAGGCTTCCGAACTATGTAAAATCTCGGTGTTGTAGTTGTGAGTGTTCTTTGTCTTGTGTTTTATTTTTGTTTCTACTTATGTTTGTATTTTCGTTGTGCACTAATGAATTATAAACAAGCAATTATGAACGAAATCGAAGAAATATTATTCATCCCCTCTCTAGCGCAACATCAAAGTCCCAACATTATTTTCTAAATTTTGATTTTTAATATTAGTAACAAATTCATCCACGTTTTTAAAATTGAATAAATTTTCTATTTTTCTCATACTTTTTTATATCCATAATCATAATTTTTTAGCAACATATTTATATTCAAATAATAATAATACTATTTATAAAAAAATTTGCTTAAAATTATAGGAATAATAAAACCTAATTTATGTTATGTAGTTTCAATTTGGTGATATTTTAAATTTTGATTATTATCAGCACAAATATAATAATAAATAAATAAATATTAATTTTTATTTTGATTAATCGGAATGAACACTTAAATAACTAATCAATCCAAATTAAAAAATATATATAAGCAATTATTTTCAAGCATTAAAAAATAAAGAAGTATCAAATTTTATTATAAAAAATAATTTGTTATTTTAAAAGACTAGCATTCTACTTTATGTTGTATAGATAAAAAAAAACCTTTTAATTCATGATTTTAATGAGAAAGAAAGAAAAAAAAATGAAGGAAGAAAGATTACTGATGAAAAAAAAAAGGTGTCATCGGGAGGAGAAAACTACGAAATCATTAATGAGGAAGCCAATTGTGGAAAAGGGCATGGAGTTGTAACGAGAAAAGACTATGATTTTTTAGAGACATTGAAAATAAAAGAATTAATTAGATCTTATAAAAATTAGATACATAATTAAAAATAAAATTAAAATATTAAAAAAGAGTATTTTTTTAAGACCAACGGTGTACAGTAAAGAAACGGAGCATCAGGAAGAAAACAATTAATGTTGTACGTCTTTTGTTTTCCTCTTGCTGCTTCAACATAAGCTAATTTAGTCGGAAATTTTTTAAGACATATGCTTATTGAAGTCCTGCTTCTTTCTTTAGTAGAGATAACTATCATTGTATAATGTTTTTGTTAGTGTGATTGTTCGTTGTTCTTCCAATATATTCTCTTTTTCTATTTTTTGTCGGTTTTGATTTGAGCAAAATCTAAATATGCTAAAATAACATGTCACATGGTCTTGGATTTTCATTTTCACTATGTTTCTACATATTGACTTTCGGGATAGGGATGTACTGAAGAAACTTTTTTACTTTAACAAAGTAAGTTTTTTTTTCTAATAATGATCCAAGTTTCATGGTCCGAGTTAATTTCATTGAAAGATATAATATTGTGATAGAGCAGAATTGATCAATTATTAATAGCTTTGAATTTATTTGAAAGTTCATTTTGTTCATGTTCTTTAGGGTTTTTTTTCTCTCTCCTTTATCTTAGTAATAAAGATCGTATGATTCCTTGATTTGGCTATCTGATTCTACTGAGTGTGATAAAGAAGACTTTAGTTGTGTAGTAAAATGCAAAGTTTGGGACTTTTAAGAAATTTTGTTTGCTATTTTTTTAATTATTGGAAAAAGATAGTCATTAAATTAGGTGATTATATTTCTAAAATATTATATTAATGATAAATTATGTAAAATAGCAATATTGAGGTATTTTAAGATGTGAGATGAACATACTTCAAACAGGGCATCTCTCCTTCCACCACCTCCACATACTTCAAACAATATTGTTAGAGCGTCATGCAAGCGAAGAGATATACTACATACAAAATAATTTGAAAAAGTTATTGAAGGAATTTACAATGGTAATATCTTCACTAAACGAGGTATGAATCAAGAGAAGACATTGTAAAGAGCTAGGAGTAGACATTAGGATTCACATTATAATATATTATTGAATTTGATATACTTGTATTCTTCAATTATTGAGGTCATTTTAATTGCTGAAGAAGAGAGAAAAGATCACAAGCAGAGGGTGCAAGTAAATAATCGGTTGAAATTAATGGAAAAATATAAATTCATATTTTAGATGCACTTAATGAAGAATATCTTAGGAGTCAAAAATGATTTTGTTTCAAGTTTTAAAAATAAAAGATTAAAATATCTTAAATGTCATGATTCTTGTAAGATCAAACATCAACTACAAATCATAAGAGATGATGGTTAGAATTTGTTACTAAATGAAGTTTCTTTATTTTATGTTAAATATGAGATAGTTACCCCACACATGGACGATTTATTCATCTTTTTTGGGAGATCATGACGAAATATTGAAAGAAGGACAAATCTTTCTATTATCACTAATGGGGTTGGGATTTTCAGTCGGGATGCTTAGCATGTGTTTTTGAGTGGTCAGAATAATTTCCGACTAGTTAGTATGTTTTTCGAGCTATGAATATAATTCCGGTTCAGTTAGTACGTTTTCTGAGCGATCAATGTAATTTTCGACCAGTATATTTTCTGAGCCATGAATATGATTCTGGATTAGTTAGTATGTTTTCTGAGTGATCAGAGTAATTTTTGACTAGCTAGTATGTTTCCTGAGCCATTAATATGATTCCGGATCAATTAGTATGTTTTTTGAGTGATCAGTATAATTCCCGACCAGTTAGTATGTTTCTCGAGCCATGAATATGATTCCAGATCAATTAGTATGTTTTTCTGAGTGGTCCGAGTAATTTCCGTCCAGTTAGTATATTTTCTGAGTGATCAGAGTAATTTTCGACCAGTTAGTATGTTTTCTGAGTGATCAGAGTAATTTCCGACCAGTTAGTATGTTTTCTGAGTGATCAGAGTAATTTTTGACCAATTAGTATGTTTCCCGAGCCATGAATATGATTCTGGATCAGCGAGCATGTTTTATGAGTGCAGTGTAATTCCCGAACTGTATATACAATTCCTGAGTGACATATATAATTTTCGAGCTTAGTAGGGATGAGCAAGGTAGTTGGTTCATAGTGGTGAAGTCAGAGCAGTGTATGTGTTTCCAGAGCAGTATGAGTATTTCCTGATTAATACATGTAATTCCTGAGCCGTGTATGCAATTCCCGAGCGACATAAATAATTCCCGAGCTCAGTAGGGGTGAGCAAAGTAGCTGGTTCAGAGTGGTGAAGTCAGAGCAGTATGGGCATTTCCCGATTGATACATGTAATTTTCTGAGTCGTGTATGCAATTCCTAAGCAACATATTCAATTCCCGAGCTCAGTAGGGGGGCGAGCAAAGTGGTTGGTTTAAAGTAGTGAAGTCAGAGAAGTGTATGTGTTTTTCGAGCAATATGTATATTTCTCGAGCAGACAGTGAGTTTCCCGAGTTGTTTGTGTATTTCTCGAGCAGTGTGTTTATTTTCTGAGTGATGTATATATATTTCTTGGGCGCTTTCTAAATTAGGCGAAGAAGGGGATATGGGTATTTGTGGGTACAGGAGGTGACGGAGAATTTCTTAAATAAGGAATATTATTGTCATAAGATGTTTTGTTTATTTATTTGTTTTTTTATTAATGATTGACAAGAAAAATAAGGGACATGTAGAGAACATAAACGGAGATATTTTGAAAAGAAACGAAAAAAACAGTTACATCTTGACAGGTTGACAAGGGTATTAAAGTAAATCTACTTCAAATTAAGGCGGTATGAAACTCCTATAAAAGGGGACAGAGGTGAAAGGAGAAGGGGTTGATACTTTCTTCCATATTCGGTACCTCACAGATCTCTTCTCACTTCTTATTTTATATTATACTATTTCATTCTTCCACTTCTAACTTGAGCATCGGAGGAGTCGCGCTGGGAAGCCGATTCACTCTTAATATTTCCTTTTGAGTGGCAGATTTAGCTTCCAGCTTAAGGATCTAAGGTGATCATAGGGAGTCCTTGTTAGGACCCTTGAAACGGCTAGAGGGGGGGTGAATAGCGTTTCGCCCGATCGTGGATGGAATTCAATCTCGTTCGTGTCTACAATTTCGTTAGCGCAGCGGAATATATATAATGATAAAAGCAATAACGAAATGGACACAACACAAATCACAACAGGAGCATATAACGTGGTTCGGAATCGAACCGGTTCCTACTCCACGGATTGGGTTCGTATGAACCCTAGCGATACCACAAACACCACTAACCAATAAAACTCCTTGACACAAGTCAAGGGTGGAGAAACCCCTTACAAGTAATCTTACAACAATAAGATATAAATACAAGCAATTACAATAATGAATATGAAATACAAGTAAAGAAAAGACTTTACAACACTTGTTTTGATTGCTTGAATGCTTGGTTGCTTGCTTGCACTTGGAGACCTGATTTGCACCAACAAATTGCCCCAATAGCCCTCAAGAATCGATTGCTTTTTCCTCCATCACGAGCTCCATATATAGCTTCAACCTGTGCTAGAAAAAGTCGATCAGTCGACTGATCAGGACCATCAGTCGACTGATGTCACTGTTGTCGTGAGACAATGGCTAGATCCACGCTGGATAAGTCCAACGGATCTACCATCAGTCGACTGATTGTGACCATCAGTCGACTGATGGAGTTCTCACTCGACCAGTCGAGTCTCGACTCCATTCGCGGGTCGATTCTCGAGCGCGACCGATCACACGATCACCGCGATCGGTCATTGCTCAACCATCGATCGGCCTATATGGCGATCGTTAGCCATAACCCGCAATCAAACCCTAGTTGACTCGGTCCAGTCGACATGGCACCCATGAGGTTTTAACTCAAGTATGGTTCCCCATACTTGCTAGACCACCCTTAGCCTGCGCACCTAAGCCTTCTAGCCACCTCCATCACCTCATGCCTCTCGGATCCCTCCAAGTCATTCATGACTTGTTCATCCATCGCGCTAGCCTTCAGGTGCTTCCGTCGGCTATGTCATGCTAACGGTGTCTACACTGCCAAGGCACATTGGACTTACGCCGCCAAGACTTCGCTTGGACTTTACGCCGCCAACCATTGGACTTATGCTGCCAAGACTACCGCTTGGACTTTACGCCGCCAATATCAATCCCCTTGGACTTCAAATGCCAACCCATGTTGGACTTTCCATTTGCCAAGACCCATGCTTGGACTTTCCTTGCCAACACATGTTGGACTTTCCATTTGCCAAGACCCATGCTTGGACTTTACATGCCAAGACCCATGCTTGGACTTTCCTTGACAATTATATTGTCATATGTTTTTGTCGAAACATCAAAACACATCAAAACATCACTCGAGCCAAACTCGAGTCCTGGTCAATCGTGACCTGGGCCGATTGCACCAACAATCTCCCCCTTTTTGATGTTTGACAAAAACCAAAGAAATGATTGAGTTAGAATACTAACTCCAATCCTTTACCAATTATCCCAAATTGATAAATACTCTCCAAATATTTTCCCCCAAACATTCTCCCCCTTTTTGACTAACAGCAAAAAATTGTCTCCCCAAGAGGGTCAATGTCTCATGTCCCAATGAGATCTTACAATCTCCCCCTTGGTCCAAAAATACTTAGGATGCCTACCATCTTCCTAGTGATAAGTTCAATATCACTCAAGAGAGACAATCCTATTTACTCTCCCAACTTCCAAATTGGGTCTCTCAAAAATCCCATCAATTTCCCAATTGATGTCATATTCTCCCAATAACTTCTCCTTTTCAAGGAGAAAAATACACCCATCATCTCAAGATGGATACCTCCCCCTAAAAGCTTGCTCCCCCTTGACCATTGCACCAACAATGTCCTTGGGAAGTCCCTAAGCCAATAGGAACTCTAAACCATCAAAATTAAGGTTAGAAATTTAACATTGAACTTTCCAACACCTTAAAATTGATACAAACCCCAAATACTTCTCCTAATCCATATCCAATGGATTTACACCCTTTGTAATGCTTCCCAAAGCATATCCTAGGGTTGGGAGTGATTAGGGACTATAACCGTAGCTGAAATCGGGTTAAATAACCTTGTTTACCCCGAAATCAAGCTACCAGTCGAGTGATTCAGAAATCAGTCGACTGGCACCTCCATCGATCGCCACGAGCGTCGATAACTGAAAATCCCGATTTTCAGTTATCAGAAATGAGTTTTGAAAAATCATAACTAATTATATGTATATCGAAAAATCACGAAATTTGATACGTATAATACTTATGACTAATACAATGGGTGAAAAATGTTTAAAAATTATTTAACCCATTAAATAGTGAAATTGGCACAAAGTTCAAAACCATTGAAATTTTCAATGTTTTGGCCCTACTTTATATCAACTTCATCAATGGTGATTGCTATCAAAAGATAGACTTCACCAAGGTTTTTCAAAATGATTTTAAAATGTTTTTAAAACCTTATCTTGGATCATATTCCTTGGGCTCTATGTACGTGACTTGTACACAAGCTCTCCCAATGATCCACAACTAAACTTAGATGAGTTTTAGTTCATCTAGATGCAAAAACTATGCACCTTGAACTTAACTCATATCCTAACATCTCACATGTATCTAGGGTGTATAAATACACATACATGTCAATTGAATGTGAGATGTGGGTTTTGGTTCTCCCTAATCTAGGGTTTCATGCATTTCCTAGGCAACCCTACTTGATTCCCTTATAAATGAGACGTCAAGTCATGTCATAGTCCTTAAATCAATTTCAACCAATTGCCTTAAATGCATGAATGATTATGATATTAGAAATGATATAAATAAGCATATGCTCATAATCATGATGTCATGACATAAGATGAAATTTAAGAACACATGACATCTACAATAATGTCATAAGCAATAACATGACATGGTATATAATAGGATGCAATTTTATGTCATGATATATCAACTTTCATAAGCAATACAATTATACAAATATTCATCCATACAAACAAGATTTTCAGAAACAAAGATTTCATTTAACTTAAAACTTGTCTTTTACATTCAAAATCGAGATTGACTATGCTCAATCTCACTTCAGAAACTGACAACCACAGAACATCTAATATCCTCTAATCGTCCACAGGAGGTGGCGGTAAAGGAGGCTACTGACTCAGGGTCCAGGCCCGCATCATCTCTAGCATATCAAGCTGATGCTGCTCTATGCGGCTCTGGGACTCCTCCATTCGATCCAGACGTGCGCCGAAGAAGCTGGCTCGCAATAGCTCTCGATACCTAGCGCCAATCGGCTGATAGTCACGAATCTGACTCCAATGACCACGACGATCTGATGGACCCGCCGCTGATGTGTCTGCCGGCATCTGGTCATCCTCATCAGTGGTGTCCGCATCCTCGCAGTCCTCTGTCGCCTCTCTGGGTACCGGAGGAGGCTCTCTGCGTGCCCGGGGGGGGTGGTCGAGGCGCCAACTCCATCTGTCCAGCGCCCATCCGTAGCTTTGCTAGCGAGAAGTTACGAACTGATATACAGTCGTACACCTCCGATAGCGCTCTCAGAGAACCCCTATGGATGTTGACGCCTACGGAGTCTAGCCATGCTGTGATGATATGACCAAACGACATATGCACTTTCCCTTGTACAGGGGAAGTGAAATGCACAATGCAATGAAACATGTTTAGTGCAAAGTTAATGTCTAACCTATGACGCATGGCGTATAAAAGAAAAAGATGGGGAGGCCGAATCTTGGCCAGACCCCGAGTGACGATGGGAAGAAAACACCCAACAATGACCTTGTAAAGGACATTGTCAGGTGCAGATAACTCAGTGATAGGAAATAGATTCTGGGCCGGTGGACGAGGATAACCAAAGATATGCTCATGCATGGACTCCATAGAGATATGGTCAAAAGGCTCAGGTAAAGGAAAATCCATGGTAGGGTAAAAGATAAAGGTGTCATATGAGGGTCTACACTCGAGAAACTCCTGCAGTATCGCAGGAGTGAACTCGAACTCGCGTTTTGTAATGCGAGTAGTGTAGGTAGGGCCGTCATCTACCTTTTTTAGATTTTGATCAAATTCCTTAATAAGGTCATCATTAATTGGATGCGTGCATAAGACGATTTTCATCAGATTGTAGTATGCAATTAATTCCATGACATCACTACAATGCCGATTGAAAAAGTCCCTATCGATGTACCTAACCAACATAGGTTGGTATAATCGAGATTCACCCTCGGGCGGATCATTCCTACGGGCTCTCCTATTATGAATGCAATGTAATGATATGGCATGCAATGGCAATAATACACGATTAGATAAACCTAAATTGTAATGGAGATGAAAATTAGGGCTTGGGAAAAAAATCGTTACTTAGGCGCCATTTGAATGTGTGGCCGGAAGGAAGACTCAAATGTTGCTGGGGATCGCCGGAAAAGTCGCCGGAGAGCTTCAGACGCCGGAACCCTAATCGGAACAAGGAAAAAATAAGCCCTAAATCGCGTGAACTAGGGCTCGAAATAGGTGAAAAATGGAAGAGGAGAGGCTTGTTTATCAAACCTAAGACTTTGGGAGGTTGGCACGGCCGGAAGAGTCGGTCGGAGAGGGAGACGACTATCGGAGAAGGAAAGACGAGGAAAGGTTCGTCGCGTGAAGACGCCGAACCCTAACGGTTCAGCGTTATAAAAATGCGATGCAGTCGACTGATGTGGAGCATCAGTCGACTGATAGCGGTTTATTATCGGGTTTACCGAGCCGATGTCATCGGCTCGGCAATCGATCACAACCTTCCGTACGCGTTACGTGATCGCATCGATCGATGTTGCTCATCATCGATCGATGTGCACATCACTCGGCGCCGTCGAGCACTCGATGGCCTTCGGCCTCGGTGAAGCGAACCATCGATCGTGATGTCCTCGGGCCGATCGATGTCCTCATCGATCGATGTTCAATCACCGAGTCATGAAGCTAGCACTCGGATGGTCGTATCGTGACAGCTCTGATGTTATGAGGATCTCGATTTCATCATCTTAATTATTCAATTTTGTCACGTTAGATCTTGTATATCGAATGTATTGAAGTTATACTTTTATTCATGTATTTGTTAATGTATTTTAATGTTTTATTTCATTTTTGCAAACATTAACATTCAATGATTTCCAAAACCTAACATCTCACCCTTTCTAAGTGTTAAAATACACAATCAAGGTAAAAGACTTGTTTTGTGAGATGTAATCTATCCTAGACATTCCTTCCATGCAAACATATGGTAAAACATATGAAGCATGGTGAGTACAAGACATCAAGTTGTGTGACACTTGAGTATCACTCTAGATGTTACCTTTACATCTTAACCACACATTTCTTGATACATGACCTTTCAAAGTGTGCCAATAATCAAAGGTACACACTATGACCTCTAAATCTAGATCGTGTCAATTTTATTGATTTTCATGTTTTCAAGATATATATTGACACAACCTAAAATTCTTTAAAATTAAGGCTCAAAGATATTTCCAAGGTAACCATAACCTTGAAAGTAACCTAAAGTGCCGCCTTTATCATGGTTGAGTTAACTACCCATCCAATCAAGGTTGGCACACCCTAAACCCATCTTAGCGTGAATCAATCACGCTCTTAGGAACCCAAAATCGATTTGAGCTCCTAGAATTAATTAGGTATTCCTTAGGGATAACCTCCCTAGATATCTTCCTAATGACCCTCCTAGGCTTATTAGCCTTGGTCATTTTGGTCTTGCCTAGGTTAATCTTAGGGATTGCCTCCCTAACAACCTTCTTAGTGGCCATCCTAGGTTTCTTCGAAACCTTGGCCAATAGGCACAAACCTTGGTCAACTCTAGGAATGACTTCCCCATTGACCTTGGTCTTCCTAGACCTAGTTAGTGTCCCATAGTCAAACGGAACACTATGGTAAGTCACCTTGGACTTAGGTTTGTGACCCAAACCATTCTTGCCCTTGGTTGACTTTTGACTCTTAGATCCTAGATGTTGACTTTGACTTCTTGACCTAAGAGTTTGACAATTTGACCCTTGAAATTGATTTTGTATCTTGTTTAGAGTCTTTTCCAATTTCTCAAGCCTTGACCTCAAGGCTTGGTTCTCTAATTCTAATTGCCCAATTTTAAAATTTTTATTTAAATCTTGGGCATTGGACTTTCTTGGCAAATGCCTAGTCCATTTTGGATTAAAACCTAGATGTTCTTGGATTTTCTTAATAGATTCCCTAGGTATTATTTTTCTAGGGACATTAGTCCCAAATTTCTCCTTATTCTTAAGGTGAACATTCTTAGCTCCTAAACACATATGTTTGTTATTTCTAGCATGCTCTTTATGATACATAACAAAATTGCTAAAATTAGTTCTAGCATGCTTTTTAATATTTAAATTAGACGGAGCATTATTTAAATATACCTTAGGGTTTGCCTTAGTGGCTCCCCTACTTGTGATGCTCCCTTTGCCCTTCTTCTTCTTCTTTGGGCATTGACTCCGGTAATGACCCGGTAGTCGGCATTTGAAGCAAATGACATGCTCCTTGCTCTTTTGTCTTGGAGAACCGGCGTCAGTTGACTTTTGTTGACTTTTAGGCGCCGGAGGAGCTTTCTTGATCCTCTTTGGACATTTGCTCTTGTAATGCCCATACTCCCTACACTCAAAGCACATAATATGATTTTTATTTGAAAATAAAGTGTTTGAGTTACCTAGGGTGGTGGTAGGTGCCGGAGTTGAATTTTGAGCTTCCTCATCTTGATCGGATGTTGAAAGCTCTTCTTGAGGTTGCTCCGGTGTAGAGGATGGTCTCTCTTCCTCAATCCTAGGAATAGATGCTTCTTCCACCTCTTCTACTTCTTCTTTCTCCGATTCGGAAGTTGACTCCATCTCAACTTTCGATTCCTCACTTTCACTTGAGAATGAACTCTCCTCATGGAATCTTGCCAATTTTCTCCATAGCTCCTTGGCATACATGTAATCCCCTAGCTTGCACAAAACATCATTAGGGATTAAATCTTCCAAAAGTTTCGTTACCTTAACTTCGGTCTTGAGCTTTTGGCGTTGCTCTTGGGTCCACTTTTTCAATTTTAGGACATTCCTCTTCTTATCCCTAGGGGGTTCAAGGCCTTCAATGAGGATGAACCAATCCTCTATGTTCATCATCAAGAATGTTTTCATTCTTGCTCTCCATGCCGGAAAATCTTCCGATCATACGAGGTGGAGTGTTGATTTCCCATCCAAGCTTGTCTTGAATTCCATCTTCACCCTCTAGCCTTTTGCCTTAGCTCCCGGTTGTTAATCCGTAGAAGAGCCCTGCCTCGATACCACTTGTTAGGACCCTTGAAATGGCTAGAGGGGGTGAATAGCGTTTACCTGATCGTGGATGGAATTAATCTGCTCGTGTCTACAATTTCAAGAAGCAGCGGAATATATATAATGATAAAAGCAATAACGAAATTGACACAACACAAATCACAACAGGAGCATATAACGTGGTTCGGAACCGAACCGGTTCCTACTCCACAGATTGGGTTCGTACGAACCCTAGCAATGCCACAAACACCACTAACCAATAAAACTCCTTCTTGACACAAGTCAAGGGTGGAGAAACCCCTTACAAGTAATCTTACAACAATAAGATACAAATACAAGCAATTACAATAATGAATATGAAATACAAGTAAAGAAAAGACTTTACAACACTTATTTTGATTGCTTGAATGCTTGGTTGCTTGCTTGCACTTGGAGACCTGATTTGCACCAACAAATCACCCCAATAGCCCTCAAGAACCGATTGCTTTTTCCTCCATCACGAGCTCCATATATAGCTTCAACCTGTGCTGGAAAAAGTCGATCAGTCGACTGATCGGGACCATCAGTCGACTGATGCCATTGTTGTCGTGAGACAACGGCTAGATCCACGCTGGATAAGTCCAACGGATCTACCATCAGTCGACTGATGGAGTCCTCACTCGACCAGTCGAGTCTCGACTCCATTCTGTGGCCGAATTCTCGAGCACCAGTCGACTGATCACATGATCACGATCGCTGAGCCATCGATCGCCAACCTATGGCACGATCGTTAGGCCATAACCCGCAATAAACCCTAGTTGATTTCGGTCCGGTCCGATCACGCCACATGGCACTCATGAGGTTTTAACTCAAGTATGGTTCCCCCATACTTGCTAGACCACCCTTAGCCCAGACCTAAGCCTTCTAGCCACCTCCATCAGCCTCACGCCTCTCGGATCCCTCCAAGTCATTCATGACTTGTTCATCCATCGCGCTAGCCTTCAGGTGCTTCCGTCGGCTATGTCATGCTAACGGTGTCTACACTGCCAAGGCACATTGGACTTACGCCGCCAAGACTCCGCTTGGACTTTACGCCGCCAACCATTGGACTTATGCTGCCAAGACTACCGCTTGGACTTTACGCGGCCAATATCAATCCCCTTGGACTTCAAATGCCAACCCATGTTGGACTTTCCATTTGCCAAGACTCATGCTTGGACTTTCCTTGCCAACACATGTTGGACTTTCCATTTGCCAAGACCCATGCTTGGACTTTACATGCCAAGACCCATGCTTGGACTTTCCTTGACAATTATATTGTCATATGTTTTTGTCGAAACATCAAAACACATCAAAACATCACTCGAGCCAAACTCGAGTCCTGGTCAATCGTGACCTGGGCCGATTGCACCAACAGTCCTTAGGAAGGGAGAGGAGGATCTAAGCAGACTGAAGAAGAAGACACCATCAATCAAGTTGAAACTTTTTATGAAATGATAAATTTGTAACTTCAAGAGTTAAGCAATCACTTCAACAAGGTAAAATACAAAGTTATTTTATATATGACTTGTCTTAATATATCAAATTCATTTTTTGCTTATGATAAGAGAAGATTATTTCAGTTTGGTTAACGAACTTACTAAAAGGATTGTTCAATTGAAGAAACATCGACGATTTTATTTTATATATTTATTTTTGAAGTTAGCATTATTATTACTCGTTGGAACTACAACTATAGAGAGAGTGTTTTCAGCAATAAAAATAATCAAAATTTTATTTCGTAATCGGTTAGGAGATGATATGATAAATGATTGTTTGGTACCATATATTGAGTGATATGTGTTTGTTGCATTTGATAATGAAGATATTATTCAATATTTTCAAAGCATGGAATCTTAGATAGTCTATTGTAAAAATAGATGAAGTTAATATATAATTTTTATTATACAATTTGTGTTTTATTAATTGTTTAATTTATTGAATTTGCCCCTCTGCTTACAAATCTTGGCTATAATATTGTTTATGACTTTATTTGTTGGAGAGATTTTAATTGAAATCCGAATCTTTTGACTAGGAGATAAGAGAATGACATCATTGAAAAATGATCTCTGTAATAAATTTCCTTGACTTGGAGTGCAAGACATATTGAGTTTCAATTTTTATATACTCAAAAGATATATACCATTGACTGCATATCTCACAGTGATTTCGTGAGATTCATACTTGTAGCCCATTAGTCAAAGAGGGTGATGTCAGGAGTATTGAGAATATAGTTAAAGTTTCACATTGATAAGACATGAAAAAGATCATGTGCTTATAAGATGAAAAAATATCTTCATTGGTATGAGATCTTTTGAGTAAAATTCAAAAATAAAACCATGAGAGTTTAGACCCAAAGTGGATAATATTAAACCATTGTGAAAATATGTGAATCTTATAAGCACTAACAATTGATATCAGAGTCATGATCCATGTTAAGCCATGAACTTCGAACAAAGGAAGTGAAGCTTCTATGTCCGGATCAAAAGAACCAGACACCAGATAGAAATTTCAGTTGGATCGAGAGGACCGAACAACTGACAGGAAGTCTAGTTAGGCCAGAAGAGCTTGACAATTGGTAGAAAGTTCAGTTAGATCAGAAGAACCAAACAGCTGACAGGAAGTCTTAGTAGGTTGAGGATCAGACATCAAGCAGAGGAAGTCCTTCGAAGACGGATAGACTTGAAAGAGAAGAGATATATGAATCTTATAGACACTAATAGGTGAATGAATGTCGTGCGATGAAGTCGTTGAAAGAGCGATGATAGACAAGAAATAATAGCAAATTTTGAATTTGATTAAAACACGACTTAGGTGGCGAGTTGCATAGCTATTTGTCTTTTTTTTTCCCCTTCTCTTTTAAAAAAACATATACACATAAATAAATTTAAAATATTAAAACTAATGTCCCCATTTTTTTATTAGGCCCTAGGTTCATGCGGCACTAGTAACGTAAACATATACATTGGATATAATATTTTTATCATTTTTTTGAGATAATATATTTTAGTCATTTTCAAGTTTATGGGACTTAATTTCACGAAAATAATTTATTAATATTCTTTAAATATATTATTTTTTTATCAATAAATATAAATTTATTAATTAAATTGACATAGTATAAATAATATCTTGTATATTTATATTTTAATCGCATGTATGAATGCATTCAATTAATTTTATTTAAATTTGTATCGGAGTCCAAGATAAATATTGTCGGTAATGTAGTATTGGATGGAGGAATTAAAAAAAGCTTGTATCGTCGATCTGAGCATTGCTAATTATAATTAACTTAGTTCATTTTTCATAAAAATTAAATAATTTTTAAGTAAAATAAGTTAAATTGATATCGGTTTCACTTTTCCAATTAAAAAGCTTAGAATATAGGGAGTAATATTAATTATTTCACCCAAAAAAGAGAATAATACCCATTAAAAAATTCCAATTCAATTTAAAAGGTTTATTTTTGTTCCGAAAAAACTTGAAGTTAAATACTTTTCTTCATTCGTGCATAAGCCGATTCCCGCCATAAAATAATTCATATTCCCGCCAATACTATTCGTCTTCTTCAACCAGACCGCTTAAAAAACCTAATACCCGCCCATCGCCTTCTGCATCGCTCCGGAATTCGACGGTGCGTCGAAATGGCGGATGGCGATGCTGACCTCGACCTCCTCCTCTCCCTCCGGGAAGAGAGGGTTTCGGAGACGCCCCCCGCTTCCCCGTCGTCTAATCCACCTCATATTCTTGCAGGTGACTGATTGCCTTGAGGTCTCTTCATTCTTCTTCCTATCCTCTTCTTCCTAGTTTATGGACGATTCCGTTGTTTTAGTAGGCTACAACTCCGATGATGATTACCCGAGAAGGTCACGGACTGCTGACATGTCGGTTTTCCAAGACGTCGTCAAGGATTACCTCGATATGAATCCAGAGACGCTTGGTACAGATCCCCCAAAATCGATCCAGCCACGGACCTCCTCCGATGAAATCGTGGTCGAGAAGTTCTCGGGGCTTAGAATTAGGTAGAAGGAAAACGAAAACAAATGGATTTAAAGATTACACCCTCCTTGGTCCTACAGTTTTTTCCCCCATGATTGTCATGTATTTGGTTCTCAGGAAATCATTGGAAGATTCTATTGCACTTGCTAATCGTTTCTCAGATGTTCGTTTTGTTCGCTTGCATACTATCAGGTGAGATGTTTGATGTAATGATCGTTAAGAATTTGAACAAGAAAAAAAATGTTTTATATTGCAGTAGTTCTCTTTCAGGAATTTGCTTATGGGTGACAATCTTTCTGGATCGTGGGCTACGGTTGGTGTCTTAACTGAACTTGGAAGTCCTAAAGTGAGCTCAACTGGGAAGAACTATTGCATATGGAAAATGGGGTGTTTGAATGAGACGAATGTGTCAGTTTTCTTGTTTGGAGATGCATATACAGCGAGCTGCAAGGAGAAAGTTGGGATGGTATTTGCACTTTTTAATGCCACAGTACGGAGGGGAGCTGGGGTATGCCATTGACCGTCTTGTTATAATTATAAAAAAATCATCGCTAGGCATTGCTAACCTTGATCTGCATAGTTTAGGGGAAAGAGTTCTCTTTGAGCGTTTATTCAGCCAGTCAAATGCTAAAGATAGGGACCTCTGCTGATTATGGTATCTGCAACGGCAAAAGGAAAGATGGGTTGGCATGCACCATGATCATAGATAAGTATGTTTTTGTCTGACTAATAGCCTTTATTTTAATAGATCCAACATTCATTATATGGTTATATTTATGCATCTCGTGTTTGCCATGGGTTGTGTAAAATTCTCTATACATGTAATTGAATATGGATCACTGCTAAGGTTGCAATTATGGCGAGTTAACTATTTCCTTATATGAAATTGCTGTCGAGGTTGGGTCGCTATCTAATTTCACAAGTAGCAAGCTACAGTTAGATTAGTTAATGCGTTGCATCAGATGAAATCAAACTTACAATTTATTTATTTTTCTTGTAATCATAGTTCGAATGTTTGCAAATTGTGATATTGTCTTGACTTTGATTGGGAGAAAACAATCAGAAACTGAATGAAATAATAAAAACTGGGATTTTCATTTAATAAACCATATCGGTTGAATTTGAGAAAATCTTATTGGTGATAATAGTGGTTTTAATTATGAAAAGCTTATTGATGATTATGGAAGAAGATTTACGACCTCAATGGGGCTTATTGAATTCACATCAAGTTTCTTGCTTAATATATATTGCCTGGTTTAACTGTTGATGAAGTTGATGTTAAAATCTTTGAACAACTTGTTTGGCTCTACTTTTCTCATTGTAGCGACTAGACACAAAGACCTGTTGTCTTTAGTTGATGTCTATATCTATGAACATTGAATTGGAATTATTGATATTGTGATTTATGATTTCTTGGGCTATGAATTTTGAGGCCATTTAGTTAATTGAGACTTTGAATTTCTACAGATCTCTAGGCACTGAGCTGTAAAAGTTACAAAATGCAACCTATTTTGCCTTCGAGCATGAGAAATAAACATTGAACTGTTACAAGTTACTTGCTTCGTTAAAATAATTATCACAAGAATATCTCTTCAGATGAATTGTGCATCGGAGCTTTCTTAGGTTCATTGTTGTACATGTTTGTATAAATCATGACTTCTTTTGAGTTGATTCACGAGATAAGATCCATGTAATGAAACCTCAATGGCTATAATACATCAGTACATCACTTCTTTTGTGCTTTTGACTCTTCTTTTTTAACTTTGTTTTTATCTTTAATTTTCCAGACGTAAAGGAAGATGCTGCAAATTCCATTCATCAGTAAGATTGATCAGTATATGCCAGTTTATATTTAACAAATTTGCTTTATGAAGCAGTTGATTTATTCTATGTTTCTGTCTTTGTATTAGAAAGCTTCACAGCTATATGCTACAAATCGTACTGAGCTCAGCGGCGGGTAAGTTACTTCTTGCATTTTTTTGGCATACTGTCCAGGGAAATTTTTCTCACAAGAGACACTTAATATTCCATCTGCACTTTTTGTAACTTCTCATCTCAATGAGATCTAGTCCGAACAGTTTATGGTTTTATTGTTATATTTGAAAAGCAGGAATATACAAAATGCATTTAAGCTTCAAGCAGAGGGAATTTATACAGTTGATCCTTTTGCTGTGAAATCAAGCTTGAGAAAGCCAGTTCGGCCAGTGAAAGTAATGTCTATTGATGGACTAAAAAGAGCTTTGAGGTATGCAACATTCATTAAAAGGTTATCTATCTACTTCCTAGAGGCACGTAAACTTATATTGGTGCAAATATTTAAAATTGATATGTTTAGACTCCAATATCTCACATTATTAATTGCATTAACACAACAGTAGTATACTCCCTGGATCATCTTCCTAGTTCATACTAAATTTGTGACACATTCAGGGAAAATGATTTTTTAATCAATTCTAAACTATATTCGCTCAAGTCAATAGCTTAATTTTATAAGCTGTTATCTGAGAAGTGAATTGGTCTAAAATAAATTTCCCATGTACTTTTTACCAGCTTCAATTTTGTACCAGCTCTCGTGGTGATCGTATAAGACAGGGTGCTGTCTTTGTTTCACTTTGTGGTAGAGTTCACTTTTTGGTACAGTTGTGTTATAGTGTAATATTTATCTCTGTCAGTTAAAATGAACATTGGGGAATATCTCGATAAGCAACAGATGATTTTTTTTTTTAAATGATGAATGGTGAAGATATTTCATAATGCAATAGGCTCTATATGTTCCGCTCAGGTACTTCAAATCTTCCAACACCAAAGAGTTGCATCAACTCTATCATGACAAAGGCCAAACAGGTCTAACAGTAGGATAGAACCATATTACGTCGTGTATATCCTGGCTTTAACCCATTGTCAGTGTTTCTATTATCAATAAGATTCTCCATTGTTTGTTTGAAGGTTTGCTTAATATCCCAGTCGCCTAATCTTAAACTAGTTTTACTTTAGTACGCTGGAAGAGATTTCCATTAGTAAAAACACGAGCTAATTATAAATATGATAGATCTGATGGAGATGATTGTGACATGCTGTGAAGGGGAACAATGTTTTCTTGAAGCAATATAGTAGGCATGTATTTTCGGTTCCCTTTTTTTTCTTTGAAATTACAGTTTCAGATCAGGATCTGTAATTACCAATCACTACCTCAGTTAGCGAAGTCTATCTTGGAAGAATCTTTATACTTGTATTAATTATGACAAAGATCTTTTGCTGTCCAGCAAAGCGGATAAGGTTACCACAAGCAGCCACTCTCAAGGAATAAGGTTTCTCACGCAAGTCACTGGTATGCTATTGTCATAATTGCAATCGCTGTCGCTCAGTGCTGCAACATTAGATTCTAAAACAAACTTATTGAAGCCTTTTTATTTGCATTTACTAGCAAAGCAGGAACCAAAGAATTCAAGCAAAGCAGCATCCGTATGTCAAAGTGCAACCAAGTTTAGCACTGAGAAAAGGTGATAGCGCCTTTTAGACTAAACAAACGTTACTGGTCAAATATTCAGTTCATCGTGGCGACTGGTGAATCGATTTTGATTTTATTTTTATTAGGTCATCATTATCGAAGGGAAAAATATCAACAACTATACAAAATGAGCCAGAGGCTAAGAAGAAGAAAGTTGATCAAGCTCCCCAGAAGATGATTGAACTCGATATTATTAGTTCGGATGAAGAAACCTGACAAGACATGGAGGGTTTGATCAAGTTTTACAGCCCAACTACCAGCTAAATAACAAGCGGGCGTGTGGGGCAAAAAAAGAAAAAAAGAAAAAGCGAAAGCCCGTTTAATTATATAGAACCAGATACTTTGACACTGGTTTAGTTGAGAGGGAGAAGTTGCGAGTCACCAAATAGTTATTTATTTCCTTTTTGACATTTATTTTGTTTTTGGTCGAAGTTTTTGGTTATTTATGGTGTGGACGTTAAATTGTAGACGAATGTGACGTTACCAAATATAACATCTGGGTAGGGGGTCGGAGATGTTTTATAGAGCGACAATCTTTTAGGTTTGTAGAAACAATTTTTTTTCTAATTTTTTTTTTCATTTATTTCTTATTTATGGTAAAGCTCAACTATTTCTGTTAAAAAAAAATGATTTTCATATTCATTTTTACTCTTAAAAATTGGTAATCTCTTAATAATAATGACCTTGATAATCCTATTTATCATTATTTTGCTAATCATGGAGCACCAACTAAAAAGCGATATGAAACCCGCATCACTTGGCCATTATGTCCACAATACAATTCTATCGCTGGCTAAGCATTTCCTGCTGGTTGAATCGGGCGGTTGAAGTCCGGAGGGAACCAAAAATCAGTCTGTCCACGTAAAACTCAGTTAGATATTACAGTTAGGGTGCCTTTGATTAAGATTATCGTGTATAAATATTATTTGATTCAATTTTAAATAATAAAATAAAAATTTATTTATTTGAAGATTTTAAAATATAATATAGTTTAAGACTTTATTATATTATTCTTGATTCAATTATAAAAATTTATTCACTTTAAAATATATTTATTTATTATGTTATTGATTGGGACAATCGTCGTCATTGCTCGATAAAATGACAATAGACGACCACCAACAATTACAATAGCTACGTCGATCGATGACAATGACGAATGATTGACAATGACGCTCAATGATTGACGACAACGATCAACAACTAGACGACGACAGCAATTGCAATGAACCGTCGACAATAGATGGACCGACGACGACTAAAATTTTATTATATTAGAATGAAATTGAAATTAATAAAACTTTAAGAATATTTTTGTTTGAACTTATAAAATTTAAAGATAATTTTGAAAACAAAATATTATTAACTCAGAAATCAAATAAAATCTCCATTTTCTTAGATAATGAAATTCTAAAGTGTATAACCTCATTTGCTAACATTTATTGACTCGACGATTATAATCTATTACTTAGAAAACAATTTAAACCCTAATAAAATAGAATTATAAGATATAATCTAAATGGATAATCTAAATTATTTATAAATATCTCAAACTAAACGCACCCTTAAGATCATCGTCCAATCCTTCAACCAAATAATAAAATTTATTAAAATCTTTTAGAGATTTTATTTTTTAAAGAAAATAAAATTTAAAAGTAAAATCAATAATTGTTAAAAATTTCTTAAATTTATTAAAGATGAATAATATGAAATATTTATTTTTAAAATAATTTCATTTTTATTTTTTAAAAAACTGTAAAAAAATAAAAAAAAAATTCAATCAGCAACCTAACTTTGGGAGATTAGTTTCCCTCATCTTACAATCCATATAACAACCCATGAAGCACGGACGTTTGCCAACACTACAATAAAGTAAATAGCCATTAAACGTACCAGTCAAGCGAGTTTCAATCGAGGGTCAGAACGGCTAGACAGCTAAGATAATACATCATTCGAAGGCCCATTGATTCTCCCTTCGGACCTCTTCCTCTTCCTCTGGAGTGAAGTCATTTTTTATGTTGAACGTTTTGCGGATTTCTTCAGGGGTCTTTCCCTTAATCATATCGGCAACAGTTTGGCATGTCAAATCCAGAAGCCTTTTTATATTCAGGTAGTTTGCAGCCTGAGAAATACAGAACACGATCAGAGGGACAAAAAAAAAAGGGCTAATTGACAATTCAAATTGACTGCTACTTGGTGAACTACTCGAATGGGATGGAAAAAATCCAGTAAAGGTTATATAAGAGATCTTAAAACGCTAAACAGTCATGTACTGATAGAAATAAGCATTCAAAGCCAGAGTTTTGGCAATTTCAACCAAGGAGAAGAATATCATCATTCATAAAGGCAAAAGATCTCATACTGGTTTATTCCATCACCAAATCCCATCAGGCAGAACTCTTAACAGCAATTTTACCTCATTTGTCTTACAAGTGATGCTTGGAAAAGTCTCTCCAAATTAACAAACATTGAATTCTAAAAAAATATTATTCTCATCTTATACATCTAATACAACAATAACAATCAAACCTTATCCCACTAGGTAGGGTCAACTATATGGATCCTTCTACGCCAACAACCAAGCCTTTTCATGTGTGAATCATATGAAAAAATAATTTCATGTCATTCCCCCAAAACTATTCCAAGCTAGTGAAACCAAACATAATAACCAAACAGAGCATCCAAACTACCATTTCATCCTTGCTTCCATTCTATTACCACCCCATTCTAGATCCATCCTGTAATACCAAAACTCCTACATCTACATCACTGTTGATTCATCATCTCCAAGTGAGACCAGATGCATGCTATGAAGAGTCCCACAACTGACAATCATGAGCTAGTGGAACAGCAGAAGACAAGTGAGATGTTGGACATAAATGAAAAAACTGTAGCTAATATAGCTGGCAAATAAAGCTATTATGATAAGCACTTGTCATACATCATCCAAAGAGGTTCATACTGAAAAAAATGGTAAATTCACCTGAAAACTATATGACGGAAAGGAACTATAACAGCTTCCCGTTTCCCTTTTTTCCATCAAGGAAACGGATAAAATAATTGGTAGCCATTCTATCTTTGCATTGAATATGAATATACTTAACTTTTTAGTACTGTTTTTACTACAGGGGGATGTGGCATTTTACTATGTTTGACTATCACTAGCTACAATTTTCATTGATTCCCCATCAAATGCATTATGTTTGAAGTTTTAAAATGGTCATGCAAGAGGTTGCAAACCATCCACTGCAAAATGTGCATGTGACATGTGAGCACACATGTTCAGACATACACTGAAAAAAATATTAAAATTTATCTATATTGAAAAAATTACTTAATATATATAATTGTACAAGCATAAGTCTGCATTAAAAAAATGTCAACTATACAATGTAAAACATGCAGTAATATAGAACATTTCTTGTTAATCAACAATGTAAAGTGGGTCAACACTTCCAAACACATGTTAAATTTAACATTTACATGTCCTGCCCAAAGTTTATAAAATTGTTCTGTTAATTAACTCTTCAGAAGGAAAAAACAATGATAAAATCCAATTATTTGAGTAAAGGCGAGCATCAGTAATAATTATGATTCATTTGATTTAACCCAAATTGGTTTGTGCAAGTCCCAGTTTTTAACTTTTTTAGTATGCAGGCCAAATACGGTAGATGCAGGTCACAGAAATCATCTAATCCTGCATAAAGAATGAAGCAAATTATAAATAATGGACCACATATATCAAATATGATGTGGATACCTGGACCCTGCCACAAATACATATGTGGCTACTTATGTGATTGCCTTGATCTCTTTCTAAATTCTAAGTACACCATACCATAATATGGATTTCTCACATTTAAGCTAGTCAAGCAGTCATAATTATTGCTTTACCATTCACAAACAACTGTTTGAGGCTTATTCCTTCTCCTTTGGGTAGGACCTTCTTGTGATTGTATGAATTTTGTTCTTCAAAAAGGCACATCTTCTATACTCGAAGTTCATTTTTTTTCTCTAGATTGATTTTCAAGATTACATATTCATAAAGCTATAACTACACGTTGGGATGAAGATTAAAGTTCAAAGAATGTCACTACAGGGATGTGTTAAATATAGAAGGTAGGAAAGTGCAAGTAATAAATCTGCTAAGTACACATATAATATCATATTTGATTACAGTTTCACAATAGCGGTCTCATTCTCATATAAATCTTAAACTATGGATCCCAACTAAAAAATGTCAAATATTTCAAAATCACTCTATGGTACCAACAGATAAAAGGTTCAAATTCAATACAACAAATATTTGGCCTAAAATAATATATTATAAATGATGAACCACTAGCCATACAATAGCAACTACATAATTTTAGCTATCAAAAAGTATTTCAAGTGCTCATGACATATACATTGTAGACAAAAGCTGCATGGCATCCTTAAGAAATAATTATAATCCCTCAAGAGCTATTAAACTTCATAAGGAGTCAAAAAGAAAAATAAAACAAAGTAGATATATAAGACCATGGCTTTTAGCCTTTTACTTCTCCATAACCTATTTGATGAAGTCATTCTCATTCATCAAATTAACTGTTTTTAACCAAATCTATTTTATTTAGATGCTATATTAAAGATAAACAGCATATAACCAAGATAAATTTCGTGCATCATTACTGCAAGACATGCATGAAATGTATTTAAAAATTAGTAGATACTTTCTCTCATGGCTAATCAAGATAGTATGCAGTCATGTATCATATACGATTGATCTATCTAATAATTAATACGCTTCAAACAACTATTTCCATCAAAGGACTGCGCATTAAACTAATCCTTTGTAAATAGCCTCTTACAGCAGACGAAAGAAATCAAGATAATAAGTATGTGGAACAGTGCAAGCCTAAATAACAGAGATACATCTCCAAGTTCATCAATCAAATCTGTAAGTTTACAGGCGACGAGTATCTATCAATGAATGCAAGAAGCAACGATAAGGGAAGACCTCCAGCTATCTCACCAGTATGAGATCGAATAGGGTCGCTTGATCCACCTTGACAAACTCGGCATCCCAGGATTTGAGTTCTTCGTCAGCGGGCCGGGAGGCGTCATCAGATGACTTCGAGGCCGTGGCCGCGGCGGCATCGACGTGCTTCTTGCAATACTCGATGACTTTGGAAAGGATCTTCGATGTGACGTTTGGAAGAGGGATGCCGTTGTCGGCGCAGTCGTCCTCGATCATGTGCTTGATGGTCTGCGATTCCATGGCGACCACCTGGTCGACCTCGAAAACCTCACCGTCAGAGCTCCTCAACGTGATCGTCTTCGCCATGGCGACAGCGACACGGCACCTATCCGTAAGGCAAGGGGAAGGAAGGAGAAAACGAAACCCTAGACAACGGGGATCGATGGTCGGGAAGCTTTTAACGGGGCAACGCGTAAAGGCTCATGGGAATTTTTCATTTGGCCACCAAAAGTTCACATTTCTAAAATACCATTAAAAATTAGGTTATTTACTAAAAAATATTAAATACTTTGTTCTTTTTAATAAATCCAACAAACTGATATGATTATTATTTAAAATTATCACAATGAAAGTGAAATTTCCACATGTTGGCAATTTTACAGATTGATGCCTATATTTTTTAAATTACAACATAAACCAACCAACTCACGACTTGGACAATCTTTTTGACCGACGGTCAATTATTCATCTCTCATAACTACGCGAATATATTCTTCCCATGCATTTGCAAATTCAGTAGACACACTTCTAGAAGTTTACTCCCCGGCCCTTAGCGAAGAACATCGAAGAACTGCGGTTGAACGGCAGCCATGATGATGCGGAATGCCCTTTCCGTCGGGTGAAAAGCATCCCAAAATAAATACTTATCCGTCTCTGACTCCGGGCACGTGAACGGACTAAACTCATTACAAAAAATTGAAGCTTCGAATTCTCCAGTTCCACAGCACCCCCTCGATGTTTCCTCAAACCCTATAAATTAAATTACAAAAGAAAAAGAAGAAGAAGAAGAAGATATATATATATATATATATATCGTAATCATGAGATAAAATGAACAAAATAATTATAAATAAATATTTAATTCAACTATATATAATTAATTACCATAATCCGATCCATGTTGTATGAGATCCGATACTATTTCGAAGATGCTCAAGAAAATGATCCGACTTCCTGAAAGATCCACGTTGAGCTGCTGTAAGTTGTTGGATAGCTCAAGGTTGAACAAGGTGGTAGCTTGGTTGTAAGTCTCTACACAGTCTCTGTTCTTTCCTCCGCTCACAGTCTTCGACACAGGAACACAGCCAAGAGGTGGCAGTCCAAATACTACAATCCTTCGAGCTCCCAAGCTGTATAACTCCTGCACCAATTAACAGTAGTATATTTCGATTAATATTATATATATATATATATATATATATATATACAAAACTATCACGTCGAATATGAACCTTTACAAAGTCGTTAACGGCATTGGCCAGGTAGTTGATGTAAGAAGGCAGATCGAAGATCCTTTCTCTGACAGTGGTAAAGAAGTAGGTGGACAATATATCATTGCTCCCAGCGAATACCACATGGGGGCTTTCTCTTATTATGACAGTCGCTGTTGCTTCCCCAGCAATGGTTACTAGCTTTCTCTTATACTCTTTGTGCATCTCCAGTTGATCCCATATCGAGAAAACTTTCTATATATATAATTAAGATGAAAATATGGATTTAAATGCCTGTTTATTATTGGTGATATATATGATTTAAGTCATTCCGTGGAGTTCAACGAATTGAAGTGAGCACCTACCGGTATCGCAGCTGTGAGATTATCGTAACCTGAACCAGCAGAGGCGAAGCTTACTCCAGTGAGCAGGTCATGGTCTTCCAGATCAGTACCCTGATATGGGGGCAAAAGATCTTTTATCCTGAGCATCGATGCTGCAATATAGAGACAACGCGATATATGATGACGACGATCGAGGAGAGATCGTAGGCGTAGCAATGGTGGATAGAAATGAGCAGTGGGTTTTGTGGTTAATTACCAATAATATCCGAAGGAACTCTGCCGTTGCTGAACCTTCCAGTTGGTTGTTGTCCTTGGAAATCCCTGCCATAAGGAGGGAAGTCGGCCCTGGCTGTTGTAATTAGTACGTTGTTGTTTCCTGTATCCACGATGGAGTCACCGAACATGAGCAAGGCAGGAGCCATTGGACGTTCTTGAGATAGAGCGATTGGAACCGGGATCAGGATGAGAAGATTAATGCAGAGGAGTATGGAATTCATTTGATCCATGGATCTCTGGGATGGCTTCACGAATATGCAAATGCCGTTTTTAATGCACGATGAGGGTGAACTATTTAGGTGACAAATATAATTGACTGAACCTGCTAGGAAGTAGCAAATGTAGATGACTTTCAGTTGGCCATTTATTATGCAGAAATTCGCGAGAATTATATAATCTGTAACACAAGTTTTTTCCTTCTTCCTGCACCTACTTTTTCTTGCTCATGATGGACCCTCACTGCAGAGTTCTGATTGTTCACCGCATGGGTGGATTAGACGAATAATCAATAAAAATCGAATAATTTTTTATAAATTAATCAAATCGACGGAACTTATTTAAGCTAAAATTGAACGAATCGATAAAAAATAAATTAATAGGATCGAAAATCAAAATAACTTATTTTCATTCTCAATTAACTAATACAAAATATCAATAAGTAGAATCCCAATTTCACGATTTTAAAATTATAATAATCGAAATAATTGAATTAAATTCGAATCAATTTTTTTTAATATGAATCGAATTAACCGAACTTATTTTTAAACTAACGATTGATATATAATCAATTAAGTAGAATCGCAATCTTAAAATTACAATTTATAATTATTAATTAATTATTCAATTGATTGCTAGCTTATTTTCAATGCACGCTGAGACTGAATTAATTGGGCGACAAATAGAATTGATAGAAGCAGCTAGGAAGTACCAAATCTATATATATATGAATTTCAGTTGGTCATTTATCATGCAGAAATTCGCGAGCGTTATTTTGTAACAGAAGTTTTTCCATCTTTCTGCAACTAATTTTTCTGCTAATGATGGAAGTTCAATGTACAGTCCTGATTGTACTTGGATCAATAGAAGTTCTGTACGGACAAATTACAGCACAGGTGGCAGGTAAACGCTGAAGGAGAATTTTAGAGCGACCATAAAACTACTGTCGCATGATAATCGATTAATAATTTAACTAATAAAAATCAAAATCAAATAAATTCGATTTTTTTGAAACTAATTTAATAAAAACCAAACAAATTGATAAAAAATTAATTAATTTGATTGGAAATTAAAATAATCGATTTTCATAGTTAATTAATTAAAATAAAATATCAATCGAATAATCAATCAAATAAAATTATAATTTTATAATTTAAATTAAGTCGTAATTTTATGATCACTCGACTGTTAAAATATAACAATCGATTCATATCATCAATTGAATGTTATATGTAACAATAGCCGATTGATAATTTTCAATTCAATTTATTCGATTGAATCGAATTTTTAAATTTAAAATCCAAAAAAAAATCAAATTAATCAATTTTTTTTTTAAAAACTTGAATTTCTAAATTAATTAGACTGAACTTTCGATTTTGATTGATTAAATTGATTAATTTGATTTAATCCATAATTTGCTCACAATGGTCATGAATTTGAATTTTTTTGCAATTGCAAGGATAAGTACGACATATTGTTATTTAAGACCCCGCATTTAGATGAACTTTTATATAACGACTGCCTTTTATGGTAGGTAGATGTCATAGCTGATATTTTCTTATTAGTTTTTTTTTTAAATTATTATTGATTGGTACATATCATTTATTGATATCATCATTATTAAACGATCATCTACGGACTAAGATAAGTGTTTGAATCTGTTCATCAAATTTACACAAGTAAAATGCATAATAATCTTCATCATGTCGGTGACATGTGGTTGAGCCATGCATATGAGCATCCAAAGTGATTATTCCTAAATGATTATTATTTAATTTTTATTTTTTAAATTAAAATAATTATATTTTAATATACGACATTCTCAAATATAAAATTTTGAATTCGTCTTCATACCTTACATGCGCTCATAGTCGTGTCTAGCCGTGCATTTTACTTTAATTTTTTATTTGAGTCGATGAAATCAACTCGACTAGTTTGGTCTTACAACGTAGGTGAATATGAAGAGAAGGAAAGTCATTAAAGGTCACTGGTCCCGATATAGACAATACCTCTGCCATTCATTGGGCATTCGGTCCCTGCAAATAATGTTCTATATAGGTTCCAGCTAATTACTTAGGCATTACTGCCAATGGAGAGATGCTGATGGGTCCATGACCCTTCAATAAAGATGTACGCCTGGATGGAACAGAAGTACCATCTCATGGCCCAACAATTCAATGCAATTCCTCATCTCTTTGTATTCTGGTTTAAAAGATAGATGGTGCTATCTTTTTCGACACTGGATTATATTGTTTTTCTTTTTCTATTTCAGACGGATTAGATAATCACTATCTAGAAAATCACCATAGTTTACTTCGGCATGTGCAAAGAACATCAAAGATGAATCGACTTTATCGATGCAATCCCTCCGACGTTCAAATCAATATTCCTCGGAAAGAAGAGAAGTTAAAATTTGGAAAAAGAGTGGTATTTGCGTATTAAAATAGAGAAAGAATCATCTATTCCTCTTTACTTCTCGTGTACCTTATATAGTATATCATAAACACATAACTGACCAAGCTTATTTGACCTCAATATAATCCCTCTTATCGGACTATCAGTGATAACCATTAAGGATGTTATGGAATAAATGTTATAAAAAATCTCGGTCTATTATATATGTAGGACTGTTGGCATCGCTAGAAGGGGAGTTGAATAACGTCGATCGTCGTCACTCGAAGATCCACAGAGGAAAGAGCTCGTTCGATGATAAACAACGGAAACAAAAGATAAAGAAAACAACACACACAGAAGAACACAATTTTTTTTACTTGTTTCACAGTTCCCCCACGAACGGCTACATTCAAGGCCTGCCTCTACTCTTTCTCCTTCTCGAAAAAGCTCTGAAGGTGGAGAAACCCCTTAATACAAGCTTACAAGAGTTACAACAGAACTTACAACAGAAACTATTTGAGAAGAGCAAGAATACAATGTGCAGTAATAGTTAGGGCTTCTTCTTTCACTCATTTGATTGCCTTTGAGGATGATTGGAGCTTGGAGGATGAAGGCAAATCACAGGAGAAACACTTCATAGAGAGTTGTGAATAGTAGTGTCGAAGTTATACAAAAAGAGTCGGAGAAAACATTTATAACGAACACGTTTAGGGTTTTTTTCGCCTGAGCAGTCTAGTCGCCTCGACTATCGTTTGATTACCGTTGCTAATGGTAAATTTCCCTCCTCATTTTTGACTTATCGTCCGTTGTAACATAGGTCCAGTCGAGGCGATGGTTCATCGCCTTGACTGATATAGTCAGTCGGGCTCACAGTCGAGCTCACCTCGCCTCTGTTCAACTGAACAGAATATCAATCGAGGTGTCGCCTCGACTGCTATGGGTTTATGCTACCCCAATCGAGGTGGCAGTCGACTTCACCTTGCTTATGTTCGATTAAACAAAGCAACAGTTGAGGTGCTGCCTCAACTGCGATAGATTTCTGCTCAAGTCACGCCACCCCAGTCAAGGTGACAGTCGACTTCGCCTTGCTTCTATTCAATTGAACGAAGCACCAGTCGAGTCACCGCCTCGACTGGCATTGCTTCCTCAACAACCGCAAGGGCAGTCGAGCTGAGTCCTAAAACCCTACTAACCACGTCCAGTCGAGGTGTCGCCTCGATTGGGAAAGCTTTAGACCGACCCGGAGCTCTGAGCTCAGCGACTTGGCTAGAGTATCAGATACCAATCGAGGTGCTGCCTCGACTAATAAGGCAATCAGTCAAGGTGTTGCCTCGACTACTGCCTTGAACCTTTCTATTTCAACCCGTCTAGAGCTAAAACTACACCTAGGAAGAAGTCTACCCTGTACGCCTTGCATGATGTCTGTGAACCACTATTCATAGGTCTTTCGTGCCAAGAATTGCTTCCGGGACTTCATCCGCTAATACTTCTCGTCCGGGTCTTCACTTTCCAAGACTCCTCGTCCGGGTTTTCACTTGCCAAGACTCCTCGTTCGGGTCTTCACTTGCTAGGACTCCTCGTTTAGGTCTTCATTTGCCAGGACTTCTTGTTCGGGTTCCAGGACTCCTCGTCCAGGTTTTCATTTGTCAGGACTCCTTGTCCGGGACTTCATTTGCCAAGACTCTTCGTCCGAGACTTCATTTCTGTTGGGAATTTGAGGCCGCTAGAGGGGGGGTGAATAGCGTAGATGACCGTACGTAGATGGAATTCTTTCGCGTTCGATCGTCTACAATCTTATTAGCACAGCGGAATAGTAATAACAAATAAATATAACAAGACACACAATCACAACACGATCATATAACGTGGTTCGGAACCACACGGTTCCTACTCCACGGATTGAGCTCTAACGAGCTCTAGCGATGCCAATGCAATCACTAATCAATAAACTCCTTCTCGACAACAAGTCGGAGGTGGAGAAACCTCGTACACAAGATTACAACAATAATCTAAAGAAATACAAGCAAATACAAAGGAAATGTAAAGAACACTTTACAAAACTAGGGTTTGAGCGCTTTGCTTGTTGGTTGCTTGGATGAGGTTGAAGGGCCCTGAAATGCACCTGCAAATCGCCTTCAAATCGCCTCAAGAAAGCTCCCCAAGAACTGATGCCGCAATCTCCACGAATGCCTTCCTTTATCTCGCCGGCCGATTTCCGCTGATCGCCATAAATCACCGATCGCTAACATCAGAGTGTGAGACAACGGCTCAATCCAACGCTGGACAAGTTCCAACGGGATTCACCACCGATCGCTAACATTGGCGGCCGATCGCTAACGCTGTAGTCGATCGCCTACGGCCACGGAGCGCTTCGCGTTGCAGATTCGACCGGCAATGATCACATCCTTGGCAATGATCATTGCCGAACCGATCGCCTCCCATGAGCAATGACGCCAGAGCTCTAAAGCTCTCAACCGGCAATAGAATGAGGTTTTAATCCAAGTATGGTGCCCCCATACTTGCTAGACCACCCTTAGCCTAGACTCTAAGCCTTCTAGCCACCTCCATCACCTCACGCCTCAGATCCTCCAAGTCATCCATGACTTGTTCATCCATCGCTAGCTTCCGTGTGCTTCCATCGGCTATGTCATGCTAACGATGTCTACACCGCCAAGGCACATTGGACTTACACCGCCAAGACTCCGCTGACTTTTTACGCCAATATCAATCCCTTGACTTCCCAAATGCCAAGACTCAAGCTTGGACTTTCCCTTGCCAACCCATGTTGGACTTTCCATGCCAAGACCCATGCTTGGACTTTCCATTTGCCAAGACCCATGCTTGGACTTCTCATTTGCCAAGAGCTCAAGACTTGGACTTTCCCTTGCCAACCCATGTTGGACTTTCCATTGCCAAGACCCATGCTTGGACTTTCCCATAATCACATGGTCAACCCTGGTCAACCATCAAGTCAATTATAACCTGGATCAATTGTATAAACAATCTCCCCAACATATTAACCGACATCAATGTCCAACATCAATGTCAAACATACTTTGTCAAACATACTTTGTCAAACATCAAAACATCACTCGAGTCAAACTCGAGTCTGGTCAATCGTGACCTGGGCCGATTGCACCAACAATCTCCCCCTTTTTGATGTTTGACAAAAACCAAATAAAACCATGAGTTAGAACACTAACTCAAATCCCTTACCAATTATCCCAAATTGGTAAACACTCACCAAATGTTCTCCCCCAAACATTCAAGTGAAAATGTAAATCAAATGTTCTCCCCCAAACATTCTCCCCCTTTTTGACTAACATCAAAAAGGTTTACTCTCCAAGGAGGTCAATGTCTCATGTCCCAATGAGATCTTACAATCTCCCCCTTGATAAAAAATACCTAGGATGCCTACCATCTTCCTAGTGATAAGTCCCATATCACTCAAGAGAGGCACTCCTATCTCACTCTCTCAATTTTCAAATTGGGTATCAAACACCCATCAATTTTCAATTGATAACATTCTCCCCATAAAAAAAAACATCCATCGTCCCAAGATGGATACCTCCCCCTAAAGGCTTGCTCCCCCTTGACCATTGCACCAACAATGTCCTTGGAAAGCCCCTAAGCCAATAGGAACTCTAAACCATCAAAATTAAGGTTCTAAGTTCAACATAGAACTTTTACTCACCCTAAATTTGATACTTTGACCTAACATAACTCCTAATCCATATCCAATGGATTTTCACCCTTCATAATGCTTCCCAAAGCATATCCTAGGGTTAGGAGTGGTTAGGAACCTTTACCATAGCTGAACACGGGCTAAACAAACCTTGTTAACCCGAAATCAGACCTGGCAATGACTCGACAAGAATGTCGATCACATATCATCGATCACACTAAAGTGGCGATCGGTAAAAAATTCCCGAATTTCAGCTATCAGAACGAATTTCAGAAATTCATAAATAATTATACGTATATCGAAAAATCACTAAATTTGATACGTATAATACTTATGACCAAAACAATGGGTGAAAAATGTTTGAAAAATAATTTACCCATAAAATAGTGAGTTTGATACAAAACTCAAAACCATTGAAATTTTCAATGTTTTGGCCCTATTTTGTATCAACTTCATCAATGGTGATTGCTATCAAAAGATAGACTTCACCAAGGTTTTCTAAATTGATTTTAAAACGATTTCAAAACCTTATTTTGGATCATATTCCTTGGGCTCTAAGTACATGACTTGTACACAAGCTTTCCCAATGATCCACCAATAAAATTAGATGAGTTTTGGTTCAACTAGATGCAAAAACTATGCACCTTGAACTCAACTCATATCCTAGCATCTCACATGTATCTAGGGTGTATAAATACACATACATGTCAATTGGATGTGAGATGTGGGTTTTGTTCTCCCTAAACTAGGGTTTCATGCATTTTTCTAAGGCAACTCTACTTGATTCCCTTATAAATGGGACTCCAAGTCATGCCATAGTCCTTAAATCAATTTTAATCAATTTAGATGCATGAAAATGATCATGGCATAATAATAGAAAAATAAATCATGGCCAATGATCATGATGTCATGGCATGTGATGAAATCTAAAAACACATGACATTTAATACCTTAATCCTAAGCATGATCATGACATTTAGATGATAAAAGTAAACATGATGTCATGTCATGGCATATGGCAAACAAATCATGGCATATAAAATATATAGGTATAATAACACCTAAATTTTAATATTAATTGCCATTTGTTGGGATTAAACATATTTTGCCATATTAACCTAATCTCCCTAGTGTGCCAAAACCCAAAATGGCACACCAACCTCTAAACCTAAATTGTGCCAAAATGATCATTTTGTCAAACTTCATAATAAATATTGGCATATCCTAAAATCTTTTAGGATTAAAAACTCAAATGTATTTTCAAGGTAACCATAACCTTGAAAATAACCTAAAGTGTCACCTTTGTTATGGTTGAGTTAACTACCCATCCAATCAAGGTTGACACACCCTAAACCCATCTTAGCGTGAATCAATCACGCTCTTAGGAACCCAAAAACGATTTGAACTCCTAGGGTTACTTAGATATTCCTTAGGGATAACTTTCCTAGATACCTTCCTAATGACCTTCCTAGGCTTATTAGCCTTGGTCATTTGGGTCTTGCCTAGGTTAACCTTAGAGATTGCCTCCCTAACAACCTTCTTAGTGGCCACCTTAGGTTTCCTAGAAACCCTAGCCACTAGGCATATCCTTTGGTCAACTCTAGGGATGACTTCCCTATTGACCTTGGTCTTCCTAGACCTAGTTTGTGTTCCATAGTCAAATGGAACACACTGATAAGCCACCTTAGGCTTAGGTTTGTGACCCAAACCATTCTTGCCTTTGGTTGACTTTTGCTTCTTGGGTCCTAAGTGTTGACTTTGAGATTTTGACCCAGAAGTTTGACTAATTGACCCTTGCATTTGATTTTGCATAACTTTAAGGGTCTTTTCAAATTTTTCAAGCCTTGACCTCAAGGCTTGATTTTCCTTTTCCAGTTGCCTAATTTTAGAGTTTTGATTTAAGTCTTGGGCATTAGATTTTCTAGGCATATGCCTAGTCCACTTAGGGTTGAAACCTAGGTGCTCTTGCACCTTTCTAATGGTCTTCCTAGGTAAAATTGGTCTAGTGTTATTTGACCTAGGTTTATCCTTAGATGAATTATTTTTAGGGACATTAGTCCCAAATTTCTTCCGATTATCTAAGTGAATATTTTTAGCTCCTAAGCAATATTCATTCCTATTAGCATGCTTTTCATAAATTGCAAGAGAATTAAAATTATTTCTAGCATGCTTTGGCCTATTAAATCTAGAAGGTGCATTATTGAAATATACCTTAGGGTTTGCCTTGGAGGCTCCCCCTACATGTGATGCTCCATTTTGGGCCTTTTTCTCCCCTTTCTTGCATTGACTCCGGTAGTGTCCCGGTTGTCGGCACTTGAAGCATATGATATGCTCCTTGCTCTTGATATTTGGGGAACCGGCATCCTTGACTTTTGGTGCCGGTGGAGCTTTCCTAACCTTCTTTGGGCACTTGCTCTTGTAGTGCCCTTGCTCCCTACACTCAAAGCAGATAATATGAATTTTATCATTATTTGAATTCCTCGAGTTACCTAGATCCGTGATAGGTGCCGGAGTTGAATTTTGGGCTTCTTCATCTTGACCGGATGTTGAAGCTTCTTGGTATTGCTCCGGTGTTGAGGATGACCTCTCCTCCTCAATTCTAGAAGTGGATGCTTCTTCCACTTCCTCCTTGGATGTTGATGATCTCTCAACCTCCAAGTCCTCACTTCCTTGTGAGGATGATGCATTAGCCTCTTCGATCTCTTCCTCTTGGACCATTGATGGGCTTTCATGGAGCTTTGCCAAATCGCTCCATAGCTCCTTAGCATCCATGCATTCACCTAGGCTACACAAGAATTCATTTGGAATTAAATCAAAAATGAATTTGATTACCTTCTTGTTTTTCTCGAATTGCCGGAGTTGCTCCTCACTCCATTTCTTCTTCTTGAGAAACCCTCCCTTTGGTCCCTTAGGACATTCAAATCCTTCCATCAAGGCTGACCATTCCTCAAGGTCTCTCATCATCAAAAAATCTTCAATTCTCGCCTTCCAAGAATTGAAACCTTCTCGTCCATAGAGTGAATAAGGGACCGGTGTGTTGATGTCCCATCCTAATTGATCTTGGACTTCCATCTTTTACCCTCTAGCGTCTTGCTCCCGGTTGTTAATCCGTTGAAGAGCCACCAGGCTCTGATACCACTTGTTGGGAATTTGAGGCCGCTAGAGGGGGGGTGAATAGCGTAGATGACCGTACGTAGATGGAATTCTTTCGCGTTCGATCGTCTACAATCTTGTTAGCACAGCGGAATAGTAATAACAAATAAATATAACAAGACACACAATCACAACACGATCATATAACGTGGTTCGGAACCACACGGTTCCTACTCCACGGATTGAGCTCTAACGAGCTCTAGCGATGCCAATGCAATCACTAATCAATAAACTCCTTCTCGACAACAAGTCGGAGGTGGAGAAACCTCGTACACAAGATTACAACAATAATCTAAAGAAATACAAGCAAATACAAAGGAAATGTAAAGAACACTTTACAAAACTAGGGTTTGAGCGCTTTGCTTGTTGGTTGCTTGGATGAGGTTGAAGGGCCCTGAAATGCACCTGCAAATCGCCTTCAAATCGCCTCAAGAAAGCTCCCCCAAGCGATGCCGCAATCTCCACGAACAGCTTCCTTTTATCTCGCGTCGGGCTGGATTTCCGCCTAGCAGTCGACTGCCATAAATCACCAGTCGACTGCCAACACTGTAGCTGTGAGACAACGGCTCAATCAACATTGGACAAGTTCCAACGGGACTCTCACCCCGATCGCCAACATTGGCGGATCGCTAACGCCTAGTCGACCGTACGGCCACGGAGCGCTTCAGGCGCTCTCTTCGCAACTCGACCGCCGTGATCATTATCATCCCTTAGCGATCGGCTGCCGACACCACCGATCGCGCTCCCATGAGCGATCATTGCCAGTATAAAGCTCTCAATCGGCGGTCGAAGTCGACTCCGTGATGAACCGCCATAATGCCCGGTCGCCAACCTCAAGAATGAGGTTTTAATCCAAGTATGGTGCCCCCATACTTGCTAGACCACCCTTAGCCTAGACCTAAGCCTTCTAGCCACCTCCATCAGCCTCATGCCTCTCAGATCCCTCCAAGTCATCCATGACTTGTTCATCCATCGCACTAGCTTCCAGGTGCTTCCATCGGCTATGTCATGCTAACGGTGTCTACACCGCCAAGGCACATTGGATTTACACTGCCAAGACTCCGCTTGGACTTTACACCGCCAATATCAATCCCCTTGGACTTCCCAAATGCCAAGACTCAAGCTTGGACTTTCCCTTGCCAACCCATGTTGGACTTTCCATGCCAAGACCCATGCTTGGACTTTCCATTTGCCAAGACCCATGCTTGGACTTCTCATTTGCCAAGAGCTCAAGACTTGGACTTTCCCTTGCCAACCCATGTTGGACTTTCCATTGCCAAGACCCATGCTTGGACTTTCCCATAATCACATGGTCAACCCTGGTCAACCATCAAGTCAATTATAACCTGGATCAATTGTATAAACAATCTCCCCAACATATTAACCGACATCAATGTCCAACATCAATGTCAAACATACTTTGTCAAACATACTTTGTCAAACATCAAAACATCACTCGAGTCAAACTCGAGTCTGGTCAATCGTGACCTGGGCCGATTGCACCAACAATTTCCTTGCGTCCGGTCCTCGACCTACAAGGAATTTCTTGGAAATACATCTATTTCTTGGAAATAGATTTGACAATTCGTATAACTAGATGACATGGGACATCCGTAGTTATATGGTGTTGTTGACTGAGAAGTCAAGTAGGTCAAGGTAGACTAGAGACTTAATGGAAAAAGTCAAAGTATGAATAGCAAAGGGAAAGTCCAAGAATGGATTCTTGTCAAGAGGAAGTCCAAGTTTAATGACTTGGCAGGGAAAAAAAAATCCAAAAATGGATTCTTAGCAAAGGAAAAGTCTAAGGATGGCAGTTGACTGGAGGCTATTCCGGTCGACTGTTCCATGGTAATCGACTGCCAATAATGGACAGTCGACTGGTGGTTGTGGACATGAGCATAGAATATCCCGTAGTCAACTTGCCAGTTGACTATTGGGTTGGCAGTTGACTGCTGGTAAGGGTGGTCGACTGCTAAGGTATTTGTTGGCTGGAATGCCAACGTGGATTAGTCCATTGCGAGACAACGACACTGGGGGCAATCGATTGCTAGGCAGAAATCCAGGTCACGAGGAGGCATAAAAGGAGCTCAACGGGGAGGATTTCACAGTCGATTTTTGGTGATCTTGAAGGGGAATTGTTGCTGCATTCTAGACCTTCCAAGCTCGTCCAAGCAATCACATCAACAAGCATTCAAAGCTCTCATTTGTAAAGTGTTTCTTTGTATTTCATTTGTAATCTTATTGTTCTTTGGTTGTTTTGTTATTATTACTATTGTAATTCATTGTAAGAGGTTTCTCCACCTCCAATGTGTCATCGAGAAGGAGAAGATTTAGTGGCGGTGTGCATCACTAGAGCTCACTTGAGCTCGACCCGTGGAGTATGAACCCTAGGTTCCGAACCACGTTATATCCTTGTGTTGTGTGTTTGTGCATTTCATTTATGCTTTAGTTTATTTCCACTGCACACTAACGATTATAGATAAGTATGACACGATTGAAGAATAGAAATCGACGAATTGCTATTCACCCTCCTCTAGCGCGGTCACTGATCCATAATAAGTGGTATCAAAGCCAAGTTGCTCTTCATCGGATTTACATCCGCGAGAGCACAAGCGCTAGAGGAGAAGAGGAAGGAATGGAGTTGCCAAACCTTGGACTTGGACATAGCATCAACACTCCTCCATCCTATGAATTTTATGGAGACAAAGAATTTGACCAATGGAAGGCAAAAATGGAGAACTTCCTCATGATGGGCATCGAGCAGTGGTTCATCTTGATGGACGAATTCGAATTTCCAAAAGGTCTGAAGGGAGGATATCTTAAGATTAAGAGATGGATCAAAGAGTAAGCCCAAGCATTCGAGATAAATGAAAGGGTAATGAAAATTCTAGTTAATGCAATCCCTAATGATATTTTGTGTAGATTAAGTGATCATAAGAATGCCAAAGAGCTGTAGAGCAAATTGGCAAAGTTCCATGAATAATCTTCACTGGCCTAAGAAGTAGAGGAAGAATCAAGCTCATCCTCTCAAGAGAGTGAGGATTTGGAGGTTGAGAGGGAATCAACATCCGGAGAAGAAGAGGTGGAAGCCATGAAAGCCTCCACTTCAAAGATTGAGGGGGAGACTAGGTCTTCAACCCCATAACAAGAGAAAGAGGTGGATTCATCTACCTCCGGACGAGAAGAAGAGCAAGCTCAAGATTTTGATCTAGGTAACTCAAGCTCAAGTTTCAAAAATAAAAATAATATAATATTCTTTGAGTGTAGGGAGCATGGACATTACAAGAGTAAATGCTCAAAAATAGCTAAGAAGAAGGTTCCCATGGCACTTAAAGTCAAGGACAAGCCTAAGGAAGCCGGTGCCCATATACGCAAAGGCAAGGAGCACGTGATGTGCTTCAAATGCAATCAAAAGGGGCATTATTGAAGCCAATGTCCTAGGGGGAGTCAGTCCAAGAAGAACAAAGTAGGAAGCTCAAATATAGGGGGATATAAGGCAACCCCTAAAGTATCATTTAATTATGCATATACTAGTTTTCATAATAAGAACAAGCATTCCAATAACTTTCTTACAATTGTTAATGATAAAAAGCATGCTAGAAATAAGTATTTTTATTTGTAAATCGTCTTGGATTTCTTTCCTTCTTTGATTTTATTCGAACCTACAATTAAAGCTACACCATTCTTGGCTTGACCTGAGTTAGTCTGTTTGTGCAATTCAAATTCTTGAGTTTTTTTTCTTATTTTTTAAGGTACATTTCTTTGGATCTAACAACTCACCTGAGTCATTGACCAGAGCAATAAAACCTTTCATAATGCTAAACCATACATCTAGATCAGTTTTTATAAAGTAGTCCATTCGCCTCTTCCAATAACTAAAGTCTTCTTCGTTAAGGAGAGGAGGGCGAACGATGCTATAACCCTCTAAATGCGACATTTATAATTTACTAAATTTTGCAAAAAAAAAAAAAAGAGTAAACTAATGTAAGAATTAAACAAAGATAAGAATGACAAAACAAAGAAAAAATTTCTATTACTCTCTTTGGTGGTTGCACCAAAATCGGAGTGCCCCCGTGTTCTGATACCAATTGTAGGATCGCGATGATCGAGAGGGGGGGGGTGAATCTCGGTAGTTAAAAATTTTCTTTAAATTTTAAAATCTTTTCTTTTCTTTTCAAAATCAAGAGTAATAATGCAGCAGAAATTAAAGTACATAATTATTTTACTTGGTTCACAATCTGAGCCGGATTGCTACTCTAAGGCTTGTGACTTTCCAAGAGTCATCTCGTCGGGCAAATCACTAGAGTCCCTCTGAATCGAAAATTTTCGATCTCGAAGGGTTTCACTTTTACAAAGATTAGAGGGTAATATAACAAGATACCTTCCCTCTTGAATGTTAAATACAAATAAGCAAAATAAAGTACAACCAAAAGATTATATCGACACATAAAGGTTGGAGATGAAGCTTGAAGTGTCGAACTTGTGGAGTGTCAGTGTGATGGAGCTTTTGCAGACAAGGAATGTAGGAGCAACACTTCGTTAATAGTCGGAATGTTGCATTCAGAGTTGACCCTCCATTTCTTTTATAAGCCATTTCCAGGCGCCTGGACCACCTCCCAGTTGCCTCCACATCAGCTCGTCAATATGAAATTCTGGCCATCCCAAGTGCTTGGACTCGACCCAGTCGACTCCAGGTCAGTCTGATCAGTACCATTGCTATTTTAGTATTTTTCTATCCCAGTCGTCTGGACCCGATCCAATCAACTGGAATACCTGTCATCTCGATCACATGATCTCCAGTCGACCGACAGCTCACCTTGCCAACTTGGTATCCCAGTCACCTGGACCTAGTCCAATCGACTGGGCCTGAGGCGCCTAGACCTTGTCTAGTCGCCTGAAGATCTACAACACAAAGTTAGCACATACAGTGTATACAATGAATTGGTAGTAGTAATACTGTCTGATCTTGATTTCCGAGTCCAACACGAACCCTCCGTTGGACCGATGCTTACCTTGTCCTCAACCAAGGACTCAGTCTCACCTCTTTGCTTGAGAGTTTATCTGCTGATTGTCCAGTCGGACTTACCTTGCTTGATATCTGATCTGACCCACTAGGACTTCATGCCAGCTGTTCGGTCTCCCTGATCCAACTGGGCTTCCTGTTAGTTATCCGATCTTCTTGGCCCAACTGGTCTTTTGCCTGATGTCTGATCCACTTGATCCATCTGGACTTCATGTCGGGTGTCTGATCCTTCTAATATGTCAAGACCTTTACCTAGTATCTGGTCAACACGACCTACTAAGGCTTTCCTTTTAAGCCTGCACACTTAACACATAAATCATGTCACAATTGATTCCTAACTTTAAACTATGATTCATACATCAAAACTCAAGAGTGGTGCTCTTCACACCAACACCGAGCAATCGAGGCAATGCCTAGATTGATACTCTTATTGAAATCTTATTTTTTTGATAAAAGAATCAAAGAGAGGTTACTGAGGAATAGTCGAGGCAGCTTCTCAACTGTTTGTATCATACCCTAATTCCTAGGTTAGTTACAGTAACCAAACCCTAAAGGAATAGGAAATCCCAAAGTTGGAGGTTTAGAGAAAATCCCAACTTAGTCGAGGTGACATCTCGACTGATGGCATGTTCAGTTTAACAAAAGCAAAGCAAGCTCAACTGACACCTCGACTGTTGGTGCATTCAGTTGAACAGAAGCAAGGTAAGCTCAACTGGGTCCTCGACTAGTATTAATAGTCGGGGCAGTGAATCATCACCTCGACTGTACCTAAAGTCACAACGGGTGATAAGTCAAAAATGAGAGGAAAAACTTACTGTTGGCAATGGTAATGAACCGAAGTCGAGGTGCCAATTGAGGCACCTCGACTGTGCGGGCGAAAAATTCCCTTAAATGAGACCGTTATAAAAGGGTTTCTCTAGCTCATTTTTTAAAAAGGATATACTACTATTCACGAAGCTCTTTCATGTGATTCTCCTTCAGATTGCTTCCATTATCCAAGCATTAATCATCCTCAAAAGCAATTATGGAGTTGAAGAGAAGAAACCCTAGATACTTTTTCTCTCTTCACATTGTTTCTGTAATCTTATTTTTGTAATCCTTCTGAAAGCTGTATTAAAAAGTTTCTCCACCTCCAGAACATTTTCGAGAAGGAGAAAGAGTAGAGGTAGGATTTGGATATAGTAGTTCTTGAGAACTGTGAACTAAGTAAAAATTTGATTGTGTCTACTTTTTGTGTGCCGTGTTCATTTTGTTTCCGCTATAAGTCGTCGAATAAGTCTTTTTGACTGTGCAACTCTGATCAACGTTATTCACCCCCCTCTAGTGACGCCAACAGTCTTACAAATTTATGCACATCTTTTCGAATGATGGCATCCTTCTCGGGCCCAAAGTGTCGACACTTTTGTTTGATTGGTTGAGCGGTAGGGAGGATTTGTGTCTTGTGCTCCATAATGTGCGGCTTGACCCCTATCAGCTCCTATGGAGATTAGGCAAAGGCGTCATAGTTCTGAATGAGGCAACCTATTAATGAGCCTTTAATTTTATGGAGAGATCCCAGCAATTTTGGCAGTGCGCTCGGGGTGATTAGGAACAATACTAATGATTTTTACATCATGTTTAGCTAGGGAAGGAGATTCTCCACTTTGAATTGAATACATAACCTCCATAGAGTGGTTCCTCTTCCTTAACGACCTTTTGGGAGCTTCTTCTCTTTACCTCGCCCGAATAGTCTTCACATAATATTTTCGAGATGATTTCCTTTCACTTCCCCCACTTCGTTCCTCACCAGAAACATGATCTTTTAGTGCTAAGGGGAAGCGAATGCTTGAAGGCTTCTGATAATAGGGCAACCCAGAATGATATTGTAGGATAAAGGCATGCCCACTATGGTGAATGTAATAAGAATTGCCTTTCTCTTTGGTTCAACCCCCAAGGAGAACGACAACTTAATTTTCCCTAGTGGTTGCACTTGATGTCCTGAGAACCCAAAAAAAAAGTAGACATAAGTTGTAAGTCTTTCATTTTCACACTCATCTACTCCAGAGCCAACCAGTAAAAGATGTCAACAAAACTACATGCATCCACAAAGATCTTTCCCACATCAAAATTAGCAATAGTGGTCCTAATCACTAGGGCATCAAAATGCAGGGTGGCTACCCCTTCTAGGTCATTAGAACCAAATCTCAATACTAGTCTTATCATAACCTCTGATCTGGTGATGGCCATACATTCTTCTCGACTGTGGCTTTTCTGAGCTTAGTTGGAATCACCATTGGTAGAGCCTCCAGAGATCATATTGATGACACTCGTACTCGAGGCTAGTTTGACGTAGACACTCCTTGTTGCTGCGCCATTCCAGTATTAGGTAGTTTGGGTGCTTGTGACATGAGAGGACCCAGGCAGTTCTTGTAGGGAATTCTTTATGCCAAATGGCATATGCGCAACGGAAAAATTAGGATCCCTTCCAAGTGATCCATGCGAAAGCAAACTCGTATAAAATAAATTTCTCTAAACCAAGCCTATCTTATAGGAGAGGATTACCTTTGTTGCGTGCCCTTGTTAATCCCGCTTCTCCCTTTTGTTTGTTGGATCTTTAGCACGTTCAAGTGTCCGTGCCTCTATATGTATCCACACGAGCAAGCTCTTGTCTCACAAAAGAAAAACTAGAGGAGCTCTCCTTTACTTCTTGCTAGAGAAGTCCCTAAAGGAGAGGAAGAGAGGGAAAAGGAGAAAGGAAGAAGAAGACTCCTCTTCTTGCTAGCCTACACTCACAAACCCACACAACCAAAGCTTCCACCAAGCTCTCTCACAACCACAACAACACTTGCTTTGGCCGGCCACTTCATGGGATCTTTTATAGGGTTGGAAAAACCCTTTCACCTCCACACATTCAATGCAATCCATTGCATTGAGACACAAGTTTGGCCGGCCACTTAAGAAGACAAAACCATTTTGTTTCCTTCCACCTTATCTAGCTTAGGTGGATGCTTAGGTGGCATGCTTATGTGGCATGCTTATGTGGCATTCTTATGTGGCATTCATGCATGTTGAATTAATCTTATTAATTCAATTAAGCTTATGTTATCATGTTGAATTAATCTTATTAATTCAATCATATTGAATTAATCTTATTAATTCAATTAAGCTTATGTTATCATATTGAATTAATCTTATTAAATCAATAAGGTAACATATTGAATTAATCTCATTAAATCAATTAGCTAAAATTCTCATTAAGCTTAAAGTCCAAAAACCATTTTGTACTTAAGCTTATTCCCAAATTATTCTAGTCAAACTAGAATACTCTAATTCCTCTACTTGTCATGCTCTTTGTGTGTGACCCTATAGGCTCTCATAACGTTGGCAGTGGACCTAAACTCTTTTAGATACACAAGCAATGAGCGACATCTAGCAATACATCATTGCTACCCAAGTTACGAGATAAGTCAAGATCCGACTAACCTTTCCGTGACTACTATAATATATGACCGTGTCCTTCTATCCTTGATATCAGATTGATCAATGAGGCATAGACCGTGTCATCCTCGATCAATCTATGTGTTTCTTGATCCCTGAGTAAACTAACTCAAACAAATGAGCTCAATATCTCATATTGACTCATTCGAGCATGACCATGCGTTTTAGTAGTTCTACTCAATCAAGGGGCCCACCGATATCACTCTCGTCATATGAGAGGGATAGATCTCATCTACATCACTCACATCCCTCCGCATAATTTGTTATATACCCAGTAATCGCCTTTATGGTCCACCCTGTTACGGGTGACGTTTGACGATACCAAAGTACATAACTCCTTATGTAGGGAACCGTAGTGACTTCAGGTCTGAGGACTATTCATACCAATAGTCACATGAGAAAGTTTATGACACTCATATAACGATCCATGAAACTTTCTCATGACGGGTCAGTTCAGTATATATTCTCTAATATATACCCATGTGTCAACTTGATATCATATATCCATGACTTGTGAGATCAAGTCATCAATTGACCTACATGCTAGTCTATATGTATTAATATTGCCCTTGCATATTAATACTTGACTAGGAACATTTAGAAAGTGTTCTCTACAGCCTCTCATAATCAATTCTGCCAATTGATGTGCTGTAGACAAGAACCTACTTTTCTAGGGCATTACTATATTTAATTTAGCTGGCACAAGCAAGACTTAAATATAATAACCAATCCTTTGCCTTTATAGAATATGATACAAAATGTTCCCTATTCAACCATCACATGATTGGTTCTTAGGGCTATAACTAACAGTTCTGATTTAGGGAATATTTGGGTGCTTTTTGCACCGCCAATGAGTAATGTTCGGATTCAGGGATGAGTCACGATGACCCACTCCAATTCTTGATCCAACCGCTAACATTCATGAGTGGTATGCCCATACTCTTGGTGGTCGGTGCAAAAGTAGGGGTTGGGGGGTCTTTGTGGTCCCGTCTCAGCACCCGTCAGTCTTTTCGAGAGTTGATGCTCCTCACAAATTTGCATTGCTCTTTCCTTGGAGAGTCGAAGAGGGAGATTATATGTAGGAGATCGTGTCATAATGGGCTGTTCGGGAAGGGCTTGCTTGGTTCGACACTCTAGCATTTCTGTCGCTGGGACCCTCTGGATTCTTGATGAGCCCTTTGAGCTTCTTCTATGTTAATGTATTTCTCAGTCTGGGTGATCAGAGTGTCATAATCTATGAGAGGCTTCTTGGAGAGAGAACAAAAGAAGTCTCCTATCTTTGGGTGAAAACACTCATTAGGATCTCGAGCACGGTAGAAGGAATTTCCCACGCGACATGGGTGAATCTTGGATGTAATGCCGTAACGTCTTTTGGGGTCTTTGCTTGAGGTTGAATAAACTAAGCTGGATAGGAGAATACCACTTAGAGCTAGAGAAGTAGCGCAGAAATTAAGTTGTGAAATCTTCAAAGGATGCCACTGATTCCAACTTCAAGGTATTAAACAACCATTGAGCAGGACCTATCAGAGTGGTGAAAAAAACTCGACACTTGACACCTTCAGAATATTGTTATAATAAAGCGACATTTTCAAATATGCATAGATAGTGTTTAGGATCAGAGGAACCATTATATTTTGGAATATGAGGAGGTCTAAATTGTTGAGGCAACTTCTTTAAAATATCCTCCGTGAAGGGTCTTTGTCGCACTGCCATCCTTTGAATACCAGTAAGCTTATCGGATTCCTCCCAAACAAATTCATTGCTTGGACAATGGATCACGGGTTCCTCCTTTATGGGTTGTCATTTAGAACGAGAAGTAGAAGTGTCTCTTCTCAAGCTTTGAACCTCAAATGGTACCCCATGAGAAGTTTTATCCTCACCTGCCACCTTAAGTGTGCCTTGCTAGAGGATCGCCTCCACAATTGTGGCTACCAACCTAGTAAGATCATTTTTAGGATGAGGACCTTCTATGTCCCTCCCAAAATTCTCTTGTGGTGTGCTAGAGGTTGCCCTCTTCTTGCTATAATATTATTGAAGGATCGTGTCCCGGCTAGAAGGGGGTTGAATAACCTAAATCGTGCTCGATGGAATTTGATCGCGTTCGTCTCTACAATTCTTGTTAGCGCAGCGGAAATATGAAATATAATACAAATATGAAGATGAATACACAATCATACAAAATATGCAAGGATATATATGGTTCAGAACCTTAGGGTTCCTACTCCACGGGGTCTCTCCTTTTCGACAACACATCGGAGGTGGAGAAATCTCGTACAATGACTATAAAAGTAATACAACGAAATACAAACGAATACAAGACAATAAACAAAACAAGTAAAGAATACTTTACAACAATTGCTTTGAAATCTTTGCTTTGTAGCTTGCTTTGGTTTGCTTTTGAAGGTCTGGAATGCAACAATAATTCCCCTCTAAAATCTCCCAAAAAATCGCTATGGAAATCCTCCCCAAGCTCCTCCTTTTATGCTTGTCTCAGATTGATTCCGCACTTACCAATCGACTGCCATAAGTCCCTAGTCGACTGCTCCTATAGCCGTTGTGAGACAATGACCTAATCCACGTTGGCATCCAACCAACAGATACACTTGCAATGATGACCGCCATTTCCATCGATCGACTACCTTTCATAGCCGATCGATCAATGACTACCGAGCGTTCGTGCTCGCGACCAACACTAGCGATCGCTCCTTCACGGCGATCAGCGCCACCTGATCGCCTAAGGTCGATAGCTGATCGCTAAGCATCGCAATGCGCTTAATGCCGCAGCTACCACTACGATCATTGTTGTCGGATAAAACCTCAAACATAAGTTTTTTGAGCATCCGCCCGTCGGGTAAAACCTCAAACAACATGTTTGAGCATCCGACACACCCTTAGCCACCTAAGCCTTCTAGCCACCTCTACTAGTTTCGTGCCTATCAGATCCCTCTAAGTCGTCCATGACTTGTTCATCCATGTGCGGATCCCTCCAAGTTATCCATGACTTGTTCATCCATTCGTTAGCCTCCAAGTGCTTCCTTCGATTATTGTCATGCTCTCGGTGTCTATACCGCCAAGGTACATATGGACTTACGCTCCCAAGACTACCGCTTGGCCTTACGCCGCCAAATCACCCATTGGACTTCACAAATGTCAAGTCCCCATAACTTAGACTTTCACCGCCAAGGCTATACACTTGGACTTACGTGACCAAGACTACACATTTGGACTTCCCATTGCCAATGCCAACTCATGTTGGACTTTCACCGCCAAGGCTACACACTTGGACTTCCCATTGCCAATGCCACCCCATGTTGGACTTTCATCGCCAAGGCTATACACTTGGGCTTACGTGGCCAAAGCTACACACTTGGTCTTCCCTTGCAAACTCCATGTTGGACTTCCAATGCCAAGCCCCATGCTTGGACTTTCACTGCCAAAACTACATACTTGGTATTCCCATGACAATCACATGTCATATGTTTTGTCTAACATCAAAATACTGCTCGAGTTAAACTCGAGTCTGGTCAATCATGACCTGGGCCGATTGCACCAACAAATATTTCGCTGTAGCTCACCTAGTTTGAACCATCATGATTTTTTACTCGCGTTCCCACATACGACACCCTCTAATGGTGCTATCTTTTCCGGCATGCCCGAACTTCTCCCCTTTCCCTATTTCGAGTTGGCTAACTAATCCAAGGCAGTCACCACGGACTTCAGTCTGTGTTTACAAAGAATGTTAGAGGTGGGCCATCTTTACCGTGTGGCCCCTCACATGCTCAAGTTAATATCCTCCGGGGAGAAGAGAAGTAGAAGACAAAGAATAGTAATTGAAGAAAGCTAGGGAAAGAAGGGTAGTCTCGTGTACCAGGATAGAGAAAGAACCATCCCTTCCTCTTTCCTTCTCATGTACCTTATATAATATATCAGAACTGCCTTCTCGACCAAGTTTATTTGACCTCAATACCCTTGTCGGACTGTTAGGAGACGACCGTTAAAGATGTTATGGAACAAATGCTATTAAAAACCTTGGTCTGTTATACACTCTTGTCTGGCGTCATGAGGACAGACATGACACTTGGATGCCCACAAAGAGAGGTGGATGACTTAGCATAATCGACCTGAATATTTGAGATGAATGGCTTCTAACTCTTGTTTGAGCATACAGATGTAGCGGTTCATGGGTGTTCGATGGAACTATAGTGTTTGGGAAAATCATATTGCTCGGGAAGGTCCGTCATGCTTGGAAAGACCACAATGCTCGGGAGAGCAGATAGAGATTAGGAAAATCATGGTGCTCGAGACAATCATAGTGCTCGGGAACACCTTAGTGCTCGGGGAAATCATAATACTCAAGAAGGTCCGTCATGCTCGAAAAGATCACAACGCTCAAGAGAGCAAATAGAGATTGGGAAAATATAGTGCTTGGAAATACTATAGTCCTCAGGAAACCATAATACTCAAGAAAATCATAGTGCTTGAGAAAATTATAATGCTCGGGGACACCATAATGCTCGAAAAGATCAGGGAGAGTGAATAAAGATCGAAAATTAAAAATATAGTGCTGGAGAAAACCATGAATACTCGGTGAAACTGAAGTGCTCGAGAATGTTAAAGTTTGGTAAATCAGAAGAGTATACCACTGAGAGATTCGGATACCTTCGAAAGGATATCGTTTTTCTTCTCTTAGATTTTCCTTTTTTCAGTGTTTGATTTGTACAGTACTTATCCTGCTTTGTTACAGCATACCTATAATTAATAGATACAAATTATTGAATAATTAAGTCGAACTGTTGACTCGATGGAGACAACGTGATGAGAGGCTGTGACTACGAAGACATTCATAACGAGAGAATTATATTAGACAGCTTAACTTCTCAAGAGTTTTATGATACATTGCTAAACTGTATTCTCTAATAATGATTTGCCAGGATTTTCTAATGTCCCTTTAAAGAGAGGGTTTTATTTTATGGATTCTAGAAAAGTACTGAGCACTGTATAAAACAAATGCAACGAAGAGTTCAAAAGATAATTAACACAAGTCAAAACTCAATTAGTTGCTTGGAAAACACACCTGAGTGACATCTTCGATGAATCTGGCCTTCACGAATGAAGAAGTGGAGTTGGCCAAGCTGAACCCAATTTGACCCGATAACTTTTCAATCCAAGTGAAGACACAAGAAAACTAAAACGGAAAAAAAGAAGAAGAAAGGAATGCATTTCAATTATTTATTTTCGTGCCATTATTCAATAAAATGATGATCACATCAAGCATGGTTTTGACGGCGCCTTTTAAAAAATTTTCCCCAATTTTTTAGTAACTCTTGACTTTGTATAATTAGCTAAATCAGTGGATATCTTTACAAAAACTGATAATTACCTTCTAATAAATGCTTTTAGCGAAAACAAAAATCCCTCACAAATCACGTTGAAAATCTCAATCATCGTCGTCAATTAAATTCTAGTCAACTTCACATCGTTAGCAAATCTATGCACTACATTTAGTGGTCCGCATGACTCGATTTGAGTTGTTAAAAAAAACAAATTATATATTTTATTTCTTCAAATATTTTCTAAAGTGGAATCAGCAAATACTAATAATTTATTGCCGAAAAAATATATATCGAAATCAGAGCATACGGATATCGATTGGGTATCTGTGGTCTGCATCACCCGATATAATTAAGCTGGCAGAGCAAATAAATTTGAACAGCATATTTTAATTTTGCAAATGTTTTCTCATAGACTTTAAATTGCAGAAGGAAGAGATATATGATTATGTTTTAAATAAATCAAATCTATTATGAGATTTATGTATACAGCAAGTTGAAATTTGTTTCTTTTTGCCTTGAACAATTAAAGGACATCAACAACCTATTTCTTGAGGTCACTACTATTTGATGCATTTTGGTTCTTAGATGGAGAATTAAGCTAGCTAACAAAGAAGGCTATATGATTAAATGATTGAACTATGATTAACTTGTGCTTAAATATTTCTGATGCATGGTGGTGCAAGGTTATAATTTGAACTGATTAGGAACATTTAGCTTTAAGTATGGAAGATTTTGCTTCCTAATTTAGTCTCACATGGGGAGTTAGGCTAATGAAATAGGTTAAATTTAGATGAGAAAATTACTATTAGTTCGAGCTTCAGCATTTTAGTCTAATAGTTGAATCTAGCAAAGGGCCACCTTGGCAATTTTATTGTTCCAAATAACCTTGAAGAGTTTCTTTGATACTCTAATCTCGTAGCAAATGGAACTAAATTGCTTAAACATTTACCTCGTACGTTTCTGCTTATATTATGTTCAGGTGCAATAAGAAATGGCTGATGGCGAAGATATTCAACCTCTTTGTCTTTGACAATGGAACAGGGATGGTGAAGGTGAGTAATCAAATATTGTGAATGTGAAACAGAATGTGTGCTTGTTCATTTTATGATGTATGACTACAATATTTTTTCCTAATATGTAAGCAGGGTTTGCAGGAGATGATGCTCCTTGGGCTGTCTTTCCAAGTATTGTTGGTCGACCCCGCCATACTGGTCTTATGGTGAGGATGGGACAAAAAGATGCTTATGTCGGCGATGAGGCACAATCTAAGAGAGGTATTTTGACTTTGAAATATATCTTATATTGAACATGGGATATATTGTTAATAATTGGGATGACATGGAGAAGATTTGGCATCATACCTTCTATAATGAGCTCCGAGTTGCTCCAGATCGAACACCCAATTCTTCTAATAGAAGCTCCTCTTAACCCCAAAGCTAATAGAGAGAAGATGACACAATTTTTGAGACCTTTTGTTCTCCTCCTGCCATGTATGTTGCTATTCAAGCTGTTCGTTCTCTCCCTTTACGCCAGTGGACGTACCACGGGTATGGGCATTGCACAAATTAGTTAACATATTTTTGTTGGTAAGTAAGGTGCTAACAACGTACCATGATTAAAGGCATGCATGGTCATAATTGTGATTATCTTCTTCAATACATGTAGAGCTATCCTGACCTATTGTTGTTCATGATAATCTTTTCCCAATTTGTTGATACATAGATACATTGAAAACTTCCCTGTCATGTAATAGTTTAACTTGCATCGTCCTAACATAATCGTCATTATCGATTTCAAAACTAATAAATTTCTCTTATTCTCAATTTCATTTAGGTAGCGTTTGGTATCCGGAAAAATGCTCCATTTTTCATTTTCATTTTTTGGAAAAACGAGAAATGCATTTAGTTTGTGTTTTCCATCGTCATTTTTTAAAAAATGAAAAAGTGTTTTTTGAAAAATTAGAAAATATAGAAAAATTGTTTTCTGAAAAATAAGAAAACGCAAAAAACAGAAAAGCAAAGTGGAAAATGCGCTAAACCAAACGCAGCCTTAGTTTTTGCTTTCTTGATTTACGGACTTATCTGTGAACTGATCGTGAATTGATGGCATAGATATCCATCCTTACATGCGTATTTGTGGGTTCTCTCCTTTAAGGCATTGTTTTGGATTCGGGTGACGGTGTCACTCACACTGTCGCAATTATCTATGAGGGATACATGCTATCTTGTGCCTTGATCTCGCTGGTAGAGACCTCACTGACATCCTTATGAAGATTCTGACTGAAAGGGGATACTCTTTCACGACCACAGCTGAGCGGGAAATTGTCCGAGACATGCATGAAAGAAAAACTTGGTTATGTTGCACTTGATTATGAGCAAGAACTCGAGAATTGGAAGGCCAGCACAAAAGTGGAGAAAACTTATGAGCTGCCCGATGGCCAAATTATCACCATCGGCGCAGAGGGATTCAGATGCCCCGAGGTGCTCTTCCAGCCTTCCCTCATTCCCTTCTCTTCTTGGTCGCCGCTCTCGGCGAGGTCATTGGGATGGTGGCAAAGGGGGGAGAGCGAAAGGAGGACGGTCCACAATCTGGGAGCTAGGGTTGTTTCATCGTGGATAGTAAGGTGGGCGACAAGTTGCTTACGGTTGGCGCTGAAGCTGATGAACTCGATTATTGGTTTGTTGGGGAGGGAAATGATCTTCTACTCATTGTGGATGTTTTGGTCATGGTACACCGATTATTCCTTATTTTTCTTTCACGAATGACTATTCTCCTTTTCTTACCTTCTCCAAGGAATACTTATTCTTATCGGCAATTTACCAAACACAGCTGCTAAATTTTTGAAATGTCCAAAACGCGCACTATACTTTCAGAATTACCAAATCGCGCGCATAATTCCCAAAATACCCCTCCCGCCAAACAGCGTTTTTAATGCAGAGATCCCGCATGCATCCGAGCCACATTTCCAAATCCCGAGCCATCGAAACGTCCCGTCCAAACAAGTCACCACATTAGCGTCTTTGTGTCTTCAGCTTCCGGGAAATCTTCGAGCGCACAAAAACTTGGAAAAGCTTAGACTCCATTTTTTCTCCAGCTTCATTCCGTTAGCTTCCGAGTTGTATATTATGGTTGAGTGATGCGGCACGAATTTTTTTCTTCTTCAAGATGGAACCGTTGAGGAGGACTGACGTTTTCTCTGACCACAACAGTGAAAGTCTTCTTTGCTTCCTTTCTGAGAAAATTAACACTTCGATAAATCGTCGACGACCTATTCAGTAGAAATCCTCCGATGCTTAAGTCAGAACTTGTATATGGAAAAAAAACAAAAAAGAGTTGCAATAAGAAAACAGTGAATGTAAGCTGAATAAAAAAAATAAGGTTCCTCCCCTTTTCTCTTTTCCTCCTCTCCTCTTTTATCTCCCTCCTACCTTAGGGCCAGCTATCCTATAACAAACTACTAACCTCCTCCTCCACGTGGATGGCTACGTGAGCGGAGGTGATCATGCTATTATTCCATTAGAGAACGCTTGCCTTTGGAAATCTTTTGTGGGGTCTATGAGGCATCTTCAATTTGTTATACGGAATGATGACATGTACACCAAGACTATAACAAACATTCTCCAATATATTTTGTGGGATCCTCTTAACAGAATTAATATTCCTCCTAACTTCCTGTTGCCTTCTGCCTCAGCTTAGCTCCTTTTATCCGAGCTGCCATCTTCTCAACTCGACTTACCTTTCTGAGTTGCTGCCTCCTTGACTCGGCTTACCTTTCCGAGTTACTGCCTCCTTAACTTGGCTAACCTTCCCGAGTTGCTACCCCCTTAACTCGACTTATCCCTCCAAGATACTACTCTTGGGCTCGACTTGAGATTTCTCTGTACTTATTCTTATTACAACAATATCATTAGTCATCCCCTCAAAATAGTCAAACTAATCATTTTGTCTGACTTTAATATCATGAACACCTTTTCATCACACTTTCCTTCTTCTTTGGCGATGACTTAACTGATTCTTACTTCTTTCTCGGACTTCCCTTACTCTTGGGTCGGGACCTCCACTTTCCTTATCTATTTTAAGCGTATCAATCACACCACTGAGCTAATGGATCTTGCTTCCTTACCTTTAAGGAATATTAAAGGCTTAAACCCTTCAAGACCCTACTTTTTTATGGTAACTTCATCTTCCTCAGCTCCAACTCTTACTCTCCCGCTCGGTGACCTTCGTCGGCAGACGTCCTATTCCTAGGTCTTCAGCATCCAGAAGTCTCTTCCCTTCTGGTAATCGTTGATGCACACAAACGTGACCTCAAATCTCGTGACGGAGACTGCCTAGGACTCGAAGTGCACGCTCGTGCTCAATGCTCGCAAGTGCACGGATGTCGTCAAGTAATAAAAATATCAATCCCACAGGGACTGAGATTTCGAGTATCGATTTGTCCAGTGGATGTGTTGTTGTTCGGATTGGTGATCTGAGGGTTCACGAATGAGAGGTCGTCGGTGGTCCGAACTCAGTACGGTGTCACACGGAAGAAGAGAAAAGGTTGCTATGAGGATTTGAATGGGATTCTAGGACTTCGGTTTCGTTTGTGTGTCGCAGAACATGCTATCAATCGAATGTATCCAGATTTTCTAGCTAGGGTTTTATGGAAAGGACATCATACACTATGGTACGAGGATGCCGAATCAATCCCTGCGACGAGCCAGAAATGAGACACGTTACCGACTCTATCACATCCTTCTATCCACAGTTGCAGGCGATGAGGCCAACCTATAGGTTCCTCCTAATATCCCCTAAATCTTAGATACGAGGACTGTCACTCCTCGTATCGTCTACGCACAGAAGATAGAAAACCAAAACACAAAGCTATAGATCTAAACAATCATTCAACTGCAAATAGATTTTAAGAACGGAAACATATTTGAAATAACAATGTTCTACTCAACACAAACTACTCCATAATCCTAGAATTGGAGAATCTACTCCATGGATACGAGAAGAGAGTCACAATACATTATAGAATTCATGAGCTCTGACAGCGGCTACCTTGCTGGGGATTCGATCTCCGGTAATCCTCATAGGTGGAGGACCAAGGATTCCTCAATCGGTTGACGAATACCTCTCCGGAGAAACGAGTTTTGGGGATTCGTTTTTGAATCCAAATTTTGATTCGGATTGTAATCTTCTCTCGATCACATCATCTTCGACACGAGGCTAGTGACTCCTACGAAGATGAGACTTGTAGCTTGGCGAAGCTATCCCGACGGTACTCGGCGTGGATACGGATAGAGGCAATTCTAGAGAGAGTTGCTCCGGTTGATGCCATTCCCGCTGCACGTGATACGTCAGGTATAACTAGCGTAGTTTTCTTTTATTGTAAAATTTAAAATTGTGATTTGTTGGTGCAATCGGCCCAGGTCACGATTGACCAGACTCGAGTTTGACTCGAGTGATGTTTTGATGTTTGACATAAGATGTTTGACAAAGTGGTTTGACATTGATGTTGAACATTAATGTCGGTTAATATGTTGGGGAGATTGTTGGAGCAATCGACCCAGGTTATAATTGACCGGACTCGAGTTTGACTCGAGGGAGACTTTGATGGTTGACTAGGGTTGACCATGTGATCAAGGGTAAGTCCAAGCATGGGTCTTGGCAAGGTAAAGTCCAAGTCATGGGTACTTGGCATTTGGGAAAGTCCAAGTCTTGAGTACTTGGCACAAAGGAAAGTCCAAGCATGGTCTTGGCATGGAAAGTCCAACATGGGTTGGCAAGGGAAAGTCCAAGCTTGAGTCTTGGCATTTGAGAAGTCCAAGGGGATTGATATTGGCGGTGTAAAGTCCAAGCGAAGTCTTGGCGGCGTAAGTCCAATGTGCCTTGGCGGTGTAGACACCGTTAGCATGACATAACCGAGGGAAGCACCTGGAGACTAGCGCGATGGATGAACAAGTCATGGATGACTTGGAGGGATCCGAGAGGCGTGAGGCTGATGGAGGTGGCTAGAAGGCTTAGGTCTAGGCTAAGGGTGGTCTAGCAAGTATGGGGGCACCATACTTGGGTTAAAACCTCATTTTTGAGGTCGGGCCTGACGGGTATTACGGCCGGTTCGATCCGCCGAGAGTCGACTAGAGTTCGATCACGCTTAGAGCCGAATGCTCGCGCCGATCCGCTCATCGAGGCCGATCGCTAAGGCCTGGCAATGATCCGCACCCAACGTCGAGCATGTAACGCTCAGAAGCCGATCGCCACGGCCACGGGCAGGTAGTCGATCGCAAGAGTCCCGCTGGAATTTTTCCAACATGGATAGAGCCGCCTCTACATGCTACTGGTTGGCAATGATCTGACTTATGGCAATGATCGACAAAGTGAAATCCAGCCCGATGGAGGATAAAAGCAGCTGTTCGTGGAAGGCTCAAGCAAGGGGTTTTCTTGGGCGATTTGAAGGGGAATTGTTGGTGCTCTTCCAGTCCTTCAAGGCTAGTCCAAGGCAACCAAAGATCAAGCAACCTAAGTGCTCTTGTAAAGTAGTTTTCTTTACTTGCATTGTATTTCACTATTGTATTTGCTTGTATCTACTTAGATTATTGTTGTTATCTTTTGTACGAGGTTTCTCCACCTCCGACTTGTTAGGACCTTTGTAACGCTAGAGGGGGGGTGATTAGCGTCAATGGAATTCAATCGCGGTTGTGTCTACAAATTCGTTAGCGCAGCGGAATATAGATAATACAATAACAATAATGAAAACACAACACGCTAACACGAGTATATAACGTGGTTCGGAACCGCACGGTTCCTACTCCACGGATCGGGCTCAAATGAGCCCTAGCGATGCCAATCACACACCACTATCAAATAACTCCTTCTCGGAACAATCCGGAGGTGGAGAAACCTCGTACAATATGATTACAACAATAATCAAATGAATACAAGCAATATAGTGAAATACAAAGCAATACAAGTAAAGGAAACACTTTACAAATGCTCTTTAAATGCTTGATCACTTGGTTGATCGAGTAGCACTTGGAGACCCTGAATTGCAGCAGCAACTCGCCCCAAATCGCCTCAAAGAACCATGCTTTTTCCTCCATCACGAGCTCCTTAAATAGCTTCAACCTGTGCTGGAAAAAGTCGATCAGTCGACTGATCGGGACCATCAGTCGACTGATGCTACTGTTGTCGTGAGACAACGGTAAGATCCACGCTGGATAAGTCCAACGGATTTACCATCAGTCGACTGATCATGACCATCAGTCGACTGATGGAGTCCTCACTCGACCAGTCGAGTCTCGACTCCATTCTGTGGCCGATTTCAGGTATCTATCGACCGATCACACGATCCGATCGCTGAGCCATCACCGATCGCGCCTTTGGCGATCGCTAGGCCATAACCCGCAGTCAAACCCTAGTTGACTCGGTCCAGTCGACTGCCACATGGAATCAGTCGACTAACACACCTCAAACATGAGGTTTAAGCCCAAGTATGGTGCCCCCATACTTGCTAGACCACCCTTAGCCTAGACCTAAGCCTTCTAGCCACCTCCATCAGCCTCACGCCTCTCGGATCCCTCCAAGTCATCCATGACTTGTTCATCCATCGCGCTAGCCTTCAGGTGCTTCCATCGGCTATGTCATGCTAACGGTGTCTACACCGCCAAGGCACATTGGACTTACGCCGCCAAGACTCCGCTTGGACTTTATGCCGCCAAACATTGGACTTATGCTGCCAAGACTCCCGCTTGGACTTTACGCAGCCAATATCAATCCCCTTGGACTTCAAACGCCAAGACTCAAGTCGACTTCTTCCTTGCCAACACATGTTGGACTTCTCAATTGCCAAGACCATGCTTGGACTTTCCATTTGCCAAGTACTCAAGACTTGGACTTTCCATGCCAAGACCATGCTTGGACTTTCCATTTGCCAAGACTCATGCTTGGACTTTCCTTGACAATTACATTGTCATATGTTTTTGTCGAAACATCAAAACACATCAAAACATCACTCGAGTCAAACTCGAGTTCTGGTCAATCGTGACCTGGGCCGATTGCACCAACAATCTCCCCCTTTTTGATGTTTGACAAAAACCACACAAAACATTGAGTTAGAACACTAACTCAATTCCCTTACCAATTATCCCAAATTGGTAATCTTAAAAAAACATTCTCCAAAATGTTTTCTCCCAGAATGTTCTCCCCCAAACATTCTCCAAACATTCTCCCCCTTTTTGACAAATAGCAAAAAGGTTATCTCTCCAAGGAGGTCAATGTCTCATGTCCCAATGAGATCTTACAATCTCCCCCTTGATCCAAAAATACCTAGGATGCCTACAATCTTCCTAGTGATAAGTCCCATATCACTCAAGAGAGGCAATCCTATTCACTCTCCCAATTTCCAAATTGGGTATCAAAAACTCATCAATTTCCCAAATTGATAGCATTCCCATAACTTCTCCTTTTCAAGGAGAAAAAAAACACATCCATCATCCCAAGATGGATACCTCCCCCTAAAGGCTTGCTCCCCCTTGACCATTGCACCAACAATGTCCTTGGGGAGTCCCTAAGCCAATAGGAACTCTAAAGGTTAGAAATTCAACATTAACTTTCCAACACCTTAACATTGATACAAACCCTAAACAATTCTCCTAAACCATATCCAATGGATTTTCACCTTTTATAATGCTTCCCAAAGCATATCCTAGGGTTAGGAGTGATTAGGGACTTTAACCATAGCTGAAATCGGGTTAAACAAACCTTGTCAACCCAAAATCAGCCTTGGCAGTCGACTCTGATAACAATGATCACATATTTATCAATGATCACCATATGGTTGATCGATAACTGAAAATCCGATTTTCAGTTATCAGAAATGAATTTCAGAAAATCATAGATAATTATACGTAATTCGAAAAATCCTGAAATTTGATACGTATAATACTTATGACCAATACAATGGGTGAAAAATGTTTGAAAATTATTTTACCCATTAAATAGTGAAATTGGCACAAAGTTCAAAACCATTGAAATTTTCAATGTTTTGGCCCTACTTTGTATCAACTTCATCAATGGTGATTGCTATCAAAAGATAGACTTCACCAAGGGTTTTCAAAATGATTTTAAAATGTTTTCAAACCTTATCTTGGACCATAATTTATTGGCTAAATATACATAGCTTGTATATTAGCTTTCCTTATGATTTTTGGTGATAATTAAAATAAGTTTGAGTTCATCTAGATGCACTACCGATGCACCTTGAACCTAACCTATTATCCTAGCATCTCACATGTATTTAGGGTGTATACATACACATACATGTCAATTAGATGTGAGATGTGGGTTTTGTTCTCCCTAATCTAGAGTTTCATGCATTTTCTAAAGCAACTCTACTTGATTCCTTATAACTGACTCCAAGTCATGCCATAGTCCTTAAATCAATTTTAATCAAGTTAATGCATGAATGTATGATCATGGCATAAATAATAGTATTATTAAAACGTGACCAATGATCATGATGTCATGGCATAAGATGAGATCTAAAAGACACATGACATTTATCCTTAATTCTAAAGCATAATCATGACATATAAAATGATTAAGAATAAACATGATGTCATGACATGGCATGTGGTAGCAATACAATTATACAAATATTCATTCATACACAAGATTTTTCAGAAATAAGGATTTCATTTAAACTTAAATTTGTCTTTTACAATCAAAAAGAAGATTGGCCTAGCTCAATCTTACTACAAACATTGACAACCACAAAAACAATATCCTCTAATCGTCCGCAGAGGTGATGGAGCTGCGACCGAGTCCAGTGCCCGCATCATCTCTAGCATATCGCTACCGATGTCGCTTCTATGCGCCTCGGGTCTCTCCATCCTATCGAGACGATGCTAAAAGCCGCCGCCGGCCAATAACTCGCTACCGAGTCAATCGACCGCTCACGATAATCTCAACTCGATCCAATGGCCACGACGAATCACGATGGACCCACGATGTGTTCGCCGCAAGATCCGTCATCTCATCGAGGTGTCCGTGATCTCGCTGCCCTCATCGCATCTCAAGCCGGAGGAGGCTGCCTCAGGCGCTTCGGGTGGTCGTGGCGCCAACTCCATCTCGCCCTCCGCCATCCGTAGCTGCTAAGGAGAAGTTACGAATCGATATACAGTCAGACACTTCCGAGCCGCCGCAGAGCCCCTATGGATGTTAATGCTACGAGTCGAGCCATGTGATGATATGTCCAATGGCATATGCACTTTCCTCACAGGAAGTGAAGTGCACAATGCAATGGAAGATGTTCAATGCAAAGTTTATGTCTAACTGAAGACGCATGGCATATAGAAGAAAGAGATGGGAGGCCGAATCTTAGCCAGACCCCGAGTGACAATGGGCAGAAAACACCCAACAATGACCTTATAAAGGACATTGTCGGCATAACCTGCTGATAGAAAATAAGTTTTGGGCCGTGGACGGGATAACCAAAAATGCGCCATGCATGGACTCCATAGTGATATGGGCAAAAGGCTCGTAGGGAAAGTCCATGGTAGGGTAGAAGATAAAGGTATTTGACGGCCTACACTGAGAAACTCCCGCAAGATTGCAGAGTGAATCCTAAATCGCGCTTTTGCAACGCGAGTAGTGTATGTAGGGTCGCCATCTACCTTTTAAGGTTTGATAGAACTCCTTAATAAGGTCATCATTGATCGATGCGCACAAGACGATCTTCATCAAATTGTAGTATGCAATGAGTTCCATGACGCCACTACAATGCCTATCGAAAAATTCCTATCTATGTACCTAACCAACATAGGTTGGTACAACCGAGATTCACTCTCGGATGGATCATTCCTACCTCTCCTATTATGAATGTAATGTGATGATATGCAATGCAATGGCAAATAATATGCGATTAGATAAACCTACATTGTAATGGAAATGAAAATTAGGGCTAAGAGGAATCGCATTACTTAGCGCCATGTGTGTGGAGGAAGACTCAAAAGTTGCCGAGGATCGCAGGAAAGTCACCGGAAGCTTCAAATACGAACCCTAAACGGAACAAAGACAAAACCCCAAAACGCTGCGTGAACCAAAGGCTCAGTGATAGGTCAAAAACAAAGGAAAGGGAGAGACATGCTTATCAACCTAGGACTTTGGAAGGTTGACACGCCAAGAGCCGGGTCTGAGAAGGGGAGACGGCGATCGGAGATCGAAGGAGGAAGAAGTTTTCGTCGCTGAAATGTCAACCCTAGCGGTTCGCGCTTTTAAACACGATCTACCGATCGATGTGGAGCATCAGATCGATAATGCTTTAACATCGGGTTTACCGAGCAAGAATGATCGATCGGCTAATGATCGCTGAACCTTCAGAACGCTTACGCAAGAGTATCATCGATCGATGTTGCTCATCACCGATCGATGTGCATATCACTGATCGTCGCCGAGCACTCGACTGATGGCCTTCTACCTGGTGACAGACCATCACCGATCGATGGACTACATCACGATCGATGGTCGATCGGTCGAGTCATGGAGCTAGCACTGATCGATGGCCGATCGTATCGCGTTATAGAAGAGCAATGATCGATAATCAGATCGGGCCGATCGATGTTCGATTTCTTCAAAATCGAAAATCTCGATTTTATCATCTTAATTGTTCCATTTTATCACGCTAGATCTTGTATCTTGAATGTATTGATGTTATACTTTTATTTATGTATTTGTTCATGTATTTTAATGTTTTATTTCATTTTGCAAACATTAACATTCAATGATTTCAAAACCTAACATCTCACCTTTCTAAATACACAATCAAGGTAAAAGACTTGTTTTGTGAGATGTAATCTATCCTAGACATTCATTTCATGCAAACATATGGTAAAACATATGAAGCATGGTGAATACAAGACATCAAGTTGTGTGGCACTTGAGTATCACTCTAGATATTACCTTTACATCTTAACCACACATTTCTTGATACATGACCTTCCCAAGTGTGCCAATAATCAAAAGTACACACTATGACCTCTAAATCTAGATAGTGTCAATTTTATTGATTTTCATGTTTTCAAGATATATATTGACACAACCTAAAATTCTTTGAAATTAAAACTCAAGGATATTTCCAAAGTAACCATAACTTTGAAAGTAACCTTAAAGTGCCACCTTTATTATGGTTGAGTTAACTACCCATCCAATCAAGGTTGGCACACCCTAAACCCATCTTAGCGTGAATCAATCACGCTCTTAGGAACCCAAAACCTATTTGAGCTCCTAGGGTTAATTAGGTATTCCTTAGGGATAACCTCCCTAGATACCTTCCTAATGACCCTCCTAGGCTTGATAGCCTTGGTCATTTGGGTCTTACCTAGGTTGACACTAGGGGTAACTCCCCTTGCAACCTTCTTAGTGGCCACCCTAGGTTTCCTAGAAACCTTAGCCACTAGGCACACACCATGGTCAACTCTAGGGAGGACTTCCCTATTGACCTTGGTCTTCCTAGACCTAGTTAGTGTTTCATAGTCAAATGGAACACTATGGTAAGCCACCTTAGGCTTAGGTTTGTGACCCAAACCTTTCTTGCCCTTGGTTGACTTTTGACTCTTAGGTCCTACTTGTTGACTTTGACTATTTGACCTAAAAGTTTGACCAATTGACCCTTGCATTTGATTTTGCATGATTTTAAGGGTCTTTTCTAGGTTTTTCAAGTCTTGACCTCAAGACTTGATTTTCCTTCTAATATCTCAATTTTTCATTTTCTTGAGATATTTTTATTTCTAGGCATATGTCTAGATTTCTTAGCATTAAAACCTAGATGTTCTCCTATTTTCTTAATGCTTTCTTAGGTAAAATATTTTTAGGAACATTAGTCCCAAATTTCTTCCTATTTCCTAAGTGAACACTCTTAGCCTAAGCAAATATGTCTATTAGTTCTAGCATGCTTTTCATGTACAATAGCAAGAGAATTAAAAGCATGCTTAGAAATCAAGGTGCATTAACAAATTGTACCTTAGGGTTTGCCTTGAGGCTCCCCCCTACTTGTGTAGCTCCTTCTGCCCCTTCTTCTTCCCCTTGGGCATTGACTGTAATGTCCCGTTGTCGGGCATTTGAAGCAAAATGACTTGCTCCTTGCTTTTAGACGCTGGGGGACCAAAGATCCTTGACATTTGGTTGGAGCTTTCTTGATCCTTTTAGGACACTTACTCTTGTAATGTCCTTGCTCCCTACACTCAAAGCAAATTATATTATTTTTATTTTGAATTGAGGTGTTTGAGTTACCGATGGTGGTGGAGACCAGTAGGTTGGACTTTGGAGCTTCTTCCATCTTGACCGATGTCAAGGCTCTTCTTGAGGTTGCTCCGAGACGAGGATGGTCTCTCCTCCTCAATCCTAGAAGTGGATGCTTCTTCCACTTCTTCTTAGCTCGATTCGGAAGTCGACTCCATCTCAACTTCCGATTCCTCACTTTCACCGAGGATGAGCTCTCTTCATGTCTCCTCTTCCAATCTTCTTGGACCGATTCGGGATTTTCGTGGAACTTGATCAACTTGTTCCACAATTCCTGGCATCCCTATAGCTTCCTAATCTAGACAAAATATCGTTAGGTATCAAATCAATTAGCATTTTTGTTACCTTAACGGTTGTCTTTGAATTTTTTCCGTGTCTTCTGTCCATCTCTTCATCTTGAGGATTTCTCCGTTTTCTACTCTCGGAGAATCAAAACCTATAGTCACTAAGAAACCAATTTTCTATATTTGTCATTAGAAAATATTGCATTCTACCTTTCCAATACGCGAAAATGTTCGCGGTTGAAGGAAGGTGGGATGTTGACGCCGCTACCCAATTTTTCTTGAAATTCCATATTCTTCCCTCTAGCTTCTTCAACTCTCGGCGTTAGTCCGTAGAAGAGCCCCGTGCTCGATACCACTTGTTAGGACCTTTGTAACGCCAGAGGGGGTGATTAGCGCCAATGGAATTCAATCGCGGTTGTGTCTACAAATTCGCTAATGCTAGCTGAATATAGATAATACAATAACAATAATGAAAAACACAACACGCTAACACGAGTATATAACGTGGTTCGAACCGCACATCTGCCTTACTTCCACTGATCGGGCTCAAATGAGCCCTAGCGATGCCAATCACACACCACTATCAAATAACCCTTCCTAACAATCCGGAGGTGGAGAAACCCTCGCATAACATGATTACAACAATAATCAAATGAATACAAGCAATATAGTGAAATACAAAGCAATACAAGTAAAGGAACACTTTACAAATGCTCTTTAAATGCTTGATCACTGCTGGATCGAAAGTAGCACTTGAGACCCCGAATGCGCAAAGAACTCGCCCCAAATCGCCTCAAAGAACCATGCTTTTTCCTCCATCATGAGCTCCTTAAATAGCTTCAACCTGCGGTGGCCGAAAAGTCGATCACCGACCGATCGACCATCGGTACGATCGATGCACATCGTTGTCGGAGACAACGGTAAGATCCACGCCGATAAGTCCAACGGATTCACCATCACCGACCGATCATGACCATCGGCCGATCGATGGAGTCCCCACTGACCGCCAGTCGACCCATCTCCGGGGGTCGATTTCAGTATCACCGACCGATCACGATCGATCACGATCGCTGAGCCATCCCGACCGCCAGCGCGATCACGCTAGGCATAACCCGGGCAAATAAACCCTAGTTGATCGTCCAATGACCACTACATGGCATCACCGACCGACACACCTCAAACATGAGGTTTTAAGCTCAAGCATGGTGCCCCCATACTTGCTAGACCACCCTTAGCCTAGACCTAAGCCTCTAGCCACCTCCATCAGCCTCACGCCTCTCGGATCCCTCCAAGTCATCCATGACTTGTTCATCCATCGCGCTAGCCTTCAGGTGCTTCCATCGGCTATGTCATGCTAACGGTGTCTACACCGCCAAGGCACATTGGACTTACGCCGCCAAGACTCCGCTTGGACTTTATGCCGCCAAACATTGGACTTATGCTGCCAAGACTCCCGCTTGGACTTTACGCAGCCAATATCAATCCCCTTGGACTTCAAACGCCAAGACTCAAGCTTGGACTTTCCCTTGCCAACACATGTTGGACTTCTCAATTGCCAAGACCATGCTTGGACTTTCCATTTGCCAAGTACTCAAGACTTGGACTTTCCATGCCAAGACCATGCTTGGACTTTCCATTTGCCAAGATTCATGCTTGGACTTTCCTTGACAATTACATTGTCATATGTTTTTGTCGAAACATCAAAACACATCAAAACATCACTCGAGTCAAACTCGAGTTCTGGTCAATCGTGACCTGGGCCGATTGCACCAACACGACTTGTGTCGAGAAGGAGTATTTGTGATTAGTGAGTGTGTGTGCATCACTAGGGCTCTTTGAAGCTCGATCCGTAGAGTAGGAACCGTTCGGTTCCGAACCACGTTATATCTTTGTGTCCGTGGTTGTTTCATTTCGTGTTATTGTTTTTATTATCATTATTCCGCTGCGCTAACACGATTTGTAGAGATGATCACGATCAAATTCCATCTACGATTTATCACGCCGCTATTCACTCCTCTAGCGCATTTTATTGTGTCCCAACAAGTGGTATCAGAGCCCGGGGCTCTTCTACGGATTAACAACCCAGAGTCAAGACGCTAGAGGGTAAAAGATGAAAGTCCAAGGACAATTGGGATGAGATATCAACACACCTATCCCATATACCTTCTATGGACAAGAAGGTTTTAGACAATGGAAGGCAAGGATCGAAGATTTCTTAATGATGAGGGACTTCGAAGAATGGTCCATTTTAATGGAGGGATATAGCTATCCAATAGGACCAAAGGAAGGGTTCCTCAAGAAGAAGAAGTGGAGTGAAGATCAACTCCAAGCTTTTGAGAAAAACATGAAGGTAATAAAATTTATCCTTGATTTGGTCCCTAATGAGATTGTGTGTATGGTAGGGGACTATATGGATGCTAAGGAGTTGTGGAGCCAAGTGGCAAAGCTTCATGAAAATCCATCATCAATCTAAGAAGAAGAAGAAGAGTGCTCACCCTCTCAAGCTCAAGCAAGCACATCCCCATCTAAAGAGCTTGAGGAGTCGGAAGTTGATAGGGAGTCGACTTTCGGATCGGAGAAAGAAGAGGTGGAAGAGATGGAAGAAGCATCCACCTCAAGGATTGAGGGGGAGGAGAGAATTTCCATACCGGAGCAACAAGAAGAAGCTTCAACATCCGATCAAGATGAGAAAACTCAAAATACAACTCCGACACCTACCACCGAACTAGGTAACTCAAGCAATTTAGGTTTAAATAAAAATCATATAATTTGCTTTGAGTGTAAGGAAAGTGGGCATTACAAGAGCAAATGCCCAAAGAGAGTAAGAAAAGCTCCACCGGCACCAAAGATCAAGGATGCCAGTTCCCCAAATATCAAGAGCAAGGAGCATATCATATGCTTCAAGTGCAACTCAAAGGGGCACTATAGAAGCCAATGCCCTAGGGGGAGCAAAAAGACCCAAGAAGAAGCATCACAAGTAGGGGGAGCTAAGGCTAACCCTAAGGTATATTTTAGTAATGCATTTTCTAGTTTATATAGTCAAAAGCATGCTAGGAATAATTTCAATAATCTTGCTATTTATCATAAAGAGCATGCTAGAAGTGAGAAATTTTGTTTAGGAGCTAAGAGAGTCCATGTAGGAAATAGGGAGAAATTTGGGACTAATGTCCCTAAAAACAACTTATCTAAGGACAAACCTAGGTCAAATAACTCTAGAAAAATTTTACCTAGGGAGACCATTAAAAAGGTGCAAGAGTACCTAAGTTTCAATCCTAAATGGGCTAGGCATATGCCTAGGAAGTTTAATGTCCATGGTTTAAATCAAAACTCAAAAATTGGGCAATTAGAAAAGGAAAATCAAGTCTTGAGGTCAAGACTTGAAAAACTAGAAAAGACCCTTAGGAATATACAAAACCAATTTAAAGGGTCAAATGATCAAAAGTCTAGGTCCAAATCTCAAAGTCAACACTTAGGACCTAAGAGTCAAAAGTCAACCAAGGGCAAGCAAAGTTTGGGTCACAAACCTAGGCCTAAGGTGGCTTATCATAGTGTTCCATTTGACTATGGAACACAAACTAGGTCTAGGAAGACCAAGGTCAATAGGGAAGTCATCCCTAAGGTTGACCAAAGGTTGTGCCTAGTGGCTAGGGTTTCTAGGAAACCTAGGGTGGCCACTAAGAAGGTTGCAAGGGGAGTTACCCCTAGAGTCAACCTAGGTAAGACTCAAATGACCAAGGCTAACAAGCCTAGGAGGGTCATTAGGAAGGTATCTAGGGAGGTTATCCCTAAGGAATACCTAATTAACCCTAGGAGCTCAAATCGGTTTTGGGTTCCTAAGAGCGTGATTGATTCACGCTAGATGGATTTAGGGTGTGCCAACCTTGATTGGATGAGTAGTTAACTCAACCATGGTAAAGGTGGCACTTAAGGATATTTTCAAGGTTATGGTTACCTTGGAAATAGATTTGAATTAATATCCTAAAAGATTTTAGGATGTGCCAATGCATTTTCAAAATTAAGAAAAATCAATTAAATTGGCACAATTTAGGTTTAGAGGTTAGTGTGTCATTTTGGGATTTTGGCACACTAGGGAGATTAATGATAATATGGAAAAATATATCTAATTATATCAAATGACAATTATTATTAAAATTTAGGTATTCTTATACCTATACTTTTTATTTGCCATGTTTTGATTGCCATATGCCATGTCATGACATCATGTTTATTTTTAATCATTTTATATGTCATGATTATGCTTAGGTTTAAGGATTAATGTCATGTATTTTTAGATTTCATATTATGCCATGACATCATGATTATGAGCATGAGTTTATCTATATCATCTCTAAATGCCATAATCATTCATGAATTTAAGACAATTTGGTTGAAATTGATTTAAGGACTATGACATGACTTGAAGTCTCATTTATAAGGGAATCAAGTAGGGTTGCCTTAGAGAATGCATGGAACCCTAGATTAGGATGAACAAAACCCACATCTCACATTAAATTGACATGTATGTGTATTTTATACACCATAGATACATGTGAGATGCTAGGATATGAGTTAAGTTCAAGGTGCATAGGTTTTTCATCTAGATGAACTCAAACTCATCTTATATGATTAGTGGATCATTGGAAAAGCTTGTGTACAAGTCATGTGCATAGAGCCCAAGGAATATGATCCAATAAAGGTTTTGAAAATATTTTTAAATCATTTTGAAAAACCTTGGTGAAGCCTATCTTTTGATAGCAATCACCATTGATGAAGTTGATACAAAATAGGGCCAAAACATTGAAAATTTTAATGGTTTTGAGTTTTATATCAAACTCACTATTTTACGAGTAAAATATTTTTAAAATATTTTTCACCCATTGTATTGGTCATAGGTGTTATACGTATCAAATTTCATGATTTTTTGATATATGTATAATTAGTTATGATTTTCTGAATCTCGATTCTGATAGCTGAAATTTGAAAATTTCAGCTATCAGCCGACTGCCCTTGGTGGCAGTCGACTGATATGGTTGACAGTTGACTGGTTACTGTCAGGAGTCGACTGCCAGGTCTGATTTTGAGAAAACAAGGTTTTTTAGCCCGTGTTCAGCTATGGTAAAGGTTCCTAATCACTCCTAACCCTAGGATATGCTTTGGGAAGTATTATAAAGGGTGAAAATCCATTGGATATGGATTAGGAGCGGTGTTAGGTCAAAGTATCAAATTTAGGGTGAGTGAAAGTTCTATGTTGAATTTAGAACCTTAATTTTGATGGTTTAAAACTCCTATTGGCTTAAGGATTTTCCAAGGACATTGTTGGTGCAATGGTCAAGGGGGAGCAAGCCTTTAGGGGGAGTTATCCATCTTGGGATGATGGATGTGTTTCTCTTCTTGAAGGGGGAGAAGTTATTGAGAGAATATCATCAATTGGGAAAATTGATGGGATTTTGAGAGACCCAATTTGGAAATTGGGAGAGAATATAAGATTGCCTCTCTTGAGTGATATGAGACTTATCACTAGGAAGATGGTAGGCATCCTAGGTATTTTTGGATCAAGGGGGAGATTGTAAGATCTCATTGGAACATGAGACATTGACCTCCTTGGAGAGATAACCTTTTTGATGTATGTCAAAAAGGGGGAGAAGATAAAATTACCAATTTGGAAAATTGGTAAGGGAATTTGAGTTAGGGGCCTAACTTAAAGTTTGTTTTTGTCAAACATCAAAAAGGGGGAGATTGTTGGTGCAATCGGCCCAGGTCACGATTGACCAGACTCGAGTTTGACTCGAGTGATGTTTTGATGTTTGACATAGGATGTTTGACAAAGTGGTTTGACATTGATGTTGGACATTGATGTCGGTTAATATGTTGGGGAGATTATTGGAGCAATCGACCCAGGTTATAATTAACCGGACTCGAGTTTGACTCGAGGGAGACTTTGATGGTTGACTAGGGTTGACCATGTGATCAAGGGTAAGTCCAAGCATGAGTCTTGGCAAGGTAAAGTCCAAGTCATGGGTACTTGGCATTTGGGAAAGTCTAAGTCTTGAGTACTTGGCACAAAGGAAAGTCCAACATGGGTTGGCAAGGGAAAGTCCAAGCTTGAGTCTTGGCATTTGAGAAGTCCAAGGGGATTGATATTGGCGGCGTAAAGTCCAAGCGGAGTCTTGGCGGCGTAAGTCCAATGTGCCTTGGCGGTGTAGACACTGTTAGCATGACATAGCCGAGGGAAGCACCTGGAGGCTAGCGCGATGGATGAACAAGTCATGGATGACTTGGAGGGATCCGAGAGGCGTGAGGCTGATGGAGGTGGCTAGAAGGCTTAGGTCTAGGCTAAGGGTGGTCTAGCAAGTATGGGGGCACCATTCTTGGGTTAAAATCTCATTTATTTAGAGTCGAAGCTTCATTGGAGCAGCTGATCGGGCGAATGACGGCTGAAGCGATCGGCTTGCAAATGATCGCGATCATATCGAAATATCGAGCCTAATGCTCCATAGCCCAGCCGATCGCCGGTATTTAGCGATCGCCAATGTTGGCAGTCGACTTCCAAGAGTCCCGTTGGAATTTTTCCAGCGTGGATAAAGCCGTCGTCTCACAGCTACAGTGTTGGCAGTCGACTGGTGACTTATGGCAGTCGACTGCCAGGCAGAAATCCAGCCCGATGGAGGATAAAAGCAGATGTTCGTGGAAGGTTCAAGCAAGGGGTTTTCTTGGGCGATTTGAAGGGGAATTGTTGGTGCTCTTCCAGTCCTTCAAGGCTAGTCCAAGGCAACCAAAGATCAAGCAACCTAAGTGCTCTTGTAAAGTAGTTTTCTTTACTTGCATTATATTTCACTATTGTATTTGCTTGTATCTACTTAGATTATTGTTGTAATATTTTGTACGAGGTTTCTCCACTTCCGACTTGTGTCGAGAAGGAGTATTTGTGATTAGTGAGTGCGTGTGCATCACTAGGGCTCTTTAGAGCTCGATCCGTGGAGTAGGAACCGTTTGGTTCCGAACCACGTTATATCTTTATGTCCGTGGTTGTTTCATTTCGTGTTATTGTTTTTATTATTATTATTCCGCTGCGCTAACACGATTTGTAGAGACGATCACGATCAAATTCCATCTACGTACGGTCACGTCGCTATTCACTCCCCTCTAGCGGGCGCACAGGTCCCAACATGTGATTATGTCTACACATGTTGTACTTTACATGCGAGTGGTGTGTATGTTGTAATAAATTAGATTTATTTCTTTTTAATTCTTCCACTGTGCACATATTTACGAAATATGTTCGAACACACACTCGCTGCGGTGCCGGAAACCCAACAGATCTGCCCTAAGGCCTTGCCTTGTCAGATCGAAATAATTTTTTATTTCCGTCAATCTTCGAGAGTAAATTTACCTTAAACCCGACTCTTCTGATCCGCCATCGTACGGGGATAATAGGTTAGGCTAAAGCTGAGTTGTAAAAAAAGTGGTGATCTTCCCTAAGGCTTTGCCTTGTCAGATTGGAATAATTTTTTACTTCTGTCAATCTTCCAGAGTGAATTTACCTTAAACCCGACTCCTTCGATTTGCCACTACACGGGGATAATAGCTTCATCTAAGGTCGAGCTATAAAAATAATAACGATCTTCTCTAAGGCTTTGCCTTGTTAGATCGGAATAATTTTTTTACTTCCATCAATCTTCCAGAGTGAATTTACCTTAAACTTGACTCTTCCGCCACCGCATGGGGATAATAGCTTCGGTTAAAACCGAGCTATAAAAATAGTGACGATCTACCCTAAGGCTTTGCGTTGTCAGATTGGAATAATTTTTTACTTCCGTCAATCTTCCAGAGTGAATTTATCTTAAACTCGACTCCTCCGATCCGCCATCGCATGGGGATAATAGCTTCGGCTAAAGTCGAGTTGTAAAATTAGTGATAATCTACCCTAAGACTTTGCCTTGTCAGATCGAAATAATTTTTTACATCCGTCAATCTTCCAAAGTAAATTTTTCTTAAACCCAACTCCTCCGATCCGCTACCGCACAGGGATAATAGCTTCAACTAAAGTCGAGCTATAAAAATAGTGACGATCTACCCTAAGGTTTTTCCTTGTCAGATCGGAATAAGTTTTTACTTTCTTCAATCTTCCAGAGTGAATTTACCTTAAACCTGACTCCTCTGATCCACCATCGCATGGGGGATAATAGCTTCGGCTAAGGCCGAGCTGTAAAAATAGTGACGATTTGTCCTAAGGCTTTGCCTTGTTAGATCGGAATAATTTTTTACATCTGTCAATCTTCCAGAGTGAATTTACCTTAAATCCAACTCCTCCGATCCGCTACCGCATGGGGATAATCGCTTCAGCTAAAGTCGAGCAATAAAAATATTGACGATCTATCCTAAGGCTTTGCCTTGTCAGATCGGAATAATTTTTTACTTTCGTCAATCTTTTAGAGTGAATTTACCTTAAACCCGACTCTTTCGATCTACCACCGCACGGGGATAATAGCTTCGGCTAAGGTCGAGCTATAAAAATAGTGACGATCTACCCTAAGGCTTTGCCTTGTTAGATCAGAATAATTTTTTACTTCCATCAATCTTCCAGAGTGAATTTACCTTAAACCCAATTCCTTCGATCCACCACCGCACGGGGATAATAGCTTCGGCTAAGGTCGAGCTATAAAAATAGTGACGATATGGCCTAAGGCTTTCCCTTGTCAGATCAGAATAATTTTTTACTTTCGTCAATCTTCTAGAGTGAATTTACCTTAAACCTGACTCCTCCGATTCGCCACCGCATAGAGATAATAGCTTCGGCTAAGGTCAAGTTGTAAAAATAGTCACGATCTGCCCTAAGGCTTTACCTTGGCAGATCAGAATAATTTTTTTACTTCCATCAATCTTCTAGAGTAAATTTACCTTAAACCCGACTCTTCTGATCTACCACTGTACGAGGATAATAGCTTTGGCTAAAGCTGAGCTGTAAAAATAGTGGTGATCTGCCCTAAGCCTTTGCCTTGACAAATCGAAATAATTTTTTACTTCCGTCAATCTTTCAAAATGAATTTACTTTAAATCCGACTCCTCCAATCCTCCACCACACGGAAATAATAGCTTCGACTTTCACCAAACCACAAAAAAAAAATAATAGAGTCCTAACCTGGCCATGTTGAATTGCTTCGGCCTGCCGAAATAAAGGACTCTTACAAAAACCCTTCAACTGTCATATTCTAGATGTTGTTTATTGGATGAATAAATGAATAACCGACCCTTTAATGGGTCATTCTTTGGACTGCGCCTGTCATCAACAACCTCAATTGAAGATCCATTTATTCATCTTCACAAAGAATTCGACAACACTCTTCTTTGAATATGGTTTCTTGCCTCCTCTTCTTCAATCCCTCACCTTCCTCAATCTTGAAACTTTTCTGGTCACCATCATTTGGTGCGAGAATTCCCCTTTCTTCTTGTTCCCCACTACTTTCCTCCCTTCTTCCTCACCGAATGAAATCTTCCATAAAAAGCGCTGCTCTCTGAAAGCTTCGGGAGAAACACACTGAAGTCACCATAATGTCCGACAACCCCACATCGTCACTTGTCGCACCGGGCATCACTGATCCCCTTTTTGTCGCCCCTTCCATAGCTTCCATCTCTTCTCTACCATTAACAACGTCATCCTTAGTCACCCCACAACCTTCTGACGCTACTTCCTCCTAGGTACCATCGTATCCACTTTCCCTCCTTATGTTACCACTGAACCCTAACGCTTCCCCCTCTTCCCCCTCACTTCTGTGTCACCCCATGTTGCCCCCATTGCCCTTGAACATCAAAGTTGCCATGCGAGGAGCCGTTCACCGAAGAATTTAGGGTGAAGGTGCCACCGTAACTCACCCTCCCCCCTGCTCTCGGCATCGACTACTGCTGAACTTCCCCCCACCATCCTTTCCCTGGCCTCCACTTCTTCACCCCCATTGGGGTCCTCACTTCCACCCTTGGGCACCACCCCACTCATCAATCCACTAGCTGTGCCTAATTCCCTTCATCAATTGTCCAACCCTAATCCTCCTTATCCTTCTTCTTCCTTTTCTAAAGAATGCCTTTGACACCATATTCTTTCCGACTACTTCCCTGTCCTCCCCTATAGCACCTAAACCCCCCCCAGAGAATATGAACTCTCCTTCTCCAACCCTAAGTCCTAACCCTTCACCATTTGCTTCCCCTTCAGACATAGAAATGACTCAAAATGAATGTAATCTATCCCTCATGGGACATCTATGCCATCACCCCTTCCTTCCTTACCAGATATTGCTCATGGTACCATCCCAACCATCCTTTCCATTGATGAGACTTCCTACCCTCCCCCCACCGAGGTTGTTGGGAGCTTCAATGTCACAACTTCATCTGTCATGATAATAGATAAATCAATTCCCCTTCTCCCTTCCTCTTCTCTTTAATTATTTGACAGAGGATTAGGCATCCTTCCCCAGAATGAATTAATACCACGTATGGAGAGCCAAAAACACGCTCTTGAGTTGGTAAGCCCTTCTGAATCATTCTTGTACTTAATTTTAGGAGTACTTTCTCCCTCTGATTCACTATGCACAAGCCATGATAAATTATCAAGAGCTGAAGCATTCCCTATCTCATTATCAGATGCAACTTCAACAACATGCCTCACAACACTCCATCATTAACTTAGCATCTCAAGAGAGATTTCAACAGAGGGAAGACTCTCTACTTCAAGAGTTGGCTTTGTGTCATGCTCAATTAGCAAAGGCCCAATTGCAACACAAGAAAGATGCTGAAACCATAGCAGACTTACGAGCCCAAGTGAGTAGGAACATCTGCCAAAGTTCAAATTTACTATAAGAGAGAGACAGGGTCTTTTCTCAAATACATCAACATGAAGTTTCTTTACAGCAAGTGAGGTGGCTGCACATGTCATGACCCACACCATAGCCGTTGGGGAGGTTTCGGCATATATGCGCCAAGACTCGGTGGAGATGTCTAAATTCATTCAACTGTTGGGATGTATACTGAAAGTCTAGCTTTTGTATGGACATCTTTATTTTGAAATAAGAATCACATGATCAATGTTTGCATTTTATATTTGTTATGTGTATGCATCTTGTCTAATACTTTACATTGTAGATAACATGGTATGTAGTGTCACACAGAAGATCATGTTATCAGTTCTTTGTAGAGTATAAGTAGAGGCTCACAACCAAGATGGTTTTGGACAAACCATTGGCATGATTGTAGTGTAATTTGGTATTGGTTTATCTTGACCATAGAATTACACTAGTACACTTTGTGTGTATTGAGCAAGACCGACTTAGAGGTGATTCAATTTATTGCTGACTACATAATTGAATCAGACCTCGAATATTATGGTGTACATGCTCTTAATCCCAATATGATAATGGACACATGTACTTAATATTTATTTCTTTGATTTACCAATGGGCGAGATTTATGGATTAAATCGATAAGCTCGATAAGTTAGGAAATAATATTATTTACATGGTGTGTCGTTGATTATAGGAGGAAACCATGTCCTATATATTAGGATGATGATGTCCCTTTGAGGAGCTCATAAGGATCATCATGTAAACCTGCAGGTAGACTTGGTCCTGCATGATGATAAGGTTGAGTAGTACTACTCATGGAGTTAGATGTTGATTAATTAATTGTCAGTAAATTAATTAATTAACGGACATTCGATATCTTAAACACGGGGAGATATTTGTACAATTAATATATGGAGCCCATATTTAATTATGAGGGTTGGTGAGGTAGATCAATGATAATCCTCTAGTGGAATGGATTATCATTAATGGATCGAATTTTATGTGGGCCGGATCCATTGGGTGGCCAAGATCCAACTCCTCCTCATGGTCCCTATTGTAGCCTATTAAAACCTTCAAGAAGCCTAGATCCAATGGACATGATTAAAAGGAGGTTTGGACAAAATCTATAAATAAGGTCCAAGGCTTGGGCGGTAAGGGAATGAGAGTTGTGGTTTAGGGTTTTGGAGTTGGCTTTGGAGGCTTGGGCGGCAACTTAGGTTTTGGCTTCTCCTTGTGGGCGGCGGCAACACAACCTAGGGTTTGGCCCTTGTTTTGGGCGGCGCCTCCCTCTCTCTCTCTAGCTTGGTCAGTGGCTCCTCTCTCTCTTTCTCTCCTTTGGTCGGCGGCAACAAGAGACCTTTCTTGGCCGGCACCCACTCTTCCTTCTTCCTCTCCTTGGTCGGTGGCAACAACCAAGCTAGGAGCTTGGTGGTCGGCACTAGATAAGAGAAGAAGGGTCTGGTCATCTTCCCTTTGTTCGGAGCGAGCAAGGTAGGGAAGAACGAGATCTAGGAGGCTTCGTTTCTTGGTAGATCGTCGCCCACACGACGTCCAAGAAGAGGATAGGACATACAATAAAAGATCAAGAGGTAAACAAGAGGTACAATTCTTGTTTAAGTTTCTTTCTTGTTCTATGCAATCTGTATGTAATTGTATGTGATTAATTTACTTGAACCCCAAAGATAAACACAAAAATCGGCGATCCGTACATCATCTATTCCGCGGCTAATCGAGGAAAAGAGTTAGGTTGCTTGAACAACAAGTTTGTTCAAGCGACCACTCTAATCAAATAGCACAATGATGGATCGGTTGCTTGGGTAATCCGTCTTCATCAAGGATTATTTTTTTTTAATTCGGGGACCTAGATAGGATCACCATGCACAAGCGACCAAGTTGAAGCGAGAAGCGAAGTTTCTCCCTTCAAGTGGTATCAGAGCCACGGTTTCTAGTTTTGTGTGTTTAGGATTCGGTTACTTTTATGCACTTATTATATATTATGTGTGTCGGATAATAGTAGGATGTGCGTAGGCTAACTTTTTGGTTGCAGGAATAAGATCCAACTATTATGGCCATATGTGTGTATATGTGATTGGATGTGTGTAATTGTAATATTATTTGAATCCTCAAGGTTGACGAGGCTAGTATTTAATTTTTATAATTAAGTACGACATTGTTTATCCACTCTTTTATTTTAGTTTACTTTCGATCTAGATTTCATGTACACTCCTTTATGGAGTATAGGATTGATGGATGTAAATTAAAATAATTTTTCTCGGCTCGAATCTCCGGATGACTTGTACATGGTATATGGAGGAGTGGACGAGAAGGCGACACGACGGGAGGCATATTGGAAAACAAAAACCATAATAGTTGGAAAATATTTTTTTTCATATTTATTGCCTCTTGTTTGATATGCATGTTGTGTGCTTGGAAAATTCCTCATTTTAAATTACTAAGTGGGAGAGGGATATTTTTTAAATTCCCATGGCCTCCATTACAATTTGACATGTGTTGCAAATAAACTTGCGCGTCAGCTCTAAGTGCCTTTCTTTCTATCAGATGAGTTTGTTTTGTGAATCACTAAATCAAATATGGTTATAGAAAATTATTTAGGAGCGTGTGTACTTCCCCATCGGAAGGCACATAATCCGAGATAATTGCCTTAGTATCGGATAATGGTGAACACTTAGATGCAAATAAGAGTATCCTCCCCATCGGAGTCACTGCTTTTATTTGTAGGGCCGAAGAGGAACCAACTATTAATTTTATTTATCAAAAAGTAAGATTGACAGGATAGTAAAATTAATGGGTAAAACCTCCTCTTACAAATGTAGAATTCATATACGTCCACACTATCATGGAATACGATATTCTCGGTATTTTGAAGTGTTGGTTGATTTTAAAATTTTATTGTTTGAGGAATCAATAAATTTTTAAAATCTAATATTTTGATCTATGTGATTCTTAGGTTTTTCAAAAATGACTTTCAACTCACTTGCTGTGATACTAAAGGAAAATAAACTTACTGAACCTAACTATGTGGATTAGAAAAGGAATCTGGATATACTTGACTACTGAGGAGTACAAGTATGTACTTCTCGAAGAGTGTCCTCCTAAGCCTACAGATGATTTTGGGGAAAAGGAGAAAGAGAGTTATAAGAAGTGGATCAAGGCTGATGAGATGATGCAGTGCTACATTTTGGCTTCTATGTCAAATGTATTGCAGCATCAACATCAGGCCATGAATATTGCTTATGACATGATGCTCAATCTCAAGAAACTTCTCGGACACCAGAATCAGGCTGCTAGGCAAGAAGCCATGAGAAACTTGATGACGACCACCATGGTTGAGGGAACACTCGTGAGGGATCATGTTCTCAAGATGATGACTCATTTGAATGAGCTAGAAGTCCTTAGAGCTGAGATCGATGGGGAAACCCAGATCGATATCATTCTCCAATCTCTACCTAGGAGTTTTGAGCAGTTTCGCCTGAACTACAACATGAATAAGAGGTTGTATTTGTTGGCGGAGCTTCTAACAGAACTCTAGGTGGCAGAGGGGCTTTTTTGTTAGAGTTCTCAGGCTTTGGTTGCCCAAAAGGTTTCTACTTCTAAGACGAAAGGCAAGAAGAAGAAGAAACAAGGTGCAGCGAAGGTGGTGGGAGGATCTCAGGGAGGAGTGAAGAAGCCGAAAGACAAATGCTTCACTTGCAAGCAGACTGGACATTGGAAGGATGACTGCCCCAATCGGAAGCAGAACAAAGGTATATCTTTTGGTCTAGTCATTGAAACATGTTTAGTGGTGTTATCTACCGACACCTGGTGTGTAGATATGGGAGACACTGATCATGTCTGTAATACTTTACAGGGGTTCCAGGAAATCAGACGACTAGCTGAGGGGGAGATTACCATCTACATGGGCAATGCTACGAAGGTGGCGACTATTGCAGTGGGAGATATTTATTTATCTTTTGATAGGAATAAAACTTTGGTTATGAGAAATTGCCTTTATATACCTTCATTTAGAAAAAATTTAATTTCAATTTCTAAATTGTTTCTGGATGGATATTCTATTTCTTTTAATGATAAAGTTGTTATAAAAAGGAATAGGGAGATTATCTGTTCTGGTGCATTGGTAGGTAATTTATATACACTTGAACCAAAAGCTCCCACGATGCAAATAGAAATAAATAACTCATTTTCTAAATCTAATAAGAGAAAAGAACCTTCGAAAATGAACCAAACATATCTTTGGCATCTAAGGTTAGGTCATATTAACCTAAGTAGAATTCAAAGGTTGATAGCTGATGGACCTTTGGGTTCATTAGTGGTGGAAGATTTCCCAACCTGCGAATCTTGCTTGGAAGGTAAGATGACCAAGAGGCCTTTTAAGGCCAAGGGGTATAGAGCCAAATATATGTTGGAATTGGTTCATTCTGATTTGTGCGGTCCTATGTCTATCCAAGCTAGAGGTGGTTTTGAATATTTCGTCTCTTTTATAGATGATTATTCAAGATATGGATACATTTACTTGATGCACCGCAAGTCTGAATGCTTTGACAGGTTCAAAGAATTCAAGGATGATGTGGAGAAACATCAAGGTAAAAGTATCAAGGCACTACGATCTGATCGTGGTGGTGAGTACCTCTTGGGAGAGTTTAGGAATTACTTATCAAAGGCTGGGATTCAATCCCAATTGTCTACACCTGGCACACCCTTGCAGAATGGTGTAGCGGAGCGAAGGAATAGGACTCTTATGGAGATGGTTAGATCGATGATGAGTTATTCTGAGTTACCAGAATCGTTCTAGGGGTATGCTCTGGATACAATAGTGTATATTCTGAACTTGGTACCATCTAAATCAGTGCCTTCTACTACCACAGAATTGTAGACTGGGCAAAAGCCTAGTCTGAGACATTCAGATTTGGGGGAGTCCAGCACATGTGCTAAAGGCAGATGCTGATAAATTGGAACCTCATACAGAAGTGCGCTTGTTCGTAGGCTATCCTAGAGGAACGAAAGGTGATTTATTCTATAGTCCTAGAGATCATAGGGTGATCGTTAGCATGAACGCCAGATTTTTAAAGGAAGACTATGTGATGAACCACAAGCCCATGAGCAAGATTGTTCTGGAGGAATTGAGAGGGAAAGTCACTACTTCAGTACCACCGGTACAAGAGGACATACCACAAGTGACTGCACCGCGTGTCATAGAGGATACATAGGTGATACCTCATCATAGTGGGAGGATTGTTAGACAACTTGATAGATTTATATTCTTGGGAGAATCTTCTAATTTGGTCCATGGCGAACATGAACCTGATCCCTGGACATATGACGAGGCAATCCAAGATAAAGATGTGGTATCTTGGCAAAGTGCAATGAATTTTGAGATAGAATCTATGGATTCAAATCAGGTCTGGGAGCTAGTAGAATCACCCAATGGTGTAAAAACCATTGAATGCAAGTGGATCTACAAAAGAAAGAGAGGAATAGACGGGAAGGTTGAGACCTTCAAAGCAAGGCTTATTGTGAAAGGGTATACTCAGAAAGAGAGTATCAATTATGAGGAGACCTTTTCGCCGGTAGCCATGCTTAAGTCTATCTGGATTCTCTTGTCTATTGCTGCTCATATAGATTATGAGGTGTGACAGATAGATGTGAAGAAAATTTTCTTTAATGGAAGTCTTGAGGAAAACATCTATATGGAGCAACCAGAGGGATTCATTGCAAAGGGCAAAAAGCATCTTGTGTGCAAGCTTAATCGGTCCATTTATGGATTAAAGCAAGCTTTGAGATCTTGGAACATCCGCTTTGATGAGATAATCCAGTCATATGGATTTATTCAAAGTCCAGATGAGTCTTGTGTATACAAGAGATGTGACGGAAATGTAGTGGTATTTCTTGTACTATACGTAGATGATATTTTTCTCATTGGCAACAATGTCAAAGTGTTATCAGACGTAAGGGTATGGTTGTCCAAACAATTTGATATGAAGGACTTGGGAGAAGTGGGACACATCCTTGGGATTAAGGTTATAAGGGATCGCAGAAAAGGATGTTGTGCTTATCTCAAGCTTCATACATATACACTATTTTGGCTCGTTTTAGCATGTAGAACTCCAAGAAAGGTTTTCTCCCTTTTAGGCATGGAGTATCTTTATCTAAAGAGATGTGTCCTAGAACATCAAAGGAGATAGAGGAGATGAAGGCGGTTCCTTATGCTTCGGCGGTAGGAAGCCTCATGTATGCTATGTTATGTACGAGACCGGATATATGCTTTGCCGTGAGCATGGTTAGCAGATATTAGAGTAATCCAGGACAGGGATATTGGACTGCGATAAAGCATATATTGAAGTACCTGAGAAGGACTAGGGATTATATGCTGGTATACCAGGCAGATCAATTACTCCCTGTGGGTTACACAAATTTTGACTTCCAATCAGATAGGGATAACAGTAAGTCTACCTTAGGTTTTGTGTTTACTTTGGGAGGTGGAGCCATTGTATGGAGGAGTGTCAAGCAGGAATGCGTGGCGGACTCCATTATGGAAGCTTAGTATGTGGTAGCCTCTGAGGCAGCCAAAGAAGTTGTATGACTCAGGAACTTCTTGATGAACTTGGATGTGATTCCTGGTTTGCCTAGAACTATCACAATTTATTGTGATAACAGTGGTGCAGTTGCAAACTCGAAGGAACCATGAGCCCATAAGGCAAGTAAACACATAGAGCGCAAGTACCACTTGATACGAGAGATCGTAAAGCGAGGAGAAGTTGATGTCGCCAAGATTGCATCAGAGGATAACCTAACAGATCCTTTCGGTAAGGCCCTTCCAGCGAGAGTTTTTGATAGGCATGTGGAGGGAATGGGAATCAGATGTATGACAGTTTGATGACAACATAGTCTTTTAGTATAAGTGAGAGATTGTTGGGATGCATACTGAAAGCCTAGCTTTTGTATGAACATCTTTATTTTGAAATAAGAATCACATGATCAATGTTTGTATTTTATATTTATTATATGTATGCATCTTGTCTAATACTTTACATTGTAGATAACATGATGCGTGGTGTCACACAGAAGATCATATTATCAGTTCCTTGTAGAGTATAAACAGAGGCTCACAACCAAGATGGTTTTGGACAAACCATTGGCATGGTTGTAGTGTAATTTGATATTTGTTTATCTTGACCATAGAATTACACTAGTACACTTTGTGTGTATTGAGCAGGACCGACTTAGAGGTGATTCAATTTATTGCTGATTACATAATTGAATCAGACCTCGGATATTATGGTGTACATGCTCTTAATCCCGATATAATAACGGACACATGTACTTAATATTTATTTCTTTGATTTACCAATGGGTGAGATTTATGGATTAAATCGATAGGCTCGGTAAGTTGGAAAATAATATTATTTACATGGTGTGTCGTTGATTATAGGAGGAAACCGTGTCCTATATATTAGGATGATGATGTTCCCTTGAGGAGCTCATAAGGATCATCATGTAAATCCTACAGGTAGACTTGGTCCTGTATGATGATAAGGTTGAGTGGTACTACTAATGGAGTTAGATGTTGATTAATTAATTATCAGTAAATTAATTAATTAATGGACATTCGATATCTTAAACACAGGGAGACATTTGTACAATTAATATATGGAGCCCATATTTAATTATGAGGGTTGGTGAGGTAGATCAATGATAATCCTCTAGTGGAATGGATTATCATTAATGGATCGGATTTTATGTGAGCCGGATCCATTGGGTAGCCAAGATCCAACTCCTCTTCATGGTCCCTATTGTAGCCTATTAAAACCCTCAAGAAGCCTAGATCCAATGGACACGATTAAAAGGAGGCTTGGACAAAATCTATAAATATGGTCCAAGGCTTGGGTGGCGAGGGAATGAGAGTTGTGGTTTAGGGTTTTGGAGTTGGCTTTGGAGGCTTGCGCAACAACTTAGGTTTTGGCTTCTCCTTGTGGGCGGCGGCAACACAACCTAGGGTTTGGCCCTTGTTTTGGGCGGCGCCTCCCTCTCTCTCTCTAGCTTGGCCGGTGGCTCCTCCCTCTCTCTCTCCTTTGGCCGACGACAACAAGAGACCTCTCTTGGCTGGCGCCCACTCTTCCTTCTTCTTCTCCTTGGTCGGCGGCAACAACCAAGCTAGGAGCTTGGTGGTCGACACTAGATAGGAGAAGAAGGGTTTTGTCATCTTCCCTTTGTTCGGAGCGAGCAAGGTAGGGAAGAACGAGATCTAAGAGGCTTCGTTTCTTGGTAGATCGTTGCCCACACGACATCCAAGAAGAGGATAGGACATACGATAGAAGATCAAGAGGTAAACAAGAGGTATAATTCTTGTTTAAGTTTCTTACTTGTTCTATGCAATTTGTATGTAATTGTATGTGGTTAATTTACTTGAACCCCAAATATAAACACAAAAACCGACGATCCTTACATCATCTATTCTACGACTAATCGAGGAAAAGTGTTAGGTTGCTTGAACAATAAGTTTGTTCAAGCGACCACTCTACTCGAATAACACGATGATGGATCGGTTGCTTGGGTAATCCGTCTTCATCAAGGATTAATTTTTTTTAATCCGGGGACGTAGATAGGTTCGCCATGCACAAGAGACCAAGTTGAAGCGGGAAGCAAAGTTTCTCCCTTCATCAACAAGACTATGTGTCTCATGTTCAGGGTATGCATATCCTCACCGACACCCTCACTCAGACATCACGCCAATATCGCCAGATCTTTCAAGACTTCATAGAGCACAGAGAACGCTACAGAAAATTTCACCAAGATGTGAATGCTATTGAGAAACACAGACACGAACATTTGAAGTCCCTATTGAAGACTACATTCAAGGATAGTTTTAACGAAGCAATTCGATAATATGCTGCCCAATGATTTCTCCTTGCCCACCAACCAGCTCCTTTTTTGAATTGGAAGATTGGCTTCAGATGCTATCCCCTTGAACAATTCAGATTATGACTCCTTTCCTTTTCTTCTTCATACGATTGTAAATGACATTTGCTATGGTAATATGAAACTGCATCTAAGTCACAACTTTTCTTTCTATTGTTAATACTAATCACATGAAGGATAACTCTCTTTGTTGATGTCTTTTGTATTCACCTTCTCATTTTTAACAATAAAAGCATTTCAAATGCACTGCATTTCAAGGCTTGGGTAGTTCCTTGCCTTTGGCATCCCAGAGATAGTATGTCGACCCAGTAACCCGACGAACTACTGTGTAGGGTTCTTCCCAATTGGGGGATAATTTTTTAGGGCCCCTGTATGATTTACTTTGCGCAAAACTAGGTCACCCTCTTGAAATCTGCTTAGTATCGCCTTCTTATTGAAGACTTGATATATTTTTTGCTCATATGCCTTAGCCCGAATACGAGCCTGCTCTCGTCTTTCTTCCAGCAAGTCTAGCTCAGTACCCCTCAAGATTTTATTCTGCTCAGGTTCATAAGCTTGAACTCGGGCACTATTCAAAATAGCTTCTATAGGGATGACCACACTGTCCCATAGCCTATACTAAAAGGAGTTTCTCCAGTGGTCATTTTGGGTGTAGTTCGATAGACCCACAATATTCCAGGTAGCTCGTCTACCCAATTCTCCTATTTAGCTCGCAACTTAGTTTTTAATCCATGAATAAGAATCTTGTTGACCACTTCCTCTTTCCCATTAGCTTAAGGATGAGCCACCGAAGTAAAAGTCTGCTGAATATTAAGGCTTGTTAGGGCAATCAACCCATGTATGATGTGGTTTTGATGTGTGTGGCAAAGGGTTTAAGTTAGGTTGATTATGTTGATTTTATATGTGTGTTTAAGTTGTGCAGGACTTAGTAAATCACACATGAGTTAGCTTGATGATAGCATTGGTGAGTTCACCATCTCATTGCTTGGGTCCTTGAGTCGGTGAAGGATGACATTGTGGAAGTCATACGCTTGGTACATCCGAGGGACCACCGGAGGACGAGCATTGGAGTGAAGCCAAAGGAAGCAGACTTCAGGGTGAGATGTGAAGGATGACATTGCGGAAGCCGCACGCTTGGTGCATCTGAGGGATGTAGTCGGACGAAGAGAGATTCGGTGAGGGACTCCAAGGGAGATGAGAGATTGAGCAATTGTAATGGTAGCTCATAGGTGAACTTGGTCGAATGGCTAAGTCGTGTCGGATGCTCAAACTTAGGTTTGAGGTTTTACCCGATGTTTGATTAAGTCGGATGCTCAAGTGTCTTGTTTGAGGTTTTACCCGACACCAGTCGACTGCTTTGGGTCGATGGAACTCGACTGATGCTCGATCAGAGTTCGTCGATTTTCGCCCAACAGGTTGATCGCTAGGGTTTGGCAATGATCGCCGATCATCACCAATTGCCAAGGGACGCAATGATCACGAGGATGGTGTTGGTGCAATCGGCCCAGGTCACGATTGACCAGGACTCGAGTTTGACTCGAGTGATGTTTTGATGTTCGACAAAAACATATGACAATGTAATTGTCATGGGAAAGTCCAAGTCTTGAGTACTTGGCATGGGAAGTCCAAGTGGGACACTTGGCATTTGGTAAAGTCCAAGCATGGTTCTTGGCAATGGAAAGTCCAACATGAGTTGGCATGGAAAGTCCAAGCATGGGTCTTGGCAAGGTAAAGTCCAAGTCTTGAGTACTTGGCATAGAAAGTCCAACATGGGTTGGCAAGGGAAAGTCCAAGCTTGTGTCTTGGCATTTGAGAAGTCCAAGGGTTTGATATTGGCAGCGTAAAGTCCAAGCGGGAGTCTTGGCAGCATAAGTCCAATGGTTGGTGGCATAAAGTCCAAGCGTAGTCTTGGCGGCGTAAGTCCAATGAGCCTTGGCGGTGTAGACACCGTTAGCATGACATAGCTGATGGAAGCATCTGAAGGCTAGCGCGATGGATGAACAAGTCATGGATGACTTGGAAGGATCCGAGAGGCGCGAGGCTGATGGAGGTGGCTAGAAGGCTTAGGTCTAGGCTAAGGGTGGTCTAGCAAGTATGGGGGCACCATACTTGGGCTAAAACCTCATGTTTGAGGTGTGCCAGTCGACTGGTGCCATGTGACAGTTGACTGGACCAAGTCAATCAGGGTTTGACTACGGGAAGTGGCCTAGCAGTCGACTGCCAGAGGTGGGCAGTCGACTGATGGCTCGAGCAGTCGACTGATCCCCACATCAGTCGACTGGTGCTCGAGAAATCGGCCATAAAATGGAGTTGAGACTCGACTGGTCGAGTGAGGACTCCATCAATCGACTGATGGGTATGATCAGTCGACTGATGGTAGATCCGTTGGACTTATCCAATGTGGATCTAGCCGTTGTCTCACGACAACAGTGGCATCAGTCGACTGATGGTCCCGATCAGTCGACTGATCGACTTTTTCCAGCACAGGTTGAAGCTATAAAAGGAGCTCGTGATGGAGGAAATTGGCATCGGTTTCTTGAGGGTTTTGGAGCAATTTGCTGTTGCAAATCAGGGTCTCCAAGGTGATTTCAAGCAACCAAGCAATCAAGCAATCCAAAGGCAATTGTAAAGTAGTTTCCTTTACTTGCATTGTATTTCATTATTGTAATTGCTTGTATTAGTATCTTATTGTTGTAAGATTAATTGTACGAGGTTTCTCCGCCTCCGGATTGTTCCGAGAAGGAGTTATTATTATAGTGGTGTGTGATTGGCATCGCTAGGGTTCGTACGAACCCGATCCGTGGAGTAGGAACCGTGCGGTTCCGAACCACGTTAAATCTTCGTGTCTTTGTGTGTGCTTGTCCATTTCGTTATTGTATTATATCTATATTCCGCTGCGCTAACGAAATTGTAGAGACGAACGCGATCGATTTCCGACAACTTGAGAACGACGCTATTCACTCCCCCTTTAGCCGTTCTAAAATATTCCTAACAAGTGGTATCAGAGCCCGGGGCTCTTCTACGGATTAACAATCCGGAGTCAAGAAGCTAGAGGGAAGAATATGAAATTTGAGGAAAGATTGGGTGACGATGTCAACATCCCACCTTCCTTCAACCGCGAACATTTTGCGTATTGGAAAGGTAGGATGGAATATTTTCTAATGATGAATATAGAAAATTGGTTTGCCGTGACTATAGGTTTTGATGCTCCGAGAGGAGAAAACGGCGAAATCCTCAAGATGAAGAGATGGACCGAGGAGCAACGGGAAAAATTCAAGACAACCGTTAAGGTAACAAAAATGTTGATTGATTTGATACCTAACGATATTTTGTCCAGATTAGGAAGCTATAGGGATGCCAAGGAGTTGTGGAACAAGTTGATCAAGTTCCACGACAATCCCGAATCGGTCCAAGAAGACTTGGAAGAGGAGGAGACCGAAGAAGAATCATCATCATCCTCACAAGAAAGTGAGGAGTCAACTTCCGGGTCGGAAGAGGTGGAGGAAGTGGAAGAAGCATCCACCTCAAGGATTGAGGGGGAGGAGAGAACCTTCATACTGGAACATCGAGAAGAAGAAGCTTCGACATACGGTCAAGATAAAGAAGCCCAAAGTCCAATTCCGGTCTCCACCACCATTGGTAATTCAAACACCTCAATTTAAAATAAAAATAACATTATGTGTTTTGAGTGTAGGAAATTTGGGCATTATAAGAGTAAGTGCCCAAAGAAAGTCAAGAAAGCTCCTCCGGCGCCTAAAAGTCAACAAAAGTCAATGGACGCCGGTTCCCCAAGTATCAAGAGCAAGAAGCACATCATATGCTTCAAATGCAATGCAAAAGGACATTATAGGAATCAATGTCCTAGGGGGAAGAAGAAGACCCAAGAGGGAGCTACACATGTAGGGGGAGCTTCCAAAGCTAACCCTAAGGTATATTTTAATAATGCATCCTTTTTAGTTAATAGGCAAAAGCATGCTAAGGGTTTCAATTCTCTTACTATTTATCATAAAGAGTATGCTAGAAATAACAAACATATTTGTTTAGGAGCTAAGAAGGTTCACCTTAGGAATAAGGAGAAGTTTGGGACTAATGTCCCTAAAAATATCTTACCTAGAGAACACTACAAAAAAAACAGTCATTAGCGACGAATTTAGCGACGAATTTTAAAATAAAATTCGTTGCAAAATAAATTAGCGACGAATTTAGCGACAAAAATATTTTTGTTGCGAATTAAGCGTCGCAAATAATAGCGACAAAATTAGCGACGAATTTTTGCGATGAATTTTAGCGACGAAAATTAGGGACGAATTTAAAATTTCATCGCTAATTTTGTTGCAGATGATACCACGATTTCAAAAAATCGTCGCAAATTTCGTCGCAAAATTTCGCGACGAATTAAAAATTCGTCGCTAATTTGCGACGAATTAATTTTTTCGTTGGTAATTTTCGCGATTTAAATAAGAAATTGCTGGTAAATTGGCGATCGATACAAATTTGTCGCAAATTTGTCATTGAATTCGCCGCTAAATTGCGAAAAATCAAATTTTGCGATTTAATTAATTTTTTCGTTGGAAATTTTTGCGACGAAATAAGAAATTCGTTGGTAAATTTGCGACTAATACAAATTCGTTGCAAATTTCGTCGCTAAATTCGTCGCAAAATTCGTCGCAAAGTTCAATATTTTGCGACTAATTTTGTCGTTAAAAAATCATGATTTAATGTAATTTTACGCAAATTTCGCAAAAATTGCTGCAAAATTTGTCGCAAAGTTGTATTCGCTAAATTGTCGCTAATTTAATTTAAAAATTTAATTCGTCGCAAAATTCGTCGCAGATTTCTCAGAATTTTGCAACGAATTTATATTTTTGTCGCTAAATTTGTCGCTAAATAAAAAAAATTTAACAGATTTCATCTGTTTCGATATTCTATCGTATATACAAATTATACACACACATACAACAAAACACAATAAGTTCTAATATCCAAATAAATACATTCAATACAAACAAAACACACATACATTCAATCCAACAAAATAATATTCAATCATATCCAAATAAATACAAAGCAACACAATCAGTTAAGAACAATACAACATTCCAAATAAAAAGTTATATCCTACAACATTTCAAACATCAACATAGTTCTGATATTCAAATAACAATGTCTACAAAAGATCTAAACACATGGGAAAGAAAAAAGAAAAGATAATCTGGTAAGCTCTGCCGATATTTTTCTACCTGCATTAGAAAAGAAACAAAAAAAAATATCATACATTAAAAAAAAACTATATACTAACACGAAAATAAATATGCAAAGACTTACAATGATGTGCAGGTAGAAAACCGCCATAGGGATTAACTTCATCGATCATTCTTGTTTAAAGCAAAATAAACAAACTCAATAAACTAAAAAATTTTAAAAGTACTAATTAAAAATATGCATACAATATCATCATCGTCGCTACCATCATCGTCATGACTCGGAGGAATATGACTTGGACCAGAACTAAATCAATAAACTCGATAAGAAAGACTTGTTGTCGTCGCATTTCTATCATTTCTTGATCCCTTTGTGAGTTTTGTTGTTGTATTTCTAGAATTTGCTGATCTCTTTCATGTATTGTGTCCTTCAAATTGCTAACCTCCTCAGTTAAGTTATGTATCTGTGCCGCTACTGCTGATGGAGTAGAAGAAATAGATCTACGAGTCATGCCTCCAACCTTGTTCATCAAAGCAAATTCATTCTTATCATCCCCAGGATTGGCACTCATTGTCAATCACAGCCCCAAAACAACCTCTATGACATGGCAATAGTAATACATCAATCTTTGAATGGACCAAAACAAGCCATCAAGCTCCTTTGTTCAAATTGAACTATGTTATGAGAAGCAAGACCCTGCTGGCACAACACTAGAAGAGGAACTTGACATGATATTTACTTATTGTTGCCAAAGCTCCATCCCTGACAACTTAAGGTTGCACTGTAATAATAAAACCCAGGACAACATCAGCCACTTGACTCCTTGCATTCATCTTTGTGCTACTGCTGATGGTAACATTCCAGTAAACAACAACTATGGAACATTGATATTGGATCCAGAATCCACTATGCTAAACAAATTCTGATTACAGCTCTTCAACCCATTGTCGCCAGTAAAAACATTCACCAGCAGCGACAACCTTCAATGACTTACCACTCTAATCTCCAAGTCTTGTGAAGCATTGTCCCACACCACATGTGGCTTCCTTGCTGAACTATCAACTAAAAAAACTCATGGATCATGATCTCACAAGTAGAACAAGAACCAGAAATCGTTGATGCATAGCCTTCTAAATTTTAAGAAGTATAGATGCATAAATCACTAACGATGAACTTGTCTTCAATAATATATATGTAAGCAAGCCCCATTACGGTAAAGAGGGTGTTGAACCCAGAACCTTGGCAATAACTTCCAAAGACTTTACCAACTTAATAAACTGGCAACTTTATGCTTACAACAATAAAGTTAATCAATAAGCTCAATTAGTGCAAGATATAAACCTAAAAAATGCATCTTAATACATAATATAGAATCAAGCACAACACTCCCTGAAACATGCTTAACATGTTTTAAATTTCACAATTTTTTATAAACATGACCAATTTTCATCAACTCTCATTATTTTAAATTCAACTAATAAAGTTCTGCTAAGCACTTAATCATTTTAGTAGAAAGACCTGTCGATTGTTCAGAATAAAACGCCAAGAAATACCAGACACAAAGATTACAAATGCAAGGAATCTAAGACCAAAATACGATGAAGATCCCGATCGAAGCACTAAGATTAGTGGACGTTTCCATAGCCACAGTGCCTTGAGGAGCATAAGAGGCGCCTAACCTACATAAGAAGAGCATTTATCAAAAGCATGTTAACATAGTCTAATAAGTACTAAGAACATTCCACTCACACAAAAACCATCTCTCATGATTAAATCCTAACAAAGGAACACGGTGAAAACCTAGATGTAACATAAGCCTACACAATAAACCTAAATTCATTCCTAACCGGCCGGCAAGCAAGCGGCGCGGCGCCAGCTAGCGGCGCCGCTGGCTCACGGGCCGGTGGCGGCCTGGCCGGCGGCGGATCGGCTGGCCGTCGGGCCGCCATGGCGCTGGGGCCACGGGCGGCCCGACCCGGCGGCCATTCTGGCTCGCCTCGCCGGCATCGGTCATCGGCGGGCGCGCGCGATGTCGGCGCGATCGACCGCGGCCTCCCGGAGTGGGACGGCGGCCTCGGGTGCTGTGGCGTCCTCGGGCAATGCGCCGCGGAGGCGGTCGTGGGCGAACGCTGCAGCGCGTGCAGGCGAGGAAGACCGGCGGCGGAAGGGAAGATCTGCGGCGCGGAGGGGAAAGGTTAGGGTTCGGGTTCGGCCGCGATGCGAGGAGAAGGGAAAATATTAGGGCAGCGTAAGTTAATTAAATTTTCCAACAAATCCTGGATTCGTTGCAAATTTGCAACGAATCCAGGATTCGTTGCAAATTTGCAACGAATCCAGGATTCGTTGGAAATTTAAAAAAAAAACCTTTTAAACTTTTTAAAATATAAATTTATTTTTTAATTTTAATTTAGCAACGAATCCGTGGATTCGTTGCAAAATTTTGCAACGAATACTGGATTCGTTGCTAATTTCCAACGAATCCACGGATTCGTTGCTAATTTCAAACGAATCCGTGATTCGTTGCAAATTGCAACTAATCCTAGATTGCTGTTAATTAAAATTAAAAATTAAATTAACGTTTTAAAAAGTTTAAATTTTTTTTTTATTATTTAGCAACGAATCCTGGATTCGTTGCAAATTAGCAACGAATCCACGGATTCGTTGCTAATTTCCAACGAATCCAGGATTCGTTGGAAATAAAAAAAAAAATTTAACATTTTAAAACGTTAATTTAATTTTTAATTTTAATTAAACATTTTTAATTAACGGTTTAAAATGTTTAATTTTTTATTTCCAACTAATCTCGATTCGTTGAAAACAGCAACTAACTGCGTGATTCGTTGCTAATTTGCAACGAATCCACGAATTCGTTGGAAATAAAAAAAAACTTTTTAAACCGTTAATTAAAAACGTTTAATTAAAATTAAAAATTAAATTAACGTTTTAAAAAGTTTAAAATTTTTTTTTTAATTAGCAACGAATCCTGGATTCGTTGCTAATTAAAAAAAAATTTAAATGTTTTAAAATGTTAATTTAATTTTTAATTTTAATTAAACGTTTTTAATTAACGGTTTAAAACGTTTAAATTTTTTTTTTAAATTTCCAACGAATCCTGGATTCGTTGCAAAAATTAGCAACGAATCCAGGATTCGTTGCTAATTTCCAACGAATCCTGGATTCGTTGCAAAAATTTAGCAACGAATTCTAGATTCGTTGCAAATTAGCAACGAATACTGGATTCGTTGCTAATTTTTGCAACGAATCCAGGATTCGTTGCTATTTAAAAAAAATAATTTATACTTTTTAAAACGTTAATTTATTTTTTAATTTTATTATTAACTTTGCAACGAATCCACGGATTCGTTGCAAAAATTTGCAACGATTTTATTTTTCGTCGCAAATTGCCGACGAAAATTTTTTTCGTTACAAATTTGCGACGAAACCTAAAATTCATCGCTATATTTGTTGCAGATTTGCAACGAAAATAATTCGTTGCTAAATTTCGTCGCCAAAAAACAGTTTTTTTGTAGTGGAATCAATTAGGAAAATAGGAGAACATCTAGGCCTTAACCCTAAATGGACTAGGCATATGCCTAGGAAGAACCATGCCCATGGTCTAAATCAAAATTCTAAAATTGGGCAATTAGAATTAGAGAACCAAGCCTTGAGGTCAAGGCTTGAGAAACTTGAAAATACCCTAAATAAGATACAAAATCAATCTAAAGGGTCTAATGGTCAAATTCCTGGGTCAAGAAGTCAAAGTCAACATCTAGGATCTAAAAGTCAAAAGTCAACCAAGGGCAAGAAAGGTTTGGGTCACAAACCTAAGCCTAAGGTGGCTTATCATTGTGTTCCATTTGACTATGGAACACTAACTAGGTCTAGGAAGACCAAGGTCAATAGGGAAGTCATCCCTAGAGTTGACCATGGTGTGTGCCTAGTGGCTAGGGTTTCTAGGAAACCTAGGGAAGTCACTAAGAAGGTTACAAGGGGAGTCACCCCTAGAGTTAACCATGGCAAAACCAAAATGACCAAGGCTTCTAAGCCTAGAAGGGTCATTAGGAAGGTATCTAGGGAGGTTATCCCTAAGGAGTACCTAATTAACCCTAGGAGCTTAAATTGGTTTTGGATTCCTAAGAGTGTGATTGATTCACGCTAGATGGGTTAGGGTGTGCCAACCTTAAATGAATGGGTAGTTAACTCAACCATGGCAAAGGTGACACTTTAGGTTATTTTCAAGGTTATGGATACCTTGGAAATAGATTTGAATTATCATCCTAAAAGATTTTAGGGTGTGCCAATATTATTTGAGAAGCTTGATAAAATGGTCAAATTGGCACAATTTAGGTTTAGAGGTCGTAGTGTGCCATTTTGGGTTTTTGGCACATTTGGGAAAATTTAGGTTAATATGGCAAAATATACTTAATTATATCAAATGACAATTAATATTAAAATTTAGGTATTACCATACCTATATATTTTATTTGCCATGCCTTGATTGCCATATGCCATGACATCATTTTTTTTTAATCATTTTTATATGTCATGATTATGCTTAGGTTTAAGGTTTTAAATGTCATGTGTTTTTAAATTTTATCATATGTCATGACATCATGATCATTGGCCATGTTTTAATAATGCTATTATTTCTGCCATGATCATACATTCATGCATTAACTTGATTAAAATTGATTTAAGGACTATGACATGACTTGAAGTCCCATTTATAAGGGAATCAAGTAGAGTTGCTTTAGAAGATGCATGAAATCCTAGTTTAGGGAGAACAAAACCCACATCTCACATCTAATTGACATGTATGTGTATTTATACACCATAGATACATGTGAGATGCTAGGATATGAGTTAAGTTCAAGGTGCATAGTTTTTGCATCTAGATGAACTAAAACTCATCTAATTCTATTTGTGGATCATTGGGAAAGCTTGTGTACAAGTCATGTGCATAGAGCCCAAGGAGTATGATCCAAAATAAGGTTTTGAAAATATTTTAAAATCATTTTGAAAAACCTTGGTGAAGTCTATCTTTTGATAGCAATCACCATTGATGAAGTTGATACAAAGTAGGACCAAAACATTGAAAATTTCAATGGTTTTGAACTTTGTGCCAATTTCAGTATTTTATGGGTAAAATAATTTTCAAACATTTTTCACCCATTGTATTGGTCATAGGTATTATACGTATCAAATTTCATGATTTTTCGATATACGTATAATTATTGATGATTTTCTAAAATTCAACTCTGATAATTGAAATTCGGAAATTTCAGTTATCGATCGGCTACTATTGGTGTCGGTGATGGAGGTGTCGATCGGTGATTCTGAATCACTTTCGTAGTTGATTTTGGGGTAAACAAGGTTGTTTAACCCGATTTCAGCTACGGTTATGGTCCCTAATCACTCCTAACCCTAGGATATGCTTTGGGAAGCATTATAAAGGGTGAAAATCCATTGGATATGGATTAGGAGAAGTATTTAGGGTTTGTATCAATTTTAAGGTGTTGGAAAGTTCAATGTTGAATTTCTAACCTTAATTTTGATGGTTTAGAGTTCCTATTGGCTTAGGGACTTCCCAAGGACATTGTTGGTGCAATGGTCAAGGGGGAGCAAGCCTTTAGGGGGAGGTATCCATCTTGGGATGATGGATGTGTGTTTCTCCTTGAAGAGGAGAAGTTATTGGGAGAGTAAATGGGATTGCCTCTCTTGAGTGATATTGGACTTATCACTAGGAAGATGGTAGGCATCCTAAGTATTGTTGGACCAAGGGGGAGATTGTAAGATCTCATTGGGACATGAGACATTGACCTCCTTGGAGAGGAAACCTTTTTGATGTTAGTCAAAAAGGGGGAGAATGTTTGGGGGAGAACATTTGGAGAGTGTTTACCAATTTGGGATAATTGGTAAGGGATTTGAGTTAGTGGTCTAACTCAAATGATTTGTTTGGTTTTTGTCAAACATAAAAAAGGGGGAGATTGTTGGTGCAATCGGCCCAGGTCACGATTGACCAGGACTCGAGTTTGACTCGAGTGATATTTTGATGTTCGACAAAAACATATGACAATGTAATTGTCATGGGAAAGTCCAAGTCTTGAGTACTTGGCATGGGAAGTCCAAGTGGGACACTTGGCATTTGGTAAAGTCCAAGCATGGTTCTTGGCAATGGAAAGTCCAACATGAGTTGGCATGGAAAGTCCAAGCATGGGTCTTGGCAAGGTAAAGTCCAAGTCTTGAGTACTTGGCATGGAAAGTCCAACATGGGTTGGCAAGGGAAAGTCGAAGCTTGTGTCTTGACATTTGAGAAGTCCAAGGGTTTGATATTGGCGGCGTAAAGTCCAAGCGGGAGTCTTGGCAGCATAAGTCCAATGGTTGGCGGCATAAAGTCCAAGCGTAGTCTTGGCGGCGTAAGTCCAATGAGCCTTGGCGGTGTAGACACCGTTAGCATGACATAGCCGATGGAAGCATCTGAAGGCTAGCGCGATGGATGAACAAGTCATGGATGACTTGGAAGGATCCGAGAGGCGCGAGGCTGATGGAGGTGGCTAGAAGGCTTAGGTCTAGGCTAAGGGTGGTCTAGCAAGTATGGAGGCACCATACTTGGGCTAAAACCTCATGTTTGAGGTGTGCCAGTCGACTGGTGCCATGTGACAGTCGACTGGACCAAGTCAACCAGGGTTTGATCTGAAGTGGCCCAGCTGCATGATCGCCGAGGTGGGCGCGATCGGTGATGAGCCGAGCAATGATCGGATCCCACATCACCGATCCGTGCTCGAAATCGGCCACGATGGAGTCGAGACTCTCGAGTGAGAACTCCATCATGTAGATCCGTTGGACTTATCCAGCGTGGATCTAGCCGTTGTCTCACGACAACAGTGGCATCAGTCGACTGATGGTCCCGATCAGTCGACTGATCGACTTTTTCCAGCACAGGTTGAAGCTATAAAAGGAGCTCGTGATGGAGGAAATTGGCATCGGTTTCTTGAGGGTTTTGGAGCGATTTGCTGTTGCAAATCAGGGTCTCCAAGGTGATTTCAAGCAACCAAGCAATCAAGCAATCCAAAGGCAATTGTAAAGTAGTTTCCTTTACTTGCATTGTATTTCATTATTGTAATTGCTTGTATTAGTATCTTATTGTTGTAAGATTAATTGTACGAGGTTTCTCCGCCTCCGGATTGTTCCGAGAAGGAGTTATTATTATAGTGGTGTGTGATTGGCATCGCTAGGGTTCGTACGAACCCGATCCGTGGAGTAGGAACCGTGCGGTTCCGAACCACGTTAAATCTTCGTGTCTTTGTGTGTGCTTGTCCATTTCGTTATTGTATTATATCTATATTCCGCTGCGCTAACGAAATTGTAGAGACGAACGTGATCGATTTCTGACAACTTGAGAACGACGCTATTCATCCCCCCTCTAGCCGTTCCAAAATATTCCTAACAGATGGTCGCAGACACAGAACCTCCCATAGAAAATTAATCAGTCAGCTATGTAGGCATCAGTCGACTGATGGGACCATCAGTCGACTGCTAGGAGTACCGTTGGACGGTGATGATAGTAAGTTAGAAGTCATTGGAAGTCGACCGTTATAGGGGCAGTCGACTGATGGCATGTATCAGTCGACTGTCGCCTGCCCAATGGGAAGAAACCCTTCTTTTCTATAAAAAAAAGGGTCGGGTGGCTTTGGGAAAAAAATGCTTAACTCCTAAACATACTCCCAAGTGCCCTAAATATTTTCTACTCCTCTTACTTGTTCTTATCTCAATTCTATTGTAAGAGGGAGAGATTGTGTAAGAAGGTTTACGTCCACCTTGAAGGAGAGATTAGTGCTTGTTAGAACAATCAACTCATGTGATGTGGTTTTGATGTGTGTGGCAAAGGGTTTAAGTTAGGATTGTTATGAATTTGATATGTGCGTTGAAGTCATGCAAGACTTAGTAATTCGCACATGGATCGAGCATTGGCAAGATTCACCATCTCATGACTCGGTCCTTGAGTTGGTTAAAGATTGCGGAAGTCATACGCTTGGTGCATCCGAGGGACCGTCATACGAGGAGCATTGGAGTGAAGCCGAAGGAAGTAGACTTCAGGGCGAGACGCGAAGGATGGCGCTGCGAAGCCGTGCGCTTGGCGCATCCGAAGAACATGGCCGGACGAAGAGAACTTCAAAGGCGAGGGACTCCAAGGGAAAAATGAGAGTGAGCGAATGTAATCCGAGATAGGGTAGCTCGTTAGGTGAACTTGGCGAATTGGCTAAGTGTCAGATGAGTTTTCCTGACATCAATCGTACATGATATGACGATCATTGCTCCGTCGTGGAGACTCAGCCCGGTGTTGAGTCCAACCGGCGAACGATCATTGTCGGACTCATGGCGGTCATTGCTAGCTCCATCGATCGACTACCGAGGGCGGTCGGTGATGTCGAGGTTTTGAGCGCGAAGCTTCAGCGGTCAGTGATGGCGTCGACCACTCAGCGATGGTTCCATCGATCGTGATGGGAAGCCATTGGATGGAATCCAATGTGGAAGAAGTCGATAGAGAGCAACAGCTACAGTGACAATCGACTGATCGGGGCATCAATCGACTGCAGTTGGCTCAACGGGAAGAATGACCTCTTTCCTATAAGAAGAGACCTTTGGACACTTGGGGAGGCTAATGCTTTAACTTCAAACAACACCCAAGCGCCCAAAATGTTTTCCTACTCTTCTTACTTGCATTTATCTCAATCATATTATAAGAAGAGTGATCTTGTAAGAAAAGGTTACCTCCATCTTGCTTGGTGCCAAGGAGAGAATAGTGAAGGTTTAAGCGTGATTCACCTGGAACGAATCGGTCCGTGGATTAGCGGCAAAGCCGTGAATCACGTTATATTGGTTTGTTAGCGCTTGTCTTCTTGATTGTCTTTATTGTTTATATTTTTGTTGCGCTAATCATATTCGTAGACGATCAAGAACGAGCAAATTCCATCGTACACGAGAGAAAGGCTATTCACCCCCTCTAGCCGACCACCGACGTTCCAACAAGTGGTATCAGAGCCAAGGTTGCTTGTCATCGGACTCACCGCCGCAACAAGCACGACAACAACGATGGCCGACTCCAACGTCCATCCGCCAAAGTTCGAGGGGGAATTTGCATGGTGGAAGAAGCATATTGAGGTATTCTTCGAAATGGATTTTGAAATAATGTTAATCATGGAAAATGGTTTCGAAATTCCTAGGGATGAAGAAGGGGAGCCATTAGAAAAATCGAGATGGACAAAGAAACAAAGAGAGGAGTACTTGGCGAATTCGAAAGCCAAGCATCATCTATTCAACGTACTCCCTCAACAAGAAGTCAACCGAATAGAAGAATGTGCTAGCTATGTGAGCAAAACATATAGGGTTATAGGAGTAGTTTTCGCTCACATCTTGTTATATTTTGTGTTAGTTTCATGCATATGTTACTATATTCTTGCACGCTGATAGCTACATTTTTTATTGCGCTATTCTTACTTGTGGATTAGATATTTTAGGCTCTTTGATGGGATAATTATTGTTATTCGGGATGTTTTTACATATTGAGCCTATTTGCGATTAATTGCGTTAATTCCTATAATTTCAGTATTTTTCATCAATTTCATGTGATTTTGTAGGAAACATATAATGAGGGTCTAATTGGAGCAATCGCAGCCGTCGATCCGGATCAGATCTGAGCATTATAGATCGTCTGACGAATATAGCTGATTCTAAGCCATCTATTCAGATCTAGAGAGATCCAGTCCATACATTTCAATCTGAACATTTGAGCCCTTCTTCCAGATTCGACCGATCGTAATTATCCTTTCAAATGGATCAGATCTGTCCATTTGAAATCAGATTGATCACAACCGTTGGATCACAACCTTCTTAGGAGATTAATTGGACTCATTTAACCTAACTCCATTTGGACGGCAGGGATCAGAGGAGGCTCCCATCGGACGACTCAGAAAAACCATTTAATAAACCTTCACTCGAGCATCAGATCGGTAGAACGCGCGACAGAAAGCGAGCAGCGTCTTCTTCCTCTCACGAGCGCGCGATCGGCGACTACACGAGTGATCGACGACAGGCCGACAATATTCCGGTGAGTTTCCCTCCGACAGCTGGCGACGATCCCATCCGATCCTAGGCGACAGATCTAGATGTCATGATTCGGACAGCTGATCCAAAGCGAGGCAAGGCGGGATTCCGGCGAGTTCATCCTTCACTGACATTCTGCTTTATTCCGGTGGCTGGGATAGGCCGTTCCATCTCGTCGGAGTTACCCACTGGTTGTGCCGATTGGACAGCTCCATATTCACCACCGGTGAAGATTTCCATTTCACTGTCCAGTGAATCCAGATTCGCCGGAGCAGTGATCGCAGTCATCCATCTTTCCTTCATTCCTGTTGCGCCGATCGGGGCAGCTTCGCATTCACCACCGGAGTGGTTGTTCGGTTTGTTGTGACCGCCGTGTGGTTACCGGCCGTTGTTTTATTTGGATGTCTGAGTGTGTTTGTGTTAAACACTCGTTTAGTTGGGATTTCGTGTTATTTACATTCTACTTTTTATTCCAGTTCAGTTATGCAATTGTTAGTAGTTGATTATGTTTGTTTCGGTTAATTGTTGGTTTGTTTACATGCAATGTTATTTCTATCGGTTCGTTGTGCTTAGTTGTTTAACTTTGTTCATCCTGCATTTTTATTAGACTTAATACTTGCGTTTGTTATTTAGTTGTAGGTTAGTTTAATTTCTTGTTGCTGATGTACTAACCCCATCAATTAAAATTATCCAATCAATGCATCGTATAGTGACAGTATGGTGTTTGGTTGGAGTGCTTTCATTATTAGGTTAGATTTCATTTACATTCGACCAGTGTGCTGTATAGTGACAGTGCGGTGCCTGGTTGAATTGCTTATTTTCCTCGCATTTAGTTTAGCTTTTCAGTGACTATTTGATCACTGTGCTGTATAGTGACAGTGCGATACTTGGTTGAATTGTTTACCTTTGTTTCTTGACCACTGTGTCGTATAGTGACAATGCGGTGCTTGGTTGAGCTATTTTCTGTCTGTTAGTGTAGCTTTTTAGTGACTGTTTGATCACTATGTCGTATAGTGACAGTGCGGTACTTGGTTGAATTGTTCACCTTTGTTTTATGATCGTTATACTGTATAGTGACAGTGCGGTGCGTGATTACTTACTTTTTCACATTAGGATAGTTACTTGTTAATTGTTATTTGGTAGTTAGATTTACTTCCTGCAGATTTTATTTCCATGTCTGTTTACCAGAATTGTTTGGCCATTGCATCGTATAGTGACAGTGCGGTGCAAGGTTGAATCGTTCTTGCATTAGGTTAGCTTTGAATAATTGTTTTAATAAATTGTAAAAACCCCCAGTGTTTACTTATGTTTAAAAACAAACGTCCAACCATTAAGTTCGTTGGGAGACGATCCGAGTCAGTCCTATACTGTATTAGTGTAGTTAGGGGGTTCGGTAAATAATTTATAACGGTACCACGACATAATAACCGTCTATTAAATTTTGGCGCCATTGCCGGGGAACCTTTTTATAATGGTGTTCGTTTGTCTTTAAACTGTAATTTGTTTGTTTGTTTTCTTTTTCTTTTGTTATTAGGGTCTTTCTTATCATTTCTATTTGTTTCTCATTGTATTTATTTGTGTGGATGACTAGGTCTTCAGGCGATAATCTACTTGAGTTTTATGTAGCAATTTTTCTCTTCCCTCAGAGGCCCAGCCTAGGAAGAGGGTTGTTGAAGAAAAGGCTAGGGAATTCCAGGAGCTAGTAAATTCCCAAGTATGCTGAGACAGGGATATGGAATGTGTAGGGACTTGCACGCTTCAGGCGACGACCCAAGGATCACTTCCATCAGATGTTTGTGCGACATGTAATTTCATGGTCGAGCATGGGATATCTTAGGTCATATCATCTCTGTGTATGGTATTGAAGTAGATCCTACTAAAATTCATATTATATCCTCTTTATCTTACCCCACTTCTATGCGGGAAGTTCGTACTTTTCTAGGTCATGCAGGTTTCTACAGACATTTTATCAGAGACTACAGTAAGATTGCCCTACCCTTGACCAACTTGTTGTAAAAGGAGGTGGTATTTCAGTTTGACCAAGATTGTGATGGAGATCGAGCCCACCCCCATAGCAGATTCTTTTCCAGATGAGCAGTTTTTTCACCAGTAGAGTAAGACACCATGGTATGCAGATCTTGCTATTTATTTAGTTGTCGTGTTGTACCTTCACATTTTACTCATGCACAAGTCCAGAAATTGAAAAGTGATGCTAAGTATTATGTATGGGATGATCTTTATCTTTGAAAATTTTGTAGTGATCAGATTATTAGATGATGTGGACTTGATTATGAGTTTCATTCCATACGTACTTATTTTTCGTTATTCTCTGGCTTGTGGGGGGGGGGGGGGAGGGGTATTTTGGACCTCAAAAGACTACTAGAAAAGTTGTATAGCCTAGTTTGTCTTGGCCCATGATGCCTATGAATTTTATAAAGCCTGTGAGAGATGTCAACGAACAGGAAACATAGGACGTATACATGAAATGCCTCAATAACTTTTGTTATTCTGTGAGATTTTCGATGTTTGGGGCATTGATTTTATGGGTCAGTGTCCTGTATCTTTTGGATTTTCATATATTCTTTTGGCATATGATTATGTTTCTAAATGGGTGGAGGCCATCTCCACCAGGACTGATGATTCTCTAGTTGTTGTGGATTTTGTTAGATCCCACATATTTTGCAGATTTGGAGTTCCCAGGGTGATCATTAGCGATCAAGGGTCTCACTTTTGCAACAAACTCATGAAGTGTCGAACAAAGAGATCAAGTCTATTCTGGAGAATACGGTGGGGGCCAGACATGATGATGTTTTTTCTCCGACTTGAAAGGGGAGTGTGTTCTTTTATTTACTACATTTATTTTCTTCCTTTCATGTTCGGAATAATTTGTGTGGTTGATTGCTTGTTTGCCTGTTTACCTAGGTTTAGTGTTGTTGTTGAGTCAATAATATTCCCTATACATGCCTTAGTATCATTTCAGAGGTGGTAAAAATTAGTTAAGTTTGATCATCAAATTATGGATTTTTGGTGTATGATAAGAGACTTCACTTGCATGCAGCCACTTGTTAGAATGGTGAATTTTTGTCAATAGACCAAGCTTGATTTTTATTCACCTAGTGAGGTTGAAAGTCATTTTCATCAATTACCCACTTTGGTGTGATACACGTGTGATACTTGTTGCTCTAGAACTTGCTTTGAGTCTTTTCAAAACTGCAAGAACATTTATTTGCATGAATATGATGAAGAATTTCACTCTTGATTCTTTTCCTTACTTGAATTGGTTGTTTAATCCACTTGATACTTTCATGTTGTTGTACTTGTCATTCCTATTCATTTATTTTCTATTGTCTTGTGGATTACCTCTACCATCTTTTGTTTCCACATTGGAAGAATAACTTGATAAGTTGCATTGTCCGAGATGGACAAAATTTTTAAATGCGGGGGAAGAGATATTGGTTGTTTGAAGATTGACATGAAGGAGAACTTTTCTGAATTTGAATATGGAAATCCAGCTTTGTGAAGGGAGCAATATGAGAATACCAAGGAGGAAATTGATTGAAGTCATTCATAGAGCAGAGAACTTGACTTAATTGAGCAGAAAATTTAATTGGCTCAGAATGTTGTATCAGAAATTCCACATGGCTATTGAAAGGAAGGGCAACCTTGGTTCCAATGTGACTACTAATCACAAGCTCCAGTTGGCAAGTGATCAGGGGTCGACAAAGACCAGATTGAGAGAAGCAGAAAAGAGTTCAAACTTGAGGATGGAATTGTAGGACAAAATATGCATCTTATTATATTTTTTTTCAATAGTTGGGTAGGGAAACAACATTGGAGACACTATTGGTGCCGGAGGTCAGGGTCCTCGAGCTGGGTTTTTCTCTTCTGGCAGGAATGATGGCTAAGGAAACTATATGGGAAAATTCTATACGGGAAAATTCTGGATCATAGTAGGGCCAAGATGGAAACAAAGGGTTCTCCACTATTCTTGAACATCAGTTGAGATTATGAAAAAAAAAACAAGCTATTGATTCAGCTGTTGTTGCATTAATTCGGAAGGACCAGTGGGATGAACCACTTTCAATTAGTACACTTACTATTGCAGTTGCTGCCAGTTTCAACGCCAACCCAAATCAAATCTAACTGCTTATGCACAAGCTGCATCACAACTTCCTACTCGACAATGTTACTACCAGCAACAATAGCAGCATTATCAGAATTATGCCAGTATCAACAGCAGCCTTCCCTATGTGTGCAGCCCAATCTCGACTTCAACCTGGTGTGCAGCTCACACTAATCCAAGTATCACAACCTACCAGGCCTGTTCAGCAGAAGTAAATCACAACAATTGGAAGGTCAACTATGTGAAAAAAAAATCTGAATGATGGCAGAATGAAACTGAAGAATGACGTTCCTTTGTGTCATGCCATGGATGCTACTGATACAGTGTCATGCCAGGGGAATGATGTAACTGAAAAATGTTGAGGTAACTGAAAAACTTGCAGATCCTGCTAAATTTGCTCTGTTGTCTGGGAATGAAAATGGACCTTGCTTGACAGAACCAAGCAATGCTTGCGGTAGTAGTGAGCTGTGCCAAGTACTCTGAAGCTTTCAGTTCCTTGGCTCTGGGATGACGATAAAGGGACAAAACCACATGCACATGCACTTCAATTGCCAACATTTCTTCCTTGAGATGATTTAGATTACATCGATCCTTATAGAATTCCTCCAAATTGAGACGGATTCTGCAAAGAGAAAATAAAAAGAGAGAAGAAAAAGACAGACAGAAAAATGCAACAACATGACTAGATAAATTCTTCTTATCTGTACTTGCAGGGTTATTGTTTGCTGGCCTTTGAGAAGATGCACGTGCAAGTTTATATGAGTTAGTCACATTCTGGAAAAATGCATGAGTCACCAAAGCTCTAAGAGGATATGCATACAAGTGGATTCTTTTTGCCAAGGTCTAATTTAAAAGGGAGTGCAGCACCTGCAACTGTAGAGATAAGGCAGAAAAATAGGGCTAAATAATTAGATGTATCAATACATTCAGGAAGCTAGCTTCTTTGTTGGAAATTCTGCTCTTGGTTTTTGATCTTTCAGATTGCAACAGACGAGGAGATCCACATTGATGTCGTGAGGATGCACATGCAATCAAATTATGCTAGTAACAGCAGCCACGTGTGAAAAAAAAAATGGTGGATGCTAGTATGCTGCCAAAGGATGGAAGAAGAAGAAAAAAAAAATCTGATAATTACTTTAACGTGTTGGAGCAGTATCTACTTCCATGAAATCTCTCCTAACTGTTATTATCTATGGACTTTGGATAATGATGTCGTGTGCCAAATCAGAGATCTTGAGAGAAGATATCATGGTTTTTAATGAAGTTAGAACAAGCAGAAAAAAAATGGAGAATACCAAGGTGAAACTGTTCTGAATATGAAAATCTAGCTCACTTCCAGTTACTCATCTAACAGAAACATCCAAATTGAAAAGAAAAAAAATCTGATAAGATGATAGATGAAGTCTGGGTTTAGAGACTGTACAGCAAGTATCATAAAAAGAAGGCTTGGAAGAAGAGAGGAAAGTGGTATCACCTTGCAATTGTACACAGCAAAATCTAATGCATCAGCTGGACTATTCATTGTCTGTTGGTGGAAATTGCGAAACTGATTTTTTCTTGTAAGAAGGATTTGCTACCCATGGAGCTAGAGTTAATTGCATATCCACTTGATTAAAATCTGCAGAATGGCAAAGGTACTGGAAAGAAAGTTTCACCTGCGGATTCTAACTATTCATTGAGAGGAAAGAAGCAAAAGGCCAACTCAAAAGCACCCTTTAATGAGTGTGAGACATGTGGGGAAATCTTTGCAACAAGGAATAAGTTATTTGAGTATTTGGGAGACACTGGCCATGCTTCATTGAAGCACAGGTGGAAAGACATCGTGTTTTTGCATCGAGAAATTAGCAAGACAAGCAACTTTGTCGATTCTTGTAGGATAAATTTATCTTTGTGTTACTTTCTCTTTGCTCGGTAAAAGGATTGTTATATCTGAACCCATCTAGATATGATGACGAGTTTTGGGATTTCAGATATATGCAGTGAGAAATATTTTAGGGTATGGTATCAGCTGCTTTCTCGTATAATTTTTGGCAAGGGTGCTCCTCTTTACTACAGTTGGCACTAATTCAACTTTCCAGCCCAACTCCAATTCAGTATACCAAACAGAACAACTTTCTTATTTCAAATTTGTTGGTCGTTTGGTTGCTAAAGCATTGTTTGATGGTCAACTGTTGGATGTGCATTTTACACGGTCAATTTACAAGTACATTCTTGGAGTAAAAGTCACTTATCATGACATTGAGGCTGTTGATCTAGATTACTATAAAAACCCGAATTTAGAATTTAGAATTTAGAATGGAGACGCTGTTGAGTGTTAATTTCTTGGATTGTTATTAGAATATATCCCTCCACACTCCTAAATGCAACTAATCAGGTTTAGTCTTCCAATTCTTCTGCTGTTGCTTTTTCATTACATCTTGATCTTCTTTGTATTTCTCTATTGCAATCCACTTCTGATCATGTTTGATTGTCGATAAATCCTTTTGATTCATGTATGGATGTATTGATAGCAGTAGAGAAATAGATGATAAGCAAGCATATGGTAGGACAAGATTACATGATGTTTTGAGGGTACCCCACTCCTACGATCATTATGTGAGCATGAGTGCATATATCCATTTGGGAGGTTTTGTATCAGGCTTGGTTTATTTGATTTGACTGTAAACCATCATACATGTTGACTATTGTAGGAGTCAGATCTTTTGAATACCCTAGATTCTGATGAATTTGGTGATCCTAAGTAACTTATTTTTTCTGTTTCTGAATTATTGATCTAGGTATTGCTAGGGGAATGAGTTAATTAGTTAGTGTGTCTTTGTTTTTGTTATTTCACGGGACGTGCAAAAATAAGTGTGGGGGAATTTGATAGCTGCATTTTTTATTGCGCTATTCTTACTTATGGATTAGATATTTTAGGCTCTTTGATGGGATAATTATTATTATTCGGGATGTTTTTACATATTGAGCTTATTTGCGATTAATTGCGTTAATTCCTATAATTTCAGTATTTTCCATGAATTTCATGTGATTTTGTAGGAAACATATAATGAGGGTCTAATTGGAGCAATCACAGCCGTCGATCCGGATCAGATCTGAGCATTATGGACCGTCCGACGAATATAGCTGATTCTAAGCCATCTATTCAGATTTGGAGAGATCCAGTCCATACATTTCGATCTGAACATCTGAGCCCTTCCTCCAGATTCGACCGATCGTAATTATCCTTTCAGATGGATCATATCCGTCCATTTGAAATCAGATTGATCACAGTCGTTGGATCACAACCTTCTTAGGAGATTAATTGGACTCATTTAACCTAGCTCTATTTGGACGGCAGGGATCAGAGGAGGCTCCCATCGGACGACTCAGAAAAACCATTTAATAAACCTTCACTTGAGCAGCAAATCGGTAGAACGCGCGACAGAAAGCGAGCGGCGTCTTCTTCCTCTCGCGAGCGCGGCGATCGACGACTACATGAGCGATCGACGACAGGCCGACAGTGTTCCGGTGAGTTTCCCTCCGACAGCTGGCGATGATCCCATCCGATCCTAGGCGACAGATCCAGATGCCGTGATTCGGGCAGCTGATCCAAAGCGAGGCGAGGCGAGATTCCGGCTTGTTCATCCTTCACCGACATTCTACTTCATTCCGACGGCTGGGATAGGTCGTTCCATCTCGCCAGAGTCACCCACTGGTTGTGCCGATTGGACAGTTCCATATTCACCGCCGGTGAAGATTTCCATTTCACTGTCCGGTGAATCCAAATTCGCCGGAGCAGTGATCGCAGTCATCCATCTTTCCTTCCTTCCAGTTGCGCCGATCGGGGCAGCTTCGCATTCACCACCGGAGTGGCTGTTCGGTTTGTTGTGACCGCCGTGTGGTTACCGGTCGTTGTTTTATTTGGATGTCTGAGTGTGTTTGTGTTAAACATTCGTTTAGTTGGGATTTCGTGTTATTTACATTCTACTTTTTATTCCAGTTCAGTTATTCAATTGTTAGTAGTTGATTATGTTTGTTTCGGTTAATTGTTGGTTTGTTTACATGCAATGTTATTTCTATCGGTTCGTTGTGCTTAGTTGTTTAACTTTGTTCATCCTACATTTTTATTAGACTTAATACTTGCGTTCGTTATTTAGTTGTAGGTTAGTTTAATTTCTTATTGCTGATGTACTAACCCCATCAATTAAAATTGTCCAATCAAGGCATCGTATAGTGACAGTATGATGTTTGGTTGGAGTGCTTTCATTATTAGGTTAGATTTCATTTACATTCGACCATGAAGGATTTTGCTTATCGAATCCGTGAGGGGAAACTTCGCTTCCCACTTCACCTCGGTTGCTTGATCATGGCGATCCCTTCGATGTCCCCGGATTAAAAAATTTAATCCTAGACAAAAGGGATTGCCCAAACAATCAAGTCATCATCGTGCTATTCGTTTAGAGAGGTCACTTGAACAAATTCGTTGTTCAAGCGACCATCCTCTATTCTACGAGTAGCTGTGGAATAGACGATGTCCGGATCGCCGGATTTTGTGTTTATGCTCGGGATCCAAGTATTATTTAGCCATATACAGATTTATATCAAGCTCATAGTTGAAAAACAAAAATAAGCAAGTAACAAAAGAGAATAGAGAATAGATATACCTCTCGATCTTCTAATGTATGACATTCCTCCTTTCGGACGTCGTGTGGGTGACGATCTACCAAAAGTCAAAGCTCCAAGATTGCAAATCTTCCTTCCTTGCTCTTCCAAAGAAAGAGGAAGAATAGAAACAAGGTTCTTCTCCTTCCTAAAGCCAACCAACAAGGAACAAAGAAAATCCTTGTCGTCGGCCAATAAGGAGAAGGAGATGATGATGCAAACCAACCAAGACACCAAGGGAAACCAACCAAAAAGAATCCTTGCCGCCAGCCTCTGGTTGCTTCATATAGATGTTTTCCTCAAGACTTCCATTAAGGAAAGCTGTCTTGACATCCATCTGCCACACCTCATAATCCATATGAGCTGCTATGCATAAGAGAATCCGGATAGACTTAAGCATGGCTACCGACAAAAATGTCTCCTCATAATCGATACCCTCTTTCTGAGTATACCCCTTCGCAACAAGCCTCGCTTTGAAGGTCTCAACCTTCCCATCTATTCCTCTCTTTCTCTTGTAGATCCACTTGCATCCAATGGTTTTTACACCATCGGGTGGTTCTACTAGCTCCTAGACCTGATTTAAATCCATAGATTCAATCTCAGCATTCATTGCATTTTGCCAAGATACTGCATCTTTATCTTGGATTGCCTCGTCATATGTCCAGGGATCAAGTTTATGTTCGCCAGGGACCAAATCAGAAGATTCTCCCAAGAACATGAATCTATTAGGTTGTCTCACAACCCTCCCACTACGACGAGGTATCACCTGTGTATCCTCTGTGACACGCGGTGCAGTGACATGTGGTATATCCTGTTGTACCGGTGGTACTAAAGAAGTGACTTCCCCTTTTAATTCCTCCAGAACAATTTTACTCTTGGGCTTGTGGCTCATCACATAGTCTTCCTCTAGAAATCTAGCGTTCGTACTAACGATCATCCTCTGATCTCTAGGACTATAAAACAAACCACCCTTCGTTCCTCTAGGATAGCCAACGAACATGCGTACTTCTATACGAGGTTCCAACTTACCAGCATCTACCTTCAACACATGTGCTGGACTCCCCCATATCCGAATATGTCTTAGACTAGGCTTTCGCCCAGTCCACAACTCTGTGGGAGTAGAAGGCACTGATTTAGATGGAACTAAGTTCAGAATGTACACTGCCATATCTAGAGCATATCCCCAGAATGAATCTGACAACTCAGAATAACTCATCATCGATCTAACCATCTCCATAAGAGTCCTATTCCTTCGCTCTGCTACACCATTCTGTTGGAGTGTGCCAGGTGCAGTCAATTGGGATTGAATCCCAGCCTCTGATAAGTAGTTCCTAAACTCTCCCAAGAGGTACTCACCACCACGATCAGATCGTAGTGTCTTGATACTTTTACCTTGACATTTCTCCACATCAGTCTTGAATTCTTTGAACTTGTCAAAGCATTCAGACTTGCGGCGCATCAGGTAAATGTATCCATATCTTGAGTAATCGTCTATAAAAGAGACGAAATACTCAAAACCACCTCTAGCCTGGATAGACATAGGACCACACAAATCAGAATGAACCAATTCTAACACATCTTTAGCTCTATACCCCTTGGCCTTAAAAGGCCTCTTGGTCATCTTACCCTCCAAGAAAGATTCACAGGTTGGGAGATCCTCCACCACTAATGAACCCAAAGGTCCATCAGCTATCAACCTTTGAATTCTGCTTAGGTTAATGTGACCAAGCCTAAGATGCCAAAGATATGTTTGGTTCATCTTCGAAAATTCTTTTCTCTTATTGGAATTAGAAGATGAGTTATTAATTTCAATATGCATCGTGGGAGCTTTTGGTTCAAGTGTGTACAAATTTCCTATGAATGCACCCGAACAGATAATGTCCCTATTCCTTCTTATAACAACCCTGTCATTAAAAGAAATAGAATATTCATCCATAAACAATTTAGAAACTGAAAATAAATTCTTTCTAAATAAAGGTATATAAAGGAAATTTTCCAGAACCAAAGTTTTATTTTTCTCAAAAGATAAATAAAATATCTCCCACTGCAATAGCCGCCACCTTCATGGCATTGCCCAAGTAAACGGTAATCTCTCCCTTAGCTCATCGTCGGGTTTCCTGGAACCCCTGTAAAGTATTGCAGATATGATCAGAGGCTCCCGTATCTACACACCAGGTGCTGGTAGATCACACCGCTAACCATGTTTCAACGACTAGACCAAAGGATATACCTTTGTTCTTTGCGGTTGGGCAGTCCTTCTTCCAGTGTCCGATCCTTACAAGTGAAGCACTTGCCTTTCGGCTTTTTCACTCCTCCCTGAGATCCTCCCACCACCTTTGCTCTAGCTTATTTCTTCTTCTTCTTGCCTTTCGGCTTAGAAGTAGAAACCTTCTGAGCAACCATGGCCTTATCCTGAGCAAGCCTTTCTGTCGACTGGAGAATGATATCGACCTGGGTTTCCCCATCGATCTCAGCTCCAAGGACTTCCAGCTCCATCGTGGACTTAGGAGGATACTCTTCGAAAAGTACATATTTGTATTCCTCAGCAGTCAAGACAATGTCTAGATTCCTCTTCTAATCAACATAGTTGGGTCCAGTAAGTTTGTTCTCTTTCAGTATCACAGCAAGTGGGTTGAAAGTCATTTTGAAAGAAAACCTAAGAATCACATAAATCAAAACATTAGATTTCAAAAAATTATTGATTCCTCAAACAATAAAATTTTAAAATCAACCAACACCTCGAAACACCGAGAATATCGTATGCCACGATAGTGTGGACGTATACGAATTCTACATTTGTAAGAGGAGGTTTTACCCATTAATTTTACTATCTTGTCAACCTAACTTTTGACAAGTAAAATTAATAGTTGGTTCCTCTTTGGTCCTACAAATAAAAGCAGTGACTCCGATGGGGAAGATACTTATATTTGTATATGAGTGTTCACCATTACTCGGTACCAAGGTAATTATCTCGGGTTATGTGCCTTCCGATGGGGAAGTACACACGCTCCTTGATAATTCCCTATAACCATATTTGACCTTGTGATCCGCAAACAAACCCATCCGATATAGAGGAAGGCACTCAGAGCCGACGCGCAAGTTTGTTTGCATCACTTGTCAAATCGTAATGGAGGCCGTGAGAATTTTTTAAAAAAATATCCCTCTCCCACTTAGTAATTTTAAATTGAGGAATTTTCCTAGCCTACGACATGCATATCAAACCAAAAGAAATAAATATGAAAAATAAATTATTTTCCAACTATTATGGCTTTTGTCTTCAATATGTCTCCCGTCGCATCGCCATCTTGTCCGCTCCTCCTACGCCATGTACGAGCCATCCGGAGATCCGAGCCGAGACTAAAACCTATTTTAATTTACATCCATCGATCCTATACTCCACGAGGGAGTGTACATGAAATCTAGATCGAAAATAAAATAAAATAAAGAGTGGCTAAACAATGTCGTATCTAATTTACAAAAAATCAAATACTAGCCTCGTCAACCCCGAGGTTTCAACAAAATAAATATTTACACACATACAATCACATACACATATATGACCATAATAGTCGGATCTTATGCCTGCAACCAAAGAGTTAAACTACGCATATCCTAATATTATCTGGCACATATAATATATGAAAAGTGCATAAAAATTAACCAAATCCTAAACACACAAAATCGGAAACCTTGGCTCTGATACCAATTGAAGGATTTTGCTTATCGAGTCCGTGAGTGGAAACTTTGCTTCCCACTTCACCTTGGTTGCTTGATCATGGTGATCCCTTCGATGTCCCTGGATTAAAAAATTTAATCTTAGACAAAAGGGATTGCCCAAACAACCAAGTCATCGTCGTGCTATTCGTTTAGAGAGGTCACTTGAACAAACTCATTGTTCAAGCGACCATCCTCTATTCTACGAGTAGTCGCGGAATAGACGATGTCCGGATCGCCGGGTTTTGTGTTTATGCTCGGGATCCAAGTATTATTTAGCCATGTACAGATTTATATCAAGCTCATAGTTGAAAAACAAAAATAAGCAAGTAACAAAAGAGAATAGAGAATAGATATACCTCTCGATCTTCTAATGTATGACCTTCCTCCTTTCGGACGTCGTGTGGGCGAAAATCTACCAAAAGTCAAAGCTCTAAGATTGCAAATCTTCCTTCCTTGCTCTTCCAAAGCAAGAGGAAGAATAGAAACAAGGTTCTTCTCCTTCCTAAAGCCAACCAACAAGGAACAAAGAAAATCCTTGCCGCCGGCCAACAAGGAGAAGGAGATGATGATGGAAACCAACCAAGACACCAAGGGAAACCCCTAAGTCTTGTTTCCACCACTCAAGGAGAAGGAGAAGAGAGGTTTGGACGCCGGACAATGGCTGGAAAAGGCTGGGAAACCAAGCTGGACGCAGGCCACCTTGAAGGAAGAAGAAGAAAGGAATTACCTTCCTTATTTGGTGCCGCCCAAGCCTCCAAAACCCTAACCCTAGCTTTGCCGCCAACTCCAAAACCTTAGCCTCTCTTGATTATTGCTCCACGCCAACCCCTCAAGCTCCTTTTATAGAGTTAGGGATAAGCCTCCTTTTAATCTCTACCATTGGTTCTAGGGATTTAATCTCAACCGTCGGATCTAGAGATTTAATCTCAACCGTCGGATCTTAGAGATTTAATCTCTACCTATGGATCTAGAGTTTTGTTTCTATCCATTGGATCTAAGCTTCATGAGGTGTTAATAGGCTACATTAGGGACTATGAGGAGGAGTTGGATCTTGGCCACCCATGGATCAAGCCCACATAAAGTCTGATCCATTAATGATAATCCAATCCACTAAAGGATTATCATTGATCTACCTCACCAACCCCCATAAGTTAATATGAGCTTCATATATTATTTGTACATTTTTCTCCCCGTGTTTAAGATCTCGAATGTACGTCGATTAATTAATTTACTGACCATTAATTAATCAACATCTAACTTCATGAGTAGTACCACTCAACCTTTTCATCATGCCGGACCAAGTCCACCTGTAGGGTTTACATGATGAACCTTATGAGCTCCTCAAGGGGACATCATCATCCTAATATATAGGACATAGTTTTCTCCTATAATCAACGACACACCATATAAATAATATCATCTCCCAACTTACCGAGCCTATCGATTTAATCTATAAATCTCGCCCATTGGTAAATCAAAGAGATGAATACTAAATATATGTGCCCGTTATTATATCAGGATTAAGAACATGTACATAATAATATCTGAGGTCCGATTCGATTATGTAGTCAGCAATAAATCGAATCACCTCTAAGTCGGTCCTGCTTAATACACTCAAAGTGCACTAGTGTGATTCTATGGTCAAGACAAACCAATACCAAATCACACTACAACCATTCCGATGGTTTGTCCAAAGCCATCTCGGTTGTGAGCCTTTACTTATACTTTACAAGGAACCGATAACATGATCTCCCGTGTGACACCACACACCATGTTATCTACAATATAATGTATTAGACAATATGCATAACCATAAAAATATGAAAACAATGATCATGTGATTCTTATTTCAAAATAAAGATGTTCATACAAAAGGTAGACTTTTCAGTATACATCCCTACAGACCAGTGTGCCGTATAGTGACAGTGCGGTACCTGGTTGAATTGCTTATTTTCCTCGCATTTAGTTTAGCTTTTCTGTGACTATTTGATCACTGTGCCATATAGTGACAGTGCGGTACTTGGTTGAATTGTTCACCTTTGTTTCTTGACCACTGTGCCGTATAGTGACAATGCGGTGCTTGGTTGAGCTATTTTCATGCATTAGTGTAGCTTTTAGTATTTGTTTGATCAACGCTTGTATATAGTAAATTCACCTTTGTTTCATGATCGTTGTACTGTATAGTGACAGTGTGGTGCGTGATTACTTACTTTTGCGCATTAGGATAGTTACTTGTTAATTGTTATTTGGTAGTTAGATTTACTTCTTGCAGATTTTATTTCCATGTCTGTTTACCAGAATTATTTGGCCATTGCATCGTATAGTGACAGTGCGGTGCAAGGTTGAATCGTTCTTGCATTAGGTTAGCTTTGAATAATTGTTTTAATAAATTGTAAAAACCCCCAGTGTTTACTTCTATTTAAAAACAAACGTCCAACCATTAGGTTCGTTGGGAGACGATCTGAGTCGGCCCTATACTGCATTAGTGTAGTTAGGGGGTTCGGTAAATAATTTGTAACGGTACCACAACATAATAACCGTCTATCACACGCATTGCCTATTTTCTGGTTCGGAGGTCTGCTCGTTGTACTTTTGTGTGCAGGTTAGCTTTTCTGGTGAAAAAGATGCATTTTCGGAGCAAAAGAAGGACTTTCGTAGCTAGACGCAGAGTGGAACATGGCCAGGGCGTGTGGATTCACACGTCCGTGTCCAATGGGTGAAGAACAGCACCCCAGGGCCGCACACGGCCTGGCCGTGTGGAAACACACGATCGTGTGGCGGCCCGACGGATTTGCACAACTAGGGCTTTTTTCGAATTTTACAGCAGTCCGAGGCGATTTCTATATAAGGATGGCTCCGCCTAAACCCTAGGGGGGAGGCACGATGGGTAGGATGACATACCGAAGCCCTAAAAAGCTTCGATAACTCGCAACGGGGAGGAGAAACACTGCTGGAGGTTCACAACTTGCAATACAATGTCAGAGAGAAGATCACGAAGCATCGTATATATCTATTTCTGCGCTTTAATTCTATTGTATTCGAACTTAAACATGTTTTGTGATTCTTCCTTCATATTTATGGAGTAGTACTTTTGATTCTAGGATTAGGGAGTAGCTTGTGTACATAAACAATATTGGTTCATATTAAATTCTGGCCAAAAGTTTGATTTGACAATTGGTAGTTGCTCTCTATTATATCTATGTGGGTTTGACTTTCTTTCTTCTGTGCTTAGGCGATACAAGGTGGTGACAACCCTCGCAATCTAAATTTAGGAGGTTTGATCCAAGGAACCTAGGGTTAAACCTGACCTCCCGTAATTGCGGGGAGAAGGGAGCGGTGGAATCAGAAACGGTCCACCGCAAGGATTAATTTGGCATCCTCGTACCCTCTATCCTGTCCTTTTGGGCGGAGGCAGCTCCCGGTGAATGCGGCGGCTCTATGGGAGAGTGTATGATGTCCCTTCCCCAAAACCGTAGGTAGACATTTAGACGACGCCAATTGACAACATTGTTCTGTGGTACACAAGTGAAATCGAAGTCCTAGAATCGCCTTTTAAGACCCCGACATACTCTTTTCCTCCTCCGTGTGACACCGTACAGAGTAGGGTCCACCGTTAGTCCTCACCAACTGACTCTCTCAGAGATTTCTTCCGAACAATCGCAACCATTTAGTGTATTGATATTCGAATCCCAGTCCCTGTGGGATCAATAAATCTTTATTACTTGAGGACATCCGTGCACTTGTGGGCGTTGAGCGCGAGCGCACACTTTGAGTCCACGACGATATCCATCGCGAGATTTGAGGTCGTGCCCGTGCGCATCAAGTTTTTGGCATCGTTGTCGGGGACTGTCGATTCGATATCAAATCAAACGGTGGTAGATTGGATCAGACTTAGGATTAGATTATTTTGTTGCTTTATTTTCCTTTTAGTTTAATCATATCTACTTAGTTCTATTTTCATATTTAGATTTAGTTTTTATTTTCAGTAGTAGTTTCCTATTTACTTATTGCATATTAAATTTTTTTTGCTAGATTTATTTATTTTTTGCTTTTAGCATTAGGGTAGCACTCTTACTCTTGAAGGGAATTGCTTCGGAAGGTTCATTGGCTCCCATGTCCCCGGATTAAAATTTTCACTAATGAAAAAAATTCGGATGGGATGAGCTTCCTAAGCATAATCAATTCGTCGTCGTGCTAACAACTTGAGTGATTGCTTGAACAAACTAGTTGTTCAAGCAACCCAACTCTTCTAGTTGGTTAGCCGCAAAAGAGACGACGGACGGATCACCGATTTTTGTGTTTGTCTTCAGGGTCCATGATTATACAAATACATACAAATGCAAACTAGTATAATCAACACATAAGAACATGCTAAGATAAAAAAAATTGTAAAACTTTTATACCTCTCGACCTTCTATCGTATGTCCTATCCTCCTCGTGGACGTCGTGTGGGCGAAGATCCTCCACGAGTAGAAGCCGCCTAGATCACATTCTTCCTTTCCTTATTCGCTCCGAACAAAGAGAAGTACCAAACAAAGACTCCTTCTCCTTTCTAGAACCGACCACCAAGCTAAGGAGCTTGATATCGCCGCCGGTCAAGGAGTAGATAGTTGAGTGCCGGCCAACCTTGAAGAAAGATTGCCGCCGGCCAAGGAGTGGATGATTGGGCGCCGACCAACTTTGGATAAAAGATGCCGCCGGCCACCAAGGTGAGGGATCAATGAATGCCGGTCAACCTTGAAGAGAGGTTGCCGCCGGCCAAGGAATAGGAGAAGGAACAATGAGGATGGGCGCCAGCCAAAACAAGTTGGAAGAAGATGAGCACCAGCTTTTCCTTTCCAAGAATTGCTGCCCAAGCCTATCTTCCAAACCCTAGCCGCCCAAACTAAAAACCTAACTTCCTTCTTGATATATCACGCCCAACCCTTAGCCTTCCTTTTATATAGTTAGGCTTAGGCCTCCTTTAATCTCCACCGTCGGATCTAGGGATTTAATCTCCACCGTCGGATCTAGGGTTTCATCCCAACCATCGAATCTAGGGTTTTATCCCAACCGTCAGATCTAGGGTTTCATCCCAACCGTCGGATCTAGGGTTTCATCCCAACCATCGGTTTTAGAGATTCAATCTCAACCGTTGGTTCTAGAGTTTTGTTTTACATCCTTGGATCTAGAGTTCATGAGGATTATATTATGCTACGATAGGGACCATGAGGAGGAGTTGGATCTTGGCCACCCAATGGATCGGAACCACACAAACTTGATCCATCAATGATGTTCCATTCTACTAGAGGATCATCATTGAATTACCTTACCAACCCCCATAAATCAATATGTGCTCCATATATTATTTGTACATCCATCTCCCCATGTTTAAGATATCGAATGTCCGTTAATTAATTGATTTACTGACCATCAATCAATTAACATCTAACTCCTCGAGTAGTACCACTCAACCTTATCATCATGTTGACTAAGTCAACCAGCTGTGTTTACATGATGAACCTTATGAGCTTCTCAAGGGGACATCATCAACCTAATATATAGGACATGATTTCCTCCTATAATCAACGGCACACCATATAAATAGTATCATTTCCCAACTTACCGGGCATATTGATTTAATCCATCTAAATCTCACCCTTTGGTAAATCAAAGAAATAAATACTAAGTACATGTGCCCGTTATTATATCGGGATTAAGAGCATGTACAACATAATATTCGAGGTCCGATTCAATTATGTAGTCAGCAATAAATTGAATCACCTCTATGTCGGTCCTGCTTAATACACCTAAGTGTACTAGTGTAACTCTATGTTCAAGATAAAACAATACCAAGCTACACTACAACCATGCCAATGGTTTGTCCAAAACCATCTTGGTCGTGAGCCTCTACTTATATTCTACAAGGGACTGATAACATGATCTTCTGTGCCACACCAAGCACCATGTTATCTATAATGTAGAATATTAGACAATATGCACACATATAATAAATATAAAGTGCAAACAATGATCATGTGATTCTTATTTTAAAATAAAAATGTTCATACAAAAAGAGCTAGGCTTTCAGTATACATTCCAACAATCTCCCACTTATACTAAAAGACTATGATGTCATCACACTGCCATACATCTGATCCCCATGTCCTCTACATGCCTATCAAACGCTTTCGCTGGAAGGGCCTTAGTGAATGGATCCGCCAGGTTATCCTCTGATGCAATCTTGGCGACAACTACTTCTCCTCGCTTTACGATCTCTCGTATCAGGTGGTACTTGCGCTCTATGTGTTTACTCGCCTTATGGGCTCGTGGTTCCTTGAGTTTACCAAGCTGCACCAATATTATCACAATAAATTGTGATAGTTACGGGCAAACCGGGAATCACATCCAAGTCCATCAAGAAGTTCTGAGTCTGACTTCCTTAGCTGCCTCGAGGCTGCCACATACTCGACTTCCATGGTAGAGTCCATACGCATTTACCTTGACACTCCTCCATACTATGGCTCCACCTCCAAAAGTAAACACAAACCCGAGGTAGACTTACTCTTGTATCCCTATCGATTGGAAATCGAATCCGTGTAACCCACAGGACTAATTGATCTGCCCGTAAACCGACATATAATCCTAGTCCTTCTCGGTACTTCAATATATGCTTTACCGATCCAATGTCCACTGTCGAGGATTACTCGATATCTAACCATGCCCATGAAAGCGGATATCTGGTCTCGTACATAGCATAGCATACATGAGGCTTCCTACTGCCGAAGCATAAGGAACCGCCTTCATCTCCTCTATCTCCTTTGATGTTTTAGGATACATCTCTTTAGATAAAGGAACTCCATGCCTGAAAGGTAGAAAACCCTTCTTGGAGTTCTGCATGCTAAAACGAGCTAGGACCGTGTCTATGTATGAAGCTTGAGATAAGCACAACATCCTTTTCTTGCGATCCTTATAACTTTGATCCCAAGGATGTGTCCCACTTCTCCCAAGTCCTTCATGTCAAACTGTTTGGACAACCATACCCTTACGTCTGATAACACTTTGATATTGTTGCCAACTAACAAAATGTCATCTACGTATAGTACAAGAAATACCACTACGTTTCCGTCACATCTTTTGTATACACATGGCTCATCCGGACTTTGAATAAATCCATATGACTGGATTACCTCATCAAAATGGATGTTCCAAGATCTAGAAGCTTGCTTCAATCCATAAATGGACCGATTAAGCTTACACACTAGATGCTCTTTGCCTTTAGCAATGAATCCCTCTGGTTGCCGCATATAGATGTTCTCCTCAAGACTTCCGTTAAGGAAAGCTGTCTTGACATCCATCTGCCAAATCTCATAATCCATATGAGCAGCTATAGATAAAAGAATCCGGATAGACTTAAGCATAGCTACCGGCGAAAAGGTCTCCTCATAATCGATACCCTCTTTCTGAGTATACCCCTTCGCAACAAGCCTCGCTTTGAAGGTCTCAACCTTCCCATCTATTCCTCTCTTTCTCTTGTAGATCCACTTGCATCCAATGGTTTTCACACCATCGGGTGGTTCTACTAGCTCCCAAACATGATTGGAATCCATAGATTCTATCTCTGAATTCATCGCTCTTTGCCAAGATACCGCATCTCTATCTTGGAGTGCCTCGTCATATGTCCAGGGTTCAGGTTCATGTTCGCCAGGGACCAAATCAGAAGATTCTCCCAAGAACATGAATCTATCAGGCTGTCTAACAACCCTCCCACTACGACGAGGTGCCTCCTGTGTATGCTCTGTGACACGCTGTGCAGTGACTTGTGGTATCTCCTCTTGTACCGGTGGTACTGAAGTCGGGACTTCCCCTGTCAACTCCTCAAGAACAATCCTACTCGTGGGCTTGTGGTTCATCACATAGTCCTCCTCTAGAAATCTTGCATTCGTACTCATGATCACCTTCTGATCTCTAGGACTATAAAACAAAACACCCTTCGTTCCCTTAGGGTAGCCAACAAACAAGCGTACTTCTGTACGAGATTCTAACTTACCAGTATCTCCCTTCAGCACATGTGCTGGACTACCCCAAATCCGAATATGTCTTAGACTAGGCTTTCGCCTAATCCACAATTCTACGGGGGTAGAAGACACTGATTTAGATGGAACCAAGTTCAAAGTATACATTGTCGTATCCAGCGCATACCCCCAGAACGAAACTGGAAACTCAGAATAACTCATCATTGATCTAACCATCTCCATAAGAGTCCTATTCCTTCACTCCGCCACACCATTCTGCTGGGGTGTGCCCGGTGCGGACAATTGGAATTGAATCCCAACCTCTGATAAGTAACTCCTAAACTCTCCCAAGAGGTACTCGCCACCACGATCAGATCGTAGTGTCTTGATACTTTTACCTTGACGGTTCTCCACATCAGCCTTGAATTCTTTGAACCTGTCAAAGCATTCAGACTTGCGGCGCATCAAGTAAATGTATCCATATCTTGAATAATCGTCTATAAAAGAGACGAAATATTCAAAACCACCTCTAGCCTAGTTAGACATAGGACCGCACAAATCAGAATGAACCAATTCTAACACATCTTTGGCTCTATACCCCTTAGCCTTGAAAGGCCTCTTGGTCATTTTATCTTCCAAGCAAGATTCGCAGGTTGGGAGATCCTCCATCACTAATGAACCCAAAGGTCCATCAGCTATCAACCTTTGAATTCTACTCAGGTTAATATGACCAAGCCTTAGATGCCAAAGATATGTCTGGTTCATTTTCGAAGGTTCTTTTCTCTTATTTGACTTAGAAGATGAGTTATTTACTTCTATATGCATCGTGGGAGTTTTCGGTTCAAGAGTGTACAAATTGCCAACCAATGTACTAGAACAGATAATCTCTCTATTCCTTTTTATAACCATTTTGTCATTAAAAGAAACAGAATATCCATCCATAAACAATTTAGAAACTGAAATTAGATTCTTTCTAAAAATAGGTACATAAAGATAATTTCTCAAAACCAAAACTTTATTCCTATCAAAAGATAAATAAACGTCTCCCGCTGCAATAGCCGCCACCTTTGAAGCATTGCCCATGAAGACGGTAATCTCTCCCTCAGCTAGTCGTCGGGTTTCCTGGAACCCCTACAAAGTATTGCAGACATGATCAGTGGCTCCTGTATCTACACACCAGGCACTGGTAGATAACACCGCTAAACATGTTTCAACAACTAAACAAGAAGATATACCTTTGTTCTTTCGGCGAGGACAGTCCGCCTTCCAATGTCCAGTCTGCTTGCAAGTGAAGCACTTGTCTTTCGTCTTCTTCACTCCTGCCTGAGGTCCTACTGCCACTTTCTTTGCTCCACCTTGCTTCTTCTTCTTCTTACCTTTTGGTTTAGAAGAAGAAACCTTCTGAGCAACCATGGCTTGAGCGCTTTGACGAAAAAGCCCCTCTGCCGCCTGGAGTTCTGTCAGAAGCTCCACCAATGAATACAACCTCTTGTTCATGTTGTAGTTGAGGCGGAACTTCTCAAAACTCCTAGGCAGAGACTGGAGAATGATATCGACCTGGGTTTCCCCATCGATCTCAGCTCCGAGGACTTCCATCTCATTAAGATGAGCCATCATCTTGAGAACATGATCCCTGACGGGTGTTCCCTCAATCATGGTGGTCGTCATCAAGTTTCTCATAGCCTCCTGTCTAACCGCCCTACTCTAATGTCCGAAAAGTTCCTTGAGATTGAACATCATGTCATAAGCTGTGGCCATGGCCTGATGCTGATGTTGCAGCACATTTGACATAGATGCAAAAATGTAACACTGCGCCATCTCATCTGCCTTGATCCATTTCTTATAACTTTCTTTCTCCTTTTCATCAGAGTCATCGGTGGGCTTAGGAGGAAAGACCTCGAAGAGTACAAATTTGTACTCCTTTGTAGTTAAGACAATATCCAAATTTCTTTTCCAATCAATATAATTTGTTCCAGTAAGTTTATTTTCTTTTAATATCACAGCAAGTGGGTTGAAAGCCATTTGAAAAACCTAAGAATCACAATGATCAAAATATTATATTTCAAATATTATTGATTCCTCAAAACAATAAAATTCCAAAATCAACCAACACCTCAAAACACCGAGAATATCGCATGCCACGCTTTGTGGACGTATACGAATTCTACATTTGTAAGAGAAGGTTTTACCCATTAATTTTATTATCTTGTCAACCTTACTTTTTGACAAATAAAATTAATAGTTGGTTCCTCTTTGGCCCTACAAATAAAAGCAGTGACTCCGATGGGGAGGATACTTTTATTTGCATCTAAGTGTGCACAATTACACGATACTAAGAGAATTATTTCGGATTATGTGCCTTACCGCTGTGGAAGTACACACGCTCCTAGATAATTTCCTATAACCATTATTTGACATAGTGATCCGCAAACAAACTCATCTGTAGGGAGGAAGGCACTCAGAGCCGACACGCAAGTTTGTTGCATCACACGTCAAATTGTAATGGAGGTCGCGGGAATTAATTAAAATGTCCCTCTCCCACTTAGTAAATTGACAATGAGGAATTTTCAAGCATACACAACATGCATATAAAACAAATCAGCAATAAATATGGAAAAAACAGAATTTTCCCAACTATTATGGCATTGTTCTCCAATAGCATCCCGTTGTGTCGCCACCTCGTCCGCTCCATCTTTTCCCGTGCGCAAGTCACCAAAGAGATCCAAGCCGAGTTAAACTATTTTAATTTACATCCATCGATCCTATACTCCACGAAGGAGTGTACAAATAATCTAGATCGAAAGTAAACTAAAATGAGTGGCTAAACAATGCCGTATTTAATTATAAAAATTAAATACTAATCTAGCCTCGTCAACCCGGAGGATTCAAATAAAGTACATACAATCAAACACAAAACAATCACATACACACAAATAGCCATAATAGTCGGATCTTATGCCTGCAACCAAAAAGTTAGCCTACGCACATCCTACTATTATCCGGTATACTCAATATATGATATGTGCATGAAAGTAACCGAATCCAAAACACACAAAACCGAAAACCGTGGCTCTGATACCACTTGAAGGGAATTGCTTCGGAAGGCTCATTGGCTCCCATGTCCCCGGATTAAAATTTTCACTAATGAAAAAACCAATCCGGATGGGATGAGCTTCCTAAGCATAACCAATTCGTCGTCGTGCTAACAACTTGAGTGATTGCTTGAACAAACTAGTTGTTTAAGCAACCCAACTCTTCTAGTTGGTTAGCCGCGGAAGAGACGACGGACGGATCGCCGGTTTTTGTGTTTGTCTTCGGGGTCCATGATTATACAAATACATACAAATGCAAACTAGTATAATCAACACATAAGAACATGCTAAGATAAAAAAAAATTGTAAAATTTTTATACCTCTCGATCTTCTATCGTATGTCCTATCCTCCTCGTGGACGTCGTGTGGGCGAAGATCCTCCACGAGTAGAAGCCGCCTAGATCACGTTCTTCCTTTCCTTGTTCGCTCCGAACAAAGAGAAGAACCAAACAAAGACTCCTTCTCCTTTCTAGAACCGACCACCAAGCTAAGGAGCTTGATATCGCCGCCGGTCAAGGAGTAGATAGTTGAGTGTCGGCCAACCTTGAAGAAAGATTACCGCCGGCCAAGGAGTGGATGATTGGGCGCCGACCAACTTTGGATAAAAGATGCCGCCGGCCACCAAGGTGAGGGATCAATGAACGCCGGCCAACCTTGAAGAGAGGTTGCCGCCGGCCAAGGAATAGGAGAAGGAACAATGAGAATGGGCGCCGGCCAAAACAAGTTGGAAGAAGATGGGCGCCGGCTTTTCCTTTCCAAGAATTGCCGCCCAAGCCTATCTTCCAAACCCTAGCCACCCAAACTAAAAACCTAACTTCCTTCTTGATATATCACGCCCAACCCTTAGCCTTCCTTTTATAGAGTTAGGCTTAGGCCTCCTTTAATCTCCACCGTCGGATCTAGGGATTTAATCTCCATCGTCGGATCTAGGGTTTCATCCCAACCATCGGATCTAGGGTTTTATCCCAACCATCGGATCTAGGGTTTCATCCTAACCGTCGGTTTTAGAGATTCAATGTCAACCGTTGGTTCTAGAGTTTTGTTTTACATCCTTGGATCTAGAGTTCATGAGGATTATATTAGGCTACGATAGGGACCATGAGGAGGAGTTGGATCTTGGCCACCCGATGGATCGGAACCACACAAACTTGATCCATCAATGATGTTCCATTCCACTAGAGGATCATCATTGAATTACCTCACCAACCCCCATAAATCAATATGGGCTCCATATATTATTTGTACATCCATCTCCCCATGTTTAAGATATCGAATGTCCGTTAATTAATTGATTTACTAACCATCAATCAATTAACATCTAACTCCTCGAGTAGTACCACTCAACCTTATCATTATGTTGACTAAGTCAACCAGCTGGGTTTACATGATGAACCTTATGAGCTCCTCAAGGGGACATCATCAACCTAATATATAGGACACGGTTTCCTCCTATAATCAACGACACACCATGTAAATAATATCATTTCCCAACTTACTGGGCATATTGATTTAATCCATCTAAATCTCACCCTTTGGTAAATCAAAGAAATAAATACTAAGTACATGTGCCCGTTATTATATCGGGATTAAGAGCATGTACAACATAATATTCGAGGTCCGATTCAATTATGTAGACAGCAATAAATTGAATCACCTCTATGTCAGTCCTGCTCAATACACCTAAGTGTACTAGTGTAACTCTATGTTCAAGATAAAACAATACCAAGCTACACTACAACCATGCCAATGGTTTGTCCAAAACCATCTTGGTCGTGAGCCTCTACTTATATTCTACAAGGGACTGATAACATGATCTTCTGTGCCACACTAAGCACCATGTTATCTACAATGTAAAATATTAGACAATATGCACACATATAATAAATATAAAGTGCAAACAATGATCATGTGATTCTTATTTCAAAATAAAAATGTTCATACAAAAAGAGCTAGGCTTTCAGTATACATTCCAACAACTTTTGTGGTCTGGTTCGTCGTATGCTTAGAAGACTAGGGTCGGAAGGCCTAATTCCGATCGACTTAGAGATTCAGTGAACCTTTCACCGTCGGAGAGAAGTACAGCGAAAGATGGAAGATCAAGCTGCATCCAAGGTGAACATAGGAAGCCGACCTCTGCGGGACTATGCAGCTCCTAGCGCTAGAGGATTCAGGCCGAACATAGCTAGACCATCTATTTCGGCAAATAACTTTGAGCTGAAGTCGACACTTATACATATGGTCCAGCAGAGCCAATTCGGGGGAGTTACGACTGAAGACCCGAACCAACATTTTGAGGCTTTTCTCGAAATCTTCTCAACTACGAAACTGAATGGAGTCCCTTCTGACGCGATCCGCCTGAGCCTGTTCCTATTTTCACTATGGGATAAGGCTAAAGCTTGGTTTCACTCTCTACCCTCTGGCAGCATCACCACATGGGAGCAGTGTGAGCAGCAGTTTTTGAATAAATACTTCCCACCAAGTAAGACTGCTCACATGCGCCACCTTATCACGAGCTTTCGCCAGAAGGAGGGGGAGTCCTTGTTCGAAGCATGGGATCGCTATAAGGGGCTACTTTACTAATGCCGACACCACGGACTAGAGAGGAGGCTGGTGATCCATATTTTATATAATGGGATCGCTTATGCCACAAAGATGTCCCTAGATTCTGCCACAGGAGGAGCTCTAATGAACAAGACCATAGAGGAGGCAGAGGAGCTTATCGAAGAGGTGACCCAAAACCACCATCAATGGGCTTCCGAACGTGGTCAACCCACGCTTGTGGCAGGATGATACACTGTCCACTCCATGGACCACCTTTCGGCAAGGATGGACGTGCTCAGCAGACGATTTGAATCTTTGAATTTTTCATTTGCATGTGCGACCATTGACTTTGGAGAAGGAGCGGCAGTGTATCGTGAGGACCACTATGGAGGGCAGGGGACCTCAGACGAGCAGATTGAGCATTGTGACGCGATTGGGGACTATGATCAAAGGCCCCACAACCCGTACTCTAATACCTACAATCTCGGATGGAGGAGTCACCCGAATTTCTCCTACAAAAATAACTCGGGAAACCCCCAATCATCCGGAGGGTATGGGCAATAGCAGGGCAATGGGCAGCGACCACAGAAGTCCAGACTGAAACAGATGATGGAGGACTTCATTGCTACCCAAACTAAGACCAATGAGGAATTCCATTGCCAACATCAAAAGTCTGAAGAAGCACTGAGAGACTTGAAGGCCATCGTTGATGGCCTTGCAAGTCATACTTGGATGTTGGAGACACAAGTGGCCCAAATAGCCCAATCAGTGTCACAACATGTGAAGAACTCTCCGGCGAGCCAAGGAAAGGAGGAAGGAGTAGGGCAAAGTAGCTAATTCGCAAAGGGGTGTGCAACCATGATTTCCACCCTACCTGAACAAGCTGAGTTTGAAGAGAAGATTCCAATACAGCTTGAGGACCCTGGTGAATTCGTTATTCCCTGCTCGATTTATGGGGAGAGCTTTGACGAAGCACTATGCGACTTGGGGTCATCAGTCAGTGTGATGCCCTATGCATATTTTCTAAAGATGGGACTAAGCGGGCTCCAACCAGCGAATCTTGGTATTCGTATGGGGGATGATTCAGTGAAGGAGCCTGTTGGCCTACTACCACACGTCTCTGTGATGATTGAGGATTTTGTGATACCCATGAACTTCATCATACTGGACACAGGACCAAATCCCCAAAATCCCATCATTCTGGGAAGGCCTTTTCTAGCAACCGCAGGGGCGTGCATAGATGTGAAGGCACAGCAGATCTCCATGGAGGTAGACAGGGAGATCATCCTTTTCAACCTTTCGGAGCACAGAGATCTCTACTTTGACGGCTTCACGATTAGCAGATTGAAGCCGGAACCTCCAGATGTAGATCCCGAGATGGATGAATGGAGGTTCACTGAACCACCAGAGCTGAGTTGATAGAAGAGTGCGGTCGAGCTAAATGACCTTAAACAAAGCGCTTCTTGGGAGGCAACCCAAGTTTAGTTTTAGATTTCCCTTTTCTATTGCATTGCATAAATTTGTTTGATTTTAGTTTTGATTTCCATCACATTTAGAGTTAGGAATAGAAAAGAACTTTGCTAGGCAAAAATGAGACCCATATTATTCTACACGGCAAAGTGTATGAACAAATTCGGGCCATGGTGCATAAATGGGGCGAAAAATGGGGGCACACAGCCTGACCGTGTGTTTTCCCACGGCCGTGCCCGATTGACCAGAGGCACACACGGCCTGGCCGTGTGTTTTCACATGGCCATGGCGCGCGAGGTTAAAAGGGGTGAGTCATGTGTTTTCACCCCATTTGCGTCGTGTGCTTCAAAAGTTCTTGCCCTAGCCGTGTGATTTCGCTTTCCCCTTCCTCTAGAAGCATTTCTAACCTCTAAAGAAGCCAAAAGGAGCAAGGATGAGGAGAACCAAGACCATAGCATCCCGATCCGGTGCCTCGGAGCGACGAACAAGAAGAGTCGATGCTCCTCAAGCTCTGAAAGAGGGTAATGCCCTACCCCCTCTACTTTTTCGCAATAATGAACATAGAGATAGGTACAATATGCTCTCTACTCGTAAACTTACTGCTACTAGGTACTTAGATGAGTATTTGCTAGAATATTTAGGGTTGTTAGGTGATATGCAAACCCTATTTGCAAAAATAGGGTGGGATGAGATTATGGGAATAAGGCACCTAACCTACCCTAGGATAGTTTTGGAATTTTTGAGTTCTTTAGAGGCAGAAGTTTTAACGGGTAGAGAGAGCGAGGAGGGTAGGATAACTTTAGGCTTTTTAACATAGAGCATGAGTGGACCCTTCACCAATAGAACTCATGCTTTGGCTTACCAAGTGGGGGAGAGAGAAGAACCCTATTGGGTTCAACTCTCGGGAATGTTGGACCGAGTTGATGGGGGAGCATGCTTATGACCCTTCTAGGGCCAAAGCGTCGCGCCTCCAAAACCTCGTCTTTCGATACCTTCACCGCATCAATGCCAGTACTATATTTGGTCGTGGGGAGAGTGACGGTGTAGTAAGAGCTAGCGAGCTACTTTGCTTATGGGATATGCTACAAGAAAGAAGTATCATCGATGTGGGGTCCCACTTCATTAGACACTTAGTGAAGATGGGCAAAGCAGCACGCGGAGAGATCAATGTGGGAGGCCTACTTACCCACATTTGCTATAGGATGGGGTACGATTACACAACATTGGAGAGTATAGAGGGGAGCCCTAGGATCGACCTAGGAGTATGCATGGCCATGAAGATGATTGTAAGAGAAGGAGACTCCTTATGCTTTGTAAGGAAAAAACTTACGACCCTTAGGCTCCCTGACCCAGATCATACCACCATCGCTATACGCGCTAATTGACGCTTAGACCTGATAGTGGAGTCCCCTCCACATGAGAGACTATCCACATCAACGCCCATCTCTCCACCTTTGTATCACTCTCCCTCCAGTCCACAGATGCATAGGATCCCACCTAGTCCATGCTGACATGAGCCTACACCTGCACCACCACCTTTTTCTATCTTTGAGCAGGATGCAGGTACATCGGCCTACGATTTCTCAGAGTTCTAATTGTGCTCCCAAACTTTCCACCTCGTCCACCATATTAGAGGTATATTTTTGTTTAAATCTGGGGGGAGACCCCAAAATCTATTTTGTTTTGTTTCCTAGCAGTAGTTTCTTTTCTGGTATTTTCATTCATTTGTTCATGCATGCATGAGTTGTTTAGTTCCTTTCAGTACTTAATTTTTGGTGTCTGAAAAGCTACCTCAGTAATATTTTTGAAAGTTGCTTGCATGAGTTGTTTCCATAGGTAGCTTAACTCTATTTATCTTGTGGTATTTTATTCTATTTTCTCTATTGAATGTTCTAGACCTGCACTAGTTAGCTTTATTTTTGCACTTACACATATTGAACATTCTGAAAGGGAAAATCTAGTACATACCTAGTTATGATTCACTTAAATAGTCTAGTACTTTGGAATCCATAGGTGACTCTAGGTTTATCATTTTAGTTACTGAAGATGCTCGGATTGTGTAAGCCCATTTGGAAAAATCAAAATCCCTGTGAGCTGAAAAATTTAAAAAAAAAGAGATTATGAGGGATAAAAAAAGTTGTCGTGGGTGGAAATGGCTAGCTGCCCCTTTGAGACCGAGTTAGGTTACTGGGGAAACACCTCCCAATTTCTCTCAATACTGAGCACACCTTTAAGACTTTATGCTAGATCTAGAGAACGACCCTCGCTTTGGGCAGGTAAGTGCCTAAGAGCCGGAAACCTTAAGAAAACTATGGGGTGACGACTTAACTCACCATGGAACGGGCATCCCCTAAGAATGATTCGCCTAGCACGAGCACGAGGAGCTAACTTAGTGAATTTTTAGAACATATCTGTTTTGCTTTGATTGCAAATTCCACATGATAAATTTAGTTAGCATGCTAATTATGGAACAATATCTTTTTAAAATTTTATGACACTGAGGTTTGCTTGAGGGCAAGCAAAGATTTAAGTCTGGGGGAAGTGATGTGAACAAAACATATAGGGTTTTAGGAGTAGTTTTCGCTCACATCTTGTTACATTTTGTGTTAGTTTTATGCATATGTTACTATATTCTTGCACGCATTGTCTATTTTTTGGTTCGAAGGTCTGCTCATTGTACTTTTGTGTGCAGGTTAGCTTTTCTGGTGAAAAAGATGCATTTTCGGAGCAAAAGAAGGACTTTCGCAGCTAGACGCAGAGTGGGACACGGCCAGGGCGTGTGGATTCACATGGTCATATCCAATGGGCGAAGAACAACACCCCAGAGCCGCACACGATCTGGCTATGTGGAAACACATGACCGTGTGGCGGCCCGATGAATTTGTGCGACTAGGGCTTTTTTCAGATTTTGCAGCGGTCCGAGGCGATGTCTATATAAGGATGGCTCTGCCCAAACCCTAGGGGGGAGGCACGACGGCTAGGATGACACGCTGAAGCCCTAAAAAGCTTCGGTAACTCACAGCGGGGAGGAGGAACGACACCGGAGGTTCACAACTTGCAATACAATGTCGGAGAGAAGATCACGAAGCATCATATATCTCTATTTCTGCGCTTTATTTCTATTGTATTCAAACTTAAACATGTTTTGTGATTCTTCCTTCGTATTTATGGAGTAGTACTTTTGATTCTAGAATTAGGGAGTAGCTTGTGTACATAAACAATGTTGGTTCATATTAAATTCTGGCCAAAAGTTTGATTTGACAATTGGTAGTTGCTCTCTATTATATCTACGTGAGTTTGGCTTTCTTTCCGCTGTGCTTAGGTGATACGAGGTAGTGACAACCCTCGCAATCTAAATTTAGGAGGTTTGATCCAAGGAACCTAGGGGTAAACCTGACCTCCCGTAACTGCGGGGAGAAGGGAGCGGTGGAATCAGAAATAGTCCACCACAAGGATTAATTTGGCATCCTCGTACCCTCTATCCCGTCCTTTTGGGCGGAGGTAGCTCCCGGTGAATGCGGCGGCTCTGCGGGAGAGTGTATGATGTCCCTTCCCCAAAACCCTAGGTAGACGTTTAGACGACGTCAATTGACAACATTGTTCTGTGGTACACAAGCGAAACCGAAGTCCTAGAATCACCTTTTAAGACCCCGACACACTCTTTTCCTCCTCCGTGTGACACCGTACAGAGTAGGGTCCACCGATAGTCCTCACCAACCGACTCTCTCAAAGATTTGGTTCGAACAATCGCAACCACTTAGGCTACGTTTGGTACGGGGTAATCAACCTTGTAATGTAATAGAATTACATTACAAGATGATTTACTTTGTTTGGTAACATTTCAAAGATGTAATGTAATGTAATCGCATTACAAAATAAGAGCCAAGATCCGTAATCTCGATTACGAAGGAAAAGCAATGTAATCCGATTACATTACAGACTCAATATTTATCATGACAAATATATCCTTCTTTTATTTTTCTCATTGCTTCTCGATGCTCGTCGACGACGACCACCGACGACAGTTGTCGACCAACGGCCGGCGGTGGTCGCCCCGACGGTTAGCGGCCGGATCGGCCGGTCGGCCAGCGGCGACGCGCCGACGGCCAACGGCCGGCGGCGACCGCCAGCCGGCAGCGATCGCCGGCGGACGGCCGGCGATTATCGACCAACGGCCGACGGCGGTGGTCGCCCGGCGGTCGATCGGCGGCGACGACACCGACAAACGGCCAAGCGGCGGCCGTCCGGCCGGCGGCAACGACCGCGACGATTGTCGACCAACGATCGAGCGGTGTCGCCCGACGGGCGATCGGCGCCCGGCCCGGCCGGCGTCCAACCGGCAACCGGCCGGCGTAGCCGGCCGACCGGCCACGTGGCGACCGACCGGCGCCGGCCGCTGCCCGCCAGCATCGGCCGGCACGGCCGTGAGCCAGCCGGCGTCGGCCGGCCGGCGCCGGGCGCGACGGCCGTCCGGCCAGCGGCGGCCATCGGCCCGGCCGACGACCGGCGGCGACCTTATAATAATATGAATTACATTCCTTATAAAAAATGTGGACACCAAATAAACGAATGTAATCACTTTTGTAATCAAACATTACACACCAATCACTAACCAAACACAGTAATGTATACACATTACATTACATTACAAACTTGATTACATTACAAGGTTGATTACATTACCCTGTACCAAACGTAGCCTTAGTGTATTGGTATTCGAATCTCAGTCCCTGTGGGATCGATAAATCTTTATTACTTGACGATATCCATGCACTTGCGGGCGTTGAGCGCGAGCACACACTTTGAGTCTACGACGATATCTGTTGCGAGATTTGAGGTCGTGCCCATGCGCATCGCTAGCGCCAAAAAAATGTGGGAGAAGCTTATAGAACTTCATGAAAGCACATCCGAGGCCAAGCTAGCAAGAAGAGATGTCCTTCGCTCCCAACTCAATAATACCAACCTCGATAAAGGGGAGAAGGTAACATCTTTACATTCTCGGTTTAAATAAATTCTTAATGGTTTATCTAGTGTAGGGGAGAAGCTCTCTAATAGGGACATGATCATGAAGGCAATTGATGCCTTTCCCCGATCATCAAAGTGGAGTTCCATGGTGGACTCATTTTATATCTCAAAGAATCTAGAGGTAAGTACTCTAGATGAATTTTTCTCCACTATGGAATTACATGAGTCTAGGCTTGAAGGAATAGTAGAAGATCAAATCAAGCCGACAAGGGGAGTTGCATTAATGACCAACAAGGTTTAGAAGAAGAAGGAGACGCCACCTTCATCATCGAAAGAAGACTCCTCCTTTTCCTCCATGGATAGCAATGAAGAGGCATATATGGTAAGGAAGGCAAGACGTGCCTTAAAGAATTTTAAGTTTAACAAATCTAATGATAGGAGAAGAAGGACAAGAAGAAAGATAATATGCTACAATTGCCAAGGAGAGGGACACATAAGGGATGATTGTCCCCTCTTGAACAAAGCAAGGAGGAGAGAAGAAAGAAAGAAGAGAAGAAGAAAGGGAGCAAAAAGAAGGAGGATGAAAAGAAAACAAAAGAAAAAAAGAAGGCTAAGGCACACAAAGCGGTGACTTGGGATGATCCTTCTTCCTCATCAAAAGAGGAAGAAGCTTTCACAAGCCTTGCCTTAATGGCAATAGAAGATCTAGACTCCATCTCCTCCTCCGAGCAAGAAGAAAGAAGTTCTAGTGAGGAGAGCTCGAGTGAAGGGGGAGCTTCATCTTCATCCTCATCATCGGAAGAGGATTTGGTAAGTGAGGTAACGAATCTTCCTCCCAAGAAAATTATGTCTATGATATCTAGCTTAACTAAGAAATTATTTAGGGCTAAAAAGAAAAATAAGATCATGCTTGATGAAATTAAGGCCCTAGAAGAAAAGCTAGAAAAATCATATTTAAATGTGAATGATAATGCTTCTTCTAGTATCAATAATGCATGCTCACATGATGACTATATGTCTTTTAATGTTAATGATGCATGTATTAAAGAAAATAAGGTTTTAAGGGAAAAGGTAGATTTCCTAACTAAGACCCTAGAAAAATTCACAATAGGCTCCAACACCCTAAAGATGATTATAGGGAGCCAAATGGCAAGTTTCAAAAAAAAAAAGGCCTAGGTTATAAGGGAAATAAAAATGAAAAGGCCTACCATTGCCTACTTGCTAGGGGTCAAACAAAAAATAAAATGGTATCTAGAAAATGGATCCCTAAAAAATATTTAGTGAACCCTATAGGAAAGAATTTGTATTGGGTTCCTAAATCCATCCTTAAGGGTTAGAAAAACCCTAGGATAGTCAACTATAGTGGACTTAACTTATATCATATTATATGGTTGACTTAGGATGATGTGGGCTATAAGTTTTTTATTTATAGTGTTGGGTGATCATAATATGGAAATCATAATAATTTTTGATTTTTGTTCATGATATGCAATAATTGAAAATATATGATCATGATTGATAATACATGTTTTTATGATCATGTTGGGTGGCTTTAGGATGCATGATACTTAACCATGGGTAGAAATGCATGAAATTTTGGTTAAGTGCAAATACCTTTAGAAAATCTCACATCTCACTATAAGGCTAACTTGATTGAGAACATAGCAATGGGTGAGATGATAGGATGATACAAATGGTCCACTAATTCTTATGACATTTAGATGGGTCATTAAGTGTATCAATAGATTAATCATAGACCAACTATGGGGAAAGCAAAAGTTTAATCAATGGACATATTGCCCATAGATCATAATTGGATATTTTAAATGATTTAAAAATATTTCATGTTTTATAAACAGTGAGTTCATGTTTTGAAAAGTTTCAAGGCAAAACTAGGCTTTAAAGATGATACAAACTTTAGACATTTTGCAATTTTTGAGTTTTTATCTAATTTTTGAAAAAAATGAATTTTCATGAAAAACAATTTTTCACTGATAAAGGAACTCACTAAAAATATGTTCTTCAAATTTCATGATTTTTCAAATTTCCTAGAATTTTTAATGCATTTCTAAAGTTGAATTTCGAAAATCAGAATTTCTGAAACTTAGGTGCCAGTCGACTGATGTACTGTGCACGAGCATAGTAACCTATTTTATCAGGTTTTGAGTTTGGCTTTTGGTATTTTCTCCCATTAGACTTGATGTCATGCGTGTATAACATTTGAATAATATTTTTGATGGTATCAAAGTGGGAGAAATGGTGAGTTTAAGTTAATCATGCTAAGGGGAGAGTTAACATGTCTTAAGAGGGAGTTTTTATACTCATGTTATTTACATACTTTCTTGCCTTATGTTTTTGTGTTTATGTTTTACCTAACTTAAATGGATTGTCATACATCAAAAAGGGGGAGATTGTTAGAGCAATCAACCCATGTGATGTGGTTTTGATGTGTATGGCAAAGAGTTTAAGTTAGGATTGTTATGGATCTGATATGTGCGTTGAAGTCATGCAGAACTTAGTAATTCACACATGGATGGAGCATTGGCAAGATTCACCATCTCATGACTCGGTCCTTGAGTCGGTGAAAGATTGCGGAAGTCGTGCGCTTGGTGCATCTGAGGGACCGGCGAACGAGAAGCATTGGAGTGAAGCCGAAGGAAGTAGACTTCAGGGCGAGATGCGAAGGATGACGCTGCGAAGCCGTGCACTTGGCGCATCCGAAGAACATGGCCGGACGAAGAGAACTTCAAAGGCGAGGGACTCCAAGGGAAAATGAGAGTGAGCGAATGTAACCCGGGACATGGTAGCTAGTTAGGTGAACTTGGCCAATTGGCTAAGTGTCGGATGAGTTTTTCCGACATCAGTCGACTGCCATGATATGACAGTCGACTGCTCCAAGTCGACTGGAGACTTGACTGGTGTTCGAGTCCAACTTTTGGCGAGCGATCAGCCACCGTGGCGCCGATCGTTATTCCATCACCAATCGCTGCCAAGGGTAACAGTCGACTGATGTTGAGGGTTTTAGGCACAAAAGCTTCAGCAGTCGAGTGATCATGTTGACCACTCGAATGATGGCTCCATCAGTCGACTGATGCGGGAGCCGTTGGATGGAATCCAATGTGAAACAAGCCATTAGAGGACAACGGCTACAGCGGCAGTCGACTGATCGGGGCATCAGTCGACTGTAGCTGGCTCAACGGGAAGAATGACCTCTTCCCTATAAGAAGAGGCCTTTGGACACTTGGGGAGACTAATGCTTTAACTCCAAACAACACCCAAGTGCCCAAAACATTTTCCTACTCTTCTTACTTGCATTTATCTCAATCCTATTGTAAGAAGAGTGATCTTGTAAGAAAAGGTTACCTCCACCTTGATTGGTGCCAAGGAGAGAATAGTGAAGGTTTAAGAGTGATTCACCTGGAACGAATAGGTCCGTGGATTAGTGGCAAGGTTGTGAACCACGTTATATCGATTTGTTAGCGCTTGTCTTCTTGATTGTCTTTATTGTTTATATTTTCGTTACGCTAATCATATTCATAGACGATCAAGAATGAGCAAATTCCACTGTACACGAGAGAAAGACTATTCACCCCCTCTAACCGGCCACTGATGTTCCAATAGTGCTTTGGTTGAGGGAGTGATTTGTCATACGAATCGTCCGTGGACTAGCGACAAGGGTCATGAACCATGTTACATCTTGGTGTTAGCATTTGCATCTCTTTTCTCTTTGTGTTTGTCTTAATTGTTTTTGTTTTAGCATTTCCACTGTGCTAATCACTTTGTAGATGATTAAGAACGATAAAATTCCATCTACGTCAACGAGGGCTATTCAAACCCCCTTCTAGTCGGGCCACGATCTTTCAACAAGTGGTATCAGAGCCAAGGTTGTTTGTCATCGGACTCACCGCCGCAACAAGCACAACAAAGATGGTCGGCTCAAACATTCATCGCCTAAATTCGAAGGGGACTTCGCTTGGTGGAAAAAGCGAATTGAGGTATTTTCCGAGACCGATTTTGAAATTATGCTTATCATGGAAAAGGGTTTCGAGATACCTAGGAATAAAGAAGGGAGGCTAATAGAAAAATCAAGGTGAACTAAGAAACAAAGGGAGGAGCACCTTGCAAATTCAAAAGCCAAGCACCATCTCTACAACGTGCTCCCTCAATAAGAAATCAACCTGTCACGCCCCGAGAGTATACCGTGCCGAAAAGCAAACGGACGATATCTCCCCTGTACGTGGAAACATATCGGGTTAATACAAGGCCCGTAGGCCCACAACAACAATATAACATAAAGATATCAACATATCAAACACAGCGAAAACATACTACAGATAAAACAAAATACAAAGACCCAACTGTGCACTCCGGAGTGACTTGACACAACAAAAATCATAATAGAAACCACAACAATAGCCAAATACATACAATACGCCCGTATATCACAAATACAGAAACAATATAGGCTAAAACCCAAAACAATAATACGGAATACATCAATCCACAAGAATACAACAAATCATAAATAAACCTCCATCCGTTCGGTGTGAGATGGGATCAGCTGGCAGAGCTCCGAACGTCCAAGGAATCTTCTACCTGTTATCTGGGCGACAGGAAGCCCAGGGTCCCGGGGTGGTGAGTATAAACTCAGGGGTAATATGTAGAGAGTGCATGAACATCATATAAGGATATAGAGATCTATAAGTATACATGTGAAGATCTACAGGTATACAACATGAGTCTAATAGACATACAGTCCTATCCAACTCTAATAACAAGTAACTACAGTTAAGTCATACTCAATGTATATACTAAACTGATCAACTGAACATGAAGTAATGTACCAATGTACCTAACGGTCTGCAACACCATAAGCTATATAATCCTGAACAAATATACAATAACATAACCCATATAACGTACCAAGTCAATCCCATACCTGACCAATACTCAGACATATGAACAGTATATAATCACATGTAATAACATCTCGGTCCATACCACACTATGACATGATGCTAATCAAGTGCATACATCAGTCTGGACCAACACATATATCATGCTCAACACATAGCAGTATATAAAATGCAAATGACATATATCATGATGAACAACCATATGTAGCAATCATAGTTCAATCAAATGCAGCATCTCACAGGCATATGTAAAACATATATGAAAATACATGCATACATATATATCAGCAATGCATATACATGATCACTGTCTGCGGACTCGTCCAACCACGACCCCAGAGTGGCCAGGGTGGCACGACAATGACAACTAGCCCGACTCCAGCTACCACTACTCTCGAGTGGCCGAGTTGGGTAGTATGACTGAGTAGCATATAAGCGTAAAGAGCTAACTACTCCTAGGGGCCCCTGCTGCAAGTCACGTCGTCCCTACCCATGAGTAGACAAGCGCCACACACAGGACAACTGTACATCACACAACCACCGTCTATAGTGGGCGAGTGCTAACACCACTCTACACAGTGTCCAGGTGCGCATCTCCAGCTACCACCGTCTATAATGGCCAAGCGCGGCACATCCAATGCTCTACCCTTAACCCTGCTACCACTACCCCGAGTGGCCGGGGAGGCAGGATGACTGACGACCCGTCTCAACCACAAGGGAGACCCAGTCAACAGCATGCATGCAATGTAATGATGCATAGCTCCATACATGTATCTTCGCCACACTCCCTATCCCACGGGGAGTCCTGGTCAACCAAAAGTCAACTATGCAAGGACTACAATCCACAAGACTCTCTCTATCGCACAAAGAGTCATACTCATCTGACAGTCAACCACGCTAAGACCTCTAGTCAGTAGCGATATACTATCGACCGTCTATATAACCATACACAGGCATACAATCCATAATGGATATACCCTCACGCTAGGACCTCTAGTCCATGGTCACATACTGACAACCACACACTTATCTATGCATAGACAACTAGATCCACCATAGATGCACCACTAATACGGATATGATATAACAATCGACTCCATAATCCAATTCATCACCTAACTCTAGTAATGTAACACAGTAACCCAATCTGAGGTCACAAAGATAACTCTAACCACCTATACTTACTGAACATCCATCAGCTAACACATAATAGGGTTTATAGTTCCTATCCGTGCTAGATAATCAATGAAGTAACAGAGTATATATCTCAAAGGTCAAGGCAGTACAAGCATATGATTAAATAAGAGTGGATTTAAGATCAAAGTAATAACATAAGTCCAAATTCATGCACTGGAATTTGATCAAAACTACCGGACCAGGTAGATATTACCCACCTGATACGAAGCTCGAATAATCCTCACGGTCGTAGACCTGCTTCGTATCCCAAACCTGCACATAATAGACAATTATGATTAAGTACAAGTCTCTGATAAGTATACAAACAAAACACTACTTCGTTTCTATGTTCGCATCCCTTCCTCGTCTACGAGTTAGAAATCCCGATTATCCCAACCTGCAACACCATAACCACACTCACAATAAATCACCAACATCCAAAGATCCATTAATGTAAATAGATCTAAACACACTCCAATCAAACTACATACTCACATATCTATCAATCTAATCAACACACTTTACTTACCATCTCCAAGCTCCAAAGCTTACAACCCACCACACATAATTAGAACCTGCAATTGGACTGATCAACATCCTCTTCAACAATAACCATCAAACGTCGACCGCACTACCCAAACAATCACCCAGATCATTACATTCATAGCTTCACATAAAATGTAGAGCATCACCACTCCACAACAATCAGAAACTCCAAGATTACTGAACAACAACTGAACCACTGAATAGCACCTACATCAATCGGATCCCACTCCAAACAACCACAGACGATGCTCCATACACAGCACCAATCGGATCTCAATAACATTGACACACCACAGAATTTACAATAACAGATGAAACAATAGAAATAAACAAACTTACCGATCTCAACTCTCCACCGGCAGCCGTTTCCCCTAGTTGCCCTGTTCACCGGAACAAAAACCAATTTCTGAGAACTCGATCGCATCCGGTCACGCAGCGATCACAAGCGAAGCGATGATCAATCGGTGAAGCAAGCACAAAGAACTAAGCTAGAGAGAAGTAGGGATACCAACGATGTTTAAATATGGCATTAATGGCGTCGATCCGAGCTCCCCTCATTGCCGACGAAGAGAGGTCGACAACAACTCCTTATCCAGCAGTGTAAAACCACTACCGATCCCTAGCTCCCAACACTGACAAACTCTACGGCAAACAGAGGCTCACAACCAAGCATGGATTTCATCCAAATCAAGGGAAAAGGATCAATCGCTTACCCAAATCTCGGCAGAACTCTTGAATCCCAGTTCACAGTTGGAGACCCGATCTAATCGATGCTGATCCCTAGCTCCCAGCGAGGACTCTTCACCGGAATCGAGCTCGGGAACCTAAAATCAGAGATCCCCTCCAGCGACGATTGGCATGGCAGCTCCCAAATTCGGTAAATTGAAGCTGCTGCCGATCCCAACTCCCAGCCACTCATACTCTAGCTCGCCCACGAAACCATCGAGTCCGGTCGCCGTCGCTTGCAAGGAGGAAGAGTCAGCGGAGAGAATGATCAGAAATGAGTCGGCGAAGAGGAGGAAGAAGTCGTCGATCGCGCGAGGAGAGGGAAAACAGCGATCGAGAGTGAGAAGTGAGGCGGATCGGGTTCGTTCGGTGGCTTTTAAAAAATGTTCTTCAACCGGTTCAGGCGAACCCAAACCCAGTTCAAGCTCCAGCCAGTTCAACCATCTGGTCCAAGCCCATTTCAAGCCCAAATAGCTTCAACCTAATGGATTCAGCCCAATAGGCCAATCCTCAAACCCAAATCACTAATTAAACCCAAATTAATTAAAGGGGTTAATCCATATAAAAAAAACAAATTTTACCGTATTTTACATTCTCCCCCACTTATAAAAATTTAGTCCCCAAATTTTCGACTTACGTACGAGTACGAGATGTCACAACAACCATCTCAAGTATCCGGAGCAAAGTCACACCTCAAGTGACTAAGTGGAGTACTGAGCTCGAATATTATATTCCAGCTCTTATATGCTCTCAGCCAACCTATTAAGAGGTCAATAACTGTACCAGAGTGGAGCTTTATACCCGTAACCGATGGGAAACTTTGCCAGAATCGTAAGGTGAATCATGAATCACTATCAGAAATGATACTCAAGGTTACTCTATGGATATAATTCCATCAAGCAATCCAACGGAGTCCATCTTACAGCTCGGAAGAAAATGAGCGGACCTAGTTAATCGACCATCGACTACTCAAATCCGATCAAGTCCTTTTCGAATTCTAGATAATCTCCCAACACAGTCTAACGTACTAGGCTCTCACTTCATCACGGTATGTAACCCTACAGGTCACTAATATTTCACCTTTACTTGTTGGCACACCCAACCTCAAATTACGGAATTAACCATATCCCACATATCGTTCCACCAACTGGAATGTCTCAATACTCACTATTTTCGGATACACTCCGAATAAATCACCACTCCTGAATGAAGAGTCTCCTGAAACAACTCTTCCTAAATCGAATGCAACTCTGGAACCACTATCCTTCCCAGAGACGGAGATTTATTCTCACAAGAGAAATTAATCTAATGTCCAAAATTCACTCTGTCACACAGAACTGAAAGTAACTGGAAGACTATAATGACTAATCTCGCTAGTTTCTCAACTAGCATACACATAATATACGTCCCATTCAACTGCATCGGGATCGCTCCTAATCCCTAAAATATTGCATCTATGTGCAGTACCCTTACATCCCCAACGGAAGGACTAACTAACACTAATGCAAAAGTCAGTCATCATCTAGGCCCTGAAACCTAGCTTCACAACTTCCGACTAGGTGATTTCCATCACCTTCTTGGTCCAACAAGTCGGCGATATAGTATCGCTAAAACATCCTATCCGCATCTCTGGTAAATACCAAATCAATCTAGGGCCACTACAATTTTCCTTAAGATTTTGAATATATCTCAAAAATATATCATCCACAGATATAATGACAATCGATCTCAAATACTCCAAGAGTACTTGATTCCTCAAATCCATGAACGACTAAATCGTCAATAAGTCTAACAACCTTATCAATCAGCTCTATACACCTGCATCCTTTTACTCTAAGCTGATAATAGCTCAATCATCACATCGACAATGATCATTGTATGACACCAAGTTACTACAATATCAACCCTCCAGTCGTAGATCAACCCTAGGGTATACACAGGTGTCATTTAGCTGATCTAAACAGATCCTCTATCCACAACGAAGGATACTCATTCTCAACTACTGTGTTCCAATCATCGATAATTGATACATAGACTCAAGGTCTGACTCTCTTCTAATAAAGAGTTACAAGTCTTCTCAAGAAGAAACACTGAGGCAGATAAATCTCCCATAGTGTTTAGCAACACTGATACCCATAAAATCATCTCCCAGTATGAGGTCCCCAATATCAGGACTATTCCCAAAATCATCTCAATCGCATATTCCACTTTCCCATGCAGTGACCAGCCTGAGAGTTCATCCGTAACTACATTCGAATACTCTCGGATTATACGTACATCCGAGAGTTCTAGTATACCAACGCTCCAACAATCTAATTATCCGTAAGGATATGTCTATAGTGAAGGTATGTCTAGCAAAGGCTAAGGGTATCCCTTGACTTCTTGATTGTTGATCAACATCTCACCTGACGGTAGAGAAAAATCACTAACCCACAAGTCGATAGGAACCCTTCGAACCCTATCCAAGAATGTTCTAGACAAAGATACCTGTAAACTACCAGTATCTCTCGATATATCCGCAAATAGGATAACCTAAAGTAATACCTCGAAGGATCGATCCTTCGATCTTCTATACTTCTTCTCGAGTAATCATGTAAACTTGTCCAACATCTGTTCTGGACGGCTGAGCTCATGTAGATGCAAAGACTATCATGGAGGAACTAAAATCAACTGCTAGAACTGAGGTACAACTGAAACAACTGCAATGGAGATGGTAAACACTATTGTACTGGCAAAGGGTACACATACGGCTGTAAGGTACTAAAGAACCATCAATATCATAGCACGCTTCAACTCTGCAAAAGGTATAGCTGCCACTGGAGAATACCGCATAGATACGACTATCGTCGTAAAATCTCTCCTCTGTATAAAGCATAACCATGCCTGAGAAGGTAACAGTTGCTGTCTGAATGCCTGAGTCTTCTGAGATGTCCTCTGCTGATAGTGCTGAGTAACTCTCTCTTCTCTCGGCTGGAAGTATCAAAGAACTCCCCTATGTCTGAGTCTTCTAAGATGTCTTCTACTGATACTGCTAAGTAAATTGCTTCTCCTGGATGGAAGTATCAAAGGGCTCTAACTATATCTGAGGTGGTAAATCGATGCTGATATGATAACCCAATCTTCTGTGATGAGCTCTGCTTTCGAGGTTGTGGATCGTCCGCTCGAAAGCATCATCCATAGTCTTCCACTGAGTCTTCAAAGTATATACTCTCCTCGTAGATTCCGACTGCTTATAGTAGAAATAGATATAATGGTCCATCGGATAATCTGGCTCTGTGTCTCGTTGTAACCCGCACTGCACACACATAATCTCCCTTCGGAGTCTTTCCTCTGAGTTCGCTGATAAGCATAAGAAGATGCTGATAATCTGCAATCGGTCTTCTATGATCGGAAAACTCTCCAATAGTCGCTCGTGACTCATGACTTTAATCTTGCTCCTTTTTATCCAACATTCATAGACTTCTAATTCCAATAATTTGACTTGCAATATATGCTTATCAAATCTCCAACTCTTAAAACACTTGCTACGGAGTCATTTCTATACACATGACTCGGTCTATGCACTTCCGGTAGGATCTGATAGAAAATCCAAACATCTTGATCAAGATGTCAACCGATAAACCGTAGGTGGCTTAAGACATGTCGATCACATTCTCGAGCTATTAGGTGGTCGTAACCCTTGCAGGTCTAACGACTTTGCAGGGTACCTTCGTTACCAAACAATCACCCAACCTGAGGCTCAAGAATTCCTTGACGACAAGTCAAAGAAGATGACGTAGGGAAATACTATCTCACAACATCACTGAACTGTGACCAAGTGATACATTATTTCCCGTAGGTTACTTCTTATATCTTCCACCAAGTATCGGGTTGATCCCGATAATGGTATTCAACTAACACTACTTTCTTCGTATAACACGAGTCAAGTACTCCAAAAGTACTCCCAATGTTGTACAACCTAGAACGACCAGTCCGGGGATCAAAATCCCGATGAATATCATCCAGTAATTTTCTACTATCTGCATCGGCAATAGTATACTCGCTTGTCCATTACCCCATAGGTAATGATCTGACTAACATAATTAGTGAAAATCTTAAGACTATAATCCTTGATCTCCACAAGAGATGTGACTACTAACCCCTGCTATCCGACTCGGTATCAGTCGGCTCTCAAAGGTAATTACCTTTTCGATAGCAGGTATATGTCTAATAACCACAACATATCGTTCCCGTGGTCAACTCAAACCACGGTTACGAATACTAACCAACACCCTACAAAGTCATCCCTGTTATAAGCAACTAAATGCATAGCTAACAAAAGGATATGTAATAGCAATTAACATACCTTAAACCTTGTAGCTCAGAGATGTCCGCAACAGCCAGATCCCAGAACTCACAAAACCAAAACCGAGTAAAGCAAAACTCGATGTCCGAACAAAATAAAATCCAAAAATGGACTTTGCAACCTAGGGCTCTGATACCAATAAAATTGTCTTGCCTCGAGAGTATACCGTGCCGAAAAGCAAATGGACGGCATCTCCCCTGTACGTGGCAACATATCGGGTTAATACAAGGCCCGTAGGCCCACAACAACAATATAACATAAAGATATCAACATATCAAACACAGTGGAAACATACTACAGATTAAACAAAATACAAAGACCCAACTGTGCACTCCGGAGTGACTTGACACAACAAGAATCATAATAGAAACCACAACAATGGCCAAATACATACAATACATCCGTATATCACAAATACGGAAACAATATAGGCTAAAACCCAAAACAACAATACGGAATACATCAATCCACAAGAATACAACAAATCATAAATAAACCTCCATCCGTTCGGTGTGAGATGGGATCATGAGCTCAGAGCGTCGAGGAATCTTCTACATTATCTGGCGACAGAAGCCCGAGTCCCGGGGTGGTGAGTATAAACTCAGGGGTAATATGTAGAGAGTGCATGAACATCATATAAGGATATAGAGATCTATAAGTATACATGTGAAGATCTACAGGTATACAACATGAGTCCAATAGACATACAGTCCTATCCAACTCTAATAACAAGTAACTACAGTAAAGTCATACTCAATGTATATACTAAATCGATCAATCAACATGAAGTAATGTACCAGCGTACGGCGATTACGCAACACCATAAGCTATATCATCCTGAACAGATATACAATAACATAACCCATATAACGTACCAAGTCAATCCCATACCTGACCAATACTCAGACATATGAACAGTATATAATCACATGTAATAACATCTCGGTCCATACCACACTATGACATGATGCTAATCAAGTGCATACATCAGTCTGGACCAACACATATATCATGCTCAACACATAGCAGTATATAAAATGCAAATGACATGTATCATGATGAACAACCATATGCAGCAATCATAGTTCAATCAAATGCAGCATCTCACAGGCATATGTAAAACATATATTAAAATACATGCATACATATATATCAGCAATGCATATGCATGATCACTGTCTGCGGACCCGTCCAACCACGACCCCAGAGTGGCTAGGGTGGCACGACAATGACAACTAGCCCGACTCCAGCTACCACTACTCTCGAGTGGCCGAGTTGGGTAGTATGACTGAGTAGCGTATAAGCGTAAAGAGCTAACTACTCCTAGGGGCCCCTGCTGCAAGTCACGTCGTCCCTACCCATGAGTAGACAAGCATCGCACACAGGACAATTACACATCACACAACCACCATCTATAGTGGGCGAGTGCTAACACCACTCTACACAGTGTCCAGGTGCGCATCTCCAGCTACCACCGTCTATAGTGGCCAAGCGCGGCACATCCAATGCTCTGCCCTCAACCCTGCTACCACTACCCCGAGTGGTCGGGGAGGCAGGATGACTAGTTCAATCAAATGCAACATCTCACAGGCATATGTAAAACATATATTAAAATACATGCATACATATATATCAGCAATGCATATGCATGATCACTGTCTGCGGACCCGTCCAACCACGACCCCAAAGTGGCTAGGGTGGCACGACAATGACAACTAGCCCGACTCCAGCTACCACTACTCTCGAGTGGCCGAGTTGGGTAGTATGACTGAGTAGCGTATAAGCGTAAAGAGCTAACTACTCCTAGGGGCCCCTGCTACAAGTCACGTCGTCCCTACCCATGAGTAGACAAGCGCCGCACACAGGACAACTGTACATCACACAATCACCGTCTATAGTGGGCGAGTGCTAATACCACTCTACACAGTGTCCAGGTGCGCATCTCCAGCTACCACCATCTATAGTGGCCAAGCGTGGCACATCCAATGCTCTGCCCTCAACCCTGCTACCACTACCCCGAGTGGCCGGGGAGGCAGGATGACTGACGACCCGTCTCAACCACAAGGGAGACCTAGTCAACAACATGCATGCAATGTAATGATGCATAGCTCCATAAATGTATCCTCGCCACACTCCCTATCCAACGGGGAGTCCTAGTCAACCAAAAGTCAACTATGCAAGGACTACAATCCACAATACTCTCTCTATCGCACAAAGAGTCATACTCATCTGACAGTCAACCACGCTAAGACCTTTAGTCAGTAGAGATATACTATCGACTGTCTATATAACCATACACAGGCATACAATCCATAATGGATATACCCTCACGTTAGGACCTCTAGTCCATGGTCACATACTGACAACCACACACTTATCTATGCATAGACAACTAGATCCACCATAGATGCACCACTAATACGGATATGATATAACAATCGACTCCATAATCCAATTCATCACCTAACTCTAGTGATGTAACACAGTAACCCAATCTGAGGTCACAAAGATAACTCTAACCACCTGTACTTACTGAACATCCATCAGCTAACACATAATAGGGTTTATAGTTCCTATCCGTGCTAGATAATCAATGAAGTAACAGAGTATATATCTCAAAGGTCAAGGCAGTACAAGCATATGATTAAATAAGAGTGGATTTAAGATCAAAGTAATAACATAAGTCCAAATTCATGCACTGGAATTTGATCAAAACTACCGGACCAGGTAGATATTACCCACCTGATACGAAGCTCGAATAATCCTCACGCGGCCGTGGACACCGCCGTATCCCACACCTGCACATAATAGACAATTATGATTAAGTACAAGTCTCTGATAAGTATACAAACAAAACACTACTTCGTTTCTATGTTCGCATCCCTTCCTCGTCTACGAGTTAGAAATCCCGATTATCCCAACCTGCAACACCATAACCACACTCACAATAAATCACCAACATCCAAAGATCCATTAATGTAAATAGATCTAAACACACTCCAATCAAACTACATACTCACATATCTATCAATCTAATCAACACACTTTACTTACCATCTCCAAGCTCCAAAGCTTACAACCCACCACACATAATTAGAACCTGCAATTGGACTGATCAACATCCTCTTCGACAATAACCATCAAACGTCGACCGCACTACCCAAACAATCACCCAGATCATTACATTCACAGCTTCACATAAAATGTAGAGCATCACCACTCCACAACAATCAGAAACTCCAAGATTACTGAACAACAACTGAACCACTGAATAGCACCTACATCAATCGGATCCCACTCGAGCAACACGCACGATGCTCCATACACAGCACCAATCGGATCTCAATAACATTGACACACCACAGAATTTACAATAACAGATGAAACAATAGAAATAAACAAACTTACCGATCTCAACTCTCCACCGGCAGCCGTTTCCCCTAGTTGCCCTGTTCACCGGAACAAAAACCAATTTACAGAACTCCCGATCGCATCTGGTCACTGCAACGATCACAAACAGAAAAGCAGTGATCCAATCAGCTGAAGCAAGCACAAAGAACTAAGCTAGAGAGAAGTAGGGATACCAACGATGTTTAAATATGGCATTAATGGCATCGATCCGAGCTCCCCTCATTGCCGACGAAGAGAGGTCGACGACAACTCCTTATCCAACAGCGTAAAACCACTACCGATCCCTAGCTCCCAACACTGACAAACTCTATGGCAAATAGAGGCTCACAACCAAGCATGGATTTCATCCAAATCAAGGGAAAAGGATCAATCGCTTACCCAAATCTCGGCAGAACTCTTGAATCCCAATTCACAGTTGGAGACCCGATCTAATCGCTGCTGATCCCTAGCTCCCAGCGAGGACTCTTCACCGGAATCGAGCTCGGGAACCTAAAATCAGAGATCCCCTCCAGCGACGATTGGCATGGCAGCTCCCAAATTCAGTAAATTGAAGCTGCTGCCGATCCCAACTCCCAGCCACTCATACTCTAGCTCGCCCACGAAACCATCGAGTCCGGTCGCCGTCGCTTGCAAGGAGGAAGAGTCAGCGGAGAGAACAGATCAGGGAAATGAGTCGGCGAAGAGGAGGAAGAAGTCATCGATCGCGCGAGGAGAGGGAAAATAGCGATCGAGAGTGAGAAGTGAGGCGGATCGGGTTCGTTCGGTGGCTTTTAAAAAATGTTCTTCAACCGGTTCAGGCGAACCCAAACCCAGTTCAAGCTCCAGCCAGTTCAGCCATCTGGTCCAAGCCCATTTCAAGCCCAAATAGCTTCAACCCAATGGATTCAGCCCAATAGCCCAATCCTCAAAACCAAATCACTAATTAAACCCAAATTAATTAAAGGGGTTAATCCATATAATTTTTTTTTACCGTATTTTACACAACCGAATTGGAGAGTGCTCTAGCACCAAGGAAATGTGGGAAAAGCTTGTAGAGCTTCATGAAGGCACCTCCGAAGCCAAGCTTGCAAGAAGGGACCTCCTCCACTCTCAATTAAACAACATCAAGCTTGACAAAGGGGAGAAGGTATTATCTTTGCATTCTCGATTTAAAGAAATAGTTAATGGGTTATCTAGTGTAGGAGAGAAGCTCTCCAATCGGGATATGATCATGAAGACAATAGATGCTTTTCCCCGGTTATCAAAGTGGAGTTCAATGGTGGACTCCTTCTACATATCAAAGAATTTAGAGGTAACTACTCTAGAAGAATTTTTCTCTATTATGGAGTTTCACGAAACTAGACTTGAAGGTATAGTAGAAGAACCAAGGAGTCAACCAAGGGGAGTGGCACTAGTAGCAAACAAAGGAAAGAAGAAGATGTCCTCACCATCCTCATCGGAAGATGAATCATCCTCTTTAATGGATAGCAATGAGGAGGCCTACATGGTAAGAAAGGTGAGACGTGCTCTTAAGAGTTTTAAATTTAACAAGTCTCATGATAGGAGAAGGCCAAGGAGGAAGATTATATGCTACAATTGCCAAGGAGAGGGACACATGAGAGATGAATGCCCTCTCTTGAACAAGAGCAAGGATGAAAGGAAGAAGAATGACAAAAAGAAAGAAGGGAAGAAGAAAGAAGAAAGAAAGTAAAAGGAGAAGGAAAATAAGTCAAAGACCCGAAACCTAAAAGCGACATGGGACGATCTATCAGTATCGAAAGAAGAAGAGATCGTCTCCCATTTTGCATTAATGGGAATGGATGATGTAGCCTCCACCTCATCCTAACAAGAAGGAAGTACAAGTGAGGAGGAGAGCTCAAATGTAGGGGAAGCATCATCATCTTCATCGGAATCGGAAGAAGAAGATATGGTAAGTATGGTAAGAAATCTCCTTACTCAAGAAATTGTTTCCATGATTTCAAGTCTTACTAGATATTTATTTAGGAGTAAGAAGAAAAATAAATGCATGCTTGATGAAATTAAGGATCTAGAAGAAAAACTAAAAAATGCATGCTCACATGATGATTGTATTTCTTCTAGTATTAATGATGCATGTATAGAAGAAAATAAGACTTTAAGGGAAAAGGTAGATTTCCTTAGTAAGGCTCTAGAGAAATTCACAATTGGCTCCAATACCTAAATATGATCATTGAGAGTCAAAAGACAAGCTTCAACAAGAAAGGCCTAGGGTATAAAGGAACCAAAAATGAAAAGGCCTACCATTGTTTAATAACTAGAGGGCAATCCAAAACAACCATGGTAGCTAGGAAATGGATCCCAAAGGAGTACTTGGTGAACCCTATTGGAAAGAATCTATATTGGGTTCCCAAGTCAATCCTCAAGGGTTAGAAAAAACTAGGATAGTCAACCATAGTTGGACTTATTTCATATCATATCATTTGGTTAACTTATAAGCATGGTGGATGATTTGGGTAATATTTGATTAATGATCATAATGTGCATGTAGTGATAATACTTGATTTATGATCATAATATGCAATTATGATAATGTTTGTCTTATGATCATATTGGTTGTTTTGGATGATACTTAATTTTGATAGAATTGCATGAAATTTATGGTTAAGTATAAATACCTTTAGTCACATCTCACATTCACCATAAGGCTAACTTGATTGATAACATAGCAATGAGTGAGATGTTAGGACGATACAATTGATTCACTAATGCTTATGACATTTAGATGGGTCATTCAAAGTATCATAACATAGCAATTATAGACCAACTATGGGGAAAACAAATGTTTAATCAATGGACATATTGCCCATAGATCATAGTTGGATATTTCAAATGTTTTAAAACCATTTTATGTTTTATAAACTGTGTATTCATATTTTAAAATAACTCGAGGCAAAACTAGGTCTTAAAGTTGATACAAAATTTAGATATTTTACAACTTTTGAATTTTTGCCTAATTTTCGAAAATAGAATGAATTTTCCTGAAAAAAACATTTTTCATTGATAAAGGGACTCATAAGAAATGTGTTCCCTAAATTTCATAATTTTTCGAATTTTTTAGAATTTTTAGTGCATTTCTGAACTTGGATTCGAAAATCAGAAAAGACTAAAATTTAGGTGTCAGTCGATTGGTTATCTGACCTAGTCGACTGATGGAACTATACACAATCTATTTTGGGTGTTTTCAGCATAGTTTTGGTATTTTTCTTCCACTTAGACCTTGATGCCATGTTGTATAATATATGTTAGATGTTTTTGATGGTGTCAAAGGGGGAGAAATATTGAGTTTAAGTTAATCATGGTAAGGGGGAAAACTAGTATGTGTTAAGGGGGAGTTGCATGTATTAAGGGGGAGTGTTTGATACTAACATTTGTTTTACATATTTTCTTGCCTTATGTATTTTGTTAATGTTCTACCTAACTTAAACGGATCGCCACACATCAAAAAGGGAGAGATTGTTAGGACAATCAACCCATGTATGATGTGGTTTTGATGTGTGTGGCAAAGGGTTTAAGTTAGGTTGATTATGTTGATTTGATATGTGTGTTTAAGTTGTGCAGGACTTATAAATCACACATGAGTTAGCTTGATGATAGCATTGGTGAGTTCACCATCTCATGGCTTGGGTCCTTGAGTCAGTGAAGGATGACATTGCGGAAGCCGTGCACTTGGTGCATCCGAGGGACTGTCGGATGAGGAGCATTGGAGTGAAGCCAAAGGAAGCAGACTTCAGGGTAAGACGTGAAGGATGACATTACAGAAGTTGCGCGCTTGGTGCATTCGAGGGACGTAGTCGGACGAAGAGAGCTTCGGTGAGAGACTCCAAGGGAGATGAGAGATTGTAATGGTAGCTCATAGGTGAATTTGGCCGAATGGCTAAGTCAAGTGTCGGATGCTCAAACTTAGGTTTAAGGTTTTACCTGACATTTGGTTAAGTCGGATGCTCAAACAAGTGTCTTGTTTGAGGTTTTACCTGACACCAGTCGACTGCTCTGGGTCGATGGCACTCGACTGGTGCTCGATCGGTGTTCGGTTTTCATCGATTAGCGCCATAGAACCTCCCGTAGTCGATTGATCAGTCGGCTACGCAAGCATCAGTCGACTGATGGGACCATCAGTCGACTGCTAGGAGTACCGTTTGATGGTGATGACGGTAAGTTAGAAGCCATTGGAAGTCAGCCGTTAGAGGGGCAGTCGACTGATGGCATGCATCAGTCAACTGTCGCCTGCCCAACGGGAAGAAACCCTTCTTCTCTATAAAAAAAAGGGTTGGGTGGCTTTGGGAAAAAATGCTTAACTCCTAAATATACTCCCAAGTGCCTTAAACATTTTCTACTCCTCTTACTTGTTCTTATCTCAATTCTATTGTAAGAGGGATAGATTGTATAAGAAGGTTTACCTCCACCTTGAAGGAGAGATTAGTGCTTTGGTTGAGGGAGTGATTCGCCATACAAATCATCCGTGGACTAGCGACAAGGGTCGTGAACCACGTTACATCTTGGCGTTAGCATTTGCATCTCTTTTCTCTTTGTGTTTGTCTTAATTATTTTTGTTTTAGCATTTCCGCTGCACTAATCACTTTGTAGATGATTAAGAAAGATCAAATTCCATCTACGTCAACGAGGGCTATTCAACTCCCCCCTCTAGCCGGACCACGATCCTTCAACAAGGCTCTGACACCACTCCCGAATTTTTTGACCCTGGAACTGGCATCCATTGTCACTGACCAATTTCCTGGAAACCCCATATCTATAAACAATGTTCTTCCAAAGAAACTATATCACCGTACTTTCTGTAATCTTGGATAATGGTTCGGCTTCCACCCATTTGGAAAAATAATCCACAGCTACCAGCAAAAACTTATTCTGCAAGGGCGTTCTAGGCATTGGACCAACTATATCCATTCCCCATTAATCAAAAGGATAAGAAGCAACCATGACCTTCATCAACTCAGCAGGTCATTCTTACCTATTGCTATGTTTCTGACAAGCTTGGCAAGTCTGGACGAGGCGTATTGCATCTCGATGAAGGGTCAGCCAAAAGTAATCGACCAACAACACTTTTCGAATCAAAGATCGTCTCCTCAAATGGTTGCTTCAACATCCTTCATGTATCTCCCTGAGCACCCATTCAGAATCTTCCCTCCCAAAACACTTCAACAGAGGTCATCCAAAAGATGTCTTATATATAATCTCATTAATAATTACAAAATACTTCACTCTTCTCAACAAAGATGATGCTTCTTTAGAGTCAGCCGGAACACTTCCCTGATAAAGATAGGTCATAATATCAGTCCTCTAGTTGGGTGTATCATTATCTACCCTCATCGTGTCTTCCCATTGTACACCACCAAGGAATGAGGAACTTCAATGCACACAGAGTTCTGAGACTTCCATTCAGTCAGGGCACTAGTCAGCCGAGCTAATTCGTCTGCCTTCCTATTCTCCTCTCTCTCGGGATTTACTGTAAATTTACCTCCTGAAAATGAGTCTTCCCCTTCTTAAAATTTGTGGAATACTTCTGCAATCTCTCTTCCCGAATAGCAAAAGTACCCTTAAGTTGTGACACAACCAATTGAGAGTCTGAGTAGATTACAACCGAGGTGGCCTCTACTGCCCGAGCTGCTTGTAATCTGGCTAGAATAGCTTCATACTCTGCCTCATTATTGAATGCATTGTATCCCAATTGGATAGGGATATGGGTTTCTTCATCAGAGGGAGATATTATCATTACTCCAACCCCGCTCCCTCCAACCCCTGAAGATCCATCCATGAAGATTTTCCACACACTTCCTTCCCCTTTTCCTTCTACTAAGATGTTTTCCAAACCCATTGGCACCTCGGCTAAAAAATCAGCCAGAGATTGGGCTTTGATTGCAGTTTGGAGGAGATAATGAACATCATATTCACTCATCTCCACAACCCATTTGACTAATCTTCTTGAAAAATTAGGTTTAGTGACTACCCTGTTAGTTATATATGAGAGGTGTCCTAAGGCAATCGCCTTATGTTTAAACCATTTATATGATAAATGAAGATTCACTATTTGAGTATACATATTTTCATGTATTTGATTAGATCTTAAACTCATTTACCGAATGCCCACAATACGATTCACAACATGAGAGAATTTGTGATTGGATCACAACTAATGAGTATCTCTACATGTGTAATTGTGATGTATTGGAATTATCCCTATCGATGAATTGATGGATTTGGACACAATCAATTCTGTCGAGACTAGCACAAGGTATACTCTTTGGTGTATCCAAGTAGCTGATTCTCACTGGTTGGAGACATTGTGGTGTCCGGAGTTAATCGTGGATGCTAGTTATGGTAACTAGTTCATTAGAGTGACCAGCTGTAAGACTTCATAGGGTTCTCTGCATATATGGATATGTCAATGAAGTTCTTACTGCAGCTTAAGTGCGATGTTCCTTTAACTTGCGGTATTCAAGTCATCTTGGTCATGAAGACTTATGCTTTGACATCTTAAGTAAGCATCTCTGAGGAGATGTGGACCCGGAATGATTGGGTATAAGTCGAAGTGACCGAAGGTATTTGAATAGCCTATAAAGGATTCACCACTCCTTGCGAGGAGATGTATACCCATGGCCTCTCGTCGGATTGTTACTAAAGTCTTTGGCCAAAGTATTACATGTTTAGAGTAAGGTACTCTTGGATATATGTGTAGTAACTAGAATCTGTAGGACGAGAAAATGATACTTGGGCTAGGTGTGATGTAGTCAGCCTAGTGGGGACTGACACTATAGACCATGTCCTGAACCAAGTGGGTATAAGATGAGTGAAGGGAACGAGACACGATTTATTGTAGCTGCTGAAGGGTTTCAGAAATGATTCTGGAATCAACCGTTGATTTTTTGATTAATTGGAGATTATGATGTACTACTAGGTGCCACTCATGATCATTCTATAATTAATGGTTAATTATAAATAGCCAACATAAATCGGGAATCTATTTGGTCACACGCACAACGAGCGTAATCCGAAGGATTTAAAACGAGCTTGAGAATGAGATTCTTAGATCGAGAGAAACTAGGTTTGGTTGGACCAAACAAGGAGTGAGCATGAAATCATTTCAGTCGCAACGGAAGCATGGATGGGTCGAGTCTTATGAAGACATGATGGATAAACCAAATTGGTTTGGTTCTAATCCAATGGTGGAAAATAAACCAAAGTGGTTTGGTTTGTTTTAAACGAATGAACCAAAGTTGGTTCGGTTCGTTTTAACTTAAAATAGACCAACTCGGTTCGGTTTATTTTAACTTAAGTTATTGAAGAGGGTTAATGGGTTTTGGTTAGGAACCAATAACTCTAAGGAGAAGGTTTCTTGATGGTTAAGAAACATGCGTTCTATAAAAGCACGGCTAGAGGTTTGGAGAGCCCTAAGTTTTATTTTTGAAAACTTTTCTTCCTCTCCTCTCCCTCTCTTCTCCTTGCCGCCGCCCAAGGAAGCCACGCCCAAGCTTACGCCACCATCCAATCTTGTGCCTTCGGCGTCCAGCTGCTGCCGGCCACCCTCCGGCGACCCTCCTTGGCTCCGGTGACCAAGGACCAGCCATCCCTCTTCCTTTGGCCGGTGCCAAGTCCTCCACCAAGCTGTCCAATTTTTGGACAGCTTGTTTCCTTCTTGTCGGAGCGTCATTTAGACGACGTTTGGACCTCCGACAACAACTTCCTTGTCGGAGATTGGATCTCCGATAATCCTCATAGGTGGAGGATCAAGGATTTGTCAATCGGTTGACGAATAGCTCTTCAGAGAAGCGAATTTTCGGGACTCATTTTTGCATCCGAATTTTGATTCGGATTGTGATCTTCTCTCGATCACATCGTCTTCGACACGAAGCTAGTGACTCCTACGAAGACGAGGCTCGTAACTTGGCGAAGCTATCTCGACGGTACTCGGTGTGGATACGGATAGAGGCAACTCTAGTGTGAGTTACTCCGGTTGATGTCATTCCCGCTGTACGTGATACGTCAAGTATAACTAGCATAATTTTCTTTTATTGCAAAATTTAAAATTGCGATTATGTCTACACATATTGTATCTTGCATTAGTGTGGTGTGTGTGTTATAATAAATTAGATTTATTACTTTTAATTATTTCGTTGTGCACATGTTTACGAAACATATTTGAACACACTCATCGTGGTGCCGGAAAAACCCAACAGTGGTATCAGAGCCCAGGTTGTGTTTTGACATAATCGTAAAATTGTTTTGCGATAGTCATAATTGTATTTATGAAAATTTTCTACTTTTAGAAAGTTTAGAAGTATTTATGGAAATTTTCTAATTTTAGAAAGTTTAGAAGTATTTATGGAAATCTTCTACTTTTGGAAAGTTTAGAAGTATTTATAGAAATCAACACTTTCCATAAATAAAATATGTGATTAGATTTGAAAATTTATTTTCTAATTTAATCATGATTTGATTTGGAGAATCAAATCTAAAATATATTTTATTTCCATAAATAGTTTTGAGAATTTAGGAAATATGTTTCCTAAATTAAATTTGACTTTCCTTAATTGAGACATTCTATAAATAAAATATGTGATTAGATTTGAAAATTTGTTTCCTAATTTAATCATGATTTAATTTGAGAATCAAATCTCAAACATATTTGATTTCTATAAATAGTTATGACATATAAGAAAATTTTATACATGTCATAATTGTATATCATGCAATTGCACTAGATGCATATCATTATGCCAGGCGTATCGTGACATATAGATGTATGTCATGTCATGTAGATAATAGTTATTTGCATGCAAAGAGGATGAGACATTAAAACCCTTACACAATATTAAAGCCTACAACTTCCATTAATATAGTTGGAACCAGAGTTCTGTTTCTTGTTTGGGTTGTTGGACTCTCTCCAAGCTCGGCTCAAACCCGAACATGTTCAAATCATGGAATAGTTTAATACTAATATGGTAAGAGTTAGAGGTCAATCGTTAGCTTTGGTTGTTGGACTCTCTCCAAGCCGGGCTAATTGGTTGAATGCGCTCTAACCATATTAAAATTATTTCTCGATTAATGGGTTGGCTTTAACCTAGAGCATCGGCTTGTTGGACTCTCTCCAAGGTCGATGTGAAGGGAGGTGAAGTTGGGTGTTATGCATATGATGCATACTTGTTAATGAGTTAACAACCCGATGTATGTGTGAACATTCAATTAGTTGATAGCACATTGTGATAGTTGCATATGTGTGATATGCAATCGGTATACTTGATACCTACCATTGTAACTATGAATGACTTGTTGGACTCTCTCCAAGGTTGTTCATATCTATGTTGGATATCAGCTTATTCGGAGATGGACCTACGATCTCTCGAAGTGATTTTGGGGTTTTTAAATTCGAAAAATGAATGAGATTTATAAATGTATGTTGATGCATTTTTCCATCTTTCTCATATATGCTCGATTTGTATTTCTAGATTAATCGCTTGATCATGATGTCTTTGAATTTGTGCTCTATTTTGAATTCAAATAAATTGACTGGGCCGAACTTCTTGGATTGACTTAGAAACTTGAGAATTGTTCTCAAGACAGAAAAGCTTACGTATGTCCTCGAAGAGCCTCTTCCCGCCCTTCCTAGTGATGAGGCAACTCTGGACCAATTGTTGGTCTATCAGAAATATGTGAGTGATTCTGAACTAGTGAGTTGCATGCTAGCCACAATGGTACCCGAGCTATGGAAGCAGCATGAGCATATGGATGCTCATACCATAGTCCTTCATCTTTATGAGTTGTTTGATGAGCAAGTGAGATTCGAAAGGTTCGAAGTCTCCAAGCTCCTCTTCACCTCTGAGATGCAAGAAGGTTCATATGTGGTACTGCACAACATGCTAAAGATTGTGGAGCCTTCTGTGAAGCATGAGCAGGGGATGGTGTTGTTAGTTGATTCCTCGAAGAAAGGTTCTAAGAGGAAGTCAAAGGAACAACAGAAAGGGAAGAAGAAAAAGGCTAAAAAGGCAGAACCAGCTCAAAAAGGAACTTGCCATTATTATGACAAGGAGGGTCATTGGCGAAGAAACTGCAAGATTTATCTTGAGTCCATGAAGAAGAATAAGACATCAGATGCCCCATCTTCTTCATATATCTTCGTTATTGATTGTCATTCTATTTCCTCAGACACTTGGGTATTGGATACTAGGTGTGGCTCACATATATGTAATGACACACATGGGCTAAGAAATAGAAGAAGACTCGTCAAGGGAGAGTCAAATTTACATGTTGGGAATAGAGAAAAGGTTGCTGCACTTGCCATCGGAACGTCTTTGTTGAGACTCCCTATAGGACTTGTCTTAGAACTGGACAATTGCATTTATGTTCCTCCGTTGATAAAGAACATCATTTATTTTTCTTGTTTAAATAGAAATGGTTACCATTTGACATTTAGTAACAATTATTGTTATATAACCTTGAATGACGTTCTTTATGGGACTGAAACTTTAAGCAATGGTATTTTTACGTTGGACATATCCAATGACATTTTCAATATCGAAGCGAGCAACAAGCGTATTCAAAAAGATAATCAATTAGCCTTCTACATGTGGCATTGTTGTTTTGGCCATGCAAGCAAGAAACACATGTCCGAATTACACTAATGTGAAATTCTGGAATCATTTGAATTAGATTCATACGATACATGCAAATTATGCTTAAAAGGCAAGATGACTAAGTTACCTTTGTTGGTGCAGTAGGCACCTAAGTCGAACCTGAGTTTTGATTATAGCAAACGATACAAAGTTAAGCTCATGTCATTATCTCACGAGCTGAATCGAGTGTGCAGAAAATTGCTATAGCTAGAGCTGAAGGCTAGCGACACCCGGAGGAAGCCGCGGTGGTCGGGTGACTTCGGAGCGAGCCGAAGGAATAGGGTGGAAGGCCAGAAGCGAAAGCGACACAGTAAGTATCGAGGTAAGCTTGTGTGTGTGTGAGCGTAAGTGAGGTCGTATCCTCTTTACGGGGATGATCTTAAGCGTAGATCCGACCAAAGACATCCTATAGATGGTCTAGGTCGAGATCGGACGGTCGACGACTGTCGAAATTATGTTTTTGTTGAGCTAACTTTGACTTGCAGCAAGCATCGATCATTGCCCGGCTTGGAGGACTCATTGTCATCAATCGATCATTGCCGGAGGTTAGCACTTTCGTGATGATGCCATCGATCAGCGATGATGGCCATTAGTCGACTGATGGTCAAAGGATCAGCTTCGAGGAGTCAAGGATTATCACCAAATTTCAAGGGGAGTGGTGCTCAAATATGATTGGCTAGGGTTCCTCTCGAAAAGGAGCTCAAAGGCTATAAAAGGAGGTCCTAACCTAGGATTTCTTCATCAATTCTAAGTGCTCAAAAGCCTCCGCAACGCTGCGACTCTCCAACAACTCTACAACAACGAAGTGCTGCCAACAATCCTAGCTTAAGTTCTTTTTTTTCTAGTTGTTGGTATAATCTTACTTTGTTATTGCTTTCAATATTTGAATTCTTTTTAATCAATGTTTTCTATCATTGCATTTTACTTAAATATAAGAGAGGGTTTGTCTCTCTATCTTTTTTGCTTCGAAGGTTTTTGTAATCGTCGAACTCCTACCTCCAATGAGGAGGAATGTTTTAGTGAATTGCCCTTCGTACACGGTCTAGGACCGTTAGGGCCTTAGAGTAGTAGCCAAAGGCTACGAACCAAGTAAAAAAATATCTTGTCTCTTTTTGTTTCATTTATCTTTCCGCTGCACTTAATTGTTTTGATACGAACTCGAAAAAAAAAGGTTTTTCGCTATTCACCCCCCCTCTAGCGAACCGCTTCGATCCAACAATTGGTATCAGAGCCGGGGGCGCTTAGATTTGGTGAAACCACCAATCTAGCATTTTTTACAGATTTGTTTTTCGTTCGTTTAAATTTTTCTCCCGCACTACTAATCCAAGACGAAGTCTTGGTACTCTTCGTTTGGTTTTGTTTTGCAAGTATTCGCTTTTGGAGTAGCCAACGGTAAAACGGGCATAACTTTTCGTATAAGTTGACTCACAAAACGGGATACCTACCAAAACGAAGCTCTCGGAGAGATCTACAGTTCTTATGAGGGTAAACCCTCGTAACAGGATATCTTCATCCCCAAAAACCATCATTTAGTACCATTTCGGGGACATCAAAGGTTGTAAGTGATCATCTTTTATTTTAGTTGGTTATTTCTCGTTTATTCCTTTTGTTTCTTTTCATTTCCTACATTACTAATCTTAGGCGAAGTCTTGGAACCTTTTTCGTGTTTTTTTTGGTATTTTTTGTGCAAGGTTTCCCTTCCAAATGACCCATCTCGAGGGTTTTAGCACCGTCCGACCTCCATTTTACAACGGAGATGATTTCCGTTACTGGAAAGGTCGGATGGAATGCTTTCTCAAAACCCAAATCAAGATGTGAATTATAATCCAAACGGGTTTCACACTTCCGACTAACGAAGTGGGTGAATCCTTGGGTTATGACCAATGGACCATTGCGACAAAACGACAAGTCGAAGTCGATGCCAAGGCAACACAAATCCTCCAATGCGGCTTGTCCAAGGAGGAGTTAAATCGCGTCGGCCCCTTCATCAGCGCAAAGGACCTTTGGACAAAGCTAGTGGAGCTACACGAAGAGACCGATGAAGCCAAGGTATGTAAGCGCGACCTTTTATTTAATAAATTATATAATCTAAAAATGCAGGAACATGAAACGGTGACACAACTCCACGCCCGCGTCCAGGACATAGTCAACAATCTACACACAATCGGGCAAAAGGTCGAAAACCACGACCTTATAAGGTATGTCCTAAACTCCTTTCCGAGGACTACCTTGTGGGCATCCATGGTCGATGCCTACAAGGTCTCCAAGGATCTTTCTAAAATTAGGTTAGATGAACTTTTTTCTGATTTCAAACTTCATGAGCAGTCTAACTCGGAACCCGAGAAAGGTATAACACTATTTGCAGGTTCAAAGAAGAAAACCGCTAGCAAGCCACCCCCGAAGGAAGAAGAGGATGAGTCGGATTCGGAGGTCGACTCGGAAATGGAGGCCGAAATAGTCAACCTAGTTCGGAGGATAGTCAAGGGCCGAAAATGAACCGTCACTCGACCCAACGAAGGTAAGCCTAAAAGTTCAAATATTAGATGTTATGAATGCAACAGGTTTGGACATATCAAGTCCGAATGCCCAAAACTCAAGAGCAAGACACCGAAACACAAAAAGGCACTCAACGCTACTTGGGAAGAAGCTTCCGAGGAAGAAGACGATGATCGAGTCCTCATGGCTAAACCGGTGGAATCGGAGATGGAGTCGGAACTGGAACTTGAATCGGAAGCGAAGGCGAGTGTTGCTGAAGCACTATTCAAGACAAGCCACGCGGATCGCATCCGGTTCAAAAGATACACTCAAGGTAAGTCGGTCTCTCATTTGCTACACTTTATAGTGCAATTAAGTTTTTAAATAGAAAGTTAGCTAAGTCCGAGTCAAGGTGAGACCACTGGTTGAGGAAGTTAAACTCCTCAAACACGAGGTCTCCCTAACCTCTTCGACTAGTCGAGTTCAAGAGAAGGACTCAACTCGGGTTGAAAAACTCGAAGTTGAGAACTCACTCTTGAAGAGTCAAGTCGAAGATCTTAGGAATACGTTGGAAAGGTTTACTTTGGGATCCAAAGGACTTGACCTCCTACTTGGATCGCAAAGGGCCGTGTACAACAAGGCCGGGCTAGGGTTTAGCTAAGTCGTATATGTCGATTGTAAGTCGACATAAAAAATGTGTCCAAGCATAGGTCCCTAAGACCACCTTGATTTCAAACTTAGGATCAAACCAGTATTGGGTTCCCAAGGACCAAATCCACTATGTGGAGAGACCGAATCGATTCAACGGTCCAGGGGGAGCTAGTACGAAATTTGTTTGTGTTTTAACTTAGAAATTACATGCTTAGGTTTTTATTTAGTTTGATTTTTTTTAGAATGGTTAGATAAGACTATAACTCATCAACACTTGATAACATAGTACCAGGACGCGACGAGATGATAGTATGCTAGGAAAACGGAGTCTCATGTATTCGAGCTAGATAAGGCGTATCTAGTTCGGTTCACTTGACCGAGTGGAACTAGCTGAAGCTACCTCGTCGTATCCTAGACTAGTTAGACCAGGAAGTGGTCTTAGGTGAGTCAAGTTATTATTTTCTTGAAAATGGCTTTGTCTAAGGAAGTGATCGTTGTTCCGATCAAAGAAGGCCTCTGTGCCTCGCCACGACCTGGAAGCCATGATCTTGAAAAAGTGACTTGATAAGCCTAAGGTCAAATCCGAATCTAACGCAAGGTTGACAAGTGTTTAAGTCATTAAATTTAAATCAAGTAAAATTGGAAGTCATCTCACAAGAACATATAGGGTTAACGTGTTTGATCATGTAGACATGGGTGAGATGATTTAGGTTAATAATTTTCAACCAATCTTTAATAAATCAAATATCCAATCCAACTACCTTGCGTGTAGGATCAATGGATGTTGGGCAGTGGTTGCTCCCGACACATGACCGGGGATCAACTCAAGTTTTCGAAGCTTTGATTCAAACGACAAGGATCGATAGCCTTCGGAAATAACGACAAGCTCAAAATCATCGGATCAGGTGATATTGAGCTTAACTCAAATTTTGTTATTCAAAATGTTTTATTAGTAGAAAATTTTCAATATAATCTACTTAGTGTAAGCCAATTGTGTGATAATAACTATAAGGTCATATTTCTAGAAAATGAATACGTAATTAATACAAACGAAACCTCTAAAACAATTCTTAAGGGAACTAGAAATAACAACATTTACACTATTAACTTAACTAACTCCTCAACTAAGTGTCTTATGACATGGCAAGAGGAATCATGGTTGTGGCACCGATGACTCGGTCACTCACACCCAAGACTCATCCACAAGATGAGTCAGAGTGACTTAGTCAGAGGTTTGCCTAACCTCAATAACTTGGATAATAAAATATGTAATGCTTGTCAACAAGGTAAACAATCTAGGACACAACATCAACTAACTAATCAAGAATGAACCAAAAGTGTGCTTGAGCTCCTACACATGGATCTATTTGATTCACACGAAGCTAAGTCACTTAATGGAAGTAAATTCTGTTTAGTCATTATTGATGACTACTCTAGATTTACTTGGGTTAGGTTCATCAAACACAAAAGTGATACCCTAGATCAATTAATCAACCTATTTAAGTTAATAGAAAATCAACAAAACATTAAAATCAAAAGACTTATGACTGATCATGGTGGTGAATTCGAAAAACATAGGTTTACAGAATTCTGTAACCTAAATGGATACCACTATGAGTTCTCTTGCCCTAGAACTCCACAACAAAATGACCTAGTAGAACGCAAAAATAGAACCCTACAAGAAGCCACTAGGACAATGTTAAATGAGTATAACCTACCCGATAGGTTTTGGGCGGAAGCCGTGAGTACGACATGCTATGTCTAAAATAGGATCCTTATGGTAAAGAGGCACCTTAAGACCTCATATGAGATTTATCACGATAAAATACCTAACATCAAGTACTTTAGGGTATTTGGGTGTAAGGTACATATCCTAAACACTAAGGATTACCTAGGGAAATTTACATCCAAAACCACGATCGGAATATTTCTAGGATACTCGACTACAAGCATAGCTTATAGAGTATATAACCACAACACCCTTAGAGTCGAGGAGACTATCAATGTAGTATTTGATGAAGGACACGAACCTACAAAACCCCCGGCAACCCCAATTAGCGAGCCGACTCATATTAGACCTAACTCTGATCCGGAGATCAGGTCTAGTGTTAATCCTAACCTAAGTCAACCAAGTCACTCTATCGACCAAGTGATAGATGACTCCAACCAAACTAGAACTCAAACGAGTCATCCTATGGATCAAGTTGTAGACTCAAACCCAAATCCAACTAGGACTCAAACGAATCATCCTATCAACCAAGTGATAGGTGATCCAAGTCTAGGAGTTCGAACTAGAGCCTCATACAGAAACCTTAGTCAAATATCTTTGATTTCTAAAATTTAACCCAAAACTATTGACCAAGCTCTTCTTGATCCCGATTGGATTATTGCAATGCAAGAAGAGTTGGCTCAATTCACTAGGAATGAAGTATGGGAATTAGTACCACCACCTAAAGATAAAACAATCATTGGAACAAGATGGGTGTTTAGAAATAAAATTGATGATAAAGGTGAAGTAGTTAGAAATAAAGCTAGACTAGTTGCTAAAGGGTTTAGTCAAGTCGAAGGTTTAGATTACGACGAGACCTATGCCCCAGTAGCTAGATTAGAGTCCATTCGAATGCTATTAGCATATGCAGCACATCGAGGATTTAAGTTGTTTCAAATGGATGTGAAATCTGCATTCTTAAATGGATACATTAAAGAAGAAGTTTATGTTAGTCAACCCCCCGGTTTCAAAATTTTAGACAAACCCGATCATGTCCTTAGGTTAAAGAAAGCCCTTTATGGACTTAAACAAGCTCCTCGAGCTTGGTACGAGAGACTTTCGATTTATCTTAAGTCCAAAGGCTTTAACCAAGGTGTAGTTGACCCAACCCTTTTCGTAAAAACCTTAGGTAAAGACATATTCATAGCCCAAATCTACGTAGATGATATTATTTTCGAAACCACCAACTCAATCCTACTAAATGAGTTCATTTCACTTATGGAAAGTGAATTTGAAATGAATTTAGTAGGCGAGTTAAGTTTCTTCTTAGGTCTACAAATTAAACAAACTAAAGATGGAATATACCTACATCAACGCAAATATACTAGGGAATTAATTAAACGCTTTGGAATTCAAGACGCTAAAATTATTAATACCCCAATGACAACTAATGTTAATATAGAAGAAGATGTAATTGGAAACCCAATTGATTTAAAATACTATAGAAGCATAATAGGGAGTCTCCTTTACTTAACTGCAAGCCGACCTGATATCTTATTTGCAGTAAGTATGTGCGCAAGGTTTCAAACCTGTGCCAAGGAGTCTCACCTAACTCTAGTCAAGCATATCCTTAGATATCTAAAGGGTACACTTAATGTCGGTATTTTGTATCCTAGATCTACCGAGTTCGAACTAACCAGCTACTCCGATTCGGACTATGCCGGTAGTAAGCTCGATAGAAAGAGTACGAGTGGTTGTTGTCAACTTCTCGGCTCGAGTCTAGTGAGTTGGTGCAGTAGGAAGCAACACTGTGTTGCCTTATCTACCACCGAAGTCGAATACATCGCGATGGATGAGTGTGTCACTCAGCTTCTTTGGATGAAGCACACTCTCCGCGACTTTAAGTTAGACTTTACGAATACTAAACTTCATGTAGATAACATTAGCTCAATTAATCTTACAAAGAATCCGATATGTCACTTTAGGACCAAACATATAGAGGTCAAACACCATTTCATTCGAGAACATGTGGTCAACGGAGCCATACAACTCGAATACGTCGAATCAAAATCTAACTTAGCATACCTATTTACTAAACCCCTACCCGAAGCCGAATTTAGTCTATTAAGACGAAAATTGGGCATGTGCGTAGTAGAATAGGAACTTGCAAATTATATTTTCTTACTACTATTTCTTAGTTTTCATTTTTATGGAACTAGCATAGGACATATCTTAGATATCATGCACCTATAGATTTAAGGAGCCAGTACATCTCACAACACATAGGACTAATGTGTTTGTGTACTTAGCCACGTAGATGGGCGTGAGATGTTAGGACCTTACTCCTGGTTTCAGATGTAGAGCTAGTGCATCGCTATGAACCATGGAGTATAATCATACATACTAACCGACTCTGACCAGGACTGGTTGATCTTTCATATCAATCAAGCCAAATATGAGTCGAACATTTTATAGATGAACTTATTTTCAGTATATTATTTTCAAAATAATGTGGAACATGCTTGGACTTTAAAATTAATACTTATTTCACACACACCCTCACTCTTTTCGATATATGGCAAAAGGGGGAGAAAAAGGCCAAAGTTAAGGGATCATTTTTTTTTTTTTGTATGGCAAAGGCTAAACAAGTCAAGAGAATTCTTAACTTAAACACATTCAGTTAACTTGTTCTTGTTAACAAAACGGAAGTAATTTACTTAACTTTAAGTTAACTTGTTAACAAATGGAAGTAAAGACCAAGGTTGATCTCTCAACTTAAAACTTATTTTAAACACTATGACCAATATTAAGTAATTTCGGTTACTTAATTCTTTTGTTTAGTAGCAAACACCAAGGGGGAGAGTTAAAACTCTTTCTCAAGACCAAGGGGGAGAGTTAAAACTCTTTCTCAAGTACTCACCCTCGGTCAAGGGGGAGGAATCCTCAAGGGGGAGCACTTGAACAAAAAGTTTTTATATACTCCTGCTCATTCATGCATAAAAGTTTTTATACTCCTGCTCATTTTTCTTAATGCACTTAAGTTATTTTTCTTAACTTTGTATGTGGGTTTGCCATAAATCAAAAAGGGGAAGATTGTTGGTGCAGTAGGCACCTAAGTCGAACCTGAGTTTTGATTATAGCAAACGATACAAAGTTAAGCTCATGTCATTATCTCACGAGTTGAATCGAGTGTGCAGAAAATTGCTATAGCTAGAGCCGAAGGCTAGCGACACTCGGAGGAAGCCGCGGTGGTCGGGCGACACTCGGGTGACTTCGGAGGGAGCCGAAGGAATCGGGTGGAAGGCCAGAAGCGAAAGAGGCACAATAAGTATCGAGGTAAGCTCGTGTGTGTGTGAGCGTAAGTGAGGTCGTATCCTCTTTACGGGGATGATCTTAAGCGTAGATCTGACCAAAGACATCCTATAGATGGTCTAGGTCGAGATCGGATGGTCGACGACTGTCAAAATTATGTTTTTGTTGAGCTAACTTTAACTTGCAGCAAGCATCACATTGCCCGGCTTGGAGGACTCGATCAATCATCGATCCGGAGGTTAGCACTCGACTAATGCTGCCATCAGTCGACTGATGATGGCCATCAGTCGACTGATGGTCAAAGGATCAGCTTCAAGGAGTCAAGGCTTATCACCAAATTTTAAGGGGAGTGGTGATCAAATATGATTGGCTAGGGTTCCTCTCGAAAAGGGGCTCAAAGGCTATAAAAGGAGGTCCTAACCTAGGGTTTCTTCATCAATTCTAAGTGCTCAAAAGCGTCCGCAACGCTGCGACTCTTCGACGACTCTACAACAACGAAGTGCTGCCAACAACCCTAGCTTAAGTTCTTTTTTTTCTAGTTGTTGGTATAATCTTACTTTGTTATTGCTTTCAATATTGCAATTCTTTTTAATCAAGGTTTTCTATCGTTGCATTTTACTTAAATAGAAGAGAGGGTTTGTCTCTCTATCTTTTTTGCTTCGAAGGTTTTTGTAATCGTCGAACTCCTACCTCCAACGAGGAGGAGTGTTTTAGTGAATTGCCCTCCGTACACGGTCTAGGACCATTAGGGCCTTGGAGTAGTAGCCGAAGGCTACGAACCAAGTAAAAAAATATCTTGTCTCTTTTTGTTTCATTTATCTTTCCGCTGCACTTAATTGTTTTGATACGAACTCGAAAAAAAAAGGTTTTTCGCTATTCACCCCCCCCTCTAGCGAACCGCTTCGATCCAACAACCTTTTACGGGAAAAGGTGAACCGGTGGGAGAGTTGCTTGGTCTAATACATACTGATGTATGTGGACCTATGTCAACTCAAGCTTTAGGAGGCTATAGCTACTTTATTACCTTCACCGATGATTACTCACAGTTTGGGTTTGTGTTATTGATGAAACATAAATCTGAAGCCTTTGAAGGGTTCAAAGAATTCAGAAATGAAGTAGAGAAACAACTTGGCAAGAGTATTAAAATACTTTGATCAGATCGAGGTAGTGAATACTTGAGTCAAGAGTTTCTAGATTATCTAAGGGACAATGGTATATTGTCTCAATGGACTCCGCCGTATACACCGCAGCATAATGGTGTATCTGAGGGGCATAACCGGACCTTGTTAGGCATGGTCAGGTCGATGATGAATCATGCAAATCTTCCCAAGTCCTTTTGAGGCTATGCACTTTAGACAACTGTTTACTTGCTAAACAGAATGCCGACCAAGGTAGTCTCTACTACTCCATATGAGATATGGAATAGTAAGAAACCTCATTTATCTTACTTGAAGATATGAGGTTGTCTTGCTTATGTGAAGCGGACTATATCAGACAAACTGGATACTAAGTCTGATAAATGTCTATTTATTGGATACCCTAAGGAAACGAGAGGTTACCAATTCTATCATCATGTGAAACAAAAGGTGTTTATTTCAAGGCTTTCTGTGTTTCTAGAGAAAGAGTTTCTCTTGCAAGAAAATAGTGGGAGTGTCGTTGAGCTTGAAAAGGCTTAAGAGACTCCAATAGACATTGATGAGATACCTGATGAAGCACCACAACCGATAACTCATAATGATGAGTCATCAGCTAGACCAATTGTGACACCACATCTTCGTAGATCTGGTAGAACACACAACATTCCTGAGAGATATGGATTTCTCTTAAGTGAATCGAACGACGTGTTACTCATTGATGATGAGGTGCCTACCAGTTATGAAGAAGTTCTGAAAAGTTCAGAAAGGGATAAATGGCTTAATGTCATGAAGTCGGAAATGGATTCCATGTATGAAAATCAAGTTTGGAACTTGGTTGACCCACCTGAAGGCATAAAGCCTAAAGGGTGCAAGTGGGTTTTCAAGAAGAAAACCGACATGGATGGTAATGTGATTACCTATAAGGCTAGATTGGTGGTGAAAGGTTATCATCAAAAGCAAGGTGTTGATTATGACAAGACCTATTCACCTATTGCTATTCTTAAATCCATTCGGATGCTCCTGGCCATAGCGGCTTATTATGATTATGAGATATAATAGATGGATGTGAAAATATCTTTCCTTCATGGAAACCTACTCGAGGACGTGTATATGATACAACCTGAGGGTTTCACATCGGTTGATAAAACCAAGGTATGCAAACTGCGACGGTCCATATATGGACTGAAGCAAGCATCCAAGAGCTGGAATATCCATTTTGATGAGACAATCAAAAGGTTTGATTTCTCACAAAATTCGGATGAACCTTGTGGGTACAAGAAGGTTAGTAGGAGTGCAGTCGTGTTCCTAGTATTGTAAGTCGATGACATGTTACTTATAGGAAATGATGTCTCTATCTTACAGTCAGTTAAAATTTGATTGTCCAAGATGTTCTCCATGAAAGACCTGGGAGAAACAACCTACATCCTCGGGATTAAGATCTATAAGGATAGATCGAATCGGTTGCTTGGTCTTTCGTAGTCTACATATATAGACCGAGTGCTAAAGAGGTGTAGCATGTCGGAATCCAAGAAAAGTTTCCTAACCATCAGGCATGGGATACACCTTTCGAAGTCTATGTGTCCGCGCATAGAAGGCAAGAGGATTTGCATGAATAAGATTCCCTATGCATCCGTAATAGGATCTATCATGTATGTTATGTACAAGGCCCGATGTATCATATGCTCTAAGTGTCACGAGCAAATATTAGTCTGATCTAGGAATGGATCATTGGGCGGATGTTAAGATGATCCTTAAGTACTTGAGAAGGAGATATGATAATACGCGAGTATACGGATGTCAGCTTCCAGACAGACAAAGATGATTCCAGGTCTCAGTCTAGTTACGTATTTACCTTAAATAGAGGCACAATAAGTTGGAAAGTTTCCAAGCAAGACATCATAGCGGATTCTACCACTAAGGAAGAATACATTGAAGCTTTGGAAGCAGCAAAGGAAGCGGTTTGGATCGAGAAGTTCGTCTCTGAACTTGATGTGGTCTCATCAACGATCCAAACATGTGCTTCACCACTATCATTGGATCAGAGAGATCATAAGTAGGAAGGAAATATAAATCGAGAAGATTTCCACTAAAAGAACTTAGCGGATCCTTTAACTAAGGTTTTATCTCAAAGTAAGTTTGAGGGTCATGTTAGAGCTTATGGTATGGATACCGTGGTGATTGACATTAGGCCAAGTGGGAGCTTGTTAGTTATATATGAGAGGTGTCCTAAGGTAATTGCCTTATGTTTAAACCATTTATATGATAAATGAAGATTCACTATTTAAGTGTACATGTTTTCATGTATTTGATTAGATCTTAAACTCATTTACTGAATGTCCACAATACGATTCACAGCATGAGATAATTTGTGATCGGATCACAACTAGTGAGTATCTCTACATGTGTAATTATGATGTATTAGAATTATCCCTAGTAGATGAATTGATAGATTTGGACACCATCAATTCTGTCGAGACTAGCACGAGGTTTACTCTTTGGTATATCCAAGCAGTTGATTCTCACTGACTGGAGACATTGTGATGTCCAGAGTTAATCGTGGATGCTAGTTATGGTAACTAGTTCATTAGAGTGACCAATTGTAAGACTTCATATGGTTCTCTACATATATGATATGTCAATGAAGTTCTTATTGCAGCTTAAGTGTGATGTTCCTTTGACTTGCGGTATTCAAGTCATCTTGGTCATGAAGACTTATGCTTTGACATCTTAAGTAAGCATCTCCAAGGAGATGTGGGCCCAGGATGATTGGGTATAAGTCCAAGTGGTCGAAAGTGTTTGAATAGTCTATAAAGGATTCACAATTCCTTGTGAGGAGATGTATACCCATGACCTCTCGTCGGATTGTTACTAAAATCTTTGGCCAAAGCATTACATGTTTAGAGTAAGGTACTCTTGGATACATGTGCAGTAACTAGAATCCGTAGGACGAGGAAATGATACTTGGGCTAGGTGTGACGTAGTCAGCCTAGTGGGGACTGACACTATAGACCATGTCCTGAACTAAGTAGGTATAGGATGAGTGAAGGGAACTGGGCACGATTCATTGTAGCTGCTGAAGGGTTTCAGAAATGGTTCTGGAATCAATCGTTGAATTTTCGATTAATTGGGGATCATGATGTACTACTAGATGTCACTCATGATCGTTCTATAATTAATGGTTAATTATAAATGGCCAACATAAATCGGAAACCTATTTGATCACACGCACAACGAGCGTAATCCGAAGGATTTAAAACGAGCTTGAGAATGAGATTCTCAGATCGAGAGAAACTAGGTTTGGTTGGACCAAACAAGGAGTGAGCATGAAATTGTTTCAGTTGTAACAGAAGCTTGGATGGGTCGAATCTTATGAAGATATGATGGATAAACCAAATTGGTTTGGTTCTAATCCAATGGTGGAAAATAAACCAAAGTGGTTTGGTTTAAACGAATGAATCAAAGTTGGTTCGGTTCGTTTTAACTTAAAATAGACCAACTCGATTCGGTTTATTTTAACTTAAGTTATTGGAGCGGGTTAATGGGTTTTGGTTACGAGCCAATAACTCTAAGGAGAAGGTTTCTTGATGGTTAAGAAACACGCGCTCTATAAAAGCGCAGCTAGAGGTTTGGAGAGCCCTAAGTTTTATTTTTGGAAACTTCTCTTCCTCTCCTCTCCCTCTCTTCTCCTTGCTGCCGCCCAAGGATGCCACGCCCAAGCTTGTGTCGCCATCCAACCTTGTGCCGCCGGAATCCAGTTGCTGCCGGCCACCCTCCAGCAATCCTCCGGCGACCCTCCTTGGCTCCGGTGACCAAGGACCAGCCATCCCTCTTCCTTTGGTCGGCACCAAGTCCTCCACCAAGCTGTCTAGTTTTTGGACAGCTTGTTTCCTTCTTGTCGGAGCATCGTTTGGACGGCGTTTGGAGTCCCGACAATGACTTTCTTGCCGGGGATTGGATCTCCGGTAATCCTCATAGGTGGAGGACCAAGGATTCATCAATCGGTTGACGAATACCTCTTTAGAGAAGCGAGTTTTGGGGACTCATTTTTGCATCCGAATTTTGATTCGGATTGTGATATTCTCTCGATCACATCGTCTTTGACACAAGGCTAGTGACTCCTATGAAGATGATGTTGGAAATTTGACGCCGCTAGAGGGGGGGTGAATAGCGTTGAATTCGTACGTAGATGGAAATCGTTCGCGTTGCTTGTCTACAATCTTGTTAGTACGCAGCGGAATAAACAATAACAAATACAAACACAAGATACAATCACAACACGCACGATATAACGTGGTTCGGAACCGAACGGTTCCTACTCCACGGATCGAGCTCTAAAGAGCCCTAGTGATGCACACGCACTCACTAATCACAAATACTCTTTCTCGACACAAGTCGAAGGTGGAGAAACCTCTTACAATAAGATTACAACAATAATCTAAATACAACAAGCAAATATAAAAAGAAATACAACAAGAGAAGTAAAGAACACTTTACAAAAACTCTTTAGAAGCTTGCTTGTTGATTGCCTTGGACTAGCACTTGAAAGCCCTAATTTGCAGCAGCAAATCGCTTCAAAACGTCCAAGAAAATCGGTTGCAAAAACCCTCCCGTCGAGCTCCTTTTATCCTTGTGCGCGACCTGGATTTCCGCCCATCAGTCGACTGCCATAAGTCACCAGTCGACTGATGCCACTGTTGTCGTGAGACAACGGCTTGATCCACGTTGGAAAAACTCCAACGGATCTCTTAGCGATCACCGCCAACATTGGCGATCGGCCGATCGGTACCACAGTAATCCCTCGGCCCGCCTAGTCGGCTACGCGAGCATTCTCGCTCATGGTGAACTAGCGATCATCACCGACTTTGGCGACCTCAAAGATGAGGTTTTAACCCAAGTATGGTGCCCCCATACTTGCTAGACCACCCTTAGCCTAGACCTAAGCCTTCTAGACACCTCCATCAGCCTCACACCTCTCGGATCCCTCCAAGTCATCCATGACTTGTTCATCCATCGCGCTAGCCTCCAGGTGCTTCCCTCGGCTATGTCATGCTAACGGTGTCTACACCGCCAAGGCACATTGGACTTACGCCGCCAAGACTCCACTTGGACTTTACGCTGCCAAAATCAATCCCCTTGGACTTCCAAATGCCAAGACTCAAGCTTGGACTTTCCCTTGCCAACCCATGTTGGACTTTCCATGTCAAGACCCATGGTTGGACTTTCCATTTGCCAAGACCCATGCTTGGACTTCTCATTTGCCAAGACCCATGCTTGGACTTCCCATTTGCCAAGACCCATGCTTGGACTTCTCATGCCAAGTACTCAAGACTTGGACTTTCCCAAATGCCAAGTACCCATGACTTGGACTTTCCATGCGCCAAGTGTCCCACTTGGACTTTTCATGCCAAGTACTCAAGACTTGGACTTTACCAAATGCCAAGTGTCCCACTTGGACTTTCCATGCCAAGTACCCATGACTTGGACTTTACCTTGCCAAGACCCATGCTTGGACTTTCCCATAATCACATGGTCAACCCCAGTCAACCATCAAGGTCTTCCTCGAGTCAAACTCGAGTCCGGTCAAACATGACCCGGGTCGATTGCTCCAATAATCTCCCCAACATATTAACCGACATTAATGTCAAACATCAATGCCAAACCACTTTGTCAAATCCCTTTGTCAAATCCCTTTGTCAAACATCAAAACATCACTCGAGTCAAACTCGAGTCTGGTCAATCGTGACCTGGGCCGATTGCACCAACAATCTCCCCATTTTTGATGTTTGACAAAAACCAAACAAATCATCTGAGTTAGACCCCTAACTCAAATCCCTTACCAATTATCCCAAATTGGTAAACACTCTCCAAATGTTCTCCCCCAAACATTCTCCCCCTTTTTGACTAACATCAAAAAGGTTTTCTCTCCAAGGAGGTCAATGTCTCATATCCCAATGAGATCTTACAATCTCCCCCTTGATCCAAAAATAAATACCTAGGATGCCTACCATCTTCCTAGTGATAATTCACATATCACTCAAGAGAGACAATCCTATACTCTCTCCCAATTTCCAAATTGGGTATCAAAATCCCATTAATTTTCTCAATTGATGATACTCTCCCAATAACTTCTCCCCCTTCAAGAAGAGAAACACATCCATCATCCCAAGATGGATAACTCCCCCTAAAGGCTTGCTTCCCCTTGACCATTGCACCAACAATGTCCTTGGGAAGCCCCTAAGCCAATAGGAACTCTAAACCATCAAAATTAAGGTTCTAAGTTCAACATAAAACTTTCACTCACCCTAAATTTGATACTTTGACCTAACACAGCTCCTAATCCATATCCAATAGATTTTCACCCTTTATAATGCTTCCTAAAGCATATCCTAGGGTTAGGAGTGATTAGGAACCTTTTCCATAGCTGAACACAGACTAAACAAACCTTGTTAACCCAAAATCAGACCTGGCAATGACTCGACAGATGTCGATCACATCATCATCAATGATTGCCAGCCGATCGATAATCAAAATCTCGATTTTCAGCTATCAGAAATGAATTTTGAAAATTCATAAATAATTATACGTAATTCGAAAAATCGTGAAAATTCATACGTATAATACTTATGACATACACAATGGGTGAAAAATATTTGAAAATTATTTTACCCATAAAATAGTGAGTTTGATACAAAACTCAAAACCATTGAAATTTTCAATGTTTTGGCCCTATTTTGTATCAACTCTATCAATGGTGATTGCTATCAAAAGATAGACTTCACCAAGGTTTTTCAAAAAGATTTTAAAATGTTTTCAAAACCTTATTTTGGATCATATTCCTTGGGCTCTATGTACATGACTTGTACACATGCTCTCCCAATGATCCACAAATGAAACAAGATGAGTTTTAGTTCATCTAGATGCAAAAACTATGCACCTTGAACTTAACTCATATCCTAGCATCTCACATGTATCTAGAGTGTATAAATACACATACATGTCAATTGGATGTGAGATGTGAGTTTTGTTCTCCCCAAACTAGGGTTTCATGCATTTTTCTAAGGCAACCCTACTTGATTCCCTTATGAATGGGACTTCAAGTCATGTCATAGTCCTTAATTCAATTTCAACCAAATTGTCTTAAATGCATGAATGATTATGGCATTAGAAATGTTATAAATAAGCATATGCTCATAATCATGATGTCATGGCATAAGATGAAATCTAAAAACACATGACATTTGAAACCTTAATCCTAAACATGAACATGACATATAAAATCATAGAACTAGGCATGATGTCATGACATGACATGTGGCAATCAAAGCATGGCATATAAAATGTATAGGTATGGTAATACCAAAATTTTAATATTAATTGCCATTTGATATAGTTAGATATATTTTGCCATATTATCATTAATCTCTCTAGTGTGCCAAAAACCCAAAATGGCACACTAACCTCTAAACATAAATTGTGCCAATTTGATCATTTTATCAAACTTCATAACTAATATTGGCACATCCTAAAAATCTTTTAGGATTATAATTCAACCCTATTTCCAAGGTATCCATAACCTTGAAAATAACCTAAAATGCCACCTTTATCATGATTGAGTTAACTACCCATCCACTCAAGGTTGGCACATCCTAAACCCATCTAGCATGAATCAATCACGCTCTTAGGAACCCAAAACCGATTTGAGCTCCTAGGGTTAATTAGGTATTCCTTAGGGATAACCTCCCTAGACACCTTTCTAATGACCCTCCTAGGCTTGTTAGCCTTGGTCATTTGGGTCTTACCTAGGTTGACTCTAGGGGTAACTCCCTTTGCAACCTTCTTAGTGGCCACCCTAGGTTTCCTTGAAACCCTAGCCACTAGGCACACCCTTTGGTCAACTCTAGGGATAACCTCCCTATTGACCTTGGTCTTCCTAGACCTAGTTTGTGTTCCATAGTCTAATGGAACACTATGGTAAGCTACCTTAGGCTTAGGTTTATGACTCAAACCTTGCTTGCCCTTGGTTGACTTTTGACTCTTAGGTCCTTGGTGTTAACTTTGACTTTTGGACCTTTGACTTTGACCATTAGACCCTTTAAATTGATTTTGTATATTCCTAAGGGTCTTTTCAAGTTTTTCAAGCCTTGACCTCAAGACTTGATTTTCCTTTTCTAATTTCTCAATTTTAGAATTTTGATTTAAATCTTGGGCATTGGACTTCCTAGGCATATGCCTAGTCCATTTAGGGTTTAGACCTAGGTGCTCCTGAACCTTTCTAATTGTCTCCCTAGGTAAAAATTTTCTAGAGTTATTTGACCTAGGTTTGTCCTTAGATAAGTTGTTTTTAGGGACATTAGTCCCAAATTTCTCCCTATTATCTAAGTGAATATTTTTAGCTCCTAAACAAAAGTATTTATTTCTATTAGCATGCTTTTCATGGCAAATTGCTAGGGAATTGAAATTTCTAGCATGCCTTTGTCTATTAACTAAAGAAAGAGCATTATTAACTTGATATACCTTAGGGTTAGCCTTAGTAGCTCCCCCTACTTGTGATGCTCCCTTGCCTTCTTTCCCTTCTTCTCCCCTAGGCATTGACTAATCACTTGCTCCTTGCTCTTTTTCATTGAGGCACCGGTCTCCTTGACTTTTGGCACGGGTGGAGTCTTCTTAACCCGTTTAGGACACTTACTCTTGTAGTGTCCTTTCTCCCTACACTCAAAGCATATAATATTCATTTTATTATTAATTGACATGCTTGAGTTACCTAGGGTGGTTGTGGTGTGGTAGTGGATTCTTGAGCTTGCTCTTCCTCTCTACCGGATGTAGATGGTTCTTCTTGTTGCTCCGGTGTTGAGGAAACTCTAATTTCCTCCTCAATCCTAGAAGTGGATGCTTCTTCCACTTCCTCCACCAACCCGGAAATTGACTCCCTATCAACTTCCGATTCTACTTCCTTCTCCGATCCGGATGTTGATTCCCTATCAACTTCCGAATCCTCAAGCTCTTTAGATGTTTCTTCTTGATCTTGAGAGGGTGATGGTCCTTCTTCTTGGACCGATGATAGGCTTTCATGGAGCTTGGCCAAATCGCTCCATAGCTCCTTAGCATCCACATAGTCACCTAGGCTACACAAGAGGTCATTAGGAATTAAATCAAAAATGAATTTGATTACCTTCTTGTTTTTATCGAATTGTTGGAGTTGCTCCTCACTCCATTTCTTCTTCTTGAGAAACCCTCCCTTTGGTCCCTTAGGATATTCAAATCCTTCCATCAATGCGGACCACTCCTCAAGGTCTCTCATCATCAAAAAATCTTCAATTCTCGCCTTCCAAGAATTGAAACCTTCTAGTCCATAGAAGGCATACGGAATTGGGGTGTTGATATCCCATCCCAATTGTCCTTGGATTTCCATCTTTACCCTCTAGCCTTCTTTGTCCTAGCTCCCGGCGGTTAGTCCGTAGAAGAGCCCCGGGCTCTGATACCACTTGTTGGAAATTTGACGCCGCTAGAGGGGGGGTGAATAGCATTGAATTCGTACGTAGATGGAAATCGTTCGCGTTGCTTGTCTACAATCTTGTTAGTATGCAGCGGAATAAACAATAACAAATACAAACACAAGATACAATCACAACACGCACGATATAACGTGGTTCGGAACCGAACGGTTCCTACTCCACGGATCGAGATCTAAAGAGCCTTAGTGATGCACACGCACTCACTAATCACAAATACTCCTTCTCGACACAAGTCGAAGGTGGAGAAACCTCTTACAATAAGATTACAACAATAATCTAAATACAACAAGCAAATATAAAAACAAATACAACAAGAGAAGTAAAGAACACTTTACAAAAACTCTTTAGAAGCTTGCTTGTTGATTGCCTTGGACTAGCACTTGAAAGCCCTGATTTGTAGCAGCAAATTGCTTCAAAACGTCCAAGAAAATCGGTTGCAAAAACCCTCCCGTCGAGCTCCTTTTATCCTTGTGCGCGACCTGGATTTCCGCCCATCAGTCGACTGCCATAAGTCACCAGTCGACTGATGCCACTGTTGTCGTGAGACAACGGCTCGATCCACGCTGAAAAAACTCCAACGGATCTCTTGGCAGTCGACTTCCAACATTGGCGATCGGCCGATCGTCAGAGTCGACCGCCCTGGCCACGGAGCATTCTCGTGCTCGGTGAACTAGCAATGATCGCTGACTTGGCGATCGCTCCCATGAGTGCCGACTGCAAGAGCAGTTCCAGCTCTTAAATGGCAGTCGAACTCAAGTCGACTCACGGCAGTCGAACCGGCCATAATGTCAGTCGACTGCCAACCTCAAAGATGAGGTTTTAACCCAAGTATAGTGCCCTCATACTTGCTAGACCACCCTTAGCCTAGACCTAAGCCTTCTAGCCACCTCCATCAGCCTCACGCCTCTCGGATCCCTCCAAGTCATCCATGACTTGTTCATCCATCGTGCTAGCCTCCAGGTGCTTCCCTCGGCTATGTCATGCTAACGGTGTCTACACCGCCAAGGCACATTGGACTTACGCCGCCAAGACTCCGCTTGGACTTTACGCTGCCAAAATCAATCCCCTTGGACTTCCAAATGCCAAGACTCAAGCTTGGACTTTCCCTTGCCAACCCATGTTGGACTTTCCATGCCAAGACCCATGCTTGGACTTTCCATTTGCCAAGACCCATGCTTGGACTTCTCATTTGCCAAGACCCATGCTTGGACTTCTCATGCCAAGTACTCAAGACTTGGACTTTCCCAAATGCCAAGTACCCATGACTTGGACTTTCCATGCGCCAAGTGTCCCACTTGGACTTTTCATGCCAAGTACTCAAGACTTGGACTTTACCAAATGCCAAGTGTCCCACTTGGACTTTCCATGTCAAGTACCCATGACTTGGACTTTACCTTGCCAAGACCCATGCTTGGACTTTCCCATAATCACATGGTCAACCCCAGTCAACCATCAAGGTCTTCCTCGAGTCAAACTCGAGTCCGGTCAAACATCACCCGGGTCGATTGCTCCAACAATCTCCCCAACATATTAACCGACATTAATGTCAAACATCAATGCCAAACCACTTTGTCAAATCCCTTTGTCAAACATCAAAACATCACTCGAGTCAAACTCGAGTCTGGTCAATCGTGACCTGGGCCGATTGCACCAACAGATGAGGCTCGTAGCTTGGCGAAGCTATCCCGATGGTACTCGACATGGATACGGATAGAGGCAACTCTAGCGTGAGTTGCTCTGGTTGATGTCATTCCCGCTGCACGTGATACGTCAGGTATAACTAGCGTAATTTCCTTTTATTGAAAAATTTAAAATTGCGATTATGTCTACACATATTGTATCTTGCATGCGTGTTGTAATAAATTGGATTTATTGCTTTTAATTCTTCCACTATGCACATGTTTACGAAACATGTTGGAACACACACTCGCCGCGGTGTCAAGGAAACCCAACATACCCTCCCAGCTCGCTATTGATGCACCCGAATGCGACCTCAAATCTCGCGACGGAGACCGTCGAGGACTCGAAGAGCGCGCTCACACTCAACGCCCGCAAGTACATGGAAGTCGTCAAGTAATAAAAAGATTATCGATCCCACAGGGATTGAGATTCAAGTACCGATTTGGTAAGTGGAGGTTATTGTTCGGAATTCAGATCTAAGGGTTGTGATTGCGAGGGTTGACGGTGATCCCAACTCAATATGGTGTCACACAGAAGAAAAAAGAAACTAGTTGCTAGTTTTTGGAAGGGATTCTAGGCTTTCGGCTTCGTTTGTGTCGCAGAACACGTTGTTAATTGGGTTTTGTCTAGGTTTCTAGCTATGGTTTTGTGGAAAGGACATCATACACTCCCCCTATGAGCCTTCACATCTATCGGAAGCTACTTCTGCCATTACCAAGTCGACCCCTGGACTTAGGACGAGATAGTCGGTATGAGGATGCCGAATCGATCCCTACGACGAGTCAAAAACAGGGCACGTTTCCTACTCTATCGCATCCTTCTACCCACGGTTACGGAAGATGATGCCAACCCCTAGGTTCCTCCTTAATTCTCCTAAATCTTAGATACGAGGGTTGTCACCCCTCATATCGGCTAGCACAGTAGATAGGAAACCAAAACAATAGTAATAGCTCTAAACTAAATGTCAATTGCAAATATAAATTCAAGAATGAAAAGATATTTGAACCAACATGTTCTAACTCAATACAAACTACTCCCTAGTCCTAGAATCGAAGAGTCTACTCCATAAATAAGAGAGGAGAAACACAGAGCACGATCAAGTTCATATAAATAATGGAAATTATGTAAAGAATAGAAATTACAATGCGATGTGACTCTTCTCTCCGGCATTAAAGTGCAGAATTTGGATCTCTGACGACTTTCTTCCTCCCCGTTGTGAGTTCCCGAAGCTTTTTAGGGCATTAGAGTTGTTAGTAATATATGAGAGATGTCCTAAGGCAATCGCCTTATGTACGAACCATTTATATGATAAATGAAGATTCACTATTTGAGTATACATGGTTTCATGTATTTGATTGGATCTTAAGCTCATTTACTGAATGTCCGCGATACGAATCACAGCATGAGAGAATTTGTGATTGGATCACAACTAGTGAGTATCTCTACATGTGTAATTGTGATGTATCAGAATTATCCCTAGTCGATGAATTGATGGATATGGACACCATTGATTCTGTCGAGACTAGCACGAGGTATACTCCTTGGTGTATCCAAGCAGCTGATTCTCACTAGCTGGAGACATTGTGATGTCCGGAGTTAATCGTGGATGCTAGTTATGGTAACTAGTTCATTGGAGTGACCAACCGTAAGACTTCATATGGTTCTCTGCATATAAAGATATGTCAATGAAGTTCTTACTGTAGCTTAAGTGCGATGTTCCTTTGACTTACGGTATTCAAGTCATCTTGATCATAAAGACTTATGCTTTGACATCTTAAGCAAGAATCTCTGAGGAGATGTGGACCCGGGATGATTGGGTATAAGTCGAAGTGATCGAAGGTGTTTGAATAGCCTATAAAGGATTCACCACTCCTTGCGAGGAGATGTATACCCATGGCCTCTCGTCGGATTGTTACTAAAGTCTTTGGCCAAAGCATTACATGTTTAGAGTAAGGTACTCTTCGATACATGTGCAGTAACTAGAATCCGTAGGACGAGGAAATGATACTTGGGTTAGGTATGACGTAGTCAGCCTAGTGGGGACTGACACTATAGACCATGTCCTGAACCAAGTGGGTATAAGATGAGTGAAGGGAATGGGGCATGAATCATTCGAGCTGCTAAAGGGTTTCAGAAATAGTTCTGGATCAACCGTTGATCTTTTCGGTTAATTGGGGATCATGATATACTACTAGGTGCCACTCATGATCGTTCTATAATTAATGGTTAATTATAGATGGCCAACATAAACCGAGAACCTATTTGGTCACACGCACAACGAGCGTAATCTGAAGGATTTAAAACGAGCTTGAGAATGGGATTCTCAGACCGAGAGAAACTAGGTTTGGGTGGACCAAACAAGAAGCGAGCATGAAATCGTTTCAGTCGCAATGGAAGCGTGGATGGACCATGTCTTATGAAGACATAATGGATGAACCGAAATGGTTTGGTTCTATTCCAATGGAGGAGAATAAACCAAAGGGTTTGGTTTATTTTAAACGAATGAACCAAAAGTTGGTTCGGTTCGTTTTAACTTAAAATAAACCATCATGGTTTGGTTTATTTTAACTTATATTAATGGAGCGGGTTAACGGGCCTTATGATTATGATCCAATAACCATTAAGAGAATTAGTTCTCTATAAAAGGGGGCTTAAGGGTTTGTTAAGCCATAATCCAAAAGCCCTAAACCTAGTTGTCGCTCACCTCCTCTCCTTGAAGAATTCGGCGCCAACTTCATTGCCGCCGCCCATCTCCTCCAACCGGCGTCCAGAAGGAGCCTTCCTTCCCCCTCGCCGGCGTCGAGCTGCTGCCGGTTGGTGCTCCGGGGATCTCCCTTGGGTGTGGCGATAAGGTGAGCACTTGGCTTCCCTTGGTTGGCCGGCGCCTACTCCTCCACCAAAGCTGTCCAGTTTTCTGGACAGCTTGTTTTCCTCTCATCGGAGCGTCGTTTGGACGATGGTTAGAGCTCCGACAATGTCTAACTTACCGGGGATTCGATCTCCGGTAATCCTTTGAGGTGGAGGACGAAGGATTCGTCAAACGGTTGACGAATACCTCTCCGGAGAAGCGAGTTTTGAGGACTCGTCTTTGCGTCCGAATTTGGATTCGGATCGTGATCATCTCTCGATCACGTCGTCTTCAACACGAGGCTAGTAACCCGTACGAAGACGAAGCTCGTGGATTAGCGAAGTCATCCTAAGGATACTCGGCGTGGATACGGATAGAGACGATTCTAGCGAGGATCGTTCCGGTTGATGTCGTTCCCGCTACACGTGATACGAAAGGTATACGTAGTTAAATTTCCTTTATTGCAAAATTTAAATTTACGGTTATGTCTACACATGTTGTACTATGCATGCGTGTGTTGTGTGTGTTGTAATAAATGTAGATTTATTATTTTTATTTCTTCCGCTGTGCACATGTTTACGAAACATGTACGAACACACACTCGTCGCGGTGCCGGAAACCCAACAGTAACTAGAATCCGTAGGGCGAGGAAATGATACTTGGGCTAGGTGTGACGTAGTCAGCCTAGTGGGGACTGACACTATAGACCATGTCCTGAACCAAGTGGGTATAAGATGAGTGAAGGGAATGGGGCACGATTCATTCGAGCTGCTGAAGGGTTTTAGAAATAGTTCTGGATTAACCGTTGATCTTTTCGGTTAATTGGGGATCATGATGTACTACTAGGTGCCACTCATGATCGTTCTATAATTAATGGTTAATTATAGACGGCCAACATAAACCGAGAACCTATTTGGTCACACGCACAACGAGCATAATCCGAAGGATTTAAAACGAGCTTGAGAATGGGATTCTCAGACCAAGAGAAACTAGGTTTGGTTAGACCAAACGTGGAGCGAGCATGAAATCGTTTCAGTCGCAATGGAAGCATGGATGGGCTGTGTCTTGTGAAGACATAATGGATGAACCAAAATGGTTTGGTTCTAATCCAATGGAGGAGAATAAACCAAAGGGTTTGGTTTATTTTAAACGAATGAACCAAAGTTGGTTCGGTTCGTTTTAACTTAAAATAAACCATCATGGTTTGGTTTATTTTAACTTAAATTAATGGAGCGGGTTAACGGGCCTTATGGTTATGATCCAATAACCATTAAGAGAATTAGCTCTCTATAAAAGAGGGCTTAAGGGTTTGTTAAGCCCTAATCCAAAAAGCCCTAACCTAGAGTTGCCGCCCACCTCCTCCCCTTTGAAGAAGTCGGCGCCAACCCTAGTGTCGCCGCCCCTTCTCCTCCAACTGGCGACCAGCTGCTGCCGTCTTCTCCACTTGCCGGCATTGAGCTGCTGCCGGAGGAGCTCCGGTGATCTCCCTTGGGTTCGGTAATAAGGTGAGCTTCCACCTTTCCTTTTTGGCCGGCCCCTACTCCTCCACTAAAGCTGTCCAGTTTTCTGGACAGCTTGTTTCCCTCTCGTCGGAGCATCGTTTGGACGACGTTTGGAGCTCCGACAGCGGTAGCCTTGCCGGGGATTCGATCTCCGATAATCCTCATAGGTGGAGGACGAAGAATTCGTCAAACGGTTGACGAATACCTCTCCGGAGAAGCGAGTTTTGAGGACTCGGTTTTGGATCCGAATTTGGATTCGGATCGTGATCTTCTCTCGATCACATCGTCTTCAACACGAGGCTAGTAACCCATACGAAGACGAGGCTCGTGACTTAGTGAAGTCATCCCAAAGATACTCGACGTGGATACGGATAGAGACGATTCTAGTGAGGATCATTCTAGTTGATGTCTTTCCCGCTACACGTGATACGTAAGGTATACGTAGTTAAATTTCCTTTTATTGCAAAATTTAAATTTACGGTTATGTCTACACATGTTGTACTATGCATGCGTGTGATGTGTGTGTTATAATAAATGTAGATTTATTATTTTCATTTCTTCTGCTGTGCACATGTTTACGAAACATGTTCGAACACACACTCGCCGCGGTGCCGGAAACCCAACAAGAGTGTCGTCCCGGCTATCGTGTCTTTCCTCTAGGGTTTGGGTATAGCCACCTTTATATAGACATTAGCCTGGATCTCCCTAAAACCTAGAAAATAACCGAATCATGTCAGAATCGCATAGTGCCACATGACCATGTGTTTCCACACGGCTAGGCCATGTGTGGTGTCGTGGTGGCCAATTTCGACCCTTGGACATGGCCGTGTGTAGCCACACACCCTGGTCATGTCCCCTTCTACGTCCAGCTGGGCGCCATTTTCCCATGAAATGTTATCCTGCACATAAAAGTACAAAGAGCAGATCTCCGAACCAGATAATAGGAAATGCATGCAAAACAAAGTAAAATATACATGAAACAAACATAAAATATAATGAGATGTGAGCAAAAACTACTCCTAAAAACCTATATGTTTTGCTCACATCAATTCCCCCAGACTTAAGTCTTTGCTTGTCCTTAAGCAAACCTCAGTGCCATGAAATTTTAAAAGGTATTTTTCCATACTTAGCATGTTAACTAGATTTATCAAGTGGTATTTACAATAAAAAAAATAGATATGTTCTAGAAATTCACTAAGTTAGCTCCTCGTGCTCGTGCTAAGCGAATCTTCTTAGGGGATACTCATTCCATGGTAAGTTAAGTCATCATCCTATAGCTTTCCTAAGGTCTCCAGCTCTTAGGCACTGCCCAAAGTGAGGATCGTTCCCTAGATTTAGCACAAAGTCTCAAATGCGTGCTCAGTATTGAGAGAAATTGGTAGGTATTTCCCTAGTAACCTAACTCGGTCTCAATGGGACACCTAACCATTTTCAACCACGACAACTTTTTTTTTTTTTAGTCTCTTGGGATTTTGATTTTTCTGAATGGGCTTCCACGATCCGAGCATCTCCAGTAACTAAAATGCTAAACTTATGGTCACCTATGGATTGTAAAGTACTAGACTACTGAGATGAATCATAACTAAGTACGTACTAGACTCTCCCTTTCAGAATGTTCATCATGTGTAGGTGTAAATATAAAAGCTAATCAGTGTAAGACTAGAACATTCATTAGAGCAAATAAAATAAAATACCACGTGGTAAATGAAGTTAAGCTACCCATGGAAATAACTCATAAAAGAAAACTCTAAAAATACTACTGAGGTAGCTTAAAGAAAGCAAAAATTAAGTACTGACGAAACTAAAAACTCTATGTATGAACAAATGAATGCTAACTAAAAAAAATTCAAATGACAGGAAAGAAAATACTGCTAGAAACAAAATAAATCAAAACTTGGGGTCCCCCAGACTTATATGAGATTGTACCTCTAATATGGTGGCCGAGGTGGGAAGTCTGGCAGTCTCGGCATGTCAGGCTCCTGGGTAAACCTGGTGCTCAGCTGCTGATACCACATGTACATGTGGTCAATCTAAGAGCTGGTGGATGCAGCGATCGCTCTGTGCACCTCCTCTCGGGCCCACTGTGCTTGCTGGGCATGCATGTGCTGTCGCATCTCCTGGCGATAGGTGGCATCATCCTGGCGACAAACAGCCTCCTCCTGGAAGTAGATGCGGGTCTCGTCGTAGAACTCCTCAGCTCATTGGAAGTGCTCCCGGAAGCCCTGAAACTCTACCTGCATGTAAGCGCTTTGCTCCTTCCTTCGCTGCCTCTGCATCTGCTGCTTGATTTATATGTCGTCGAGGCACGATCAAAACTCCAAAAAATCATAGGCAGATGTACCTGCATCCTGCTCAAAAGTAAAAAAAGGTGGTGGTGCAGGTGCAGGCTCATGTCAATGTGGACTAGGTGGGCTTCTATACATGTGTGGACTGAGGGAGAGTGATGTACAGGGGCGAAATGCATGGTGTGGTGCCCCTTTATCCCTTGTGCAATACGGCCATGTAAAAACACACGGTCAGGCCGTGTGCACTGCTGGAATGTGGGGCACGACCATGTGAAAACACACGGTAAAACCATGTGCCCCCCGTTTCTCTCTCATGGTGCACAACGGTCTAAATTCTCCTTACATGCTCAGTCGTGTAGGTTCAAAATGATTTTTGCTTCTACCTAGAAAGTCCTTTCTAGTCCTAATTCAAATGCAATACGCCAAATGAATATAAATCAAAGTTCAAAACAAACAAATGCAACAAACTAATAAGAAATAAACACAAAATCTAAACTTGGGTTGCCTCCCAAGAAGCGCTTGTTTAAGGTCTTTAACTCCATCACTCTCCATTATCTCAACTTGGCTCTGGAGGTTCTGTAAACCTCCATTCATCTGTCTCGAATTCTAGAGACTCCCCTAGATACCTCTTTAATCGTTGTCCATTTACTTTAATCTTCCCTGATTCCTTACTTCATATATCCACTGTACCATATGGGTATACCCTCTTCACCCGAAACGGTCCTGACCACCTTGATTTTAACTTCCTTGGAAAAAGTTTTAACCTGGAATTATATAGGAGAACTAAGTCAACTTCCTTAAACTCCCTTCTCAAGATATGTTGGTCATGTCATTTCCTAGTTCTTTCCTTATATGCCTTAGCATGCTCATACGCATCTCTTCAAATTTCGTCTAGCTTGCTTAACTGCAATTTCCTTTTCTCTTCTGCTGTGCAGTAGTCCAAGTTGAGCTTCTTGATGGCCCAGAAAGCCTTGTGCTCCAATTCAACATGAAGGTGTCAAGGCTTCCCATAAACTAGGTGAAACAGGGTCATGTCTATCAGAGTCTTGTAAGCTGTGCGATAAGCCCAAAGAGCATCGTCCAGTTTTTGTGACCAATCTTTCCTTGATGCCACTACCGTCTTTTCTAGAATACTTTTGATCTCCCGATTTGAAATTTCCACTTGTCCACTTGTTTGCAGGTGGTACGCTGTCGAGACTTTATGGATCACCCCGTACTTATGTAACAATTTTTCAAATTGTTTTTCGATGAAGTGGGAACCTCCATCACTGATTACGACTCGAGGAACTCCGAACCTAGGGAATATATTTCTTTTGAACATTTTTATTACGGTCCTAGCATCACAGTGGGGTGATGCTATGACCTCCACCCATTTGGAGACGTAATCTACGGCGACCAAGATATATATGTTTGCATCGGAAGCGGAAAAGGGTCCCATGAAATCTATTCCCCATACGTCAAAGAGCTCCACTTCTAATATGGTTCTTGCCGACATCTCATGTCTCCTACCTATTTTTCCTGTTCGCTGGCACCGATCGTAGGAGACTACATGGTTGTGCGTGTCCCTAAACAGACTAGGCCAGTAAAATCTAGCTTGAAGTACCTTCGCAGCTGTTTTTGCAATTCCGACATGCCCCCTATATGCTGAGGAATGGAAGTGAAAGAGGATGCTCTCCACTTCCTCTTCTGGTATGCACCTTTGATATACGCTATCTACACATTTCCTAAATCGGAAGGGATCATCCCATATATATCGCCGAACATCTGCAAAGAATCTTTTGTTAGTTATATATGAGAGATGCCCTAAGGCAATCGCCTTATGATTGTACCATTTATATGATAAATGAAGATTCACTATTTGAGTATACATATTTTAATGTATTTGATTAGATCTTAAACTCATTTACTGAATGTCCACGATATGATTCACAGCATGAGAGAATTTGTGATTGGATCACAACTAGTGAGTATCTCTACATGTGTAATTGTGATGTATTGAAATTATCCCTAGTCGATGAATTGATGGATTTGGACACCATCAATTCTGTCGAGACTAACACGAGGTATACTCTGGTGTTTCCAAGCAACTGATTCTCACTGGCTGGTGACATTGGGATGACCGGAGTTGATCGTGGATGCTAGTTATGGTAACTAGTTTATTGGAGTGACCAGCCGTAAGACTTCATATGGTTATCTGCATATATGGATATGTCAATAAAGTTCTTACTGCAGCTTAAGTGCAATATTCCTTTGACTTGCGGTATTCAAGTCATCTTGGTCATGGAGACTTATGCTTTGACATCTTAAGCAAGCATTTCCAAGGAGATGTGGACCCGGGATGATTGAGTATAAGTCGAAATGCCCGAAGGTATTTGAATAGCCTATAAAGGATTCACCACTCCTTGCGAGGAGATGTATACTCATGGCCTCTCGTCGGATTGTTACTAAAGTCTTTGGCCAAAGCATTACATGTTTAAAGTAAGATACTCTTGGATATATGTGCAGTAACTAGAATTCGTAGGACGAGGAAATGATACTTGGGCTAGGTGTGACGTAGTCAGCCTAGTGGGAACTGACACTATAGACCATGTCCTGAACCAAGTGGGTATAAGATGCATGAAGGGAACGAGGCACGATTCATTGAAGATGTTGAAGGTTTCAAAAATGGTTCTGGATCAATCGTTGATTTTTCGGTTAATTGGGGATCATGATGTACTACTAGGTGTCACTCATGATCGTTCTATAATTAATGGTTAATTATAAACGGCCAACATAAATCGGGAACCTATTTGGTCACACGCACAACGAGCGTAATCCGAAGGATTTAAAACGAGCAAGAGAATGAGATTCTCATACCGTGAGAAACAAGGTTTGGTTGGACCAAACAAGGAGCGAGCATGAAATTGTTTCAGTCACAATGGAAGCATGGATGGGCCGAGTCTTATGAAGACATGATGGATGAACCAAATTAGTTTGGTTCTAATCCAATGTTGGAGAATAAACCAAAGGGGTTTGGTTTGTTTTAAACGAATGAACAAAAGTTGATTCGGTTCATTTTAACTTAAAATAGACCAACTTGGTTCGGTTTATTTTAACTTAAGTTATTGGAGCGGGTTAACGGGTTTTGGTTATGAACCAATAACCGTTAGGAGAATGTGTTCTCTATAAAATTAGGGCTCAAGGGTTTTGTGAAACCTAATTCTATTCTTGCCGCTCAACCCTCTCTTCTCCTTGCCGCCGCCTAAGGCCTCCACACCGCCCAGCCATCTTGTTCCACCGTCCACCCTGTTGTTGGTGTCTAAGCTACTGCCGGCCATCCTCCGACGACCCTCTGGTGACTTCCCTTGGCTCTGGTGACCAAGGTGCAGCCGACCATCCTCCTTTGGGCCGGCGCAACTCCTCCACCAAGTTGTCCAATTTCCTGGATAGCTTCTTTCCTTTCGTGTTGGAGCGTCGTTTGGACGACGTTTGGAGCTCCGACAGCGGCTACCTTGCCAGGGATTTGTGTTAGTGAAAGCCCTAGAGCCAATCATGTGATGATTGTTGTATGAACTTTATTGTATCATATTCCTATTTATAAAGGCATGGTTATTATATTTACTTATATTGGTGCCAAATAACTAAATATAATAACATCCTTGAGTAGTTGGTTCTTATCTATATCAATCGATTAGTTGAATCGATAATGAGATGATATAGAGAACACTACTCTTAATCATTCCTAGTCAAGTATTAACATTCAGGGACAATGTTAATGCGTAGAGACTAGCATGTAGGTCAACACGATGACTTGATCTCACAAGTCATGGATATAAGATATCAAGTTGACACATGGGTATACATTAGAGAATGTATACTGAATGACCCGCCATGAGAAAGTATCGTGGATCGTTATATGAGTGTCATATACTTTCTCATGTGGCTATTAGTATGACTATTAGTCCTTAGACCTGAAGTCACCATGGTTCCCTACATAAGGAGTTGCATACTTTAGCTTCGTCAAACGTCACCCGTAAATGGGTGGACTATAAAGGCGATTACTGGGTATGTGACAAATTATGCGGAGGAATGTGAGTGATGTAGATGGGATCTATCCCTCCTATATGACGGGAGAGACATCGTTATTCTTGATAGAGTGAGACCACGAAGTGCATGGCCATGCCCAAATGAGTCAATATAAGATATTGAGCTCATTTGATTAGAGTGAGTCTACTTGGAGTTCAAGATATAGATTGTACCGAGGATGACACGGTCTATGCCTCAATTGGTCAATCTAGATGTCAATGATAGAGGGACATTGTCACATATTGTGAGAGTCACAATTAGTAGTCACAAAGGTGATGTTGGAGCTCAACATTCTTGTAACTTGGGTAGCAATGATGTATTGCTAGATACCGCCCATTGCTTATGTTCTTAAATTGGTTTAGGGGCATTGCCAACGTTACAAGAACCTATAGGGTCACACACATAAGGGCAATTAGATGGAGATTAGGTTCATATGATGAACCATGAGGATTAAGTTCATGGGATGAACCAAATTGTATTAAGAGTAATCCAAATTAGACTAATTGAGTTAGACTCAAGTTGATTCAAGTGTTGAATGAGTCTAATTTAGATTTGATTCATCAAATCAATTTAAATTAATGAATAGAGATTCATTAAATTAAAATTGACTTGAATCAAATGGTTGGATTTGATCAACCATGGGAGATAATAGGTCAAGTTTGACTTGACTTGAGAGGGAAGATGAATGGTCAATTTTGACTTGACCAATTGCCATGTCATGGTGACTTGGCATGGGGCCGGCCAATGATGATGCTCCACATCATCATGGACACATCGATCATGGGGTGCCACCTCATGAGGGAGACCAAGAGCCATTGTCTCTTGGAGTTACTTGCATGCATGTAACCCCCTTATAGTGGGTTATGGATGATGTGAAGTTAAGTTGTGTAACTTCATCTTCTTCCTCCTCTCTTCCCTCAAGCTCTCTCTTCCTCATCTAGCCATGAACATCCAAGGGGTGCTAGCACACTCTAGGATGCTTTTCTCCACATATTTCTTATGTGGATACTGATAGAGGAGTGTACACTTGACACTCTCGAGTTTCGGCGAACCTTTTAGACGAGCGGGATAAGCGAAGGGCGTCGCTACGAGGGTAACACTCTCACCTTCTAGATCTAAGGTAGATATAGGGTTTTTAGATAAACACTACATGTTTTTGTTTTAATACATCTTCGCGGATCCGTGGCGGGCTTAGAGGTTTCCATGACGCAAAAGCGGTTTTGCGGCTCGGAAAACCTTGATGTTATCAGAGCCACGTGCGAAGCATGTATGTGTTTCGTTTTTTGTAATTTTTGTATTATATATAAAAATTACAAATTTATATGTTTCTGTAAATTTCCTATTTTTATAGAATTTTTGGGTATTTTTCTCGAAGAATCGAAGCAACGAGTGTTGGGACACTTGTAGGCTTCAACCGTCGAGAAAAATCCTCCGTAACGGCGAGCTCTCGCTTTAGGTTTTTGGGACAGTGACTTAAGTCGTTGTAAGATCATTTTAGGGACACTCGCAAATTTTATTTTGCGAGTAGGGGCGCTGCCCCTATCCCCGAAAGGGGCCTTGTCCCGCGATCGCGCCCGAAAACTGCTTAGCGGGACCGTTACGGGGAGGTGACTCATAAAATTGAAAAAAAAATAGAAAAAATTATAGAAATTTTCTGTAAAAATACATAATTTAGAATTATATATAATTATGTGATTGTCATGGCCCAATAACCCCAATATGATTTGATATAATGTGTTGTAATTCATAATACGACCTGCGTGCCGTTTTGTGGTTGTGCGTGTTGTATAGTGTATGCGACCTGCGCATCGTACCTCTTCTTTTGATATTCTAGTTGTAAATAGTTTTAGACTCGAATGTAACTCAAGTTTCATATTTGTAATGTACAAAATAGAGCGGTGGAAAGTCCACTTGAAGACGAGGTTACGAGAAGGGTGACGACGACACATGGCAGTCAAAGGAAGTGCTTGGAGAAGCCGCTAGCCTTAGGTTGACCGTCCGATCTTCTCATTGGCTTGAGAAGATCGTAGTAGGGCCATGACTACATCACATTTAATTTTATATATATATATATATTTATTTATTTATTTATTTATTTATTTATTTGATTTTGCTTGTATGTATGTGATGCATGCTAGTAGAATAATGCTTGTATGTATATGATGCATGCTAGGATAATTTTCTTGTATGTATATGATGCATGCTAGAATAATGATTGTATGTATGTGATGCATGCTAATATAGGATAATAAAGGCCTAAATGCGTATAAGATACACATTACGATTAGATTAGATTATAATCGAATCAACTCGAAAATGCCTACCGAGCCTTGATACCCATCACTACCTCGATCATTTGTTGTTGTTGAATCTGCCAAAGCAGAGCAACGCATATTATCTTGGTAGGGTGCGGAGGGACAATCTTGGTCCCGCCTATCACGCTTGGGTTAGAGTAAGCTCAATTAGATTGAGCAAAACTAGTTAACTCAATTGGATCGAGTAGAACTATATGCATATTCCAATCGTTGGAAAGATAGGGTAAGATCGCATTTACACTAAATCTTGGGCGATTTAGCCAAAGCTAACTCAAGGTCTTTTGTAAATGTGGGTCTTGATCCTATAAACAAGAGTTGCATAGAGATGTAATCGGTAATGTGTTACCCACCAATCGTACTAAGTCTTGGGCGATTTAGCCAAAGCTAACTCAAGGCTTAGTATGATGTGGATCTTGTCCCACAAGAATTATAGCTAGTTTGTATGAATCTAGTAATGTGGTTTGACCACATCCATAACTCGTTTCTACAAAATTTCCACTTGGCCAAGAGCTGGCCACTGACTTGATCTTGCAATCTTTGCCACAAGCCTTCAATCAATTTGTCATGAATTATAACATGAATGAAATTGATAAGTCATTGCCTGAAATGCTCAGCATGTTGAGAACTGCTGAGCTTAACCTTAAGAAGGGAAAATCTGACACCATTTTGATGGTGCAGAAGAAGAAAGGCAAGGGCAAGACTAAAGGTAAGGGAAAGTCCCAAGCCAATAGCAAAGGCAAAGAACTTAAACCCAAAGGAGGGGTAGCCAAGGAAGGGGCTTGCTTCTACTACAAGGAAGCAGGACACTGGAAGCGTAACTGCAAGGCATACCTGGAAGATCTTAAGAAGAAGAGAAGTGAGACTTCTACTTCAGGTATAAATGTTATAGAAGTCAATCTATTTATTTCTTCATCATGGGTATTAGATACCGGATGTGCATCTCACATTTGTACCAATGTGCAGGCGTTGAGAAATAGCAGGGCATTGACAAAGGGCGAGGTGGACCTGCGAGTAGGCAATGGAGCAAGAGTTGCTGCTGTTGCTGTAGGAACTTATGATCTATCTTTGCCCTCTGGGCTTGTACTAGAATTAGATGAATGTTATTATGTGTCTTCCTTAATTAAGAACATCATTTCAGTTTCTTGTTTGGACAAGAAAGGATTTTCATTTATAATAAAGAACAAATGTTGTTCAGTTTATTTAAATGATATGTTCTATTGTAGTGCACCTCTAATGAACGGACTCTACTTTCTAGACTTAGAGAGCCCTATCTATAACATAAGTACCAAAAGGTTCAAGTCAAATGAGTTGAACCAAACCTATCTCTGGCATTGTCGCTTAGGTCACATAAATGAGAGTCGCTTATCTCAGCTTCATAAGGATGGGCTGCTAGACTCATTTGATTTTGAAACATATGAGACATGCGAGTCTTGCCTTTTAGGCAAGATGACCAAGACTCCCTTTATTGGACACAGCGAAAGAGCAACAGACTTGTTAGGACTTATACATAGTGATGTATGTGGCCCTTTCAATGTTGCAGCTAGAGGTGGTTACAGGTACTTTATTACATTTACTGATGACTTCAGTAGATATGGTTATGTGTATCTTATGACACATAAATCAGAATCCTTTGAAAAGTTCAAAGAATTCAAGAATGAAGTACAAAATCAGCTAGGCAAGAGTATTAAGATACTTCGATCAGATCGAGGTGGAGAATACCTTAGCCATGAGTTTCATGACTATCTAGCTGAGTGTGGGATTCTATCCCAACTCACTCCTCCTGGAACACCACAGTGGAATGGTGTATCTGAAAGGAGGAATCGTACCCTATTAGATATGGTACGATCTATGATGAGTCACATAGATCTTCCTATATCCTTTTGGGGATATGCTCTAGACACAACAGCCTTTACCCTTAACCGTGTACCATCCAAGGTTGTGATAAAGACACCATATACGATATGGACAGGGAGAAATCCCAAGATATCTTTCATGAGGATTTGGGGTTTGAGGCTTACGTTCGACGTCAAGTCTCAGACAAATTGGGACCCAAATTCGATAGGTGTTATTTTGTTGGATATCCCAAGGATACAAAGGGATATTACTTCTACATTCCCAGTCAGCACAAAGTGTTTGTGGCAAAGACTGAAGTTTTTCTAGAAAGGCATTTTGTTTCTAGAAAAACTAGTGGGAGTACCTTCGATCTTGAAGAAATTCAAGATAAGGACCATAGCACTGAGGCCTTGATGAAGGCTGAACAGGAACCACAAAGTGTTGTGGGTGATGAGGTTGTTGCACAAAGAGTTGTGGAACAACCACCTGCTCAGGTAGACCTACCTCTTCGCAGATTTGATAGGGTACGTCGCCAGCTTGAGAGATACTCATTTCTCTTGTCTGACCATGATGATGTTATGCTCATTGAGAATGAGCCTACCTCCTATCAGGAAGTTGTGATGAGCCCAGATTCTGAGAAATGGCTAGAGGCCATGAGATCCGAGATGGAATCCATGTACACCAACCAAGTATGAACTTTAGTTGATCCACCTGAAGGGGTCAAACCCATTGGGTGTAAGTGGGTCTTTAGGAGAAAGACTGACATGGATGGACTTACGCATACCTATAAGGGTCGATTGGTGGCTAAAGGTTTCAAGCAAATTCATGGTATTGACTATGATGAAACCTTTTCTCCAGTGGCGATGTTTAAGTCCATTCGGATCTTGCTTGCTATTGCAGCATACCACGATTATAAGATCCGCAGATGGATGTCAAAACCGCTTTCAATGGAAACTTACTCGAGGATGTGTACATGACACAACCCGAGGGTTTTGTAGATCCACAAAGATAATCGGGAAGGTATGCAAGCCGCAAAGGTCCATTTATGGGCTAAAGCAAGCTTCGAGCGAATCTTCGATTCGATGATGCGATCAAACAGCTTTGGTTTCATCAAGAATGAAGATGAACCCCGTGGTCTACAAGAGGGTTAATGGGAAAACAGCTTGTCTTCCTTGTATTGTATGTGGATGACATACTACTCATTGGGAATGACATCCCTTCGCCACCCGGAAGACTTGGCCGGGACGTGCTTCTCAATGAAGGACTTAGGTGAAGCACAGATTCTAGGCATCAAGATCTATAGAGATAGATCTAAGAGATTGCTTGGCCTAAGTCGAGTACATACATCGACACGGTATTACTGTTGCCATGCAATTCCAAGAAAGGACTTCACGATGTCATACATGGTGTGAGTCTTTCAAGACTCAAAGTCCTCTTCTAGAGAGAGAGAGACCGCATGGATAAGATCCCTTACGCATCCGCTATAGGATCTATCATGTACGCCATGCCATGTACTGTCTCCGATGTCTCGTATGCTTTGAGCATGACGAGTAGATACCAAGATCCGTGAGCGCCATCGATAGTACCAAGAATATTCTTAAGTACTTGAGAAGGACTAAAGAATATTTCTTGATATTTGGAGGCGATGAGGAGCTAGTCAGAAGGGTTACAGCTTTCCAAACCGACTGTGATGATTATAGATCGCAATGTGGTTCGTGGTTTTGCTTGAATGGTGGCGCTCGTGAGTCGAAGAGTTCTGGCAGACAGCTTGTCGATTCTACAACAGAGGCCAATATATCGGTGCTTCCATCTCATTCGTAGAGATTATCGATAGAGGAGATGTGAAGATTTGCAGAGTACCCATTAGAGGCCAACATCATGCATCCCACCAAGGCTTCGGGTACGTAAAAGCATGATGGTCACACTAGGTCATTGGGTATTAGATACTACTGATTGGCACTAGTGCTAGTGGGAGATTGTTAGTGAAAGCCCTAGAGCCAATCATGTGATGATTGTTGTATGGACTTTATTGTATCATATTCCTATTTATAAAGGCATGGTTATTATATTTACTTGTATTTGTGCCAAATAACTAAATATAATAACGTTCTTGAGTAGTTGGTTCTTATTTATATCAATCGATTGGTTGAATCGATAATGAGATGATATAGAGAACACTACTCTTAATCATTCCTAGTCAAGTATTAACATTCAAGGACAATGTTAATGCGTAGAGACTAGCATGTAGGTCAACACGATGACTTGATCTCACAAGTCATGGATATGAGATATCAAGTTGACACATGGGTATATATTAGAGAATGTATACTGAATGACCCGCCATGAGAAAGTATCGTGGATCGTTATATGAGTGTCATATACTTTCTCATGTGGTTATTAGTATGACTATTAGTCCTTAGACCTGAAGTCACCATGGTTCCCTACATAAGGAGTTGCATACTTTGGCTTCGTCAAACGTCACCCGTAAATGGGTGGACTATAAAGGCGATTACTGGGTATGTGACAAATTATGCGGAGGGATGTGAGTGATATAGATGGGATCTATCCCTCCTATATGACGGGAGAGACATCGTTATTCTTGATAGAGTGAGACCACGAAGTGCATGGCCATGCCCAAATGAGTCAATATAAGATATTGAGCTCATTTGATTAGAGTGAGTCTACTTGGAGTTCAAGATATAGATTGTACCGAGGATGACACGGTCTATGTCTCAATTGGTCAATCTAGATGTCAAGGATAGAGGGACATTGTCACATATTGTGAGAGTCACAATTAGTAGTCACAAAGGTGATGTTGGAGCTCAACATTCTTGTAACTTGGGTAGCAATGATGTATTGCTAGATACCGCTCATTGCTTATGTTCCTAAATCAGTTTAGGGGCATTGCCAACGTTATAAGAACCTATAGGGTCACACACATAAGGGCAATTAGATGGAGATTAGGTTCATATGATGAACCATGAGGATTAGGTTCATGGGATGAACCAAATTGTATTAAGAGTAATCCAAATTAGACTAATTGAGTTAGACTCAAGTTGATTCAAGTGTTGAATGAGTCTAATTTAGATTTAATTCATCAAATCAATTTAAATTAATGAATAGAGATTCATTAAATTAAAATTGACTTGAATCAAATGGTTGGATTTTATCAACCATGGGAGATAATGTTAGGACCCTTGGAATGGCTAGAGGGGGGGTGATTAGCCTTTCTTTCTTTCTACAAGAATGTTAGCGGAAGCAATACAAATATAAGCACAAACAAAAACAAGAAACAAGGCTAACACCCGATGTAACGTGGTTCGGAGATGACGCTCCTACTCCACGGCAATCCGTAAGGTGGATTAGCCCTAATCAACCTTCACTAGAACCTCCTTTGGATGAACCAAGGTGGAGAAACCTTTCTTACAAAGCTCTCCTCTTCTTTACAATGATGGATGATCAAGAACAAGAGAAGAGGAGGATTTAAATCACTAAAAACACTTGGAAGGCTTGGTGAGCACAAGAGTATAGTTAGGAGCAAGAGCACTAGCTTCACCAAGCTCCCCATGGCCACTTTTTATAGAAGAGGGGCTTTTCCTGCTGGCGCCGATCGATGATGCCATCGGGCCGATCCAACAAGCCAGGCTCGGAAATGCGATTCCATGAGATTCATAGCCGTACTTAACGCCAGTGATCAGATCGATCCTCCATCCGATCGATGGGGTGATCACAGTGATCAAGGCTGAAAGGAGACCGATTCTGTGGCATATTTCTTAATCCGATCGATGCGGATGCCGATCACAGACCCGATCGCTCAATTAAGGCAATGATCGATGGTCGTGGTTTCATCCCGATCCGATCGACTGATCGATCGACGGGCCGATCGATACATCACTGGTATGAGCAATTCATACTTAATTATACCTAGACCTAGACTCAACCTTCTAGTTCACTAAGCCTTGCGCCAGGATCCCTCCGAGTCCGACTTGTTCATCATCTCGCGCTTTGCTTCAAGAGCTTTTTCGTATGTCTTTGCCAAATGCTTGACTTTACGCCAAGACTACAACCTCGACTTATGCCAAGACTTTACTTGACTTCCTTCGCAAGGTTCACTTGGACTTTATGTCGCCAAGACTACAAACTTGGTCTTATGCCGCCAAGTCCATCCTTGACTTTGCTTAAGATCACATTTACTTTTACTAGTTCATCTTGGATTTCTTCTCACAATAAATATATGTACATTAGATCACAAGATATCGCTAACTGGATGATTAGCCAAACAGCAATACGTAACTGAACTTGGAGCATTGTTGCACCAACAATCTCCCCCTTTTTGATGTTTGACAATCATTTAAGTTAGGTCTTTAAAGATACACGCATAATCATCTAACTTAAGCATTTCTTCTCCCCCTTTGACATACATCAAAAAGAGAAGGATGGAAGAATTAAGAGTGTTGGATCTTGGATTAAGGTATTAGATTGAAATTAAGCTCCCCCTTAATCCAAGATAGGATGTGAATTACACTTGAAGCAAAGCATAATCTAAAATTCAAAAGTTAAATCCTAACTTTGCACCAACAATGATTTTGGGGATAAAAGAATTTATTGAAACTTTCCCTAAACCACTGTATTAAGCAGTCCTAAAACTCGTTTATACGCAATATTATCATACTAGAGTGTTAGGATATCAAAAATACACCAAATATCAGAAAATGGAGCTTATTATCAGAAAACCCAGTGTATGATCAGTGTATCGAACGGTCATTCCTACACACCTGAAATCGAAATTTCAGCCTTTTTAGCCCATTTTCAGAAATGCGGTAGAAATTCCAAAAAACTCGAGAAATCACAAAATTTTGCGTACACATTTCTGAAATCATACTCTATTAAGGAAAAATAATTTGAAAAATATATGTTTTCCAGATTTCAAGATTGATACAAATTTGGAAACTTACAAAAGTTCTAAAGAATTTTCAAACCTTGTATCACTTTTGTGATTCACTTGAAACCTGTTTTCGAAAATATAATGATCATAGTTTAAAATATATATGATTTGGAATTTTCAACCATGTTCTTAGAGCTATGTACTCATTACTTGAATACAAGCCTTCCCAATGGTTGGTCCATAAGGTATTTATGTCTCTAGGTGTGTCATTGGCTCATAGTAATGCATCATAACAAACATGATGAGCCAAGTACACCTTCCTATCATCTCACATGGTTCTAAGTGTCTCAATACAAAAGTCAAGGTTTCTTAAGGTTTTTTTTGGTGAGATGTATCAAGGTATAAAGATAACATATAAACATGGGATCATGCAAATCTAGAGTTTTACTCTACAAAGCACATACCAAGCTCTCTCCTTAAAGATGAAAATTCATTTTCGGGAAGAGCTTTGGTGAAGATATCGGCAAGGTTGGACTTCGATTCTACATAATTAAGTTCAATGTCCCCTCTTGCCACATGATCTCTTATGAAGTGATGTTTCACTTCAATGTGCTTGGTTCTAGAGTGATGTACCGGATTTTTGGTCAAGTTGATAGTACTTACATTATCACAATAAACTTTAATGTTAGAGTAGTGTAGCTCATAGTCCACAAGAGTATGCCTCATCCAAAGTAATTGAGCTACACAACCACCCATAGCCACATATTCGGCTTCGGTGGTTGATAAAGCAACACAATGTTGCTTCCTACTACTCCAACTAACTAGGGAGGACCCAAGAAATTGGCATCCACCACTAGTACTCTTCCTATCCAATTTGCACCCGGCATAATCGGAATCGGTATAACCAAGCAATTCAAATGACTTAGTCCTAGGATACCAAAGTCCTACATTTAGGGTGTCTTTAATATATCTTAATATTCTTTTGACGGCTACCAAATGTGATTCTTTGGCACAAGATTGGTATCTTGCACACATACCTACCGCAAATAAAATATCGGGTCTACTAGCGGTTAAGTATAGTAAGCTACCAATCATACTCCTATACAATTTAAGATCAATTGATTTACCTTCATGATCACTATCTATCCTAGTGCTAGTGGTCATAGGAGTGGTTACAATTTTGGCATTTTCCAAACCAAATTTCTTGATCATTTCATTTGCATATTTGGTTTGATAGATATGAATACCCTCATTGGTTTGTTTGACTTGTAAACCTAGGAAAAAGGTAAGCTCTCCAACCAAATTCATTTTCCATATTTTTTATAAAGTCTTGAAGAAGATCATCATTTGTTGACCCAAAGATGATATCATCAACATATACTTGGGCTATGAATATATCTTTTAACGTTGACTTTATAAACAAAGTTTGATCTACTTGGCCTCTTCTAAAATCCTTAGAAATTAAGAAGGATGACAATCTTTCATACCATGCCCGGGGAGCTTGTTTTAACCCATATAATGCTTTCCTAAGCTTACATACATGATTTGGATAATCTATGTTCTCAAATCCGGGTGGTTGCTCTACATATACTTCCTCCTTAATAAAACCATTTAAGAATGCCGATTTAACATCCATTTGGTAAAGTTTAAATCTCATGAAGGAAGCATACCCTAAGAGTATCCTAATAGATTCTAACCTTGCAACCGGGGCATAAGTCTCATCATAGTCAAGCCCCTCAACTTGATTGAATCCCCTAGCAACCAACCTAGCCTTATTTCGAGTGATATTTCCTTGATCATCTAGCTTATTCCTAAAAACCCATCTTGTAGTAATTATGGTGCTATCATTGGGTCTAGGCACTAATTCCCACACTTGGCTTCTCTCAAATTGAGCCAATTCATCTTGCATTGCCAAAATCCAATCCGGATCATGTAATGCATCATTGATCGATTTGGGCTCAATTTGTGAGATAAGAGCAACTTGACTAGTAGGAGGTCTATGAAATGACCTAGTTCTTACTCCTTGAGATAGATCTCCTACTACTTGGTCAAGTGGATGATCTTGATGAATTCTTAGGTTTCTAGAAGGGGTTTCAATTTGATTATTGTTATCTTCCACCCTTCTTTCATCATCGGAGTCTCCTCTTCCTCCCCCTTGATCATTACCCCTAATGATCAAATTTTGAAGTTTTTGGGTAATGTCTTGATTATTGTCATTAATATCCTTATCAATGGAGGACTTTCTAGGGTAAGTACTAGTAGTTTCATCAAATTGAACATTGGAAGACTCCTCAATCCCTTTGGTTCTCTTATTGTAGACTCTATACCCTCTACTTGTGGATGAGTATCCAACTAAGATTCCCTCATCCGCTTTTGATTCAAATTTTCCTAAGTTATCTTTGGTGTTTAGAATATAAACTTTACACCCAAAGACTTTGAAATAATGAATTGTGGGTATAATCCCATTCCATAATTCAAATGGTGTTTTTCCTAAAAACCTATGGATTTGAACCCTATTTTGGATATAACAAGCGGTATTAACCGCTTCCGCCCACAAGTAGCTAGGTAGAGAATATGCATTAAGCATAGTTCTAGCCGCCTCTTGTAGGGCACGATTTCTCCTTTCCACCACCCCATTTTGTTGGGGTGTTCTAGGACAAGAGAACTCATGCTTGTACCCTTGCTCTAAATAAAATTGTGAAAATTTTAGATTTTCAAATTCACCACCATGATCACTACGGATCCGGTTGATTTTGAGACTCTTTTCATTTTCAACCCTTTTACTAAATCCTATGATTATTTCTAAGGTATCATCCTTATGTTTCATAAAATAGACCCAAGTATACCTAGAAAAATCATCTACTATAACCAAACAATATTTATTACCATTTAAAGATGGAGTACTATGGCAATCAAATAAGTCAAGATGCAATAATTCTAATGGTAAAGAAGTATTGGTTAGGGTTTTACCTTTGTGTGATGCCTTTGTTTGTTTTCCTTCTTGGCATGCATCACACAATTTGTTCTTGACATACTTGATCTTTGGTAGCCCTTTTACCAACTCCATCTTGGCTACCTTGGCTATGTTTTTCATGTTAATATGCCCCAATCTTCTATGCCATAGCCAACTTTCCTCTTCTTTTGCAACAAAACACTTAGTAGAAATGTTAGAAGCATATGAAAGATCAACATAATAGATATTTGATTTCTTATATCCAACTAACATGCAATCATTTAATTCCTTGTGTCTAATCATGCATTTAGAGGATTCAAAAGAGACATGATAGTTTGCATCACAAAGTTGACTAACACTTAATAAATTAAATTTCATATTTTCAACTAGCAAGACTTTGTGAATAACAATTTTGGGGGATACCTCAATTGTTCCTCTACCTAATATCTTGAGTTTTCCACTATTCCCAAAGGACACCGCTCCCTTCTTCACATATTTAATTGTGGAGAACTTGCTCACATCCCCGGTCATATGTGTTGAGCAACCGCTATCCACAATCCACATATCTCGCTCTCCTACCTAAATCACATGAAAAACACAAGCTTTTGGTACCCAAACATTTGGACCGGTAACATTAAGTAAAAACTTCTTAGGTACCCAAGCTTTCTTAACCTTACCCTTAATAGTTGCTTTCCTATTTATTAATGAAATATAAGCAACTTCTTTTTCTTTTGGCTTATAACCTAAACCGGCCTTGTTATAAACCGCTCTTTGTTTACTAAGAATCATATCAAGACACTTTGAGCCATATGAAAATTTTTCTAAACATGCTTTTAATTCACTAACTTCATCCTTAAGTTTGTCATTTTCTTCCTTAAGCATGCAAGAATCAACATGTGAAGGTTTTTCATTTTTAATAGCCTTTAGTTCTACCTTCATGCTCTTAACCTTAGATTTTGACTTATCTAGAGCTTCTTTAAGATACGCAATTGATTTATAGAGAAGCATAACCTTGGGAGAATTCATTACCTCATCGTCACTAGATGACGATTCATCACTTGAAGAATCTTCTTGACTTGATGTGCCGGAATCATCTTCTAATGCCATGAGTGCCACATGGCGTGTGATATGGCAAAGCTCATCATCGGATGAAGAGTCTTCAACACTTGGTGTGTCCCATGTGGTTTGAGCCACCATGGCCTCCTTCTTCTTCTTTTCCTTCTTGTCCTTCTTTTTCTTTTCCTTTTCTTCCTTCTTCTTTAGCTCCGGGCAATTCGGCTTTATATGCCCCTTCTTGTTGCAAGCATGGCAAATCACATTATTGCTAAAACTTGAATTGCCATTAAATTTACCTTTTGAGGAATGAGACCCCTTTCTTGCTTCTCTATTCTTGAACTCTCTTGACTTTCTATAAAGCTTCTTGACGAAATTTGTCATTTCACTAGATGAGTCCCCATCGCTACTTGACTCGTCCTCCGACTCGGATGATGATGATGCTTCTTTTCTTTCTTGTCCTTCTTTTCAACAAATAGAGCTAACCCCTTTTCCTTAGAGGACATATTAGTTTGCTCATGTAATTCAAACTCACAAAATAATTCATCAATTTTAATTTGAGATAAATCCCTAGTTACCTTAATGGCATCAACTATAGAGGTCCATAAAGAATTTCTAGGAAATGCTTGTAAGATATACCTTACCAAATCCCGGTTGTCGACTCGCTCACCTATGATATGGAGTCCGTTTACAATTTCCTTGAACCTTCCATGCATTTGACTTACGGTTTCATGCATCTTCATTTGGAAGGCTTGAAGTTGTCCAATTAATAGGTCCTTCTTGGCCCTCTTTGACTCCTTGGAACCTTCATTTAGCTCAATGAGCTTTTCCCATAGCTCCTTGGCGGATTCAAAAGGCCCCACCTTGTTGAGTTGCTCCATTGTGACGTCGCATTGGATGGTGAGGACGGCCTTTGCATTTGATTCAAATTTCTTGTTTATTTCTCTTGTCCAACCCTTGCTTGGAATAGGATGTCCATGTTCATCCACCGGTTCCTCGAAGCCATCTACAACACTATGCCAAATTTCAATATTACTCATAAGATAGTACTTCATCCTACCTTTCCAATACGCAAAGTGACTCCCATCGAAGAGCGGTGGCTTGGCGATGCTATATCCCTCTTGAAAAGCCATTGATGTCTTGGTTGATGGTGAGATCTTCCAAGCTATCCGGGCTCTGATACCACTTGTTAGGACCCTTGGAATGGCTAGAGGGGGGTGATTAGTCTTTCTTTCTTTCTACAAGAATGTTAGCGGAAGCAATACAAATATAAGCACAAACAAAAACAAGAAACAAGGCTAACACCCGATGTAACGTGGTTCGGAGATGACGCTCCTACTCCACGGCAATCCGTAAGGTGGATTAGCCCTAATCAACCTTCACTAGAACCTCCTTTGGATGAACCAAGGTGGAGAAACCTTTCTTACAAAGCTCTCCTCTTCTTTACAATGATGGATGATCAAGAACAAGAGAAGAGGAGGATTTAAATCACTAAAAACACTTGGAAGACTTGGTGAGCACGAGAGTATAGTTAGGAGCAAGAGCACTAGCTTCACCAAGCTCCCCATGGCCCCTTTATAGAAGAGGGCTGTTTTCCGTTAGGCGTCGATCGATCGGTGATGCATGCCATCAATCGACTGTCGCCGAAGCCAACGGCTTCTGAAACGAGATCTCCGCGGAGATTCGTAGCCGCAATTTCCAACGGCCAGGTGATCGATCGGTGATCCCTCCATCGATCGGTGATGGGGTGATCGATCAGTGAGTGATCAAGCGCGATCGAGTGAGGCGCGTGCGGCGACATTTCCCTTGATCGGTTGGTGATGCACAGCGATCGGTGATCGCAGATCGATCGCTCGACGAAGGCGATCGTGATGGTCGAAGTTTCATCGACTCGATCGAGCGCGACGGTCGGTGATACATCGTATCAGTCGACTGATACTCATCAAGTATGAGCAATTCATACTTAATTTTATACCCTAGACCTAGACTCAACCTTCTAGCTCCTCACTAAGCCTTGCGCCTTCAGGATCCCTCCGAGTCCACGACTTGTTCATCCTTTGCGCTTTGCTTCCAAGAGCTTCCTTCGGTTTCGTCATGTCTTGGGTTGCCAAATGCTTGGACTTTACGCCGCCAAGACTACAACCTTGGACTTCCTTTGCCAAGATCATACTTGGACTTCCTTTTACCAAGTCTTCATCCTTGGATTTTCCTGTCACTTAAACACATGCTTAATTAGATCACAAGATATTACCTAACTTAGATGATTAGTCAAACATCAAAACATATAAATGCTTGGAGCATTGTTGCACCAACAGATAATAGGTCAAGTTTGACTTGACTTGAGAGGGAAGATGAATGGTTAATTTTGACTTGACCAATTGCCATGTCATGGTGACTTGGCATGGGGCCGGCCAATGATGATGCTCCACATCATCATGGACACATCATGGGGTGTCACCTCATGAGGGAGACCAAGAGCCATTGGCTCTTGGAGTTACATGCATGCATGTAACCCCCTTATAGTGGGTTATGGATGATGTGAAGTTAAGTTGTGTAACTTCATCTTCTTCCTCCTCTCTTCCCTCAAGCTCTCTCTTCCTCATCTAGCCATGAACGTCCAAGGGGTGCTAGCACACTCTAGGATGCTTTTCTCCACCTATTGCTTGTGTGGATACCGATAGAGGAGTGTACACTTGACACTCTCGAGTTCCGGCGAACCTTTTGGACGAGCGGGATAAGCGAAGGGCGTCGCTACGAGGGTAACACTCTCACCTTCTAGATCTAAGGTAGATCTAGGGTTTTTATATAAACACATACATATTTTGTTTTAATACATCTTCGCACGGATCCGTGGCCAGGGCTTCCGAGGTTTTCGCAACGCAAAAAGCAGTTTTTGCGGCTCGAAAAACTCAACAATTTGATCTCCGGTAATCCTCATAGGTGGAGAACGAAGGATTCGTCAATCGGTTGACGAATACCTCTTTGGAGAAGCGAGTTTTGGGGACTCATTTTCGAATCCGAATTTTGATTCGGATTGTGATCTTCTCTCGATCACATCGTCTTCGACTCGAGGCTAGTGACTCTTACGATGACGAGGCTTGTGGCTTGGTGAAGCTATCCCGACGATACTTGGTGTGGATACGGATAGAGGCAATTCTAGCGAGAGTTGCTCCAGTTGATGCCTTTCCCGCTGCACATGATACGTCAGGTATAACTAGCGTAATTTTCTTTATTGCAAAATTTGAATTTACGATTATGTCTACACATATTGTACTATACATACGTGTGATGTGTGTATTATAATAAATTAGATTTATTGCTTTTTAATTCTTCCGTTGTGCACATGTTTACGAAACATGTTCGAACACACACTCGCCGCGATGTCGAAAACCCAACAGTGGTATCAGAGCCCAGGTTGTGTTTCGACATAATCGTAAAATTGATTTACGATAGTTGTAATTGTATTTATGGAAATTGTCTACTTTTGGAAAGTTTAGAAGTATTTATGGAAATTTTTAATTTTGGAAAGTTTAGAAGTATTTATGGAAATCTTCTACTTTTGGAAAGTTTAAAAGTATTCATGGAAATTAACAATTTCCATAAATAAAATATTTGATTAGATTTGGAAATTTGTTTCCTAATTTAATCATGATTTGATTTGGGGAATCAAATCTAAAATATATTTTATTTCCATAAATAGTTTTGATAATTTAGAAAATTTGTTTCCTAAATTAAATTTAACTTTCCTTAATTAACACTTTCCATAAATAAAATATGTGATTAGATTTGGAAATTTATTTCCTAATTTAATCATGATTTGATTTGGAGAATCAAATCTCAAACATATTTTATTTCCATAAATAGTTATGACATATAAGAAAATTTTGTACATCTCATAATTGTATGTCATGTAATTACATTAGATGTATATCATTATGTCATACGTGTCGTGACATGTAGAGGTATGTCATGTCATGTAGATAATAGTTATTTGCATGCAAAGAGGATGAGACATAAAAATCCTTACTCAATATTAAAGCATACACCTTCCATTAATATGGTTAGAACCAGAGTTCTGTTTCCTGTTTGGGTTGTTGGATCTCCCGAAGTGATTTTGGGGTTTTTAAAATTCGAAAAATGAATGGGATTTGTAAATATATGTTGATGTATTTTTCCATCTTTTTCATATATGCTCGATTTGTATTTCTAGATTAATCGCTTGATCATGAGGTCTTTGAATTTGCGCTCTATTTTGAATTCGAATAGATTGACTGAACTAAACTTCTTGGACTGGCTTAGAAACTTGAGAATTATTCTCAAGGCGGAAAAGCTTGTATATGTCCTCGAAGAGCCTCTTCCCGCCCGTCTCAGTGATGACGCAACTCTGGACCAATTGTTGGCCTATCAAAAACATGTGAGTGATTAAACTAGTGAGTTGCAACATGTTAGCCGCGATGGTACTCGAGTTGCGGAAGCAGCATGAGATATGGATGCTCATACCATAGTCCTTCATCTTTATGAGTTGTTTGATGAGCAAGTGAGATTCGAAAGGTTCGAAGTCTCCAAGCTCCTCTTCACCTCTGAGATGCAAGAAGATTTATCTGTGGTAATGCTTAACATGTTGAAGACTGTGGAGCCTTCTAAGAAGCATGAGCAGGGGGCGGTGCTGTTAGTTGATTCCTCGAAGAAAGGTTCTAAGTGTAAGTCAAAGGAACAACAAAAGGGGAAGAAGGAAAATGCTAAAAAGGCAGAACCAGCTCAAAAGGGCACTTGCCATCATTATGGAAAGGAGGGTCATTGGCGAAGAAACTGCAAGATTTATCTTGAGTCCGTGAAGAAGAATAAGACATCAAATGCCCCATCTTCTTCAGATATCTTCGTTATTAATTGTCATTCTATTTTCTCAGACACTTGGGTATTGGATACTGGATGTGGCTCACATATATGTAATGACATACATGGGCTAAGGAATAGAAGAAGACTCATCAAGGGAGAGTCAAACTTACGTGTTGGGAATGGAGCAAAGGTTGCTGCACTCGCCATCGAAACGTATTTGTTGAAACTCCCTACAATACTTGTCTTAGAATTGGACAATTGCTTTTATGTTCCTTAGATGATAAAGAATATCATTTCTATTTCTTGTTTAAAAAGAAATAAGTACCATTTAACTTTTAGTAATAATTTTTGTTACATAACTTTGAATGTCGTTCTTTATGGGACTGGAACTTTGAGCAATGGTATTTATACGTTGGATGTGTCCAGTGACATTTTCAATATCAAAGCGAGTAACAAGCGTGCTCAAAAAGGATAATCAATTAGACTTCTACATGTGGCATTGTCGTCTTGGCCATGCAAGCAAGAAACGCATGTCCGAATTACACCGATGTGGAATTCTGGAATCGTTTGAATTGGATTCATACGATACATGCGAATCATGCTTAAAAGGCAAGATGACTAAGTTACCTTTTATAAGAAAAGGTGAATGGGTGAGAGAGTTGCTAGGTAAAATACATACTAATGTATGTGGACCTATGTCAACTCAAGCTCTAGGAGGCTATAGCTACTTCATTACCTTCACTGATGACCACTCACGGTTTGGGTATGTGTTCTTGATGAAACACAAATCTGAAGCCTTTGAAAGGTTCAAAGAATTTAGAAATGAAGTAGAGAAACAACATGACAAGAGTATTAAAATACTTCGATCAGATCGAGGTGGTGAATACTTAAGTTAAGAGTTTCTAGATTATCTAAGAGACAATGGTATATTGTCTCAATGGACTCCGTCGTACACACCACAGCATAATGGTGTATTTGAGAGGCATAACCGGCCCTTGTTGGACATGGTCAGGTCGATGATGAATCATGCAAATTTTCCCAAGTCCTTTTGGGGCTATACACTTAAGATAGTTGTTTACTTGCTAAACACAATGTCAACCAAGGTAGTCTTTACTACTCCATATGAGATATGGAATAGTAAGAGACCTCATGTATCTTACTTGAAGATATGGGGTTGTCCTGCTTATGTGAAGCGGATTGTGTCAGACAAACTGGATGTCAAGTCTGATAAATGTCTATTTATTGGATACCCTAAGGAAATGAGGGGTTACCAATTCTATCATCCTGTAGAATAAAAAGGTGTTTGTTTCAAGGCATACTGTGTTTCTAGAGAAAGAGTTTCTCTTGCAAGAAAACAGTGGGAGTGTCGTTGAGCTTGAGGAGGCTCAAGAGACTCCAATAGACATTAATGAAATACCTAGTGAAGCACCACAGCTGATAACTCATAGTGATGAGCCATCGACTGGACCAATTGTGACACCACATCTTCGTAGATCTGGTAAAACATGCAATATTCCTAAGAGATATGGATTTCTCGTAAGTGAATTGAACGACATGTTACTCATTGATGATGAGGAGCCTACTAATTATGAAGAAATTATGAAAAGTTCAGAAAGGAACAAATGACTTAAAGCCATGAAGTCAGAAATGAATTTTATGTATGAAAATCAAGTTTGGAACTTGGTGGACCACCTGAAGGCATTAAGCCTATAGGGTGCAAGTAGGTTTTCAAGAAGAAAACCGACATGGATGGTAATGTGATTACATATAAGGCTAGATTGGTTGTGAAAGGATATCATCAAAAGCAATGTGTTGATTATGACGAGACCTATTCACCTGCTGCTATGCTTAAATCTATTCGGATGCTCCTGGCCATAGCGACTCACTACGATTTTGAGATATGGCAGATGGATGTAAAAACAGCTTTCCTTAATGGAAACCTACTCGAGGACGTGTATATGATACAGCCTGAGGGTTTCACATCGATTGATAAAACTAAGGTATGAAAATTGCGACGGTCCATATATGGAATGAAGCAATCATCCAGGAGCTGGAATATCCGTTTTGATGAGACAATCAAAAAGTTTGATTTCTTACAAAATCCGGACGAACCTTGTGTGTACAAGAAGGTTAGTGGGAGTGCAGTCGTGTTCCTAGTATTGTATGTCGATGATATATTACTTATAGGAAACGATGTTTCTGTCTTACAGTCAGTTAAAATTTTATTGTCCAAGACATTCTCCATGAAAGACCTGGGAGAAGCAACTTACATCCTCGGGATTAAGATCTATAGGGATAAATCGAAACGGTTGCTTGGTCTTTCGCAGTCTACATATATAGACCAAGTGCTAAAGAGGTTTAGCATGTCGGAATCCAAGTAAGGTTTCCTACCCATTAGGCATGGGATACACCTTTCGAAGTTTATGTGTCCGCGCACAGAAGACGAGAGGATTTGCATGAATAAGATTCCCTATGCATCCGCAATAGGATCTATCATGTATGCTATGTTATGTACAAGACCCGATGTATCATATGCTCTGAATGTCACGAACAAATACCAGTCTAATCCAGGAATGGATCATTGGGCGGCTGTTAAGACAATCCTTAAGTACTTAAGAAGAACTAATGATGTGTTCCTAATATATGGAGTAGGAGATATGGTAATACGCGGGTATATGGATGCCAGCTTCCAGACTGACAAGGATGATTCCAGGTCTCAATCTGGTTATGTATTTACCTAGAATGGAGGCACAATAAGTTGGAAAGGTTCCAAGCAAGATACTATAGCGGATTCTGCCACTGAGGCAGAATACATTACATCTTTGGAAGCAACAAAGGAAACGGTTTGAATCGAGAAGTTCATCTCTGAACTTGATGTGGTCTCATCAACGATCCAAACATGTGTTTCGCCACTATCATCTGATCAGGGAGATCATCAGTAAAAAAGAAATATAAATCAAGAAGATTCTCACTGAAAGGAACTTAGCGAACCCTTTAACTAAGGTCTTACCTCAAAGTAAGTTTGAGGGTCATGTTAGAGCTAATGGTATTGGATACTGTGGTGATTGACATTAGGCCAAGTGGGAGTTTGTTAGTTATATATGAGAGGTGTCCTAAGGCAATCACCTTATGATTGTACCATTTATATGATAAATGAAGATTCACTATTTGAGTATACATGTTTTCATGTATTTGATTAGATACTAAACTCATTTACAGAATGTCCACGATACGATTCACAACATGAGAGAATTTGTGATTGGATCACAACTAGTGAGTATCTCTACATGTGTAATTGTGATGTATTGGAATTATCCCTAGTCGATGAATTGATGGATTTGGACATCATCAATTCTTTCAAGACTAACACGAGGTATACTTTTTGGTGTATCCAAGCAACTGGTTCTCACTGGCTGGTGACATTGGGATGTCCGGAGTTGATCGTGGATGTTGTTGGTACAATCGGCCCAGGACTCGAGTTGGACAAAATCTCAAGGTGTTTTGTCTAACATCAAAATATAGTTCGAGTCAAACTCGAGTCCTGGGCCGATTGCACCAACAATCTCCCCCTTTTTGATGTTTGACAAAACCACAAACTCAAGTCTACTAATTATCCCCAATTGGCAATTCTCACATCCCAATGAGAATTCCAACTATCCCAATTGGTAACTTCTCTCTCTTTTTGACATACATCAAAAAGGTCCTCCCTAAGGGTATGAATATCTCATATCCCAATGAGATCTTACAATCTCTCCCTTGAAGGAACACACATGTCTACAATCTTTTTAGTGATAAGTCTCATATCACTTAAGAGAGGCAACCCAATTTTCCTCCCATGAGGAAAAAGACACATCCATCTTCCCATGATGGATACCTCCCCCTAAAGGCTTGCTCCTTTTGACCATTGCACCAACAATGTTCTTGAAGAGTCCCTAAGCCGATAGGAACATTTAAACAAACAAAATTAAAGCAAAGTTCAACAATGAACTCTCATCCACCTTAAAATTGATACTCACCCTAAACACTTCTCTTAATCCATATCCAATGGATTTTCACCCTTTCTAATGCTCTCCATAGCATACATGTCTTAGGGTTAGGAGTGGTTAGGGGACCAAAACATAGCTGAACATGGGCCTAACCACCATGGTTTACCCGAAATCAGCTTAGGTAGTCGACTGTATCAGATGTCAGTCGACTGGCCTACATGGCAGTCGACTGATAACTGCAAACGCAGTTTTTCAAGTTTTCAGAAATGAATTTCTAAAATTTGTAAGTAAATATATATTAGTTGAAAAATCTTGAAATTTTGTATATATATTACTTATTACAATCATTATGGGTGAAAAATATTAAAAAATTATTTTACCCACAAAATAATGAGATTGAAACAAAGTTCAAAAGTTAAGAAAAGCTTCAATATTGAGCCCTCTTTGTATTATCCCATTCAATGGTGATTGCTATCAAAAGATAGACTTCACCAAGGTTTTTCAAAATATTTTTGAAATGTTTTTAAAACCTTTAATTCCATTTTGCTAAACATCTCACTTATATCTACATGGGTAAAACACATACAAGTCAAATATTAGTGAGATGTGGGGACTTTGTTATTTAAGGTTTCATGCATATCTCTAGGCAACATTATTTGATTCTCTTATGCATGAGACTTCAAATCATGCCTTAGTCCTTAATTTCAATTTATTTATGCATGAATGATGATTATGACATAATGATACAAGAATAAAGCATGTGTCATATAATCATGATGTCATGGCATGTGAATGAAATATAAGTATACATGACATATAAACATAACCCTAAAAAAGATCATGACATTTTATATGATAAAAATAAATATGATGTCATGTCATATCAAGGCAAACAAAGCATGACAATTATGAAATACTAAGGCATAAAATATCTAAGTGTTAAGCCCAAATTGTCATTTCTAAGATTAAGTCCAATTTTGCCTTAATGTCAATTATCCTCTTAGTGTGCCAAAAACTCAAAATGACACACCATTACTCCTAAGACCTAATTGTGTCAATTTAATTATTTTTTATCTTCTCAAAGCACATTGGCACATCCTAATGTGTCAACTCATCATGGCTAGGTTAACTACCCATCCACTTAGTGTTGACACACCCTAACCCATCTAACGTGAATCGATCACGCTCCTAGGAACCCAATACCTATTGGAGCTCCTTGGGTTAACAAGGTATTCACTAGGGATAACTTCCCTAGATACCTTTCTAATGACCCTTTTAGGTTTTGACACCTTAGTCAAATGGGTCTTTCCTAAGTCAACTCTAGAGGTGACTCCTCCTTTGAGCTTCTTAGTGGCTTTCTTGATTTTTCTTAAGTCCTTATCCACTAAACACACACCATGGCTAGTCTTAGGGATAACTTCCCTATTAGACTTGGTTTTTCTAAACCTAGAAATTGTTCCATAATTAAATAAAACATTATGGTAGGACATAGGTTTGTGACCCAAACCTTACTTGCCCTTGGACATTTCTTGTTTCCTAGACCTTAAATTTTGATCCTTAGACCTTATAATTGTATTTGTCATAATTTTGAGGGTCTTTTCCAATTTTTCTAGCCTTGACCTCAAGGCTCGGTTTTCCACCTCTAATCTTCCCAATTTTGATCTATCATTAGATTTTTGGAAATTATTTTTCTTCTTAGGTATATGCCTAGATTTCTTAGGGTTAATACTCAAGTTTTCTTCTATTCTCCTTATACTCTCCCTAGGCAAGATAGGTCTAGTGTTATTGGTCCTAGGTTTGTCCTTAGATAAACTAATATGCTTGGCACCTAAACGAACATATTTATTCCTATTAGCATGCTTTTCATTGATAATAGCAAGTGAACTAAAATAATTTTTAGCATTCTTATAAGTCCTAGAAATTGAAGGTGCATTAATTGAATTTACCTTAGGGTTAGCTTTGGAAGCTCCCCCTACATGAAATGCTCCTTCTTGCCCTTTCTTCCTCCCCCTAGGTCATTGACTTCGATAATATCCCCTTTGATTGCATTTAAAGCACACAAATGTGCTCCCTGCTTATAATTGGGGGGACTCCGGCATTTTTAATTTTTTCTTGAATTTTTGGTATCGGTTGAGTCTTCTTCACCTTCTTGGAACACTTACTTTTATAGTGACCTTGTTCCCTACACTCAAAGCATGTTATATAATTTTTATTTATAATTACAATACTTGAGTTACCTAGGGAATTTTTACTTCTCCCGGATGTTGAAGCTTCTTCTTGAACTTGTTCCGGAATGGAAGACCTCTCCTCCCCCTCAATGCTAGAGGTGGAGGTCTTCACCAAATCATCAACAACATCGAAGGTGGATGACGATTCCTCAACATCCTCGGATCCAGATGTTGATGAGTATTCTTCCTCTTCATGGACTAATGTGGGCTCTTCATGAAAAACTAGGCATAAAAGATATTTGGTTGTTTACGAAAAGAAAAAAAAGAAGAAATTATTTGTTGTTATTAGCAACAAGGATAAGGATAGAGTTCACTATTGTTGAAAAAAAATAAAATAAAACGAAGGGATAAAAAATAAAAGAAAATGATTAAAAAGAAAATTAATTAATTTCAAAGCTATAATTGAATATTAAATTTAACTACAGGACAATAATTACTTATGAAATCACTCTACTATATAAGAATAAAGATAAGAATAACTCACACAATTTACAATCAAAGTCAATCCTTATTATTTTGGCTTTGGATAAAATTATAAAATATATCTCAATTTTATTTTTTAGCATGCACTGTTTTTTTTTTTAAAAAAGAAATTTTTATATCATCCATCATAAAATATTGCATTCTAAAATTTTTTTAACCTAGACAGAACCTGGATAGCGCTGGCCCAAGACTATAACTCTGCTTATAATCAAGATAAAAAGTAAATAAGAAGATAACATAATAAACTTACTGATTGCAATTACAATAGAATATATCCAGATGATTGATGAGTTGAAATCGAAATAGTAAATAAAATAAAACAAAAGAATAAAAAAAATTAAAAAATGATTAAAATGATATTTTTTATTGGCATCGGAGTATTTGAATTTTCAATCCGATTAATCTTTGGAGTGATCGACCATACTTTACGGATTTTCGAGATACTTCGTCAATAGCTGAGCCGGAATAAGGTCGGAGTCGAAGTGGCTTCCATCAATCATCAAGGATAAATCAGGGAAATCCTCGTAACTTTTTTACTGTTCAATTCGGATTCCGTAATCGTAGCATCTCTGAACGACGATCCAACGTTAAAATTATACTCCGTTCAACGAGCAAATTCTTAGGCCCTAGAGTTAGAGCTGTTCGAATGAATTTTTTTCTAAATTCGTTGTCAAACAATGTCGTAATAGAAGATGAAACTATATTCTCCTGTGGAATGCATCTTTATTTTTACCGTTGCACTATATTTATGGAGGCAAAATTATTTGATTTCAAAGCTATCAATGTTAAACCAAATTGAACGATTGATGAGTTGAAATCAAAATAGTATGAAATCAGAATAGATTCCTCTCGATTTAACGTTCTTAAACACGATATATATTTGTTCATAAATTTATATATAAAAGAAAGAAATATGAAAATCAATTTCAGCAAAAGCCAAGGAAACCAATCTTGGGATAGAAACTAACTTTACTATACCAAAGATATGCGAAGACGTTATCCATCCTCTAACTATCTAACTAACGAATCAATTTCTAGCTACGAAGAAAGCAAGAGAACAAAAAAAAAAAAAATGCAAAAGTCAAAACAATCGTAGAAGCTTGGAAGACTACAAATTCAAAGATAAGAGAAAGAAGAAAAGAAGGAAATTGTATATAGAAAAATATTTTCAAGAGAAAAAAAAAGGTAAATTCATATTTTTTTACTTTAGAATACAATAAATATGAGAATAGAAATTTATTGAGATTAATTTATTTTGCATTTGAATATAAATTAAATATGGTCTCTTACTCTCGAGGTTATGGTAGAATGATGTATTTGTAATTTTTTTAATAAATATAATAATAAATTTTAGAACGTTGAATTAATCGTTTGTTCTAATTTATTTCGTGGAGATGAAAAATTTGGATGGCGGACCAATAGTAAAGATCTGAATATTTTGTATCAATTAAAAAAAAAAAAAACAAGTGGCCTCAATGCGACAAACTGACGTAGTTATTTTTCCCCACTCGAAGAAACTCGGGGTTCAAATCTGTTCGTTGAACAATGTTAATTCACTACCGTAGAGTATTCGCCTGACCGTGGACGGAGGCACCGTAACTCACTAGCTCGTCATGACGGTTCTTTGCGACAGCTTCCTTTGCTCAGTCTATCGGCTTCCAACTCCGTTCCGTTCCACCCTAGTCCGCCGCCGCCGTCGCTTTTCCTCGAGCGTTGTTTCCGTAGGCGGCGATCGTCAGAGGCGGTCACAGAACGTAGAGGGAGACTTCTTCGTAGGTGAATCTCTTTTACTTGTTCACTGTTCTTGGTTGGTAACTCAAATAGCATATTTGGTTAATTCTTCGGGGATCGATTTCTTCATAGGTATATCCGTTTTACTTGGTTCACTTGTTCTTGTTTGATAATTGGATCACGTAATTGATTGTTTCTCCGTAGATCAACTCCTCCGTAGGTATATCCCTTTTACTTGGTTTACTGTTCTCGGTTGGTAACTCAATCACATATTTGGTTACTTTCTGTAGATCAACAGTGTATCGATTGCGATACTTGCCGCTGGATGGCGCCGGTGAGCAACCGAAATAGTTTTGTACTCGAGATTGACTAATTAGGTGGCATCTGATGTCTGTGATCTTTGCGGGGCTTTATTGACCGCAGGAACTGTTCACGCGGGTGGGGGAAAAGTCAGCTGTCACCAAACAACCAATCGGCGAAGAGGAAAAGGTCATGGCTTTACAGGTAACGGTTCTCATTGGAATAGAAACTTTAGGGGTTTTCAATTGCAACTTTGACGATGATGGAGTTTTGAAGATCGTATCAGTTTCGTTTCTCGAGAATATCTGTTCAGTGTCGGAGTTGAGCTTGAGTGTTAAGTACATGGAACAAGGGTTGGCCTGTAGACTTTGGAAGCACCATTTGGTCTCGTGGAAACTCCCTTCGAACTAGTGGCCACCTGGAATTTTGATCTGTCATCGTAGTTGGTGTTGAACTTCTGGAGTTGAGACTGGTCTCCTGAACCTAAGATCCACCTCCAATAATTGTGATTGACCTCTTGGAGCTTTTGCATTAACTTCCTGAAATTGTGATCAATCTTAAGCTGGGATTTGACCACTTGGAGGTTTGATCAAAACACCAAGTAGGAAAGGAGTACTGAGACTCCTAATGCTATACCTTAGATCTCTTAGAGGAGGTATAAAATATTCAAAGGATACGTGATCTTTTCTAGGGCAGATAACGTAGCTGTATTAGGCATGGGGATGGCGACAGATAGGGATCCATGAAATGTGTACCCATTAAGAGGCTCAATGCACCTATTCATTCCATACCTATTATGGGTATGAACTATTCTATACATTTCGTAAATAATGCACTTTTTAGATTAATTTCAATTACTTTTTTTTTTGTCTCCCTTCCTTTAATACCTTCAACTCTTACCGGTTCGACTTGTCTAACTCGCGAGTCTTGCCCATCTACACTTTTTTACTTTGATTCTACAATTTAGAACAAAGTTAATCAAACTCAATATCCCAATTAACTGTTCAAATGCAATTGCAATGACTGTCAATTTGAAGATATTAACAGAGTTAATCAAACTCAATCATCAATTTTAATTAAATGTACAAGTCATTTATCACAAAACAAGCAATGGTTAGTTGCAAGATAGAAATACAGTAATGAACTCAGGCACAAACAGTCACTATTTAAATAATTATATACAGTTTGTTTTGATATATTGTTTCATGGTCCTCTAACTTCATCCATTTTATCAATTTTCAGGCACTACTCTGTTGTCCAACAAACTCCATACATACTGAGAAACCTACTAAGAAGATTATTGAAGTTCAAAAGATGTTTCCTCTTCCCATAGATACAGAGAAACTCCCAGTATATTGCTCCTTTGATTCTTCTCATAGATTCATTCTCTAATTGTTCCTAGGCTGTAGTATATATGAATGTGGTTCCAATTGTAAAATATGGAATACATTTCTCTTCTGTTATATCCTTATTCAAAAAGATCATGTTTTTAAAATTCAAAGTCTTTGTTCTTCACCATAATAAATTACTACAATCAAAATCAATTCAGCATTCAGATATCAAGATTCATGGTTCTATGTTTATTCAATCATATAGTTACATATATTATCTATCTTTCTGAGAGATCGTATAAATAAACAAAATCATGTCACAGCAAATATTTGTATTGGGGCTTCATCCTACTTCCTTGGATGAAGAAGAGAAAAGTTTCATTTTATTAAAAGTGCTGTAGTACGATTGTGCTTATTTCTTACCTCTGGATACTACAAAAGCTTTAAGGAGAATTCTAGCATTAAAAGTTGAAAACTGAATGTTTTAGACTTAAAGGCATAATATAAACAATATGATAGGGGGAGTTCAATATGAGGAGAAAAACCTCTAAGGATTTCAAGAAAAAGTAAAGGTTGGTCAATAGAATGCCACTAACTTAAATTCAAAAGTACAGAGAATATTCTGTTTCTCTTCTGCATAGAGTCCATAGTTGGAGTTTCATAGGAAGTGTTGAAGATTTATCAGAAAGATGTAACGCTTTATTATTTAGTACACTTAGGATGCCTATATTTTTCTATACAGATTAAGGATAGTATCCTAGCAGCCACTGTAAAAACCTTACAAAATGCAGTTGTCAAATGCAAACTATTTTGATATTTTCATCTATAATGTCAATTAAGTGTCACATAATTGGGATGCTATTGCACTTTATGAAATTTTATAAAGGTTAGTTTCTAGTTTGTAATTTGGTTTATAGTGTCTGTATCTATGTGGAATCATGGTCTTATATTTATCATATATTACGGGTAGTTTTTATTACATGACACTCAAATTGAAAGGTGGGCCATCTTGTTTTATGTTTTATTTTTCAGAAACGTGCATATCAAATATACTACTAGAATTTAGAAGGCTACACTTTGCCATGTGAATGCAATCAATATTCTACACAATTCAATATTCAATGATATTATCTTTGATTTCCTTCACAACATTCAAATAGAAAGACAGCACAAATCTTTTGGACACAAGTCACTATGTTTTTCCCAATTTCTCATTGGTGTCTCTTACCTACAATTCTCAATCAATTCTTCCAAGTTTCAACTCATCTGACCATAAAGACATTCTTTCAGGGTGTTTATCATTGTGGCTATCATTCTGAGAGATCTTATGGAGCAACTTCCTACTTTATCACTCATCCTGAAGGGAATATACTTGTTGACAGGTAGTTAGATTCCAATGCAGAATATTCAAAATTGGTGCTGCATCAGCTGTATATAGTATACTTAAGGAATGATCATTCTTCCAATAATGACCAAGTATTTACATGCAACAAGAAATGAAAACTGCTACCACATGTGGAACTAGTATGTGGCAGAAAAAGATATTAGTATAACTTGAGATGATGGTGCCTAAGATTTACATACAATATAGGGAGAGGAGGATGAGCTAAATAACTTGATTGTTTCATTCCATAATTATTTCATGCTGATTCCTAAGGGGTGTTCCTCAATTACAGGCTGTAGTGGTCATCTGTCTTAACACTATATTTAAACCTCTTTTAAGCCTAACAAGTATCCAAGCTCCAAGGCAATAACTGATCCTGCAATTCCAAGTTAAACGAAGCTTTAAGGGAATAGTCCAGTCCAACAACTTTAGCCCTACTGTCATGGTTTCAAAAGATTCCAGTTTTTGTGAATGGAAGTACTATATAATGTTCAGGAGTTGAATCTGGTGCGATGTCTTCAAAAAGTCTTCCGTGTCACTTATGTCAGCACAACCAGCACTCTTTAAATCTATGCAATGTGTTTTCATATTCTGCCCTATATGAGTACCAAAGAATAATTTTCTAGTGGATATTCCACCATGTAAAAAAAATGTATGCTCTTAGCATTTTTATATGCTATGCTATTCTGTCGGTTGATGCATTTTTTATGTCAAATTTACAACAACATGATTCATCCTCTCATTCCTTTAGCTCAAAAATCACACTTGACTAATTATCGAGTACTGGTTTTACTAGTACCAGTCCATTTATAGAGTCCCGTATGTGAGGATCTAATTGATGTTTGAAACTAAGCTTTGAATCTTTCTAGCATAGGTCACAAATTATATAACTAGAAGCAAGAATTTTATTGATGCTTCTTAAATTGGATTTAAATCAAATAAATTTTTTTGTAGAAGATCTTGACAGCAGATAGAACTGAAATTGTCATATTATAATTATGCTACATGGTTTTGAGTTTTACGTTGAGTTCAATAAGTTAGTTATTTTTTTTAGTTACATCTTACATGGCTATTGCAGTGATCTGATTCATCCTTCTATTTCCTATTCTTCACCTATTCATTATATGTTGAAGTACACATAGAGAAAGGGAAATTACTTAAGAAGCTTTCAGCTTGTCCGAACATTACATTAACCTGGAGATATGTCTACTTTGCAGCCCAAGATTTTCAGAGAGATTGGCAAAAAATATAGAGAATCTTGGAGGGGCACGCTACATGTTTTTGACTCATAAGTATGTTAGAGGAGATCTTGTAGTCAGCATTGTTGATGAGGCATGAAATTGATCATTGCTTGTTCAGTTGATGCCAGGGCTTCTAGGCCCATTTATGGGGGAATATTGACCCATTGATAATATTTATGGGGGAATATTATCATTGGGTTGGATCGCCTCTTATGTTGTGGCATTTTGCATGGCCATATATGAAGCTCCTGATATGTTGGACTTAGATTTTGTTTATATTAGGTAATATTTTTTTGGACAAGCATTGCTACACCTTTTTTCTATTTTACAGAGATGACGTTGGGGACCATGAGAAATGGAGTAAGAGGCTGAGATGTGAAAGAATTCTCCACTCAAGAGATGTAAGTGGTTGTACCGTTCTCTTTGAAGTCATATTAGCTATTTACTTCATTTAATTGCTGTCACAGTAGTGTATTGTCCACCACAAAATTGAATTAATATTGAGAAGGAATGATGTATAGAAGCAGCTTCAATCCAATGCTGCTTAGTTGTATATTACGGATAACACAGAAATAAAACAGGGATGACGGGTATTGAAGTCCCTTCCATAAATAGGAATCATGCCACATCCTTGTGTGCCAGGAGTTTCCTTTGCCATCAGCCACTGCTAAATCCTTGCAGAGAAGGATAAATATCATGCGAGATTTTGCTGGAGTATGATCGTGTTATTTCTATCATGTTATGTGAAGGGAAGTAAAATGATTGTCGAGCTAATTGATCCCATCTCCTTTTGACAGAAGCAAAGTAGCCATTCAGTGCTAGGTTGTTTTGTTTCAATGTAAACATTATAGGTATACGTTTGAGGAAAATTAATCTGTTGGAAGTAGATTTACAATTTAAAGTTCCAGATGTTTTTATTGTTCATGAAATATCATATAGAAATGGCAAACTAATTGAAGCAGTCAAGCAACCATGTAAGTACCACATAGAATATAGCGACCACAGAAAAAAAAAAAAAAAGCATGTTGCACATGGATAATAAAGACTATTTGGAACTAGTAGTCAAATTATGTTAATATTTCCGTTTTGTTTTCTCTCAAGGTTGTAATGACTAATGACAATAGATCTAAATTGTAAAAGACATGCCATCTGTATAAAGTCACTTGCTAATAAGTTGTGTGAAACAAGCTAACTCAATTTATCACTTCAGTGTGAACTATATCAGCATTTCCAAACAAGTTGCATCTATGGTGATCATCTACTTAGCTTTTCAGCATTGGAAGTTTAATTAAAACTGTCTTGTGTTGTTTTAGGATTTTGGGATCTTTGACTAACCTTATTCTGGAATTTTTTATCAGGTAGAGTTTTCCACAACTCATGTTGAAATTAAACTTGATGGGGAAGGCCCTTGGAGAATTGGAACTGATTTTGAGCTCATTTACACCCCAGGCCATACTGAAGTAAGACCTCAAACAATAGGCATGACATTTAGAGTCCAATTTACAATTACTCTATTTCTAGGTCATGCAAATGGAATGCGATTGAAAACATGGTGTTTTTTTGCAGTAGCCATGCTAACCGTAGCCTAGTTGGTTCATAAGATTTGATAAGTTACAACCACTAGATGGTTTTAGGCGCTTTAGCTCATCCACTTCATATCTACCAAGTTAATGGTCATTTCTCAGACTGGGTTATGTAATTATTGGCTTAGTCAATGTTTGCGCACAGTGATGCTAGGTAATCAATAACAGTTTGGATCATTTTGCCTTCTTGTGATATATATGGTAGTAGAGCTGTCAGCATTTGTTTCCTTTATCATGCATTTCGCAAGCCATTTCATTTCTTTATTCAATCTTTTAGAAATTATTGAGAGTAGATTTGTAGAGCACTCATATTTTTGAATGTTGAAAAAAGTTTCTTTTTGTGAGAAATATAATGAATTCTTTTATTTGGATCATCATGACCAACATGTTAATGAGGTTTCTTTTATATGTTAGCCAAAGCTTTGCTCTCTAATTTTCAAAATACCTATTAGAAGATGATTGATTAGTTACTAGTGTAGGCTGTAAGATTACGAAATTTGCATAAATTAATAAAATTGTAAACACTGACAGTGAGTTCGTCAATTTCTTCAAATCGGTAGATGGTCTGTTCTAAGAGTGAAAATCGCAAATTTGGTGAATGGTTCTTTATCAAAGAAGATCTACTTGTCGTCTGAAGGACGATCACAATCAAAAAATCGGAAGGTCTTTTTTGGTTCACAAACCAAGTTCCTTTAGAGCCTCGAATGTTCTTCTCGAATGCAAGACACACAGTCTCGACACTCTGTTCTTCGACAATGCTTCCGCAGTGTTTCTCTGATCCTTGCCCTTCTTTTCTTAACTTGGACAAAGAGATTTTAATCTCCTATACATTACCTTGATGCACTACGTGCATTATCCTCAGTACGTGTGTTCAGTTATTGCACGCAGCAGTAACTGCATCCACGTTTAGTAATGCTAACATCTTCCACTTGTCCAAGATATGCCACAAAGGTAAATAGTCACAAAAACTATTAAGAATATAGACCAATAGTCACATAGACTACTAAGAATAAAGATCCATAGTCATAAAGACTAAGATAATCACAAAGACTATTAGAACATCTAATTAATACATAAACAATGGTTCGTACGACAACAAGTATACTGAGTAATCATTGCTAAGAAAGTATATGCCCACATTGGGGTATGTAGTCATGGGTGATGGGTAACCACCCGTCATCTCATGTTCTCAACTTCTCTTCCCTTATATATATTCAACCTTCTTGATGAGAAAAAAAAATAGAGGTTAGAGAAATAGGAAGAGGAGGCATAGAGGTGCCGTGTGTTTTTTCTTAAAGGAGAGTTTTCTTGTGCAAGGGTTGTGCATGAAGATACGACTTGCAAGATGCAGATAACTCTCAAAGAACTCTCATCCTTGTTGAGTAGAACAAGGAGCAATCGTCGTCACCGGGGCTTAGAGGTGCGACGTTGTGAATCTGTGGTGAAAGTTCGAGTTAACACTCGTGATTTTCATCCCGACAATGAGAGGTTTCTGAAGAATGGAGGCTAGTTCCAGCGATTTCTACATCTACATATAGCGAGGTATGTAAACTTATGATTCCGCAAACATTTATATTTCATAAGTCTAACATTGGTATCAGAGCCAAGTTGAATGCGAGATCGTTCAACAATTTCTTGAGTTAAAACTCAGAGATGGTTATTGATTGCAAAATGCAGTTCTCATCGAAGACGATGAACAGTGTTCCGTATTGCGAGCGTGAGAAAGATGCTCTGCTATGCGTAAGACCGCCGACACCTGCCTCAGACGGAGCGTGAAACACTCGAGCATGCATTCGCCGAGCACGAGGTGCTCGACCGGACGCCGCCGACGCTACCGCCTCACAGACACAGAAGACCTCGAGCACGTAGAGGTGCTCAAGACATGCTCCAACGCGCCCGTTTCATCATGTGCAATAGTTTCTGAACACGCAGAGGTGCTCGGGATTTGGAGTTCCACCACACAAGGTGTTCCCAGTCTCAATGAGGCACTCAGTGCCTCAATCGGGCGCGGGTGCTCAGCGCCGGTGCCAGCGCGACGGTGCTCGCAGCCAGCGGTGCGGTGCTCGGTCCTCGGCGCGCGTGCGCCCGGTCCGTGATCGGTCAAACGGCCTGGGCGAGCGCGATCCTGGCCGCGGCGAGGTGCTCGAGCGCGGGCGGTCCTCACCACACGCCAACCCTCAGAACATGTCGAGCGATGATGCGATGGTCTTCGATCGACGCGGCTCGATCGATCCGCGGGCAAGGCTCGCGATGACGCCGCCGCATGCAAGGTGCTCGAGCTCGCGCGCTGGCGACCGCAGTGGTGTCGAATGGTGCTCGCATCGCGAGGGACGCGACGCCGCAAATTCGAGAAGAGGTGTCGCTCGATGGAAACTCGAGTCCGCGAAAGGAGCGGCTCAGAACGCAGCGTTTCTGGCCTAGCGGTGCTCGACACTAATAGGCTCGTGTTTCCCCGCGCTGGCCGAGAAAGCCGAGATTCTAGGGAGTACTGACGAGTCGGCTTTCGCAAGTACTCAGAGTCAAGTAATCGACAATGTGGTCGGCAATACTCACGAGATCTCGGCACGAGCAAGGTCCTTGGTGCTCGAGAGCTTGGCACGAAAAGATAATCAATTAGCCTCCTACACGACATCGTTGCCTCGTCATGTAAGCAAGAACGCATCCGAATTACACCGATGGAATTCTCAAATCGGCTGAATTCGATTCATCCAATACATACGTAATCACGCTTAAAAGACAAGATTTACTAAGTTACCTTTTACCGAAAGGGTGAATCGTGGGAGAGTTGTTCGTCTAATACATACACGACGCGACCTATGTCAACTCACGCCTAGAGACTATAGCTACTTTATTACCTTTATCGGTTTATCACTACGATTCGTACGTGTTCTCGATAAACACAAATCAAGCCTTTGAAAAGTTTAAAGAATTCAAACGGTAGAGAAACAACTCGCAAAAGTATTAAAATACTCAACTGATCGAGGTAAAGGAATACTGAGTCAAGAGTTTCAATTCATCTACGACAAATGATATATTGTCTCAACGGACTCGGCAGATACACCACGCCTTAACGGTGTATCCGAGAGGCAAATCGAACCTCATTGATACGGTTAGTCGATGACTTAATCACGCAATCTTTCCAAGTCCTCGGGCATGACTCGCATAATCGCTTACTTGCTAAATAGAGTCCCGACCAAGGTAGTCTCTACTACTCCATATGAGATATGAAATAGTAAGAAACCTCATTTATCTTACTTGAAGATATGAAGTTGTCCTACTTATGTGAAGCGGATTGTATTAGAAAAATTGAATGCTAAGTCTGATAAATGTCTATTTATTGGATACCCTAGGGAAACGAGGGATTACCAATTCTATTATTCTGTGGAACAAAAGGTGTTTGTTTTAAGGCATGTTGTGTTTCTAGAGAAAGAGTTTCTCCTGTAAGAAAATAGTGAAAGTGGCGTTGAACTTGAGGAGGTTCAAGAGACTCCAATAGACATTGAAGAAATACCCGGTCAAGCACCACAACCGATAACTCATAGTGATAAGTCATCGGCTGAACCTATTGTGACACCATATCTTCGTAGATCTGGTAGAACATGCAATATTCCCGAGAGATATGGATTTCTCGTAAGTGAATCGAACGACGTGTTACTCATTGACGATGAGGAGCCTACCAGTTATGAAGAAGTTCTGAAAAATTTAGAAAGGGACAAATGGCTTGAAGCCATGAAGTCGGAAATGGATTCCATGTATGAAAATCAAGTTTGAAACTTGGTGGACCCACATGAAGGCATTAAGTTTATAGAGTGCAAGTGAGTTTTCAAGAAGAAAACCGACATGGATGGTAATGTGATTACCTATAAGGCTAGATTAGTGGCGAAAGACTATCGTCAAAAGAAAAGTGTTGATTATGACGAGACCTATTCACTAGTAGCTATGCTTAAATCCATTCGGATGCTTCTGACCATAGTGACTCATTATGATTATAAGATATGGCAGATGGATGTGAAAATGACTTTCCTTAATGGAAACCTACTCAAGGGCGTGTATATGATACATCCCGAGGATTTCACATCAGTTGATAAAACCAAAGTATGTAAGCTTCGACGGTCCATATATGGACTGAAGCAAATATCCAGGAGCTGGAATATCCGTTTTGATGAGACAAATAAAAAGTTTGATTTCTCATAAAATCCAGACGAACCCTATGTGTATAAGATTAGTGGGAGTGCAGTCGTGTTCCTAGTGTTGTATGTCGATGACATATTACTTATAGGAAACGATATATCTATCTTACAGTCAGTCAAAATTTGGTTATCCAAAATATTCTCCATAAAAGACCTGAGAGAAGCGACCTACATCCTTGGAATAAAGATCTATAGAGATAGATCGAAACGGTTGCTTGGTCTTTTGCAGTCTACATATATAGACCGAGTGCTAAAAAGGTTTAGCATGTTGAAATCCAAGAAAGGTTTCCTACCCATCAGGCATGGAATACACCTTTCGAAGTCTATGTGTCCGCGCACAGAAGACGAGAGGATTTGCATGAGTAAGATCCCCTATGCATCCACAATAAGATCTATCATGTATACTATGTTATGTACAAGGCTCGATGTATCGTATGCTTTGAGTGTCACGAGCAAATACCAATCTGATCTAGGAATGGATCATTGGGCGGTTGTTAAGACAATCCTTAAGTACTTGAGAAGAACTAAGGATGTGTTTCTAATATATGGAAAGGGTGGTGATATGGTAATATGCAGGTATACGGATGTCAGCTTCTAGACAGACAAGGATGATTCCAGGTCTTAGTCTGGGTATATATTCATCTTAAACGAAGGCGCAATAAGTTGGAAAGGTTCCAAGAAAGACACTATAGTGGATTTTGCCACTAAGGCAGAATACATTGCAGTTTCGGAAGTAGCAAAGGAAGCGGTTTGAATCAAGAAGTTCATCTCTGAACTTGGTGTGGTCTCATCAACGATCCAAATATGTACTTTGATGCTATCATCTGATCAGAGAGATTATTAGTAGGAAGGAAATACAAATCGAGATGATTCCCACGGAAAGGAACTTAGCGGACCCTTTAACTAAGGCCTTACCTCAAAGTAAGTTTGAGGGTCATGTTAGAGCTTACAATATTGGATACCATGGCGATTGACATTAGGCATAGTGGGAGTTTGTTAGTCATATATGAGAGGTGTCCTAAGACAATCGCCTTATGGTTGTATCATTTATTTAATAAATGAAGATTTACTACTTGAGTATATATGTTTTCATGTATTTGATTAGATATTAAACTCATTTACTGAATGTTCGCAATACGATTCACAGCATGAGAGAATTTATGATTGGATCACAATTGGTAAGTATCTCTACATGTGTAATTGTGATGTATTGGAATTATCCCTAGTCAATGAATTGATGCATTTGGACGCCATCAATTCTGTTGAGACTAGCACGAGTTATACTCTTTGGTTTATCCAAGCAGCTGTTTCTCACTGGCTAGAGACATTGGATGTCCGGAGTTAACCGTGGATGCTAGTTATGGTAACTAGTTCATTGGAGTGACTAGCTGTAAGACTTCATATGGTTCTCTTGATATATGGATATGTCAATGAAATTCTTACTACAGCTTAAGTGCGATGTTTCTTCGACTTGCGGTATTCAAGTCATCTTGGTCATGAAGACTTATGCTTTGACATCTTAAGCAAGCATCTCCGAGGAGATGTGGACCCGGGATGATTGGGTATAAGTCGAAGTGGCAGAAGGTGTTTGAATAGCCTACAGAGGATTCACCTCTCCTTGCGAGGAGATGTATACTCTATGGCCTCTCGTCGGATTGTTACTAAAGTCTTTGGCCAAAGCATTACATGTTTGGAGTATGATACTCTTGGATACATGTACAGTAACTAGAATCCGTAGGACAAGGAAGTAATACTTGAGCTAAGTGTGACATAGTCAGCTTAGTGGGAACTGACACAATAGACTATGTCCTGAACCAAGTGGGTATAAGATGAGTGAAGGGAACGAGGCACGACTCACTGTAGTTGCTGAAAGGTTTCAGAAGTTGTTCTGGGGTCAACCATTGATTTTCCGATTAATTGGGGATCATGATGTACTACTAGGTGTCACTCATGATCTTTTTATAATTAATGATTAATTATAGACGACCAACATAAACCGGAAACCTATTTGGTCACACGCACTACGAGTGTTATCCGAAAGATTTAAAATAAGTTTGAGAATGAGATTCTCAGATTGAGAGAGACTTGGTTTGGTTGGACCAAACATGGAGCAAGCATGAAATTGTTTCAGTCACATCGGAAGCATGGATGGGCCGAGTTTTATGAAGACATGGATGAACCAAATCGGTTTGGTTCTAATCCAATGGTGGAAAATAAACCAAAGTAGTTTGGTTTGTTTTAAACGAATGAATCAAAATTGGTTCGGTTCATTTTAACTTAAAATAGACCAACGCTTTTTGGTTTATTTTAACTTAAGTTATTGGAGCGGGTTAATAGGTTTTTGGTTATGAACTAATAATCACTAGGAGAAGGTTTCTTGATGGTCAAGAAATACGCTCTCTATAAGATAGAGGGGTTTTTTCAAAAAAAAACTTTGAGAGTTGGAAACCCTAGTCGCCTAACCTCTTCTCCTTGCTCCTTGCCGCCCAACCCCTTGGTGTCGCCCAAGCTTGTTGTGCCGCTACCTCTTCCTTGCCGTCGACCAACCACTAGCCGCTGGCAGTCCTCCGGCCATCTCCTCTACCAAAACAAGTTGTCTAGTTTTGGACAGCTTGCTGTCCTCTTCGTGAAGAGGTCATTTGGTCGATGTTTTGCGCTCTGATAGCGACCTATTTGCCGAGGATTGGATCTCCGAAAATCCTTATAGGTGGAGGGTTGAGGTATCGTAAATTGGTTGACAAAAACTGCTTTCGAGAAGCGAGTTTATGAAACTCGTTTTTGAATTCGAATTAGATTCGAATAGTGATCGTCTCTTGGATCACAATGTCTTCGATGCGAGGCTAGTAACTCTCGCGAAGACGGGGCTCATAGCTTGGTGAAGTTATCCCGACGATACTCGGCGTGGATACGGATAGAGGCGATACTAGCGAGGGTCGCTTCGGTTGATGTCATTTCCGCTTCACATAATTCGTCAGGTATACCTAGTATAAGTTTCCTTTTATTGCAAAATTTAAAATGACGATTATGTCTACACTTGTTGTATCCTTGCATGCGTGCGGTGTGTGTGTTTTAATAAATTAGTTTATTGCTTGTTTTTGCTTCCATTGTGTGCATGTTTACGAAACATGTTCGAACACATACCCACGTCGGTGTCGGGGAATCCCAACATAGTGGAAGTAGTACACCACCATGTTCTTATGTCCTCTCCAATACGAATGGAGGAATTACCTGCTCCTTTCTACAATTCAGCAAGTGCCCAAACTACCTTCAGTGCAAATGTCGCTAAGTAGATCCACTAGGGAAAGGAGATCTATGATTTCATATGATTATATTTATCTTTAAGAGTATGAGTTTAACGTTGGGTTGGAAAGTGGTTTTATATCTTTCTAAAAAGTAAAACAATGCTTTAACCTTGAAAGATGGATCAAAGGTATGAAGGATGAGATGAAATCCATGATAGACAATGGCGTATGGGAGCTTGTCGAATTGCTTGAAGGAGTGAAACCTGTTGATTGTAAATCATTATTTAAAATCAAATGGGATGTCGGTGATGTAGTTGGTGAATGTTATCCATCTAACTCTAGAAGGCTTGTTGTTAGCAAATTTACCAAAGAAGCTGATTATGGCTTGACAATCGGTTCTAATGATGAGCTCCTTTCTGTCAAGATAATAAATTTTTAAGGCTTCCAGTGAATTCATCACGGCGTGAATTTCGACATCTATAGTGGATTTTACTGGGGAGAATTTTCCACTTGCATAAGCGCAAATTTTTTCAGTAGTCTTAGGGTTATATTTGCTTTTCTTCCATTTGTAAATGCCACCCCATCCCTCCATACATCCGTCGACTTCCAATATGATAAAGCATTCTTCAGGTGGAACTTCCAATTCTGGTAGGCTCTGGATAGTTTCTTTGATCTTCCTTACCAGGGATCAATCTTGTGAATTCAGACGCTTCTCGCCCGTTGGGCTGGTTTTGGAGTATAATGGGCTTAGTAATCTGCCAAGGTTAGGCACTGGACAATATCGAAAAGTATAAGGTTCGCCTTATAGCCAAGAGATTCACTTAGAAGGAGGATATTAATTATAAGGAGACTTTCTCACTTATGCCAATGAAAACCTCCCTAAGGGTAATCATTATACTTGTAGCTCATTATGATTTACAACTGCACCAAATGGATGTAAAAATTATTTTTATTAATAGGAACATTAAAGAAATTATTAGTGCAATCGACCTCATATCAAGGTTGACCCAGCTCGAGTTGATGTTTGACAATATGACAATAGTTGAAAGATGATATGTGACACCTGAAGTTGTGAGATAAAGAAAGAGATTGTTGGTGTAATCATCGTTGGGTCAAATGATCATGATGTATATAGGGTTTGATGGAAGTAGTTGAGCGAGAAGTCAAGTAGGTTAAAATTGATAGGATATTTGACAAGTGGAGAAATCCAAATGGGTTAGATAGAATTGGATGTTTGGTGGTCGAAAGTTCAACAGGGTGTTGGCAAGAGAGAAAATCCAAGTGGGTCAAGGAGAACCAGATACTTGGTGGTCGAAAGTCTAACAGGGTGTTGGCAAGAAAGAAGACCAAGTGGGTCACAGTTAATCAGACACTTGACTTGAGATGGAAAGTCCTGATAGATCAGGGTTGATCAGAGACCAAACATGAGAAGAAAAGTCTAAACAAGTCAAGGAGCATTGGATGCTTAGTGTCGGTGAAGTCCTGGCAAGTCAAGGTGACTGGATACTAGACAGACGAAGTTCTGGCAGATCAAGGTGATCGGATGCTAAGCAGACAAAGTCTCAGTAGGTCGAGAGTGACTGAATGCTAGGTGCAAGAAAGATCCTAGTAGGTTGAGGTTAATCAAAACCAAGTGAAGCGAAAGTCAAGTTAAGATAGGATTAAAACTGAGGTATCAATCGATTGATTGGATATATCAGTCGACTGGTGAACCTTAAACCTTGAGTTCAGGGGCTTTGAAAAGTTGAGTGGAGTTTTAGGTGTGACTAGTTGACCGATAGGGCTTACTAGTCGACCAATAATATTTGTTCAAGCAAGCAATGAGTTCATAACTCAATTGTCAACTCAACTGATAGAGGCCCGTCGACTGATGTATTGTAGTGGATTTACAGAATGTTTGAGAGTCGACTAATCAATCGACTATGATTATTGTTGCAGTACACAGATTGTTTAGTAGTTGACTGTTAGATTTACCAATCGATCGATGGATTGTAGCATGCCAACAATTCGATATGTATTAAACCAGTTAGTTGATAAGTCAAAGAAATGGTCGAATTTGCAGCGACCAATCGACTGGTGGATAAGATTAGTCGACTGATCGGTGGAAATCAGTCTAATGACCACTTTATAAAAGAGGGTTCATGGTGATTTGAAAGAGTATATTATTGGAGACTTTGAAGGAGAGTTGTTGTATTTTAGACCTTCAAGAGGCTTTCCAATGCAACCAAACTACAAGCAAACAAGATTTCATTGTGTAAAGTTTTTGTTTCTTGTTCGTATCATTTCCATTGTATATTTGTATTTGGTTGTAAAGAATAGGTTTTAAGAAGTTTCTAAAAAGGAGAAAAGATATGGTGAAACCGTTAAGAGCTAGACCATGGAGTAGGAATCGGGGGTTCCGAATCACATAAAATTCTTGTGTTATGTTTGTGTTTTTCATTGTGCTATACTTTATTTCTGTTGCGTATAACATCTTGTAGACGAGTACAAACTCAATAGACGATCGAACGACGAATACTATTTATCCCCCTCTAGCCATGCCCAAGCCCTAACAGGGGTATCAGAGCAAGGTCGTTCTTTACCAGATTAATTGCTAAGGGAGCACAAGCTAGAGGAGTAGAGGATCTATAAAGAAGAATGGAGGTCAATGATAGATTTGGATACGCCATTCGATGTCCACCGCCCTATGGATTAAGAGGGTTTGATCAATAGAAGGCTAGAATCGAGATGTTCTTTCAAATGGACATCGAAGAATGGTTCACCTTAATGGAGGAGTTCAAAGTTTCAAAGGATAAAAAAGGAAGACCACTAACAAGGAGAAAATGGACTGATGAACAAGTCCAAAGATTCAAGGCAAACGACAAGGTAACTAAAATGTTGGTACCTAATGAAATCTTGTGCAAGTTAGGAAAATACAAGGATGCAAGCGAATTATAGAGTAAATTGGTCAAGCACCATGAGAATTTATCACCGGTACAAAGAGTGATGATGAGTCTGAGGAAGATGAGTTATCGATTCGAGAACTCAAAGGATCAGAGATTGAGAGGTATTCAATTTCCAAGATCGAGGAAGATATAAAAGCCTTTACCTCAAGAATTGAGGGAGAGGATAAGTCATCGACACCGAAGCAAGAGGAGCTCTCGATATTCGAAGCCAATGAAGAAGAAATCCATGTTTCTCCTATCACCATAAAAGGTACACAAAGTCTATTTTTAAAAATAAATATCATATTATATGCTTTGAGTGTAGGGAAACATGACATTATAAGAGTAGGTGTCTAAAGAAAATAAAAAAGAAGGTTCAAGTGACCCTAAAAGCGAAGGAAAAAAACAGAGGCAGCCAAAACCTTGATATGCAAAGGTAAGAAACACATTGTGTGTTTCTTATGCAACCAAAATGTGCACTATCGGAATGCATGTTCAAGGGGGAAGCACCCAAAGAAGGATAAAGGTGGAAACTCAAGTTTAGGAGGAGCTCATAAGATAAGGCATAAGGTACTTTTCATAATGCAATTTCTCTATATCATGATAAACAACATGTTTGAGCTAAATATTTTTATTTAGGTGCTCAATATCATGAATATAAGTCTAAGGATAATTATAGGTTCATTGACTCAAGAATTACCCATCTAAGGAGAACTTTAGAGTTTTTCAAGGTAGACCTAATTTACTAAAAGATAGGAAGGTAGATAATTATTTAGGTAATAATCTTAAGAAAAATAAACACATGCCAAAGAGAAGAGAGATTCAAGGTAGGAATCATGGAAAATAAAAAATTGAGGAATTAGAAGAAGAAAATTAAGTCCTGAGGTTAAAACTTAATAAATTAGAAAAGACCATTAAAAAGATGGAAAATGTATTTAAAGGGTTTAAAGGATAAAATTTAGGATTTAGTAGGCAAAAGTCATCTTGGGACAAAAAAAGTTTGGAATACAAATCTAAGTCCAAGGAGAACATGCTCTCATATCATAGAGTTCCATATAATTATGGAACTAGTCCTAAGTTTAGGAATGTCAATGTTATAAGGGAGGTCAACTCTAGAGTTAACCTTGATAAAACTATAATGATTAAGACTTCCAAGAATCCTAGGAGAGTCATTAAGAAGGTATTAAGAGAGGTTATCCCTAGTAAATACCTAGAAAATCCGAGGAGCTCCAATAGGTATTGGGCTCCTAGAAGTGTGACTTTTTCATACTAAATGGGTATATAGATTATGTCAATTTAAAATGGAAAGATAGTTAATTTAACTATAGTAGAGTTGACATTTTAGAATATTTTTGAGGTATCATGATACTTTGAAAATAAATTTAGAATCTTATCCTAAGAAGATTTTAGGATGTGTCAATGAAATTTGAAGTGTAAGTTGATTAAAATTGACACATTAGGATAGAGTCAATAGCTTATTAAGTTTGAAATTTTTGGCATACTCGAGGGAGTTGGTCCATTTTTATGTCAAATTTGATATTTGACATAATTTTTTATAATGACAATTAGATTGAAGACTTAGGTATTTTTATACCTTATCATCTTGTACAATTGTCATGTCTTGTGTGATACTATATGTCATCATGTATTACGTGAACATGTCATTTTAATATTTAGGTTGATTCTTATCTTGCTATAAGATCATGTATCATTTAAGAGTGGTATATTTTCTTATGAAAGCTATGCATTTAATTTATGTCATGATTATTTTCATGTATTTATTTATTTGCAATTAAGGAAAATTGATATTATTTGATATGTTAGATAGGATGATCAAATTAGAAATGCCCAGATGGAAATGTATGATCCGTTAGTTTAGGAAAGAACTAATTTACATCTCACAAAGATCATAGGATGACTTGTGTATATTGAGACGCTGTAGATACAAGTGAGATATCAGGATGATGGATTAAGTTTAGATGCTTATATGGTAGATTAAAATGAACTAAATTTCATTAAATGATATGAATTTTATATGGATAAATCATGAGAAAAGTTTATGTACAAATCATGTATACTTAGCCCATAGATTATGATTGCAAATAGATTTTGAAAATATATTTTAAATTATTTTGAAAAATCTTGGTGAATTCTATTTGTTGATAGTATTGGTAGAAAGTTAGCAATGACTTTCAACTTTGTGTCATTCTTTGAAAATGATAGGTATTTTCATAGAAAATTATTTTTCTTCTATAATATTTGACATAAATAATATTTATATGAAGTTTCAAGATTTTTCTAAAAATGTAGAATTACTTATGAAAATAATTTTTAAGTTTATCAGCTATCAGTTGACTGATTCAGAAAATCAGTTGATTGGGACTAATATAAGTCAACTGGTGGTCTTTCTCAGTCGACTATTAGAGTTGTATTTGGCTAAATAGGTCTGATTTAGCTATTTATCAATAACTCTACTACTTTTAGCCCTTTGATATGCTTGAACAAGCATTAAAAAGGGAAAAAATTTCAGTGAAAATGAATATGAGAGTTAAATAGGGTGAGAATCAATTTGAGAATGAGGTTAAAGGTCAAGGTTGAACTTTTGATCTCATATTTAGAATTTGAGATTTCTTATAGATTTAGAAACTCTTCAAAGACATTGTTGGTACAATATTTAACGGGGAGCAAGTCTTTAGAGGGAGGTTATCCTTCAAAGTGTGATAAATGATTGATTTATCAAAGAGGAGATTGAAAGATTTAAGGATGTTAAATAGATAATGTGTATGGAGAATGAGGTAGGAGTAAGTGAAGACTTTTTTATGTTAAAGGGGAGAATGAAGGGTTTAAGTTAGAAAACATTCATTATGCTTTAACATAAGAAGTGACAAGTCGGGCTCATGAGCTAGCCTAACTTAAAGATATTATCAAATATTAAAAATGGAGAGATTATTGGTGAAATCGACCTCAAGTCAAGATTGATCAAGTTCGAGTTAAGCTCAAGTTGAGTTTCTGTTTTACGATATGATAATAGTTGAAGGATTATATGAGACATTCAAAGTTGTGAGACAAAGGAGATTATTGGTGTAATTATCATTCGGTCAAATCGACCATGATGTATGTAGGGCTTGATGGAAAATAATTGAGCGAGAAGTCAAATAGGTCCAGGTTAATCAGATACTTGATAAATGAAAAAATCCAAGTGGGTAAGATAGGATTGAACGCTTGGTGGTCGAAAGTCCAATAGGACGTTAGCAAAAGAGAAAATCCAAGTGGGTTAGGGAGGACCAGATACTTGGTGGTTGGAAGTCCAACAGGACGCTAGCAAGAGAGAAGACCAAGTGGATCATATTTGATCGAACATTTGGCATGAGATGGAAAGTCCTAGTAGATCAATGTTGATCGGATGTCAGATACAAGAAGAAAAGTTCAAGTAGGTCAAGGAGGACCAGATACTTGGTATCGATGAAGTTCTGACAAGTCAAGGTGACCAAATGATAGGCAGGCAAAGTTTTGATAGGTCAAGAGCGATTGGATGCTAGGAGCAAGAAAGGTCCTGGTAGGTTGAAGTCAAGCGAAAGTCAGGTCAAGATAAGACTGAAAATGAGGGATTAGTCGACTGGTGAACCCTAAATCTTGAGTTCAGGGGTTTAGCAAAGTTGAGTAGAGTTTCAGGTGACTAGTCGATTGGTAGGGTTACCAGTCGATCGGTAATATTGTTCGAGCAAATAGTGAGTTCAGAACTCAATTGTTAACTCGATTGATAAAGATCAATCGACTGTGTTACTGTAGTTGATCACAAAATTTTTGAGAGTCGACTGATCAGTTGATTAAGATTACTGTAGCAGTGTATCAATTGTTTAGTAGTCGACTGATGCGCTATAACATACTCAGAATCCAATGTCGATTAAGTTGTTTAGTTGACAAGCTAAAAAAATAATCGAATTTGCAAGGGATCAGTCGACTAGTAGGTAAAACCAGACGATTGATCGACGGAAATTAGCCTGACAATCACTCTATAAAAGAGAGTTTCGTGGTAATTTGAAGGAGCCGATTCTTGGAAACTTTGAAGGGGAGTTACTGTTGCATTTAAGACCTTCAAGAGACCTTCCATTGCAACCAAACTACAAAAAAAAAAAGATTTCATTGTGTAGAATTATTTTTTTCTTGTTTATCTCATTTCCATTGTATATTTTGTTGTAAGAGGTTTCTTCTCCTTCAGAATATTTTCGAGAAGAAAAAAGAATAGTGGTGATACCGCTAAGAGCTAGGCCGTGAAGTAGAAATTGGAGGTTCTAAACCACGTAAAATACAGTGTATTGTGCTTATATTTTTTGTTATGTTATACTTTATTTTTGATTCGCATAAAATCTTGTAGACGAGCACGAACGCAATCGACGATCAAACAACAAACGATATTCACCCCTAGCGATGACAAGGTCTTAATAGAAATAATATATATGGTGCAACTAGAGAACTTTAAATATGATGATTTAAAACACTTATTATGTAAATTAAAGAAATCCATTTATAGTTTGAAATAGGCATCCCATTAGCGGTATAGTAAATTTGATCATATAGTTACCTCATTTGGTTTTAGAGAATATCCAATTAATATATATATATATATATAATTGCTATATGAAACTAAATCATTTCTATCAAGTAATTTTAAAATGAAAGATTTTGGTGAAACATTATTTGTGTTAGGTATATAGTTATATCGTGATCATTTCAAGAGTATACTTAGATTGTTATAAAAGATCTATATTGAGAAGGTGCTTGATTGATATGACATGTAGAACTGCACACTTATGGACACTCCTGTGTCAAAAGGTGACAAAATTAGCTTACAATAGTGTCCACAACTTCAACTTAAAATAAAGGAGATACAAAAATATCTTTATGCTTCGGCTGTAAGGAGCCTCATGTATACACAAGCTTGTATATGTTCAGATATAACGTACATAGTAGAAATATTGGACAGATACTTAAGAACGCTAGATTAGTGCATTGGAAAACAACAAAGAGAGTTATGAGGTATTTGCAAAAAACCAAAGAGATGATGCTCGTATATAAGAGATCCAGTCATTTGGAAGTGACTAATATTCAGATGTAGATTTTGTGGGATGCTTAGACAATAGGCAGTCCATTTCAAGATATGCTTTCACATTGCAGGAGGGGTTGTTTCTCGGAAAAGCTTCAAACAGACACCTATAATCATCTCAATAATGGAGGTAGAATTCATAGTTTGCTACGAAGCATCTAATTATGAAATTCAACTGCGAACTTTAGATTATGAATGACATTAATAGGCCATAAAAGGTTTGTTGTGATAATAAAGTTATAGAATTTTATGCCAAGGACAACTACAGATCGTCAAAGTCAAAGCACATCTATATACAATACCTAGCGATTAAAGAAAGACTCTAGAGTGGTAAAATATTGATATAGCATATTCGGACAGACTCTATATTGACTGATTCGTTTACTAAGACCTTGCCATCTAAAGTTGTTCATCAGCATGCACTGAGAATGGAGATCCTTCATATTGATGAAGTTCCCATTTAGTGAGTATCTGCATTTATTTATTATTTGATACTCTATATAATGCACACATACAATTTTTAGTTATCGTACAAACTTAAGTTATCTTTTGCATGCGTATGTTTCATTTGACACCCTGAATAATGTTATCACAATTTACTAATCTAGTTTAATATATAGTATTTGTAAATATGATATTGGATTCTGTTTGAAGTCATAAAGTGAAAACATGGTTTGCTACTATGATTTAGCAAATGGTGCTTGTAAACATGATTGAGACTCTATTTTGGAATATAAGGAGAGGATAAGGCTTGGTTGTTGTTGTTGTTGTTAAGGAGGACCAGTTGAGAATTAACGTATGCAAATCATATTTTATGCAATTCTTATGTTACATATCCACATTAGTGACATGTATAGGATCACATGTAGCCCAAACGAGAGATTATCGAATTGAATTTCCAAATTTGGTGGGTTACATGTTAATTTCATAACACACCTGATTGTGTCATATTGAATCAAATCCAATAAAGTAGTGTGATTAAAGATTTATGGGTTTTAGGTTATTGGATGTGATATTTTATGTGTAAAACTTGTTAACCCGAATCCATTATTGATTATGAGTAGATAACGGATCTGACCCGATATATATATATATATAGGCGTGGTTCTCATAGGGCTGGATATTCTTACAAATTTCCATGCCTCCTATCAACAAGGAGAGTTTCGACGCTGTCATCCCAGCACTCTACAGAAGACCTACTCTCGCGCCTTTGTGGACGATGCTGATTTGATGGTCATTCCGCTGCATTCAAATTCATTTTATGTTTTTTTCCATCGTTTTGTTATTTTATTCGCAGTAAAATTTCGACAAAACTAGATCTCTTACATGAATCCTGTTGTATACTATTTGATTTTTGAATACATGTTTTAGATTTATAATCAAGAGAAAGATACCAAAAAGCTTGAAGGAATTAATCAAAGTATTGACCTTGATTTAAGCTCTTGGAGGTGATTTAGCCACTTAATAGTAATGCAGCACAACTAAAGAACTCAAGCCTTATTAACCATTGTCCAATGTAGCTCCAAAAGGGCAACATGTAAAGGGTGAGACTTCTGAATCTGAATCATAATAGTAGTTGTTAGCTAAGGATTTAAGCTTTGGCCAAAAGGAGCTTCCATTTAACTGGATCTCCACTAACATAATCCCCCAAATCTTGGTGCTTTATACATCCTTGTTCTCCCTTTTCACTTCACTTCCGTTTATATAGGATATGTCCCTTAAAAATAGCTTTTAAAAGTCAAAAAATAGCCAAACGGCCTTTTGTTTGACCAATGGAAGTAAACTTTTTCATTAAGAGAATTAGTCATTAGAGTTGTACTGGCTGATAAACGATGGTATACCTATCATGATCAACAATTTGTGGCTCATTTTTATATCGTGAATTTATATTGTGGTTTTTAACCTGTGTCTGAAATAAACACTTAATTTGAGTAGTTTTTGACTTGCGCATGCAGAACTGGAAATTATAGTAAACATTCTGCTTTGTGAATTCATATTGTGGAAATCAACGTCCAAATTTGCACCTACCTTGATTTCTTTTGCATGCCAGGGTTCAGTTTGTTTACACTATAAACCACTGAAGGTCATGTTTACTGGGGACCATCTCGCCAGAGAAGAAGGATCTGATCTTTCGATCTCCCTGATATATAACCAGCAATCAGGTAGTATAAAAGCAGCTAAACAAATGATAATTAGTGTGCTCCAATACAGATCAATTACCTTAATACCTTAGTAAGTCAATTGAACTGATGTTTGACATGGCAGTGAGCTTGCAACTGAAGAGTATTCAGAAGTTGTTGGACTTCGACTTCGAATGGATCTTACCAGGTGATTTATCTCGTAACTAAAACAGTTATTCCATTTTTTTGCAATCAATGGAATTACACAAGCTACAAAATTTATTCTACTATGATATCAGGACTCCTTGTGGTGATTAGATTAGTAAAACTAGAATGATTATAGAATAGTGACCAACGGGAGTTTCTTTTTAGGATTTTCCATAGATGTTTCTTAAATCAACAAAGTTCTCCCACTTAAGAAAATCCACCATCAGTTAACTGAGCAATATCATTCAATACTTCCTCTCATTCTCTCTGCGTTTTCCATGTACCTTCAATTGGTTATCATGTGCCATGTCATTAATTGATTCCGCTTTCAGGTCATGGGCGGAGAGCAGCTTTCAGTAGCAACCAACAAAAAAATGTAGCTATAGAAACTTTCTTGGCGTCACAGGAACCATTCTACTCATATGATTAGGCTTTTTTAATCTCGTCCTGTATGATCGGATTTTCTGTTTAGATGACATATTTGTCCTTAAATAATGTCTTGAAATAAATTGTTTTCGTTGTTTTTTATTTTGAACTTTTTCTGTTTTATTGTTTGTTTCCCATTTTTCTACGCCAAACTTGTTCGTTATCAGTAATCTGCTGAACTTTCACGTTAAATCGTCCGAGCTCAACCGTATGACATTTATGATATTTGTTTTAGATTGTGATTTGAATTTAATTAGATATTCGTGGCGTAGAGTTATACTTTTGACTAACCACTCAAGAAAGATATTTCTGAAGAAAGTTATTTCTTAACAAAAGCACTAATATTTTCTATTTGTTCCATTTGTTTTAATATTTTTTTAAATTATGTTTTTATTATTTGAGACAATAAAAATTATGATTAACTAAAAGTCTCCTTTCGGTTAATGTAAGATATAAATATTGTTTGAAAAATATAATTTTGTTTGTTCGGTGAAACAAAGTATTTTTTTTTCTAGAAGTATAGTGATTAAAAATAACAATATTTTAAAAATGTTTTTATGAAATAAATATTTTTTTTTTGCTGAATATAACTTTTTATCACACTAAATTTATAATAAAAAAATTACTTTAAGAAAACAAACGAAGCTAAGAATTTGAGATTACGTTGTGAACTATTAAACTCAACTAAAGTGGATGCAAATTTCATAAGGCATCAAAAATAATATGGTAAAATTGTTGAAATAAACTTCTTGAGAAATTTATCAGTTAGTAAGTAGGAGTTTGAGATCCTTATTTATTTTCTTTATGACAGTCGAAAGGAATTATTAACGTGACTATTCTATATTTTATAAAATTACTAAAATTTTATTAATCAATGTTTAAATAACTATTTCAAAATAAACCATAAATTCTGCCGAGAATAACGGGGAAAACGTCTGAAAGGAACAAAAGATTCTAACAAGGAGCCAACAATTATCGCAACCGTCCATCTATTGATGCACGGATGATTAATCAACCTCCATACCGCGCTATTTGTAGCAGCAAAATGGAAGCGGAAAAACAAATTTGGGGGCATTCCTCATCTGCTTCATCGTATCCCCGCGAATTTCTCACGAACCATGCGTAGACCTGGCCAAGGTCCGGGTCAAACCCGGACCCGACCCGGAACCGGACCGTGGTCAACGGTCCGGTTAACCGGGTCAATGGGTTTGACCCGGACCCATGACCGGACCGCCTATTAGGCGGTCCGGTCCTGGTTTTTTAAAAAACCGAACCGGAAAACAAAAAAACCGGCATTTAAAAAAAAAAAAAAATTAATGGGATTTCGTGGCCGAAAGACGGCGCGTGTCGCACGTACATATAAGCGTGTCATTGCTTTTTCCGTTACGACACGGGCGTGTCGCCGCGGTAAGGCATGTTGCTCTCTGTCGTCACGACGACACGGGCGTGTCGCATGCAACAAAGCGTGTTGCTCTCTCGTCACCACGACACGGGCGCAAACGACACGGGCTTTGGACACGGTAGAGCGCGAGCGTGTCGACGTGGTCGCCTTTTTTAAAGAAAAAGAACCGACGGCCACGATTTCGTGGTCGTTGATCATCAACGACCCGACGCTGGCGGTCGGCGCCCGGTCGACCGGCGGCCGTGGTCGGCCCGACGGACGACAGTCTGGAAATTTTTAAGTTTTTTCCTACAAATACACCTCCATTCCCTTTCATTGTTTCACAAATCACAACTTCTCTTCTCAATTCTCATTTCCTCATTTGCTTTTAAGTCTCAACTCTCAAGTCATATTTTACAAATGTATCGAGTTGTAAGGGTGCAAATGGGTGCGAAAGAGAAAGAGCATAATGCCACCACCCGAGTTCGAGTTCGAGCAAGGCGCAATTCCACCTCCATTCGATATCGGTACTATGATCTTGATATTTCGGTGATGAATTTCAAATACGTCATCATCAAAGTCAAGAAAGTAGGAGCAATACATCGACGATGGCGGGTTCTACCACTGAAAACCAACTCGAGTACTTCGCCCGCATCCGATATCTTCACCAAACATTTGAAAAAGTAACGCTCCTTAGGTGATATGCAAGCAAAATGCAAATATTGTTGAAATGTTACAAATTTCAACAAGGAGGAGGTTACGGAACCCTTACTCGACACGTGGAGAGAAATCATCTGGTGGAAATTGGTATTGATCGTTCTCAAACTCAAATTCCGACATTCTCTTCTCAATCGAGTTGGGGTAACGAATCTAAACTCTTTAAATTTGACGAAACTAGATTTAGAGAAGAAACTGCTAAATTTTGTGCAATTGAACAATTTTTTTTTAGTTTTAGTGATAAATTATCTTTTGAAAATTGGCTTTCTACAAGTGCAAATCCTTCTATTAAACGTATCCCAAAAAATACTCTAAAACGTACACTTTTAAAATTAGTCTTAGAACAAAAACAAGAATTGATTAAAGAATTTTCTAATTTAAACAGTAAAGTTTCTTTGTGTTCCGATATTTGGAGTGATCATTGGCAAAGTTGTTCATATATAGGTATTACTTGTCATTGGATTGATAATAATTGGAACATTCAAAAAATATTGCTAGCATATAGATGTTTTAACGAAACACACACGGCACAAAATATTTCACAACTTATAATTATTTTTTTAGAAGAATATGGTCTAACTTCTAAAGTTTTTCCAATTTCTTTTGATAATGTTAGTGCAAATACCTCTAGTATTAGTGAACTTATTGATATATGTAAACCATCAATAGGTGGAAGATTTTTTCATATTAAGTGTACATGTCACATTTTAAATTTGTGTGTTCAAGATGGACTTAAAAATTTAGGATCACATATTCAACCAATTAAGAGTGCAATTCATTATTTATGGACACATCCTCAAGTAATGAAAGAATGGAGAAAATTTTGTGAAATAAATGGCATGAAGCCTAAACGGTTTGCACGTGACGTTCCAACTCGTTGGAATTCTACTTATAAATTGTTGTTATCTACTTTTGAATATAAAGATTTATTATGTATGTTTTTTCATCAACATGTTCAATCACGTGATATTTATTTATTTTCAAATCAATGGAATATATGCACTAGTATTTGTGAAATTCTAAAAGTTTTTAGTGATGCTAGTGACCAATTATCAGATGTTTATTATCCAACTTCACATTTAGTTTTAACACATTGTTGTAATATTGCATGTATTTTTAATGAACATATTCAATCAAATGATATTTATTTATCTCAATGTATTTATGTAATGAAAGAAAAATGGGAAAAATATTTCTTAAACATTCCTGAAATATTTTTATGTGCTTTTGTTTTAGATCCTAGACTTAAATTAGATGGTTTGCAAGATATGTTAGCATTATATTATGAATCTTTAAGCCCTATTATCGAAATCGCTAATATTCCTTTGATTTTGTTTAATATTAAAACACATTTACATGATATTTATAATGAATATAATATTAAATATGGTGAACAAATTATTGGGCGTAGAAACATCAATTCTAAGATATTATTACTTAAACTCACTAAAGCACAATTGTTATTAAGACAATGACTAAACGTCCACGAGGATCCTCAAGTTCCAACAGAACTTGAGAATTATTCACCACTTCTTTTGATTTTAGTGATGCAGATGAAGAAAGCTTCGACATTCTAAAATGGTGGTCATGAAAGAACTCAATTATTTCCAATCTTATCTATATAATGGCAAAGAAATTCTAGCTTGTCCGGTTTCAACGGTTGCAGTGGAACAAACTTTTAGTATCGAGGAAATACATTAGGCGAGAGGCGTTACGGCAATGAAAAATTTGGAAGCACAATGTTTACTCGATGATTGGTGAAAAAGTCGAACCCAACATATTAAAAGTGACGAAGAAGACCAAGACGAAACAGAAGGAACATCCGGAACTACGACGACGAGAGGAAATACCGAATACGACTGAAATGTATTTGATTTTTTTATTGTAATAGATTTTTTTATTTAAGTCTAAGATATAATATATTTTGTATTAAGATAATGAAATATTTGATAGAGTTTTTATAAGTTTAATTGTGATTTTTTTTTATTTTAATTATTTACATCATTTTTTATTTTTTTTATTTATTTAACTAAGGACTCGGACGGACCGGACCGCGTGATTCCATGACCCGGACCAGAATGCGCGGCCGGCCGATTAAGGGTCGGTATTTTGTCAATCCGGATCCGACGGTTTCGACCCGGACCCGGATCGAACCCGGACCGTGGCCAGGTCTAACCATGCGTCGGGTTAAGCGTCTTCTTCCCCTCCATCCTCCCACCCCTGGCCTTGATTCGCCGCGCCTCCTCCTGATTCATCGCCCATCCTTCCGCCATGGAGAAGACCCCGGTCGCCGGGGTCAATCAAGGAGGAAGAGTCCTCGACGAGGAGGTGGCGGGTCCGAGAGAGCACGACGTGGACGACGTTATCCTGGAGCTACTGGACATGATCCACTCCGCCTCCTCCTTCGGGGACTACCTCCGGATGCAACGGAAGGAGTGCATCAGCCTGGTGCGCTGGATGAAGTTGGTCGCCCCGATGTTGGAGGAGATCAAGGACCTCCAAGATCCGATCCCCGACGCGGCATACCATCGGCTATGTTCTGTCCACAACGCATTCACTGCCGCTCGGAAGCTGCTCCGGTGTTGCCATGACGGCAGCAAGATCTATCTGGTGTGATCATTGCTTGCCCTAATACCCACTTGTTCCCTCCTTTTCATGGTTCTTCGTCTTCGCTGGTAGGCGTTGGAGAGCGAGGCTGTGATGGGAAGATTTCATATGGTTTACGAAAAAATCAAGGAGTCGCTGGACGGGATGCCGTATGAACAGCTTGGCATTACGGATGAAGTGAAGGAGCAGGTAGGGTTGCTGGTCCTGTTCCTTTCTCAATTTCTTCATCTTTGTGACAAAAATCCCAACTATTGATTCCTAATTTTATTTACAGGTTGAGCTATTGATCGTGCAATTGAAGAGAGCCAAGAGGAGAACAGACACACAAGATATGGAGCTTGCCATGGATCTGATGGTGTTACTCTCCCAGAAGCAAGATCGAAATGCCGATGGTGCCATACTCGAAAGGCTCGCTAAGAATTTGGAGCTGCAGACCCTCCCAGATTTGAGGGCGGAAACGATGGCCATCAAGAAGCTCATCAAAGAAAGAGGCAGCCAGAGCGGCGAAAGCACTCAACAAATCGTCGATCTGCTCGACGAGTTTAAGCAAATTGCTGGGATCGAAGATAGCAATGGTTTGGACGATGTCACCTTGCCTAAATACCTCGAGAAGTGCCCTTCCTTGATGATCCCCAATGACTTCCTCTGTCCTGTTACTTTGGAGATCATGGTGGATCCCATCGTAGTCGCATCAGGACAGGTATTGCTGCTCCATTCTCGATGTTATCTTAATCAAGTACCTAATTTGCTTATCAAAAAACTTCTGTTGGCTTGTTCTTGTAGACATACGAACGACGAAGCATACAGAAATGGCTCAATGCGGGCCATCGGACATGTCCCAAGTCCAGGCAAATCTTAGCTCACCTTTCACTAGCTCCCAACTACGCTTTTCGAAACGTGATTCACAATTGGTGCGAGAAGAATAAGATCGAGCTGTCGAAGCGCGAACAGATCGAAGACTCCGATTCGTCAGATGGCAAGGAAGATATCCCTACCCTGGTGGAGCAATTGTCCAGCATTCATCTCGATGTGCAGCGCAAGGCGGTGAAGAAGATCCGTTCGCTGTCGAAAGAGAATCCCGAAAACCGAGTTGCGATCGCCAAGCATGACGGAATACCTGCTCTAGTCAGCCTTCTAAATTACCCCGATTCTAAGTTGAAAGAACACACGGTCACAGCCCTGCTAACTTGTCCATCGACGAGCTGAACAAGAGACTCATAGCCAAAGAAGACGCGATTCCGCTGATAATCGAGATTTTGAAGACTGGCACGGGGAGGAGAACTCGGCCGCAGCCTTGTTCAGTTTGTCAATGCTGGACGAGAACAAAGAGTTGATAGGAAGCCTGAATGGCATCCCTCCGTTGGTAGACCTGCTACAGAATGGCACCATTAGAGGGAAGAAAGATGCTGCCACTGCACTCTTTAACTTACTTCTGAACAGCAAAAACAAAGTCAGAGCCATCGACGTCGGAATTGTTACGCCATTACATACATTGCTGGGCGACAAGAACCTCGGCATGGAGGACGAAGCCCTCTCCATTTTTCTTCTCCTCGCATCTCGTCCCGAAGGGCGCGGCGCGATAGAGTAGCATTCGTTCATTGAAAAACTTGTGCGGTTGATCAAGGAGGGCACCTCGAAGACGAAGGAATGCGGGGTCGCGGTGCTGCTCGAGTGGGGCTCGCACGATCCTTCCTTCACTTCGACCTTGATTTGGAGCATATGATCATATCTGTGAGATAGAGAGAAGCGGAACCAATAGAGCGCAGAGAAAGGCCAAGTCACTTCTGCAGTCAGTGCCAATTGCCAAGGAATTTAGCGAGGCTGAAGAGTTAATTGCGCGATTTACAGCGAGGTCATCACCCCAAGTTGTCGATTTACTTGTTCCAAGTCGTCTTTTCCAATGCCGCGGGATGCAAATTGTTTTTGTATCCATTTTGGAATTTTCAGGCAATGCACATCTAGTTAGATGCCCCCATACTTCATTCGCGTACCTTTTGGTTCCGAAAAACGAAATGCTAAAAAAGAATTTTGTGTCCCAAGGCTTTCTAATTATTATCTGCATTTTACTATTTCATTGTCAGTTTTATTCATTTTAGGGTTTTGAATTATTGTTAGTATTTTACTATTTTGCACGCAGAGTTTGATATTATCTAAAACGTTCTTACATTGCACTTTAAAATTTATTTGGATGTACTAAATTTAATATCTGAATACATGATGAAATTCTTTGGAGCATCATGGACCTATGGAATGGAAACTTCATATGGTAGCCTCCACGGGAAGTGCTTAGTGCAGACGTTGTATCTGAAAATAACGGGTCAATCTCTTGTAAATGTGAGGGTGTCATTTTTCCATGCGCTAATTACTAATCTCAAAGGTCAAAGGCCTATTATGATTTACCTTCCTTACGATGGTCCGAAGGCGGACTGATATGGACCGCTAGATTGACGGATTTTAACCTTTTGTATAAAGGGAAACTTCATATGATGTCTCTAGGCTCTTTTTAGCCATAATTTTTTTTAGTTAAAATAGGACTAAAACCCTTTAATAATCATAAAATATCCAAGTTTGATATATGTGACCATTGTTAAATTTTAACACCATGAGATCTTGGAGCAAAGGAGCTTAGATAACAATGGAGCTCGAATAGAGGTTTTGTAACTAGGGATTTCTTCAACGATATCAAGGCAATAAGCTTGGTGAACTTAAGTACAGTGAGCTTAAGGATTCTAGCATTCTTATAGGTGACGATGAGGAGATGACGGGGTGTCACATGCCCAATGGAGACTGGGCGACAAGCTCAAACATGGCAGGTTTGAGTTGATGATCATGTTCAAAGAGATGATGAGTCTGATGACCAAACTCAAGGCCAAGATGGATGCAACTAGGCTTGGAAAAAAAAAATAATACTGAAAATTTGTTGGAAAAATAGTTTTAGTCACCGATAAATTCAATAGGAATATGAATGTCTATTTGACGAGGAGATCATTATAAACTAATTTCTCGAATGGATGAAAAATTAATATCAATGATTATTCGAGTAACGAAAGATTGATCAATATAATCGGACGAATATTTAGTTCGCACACGAGTTGAGTTCATACACGTAATTACATGAACGCTAACTTGAATATATATGAATGTCAATTCAAGTGGAACCATTGAAGGGGTAAAATCAGAATTAGTTTTGAATGATTCAAGATTAATTAATTAATTAATTTAAATAAATAATTATATATTGATTAATTAATTTTTCAAACTCTTTCCATCCTTTTATCAAAATTCTTCATCGTTATTGATACTACTGGTACTTTTTCTACCTAATTCCCAATAGAAGAGTTAGCAGGTGACCCGTGACCCGTCCCCAAAACACCTAGTTCAGCCAAAGGAGAAAAGGAGAAACAGTTCGGGCGAGAGTTATCAGAAGCCATTGGCACGGGCGAGAGTTATCAGAAGCCATTGGTACGGGCGAGAGTTATCAGAAGCCATTGGCACGGGCGAGAGTTAGACGAAGCCATTGACACGGGCGAGAATTATCAGAAGCCATTGGTACGGGCGAGAGTTATCAGAAGTAATCGACACGGGCGCAAGTACCAGAGGTCATCGGCACGGACAAGTAGCGAGAGCCATCGGCACGGGCGAATGCTAGAAGCAAGGGACGCAGGTGGAAAAGAGGCGGAAGGCACTTCGCTAACAGAGGAATAGGAACTGGTTCAACTAGGCAATTCTAGAAGCCAATGGGATGGAGGAAGGGTCAACTCAACCTAATCGACGCGAAAGAAGTTTGGTACGGGAAAAAGGAGAATTGGTTCGGTTTAAGGAGAAACCCTAAGGCTAGGTCACCTATGGTATAGGGGCCTAAGTTAACTTCACCCAAAGCAGAGGGGTGAGGGAGACAGTTTAACCTCGTTGCCTTAAAAGTAAAGGGAAAGGTACTATGCAACGGCTTGGGGGGCCCCACGCAATATTCGGGGGAGTCCTCGTTCCTCATATTTGTAACAGAATTATTCTCCGGGAGGAGGTGGTGGCCACGTGTACGATGGAGATAATCCACGACGTTACGTTGAAGGAGGAGGGAAGATAAAAGGGAGAGAGGGAGGAAAGGGGGGAGGAGATCGATCCGCAATCATTCGCATCCAGCAAGAGAGAAGAGGAGACGAGAGAAAAGGAAGAACGGTCTCGCCGGAGAAGGAGGACGGAGATCTGCTGTTTGTTAAGTCTCTTGTATTTTCCTCATCTTGTAACATCATTGTAAGAGGTCCTTTCTCCTCCACCTTCGGAAACTTGCTTTCTGTAAAGGAGGATCTTCATAGTGAAAGTGCTTAGGCACCGCATCTGGTGAGAAACCTCACCCCCGTGGAGTAGGAATCCTTATTCCGAACCACGTTACATCTCGTGTCTGAATCTCGATTCTTTGGTGTCGGGTTTCGCGCGTTTACGTCCTACTTCATTTCTTATTATTCTTGATCACAGGGAGAATATTCCGAGACCTCCCTCATCGCTTCATCGCCTTGAAAACGGAGCGAACGGATTTTTCCCCCGCACCCGCATCAGTTGGCGCCGTCTGTGGGAACATTTGAGCTGGACGTTGAGATGCAACCCGAAGAAATGCAACAACCTGATATCTCTGTGGCGGAGGAGCCCATCACCCTTCTACCATCGCAACTAAAGGCCTTAATGGATGATGCTATCACAGAAGCCCTCGCTAGAGAAAGGAGAAGGACCGGATATCTGCATCCGCACTCCGGGGAACCTTCTTCCAGAGATCCCCTCCCAGAAATGCCTCCTCCCTCTCGTATAGCCGCCCATGGTGATGTGTTGCCTGGAGGCGGACTCGGGGGAAGAACACCCCAGAATACTATGCCCTTCACCCAAACGCGCCGGGAAGAACAGGGTGAAAGTCAATCCACCAGACCTCTGGAATTCTACGAGCCTAGCCCCTTCACGATGGACATTCTTTCGGAGCTCCCTCCATCCTACTTCCGAAATCCTCAGGTCTGTAAGTACGATGGTTCGACGGATCCGGAAGAGCACATATCACAATTCGATGGAACGGCCTCGCTTCACTGTTATACTGACGCTCTCAAGTGTCGAGTCTTCCGAACCACCCTGACTGGCTCGGCGCAAAAGTGGTTCACTACTTTGCCCCCGGGGTCTATCACCTGTTTCACTGACTTCCAGAGAATGTTCAGTCGAGAATTTGTCAGCTGCAAGGCGTATAAACAAGATGCCTCTATGTTAATGCATATCACCCAGGGACCTTCAGAATCCCTTAGGGGGTATATTCATCGATTCACTTCTGTAGCCCGGGGGATCCCCGCCACCCGATCTGAGTCTTTCAGAGGCGCTATTCAGCATGGGCTGCGGGAGGGCCCCTTCCTCAGTTCCTTGTTAAGACAACCTACGGATAGTTACGAAGAGCTACTGAGCCGTGCGGAGCAGTTTATCCGCGAAGAAGAAGGATTAAAGGTACGGAGGGCCGAACGGACTGCCACGCAGCCCCCATCGAAAGAGTTCTGGCCCCGCTCTTCAAGCCCCCCCTCGGCGGGAGTATACAATACCTTTTCGGCAGGAGGTTCCGAGGCCTCGTCTGATGCTACAGGGAGTTCGCCCCGCCCCGCCATTGCAAATCATGGCTGCTGAAGTGCTTCCTCCTATGAGGACTTGGAAAGAACGTGAAATGGAGTTCTACGATCAACATGGTCTATTACAACGACCCTTGGGACATAGAGGGATCCCGCGTAATCCCCCAACCCCGTTCTTTTGCCAATATCATACAGAGTATGGTCACAGTAGAAATCGATGTTTCAAGCTACAAGAAGAACTAGATCGCCTCCATGTTGCATATCTGCAATTGAGGTATCAAGCGGAGGAGCACGGGCGAGGCCCCGAACCAATGTCGCCCGTCCGGGGCAGTATAATCAACAACCTCGGTCACTTTCCCCAAACGCCCGTCGAGAGGTGGTCTCTCAAGAAGGTCCATCAGGTGAGGGCCCTTCCTCCGCTTCAGATGACCTTCCCCCTCGGGGAGTTATCCATGTGATAGCCGGAGGACCTACTGACGGGGACTCTAACCGGGCATGGAAGTCATACGCCCGTCTTATGGAGAGTTTAGGCGGCGCCGCGCTTTTGCGTCGGGCGGAAGATCTGCAGGTGTTCTCACGCCTTATACAAACGCCTTGGTTATCCGTATATCCCTGGCTAATTATGAAGTGGCCCGGGTGCTAGTTGATTCGGGAGCTCACAACATCCTCTTCCAGGAGGCCTTGCAGATGCAATCGAAATGCCGCTAGAAGATGTGTCCACTCCTTTCCGGATTCGAGGCACATGGTCCACCCGACGGGCGATTTCATTGCCTTTAACTCGGGTGAAAAGCCCCGCCAAAACTAGTATAATCCCTTTCCTTATCGTGGATGCTCCATCCACTTATAACGCTATTCTTGGGCGCCTTTCCTCACCTTTTTGCCGTGGCTTCCCGCATCACCGAAGTTGAAATTTCCAAAGGGGGACAATTGGTGGGAGAAGTTCGTGGAGAATGTAAGGCCTCCGAGTCGCTATGTGCAAATGGTTCAGGACGATCAAAAGAAGGCCAGAACTGAAGACCTAAAAGGCAAAGCTGTCATCGCTACCGACGTCTGCGTCCTGGAAAAATTTCCCCCCAAGGTTGATAAGATAGAGGAGGGAGAACTGGTGGAGATCGCTCCGGGAAAGGCCACACGGGTAGCACAACAGTTGGATATCAAAGGAGAGCTGGTGGCCTGCTTAAAGGAGAATGAGGACATCTTTGCAAGAGATGTGCACGATCTCACGGGTATCCATCCTCAAGTAGCAGAACACCACCTCAACATCATTAGAGGAGCCGACCCGTCCCAATGTAAGAGGCGACATTTTGGACCCGAGAAAGACAAGATCATAGCTGAGGAGGTGGATAAGCTACTAAAAGCGGGTCATGTAAAGGAAATCCAGTTTCCCGAATGGGTTTCTAATGTAGTCTTGGTCCCCAAGCCTTCTGAGCAATGGAGGATGTGTATCGATTTCCGTGATTTGAATAAAGCATGCCCTAAAGACTGCTACCCCTTGCCTCGTATTGATCAATTGGTGGATTCTACTGTAGGATATGAAGTGGTTTCCCTAATGGATGCCTATCAGGGATATCATCAAATACCTTTGGCCGAAGAGGATCGAAAGAGGGTTAGCTTTGTGACTGCAGGGGGATTATATGCCTATGTGGTAGTTTGGATTGAAGAACGCCGGGGCTACATATCAGCGCCTTATGGATAAAATTTTTGCAGAACAGAAAGGGAAGAATGTGGAGGTCTACGTGGATGACATCCTAGTCAAGTCGAAGATCACTCGGGATTTAGTCAAGGACTTGAATGAAACCTTCGCTACGTTAAGGCGATTTAATATGAAGCTAAACCCTAACAAATGCTTGTTCAGGGTAAAAAGTGGCAAGTTCTTGGGGTACATTGATCGGTGAAAAGGGTTGCAAGCCAACCCCGAGAAGGTGAAGGCCTTATGCAACATGAAATCACCTACTAATCTGCAAGAGACCCAAAAGTTAGTGGGCAGGATTGTTTCTTTATCCCGATTCATAGCCAGATCGGCGGACAAGGGGCTACCTTTCTTCAAGATCTTGTGCAAAGCTACTAAATTTCAGTGGGACGATCAATGCGAACAAGCTTTCCAGGAGTTGAAGAGATATCTGGCCGGACTCCCGCTACTGGCTAAACCAATACATGGAGAACCATTATGGATGTATCTGGCCGTCTCAGAAGGAGCCGTTAGTTCTAGACATCAAATAAGAAGGTTCTCACCAAAGAACCTATTTACTATACCATGATATTCAAGGGGCGAAATTCCGTTATACGGAGTTAGAGAAGCTGGCATATATCTTAGTGCTAACCCCCCGCAGACTGAGGCCATACTTTTTGGCTCATCCTATCACCGTTTTAACACACAGTGAATTGGGCAAGGTCGTCACTAAGCCAAATTTCTCGGGAAGGTTAGCCAAATGGGTGGTAGAGCTAAGCGAGTATAATATACACTACCAACCTCGCACGGTCATCAAGGCCCAGGCACTCGCTGACTTCCTGGCCGAGGTACCTTGTGGTTCGGAAGAAGGTTCAGCTATGAAGGAGAGGGAATCAAAGGCATGGAATATATTCGTAGATGGCTCTTTAGGATCTACAGGCAGTGGTGTTGGTGTTCTATTAATTACCCCGGAGGGTGAAGAAACTCGATTAGCCGTTCGCCTGGAATATCGGGCATCTAATAATGAAGCGGAATATGAAGCTATCCTAGCAGGATTGCAGGCTGCTAAAGCGGTAGGGGTTTCTTCCATTGTGATCCACTCGGATTCCCAGTTGGTAATATCCCAACTTCAAGGTTCTTTTGCGGTTCGGGAGGAAAGGCTGCATAAGTACTTGAAAGCTTTTGAGAAAGAAAAAGCTCAATTTCATCAGGTCCTCTTGAAGCAAATCTCGCGGGAGCACAATGAGAAGGCAGATGAATTGGCTCGGATGGCTAGCGTTGTGGGAGGAATAAAATCATCGGAGACGATCCAGGCGAGAATTCACACTTCCTTAGCAATATGCAACATAGAGGGAGACGCACCCGAATCAAGCCTAATTCTTGATTGGAGAACCGATATCATAGCTTATTTACGGCACGGGAAGATTCCTGAAGGGAAAATTACGGCATCTACTTTAATACACCGAGCCAAATGGTTCATCCTCTTAAATGAAGACCTGTACAAGACCTCTTTCGGGCGACCCTTGTTAAAATGCCTAGGAAATGAGGATGCGGAATGGGTACTCCGGGAGATCCATGAAGGATGCTGCAGCAATCATTTAGGAGGGAGAGCTTTAGCAAGAAAGACCTTGTTGGCCGGATACTTTTGGCCTACTCTTCAACGAGATGCGGCTCGTATAGTGCAAAGTTGCATCGCTTGTCAGAAACATAGCAACCGCTGCCGAGCGACTCACCGAGTTAATGAAAGTCGTAGTCTCTTCCCGTCCTTTGACCAATGGGGAATGGATATAGTGGGTCCGATGCCAACGACACCTTCTGTAAGAGGTTTTTATTGTCATTGTGGATTATTTTTCCAAATGGGTGGAAGCAGAGCCTTTAGCCAAAATCACTGAGAATGTCGTAATCCAGTTTTTATGGAGAAATATCATTTGTCGGTATGGTATCCTCGAAAAATAGTCGTGATAATGGGCGGCAGTTCCCAAGGGAAAAAGATTCAAGAATGGTGCCAAAGTCTCAACATTGACAAGCTTTCACTTGGTAGCTCACCCTCGCGAATGGACAAGTGGAGGTAACTAACAGGATCCTCATTCAAGGATTAAAGACCAAGTTGGGTGCTCAGGAGGGAAATCGGGTGGAAGAGCTACCAGGCGCTGTGGGCCTATCGAACCACACCTAAGACAAATGACAGGAGAGACTCCTTTAGTTTGGTATATGGGGCGGAGGCCGTTATTCCAAGTTTTATTGGATAGCGCTCGGGTAAAAGCATACGAGCGATCGTAACCAACTTATCAAGCAATCAATTAGATCTGGTGGAGGAAAGGCGGAGATGGCCCGAGGCGGCGGAATTTACAAGCAGATAGTTCAGCGAGCCTTTAATAATAAAGTGGTGCCTACGAGATTACAAGAAGGAGATTGGGTTTTGCGTAAGGTCAATCCCGCTGGAGATCCTGGAAAGTTGGCTCTGAACTGGGAGGGACCCTACGAGATAACGTCGCGAAAGCGTGAGTCAGATATTATCTCGAAAGACAACCAAGGCAAAGAGCTTCCACGACCTTGGAACGCCCTTCACTTGAAGCTCTTTCACACTGTATGAGAAATATGAAATAGAAAAGGAGAAATTATGAAACTCAGAGGGGGTGTTTATTGAATTGATTATATCAATTAAATGTCAAGTGCTCTCTAAATTTCATTAAGGGGTTATTTACAAGGGCAATACGGTATTACAATGGTATTGAAGGAGAAATGAAAAGCAGAAAGGAAATTCCGTTTCAAAATGAGATATTGTATTACAGCTTAAATCGTTCAGGAGGATAACGTTTGAACCCAGCCTCCCAATTTAAAGAAAATGAAGGATAAGTTGGAGGAGGTAATCCTTGGCGATCTTCACGAACCGCGTCATTGAATCACGATAGGTGGCGCATTAAAATAATGAGTCGCTCTGGCGGTTCGGACTGATCGAGGCCGTTCTCGATCGCCTCTCGACTTTTCTTGTTGTTCGAAGATTTGACGCGACGTCCCACATGCGTGACACCTCCATAATTGCGTCGGCCCGGTGGAAACGTCATCAGCTCGAGAACTTTGGTCCTGCTGCATAAGGTGTGTCATCTCCACCATATTTTGGCGCATGGAAGCTGAAATCCCCTCCACTGCTTCGGAATACGATCTGGTTCGGGCAAGTTCAGAGCTCATCCTCTGGAGGGAAGTCTCTTACTGCGTGAGCGGGCATGAGCATGCGCCCGGAATTTATAAGGGAGGAGTTTTCTTGTACCTCCTTGCATAAGCGGTGCGAAGGTCCCCTATTTTATCTTGTGCTCGCGATATTGAACACGAAGGCGAGCGAGCGGCGTCGGAATCTTGTTGCTTCTCCTTGAGAAGCTCTGCTACCTGCCCTTGAAGATGTATTAACTCTTGAGCCAAGGAAGATTCTGTGTTAAGAGAGGCCGACTGGATTTCTTGCTGGGGGACGAGTGGATCTGCCCCTGGACGTGATTGCGCCTTCAATACTGCAATAGTGTCAGCATCCCTCTGTATTTGTTGGTGGGCCTCGGCTAATTGCTCCTGGCACCGGGATAATTGGTGGGACAGGAGTCGTTCCCGATTCTGAGCATTCGCTAAATCTTCCCGTTGTTGCCGTTCCCATTCTTGGGCTTGAGCCCGGTATTGGTGGTTGGTCAGGGCCTACATGCCGGTTGAAGAGAAGAGAAATGGGTCAGTTAAACAAAGCTAAGGAAATTGATTAAGAAAATGTACCAGGTCCAAAGCATGACGCAGGCCTTCCATACGAGGAGTCATCTCCTCTAAGTTCAGAATCCGAAGACTCCTGGGAGAAAGGGAAGAAGATGGGACGGATGATGCCGAAGGGGGAATCTCACTCGTAAAGGGAAGAATGGAGGCGATATTCGGTGGTGGAGAACGGAGAGAAGGAGGAGTCTCATTCAAAAGGTCCATGGAAGTGGTGGTCAAGGGTGGTATATTCAGAGATGCGGGGAGAATGGGCGTCACATTTGTCTGGGAGGTGAAGTCGGAAGGAAAAATCGAAGGAGGCTGATCGAAGGAGGGTCCTGGAGAAGATGAGATGATGAGCACTGGGTCGGGGAAGCCTTCAATGAGGATTTTAGAAGTAGAAGGCTCCTGATTAGGGTCTACAGGAAGAGGAGGACTCTTCAGGCGATAAATGAAGGGGGAGGTTGGCAGCGAAGGAATGTCAACCGCCATGGGTTCAGGAGAGGAATGACGGGCCGAGGAAGGAGAAGACAGGGGCAGTATAACCTCTATCATCGGCGGGCATGAAAGCATCTCCTTAGCAGATGCATCCCCAGGTTGTGGGGAAGAAGAAGGCGATTTCTGAACGTTATTGGCGGAGGGAGGCAAAGGGGGAAAGTTAGGGCTTGTACAGGTAGGAGGAAGTGAAGAGGGGCTGATGACCCCGACTTCCTTCGAGATGGGGGTAGCGAAAGTCACCGAAGGAGGAGAGGGAGAACGATGAGGTGATTCCCGTATGGTGGTGATCGAAGGAGGTGAAGAAGAAGAAGAAGCTAAGGGCTGACCGACACCTTTACTGATTTATCTGTAGCGCCCGCTATTTCTGGAAGAAGGTGGAATGCATCTCGGATATCTGAAAATAACGAAAGACGAGGAACCAGAAGGAAAGATCAAGAAACGAAATTTGGCGGAGGAGCAAGGATTTAAGAAGAGGAAGACCAAAAGGTGAAAGGATGAAGATAGCAGAAAAAAAACGAGGACGAAAGAGTCCCCTATAAAAGGAGGAAGAATGGGCTTGCAGCTGTTAATGGGCTTCGCGTCGGTAGTGAAAGGGAAAGAAGGATTTATTTTTCCTAAATAGCCCATTATATACAAAATGCTATCCCCGCAGAGCGGAAGTTATCCCCGTGTGGTGGTGGAACGGAAGAACCGAGACTCCTCGGTTACTATTTATTCTATATACAAAATGCTATCCCCGCAGAGCGGAAGTTATCCCCGTGTGGTGGTGGAACGGAAGAACCGAGACTCCTCGGTTACTATTTACTCTATATACAAAATGCTATCCCCGCAGAGCGGAAGTTATCCCCGTGTGGTGGTGGAACGGAAGAACCGAGACTCCTCGGTTACTATTTACTCTATATACAAAATGCTATCCCCGCAGAGCGAAAGTTATCCCCGTGTGGTGGTGGAACGGAAGAACCGAGACTCCTCGGTTACTATTTACTCTATATAAAAAATGCTATCCCCGCAGAGCGGAAGTTATCCCCGTGTTGTGGTGGAATGGAAGAACCGAGATTCCTCGGTTACTATTTACTCTATATAAAAAATGCTATCCCCGCAGAGCGGAAGTTATCCCCGTGTGGTGGTGGAACGGAAGAACCGAGATTCCTCGGCTATTATTTACTCTATATAAAAAATGCTATCCCCGCAGAGCGGAAGTTATCCCCGTGTGGTGGTGGAACGGAAGAACCGAAATTCCTCGGTTACTATTTACTCTATATACAAAATGCTATCCCCGCAGAGCGGAAGTTATCCCCGTGTGGTGGTGGAACGGAAGAACCGAGACTCCTCGGTTACTATTTACTCTATATACAAAATGTTATCCCCGCAGAGCGGAAGTTATCCCCGTGTGGTGGTGGAACGGAAGAACCGAGACTCCTCGGTTACTATTTACTCTATATACAAAATGCTATCCCCGCAGAGCGGAAGTTATCCCCGTGTGGTGGTGGAATGGAAGAACCGAGACTCCTCGGTTACTATTTACTCTATATAAAAAATGTTATCCCCGCAGAGCGGAAGTTATCCCCGTGTGGTGGTGGAACGGAAGAACCGAGATTCCTCGGTTACTATTTACTCTATATAAAAAATGCTATCCCCGCAGAGCGGAAGTTATCCCCGTGTGGTGGTGGAACGGAAGAACCGAGATTCCTCGGTTACTATTTACTCTATATAAAAAATGCTATCCCCGCAGAGCGGAAGTTATCCCCGTGTGGTGGTGGAACGGAAGAACCGAAATTCCTCGGTTACTATTTACTCTATATACAAAATGCTATCCCCGCAGAGCGGAAGTTATCCCCGTGTGGTGGAGCGGAAGAACCGAGACTCTCGGTTACTATTTACTCTATATACAAATGCTATCCCCTTGAGAGCGAAGTTATCCCGTGTGTGGTGGTGGAACGGAAGAACCGAGATTCCTCGGTTACTATTTACTCTATATACAAAATGCTATCCCCGCAGAGCGGAAGTTATCCCCGTGTGGTGGTGGAACGGAAGAACCGAGATTTCTCGGCTACTATTTACTCTATATAAGAAATGCTATCCCAGAGCAAGAAGTTATCCCTGTGGTGGTGGAGCGAAGAACCGAAATTCCTACATTACTATTTACTCTATATACAAATGCTATCTCGCAGAGCGAAGTTATCCCGTGGTGGTGGAGCGGAAGAACCGAGACTCCTTACTATTTACTTTATATAAAAAAATGCTATCCCCGCAGAGCTAAGTTATCCCCTGTGGTGGTGGAACTAAGAACCGAGACTCCTGCTACTATTTACTCTATATACAAAATGCTATCTCGCAGAGCGAAGTTATCCCCGTGGTGGTGGTGGAACTAAGAACCGAGACTCCTACATTATTTACCTATAGTCTAAGGGGTCTATATACCCAGCAGATTGAAAAGACGGGAGAGCCGAAATATGCCCCAAATTACATGTAAATACAAAAGGAGTAAAGAGTAGTACAACTCAGAAGGTCCTGGAGGAAGGAGATAAACTAGGGAAGTTCGATGATACGGGAGAACTACATACTCCCAGCCATCTACAAGGAGAAACAATAAAAGAAACCCTAATACATCTAGGGTATTACAATTCTTTGTTAGGCGGAACGGATGGAGTTTCCTTGCGCGGTCGGGGTTGGCGCAGTAGCTGCTGAAGATAAGACTGCTTCAAGAAGATTTGCCTGGACAGTTCTTTTTGGGACCCTATCAGTTGTTGACGCAGGGAACGATTATGGGCGGAAGTTTCCTCCAGCTGTTGCCGTAAACACTTCACTTGTTCCTCCAAGATGACTATGTATCGGCGGTCATTTATCTGTTCTTTAGAAGGTGAGGAACTGCTGCCCTGTTCCGATATTCTGTCCATGACAAGCAAAGGAAAAAGGAGAATGGTGGAAGCTATCAGGTAAAGGTCGGTGGGTTTTTATGGCGACGAAGGGGAAGAGTGCATTCATTGGTAGGAGACGTGAGAACCATAAATGCCGATACAGAAGAGGAAACGTGGGGGCAGTAGCAGGAAGGTTGACGGGACTACAATCATAATTAAGAGGGTCCGAATCCCCGAGACATGATAGAGGAAGATATGTTCAGATCAGATTACTATCCTTTTGGAAGACAAAAGCCTTACTTCTACGGGAAAAAGACAAAAACAGATATCATTTGCCTCCCTTATTTATTTATTTTTTTTATTAACATATTTGAAACGATTACATTAACTTGATCTACAAAGATTTTCCATGATTACTCCTAACAGATGAAGTGGGAGATGTCTCTTTGGGGGGAGAAGGAGCTAATATAACTCTGAAGCGTTCGCCTTGGGGTGGAGGAAGAACTGGTGGACCTTCATCGAAAGGGGAAGGACGAGTCCTCGCCGGGGGAACTGGGACGAAAGCCAACGCGGGTGGAAGTGGAGGAAGTTCATCAGCGGGGGGTCTCCCACTGTGTACTCCCAGGTGAAGGGAGGATTCCATACCCTGTTGCGGAAGGAGGGGAAAGGAGCGCGGAAGGATCTCCCCGCTGGAGGGGTGGGAGTTGGACCGAAAGGCGGAAAAGGTAGGGGATGGAAGACTGAAGTGGCGGTTGATCGGGTCTCCGAATCTGCATCATCCTCAGAGACCCAGTCCTGTATTTCAAAAGATTCTGATTCCGAAGAAATTTCAATGGGATGCCCTGCTGAAGCCATGATGGTAAGATAACAGGACGAAGACAAGGGGGACGAAGGACTTATAATGGAAGGAGAATGGCGAAAAAGTTCTGGGGTAGGGGGAGAAGTCGATGAGGCTTGCATCTTTTCCGAAGCTGGAGGAAGGATAGGGAAAATCAACGGGCAAAAGACCATTTAAAGTGATGTCCGAACCAAAATCGGGGCGGATGTGGATACTAGTAGGCAAAATCCAAAGGCCGAGCGATGGCGTTATATGAATACGGGTAAAGAAATAACAAGGAAAGCTCAAAATTGGTCGAAACCCGACTCGCTAGAGAACACGAAAGTACCGTAATGGACAGACATATTGATAAGAGTCGACTCTTATGAAAGAAAAAGTTATTACAAAAAACGGAGATTACAACTCAAATCGCTCAGGGAACATTTAGCCAACGCCGTCTGAGGATCTAAGTGGTGGTGTCCACGAGGGAGGTGGATATCCTTGTTCGGCGTTTTGAGCTCTGACCCCTCGAAGCCTAATATAAAGAGATCTACCCCTTTCTTGACATAGAGTCGGCTTCCGCTCCTTTAATTGTCCCGATATTGAGCCACCTGAGTTTGACTTTCCGCCAATTTGATCGCCAAAGCATCTCTCTCGGTGGCTGCCTTTATAGCTCGCTGTCCTAAGGCTGAAAGGGCTTCAAGATACTCCTGTTGGAGGGTGGATTGCTGCTGGGCCACCGGTGATAAGGTTCGGGGAAGAGCCGTTATTGCAGAGGAAAGTTCCTGACACTTCTTTGCACAGGATTCCCGAGTAATGGCCCAGGCTTGACGTTCCAGGTTAAGGCGGTTGCATTCTTGTTGAAGCTGTAAGATAGTAGCCGCAGAGTCAGCATCCTTGATCATGACATCCATAAGATATTTTTTGTATTCCTTCAACTCCCGAGCCAATTCATCTACTTGTTGCAGTTCACTGGATTGGAGAAAAATCCGCTGCTCCAAGTCCTCGTTCTTTCGCTGCAGCTCCTCTTTCTCGCTCCGTACCAGGGCTAGCTGCATCATCGCTTCCTCGCATTGGCCCCTCATATCGGTTTCCTTCGCCTCTTGCGCTCGATTCTTTGAACGAGCTTTTACATTGTGACACGGAGAGGCGAAGTGGCGAGTTTCCACGGTAGATTGAAAGCGGGCCAGCCGAGTGACCATCTTATCATGCTGAGCGGCGGTCTGCAGGGGAAAGAAACTGTCATTACAAATTGGCATATAGTAATACTTGCGGTAAAGAGAAAAGGGAGAAATAAGAGATACCTCAGCAAGTAGCTTGCCCACTTGCTCGCATGGGCCTTGTACGCCTGACTGATTAAAGAATTTCACCTCCGAGGGGTGCCGAATTTGCAGCAGGGATCCTAACGTGACCCTCGGAGGAACAGGAAGGGAGGGGTCTTCCCTTGGAGGAGGTTGGAGGCGTCTGGCGAAGGGGAGGGAGCAGCCCTTAGGTCGAACAGGAGCTTGGAGTGGCTCCACATGAGAAGGTGGAGGTGAATTTAGGAGGGGAGGAGGAAAATGAGAAGGAGAATCCTCCTTGAGGAGATGGAGAATGACAGGGGAGGTAGTACCTTCTCTTCGTGGTTCATAAATGGTCGGTGAGACCTCGTGGATCCAGTTGAGGGGAGATGAGCCGATGAGCTTGAGGCTCCTTTCTTAACGAGCCACAGCTTTTTCCGAGGAGGTGACGGAGCTGCTGTGGGTTTGCCTCTGTTAGCTGCTGCCTTCTTCTTCTTAGCAGCCTCGATCGACTCCCCTTCCACCAGAGCCTTCTACATCAGATTATCTACAAGATATACTGGTAAGAAAGATGGATGACCTAAAAAGGAAGTCACATTGCAGGATAAATGTCACCCTACCTACAGCAACCGAAGTCGTCAGAGGTAGAGGAGACAATCCAAAATGGCGCAGGAGGGGAGTCTCTAGCAGATGGTTCGAACAGTAGTGTAGCTCCCCTAAAACTCTATACACCTCCAGGAAAGGACATTTGTGTTGGGATGTATACAGAAAGCCTAGCTCTTTTGTATGGACATCTTTATTTTGAAATAAGAATCACATGATCATTGTTTGCACGTTATATTTATATGTGTGCATATTGTCTAATATTTTACATTGTAGATAACATGGTGCCTGGGTGCGGCACAGAAGATCATGTTATCAGTCCCTTGTAGAATATAAGTAGAGGCTCACAACCAAGATGGTTTTGGACAAACCATTGGCATGGTTATAGTGTAGCTTGGTATTGTTTTATCTTGAACATAGAGTTACACTAGTACACCTCGGTGTATTGAGCAGGACCGACATAGAGGTGATTCAATTTATTGCTGACTACATAATTGAATCGGACCTCGGATATTATGTTGTACATGCTCTTAATCCCGATATAATAACGGGCACATGTACTTAGTATTTATTTCTTTGATTTACCAGAGGGTGAGATTTCTATGGATTAAATCAATATGCCCGGTAAGTTGGGAAGTGATATTATTTACATGGTGTGCCGTTGATTATAGGAGGAATCCGTGTCCTATATATTAGGTTGATGATGTCCCCTTGAGGAGCTCATAAGGTTCATCATGTAAACCCTGCAGGTTGACTTAGTCAACATGATGATAAGGTTGAGTGGTACTACTCGAGGAGTTAGATGTTAATTAATTGATGGTCAGTAAATCAATTAATTGACGGACATTCGATATCTTAAACACGGGGAGATGGATGTACAAATAATATATGGAGCCCATATTAATTTATGGGGGTTGGTAAGGTAGTTCGATGATGATCCTCTAGTGGAATGGAACATCATTGATGGATCAAGTTTGTGTGGTTCCGATCCATCGGGTGGCCAAGACCCAACTCCTCCTCATGGTCCCTATCGTAGCCTTATATAAACCTCATGAAGTCTAGATCAAATGATGGAAAACAAATCTCTAGATCCGACGGTTAGGATTGAATCCCTAGAACCGACGGTGGAGATTAGATCTCTAGATCCGACGGTTGGGATTAAATTCCTAGAACCGACGGTTGAGATTAAATCTCTAGATCCGACGGTTGGGATTAAATTCCTAGAACCGACGGTTGAGATTAAATCTCTAGATCCGACGGTTGGGATTATTTCCTAGAACCGACGGTTGAGATTAAATCTCTAAATCCGACGGTTGAGATTAAAACCCTAGAACCGACGGTGGAGATTAAACCAAGGCCTAAACCTAACTCTATATAAAAGGGAGAGGAAAGGTTGGATAATGTGGGCGGCAAGAAAATTGGGAATTAGTTCCTATATTTTTGGCTACCTCATCAATAACCAATTTTCTCCTAAGTTCTATATAAGGGAGCATGGGTTGGGCGGCAACTAAGTTTTTTGGATGGTTCATGATGGATGCTAAGGAAATTAGGGTTTTTCCTAGCATTACTTGGGCGGCAAGCAACCTCAAGGAGAAAACCCTAAATTAGGGTTTTGGTTCCTTATGTTGGGCGGCCAAGGTGGTGGAGCTAGAGGGGGCGGCAACCTATGGATGAGCTTGTCTTCTTCCTTGGAGGTGGCTAGCTCCTAGATCTCTCCTCTCCACCATGCTTAGGCGGCAAGAAACCTATGGAGGAAACCCTAATTAGATTAGGGTTTGGCTCTTTGGATTAGGCGGCTAGGTTTGGAAGTTATGGTTGGGCGGCAACTATAGGGGAAGGGCTCATCTTCTTCCTTCTAAGGGTTGGCCGGCCACTACCTTCTCTTCCTCTACCTTGGGCGGCAAGAAATCCAAAGGAAGCTTGGTTGGGCGGCTAGGGTTTGGAAGGTAAGGTAGGTGGCAACTATAGGGGAAGTGTTCTTCTTCTTCCTAGGGTGTTGGCCGGTTCCTATCCTTTTTCCTATACCTTTGGTGGTGCCCAACCTATTCCTCTTTTCCCTTTGTTTTCCTCTTGGCCGGCGGCACTAGGAGGTAGGGTTTGTCCCTAGTTCGGTTGCTTGGTTGTTTCCATTATGTTCTCTCTATTCTTGGGGCCGGCGGCATCAATCCTTTGTGGATTGGTGGTTGACTCAAGCAAGAAGGGAAAGAGAGTTCTTCATTCTTTGGATTGAAGAATATCTAAGAAGCTTCAACTTGTGGAGGATCTTCGCCCACACGAAGTCTACAAGGAGGTTAGGACATACGATAGAAGATCAAGAGGTATAAAAGTTTTATAACTTTTATTTATGATCTTTGCATGTTTCTATTCTTAATTGATATGCTAGCTTAAGTTCTTTAGGTTAGTATATGTTGATTATACTAGTTTGCATTTGCATGTATTTGTATAATCATGGACCCCGAATAAGAAACACAAAAACCGGCGATTCGTCCGTCGTCTCTTCCGCGGCTAACCGACTAGAAGAGTTGTGTTGCTTGAACAACTAGTTTGTTCAAGCGATCGCTCGAGTCGTTAGCACGATGATGAACTGGTTGTGCTTAGGAAACTCATCCCATCCGGATTAGTTTTCATTAGTGAAAATTTTAATCCGGGGACATGGGAGCCTATGAGCATTCCGAGAAATAGCACGGTTGCCAACAATTGGTATCAGAGCCACGGTTTTCGGTTTTGTGTGTTTTGGATTCGGTTACTTTCAAGCACTTATCATATATTGTGTATGCCGGATAATAGTAGGATGTGCGTAGGCTAACTTTTTGGTTGCAGGCATAAGATCCAACTATTATGGCTATATATATGTGTATGTGATTGCATGTGTGTGTGATTGTATATTATTTGAGTCCTCGGGGTTGACGAGGCTAGATTAGTATTTAATTTTTGTAATTAAATACGGCATTGTTTAGCTGCTCATTTTAGTTTACTTTCGATCTAGATTATTTGTACACTCCTTCGTGGAGTATAGGATCGATGGATGTAAATTAAAATGTTTTATCTCGGCTCGGAACTCTTTGGTGACTTGCGCACGGGAAAAGATGGAGCGGACGAGGTGGCGACTGACGGCATATTGGAGAACAATGCCATAATAGTTGGAAAAATTCTGTTTTCCATATTTATTGCTGAATTGTTTTATATGCATGTTGTGTGTGCTTGAAAATTCCTCATTTGCAATTTACTAAGTGGGAGAGGACATTTTAATTAATTCCATGGCCTCCATTACAATTTGACGTGTGATGCAACAAACTTGCGTGTCGGCTCTGAGTGCCTTCCTCCCCATCGGATGAGTTTGTTTGCGGATCACTAGGTCAAATAATGGTTATAGAAATTATCTAGGAGCGTGTGTACTTCCACAGCGGTAAGGCACATAATCCGAAATAATTCCCTTAGTATCGTGTAATGGTGCACACTTAGATGCAAATTAAAAGTATCCTCCCCATCGGAGTCACTGCTTTTATTTGTAGGGCCAAAGAGGAACCAACTATTAATTTTATTTGTCAAAAAGTAAGGTTGATAAGATAATAAAATTAATGGATAAAACCTCCTCTTACAAATGAAGAATTCGTATACGTCCACACTATCGTGACATGCGATATTCTCGGTGTTTTGAGGTGTTGGTTGATTTCGGAATTTTATTGTTTTGAGGAATCAATAAAATTTGAAATCTAAAGTTTTGATCATTGTGATTCTTAGGATTTTCAAAATAGACTTTCAGTTCACTTCTTGTGATACTAAAGGAAATAAACTTACTGTACTCAAATAATGTTGATTGGAAAAGAATCCAGATATTGTCTTATCTGCTAGGAAGTATAGTATGCAATCTTCGAAGAGTGTCCTCAAGCCATCATTGCTCAAAAGAGTTTCTACTTCTAAGCCGAAAGGCAAGAAGAAGAAGAAACAAGGTGAAGCAAAGATGGTGGGAGGATCTCAGGGAAGAGTGAAGAAGCCGAAAGGCAAGTACTTCACTTGCAAGCAGAATGGACATTGGAAGAAGGGCTGTCCCAATCCAAAACAGAACAAAAGTATATCTTTTGGTCTAGTCGTTGTAACATGGTTAGCGGTGTTATCTACCGGCACCTGGTGTGTAGATACGAGAGCCACTAATCATGTTTGCAATACTTTGCAGGGTTTCCAGGAAACCCGACGACTAGCTAAAGAGGATATTACCATTTACTTGGGCAATGCCATGAAGATGGCGGCTATTGCAGTGGGAGATGTTTTATTTATTTTTTGAGAAAAATAAAGGTTTTTGGTTCTTAAGAATTTCCTTTATGTACCCTTATTTAGAAAGAATTGATTTCGGTTTCTAAATAGTTTTTGGATGGATAATCTATTTCTTTTCATGACAGATTTGTTATAAAAGGAATAGGGAAATTATCTATTCAGGTACATAGATAGGAAATTTATAACTTGAACCACAAGCTCCCACGATGCAAATAGAAGTTAATAACTCATCTTCTAATTCCAATAAGAGAAAAGAACCTTCGAAGATGAACCAAACATATCTTTGGCTTCTTAGGCTTGGTCACATTAACCTAAGCAGAATTCAAAGGTTGATAGCTGATGGACTTTTGGGTTCATTAGTGGTGGAGGATCTCCCAACCTACGAATCTTGCTTGGAGGGTAAGATGACCAAGAGGCCATTTTAAGGCCAAGGGGTATAGAGCCAAAGATTTGTTAGAAATGGTTCATTCTGATTTGTGAGGTCCTATGACTATCTAGGGAAGAGGTGGTCTTGAATATTTCGTCTCTTTTATAGACAATTATTCAAGATAAGGATGACACTACGATTTGATCGTCGTGGTCAGAACCTCTTGGGAGAGTATAGGAACTACTTATCAGAGGTTGGGATTCAATCCCAATTGATTGCACCTGGCACACCCCAGCAGAACAGTGTAGCAGTACGAAGGAATAGGACTCTTATGGAGATGGTTAGATCGATGATGAGTTATTCTGACTTGTTTTATAGTCCTAGAGATCAGAGGGTGATCGTTAACATGAATGCCAGATTTCTAGAGGAAGACTATGTGATAAGCCACAAGCCCAAGGGTAAAATTGTTCTGGAGGAATTAAAAAGGGAAGTTACTTCTTTAGTACCACCGGTACAAGAGGACATACCACATGTCACTGCACCGCGTGTCACAGAGGATACACAGAAGATACCTCGTCGTAGTGGGAGGGTTGTTAGACAACCTCTTAGATTCATGTTTTTGGACAAATCTTCTGATTTGGTCCCTAGCAAACATGAACCTGATCCCTAGACATACGACGAGGCAATCCAAGATATAAATACAGCATCTTTGCAAAGTGCAATGAATACCGAGATTGAATCTATGGATTCAAGACAGGTCTGGGAGCTCTCATGCATAGCAACTCATATGGATTATGAGACGTGACAGATGGATGTCAAGACAGCATTCCTTAGTGGAAGTCTTGAGGAATCCATCTACATGAAGCGACCAGAGGGATTCATTGCTAAGGGCAAAGAGCGTATTGTATATAAGCTCAATCGGTCCGTTAATGGACTGAAGCAAGTTTTGAAGTCTTGGGACATCCGCTTTGAGGAGGTAAATCCAATCTTATGGATTTATTCAAAGTTCGGATGAGTCTTGTGTATATCAGAGATATGACGGAAACGTAGTGGTATTTTTGTACTATACGTAGATGACATTTTGGTGGTTGGCGACAACATCGAAGTGTTATCAGACGTAAGGGTATGGTCGTTCAAACAATATGATATGAAGGACTTGGGAGAAGTGGGTCACAACCTTGGGGATCAAGGTTGTTGTGCTTATCCCAAGCTTCATACATAGACATGGTTTTGGATCGTTTTAGCATGCAATACTCCAAGAAGGGTTTTCTACCTTTCAGGTATGGAGTTCCTTTATCAAAGGAGATGTATCCTAGATCATCTGAGGAGATAGAGGAGATGAAGGCGGTCTCTTATGCTTCGACAGTAGGAAGCCTCATGTATGCGATGCTCTGTACGAGACCAGATATCTACTTTGCCGTGGGCATGGTCAGCAGATATCAAAGTAATCTAGGACAGGGACATTGGACTGCGGTAAAAGCATATATTGTAGTGCCTGAGAAGGACTAGGGATTATATGCTAGTTTACCGGGCAGACCAATTACTCCCTGTGGGTTGCACGGATTCTGATTTCCAATCTGATAGGGATAACAGTAAGTCTACCTCAGGTTTTGTGTTTACTTTGGGAGGTGGAGCCATTGTATGGAAGAGTGTCAAGCAGAAATGCGTGGTGGACTCTACCATGGAAGCTGACTGTATGGCAGCCTCTAAGGCGGCCAAAGAAGCTGGGTGGCTCAGGAATTTCCTAATGGACTTGGATGTGATTCCTGGTTTGCCCAGAACTATCACAATTTATTGTGATAATAATGGTGCAGTTGCAAACTCGAAGGAACCACGAGCCCATAAGGTTAGTAAACACATAGAGTGCAAGTACCACCTGATACGAGAAATCGTTAAGGAGGTAGAAGTTGCTGTCGCCAAGATTGCATCAGAGGATGACCTGGTAGACCCTTTCACTAAGGCCCTTCTGGCGAGAGCTTTGATAGGCATGTGGAGGGAAGGGGAATCAGATGTATGGCAGTAAGAGGACAGCATAGTCTTTTAGTATAAGTGGGAGATTGTTGGGATGTATACTGAAAGCCTAGCTCTTTTGTATGGACATCTTTATTTTGAAATAAGAATCACATGATCATTGTTTGCACGTTATATTTATATGTGTGCATATTGTCTAATATTTTACATTGTAGATAACATGGTGCCTGGGTGCGGCACAGAAGATCATGTTATCAGTCCCTTGTAGAATATAAGTAGAGGCTCACAACCAAGATGGTTTTGGACAAACCATTGGCATGGTTATAGTGTAGCTTGGTATTGTTTTATCTTGAACATAGAGTTACACTAGTACACCTCGGTGTATTGAGCAGGACCGACATAGAGGTGATTCAATTTATTGCTGACTACATAATTGAATCGGACCTCGGATATTATGTTGTACATGCTCTTAATCCCGATATAATAACTGGCACATGTACTTAGTATTTATTTCTTTGATTTACCAGAGGGTGAGATTTCTATGGATTAAATCAATATGCCCGGTAAGTTGGGAAGTGATATTATTTACATGGTGTGCCGTTGATTATAGGAGGAATCCGTGTCCTATATATTAGGTTGATGATGTCCCCTTGAGGAGCTCATAAGGTTCATCATGTAAACCCTGCAGGTTGACTTAGTCAACATGATGATAAGGTTGAGTGGTACTACTCGAGGAGTTAGATGTTAATTAATTGATGGTCAGTAAATCAATTAATTGACGGACATTCGATATCTTAAACATGGGGAGATGGATGTACAAATAATATATGGAGCCCATATTAATTTATGGGGGTTGGTGAGGTAGTTCGATGATGATCCTCTAGTGGAATGGAACATCATTGATGGATCAAGTTTGTGTGTTTCCGATCCATCGGGTGGCCAAGACCCAACTCCTCCTCATGGTCCCTATCGTAGCCTTATATAAACCTCATGAAGTCTAGATCAAATGATGGAAAACAAAACTCTAGATCAAGCGGTTAGGATTGAATCCCTAGAACCGACGGTGGATATTAGATCTCTAGATCCGACGGTTGGGATTAAATTCCTAGAACCGACGGTTGAGATTAAATCTCTAGATCCGACGGTTGGGATTAAATTCCTAGAACCGACGGTTGAGATTAAATCTCTAGATCAGACGGTTGGGATTATTTCCTAGAACCGACGGTTGAGATTAAATCTCTAAATCCGACGGTTGAGATTAAAACCCTAGAACCGACGGTGGAGATTAAACCAAGGCCTAAACCTAACTCTATATAAAAGGGAGAGGAAAGGTTGGATAAGGTGGGCGGCAAGAAAATTGGGAATTAGTTCCTATATTTTTGGCTACCTCATCAATAACCAATTTTCTCCTAAGTTCTATATAAGGGAGCATGGGTTGGGCGGCAACTAAGTTTTTTGGATGGTTCATGATGGATGCTAAGGAAATTAGGGTTTTGCCTAGCATTACTTGGGCGGCAAGCAACCTCAAGGAGAAAACCCTAAATTAGGGTTTTGGTTCCTTATGTTGGGCGGCCAAGGTGGTGGAGCTAGAGGGGGCGGCAACCTATGGATGAGCTTGTCTTCTTCCTTGGAGGTGGCTAGCTCCTAGATCTCTCCTCTCCACCATGCTTAGGCGGCAAGAAACCTATGGAGGAAACCCTAATTAGATTAGGGTTTGGCTCTTTGGATTAGGCGGCTAGGTTTGGAAGTTATGGTTGGGCGGCAACTATAGGGGAAGGGCTCATCTTCTTCCTTCTAAGGGTTGGCCGGCCACTACCTTCTCTTCCTCTACCTCGGGCGACAAGAAATCCAAAGGAAGCTTGGTTGGGCGGCTAGGGTTTGGAAGGTAAGGTAGGTGGCAACTATAGGGGAAGTGTTCTTCTTCTTCCTAGGGTGTTGGCCGGTTCCTATCCTTTTTCCTATACCTTTGGTGGTGCCCAACCTATTCCTCTTTTCCCTTTGTTTTCCTCTTGGCCGGCGGCACTAGGAGGTAGGGTTTGTCCCTAGTTCGGTTGCTTGGTTGTTTCCATTATGTTCTCTCTATTCTTGGGGCCGGCGGCATCAATCCTTTGTGGATTGGTGGTTGGCTCAAGCAAGAAGGGAAAGAGAGTTCTTCATTCTTTGGATTGAAGAAGATCTAAGAAGCTTCAACTTGTGGAGGATCTTCGCCCACACGAAGTCTACAAGGAGGTTAGGACATACGATAGAAGATCAAGAGGTATAAAAGTTTTATAACTTTTATTTATGATCTTTGCATGTTTCTATTCTTAATTGATATGCTAGCTTAAGTTCTTTAGGTTAGTATATGTTGATTATACTAGTTTGCATTTGCATGTATTTGTATAATCATGGACCCCGAATAAGAAACACAAAAACCGGCGATCCGTCCGTCGTCTCTTCCGCGGCTAACCGACTAGAAGAGTTGTGTTGCTTGAACAACTAGTTTGTTCAAGCGATCGCTCGAGTCGTTAGCACGATGACGAACTGGTTGTGCTTAGGAAACTCATCCCATCCGGATTAGTTTTCATTAGTGAAAATTTTAATCCGGGGACATGGGAGCCTATGAGCATTCCGAGAAATAGCACGGTTGCCAACAATTTGGTCCTCATTTCCCGGAAGGAAGGAAATTCGGGAAGGTCTACTTTCCAAATATCGGAATGAGGTAAAGACTCCGGAAGCTCTACAAAGAAGTATAGTGCTTCCCAGCCCTTGTGGGAAGTAGGCAGGTTCACCAGAAATTGGCAGTCTGAACGACTAGACAAATAGAAGAGGCATGCCTTAGAAGACTTTAATTGGAAGAAGCAATGGAATAGTTCTGGGGTCAAAGGGAGGTTCAAATGTTGGAACACTATGTGGGCTCCCGATAGAATTCGGAAGGAGTTGGGGGTGAATTGGTTCAGGGGTAATCTGTAGAAGTCTAGGAGGTCCAAGTAGACCTGTGGTGCCGGCAAAGATAGGCCGTTAAAGAATTGTTCGGAGAAAAAGCATGTCAAACCAGGAGGAAGAGTATGAGGCCGATGCAGCTTAGTCGTGAAACAGCATTTTATAGAAGGATCTATGTAGTCGTTCTTGATATTAAAGAAATAATGGTTACAATCTAACTGGGTTATGGTATGTTCATACCAGGCGGGTGGAGAGGTAGTCCTAGGAGCCATGGGTGTTAAACTAAGCAAAGCACTTACTCGGGGGTATGGGAGAACCGTGCTAGAAGGGAAGGACTGAATCGCCGAAACGTCACCGGGGAAAATCGTAGAAGAAGAAATACAAGACTGGATTGTTAGGCACGCTAAATGATACCTAAGAGGAGAAGGCGGAGGTTTATATTGTAACGCCCGTAAAATTCCTAGCAATTTTACAAGAATTTTTGGCTTGATGATAATGGGCTTATGTAGGCCTTTTTCCAAAACAAAAGAAAATAAGCCAAAAATGGATACAAGACCTAGGAATTGAACTCCAGACCTCTAGAGATAGCCAAGCCCTATTGATATACCCACTAACCATAAGCCCAATAGGATTGTATGATTAAGGAAGGGGGGGGGAACTATAGATAAATGGAACTAAGGGTAAATGAAGAGGCATAGAAAAGAAAAGAGGAACTTCTCTTCCTCCCCCCTTTATAAAGAAGAGGGAAGATTGAAATTGTTTACTTCCTCTCTTCTTCTCTTCCTCTTCTCACCGAAATTCTAAGGCTTCCCTCTCCATTTCCCCTCTTTTGGCCGAGCCTCATCCAAGCAAGAAAGCTAGGGCTAGGTTGGTTCTTTAGGTTGTCTTCTCCACCAAAAGCAACGCGAAGGATGTAAGTATCCCTCACCTGCATACGAGTAGCTTCGGTTGACGTTTCATAAAAGAAATCTATATAGTTATTTTCGGCCAAGATATGATCTAGGGTTTCCATGAAGTTGTATGCCATGCTTTTGTAATTAGATGATGATGTTAGGGCTTAAAATGGATTAGGTCAAAAGTTAAACCTAGGAAACCTTATGAACCATTCGGCCAACATGAGTTTTGTTGGTGTTTTATTGAAGTTATATCTTGTTTTTGCTTGCAAGTGATGATGTTAGCATGTTATAGGGATTAGGATAAAGATCTAACTCTAGAGGCCTCCATGACCCATTCGGCCAAGTCATGAACTAGGGTCTCAAAGAAGCTCTATGCTATGTTTATGCTATGTTTATAACTAGATCATGATGTTAGGGTTTAAAGTGGGTTAGAACCAAAGCTAACCCTAATGAACACTATAGTTCTATTCGGCCAAACCATACTTTTAGGGTTTCAATGAAGTTCCATGCCATATTATGGGAACTAGATGATGATTTTAGGGTTTAGAATGGATTAGAACAAAAGCTAACCCTAAGGAACAACAAGACCTATTCGGCCAAACCCCACCATAAGGTTTCAATGAAGTTTCATACTATGTTTTGTAACTAGATGATGAGGTTAAGGTTTTAAAAGGGGATTAGGTCAAAGTTAAACCTAAAGGCCCTACATGGACCATTCGGCCACCTTGGGTCTTTAGGGTACAATGAAGTCCATACCATGAATTGTATGCCATGCTATGTTAATGAAATAAGTTATGTTGTTATGAAATGAAGTATGCCATGCTATGTTAATGAAATAAGTTATGTTGTTATGAAATGAAGTATGTCATGCTATGTTAATGAAATAAGTTATGTTGTTATGAAATGAAGTATGCCATACTATGTTAATGAAATAGGATATGTTGTTATGAAATAAAGTATGCCATGCTATGTAAATGAAATGAAGCATGATGTGTATGAAATGAATAATGCCATGTCATGAAAATGAAATGAAGCATGATGTGTTATGAAGAGAAGTATGCTATGCTATGTTAATGAAATAAGTTATGTTGTTATGAAATGAAGTAAGCTATGCTATGTTAATGAAATGAAGCATGATGTGTATGAAATGAAGTATGCTATGCTATGTTAACGAAATAAGCTATGTTATAAATAAGCATATAAGTACTTTACTTTCTGCATGGCTTGTACCAAGACCTTAACAAGGTCCAAAGAAGGGATGGGCTCCTAAGATGCCCTAGGTCGATGGAATAAGACTCGGGCCTAGGATGGGCTTCTATGTATGATTGCCCCTAGGTCGATGGAATAAGATTCGGGCCTAGTACGGGATGGGCTCCAAGATGCCTTAGGTCGATGGAGTAAGACTCGGGCCTAGGATGAGCTTCTACGCTATGACGATTGCCCCTAGGTCGATGGAATAAGACTCGGGCCTAGGAACCTATTAGGTTCGAGACTTGCTACCTCGGGCCTATTTAGGGATGCGCGCTATGATAATGAAGAAGTGGTACAATGCCGGGCCCAAATATGTTGAGATTTATATTTACGTACCTAGCATATATATTTTCAAAAGCATCTTGCATATGTATGTCATGATTGTTAAGTTACATGTTACGTTAAATGTATGTCATGATTGTTAAGTTACATGTTATGTTAAATGAGATGCCATGATTGTTAAGTTACATGTTATGTTAAACGATATGCCAAGAATGTTAAGTTATATGTTATGAAAGTTATGTTTTATGATATGTTATGAATGTTTACATGCTTACGTTAGATATGTCATGAAAGTTATGTTTTATGATATGTTATGAATGTTTACATGCTTACGTTAGATACGTTATGAAAGTTATGCTTTATGATATGTTATGAATGTTTACATGCTTACGTTAGATACGTTATGAAAGTTATGCTTTATGATATGTTATGAATGTTTACATGCTTACGTTAGATACGTTATGAAAGTTATGCTTTATGATATGCTATGAATGTTTACATGTTTACGTTAGATACATTACAAGTTATGTTTGATGATACGGTGATCCATGCTATATTTCACTTACGTTACTTATGCTACATGTTAAGTTGATGACACCAAGTATGTTACATGTTATATTGCTTATATGTTGTGAATGCTGCATGCCATGATTAATGATAATGTATGGTTTTAGTGAGTAGGACAGGATCTTACTAAGCCTATGTGCTTATAGTTTATCTTTCCTAAATCGCAGATAAGGGTAAGGGATGGATAAACTAAAGGAGCAGCAGGAGGGGCCAATGTGTGTGGTAGTGGCATGGTGGAGAAGATCCGTTAGGTCTAAACATGTTTACCTATGATAAAGATGTCTATTCATGTCCTCACTTATGTCTCCTTATGATGATGATGTTATGAATTTACTAAGCACTAAGTATCTACATATATGATGCATGCTCTATGTTAAGAAGAAGAAGTAAAGAAGAAGTAAGAAGAAGTATCTATCCACGCTATGAAGCATACTCTATGCTAAGAAGAAGAAGTATGTATATATATATGTATATATGTGTTAACGCATGTTTATGTTTAAAAGAAAAAAAAAAGTATTAAGAAGTATGTCTAAAGTCTTCCGCTGTGAGAATTAAGAAGTAGGTATAAAGTCTTCCGCTGTATGTAATGTATGTACGGTCGCGTCACGCGCCGCCTCTCCGGACATTTAGGGTCCCGGAAGGGCGGGCGTGACAGGTTGGTATCAGAGCGGATCTGCCTTTCCACTACACACACATCAAGCTCCAATCCTGCCGCTCCAAGTAAGAATTCTATGTCTACTCTAACTTAGATTATTTAGTTCATGTATGATATAAAGTGCCTCTAGCTTGATTATAAAATGCCTTTACTTTATGCTTGTTCATGAATAATAGGAAATGTTTCTAGCTTAAATATGCATGAAAATAGGATACCCTTATGCTTGTTCTGGCATGATGTAAAATACCTTAAGTTTAACTTATGCATGGGAACATGAATGAAGCTTAAAACGACCTTATGCTAGCCTTAGTTTAATTACACGAATATATATATATATAAATAAATAAATAAAATACTTTCTTGTTACGAAAATTGATTTTCGTAATTATTTGTAAGGTCTATGCTCATCTGAATTGAATTAAGCCAGTTTAAATACGGTTGGTCGGTTTTGAAATGCGGCTTTCAATTATTTCAATTTGGATGGCACGACGATGACCACCATGACCGTCGTGATGTGTCAAACCGATTAAGGAAGCTATTGAAGAGATAGTTTATAAACCAGACGGTGGGGTCATCAGACACATGAAAAGGCTCGATTGTCTTTTTAGGAGACTCGAGCGGCAAGAGTTTCCGTTACTGGACAATTATAAGATATGGGCCTTGGTCCGTTCCCTGCCAAATGAGTTCATGGTAGTTGCACACCACGTGTGGGGCCGTTACGAAGGGCGGATAACCTATGCTGAGCTGTGCTGGGAACTACTGGAGCACAAGGTTCAAGAGAATCCTGTGGTAACTCGCCTCGAGAAGAATGTAGAGGGTTCTACAAACAGCCAACTTACTGGCCAGCCTGAGACTACCCTAATAAGGCCAAGGAAGATAGGACTAAAAATGATTACAACTGCACTAGGGTTTGTCCTAGTGGGAGTCGTAATAAACTATCTTCTCAAGTAGTTTTGTTTCGATTAGAAATAAGGAATGTTATATGTTAACATTTTTCTTTTCAAGAAAGTATGAATAAGAAATGATGAGCTCATTCCTTGAATTAGTGATTAGTCCATTGCATGGGATGTATGTGGTGTAGTTGATCAATGTCGGTTAGAAAGGACAAGAAGTATGAGTGGACGGACACCTGCGAGAGGAGTTTCACAGAGTTGAAAAGGAGACTGACCAGCGCTCCAATTCTTGCTCTTCCGGACAAGTGAAGGCCGACATATGATTGACGCTTCCAAGATGGGACTCGGAGCTGTACTTATGCAGAATGGCAAGGTCATTGCCTACGCCTCTAGGCAACTCAAGGAACACGAAAGGAATTACCCCACCCACGATTTAGAGCTAGCGGCCGTGGTCTTTGCTCTCAAAACATGGAGGCATTATCTCTATGGAGCTCAGTGTAGGATCTATACAGACCACCAGAGTCTGAAATATTTCTTCACACAGAAGGACCTGAACATGAGACAGCGCAGATGGCTCGAGCTCGTCAAGGATTATGACTGCGAGATTCTTTACCATCCGGGGAAAGCTAACAAGGTGGCTGATGCACTCAGCAGGAAGTCCTGCGCCACCTTGATGTCCCTCTCAGTGCTATCTCGACCCTTAGAAAAAGAGATTACGCTGCATGGGTGGAAATCATTTCGACACTCAACCCCGACGATAGCACCGACGACTGCTCGATGATATATCTTTGGAAAAGCAAGCCCGTGACCCAAGCCTTCAGAGGATCAAGCAAGAGGTCCTAGGGGGAAAGGACGACGGGTTTCGGATCTCTGATAGTGGAGTACTCTACCACAGGGATCGCTTGTGTATTCCCGACGATCCGGAATTACGGAAGGAGATACTTGAGGAAGCTCACGGGACTCCTTATGCGATGCATCCTGGAACCACCAAGATGTACCAAGACCTGAAACGAAAGTTTTGGTGGTTTGGAATGAAAAGAGATGTGGCTCAAGATGTCAAGATTACCGACCGCCAAAGGGTTAAGGCGTAACACCAAAGACTCGGAGGAACACCGCTGATCCAGATTCGAATGGAAATGGGAGGACATTTCTATGGATTTCATCTCGGGATTGCCCAAGACGACAAGCGGTTATGATGCTATATGGGTGATTGTAGACAGATTGATTTAAGTCCGCTCATTTCTTAGCAATCAAGATGACCTATTCGACTGAGCAATCGCTCGCTTATATGCTAGGGAAATCATCCGACTCCATGGAATCCTAAGACCATCACTTCGATAGAGATGGTCGCTTATTTCCCATTTCGAGTGCTCGTAAGGCCTTAGGCACAAAGCTATTGTTCAAGATCGCCTTCCATCCCAGACGGAGCACGAAAGGGTAAATCGGCATCGAAGATATGTTAAGAGCCCGCGCTGGATTTCAAAGGTAGCCGGTGTCGATACTTATGTTTGGCGACTGCTACAATAATAGCTACCGAGCTACTATTGGAATGGCACCCTACGAGGCTCTATACGGAGGAAATGTAGATCTCCCATATCTACGAGGGTGGTGAAAAGAAGAGGATGGGACTCACGGATTTCATCGATGACACCACCAGAGCTATACGAACATCCGCCAGAGAATTGAAACCGCAAAGCCGACAAAAAGAGCTATGCGGATAAGAGGCGAGACCATTAGAATTCGAGGTTGGGGACCTAGTATTCCTCAAAGTGGCTCCCATGAAGGGAGTAATGAGGTTCGGAAAGAAGGGTAAACCGAGTCCACGCTACGTGGGACCGTATCCGATATCGCAGAGAGGATCGCAATGTAGCTTACAAGCTAGAGTCGCCTCAAGAGATGTCTTTATTCACGACGTGTTCCATGTCTCGTGCTCAAGAAATGCATTTCCAAGATGCAGAGTGATCGAGCCACAAAGCGATAAGTTCAAGAGGACCTAAGTATTGAAAGTCGGCCTATCCAAATACTAGACCGAGAAATCAAGAGGCTAAGGAACAAAGAGGTGCCCTTAGTAAAGGTCGCGTAATCGCACGAGGAAGCTACCGGGAACGCGAGGAGGACATGAAGCGTATACCCACAATTGTTCTAAGTTTCGAGGACAAAACTTTTAAAGGTATGAAGGATTAACTTGTAGTAAAATTCCTAGCAATTTTACAAGAATTTTTGGCTTGATGATAATGGGCTTATGTAGGCCTTTTTCCAAAACAAAAGAAAATAAGCCAAAAATGGATACAAGACCTAGGAATTGAACTCCAGACCTCTAGAGATAGCCAAGCCCTATTGATGTACCCACTAACCATAAGCCCAATAGGATTGTATGATTAAGGAAGGGGGGGGGGAACTATAGATAAATGGAACTAAGGGTAAATGAAGAGGCATAGAAAAGAAAAGAGGAACTTCTCTTCCTCCCCCCTTTATAAAGAAGAGGGAAGATTGAAATTGTTTACTTCCTCTCTTCTTCTCTTCCTCTTCTCACCGAAATTCTAAGGCTTCCCTCTCCATTTCCCCTCTTTTGGCCGAGCCTCATCCAAGCAAGAAAGCTAGGGCTAGGTTGGTTCTTTAGGTTGTCTTCTCCACCAAAAGCAACGCGAAGGATGTAAGTATCCCTCACCTGCATACGAGTAGCTTCGGTTGACGTTTCATAAAAGAAATCTATATAGTTATTTTCGGCCAAGATATGATCTAGGGTTTCCATGAAGTTGTATGCCATGCTTTTGTAATTAGATGATGATGTTAGGGCTTAAAATGGATTAGGTCAAAAGTTAAACCTAGGAAACCTTATGAACCATTCGGCCAACATGAGTTTTGTTGGTGTTTTATTGAAGTTATATCTTGTTTTTGCTTGCAAGTGATGATGTTAGCATGTTATAGGGATTAGGATAAAGATCTAACTCTAGAGGCCTCCATGACCCATTCGGCCAAGTCATGAACTAGGGTCTCAAAGAAGCTCTATGCTATGTTTATGCTATGTTTATAACTAGATCATGATGTTAGGGTTTAAAGTGGGTTAGAACCAAAGCTAACCCTAATGAACACTATAGTTCTATTCAGCCAAACCATACTTTTAGGGTTTCAATGAAGTTCCATGCCATATTATGGGAACTAGATGATGATTTTAGGGTTTAGAATGGATTAGAACAAAAGCTAACCCTAAGGAACAACAAGACCTATTCGGCCAAACCCCACCATAAGGTTTCAATGAAGTTTCATACTATGTTTTGTAACTAGATGATGAGGTTAAGGTTTTAAAAGGGGATTAGGTCAAAGTTAAACCTAAAGGCCCTACATGGACCATTCGGCCACCTTGGGTCTTTAGGGTACAATGAAGTCCATACCATGAATTGTATGCCATGCTATGTTAATGAAATAAGTTATGTTGTTATGAAATGAAGTATGCCATGCTATGTTAATGAAATAAGTTATGTTGTTATGAAATGAAGTATGCCATGCTATGTTAATGAAATAAGTTATGTTGTTATGAAATAAAGTATGCCATACTATGTTAATGAAATAGGATATGTTGTTATGAAATGAAGTATGCCATGCTATGTAAATGAAATGAAGCATGATGTGTATGAAATGAATAATGCCATGTCATGAAAATGAAATGAAGCATGATGTGTTATGAAGAGAAGTATGCTATGCTATGTTAATGAAATAAGTTATGTTGTTATGAAATGAAGTAAGCTATGCTATGTTAATGAAATGAAGCATGATGTGTATGAAATGAAGTATGCTATGCTATGTTAACGAAATAAGCTATGTTATAAATAAGCATATAAGTACTTTACTTTCTGCATGGCTTGTACCAAGACCTTAACAAGGTCCAAAGAAGGGATGGGCTCCTAAGATGCCCTAGGTCGATGGAATAAGACTGTGCCTAGGATGGGCTTCTATGTATGATTGCCCCTAGGTCGATGGAATAAGATTCGGGCCTAGTACGGGATGGGCTCCAAGATGCCTTAGGTCGATGGAGTAAGACTCGGGCCTAGGATGAGCTTCTACGCTATGACGATTGCCCCTAGGTCGATGGAATAAGACTCGGGCCTAGGAACCTATTAGGTTCGAGACTTGCTACCTCGGGCCTATTTAGGGATGCGCGCTATGATAATGAAGAAGTGGTACAATGCCGGGCCCAAATATGTTGAGATTTATATTTACGTACCTAGCATATATATTTTCAAAAGCATCTTGCATATGTATGTCATGATTGTTAAGTTACATGTTACGTTAAATGTATGTCATGATTGTTAAGTTACATGTTATGTTAAATGAGATGCCATGATTGTTAAGTTACATGTTATGTTAAACGATATGCCAAGAATGTTAAGTTATATGTTATGAAAGTTATGTTTTATGATATGTTATGAATGTTTACATGCTTACGTTAGATATGTCATGAAAGTTATGTTTTATGATATGTTATGAATGTTTACATGCTTACGTTAGATACGTTATGAAAGTTATGCTTTATGATATGTTATGAATGTTTACATGCTTACGTTAGATACGTTATGAAAGTTATGCTTTATGATATGTTATGAATGTTTACATGCTTACGTTAGATACGTTATAAAAGTTATGCTTTATGATATGCTATGAATGTTTACATGTTTACGTTAGATACATTACAAGTTATGTTTGATGATACGGTGATCCATGCTATATTTCACTTACGTTACTTATGCTACATGTTAAGTTGATGACACCAAGTATGTTATATGTTATATTGCTTCTATGTTGTGAATGCTGCATGCCATGATTAATGATAATGTATGGTTTTAGTGAGTAGGACAGGATCTTACTAAGCCTATGTGCTTATAGTTTATCTTTCCCTCGATCGCAGAGATAAGGGTAAGGGATGGATAAACTAAAGGGAGCAGCAGGAGGGGCCAATGTGTGTGGTAGTGGCATGGTGGAGAAGATCCGTTAGGTCTAAACATGTTTACCTATGATAAAGATGTCTATTCATGTCCTCACTTATGTCTCCTTATGATGATGATGTTATGAATTTACTAAGCACTAAGTATCTACATATATGATGCATGCTCTATGTTAAGAAGAAGAAGTAAAGAAGAAGTAAGAAGAAGTATCTATCCACGCTATGAAGCATACTCTATGCTAAGAAGAAGAAGTATGTATATATATATGTATATATGTGTTAACGCATGTTTATGTTTAAAAGAAAAAAAAAAGTATTAAGAAGTATGTCTAAAGTCTTCCGCTGTGAGAATTAAGAAGTAGGTATAAAGTCTTCCGCTGTATGTAATGTATGTACGGTCGCGTCACGCGCCGCCTCTCCGGACATTTAGGGTCCCGGAAGGGCGGGCGTGACATATATAGGGTTTCCCGTGACGATTCAATTTCACGAAGAGAGAAGGAGAAGCGGAGCCCATGGGCCCATCGGGCCGCCTCGGGGGCATACAAGGGAATTATAAAGGAAAAGGTGGATTCAAACGGAGGAATGAAGAATAGGGCATAAACTTTACGCACATTTGGAAAGTCAAGCTTATAACTTCGCTTGACTATTTTTCGGGGTTGACTAATGATACTACTGGTACTTTTTCTACCTAATTCCCAATAGAAGAGTTAGCAGGTGACCCGTGACCCGTCCCCAAAACACCTGGTTCAGCCAAAGGGGAAAAGGAGAAAGCGATGGCGAGATTTATCGAAGCCATTAGCGCAGCGAGTTATCAGAAGCCATTGGAAAGGGCGAGAGTTATCAGAAGCCATTGGCACGGGCGAGAGTTAGACGAAGCCATTAACACGGGCGAGAGTTATCAGAAGCCATTGGCACGAGCGAGAGTTAGACGAAGCCATTGGTACGGGCGAGAGTTATCAGAAGTAATCGACACGGGCGCAAGTACCAGAGGTCATCGGCACGGACAAGTAGCGAGAGCCATCGGCACGGGCGAATGCTAGAAGCAAGGGACGCAGGTGGAAAAGAGGCGGAAGGCACTTCGCTAACAGAGGAATAGGAACTGGTTCAACTAGGCAATTCCAGAAGCCAATGGGATGGAGGAAGGGTCAACTCAACCTAATCGACGCGAAAGAAGTTTGGTACGGGAAAAAGGAGAATTGGTTCGGTTTAAGGAGAAACCATAAGGCTAGGTCATCTATGGTATAGAGGCCTACGTTAACTTCACCCAAAGCAGAGGGGTGAGGGAGACAGTTTAACCTCGTTGCCTTAAAAGTAAAGGGAAAGGTACTATGCAACGGCTTGGGGGGCCCCACGCAATATTCGGGGGAGTCCTCGTTCCTCATATTTGTAACAGAATTATTCTCCGGGAGGAGGTGGTGGCCACGTGTACAATGGAGATAATACACGACGTTACGTTGAAGGAGGAGGGAAGATAAAAGGGAGAGAGGGAGGAAAGGGGGGAGGAGATCGATCCGCAATCATTCACATCCAGCAAGAGAGAAGAGGAGACGAGAGAAAAGGAAGAACGGTCTTGCCGAAGAAGGAGGACGGAGATCTGCTGTTTGTTAAGTCTCTTGTATTTTTCTCATCTTGTAACATCATTGTAAGAGGTCCTTTCTCCTCCACCTTCGGAAACTTGCTTTCTGTAAAGGAGGATCTTCATAGTGAAAGTGCTTAGGCACCGCATCTGGTGAGAAACCTCACCCCCGTGGAGTAGGAATCCTTATTCCGAACCACGTTACATCTCGTGTCTGAATCTCGATTGCTGGTGTCGGGTTTTCACGTTTCGTCTACTTCATTTTCTTATTCTTTACTGATCGCTGCCGGGGGAGAATATTCCGAGACCTCCCTCATCGCTTCATCGCCTTGAAAACGGAGCGAACGGATTTTTCCCCCGCACCCGCATCAGTTATAAAAAGAATCTCACTTCTATTATAGTAAATCAAATTCAAACTAAAACTCAAGTTGCAAACTTCTTTGTTTGGCTCTCTCCTCTCTTAAGAGTTTCAAGGCTTCGCAAGGGCTTTCAAATTGAAATGCTTCTATTTCAAGATGTAAATCATTGTATCTCGAAAGACGATTGTCAAAAACTCATAAACACTTAGATGAAACAATATCATTTTAAGAAAAGACGATTTGCCTTCATCTCAACCTTAATATTTTATCCGTAAAGATAAGTTTATCCGAAGAAGTGTATGTAGGTACACACTTGAAAAGATGTGTCGATATCCAAAGGGATAATTCAATGACTAACGAAATTAAATCGGTAACAATGTTATCAAAAAGAATACGTCTATTATCTAAAAAGGTATCTCAATAATCGAGAATAAAATCTATGTCACTATATCAAACTCCATCAGTTCAAATCATCGATTCGTCATCGAATTGACTGCGCCTGGAACAATTTTGACAAACATCAATCTATATATATCCGATAAAATTTTCTTTTCTCTCCACCCTCTCCGATCCATCGTGGTTTGTAAATATAAAATAAATGAAATATCAAAGATAGGTTTGCAGGAGAATTTTTTATTTTTTATTTTTTATTTTTTTTTTCAGAAAATAAAAAATAATTTGTTAGTGTTTTTAAATTTTTCAGAAAATATTTTTTAGTTTTGAAAAACGAAAATAGAAACAGAAAATAATTTTTTGGAGTTTTTCAATTTTTAAAAAAATGCTTCTTTATCTTTTAGAAAACAGAGTCAACCAAATATGTTTTCTTATTTTCTTAAAAAATAAAAATAAAAAATAAAAAAAAATTTCTCTACCGAATATCTATGAAGATTTTCTACTTATTTTCACCCTCTCCACTCCTCTTCTTTTCCCTCCTCTCTTCTCTCGGCAAACATACCCCACCGGAAAGAAAAATTTGTCATAGGCGAATCGTTACGCGTTCATGATATGCCGATCGGACGGCCTTGGTTCATTTAACAGCCGAAACCTATTCCGTGTTTATCAACCAGTACGGTTCCTACACAGACGAGCAAGGAAAGGAAGCGAGAAAAAGAACGGGAAGAAGATGTCGAAGTCGGTGATCGAGCACGAGGTGGTGGGTCATCACGACATCCTACGCTTCGGTCTGCACGCTGTCAAGGGCGACATCGTCGGATCCCATCCCCTTCAATCCATTCGTGATTCCGTAATCTCCATCTCGCCCTATCCTCCTCCTCTTTGCTAGTTCGACTTTTTTTTATTATTATTTCTTTTCGAATTTGGATTTTTTCTTGTTGTAGCTCTTTGTGTTGTTGATTATGCAGAAAGCTTAACCCTAATCTTGTTTGACTTCGATCAGTCGATTAGATTTTGGGAGGAAAAGAAGCGCATGGGGTTGGATCTTACCTATGGATCAGCTTTCAATCTGAGGAGGGATTTCGATGCTCAAATTCTCTCCAGGTCTTCTATTTTTTCTTCTTGAAAATTGCATAGATCCTAGAAGACAAAAATTGGTTAACTATTTGTTCTCTAAGAGAGGGTTAGGTTGTTGTAAAGTCGGTAGAGTTGCTGGCCTGATCAGAAACGGGAGTATAATGAGAATGGAGTGTCTGATGCTAAAATCCAAGATGTTACACATAAAACCTGCATAATAACGTAAAGTTTTAACTCTTTAGTTCTGAAGCTAAGAAATCAACTTTCTAATTAATTTTTTATCACCGTGTTTTTCTTCTCAACTAAACGCATTCAAGTATACCGTATAAATTTTTGATGCCAACGTTAAAGGTTCAACATTTATACCATTAGCAACATTTTCATCCTTCCACGTAGATACAATAATAACCAAGTCTTATCCCATTAGGTGGAGTTGCCCATATGAATTCTCTTACGTCATTGGACTCTATTCCCTACTATATCATCATCTATATTTAAATGAATTTTATCTTATTTTATCATTGCTAAACAAGTCTTCTTGGCCTTCCTCTTTCTCGTTTGATTTGTATATTTATAATAGTTTCACATCACCTAACTGGAGCATCTACTGATCGTTTAAATATATGTCCGTACCATTATAAATGTATCTCCTAAAGTATTTCCTCAATAGGTGCAACCTTAATTTTCACTCTAATATTTTCATTTTTTAATTTATCCTTCCTTGTATGTTCACACATTTATCCTAACATTCTCATATCTGTAACTTTCATCTTTTGCTCATGTGTTCGAATCATAATTTAACATTCAACTCTATATAACATAGTAGGTCTAATTGTCGTTTTGTAAATTTTTTCTTTAAGTTTTAAAGGTATTTTACAATCACAAAGAATACTTGATGTTCTCTATTTTGACTATCCTGTTTGTATTCAGTGTAAGACATCTTTCTCAACCCTTTTATCCTTTCGTAAAAATGATCTTAAATATTTAAAACTTTCAATTATAGACAATTCATTATCTCCTAACTTAACTATTGTCTCATTGTATTTAACATTGTTAAATTTAAATTTCATATATTTTATTTTTACTCTACTAAGTGTAAGACCTTTTGTTTCTAGCGTTTCTCTCTATAATTCAAGTTTAGTATTTACTTCTTCACGTGTCTCATCTACCAAGACAGTATCATCTGTAAATAATAGACACCATGGTACCATATTTTGAATGTGTCTAGTAAGTTTATCAATAATTAGTGTAAAATAATAGGGACTTAATGTTGATTCATGATGTAATTCTATTTTTATAGGAAATGCTTCTGTTAATCCTTCTAGTATTTTCACTCTTATCATTGTATCCTCATGAATATCCTTAATTATTTCAATATATGCTACACTAATTCTAGAATTCTTTACATAATTTCTCTTGGAATTATATTATAAACTTTTTCAAGATTAATAAATATCATGTGTAAGTCTTGTTTTTGTTTTCGATATTTTTCAATTAGTTGTCTGAGAAGATGTATAACTTCTATTGACGATCTTTCCGGTATAAATCCAAATTGATTTTCGATAACCGTGGTCTATTTCTTTAATCTTTTTTCTATTTTTTTTTTCATAGTTTTATAGTATGACTCATTAGTTTAATACCTCTATAATTTGTACAATTTTATATGTCGCCTTTGTTTTTATATAAAGGAACTAGAGAATTTATTCCTCATTGATCATTTTTTTTTTTCGTTTTCAATATCAAGTCGAATAACTTTGTAAGTCATCTAATATTTGTCTAGACACTTCCATACCTCTATTGGAATATCGTTTGATCCAACTACTTTTTCATTTTGCATTATATTTAAAGTATGTTTTTACCTCTGAAAGTTAAATTCTACTATAAAAATTTAAATTTTTATACTCTATTGACTTGTTTAAATTACCTAAGCTAATTTGATCACTTAAACCTTTGTTAAAAAGTTGATGAAAATACCTCTTTCATAACAATAATAACAACCAAGCCTTATCCCACTAGGTGAGGTCGGCTATATGGATCCTTCTATGCCATTGGACTCTATCCCCTGCTATATCATCGAAAATACCTTTTTTATCATTCTTTTTTTCTCTCTCCATAATACCATATTACATTCATCTTTAATGCATCTTATTTGGAGAAGATCTCTAGTCTTTCTTTCTCTAGCTCTAGTTATTCTATACATATCTTTTTCTCCTTCTTTTTGTATCTAGTTGTTGATATAAGCCTTCAAAAGTTTCATTCTTAGTCTCGCTCACTATTTTTTTAGTCTCCTTCTTGGCCATTATATATTTTTTTAAAATTTTCTCATTTTTACAAATGTATAATACCTTATATGTTTTTTGTTTGTCTTTTACTTTCTCATTTTATCACTAAGATTCTTTATTTGGTGGTATACATCATTTTGACTCATTCAGTAGACATTTGACTATCATTTTTAACTTTGATGCCGTCTTATCCCATGCTATATTTGAATCATCATATATCTCTTTTAATACTTGTACTCCTTGTTGGTGCAATCGGCCCAGGTCACGATTGACCAGGACTCGAGTTTGACTCGAGTGATGTTTTGATGTTTCGACAAAAACATATGACAATGTAATTGTCATTTGGTAAAGTCCAAGTCTTGAGTACTTGACATGGAAAGTCCAAGTGGGACATTTGGCATTGGGAAAAGTCCAAGCATGGGTCTTGGCAATGTAAAGTCCAACATGGATTGACAAGGAAAGTCCAAGCATGGTCTTGGCATGAAAAGTCCAACATGGGTTGGCAAGGAAAGTCCAAGCATGGTCTTGGCATGGAAAGTCCAACATGGGTTGGCAAGGGAAAATCCAAGCTTGAGTCTTGGCATTTGAGAAGTCCAAGGGTTTGATATTGGCGGCGTAAAGTCCAAGCGGGAGTCTTAGCAGCATAAGTCCAATGGTTGGCGGCGTAAAGTCCAAGCAGAGTTTTGGCGGCGTAAGTCCAATGTGCCTTGGCGGTGTAGACACCGTTAGCATGACATAGCCGATGGAAGCACCTGAAGGCTAGCGCGATGGATGAACAAGTCATGGATGACTTGGAGGGATCCGAGAGGCGTGAGGCTAATGGAGGTGGCTAGAAGGCTTAGGTCTAGGCTAAGGGTGGTCTAGCAAGTATGGGGGAACCATACTTGGGTTAAAACCTCATGTTTGAGGTGTGCCGACGGTCGGTGGTGCCATGTGCGACACCAAGTCAACTAGGGTTCGATCTGGCGGGTTATAGCCCGATCGCGAGGTGGCGGTGGCCGATCGGATGGCTGAGCGATGATCGATCGTGTGATCAGTCGACTGGTGTTCGAGAAATCGGCCATAGAATGGAGTCAAGACTCGACTGGTCGAGTGAGGACTCCATCAGTCGACTGATGGTCACAATCAGTCGACTGATGAAGGTTCCGTTGGACTTATCCAGCGTGGATCTAGCCGTTGTCTCACGACAACAGTGACATCAGTCGACTGATGGTCCCGATCAGTCGACTGATCGACTTTCCAGCACAGGTTGAAGCTATATATGGAGCTCGTGATGGAGGAAAAATCAAGGGTTTCTTTGAGGCGATTTGGGGCGATTTGCTGTTGCAAATCAGGGTCTCCAAGTTGATATCAAGCAACCAAGTGATCAAACATTCAAGAGCATTTGTAAAGTGTTTTTCTTTTCTAGTTTTGCTTTGTATTTCATTGTATTCGCTTATAACTTTTGATTATTGTTGTAATCATCCTGTACGAGGTTTCTCCGCCTCCGGATTGTTCCGAGAAGGAGTTTTTATTAGTGTTTGCATGTGCATCACTAGAGCTCGTAGAGCTCGATCCGTGGAGTAGGAACCTTGAGGTTCCGAACCACGTTATATCATCGTGTTCGTGTATGATTGTATATTTCGTTATTGCTTTCATTATCTATATTCCATTGCGCTAACGAAATTGTAGACACGAACGAGATCAAATTCCATCGTACGGGCAAAACGCTATTCACCCCCCCTCTAGCCATTCCAAATATCCCTAACACTCCTCTCTCTTTAAATACGCTTTGTTTCTCATCTTTTAACTTCCATCATTTAATCGTAGGAGTCGTACATTTTTTTTATTAATACTATACTTGATGCGTATATCCAATACTACCAATCTTCCAGGTAGATATCAAGACAAAAACCTAACCTAATGACTAACATGCATTGGTAGTAGAAAGTGAAGAGAGTGTGACATCAAAATACTTTACAGGTTTTTCGTTTTTATTTTACTTTCTCATTTCACTACCAATCTTCTTTGCTTGGTGGTGTACATCCTTTTGACTCATTTAGTAGATATTTGACTATTATTTTTAACTTTGATGTCATCTTATTCCATATTGTATTTGACTCATCATATATTTCTTTTAATACTTGATTCTTACTCTCTTTTTAAATATGTTCTGTTTTTCATCTTTTAACTTCCATCATTCGGAGGAGTCATACATATTTTTTTTATTAATATTAAAGGCACATATCCAATACTACTAATCTTCCAAGACAAAAACCTAACCTAATGACTATAAAATAGTAACATGCATTGGTAGTAGAAAGTGAAGAGAGTGTGTGTTCCAAAACTGTATTGTACCTGAAGATTGGAGATCAATGCTAGGTGTGAAGGATATTGACAAAAACCTAATTATGTACAACTATGAATCTATGATCTGAAATCACATGTAGATGGCCATGCATTAACTTATATCTTATATAATATTAAGCCTTCCAGTTATCATACAGTATAGTTCTATTTTTATTTTTGGATATAAGAAGTAACATCTTGGTTTGTTCAAGTTATTGTTAACTCCTAACATCTTTGAATAAAAAGTACTTATATATACCCTAGGACGCTACTAGACCCTTGCAGATATGTAAGTTTCATAATTTAGGGGCTAAAAACTCAATTATGAAAAACATGGGTCTATTAATGTCCAAGGGTACATATGAGTGCCTTTTTAAAGAAGGTAGAAAAGCAGCAGATGTGATATCCAGTGTCCTATGGATAAAAGCTAATTGACACCAATAATCTATCATCCTTTTTGCCTTGGTCCATCACTTGATCAACTTCTAACAGCCACAAAAAACATTGTGTTTGCTTTAACTTACATTGTTCGAAGTCATCCGACCTTTTTTCTACCACCTTTCGGAAAATAGTTGTATAAATGCACACATAAATATTGATACGTTATGTTTTTTTTTTCGTTCTGTTTTGACATGTATGAGGCTTGTTCTTTGCTACTAATCACATTACATGCATATTGATTTTGCTTTGTTTTTTTTTAATTAAAAAATTCTGATGTTATATTACTTTTACTGAGATAACACTACAAATGTAGATTCCAGAGACCTCCTGGTGCATTGCCATCCTCCATGCTTGGTTTTGAGGCTTTTACTGGTGGATTAGATGAATTCGCCTTTGAGGACTACCTCAATTGTATGCACGCTCCTTTTTATTTTTATTTTTATTTTACATTTTGTCTTCTGGTTTTCCTTTACCTTCAATTATGTTTTATGTGATATCTAAGATGTGGCATATTTATTTGTGGAAGTAACTGTTTATTATACTCCTCTTGATAATGTAGTTGCCTGTCCCTAACTACACAATATCACCATAGCAGTTTCTACTGATTTATTAGTACACTCCTTTGAGCTTGGACCGTTTCTTTTCTGTTCTTTTTTCCCTTGATATTTTTGTCCTAATATCAATTTTTTCGTTTCCCCTTTCTTGATTTGCAGTGCCACAAGATTCAGAATCCATCAGACCATTAGACTTGCATCACGGAATGGAAGTTCGCCTTGGCATAACAAAGGGACCTGTATGCCCAAGTTTTACCTAGGTCACTCGTCTTTGTTGTGGTTAAATTTGCTTAATGAATCTGTCTGAAGACTCAATTTGGTTGCTGCAACTACCTTTTCTTCTCAAGTGGCAATGAGATATGTTGTCTACTGCTGCTGGAAAATTATTTTATGTCTGGAACTGAATGGACTTATTTTAGATTTTGGCTCGTGAATATTCTGTCTCTAAATTTCAGTTTTCAAAAAATAAAACTTAAAAACCAAAAAGAAAAATAATGTAATATTTATACTTTACGGTTAACCATGAATAAATTCAAAGGTGCCAGAAAAAAAAAAGGTGATCATAATTATTTGTTTTATTTTCCTTTTCAGCATTCAAATGTAGATTTTTTGAAACAAGGCCCTATAGATTTTTCAAATATTGTTAGAAAAATAAGTTATGGGGTAGATGGATCTGCAATCGATTTACAGATTGGAGAGTAGTATTTGGTTACTTTTTTTTTTACTATATTTTTTGACAAGTACTGCTCGAGGCATTTTAATTCCACTTCATTAAATAAATTAGATTGTTCTAATTTCCACCAATTTGGCAAATGCTATCATCATTTTTTACTAACCAATAATAATTATTACTAGTTTAGTCAGTATTATTAGTAGGTGACAATCAATCAAAGCTGGGAAGATATTTTTTCTTCAAAGTCATCAGCATCTCTTTTTAATTATATTATGAAAGGGTGATTTTCTTTAAATAAATAAATAAATAAATATATATATATATATATATATATATATATATATATATATATATATATATATATATATATATATATATATATATATATATATATATATATATATATATATATATATATCTTATAATTTCATTTTGAATTTAAAAACAATTGCAAATTTTAGTTAGCAAAATGATAATTAAAGATTAATTCTAAAAATAAAGATTTAGAGTGCCTTTTTCCATATTTATTTATCTAGACGCGATCACAATTCAGAATCGATGATTCAAAACTAACAGTTGGAAATTGATGGTTCATAAAAGTTTAACCATTAACCTTAACTATCTAAGATGGTCACGATTCGAAATTATTATTATTTATTACAAAATTTAAATATATTTAAAAAAGTCTTACACTTTGCCTATCCCTTTAGGATACAGGAGAATCAAAGTACATATAATTTTTTAAAAATCTTTTTACTCTTGTTACCTTAGAAAGTGATGTGATTACTCCCTTTTATTTTTCGTTCTCATAGTGGTATTTTCTTTAGTATCGAACTCTTCTACTTCGTCCTGAGAAAGTTAGATTTCTTATATTCTTATTTCAGCTCTTGTTTAATCATTAAGTAATGTTTATAGTTTCAAAAAATTAGGTGACAAAATAGAACATCGCTTGTCTAATATATTGTGGTGTAATCAGTCTAGGTCATGATTGACCAGACTCGAGTGAGACTCGAGTAGGATTTTGATGTTTAAAAATAGTTTGATAATGAGTTTGACAATATGATTTGACCATATATTGACCATATGACTAGTGGATGATTGAGATATCCAAGATCATATGAGGAAGATTGTCATGGAAGAGATTGTTGGAGCAATCAACCTCATGTCAAGGTTGACCAAGTTTGAGTGAGACTTAAGTGGAAGTTCAAAATTGTATTCTTGGCAATAGAGAAGTCCAAGTATTGATACTTGGCAAGGAAAAGTCCAAGGGTGGAGTCTTGACAAGGAAAAGTCGAAATATGGATATTTGATAAAGGAAAAAAGTCCAAAAATATAGTTTTGGCCGTGTAAATCCAAGTATGTAGTCTTGGTTGTGAAAGTCCAAGTTTAGAGATTTGGCAATGGAAATCTTAGAGGCGCAACTTCTTGGCAAAGGTAGACCCGTTAGCATGACAAAGCCGATGGAACCACTTGAAGGCTAGCGCCAAGGGTGAGAAGTCGTGGACTCGAACCAAGGGTGTGAGACTGATGGAAGTGGCTTGAAGGCTTAGGTCTAGACTAAGAGTACTCGATGGTATGACAAAGCCAATGAAAACACTTGAAGGCTAGTGCAAAGGGTGAAGAAGTCGTGAAAGACTCAGATGGACCCTGAGGCGTGAGGTTGATGGAGGTGGCTTGAAGATTTAGGTCTTAGCTTAGAGTGAGTATCAAGTATGAGGGGATCATGCTTGAATTAAACCTTATGTTTGAGATGTACCAGTCGACTGATGGAATTGGCTAGTCGATTGGCCGAGTGCACAACACTCTAGAGCTCAGTTTGACTCGAACAACCGACTAAGATTATGACCCAGTTGACTGGTCGAATAGTCGACTGAGACTTAACTATTGACCTGTGGCTCTGGCAGTCAACTGGTGGCTTGCACCAGTTGACTGGCCACTGATAGTCGACTACTAAGTTTGAAAAATCAACTGACCTTAAGTGGACAGAGCACAGAAGATTTTGGAGTCTATTGATGGCTATGACAGTCGACTGCTGGGTCAGGACAGTCGACTGATCGAGTATTTTTTGACGTGGATTAGTCCATCGTGAGACAATGGATAAGTGACTAGTTGACTGGTGAGTAAGCCTAGTCGAATGGTAGTGGGAAAATAGCCCGAGCTGAAGCTTTAAAAGGAGATTGCGATGGAGGATTTCCAAGTTGGTTCTTGGTGATTTGGGAGGGGATTTGTTGCTGCACTCTAGATCTTTCAAGGCATTCAAAGCAACCACATCAACAAGCAATCAAAAGTTCAATCTTGTAAAGTATTTTTACTTGTTTCTTTCATTTTCTATTGAGTGAGACTCGAGTGGAAGTCCAAGTTTGGAAACTTGACAAGGAAAGTCCAAGGTTGGATTCTTGACAATGGAGAAGTCCATGTATGAATACTTGGCAAGGAAAAGTCTAAGGGTGAAGTCTTGGCAAGGGAAAGGCCAAGTATGGATATTTGGCAAAAGAAAAGTCCAAGGGTGTAATCTTGACAATGAAAGTCCAAATATGGATATTTAACAAAGGAAAAGATCAGAGGTGTAATCTTGACCACGTAAGTCCACGAGTGTAGTCTTGGCGGTGTACGTGTAAGTCCAAGTGTGTAGTTTTGGACGTGTAAAACCCGAAGACATGACATAGCTGATGGAAGCATTTGAAGGCTAATGCGAAGGGTAAACGAGTCGTGGAGGATTTGGATGGACTATGAGGGCTTGAGGCTGATGGAGGTGGCTAGAAGGCTTAGGTCTAGGACAAGGGTGGTTGATCAAGTGTGAGAGGATCATACTTGGGTTAAACCTCATGTTTGAGGTGCATCAGTTGACTGAAGGATTTGCCAAGTCAACTGGTCCAGTGTGGCCGACTCCTGCTGTGGGCTCGATTTTTTACATTGGGTGCTCGACACTATGTGGCTTGGGGAAAAGTCATGGTGCTCGACAGTCTACTACCGTGGAGAGGCAGTTAACTGGCCACTGGTGAGTAGACAAACGAGCTATGAACTCAGCAGTCGACTGGCCACTGGTGCTCGAGAAACCTGAAGGGTGCTCGGGCGAGTGGGAAATAGTGTTCCGATAGAGCAGTTTACTGCTGTGTATGTGCAGTCAACTGATGACACTGAGCAACCCACAGAAGGTTTGGTAGTCGACTAGTGGTGCGACAGTCAACTGTTGGTAAGGGCAGTCGGCTGCTCAGGTGTCCGTTGGCTAGAACATCAATGTAGATTAGTCCATTGTGGGACAACAGATGTAAAATATCGGGGAAAAAAATAATAAAATAAAATACTCTTTGTTAATTAGGAAATTATCATATATAATTTTCCAAGAATTCACAGAAATTTTTTCGGATTTAAAAGGGGTTCATATGATCAATTAGGAGGAAGATTAAGGCTTTAAATGGTGGTTGGGTTGACTTGAGTTAACTCGGATTTAACCTAGGTTAGCTTTAAGTCAAGTTTGAGCTAGCCTAATCGAACCGGTCACCTTTGATCCCGATTCTTATTTTCCTCGCCGCGATCCCTCTTTTTCGAATATGATCTTTTTCTTCCGGCCTCTTCTCCCTTTCGATTTCTCGCTGCAGCAACTCCACAATCGCCGATCTCTCCTCTTCACCGATCTCTCCTCTTCATTTCCATCGCCCGACAGACAACGTCATCACCAATCTCTGCAGTGGCTAGTTTTCGTCGAGCTCTCCTATCTCAGTTCGTCGGTGTCCTCGTGCAAGCAGCACGAAGATGTCACCGCTACGGTAGGTCACTCCGGCGGGAAGATAGCTTGATTTCCTTCTTCCGGGATTTCATCGATCCCTTCCTGCCGCGGCTACGACGCCATGGATTTGATCGCGCGAAGCTGCTGCCACAGGTTTGTAAGTTTTGAGTGTGAGTCTTTTTCACTAGATCCAGCTGTGGGATAGGGGTTGATTTCTATTTCGGGGTCACAGCTGGTGGACTTGTGGCGAGTGTAGCAGGGGTTCTCCGGCGATTTTCTAGCTGGAGGCACTATTAGAACCACCGATTGCTACTTCGCCGTTTTCTTGTCATCGGAGCTTCTTGGGCAAGATTTCGATCATTGCCACCTCCCGATCTTTCTTCGTCAATGCCCTCTGCAGTTGGTTCTGTGTCGGTATGGAATGCCGCTTCCAGTCACTTCCATCGGCAGCTTAGCTCACCCATTCGTTGATAGCCTGCCCTGCATTTGCAACCAGAAGTTTGGTCGTTGTGACAACGTCGATGGATATGATGTGATCAGTTATCTTGTATTGCAACCAGTGATCTACAGTCACTGTGTTTCGAGGCTTGGCTCTGTGGATGTCTTGTGGTTGTAGGCATTCAGCTGTGAGGTTGCTATAACAGAGAAGGAATACCACCACTGTGGTTCACAGTGGTTGGGGGGTTCAGATCCATGAATTGGTCAACTTATTCGGACATCTTATTGTTGGAGATCGACAGTGGATTTGTTTTCTAGCTAGCCTAGGGTATGTGGGAACTACACCAGGTAAGTGTAGATTTGGAATACTAGTTTCACAATGGATTTATTATCAGTATGATGAAATGTGATTAATTTGTTCGGATTGGATGTTGCTAAGTGGATCAAGAAGCAGTATAGAGAAAGCTCAATTTGGATCTTGATTCAAAATAGATTTGCGGGCACGAAGATTATCAACATGATTTACATATCAGGTGGATAATATCTATCCTGGTCAGGTAGTTTGATCTGAATCTGGTGCATGAAATTTGGACTTATGCTTATACTTTTGATCTTAAATCCACTCTTATTTTATCATGTGCTTGTACTTAGCCTTGACCTTTGAGATATTGCTGTTAGTTCATCGTTCATTTATCATGGATATGAATTACAAACCCTATTGTGTGTTAGTTGATAGATGTTCAGTTAAGTACATATGGTTAGGGTTATCATTGTGAACTCAGATTGGGGTACCATGTCACATCACTAGGGTTAGGTGATGGATTAGATTATGAAGTCGATTTTCTGTATCGTACACATATTAGTTGTGCACCTATGGTGGATTTAGTCATATGTGCATAGATAAGTGTGTGTGGTTGTCAGTATGTGGCTAAGGACTAGAGGTCCTAGCGTGATTATATATCCATTATGGATCGTGTGACTGCGTATGGTTATATGGATGGTCGATAGTATCTCGCTACGGACTGAAGGTCTTTGCGTGGTTGACTGTCAGATGTGTATGACTCTTTGTGTGATAGAGAAAGAGTCTTGTGGATTAGTAGTCCTTGCATAGTTGACTTTTCGTTGACTAGGACTTCTCGTGGGATAGGGAGTGTTGCGAGGATATGTGTATGGAGCTATGCATCATTACATTGCATGCATGCTGGCGATTAGGTCTTTCTTGTGGTTGAGAGGGTCGTCAGTCATCCTGCATCCCCGGCCACTCGGGATAGTGGTAGCAGGGTTGAGGGCAGAGCATTGGATGTGCCGCGCTCGGCCACTATAGACGGTGGTAGCTGGAGTAGCGTGCAACACTCGACCACTCATGGGTAGTGGTAGCTAGAGTCGCTTGTAGCAGGGACCCCTAGGGTAGCATATAGCTCTATGGCGGCTAGCTACCGGTCATACTACCCAACTCGGCCACTCAAGAGTAGTGGTAGCTGGAGTCGGGATAATAGTCATGTCGTGCCACCCTGGCCACTCTGGGATCGTGGTTGGACGGGTCCGTAGACATGGTCATGCATATACATTGCTGATATATATGTATGCATGTATTTGATATATGTTTTGCATATGCCTGTGAGATGCTGCATTTGATTGAGCTATGATTGCTGCATATGTTTGTAAATCATGATACATGTCATTTGCATATTATATACTGCTGTGTGTTGAGCATGATATATGTGTTGTTCCAGACTATTGTATGCATTTGATTAGCGTCATGTCATAGTGTGGTATGGACCGGGATGTTATTACATGTGATTATATACTGTTCATATGTCTGAGTGTTGGTCAGGTATGGGATTGACCTTGTACGTCATATGGGTTATGTTATTATATACCTGTTCAGGATGATATAGCTTATGGTGGTGCAGACCATCAGGTACGTTAGTACATTACTTCATGTTCAGTTGATCAGTTTAGTATATGCATTGAGTATGACTATTCTGGTGGTTAGTTGTCACCACAATTAGAACGGTATGTCTATTGGACTCTTTCTGTATACCTGTAGATCATCACATGTATAGTTGTAGATCTTTATATCCCTATATGTTGTTCATGCACTTTCTACATATTACCCCTGGGTTTATACTCACCACCCCGGACCCTGAATTTCCTGTCACCCAGATAATAGGTAGAAGATTCCTTGGATGCTCAGAGCTCCGCCAGCTGATCCCATCTCACACCGAACGGATGGATGTTTATTACGATTTGTGGTATTCTGTTGGATTATTGTTTTGGAGATTTTATCCTATATCGTTTCCGTATTTGTGGTTACGGATGTGTTGTATATATTTGACTTTTGATGTGGTTTCTATTATGGTTCTTGTTATGTCAAAGTCACTCCAGAGTGCATAGTTGAGTCATTTTGTATTTATTATTTGTCAGTATGTTTCCGCTGTGTTTATTGGATTATGTCCATATATATGTTATGTGATTATGGCCGAAAGGATTTATGTATATCAAGGAATTGTATCACGTACAGGCGAGATACTGTCCGATTATTTTCGTCTCGGCATACTCTCGGGGCGTGACAATTTTATTGGTATCAGAACCCTAGGTTGCGAAGTCCACTTTCGAATTTTATTTCGTTCGGATATTGAGTTTTGCTTTACTCGATTTTGGTTTTGTGAGTTATGGGATCTGGCTGTTATGGGACATCTCCAAGCTGCAAGGGTTAAGGTATGATAACTGTTATCACATATCCTTCTGTTGGCTACGCATTTAGTTGCTTATAATAGGGATGACTTGTAGTATGGTAGTCACTATTCGTAACCGTGGTTTGAGTTGACCATGGGAACAACATGTAGAGTCTGTGTGTCTTGGACCTGCTGTCTCAAAGGTAAATTACCTTTGAGAGCCGACTGATACCGAGTCGGAAAGCAGGGGTAGGCTGTCACATTTCTTGTGAAGGTCAAAGATTACGGTCTTAGGGATCTTCACTAACTGTGCTAGTTAGATCATTACCTGTGGGGTAATGAACAGACTTGTATACTATTGTTGATACAGATAATGGAGGATTAGTATATGGTGTTTCATAGGGATTTTGACCCCTGAGATTGTCGTGCTAGGTTGTATAACTTTGAAGGTACTTTTGAGTACTTAACTTGTGTTATACAAAGAAAGTAGGGTTAGTTGAATACCATTATCTGGATCTAGCCAGTACTTGGTGGAAGATATAGGAAATAATCTACGGGAAATAATGTATCACTTGGTCATAGTTTAGTGATGTTGTGAGAGAGTATTTCCCCACATCATCTTCTTTGACTCATTGTCAGGGAATTCTTGAGCCTCAAGTAGGGTGATTGTTTGGTAACGAAGGTACCATGCAGAGTCGTTAGACTTACGAAGGTTATGACCACCTAATAGCTCAAGGATGTGATTGACATGTCTTAAGCCACCCATGGTTTATTTGCTGACATCTTGATCAGAATGTTTGGATCTCCTACCAAATCCTACTGGAAGGCATTAGACCGAGTCATGTGTATAGAAATGACTCTGTAGCAAGTGTTTTAAGAGTTGGAGATTTGATAAGCAGACATTGCAAGTCAAATTATTGGAATCCGAAGTCTCCAAATGTTGGATAAAAGGAGCGAGATTAGAGTCATGAGTTATGAGCTACTATTGGAGAGTTTTTCAATCATAGAAGATCGACTGCAGATCGTCAGAACTTTCTCATGTTTATCAGTGAAATCAGAGGAAAGACTCCGAAGGGAGATTATGTGCGTGTAGTGTAGGTCACGACGACACAGAGAGTCAGATTATCCGATGGATTATTTTATTTTCTTCTACTATAAGCTGCCAGTATCTACGAAGAGAGTATGTACTTTGAAGACTCAGTTGAAGACTATGGATGATGCTTTCGAGAGGACGATCCATAACCTCGAAAGTCGAGAACATCACAGAAGAATATATTATCACATCAGTAGCGATCTACTACCTCAGATATAGTTGGAGCTCTTTGATACTTCCATCTGAGAGAAGCAATTTACTCAGTAGTATCAGCCGAATACATCTCAGAAGACTCAGACGTCCAAACAACAACTATTACCTTCCCAGGCGTGCTTATGCTTTATACAGAGGAGAGAGTTTACGACGATGGTCGTATCTATGTTGTATTCTCCAGACGCAGTTATTTAGTGTTTTACAGTCGGTTGGGTACTCTTTGCCAGTACAACAATGTTTACCACCTCCACTGGGGTCATTTTGGGTATTGTATCTCAGTTCAGCAGTTGATTTCAGTTCCTCCATAGTAGTCCTTTGCACCTACATGAGCTCAACCGTCAAGAACAGATGTTGGGCGAGTTTACATGATTACTCGGGAAGAGGTATAGAAGACCGAAGAAGTGGGCATTCAGGGTATTAATTTTGGTTACCCTATTTGCTGGTGTATCGAGAGATACGAGTAATTTTAGGTATCTTTGTCTAGAACACTCTTAGATAAGATTAGAAGGGTTCCTATCGACTTTTGGGTTGTTGATTTTTCTCTACCGTCAGGTGAGATATTGATCAACAACCAAGAAGTCAAGGTATACCCTTAGCCTTTGCTAGACATACCTCTACTATAGACATATCCTTACGGATAGTTAAATTGTTAAAATGACAGTATACTATGTCTCTCGGATGTGTGTATAATTCGAGAGTATTCGGATGAACTCCCGGGCTTGCCACTACATGGGCAAGTGGAGTAAGCAATTTGAGTGATTTCGGAAATAGTTCCGATATTGAAGACCTCATACTGGGAGATGATTTTATTGGTATCAGTGTTGCTAAACACTGTGGAAGTTGGAAGAACGTAAGTTGCGATTGTAGAAGGTGTTGGATGAGATATTTATCTGTTCCAGTATTCCTTTTGGAGAAGATCCAGAACTCTTTGTTAAAAGATAGATGACCTTGGAGGTAATGCATCATTTTATCGATGAAAGTATATAGTAGTTGTTGGGAATAAATATCCTTCGATGTGGATAGGATGCTCTAGAGTTACTATACCACTGATTTGTTGGACCAAGAAGGTGATGGAAATCACTTGGTCAGAAGCTTGTGAAACTAGTTTTCAGGGCTTATAGGGTGGCTGACTTTTGCATCAGTGTTAGTTAGTCCTTCCCTTGTGGACGGAAGGGTACTGCACATAGATGCATCATTTCAGGGATTGGAGCGATTCCGATGCAGTTGTATGAGACGTGTCTTATGCCTACGTCAGTTGAGGAACTGCGAGATAAGCATGACGTGAAGTTAGCAGTTATTATTTTGATTAGTAGATGTATAGAGCAGGAAGACTCATGGAGTTTTGGTTAGTTATTGGGTAACTACTATAGAGTTGCTAGAACATGGATAGATGCAACTAGCGAATTTGGTCATTATAGTCTCCCCGTATGTGTTGTAGAGTGGATTTTGGAGAGTAGATTGATTTCTCTTGTGAGAAAGGAATTCTCCGTCTCCGAAGAAAATAGTGTGTGTTGAAACGTCCTTATTGGTGGAACGATACATGTTGGACATGGTTGAGTTTGTAGCTTGATTTTGGTGTGCCAACATGTAAAAGTGGAATATTAGTGACCAGGAGGGTTACGTACCAAGATGGAAGTGGGAGCCTAGTACGATGGACTGCTTTGGGAGATTATCTAGAATTCAGTAAGGATTTGATGCGATTTGGATAATTGATGGTCGATTAGTCAAGTCTGCTCATTTTCTACCGAGCTGTAAGGTGGATTTCGTTGGACCGCTTGATGGAATTATATTCATGGAGTATCCTTGAGTATCATTTCTGATAATGATTCATGATTTACCTTACGGATCTGACAAAGTCTCCCACCAGTCACGAGTATAGAGCTCCACTCTGGTACAATTATTTACCTTTTAGTAGATGCTCCATAGGAATGTGGTAATCAGACTTTCAAAGGATCTGTTGAGAGTATCCATGATAGATTTAGAGGCTCAGTCCCCATCTAGTCACTTGAGGTGTATGACTTTTCTCCAGATACTTGAGATGATTGTGTGACATCTCGTACTCGTACATGAGTCAAAAATTTGGGGACCAAATTTTTATTAGTGGGGGAGAATGTAAGATATCGGAAAAAAATAATAATAAAATAAAATACTCTTTGTTAATTAGGAAATTATCATATATAATTTTCCAAGAATTCACAGAATTTTTTTCGGATTTAAAAGGGGTTCATATGATCGATTAGGAGGAAGATTAAGGCTTTAAATGGTGGTTGGGTTGACTTGAGTTAACTCGGATTTAACCTAGGTTAGCTTTAAGTCAAGTTTGAGCTAGCCCAACCGAACCGGTCGCCTTTGATCTTGATTCCTATTTTCCTCGCTGCGATCCCTCTTTTCCGAATATGATCTTTTTCTTTCGACCTCTTCTCCCTTTTGATTTCTCGCCGCAGCAGCTCCACAATCGCCGATCTCTCCTCTTCACCGACATCTTCTCTTCATTTCCGTCGCCAGACAAACAGCGTCATCGCCAGTCTCCGCAGTAGCCAGTTTCCATCGAGCTCTCCTATCTCAGTTCTTCGGTGTCCTCGCGCAAGCAGCACGAAGATGTCGCCGCTACGGTAGGTCACTCCGGCCGGAAGATAGCTTGATTTCCTTCTTCCGGGATTTCATCGATCCCTTCCTGCTGCGGCTATGATGCCATGGATTCGATCGCGCAAAGATACTGCCACAGGTTTGTAAGTTTTGAGTGTGAGTTTTTTTCACTAGATCCAGCTGTGGGATAGGGGTTGATTTCGATTTCGGGGTTGCAGCTAGTGGACTTGTGGCGAGGGCAGCAGGGGTTCTCCGGCGATCTTCCAGCTGGAGGCACTGTTAGAACCACCGATTGCTACTTCACTGTTTTCTTGTCATTGAAGCTTCTTGGGCAAGATTTCGATCACTGCCACCTCCCGATCTTTCTTCGTCAATGCCCTCTGAAGTTGGTGCTGTGCCGGTATGGAATGCCACTGCCAGTCACTTCCATCGGTAGCTTAGCTCACCCATTCGTTGATAGCCTGCCCTACATTTGCAACCAGTGTTGGGAAAAAAAACTCTGGATCTGATGTTCACAACATCGCGGGCGAATACTTCGCACAACCGCAGCGGAAACAATAATTATACCGGATCCCACCAGAGATCCATGCAAAACTATATAAATCATTTTCTTTAATCTAGTCTAGATCTTATCTAGTGGAGGAATATACCTTCGGTGCGTGCCCTTCGCAATCCCGCTTTTCCAAACATTGTCGGATCTCAATACGGTAAGGATAATCGTATATCTATGGTATCCACACTGACACCCACACTAGCTTTGGAGTCACGTTGTGCTAGCAACCCCTAGCAAAACGCCAAGAACTCTTTTGGAAGAAGAAGGAGAGGAAGGAGGAGATGAGAGAACACTTTCTCTCTTGGCCCTTTTTGCTTGCACGTCCAAACACAAAATTACTTCTCTAATTTTCACGTTGAGCACAAAACCCATTTTATGCTCAAGCCATCAATACCATTATCTCCTCATTAAGACATCTCTTAATACCAAGACCCTTAGTATTCCCTTCTTTAATTCTCATCATGAATATCAAGCCCCTTAGTATTCATATGCATGATTAATCAAATTAATCATGCATGATGATGAATCATCTTCCATGGTTCAACTTGAGTCTAACTCAAGTTTAACCAGTTTGAGTCTAAAATCTTGATCATATACTCAATTGTCCTTTTAGTCCAACTAAAAAAAACCATCTCCAAAATAGAATGTCATTTGCATGTGACCCTATAGGCTCTTGTAACGTTGGCAATATATCTAAAACTATTTTAGATACATAAGCAATGAGAGACATCTAGCAATACATCATTGCTACCCAAGTTACAAGATCGTCGAGATCCGACAACCTTTCTGTGACTATTATCATATATGACGATGTCCTTCTATCTCCGATATCTTAGATCAATCAATAAGGCATAGACCGTGTCATCCCCTTATCGATCTTTATGTTTCTTGATCCCTAAGTAGACTCACTCAAACAAATGAGCTCAATATCTCATATTGACTCATTTGAGCATGACCATGCATTTCGTGGTTCTACTCTATCAAGAGGCCAAAGATATCACTCCTATCATATAGGAGGGATATATCTCATCTACATCACTCATATCCCTCTGCATAATTCGTTACATACCCAGTGATCGCCGTTATAGTGCACCCAGTTACGGTGTGATGTTAGACGATACCAAAGTACATAACTCCTTATGTAGGGAACCATAGTGACTTCAGGTCTAAGGACTATTCAAACCAATAGTCACATGAGAAAGTATATGACACTCATATAACGATCTATGATACTTTCTCATGGCGGGTCAATTTAGTATATATATTCTCCAATATATATATCCATGTGTCAATGTGATATCACATATCCATGACTTGTGAGATTAAGTCATCCATTGACCTACATGCCAGTCTCAATGTATTAATATTGTCCTTGTATATTAATACTTGACTAGGAATATTAAGAATAGTGTTCTCTACAGTTTCTCATAATTAATTCTACCAATTGATAAACTGTAGATTAGAACCTACTATTCAAGGGCATTATTATATTTATTTTAGCTGGCACATGCATAAAGTAAATATAATAAACAATCCTTGCCTTTTATTAATGAAATATGATGCACATGATCCCTAATCAATCATCTCATAATTGACACTACATCTCATGATTGACACTAAGGGCTGACATTAACAATCTCCCACTAGCATTAGTGTCAATCACTGTAATATGTAAGACCCAGTGACCTAGTATGACCATCATGCTTTCTCTGTGCCAAAGCCTTGGTCAGGAGATCCGCAATGTTAGCATCTGTATCTACTCTGCATATCAACACATCTCCTCTATCGATGATCTCTCGAATGAGGTGATACCGCCGCAGTATATGTTTGGAACGCTGGTGAGAACGAGGTTCCTTAGCCAGTGCTATAGCCCCATTATTGTCACAATAAAGCTCTATAGGGCTCACAATGCTAGGAACTACACCAAGCTCAGAAACAAACTTTCTGATCCAAACTGTCTCTTTTGTTGCATCCGAAGCAGCAATGTACTCGACTTCTATTGTAGAATCCGCGACTGTGTCTTGCTTCAAACTCTTCCAGCTCACAGTACCACCATTCAGACAAAATACATACCCTGATTGCGATCGCGAATCATCTCTATTGGTTTGGAAGCTTGCATCGCTGTAACCCTTTACAACTAGCTCCTCTGTTGGTGCAACAATGCTCCAAGCATTTATATATATTTTGATGTTTGAATAATCATCTAAGTTAGGCAATATCTTGTGATCTAATTGCGAAAATGTTTAAGTGACAGGGAAATCCAAGTATGATCTTGGCAAAGGAAGTCCAAGTATGATCTTGGCAAAGGAAGTCCAAGTATGATCTTGGCAAAGGAAGTACAAGGGATGGACTTGGCAGCGTAAGACCAAGCTTGTAGTCTTGGAAGCGTAAAGTCCAAGTGAACCTTGGCAAAGGAAGTCCAAAGTAAAGTCTTGGCAGCATAAGTCCAAGCTTGTAGTCTTGGCGGCGTAAAGTCCAAGCATTTGGCAACCCAAGACATGACGAAACCGAAGGAAGCTCTTGGAAGCAAAGCGCAAAGGATGAACAAGTCGCGGACTCGGAGGGATCCTGAAGGTGCAAGGCTTATTGAGGAGCTAGAAGGTTGAGTCTAGATCTAGGGTATAAAATCAAGTATGAATAACTCATACTTGATGAGTATCAGTCGACTGATACGATGTATCACCGATCGGCAGTCGACCGAGTCGAGGTGAAACCCTAATCATCGATCGGCCTTGCGAGCGATCGATCGATATCGATCGATCCCGACGCCAAAGGCATCGATCGGACCGATCAAAGGAATATCGCCACGCAATCGCCGACTCGATCGCTCATTTGATCACTCGACTGATCACCCCATCAGTCGACTGATGGAGGGATCAGTCAACTGATCACCTGGCCGTTGGAGATTGCGGCTACGAATCTCCGCGGAGATCGCGTTCGAAGCCGTGGTGGCCGGCGCAATCGACTGATGGTAAGCATCAGTCGACTGATCGAAGCCCAACGGGAAAAACAACCCCTCTTCTATAAAAAGGGGTCATGGGGAGCTTGGTGAAGCTAGTGCTCTTACTCCTAACTACACCCTCATGCTCACTAAGGTTTCCAAGTGTTTTTAGCAATCCAAAACCTCCTCTTCTCTAGTTCTTAATCATCCATCATTGTAAAGAAGAGGAGATCATTGTGAGAAAGGTTTCTCCACCTTGGTTCATCCAAAGGAGAAGATAGTGAAGCTTGGCTAGGACTAATCCACCTTACGGATTGCCGTGGAGTAGGAGCGTCATCTCCGAACCACGTACATCGGGTGTTAGCATTGGGTTATTATTTCTTATTTGTATTCGTTTTCGTATTTGTATTGCTTCCGCTAACTTCTTGTAGAAACGAAGAAATGCTAATCACCCCCCCTCTAGCCGTTCCAAGGTTCCCAACAAGTGGTATCAGAGCCCGGATAGCTTGGAAGATCTCACCATCAACCAAGACATCAATGACTCTTCAAGAGGGATATAGCACCGCCAAGCCACCACTATTCGATGGGAGTCATTTTGCGTATTGGAAAGGTAGGATGAAGTACTATCTTATGAGTAATATTGAAATTTGGCATAGCATTGTAGATGGCTTCGAGGAACCGGTGGATGAACATGGAAACCCTATTCCAAGCAAGGATTGGACAAGGGAGATGAACCGGAAGTTCGAGTCAAATGCAAAGGCCGTACTCACCATCCAATGCGGCATTACAATGGAGCAACTCAACAAGGTGGGGCCTTTCGAATCCGCCAAGGAGCAATGGGAAAAGCTCATTGAGCTAAATGAAGGTTCCAAGGAGTCAAAAAGGGCCAAGAAGGACCTACTAATTGGACAACTTCAAGCCTTCCAAATGAAGATGCATGAAACCGTAAGCCAAATGCATGGAAGGTTCAAAGAAATTGTTAACGGACTCCATATCATAGGTGAGCGAGTTGACAACCGGGATTTGGTAAGGTATATTTTATAAGCATTTCCTAGAAATTCTTTATGGACTTCTATAGTTGATGCCATTAAGGTAACTAGGGATCTTTCGCAAATTAAAATTGATGAACTATTTTGTGAGTTTGAATTGCATGAGCAAACTAACATGTCTTCTAAGGAAAAGGGCTTAGCTCTATTTGTTGAGAAGAAAGAAAAGAAGAAGAAAGAAAGGAAAGAGGTGTCATCATCATCCGAGTCGGAGCGTGAGTCAAGTAGTGACGAAGATTCGGCTAGTGAGATGGCCCATTTTGTCAAGAAGTTCCTTAGAAAATCAAAGGAATTCAAGAATAGAGATGCAAGAAAGGGGTCCCATTCTTCAAGAGGTAAAAATAGTGGTAATTCAAGTTTTAACAATAATGTGATTTGCCATGCTTGCAACAAGAAGGGGCACATAAAGCCGAATTGCCCGGAGCTAAAGAAGAAGGAGGAAAAGGAAAAGAAAAAGAAGGACAAGAAGGAGAAGAAGAAGAAGAAGAAGGAGGCCATGGTGGCTCAAACCACATGAGACACACCAAGTGTTGAAGACTCTTCCTCCGATGATGAGCTTTGCCACATCACACGCCATGTGGCACTCATGGCACTAGGAGATGATTCGGGCACATCAAGCCAAGAAGATTCCTCAAGTGATGAATCGTCATCTAGTAACGATGAGGTAATGAACTCTCCCAAGGTTAAGCTTCTTTATAAATCAATTGCCTATCTTCAAGAAGCTCTAGATAAGTCTAAATCTAAGGTTAAGAGCATGAAGGTAGAACTAAAGGCTATTAGAAATGAAAAACCTTCACATGTTGATTCTTGCATGCTTAAGGAAGAAAATGACAAACTTAAGGATGAAGTTAGTGAATTGAAAGCATGTTTAGAAAAATTCTCAAATGGCTCAAAGTGTCTTGATATGATTCTTAGTAGGCAAAGAGCGGTTTATAACAAGGCCGGTTTAGGATATAAGCCAAAAGAAAAAGAAGTTGCTTATATTTCATTGATTAATAGGAAAGCAACCATTAAGGGAAAAGTTAAGAAAGCATGGGTACCTAAGAAGTTTTTACTTAATATTACCGGTCCAAATGTTTGGGTACCAAAAGCTTGTGTTTTTCATGTGATTTAGGTAGGAGAGCGAGGTATGTGGATTGTGGATAGCGGTTGCTCAACACATATGACCGGGGATGTGAGCAAGTTCTCCACAATTAAATATGTGAAGAAGGGAGTGGTGTCCTTTGGGAATAGTGGAAAACTCAAGATATTAGGTAGAGGTACAATTGAGGTATCCCCCAAGATTGTCATTCACAAAGTTTTACTAGTTGAAAATATGAAATTTAATTTATTAAGTGTTAGTCAACTTTGTGATGCAAACTATCATGTCTCTTTTGAATCCTCTAAATGCATGATTAGACACAAGAAATTAAATGATTGCATGTTAGTTGGATATAGGAAATCAAATATCTATTATGTTGATCTTTCATATGCTTCTAACATTTCTACTAAGTGTTTTGTTGCAAAAGAAGAGGAAAGTTGGCTATGACATAGAAGATTGGGGCACATCAACATGAAAAACATAGCCAAGGTAGCCAAGATGGAGTTGGTCAAAGGGCTACCAAAGATCAAGTATGTCAAGAACAAATTGTGTGATGCATGCCAAGAAGGAAAACAAACAAAGGCATCACACAAAGGTAAAACTCTAACCAATACCTCTTTACCATTAGAGTTATTGCATCTTGACTTATTTGATTGCCATAGTACTCCATCTTTAAATGGTAATAAATATTGCTTGGTTATAGTAGATGACTTTTCTAGGTATACTTGGGTCTACTTTATGAAACATAAGGATGATACCCTAGAAATAATCATAGGATTTAGTAAAAGGGTTGAAAATGAAAAGAGTCTCAAAATCAACCGGATCCGTAGTGATCATGGTGGTGAATTTGAAAACTTAAAATTTTCACAATTTTGTTTAGAGCAAGGGTACAAGCATGAGTTCTCTTGTCCTAGAACACCCCAACAAAATGGGGTGGTGGAAAGGAAAAATCGTGCCCTACAAGAGGCGGCTAGGACTATGCTCAATGCATATTCTCTACCTAGCTACTTGTGGGCAGAAGCGGTTAATACCGCTTGCTATATCCAAAATAGGGTTCAAATCCATAGGTTTTTAGGAAAAACACCATTTGAATTATGGAATGGGACTATACCCACAATTCATTATTTCAAAGTCTTTGGATGTAAAGTTTATATTTTAAACACCAAAGATAACTTAGGAAAATTTGAATCAAAAGCGGATGAGGGAATCCTAGTTGGATACTCATCCACAAGTAGAGGGTATAGAGTCTACAATAAGAGAACCAAAGGGATTGAGGAGTCCTCCAATGTTCAATTTGATGAAACTACTAGTACCTACCCTAGAAAGTCCTCCATTGATAAGGATATTAATGACAATAATCAAGACATTACCCAAAAACTTCAAAATTTGACCATTAGGGGTAATGATCAAGGGGGAGGAAGAGGAGACTCCGATGATGAAAGAAGGGTGGAAGATAACAATGATCAAATTGAAACACCTTCTAGAAACCTAAGAATTCATCAAGATCATCCACTTGACCAAGTAGTAGGAGATCTATCTCAAGGAGTAAGAACTAGGTCATTTCATAGACCTCCTACTAGTCAAGTAGCTCTTATCTCACAAATTGAGCCCAAATCGATCAATGATGCATTACATGATCCGGATTGGATTTTGGCAATGCAAGATGAATTGGCTCAATTTGAGAGAAGTCAAGTGTGGGAATTAGTACCTAGACCCAATGATAGCACCATAATTACTACAAGATGGGTCTTTAGGAATAAGCTAGATGATCAAGGAAATATCACTAGAAATAAGGCTAGGTTGGTTGCTAGGGGATTCAATCAAGTTGAGGGGCTTGACTATGATGAGACTTATGCCCCAGTTGCGAGGTTAGAATCTATTAGGATTCTCTTAGGGTATGCTTCCTACATGGGATTTAAATTTTACCAAATGGATGTTAAATCGATATTCTTAAATGGTTATATTAAGGAGGAAGTATATGTAGAGCAACCGCCCGGATTTGAGAACATAGATTATCCAAATCATGTATGTAAGCTTAGGAAAGCATTATATGGGTTAAAACAAGCTCCCCGGGCATGGTATGAAAGATTGTCATCGTTCTTAATTTCTAAGGATTTTAGAAGAGGTCAAGTAGATCAAACTTTGTTTATAAAGTCAACATTAAAAGATATATTCGTAGCCCAAGTATATGTTGATGATATCATTTTTGGGTCAACGAATGATGATCTTCTTCAAGACTTTATAAAAAATATGGAAAATGAATTTGAAATGAGTTTGGTTGGAGAGCTTACCTTTTTCCTAGGTTTACAAGTCAAACAAACCAATGAGGGTATTCATATTTATCAAACCAAATATGCAAATGAAATGATCAAGAAATTTGGTTTGGAAAATGCCAAAATTGTAACCACTCCTATGGCCACTAGCACTAGAATAGATAGTGATCATGAAGGTAAATCAATTGATCTTAAATTATATAGGAGTATGATTGGTAGCTTACTATACCTAACCGCTAGTAGACCCGACATTTTATTTGCGGTAGGTATGTGTGCAAGATACCAATCTTGTGCCAAAGAATCACATTTGGTAGCCGTCAAAAGAATATTAAGATATATTAAAGGCACCCTAAATGTAGGACTTTGGTATCCTAGGACTAGGTCATTTGAATTGCTTGGTTATACCGATTCCGATTATGCCGGGTGCAAATTGGATAGGAAGAGTACTAGTGGTGGATGCCAATTTCTTGGGTCCTCCCTAGTTAGTTGGAGTAGTAGGAAGCAACATTGTGTTGCTTTATCAACCACCGAAGCCGAATATGTGGCTATGGGTGGTTGTGTAGCTCAATTACTTTGGATGAGACATACTCTTGTGGACTATGAGCTACACTACTCTAACATTAAAGTTTATTGTGATAATGTGAGTACCATCAACTTGACCAAAAATCCGGTACATCACTCTCGAACCAAGCACATTGAAGTGAAACATCACTTCATAAGAGATCATGTGGCAAGAGGGGACATTGAACTTAATTATATAGAATCTAAGTCCAACCTTGCCGATATCTTCACCAAAGCTCTTCTCGAAGCCGAATTTTCATCATTAAGGAGAGAGCTTGGTATGTGCTTTGTAGAGTAAAATTCTAGGTTTGCATGATCCTATACTTATATAGCTTCTTTATACCTTGATGCATCTCACAAAAGCCTTAAGAAACCTTAATTTTTGTATTGAAATACTTAGAAACATGTGAGATGATAGGGAAGGTGTACTTGGCTCATCATGCTTGTTATGATGCATTACTATGAGCCAATGACACACCTAGAGACATAAAAACCTTATGGACCAATCATGGGGAAGGCTTGTATTCAAGTAATGAATACATAGCTCAAAGAACATGGTTGGAAATTCCAAATAATATATATTTTAAACTATGTTCATCATATTTTGAAAAACAGTTTTCAAATGGAACACAAAAGTGATACAAAGTTTGCAAAATCTTTGGAACTTTTGCTAGGTTTCAAGTTTGTTTCAATCTTGTAATCTGGAAAACATATATTTTTCAAATTATTTTTCCTTGATAAACTATGATTTCAGAAATGTGTACACAAAATTTCGTGATTTTTCGAGATTTCTGGAATTTCTACCATTTCAAATTAAATTTGAAAAGGTTGAAATTTCTATTGTGCCTAGCAATGATGACGTTCTAAACCATCGTGTTTTCTAATAATAAACTCCATTTTCTGATATTTGGTGTATATTTGATGTCATAACACTATGGTTTGATAATATTACGTATAAACAAGTTTTAGGACTGATCAATGCAGTGTTTTAGGGGGAGTTTTCATAAATTATATCTTTTTCATCCCCAAAACCATTGTTGGTGCAAAGTTAGGACTTAATTTTTAAATTTTTGGTATGCTTTGCTTCAACTATTGTTTACATATTATAAGGCATATCTTGGATTAAGGGGGAGCTTATTTTGAATCTTATACCTTAGTCCAAGATCCAACACCTTTAATTCTTTCATTTATGAATCCTTCTCTTTTTTATGTATGTCAAAGGGGGAGAAGGAGTGTTTTAAGTTATAATTCATATTATGTGCGTACTTTTAAAGACGTAACTTAAATGATTGTCAAACATCAAAAAGGGGGAGATTGTTGGTGCAACAATGCTCCAAGCATTTATATATGTTTTGATGTTTGGATAATCATCTAAGTTAGGCAATATCTTGTGATCTAATTGTGAAAATGTTTAAGTGACAGGGAAATCCAAGTATGATCTTGGCAAAGGAAGTCCAAGTATGATCTTGGCAAAGGAAGTACAAGGGATGGACTTGGCAGCGTAAGACCAAGCTTGTAGTCTTGGCAGCGTAAAGTCCAAGTGAACCTTGGCAAAGGAAGTCCAAAGTAAAGTCTTGGCAGCATAAGTCCAAGCTTGTAGTCTTGGCGGCGTAAAGTCCAAGCATTTGGCAACCCAAGACATGACGAAACCGAAGGAAGCTCTTGGAAGCAAAGCGTAAAGGATGAACAAGTCGCGGACTCGGAGGGATCCTGAAGGCGCAAGGCTTATTGAGGAGCTAGAAGGTTGAGTCTAGGTCTAGGGTATAAAATCAAGTATGAATTACTCATACTTGATGAGTATCGATCGTGATCGATGTATCGATCGGTCGGTCGATCGTTCAGGAGTCGGCGAAACCCTAACCATCGATCGGCCTTGGGCGAAGCGTTCGATTGATATCGTGATCGGTCACCGCCAAAGGCATCGATCGATCAAAGGGAATATCGCCACAGAATGCAGTCGCACTCGACTGCTGCCTTGATCACTCAACTGATCACCCCATCAGTCGACTGATGGAGGGATCAGTCGACTGATCACCTGGCCGTTGGAGATTGCGGCTACGAATCTCCGCGGAGATCGCGTTGAGCCGTTGGCCGGCGATCGATGGTAAGCATCGGATCGGTGATCAAGCCCAACGGAAAAAAAAGCCCCTCTTCTATAAAAAGGGGCCATGGGGAGCTTGGTGAAGCTAGTGCTCTTACTCCTAACTACACCCTCGTGCTCACCAAGCTTTCCAAGTGTTTTTAGCAATCCAAAACCTCCTCTTCTCTAGTTCTTAATCATCCATCATTGTAAAGAACAGGAGATCATTGTGAGAAAGGTTTCTCCACCTTGGTTCATCCAAAGGAGAAGATAGTTAAGCTTGGCTAGGACTAATCCACCTTACGGATTGCCGTGGAGTAGGAGCGTCATCTCCGAACCACGTACATCGGGTGTTAGCATTGGGTTATTATTTCTTATTCGTATTCGTTTTCGTATTTGTATTGCTTCCGCTAACTTCTTGTAGAAATGAAGAAACGCTAATCACCCCCCCTCTAGCCGTTCCAAGGTTCCCAACATCCTCCTCACCTCCAAAGATCAAGAAATATTCTTTCGTCCTTCTCAAGTACTTAAGAATATTCTTGACTGCTATCCAGTGACACTCACCGGGATCTGACTGGTACCTACTCATTATGCTCAAAGCATACGAGACATCGGGGCGAGTACAAATCATGGCGTACATGATAGATCCTATAGCAGATACATAAGGAATCTGATCCATGCGTTGTTTCTCTTCCGTAGAAGAGAGACATTGAGTCTTCGAAAGACTTACACCATGTGACATGGCAGAAATCCCTTCTTGGAATTCTGCATGGCAAAATGCTTAAGCACCTTATCAATATATGTACTCTGACTCAGGTCAAGCAATCTCCTAGATCTATTCCTATAGATCTTGATGCCAAGAACATAGGCTGCTTCACCTAAGTCCTTCATTGAGAAATAATTTCCAAGCCAAGTCTTCACAGACTCTAGCATAGGGATATCATTTCCAATGAGTAGTATGTCATCTACATACAAAATGAGGAAAATAATTGTGCTCCCACTAGCCTTCTTGTAGACACAAGGTTCATCTTCGTTCTTTATGAAATCAAACGTTTTGATCGCATTATCGAATCGACGATTCCAGCTTCTAGAAGCTTGCTTTAAACCATAAATGGACCTATGCAACTTACAGACTTTTCCAACATCCTTTGGATTGACAAAACCCTTAGGCTGTGTCATATACACATCCTCGAGTAGATTTCCATTAAGAAATGCAGTTTTGACATCTATCTGCCATATTTCATAGTCATAGTAAGCAGCAATAGCAAGCATGATCCGAATGGATTTGAGCATCACAACTGGAAAAAAAGTTTCATCATAGTCAATACTATGAATCTACTTGAATCCTTTTGCTACCAATCGCCCCTTATAGGTATGCACATTGCCATCCATGTTAGTATTTCTCCTAAAGACCCACTTACACCCAATGGGTTTGACCCCTTCAGGTGGATCAACCAAAATCCATACTTGGTTAGTGTACATGGATTCCATTTTGGATCTCATGGCCTCAAGCCATTTCTCAGAATTTGGGCTCATTACAACTTCCTGATAGGATGTTGGCTCATCTAGCATGACACTATCATTGTCATCCAAGAGAAAAGAATATCTCTTAGGTTGATGACGTATCCTATCAGACCTGCGCAGAGCTTGGTCTACATGAACAGGTTGTACCACAACTCCTTGTGATGTCTGTTCTTGTTGCATTAAGGCATCAGTGCTTTTTTGTGTATCTTGAATTTCTTCAAGATCAATTTTACTCCCACTAGCCTTTCTAGAAAGACACCATTTCTGGTGACAAACACTTTGCCTAGCGTGGGGTTGTAAAAGTAATATCCTTTCGTTTCCTTAGGATATCCTATAAAATAACACTTGTTTGATTTGGGGCCTAATTTATCTAAAACTTGACGTCTCACGTAAGCTTCACATCCCCAAATCCTTATAAAAGACATCTTGGGACTCTTCCTAGTCCATATCACATATGATGTCTTGATGACTGCCTTAGATGGAACACGGTTAAGTGTGAAAGCAGCTGTCTCTAGAGCATATCCCCAGAAGAAAGGAGGAAGATCCGTATGACTCATCATTGATCGTACCATGTCTAACAGAGTACGATTTCTCCTCTCGGATACACCATTCAACTGTGGTGTTCCAGGTGGAGTGAGTTGAGATCGTATCCCACACTTAACTAGATAGTCATGAAACTCTTGGCTAAGGTATTCCCCACCTCGATCTGATTGAAGCATCTTAATACTCTTTCCAAGTTGGTTATGTACTTCATTATTGAATTCTTTGAACTTTTCAAAGGATTCTGATTTGTGCCTCATAAGGTACACATATCCATATCTACTGAAATCATCAGTAAATGTAATGAAGTATTGATAACCACCTCTGGCTGCGACTTTGAAAGGACCACAAACATCACTATATATGAGGCCTAACAAATCTGTCGCTCATTCGCCTTGTCCACTAAATGGAGTCTTGGTCATCTTGCCTAAAAGACAAGATTCACATGTCTCATATGATTCAAAATCAAATGAGTCCAGTAATCCATCTCTATGAAGCTGGGATATGCGACTCTCATTTATGTGACCCAAGCGACAATGCCAAAGATATGTCTGATTCAAATCATTAGATTTGAATCGTTTGGTATTTATGTTATAGACTGGGTTTTCTTGATCTAGAATATAGAGTCCATTCATCAAATGTGCACTGTAATAGAACATTTCATTTAAATAAATAGAACAACATTTATCCTTTATAGTAAATGAAAAACCTTTCTTGTCTAAACAAGAAACAAATATAATGTTCTTAGTTATTACAGGTACAAAATAGCACTCATCAAATTCTAAAATCAAACCACTCGACAACAATAAGGAATATGTTCCTACAGCTATAGCAGCAACTCTTGCGCCATTTCCCACATGCAGGTCCACTTCCCATTGCGTCAATGATCTACTTCTTCTCAGGCCCTGCACATTAGTGCAAATGTGAGAAGCACAACCGGTATCCAATACCCATGAAGAAGAAATAGATAGATTGACTTCTATAACATGTATGCCTGAAGCAGAAGTCTCACTTTGCTTCTTCTTGACTTCCTCAAGATACTTTTTATAGTTCCTCTTCTAATGTCCAGCTTCTTTATAGTGGAAGCAAGTCCCTTCCTTGGCCACCCCACCTTTGGGCTTCAATGCTTTCTTGCCCTTTTCTTGGGTCTTGCCTTTAGACTTCTTCTTACCTTTGCCCTTTTAAACCATAAGTACATTACTAGTACTAGGTTGTATCTTCTTAAGATTGCTCTCAACAGTTCTCAACATGCTTAAGAGCTCAGGCAATGGTTTGTCAATTTCACTCATGTAATAATTCATGACAAATTGACTAAAGTCTCTAGGCAAGGACTGCAGAATAAGGTCAGTGGCCAACTCTTGGCCTAAAGGAAATCCTAATCTATCAAGGTTCTCCACGTACCCAATCATGCATCTTGAGTACGTGAGTTCCTACGGGTGTTCCTTCTTGCATCTTGCATTGAAACAATGCCTTAGATATCTCGGATCTCTCGTGCCTCGCTTGCCCTTGATATAGTTGCTTCAGGTGTGCAACCATAGCAAAGGCATCCATGTTCTCATGTTGCTTCTGAAGCTCAGAGTTCATGGTTGCAAGCATAAGGCATGATGCATCTAATGCATCATCTTGATGCTTCTTGTAAGCATCCTTATCAGCACGAGTGACATTGTTGGTGGGTGGTTCAGAAATGGGTTGCTCTAGGACATAGAGTTTCTGCTCCTGTTTGAGAACTATTCTCAAATTCCTATACCAGTCAATAAAGTTTGCTCCATTGAGCTTGTCCTTCTCAAGGACCGATCGCAGAGATAGGGTATTTGAAGACATAGTGATTTACGACAGAAATGCAGACATGTATCATATTTCAATCATTTAATTAGGCCTTTAACTAAATGATTCTCCCACTGGTCACAAAGTGGTACAAGATCCATATTATACCGCATCTTGAGTTAGCTTTGGCTAATCACCCAAGACTCGTATAAATTAGGTAGGTAACTCATACCAATTACATCTAATGTAACTCTTGTATATCTTTATGAACAACATTTGTTCATAATGCCCATCGAATGAGATATCCTTCTAAATTACTACTCATCTTGAGTTAGCTTTGGCTAATCACCCAAGATTTGTATAATGTAGGTAGATATCTCGTATGAGCTATGCCTCTAAGTTCATCAATCTAATTGAGAGAGCTTAGTTAAGTCAAATCCAAAGTTTAATAGGCGGACATCACAATTGTCCTGTCGTACTTTACCAAGGTAAATCGAGTCACTTTGCTTTGGCAAACGCGCTACGATTGAACAAGGTAATAGTAAGTATTAAACTTTGGTAGGCATATAATAAGTGACCTAATTTTGTGACAACTAACTACGCATGCATCTCATACAAGCATCACATACACAAGCATCACATGCAAGCATAATATATATCAACATATAATTTTAAACGTGACATGGTTATGGACCGAATCTACGATCTTCTTAAGCCAATGAGAAGAGTGAATGGATAACCTAGGGACGACATCTTCTCCAAGTGCTTCCTTCGGTCATCCTGTGTTGTCGGCATCCTCCTGTGTTGTCGGCATCCTCCTTGTAACTTCACCCTTCAATGGACTTTCCATTTCTTCATTTTGTACATTACAAAATAAGAACACTCGAGTTACATTCGAGTCTATATCTATTTTACAATAGGAGAAATAGAGATGAAGGCGTGACATGCAAGCGGCATTATGAATTACAACATGCACACACAACACATACAACCACAATCATATTGGGCCCTAGGCCATAACCATGCACCATGCATCATATCATTCATAATAATGTGATTTTATAAAATTAATTATACATACATGAATTTTAAAGTCGCTTCGTCGATAAGCCGCAACGCCACGGCGGTCCCGCTAGCCGGTTAGTGGGCGGGGTCAAGGGGCAGCGCCCCTTGCGGGGGGCCTCAGGGGGCAGCGCCCTCGAAGAAAAATTGTATTTTCAACTCCTTGAATGAGTTGCTTCCCTCGGTCCATCACTATGAACCCAAGACCCTTGCTTCCGGAGCATCCCGTGTCCAACACGATCGGGCCATACCAATTGGCACGACCATTCTGGGGTGATCAGAGGCCCACACGGGCAGGCTGTGTCTTTCCACACGGTCGTGGGTTGCTCTTGCAGAGCCGCCCATGGCTAGGCCGTGTTCTTCAACACGACCATGGGTTTGAACACGACTAGGCCGTGTTTTTCAACATGACCGTGTGTCATCCTATTCAACCATGTTTTTTCCCCTTTATCAACATTTCAAGCCTAAAATTCGTGTATCCATAATTCATAGGTTTCATATCTCATAGAAAACATGAAGATCTAGATTTATATCACATATTAATCATTATAACAAAATATATGTTTTGCAAGTGGCTCTAATACCACTGTTGGGAAAAAAAACTCCGAATCTGATGTTCACAATATCGTGGGCGAATACTTCGCACAACCATAGCGGAAACAATAATTATACCAGATCCCACCAGAGATCCATGTAGAACTATATAAATTGTTTTCTTTAATCTAGTCTAGATCTTATCTAGAGGAGAAATATACCTTTGGTGCGTGCCCTTCGCAATCCTGCTTTTCCAAACGTTGTCAGATCTCAATACGGTAAGGGTAACCGTATATCTATGATATCCACACTGACACCCACACTATCTTTGGAGTCACGTTGTGCTAGCAACCCCTAGCAAAATGCCAAGAACTCTTTTGGAAGAAGAAGGAGAGGAAGGAGGAGATGAGAGAACACTTTCTCTCTTGGCCCTTTTTGCTTGCATGCCCAAACACAAAATTACTTCTCTAATTTTCACGTTGAGCACAAAACCCATTTTATGCTCAAGCCATCAATACCATTTTCTCCTCATTAAGACATCTCTTAATACCAAGACCCTTGGTATTCCCTTCTTTAATTCTCATCATGAATACCAAGCCCCTTGGTATTCATATGCATGATTAATCAAATTAATCATGCATGATGATGAATCATCTTCCATGGTTCAACTTGAGTCTAACTCAAGTTTAACCAGTTTGAGTCTAACTCAAATCTTGGTCATATACTCAATTGTCCTTTTAGTCCAACTAAAAGAAACCATCTCCAAAATAAAATGTCATTTGTGTGTGACCCTATAGGCTCTTGTAACGTTGGCAATATATCTAAAATCATTTTAGATACATAAGTAATGAGCGACATCTAACAATACATCATTGCTACTCAAGTTACAAGATCATCGAGATCCGACAACCTTTCCATGACTATTATCATGTATGACGATGTCCTTCTATCTCTGATATCTTAGATCGATCAATGAGGCATAGACCGTGTCATCCCCTTATCAATCTTTATGTTTCTTGATCCCCAAGTAGACTCATTCAAACAAATGAGCTCAACATCTCATATTGACTCATTTGAGCATGGCCATGCATTTCATGATCCTACTCTATCAAGAGGCCAAAGATATCAGTCCTGTCATATAGGAGGGATAGATCCCATCTACATCACTCACATCCCTCCGCATAATTCGTTACATACCCAGTGATCGCCGTTATAGTGCACCCAGTTACGGTGTGACGTTAGACGATACCAAAGTACATAAATCTTTATATAGGAAACCGTAGTGACTTCAGGTCTAAGGACTATTCATACCAATAGTCACATGAGAAAGTATATGACACTCATATAATGATCCATGATACTTTCTTATGGCGGGTCAATTCAGTATATATATTCTCCAATATATATACCCATGTGTCAATATGATATCACATATCCATGACTTGTGAGATCAAGTCATCCATTGACCTACATGCTAGTTTCAATGTATTAATATTGCCCTTGTATATTAATACTTGACTAGAAATATTAAGAATAGTGTTCTCTACAGCTTCTCATAATCAATTCTATCAATTGATAAACTGTAGATTAGAACCTACTATTCATGGGCATTATTATATTTATTTTAGCTGGCACATGCATAAAGTAAATATAATAAACAATCCTTGCTTTTTTTTAAATGAAATATGATATACATGATCCCTAATCAATCATCTCATGATTGATACTATATCTCATGATTGGTACTAAGGGCTGACACTAACAACCAACAGTTTTGTTGCTATGACAACGTCGATGGATATGATGTGATCAGTTGTCTTGTATTGCAACCAATGATCTGCAGTTACTGTGTTTCGAGGCTTGGCTTTGTGGATGTCGTGTGGTTGTAGGCATTCGGCTGTGAGGTTGCTGTAACAGAGAAGGAATACCACCATTGTGGTTCACAGTGGTTGGGGGGTTCAGATCCATGAATTGGTCAACTTATTCGGACATCTTATTGTTAGAGATCGATAGTGGATTTGTTTTCTAGCTAGCCTAGGGTATGTGGGAACTACACTAGGTAAGTGTAGATTTGGAATACTAGTTTCACAATGGATTTATTATCAGTATGATAAAATGTGATTAATTTGTTCAGATTGGATGTTGCTAAGTGGATCAAGAAGCAGTATAGAGAAAGCTCAATTTGGATCTTGATTCAAAATAGATTTGCAGGCACGAAGATCATCAGCATGATTTACATATCAGGTGGGTAATATCTACCCTAGTCAGGTAGTTTGATATGAATCTGATGCATGAAATTTGGACTTATGCTTATACTTTTGATCTTAAATCCACTCTTATTTTATCATGTGCTTGTACTTAGCCTTGACCTTTGAGATATTGCTGTTAGTTCATCGTTCATTTATCATGGATATAAATTACAAACCCTATTGTGTGTTAGCTGATAGATGTTCAGTTAAGTACATATGGTTAGGGTGTTCATTGTGAACTCAAATTGGGTTACCGTATCACATCACTAGAGTTAGGTGATGGATTAGATTATGGAGTCGATTTTCTGTATCGTACACATATTAGTTGTGCACATATGGTGAATTTAGTCATCTGTGCATAGATAAGTGTGTGTGGTTGTCAGTATGTGGTTAAGGACTAGAGGTCCTAGCGTGATTATATATCCATTATGGATTTTGTGACTGCGTATGGTTATATGGATGGTCGACAGTATCTCGCTACAAACTGGAGGTCTTAGCGTGGTTGACTATCAGATGTGTATGACTCTCTGTGTGATAGAGAGAGAGTCTTGTGGATTAGTAGTTCTTGCATAGTTGACTTTTGGTTGACCAGGACTCCCCGTGGAATAGGGAGTGTTGCGAGGATACGTGTATGGAGCTATGCATCATTACATTGCATGCATGTTGGCGATTAGGTCTCCCTTGTGGTTGAGAGGGTCGTCAGTCATCCTGCCTCCCCGGCCACTCGAGATAGTGGTAGCAGGGTTGAGGGCAGAGCATTGGATGTGCCGCGCTCGGCCACTATAGATGGTGGTAGCTGGAGTAGCGTGCAGCTTGTCCTGTCGTGCAACACTCGGCCACTCATGGGTAGTGGTAGCTAGAGTCGCTTACAGCAGGGACCCCTAGGGTAGCATATAGCTCTATGGCGGCTAGCTACCAGTCATACTACCCAACTCGGCCACTCGAGAGTAGTGGTAGCTGGAGTCGGAATAGTAGTCATGTCGTGCCACCTTGACCACTCTGGGGTCGTGGTTGGATGGGTCCGCAGACATGGCCATGCACATGCATTGCTGATATATATGTATGCATGTATTTGATATATGTTTTGCATATGCCTGTGAGATGCTGCATTTGATTGAACATTTGAAGACTCCTCAACTATTTGGGTTCTTTTGTTATATACTCTATAGCCCATACTAGTGGATGAGTATCCAACTAGGATTCCCTCATCTGCTTTGGACTCAAATTTCCCCAAATCGTCTTTGGTGTTCAAGATATAGGTTTTACATCCAAAGACCCTAAAGTAGTGAATTGTTGGAATTGAGCCATTCCATAATTCAAATGGAGTTTTTCCTAAAAACTTATGGATTTGAACTCTACTTTGGATATAGCAAGCGATATTAACCGCTTCCGCCCACAAGTATCTAGGTAATGAGTATGCATTAAGCATAGTCCTAGCGGCTTCTTGTAGGGCACAATTTTTTCGTTCCACTATCCCATTTTGTTGAGGTGTTATAGGACAAGAAAATTCGTGCTTGTACCCTTGTTCTAAGCAAAATTTGGAGAAATTAGAATTCTCAAATTCTCCACCGTGATCACTACGGATCCGGTTGATTTTGAGACTTCTCTCATTCTCTACTCTTTTGCTAAAGCCTATGATTGTTTCTAGGGTATTGTCCTTATGTTTCATGAAATACACCCAAGTATATCTAGAAAAATTATCTACTATAACTAAGCAATATTTGCTACCATTTAATGAAGGAGTACTATGACAATCAAATAAATCTAAATGAATGAGCTCTAAAGGTAATGAAGTACTAATTAAATTTTTATCCTTGTGTGATGACCTTGATTATTTCCCTTCTTGGCATGCATCACACATTTTATTCTTCATGTACTTCATTTTTGGTAATCTCTTCACTAGCTTCAATTTAGATACTTTGGCTATGTTCTTCATGTTGATATGCCCTAATTTCCTATGCCATAGCCAACTCTCTTCTTCGAAATGTTAGTGGCATATGATAAATCAACATAATAAATATTTGATTTTCTATATCCAACTAACATGCAATCATTTAAATTCTTATGTCTTATAAGGCATTTAGAAGAGTCAAATTAAACATCAAAATTTGCATCACATAATTGACTTACACTAAGTAAGTTAAACTTCATGTTTTCAACCAATAGTACTTTATGAATGGCAAGATTTGAGGATACCTCAATTGTGCATTTTCCTAGAATTTTAAGTTTTCCGCTATTCCCAAAAGACACTTTCCCCTTACTAATGTGGTTGATTGTTGAAAATTTGCTCTCATCATCGATCATGTGTTTTGAGCAACCACTATCAACAATCCACAAGCTTGGTCCTCCTACCTATACAACATGAAAAATACAAGTCTTAGGCACCCAAATCTTAGGACCGATAGCATTAACTACATAGCTCTTAGGAACCCATGCCTTTCTAACCTTGCTCCTAATGGTTGATTTTCTACTAATAAGGGAGGTAAAAGATACTTCCTTCTCCTTAGGCCTATATCCTATTCCAGCCTTGTTGTAAATATCCCTTTGATCCTTAATTATCATATCTAGGTATTTAGAGCCATTTGTAAATTTTTCTAAGCATGCTCTTAGTTCACCTATTTCTTTTCTTAGTTCATCATTTTCATCTCTAAGTGAACATGCATCGTTACAAGAAAGTTCTACATCTCTAACTTTCCTAATTTCTAGTTTTAAGTCCTTAATCCTAGATTTTGATCTATTTAAGGCATTTTGAAGATATGCAATAGTTTTATAAAGTAAGTCTATCCTAGGGGAGTCTTTTACCTCATCGTCACTAGAGGACGATTCATCACTTGAGGAGGAAGATTACTCTTCACTTGAGCTTCCGTCTTCATCCTCCATGGCCATGAGTGCAAGGTTGCGAGTGACATGGCAAAGCTCATCATCATCCGATGTATCTTCCAAGCTTTGTGTATCCCACGTTTGGGCTACCATGACTTCCTTCTTCTTCTTCTCCTTCTTCTCCTTCTTTTCCTTCTTCTTATTTTCTTTCTCCTCCTTCTTTTTTAGGTCCGGGCAATTCGGCTTGATGTGCCCTTTCTTGTTGCAACCATAACAAGTTACATTAGCTGTAGAAGTTAAACTAGTAGAGGTTTTACCTTTGGAGGATTGGAACATCCTCCTTATATCCTTCTTGGTGAGTTTTCTTGACCTCCCACCAAACTTCTTTACGTAGTGATCTACCTCACTAGCCGATAGCTCCTTATCACTACTTGAGGATTCTTCCTCCGACTCAGATGATGAGGAAACCTCCTCCTCCTTCTTCTTCTTCTTCTTGTCCTTCTTACCTACAACAAGAGCTATACCTTTTTCTTTTGAAGAAGTGTTAGCATGCTCATGTAGCTCAAATTCACAAAAAAGTTCATCTAACTTAACCAAAGAAAGATCCTTAGAGACCTTATAAACATCTACCATTGATGCCCATAAAGTTATTTTAGGAAAAGCTTGAAGCACATACCTTACGAGGTCTCGGTTTTCGACCTTCTCACCTATAACGTGTAGTCCGTTGACTACCTCCTTGAATCAACCGTGCATTTGGCTCATGGTCTCGTTGGTCTTCATGGTGAAGCTTTGGAGTTGACCTATCAAAAGGTCTCTTTTAGCTCTTCTAGTCTCCTTTGATCCTTCATTTAATTCGATGAGCTTCTCCCAAATCTCTTTTGCGGAGTTGAAGGGCCCGACTTTAGAGAGTTGCTCCTTGGATAGACCACATTGAAGTGCGGTCGATGCTTTTACGTTAGCTTGCGCCTTCTTTGCCATTTCCCTTGTCCAATCCTTGGGTGGTAGAGGCGCTCCAAACTTGTCGACCGACTTCTTGAACCCATCTACAACACTAAATCAATTGTCAATATCATTCATAAGGTAGTATTCCATCCTACCTTTCCAATATCCAAAGTCATTGTCGTTGAAGAATGGAGACCTCGCCGTGCTATATCCCTCTTGAAATGTCATCGTGCTCCGGTTGATTGTTAGATCTTTCGATGCGATCCGGGCTCGGATACCACTTGTTGGGGATCTTTGGAAGGCTAGAGGGAGGTGAATAGCCTCTTTTCGTTTCTACAAGCAAAGTTAGCGGAAACAAAGAAAATACTAAACGAAATTAAGAGACTAAAAACACAATCGCTAACAAGAAAGAGTTTACGTGGTTCGGAGATTAAGCTCCTACTCCACGGCGATCCTTAAGGTGGATCAATCTAAAGAATCTCCACTAAGAAAGCTTTCTTTACAACACTTTCCTCTTCTTTACAATTGATGAAGATGAAGATTGGAGAAGAGGAGGATTAGAACACTTAGAAAGCTTAGAAAATCATGGGGAGCTTGAGAGTAAAGTTGGAAGATAAGCACTAGCCTCTTCAAGCACCCCATACCCTCTTTTTATAGAGAGAGGGATGTTTTTCCCGTTGAGCCTCAATCAGTCGATTAATGATCTCCATCAGTCGACTGTCGCCGAAGCCAATGACTTTTGACGAGGTGGATCTGCGGGGATTTGCAGCCACCATTTCCAACGGTAGGCTGATCAATCGACTGATCACTTCATCAGTCGACTGATAAAGTGATCAGTCGAGTGATCCCTGCGAGGAGTCGAGTCTGACTCCATTCTGTGCCCGATACCAACTTGATCAGTCGACTGCCTAGCTTTGGCAGTCGACTGACAAACCTAGGCAGTCAACTAATGCCTTGTTTTCTTAGCTGCATAAGTCGAGTATCCCATCAGTTGACTTCTACCGTGTATCAGTTGACTGATACTAGTCAAGTATGAGTAATTAATACTTGAATTGACTCCCTAGACCTAGACTCAACCTTCTAGCTCTTCCTTTAGCCTTGCGCCTCCAGGATCCCTCTGAGTCCGTGACTTGTTCATCCTTTGCGCTTGCTTCCAAGAGCTTCCTTTGGTTTAGTCATATCTTGGGTTTCCCTTTGCCAAAGTATGCTTGGACTTTACGCCTCCAAGACTACATGCTTGGACTTACGCTGCCAAGACTTGCCTTTGGACTTTCTTTGCCATGGTCCACTTGGACTTTACGCCGCCAAGACTCCATGCTTGGACTTATCTTGCCAAGATCACACTTGGACTTTTCTTTTACCAAGTCTTCATACTTGGATTTTCCTATCACTTAAATATGTTCACAATTAGATTACAAATATTGCCTAACTTAGATGATTATCCAAACATCAAAACATATAAATGCTTGGGGCATTGTTGCACCAATAGACTATTGGACCAACAATGTCCTTGGAGGGTTCCTAATGTTGGTGCAGAGACATCAGATAATCGAACCTAGGTTTTGATAATGACAAAGGTTCAAAGTTAAGTTATTATTGTTATCTCACATGCTATGTTGAGTGCATATGTAATGTATTAAGCTAAGTTAAAGGTCAGCGACACCAAGATAATCTCGGGACGAGAAACCATGGTGGTCAGGTGGCACCAGGAGAACCTCGGGAAGTCGAGGAACCTCGGTGGTGATTGGAAGCTAAGCGAAAGGTTAGGAGGACCAGAGGTAAGCACCGGGTGCGAAGTGATGGTAAGGATGTGTCCTCTATACAGGGACGAATATAGGCGGCGATCCTATTAAGACTTTCGGAGGAAGGTCTAGGTCGAGGTCGGACGGTAAGGAACCGCCGTAATTACCATCAGTTAAGTATTTTGTGCTAACTCTATATTACATGTGAGTGATCAAGCTGAGAGTCGACTGGAGGCTAATGATAGTCGACTGATCCTACCATCAATCGACTGCTGAGGGGAATCAGTCGACTGCTAGTAAAGCTGATCACTTCAAAGATAGTCAAGATAAGAGCCACAAAATGAGGGGTGATGTGTGTTGGTGCAACAATGCTCCAAGCATTTATATGTTTTGATGTTTGGATAATCATTTAAGTTAGGCAATGTGTTGTGATCTAATTGCGAATGTGTTTAAGTGACAGGTAAAAGAGAAGTCCAAGTATGATCTTGGCAAAGGAAGTCCAAGGGATGGACTTGGCAGCATAAGACCAAGCTTGTAGTCTTGGCAGCGTAAAGTCCAAGTGAACCTTGGCAAAGGAAGTCCAAAGTAAGGTCTTGGCAGCATAAGTCCAAGCTTGTAGTCTTGGCAGCGTAAAGTCCAAGTGAACCTTGGCAAAGGAAGTCCAAAGTAAGGTCTTGGCAGCATAAGTCCAAGCTTGTAGTCTTGGCGGCGTAAAGTCCAAGCATTTGGCAACCCAAGACATGACGAAACCGAAGGAAGCTCTTGGAAGCAAAGCGCAAAGGATGAACAAGTCGCGGACTCGGAGGGATCCTGAAGGCGCAAGGCTTAATACGGAGCTAGAAGGTTGAGTCTAGGTCTAGGGTATAAAAACAAGTATGAATTATTCATACTTAATGAGTATCCGATCGATACGATGTATCGATCAGTCGGTTTACCGGTGGTCGGTGAAACGACTATCGATCATCGCCTTAGGCATGTCGGTCGATGATGCTCGATCGATCGATCGCTATGGGCAACGATCGGTCGATCAAGAAAGAAATGCCACGAATGCGGTCTCTCACTCGATTGCTGCGTGATCACTGATCGATCACTCCATCGATCGATGGAGAGATCGATCGGCCGATCACTGGCCGTTGGAGATTGCGGCTACGAATCTCGCGAGATCGCGTTCGAAGCCGTTGGCCGGCGATCGATCGATGGCATGCATCGGTCCGATCGAGGCCCAACGGGAAAAACAGCTCCTCTTCTATAAAAAGGGGTCATGGGGAGCATGGGTAGGCTAGTGCTCTAACTCCTAATTTCATCCTCGTGCTCACCAAGTTTTCTAAGTGTTTTTAGCAATCCAAAACCTCCTCTTCTCTTGTTCTTCATCATCCATCATTGTAAAGAAGAGGAGTGTATTGTAAGAAAGGTTTCTCCACCTTGGTTCATCCAAAGGAGAAGATAGTGAAGCTTGGCTAGGGCTAATCCACCTTACGGATTGCCGTGGAGTAGGAGCGTCATCTCCGAACCACGTAAATTGGGTGTTAGCGTTTGGGTTCTTATTTTGTATTTGTATTCGTTTTGTTTGTGTATTGCTTCCGCTAACTTGATTGTAGAAACGAAGAAACGCTAATCACCCCCCCTCTAGCGTTACAAAGGTCCTAACAAGTGGTATCAGAGCCCGGATCGCTTGGAAGATCTCACCATCAACCAAGGCATCAATGGCTCTTCAAGAGGGATATAGCATCGCCAAGCCACCACTCTTCGATGGGAGTCACTTCGCATATTGGAAAGGTAGGATGAAGTACTATTTAATGAGTAATATTGAAATTTGGCATAGTGTTGTAGATGGCTTCGAGGAACCGGTGGATGAGCGTGGAAACCCTATTCCAAGCAAGGATTGGACAAGGGAGATGAACCGCAATTTCGAGTCAAATGCAAAAGCCGTCCTCACCATCCAATGCGGCGTCACAATGGAGCAACTCAACAAGGTGGGGCCTTTTGAATCCGCCAAGGAGCTATGGGAAAAGCTCATTGAGCTAAATGAAGGTTCCAAGGAGTCAAAGAGGGCAAAGAAGGACCTTCTAATTGGACAACTTCAAGCCTTCCAAATGAAGATGCATGAAACCGTAAGCCAAATGCATGGAAGGTTCAAGGAAATTGTGAACGGACTCCATATCATAGGTGAGCGAGTTGACAACCGGAATTTAGTAAGGTATATTTTACAAGCTTTTCCTAGAAATTCTTTATGGACCTCTATAGTTGATGCCATTAAGGTAACTAGGGATCTCTCACAAATTAAAATTGATGAACTATTTTGTGAGTTTGAATTGCATGAACAAACTAACATGTCTTCTAAGGAAAAGGGTTTGGCCCTATTTGTTGAAAAGAAAGAAAAGAAGAAGAAAGAAAGGAAAGAGGTGTCATCTTCATCCGAGTCGGAGCAAGAGTCAAGTAGTGATGGAGACTCGGCTAGTGAGGTGGCCCATTTTGTCAAGAAGTTCCTTAGAAAATCAAAGGAATTCAAGAATAGAGAAGCAAGGAAGGGGTCCTACTCATCAAGAGGTAAAAGTAGTGGTAATTCAAATTTTAACAATAATGTGATTTGTCATGCTTGCAATAAGAAGGGGCACATAAAGCCAAATTGCCCGGAGCTAAAGAAGAAGGAGGAAAAAGAAAAGAAGAAGAAGGACAAGAAGGAGAAGAAGAAGAAGAAGGCTATGGTGGCTCAAACCACATGGGACACACCAAGCATTGAAGACTCATCTTCCGATGATGAGCTTTGCCACATCACTCGCCATGTGACACTCATGGCACTAGGAGATGATTCCGAACGCGTCAAGCCAAGAAGAAAGCTCCTCAAGTGATGAATCGTCATCTAGTGACGATGAGGTAATGAATTCTCCTAAAGTAGAACTTCTTTATAAATCAATTGCATATCTTCAAGAAGCTCTAGATAAATCTAAATCTAAGGTTAAGAGCATGAAGATAGAATTAAAAGCCATTAGGGATGAAAAACTTTTACATGTTGACTCTTGCATGCTTAGGGAAGAAAATGAAAAACTTAAGGATGAGGTTAGTAAATTGAAAACATGTTTAGAAAAATTTTCAAATGGCTCAAAAGGTCTTGACATGATCCTTAGTAGGCAAAGAGCGGTTTATAACAAGGCCGGTTTAGGATATAAGCCAAAAGAGAAAGAGGTTGCTTATATTTCATTAATTAATAGGAAAGGAACCATTAAGGGTAAGGTTAAGAAAGCTTGGGTACCTAAAAGGTTTTTAATTAATGTTACCGGTCCAAATGTTTGGGTACCAAAAGCTTGTGTTTTTCATGTGATTTAGGTAGGAGAGCGAGGTATGTGGATTGTGGATAGCGGTTGCTCAACACATATGACCGGGGATGTGAGCAAGTTCTCCACAATTAAATATATGAAGAAGGGAGCGGTATCTTTTGGGAATAGTGGAAAACTCAAGATACTAGGTAGAGGTACAATTGAGGTATCCCCTAAAATTGTTATTCACAAAGTCTTGCTAGTTGAAAATATGAAGTTTAATTTATTAAGTGTTAGTCAACTTTGTGATGCAAACTATCATGTCTCGTTTGAATCCTCTAAATGCATGATTAAACACAAGGAATTAAATGATTGCATGTTAGTTGGATATAGGAAATCAAACATCTATTATGTTGATCTTTCATATGCTTCTAACATTTCTACTAAGTGTCTTGTGGCAAAAGAAGAAGAATGTTGGCTATGACATAGAAGATTGGGGCACGTCAACATGAAAAACATAGCCAAGGTAGCCAAGATGGAGTTGGTCAAAGGGTTACCAAAGATCAAGTATGTCAAGAACAAAATGTGTGATGCATGCCAAGAAGGAAAACAAACAAAAGCATCACACAAAGGTAAAACCTTAACTAATACGTCTTTACCATTAGAATTATTGCATCTTGATTTATTTGATTGCCATAGCACTCCATCTTTAAATGGTAACAAATATTGTTTAGTCATTGTGGATGATTTTTCTAGGTATACTTGGGTTTACTTTATGAAACATAAGGATGATACCTTAGAAATATTCATAGGATTTAGTAAAAGGGTTGAAAATGAAAAGAAACTCAAAATCAACCGGATCCGTAGTGATCATGGTGGTGAATTTGAAAACTTTAAATTTTCACATTTTTGTTTAGAGCAAGGGTACAAGCATGAGTTCTCTTGTCCTAGAACACCCCAACAAAATGGGGTGGTGGAAAGGAGAAATCGTGCCCTACAAGAAGCGGCTAGGACTATGCTAAATGCATATTCTCTACCTAGCTACTTGTGGGCGGAAGCGGTTAATACCGCTTGCTATATCCAAAATAGGGTTCAAATCCATAGGTTTTTAGGAAAGACACCTTTTGAACTATGGAATGGAACTATTCCCACAATTCACTATTTCAAAGTCTTTGGATGTAAAGTTTATATCTTAAATACCAAAGACAACTTAGGGAAATTTGAATCTAAAGCGGATGAGGGAATTCTAGTTGGATACTCATCCACAAGTAAAGGGTATAGAGTCTACAATAAGATAACCCAAGGGATTGAGGAGTCCTCAAATGTTAAATTTGATGAAACTACGAGTACCTACCCGAGAAAGTCCTCCATTGATAAGGATATTAATGACAATACTCAAGACATTACCCAAAAACTTCAAAATTTGACTATTAGGGGCAATGATCAAGGGGGAGGAAAAGAAGATTCCGATGATGAAAGAAGGGTGGAGGATAACAATGATCAATTTGAAACCCCTTCTAGAAACCTAAGAATTCATCAAGATCATCCACTTGACCAAGTAGTAGGAGATCTATCTCAAGGAGTAAGAACTAGGTCATTTCATAGGGCTCCTACTAGTCAAGTTGCTCTCATCTCACAAATTGAGCCTAAATCGATCAATGATGCACTCCATGATCCGGATTGGATTTTGGCAATGCAAGATGAATTGGCTCAATTTGAGAGGAGTCAAGTTTGGGAGTTAGTACCTAGACCCAATGATAGCACCATAATTACTACAAGATGGGTCTTTAGGAATAAGTTAGATGACCAAGGAAATATCACTAGAAATAAGGCTAGGTTGGTTGCTAGGGGATTTAATCAAGTTGAGGCTTGACTATGATGAGACTTATGCCTGGTTGCTAGATTAGAATCTATTAGAATTCTCTTAGGGTATGCTTCCTACATGGGATTTAAACTTTACCAAATGGATGTTAAATCGGCATTTTTAAATGGTTTTATTAAGGAGGAAGTGTATGTAGAGCAACCACCCGGGTTTGAGAACATAGATTATCCAAATCATGTATATAAGCTTAGGAAAGCATTATATGGGTTAAAACAAGCTCCTAGGGCATGGTATGAAAGATTGTCATCCTTCTTAATTTCTAAGGATTTTAGAAGAGGACAAGTAGATCAAACCTTATTTATAAAGTCAACATTGAAAGATATATTCATAGCCCAAGTATATGTTGATGATATCATCTTTGGGTCTACAAATGATGATCTACTTCAAGACTTTATAAAAAATATGGAAAATGAATTTGAAATGAGTTTAGTTGGAGAACTCAATTTTTTCCTAGGATTACAAGTAAAACAAACCAATGAAGGTATCCATATTTATCAAACCAAATATGCAAATGAAATGATCAAGAAATTTGGTTTGGAAAATGCCAAAATTGTAAGCACTCCTATGGCCACTAGCACTAGAATAGATAGTGATCATGATGGTAAATCAATCGATCTTAAACTTTATAGGAGTATGATAGGTAGCCTACTATACCTAACCGCTAGTAGACCCGATATTTTATTTGCGGTAGGTATGTGTGCAAGATACCAATCTTGTGCCAAAGAATCACATTTAGTAGCCGTCAAAAGAATTTTAAGATATATTAAAGGTACTCTAAATGTAGGACTTTGGTATCCTAGGACTAGGTCATTTGAATTGCTTGGTTATACCGATTCCGATTATGCCGGGTGCAAATTGGATAGGAAAAGTACTAGTGGTGGATGCCAATTTCTTGGGTCCTCCCTAGTTAGTTGGAGTAGTAGGAAGCAACATTGTGTTGCTTTATCAACCACCGAAGCCGAATATGTGGCTATGGGTGGTTGTGTAGCTCAATTGCTTTGGATGAGACATACTCTTGTGGACTATGAGCTACACTACTCTAACATTAAGGTTTATTGTGACAATGTGAGTACCATCAACTTGACCAAAAATCCGGTACATCACTCTAGGACCAAGCACATTGAAGTGAAACATCACTTCATAAGAGATCACGTGGCAAGAGTTGACATTTAACTTAATTATGTAGAATCTAAGTCCAACCTTGCGATATCTTCACCAAAGCTCTTCAGAAAATGAATTTTCATCTTTAAGGAGAGAGCTTGGTATGTGCTTTAATGGAGTAAAATTCTAGGCTTGCATGATCCCATGTTTATATGTTATCTTTATACCTTGTTACATCTCACAAAAAGCCTTAAGAACCTTGATTTTTGTATTGAGACACCTAGAACCATGTGAGATAATAGGGAAGGTGTACTTGGCTCATCATGCTTGTTATGATGCATTACTATGAGCCAATGACACACCTAGAGACATAAACACCTTATGGACCAATCATTGGGAAGGCTTGTATTCAAGTAATGGATACATAGCTCAAAGAACATGGTTGGAAATTCCAAATAATATATATTTTAAACTATGTTCATCATATTTTGAAAAACAATTTCCAAATGAACCACAAAAGTGATACAAAGGTTGCAAACTCTTTAGAACTTTTGTTAGATTCCAAGGTTGTATCAATCTTGAAATCTGAAAAACATATATTTTTCAAATTATTTTTCCTTCATCAAGTATGATTTCAGAAATGTGTACGCGAAATTTCGTGATTTTCAAGATTTCTGGAATTTCTACGCATTTCTAAAGTTAAGTGAAAATTTGAAATTTGATTTGAGTCTAGTGATCTTGTAGTTGAAAACCAGTCGACTGATACACTGCGTTTTCTGATATTAAGCTCCATTTTCTGATATTTAGTGTATCCTTGATGTCCTAAAACTATGGTATGATAATATTGCAATAAACAAAGTTTTAGGACAGATTAATGCAGTGTTTTAGGGGGAGTTTCATATATAATATCGTTTTCTTTCCTAAAATCCATTGTTAGTGCAAAGTTAGAACTTCATGTTTAATTCATTGATATGCTTTGCTTCAAATATGGCTTACACATCATATCTTGGATTAAGGGGGAGCTTAATTTCAATCTTATACCTTAGTCCAAGATCCAATACCCTTAACTCTTTCATTTATGAATCCTTCTCTTTTTGATGTCTGTCAAAGGGGGAGAAGGAATGTTTAAGTTAGAATCTATATTGGAAATATGATTATATTTAAAAAAAAAAGACCTAACTTAAATGATTGTCAAACATCAAAAAGGGGGTGATGTGTGTTGGTGCAACAATGCTCCAAGCATTTATATGTTTTGATGTTTGGATAATCATTTAAGTTAGGCAATGTGTTGTGATCTAATTGCGAATGTGTTTAAGTGACAGGTAAAAGAGAAGTCCAAGTATGATCTTGGCAAAGGAAGTCCAAGGGATGGACTTGGCAGCATAAGACCAAGCTTGTAGTCTTGGCAGCGTAAAGTCCAAGTGAACCTTGGCAAAGGAAGTCCAAAGTAAGGTCTTGGCAGCATAAGTCCAAGCTTGTAGTCTTGGCAGCGTAAAGTCCAAGCGAACCTTGGCAAAGGAAGTCCAAAGTAAGGTCTTGGCAGCATAAGTCCAAGCTTGTAGTCTTGGCGGCGTAAAGTCCAAGCATTTGGCAACCCAAGACATGACGAAACCGAAGGAAGCTCTTGGAAGCAAAGCGCAAAGGATGAACAAGGAGGGATCTGGGCGCAAGGCTTAATCACGGAGCTAGAAGGTTGAGTCTAGGTCTAGGGTATAAAAACAAGTATGAATTATTCATATATCGATCGGTAATCGATGTATCGATCGACCGTCGCCGTTTACCGAGTCGGTGTCGGTGAAACCGACTATCGATCGATCGCCTTGGGCATGTCGATCGATGCTACGATCGATCGCTATGGGCAACAGTCGACTGATCAAGGAAAGAAATGCCACAGAATGCAGTCTCACTCGACTACTGCCGTGATCACTCGACTGATCACTCTATCAGTCGACTGATGGAGAGATCAGTCGACTGATCACCTGGCCGTTGGAGATTGCGGCTACGAATCTCCGCGGAGATCGCGTTTGGCCGTTGGCTTGGCAATGATCGATGGCATGCATCAGTCGACTGATCGAGGCCCAACGGGAAAAACAGCCCCTCTTCTATAAAAAGGGGTCATGGGTAGGCTAGTGCTCTAACTCCTAACTTCATCCTCGTGCTCACCAAGTTTTCTAAGTGTTTTTAGCAATCCAAAACCTCCTCTTCTCTTGTTCTTCATCATCCATCATTGTAAAGAAGAGGAGTGTATTGTAAGAAAGGTTTCTCCACCTTGGTTCATCCAAAGGAGAAGATAGTGAAGCTTGGCTAGGGCTAATCCACCTTACGGATTGCCGTGGAGTAGGAGCGTCATCTCCGAACCACGTAAATTGGGTGTTAGCGTTTGGGTTCTTATTTCGTATTTGTATTCGTTTTGTTTGTGTATTGCTTCCGCTAACTTGATTGTAGAAACGAAGAAACGCTAATCACCCCCCCTCTAGCGTTACAAAGGTCCTAACAATGTGGAGCTTTGACCCAGATCTGGATCTCAACAAACTAGGGATTCAAGGGCTATAAAAGAAGAAGGGTTTCACCTCTCTTCATCATCCAAGTCTGCTGCCAAAGTGCTCCGACAACGCTAAGACTTCCTCGACAACGGTACACCATCGTAACGCCGACATTACACCAAGCTTCCAAATCTTTAGTCGGTAGATCTTTTCAATTGTTTACTTTACTTGTGTTTTTCGTTGCTAAGAGGAGAGGTAGTCTTGTTGCCTCTTCCTCTATCTTTTATTTGTATTCGTCATCTCTTACCTCCAACGAGGAAGAGACTCTTGTTAGTGGATTGCCCCATCGAAAGCGGTCTAAGATCGTGGGGCCTTGGATTAGCAACCTTTAGGTTGTGAACCATGTAAAAACAAAGCGTGTTGTTTTTGTTTTTGTCTTTACTTTCTGCTGTGCAACTTGTGTTTCCGACGAAAAAGAAAAGGATTTCTCGTACGCTATTCACCCCCCTCTAGCGTGTTTCTTCGATCCATCACCTAAGCCTATAGGAAATTTAACCAATCAAGATTAAGAGTAAAAGTTCAACATTGAACTTTAACAACCCTTACAAACTCAATTTTCATCCTAAATAACTCTTTTAATCATTTTAAATGATAATTTCACCCTTCCAATACTTTCCAAGGCATATTCTAGGGTTAGGAGATGTTAGGGTACATAGGGTAGCTGATACATGACTAAACAAACCTTATTCAACCCATATCAGACACAACAGTCGACTAGTTTTAGCTACCAATCGACTAAAACACCACTAGTCGACTGCCCAAAGTGGCAGTCAATTAGTTTCTGCAATGTGCAAAAAATAGTTTTTAGAAATGAGTTTAAAAAATACATAAGTAAATATATGTATTTCTAAAATTTTTGAAATTTGATACATACATTACTTACATCAAATACAATGGGTAAAAAATAATTTATATAAAAATACCCATTAAATTGTAAGATTGATACAAAGTTCAAAACCATTGAAAACTTTAATATTTTTGCCTAACTTTGTGTCAACTTGTTCAATGGTGATTGCTATCAAAAGATATATTTCATTAAGGTTTTTCAAAATAATTTTAAAATGATTTCAAAATCTTATTTTGAACCATGGTCTATGGGCTAGATGTACATGACTTGTACATTAGCTTTCCTCATGATTCATCCATGTTATATTATGAGTTTGTATTCATCTAGATGCAACATCTATGCATCTTGAACTTAACTCATATTCTTAACATCTCACATGTGTCTAAGGTGTATCAATGCACACACATGTCAATTTAATGTTTTTGCGAGATGTGAATTTTTGTTCTTCCTTATCTAAGATCTCATGCATTTTATTTAGACAACTCTATTTGATTCCCTTATCATGGGACTTCAAATCATGTCATTGTCCTTAATTCAATTTTATTAACCTTAATGTATGAAATATGATCATGGCATATAATGATTGCATAATTTAAATTATTTACCAATAATCATGATGTCATGATATAAATATAAACCTAAATACAAATATGACATATATTACCCTAATCGTGATCATGACATTTAAATAATTATATGAAGTATGATGTCATGACATGATATATGACAAAAAAAGCTTGGCAAATAAAATATAAAGGTATAAGAATACTTAGATTTCAAGCCTAATTATCATTTGCTAGGATTAAACCTAATTTTACCATAATAGATCAATTTTCCAAGTGTGTCAAAAATCCAAAATGACACACTATTGACTCTAAAACCTAATTGTGCCAATTTTGATTGATTTTTCAAACTTCTTAAATTCTATTGGCACATCCTAAAATCTTTTAGGATATAATCCTATCTCATTTCCAAGGTATCACTTAACCTCAAAAATATCCTAAAGTGCCACCTTTATCATAGTTAGATTAACTACCTATCCATTCAAGGTTGGCACACCCTAAATCCATTAGCATGATGGAATCACGCTCCTAGGAATCCAAAATCTATTTGAGCTCCTATAGTTAACTAGGTATTCACTAGGGATGACTTCCCTAGATACCCTCCTAATGACCATTCGAGACTTTGAAGCCTTGGTCATTTGGATCTTCTCAAGGTTAACTCTAGGGGTAACTCCCCTTGTAACCATGCCAGTAATTTTCTTAGGCCTTTTAAAGGCCTTAGTCACTTCAGTCTTCCTAATGTCAACTCTAAGGATTGCCTCCCTTGTAACCTTTGTTAGGGCAATCAACCTGAGTATGATCATGTTTTTGATGTGTGTGTCAAAGAGTTTAAGTTAGGATGTCTATGCTTTTGATGTGTGTTCTAAGTTGTGCAGGACTTGGTGAATCACACATGAGTAGCTTGATGAAGCATTAGCAAGTTCATTCATCTCATGGCTCGAGTCCTTGATTCGGTGAATGATGACATGAGGAAAAGCCGTGAGCTTAGTGCATCCGAGGGACCATCAGATGAGCAACATGGAGTTAAGCCAAAGGAAGCAGACTTCAGGGCAAGACGCGAAGGATGACACGGGGAGAAGTCATGAGCTTAGTGCATCCGAGGGACGCAGGCCGAAGGAAGAGAGCTTTAATGGTGTACTCCGTAGGAAGATGAATGTTGAGCAATTGTAATCCAGGATGGGATAGTTCAACTTAGGTGAACTTGGCCAAATGTCTAAGATCAAGTGTCGGATGCTCAAACACTTGTGTTTGAGATTTTACCTGATATCAGTCGACTGGTATAAATATCAGTCTACTGGTACAAAGTCGTCAACAGTTGACTGAAGTTGGCTAAGGGTTTGTGGCCCACCAGTCGACTGCTAGAGTTTAGCAGTCGATTGGTCCACCATCAGTCGACTGCCAAACCTTGGCAGTCGACTGTTATAAGTGGACTCGGGCACAAAACCTCTCGTAGCTAACTGAGCAGTCGGACTGATAGCTTAGCAGTTGACTGCTAGTGTTAGCAATTGACTGCTCAGGTTACCATTGAGATTTGACGACCGCAGATCAGTCTTGGTCAGAAGCCGTTGGAGTCGGTCCGTTAGAGGAGTGTGTTGTAAGAAGGTCTTCTCCACCTTGTTTGAGCTAAAGGAGAAAATAGTGGAAGGGTTGAAGGAGTGATCTGCCTAACAGATTGTCGTGGACTAGCGACAAGAGGCCGTGAACCACGTTAAAAGATTTGTGTTATTCTCTTCTTTACTTTTGTTTTAGCTTTAATTGTATTTGTGTTAGTATTATTAGTATTCCGCTGCGCTAACAAGTGTGTAGACAATCAAGCACGAACGAAGTTCATCGAGCAACATTTAGGCTATTCATCCCTCCCCCTTCTAGCTAGGCCATCAATACTAACCAGTGTAGGATCGAGAAATTCCGAGAGAGGGGGGTGAATCTCGGAGTATATTTTTTTTTTAGTTTTTAAAGATAATTTTTAATATTTGAAATTGTCAGAGAATATGCAGCGAAAATAAAGTGAAATAGAGACAACTTCTTTTACTTGGTTTACAACCCTAACTGGGTTGCTACTCCAAGGCTTGTAGCTCTTTCGAGAGCTATCTCAATGGACAATTACTATATACCATCCGATTCGAGAACTCTCAACTTCAGAGGGGTTCGCTTTTTACAAAAGTAAGAGACGGGTAACAAACTATCCTCTCTTTGAAGTTAAGTACACAAGCGAAAAATAATTATAGAAAATTAAAAGCTACTTTATACCGACACAAATGAAAGCTCTGAAGTAGGTACGAGGTGTCGGAAAAGTGCCTCTGTGAAGAATTGAAGCTCTTGTGAACGAGAATTTATTTTGGCAGTACTTCGGCGTAATAGCATTGTTCTTCTTGAATCTGGTCGAGCACTTATTTTATAAAGCTTTTCCAGTCGACTAGAATGCCCTTCAGTCGACTCCACATTAGCCTATCGATATGGAACTTCTGGTCTTCCAGTCGACTAAAACCTCCCCAGTCGATTCCAGGTCACCTAGCTCAACATCGGGAAGTTTGGCTCTCCAGTCGACTAAACCTCCCCTAGTCGACTGAAACTCTTTTCATTTGCGATGCCAGATCTTCGATTGATCACCAGCTAATCCTATCAAGTGTGCATCCAGTTGACTGAACGAAACCAAGTCGACTGATCTTCAGTCGACTGGAATCCATTCAATCGACTAATCCCTGTAAAACAAGATTATACCAAATAGATAATACAGAATAGGATAGCAGTAGTAATACTGCTCGATTTCTACTTCTAAGTTCCACGCGGACTTTTCGTCGGATCGACGCCTAGCTTTGTCCCCCTACAGAAGACTTGGCCTCACCTCTCCACTCGAGGCTTGCCTGCCGACTGCCTGCCATACTTACCACTCTTGACATCCGATCTGACCCACTAGGGCTTCCATCAGCTGTCCGGTCTGCCTGACCCAGCTGGACTTTTTTTCGATTGTTCAGTCTCCTAAACCAATCGGTCTTCATGCCAAATGTCTAATCCACACGGACCATTTGGACTTCATGCCAAGTGTCCAATCCTCCTGATCTGTCAAGTCAACTGCCTAGTATCCGGTCAACATGACCTACTAGGACTTCTTGTTAAGTCTGCACACTTAACACAAGTAAGTCCTAACTTTAACTATGGTTCATACATCAAAACCAAGGAGTGATGCTCTCTGCATCAACAATCTCTCCCTTTTTGATATATGACAATACATCAGTTAAAGTTAGGAGAATCAAACTGTAATATCCAATTAAAGCATGTAACAGAAATGCATTGAGTTAAAGATATATGTGCATGAAATGCTCATATGCATAAAGAACTTTAATTTTCCTCTTTTAACTCTCTTCTCTCTAACTTTAAATTTCCTCTCTCCCCCTTGGCATACATCAAAATTAACTTTAACTTTAAAAATGCCATAAGATGAGAATTAAAGCATTCAAACTATAGATCAAGCTCTAACAAAAATGCTTAATTTTTGAAAATAATTTATCAATTCTACCCTTAAATAAACTTTCCGTTTAAAGATGGGATCTCTCCCTATATTTGTCTGTAACAATCCAAATTTTAGTTCCTATATTTTTATTAAAGGAAAATAGAAATAAGAATAAGAATAGAAATAATAAAAATAGGAATAGAATAATAAAAAAAATAGAAATAATTAAGAATAGGAATTTAAAAAAAAAGTTTGAATAAATAATTCGTTAGTCGAGGCTCGAACCATGAACCGTCGGTTTGGGGGAATAGGCTCCCTACCGCTAAGTCATAAGATTACCAATGAGTAGGATATAACAAAATATATCTATTGGCGAAAAAAAAGAAGAGATTGATTAATTTGACTAATTATTTAAAGGAGTAACTAGATTAAGAAAAATTCTAATTTATATATATATATTTTTCCTTATCTCTCTTTAAATCTCACGCCTCCCTCTAATTTTTTTTTTATTTCCAAGCCACCTCTCTCTCTCTCTCCCTTCTCTCTCCAAAGTCGATGCTCACCCTCTCTCTACCCCTCTCTCTCTCTCTCTCTCTCGCTCGTTTTTCTCCGGCCGCCGAGAAAAACAAGAGAAGAAAAGAGAAAAAAAGAAGAGCCTCTATAATTTCTCCACCGTGGGATAATTCAAGAGGAGATTTTCAAGAGGAATCTTTGCAAGGACTTGGTAGAGTATCACGCTAAAGTAAAGGAACACGTAGGAGATTTTCTCTTTACGAAATCTAGCAGTATAAATTGGTGAAAAGAGTAGGAGGTAAGTATTGCTCACCTGCAGTATAAGTAGTTAGCGTATATCATTGATATATTTTTATGTGCATGTTATTTTCAGTTATGCATGGTATTTTCAGTTACATGATTTTACCGTTATGTTATGGGTAATTCAGCATCATGTTTAGATCCATGATAAGAATATGATTTATGATCATGTATGTTGTAGATGAGTTGTAGCTTACAATTATATGCACGATATAGAGTAAGACGTAAAAAAATATTTGCTTTATAAAGAAAATTTAAAGATGCTCCCCGTTCGAATTGGGGATTAAGAGCACAACGATCTTCAGTATGTTCCCCATTTCAGTTTTGGGGGTCAAGAGTATAATAATCTTTATGGTGCTCCTCATTCGTGATTTAGGAGATTAAGAGCATTTCCTTCAGTATGTATAAGAATATAAGTATAAAGGAAGTATTTTACTTTTTTACAGGGCATGTACCGGGCATCAGTTTCGCCCACGGGCCGAGTCCCTCAGTTTCAGTTACCCTAGTAGGTTTGGTGGTTGGCCACCCCGGCCTATTAGGAATGCGCACATTGGTACTATGCCGGACCCATATCCAGGATGATTATTATTTTGAAGTATCAGTATAAGTATAAGTAAAAGTTTTCAAAGTTAATCATTCCAGTTCAAATACACTGTTTACAAGTTTTAAAATACTTAAGAGCATGATTTATATAAGAGACAAGTAATCAGAGTTATGATTTCTAGTTATGTTTGCATGTGTATCAATGTATCTAGGGCAGGAGAACTAGTTGCATGATTTCATACAGTGCATGTTTTTGTGAGCATAGAAAGTACTTACTAAGCATTATTGCTTACAGTTTGTATTTCCTTATACTACAGATAAAGGTAAAGAAAATCTTCAGTAAGGTGGCATGGCGGATGAAGTGCTGGGTGTGTGTGGCGACGAAACAGTGGAAATAAAAGATCCTAAGTGCAAATGTCTAACCCAGATTTTTAGTTTTTAATTGTTTTATTTTTTATATTGTTGAAGTTCAACTGGATTGCTTATGGTTGAGACCAAAGAATGCTAGAGTCATGTTGGGTTAGTCTTAATACTTGCATGTCATGTGAAGATCTTGAAATGATTATTATTTAAGTGATGTCAAGGTCCTTATGATCATGTTAGTTGTTAGCATATTGCATTAGTATATTGCATGAATTTAAGAATAAGACAGTAAAGTAGTGACATCTCCCCTAGTAGAGAGTGGAAAGATTAGGGGGGTGTTACAAGATGGTATCAGAGCGAGTTTCTGCCCTTCCGTCACACACACATCGAGCATCAGTCCTGCCGCCTCCAAGTAAGCAAGTATTTATCTGCTTTATTTATTTTATGAGTAGTAAGGAATGCTTCTTTTAAATTAAACATGCTCACCTAGAATGTTCTCTTTGAGTTAAACATACTTGCATATATATATATATATATATATATATATATGAAGATGATAGACAGTAAGTAATAGAGCATATCTAGATATGTATGTGAAGATGATAAAAAGTAGTGATAATAGCCTTATAGTGGTTTCACTTGATCATCTTATGATGAGTTCACGGAGTTCTGACAAGGGAATTTATCAGTAGACAATGTGGTAAAGAGATTCAATAGGTTGACTCGCCTATGTCTGGAACTGGTCAGTACTGAGAAGGAAAGAGTTAGGTTGATGATAAAGATGTTGAGACCAGAGATAGCTCTGAATGTAGCTGGTAGAATTAATAGATCACAGACTACTGAAGAGCTAGTCAGTAGTGTGCTAATCACGGAGCATTACATGAATAGTATCAAGCACCAGAAGCTAGCCTCGATAGAAAACAAAATCCAGGGAAGTTCAGGGGGTCAGAAACCTCAGAGCGGTAATTCGAACTGGAAGCGAAACAACAATGGCAAGAGGAAACAATGGAATAATGCAAAGGGAGGTTCAGCCAGTAAGTAGCCTACGTATCCAACATGTTCTAAGTGTGGGAGGAAGCGTCCAGGAGTTTGCCGCTAGGGCGTGAGCAGGTGTTATATATGTGGTGTCGAGGGACACTTCGCCAAACAGTGTCCCACCAAGACCAATCTACCTCCACCACAGTCTACTCAGCATGGAGGTAGACCAGCTCAACTACATCAGATGCAGGGAGCACTGAAGGGTCCTTACATCAGCCAAGGAAGATTGGAGGCCCTATCAGTTACACCTAATGCCCGGATCTTCTCCCTCACCAAGGAAGAGGTAGCAAATGTTTCTACGGTAGTCACAGGTCAGGTACCTATCCTTAGTCAGCATACTACCTGTTTGATACTGGGGCAACCCATTCTTTCATGTCTATGGTATCTACTAAGAAGATAGATATAACTCCGGATATCTTAGATATTCAGTTTTAACGACCCTATCTTCGGGTGAAATAATGATATCTACACACTGGTTGCGTGCCGTGCCGGTCAGAATTGCAGACGGAGAGCTTATAGTGATCTGATCTTGCTGGACAAGCATGCCTATGATGTCATCTTTGGAATGGACTTTCTTAGCAAGTACGGTGCTTCCATTGAGTGTCGTAAGCGAAGAGTAGTATTCTAACCCGAGACCGAGGCCAACTTTGAGTTTATTGGAGAACCAAGGAAGAAGACTAAGAAGTTCTTGTCTGCCATGGAAGCTCAGAAGATGTTAGCTGGTGGATGCACTGGGTATTTATCACATATAGTTGATGCTAAGCAAGAAAGAAACCAAAAGTTGGAAGATGTCCCAGTTGTATGTGACTACCCGGGAGTATTTCCTGAAGAGCTACTAGGACTAGCACCTAGAAGGGAAGTTGAGTTTGAGATTGAGCTTATTTCTAGTACCCACCCAATCTCAAAAGCACCCTATTGCATGGCTCTAGCTGAATTGAAAGAGCTTCAGGAACAATTACGGGAGTTACTAGACAAGGGATTCATCCGCCCTAGTCATTCCCCGTGGGGAGCTCCGGTGTTGTTCGTGAAAAAGAAAGATGGGTCTATGAGGATGTGCATAGACTACCGAGCCTTGAATCAAGTGATGATCAAGAACAGATATCCTCTGCCAAGGATAGAGGATTTATTTGATCAATTGAGGGGAGCCACAGTCTTCTCCAAGATTGACTTGCGGTCAGGTTATCATCAAGTAAGAGTTAAAGAGGATGATATACCGAAAATAGCTTTCCGAACGAGGTATGGACACTATGAGTTTGTGGTCATGCCCTTCGGAGTGACAAATGCACCTGCTATGTTTATGGACTTGATGAATCGGATATTTAAGGAGTACCTTGATAAGCTTGTGGTCGTTTTCATTGACGACATCCTTATCTACTCAAGAACCTAGGAAGAACATGTCGAACACTTGAAGACAGCCTTGCAGACCCTTCAACAAAGACAATTATATGCAAAGTTCTCCAAGTGTGAGTTTTGTCTTGATCGAATATCGTTTCTGGGTCATGTTATTTCAAAAGATGGAGTTATGGTAGACTCGACAAAGATAGAAGCAGTCAGTAATTGGGGTCAACCAAAGAATGACAGTGAAGTTAGAAGTTTCCTCGGATTAGCAGGGTACTATCGAAAGTTTGTGGAAAACTTCTCAAGGATAGCTTCACCATTGACGGTTCTTACCAGAAAGAACAAGAAGTTCAAATGGACCAAAGATTGTGAAAAGAGCTTCCTTGAATTAAAGAGGAGACTCACAAGTGCTTACCCTTCCAGAAAGTAATGAGGGATTTGGCCTGTATAGTGATGCATCCAAGATGGGACTCGGAGCAGTACTTATGCAGAAGGGTAAAGTCATTGCTTATGCATCTAGACAACTCAAGGACTATGAAAAGAATTACCCCACCCATGACCTTGAGTTGGCAGCAGTGGTCTTTGCTCTGAAAGTTTGGAGACATTACTTATATGGAGTCCAATGCAAGATTTACACAGATCACCAGAGTCTGAAGTATTTCTTCACTCAGAAGGATCTGAATATGCGACAGCGCAGATGACTTGAGCTAGTAAAGGACTATGACTGTGAAATTCACTACCATCCTGGAAAGGCAAACAAAGTAGCAGATGCACTGAGTAGAAAATCATGTGTCACTTTGATGTCCCTAGCAACACTATCCCAACCACTGGAGAAAGAGATAATGAATTTTGGGGTTGAGATCATTTCTAGATAGTTCTCTGCCTTGACCATAGTACCTATATTGTTCGAGGATATATTAGCGAGGCAGGACAAAGATCCTAGCATCCAAAGGATCAAGCAAGAGATCCAAGAAGGGAAGGATGAAGGATTCCGTGTCTCTGATAGTGGGGTATTATATTTGGGTGAACACCTATATATCCCCAATGACCCAGACTTAAGAAAGAAGATCCTAGAAGAAGCTCATGGGATCCCATATTCGATGCATCCTGGATCCACCAAGATGTATCAAGATATGAAAGGGAAATTCTGGTGGCTTGGTATGAAGAGGGACGTGGCTAAGTATGTTAGCACTTGTCTGACATGTCAAAGAGTGAAAGCCAAACACCAGAGACCAGGAGGAGTTCTACAGCCTATCCAGATTCCAGAATAGAAGTGGGAGAAACTAGCCATGGATTTCATAGTAGGACTGCCCAAAACAACCAATGGCTATGATTCTATTTGGATAGTTGTCGATAGATTGACAAAGTCTTCTCACTTCATGCCTATCAGAATATCATACTCCATGGAGCAGTTAGCCCAGTTATACGTCAAGGAAGTGATTAGACTGCATGGAGTACCTAAGACCATTATCTCAGATAGAGACAGTCGCTTCACTTCACACTTCTGGGAGTGTGTTCAGAAAGCCCTCGGCACTAAGTTACGATTCAGCACTGCATTTCATCCTCAGACAGATGGGCAAACAGAAAGAGTGAATCAGATTTTGGAGGATATGCTAAGAGCTTGTGCCTTAGATTTTAAAGGAAACTGGTGCAAATATTTGTATTTGGCAGAGTTTGCCTATAATAATAGCTATCAAACCACAATTGGAATGACACCTTATGAAGCCTTCTATGGAAGGAGATGCAGATCACCTATCTGTTGGTATGAGGGTGGCGAGAAGAAGGAAATGGGACTCAAGACTAATTTTATAGATGACACCACCAAAGCTATAAAGAACATATACCAAAGGATAGAGACTGCCCAAAGTTGGTAGAAGAGTTATGTCGATGTCCAATGTAGACCCCTAGAGTTCCAAGTCAGAGATTCAGTGTTCATTAAGGTAGCTCCTATGAAAGGGGTAATGAGATTTGGGAAGAAAGGCAAGTTAAGTTCCAGATATGTAGGCCCCTACCTGATCACCAAGAGAGTTGGTAAGGTATCTTATGAGCTAGAGCTACCACAGGAAATGTCAGCTATCCATAATGTATTTCATGTTTCAATGCTTAAGAAGCATGTCCCAGACACCAACCAAGTGGTTGAGCCACAGACGGTACAGATTCAGACAGATCTAAGTTATGAAAGTTGACCTATTCAGATAATAGATCGAGCAGTCAGGAAACTAAGAAATAAAGAAATACCGTTAGTAAAAGTCTTATGGCAAAGTCAAAGGTTTGAAGAAGCAACTTTGGAACGTGAGGATGACATGAAACAAAAGTACCCCGAGCTGTTCTAAGTTTCGAGGACGAAACTTTTATAAGATATAAGGGATTGTAACAACCCAAATTTTAGTTCCTATATTTTTATTAAAGGAAAATAGAAATAAGAATAAGAATAGAAATAATAAAAATAGGAATAGAATAATAAAAAAAAGAATAGAAATAATTAAGAATAGGAATTAAAAAAAAAAGTTTGAATAAATAATTCGTTAGTCGAGGCTCAAACCATGAACCGTCGGTTTGGGGGAATAGGCTCCCTACCACTAAGTCATAAGATTACCAATGAGTAGGATATAACAAAATATATCTATTGGTGAAAAAAAGGAGAGATTGATTAATTTGACTAATTATTTAAAGGGATAATTAGATTAAGAAAAATTCTAATTTATATATATATATTTTTCCTTATCTCTCTTTAAATCTCACGCCTCCCTCTAGTTTTTTTTATTTCCAAGCCACCTCTCTCTCTCCCTTCTCTCTCCAAAGTCGATGCTTACCCTCTCTCTCTCTCGCTCATTTTTTTCCGGCCGCCGAGAAAAACAAGAGAGGAAAAGAGAAAAAAAGAAGAGTCTCTATAATTTCTCCACCGTGGGATAATTCAAGAGAAATCTCTGCAAGGACTTGGTAGAGTATCACGCTAAAGTAAAGGAACATGTAAAAAATTTTCTCTTTACGAAATCTAGCAGTATAAATTGGTGAAAAGCGTAGGAGGTAAGTATTGCTCACCTGCAGTATAAGTAGTTAGCGTATATCATTGATATATTTTTATGTACATGTTATTTCCAGTTATGCATGGTATTTTCAGTTACGTGATTTTACCGTTATGTTATGGGTAATTCTGTTAGTTATAGCCCTAGAACCAATCATGTGATGGTTGAATAGGGAACATTTTGTATCATATTCTATAAAGGCAAAGGATTGGTTATTATATATTTACGTCTTGCTTGTGCCAGCTAAATTAAATATATAATAATGCCCTAGAAAAGTAGGTTCTTATCTACAACACATCAATTGGCAGAATTGATTATGAGAGGCTGTAGAGAACACTTTCCTAAATGTTCCTAGTCAAGTATTAATATGCAAGGGCAATATTAATACATAAAGACTAGCATGTAGGTCAATTGATGACTTGATCTCACAAGTCATGGATATATGAGATCAAGTTGACACATGGGTATATATTAGAGAATATATACTGAACTGACCCGCCATGAGAAAGTTTCATGGATCGTCATATGAGTGTCATAAACTTTCTCATGTGACTATTGGTATGAATAGTCCTCAAACCTGAAGTCACTACGGTTCCCTACATAAAGAGTTATGTACTTTGGTATCGTCAAACGTCACCCGTAACAGGGTGGACCATAAAGGCGATTACTGGGTATATAACAAATTATGCGGAGGGATGTGAGTGATGTAGATGGGATCTATCCCTCCCATATAGCCAGAGTGATATCTGTGGGCCCCTTGATTGAGTAGAACTACTAAAGCGCATGGCCATGCTCGAATGAGTCAATATGAGATATTGAGCTCATTTGTTTGAGTTAGTTTACTCGAGGATCAAAACACATAGATTGATCGAGGATGACACGGTCTATGCCTCATTGGTCAATCTGATATCAAGGATAGAAGGACACGGTCATACATTATAGTAGTCACGGAAAGGTTAGTCGGATCTTGACTTATCTCGTAACTTGGGTAGAAATGATGTATTGCTAGATGCCGCTCATTGCTTGTGTATCTAAAAGAGTTTAGATCCACTGCCAACGTTATGAGAGCCTATAGGGTCACACACAAAGAGCATGATGATTAGAAGAATTAGTGCATTCTAGTTTGACTAGAATAATTTGGGAATAAGCTTAAGTACAAAATGGTTTTTGGACTTTAAGCTTAATGAGAATTTTAGCTTATTGATTTAATGAGATTAATTCAATATGCTAAGCTTAATTGATTTAATAAGATTAATTCAATATGTTACCTTATTGATTTAATGAGATTAATTCAATATGATAACATAAGCTTATTGAATTAATAAGATTAATTCAACATCCATGAATGCCACATAAGCATGCCACCTAAGCATGCCACCTAAGCATGCCACATAAGCATGCCACCTAAGCTTGATGAGTTGGAAGGAGACAAAGGGTTTTGACCCTTGGATTTCCTCCACATGTGGCCGGCCAAAACAAGGAGGATAACTCCTTGTTTAATTATCTTTCAATGCCATTGATTGCATTGAATGTGATAGGAGATGAAAGGTTTTTCAAATCCTATAAAACACCCCATGGGGTGGCCGGCCAAAGGAGTTGAGGAGGAGCTTAAGGCTTGGTGAGAGCTAGGTGGGAGAGGCTTTTGTTGTGTGGTTTTGTGAGTGTAAGCTAGCAAGAAGAGTAGTCTTCTTCTTCCTTTTTCTTCTTCCCTACCTTCCTCTCCTTTAGGGACTTCTCTAGCAAGAAGTAAAGGAGAGATCTTCTAGTTTTCTTTTGTGAGACAAGAGCTTGCTCGTGTGGATACATATAGAGGCACGGACATTTGAACGTGCTAAAAGATCCAACACATCCAAGGAAAAGCGGGATTGCAAAGGGCACGCAACAAAGGTAGAATTCTCCTATAAGATAGGTTTTCTTTTGAGAAATTTATTTTTGTACGAGTTTTTCTTTCGCAAGGATCACTTGGAAGGGATCCTAATTTTTTCGTTGCGCATATGCTATTTTGCATAAAGAGATCCCAACAAATTCAGCATCATGTTTAGATCCATGATAAGAATATGATTTATGATCATGTATGTTGTAGATGAGTTGTAGCTTACAATTATGTGCACGATATAGAGTAAGACGTAAAAAAATATTTGCTTTATAAAGAAAATTTAAAGATGCTCCCCGTTCGAATTGGGGATTAAGAGCACAACGATCTTCAGTATGCTCCCCATTTCAATTTTAGGGGTCAAGAGTATAATGATCTTTATGGTGCTCCCCATTCGTGATTTAGGAGATTAAGAGCATTTCCTTCAGTATGTATAAGAATATAAGTATAAAGGAAGTATTTTACTTTTTGACAGGGCATGTACCGGGCATCAGTTTCGCCCACGGGCCGAGGCCCTCAGTTTCAGTTACCCTAGTAGGTTCGATGGTTGGCCACCCCGGCCTATTAGGAATGCGCGCATTGATACTATGCCGGGTCCATATCCAAGATGATTATTATTTTGAAGTATCAGTATAAGTATAAGTAAAAGTTTTCAAAGTTAATCATTCCAGTTCAGATACACTGTTTACAAGTTTTAAAATACTTAAGAGCATGATTTATATAAGAGACAAGTAATCAGAGTTATGATTTCTAGTTATGTTTGCATGTGTATCAATGTATCTAGGGCAAGAGAACTAGTTGCATGATTTCATACAGTGCATGTTTTTGTGAGCATAGAAAGTACTTACTAAGCGTTATTGCTTACAGTTTGCATTTCCTTATACTGCAGATAAAGATAAATAAAAGCTTCAGTAAGGTGGCATGGCGGATGAAGTGCTGGGTGTGTGTGGCGACGAAACAGTGGAAATAAAAGATCCTAAGTGCAGATGTCTAACCCAGATTTTTAGTTTTTAATTGTTTTATTTTTTATATTGTTGAAGTTCAACTGGATTGCTTATGGTTGAGACCAAAGAATACTAGAGTCATGTTGGGTTAGTCTTAATACTTGCATGTCATGTGAAGATCTTGAAATGGTTATTATTTAAGTGATGTCAAGGTCCTTATGATCATGTTAGTTGTTAGCATATTGCATTAGTATATTGCATGAATTTAAGAATAAGACAGTAAAGTAGTGACATCTCCCTTGGTAGAGAGTGGAAAGACTAGGGGGGGTGTTACATTTTCAGATTCAAAATTTTCAAAAGAATAAATTTCTAAAATTTTAAAAAATTCTAACTTTTTCTCAATGAAAAATATTTTTATTTTCAAAATTTCTCAAAATTTTCTAACTCCTCCTTAATAAAAAATATTTTTATTTTCAAAATTTCTCAAAATTTTCTAACTCCTCCTCAATAAAAAATATTTTTATTTTCAAAATTTCTTCAAAATTTTCTAACTCCCCCTCAATAAAAAATATATATTTTTAAAATATCTTCAAAATTTTCTAACTCTCCCTTAATAATAGCTAATTTAAATGAACCTTAAAATATTCAAAATTTTCAAGATGATGCATATGAGATAGAAGATTTGTCCAAGCATGAATTCCAAAAATATTATATTTATACTTAAAAATATACATCTATAAATTATCCTTAAAGCAAATGTCTAACTCTTTACTAGCTCAAGTGATATAGAATTATCATCAAGATTTGAATTAGAGTTAGTCATCAAAGTGATTGATTTGCTCTTGTAAATCCCGTGTTGGTTCATGTCAATGCACTGAATCTATATCTAGAACCAAGGGTACAGTCCTAACATCTCGCGCCCATCTTCGTGGCTCAATACACAAACAAGTAATCCTAGGTTTTTGTGAGATGCGAAGACTTATCTAGGTCTATAGGATCATGAACTCTAAATTGACCTAGGCTAGATTAATTTTTAAATTTCCTTTTAAAAAAAATATAATATTACTTTTCAAAATAAATTTTGAGTAATGAACATGAAAGCATCCTAGTCTACCAGGCATAATCCTAGTTGTCTTCTAAGCATACTAAATTTAGCTTTCGGAAGTGGTTTAGTAAAGATATCAGCAAGGTTAGATTTGGACTCAACATAGTTGAGTTCAATACTACCCTTTGCCACATGATCTCTTATAAAATGATGTTTAACATCAATGTGTTTAGTTTAAATTTGTTAAGTTATGTAAATTGTATTAAGCTAATTAAGCTTAATTAAATTCTAAATCATCTCACCCAAGCTAGGTTTTCAATACACGTTACTCTTATGGGTTTTGTGAGATGAGGATTTCTTTTTAATTAAATTAAATGAGCATTTTCAAAGTTTTTAAACTTGTGTTAGATTCAAGCTTAGCTTAAGCTAGTCAAATAGGTTTTTCCAGCATTGACTTTCAGGTCGTGACGAGGCACATGACCTTCTTGGATATCGGAGCAATGACCACTTCCTAGACAAAGTCAATGAAGGAATCAAGTACTTGATTCACTTTGGACTAAGTCTTGGTCTAACTAGTCAAAGACTTAGTGAGTTAGCTTCGGTCAGTTCCACTCGACTTAGTGCACAGGTCGTGGCGAGGCATATGACCTTCTTAGATATCGGAGCAATGACCACTTTCTAGACATGCACTTCGAAGAGCTTTCCTAACTTACTATCAGTTCACTTTGTCTTAGTACTCGGTTATTCAAGTTTAAACTACTTTGTTTCCTATCTAGTTCATTCTAAATTAAGCAAGTAAAGTAAACTAAAGCATACAAGAGTTTAACTAAACAAAGAAACAAGTAAGGTGTTAGCTCCCCCTAAGTGATAGCTAGGTTGAGTCTTGTTCACTAAGTGAACTTGACTCTTGGGAACCCAAAATTGATTTGGTCCAACATGGTTGACTAAGCTAGACTTAGGAACCCATGCTTGAACTTGATCCTTAGCGTTTCAGCTAAGTAATGACATGTATGATTTATAGAAGGATTTAGCTTTGTATCCGAGTCTGGACTTGTTGTACACGACTCGCTAGTCCTTCTAAGGGAGAAGTTACCTCATCTAGTCCTTCGGAAACAGATGTGGATCCGTGGCTTCTCTTGTACTCAGAATCGGACTCGTACTCAGAACTTGACTCGGCTCCAGAGCTCGATTCGGCCATGAACGCCACAAAGCTTCTCTTCATTTCTTCTGCGTCCGAATCTTCCGATGATGACTCATCTCAAGTTACCTTAAGTGCTTTCTTCTTATTTTCCTTTTTTTGGTCTTTCTTCCTTTTTTAGGTTAGCTCACTTTGACTTGTAGTGCCCCTTTCCGTTGCACTGGTAGCATGTTACTTCCGATCGGGGTCTCGGCTTGATATCCACGACTTTCTTAGCATCCTTCTTTGTAAACCTCTTTCTTCGGTTGAACATCTTTCGGACCATGTTTACGATTTCCTCTTATCCGTTTGACTCCGACTCCGACTCGTCTTCGGATTCACTTTTTTCTTTCCATTCCTTTTTGGTCGAACCTGCCACTAAAGCAATACCATTCTCGGTTTGACCCGAGTTAGCTTGTTCGTGTAGTTCAAGTTCACAAAATAATTCGTCTAGCCTAATTGTGGAAAGATCCCTGGAAACCTTATAGGCATCGACAATGGATGTCCATAAGACGTTCCTTGGGAATGCCTTAAGTGTATACCTAATTACGTCCCTATTTTCTATTTGGTGTCCTATTAAGTGTAATCCATTTAAAATATCTTTTATTCTTGTATGAAGTTGACTAGCATTTTCATTTTCGTTCATTTTATAATTAAATAATTTATTTAGTAACATGTCCCGTTTAGCTATCCTAGTGTCATTTGTACCTTCATGTAGTTCAATTAATTTATCCCATAATTCCTTCGAGTTTTCGAATGGACCCACCCTATTGAGCTCTTCTTTGGTAAGTTCGCATTGCAAGGTGTTAAGCGCCTTGTAATCGACTTGAGCTTGTTTTCTAATATCCGCGATCCATTTCTCCGGTTTTAACAACTCACCTGAGTTGTCTACTGGAGAGACGAAACCATTCTTAATTGAAAACCAGACCTCTAGGTCGATTTTCATATAGCACTTCATTCGCCTTTTCCAATAGAAAAAGTCCTCTCTGTTGAAGAGAGCAGGACGAATGGTGCTATACCCTTCTAAGTGTGACATTCCTAAATAAATATTTTAATAATAGATTTTTAATTAAAGTTGAGAATTATTCCTAGTGTTATTTGAATTTAATAATATTATGTAAGAATTAAATTTATACTAAGTGAACAAATTAATGGGAAATTATTCTAAGTTAAAAGTAAAAATTATTCTAGAATAAAAATTAAGCTAAGTGCAAAAATTAATTAAAAATTAATTTAATACAGAAAATTAATTTAATTATTCTAAGATGCAGAAAATTAATTTAATTAATCTAAGATGCAAAAAATTAATTTAATTGATCTAAGATGTAGAAAATTAATTTAATTAATCTAAGATACAAAAAATTAATTTAATTAATCTAAGATGCAGAAAAAAAATTTAATTAATCTAAGATGTAAAAAATTAATTTAATTATTATTCTAAGTAGGAAAATTATTTAAAAATTATTCTAAGCAGGAAAATTATTTAAAAATTATTCTAAGCAGGAAAATTATTTAAAAATTATTCTAATGCTAGAACAAATAAAGAAAATTAATCTAATGCTCTCGATGGTGGTTGCACCAAATTCGGAGTTCCCCTGCTCTGATACCAATTGTAGGATCGAGAAATTATGAGAGACGGGGGTGAATTTCAGAGTATAATTTTTTTTTAGTTTTTAAAACTAATTTTTAATATTTGAAATTGTCAAAGAATTTTCAGCGGAAATAAAGTGAAATAGAGACAACTTCTTTTACTTGGTTCACAACCCTAACTGGGTTGCTACTCCAAGGCCCATAGCTCTTCCGAGAGCTACCTCGATGGGCAATCACTATAGACCCTCTGATTTGAGAACTCTCGACTTCGGAGGGGTTCACTTTTTACAAAAGTAAGAGACGGGTAACAAACTACCTTCTCTTTGAAGTTAAGTACATAAGAGAAAAATAATTACAAAAAATTAAAAGCTACTTTACATCGACACAAATGAAAGCTCTGAAGTAGGCACGAGGTGTCGGAAAAGCGCCTCTATGAAGAATCAAAGCTCTTGTAACGACCGGGCCCCTATTGGCGGAATTCGACGACCCCTATTGGTCGACGACCGTCGCCCCTGTTGGCCCGTCGTTACTCACCTGGTCTTCCCACCCCTGGAAGTGGGTTTTTGCCTTCTCCAGGATTCGAACTCTAGACCTCCAGGCTAAGTACTAAAGTTTATGAATCCTGGTAACCAAGTGATCCTTGATCACTTGGTTACCAGGATTCATAAACTTTAGTACTTAGCCTGGAGGTCTAGAGTTCAATCTCGAGAAGGCAAACCCACTTCAGTGGAAGACCAGTGAGTAACGACAGACCAGCGAGGCGACGGCCGTCGAATAGTCGTCGATCGCCAATAGGCTCGGCCATTACAATAAAAGGCGCCTTTTATTGTAGCGACCGGGCCCCTATTGGCGGTGAGACCTTTTATTGGTCGACGATCGTCGCCATGTTGGCCGTCGTTACCACTGGACTTCCATCCGAAGTGGGTTTTTGCCTTCCCCAGGATTCGAACTCTCGCCCTCCAGGCTAAGTACTAAAGTTTATGAATCCTGGTAACCAAGTGATCCCTTGATCACTTGGTTACCAGGATTCATAAACTTTAGTACTTAGCCTGGAGGTCTAGAGTTCGAATCCTGGGGAAGGCAAAAACCCACTTCCAGGGGTGGGAAGTCCAGGTGGGTAACGACGGGCCAACAGCGAATCGTCGACGTCTCCGACTTTGGCAATACTTCGACATAATAGCAGTGTTCTTCTTGAATCTGGTCGAGCACTTATTTTATAAAGCTTTTCCAGTCGACTGGAATGCCTTCCAGTTGACTCCACATTAGTCTGTCGATATGGAACTTCTGGTCTTTCAGTCGACTCCAGGTCACCTGGCTCTGCATCGAGAAGTTTGGCTCTCTAGTCGACTGAACCTCCCCTAGTCAACTGAAACTCTTCCCATCTGTGATGCCATATCTTTGATCGATCACCAGCTAATTCTGTCAAGTGTGCATCCAGTCAACTGAACTAAACCAAGTCGACTGATCCCTGTAAAACGAGATTAGCCCAAATAGATAATACAAAATAAGATAGCAGTAGTAATACTGTTCGATCTCGACTTCTATGTCTCATGCGGACTTTCCGTCGGATCGACGCCTAGCTTTGTCCCTCTACAGAGGACTCGGCCTCACCTCTCCACTCGAGGCTTACCTGCCGGCTGCCTGCCGGACTTACCACTCTTGACATCTGACTCACCAGGCTTCCACCAGCTATCCAGTCTTCCTGACCCAGCTAGACTTTTGTCGATTGTCCGATCTTCTGACCCAACCTATCTTCATGCCAAATGTCAAGTCCACATGACCCATTTGGACTTCATGCCTGGTGTCCGGTCCTCCTGATCTGTCAAGTCAACTGCCTAGTATTCGATCAACATGACCTACTAGGACTTTCTGTTAAGTCTGCACACTTAACACTAATATTAGAATACAAGTAAGTCCTAACTTTAACTATGGTTCATATATCAAAATCAAGGAATGATGCTCTCTGCATCAATAACAAGTGGTATCAGAGCAAGGAACATATCATCGGGCTCATCACCGTGATAAGAAAATCAAATGGTCGGCATGAACATCCACCTATCGAAGCTCGAAGGAGATTTCTCATGGTGGAAGAAAAGAATGGAGGTATTTTTCGAAACCGATTTTGATACAATGATTATAATGGAAAATGGTTTTGAGGTACCTAGGGATGAAGACAATAAGCCAATCGAAAAATCAAGATGGACTAAGAAGAAAAGGAGGAGCATCTAGCAAATTCGAAAGCCAAACATCATCTCTTCAATGTGCTTCCTCAACAAGAGATAAATCGGATTGGAGAATGTTCAAGTGCTAAGGAGATGTGGGAGAAGCTAATTGAGCTTCATGAGGCTACATCCGAAGCCAAATTAGCAAGATGAGACCTTCTCCGATCATAACTCAACAACATCAAGTTAGACAAAGGAGGAGAGGTATTGTCTTTACATTCTAGGTTTAAAGAAATAATTAATGGTTTGTCAAGCATAGGGGAAAAACTATCGAATCGGGATATGATTATGAAAGTCATTGACGCATTTCTACGATCCTCAAAATGGAGCTCCATGGTTGATTCCTTTTATATCTTAAGGAATCTAGAGGTAAGTACTTTAGAAGAATTTTTCTCTACTATGGAACTTCACGAAACTCGCCTTGAAGGAATAGTTGAAGAACCAATCAACCAATCAAGGTGAGTAGCAGTTGTTGCAAGCAAAGGGAAGAAGAAGAAGACCACACCCTCTTCATCCGATGACAACTCACATTCTTCAATGGATAGCGATGAAGAGGCGTATATGGTAAGAAGGGTAAGGCATGCTTTAAAATGTTTTAAATTTAACAAATCCCATGATAGGAGAAGAACAAGGAAGATTATTTGCTACAGTTGCCAAAGAGAAGACACATGAGGGATGAGTGTCCTCTATTGAACAAGAACAATGAAGAAAAGAAGAAGAATAACAAGAAGAAAGAAATCAAGAAGAAAGAAGAGTAGAAGTCAAAGGAAAAGAAGAAGAAGTCAAAATCCCGAAATTTGAAAGCTACATGAGATGACTTATCTTCATCGGAGGAAGAGGAGGCCATCCCACATTTTTCACTCATGGGAGTAGATGATGTAGCCTCCACCTCATCCGAACAAGAAGAAGGAAGTACAAGTGAGGAGGAGAGCTTAAGTGTAGGGGAGCACAACCTTCGGAATCGGAAGAAGATTGGGTAAGTGAGGTAAAGAATCAATCTACTCAAGATATTATTCATATGATTTCAAATTCAACTAGGGATTTATTTAGAACTAAGAAGAAAAATAAATGCATGTAAAATGATATTAGAACTCTAGAATAAAAGCTAAAGAATGCATGTTCACATGATGATGTTGTTTCTTCTAGTCCAAATGATGCATGCTTAGAAGAAAATAAGATTTTAAGGGAAAAGGTAGAATACCTTAGTAAAGCTCTTGAAAAATTTACCATAGGCTCTAATACCTTGAAAATGATTATAGGGAGCCAAAGGGCAAGTTTCAATAAGAAGGGCTTAGTGTATAAAGGATCAAGAAATGAAAAGTCATACAATTGCTTAATTGCTAGGGGACAATCAAAAACAACAATAGTAGCTAGAAAATGGATCCCCAAAGAATACTTGGTAAACCATATTGGAAAGAATCTATATTGGATACCCAAGTCAATCCTTAAGGGATAGAAAAATGAAGGATAGTCAACCATAATTGAATTTATTTCATATCTTGTTAAATGGTTGACTTATGATCATGATGGGTAATGATGGATAATACTTAACCTTGATAGCATTGCATGAGAAATCTTTTGGTTAAGTAGAATTACCTTAGTTACATCTCACAACCCACTATAAGGATAACTTGATTGATAAACATAACCATGGGTGATATGTTAGGTTGATACAAGTGATTCACTAATGCTTATGATATTTTTGATGAGTCATTAGATGTATCATGACATAGCAATCATTGACCAACTATGGGGAAAGCAAATGTTTAACTCATGAACATCTTGCCCAAAGATCATAGTTGGATATTTTTGATATTTTAAAACAATTTCATGTTTTGAGAACCTTGAGTTAATGTTTTGAAACTTTTAAAGGCAAAATTAGCTTTCCAAGTTGATACAATATTAGGAAATTTTAGAACTTTTGAAATTTTGCCTAATTTTTGAAAATGTTATGCTTTTTCATGAAAAATCATTTTTCCATGATAGAGGAACTCATATTAAATGTGTTCCCCAAATTTCATGATTTTTTGAATTTTTATAAATTTTTAATGCATTTCTGAAGTCAGCTTCAGAAATTCGATTTCAACATTATCAGATACCAGTTGACTGCAGCTTGACACCAGTCGACTGCTACGTGTAAAATCAGATTTTTTGAGTTTCAAAATTTTTTTGGGTGTTTTATATTCCCTTAATTCATGATACTACCTTTTATAAAGTTTGTATGATCTTTTTGATGGTGTCAAAGGGGGAGAATGTTAAGGTTTAAGTTAAACTTTTTAGAGCATGTGTTAAGGGGGAGTTTGCATGTATTTAGGGGGAGCTTGATATTCATGCTTTATATTCATGCATATTTTTTCTTGCTAATTTTTTCTTTACGTATTTTTACCTAACTTAAACATATTGTCACACATCAAAAAAGGAGAGATCGTTAGTGCAATCAACCTAAGTATGATTATGGTTTTGATGTGTGCATCAAAGAGTTTAAGTTAGGATGTCTATGCTTTCGATGTATGTTCTAAGTTGTGCATGACTTGGTGAATCACACATGAGTAGCTTGATGAAGCATTAGCAAGTTCATTCATCTCATGACTCGGGTCCTTGAGTCGGTGAAGGATGGCATGGGAAGAAGCTGTGAGCTTAGTGCATCCGAGGGACCGCCGAACGAGCAGCATGGAGTTAAGCCAAAGGAAGCAGACTTCAGGGCAAGACGCAAAAGATGGCACGGGGAGAAATCGTGAGCTTAGTGCATCAAAGGGACGTAGGCCGAAGGAAGAGAGCTTCAATAGAGTACTCCATGGGGAGATGAGAGTTGAGCGATTGTAACCCAGGACGAGATAGTTCAACTTAGGTGAACTTGGCCAAATGGCTAAGATCAAGTGTCGGATGCTCAAACACTTGTGTTTGAGGTTTTACCCGACATCAGTCAACTGGTACAAAGTCGACAGTAGTTGACTGAAGTTGGCTGGGGGTTTGTGGCCCACCAGTTGACTGCTAGGATTTAGCAATCGACTGGTCCACCATCAATAGATTGTCAAACCCTGGCAGTCGATTGTTATAAGTGGACTCGAGCACAGAATATCTCGTAGTCAACTGAGCAGTCGGATTGATAGCTTATCAGTCGACTGCTCAGGTTACCATTGAGCTGTGACAACCGCGGATCAGGGTTGGTCAGAAGCCATTTGAGTCGGTCCATTATAGTGGCAATCGACTACTGGCATGCATCAATCGACTGCTGCATGCTCAATGGGAAAAAGGGTCTCCTCTCTATAAAAGGAGGCCATGGGAGCCTTGGGGTGGCTAATGCTTTCACTCCTAATCATATTCTCAAGGTTCTCACAGTTTCTAAGTGTCTTTACTCCTTTCTTCTCTAATTCTAGTCATATTATCTTGTGAGAAGAGGAGTGTGTTGTAAGAAGGTCTTCTCCACCTTGTTTGAACTAAAGGAGAAAATAGTGGAAGGGTTGAAGGAGTGATCCGCCTAACGAATTGTCGTGGACTAGCGGCAAGAGGCCGTGAACCACGTTAAAAGATTTGTATTCTTCTTGTCTTATTTACTTTTGTTTTAGCTTTAATTGTATTTGTGTTAGTATTATTATTATTCCGCTACGCTAACAAGTGTGTAGACAATCAAGCACGAACAAATTCCATTGACCAACGTTTAGGCTATTCATCCCCCCTTCTAGTCGGGCCATCGATCCTAACAACCTTGACCTTCCTAGACCTAGACTTAGTTCCCTGGTCAAATGAAACATTGTGGTAGGTCGGCATTACTTTCTTGGACATAGGCTGGTGACCCAAACCTTTCTTGTCCTTATGCAATTCTTGCCTTCTAGACCTTAAATTTTGACCCCTATACCCTTTAATTGAATTTTTCATAATTTGAAGAATCTTTTTTAATTTTTTAAGCCTTGACCTTAAGGCTTGGTTTTTTACCTCTAATTTGTCCAATTTGATTTTCCATTAATTCTTTGGACATATTTCTTCCTAGGCATATGCCTACCCTTTTTAGGGTTAATACCTAAGTTCTTGTTATCCTTAGGTGGGATGGTTCTAGAATTGTTCTCAGGCAAATTAACATATTTAGCACCTAAAAAAAAATATTTATTTCTAGATTGATCCTTAGGCTTACTACTAGCATGCTTTTTATCATGAATGATAGCAAGTAAATTTCTAGCATGCTTTTTATCCTTACATAAAGAAAGAGCATTATTGAAATGTACCTTAGGGTTTGCCTTAGCTCCTCCTACATTTGAGCTATTCCTTTTTGTCTTGGTAAGGTGACTCCCCCTAGGGCATTGACTTTTATAGGACCCCTTTTGTTGATATTTGAAGCACACAATGTGCTCCTTGCTCTTCCTAATTGGGGATCTGACTTCCTTGGTTTTCTCCTTAGCCTTTGGTGTCGATTGAGTCTTCTTGACTCTTTTTGGGCACTTACTCTTGTAATTCCCTTGCTCCCTACACTCAAAACATGCTATGTGATTTTTATTTTTATTTAGCATGCTCGAGTTACCTTCTTGGATGGTTGTAGGAGACTCTTGGTCGAATTCTTCTTCTCTTCCGGAAGTAAAAGCTTCCTCTTGATTTTGCTTCAAAGTTGATAATCTCTCCTCCCCCTCAATCCTAGAGGTTGAGCATCTCTCAACTTCCAATACTTCATGCCTTTCAAAAGATGATACTTCTTCATCAACTTCTTCTTCAACCATTTGAACCGGTGAGGATTTCTTATGGAACTTTGCCAATTCACTTCAAAACTCCTTGGCATCCTTACAATCACCTAATTTGGACAAGACATCTTTAGGAATTAAATTACTTAGCATTTAGATGACCTTAATATTTGTCTTGAATTCCTTGAATTGTTCCTTGGTCCATTTCTCAACCTTAAGGATTTCACCCTTCTTTCTTCTTGGAATTTCAAAGTCGTCCATCAAAGCACACCAATTTTTAATGTCCATCATGAGGAAGATCTCTATCCTTGTCTTCCATTGATCAAAACCTTCTCATCCATAGAATTCATAGGGAATGGGAGTGTTGATGTCGTACCCCAATTCATCATTTGACAATTCCAGTTATTTTAGCATGTGCTCTCTTGGCGATGAGTCCATAGAAGAGCAACTTGGCTCTAATACTAATTGTAGAGGAATCGGTGATCGCGTTATAGGTAGGTGAATAATGTTCTTTTGCGATTTTGTCGATTCGATCACGTTCGTGCTCGCCTACAAGATTGTTAGTGTGCATCGGAATACGAAATACAAGTAGAAACAAAATACACAAAACAATCGCAAGCACAAGATAAAATTTTACGTGGTTCGGAACTAGGGTTCCTACTCCATGGTCGGACTTTAGTGTCTACTCCACTAAATCTTGTCTCTTTCTCGAAATACAATCTGGAGGTGGAGAAACCTCGTACAATATGAATGTTTACAACAATAAACAAAGGAAACAACCAAATACAACAATATACAAAAGCAAATACAAGAAATGCAAAGAATACTTTACAAGAATCTTGCTTTTGATCACTTGTTTGTTGGTTGCTTTGAGTGCCTTAGAAGATCCGAAGCAACAACAAAACCTCTCCCAAATGCTCAAGAATTTGCTACTCCAAATCCTCTATGAAGCCTCCTTATAAAGCTGAGCTCGGGCTGATTTCACGCCTAGCAATCGACTGTCAAAAGGCACCAGTTGACTGCTAGCCTATCCGTTGTCTCACAATAACTCCATTAATGCTGGAATATATCAAATGGATACGTCAGCAGTCGACTGTCCTTACCAGTAGTCGAATGTTGCCTCGTAGTTGACTCGTCAGTCAACTATGCAATAATCTGTGCACTGCTATAATGCTAGCAGTTGATTGCCCATCCATGGTAGTCGATTTCTCAAGACCAGTCGACTTCTCAAGGCCAATCAATTGCCCATACATGGCAGTCGACTGCCACAATTTTAGTCGAGCAATTGAGCTTCAGTCAACTCCTCGACCAGTCAACTGGTTATAATCTCATCTACTGCTCAGAGTTGACTAGACTTTCGAGTGTCAAACACTTGGCTAGTTGACTGATCCAATGTCCTAATCGACTGGTAAACCTCAAACATGAGGTTTAAACCAAGTATGATCCCCTCATACTTGATACTTACCCATAGTCTAGACTTAAGCCTTTTAGCCACCTCTATCAGCCTCATGACAAGGGTGTAGTATTGGCCGTGTAAGTCCAAGGGTGTAGTCTTGGTGGCGTACATGTAAGTCCAAGTGTGTAGTCTTGGTCGCGTAAGACCCGAAGACATGACATAGCCGATGAAAGCACTTGAAGGCTAGCATGAAAGATGAATGAGTCGTAGAGGACTCGAATGGATCCCGAGGGTGCGAGGCTGATAGAGGTGGCTAGAAGGCTTAGGTCTAGGTCAAGGGTGGTTGATCAAGTATGAGAGGATCATACTTGGGTTAAATCTCATATTTGAGTTGCATCAGTCGACTGAAGGATTTGCCTAGTCAATTGGTCCAGGGTGGTTGACTCCCGTTGTGGGGCTCAGTTTTCAGATTGGGTGCTCGACACTATGTGGCTTGGGAAATAGTCATGGTGTCGGCAATCGACTGTTGTGGAGAGGCAGACGACTAGCCGCTGGTGAGTCGGCAAATGAGCTATATGCTCTGCAATCGACTGCTGATTAGCATCAGTCAACTTACTACTGGTGCTTGAGAAATCTGAAGGGTGCTCAGGAGAGTGGGAAATAGTGTTTCAATGGAGCAGTCGACTGTTGTGTATACCAAGTTAACTGATGGCACCATAGAATCCCACAGAAGGTTTGGTAGTCGACTGGGCAATTGACTAGTAGTGCGGCAGTCGACTGCTGATAAGGGTAGTCAACTGCTCAAGTGTCCGTTGGATAGAATGCCAATGTGGATTAGTCCATTGTGAGACAATGGATAGACGGACAATCGACTGAGGGCTTTAGGCAATCCACTGCTAGGGCAAAATTCAGCCAAATTTATGTTATAAAAAGAGCTCGGCGTAGAGGATTTTGACAGCCATTTTTTGGGAGATTTTAAAGGGGAAGTGTTGTTGTATTCGATACCTTCAAGGGCATCTCAAAGTAACCAAAAGCATTCAAGTGATCAAGCAATCTTGTAAAGTGTACTTGTAGTTCATTCTTTCTTTATACTTGCATTTGCTTGTCTTGTATTGTAAAGATTTTGTATGAGGTTTCTCCACCTCCAACATGTTGTCGAGAAGGAGAGATTCTTAGTGAGGATAGATCACTAGAGTGCCATCGTGGAGTAGGAACTTGAGTTTCGAACCATGTAAAAACCTTAGTCTTGTGCATGTAGTGTTTTTGTTTATTTGTTTTGTACTTGTATATTCCATTGTGCACTAACACTCTATGGAGACAAGTACAAATGCAATCGAAGCGAAATTGAGCGATGCTATTCACCCCTTCTAGTGCACGTCAATGGTCCCAACAGTTTTCTCCACCTCAAGTGTCATACCGAGAAGGAGAGGTTTTAGTGAGTGTAGATCACTAGAGCTCGGTTGTGGAGTAGGAACTAGGGTCCCGAACCATGTAAAATACTCGTGTTGTGCATGTGTTGTATTTAGTTTGTGTTTCTATTGTATTTGTATTTGTATTCCGCTGTGCTAATATTTTGTAGAGACACGAACACGAATGAAATTTATCGACGCTATTCACCCCCTCTAGTACACCAAACGGTCGCCAACAAGTGGTATTAGAGTGAGGCCGCTCTTCAAAGACTAATCGCCAAGGGAGTAAGCACTAGAGAACAATGGAGTTGCCCAAAAATGGACTAGGCTACAACACACAAATTCCAACCGTCTTCGACCGCGAGAATTTCAGGTATTGGAAAGGTAGGATGAAGTATTTTCTTATGTGCAATATAGAAGATTGGTTTAACATATTAGAGGGTTTCAAAGCTCCAAGGGGTAAAAAAGGTGGATTCCTTAAGATGGTCAAGTTCCTTTAAGAACCTTCACTGACTCAAAGTAAGGATGATGACAAGCTTGAGAAAGAAGAAAGTCCATCATCATCTCAATAGTTTGAAGACTCGGACATTGAGAGATGCTCAATATCCGAAGTGGAGGAAGTTGAAGAAGTCTCCACCTCAAGAATTGAGGAGGAAGAGAGACAATCTTCAATACCAGAGCAAGAAGAGTAACCTTCTACCTTCGGAGCCTATGAAGAGCATGTTAGTGCAATCTTTTGCCATGGTTAGGTTTTGATGTGTGTGGCAAAGGGTTTAAGTTAGTTTGTTATGTTGATTTGATATGTGCATTGAAGTCGTGCAGGACTTAGTAATTCGCACATGGAGCCATGGCGAGTTTCACATCTCATGACTCGGTCCTTGAGTCGGTGAAGGATTGCTTTGCGGAAGCCGTGCGCTTGGAGCATCCGAGGGACCGCCGGACGAGAAGCTTGGAGTGAAGCCGGAGGAAGTAGACTTCGAGGCAAGAGACGCGAAGGAGTATTGCAGAGCCGTGCGCCTGATGCTGCCGAGGGACGTGGCCGCGAACGAAGAGAACTTCGAAGGTGAGGGACTCCGAGGGATGAGAGTGAGCGAATGTAACCCGGGAAGGGGTAGCTCTTAGGTGAAACTTGGCCATTTGCGGATGGGATTTCGACACCGATCGCCATGGAATGGCGATCGCTCGAGTCGATGGTTCGATCGACCGGTCTAATGTGTGGATCGTTGATCCGATCATTGCCGACAATGGTCGATCGGTGATGGTTTGATCGATCGGCGACCGCCAAGGGACGGTCGTGATCGATGGCGTAATGCGACGCAGAATGGAGTCGACCTCGTTGAGGACTCGACTGATCGAGCACCAGTCGACTGATGGTAATATCAGTCGACTGATGCCAATACCGTTGGATGGAATCCAACATGGAAAGCGGCCGTTATTGGGCAACGGCTACGGGATCAGTCGACTGATCGAGGGCATCAGTCGACTGATCCTGTGTTAATGGGAAGAAACCCTCTTCCTCTATAAAAAGGAAGAGGATGGGGCTTTGGGAGGAAAATGCTTATGCTCTAATACTCTCCCAAAGTTCCCTAAAGCTTTCCATCCTCTTACTTGAGCTTATTTCCATTATATTTGTAAGAGGAGTGTTTTTTGTGTAAAGAGGTTACCTCCACCTAGCTTTGTGCAAAGGAGAGATCTAGTGGATAGATTGCGGAGTGATTCACCGTGGACAAATCGGACCGTGGATTAGCGACGTAGCCGTGAACCACGTTATACCATCGTGTTAGCGTTTGTTTTATTGTTTATCTTTTGCTTTGTCTATTTGTATTTGTATATTCCGCTTGCGCTAATCTTTTGTAGACGAGCAATTTACGACATCCATCGTACGAGGGCTATTCACCCCCCTCTAGTCGGCCGTTTCGATCCCCAACAGAGCATGCTCAAAAATCCCCTATAGGTAACTCAATCTTAAGTTTTAAAAATAAAGATCATATAATGTGTTTTGAGTGTAGGAAGAAGGGTCACTATAAAAGCAAGTGCCTCGTTAAGAAAAAGGTTCAAGTGGCACCCAAGGTGAAAGAAAATACCAAGGAGACTGGAGCCCAAATTCGAAAGAGAAAGGAGCACATAGTGTGCTTCTGGTGTCAACAAAAGGGTCATTATATAAGCCAATGTCCGATGGAGAGTCACCCTAAGAAGGACAAAAGAAGAGTTTCATATGTAGGGGAAGCTAAGGCAAATCCTAAGATATCATTTGTTAGAACTTCGGTGAGCGCTAAGGGGGGTGAATGACATGTTTTTGTTGCTTGATAAAATTCGATCGTGTTTGCTACAATTTGATTAGTATGCAGCGGAAATAATAGAAAAGTATAATTACAATACAAGCACACACATACACAATCGATATAACGTGGTTCGGAACCCTATTTCCTACTCCATGGGTCGAGCTCAACGAGCTCTAGTGATGCAAACCACCATTAATACACTCCTTCTCGACAACACGTCAGAAGTGGAGAAACCTCATACAAAGATTACAACAGTAATACAATAAAATACAAGCAAATATAAAGACAATAATGAAATGAAAGTAAAGAAAACTTTACAACAATGACTTTGAATGCTTGCTTGGTTGATCGCTTGAGCCACACTTGAAGACCCTGACTTGCACCAGCAAATCGCCCAAGAAATCGCTGTCAAAAACCTTCCCTTCAAGCTCCCTTTAAAGTTGTAACTTGGGCTAATTTCCACCTAGCAGTTGACTGCTCATACTCATCAGTCGACTGCTCATGTAGTCGTTGTCTCACAATGACTTAATCCACGCTAGAAAAGTTCCAACGGATACCTAACAGTCGACTGATCATAGCCTCCAGTCGACTGCCAAACCCTAGTAGTCAACTCAGAAATATTCTATGCCCATGTCCTCGACTAGCAGTCGACTGCTCAAGGACAGTCGACTGCCATAACATGGCAGTCAACTACCTAGGCCACTTGACTGCCGTTGATCATCAGTTGACTCCCATCAGTCGACTAGTCATAATCTCAATCGACTGCTCAGAGTCGACTTGGCTGCTAAGTGTCAAACACTTGACCAGTCGATTAGTCCATAACCCCAGTCGACTGCTACATGCCAACCATGAGGTTTATTCCAAGTATGATGCCCTCATACTTGCTAGACCACCCTTAGCCTAGACCTAAGCCTTCTAGCCACCTCAATTAGCCTCATGCCTATTGGATCCCTCCAAGTCATCCATGACTTATTCATCCATACGCTAGCCTTCGGGTGCTTCCATCGGCTATTGTCATGCTAAGCTGGTCGACACCACCAAGTCACATTGGGCTTACGATGTCAAGACACATGCTTGGACTTTACACTGCCAACCATTGAACTTATGCTGCCAAGACTCCACTCTTGGACTTTATATCGCCAATATCAATCCTTGGACTTCCCAATTGCCAAGACTCAAGCTTGGACTTTCCCTTGCCAAGACCCATGCTTGGACTTTCCATGTCCAATACTCAAGACTTGGACTTTACCATTGCCAAGACCTATGCTTGGACTTTCCATGTCAACCCATGTTGAACTTTCTAATTTCCAAGACTCATGCTTGGACTTTCCATGCCAAGTGTCCCACTTGGACTTCTCCATCATATGGTCAACCTCATGTCAACTCATTGTCAAACATCAAATCACTACTCGAGTCAAACTCGAGTCTGGTCAATCGTGACTTGGGACGATTACACCAACATTATTTAATAATTTACTTGCAATTATTAACTATAAAAAGCATGATAGAAACAAATTTTACCAATTACATGCTAAATCTCATGAGATTAGAACTAAGGACAAATCTAGACAAATTAGCTCTAAGACTACCTCACCTAAGGATAAGAACAACTTAGCAATTAACCCTAAGAAAGATAGACACATGCCTAGGAAGAAGAGGAATGCCCAAAAAGAAAAAAAAATATCAAAAATTAGGAAATTGGAAAAGGAAACTCAAGTTTTGAGGTCTAAACTTAAAAAATTAGAAAAGGCTTTTAATAGGATGGAAAATTCGATTAATGGGTCTAGTGGGAAAAATCTAGGATTTATGAGGCAAGAATCATTTAAGGAAAAGAAGGATTTGGGTTACAAGCCTAAGTCCAAAGAAATCAAGCCTTCTTACCATAGTGTTCCATATAGTTATGGAACTAGTCCTAGGTCTAGGAGTGCCAAGGTCACAAGGGAAGTCATTCCTAGAGTTGATCATGGCAAGAGTCAAGTGACTAAGGTTTTGAAGAAGTCTAAGAAAGTCACTAAGAAGGTCACAAGGAAAGATATCTCTAGGGTTGACCTCAATGAGACCACAATGACCAAGACTTCTAAGCCTAGAAGGGTCATTAGAAAGGTACTAAGGGAGGTTATCCCTAGTGAGTACCTTATAAATCCAAGGAGCTCCAATAGGTTTTGGATTCTTAGGAGCATGATCCCTTCACGCTAGATGGATTTAGAGTGTGTCAACCTTGAATGGATGAGTAGTTAACCTAACTATGGTAGAGTTGACACTTTAGGACTTTTTCAAGGTAATGTGATACCTTAGAAATGAGTTTAGAAGTTGATCCTAAAAGATTTTAGGATGTGCCAATAAAAATTATGAAAGTTTAAAAAATTGATCATAATTGGAACAATTAGGTTAGATGGATGGTGTGCCAAAATTTAAAAATTTGGCATATTCAAGGGGTTAAACTATCATTATGGCAAAGTTAGTATTTTAACAAATGATAATTAGACTTAAAATTTAGGTATTTCTATACCTTTACCTTATAATATTTGTCATGCTTTGTTTGTCATATACCATGTCATGACATCATGCTTCATATGATCATTTAAAATGTCATGATAACACTTAGATTGATAAATGTCATGTTAACACTTAGGTTTATTTCTATTATGTCATGACATCATGAATCATGGGCAAATATTTTTAATTATACAAATCATTTATGCCATGATCATATTAATGTATCAAAATTGAATTTAAGGACAAATAACATTATTTGATGTCCTATATAAAGGAATTAAATGGATATGCCTAGATAATAATGCATGAACCCTTAGATTTAGGGAAAAAAATCAAACTTACATCTCACAAAGACCATAATGAGATGTTGGTGCAATCGGCCCAGGTCACGATTGACTAGACTCGAGTTTGACTCGAGTAGTGTTTTGATATTTGACAATGTGTTGGGAAGATTGTTCGTGCAATCAATCCAGGTCATGATTTTGATGTTTGACGATGGTTTGACCATTGTCATAGGAGAAGTCCAAGTCTTGTGTACTTGGCATGGAAAGTCTAACATGGGTTGGCAAAGGAAAGTCCAAGCATGGGTCTTGGCAAGGGAAAGTACAAACATGGGTCTTGGCATGGAAAGTCCAACATGGGTTGGAAAGGGAAAGTCCAAGCTTGAGTCTTGGCAATTGGAAAGTCCAAGGGGAGTATTGGCGGCGTAAAGTCCAAGGGTGGAGTCTTGGTAGCATAAGTCCAATGGTTGGCGGCGTAAAGTCCAAGCGTGGTCTTGGCAGCATAAGTCCAATGTGCCTTGGCGGTGTAGACACCGTTAGCATGACAATAGCCAATGGAAGCACTTGAAGGCTAGCGTATGGATGAATGAGTTATGGATGACTTGGAGGGATCCGATAGGCGTGAGGTTGATGGAGGTGGCTAGAATGCTTGGGTCTAGGCTAAGGGTGGTCTAGCAAGTATGGGGGCACCATACTTGAGGTTAAAACCTCATGTTTGAGGTGTATCAGTCGACTAATGTGAGTCAACTAGAGTTCAACTGTAGGAATTGGCCTAGCATTCGACTGTCAGCATTGGTCAGTTGACTGATGGCCTGAGAAGTCGACTGATATGGAGATCAGTCGACTGTTGGTCAAGTTTTCGGGGACAGAAGGTTCCAGAGTCGACTGTTAGGGTTTGATAGTTGAGTGATGGCTTGATCAGTCGACTGATGGGCATGATCAATTGACTGATAGTTTATCCGTTGGAACTTATCCAACGTGGTTCATGCCGTTGTGAGACAACGGCTATAGGAGCAGTTGACTGATGGTCTCGATCAGTCGACTGCTAGGCGAAAATCAGCCCGAGTTACAGGTTTAAAAAGAGAACGAAGGGAAGATTTTGGCTAAGTTTTCTTGAGAAGTTTTGGGGCGATTTGCTGCTGCAATTTAGGGTCTCCAAGTGCAACTCAAACAACCAAACAAGCAAGCATCAAAAAGTTCATTTATAAAGTTCTCTTTACATAGATTGTTGTATTCATACTTGTATTTGCTTATTTTTATTGTATTACTTTGTGTAATCATTTGTATGAGGTTTCTCCACCTATGACGTGTTGTCAAGAAGGAGTTTATTGGATTAGTGGTGTGTGTTTGCATCACTAGGGATTTTAGAGCCCAATCCGTGGAGTAGGAACCATACAGTTCTGGACCACATTACATCCTCGTATTGTGATTGTATTTGTGCATTTTGTTTTTGTTATTATCATTATTCCGCTGCGCGCTAACAGGATTTGTAGAAATGAACGAATTCCAATCAACCGACGATGAAACGCTATTCACCCCCCCTCTAACGGACGCACATGTCCTAATAAGTGGTATCAGAGTGAGGTCGCTCTTCAAAGATTAACAACCAAGAGAGCACCGTTAGAGGGCAAGATGGAATTCGAAGAAAGACTAGGATGGGATATCAACACGCCAGTCCCGTATGTGCTTTATGGACGAGAATACTTCAATTCATGGAAGGAAAGAATTGAAGACTTCATCATGATGAGGGACTTTGAAGAATGGTCAATTTTGATGGAGGGATTTACCTATCCAAGAGGACCAAAGGGAGGTTTCCTCAAGATGAAGAGACGAATCGAGGAACAACTCCAAGGGTTTGAGAAAAATAAGAAGGTAATGAAATTTTTGATTGATTTAATATCTAACTGTTAAATATCCTTGGAAGGCTAGAGGGGAGTGAATAGCCTCTTTTCGAAATATACAAGAAATGTTAGCGGAAGCAAATACTAAACAAAAACAAGAAGCTAAACACAAACGCTAACACGAAGCCTTTTACGTAGTTCGGAGATAACACTCCTACTCCACGACAATCCTTAAGGTGGATCAACCCAAAGCAATTCCACTAAGAAACTTTCCTTTACAAGACACTCTCCTCTTCTTACAATGATGAAAATGAGATTTAGGAGAAGAGGAGGAATGAACACAAGAAAGCCTTTGAAAATTCGTGGGGAGCTTGAGAATAAGGTTGGAAGATAAGCACTAGCCTTCTCAAGCACCCCAAGCCATCTTTTTATAGAGAGAGGGCTGTTTTTCCCATTGGGCCACGATCAGTCGACTGATGTACAACATCAGTTGACTGTCATCGCAGCTAACAGCTTCTGACGAGGCAAATCCACGGAGATACGCAACCGTCATTTCCAATGGTCGCCCGATCAGTCGACTGATGAAGCGATCAGTCGAGTGTTCCCCGCGAGGAGTCGAGTGAGACTCCATTCTATGCCCGATGTCGACTTGATCGTTGGTACTGTATTGGCGGATCGGCGGTCGACATCGATCGCCGACTCTTGGCGATCGACTAATCGTCGAGGTTCGGCTGACTCGATCCGAACACCTTATCAGTCGACTGATACTCGTCAAGTATGAGTAATTCATACTTGAATTGACTCCCTAGACCTAGACTTAACCTTCTAGCTCTTCCTTTAGCCTTGCGCCTCCAGGATCCCTCCGAGTCCGCGACTTGTTCATCCTTTGCACTTGCTTCCAAGAGCTTCCTTCGATTTTGTCATGTTTTGGGTTTCTCTTCGCTAAAGTACACTTGGACTTTACGCTGCCAAGACTACATGCTTGGACTTAAGCTGCCAAGACTTACCTTTAGACTTCTTTTGCCAAGGTTCGCTTGGACTTTATGCTGCCAAGACTACATGCTTGGTCTTACGCCGCCAAGCCCTTTCCTTAGACTTCTTTTTCCAAGATCACACTTGGACTTTTCCTTTACCAAGTCTTCATACTTGGATTTTTCCTATCACTTAAACATGCTCACAATTAGAACACAAAATATTGCCTAACTTAGATGATTATCCAAACATCAAAACATATAAATGCTTGGGGCATTGTTGCACCAACAATCTCCCCCTTTTTGATGTTTGACAATCATTTAAGTTAGATCTTTAACATATGCACATAATCATATTTCCAATATGAATTATAACTTAAACATCCCTTCTCCCCCTTTGACATACATCAAAAAGAGAAGAATTCATGCAAAAATAAGTTTCATGAAAGAATTGAATTTGTTATATCTTGAACTAAGGTATAATATCAATATGAGGCTCCCCTTTAATCCAAGACATGGTTCATGATGTGTGAATAACATGTGGAGCAAAGCATAACAAAAGATAGAATGTTAAGTCCTAACTTTGCACCAACAATATAAATTTAGGGGATGAAAAGATTTATATTATGAAGCTCCCCCCCAAAATATTGCATCAAACAGTCCTAAAACTTCTTTTTACTGAAGATTATCATACCATAGTTTTAGGATACTTAAGAGCACACTCAAGACCAAGAAATAAGGCTGAATTGCAGGAAAAATAGGGTATCCATCGACTGAATTCTGATTCAGTCGACTGCCACACCCGAATGCTCTTTTTCAGGTTTTCATCCCAAATTCAAAAATGCGCTAAAAATTCAAGAAACATCAAAAAATCACGAAATTTTGTGTACACATTTCTGAAATAATTTTCTATCAAGGAAAAATAATTTAAAAAAATATATGTTTTCCAGATTTAGAAAATGATACAATTTTGAAACCTAACAAAAGCTTTAAGTATTTTACAAACTTTGTATCACTTTTGCTTAACAATTGAAAACTATTTTTCAAAGTATGATAAACATAGTTTAAATTATATTTTATTTGACATTTCCAATCATATTCTTGGAGCTATATGCATATCAATTATGCATAAGCCTTCCCAATGATTGGTCCAATGAAGGATTAATGTCTCTAGATGACACTTGGTTCATAGTAATGCATCATAACAAGCATGATGACCCAAGTGCATCTTCCTAACATCTCACATGTTGTTTAAGTGGCTCAATACAAAAATCATGGTTTCTTAGGTATTTTGTGAGATGCTTAAAGGTATAAAACCTAGAATTTCTATAGGATCATGCAAACCTAGACCTCTATTCTACTAAGCACATTCCAAGTTCTCTCCTAAGTGATGAATATTCCACTTCGGGGAGAGCCTTGGTGAATATGTCGACTAAGTTGGACTTAGATTCTATGTAATTAAGTTCAATGTCCCCCTTAGCCACATGATCTCTAATAAAGTGATGCTTCACTTCAATGCGCTTAGTTCTAGAGTGATGTACCGGATTTTTGGTCAAATTTATGGTACTCACATTATCACAATAAACTTTTACATTAGAGCAGTATAGCTCATAATCCTCTAATGTGTGTCTCATCCAAAGTAATTGAGTCACACAACCTCCCATAGTCATATATTCAGCCTCGGTGGTTGACAAAGCAACACAAGATTGCTTTCTACTACTCCAACTTACTAGGGAGGATCCAAGAAATTGACATCCACCACTAGTGCTCTTCCGATCCAACTTGTTTTCCTAGCGGTTAGGTACAAAAGGCTACTAATCATACTCCTATAGAGTTTAAGGTCAATTTGTTTTCCTTCAAGATCATTATCTATTTTTGTATTATTTTCCATTGGGGTTGACACTACTTTAGCATTTTCCAAACCAAATTTCTTAATCATTTCCTTAGCATATTTGGATTGGTATACATAAATTCCTTCATTTGCTTGTTTGACTTGTAGACCTAGGAAGAAATTTAGTTCCCCAACTAGACTCATCTCAAACTCATTCTCCATATTTTTGATGATGTCTTAAAGGAGCTCATCATTTGTTGACCTAAAGATAATGTCATCTACATATACTTGGGCTACAAAGATGTCCTTAGACTGTGATTTAATGAAAAGAGTTTGATCTACTTGACCCCTTCTAAACCCCTTAGAGACCAAGAAAGATGACAATCTTTCATACCAAGCCTGGGGAGCTTGTTTCAAACCGTATAAAGCCTTTTTAAGCTTGAATACATGGTTTGGATAGTCTATGCTTTCAAACCTGGGAGGTTGTTCTACATATACTTCCTCCTTAATAAATCCATTTAGGAATGCCGACTTTACATCCATTTGATGGAGTGTAAAGCCCATGTAAGAGGCATATCCTAATAGAATTCTAATGGATTCTAACTTAGTAACCGGGGCATATGTTTCATCATAATCAAGTCCTTCAACTTGATTGAACCCCCTTGCAACTAACCTTGCCTTATTCCTAGTGATATTGCCTTGATCATCTAGTTTGTTCCTAAAAACCCATCTTGTAGTAATGATGGTATTATCATTAGGTCTAGGAACTAACTCTCATACTTGACTCCTTTCAAATTGAGCTAATTCTTCTTGCATTGCTAAGATCCAATCCGGATCAAGTAATGCATCATTGATTGTTTTGAGCTCAATTTGGGAGATGAGGGCTATATGACTAGAGGGAGCTCTATAAAATGACCTAGTCCTAATACCTTGAGATAATCCACCTACAACTTGATCTAGAGGGTGATTTTGATGAACTCTTATTGTTCTAGGAGGTGTATTAATTTGATTTTGATCATTATTATCCTCAACTCTTCTTTCATCATCTGAATCACCTCTTACTCCCCCCTTGATTTAACTCTCCCCATTGATCATTACCCCCTAAAGTTAAATCTTGAAATTTTTGGGTAATTTCTTGATTTTTGTCATTGATATCACTATCAATGGGGGATTTTCTAGGGTAAGTATTAGAGGTTTCATCAAATTACACATTTAAGGATTCCTCAATCTTTTGAGTTCTCTTATTATAAACTCTATATCCTACACTAGTGGATGAGTATCCAACTAGGATTCCTTCTTCCGCTTTGGATTCAAATTTACCGAGGTTGTCTTTGGTGTTTAAAATGTAAACCTTGCATCCAAAAACTTTGAAATAGTGAATTGTTGGAATTGTACCATTCCATAATTCAAATGGGATTTTTTCCAAAAACCTATGAATTAAAACCCTATTTTGGATATAGCAAGCGGTATTGACCGCTTCCGCCCACAAGTAGCTAGGTAAAGAATATGCATTAAGCATAGTCCTAGCCGCTTCTTGTAGGGCACGATTTTTTCTTTCCACCACCCTATTTTGTTGGGGTGTTCTAGGACATAAAAATTTGTGCTTGTACCCTTGTTCTAGGAAAATTTTTGAAAAGTTAGAATTCTCAAATTCTCCACCATGATCACTACGAATCTGGTTGATTTTGAGATTCCTTTCATTCTCTACTCTTTTGCTAAAGCCTATGATTATTCCTAGAGTTTCATCCTTATGTTTCATGAAGAATACCCAAGTAAATCTAGAAAAATCATCTACTATTACTAGACAATATTTACTACCAATCATGGAGGGAGTACTATGACAATCAAATAAATCAACATGCAATAGCTCTAAAGGTAAAGCGGTACTCAATAAAGTTTTACCTTTGTGTGATGATCTTGATTGCTTTCCTTCTTGGCATGCATCACACATTGTGTCCTTAAGATACTTGACTTTTGGCAACCCCTTGACTAGCTTCATCTTGGCTATTTTGGCAATGTTTTTCATGTTGATGTGCCCTAGCCTCCTATGCCATAGCCAACTCTCTTCTTCTTTTGCAATAAGACACTTAGTAGAAGCGTTAGTAGCATAGGATAAATCAACATAGTATATATTTGCTTTCCTAAAACCTACTAACATGCAATCATTTTGATTTTTGTGTCTTATGAAGCATTTAGAAGAATCAAATTGAACATCAAAATTGGCATCACATAATTGACTTACACTAAGCAAATTAAATTTCATATTTTTGACTAATAATACTTTGTGAATTGCAAGGTTTGGAGATACCTCAATTGTCCCTTTTCCTAGGATCTTAAGTTTACCACTATTTCCAAAAGACACCTTCCCTTTGCTAATGTGGTTGATTGTTGAGAATTTGCTCTCATCACCGGTCATGTGTTTTGAACAACCACTATCAACAATTCATAAGCTTGGTCCTTCTACTTATACAACATGAAAAATGCAAGTCTTAGGCACCCAAATTTTAGGTCCGGTAGCATCAATTAAAAATTCCTTAGGGACCCAAGCCTTTCTAATCTTGCTCCTAACGGTTGATTTTCTACTCACAAGGGATGTAAAGGCTACCTCCTTCTCCTTAGGCCTATATCCTATGTCGGCCTTGTTATAAATGACCCTTTGGTCCCTAAGAATCATATCAAGATATTTTGACCCATTCGCAAATTTCTCTAAGCATGCTTTTAGGTTACCTATTTCTTTCTAAGTTCATCATTCTCATCCCTAAATGAACATGCATCATTACAAGAAATTTCTACATTCTTAATAGATCTAATTTCTACTTTTAAATCCTTAATCCTAGACTTTGATTTATTTAGTGCATGTTGAAAGCATGCAATAGTTTCATATAATAATTCTATTCTAGGGGAATCCTTTACTTCATCGTCACTAGATGACGATTCGTTGCTTGAAGAGGAGGAGGATGACTCTTCACTTGAGCTATCCTCCAAAGCCATGAGTGTCATGTTTCTTGTGACATGGCAAATTTCTTCATCATCGGAGGAATCTTCTATGCGTTGTGTATCCCAAGTTTGTGCCACCATTGCCTCCTCCTTCTTCTCCTTCTTTTCCTTCTTTTCCTTCTTCTTCTTTTCCTTCTCCTCCTCCTTCTTTAGGTCCGGGCAATTTGGCTTGATGTGCCCTTTCTTGTTGCAACCATAACAGGTTACATTAGATGTAGAAATTGAACGAGTTGAGGTTTTACCTTTGGAGGATTGGAACATCCTCCTCACATCCTTCTTGGTGAGTTTTCTTGATCTCCCACCAAATTTCTTTACATAGTGAGCTACCTCACTAGCTGATAGCTCGTCGTCGCTACTAGATGACTCCTCCTCGGATTCGGATGAAGAAGAGACTTCTTTCTTCTCCTTCTTCTTCTTGTCCTTCTTTCCTACAAAAAGAGCTATACCTTTCTCCTTGGATGAAGTGTTAGCTTTCTCGTGCAACTCAAACTCACAAAAAAAGTTCATCTAATTTGACCAAAGAAAGATCCCTAGACACCTTATAAGCATCTACCATTGATGCTCATAAGGTTGTTCTAGGGAAGGCTTGAAGAATATGCCTTACAAGGTCTCAATTGTCGACCTTCTCACCTATCACATGTAGTCCGTTGACTACCTCCTTGAAGCGACCGTGCATTTGGCTTAAGTTATAGTTGGTCTTCATGGCAAAGCTTTGGAGTTGGCCTATCAAGAGATCTCTCTTGGCTCTTCTTGTTTCCTTTGATCCCTCGTTGAGCTCAATTAGCTTCTCCCAAAGCTCCTTTACTGATTCGAAAGGCCCCACTTTGCTTAGTTGCTCTTTTGACAAACCACATTGAAGTGTGGTTGTTGCTTTGGCATTAGCTTGAGCCTTCTTGGCCATGTCCCTCGTCCAATCCTTGGTTGGTAAAGGCGCTCTGTGTTCATCGATCGGCTTCTCGAATCCATCTACAACACTAAACCAATTTTTAATATCATTCATAAGGTAGTATTCCATCCTTCTAGTAGCCGAAGTCGTTGCCGTCGAAGAAAGGAGGCCTCGCCGTGCTATATCCCTCTTGGAATGCCATCGTGCTCTGGTTGATTGTTAGATCTTCCAATGCGATCCGAGCTCTAATACCACTTGTTAGAGATCGTTGGAAGGCTAGAGGGGGGTGAATAGCCTCTTTTCAAATCTACAAGAAATGTTAGCGGAAGCAAATACTAAACAAAAACAAGAAGCTAAACACAAACACTAACACGAAGCCTTTTATGTGGTTCGGAGATAACGCTCCTACTCCATGACAATCCTTAAGGTGGATCAACCCAAAGCAATTCCACTAAGAAGCTTTCCTTTACAAGACACTCTCCTCTTCTTACAATGATGAAAATGAGATTTAGGAGAAAAGGAGGAATGAACACAAGAAAGCCTTTGAAAAATCATGGGGAGCTTGAGAATAAGGTTGGAAGATAAGCACTAGCCTTCTCAAGCACCCCAAGCCCTCTTTTTATAGAGAGAGGGATGTTTTTCCCGTTGGGCCACGATCAGTCGATTGATGTACAACATTAGTCGACTGCCATCGCAGACAACGACTTCTAACGAGGCAAATCCGCGGAGATACGCAACTGTCATTTCCAACGGCCGCCCGATCAGTCGATTGATCACTTCATCAGTCGACTGATGAAGCGATCAGTCGACTGATGAAGCGATCAGTCGAGTGATCCCTGCGAGGAGTAGAGTGAGACTCCATTATGTGCCCGATGTCGACATGATCAGTCAATTGCCAGTATTGGCAGTCGACTGATTGCGGCATTAGTCGATTGATCGTCAGGGTTTTAGCCTAACTCAGTCGAGCACCTTATCAGTTGACTGCTACATCGTATCAGTCGATTGATTACTCGTCAAGTACGAGTAATTCATACTTGAATTGACTCCCTAGACCTAGACTTAACCTTCTAGCTCTTCCTTTAGACTTGCGCCTCTAGGATCCCTCCGAGTTCGTGACTTGTTCATCCATTGCGCTTGCTTCCAAGAGCTTCCTTCAATTTCGTCATGTCTTGGGTTTCTCTTTGCCAAAGTACGCTTGGACTTTACGTCATCAAGACTACATGCTTGGACTTAAGCTACCAAGACTTGCCTTTGGACTTCATTTGCCAAGGTCCGCTTGGACTTTACGCCACCAAGACTACATGCTTGGTCTTACGCCGCCAAGCCCTTTCCTTAGACTTCTTTTGCCAAGATCACACTTGGACTTTTCCTTTACCAAGTCTTCATACTTGGATTTTTCCTGTCACTTAAACATGTTCACAATTAGATTATAAAATATTGCCTAACTTAGATGATTATCCAAACATTAAAACATATAAATGCTTGGGGCATTGTTGCACTAACACTAACAATATTTTGTCTAGTTTAGGGGAATACATGGATGCCAAAGAGCTATGGAGCAAAGTGACAAGATTCCATGAGAACCCACATTCGGCTCAAGAAGAGGAGGAGGCCGAAGAAGAAAGCTCTTCCTCACAAGAAAGTGAGAATTCAGAAGTTGATAGGGAATCAACATCCGGATAGGAATCAATGGAAGAGGTAGAAGTAGAAGAAGTCTCCACCTCTAGGATTGAGGGGGAGGAGATTAAATCATCTACACCGGAGCAACCTCTAGAAGAATCATCTACCTCCGGTCGAGAGAAAGAGGAAGCTCGGGACTCCCCTACCATGGAAGGTAACTCGAGCATTTCAATAAATAATAAAAATTATATAATATATTTTGAGTGTAGGGAGCAAGGACACTATAAGAGTAAGTGTCCTAAGTGGGTCAAGAAGGCTCCACCGGTGCCAAAGATCAAGGAGACCGGAGCCTTAACCATCAAGAGCAAGGAGCACGTAGTATGCTTCAAGTGCCATCAAAAGGGGCACTATAGAAGCCAATGCCCAAGGAGAAAAGAGGGAGCATCACATGTAGGGGGAGCCTCTAAGGCAAAACCTAAGGTAACCTCTAATTTTGATCCTTCCTTAATTAATAGGCAAAAGCATGATAGAAACAATTTAAACAATCTTGCTATTGTTCATAAGAAGCATGCTAGAAATAATGAGTTATATTGTTTAGGAGCTAAACATGTCCATTTTAGGAAGAAGGAGAAATTTGGGACTAATGTCCCTAGAAAAATCCTACCTAGGGAGACAATTAGAAAGGTAGAAGAGCACCTAGGTTTTAACCCTAAATGGACTAGGCATATACCTAGGAAAAACAATTCCCAAAGGACATATGAAAATTCAAAATTGGAAAGATTAGAATTAGAAAATCAAGCATTGAGGTCAAGGCTTGAGAAACTAGAAAAGACCCTTGCAAAAATACAAAATCAAATACAAGGGTTAAAGGATAAAAAATCTAGGTCTAAGAGTCAAAACCTAGGTTTTAGGAAGCAAGGTCCAACCAAGGGCAAGAAAGGTTTGGGTCACAAACCTAAGCCTAAGGAGACCTATCATAATGTTCCATTCGATTATGGAACTCAAGTTAGGTCTAGAAAAATCAAGGTCAATAGGTATATCATCCCTAAGGTTGACCAAGGTAGATGCCTAGTGGCTAGGGTTTCAAGGAAACCTAGGGAGGCCACTAAGAAGGTCAAAGGGGGAGTTACCTCTAGAGTTGACCTAGGCAAGACCCAAATGACCAAGACTTTTAAGCCTAGGAGGGTCATTAGGAGGGTATCTAGGGAGGTCATCCTTAAGAAATACCTAGTTAACCCAAGGAGCTCCAATAGGTATTGGGTTCCTAGAAGCGTGATCGATTCACGCTAAATGGGTTTAGGTGTGCTAACTTTTGAATGGATAGGTAGTTAACCTAACCATGGTAAAGGTGGTACTTTAGGTCATTTCCAAGGTAATGGGGTACTTTGGAAATAAGGATGATTATTATCCTTAAGGTTTTTAGGATGTGCCAATATAATTTATAGAAGTTGAAAAATCAATCCAATTGGCACAATTAGGATTAGAGGTCATAGTGCACTATTTTGGGTTTTTTGCACATTTGGAAGATAAACTAATAATATGACAAAATGAATTTAATTCTAACAAATGGCAACAAATATTAAAATTTAGGTATCATATACCTTTATATTTTATTTGTCATGTCTTGATTGTCATATGTCATGTCATGACATAATATCTATTTTTATCATTTAAATGTCATGATTATGTCTAGGTTATTAAATAATGTCATGTATGCTTAGATTCCATTTTATGCCATGACATCATGATCATTGGCCATGCTTTATTTATGTTATCTTTTATTCCATGATCATTCATGCATTTATGAAAATTGATTTAAGGACAATTGGAAGGACTTGAAGTCCCATGTATAAGGGAATCAAGTAGTGTTGCCTTAAAAAAAATACATGTGACCCTAGTTTAGGATGAACAAAACTCACATCTCACATCAAATTAACTTGTATGTGTTTTCATACACTTTAGACATATGTGAGATGTTAGGAAATGAGTTAAGTTCAAGGTGCATAGTTTTTGCATCTAGATGAACTCAAACTCATCTAAAATCATGAGGAAACCTTGTGTACAAGTCATGTGCATTAAGCCCATAGACCATGGTTCTTCAATATAAGGTTTTAAAAATATTTTAAAATCATTTTGAAAAACCTTAGTGAAGTCTATCTTTTGATAGCAATCGCCATTGATGATGTTAATACAAAGAGGGCTCAAAACATTGAAGCTTTTCTTCATTTTTGAACTTTATATCAATTTCACTATTTTATGGGTAAATTATTTTTCACATATTTTTCACCCATTGTATTGCTTATAAGAATTGTATGTATGAATTTTCACAATTTTTCAAAATACATAGAATTACTTATGTTTTTTTAAAGTTCATTTCTGATAACTGAAATTCAAAAATTTCAGTTATCAATCGACTGTCGCTTGATGTCAGTCGACTGATGTATAGGGCAGTCGACTGATTATTGTCAGAGTCGACTGCTAGAGCTGATTTCGAGTAAACAAGGATGTTTAGCCCATATTTCAGCTATATTAGGGTTCCCTAACCACTCCTAACCCTAGGATATGATTTGGAAAGTATTAGAAAGGGTGAAAATCCATTGGATATGGATTAGGAGAGTTGGTTTAGGGTGTGTATCAATTTAAGGTGTGGGAAAGTTCAATGTTGAATTTTTAACCTTAATTTTGATGGTTTAGTGTTCCTATTGGCTTAGGGACTCTCCAAGGATATTGTTGGTGCAATGGTCAAGGAGGAGCAAGCTTTTAGGGGAAGGTATCCATCATGTGATGATGAATGTATTCTTCCTCATGAGGGGAAGAAATGGGAGTGAGAGTTGCCTAATTTGGAAATTGGGAGAGTTTTTAGGATTTCCTCTCTTAAGTGATATGAGACTTATCACTAGGAAGAGTGAAGGCATCCTAGGTGTTTTTGGACTAAGGGAGAGATTGTAAGATCTCCTTGGGATATGAGATCTTGACTTCCTTGGGGAGAACCTTTTTGATGTATGTCAAAAAGGGGGAGAAAGTGAAACTACCAATTTGGGATAATTGGTAAGGAGATTTGAGTTAAGTGGCCTAACTTAAAGGTGTTTTGGTTTTTGTCAAACATCAAAAAGGGGGAGATTGTTGGTGCAATTGACCCAGGTCACGATTGACCAGACTCGAGTTTGACTTGAGTAGTGTTTTGATATTTGACATTGATGTTTGACAATGTGTTGGGGAGATTGTTGGTGCAATCGACCCTGGTCATGATTTTGATGTTTGACGATGGTTTTATTGGTACAATCGGCCCAGGTCACGATTGACCAGATTCGAGTTTGACTCGAGTAAGTATTTTGATGTTTGACATGGATGTCTGACATGTGTTGGGGAGATTGCTGATGTAATCGACCCAAGTTAGTATTTGATGTTTGACGATGGTTTGACCATTATCATGGGAAAAGTCCAAGTCTTGAGTACTTGACATATAAAGTCCAAGCATGGGTCTTGGCAAGGGAAAGTCCAACATGAGTTGGCAAAGGAAAGTCCAAGCATGGGTCTTGACATGGAAAGTCCAACATAGGTTGGCAAGGGAAAGTCCAAGCTTGAGTCTTAGCATTTGGAAAGTCCAAGAGGAATATTGACAGCGTAAAGTCCAAGGGTGGAGTCTCGGCAGCATAAGTCCAATGGTTGGCGACGTAAAGTCCAAGCAGAGTCTTGGCAGCATAAGTCCAATGTGCATTAGCGGTGTAAACACTGTTAGCATGACAATAGCCGATGGAAGTACCTGAAGGCTAGCGTATGGATGAACAAGTCATGGATGACTTGGAGGGATCCAATAGGCACGAGGCTGACGGAGGTGGCTTGAAGGCTTAGGTCTAGGCTAAGGGTGGTCTAGCAAGTATGGGGACACCATACTTGGGTTAAAATTCTCATGTTTGAGGTGTATCAGTCGACTGGGACCATATTTCAATCGACTGGTGTAAGTCAACTAGGGTTTGACTACGAAAAGTGCCCTAGCAGTCGACTGCCAGAGGTGGTTAGTCGACTGCTGGCCTGAGCAGTCGACTGATCTTGTGATCAGTTGACTGATGCTCGGGATCTCGGGCACGAAAGGTTCTCCAATCGAGTGATCGTGTCGACCACTCAACTGATTGAGACATCAGTCAACTGATGTGTAAGATTCATCGACTGATGGTGTATCCGTTGGATTTTTCCAGCATGGATCTAGCCGTTGTCTCACGACAACAGTGGCACCAGTCGACTGATGGCCCCGAGCAGTCGAATGATAGGCAAAAATTAGCCTAAGTTGTAGGTTTAAAAGGAGCACGAAGGGAAGGTTTTGGCATCGGTTCTTGGGAGCTTTTGGGGCGAATTGCTGGTGTAATTCAGGGTCTCCAAGGCTATTCTTCAAGCAACCAAAAGCAAGCAATCAAAAGCTCTTGTAAAGTTGTTTTCTTTACTTGTGTTGCAATTCATTATTGTATTTGCTTGTATTCTTATTGTATTACTTTTGTAATTACTTGTACGAGGTTTCTCCACCTCTGGATTGTTCCGAGAAGGAATTTATTGGATTAGTGGTGTGTGTACGCATCGCTAGAGCTCGTTTGAGCTCGATCCATGGAGTAGAAACCATTCAGTTCCAAACCACGTTATATCCTTATGTTGTGCTTGTGTTCTTGTTGTATTTATTTTATTATTATTTATTCCGCTGTGTATAACAAGTTTTGTAGTAAGCACGCGATCGAATTCCATCATGCAACGCCAATGCTATTCACCCCACCTCTAGCGGGCGCAACGTTCCTAACAATTGGTATCAGAGCTAGGAGCTCTTCATCGGCTTCACATCCGAGGGAGCACGCTAGAGGGAAGAAGATGGATTTTGAAGAACAACAAGGTTGGGACATCAACTCGCCGATCCCATATACCTTCTATGGACAAGAAGGGTTTAGACAATGGAAGACGAGGATTGAAGATTTTATGATAATGATGGACTTAGATGATTGGGCCACCTTGATGGAAGGGTTCCAATTTCCAAGAGGGCCTAAGGGAGGGTTCCTCAAAATGAAGAAGTGGACTGAAGAACAACTTCAAGGATTCGAGAGGAGTAATAAGGTAATTAAATTTTTGAGTGATTTAATACCTAACAATGTTGTGTCCAAGTTAGGTGAATACAAGGATGCAAAGGAATTTTGGAGTGAATTGGCCAAGCTCCATGTGAACCCTCAACCGATCTAAGAGCCCGAAGAAGAAGAACCTTCATCCTCACAAGCAAGTGAGGATTCGGAAGTTGATAGGGAATCAACATTCGGATCCCGATCGGAAGAGGAAGAAGAGGTGGAATTGGAAGAAGCCTCCACCTCTAGGATTGAGGGGGAGGAGATTAGATCTTCCACTCTGGAGCATCAAAAAGAGTCTTCCATATCCGGTCAAGATGAAGAAGCTCAAACTCCAGTACCTACCACTATTGGAACGTAGGTGGCCGGCTAGAGGGGAGTGAATAACCCTCTTTTGCGTATACGGTGGTCGCTTGCTTAATTGTCTATAATCAACGATTAGCGCAACGGAAATACAATACTAAAGTAAAACAATTAAGCAATGCAAAGGGAGATGAAAACACAAACGCTAACACGGCGATGTAACGTGGTTCATGACCCTTGCCTCTAATCCACGATCGATCCGTCCAAGGTGAATCACCCCTACACAATTCCACTAATCTCTCCTTTGCACAAAGCTAGGTAGAGGTAACCTTTCTTACACAAGATCTCTCCTCTTACAATATAATAGAAATAAGCTCAAGGAAGAGGATTGAAAATGTTTAGGGCACTTGGGAGATGATTGGAGTTCAAGCATTAGGCTCCCAAGTTGACCCATGGCTTCTTTTTATAGAGAAGAAGCCTTTCTTCCCGTTGGGCGCCTGGCAGTCGACTGATGCCTCGATCAGTCAATTACCCCTATAGCTGTTGCCCTACAATGGCTTCTTCCACATTGGATTTCATCCAACAGCTCCCACATCGATCATCGCCCCATCGATCGTGATGGAGCCTGATCGAGTGTCGAGCGAGCACTTTCGATTGCTCAACCGTACGTGAAACCCTCGACATCGGTCATCGCGCCATCGGCGATGCCAACCCTTGGTAGTCGACCGTTGGGACACAAACCTGACTCGAACACCAGTCGAGTCTAAGTCGACTTGGAGCAGTCGACTGCCATGACATGGCAGTCGATTGATGTCGAGAAATCCCATCTGACACTTAGCCAATCAGCCAAGTTTCACCTAAGCGCTACCCCGTCTTGGGTTACAATCGCTCACTCTCATTCCCTTGGAGTCCCTCGCCTTTGAAGTTGTCTTCCTCCGACCACATCCCTCGGATGCGCCAAGTGCACGGCTTCGCAGCGCCATCCTTCGTGTCTCGCCCTGAAGTCTACTTCCTTCGGCTTCACTCTAATGCTCCTCATCCGGTGGTCCCTCGGATGCACCAAGTGCACGGCTTCCGTAATGCATCTTTCACCGACTCAAAGACCGAGTCATGAGAGGTGAAACTTGTCAATACTCCATGTGCGAATTACTAAGTCTTGCATGACTTCAACGAACACATCAAATCCAATACAATCCTAACTTAAACCCTTTGCCACACACATCAAAACCACATCACATGGGTTGATTGCCCTAACAATTTCCCCCTTTTTGATATGTGGCAATCTGTTTAAGTTAAGTGAAAACAATAACAATAAAAACATAAGGCAAGAAAGCATGTAAATAATATGAGTATAGAAACTCCCCCTTAAGACATGCTAAATTTTCCCCCTTAGTATGATTAACTTAAACTCTCATAATTCTCCCCCTTTGACACCATCAAAAATATTTTACAAATGTTATACACGTATGACATCAACTCTAATGGAATAAAATACCCAAAAACCACTCAAAACCTGATAAAATAGGTTACTGTCCTTGTGCACAGTACATCAGTCGACTAAATCAAAGGATCAGTCGACTGACACTCAAATTTCAGGTTTTTCTGATTTTTTGAATGAACTTCAGAAATGCACCAGAAATTACAAAAAATTCAAAAAATCATGAAATTTTGAGTACATATTTCTAGTGAGTTCCTTTATCAATGAAAAATAATTTTTTTTTTATGAAAATTCATTTTATTTTTGAAAGTTTGGCAAAAACTCAAAAGTTGCAAAAATGTCTAAAGTTTGTATCCACTTTAAAACCTAGTTTTGCCTTGAAGCTTTTCAAAACATGAACTCACAGGTTATTAAACATAAAATGGTTTTGAAATCATTTGAAATATCCAACCATGATCTTTAGACAATATGTCTATGAATTAAACATATGCTTTCCCCATGATTGGTCTATTATTGCTCTATTGATACACTCAATGACCCATCTAAATGCCATAAGCATTAGTGAACCATTTGTATCATCCTATCATCTCACTCATTGCTAAGTTTTCAATCAAAGTACCCTTATAGTGGGATGTGAGATGTTCCTAATGGTATTTACACTTAACCAAAATTTTATGCATTTCTACCCATGGTTAAGTATCATCCTAAGGACCCAATCATGAACATGCATCAAGAATTATCAATCATGATCATAAATCATCAATCATTGCATATCATGATTATAAATTATAAAATTGAGCATGAATCATGATTTAACCATTTAATTTATGGGTTATACATTATCATCACCCAACACTATGTTAAAAATTTATAACCCACACCATCCTAAATCAACCATTTTATATGATATAAATAAAATCCACTATGGTTGACTATCCTAGGGTTTTCCTAACCCTTAAGGATGGATTTAGAAACCCAATACAAATTCTTTTCTATAGGGTTCACCAAATATTCTTTAGGGATCCATTTTCTAGCTATTGTTTTATTTTTGGCTTGACCCCTAGCAATTAGGCAATGATAGGCTTTTTCATTTTTATTTCCTTTATAACCTAGGTCTTTCTTATTAAAGCTTGCCCTTTGGTTCCCTATGACCATGTTCAATGTGTTGAAGCCAATAGTGAATTTCTCTAGGGCCTTAGTTAAATGGTCTACCTTTTCCCTTAAGACCCTATTCTCCTCAATACATGCATCATTAACATCTAGAGGAATATAGTCATTAACATTTAAGCATGCATTTGCTAGTTTTTCTTCTAGGGCCTTAATCTCATTTTGCACGCATTTATTTCTATTTTTAATTTTAAATAAGTCCTTAGTTAAACTTGAAATCATGGAAACTATTTTCTTAGGAGAAAGATTCATTACCATAGTTTCCATGTCTTCTTCCTCCGATTCCGATGAGAATGAGGATGAAGATCCCCCTTCACTTGAGCTCTCCTCACTAGTGCTTCTTTCTTCTTGCTAGGAGGAGGAGGAGTCCAAGTCTTTTATGGCCATTAGTGTAGGCTTGTGAAGGCCTCTTCTTCTTCTGATGAGGATGATGGATCATCCCAAGTAGCCTTGTGTGCTTTGGCCTTCCCTTTTTCTTTAGTTTTCTTTTCTTCCTCTTTTTTCTTCCTCCCCTTCTTCTTTTCTTCTTTCTTCCTCCTCTCTTCTTTGCCCTTGTTCAAGAGGGGACAATCATCCTTTATATGTCCCTCTCCTTGGCAATTGTAGCAAATACATTTTCTTCGAGGCCTTCTCCTCCTATCATTTGATTTGTTAAATTTAAAACTTTTTAATGCACGTTTTACCTTCCTTACCATGTAGGCTTCTTCTGTTCTATCCATGGAGGAGGAGGAGTCTTCATCCGATGATGAAGGTGGCGTCTCTTTCTTCTTCTTCCCCTTGCTTGCTACTAGTGCCACTCCCCTTGATGGCTTGATGCTTGGTTCTTCAATTATTCCCTCAAGCCTTGTTTCATGTAACTCCATGGTGGAAAAGAATTCTTTTAGAGTGCTTACATCTAGATTCTTCGAAATGTAGAAGGAGTCCACCATGGAGCTCCATTTTGAGGACCAGGGAAAGACATCTATAGCTTCATGACCATATCCCGGTCGGAGAGCTTTTCACCTACACTAGACAATCCATTAATTATTTCTTTGAATCTAGAGTGTAGTGATAATATCTTCTCCCCTTTATCGAGTTTGATGTTGTTGAGTTGGGAGCGGAGAAGGTCTCTTTTTGCTAATTTGGCTTCCGAAGTGCCTTCATGAAGCTCTACCAATCTTTCCCACATCTCTTTGGCACTTGAGCACTCCCCAATCCGATTGATCTCTTGTTGGGAAAGCACATTGAATAAATGGTGCTTGGCCTTTGAATTTACCAAGTGCTCCTCCCTTTGCTTCTTGGTCCATCTCGATTTCTCTAGTGACTCACCCTCTTCATCCCTAGGGACTTCGAAACTGTTTTCCATAGTGAGCATTATATCAAAATCGGTCTCGAAGAATACCTCCATTCGCTTTTTCCACCAAGCGAATTCTCCTTCAAACTTCGGCGGATGAATGTTGGAGCCGACCATCTCTTGATTGTGCTTGTTATGGCGGTTAGTCCGGTGATAAGCGACTTGGCTCTGATACCACTTGTTGGAACGTAGGTGGCCGACTAGAGGGGGTGAATATCCCTCTTTCGCGTATACGGTGGTCGCTTGCTTAATTGTCTACAATCAACGATTAGTGCAACGGAAATACAATACTAAAGTAAAACAATTAAGCAATGCAAAGGGAAATGAAAACACAAATGCTAACATAGCAATGTAATGTGGTTCACGACCCTTGCCGCTAATCCATGACCGATTCGTCCAAGGTGAATCATGCCTACACAATTCCACTAATCTCTCATTTGCACAAAGCTAGGTGGAGGTAACCTTTCTTACACAAGATCTCTCCTCTTACAATATAATAGAAATAAGCTCAAGGAAGAGGATTGAAAATGTTTAGGGCACTTGGGAGATGATTGGAGTTCAAGCATTAGGCTCCTAAGTTGACCCATGGCTTCTTTTTATAGAGAAGAAGTCTTTCTTCCCGTTGGGCACCTGGCAGTCGACTGATGCCTCAATCAGTCGACTGCCCCTGTAGCCGTTGCCCTATAATGGCTTCTTCCACATTGGATTTCATCCAATGGCTCCCACATCAGTCGACTGATCGTCTCCTCAGTCGACTGATGGAGCCACCAGTCGAGTGTCGGAAGCGAGCACTCGACTTCTCAAGCTTCTGTGCCCAAAACCCTCGACATTAGTCGACTGCTGCCATCAGCAGTTGACTGATGGTTTCGGCAGTCGACTGCCAACCCTTGGCAGTCGACCGCTCAGACACAAATCTGACTCGAACACCAGTCGAGTCTAAGTCGACTTGGAGCAGTCGACTGCCATGACATGGCAGTCAACTGATGTCGAAAAATCTTATTCGACACTTAGCCAATCAGCCAAGTTTCACCTAAGCGCTACCCCGTCCCGGGTTACAATCGCTCACTCTCATTCCCTTGGAGTCTCTCGCCTTTGAAGTTGTCTTCGTTCGACCATGTCCCTCGGATGCGTCAAGCGCACGACTTTGCAGCGTCATCATTCGCGTCTCATCCTGAAATCTACTTCCTCCGGCTTCACTCCAATGCTCCTCGTCCGACAGTCCCTCGGATGCACCAAGCGCATGACTTCCGTAATACATCTTTCACTGACTCAAAGACCGAGTCATGAGAGGTGAAACTTGCCAATGCTCCATGTGCGAATTATTAAGTCCTGCATGACTTCAACGCACACATCAAATCTAATACAATCCTAACTTAAACCCTTTGTCATACATATCAAAACCACATCACATGGGTTGATTGCCCTAACAACCACCACCCTAGGTAACTCAAGCATGTAGGTTTTAAATAAAAATCATATTATGTGCTTTGAGTGTAGGGAGCAAGGATACTACAAGAGTAAGTGTTCAAAAAGAGTTAGAAAGACTCCTCCAACACTAAAAGTCAATGAAAAAGTCAAGGATGCCAGTGCCCCCACTAGAAGAAGCAAGGAGCACATCACTTGTTTCAAATGCAACCAAAAAGGGTATTTTAGAAGTCAATGCCCTAGGGGGATGAAGAAGGTCCAAGAGGAAGCATCACAAGTAGGGGGAGCCTTGAAAGCTAACCCTAAGGTAAAATTTATTAATGCACATTCTTTAAGTTATAGACAAAAGCTTGCTAGAAATAATTTTAGCAATCTTGCAATTTATCATAAAGAGCATGCTAGGAATAACAAATATTTTTGTCTAGGTGCTAAGAGTGTAAACATTTCAAATAAGGAGAAATTTGAGACTAATGTCCCTAGAAAAACCTTACCTAGGGAATCTATTAGGAAAATAGAAGAACAACTAGACATCAATTTTAAATGGACTAGACACATGCCTAGGAAGAACAATGCCCAAAGATTAGATCAAAATTCAAAAATTAGGCAATTAGAGAAAAAAAATTAAGCCTTGAGGTCAAAGCTTGAGAAAATGGAAAAGACCCTTGTAAAAATGCAAAATTCAATTAAAGGGTCAAATAGTCAAAATCTAAGGTGTAAGAGGCAAGAGCCATCTAGGAGGTAAGGTTTGGGTCACAAGCCTATGTTTAAGAAGGTAATATCTACTTACCATAGTGTTCAATTTGACTATGGAACTAAACCTAGGTCTAGGAAAATCAAGGTTACTAGGGAAGTCATCCCTAAGGGTAACCAAGGTATGTGCCTAGTGGCTAGGGTTTCGAAGAAACCTAGGAAAGCCACTAAGGAGGTTACAAGGGGAGTTACCCCTAGAGTTAACCTAGGCAAGACCCAAATGACCAAGGCTACCAAGCCTAGGAGGGTCATTAGGAGAGTATCTAGGGAGGTTATCCCTAAGGAATACCTAATTAATCCAAGGAGCTCAAATAGGTTTTGGGTTCCTAAGACCGTGATCGATCCACGCTAAATGGGTTAGGATGTGTCAACTTTAAATGGATGGGTAGTTAACCTAACCATGGTAAATGTGGCACTTTAGGTCATTTTCAAGGTTATGGTTACCTTGGGAATGTGTTTTGATCTTAAATCCTAAAGGTTTTTAGGATGTGCCAATATTATTTAAGAAGTTTGAAAAATCAATCAAATTGACACAATTTAAGTTTAGAGGTCTTAGTGTGTCATTTTGGATTTTTGGCACACTTGGGGGATTAGTAGCAATATGGAAAAAATATACTTAATAATGACAAATGACAATTAATATTAAATTTTAGGTATTGTTATACCTATACATTTTATATGTCATGCTTTGTTTGCCATATAACATGTCATGACATCATATCTATTTTTATCATATAATATGTCATGATCATGCTTAGGATTAAGGTTAAATGTCATGTATGCTTAGATTTCATTTTATGCCATGACATCATGATCATTGGCCATGCTTAATTAATGATTATCACTTATGCCATGATCATTCATGCATTAATTAAAATTGAGTTAAGGACTATGACATGATTTGAAGTCCCATGTATAAGAGAATCAAATAGAGTTGCTTAGAAAATGCATGAATCCATAATATCCCTAATACCACATCTCACAATTACATTGACTTGTGTGTGCTTAATACATCTTAGATACATATGAGATGTTAGGAAAATAAGTTAAGTTCAAGGTGCATAGGTAGTGCATCTAGATGAACTTAAACTTATCTCAATCATCAATATGAATCATGAGGAAAGCTAATGTACAAGTCATGTACATCTAGCCAATAGTCTATGGTTCAAAATAAGTTTTCAAAAATATTTTAAAATCACTTTAGAAAACCTTGGTGAAGTCTATCTTTTGATAGCAATCACCATTGAAGAAGTTGATACAAAGTGAGCTAAAACATTGAAGTTTTTCTTCATTTTTGAACTTTGTGTCAATTTCACTATTTTATGGGTAAAATATTTTTCACCCATTGTATTGGGCATAAGTATAATACGTATGAAGTTTCATAATTTTTCGAATTATGTATAATTATTTTTGAATTTTTGAATTTCAATTCTGATAACTGAAATTTGGAAATTTCAGTTATCAGTCGACTGCCCTTGTTGGTAGTCGATTGATGCCTGATAAATTCGACTGCCAATGATGATTTCTGGAAAATAAGATTTGTTTAGCTCATTTTCAGCTATGGTTAGGTTCCCTAACCACTTCTAACCCTAGGATATGCTTTGGAAAGCATTGGAAAGGGTGAAAATTCATTGGATATGGATTACGAGAATTGTTAGGGTGATGTATCAAATTTAAGGTGTGGGAGAGTTCAATGTTGAACTTTTAACCTTAATTTTGATGGTTTAGAGTTCCTATTGGTTTAGAGACTTCCCAAGGACATTGTTAGTGCAATGGTCAAGGGGGAGCAAGTCTTTAGGGGGAGGTATCCATCATGGGGTGATGAATATTATTTGTCCTCATGAGGGGGAGAAATGGGATTTTGAGATACCCAATTTGAAAATTGAGAGAGTGTGTAGGATTGCCTCTCTTGAGTGATATGAGACTTATCACTAGGAAGATTGTAGACATCCTAGGTGTTTTTGGACCAAGGGGGAGATTGTAAGATCTCATTGGATATGAGACATCGACCTCCTTGGGTGAACCTTTTTGATATATGTTAAAAAGGGGAAGAATGTTAAAATTACCAATTTGGGATAATTGGTAAGGGAATTTGAGTTAGGGGCCTAACTCAAAGGTGTTTTTGTCAAACATCAAAAAGGGGGAGATTGTTGGTGTAATCGGCCCAGGTCACGATTGACCGGACTCGAGTTTGACTCGAGTAAGTATTTTGATATTTGACATGGATGTCTGACATTGATGTCTAACATGTGTTGGGGAGATTGATGATGCAATTGACCCAGGTTAGTATTTGATGTTTGACGATGGTTTGACCATTGCCATGGGAAAAGTCCAAGTCTTGAGTACTTGGCATGTAAAGTCCAAGCATGAGTCTTGGCAAGGGAAAGTCCAACATGGGTTGGTAAAGGAAAGTCCAAGCATGGGTCTTGGCATGGAAAGTCCAACATGGGTTGGCAAGGGAAAGTTCAAGCTTGAGTCTTGGCAATTGGAAAGTCCAAGGGGAATATTGGCAGCGTAAAATCCAAGGATGGAGTCTTGGCAGCATAAGTCCAATGGTTGGCGGCGTAAAGTCCAAGCAGAGTCTTGGCAGCGTAAGTCCAATGTGCCTTGGCGGTGTAGACACCGTTAGCATGACAATAGTTGATGGAAGCACCTGAAGGCTAGCGTATGGATGAACAAGTCATGGATGACTTGGAGGGATCTGATAGAAGCGAGGCTGACAGAGGTGGCTAGAATGCTTAGGTCTAGGCTAAGGGTGGTTCAGCAAGTATGGGGACATCATACTTGGGTTAAAACCTCATGTTTGAGGTGTATTAGTCGATTGGGACCATGAGTCAGTCGACTAGTGTGAGTCAACGAGGTGGTCGTTCATGGCTGGCACGCCGATCGGTGATCTTGTGATCGATCGGTGATGCTCGGGATCTCGGGCACAGAAGGTTCTCCAGTCGAGTGATTGCATCGACCACTCGACTAATTAAGACATCAGTCGACTGATGGTGTATCCGTTGGATTTTTTTAGCATGGATCTAGCCATTGTCTCACGATAACAGTGACACCAGTCGACTGATGGTCCCGAGCAGTCAACTGATAGGCAAAAATTAGCCTGAGTTGCAAGTTTAAAAGGAGCACGAAGGGAAGGTTTTGGCATCAGTTCTTGGGAGCTTTTGGGGCGAATTGCTGATGTAATTCAGGGTCTCCAAGGCTATTCTTTAAGCAAGCAATCAAAAGCTCTTGTAAAGTTATTTTCTTTACTTGTGTTGCAATTCATTATTGTATTTGCTTGTATTCTTATTGTATTACTTTTGTAATCACTTGTACAAGGTTTCTCCACCTCCGGATTGTTCTGAGAAGGAGTTTATTGGATTAGTGGTGTGTGTATGCATCGCTAGAGCTCATTTGGGCTCGATCCGTGGAGTATAAACCATTCGGTTTCGAACCACATTATATCCTTGTGTTGTGCTTGTGTTCTTGTTGTATTTGTTTTATTATTGTTTATTCCGCTGCGTATAACAAGTTTATAGCAAGCACACGATCGAATTCTATCAAGCAACGCCAACGCTATTCACCCCCCTCTAGCGGGCGCAATGTTCCTAATAGGTTTGACCATTATCATAGGAGAAGTCCAAGTCTTGTGTACTTGGCATGGAAAGTCCAACATGGGTTGACAAAGGAAAGTCCAAGCATGGGTCTTGGCAAGGGAAAGTCCAAGCATGGGTCTTGACATGGAAAGTCCAACATGGGTTGGCAAGGGAAAGTCCAAGCTTGAGTCTTGGCAATTGAAAATTCCAAGGGGAGTATTGTCGGAGTAAAGTCCAAGGGTACAGCATAAGTCCAATGGTTGGCAATGTAAAGTCCAAGCGTGGTCTTGGCAGCGTAAGTCCAATGTGCCTTGGCGGTGTAGACACCGTTAGCATGACAATAGCCGATGAAAGTACCTGAAGGCTAGCATATGGATGAACGAGTCATGGATGACTTGGAGAGATCCGATAGGCGTGAGACTGATGGAGGTGGCTAGAAGGCTTGGGTCTAGGCTAAGGGTGGTCTAGCAAGTATGGGGGCACCATACTTGGGGTTAAAACCTCATGTTTGAGGTGTATTAGTCGACTGGGACTATAGTCAGTCGACTGATGTGAGTCGACTAGAGTTTGACTGTAGGAATTGGTCTAGCAGTCGACTGGCAGCATTAGTCAGTCGACTGATATGAAGATCAGTCGATTGCTAGTCGAGTTTTTGGGGACAGAAGGTTCCAGAGTCGACTGTTAGGGTTTGACAGTCGAGTGATGGCTCGATTAGTCGACTGATGGTCTATCCGTTGGAACTTATCCAACGTGGCTCATGCCGTTGTGAGACAACGACTACAGGAGTAGTCGACTGATGGTCTCGATTAGTTGACTGTTAGGCGAAAATCAACCTAAGTTGCAGGTTTAAAAGGAGCACGAAGGGAAGATTTTGGCTAAGATTTCTTGAGGAGTTTGGGGTCGATTTGCTGCTGCAATTCAGGGTCTCCAAGTGCAACTCAAGCAACCAAACAAGCAAGCATCAAAAAGCTCATTTGTAAAGTTCTCTTTACATAGATTATTGTATTCATACTTGTATTTGTTTGTTTTTGTTGTATTACTTTGTGTAATCATTTGTATGAGGTTTCTCCACCTCCGACGTGTTGTCGAGAAGGAGTTTATTGGATTAGTGGTTTGTGTTTGCATCGCTAGGGCTTTTAGAGCTCAATCCGTGGAGTAGGAATCATACGGTTCTAAACCACATTACATCCTCGTGTTGTGATTGTGTTTGTGCATTTTGTTTTTGTTATTATCATTATTCCGCTGCGTACTAACATTATTTCTAGAAACGAAGGAATTTCGATCAACCGATGACGAAACGCTATACACCCCCCCTCCTCTAGCGGGTGCACAGGTCCTAATAGGAGACATATGTGTGTATTAAGACACCCTAAATACATGTGAGATGTTAGGAATATGAGTTAAGTTCAATGTGCTTATATGGTACATCAAAATGAACTTAAAACTTTTTCAATTATAGAAAGAAATCATAAGGAAATCTAGTGTACAAGTTATGTATACTTAGCCCATAGATTATGATTGAAAATATATTTTGAAAATAATTTTAAAATAATTTTAGAAAATCTTGGTGAAGTATATCTTTTGATAGCAATCACTATTGAGAATATTGATACAAGTTAGGCAAAAACATTGAAGGTTTCAATCGTTTTGGACTTTATATCAACCCTTTAAAATAATGGGTATTTTAATATAAAACTATTTTTCATCCATTGTACTTGACATAAGTAATGTATGTATACAATTTCAAGATTTAAAAAAATATATATAATTACTTATGATTTTTCAAAATTCATCTGAAAAGTCTAATTTCTGAAAAATCAAACTCCAGTCGACTGTTGTAGGCATCTAGTCGATTGGTAGTTATTTCAGTCGATAGTTGTTGACACAATTGACTGATTGATCTGATTTTGGTTGAACAAGATTTGTTTAGTCATTTATTAACATCCCTACGTATCCTAACTGTCTCCTAACCCTATGATATGCTTAGAGAAGCATTGGAAGGGAGAAATGTTCATTGAAAATGAATTGAAGAGTTGATTAGGGTATAGATCAAATTTTAAGGGAGGTTAAAGTTCAAGTTTGAACTTTTACCCTTATTTTTTATGGTTTAGTTTTCTTAAGGATATTGTTGATGAAATGGTTAAGGGGGAGTAAGCTTTTAGGGGGAGTTTTCCCATCAAGGAATGATGGATGAATGTTAAAATGGGGAGAGCAAAGAATTTCCCTTCATTGAAATGAAGACATGTATGATGAGTCTTGGACCAAGGGGAGAATGAGTGATCTTATTGGTAAATGAGACATTGAAAACCTTGGTAGACTTTTTGATGTATGTCAAAGGGGGAGAAATGAAAGTTTTAAGTTAGGTAAACCTTGATTATGCTTTGACATTAGAAGAGTCAAGTTGGACTTATGGGTTAGCCTAACTTAAAGGTATTTTTAAACATAAAAAAGGAGAGATTATTGGTGCAATTGACCCGGGTCACAATTGACCAGACTCGAGTAAGATTTTGATGTTTGATAATAGTTTGACAATGGGTTTGACAATATGGTTTGACCATATGTTGATCATATGGATAGTGGATGATTGGGATATCTAAGGTCATATGAGGGAGATTGTCATGGAGAAGATTGTTGGAGCAATCAACCTCATGTCAAGGTTGACCAAGCTCGAGTGAGACTCGAATGGAAGTCCATGATTGGGTTCTTGGCAATGAAGAAATCCAAGTATGGATACTTGGCAAGGAAAAGTCCAAAGGTGGAGTCTTGGCAAGGGAAAGTCGAAATATGGATATTTGGTAAAGGAAAAAAATTCCAAAAGTGTAGTCTTGGCCATGTATGTCAAAGGTGTAGTTTTGGCGATGAAAGTCCAAGTTTAGAGACTTGGAAATGGAAGTCTCGGAGGCGCGACTTCTTGGCAAAGGTAGACCCATTAGCATGACAAAGCTGACGGAAGCACTTGAAGGTTAGCGTCAAGAGTGAGGAGTCATGGACTTGAACCAAGGGCGTGAGGCTGATGGAAGTGGCTTGAAATCTTATATCTAGGCTAAGGAAACTCGATGGCATGACGAAGCCGATGGAAGCACCTGAAGGCTAGTGTGAAGGATGAAGGAGTCATGGAGGACTCGGATGGACCCTGAGGGTGTGAGGCTGATAGAGGTGGTTTGAAGACTTAGGTCTAGGCCTAGAGTGAGTATCGAGTATAATGGGATCATACTTAGGTTAAACCTCATGTTTAAGGTGTACAAGTCGACTGATAGCATTGTCCAGTCGGCTGGCCGAGTGCACGACATTTGAGAGCTCAGTTTGACTCGAGTAGTCGATTGTGGTTATGACTCAGTCGACTGGTCCAGTAGTCGACTAAGACTTGACTACTACCCTGTGGCTCTGATAGTCAATTGGTGGCTTGCACCAGTCGACTGATGATTGACAGTCGATTGCTAGGTTTGAGCAGTTGATTGACTTTAAGTGGACATGACACAGAAGGTTTTGGAGTCGACTAATGGCTATGGCAGCCGACTGTTGGGTCAGGGCAGTCGATTGATTGGCCATTTTTTGATGTGGATTAATCTGTTATAAGACAACGGATAAGTGACCAATCAACTAGTGGGTAAGGCTAATCGACTGGTGGCACAAAATAGCCCGAGTTGAAGCTTTAAAGGGAGATCGCGATGGAGGATTTCAAAGTCGATTCTTGGTGATTTGGGAGGGGATTTGTTGTTGCATTTCAAACCTTCTAAGACATTCAAAGCAACCACATCAACAAGCAATCAAAAGTTCAATCTTGTAAAGTGTTTTAACTTATTTCTTTCATTTTCTATTGTATTTGTTTGTATTTAGTGTTTCCTTATTGTAAGCTTTATATTGTATGAGGTTTGTCCACCTCTGGTGTCATACTGAGAAAGGGAGATTTTAGTGAGTGTAGATTACTAAAGTTCGATCGTAGAGTAGGAATTAAGGTTTCAAACTACATAAAATACTCGTGTTGTGCATGTGTTATATGTTAGGGCAATCTCTTGCCATGATAAGGTTTTGATGTGTGTGGCAAAGGGTTTAAGTTAGATTGTTATTATGATTTGATATGTGCGTTGGAGTCTTGCAGGACTTAGCAATTCGCACATGGAGCCTTGGCGGGTTCACCACTCATAACCTCGTGCTTGAGTCGGAGAAGGAGCATTGCAGAGTCGTGCGCTTGATGTTGTCGAGGGACCGCCAAACGAGATGACTTGAAGCGAAGCCAAGGAAGCAGACTTCAGAGGCAAGAGATACGAAGGAGCATTGCAGAGTCGTGCGCCTGATGCTGCCGAGGGACGTGGCCGCGAACGAAGAGAGCTTCGACGAGGGACTTCGAGTGAGATGAGAGAATGAGTGAATTGTAAGTAGCTCATTAGGTGAACTTAGCCGAATGGCTAAGTGTCGGATAAGCTTTCCCGACATCAGTCGACTGTCATGGAATGACAGTCGACTGCTCTGAGTCGAATCGGTTCGACTGGTATCCGACTGAGTTGTTTTGGGGCCAGTAGTCGACTGTCATATGTGAGCAGTCGACTGCCAAGACCATCAATCGACTGCTGAAGGAAGCAGTCGACTGATCAAGAGAGTTTGGCCCACAGAACCACTCGTAGCCGACTGGACAGTCGACTACGGAGGCAGCAGTCGACTGATGGAATCCATCAGTCGACTGTCAAGTGATCCGTTGGACTACAACGATCGGGATCCGATGTGTTCGGAGGTTGTTGAAGTGGCGGCAGTCGACTGGTGGCAGCCAACGGGAAGAAATCAGCCCTCTCTATAAAAAGAGAGGGTGTGGGCTTTTGGATGGCTAATGCTAATATTCCAAACCATCATCCAAGTGCTCCACAAGTGATAAACTCCTTCTTCTAGATCTCTTTCACATCTATTGTAAAAGGAGTGTTCTTGAGTTGTAAGGGTTACCTCCACCTAGCTTAGTGCAAAGGAGAGACCGATAGTGATTTGGTTGCGGAGTGATTCACTGAGGACGAATCGAGGACCGTGGATTAGCGGCATAGCCGTGAACCACGTTATATTTCGGTGTTAGCATTGTTTGTATTCTTCTTTGTTTATTTGCTTGTCTTTATTAGTATTCCGCTTGCGCTAACAATTGTGTAGACAAGCAAATTCCACCATCCAACGACAAAGGGCTATTCACCCCCCTCTAGTCGGCCGATCGATCCCCTACAAGTGGTATCAGAGCCAAGGAAAGCTTGTCGAGGACTAACCGCCACAACAAGCACATTCAAGAATGACCGGCTCTAATATTCATCCGCCAAAGTTCGAGGGGGAATTCTCTTAGTGGAAAAAGAGAATGGAGGTATTTTTCGAAACCAATTTCGAAATTCTCTTAATTATGGAAAACGGTTTCGAATTGCCTAGGAATGAAGATGGGGAGCCATTGGAGAAAGCAAGGTGGAGCAAGAGGCAAAGAGAAGAATATTTGGCGAATTCAAAAGCCAAGCACCACCTCTACAATGTACTCCCCCAACAAGAAGTTAACCGGATTGGGGAATGCTCTAGTGCCAAGGAGATGTGGGAGAAGCTAGTAGAGCTTCATGAAGGCACTTCGGAGGCCAAACTTGCAAGAAGAGACCTCCTCCGCTCCCAACTATCAAACATCAAATTAGAAAAGGGAGAAAAGGTAACATCATTGCATTCTAGGTTTAAGGAAATTTTGATTGGACTAACAAGTGTAGTAGAAAGGCTCTCCAACCGGGACATGCTCATGAAAGCAATTGATGCTTTTCCCCGGTCATCAAAATGGAGCTCAATGGTGGACTCCTTCTACATGTCCAAGAACCTAGAAGTGAGCACCTTGGAGGAGTTCTTTTTAACAATGGAGCTCCACGAAACAAGACTTGAAGGAATAGTAGAAGATCCAAAGTTTCAACCTTCAAGAGGAGTAGCCTTGATGGCACATAAGGGGAAGAAGAAAATGGAGATCCCCTCCTCCTCCGATGAAGCGTCCTCCTCTTCCTCCATGGATAGCACGGAAGAAGCCTATATGGTAAGGAGGGTAAGGCATGCTTTAAAAGGTTTTCAATTTAATAAATCTAATGATAGGAGGAGAAGACCAAGGGGGAAGGTGATTTGCTATAATTGCCAAGGAGAGGGACATATAAGGGACAATTGTCCCCTCTTGAACAAAAGCAAGGAGGAGAAGAGAAAGAAGGAAGAAAAGAAGAAGAAGGGGAGCAAGAAGAAAAAGGAAAAAGAAAAGAAGGCAAAAGAAAAAGGGAAGGCCAAGGCACTAAAAGTAAGGACATGGGATGACCCCTCCTCATCATCTTCATCATCATCGGAAGAGGAGAATGCCTTTGTCACCAACTTAGCATTGATGACCTTTGACGACTTAGATTGCTTCTCCTCCGAAAATGAAGAAGTAAGCTCAAGTGAGGAGAGCTCTAGTGAAGGGGGAGCTTCATCATCCTCCTCATTCGAATAAGAGGACATGGAAACTATGGTAACTAACCTTTCACCTAGTAAAATAGTTTCTATGATTTCTAGTCTTACTAAGGATTAATTTAGAGCAAAAAAAAAAGAATAAATGCATGCTTGAGCAAATTAAGGAATTAGAACAAAAATTAGAAAAAGCATGTTTTAATGATGATAATGATGATGCATGCTCACATGATAACTATATGTCTTTGGATGTTAATGATGCATGCATAGAAGAAAATAGGGATCTAAGGGAAAAGGTAGACTATTTGACCAAGACCCTAGAAAAATTTACAATAGGCTCCAATACCCTTAACATGATCATTGGGAGCCAAAGGGCAAGCTTCAACAAGAAAGGCCTAGGTTATAAAGAAAAGAAAATTGAAAAGGCCTACAAATGTCTAATAGCTAGGGGTCAAGATAAAAAGAAGGTAATAGCTAGAAAATGGATCCCTAAAAAATTTTTAGTGAACCCCATAGGAAAGAACTTATATTGGGTTCCAAAATCCATCCTTGAGGGTTAGAAAAACCCTAGGATAGTCAACCATATGGAATTCACCTATATCATATTTTTGGTTGACTTAGGATGGCGGGACAATATTTTTGAAATAGTATTAGGTGATGATAATGCACCTATAAATAGACAAATCATGCTTTAGGTGATATTTGCTTTATTATCATCATATAATACCTAATGCATGATAACAATTTGATGAGTACATGTGTTTCATGATCATAATGTAAAATTAATTCATATACATCTTTATGATCATGTGGAATGATAGGATAATACTTAACCTTGGTAGAATTGCATGAAAATAATGGTTAAGTATATACAAATACCTTTAGGATACATCTCACACTCACCATAGGCTACCTTGATTGAAAACTTAGCATGAGTGAGATGTTAGGATGATACAAATGTTCACTAATGTCTATGGCATTTAGATGGTCATTTAAGGTATCAAAATAGCAATAATAGACCAATCATGGGGAAGGCTTATGTTTAATTCATAGACATATTGCCCAAAGATCATGGTTGGATATTTCATATGTTCTCAAAACAAATTCTTACTTTAAAATCTGTGTATTCATGTTTTGAAACAATCCAAAGCAAGACTAGGTGTTAAAATGGATACTAACATGATCAAAAACCTAGTGGTTTTTAAAGCTTTTGGATTTTTGGCAAATCTCTGAAAATATAATGATTTTTCATGAAAAACTATTTTTCATTGATAGATATACTTACAAGAAATGTGTTCCCCAAATTTCATGATTTTTCGAATTTTATAGAATTTTTTACGCATTTCTGAAATTCACCCCATAAAATCAGAATTCCTGAAATCCATGTGACAGTCGACTGGTAGTCTGAACCAGTCGACTGGTAGCCTGATAATATGCCCAATAATCTTTTGTATCCGATTTTAAGGCATGTTTTGGCTTTTATTTACCTCTAGACTTGATTCCATGCTTGTATAAATATTGTTTAATATTTTTGATGGTGTCAAAGGGGGAGAAATGTATATGTTTAAGTAAGGGGGAATATATTTAGGGGGAGTTTCATGTATTAAGGGGGAGAGTTACTAATCATGTTATTTACATGCTTTCTTTCCTTAATAGTTTATCAAATGTTTTACCTAACTTAAACGGATTGTCACACATCAAAAAGGGGGAGATTGTTAGGGCAATCTCTTGCCATGATAAGGTTTTGATGTGTGTGGCAAAGGGTTTAAGTTAGATTGTTATTATGATTTGATATGTGCATTGGAGTCTTGCGGGACTTAGTAATTCGCACATGGAGCCTTGGCAGGTTCACCACTCATAACCTCGTGCTTGAGTCGGAGAAGGAGCATTGCAGAGTCGTGCGTTTGATGCTGCCGAGGGACCGCCAGACGAGATGACTTGAAGCGAAGCCAAGGAAGCAGACTTCGGAGGCAAGAGACGCGAAGGAGCATTGCAGAGTCGTGCGCCTGATGCTGCCGAGGGACGTGGCCGCGAACGAAGAGAGCTTCGGCGAGGGACTTCGAGTGAGATGAGAGAATGAGTGAATTGTAAGTAGCTCATTAGGTGAACTTGGCCAAATGGCTAAGTGTCGGATGAGCTTTCCCGACATCAGTCGACTGCCATGGAATGGCAGTCGACTGCTCTGAGTCGAATGGGTTCGACTGGTATCCGACTGAGTTGTTTTGGGGCCAGCAGTCGACTGCCATATGTGAGCAATCAACTGCCAAGACCATCAGTCGACTGCTGAAGGAAGCGGTCGACTGATCAAGAGGGTTTGGGCCACATAACCACTCGTAGCCGACTGGGAAGTCGACTATGGAAGCAGCAGTCGACTGATGGGATCCATCAGTCGACTGCCAAGTGATCTGTTGGACTACAACGGTCGGGATCCGACGTGTTCGGAGGTCGTTGAAGTGGCGGCAGTCGACTGCCAAGGGCGGCAGTCGACTGGTGACGACCAACGGGAAGAAATCAGCCCTCTCTATAAAAAGAGAGTGTGTGGACTTTTGGATGGCTAATGCTAATATTCCAAACCATCATCCAAGTTCTCCACAAGTGATAAACTCCTTCTTCTAGATCTCTTTCACATCTATTGTAAAAGAAGGAGTATTCTTGAGTTGTAAGGGTTACCTCCACCTAGCTTAGTGCAAAGGAGAGACCGATAGTGATTTGGTTGCAGAGTGATTCACCGAGGACGAATCGGGGACCGTGGATTAGCGGCATAGCCGTGAACCATGTTATATTTCGGTGTTAGCATTGTTTGTATTCTTCTTTGTTTATTTGCTTGTCTTTATTAGTATTCCGCTTGCGCTAACAATTGTGTAGATCAGATAATTCCACCATCCAACGATAAAGGGCTATTCACCCCCCTCTAGCCGGCCGATCGATCCCCTACATTATATTTAGTTTGTGTTTCTTGTGGATTTGTATTTGTATTTCACTGTGCTAACGTTTTGTAGAGATACTAACACCAACGAAATCGATCGACACTATTCACCCCCTCTAGTGCACCAAACGATCCCCAATAATATGTTCCCTCCGAAACTAAATGTCTGTTATACAACGACAATTGACACCGGATAAGCTAAGATTTTTTTTTATTGTAATGATAGAGAGGATAAGGAAACTTTGAATCTTCTATGACCACCATCATAAAATATTAAAATTTACTTCACTATCATATTACTAAAATCAAAAGAAGATATCAAATAATTCTCAAGTTTCTATCTGGAACTTGAGGATCTTCATAAATATTTCATCCATTCTTTTACTAAAAGTTGTACTTTTATTAATTTTACACTATTACTAATATTTTGAATTTTAGATACATCCATATTTTAATCAATATTCTTTATAAATTTCATATAAATTACCTATAATATTTTGTACTATAGTAGTAGGATCGGAAGAAAAATAATCTTTTATTGAGATTAAAACATCATAATACATAACTAACATTTTGTATAAAATATCTAATTTTAGTTTATGATCTAAAACAAATATAACTAAATAAATATCAGGAATATAATAAAAATATTTTTCCCATTTTACTTTCATTGTTAATACACAATAAAATAAAAATTCATCATTAATATATTCATTTAAAATTAAAACTATGTTATAAAAATATACTATAATTAAATGAGAAGACGGATAATAAACATTGAAAAGTTGTTCGGTTACATATCATTAAATACTTTTAAAATTTTATAAATGCTACTACATATATTGTAAGATATCGAGAAATAAAATAATAATAAAATAACCCTTATTAATTAAGAAATTATCTTATGGAATTTTTCAGGATTTTTAGAAATTTTTTTGGAATTAAATGGGGTTTCTGTTGCATTTTTGTAGGGAAAGATTTAACAGGCTTTTAGAAGGCTTGTTTGGGTTATCTGCTTATGAGGAGTTAATAGGGTTTAATTGACCTAAATTTAAATATAAAAACCTTAAGTTTACTTTCTATTTCTTTAGAATTTTCACCGTAACTCCTCATCTCCCGATTCCTCTTCTCAACCGTGATTTCCCCCTTTCTCATCGTGATTCTCTCTTTTCCTGATGCTCAGGCCCTTTTCTTCCCGCTCGTCGACCACCGCGAGCCCTCCAGCTGACATGATCATTGTCGTTCGAGCTTAGATCATCGTTGTCGCCCCTTCTTCTCTCAATCGTGCACCTATCTTCTGTCCGCCACCGACTACCCCACCAGCGAATTGCCCTCTTGGGCTGCCCTATCTTCCTCATCGTCACCAATGAGCCCGATCTCTGCTAACCGTTTCTTCTTTTTGCGATTCGATCTCGACGATAGCTACTCGCCGCCGCCACCGTTCAACTGTCGCACAGGCTGATTCTCACTCGAATGCGTCGCCAACCCCTCTGTTCTGCCGACAGTTGATCTCGTCGCCCTTCTCTTCTCTTCTCCGAGCCAACTAGTCATCATCATGCTGGAGATCTGCACTTGCGTTGCCGCGAGCCATTTCAATTGTGAGTTTGATCTGCTGATATCATCGTCTTCTTGTCACCGATCATCATCTTCTATGTTTTCCAGGATCTTGAGGCAAATAGGGGGAGCTGCTAATTGTTAATCTCGACAGAGATTTCAGATCCAGAGCTCAGTTCCTTTGTGTTGGTTGTGTTCTTTCGATTCTTGAGTTCAAGGGGTGTCGATAGCAGGGTGCATTGGAGTGGTGGTGTGAGTTTGAGGTAAAGTTTTTTGATTAATGATTCTATCATATTTCTAAGCTGCAACATAGTTTGCTTGTAGTGATTTGGTTATGGGATGCGATTTGTGTTGTTCAGTTTAGGCTATATTGTGTGTAACAGGGATAAGGTAGATCATTGTAGGGTTTGTCTCTAATTCAGTTGTTCAAACTTGGGTCTGATTGAAGCAGGGAGTTGTGGTTGAATGAAGTGGTGTTAGGTGTAGCTTGTTATGTGATTGGGTTCACTGGTATGAACGAATGAGGTTAATTGATTCAGATTGGGTGCTATTAGGTGGACAAGGAGGTTGTGCGATTGAGGCATAACCAGGTGAGTCTGGATGTGTTATTGTTGGATTGTATTGGTGGTTAGTGGAGACTAGAGTTATTTTGATTATATTGGTATTCTAGGGTTTCAGGACTTTGATGTTGGAGGATCGTGGCCCGGCTAGAAGGGGGGTTGAATAGCCCCGATGTACGTCGATGGAATTTGGTCGCTTAATCATCTACAATCAAGGTTAACGCAATGGAAAATATACCAAACAACAACAATTAAGCTAATACAAAGAAGTAAAGAAGAGCAAACACTAAGACGAGGATGTAACGTGGTTCACGACCCTTGTCGCTAATCCACAGATGACTCGTATGATGAATCACTCCCTCAACCAATTCACTAGTCTCTCCTTTAGTTCAACAAGGTGGAGGTAACCTCTTTACAACAAATCACTCCCTCTTACAATAGAATTGATATAAGAACAAGTAAGAGGAGTAGAAAACATTTAGGGCACTTGGGAGTATGATTATGAGTGAAGCATTAGCCTCCCAAAAGCCCCCAACCCTTCTTTTTATAGAGACGAAGGGTTTCTTCCCATTGGGTAGGCAACAGTTAACTGATGCATGTCATCAGTCGACTGCCCCTCTAACGGTCGACTTACAATGGCTTCTGACTTGCCATCGTCACCATTCAACTGATTCTAGTAGTCATCGATGTTTCATCACCGATCGATCCGCTTACGGAGATTTTGTACCGCGACCATCTTCAAGAATGATTGTCATTCCTCGGCAATGATCGATGGTGCAAAGAATCGACCGTTGTCAGAAACACACCAGTCGAACACTAGTCGACGTTTAGTCGACTCAGAGCAGTCGATTGGTGTCGGATAAAACCTCAAACAAATACTTGTTTGAGCATTCGACAGTCGGGTAAACCTCAAACTACTTGTTTGAGCATCCGACACTTCCATTCGTCGAGTAGAAACCTCAAACTCATGTTTGAGCATCCGACTTATCCAATTGTCGGGTAAAACCTCAAACACAAGTTTAAGCGTCCGACTTGTTGGGTAAAACCTCAAACCTAAGTTTGAGCGTCCGATACTTGACTTAGCCATTCGGCCAAGTTCGCTTATGAGCTACCCCGTCCCGGGTTACAATCGCTCACTCTCATCTCCTATGAAGTCCCTCGCCTCGAAGCTCTCTTCGTCTGACCACATCCCTCGAATGCACCAAGTGCATGACTTCCATAATGTCATCCTTCACGTCTCGCCCTAAAGTATGCTTCCTTTGGCTTCACTCCAATGCACCTCGTCCGGCGGTCCCTCGGATGCACTCAAGGACTCGAGCCATAAGATGGTGAACTCACCAATGCTTTAATCAAGTTAAACCATGTGTGATTTACTAAGTCCTGCACAACTCAAACACACACATCAAATCACATAACAACCTAACTTAAATCCTTTGCCACACACATCAAAACCAAACTATACTTGGGTTGATTGTCCTAACAATCTCCCCCTTTTTGATGTGTGGCAATTCGTTTAAGTTAGGTAAAATATTAACTAAATACATAAAGAAGGAAATTATGTAAAATAAATATGAGTATCAAACACTCCTCCTTAATACATGCAACTCCCCCTTAACACATACTAATTCTCCCTGTAGCATGATTAACTTAAACTTAACATTTCTCCCCCTTTGACACCATCAAAAACATCTAACATATGTTATACAATATGACATCAAAGTCTAAGGGAATAAAAATACCAAAAACTTCCTGAAAAACTCAGAAATCAAGCTATTGTGCTTGTGCACAGTTCCATCAGTCGACTGCGTCAGAACGCCAATTGACTGGCAACTGAAAATCTACATTTTTTAATTTCCGAACCCAAGTTTAGAAATACATTAAAAATTATAGAAAATTTAAAAAAATCATGAAATTTGGGGAACACATTTCTTATGAGTTCCTTTATCAATGAAAAATGATTTTTCATGAAAATTCATTCTATTTTCAAAAATTAGGCAAAAACTCAAAAGTTATAAAATGTCTCAATTTTGTATCAACTTTAAGACTTAGTTTTGCCTTGAGTTGTTTTAAAGCATCAATTCACTGTTTGCAAAACATAAAATGGTTTTAAAACATTTAAAATATCTAACTATGATCTTTGAGCAAAATTTCTATGAATTAAACACAAGCTTTCCTCATGGTTGGTCTATGATTTCTATGTTATAATATTTTGAATGACCCATCTAAATGCCATAAGCATTAGTAAATCAATTGTATCATCCTAACATCTCACCCATGCTAGGTTATCAATCAATTTAGCCTTATGGTGAATTGTGAGATGTGACTAAAGGTATTTGTACTTTAATCATAAATTTCATGCAATTTTATCTAGGTTAAGTATCATCCAAAAATCCCAAATCATGATCATAACACAAACATTATCATAATTGCATATCATGATCATAAATCAAGTATTATCACTAAATGCACATTATGATCATAAATCATGATTCATATCATTATCACCCAACTCATAAGTCAAAAGCTAACACCCTCATCATTATAAGTCAACCAAATAATCATGATATGAAATATGTCCACTTATGGTTGACTATCCTAAGGTTCTCTAACCTTTAAGGATTGACTCAGGAACTCAATACAAATTCTTTCCAATAGGGTTCACCAAATACTCCTTTGGGATCCATTTCCTAGCTACCATTGTTGTTTTGGATTGTCCCCTAGCAATTAAACAATGGTAAGCCTTCTCATTCTTTGATCTCTTATAACCTAGACCCTTCTTATTGAAACTAGCCCTTTGGCTCCTAATAATCATGTTTACGGTATTGGAGCCAATTGTGAATTTCTCTAGGGCCTTTGTGAGGTAATCTACCTTTTCCCTTAGGGTCCTATTTTCCTCAATACATGCATCATTTGTCATAGAAGAAGAAGCATTATCATTTAAACATGCATTTTCTAGCTTTTCTTCTAATTTCCTAATTTCATCAAGCATGCATTTGTTTTTCTTTTTAGCTCTAAATAAATCCCTAGTTAAATTAGAAATCATTGAAACTATATCTTGAGTGGGTAGACTTTTTACATCACTTACTCAATCTCCTTCTTGCGATTCCGATGAGGATGCTCCCCCTACACTTGAGCTCTCCTCCTCACTTATGCTTCCTTCTTGCTTGGATGAGGTGGAGTCCAAGTCATCTATCCCTATTAGTGCGAGGCTTGTGAATACTTCTTCATCCTCCGATGAGGATGGATCATCCCATGTCGCTTTTAGGTTCTGGGGCTTTGACTTCTCCTTTTCTTTGGACTTCTCCTCTTCTTTATTTTTGCCTTTCTTCTTGCTATCCTTTTTCTTTTCTTCCTTGCTCTTGTTCAACAAGGGACAATCATCTCTCATATGTCCCTCTCCTTGGCAATTATATCATATTCTCTTTCTTCTTGGCCTTCTCCTATCATGAGACTTGTTAAATTTAAAACTCTTAAGAGCACGTCTCACCTTTCTTACTATGTAGGCCTCCTTTTTGCTATCCATTGAAGAGGATGATTCATCTTCCGATGAGGATGGTGAAGACATCTTCTTCTTTCCCTTGTTTGCTACTAGTGTCACTCCCCTTGGTCGACTCCTTGGTTCTTCTACTATACCTTCAAGTCTAGTTTCATGAAGCTCCATAGTCGAGAAAAATTATTCTAGAGTACTTACCTCTAGATTCTTTGATATGTAGAAGGAGTCCACCATTGAGCTCCACTTTGATGACCGGGGAAAAGCATCTATTGCCTTCATGATCATGTCCCAGTTGGAGAGCTTCTCCCCTACACTAGATAACCCATTAAGTATTTCTTTAAATTGAGAATGAAGAGATAATATTTTCTCCCTTTTATCTAGCTTGATATTGTTCAATTGAGAGCGGAGGAGGTCCCTTCTAGCTAGCTTGGCTTTGGATGTGCCTTCATGAAGCTCTATCAATTTTTCTCACATTTCCTTGGCGCTTGAGCATTCTCCAATTTGGTTGATCTCTTGTTGAGGAAGCACATTGTATAAATGGTGCTTTACCTTTGAATTTGCAAGGTGCTCCTCTTTTTTGCTTCTTCTCTTTTCAATTAGCTTATTCTCTTCATCCCTAGGCAACTCAAAATCGTTTTCCATGATTAGCATGATATCGAAGTCGGTCTCAAAAAAATACCTCCATTCTCTTCTTCCACCAAGAGAAGTCGCCTTTGAATTTGGGTGGATGAATGTTCGAGCTGGCCATTTCGTTGTCGTACTTGTTTTGGCGATGAGTCCATCGACAAGCACCTCGCTCTGATACCACTTGTTAGAGGATTGTGGGCCGGCTAGAAGGGGGTTGAATATCTTTGATGTACATCGATGGAATTCGGTCGCTTAATCATCTACAATCAAGGTTAGCGCAGTGGAAAATATACTAAACAAAAACAATTAAGCTAATATAAAGAAGTAAAGAAGAGCAAACGCTAAGATGAGGATGTAACGTGGTTCACGACCCTTGCCGCTAATCCATGGATAATTCGTATGATGAATCACTCCCTCAACCAATTCACTAGTCTCCTCTTTAGCTCAACAAGGTGGAGGTAACCTTTTTACAACAAATCACTCCCTCTTACAATAGAATTGAGATAAGAACAAGTAAGAGGAGTAGAAAACGTTTAGGGCACTTGGGAGTATGATTATGAGTGAAGCATTAGCCTCCCAAAAGCCCCCAACCCTTCTTTTTATAGAGAAGAAGGGTTTCTTGGCGTTCGGCAGGCGACAGTCAACTGATGCATGCCATCAGTCGACTGCCCCTCTAACGGTCAACTTACAATGACTTTTGACTTATCGTCATCACCATCCAACAGTACTCCTAGTAGTCGATTGATACTCTCATCAATCGACTGTTGCCTGCGTAGCCAACTGATCAGTCGGCTACGGGAGGTTATGCGCCCGCGACCATCTTCAGCAGTCGACTGTCATTCCTTAGCAGTCGACTAATGGTGCAACAGCTGATCATCCTCGGCGATCGGCTGAGCCGTAAATCCACTCGAACACCACCGACGCTCACGACAGAGCAATGACTTTATCTGTAGAAGTCGACTGGTGTCGGGTAAAACCTCAAACAAATACTTGTTTAAGCATTCGACGGTCGGGTAAACCTCAAACTACTTTTTTGAGCATTCAACACTTCCATTCGTCGGGTAGAAACCTCAAACTCATGTTTAAGCATCCGACTTATCCAATTGTCGAGTAAAACCTCAAACACAAGTTTGAGCGTCCGACTTGTCGGGTAAAACCTCAAACCTAAGTTTGAGCATTTGACACTTGACTTAGCCATTCGGCCAAGTTCACCTATGAGCTACCCCGTCTCAGGTTATAATCTCACACTCTCAGGTTACAATCTCACACTCTCATCTCCCATGAAGTCCCTCGCCTCGAAGTTCTCTTCGTCCGGCCACGTCCCTCGGATGCACCAAGCGCATGGCTTTCGCAATGCCATCCTTCATGTCTCGCCCTGAAGTGTGATTCCTTTGGATTCACTCCAATGCTCCTCGTCCGGCGATCCCTCGGATGCACCAAGCGCACGACTTCCGCAATGTCATCCTTCACCGACTCAAGGACCCGAGCCATGAGATGGTGAACTCACCAATGCTTTCATCAAGCTAAACCGCGTGTGATTTACTAAGTCCTGCACAACTCAAACACACACATCAAATCACATAACAACCTAACTTAAACCCTTTGCCACACACATCAAAACCAAACCATACTTGGGTTGATTGCCCTAACATTCGATACAAGGCAGGTTCGTAGACGTGAATACAATCAGCCCGAACTACAAATCAGGTGGGTAATATTTCCTATCCTGGTCAAGTAGTAGCTAAACCCTGATGCATGTGATTGCATATTGTTGTCACTTAGATCTTGACTCCACTCTAGTTTTTCTATTGCTTGATACTTTCCTTTGCACTTAAATGCGCTGTCATTTTGTTATCTATTCATTCATCATTGTTATGAATTATAGAGGTTATGGTAAGTTGACCTATAGTGGTTTACCTACGTGTACGTAGCTAAATTTGGTTGTAGATCCGAATTGTGTAATTTAGATAATTCATTCAGGGGATGGGTGATGACCTAGATGTAGAGTTGATTGTCATATTACATTCCTTACGTGGTATGACGGATACGGAGCACGTATCCATTTCGAATCATGTGTTTATGTATGGTCATGTGGATTGTGGATAGTGTATCGCTACGGACCGGTGGTCCTAGCTTGGTTGTGATCAATTGAGTATGACTCTCTACAGAATAGAGAGTGTGTTGATCAATTGAGTATGACTCTCTGTAGGATAGAGAGTCTGTGGTGGGTGTATGTATGTGTGACTGTGCATTCATGTCATTTACATGCATGCTGACGACTTAGTCTCCCTTGTGGTTGAGAGGGTCGTCAGTCATTTTGCCTCCCAGGTTACTCGTGGAGGAGTAACTGGTGTGAGGGTAGAGCATTTGTTGTGCCACACTCGCCCCACTATTGATAGTGGTTATTGGAGTAGCGTGCAATTGTCCTGGGTGCGTAGCACTCGACCACTCATGGGTAGTGACAATCGGAGCCAACAGCAAGGACCCCCGTTGTGTAGCTTACAACTTTCTAGCTTATTGCTATATATATATATATATATATATATATATATATATATATATATATATATATATATATATATATATATATATATATATATATATATATAGGTGAGTTTGATGAGAATATATATAGATATAGTCTATACATATGATCGTTATGATGTTGTATTTGTTTGAGCTATGCTTGCTGCATTGATTGTACATCATCTTGCATTCTACTTGCACATTCTATATGGTCATGTGTGGATTACTAGTGTTGAGTTTGTCAGACTGTTGTATGCCTTTGACCAGTATCCTGATGTGATATGGGATGGACCCGGTTCATTGTTGTATTTGACATAGAATGTTAGTATGGCGGTTTTGTTGATTATAGAGTTAGTTTTACTCTACCATGTTGTAGGTGTTGTATTATGGTATTTATACTTAGGTTATATGAGTTGGATTGTTGCCGATTTTCAGGTATGTTAGTACCTTATGTTGTTATTAGTTGATCAGTTGGTTAAATAGTAGTTATATCATACTGATATATATCTGTTGTATCTGTAGACAGTATATTGTTGACTCGCATGGGATATATATTATGCATACACTTCTATTCTTTACCGCCGAATTTTTATACTCACCACCACAGACCCTGGGTTTACCTATAGCCCAGAAGATTCCTAGGGTGCTTAGAGCTTCGCCAGTTGATCCCATCTCACACCGAACATTTGAAGTTTAATTCATATTTGTTCCACTACTATTTTTGTATTATATGTTGGAGCATCGGTGGCTGGCTAGAGGGGGTGAATAGCCTTCTTTCGTAGATGGTGGAGTTCAATCGCTTCTTAATTGTCTACACTTAAGATTAGTGCAACGAAAATACAAATAATAAAGACAATGCTAACAAACCGATGTAATGTGGTTCATGACCCTTGCCACTAGTCCACGACCTGATTCGTTCCAGGTGAATCATGCCTTAACCAATTCACTAATCTCTCCTTTGCACAAAGCTAGGTGGAGGTAACCTTTCTTACACAAGATCTCTCTTCTTACAATAGAATTGAAATAAGAGCAAGTAAGAAGAGTATAAAACGTTTAGGGCACTTGGGTATAATTTAGAGTTGAAGCATTTTCCCCCTAAGATGACCCAAGACCTCTTCTTATAGGGAAGAGGTCATTCTTCCCGTTGGGCAACTAGCAATGATCGATGCATGATCACCGATCACATCGTAGTCGCTGCCTCGCAACGACTTCTTCCACGCTGATTCCAACCAACGACTCACATCGGGCCGATCGATCTTCCCATCACGATCGATGGAGACAATAATGAGTGCCCGGCGAGCAATGACTCTTCAATATTCGTGCTCGAAACCCTCATGACTACCCATCGATGGTTTCGTCGATCGACCGCCATCCATTGGTAGCCGATCGTTCGCCGTAAACCGCACTCAACACCAATTGAGTCTTCGGGCCGATTGAGCCGATCATATCATGATACCAATCGATGTCGGGAAACACCCATCCGACACTTAGCTATTTGGCCAAGTTCACCTACAAGCTACCCCATTCCGGGTTACAATCGCTCACTCTCATCTTCCCTTGGAGTCCCTCGCCTTGAAGTTCTCTTCGTTTGACCACATCCCTCGGATGCACCAAGCGCACGGCTTCGCAATACCATCCTTCGCGTCTCTCCCTAAAGTCTACTTCCTTTGGCTTCACTCCAATACTCCTCATCTGGTGGTCCCTCGGATGCACCAAGCGCACGACTTCCGCAATGCTATCCTTCACCGACTCAAGGGCCGAGTCATGAGATGGTGACTTGCCAATGCTTTCGCCATGTCTGAATTACTAAGTCCTGCACGACTTCAATACACATATTAAACCCATAATCAATCTAACTTAAACTCTTTACCACATACATCAAAACACATCATCCATAGGTTGATTGCCCTTACAATCTCCCCCTTTTTGATGTGTGGCAACCTTGTTTAAGTTAGGTAAAACATAAATCAAAATACATAGGACAAGAAACATGTAAGTAAACATGAGTATCAAACTCCCCCTTAAACATGCAACTCTCTCTTAAGACATGCTAATTCTCCCCCTAGCATGATTAACTTAAACCCATAATTTCTCCCCCTTTGACGCCATCAAAAAGCATGACATTAGGTCTAAGGGAAGAAAAATACCAAAAACTAACTCAAAACCTGATAAAACAGGTTACTATACTCATGCACAGTACATCAGTCGACTAAATTAGAGCATGAGTCGACTGGCACCCAATTTTCAGAAATTTTGATTTCCGAAGTCCAACTTCAGAAATGCATCAAAAATTTTAGAAAAATCAAAAAATCATGAAATTTGGAAAACATATTTCTTGTAAGTCCCTTTATCAGTGAAAAATTATTTTTCATTAAAATTCATTTTATTTTTGAAAATAAGGCAAAAACTCAAAAGTTTAAAAATAACTCAATTTTGTATCAACTTGAAAGCTAGTTTGCCCTTAGAGCCGTTTCAAAACATGAACATACAGATTATCAATCATAAAATATTTTTAAATAATTTAAAATATCCAACTATGATCTATGAGCAATATGTCCATTGATTAAACATTTATTTTCCCCATAGTTGGTCTATGATTAATATGACATGATACATGTAAATGATCATCTAAATGCCATAAGCATTAGTGGACATTTGTATCAACCTAACATCTCACTCATGCTATGTTTTCAATCAAGTTAGCCTATAGTGAGTGTGAGATGAGCCTAAAAGTATTATACTTAACCATTAATTTTCATGCAATTCTACCAAGGTTAAGTATCTATATCCTAAAAACACCCAATATGATCATAAGAACACATATTATCAATCATGATAAAAAATTATCAATTATTGTATATCATGATCATAAATCAAATATTATTATGATTCCATATTATGATCACATTATCATCACCCAACACTTAATTCAAAAATTATCACCCACATCTTTACAAGTCAACCATTTTACATGATATAAAATAAGTCTACTCATGGTTGACTATCCTAGGGTTTTCCTAACCCTTAAGGATGGACTTTGGAACCCAAAATAAGTTCTTTTCTATAGGGTTCACCAAATACTCCTTTGGGATCCATATTCTAGCTACCATTGTATTTTTAGCTTGACCCCTAGCAATTAGGCAATGGTAGGCCTTTTCATTTTTGGTCCCCTTGTAGCCTAATCCTTTCTTATTAAAACTTGCCCTTTGGCTCCCAATTATCATGTTCAAAGTGTTGGAGCCTATTGTGAATTTTTCTAAAGCTTTAGTTAAATGATCTACCTTTTCCCTTAAAGCCTTATTTTCCTCAATACATGCATCATTAACATTTAGAGGAATATAATCATTAACATTTAAGTATGTATTTTATAGCTTTTCTTCTAATTTTCTAATATCATCAAGCATGCATTTATTTTTCTTCTTAGCCTTACATAAATCCCTAGTAAGGCTAGAAATCTTAGAAACAATCTTTTTAGGGGAAAGATTTGTAACCATAGTTTCCATATCTTCTTCCTCCGATTCCGATGAGGATGAAGATGAAGCTCCCCCTTCACTTGAGCTCTCCTCACTAGAGCTTCTTTCTTCTTGCTCAGAGGAGGAGGTGGAGTCCAAACCTTCTATTGCCATGAGTGCAAGGCTTGTGAAGGCTTCTTCTTCTTCCGATGAGGATGATGAATCATCCCATGTGGCCTTGTGTGCCTTGGCCTTCCCTTTTTCCTTGGTTTTCTTTTCATCCTCCTTCTTCTTGTTCCCTTTCTTCTTCTCTTCTTTCTTCCTCCTTTCTTCTTTGCCTTTGTTCAAGAGGGGACAATCATCTCTTATATGTCCCTCTCCTTGGCAATTGTAGCATATTATCTTTATTCTTGGACTTCTTCTCCTATCATTAAATTTGTTAAATCTAAAACCTTTAAGTGCATGTCTTACCTTCCTTACCATGTAGGCCTCTTCATTGCTATCCATGGAGGAGGAGGTAGATGTAAGAGATCGGATGGCCGGCTAGAGGGGGGTGAATAGCCCTTTTCGTTTGGATGGCGGTATTTTGCTCGTCTACAAAATGTTAGCGCAAGCGGAATATACAAATATAAATAAAGACAAGCAAAATAGAAACAAGCAATACAAACACCGAGATATAACGTGGTTCACGGCTACGCCGCTAATCCACGGTCCGATTCGTCCACGGTGAATCACTCCGCCAAAACCAATCACTATCGGTCTCTCCTTTGCACAAAGCTAGGTGGAGGTAACCTTTACAACCAAGATCACTCTTCTTACAAATAGAATGGAGTAAAAGCGAGTAAGAAGAGTTTAGAGCTTGTGGGGCACTAGGAAGATTGTTTGGAACTTAAGCATTAGCCTCTCAAAGGCTCACACCCTCTCTTTTTATAGAGAGGGCTAACTTCTTCCGTTAGCCGCCATCGATCGCCGCCCATGGCGAGCCGTCATACAGCAACGGCCTCCGAACACGTCGGATGCCGACCGTTGTTGTCCAACGGAACTCTTGGCCGATCGGCGGCCTCACCTCAGATCGGCCACCGTAGTCGTCGCCACGATGGCTACGAGTGGTTCTGTGGCCAAAACCCTATTGACTACCGATCCGCGCGCAGCCGATCGTATTCTTGGCGATCGCTAACGATGGCGATCATCGCGCCACAAACCCGGGTCGATCAGATACCAATCGAGCTACACTCGATTCAAGCGATCATTGCCATGACATGCGACCGTGTCGAAAAACCCATCCGACACTTGGCCAAATGGCCAAGTTTCACCTAAGAGCTACCCTTCCCTGGGTTACAATCGCCACTCATTTCTGAGTCCTCGCCAAGTTCTCTTCGTTCTGCCACGCCCCTCGGCAAAGATCAGCGCACGGCTCGCAATGCTCCTTCGCGTCTCTTGCCTCGAAGTCTACTTCCTCCGGCTTCACTCCAAGCTTCTCGTCCGGCGGTCCCTCGGATGCTCCAAGCGCACGGCTTCCGCAAAGCTATCCTTCACCGACTCAAGGCACGAGTCATGAGATGTGAAACTCGCCACGGCTCCATGTGCGAATTACTAAGTCCTGCACGACTTCAACGCACATATCAAATCAACATATCAAACTAACTTAAACCCTTTGCCATACCATCAAAACCATATCACGGCAAGAGATTGCCCTAACAGTAGAATCTTCATCGGATGAAGAATGTGAAGTCTCCTTCTTCTTCTTCCCCTTGCTTGCTACTAGTGTCACTCCCCTTGATGGCTTGATTTTCTCTTCTACTACTTCTTCAAGCCTTGTTTCATAGAGTTCCATGGTGGAGAAAAACTCTTCTAGAGTGCTTACCTCTAGATTCTTGGAGATATAAAATGAATCCACCATTGAGCTCCACTTCGATGATCGGGGGAAGGCATCTATAACCTTCATTATGATGTCCCGGTTTGATAGCTTCTCACTTACACTTGACAAATCGGTTATGATTTCCTTAAATTGAGAATGTAAAGAAAGTACATTTTCTCCTTTTTCTAATTTGATGTTGCTTAATTGTGATCGGAGGAGGTCACTTACAAGCTTTGCCTCGGAGGTGTCTTCATGAAGCTCAATCAACCTTTCCCACATTTCCTTGGCGCTTGCACATTCTCCTATTCAGTTGATCTCTTGTTGGGGGAGCACATTGAAGAGGTGGTGTTTCGCTTTTGAGTTTGCAAGGTGCTCCTCCCTTTGCTTTTTGGCCCATCATGATTTCTCAATTGGTTCACCCTCTTCGTCCCTAGGTATATCGAAACTGGATTCCATGATTAACATAATATCAAAATCTGTTTCGAAGAATACCTCCATTCTCTTCTTCCACCAAGAGAATTCGCCTTCAAATTTGGGTGGATGAATGTTGGAGCCGACCATTGTAGTTGATTGTAGCGGCGGTAAGTCCGATGACAATCTCCTCGCTCTGATATCACTTGTTGGAGGATTGGTGGACTGCTAGAGGGGGGTGAATAGTCTTCTTTCGTAGATGGTGGAGTTCAATCACTTCTTAATCATCTACACTTAAGATTAGCGCAACAAAAATACAAATAATAAAGACAATTAAAAAGACAATGCTAACAAACCGATGTAACCAATTCATTAATCTCTCCTTTGCACAAAGCTAGGTGGAGGTAACCTTTCTTACACAAGATCTCTCTTCTTATAATAAAATTGAAATAAGAGCAAGTAAGAAGAGTAGAAAATGTTTAGGGAACTTGGGTGTAATTTAGAGTTGAAGCATTTTCCCCCCAAGATGACCCAAGGCCTCTTCTTATAGGGAAGAGGTCATTCTTTCGATGCAAATCATCACCGATCACGTCAGAGTCGTTGCCTCGCAAAGGCTTCTTCCATGTTGGATTCCAACCAACGGCTCCCACATCAGTCGACTGATCTTCCCATCGTCGACTGATGGAGCCAACAGTCGAGTGCTCGAAGCAAGCAGTCGACTCTCCAACATTCTATGCCCGAAACCCTCGCGACCACCGATCAAGTCATCGCTAGCCGATCGCCATCTCGCAATGATCGTTCGGCTAGAAACCAGACTCGAACACCAGTCGAGTCTTCAGTCAACTTGGAGCAGTCGACTATCATATCATGGAAGTCGACTGATGTCGAGAAACACCCATCTGACACTTAGCCATTTGACCAAGTTCACCTACGAGCTACCCCGTCCCGGGTTACAATTGCTCACTCTCATCTTCCCTTGGAGTCCCTCGCCTTGAAGTTCTCTTCGTCCGGCCACGTCCCTTGGATGCACCAAGCGCACGTCTTCGCAATGTCATCCTTTGCATCTCGCCTTGAAGTCTACTTCCTTTAGCTTCACTCCAATGCTCCTCGTCTGACGGTCCCTCGGATGCACCAAGCGCACGACTTCTGCAATGCTATCCTTCATCGACTCAAGGACCGAATCATGAGATGGTGACTTGCCAATGCTTTCTCCATGTGTGAATTACTAAGTCCTGCATGACTTCAACCCACATATTAAACCCATAATTAATCTAACTTAAACTTTGCCACACACATCAAAACACATCATCCATGGGTTGATTGCCCTTACATTATAGTCATGTATGTGAAGTGTTGTATTTGGCTTTTATGATGTTGTTGGTTTGGATGTTAGTTTTGATCATATTTTGTTTAGTGTGTTAGAGTCGTACCGATGTGCATTTTTGTGTCTTGGTGGTTGTATTATTTGGTAGTGTCATTTCATTTAGTTGTGTGGTTGTGGCTGAAAGGCTTTGTATCAACAGGGAATTGTATCACGTACAGGGGAGATATTGTCCGATTTTCGAGCTCGGCATACTCTCGGGGCGTGACATATATTCCATTGATGTGAAAATAAATATATGTTAAGGTTATTAAAACTTGAGCAAAAAATAAACATAATGATTCTCTATATTGAAATAAATCTTATAATAATTGATATGTTAATTTCAATATGTTGGTACGTCATATGAAAAAAATTTAGATCTCATTTCATTAATTTTATAAAATTTATCCTATTATTTTAGTGCATTAGGATGTGACCATAAATAAGAAATAATAATTTTAATTGATTTTATAAATTTTTTAATCAATCTTGAATAGGGGTGTGCATTCAGTTAAAATCGAACCGACTAAACCAATTAAGATCGAAACCGAATAAACCGAATTTTTTTTAACTAAACTGAACCGATCGAAATTTTTCACTAAACCGAACCGATTTTGCACAAATTGGTTTTTCTGCTAAAAACCGAAAACTGATTTTAGGCGATCCGATGTATCACATCACCGATCAGTATCCACCGATGTAATATGTCGAGCACAGATTATTTTTTAGTCGATTGATGGCTCAAATCAGTCGACTGATGGTCCAATCAGTCGACTAATATATAACATCAGTCGATTGAACATGGTATCAGTCAATTATTAAACAGTCTGATCGTTATCCAAATAAATTTTATGATAAACAGTCGACTGATTACTGAACCAGTCGATTGCCTTCTGTAAAATTCTATTGTAAAACACTAATTTGATGTCATTTCGTGCATTTAATGAATATATACGATTAGATGCTATACTTATTGTGTGAAACCTTAAATTTACATGATTTATTATAATTTTAAAAAATAAAATAAAATACCTCCCCTATATTAATATAAGTTGTTTTCCTGTACATTCTTAAATTCCAACATTAAAATTTAAAACATTCAATATTATACAATAACATAGCTATTTAAATTAAATACATTATACATGTCAACAAGAGCACAACTATACAAGACACAATTTAATAAATGTCAATACATCAAAATATATAAAAATATCTCATTAAAATTAAAACATTCAAGCAATCAAGCTGCTAACATAGCAATGAAGCATATAATTTTAACTTTTTTACACTTCAGTTATGGGCTTATAGAACATGTCAAATATCAAAATGAATACAATGTATCGTTAGATCTTGAGAGTTGACACTTGAGACTTGAGAGTTGACTTGAGTCCTTGGTCCTTCCTTCACTCCATGACTCCTTGTAAGTTGTGATTTGATTTCAGAGTTCAAAGTTCAAACTTGTCTTCTTCACCACTTGTATTTATCCTAATAAATAATGATCAAAAAGTACAAATTTGTTATTACCATTTGAACAAGATAATTAAAAAGTAAATACACTTGTAACTAGATTATAATAATTGAAGCATACCATGAAGTAGTTAATTACATCTCAATTGGTGTTGTCGAAGAAAACGAATCCAATATTACTTTTAAGAACTCTGACAAAAAAGTATAACATGATACAAGTCAAACAAATTAATACTCTATATATTTTTAATTATAAACAAACAACTAACTATAAATAAAACGTACCGCTTTTAAGTTTTTCTACATCTTCTAAAATTTCTTCGACATTAATTGGCACCAAACTTAATCGAAGCCAATCTTGAGTACAAATCAAACTTTCTACCACTCTAGGAGTCAATGAACTCTTGAAACAATCAAGTACCCGACCACCAGTACTGAAAGCGGATTCTGAAGCAACTGTTGATATTGGAATGACTAACACATCATGAGCAATTTGAGCAAGTATAGGAAATCTATGACATTTTTGCTTCCAACATCCCAAAATGTCAAAAGTCTCACAATATTCTTCAACTATTTCATTCAGATACTTGTCTAATTCTAACATGTTGCCATCACCAAAAATTTGTGCCTTTTGTTTCTTATACTTTGCAAAGATTGATTGTCTTTTCAAATCTATTTGACTCATATTTTTAGGCATGATGTCGCTATCACCTAATTCTGAATTAACTGAAATTTTTAAGGTGTTACTTTGAGGCTCCATTTTCTCTTTATAATTTTTGTACAAAGCAAACAAAGTCTCTTTTATATTCTTTCCTACTATTGCACCTTTTTCATCTCCATATAACTCAATCAGCATAAATTCTAAAAAATATAATTTATGTCTTGGATTAAGTACCACTGCAATATAAATCAATTTATTCATTTTCTCTGGATCTCCCCAATATTTGCCAAATTTTATTTTCATTCTCAATCCCATTGCATACACATCATGTTCATCACTTTCTTGTCACTCCTTTAATATGGAATGAATAGAACTGATTTCATGTGCAAAAGTGTTTGAAGTGACATATAAAGATCTTGAGACTTTTAATGTTAACTCATAAAAAACTTGCAATAGAGATGCAAAAAGTCTAATATTATTCCAATCAGCACTAGTTGGCTTCCCATAAATAGTCTGTAATTCTGTTTGGACATTACCGTCTAGTCCAAATACCATATCTCCATTGTCATTCACAACAACACCTCAATCTGTATGTTGAAGACATAGTCTAAAGAATAGGTCTTGTTCATCAAACCTATCAAAAGCTCTTTCAAATTTTTCTGCTACATTCAACATCAAATAAGTTGAATTCCATCTGGTTAGTTCATCCAAACACAATGATTTTTTACTTTCAATTTTTTCAATTTCTACACATTCGTTGAACTTGCTTAATCTAGAGGGGGATTGCAAAACATATTTAATAGCATTTCTGACTCTCATCACAGATGGATTTATATCTTTCAAGCCATCAACAACAATCAAATTGATTATATGAGCTACACATCTCATATGAATGAATTCACCTTTTAAAATAGTAGAATCCCAGTTAACCATCTTTTTCTTGAAACTATTGACGCAACATCATTTGAACTTGCATTATCAACAGTAATAGTGAAAATTCTATTAATTTCCCAACCTCTCAAATAATTTTCAATAGCTAAACTGATGGCCTCGCCTTTATGACTTGTAATTGGACAAAAATTCAAAATTCTTTTATGCAACTTCCAATCTTTATCGATAAAATGAACAGTCAAGCACACTGCACATATAGTTAATTTTTTGAATTGATGTCCATGTATCAGTAGTCAAACAAACTCTTTGTGTTGAATCATGCAACAGACTTTTCAATTTTTCCCTTTCAATTTTGTATAATTCAAGACAATCACGTGCAATTGTCTATCTCGAAGGAATTCTAAACTTTGGACATATCATAGACATAAATGCTTTAAACCCTTCTCCTTCTACAAATTTAAAAGGAAATTCATCCATGATAGTCATTCTAGCTAATGTTTTTCTAGATGCATCCTGATCAAATTTCCAAGAAATAAGAGATCTCTCATCCTGTTTTGCACCCACTTGAAAACTCAATTGTGTTTGATTTGTTTCAATAGCATGAGGATGTTTCTTGTATGAGGTCATATGAGATTTCAAACTTATTGTTCCATTCTTGTATGGATCACAAAAAAACTCCTTATCACAATAATTGCATTTGGCTTTAATCTCATTAGCAATATTGGTAAACTTCGTAAAATGCTCTCATACCTCACTTCTTGATTTTATTATTTTCCGTTGCTTACTTTTTCTGTCACAAGTGGTCTTATACCTACTGAAGATCCAGATTGTGGCATTGAACAACTATTATCAACATCCATATTTGAAAGATTTCCTTGCATTGACATTTTAAAAAACATACAATTCATTAAAAAAATTATATATAACTATTTTACTAGATTAACAATTTAGAATTATAAACAAACTATGCCCCTAAACCTAAAATTTTTACTATTCATGAATCATGATCATCGTCAGTCGTCGAAAATTGAATCATAAAAATAAGTATAGTAAAACAACTAAATAAGTATAGTAAACTAACCGTCGATCATCGAAAATTGAAAGTTGAAATCCAAAGGGTGTGGGAAGCATTGCAGCCGTCGACGTGCGAGTGGAACCTAGGAGAGGAGACGGAGACGGAGAGAATTAGGGTTTTGGATGGACAGAGACGAAGAGTGGACTGACAGAGGCCGGAGAGAGGGCTTAGGAGAGTTGGCGAGAGGCTGAGAGTGAAAGGTTAGGGTTTAGGGAAGAAAATCGTGATTTGTGGTTTCACGAATCACGGTTTTAAACAAATTCAAGATAAGCAGTCGATTGCTATATAACATTAGTCGACTGATAGTCCAATCAGTTGACTGATTTGAGCCATCAGTCGACTAAAAAATATTTTGTGCTCGGCAATGCTCTGTCCATTGGATACAATCAACTGATGTATAACATCAGTCAACTGATTTGAGCTATTAGTCGACTGGTCGAAAAAAATCGGTCAGTTCGATTAAACCGAATTTTTCTGGTTCAAACCCAAAACTGAATCGAAAAAACCGAATAAATCGATATTTTTTAATAAAAAAACCGAATTTTCGATTGGACCGAACCGAACTTGAAAGTTCGGTCGGTTCGATTGGTTTTTCGGTTTAACCGACCGATTGCACACCCCTAATCTTGAATGCATAAATTAAAATATAGTATATACAATGAATATAAAAAAGCGCACCATCAATAATAGGTTGATAAATTAATTAATTTAAGTTTATCTATAGTTGCGGTATTAAAACTAGTATTATCAAATAAAATTAAAAATATTTTATTAGTTAATTTATATTCTTCTAAAATTAAACATAATAATTGAGAAATATTATGAGCTGCGTGGTTAGTAAAAAAATCGATATGTTTATAAATATTTTTAGATTGTGTAAGAGTTGTCAATCAAATAACAAATTACACCCATATAGAATGAGTTTGTTAATGATTATTCTAAATATCTGAATATAAAAATAATTTATTATTTAATTTATTCAATTCTTCGATTAATTTTATTTTCTTTATTTTACTAATTTTTTAATTGTACAAATAAGTATAGTTAGCCGATGGATTAAGAAATTCTTGACAAAAATCTTCAAAAATATATTTAAACCCAACACGAAATGAAAGATGCTTCACATAAATAAATCTAACTAATGCTTTTTTAAATTTAATATCAGAATATTTAAATAAACTTGTATATGTACCTTTGGTGGATGATAAGAATTTGGAAAATTACATTTGAGAACGGTCGATCTCAAATTTCGTCAGATGTTTTGTTTTCGATGTATTACTTTAATGACTCATAATTGGTGTTCGATTAGAATTTATATGAGACATTATAATATTTGTATATTCTGTATTTCTTCAGAGGGAAGAATGATTTTCTCAGAATGTTTAATAAAAATTAATAATTTTAAATATAAAGATTTCCATACCTTAGAAGTTACAATACTTTTATATGTGTCAATTATTGAAAACTATTTTAGTTTATCATCAGTAAATTGAATATTCTCTGATTTGGGATCGACATCCGGAATGAAAACTTTCTTATACTTTCGAGAATAAGATGAATCTTTTTCCATTGAAATCGCAGAATCGAAGTTGATTGAAATAGAAAGATCGAAACTAAATTATCGAAAGTAATTGAAAATAAGGAATTAAAAGAGAATAATAAAAAAGACGATATGAAGATGATAAAATGAATATCTTATTTATATATATATATATATATATATATATAATTTAAAGTATAATGAATATTAAATCATAGTCATTAAATAAAAATAGTCAAATGATCTCGACGATAAAAAAAAAATCATTAAAATCTTATTAGAATTAGCCACAATCTTTAAAAAAAAAATAAAATAAAATAACTAAATCCACGATTCAAATAATCGGTTCGATTCTAAAGGCCGAACTGAATCAATGAATAATTGATCTATTAAACCGAATACAGTTCGGACCGGATCTGATCGGATCCGGCCCTTGGTAGGTGTCCGTCCATCAATCCACCCTGACAGTTAGATTTCCATTAACTTTCACGTGGAGGCTGCACCCACGTGTCGAAATCGCAGCCCTGCCTCGCGGTTGCGCATCTGCAATCCGGAAACCGAAAAATTTCGCGGCTCCGGAGAAGATTGACGGTAAGATTAGGAGCATAGGCACATCATCAAATACTTTCCGTCCGTCCTTTCCGGGTAGCATGTGCCGCCGGCGCAGCGTAAGCAGTGTCAGACACGTAGCTGCCGTCGATGACACTTCTTGAGCTGTCGGTTATATTTTATTTTGGCGCCTCGCCCTTGCCTTTTACTTGATCGATCCGGGTGATGCGGGATTAGGGCAAGGAGTTTTACTGAGTTGGAGCAAGGAACCGAGCGGGATCGATCGGTGATCAAGGTGGAAACAGTGTTCGAAAGATATGCTGTGAGTTAGGGCTCCGGGTGAAGTGAATTGGAGCTGAACCGAGGTGGGTCATTGGGATGTGGAGGGAATTGATGGCGGAAGCGGAGTATATCCGTTGGGTTGGATCGATTCGGGTGCTCCTGCTTGGATTTTCGAGAAATCTTGGACTTTTAGAGGTCTGTCCTTGAATCTTGGATAGAGGAAGAGGGGGAGAATCGAGAAAGTTGAGGTTTTTGCTGCTGAAAGCGGTGGTAGCGGTAGCCCTTGGTGTTAACTGTGATTCTTCAAGTTTGTGCATGTAGTCTCTGGACTTAGGTAATCATCCTTTTCCTGTTTCATCCTATTTATCGGAGAAATTTTTTTAGGAGTTTGCTGGAGTTACAATTGTGTTTGTACGGATTCAATTGCTCCTCAAATGATGTTTTACGCCCTCTTTTTGACTCTTCGATACACTATTCAATGCCAGAGTTCATTCTTTTAGCACGTTTGCTTGAACTCCTCGTCATGTGTTGTACGAAATATCTTGATTTGAGCAAAATCAATTGTTTGTTTTCCCTTTCATTTTTGATTATTATTATCTCCTTTAATGGAGTCTGGTTATATCGTGGAAAGTGCAATCTCTAGTTGGTTCTCTGTTTTGTCTTGCTCTTTCTAGGAAATGGCTACGCCGGTCGATCCTCCTAATGGTGTGGGAAACCGTGGAAAGCACTACTACACCATGTGGCAGACCTTGTTTGAGATCGACACAAAATATGTGCCCATCAAGCCTATCGGCAGAGGTGCTTATGGAATTGTTTGCTCATCAATCAACCGTGAGACAAATGAAAAAGTTGCGATCAAGAAAATACATAATGTTTTTGATAACCGTGTGGATGCGCTTAGAACTCTGCGCGAACTGAAGCTTCTTCGTAATCTTCGACATGAGAATGTCATCTCTTTGAAGGATATTATGATGCCGCCTCACATAAAAACATTTAGGGATGTGTACCTTGTTTATGAACTTATGGACACTGATCTGCATCAGATTATCAAATCATCGCAGGCACTTTCCAATGACCATTGCCAGTACTTCCTCTTTCAGGTATGGATCCTTGCAATCTGAATTTATATGTGCTACTAAGTACTAAAAGTGAATCGAGGGGCTCTCTCTTACTTGCCTTGATGCCTTCCTGATTATGCATAATGCTGCCTCATGAGGTTTTGTTTCTTATGCTTCTGAGTACTTATTCTACCTTTAAAAAATATTTTTTTTTTTTTTTGCTACGACATTAGTGTCACTCTTCACTATCCTCATATGACTCGAGTAAAACGTCTCTTGCCTTGATTTTCTTATTGGAAAACACTTGTCTTGGGTTCACTCTAGTGGATTCCAATTAGTCAATGGATCGCGCTGCTCATATGAATTCACAAATAGTTCAAACGATCCAGCATAGGATCTTGTTGAAGACCTACAACAAATATACGAAAATAAATGCAGCAAAAACAAAATAAAATAATAAATCCGCGCCTGAATACAGAGATGTTTTATGTGCTTTTATCGTTGGAAGAACTTGAAGAATGGAAACAAATCAACTACAGGGCCTAATCTTCTATATGTGCGAGAGTGACAACTCTAGAATCTCAGTCCGATGGGGAAAAGAGACGGTTGTCAGATTACATAGAGCAACCTCTTCTATCGGGATCACATCCATATATATATATAATGGGTCCAAACTTGTTAACAACCCATCAATATTAATGGCAATGGGTTAATGAGTTCTACACATATAATTTCACATTCGACAACATAAATTTGCAATTAAACCATCGGATTAGCTCACTTTATCGGGTTCATTCCTTTATGGTACAATCAGATGTGTTGCGAAAACATGTAAGCCAACCGTATTGGGAAATTAAATCCAACACACTCTTCACTAACTTCAAAGCATATGATGATTGGTTGGCCACTTGTTCAGCAACTAACTTAATACCTCGAGGCTAGCTTCACCTTTGGCCTATCTTGCCTTGACAGCATGGCTTAGATCCTTATAGATTAGCTGATCTGTTGTGGTCTTTTTGAAATCATATGCATTACCCAACTTCTTTTGGCTTGCTTTTTAAAGTATGATTTTCTTTGTTATTTGTAAATGCAAGCTGGCCTACAATGATTTATTTTTGCTCATCATCTTCTACTAACCAGTAGTATAGATACTAACCTTCTATTTCTTGGCTTCTATTTTGCCTTGTAATTAATGATTTTTTACAAGGAAAATAGGTAGGAAAGTAGTAATATGCTGTTAAGTTACTTATTGGTTTGCTTCTGATATTGGCTACTTCTCTTCCATTCTTTTTAAAATGACAATTGAAATATAAGTCCTTCCAATTTCTCCCTTTAAGGGACAATTTAGGTTTATTGTCTTCCTTTGTTCAAGGTGCATGTGTAGCTTCTATAACAAAGCAGACTTCATCTTGGCCGTAGCTTTTGGTAGTATATCACCTAGATGAAAAAAAAAGCTTAATTTGGTAGCCTGGAACTTCGAATTATTTGCTATAAAGAGCAAGAAACATAATTAGTGGGGGTTAAGCAATTCATTATTGTGAATTCATTAAGGGTCCCTTATGTTGCTATTTAGACAACTCAGGATCTAAAGGGATAATCATTTGAAGGGATAAATTAAGATTCCTTCTGTTTGAAGAAAATAAGGTGAGAATTGTAGTTTTTCTTTTCATTATCGCAAATTATGTGTAAATGTGTTTGGTGGGATATATATATATATATATATTGCAATGTGTTTACTGGTTGAAGCAAAAGTTAATTCTTTGTTGTTTTTTTATGTGTGCCTGCATGAGATGGAGGGGTGCAAGAACTTAAATTTAAACAAATTTCTGTTCCTTGAAAATACCAATGTAAATTATAGTCTTTACATCATTAGTGTTGGTGTCATGTCAACTAACATGATACAATTTGTCTCTAAAGTTGTTTGGACTTGGAAACTGAAATTTGTTGCACTTCAGGCTGCAACAATTCTTTACTTAATGAGTAAATGTCTGTAGTGTATTATGTCTTTTAGTCTTTTTGTTCTAGATATCTAGTTAACTCTACCAGCACCATTCTCATTGGCTATTTCAAGTACAACAATGGCATAATTTCCTTTTTAGTTCCTTTAAAAAAGCTTGACTAGATGCCATCTTTATACTGCCTGCTATGATGCTACACTATTTGCCTTTGTACTATTTTTAGTTCTGGTGGCTTCGCCAAATGAAAGCTATTTTGGTACCATCCCATACACACTGCATCTTGTTATGTTTATGTTCAAAATCTCAAAAATTAATGCCCTCGTGTTCGGGACATGATTAAAAATCTCATGTTGTACTGTCTAAGCTAGGTGCTCCATGTGGACTTGGGTGGTGAAGATGCCATACATGCCTCAGCCATTTATGGCGTATCAAGTTGTAATGGTCCATGCAACTGATTGGTATGGGCCATACTATTGGTTCCTACTGCTAGATTATCCGTTTTTACCATTTGAATTAGTCATTCAGATCTCCAGAAGAGAAAAAATGAAGAAAATCTAGCTGCTTGGATTGGAACACAACTAACTCACACTTATCAACCCTCTTTGTTTTCCTTAGACTGTACTATAACTCTCGCCCTTTCAAGTTCTTCTGGTGTTCAAGGTTGGTGTATTCATTCTCCAAGTCAGCTGAAGTTTCATTGAAGTTAAATGGCAGCCTTAATCCTTCCTGATTCAAGTTGATCAATATCTATAGAAACTTATGTTTTATTTAATTGAAATAATCCTCCAATATAAGTGTTCTAAGATTTTTTAGCTCATTTCATGTTTGCGAGCTTGCCATTGGGCAAACCACTTCACTTGTTCTCTTAGTAGACATCTGTCATCCACATGAAGGTACATGATCAACATATTTTCTCATGGGCTTGATTTTGTTTTTACCGGATGTTATTTCATTTTCTAGAGTAACAGTTTAATCGTGGATTACACATATATTTTGTTCATGAACTTTATCTTTGCTAACAGTTAAGCTATATAGATATTTATAGGAAGAATTCAAAGTATAGAACTGAGACACTTACTAGAATTTTCCTTTCCCCTTGAATTCAGTGTTCATTCTTTCTTATATTTATTTTCTCTTATTGCTTCTCTCGTTTTACTTTATCGTTAGCTATGTCTCTTGTTGATTTGGTTGCTTAGAACAATGGCTAATATTGCAATGTCTTTTGTTGTCGAGATTACACCTTTTATCCCTGTTTGAGGGATATGATTGTCAAAAGCTCTTTTGATTATTCCTGAATGAAATTGCTCCTTTTGATTACAGCTACTGCGAGGTTTGAAGTATATCCACTCTGCTAATATTCTCCACCGAGATCTGAAACCTGGAAATCTTCTTGTTAATGCCAATTGTGAACTAAAGATTTGTGATTTTGGTCTGGCTCGTGCTAGTAGTGGAAAAGGACAGTTCATGACCGAGTACGTTGTTACCCGCTGGTATCGGGCCCCCGAGCTGCTCCTATGTTGTGATTATTATGGTACCTCCATCGATGTTTGGTCAGTTGGATGCATCTTTGCAGAACTGCTTGGACGGAAACCTATCTTCCCCGGTACAGAGTGTCTTAACCAACTTAAGCTCATTATCAATGTACTTGGTACAATGGGTGATTCTGACATCAGCTTCATTGATAATCCAAAGGCCCGGAAATATATCAAGTCCCTACCATATACTCCTAGTATCCCTATTGCTAGACTTTACCCCGGTGCCAATCCTTTAGCCATTGATTTGTTACAGAAGATGCTCATTTTCGATCCATCTAAGAGGATTAGCGTCGATGAGGCTTTGCAACACCCTTATATGTCACCACTTTATGATCCTAATAGCAATCCCCCAGCTGAAGTTCCTGCAAACCTTGACATTGATGAGAATCTAGGCGAAGATATGATTAGGGAGATAATTTGGAAGGAGATGTTGTACTATCATCCAGAAATTTCTGCAAACTCGTGCTAATCAATGCTTGTTTCGGAGCAGGTTTTAGGCTTCCTTCCAAGTCATAAAGCCAATATTATTTTGGCTTCCTTGCAAGTCATAAAGCCAATATTATTTTGTTTCGGCTGGTTTCCGGTTATGAGAATCGTTCCAAAGTCTGACTTGTAAATATTTACGTGCGCTATATTTATCTGGTTTGGAACCTCATGCAATAACAAAAATGTTTGTATGACTGAACTTTGTTATGCATTGTAATTAACATGGTGTCTGTGGTTACCACTTACCACTTGTGAAGATCTCTTACCGATCAAATTGACTTAGTTGCATGCAATTTATAAAGGTTAGCTGGCTATGCACGTTGCTAGTGTTTGAAATGTTACGCCGCTACAGGCCATCCGTTGAAAAAAGAGAGAATATAAAGTTGTGTTTCTACTGGTGGCAAGTGTGCCCGAGTTTAAATGACGTTTTACTAAAAGCGAATCCAAAGTTTCAAAATTCTTAAAGGGTGCATAGTTTATTTTTTTAATCAAAAGGTAAGGTGTACTTAATTTCAAAAATATATATTTTTTGTAATAGTATATATTTTATTTTATTTTATTGTAGGGGTGGTTTTTAAAAATCAATAGCATAATTATATTATTTTTTGAAAATTAATATTAAAATGATATTGATTTTTAAAAATTAATACCCCAGTTAAAACTACATTTTGAACTTTTGAAATAGTAGAAGGCTATGAAGTAAAGTTGAATATCTTTTTTATATTTTCAAGATCCTTAATGAGTTTTGATCAATATAATTGATGGTCTTAATTAATTTTGATTGAATTCAATTCAAATCTAATAGTTTTTTTAGTGACTTTGAATCCAATCGTATCCTAAAGTCTTAACTTTAAGTTATGTTGGTACAATTGATTCAGGTCACGATTGACCAGATTCGAATAGTATTTTGATGTTTGTCAATATAAGGTCAAGGTTAACCAAGCTCGAGTGGGACTCAAGTAGAAGTCCAAAATTATAGTCTTGGTAAGGGAAAGTTAAGTATGGATATTTGGCAATGGAAAAGTTCAAAGGTGTAGTCTTGGCGGTGAAAGTTCAAATATGAATATTTGACAAAGGGAAAGTCCAAGGGTGTAGTCTCGGCGACAAAAGTCCAAATATGTATATTTGACAAAGGAAAAATCCAAGGATGTAATCTTGGTCACGTAAGTCTAAGTGCGTAGTTTTGGTAGTGAAAGTTCAAGCTTGGAGACTTGACAAAGTAGACCCGTTAGCATGACATGACCGACGGAAGCACTTGAAAGCTAGGGTCAAGGGTGAGGAGTCGTGAACTCGAATCAAGGGTTTGAGGCTAATGAAAGTTATTTGAAGGCTTAGGTCTAGGCTAAGGATACCAATAGTATGACATAGCCGATGGAAGCATTTGAAGGCTAACGCAAAGAGTAGATGAGTCGTGGAGGACTCAGATGGGGCATGAGGCTGATGGAAGTGCCTAGAAAGCTTAAGTCTAGGTTATAAGTGAGTGTCAAGTATGTGAGGATCATACTTGGGTTAAACCTCAGTTTTGAGGTGTACTAGTCGACTGATGGATTTGACCAGTCGACTGGTCGAGTGTTCAACACTCAGAGGCTTAGATAACTCGAGTAGTCAACTGGGATTATGACCCAGTCGACTAGTCGAGTAGTCGATTGAGGCTCGACTACTGACTGTGACTCTGCAGGCGACTGCTAGGGTTTAGCAGTCGATTGACCATTGGCAGTCGACTGCTAGGATTGAGTAGTCAACTGGAATTAAGTGGTCAGGGCACAGAAGATTTTACAATCGATTGTTGGCTTATGGTAGTTGACTGGTGGCTATGACAGTCGACTGCTAGGTATGAGCAGTTGACTGGTCGAGCCGAATTCAACGTGGATTAGTCCGTTGTGAGACAACGGTACTATGGGCAGTTGACTGATGGGTAAGAGCAGCCAACTGCTAGATAGAAATCCAGCTACACAGAGTTATAAAAGGAGCTCGACGGGAAGAAAGAAGAAAGCAATTTTTTGGTAATTTGGGAGGAAAATTGTTGTTGCATTTCATACCTTCTAAGGCATCCAAAGCAACCAAGCAAGCATTCAAGCAATCACAATCATTTGCAAAGTGTTTTCATTTATTCTTATTTTTGGTTGTATTTGTTGTTTATTATTGTATACATTCGTTGTAAGAGATTTTTCCACCTCTGGTGTCATACTGAGAAGGAGAAGTTCATAGTGAGGGTAGATCACTAGAGCACCGCCGTGGAGTAGGAACTGTAGATTTCGAACCACGTAAAATCTTTTTTCTTGTGCTTGTGTATTTGTTTATGCTTTATTTTATTTCCACTGTGTATTACTAACGAATTGTAGACAAGCACGACATGAATCAAAGCGTGAATCACAAAGACGCTATTCACCACCTCTAGCGCATCCAACGGTGCTTAACAAGTGGTATCAGAACCAGGCTCGCTCGGAAGATACCAACAAGTGGTATTAGAGCGAGACCGCTTTTCAATGACTCATCGCCAAGAGAACAAGCACTAGAGAAGTAGAGGAAAAATGAAGTTGCCAAATGATGGACTAGGCTACGACATCAACGTAGCTTCGTTGTATGGATTCTATGGATTTGGGGGCTTTGATAAATGGAAGGTGAGCATTGAGACCTTCCTCATAATGAACATCGAAGATTGATTCATCTTAATGGAAGGGTTCAAATCTCCCACGGATAAGAAAGGAAAAATTCTTAAGAAAAAGAAGTGGATGGAGGAGCATGTACAAAAATCCGAGATCAACGATAAGGTAACAAATTTTTTAACTAATTTAATTTCTAATGATATTTTGTGTACATTAGGTGATTATAAGGATGCCAAGGAGTTATGGAGCAAGTTGGCAAAATTTCATGAAAACTTCTCACCAGCCCAAGAAGTAGAGGAGTCTAAGGAGGAATGCTCATCCTCTCAAGCTCATAAAGATTCGGAGATTGATAGGTGTTCAACATCCGAAGAAGAAATTGAGGAAGCTTCCACCTTAAGGATTGAGGGGGAGGAGAGACAATCTTCAACACCAGAGCTAGAACAAGAAGAGGAACTATCTACCTCCGAAGCAAACCAAGAACAAATTCAAGATTCTTCTACCACCCCTATAGGTAACTCAAGCATAGGTATTAAAAATAAGAATCATATAACATGTTTTGAGTGTAGGGAAGTAGGACATTACAAGAGAAAATGCCCAAAGAGAGTCAAAAAGATAATTCAAGTGTCAAAGGCCAAAGAAAAGTCAAAGGAGATTGGAGCTCCGATAAGAAAAGCAAAGAGCACATAGTGTGCAGTCAAAAAGATAATTCAAGTGTCAAAGGCCAAACAAAAGTCAAAGGAGGTCGGAGCTCCGATAAGGAAGAGCAAGGAGCACATAGTGTACTTTAAATGACAACAAAAAGGACATTACGAAAGCCAATGTCTAAGGGGGAGTCACCCTAGGAAGGACAAAGAGAAGAGCTCATGTGTAGGAGGAGCTCCAAAGGCTAAGGTAACATTTAACAATACACCTTCAATATCTCACAATGAAAAGCATGTTCATAATTTACTTGCAATTGTTCATAAGAAGCATGTCAGAAATAAATATTTTTACTTAGGTGCTAAATCTTATAATATTAGGTCTAAAGATAAACCAAGGACTAACCCACCTAAGAATGTCAAAAATCTAGGTATTAATCCAAAAAGAACTAGACATATGCCTAGGAGAAAGAAAAATGTCCAAAGATATAATGAACGATCAGAAATTGAGAAGTTAGAAGTAGTAAATCAAGCTTTAAGGTCATATCTCGATAAAATGGAAAAGACCCTTAGAAAAATGAAAAATATGATTCTAGGGTCAAATGGTCAAAGTCTAGGTTCTAGGAGGTAAGACCTACTTAAGAACAAGAAGAGTTTGGGTCACAAACCTAAATCAAAGAAGGTTATGCCAACCTACCACAATGTTCCATTTGACTATAGAACCAACCCTAGGTCTAGGAAAGTCAAGGTCATAAGGGAAGTCATCCCTAGAGTTGACCGTGATAGGTGTCTAGTGGCTAAGATTTCGAAGAAACCTAGAAAAGTCACTAAGAAGGTCATAAGGGGTATCCCTAGAGTTGACTTAGACAAGACTACAATGACCAAGGCCTCTAAGCCTAGGATGGTCATTACGAAGGTATTTAGGGAGGTTATTCCTAATGAGTACCTTGTAAATCCAAGGAGCTACAATAGGTATTGGGTTCCTAGGAGCGTGATCCCTTCATGTTAGATGGATTTAGAGTGTGTCAACCTTGAATGGATGGGTAGTTAACCTAACCATCGTAGAGTTGACACTTTAGGACATTTTCAAGGTCATGTGATACCTTGGAAATGAGTTTAGAAATAATCTTAAAATATTTTAAGATGTGCCAATAGAAATTATGAAGTTTGAAAAATTGATTATAATTGGCACAAATTAGGTTAGAGTCAAAAGTGTGTCACTTTGTGAGTTTTGGCACACTTGAGGAATTTAGTTGGTTATGACAAATTGGTATAAGTCCTAGAAAATGACAATTAAGTTTTAAACTTAGATGTTTCTATGCCTTTATTTTATAAATTCTGTTATACTTTGTTTTCCATATGCTATGTCATGACATCATGCTTAAAATAATCATTTAAAATATCATGATAGCACTTAGATTGTTTAATGTCATGCTAATATTTAGGTTTATCTATATCATGTCTTGACATCATGCATCATTGGAAAATATGCTTAAATTATGCAAATCATTTATGACATGATCATAAATTCGTGCATTTAGGTCAATCAAATTGAAAATTAGGGACAATGACATTATTTGATATTCTAGATAAAAGAATCAAATGGATATGCCTAGGTATAATACATGAATTCTTAGATTTAGGGAAGAATAAATCCACATCTCACAAAGAATATAGGAAGACATGTGTGTGTATTGATACACCGTAGACACATGTGAGATGTTAGGAATATGAGTTAAGTTCATGTCAATTGTACATTAATATGAACTTAGAACTCATTAAATCATAAGGATGAATCATGAGGAAAGTTAATGTACAAGTCATGCGCTTTGAGCTCATTTACCATGATTCAATATAAGATTTGAAAATTATTTTAAAACCATTTTGAAAAACCTTGGTGAAGTCTATCTTTTGATTGCAATCACCATTGATAATATTGACACAAAATTAGGCAAAACATTGAAATTTTCAATGCTTTTGAACTTTGTATCAATTTTTCAAAATAATAGATATTTTAATTTAAAATTATTTTTCACCCATAATGTTTGACATAAGTATTATCTGTATAAAATTGTAAGATTTTTAGAAAAATATATAATTACTTATGAATTTTTGAAATTTAGTATGAAAATGTTGATTTATGCAAATACAAAAACCAGTCGACTTCTAGGGTAGCCAACCGACTGGTGGTGGTGCGGTCAATTGATTTCTGATTTCAACTGATTGTTGGGTCTGATTTTGGCTGAACAAGAGTTGATTAGCCAACTATCTGTTGGGATGTCACATTGCCAACACTATCATCACCCCTAAGGTATCCTAACTTCTCCTAACCCCATGGAATGCTTGTACAAGCATTGGAAGGGTGAAATTATCATTGAAAATGATTAAGAGAGTTAGTTATGGTAGAGTATCAAATTTTAAGAGAGGTTAAAGTTCAAGTTTGAACTTTTACCCTTATTTTTTATTGTTTAGATGTCCTATAGACTTAGGAACTCTCTAAGGACATTGTTAGTGAAATAGTCAAGGTGGAGTTAAGCCTTTAGGGGGAGTTTATCCATTAAGGGATGATGGATGTTTTTAATGGGGGAGAATGAGGATTTCCTCTAATTTAGTGATAAGGGTGTATCACTATGAAGAGTGAAGGCATCTAAGATGATTTTAGACCAAAGGGGAGAATGTAGGATCTCATTGGAAGCTGAAACATTGAAAACTCTTAGTAGACTTTTTGATGTATGCCAAAGGGGAAGAAATGAGGGTTTAAGTTAGGTAAACCTTCATTATGCTTTGGCATAAGAAAAGGCATAGTTGGGCTTATGGGTTAGCCTAACTTAAACGTATTGTCAAATATCAAAAAGAGGGAGATTGTTGGTGCAATTAACTCAGGTCACGATTGACTAGACTCGAGTGGGACTCGAGTAGTATTTTGATATTTTTTCAATATGGTTTGACAATATGGTTTAACCATATGTTGACTATATGACAAGTGGATATTTGAGATATCCAAGGTCATATGAGAGAGATTGTTAGGAGACCATTGTAGGAGCAATCGACCTTAGGTCAAGGTTGACCAAACTCGAGTGGGACTCGAGTGGAAGTCCAAGATTGGAGTCTTGGCAAGGGAAAGTCCAAGGGTGTAATTTTGGCCACGTAAGTCCAAGTGTGTAAACTTAGTGTGAAAGTTCAAATATGAATATTTGACAAAGGAAAAGTCCAAGGGTGTATATAGTCTTGGCGGTGAAAGTCTAAATATTGATATTTGGAAAAGGGAAAGTCCTAGGGTGTAGTCTTGGCCCACGTAAATCCAAGTGTGTAGTCTTGGCGGTGAAAGTCCAAGTTTGAAGACTTGGCAAAATAGACCCGTTAGCATGACATGGCTGGAAGCACTTGAAGGCTAGGACCAAGACTACACCCTTGGATTTTTCATTTGCAAATATCCATATTGGACTTTCGCTGCCAAGTTGACTCGGAGGATTAGTTGACTCGAGTAATCGACTGGGATTATGACTCAATCGATTGGTCGAGTAGTCGATTGAGGCTCGACTGTTGACTGTGACTATGGCTGTAAACTACTAGGGTTTAGCAGTCGATTGGTCACTAGTAGTTGACTACTAGGGTTGAATAATCGACTGGAATTAAGTGGCCAAAGCATAGAAGGTTTTACAGTTGACTGATGGCTAAGGCAGTCGACTGCTAGGTATGGACAATCGATTGGTGAGGCAGAATCTGACGTGGATTAGTTTGTTATGAGACAACGGTACTATGGGTAGTGGACTGATGGGTGAGAGCAGTCGACTGCTAGGCAGAAATCTAGTTGCACTGAGTTTTAAAAGGAGCTCGATGGGAAGAAAGGAGAAAGTGGTTTCTTGGTGATTTGGGAGGGGATTTGTTGCTGCATTCTGGACCTTCCAAGGCATCTAAAGCAACCAAACAAACATTCAAGCAAACATAATCATTTGTAAAGTGTTTTCACTTGTTCTTGTATTTGCTTCTTTTTTTTTGTATTTATTGTTTATTGTTGTAAACATTCATTGTAAGAGGTTCTCCACCTCTGGTGTCATACCGAGAAGGAGAAGTTTATAGTGAGGATAGATCACTAAAGTGCCACCGTGGAGTAGAAACCATAAGTTTCGAACCATGTAAAATCCTTTTTCTTATGCTTGTGTATTTGTTTATGTTTTATTTTATTTTTGTTGTGTATTACTAACAAATTGTGGACCAACACGACACGAATCAAAGCATGAATTACAAAGACGCTATTCCCCCCTCTAGTGCATCCTGTTGGTGCAATAGGCCCCGGATTAATGTTGACCATACTCGAGTGAGATTCGAGTAGTGTTTTGATATTTGTCAATACGGTTGGATATGGTTTGACCATATGTTAACTATATGACTAGTGGATGATTGAGATATCCAAAGTCATATGGGGAAGATTATTTGAGGGAGATTGTTGGAGCAATCAAACCTCAGGTCAAGGTTGGCCAGACTCGAGTGAGACTTGAGGGGAAGTCCAAGTTTGGATATTTGACATGGAAAGTCCAAGTTTAGATACTTGACATGGAAAGTCCAAGAATGGTCTTGGCATGGAAAGTCCAAGAATGGACTTAGCATGGAAGTCCAAGTTTGGATACTTGGTATGGAAAGTCCAAGAATGGTCTTGGCATGGAAAGTTCAAGTTTGAAGTCTTGACCATGTAAGTCCAAGTGTGTAGTCTTGGCGGTGAAATTCTAAGCATTGAGGCTTGACAATCGAAAAGTCCAAGGGTTTAGTCTTGGCGGCATAAGTCCAAGAATGTGGTCTTGGCGGCGTAAGTCCAAGTGGATATTGGCAAGGAAGTCCAAGGGTGAGATTTTGGCAGTGGAAAGTCTAAGTATATATGTTGGAATGTATACTGAAAGCCTAGCTCTTTTTGTATGAACATTTTATTTTGAAATAAGAATCACATGATCATTGTTTGTATTTTATATATTCATTATATATGTGTGCATATTGTCTAATATTTTACATTGTAGATAACATGGTGCTTGGTGTGGCACAGAAGATCATGTTATCAGTCCCTTGTAAAATATAAGTAAAGGCTCACAACCAAGATGATTTTGGACAAACCATTGGCATGGTTGTAGTGTAGCTTGGTATTGTTTTATCTTGAACATAGAGTTACACTAGTACACTTAGGTGTATTGAGTAGGACCAACATAGAGGTGATTCAATTTAGTACTGACTACATAATTGAATCGGACCTCGGATATTATGTTGTACATGCTCTTAATCCCGATATAATAACGGGCACATGTACTTAGTATTTATTTCTTTGATTTACCAGTGGGTGAGATTTAGATGGATTAAATCAATATGCCCGGTAAGTTGGGAAATAATATTATTTACATGGTGTGCCGTTGATTATAGGAGGAAACCGTGTCCTATATATTAGGTTGATGATGTCCCCTTGAGGAGCTCATAAGGTTCATCATGTAAACCCAGCTGGTTGACTTAGTCAACATGATGATAAGGTTGAGTGGTACTACTCGAGGAGTTAGATGTTAATTAATTGATGGTCAGTAAATCAATTAATTGACGGACATTCGATATCTTAAACACAGGGAGATTAATGTACAAATAATATATGGAGCCCATATTGATTTATGGGGGTTGGCGAGGTAGTTCAATGATGATCCTCTAGTGGAATGGAACATCATTGATGGATCAAGTTTGTGTGGTTCCGATCCATCGGGTGGCCAAGACCCAACTCCTCCTTATGGTCCCTATCGTAGCCTAATATAATCCTTGTGAAGTCTAGATCCAAGAAAACAAAACCTAGAACCAACGGTTGGGATTAAATCCCTAAGATCTGATGGTTAGGATGAAACCCTAGAATCGACGGTTAGGATTAAATCTCTAGATCCGACGGTTGAGATAAAACCCTAGATTCGACGGTTGGGATGAAACCCTATATCCGACGGTTGGGATGAAATCCTAGATCCGATGGTTGGGATTAAACCCTAGATCCGACGGTTGGGATAAAACCCTAGATCCGACGGTGGAGATTAAATCCCTAGATCCGACGGTGGAGATTAAAGGAGGTTTAGGCCCTACTCTATATATAGATGGCTTAGGGTTGGGCGGCAACAAAGGGATTTGAATTGGAATTAGGGTTTGGAAAGAAGTTGGGCGGCTAGGGTTTGGAGCTAGGGTGGGCGGCAATCATCTTCATCCAAGGTTGTTGCCGGCGCCCACTTCCTTCATTCTTCCCTTGGCCGGCGCCCATCATCTAAGCCTCTACCTTCTTCCTTGGCCGGCGGTTCTCCTTCCATAGGTGGCCGGTTATCTCCTCCTCCCTATTCTCCAAGTGGCCGGCGCATCATCCATTGCTCCTTGACCGGCGGTTGCACCAAATTCTCCAATTTGGTGGTCGGTTCTAGATAGGAGAGGTATTTGTTCATTTTTCTCTTTGTTCACAGCGGACAAGGTAGAGGAGAACTCGATCTAGAAGGCTTCTACTCGTGGAGGATCTTCGTCCACACGTCGTCCACGAGAAGGATAGGACATACGGTAGAAGATCGTGAGGTATAAAGTTATTTTAACTTTATGTACAGATCTGAGCATGTTCTTATTTGTTTTGATTATGCATGTGTGTGTGTGCAAATATATTGTATAATCATGGACCCCGAAGACAAACACAAAAACCGGTGATCCGTCCGTCGTCTCTTCCGCGGCTAATCAACTAGAAGAGTAGAGTTGCTTGAACAACTAGTTTGTTCGAGCAACCACTCAAGTTGTTAGCACGACGACGAAATGGTGTTGCTAAGGAAGCTCATCTCATCCGGATTAATCCTTTCATCAGTGAAAATTTTAATCCGGGGACATGGGAGCCAATGAGCCTCCTGTCGCGACACCCACCTACAATTGGTATCAGAGCCACGGTTTCCGGTTTTGTGTGTTTTGGATTCGGTTAATTTTTTATGCATTTTTCATATATTATATGTGCCGGATAATAGTAGGATATGCGTAGTTTAACTTTTTGGTTGCAGGCATAAGATCCGACTATTATGGCCATGTGTGTGTATGTGAATGGATGTGTGTAAAAAATTATTATTTGAATCCTCGGGGTTGACGAGGCTAGATTAGTATTTAATTTTTGTAATTAAATACGGCATTGTTTAGCCGCTCATTTTAGTTTACTTTCGATCTAGATTATTTGTACACTCCTTCGTGGAGTATAGGATCGATGGATGTAAATAAAATGATTTATCTCGGCTCGGATATCTTTGGTGACTTGTGCACGGGAAAAGGTGGAGCGGACGAGGTGGCGACACGACGGGATGCATATTGGAGGACAATACCATAATAGTTGGAAAAAATTCTGTTTTTCCATATTTATTGCTTATTTGTTTTATATGCATGTTGTGTATGTTTAAAATTCCTCGATTGCAATTTACTAAGTGGGAGAGGGATATTTTAATTAATTCCCGCGGCCTCCATTACAATTTGACGTGTGATGCAACAAACTTGCGCGTTGGCTTTGAGTGCCTTCCTCCCCATCGGATGGGTTTGTTTGTGGATCACTAGGTCAAATAATGGTTATAGGAAATTATTTAGGAGCGTGTGTACTTCCCCATCGGTAAGGCACATAATCCGAAATAATTCCCTTAGTATCGTGTAATGGTGCACACGTAGATACAAATAAAGGTATCCTCCCCATCGGAGTCACTACTTTTATTTGTAGGGCTAAAGAGGAACCAACTATTAATTTTATTTGTCAAAAAGTAAGGTTGACAAGATAATAAAATTAATGGGTAAAACCTCCTCTTACAAATGTGGAATTAGATATCGCCCACACTATCGTGGCATGAGATATTCTCGGTGTTTTGAGGTGTTGGTTGATTTCGGGATTTTATTGTTTTGAGGAATCAATAATATTTGAAATCTAATATTTTGATCATTGTGATTTTTAGGATTTTCAAATGGCTTTCAACCCACTTGCTGTGATTTTAAAAGAAAACAAACTTACTGGTCCAAACTACATTGATTGGAAAAGAAACTTGGATATTGTCTTAACTGCGGAAGAGTACAAATTTGTACTCTTCGAGGTCTGTCCTCCTAAGCCCTCAGATGACTCTGATGAAAAGGAGATAGAACGTTATAAGAAATGGGTTAAGACAGATGAGATGGCGCGGTGTTACATTTTGACATCTATGTCAAATGTGCTGCAACATCAGCATCAGGCCATAGCCACAGCTTATGACATGATGTTCAATCTCAAGGAACTTTTCGGACATCAGAGTAGGGCGGCTAGGCAGGAGGCAATGAGAAACTTGATGACGACCTCCATGATCGAGGGAACACCTGTTAGGGATCATGTTCTCAAGATGATGGCTCATCTTAATGAGATGGAAGTCCTAGGAGCTGAGATCGATGGGGAAACCCAGGTCGATATCATTCTCCAGTCTTTGCCTAGGAGTTTTGAGCAGTTCCGCCTCAACTACAACATGAACAAAAGGTTATATTCATTGGCGGAGCTTCTGACAGAACTCCAGGCGGCAGAGGGGCTTTTTCGTCAGAGTTCTCAAGCCATGGTCGCTCAGAAGGTTTCTTCCTCTAAACTGAAAGGTAAGAAGAAGAAGAATCAAGGTGGAGCGAAGAAGGTGGCAGCAGGACCTCAGGCAGGAGTGAAGAAGCCGAAAGGCAAGTACTTCACTTGCAAGCAGACTAGATCGACATTGAAGGCAGATCGTCTCGCCAAAGAACAAAGGTATATCTTCTTGTTTAGTTGTTGAAACATGTTTAGCGGTGTTATCTACCAGTGCCTGGTGTGTAGATACAGGAGCCACTGACCATGTCTGCAATTCCTTGCAGGGGTTCCAGGAAACCCAACGACTAGCTGAGGGAGAAATTACCGTCTTCATGGGCAATGCTTCAAAGGTGGCGGCTATTGCAGTGGGAGACGTTTATTTATCTTTTGATAGGAATAAATTTTTGGTTTTAAGAAATTGTCTTTATGTACCTACTTTTAGAAAGAATTTAATTTCAGTTTCTAAATTGTTTATGGATGGATATTCTGTTTCTTTTAATGACAAGGTGGTTATAAAAAGGAATAGGGAGATTATCTGTTCTGGTACATTGGTTGGCAATTTATATACTCTTGAACCAAAAACTCCCACGATGCAAATAGAAGTAAATAGCTCATCTTCTAAATCTAATAAGAGAAAAGAACCTTCACAAATGAACCAAACATATCTTTGGCATCTAAGGCTTGGTCATATTAACCTAAGTAGAATTCAAAGGTTGATAGCTGATGGACCTTTGGGTTCATTAGTGGTGGAGGATCTCCCAACCTGCGAATCTTGCTTGGAAGGTAAAATGACCAAGAGGCCTTTCAAGGCCAAGGGGTATAGAGCTAAAGATGTGTTAGAATTGGTTCATTCTGATTTGTGCGGTCCTATGTCTATCCAGGCAAGAGGTGGCTTTGAATACTTCGTCTCGTTTATAGATGATTATTCAAGGTATGGATACATTTACTTGATGCGCCGCAAGTCTGAATGCTTTGACAAGTTCAAAGAATTCAAGGCTGATGTGGAGAACCATCAAGGTAAAAGTATCAAGACATTATGATCTGATCGTGGTGGCGAGTACCTCTTGGGAGAGTTTAGGAGTTACTTATCAGAGGCTGGGATTCAATCCCAATTGTCTGCACCTGGCACACCCCAGCAGAATGGTGTAGCGGAGCGAAGGAATATGACTCTTATGGAGATGGTCAGATCGATGATGAGTTATTCTGAGTTACCTGATTTGTTCTGGGGGTTTCCTCTAGAAACAGCAGCACACATTCTGAACTTGGTTCCATCTAAGTCAGTACCCTCTACTCCCACAGAGTTGTGGACTGGGCGAAAGCCTAGTCTAAGACATATTCGGATTTGGGGTAGTCCAGCACATGTGCTGAAGGGAGATGCTGGTAAGTTGGAATCTCGTACAGAAGTGTGCTTGTTTGTTGGCTACCCTAAGGGAACGAAGGGTGGTTTATTCTATAGTCCTAGAGATCATAAGGTGATCGTGAGTACGAATGCCAGATTTCTAGAGGAAGACTATGTGATGAATCACAAGCCCACGAGTAGGATTGTTCTTGAGGAGATGACAGGGGAAGTCCCGACTTCAGTACCACCGGTACAAGAGGAGACACCACAAGTCACTGCACCGCGTGTCACAGAGCATACACATGAGGCACCTGTCAGTGGGAGGGTTGTTAGACAACCCGGAGATTCATGTTTTGGGAGAGTCTTCTTGGACTTAGTCCCCGTGAACATGAACCGATCCTGGACATATGACGAGGCAATCCAAGATAGAGATGCGATATCTTGGCAAAAAGCGATGAATTCGGAGATAGAATCTATGGATTCTAATCAGTCCGGGAGCTAGTAGAGCCACCCGATGGTGTAAAAACCATTGGATGCAAGTGGATCTACAAGAGAAAGAGAGGAGTAGACGGAAGGTTGAAACCTTCAAAGCTAGGCTTGCAAAAAGGGTATACTCAGAAAGAGGGTATCAATTATGAGGAGACCTTTTCGCCGGTAGCTATGCTTAAGTCTATCCGGATTCTCTTATCTATAGCTGCTCATATGGATTATGAGATTTGGCAGATGGATGTCAAGACAGCTTTCCTTAATGGAAGTCTTGAGGAGAACATCTATATGCGCAACCAGAGGATTCATTGCTAAAGGCAAAGAGCATCTTGTATGTAAGCTTAATCGGTCCATTTATGGATTGAAGCAAGCTTCTAGATCTTGGAACATCCGCTTTGATGAGGTAATCCAGTCATATGGATTTATTCAAAGTCCGGATGAGCCTTGTGTATACAAGAGATGTGACGGAAACGTAGTGGTGTTTCTTGTACTATACATAGATGACATTTTGTTAGTTGGCAACAATATCAAAGTGTTATCAGACGTAAGGGTATGGTTGTCCAAACTTTGATATGAAGGACTTGGGAGAAGTGGACACATCCTTGGGATCAAAGTTATAAGGGATCGCAAGAAAAGGATGTTGTGCTTATCTCAAGCTTCATACATCGACACTATCCTTGCTCGCTTTAGCATGCGTAACTCCAAGAAAGGTTTCTACCTTTAGGCATGGAGTTCCTTTATCTAAAGAGATGTGTCCCAAAACATCAAAGGAGATAGAGGACATGAAGGCGGTTCCTTATGCTTCGCAGAGGGAAGCCTTATGTATGCTATGCTATGTATTTAGACCTGATATCCGCTTTGCTGGGCATGGTTAGCAGATATCGAGTAATCCTCGACAGTGACATTGGATCGCTGTAAAGCATATATTAAGTACGAGAAGGACTAGGGATTATATGGTTTACGGCAGATCAATTAGTCCCCGTGGGTTACACGGATTCTGATTTCCAATCGATAGGGACAAGAGTAAGTCTACCTTGGGTTTGTGTTTACTTTTGGAGGTGGAGCCATAGTATGGAGGAGTGTCAAGGTAAATGCGTGGCGGACTCTACCATGGAAGTCGAGTATGGCACCTCGAGGCAAGGAAGTCAGATGGCTCAGAACTTCTTGATGGACTTGGATGTGATTCTGGTTTGCCCGTAACTATCACAATTTATTGTGATAATAGCAGCTTGCAAACTCAAGGAACCACGAGCCCATAAGGCAGTAAACACATAGAGCGCAAGTACCACCTTATACGAGAGATCGTAGCGAGGAGAAGGTTGTCCGCCAAGATTGCATCGAGGATAACCCGCGGATCCATTCACTAAGGCCCTTCCAAATAAAGCGCTTTGATAGGCATGTGGAGGACATGGGGATCGATGTATGGTAGAGTGATGACGTGATAGTCTTTTAGTATAAGTGGGAGATTGTTGGAATGTATACGAAAAGCCTAGCTCTTTTTGTATGAACATTTTATTTTGAAATAAGAATCACATGATCATTGTTTGCATTTATATATTCATTATATATGTGTATATTGTCTAATATTTTACATTGTAGATAACATGGTGCTTGGTGTGCAGTAAGATCATGTTATCACCTTTGTAAAATATAAGTAAAGGCTCACAACCAAGATGGTTTTGGACAAACCATTGGCATGGTTGTAGTGTAGCTTGGTATTGTTTTATCTTGAACATAGAGTTACACTAGTACACTTAGGTGTATTGAGTAGGACCAACATAGAGGTGATTCAATTTAGTACTGACTACATAATTGAATCGGACCTCGGATATTATGTTGTACATGCTCTTAATCCCGATATAATAACGGGCACATGTACTTAGTATTTATTTCTTTGATTTACCAGTGGGTGAGATTTAGATGGATTAAATCAATATGCCCGGTAAGTTGGGAAATAATATTATTTACATGGTGTGCCGTTGATTATAGGAGGAAACCGTGTCCTATATATTAGGTTGATGATGTCCCCTTGAGGAGCTCATAAGGTTCATCATGTAAACCCAGCTGGTTGACTTAGTCAACATGATGATAAGGTTGAGTGGTACTACTCGAGGAGTTAGATGTTAATTAATTGATGGTTAGTAAATCAATTAATTGACGGACATTCGATATCTTAAACACGGAGAGATTAATGTACAAATAATATATGGAGCCCATATTGATTTATGGGGGTTGGTGAGGTAGTTCAATGATGATCCTCTAGTGGAATGGAACATCATTGATGGATCAAGTTTGTGTGGTTCCGATCCATCGGGTGGCCAAGACCCAACTCCTCCTTATGGTCCCTATCGTAGCCTAATATAATCCTTGTGAAGTCTAGATCCAAGAAAACAAAACCTAGAACCAACGGTTGGGATTAAATCCTTAAGATCCGATGGTTAGGATGAAACCCTAGAATCGACGGTTAGGATTAAATCCTTAGATCCGACGGTTGGGATAAAACCCTAGATTCGACGGTTGGGATGAAACCCTAGATCCGACGGTTGGGATGAAATCCTAGATCCGACGGTTGGGATTAAACCCTAGATCCGACGGTTGGGATAAAACCCTAGATCCGACGGTGGAGATTAAATCCCTAGATCCTACGGTGGAGATTAAAGGAGGTTTAGGCCCTACTCTATATATAGATGGCTTAGGGTTGGGCGGCAACAAAGGGATTTGAATTGGAATTAGGGTTTGGAAAGAAGTTGGGCGGCTAGGGTTTGGAGCTAGGGTGGGCGGCAATCATCTTCATCCAAGGTTGTTGCCGGCGCCCACTTCCTTCATTCTTCCCTTGGCCGGCGCCCATCATCTAAGCCTCTACCTTCTTCCTTGGCCGGCGGTTCTCCTTCCATAGGTGGCCGGTTATCTCCTCCTCCCTATTCTCCAAGTGGCCGGCGGCAACTCTTCTTGAAGTTGGCCGGCGCATCATCCATTGCTCCTTGACCGGCGGTTGCACCAAATTCTCCAATTTGGTGGTCAGTTCTAGATAGGAGAGGTATTTGTTCATTTTTCTCTTTGTTCACAGCGGACAAGGTAGAGGAGAACTCGATCTAGAAGGCTTCTACTCGTGGAGGATCTTCGTCCACACGTCGTCCACGAGAAGGATAGGACATACGGTAGAAGATCGTGAGGTATAAAGTTATTTTAACTTTATGTACAGATCTGAGCATGTTCTTATTTGTTTTGATTATGCATGTGTGTGTGTGCAAATATATTGTATAATCATGGACCCCGAAGACAAACACAAAAACCGGCGATCCGTCCGTCGTCTCTTCCGCGACTAATCAACTAGAAGAGTAGAGTTGCTTGAACAACTAGTTTGTTCGAGCGACCACTCAAGTTGTCAGCACGACGACGAAATGGTATTACTAAGGAAGCTCATCTCATCCGGATTAATCCTTTCATCAGTGAAAATTTTAATCTGGGGACATGGGAGCCAATGAGCCTCCCGTCGCGACACCCACCTACAATATAGTCTTGGTGGCATAGTCCAAATGAACATTGGCAAAGGAGACCTGGTTAGCATGACATAGTCGATGGAAGCATTTAAAGGCTAATGCAAAGGGTGAAGGAGTCGTGAAAGACTTGGATGGACCTGAGGGTGTGAGGATGATGGAGGTGGATAGAAGGCTTAGGTATAAGCTAAGGGTGGTCAATCAAGTATGAGGGGATCATACTTGAGTCAAACTTCATGTTTGAGGTTTACTAGTCGACTGGGGTTATGGACCAGTTAACTAGCCAAGTGCACGACACTTGGGAGCTTAGTTTGACTCGAGCAGTCAACTGAGATTATGACCAGTCGATTGGTTATGTAGTCGACTGAAACTTGACTGCTATCTGTGGCTTTGACAGTCGACTGCTAGGGTTTAGTAGTCGACTAGTCATAGGTGGCCAGAGCACAGAATATTTGATAGTCGACTGGTCAGTCGACTACTAGCTTAGCAATCGACTGCTGGTAAAAGTAGTTGACTACTAGGGTATATGTTGGGAGTAAGCCAATATGGTTAGTCCATTTGAGACAATGGATAGGCGAGTAGTCGACTGGGGCTTTTTGGTAGTCAATTGCTAGGAAGAAAATTATCCCGAGCTCAACTTTAAAGGAGACTTCGTGAAGGATTTGGAGCAGCTAGTTTTTTGGTGATTTAGAAGGGGATTTGTTGCTGCATTCCAGACCTTCCAAGCTCTTCCAAAGCAACCAAAGTGCAAGCAATCAAAAGCGCAAACTTATAAAGTGTTTTCACTTGTTTATTTTATTTTCTATTATATTTGTTTGTATTTGGTGTTTCCTTGTTGTAAGCTCTTTATTGTATGAGGTTTCTCCACCTCCGACGTGTTGTCGTGAAGGAGAGAGTTATTAGCGGTGTGGACACTAGAGTTTGACCATGGAGTAGGAACCGTAGGTTCCGAACCACGTAAAACCCTTGAGTTACATTTTTGCATGTTTGTATTTTATTTTGTGATATTTATTCTTGCATATTCCTCTACGCACTAACATTGGTGTAGATGAGCATGCGAATGAACGAAGAAAATTGAAAATCGCTATTCACTCTCCTCTAGTGCATGTCAAATTAGTCCCTACAATTGATATCAGAGCAAGGATGCTCTTCAAGGATTAACAACCAAGGGAGAAACTAGAGAGAAAAATGGAGCCAAGTGACGGATTTGACTACGACATCCAAATTCCTCTATCATTCGACCGAGAAAATTTTTTCTGCATGGAGCGTGAGGATGGAGACGTTCCTTATGATGGAGATCGAGCAATGGTTTATCTTGATGAATGGATTTGAAGCTCCAAAGGACAAGAAGGGAGCAATTCTCAAGATGAAGAAGTAGATGGAGGAACAAGTTCAACAATACGAAACCAATGACAAGGTAACAATAATATTAGTGAATTTGATTCCAAACGACCTATTGTGAAAGATGGGTGAATATCAAAATGCCAAGAAGTTATGGAATAATCTTGCCAAGCTCCACGACAATTCCTCACCGGAATGACATAATGAAGAATCCAAAGAATCATCATTATCCTCTCTAGAGCTTGAAGAATTGGAGGTTGAGAGGTGCTCAACGTCCGAGGTAAAAGAAGTCTCGAAAGCCTACACTTCAAGGATTGAGGGGGAGGACAGAGCTTTAACACCGGAACAAGAAGAGGTACCTTCCACATCCGAGAGAAGTGAAGAACAAGCTCAAGAGTTCCCTACTACCAAGATAGGTAACTCAAGCATTACTTGTAAAAATAAAGACCATATTATATACTTTGAGTGGAGGGAGAAGGGGCACTACAAGAGCAAATGCCCTAGATTGATCAAGAAGAAAGCTCAAGTGCCATCTAAGGCTAAGAAGAAGGTGGAGGAATCCGAAGCCCCAATTCGCAAGAGCAAGGAGCACATAGTGTGCTTCCGATGCCAACAAAAAGGGCATTACCAAAGCCAATGTCCAAGGGGGAGTCACCCTAGAAAGGATAAAGGAGAGAGCTCAAAAGTAGGGGGAGCTTCTAAGGCTAAGGTAACAGTTAATAATTATCCTTTCTTATTTCATAATGAAAAGCATGTTTTTAATTCACTTGCAATTTATCACAAGAAACATGCTAATAACAAATATTATTGCTTAAGTGTTAAATATATTAATTTGCCTAACGATAATTCTAGAACTACACCACCTAAGGAGAACATTATAATTCTTAAGGATAAATCAACCTTACCTAAGGCTAGGAAGGTAGATGACAAAGACCTAGGAAGAAGAATATCTCAAGAAATGATGGAAAAATAAAACTTGAGATATTAGAAAAGGAAAATCAAGCCTTGAGGTCAAGGCTTGAGAAATTAGAAAACGCCTTCAATAAGATGATAAATTCAATTAATGGGCCAAATAGACAAAATTCAGGTCTTGGTAGGTAAAATCAATATAAGGATAAGAAAGGTTTGGATCATAAATCTAAGTCCAAGGAATCTATGACAACCTACCATAGCACTCCATTTAACTATAGAACCACTCCTAGGTCTAGAAAAACTAAGGGCATAAGGGAAGTTATCCCTAGAGTTGACCATGGAAAGTGTCTAGTGGCTACGATTTCAAAGAAACCTAGGAAAGTCACTAACAAGGTTATAAGGGAAGTTATCCCTAGGGTTAATCTTGAGAAGACCAAAATGACCAAGGCTTCCAAGCCTAGAAGGGTCATTAGGAAGGTATCTAGGGAAGTCATCCCTAGTGAGTACCTTGTAAACTCAAGGTGAAGGGAGGAAACTTTGCTTCCCACTTCAACTCGGTCGCTTGTTCATGGCGATCCCATCGATGTCCCCAGATTAAAAAAATTTTAATCCTAGGCAAAAGGGATCACCCAAGCAACCGTTTCATCGTCGTGCTATTCGATTAGAGTAGTCACTTGAACAAACTTGTTGTTCAAGCCACCAACCTCTATTCTACGAATAGCCACGGAATAGATGATGTACGGATCGCTGACTTTTGTGTTTATATTCGGGGTCCAAGTTATTTTAGCCATAAAAATAGAATACTACATGCATATATAATTGAAAAACAATTATAGACATGTTACAAAAGAAAATAGACAATCGATATACCTCTCGATCTTCTATTGTATGTCCTTCCTCCTTTTGGACGTCGTGTGCGCGATGATCTACCAAAAGTCGAAGCTCCTAGATCACCAATCTTTCTTCCTTGCTCGCTCCGAACAAGAGGAAGAATAAGAAACAAAGCACTTCTCCTTCTTTCAACCAACCACCAAGCTCCAAGCTTGGTGCTTGCCGCCGGCCAAGAAGGATTGGATGAATAAGATGGATACCGGCCAAGAGCTCCAAGGGAAGACCCTAAGTCTTGTTTCCACCGGCCAAGAAGAGGAGAAGAATTAGGTTTGGACGTCGGCCAAGGGAGGGGAGAAGGAGATGGGCGCCGGCCACCAAGGAAGAAGAAGAAGAAAGGAAATAAATTCCTTATTTGTGGCCGCCCAAACCTTCAAACCCTAAGCCTCCCAAACCCTAATCCCATCTCTATTGGAATTCCTCCTTGCCGCCCACCCTAAAGCCTCCTTTTATAGAGTTAGGGATAAGCCTTGTTTTAATCTTCACCATTGGTTCTAGAGATTTAATCTCAACCGTCGGATCTAGAGATTTAATCTCAACCGTCGGATCTAGAGATTTAATCTCTACCGTTGGATCTAGAGTTTTGTTTTCATCCATTGGATCTAGGCTTCATGAGGTATTAATAGGCTACAATAGGGACCATGAGGAGGAGTTGGATCTTGGCCACCCAATGGATCAAGCCCACATAAAGTCCGATCCATTAATGATAATACAATCCACTAAAGGATTATCATTGATCTACCACACCAACCCCCATAAGTTAATATGAGCTCCATATATTATTTGTACATTTTTTCCCCCGTGTTTAAGATCTCGAATGTCCGTCGATTAATTAATTTAGTGACAATTAATTAATCAACATCTAACTCCATGAGTAGTACCACTCAACCTTTTCATCATGCCGGACCAAGTCCACCTGTAGGGTTTACATGATGAACCTTATGAGCTCCTCAAGGGGACATCATCATCCTAATATATAGGACATGGTTTCCTCCTATAATCAACGACACACTATATAAATAATATCATTTCCCAACTTACCGAGCCTATCGATTTAATCTATAAATCTCGCCCATTGGTAAATCAAAGAAATGAATACTAAGTATATGTGCCCGTTATTATATCGGGATTAAGAGTATGTACAATATAATATCTGAGGTCCGATTCGATTATGTAGTCAGTAATAAATCGAATCACCTCTAAGTCGGTCCTGCTCAATACACACAAAGTGTACTAGTGTGATTCTATGGTCAAGACAAACCAATACCAAATCACACTACAACCATACCAATGGTTTGTTCAAAGTCATCTCGGTTGTGAGCATATACTTATACTTTACAAGGAGCCGATAACATGATCTCCCATGTGACACCACACACCATGTTATCTATAATGTAATGTATTAGACAATATGCATAACCATAAACATGCAAACAATGATCATGTGATTCTTATTTCAAAATAAAGATGTTCATACAAAAGATAGACTTTTCAGAATACATCCCAATAATCTCCCACTTATACTAAAAGACTATGCTGTCCTCAAACTGCCATACATCTGATTCCCATTCCCTCCACATGCCTATCAAAAGCTCTCGCCGGAAGGGCCTTAGTGAAAGGATCTGCCAGGTTATCCTCCGATGCAATCTTGGCCACAACAACTTCTCCTCTCTTTACGATTTCTCGTATCAAGTGGTACTTGCGCTCTATGTGTTTACTTGCCTTATGGGCTCGTGATTTCTTCGAGTTTTCAACTGCACCACTATTATCACAATAAATTGTGATAGTTTTGGGCAAACCAGGAATCACATCCAAGTCCATCAGAAAGTTCCTGAGCCACACAACTTTTTTGGCCGCCTTAGAGGCTGCCACATACTCAGCTTCCATGGTGGAGTCCGCCACGCATTTCTGCTTGACACTCCTCCATACAATGGCTCCACCTCCCAAAGTAAACACAAAACCTGAGGTAGACTTACTGTTATCCCTGTCTGATTGGAAGTCGGAATCTGTATAACCCATAGGGAGTAATTTGTCTGCCTGGTAAACTAGCATATAATCCCTAGTCCTTCTCAGGTACTTCAATATATGTTTTACCGCAGTCCAATGTCTCTGTCCTGGATTACTCAGATATCTGCTGATCATGCCCACATCAAAGCAGATATCTGGTCTCCTACATAGAATCACATACATGAGGCTTCCTACTGCCGAAGCATAAGGAACCGCCTTCATCTCCTCTATCTCCTCAAACGTTCTAGGACACATCTCTTTAGATAAAGGAACTCCATGCCTAAAAGGTAGAAAACCCTTCTTGGAGTTCTGCATGCTAAAACAATCCATAATGGTGTCTATGTATGAAGCTTGAGATAAGAACAACATCCTTTTCTTGTGATCTCTTATAACCTTGATCCCAAGGATGTGTCCCACTTCTCCCAAGTCCTTCATATCAAATTGTTTGGACAATCATACCCTTACATCCGATAACACCTTGACATTGTTTCCAATTAACAAAATGTCATCTATGTATAGTACAAGAAATATCACTACGTTTCCGTCACATCTCTTGTATACACAAGACTCATCCAGACTTTGAATAAATCCATAAGACTGGATTACCTCATCAAAACGGATGTTCCAAGACCTCGAAGCTTACTTCAATCCATAAATGGACCGATTAAGCTTACACATAAGATGCTCTTTGCCCTTTTCAATGAATCCCTCTGGTTGCTTCATATAGATGTTTTCTTCAAGACTTCCATTAAGGAAAGCTGTCTTGACATCTATCTGTCACACCTCATAATCCATATGAGCTGTAATGCATAAGAGAATTTGGATAGACTTAAGCATGACTACCGGCGAAAAGGTCTCCTCATAATCGATACCCTCTTTCTGAGTATACCCTTTCGCAACAAGCCTTGCTTTGAAGGTTTCAACCTTTCCGTCTATTCCTCTCTTTCTTTTGTAGATCCACTTGCAACCAATGGTTTTTACACCATCGGATGGTTCTACTAGCTCCCAGACCTGATTTGAATCCATAGATTCAATCTCAGCATTCATTGCACTTTGCCAAAATACTGCATCTTTATCTTGGATTGCCTCGTCATATGTCCAGGGATCAGGTTCATGTTCGTCAGGGATCAAATCAGAAGATTCTCCCAAGAACATGAATCTATCAAGCTGTCTCACAACCCTCCTACTACGATGAGGTATCACCTGTGTATCCTCTGTGACACGCGGTGCAGTGACTTGTGGTATATCCTCTTGTACCGGTGGTACTGAAGAAGTGACTTCCCCTTTTAATTCCTCTAGAACAATCTTACTCATGGGCTTGTGGTTCATTACATAGTCTTCCTCTAGAAATCTGGCGTTAGTGCTAACGATCACCCTCTGATCTCTAGGACTATAAAATAAACCTCCTTTCGTTCCTCTAGGATAGCCAACGAACATGCGTACTTCTGTACGAGGTTCCAACTTACCAGCATCTGCCTTCAGCACATGTGCTGGACTCCCCAAAATTCGAATATATCTTAGACTAGGCTTTCGCCCAGTCCACAATTCTGTGGGAGTACAAGACACTGATTTAGATGGAACCAAGTTCAGAATGTACACCACCGTATCTAGTGCATATCCCCAGAACGAATTTGGTAACTCAGAATAACTCATCATCGATCTAACCATCTCCATAAGAGTTTTATTCCTTCGCTCTGCTACACCATTCTACTGGGGTGTGCCAGGTGCAGATAATTGGGATTGAATCTCAGCCTCTGATAAGTAATTCCTAAACTCTCCCAAGAGGTACTCACCACCACAATCAGATTGTAGTGTCTTGATACTTTTACCTTGACATTTCTCCACATCAGCCTTGAATTCTTTGAACTTGTTAAAGCATTCAGACTTGTGGCGCATCAAGTAAATGTATCCATATCTCGAATAATCATCTATAAAAGCGACAAAATACTCAAAATCACCTCTAACCTGGATAGGCATAGGACCACACAAATCAGAATGAACTAATTCTAACACATCTTTGGCTCTATACCCCTTGGCCTTAAAAGGTCTCTTGGTCATTTTACCCTCCAAGCAAGATTCGCAGGTTGGGAAATCTTCCACCACTAATGAACCCAGAGGTCCATCAGCTATCAACCTTTGAATTCTGCTTAGGTTAATATGACCAAGCCTAAGATTCCAAAGATATGTTTGGTTCATCTTCGAAGGTTCTTTTCTCTTATTGGAATTAGAAGATGAGTTATTAACTTCAATTTGCATCATGAGAGCTTTTGGTTCAAGTGTGTATAAATTTCCTATCAATGCACCCGAACAGATAATCTCTCTATTCCTTTTTATAACAATTCTGTCATTAAAAGAAATAGAATATCCATCCATAAATAATTTAGAAACCAAAATTAAATTCTTTCTAAATAAAGGTACATAAAGGCAATTCTTAAGAACCAAAACTTTATTTTTCTCAAAAGATAAATAAACATCTCCTACTGCAACAGCCGCCACCTTCGTGGCATCGCCCAAGTATACGGTAATCTCCCCCTCAGCTAGTCGTCTGGTTTCCTAGAACTCTTGCAAAGTATTGCAGACATGATCAGTGGCTCCCGTATCTACACACCAGGTGCCGGTAGATAACACCGCTAAACATGTTTCAATGATTAGACCAAAAGATATACCTTTGTTCTGCTTGCGGTTGGGGCAGTCCTTCTTCTAGTGTCCAGTCTGCTTACAAGTGAAGCACTTGCCTTTCGGCTTCTTCACTCCTCCCTGAGTTCCTCCCACCGCCTTTGCCCCAGCTTGTTTCTTCTTCTTCTTGCCTTTTGGCTTAGAAGTAGAAACCTTTTGGGCAACTATGGCTTGTGCCTGAGCACTCTGACAAAATAGCCCCTCTGCCGCCTGGAGTTCTGTCAGAAACTCCACCAACGAATACAACCTCTTGTTCATGTTGTAGTTCAGGCGAAACTGCTCAAAACTCCTAGGTAGAGACTGGAGAATGATATCGACCTGGGTTTTCCCATCGATCTCAGCTCCGAGGACTTCCAACTCATTTAAATGAGCCATCATCTTGAGAACATGATCCCTCACGGGTGTTCCCTCGATCATGGTGGTCGTCATCAAGTTCCTCATGGCTTCCTGCCTAGCAGCCCGATTCTGGTGTCCGAAAATCTCTTTGAGATTGAGCATCATGTCATAAGCAGTAGGCATGACTTGATGATGATGTTACAGTACATTTGACATAGATGTCAAAATGTAACACCGCGTCATCTCATCGGCCTTAATCCACTTCTTATAACTCTCCTTGTCCTTTTCTCCAGAATCATCCGTAGGCTTAGGAGGGCACTCTTCGAGGAGTACATATTTGTATTCCTCAACAGTCAAGACAATGTCAAGATTCCTCTTCCAATCAACATAGTTGGGTCCAGTAAGTTTATTTTCTTTCAGTATCACATCAAGCGGGTTAAAAGTCATTTTGAAAGAAAGTCTAAGAATCACATAGATCAAAACATTAGATTTCAAAAAATTATTGATTCCTCAAACAATAAAATTTTAAAATCAACCAACACCTCAAAACACCGAGAATATCGTATGCCACAATAGTGTGGACGTATACAAATTCTATATTTGTATAAGGAGGTTTTACCCATTAATTTTACTATCTTGTCAACCTAACTTTTTGACAAGTAAAATTAATAGTTGGTTCCTCTTTGGCCCTACAAATAAAAGCAGTGACTCCGATGGGGAGGATACTTATATTTGTATCTAAGTGTTCACCATTACTCGGTATCAAGGTAATTATCTCGGGTTATGTGCCTTCCAATGGGAAAGTACACACGCTCCTTAATAATTTCCTATAACCATATTTGACCTTGTTATCCACAAACAAACCCATCCGATGGGGAGGAAGGCACTCAGAGCCGATGCGCAAGTTTGTTTTCATCACATGTCAAATCGTAATGGAGGCCGTAGGAATTTATAAAAGTATCCCTCTCCCACTTAGTAATTTGAAATTGAGGAATTTTCTAGCCTACGACATGCATATCAAACAATAAGCAATAAATATGAAAAAAAAAATATTTTTCAACTATTATGGCTTTTGTTTTCAATATGTCTCCCGTCGTATCGTCATCTCGTCCGCTCCTCCCTACACCATGTACAAGCCATCCGGAGATCCGAGCCGAGAAAAACTATTTTAATTTACATCCATCGATCCTAAACTCCACGAGGGAGTGTACATGAAATCTAGATCGAAAGTAAACTAAAATAAAAGAGTGACTAAACAATGTCGTATCTAATTATAAAAATTAAATATTAGCCTCGTCAACCCCCGAGGATTCAACAAAATATACAATTACACACATACAATCACATACACACATATGACCATAATAGTTGGATCCTATGCCTACAACCAAAGAGTTAACCTACGCATATCCTACTATTATCCAACACATATAATATATGAAAAGTGCATAAAAGTAATCGAATCCTAAACACACAAAATTAGAAACCGTGGCTCTGATACCACTTGAAGGGAGGAAACTTCGCTTCCCACTTCAATTCGGTCGCTTGTTCATGGCGATCCCATCGATGTCCTCGGATTAAAAAAAAAATAATTCTAGACAAAAGGGATCACCCAAGCAACCATTTCATTGTCGTGCTATTCGATTAGAGTAGTCACTTGAATAAACTTGTTGTTCAAGCCACCAACCTCTATTCTACGAATAGCCGCGGAATAGATGATGTACGGATCACCGACTTTTGTGTTTATATTCGGGGTCCAAGTTATTTTATCCATAAAAACAGAATACTACATGCATATATAATTGAAAAATAATTATAGACATGTTACAAAAGAAAATAGACAATCGATATACCTCTCGATCTTCTATTGTATGTCCTTCCTCCTTTTGGACGTCGTGTGGGCGACGATCTACCAAAAGTGGAAGCTCCTAGATCACCAATCTTCCTTTCTTGCTCGCTCCGAACAAGAGCAAGAATAAGAAACAAAGTACTTCTCCTTCTTTCAAACAACCACCAAGCTCCAAGCTTGGTGCTTGCTGCCGGCCAAGAAGGATTGGATGAATAAGATGGATACCGGCCAAGAGCTCCAAGGGAAGACCCTAAGTCTTGTTTCCACCGGCCAAGGAGAGGAGAAGAATTAGGTTTGGATGCCGGCCAAGGAGAGGAGAAGAATTAGGTTTGGATGCCAACCAAGGGAGGGGAGAAGGAGATGGGCGCCGACCACCAAGGAAGAAGAAGAAGAAAGGAAATAAATTCCTTATTTGTGGCCGCCCAAACCTTCAAACCCTAATCCTATCTCTATTGGAATTCCTCCTTGCCGCCCACCCTAAAGCCTCCTTTTATAGAGTTAGGGATAAGCCTTGTTTTAATCTCCACCATTGGTTCTAGGGATTTAATCTCAACTATCGGATCTAGAGATTTAATCTCAACCGTCGAATCTAGAGATTTAATCTCTACCATTGGATCTAGAGTTTTGTTTTCATCCATTAGATCTAGGCTTCATGAGGTATTAATAGGCTACAATAGGGACCATGAGGAGGAGTTGGATCTTGGCCATCCAATGGATCAAGCCCACATAAAATTCGATCCATTAATGATAATCCAATCCACTAAAGGATTATCATTGATCTACCTCACCAACCCCCATAAGTTAATATGGGCTCTATATATTATTTGTACATTTTTCTCCCCGTGTTTAAGATCTCGAATGTTCGTCGATTAATTAATTTACTGACAAGTAATTAATCAACATCTAACTCCATGAGTAGTACCACTCAACCTTTTCATCATGTCGGACCAAGTCCACCTGCAGGATTTACATGATGAACCTTATGATCTCCTCAAGGGGACATCATCAGCCTAATATATAGGACACGGTTTCCTCCTATAATCAACGGCACACCATATAAATAATATCATTTCCCAACTTACCGAGCCTATCGATTTAATCTATAAATCTCGTCCATTGGTAAATCAAAGAAATGAATACTAAGTATATGTGCTCGTTATTATATCGGGATTAAGAGTATGTACAATATAATATCTGAGGTCCGATTCAATTATGTAGTCAGCAATAAATCGAATCACCTCTAAGTCGGTCCTGCTCAATACACACAAAGTGTACTAGTGTGATTCTATGGTCAAGACAAACCAATACCAAATCACACTACAACCATACCAATGGTTTGTCCAAAGTCATCTCGGTTGTGAGCCTATACTTATACTTTACAAGGAGCTGATAACATGATCTCCCGTGTGACACCACACACCATATTATCTATAATATAATGTATTAGACAATATGCATAACCATAAACATGCAAACAATGATCATGTGATTCTTATTTCAAAATAAAGATGTTCATACAAAAGATAAATTTTTCAGTATACATCCCAACACAAGGACCTCCAATAGGCATTGGGTTCCAAGGAGCATGATTCCATCATGCTAAATGGGTTTAGGATGTGTTAACTCTAAAAGGATGGGTAGTTAACTTAAGCATGATAGAGTTGTTACTTTAAGGCATTTTCAAGACTATGTGATACTGATGCGCGTAAATGTGACCTCACCTCCTTGGCGAAGATGCCAAAAACTTGATGCACACACTTGCGCTCAACTACCACAAGTGCACGTTTGTTGTCAAGTAATAAATTATCGATCCCATAGGGATTGATAATCGAATATTGGTTTACTAAGCGAATATAGATTATTTAGATAGAATCAGTTGTTTGGGAGAAAAAGGTGTTGAAAGCGAGAACGGAGAGCGAGACGGCTAAGAGATCACTTTTACAGGGACACCACTGTCCTTGGGTCCCTTTTATGATCAACGGGATGATTCTAAAATTTCTATTTCACCTATGTGATGTTGAACATGTCGTCTAATTATGTTTCTAAGTTATCTATGATTTATTTTGTAGGAAGATCATCAAGTTTAATCTTGGTGAACTTTTGGTTCTACGTCGAAATTACCTATTCCTAGCCAAGTTTCCCTTTCGGATCGACAGAGCTTAGGAGGTTATTGTCACTAGGATGCCCCTGTCACGAGTCTCATAACCACTGAGTTGATTTCTTCTACTTCGGGCCTTCTATTGGAATAAGTTCATGGAGTTCTAGGATGTCCTATGTTATCCCCATGAACAGGTGGACCATCTTTCATGCCCTACTCTTTCACATCTTAGGGTCTACGATTTTGGAAGGGAGGATGACCATTTGGTTCCTCCTTGATTCTCCTAGGTTTCGATGTGAATGCTTACGGCATCCACATCAACTAAGCATAGTAGGATAAGAGCAAACACAAACTTCTTCATCAAACTAGAAATCATAAGTTGTAAATAAATATAAGATAAACTCATAATTCATTGCAAGACAAAGTTCAACATACATAGGTTACTTCATAATCCTAGAATCACAGAATCCACTCCATAAAGATGGAGTCGCAACCGCAAGACATCGTCAAAACAAGATTAAACCATAATGAATTGCATAAAAGGAAAAAGAAGGCTTAGTCTTGATTTAAGAAGATCTTGGAATGCAACTCACATTCAGAACTGGAGTTGAGGAGAAGAAAACTGCATATAACTGATCCCAGCGAGTAGATGACCTCTGAAACGGCAACCTCTGGTAGTTTGGAGGCCCTTTGACGACCCCTCTTCAGGGGTTGGGAGCTCTTGGGTGGCTCCCCTCGTGATTCCCAGCCTCTTGGATGAGTTTCCTATATATAGGGGCGGCTTCAACTGTTCATAAATAATACCTAATTCGTCAAAATCGCAGCGCCGCCACACGACCGTGTGTGGTACACATGACCACCCGTATGCAAGGCTAGAAACTGTTAAAATTCGAGCTGAAAATCGATCTGGAAAAAAACACACGGTCGTGTGAAATTCACACGACCAACCATGTGTCACTTTGGAGCCTCCGTTTTGATCTGTTTCACTTGAGGAACATACCCGTGTCTTGGGACATGGCCAGAGCATGTTCCTTAAAATCTGTGCTCCATATAAATGCTTCATTTTGCCCCAAATCTTCGCTCTATCAATAAGAAAATAATGAAAGAAGATCTCTGAACTAGAAAATAACTAATAAGTGCAAAGTGGAGTAAACGAAGATAATATGCAATGAATATTCTAAAAACGAGGTAAGATGCGCGCCAAAATGATAACTAAAATCCTATATAAAATGTACACATCAAAATTTCTCAGACTTAAACTTTGCTTGTCCTCAAGCAAACTTTCGTGTTCAACTCAATGCATATAAATGAATAGCTTCATTATCTAGTATGTTCATCTAATCCTATCAAGTGGTGCTGTTGTTAAATCAAATAAATAAGTTTACCAAGTCTACACAGAAAGTTTTTTTTGTGTATGTGTATAATATCATCCTAGAGTTTTCAAATTCCAAGTTAAGTCAAGTTTTCATCTCATTATGTTCTATGGTATCCAGCTTTGGGGCACTTACCTGCCCCTAAGTGAGGATCATCCTCCTAAACTAACACAAAGTCTCAAAGGCAAGCTCATTATTGAGAGAAATTAGTAGGTGTTTCCCAAGTAACCTAACTCGGTCTTAAAAGGGCACCAAATCATTTTCATCCACGATAACTATTTTTAAACTCTTTTCTCTCTCTCTCTCTCTTTCTTTTTTAAATTATATATATATATTTTTCAAGGAACTTTGTTCCTCTCTGGCTCATTGGAATTTTGATTTTTCCAAAATGGACTTACACAATCCGAGCATCTCTAGTAACTAAAATACTAATTTGAAAATTACCTATGGATTCTAAAGTACTAGTCCAACGAGATGAACATGACTAATTATGTACTAAATCAACTCTTTGGAATTTAAGTTAAGTGTATGTGATAAATAAAAACTAACTAGTAGAACTTGGTAAACACTCATATAAATTTATAAAATTTGCACTATAAAATAGAAGAATATCAATTACTAAAAATAATGAAGCATATCAACAAGATACCATCAAAATAGTACACATTCCTTCGCATTATATCGGAGGAGGAATGTGTACTGGAGGAGGAAATTGGTAGCATCCTTTTTCATTGTCATTCCTCCGCATATGGGGGGGGGGGCATGTTAGAGTCTCAAAAATAGCCGTAAAAGTGCTCCAGGCAGGATTCTACTGGCCTAGTTTATTTAAAGACATGCGTAACTATGTGGTCTCCTGTAATCGATGCCAGTGAACTGGTAATATAGGCAGGAGACATGAAATGCTACCGAGTACCGTATTAGAGATAGAACTCTTCGACGTATGGGGGATAGATTTTATGGGACCTTTTCCCACTTCAGGAACAAATAGGTACATTCTGGTAGCCATAGATTATGCTTCTAAGTGGGTAGAAGTTGTGACATCATCCCACTGCGATGCTAGAATGGTTATCAATGTTGGTGCAATCGGCCCAGGTCATGATTGACCAGGACTCGAGCTTGACTCGAGAGATATTTTGATGTTCGACAAAAACATATGACAATGTGATTGTCATGGGAAAGTCCAAGTCTTGAGTACTTGGCATGAGAAGTCTAAGCATGGGTCTTGGCAATGGAAAGTCCAAGTCATGGGTACTTGGCATGAGAAGTCCAAGCATGGGTCTTGGCAAGGAAAAGTTCAAGCATGGGTCTTGGCATGGAAAGTCCAACATGGGTTGGCAAGGGAAAGTCCAAGCTTGAGTCTTGGCATTTGAGAAGTCCAAGGGGTTTGATATTGGCGGCGTAAAGTCCAAGTGGGAGTCTTGGCAGCATAAGTCCAATGGTTGGCGGCGTAAAGTCCAAGCGGAGTCTTGGCGGTATAAGTCCAATGTGCCTTGGCGGTGTAGACACCGTTAGCATGACATAGCCGATGGAAGCACCTGAAGGCTAGCACAATGGATGAACAAGTCATGGATGACTTGAAGGGATCCGAGAGGCGTGAGACTGACGGAGGTGGCTAGAAGGCTTAGGTCTAGGCTAAGGGTGGTCTAGCAAGTATGGGGGAACCATACTTGGGTTAAAACCTCATGTTTGAGGTGTGTCAGTCGACTGGTGCTATGTGACAGTCGACTGGCATGAGTCAACTAGGGTTTAACTGCGGGAATTGGCCTAGCAGTCGACTGCCAGAGGTGGGAAGTGTTGGTGAGGGGAAACTTCGCTTCCCCTTTCAACTTAGTCGCTTGTTCACGGCGATCCCTTCTACGTCCCTGGATAAAAAAGTTTTATCCTTGACAAGAGGGATTGCCCAAGCAACCTTGTCATCGTCGTGCTATTCATTTAGAGTAGTCACTTGAACAAACTTGTTGTTCAAGCAACCAACCTCTTTTCCATGAATAGCCGCGGAATAGATGATGTACGGATCGCCGGCTTTTGTGTTTATGTTCGGGATCCAAGTATATTTAGCCACAAAACAGAATATATATCATTCATATAATTGAAAAATAAATATAAACATGTAACAAATGAAAATAGAGAATCGATATACCTCTAGATTTTCTATTGTATGACCTTCCTCCTTTCGGACGTCGTGTGGGCGACGATCTACCAAAAGTTGAAGCTCCTAGATCACCAATCTTCCTTCCTTGCTCTTCCAAAGCAAGAGGAAGAATAGAAACAAGCCTCTTCTCCTTCGTTCAACCCACCACCAAACTCCAAGGTTGGAGCTTGTCGCCGGCCAAGAAGGAAGAGGAGAATAGGTGAATGCCAACCAAAGCTCCAAGGGAGAACCCTAAGCCTAGGTTTTACCGGCCAAAGAGAGGGAGAGGGCTGCTTTGGACGTCGGCCAATGGCTGGAAAGTGCTGCTAGGTCGCCGGCCACCTTGAGGGAAGAAGAAGAAAGGAAAGACCTTCCTTATTTGGTGCCGCCAAGCCCTAAACCCTAGCCTCCAAGCCTTGCCGCCCAAAAACCCTAATCCTATCTCTAGTTGGATTCATGTTGCCGCCCACCCCTTGCCCTCCTTTTATAGAGTTAGGGATAAGCCTTGTTTTAATCTCCACCATTGGTTCTAGGGATTTAATCTCAACCGTCGGATCTAGAGATTTAATCTCTACCTTTGGATCTAGAGTTTTGTTTCTATCCATTGGATCTAAGCTTCATGAGGTATTAATAGGATACAATAGGGACCATGAGGAGGAGTTGGATCTTGGCCACCCAATGGATCAAGCCCACATAAAGTCTGATCCATTAATGATAATCCAATCCACTAAAGGATTATCATTGATCTACCTCACCAACCCCCATAAGTTAATATGGGCTCCATATATTATATGTACATTTTCTCCCCGTGTTTAAGATCTTGAATGTCCGTCGATTAATTAATTTACTGACCATTAATTAATCAACATCTAACTCCATGAGTAGTACCACTCAACCTTTTCATCATGCCGGACTAAGTCCACCTGCAGGGTTTACCTGATGAACCTTATGAGCTCCTCAAGAGGACATCATCATCCTAATGTATAGGACACGGTTTCCTCCTATAATCAACGGCACACCATATAAATAATATCATTTCCCAACTTACCGAGCCTATCGATTTAATTTATAAATCTCGCCCATTGGTAAATCAAAGAGATGAATACTAAGTATATGTGCTCGTTATTATATCGGGATTAAGAGTATGTACAATATAATATCTGAGGTCTAGGCTAAGGGTGGTCTAGAAAGTATGGGGGAACCATACTTGGGTTAAAACCTCATGTTTGAGGTGTTCCAATCTACTGGTGCCATGTGGCAGTCGATTGGCATGAGTCAACTAGGGTTTGACTGCGAGAATTGGCCTAGCAGTCGACTGCCAGAGGTGGGAAGTCGACTGATTGGCCGAGCAGTCGACTGATCATGTTATCAGTCGACTGGTGCTCCATTTTTTGGGCACAAAATGGAGTCGAGACTCGACTGCGGGGGAAGTAGTTGAGTGAAGGCTCCATCAGTCGACTGATGGGTATTATCAGTTTACTGATGATGGATCCGTTGGACTTTTCCAGTGTGGATCTAGCCGTTGTCTCACGACAACAGTAGCATCAGTCGACTGGTCCCGAGCAGTCGACTGATCGGCGATTTCCAGCATAGGTTGAAGCTTTAAAGGGAGCTCGTGGAGGAGGAAAACGTCATGGTTCTTTGAGGAGTTTTTGAGGCGAATTGCTGGTGTAATTCAGGGTCTCCAAGTGCCACTCAACCAACCAAACAAGCAAGCTCTCAAAAGATCAATTGTAAAGCTTTTCTTTGCATTTCTTTTGTTGTATTCACTTGTATTTGCTTGTTGTATTTAGTATTACTGTTGTAATCATTTGTACGAGGTTTCTTCACCTCCGACTTGTGTTGAGAAGGAGTGTTTGCATAGTGGTGTATTTGTGGCATCGCTAGAGCTCTTTAGAGCTCGATCCATGGAGTAGGAACCGTTTGGTTCCGAACCATGTTAAATACTCGTGTTTGTGTGTTTGTTCTTGTTGTATTTTATTATTGTATATTCCACTGCGTACTAACAAGATTGTAGACAAGCAAACGCGAATGATTTCCATCGACGTAACGATTACAAGCTATTCACTCCCTCCCCCTCTAGCTTCCAACGATCCCCTACAAGTGGTATCAGAGCGAGGCCGCTCTTCAAGATTTAACAACTAAGAGAGCACGCTAGAGGGTAAAGATGGAAGTCCAAGAACAACTAGGATGGGATATCAACATGCCGGTCCCATATGCTTTCTATGGACGAGAAGACTTCAATTCTTGGAAGAGAAGGATTGAAGATTTTTTGATGATGAAGGATTTTGAGGAGCGGTCCTTATTAATGGAAGGATTTGAGTATCCAAGAGGACCAAAAGGTGGATTCCTCAAAAAGAAGAGATGGAGTGAGGATCAACTCCAAAGCTTCGAGAAAAATAATAAGGTAATAAATTTTTTGATTGATTTAATACCTAACAATATCTTGTGTATGTTAGGTAATTATATAGATGCCAAAGAGCTATGGAACCAAGTAGCCAAGCTCCATGAAAGTCCATCACCGGTCCAAAAGGAAGGGACCGAAGAGGCAAGAACATCATCCTCACAAGAAAGTGAGGACTTGGAGGTTGAGAGACCATCAAAATCCAAGGAGGAAGAGGAAGTAGAATTGGAGGAGACCTCCACCTCTAAAATTAAAGGGGAGGAGATTAGTTCACCGGAGCAATATCAAGAAGAAGCTTCAACATCCGGTCAAGATGAAGAAGCTCAAAATCCGATTCCGGCCTCCATTGACTTAGGTAACTCAAACACCTCAATTCAAAATAAAAATAATATTATGTGTTTTGAGTGTAGCGAATTTGGGAACTATAAGAGTAAGTGCCCAAAGAAAGTCAAGAAGACTCCTCCCGGCACCAAAACCTCAAGAAAAATCAAAGGATGTCGGTGCCTCGATAATTAAAAGCAGAGAGCACGTGGTGTGCTTCAAATGTCAACAAAAAGGACACTATAGGAGTTCATGTCCTAAAGGGAAAAAGAAAGGGCAAGAAGGAACATCACATGTAGGGGGAGCCTCTAAGGCAAACCCTAAGGTAAAATTTTTCAATGCACCTTCAATTTCTAGGGATAAAAGGCATGCTAGAAATAATGTCAACAATCTTGCTATTGTACATGAAAAGCATGCTAGAAATAATAGATATATTTGTTTAGGTGCCAAAAATGTTAATATTTTAAAGAAGGAGAAATTTGGAACTAATGTCCCTAGAAAAGTTTTACCTAGGGAGTCTATTAGGAAAATAGGAGAACACCTAGGTTTTAATCCTAAATGGATTAGGCATATGCCTAGGAAGAATCATGCCCAAGGATTAAATCAAAATTCTAAAATTGGGCAATTAGAGGTTGAAAATCAAGCCTTGAGGTCAAGGCTTGAAAAACTTGAGAAGACCCTCAAGATTATGCAAAATCAACTAAAAGGGTCAAATGGTCAAAGTCAAGAGTCTAGGACAAGAGTCAACACCTAGGGCCAAAGAGAAAAAAGTCAACCAAGGGCAAGAAGGGTTTGGGCCACAAACCTAAGCCTAAGGTGGCTTATCACAATGTTCTATTTGATTATAGAACTCAAATTAGGTCTAGGAAAGCCAAAGTCAATAGGGAAGTCATCCCTAAGGTTGACCAAGGTATGTGCCTAGTGGCTAGGGTTTCTAAGAAACCTAGGGTGGCCACTAAGAAGGTTGCAAGGGGAGTTACCCCTAGAGTCAACCTAGGTAAGACCACAATGACCAAGGCTAACAAGCCTAGAAGGGTCATTAGGAGGGTATCTAGGGAGGTCATCCCTAAGGAATACCTAGTTAACCCTAGGAACTCAAATAGGTTTTGGGTTCCTAAAAGCGTGATTGATTCACGCTAGATGGGTTTAGGGTGTGCCAACTTTAAATAGAAGGGTAGTTAACCTAACCATGGTAAAGGTGGCACTTTAGGTAATTTTCAAGGTTATGGGTACCTTGGAAATAGATTTGATCTTATGATCCTAAAAGATTTTAGGATGTGCCAATACATTCTTAGAATTATGAAAATCAATTAAATTGGCACAATTTAGGATTAGAAGTCATAGTGTGCTATTTTGGGTTTTTGGCACACTAGGAAGAAAAGTGATAATATAGCAAAATATATTTAATTATATCAATTGGCGATTAATATTAAAATTTAGGTATTATTATACCTATACATTTTATATGTCGTGCCTTGATTGCCATATAACATGTCATGACATCATATCTATTTTTAATCTTTTAAAAAAAATGTCATGATCATGTTTAGGATTAAGAATTAATGTCATGTGTTTTTAGATTATATCATATGCCATGACATCATGATCATTGACCATGCTTAGTTATGCTATCATTTATGCCATGATCATACTTCATGCATTTAATTTGATTAAAACTGAGTTAAGGACTTTGGCATGACTTGGAGTCCCATTTATAAGGGAATCAAGTAGAGTTGCCTTAGAGAATGTATGAAATCTTAGATTAGGAGAACAAAACTCACATCTCATATCACATTGACTTTTATGTGTTTTCTACACCTTAGATAAATGTGAGATGTTATGATATGAGTTAAGTTCAAGGTGCATAGTTTTTGCATCTAGATGAACCAAAACTCATCTTATATGATTTGTGGATCATTGGGAAAGCTTGTGTACAAGTCATGTACATTGAGCCCAAGGAATATGATCCAAAATAAGGTTTTGAAAACATTTTAAAATCCTTTTGAAAAACCTTGGTGAAGTCTATCTTTTGATAGCAATCACCATTGATGAGATTGATACAAAGTGAGCTAAAACTTTAAAGTTTTTATTCACTTTTAGATTTTGTATCAAACTCATTATTTTATGGGTAAAATAATTTTCAAATATTTTTCACCCATTGTATTGGTCATAAGTATTATACGTATGAATTTTCGTGATTTTTCAATATACGTATAATTATTTATGAAATTTTAAAATCCATTTTTGATAACTGAAATTCAAAAATTGATTATCGATCAGCCCTTGGTGGCGATCGATGATGAGAAAAGCGATCGTGATCTCTGATAAAGTCGACTGCCAAGGCTGATTTCGGGAAAACAAGGTTGTTTAGCCCATTTTCAGTCATGGTAAAGTTTCCTAACCACTCCTAACCCTAGGATATGCTTTGGGAAGCATTAGAAATGGTGAAAATCCATTGGATATGTATTAGGAGAGTTGTTTAGGGTTTGTATCAAATTTAAGGTGTGGAGAGTTCATGTTTGAACTTTGAACCTTATTTTTGATGATTTAAAGTTCCTATTGGCTTAGGGACTTCCCAAGGACATTGTTGGTGCAATGGTCAAGGGGGAGCAAGCCTTTAGGGGGAGGTATCCATCAAGGGATGATGGATGTTATTTTTTCCTCATGAGGGAAAATGGGATTTTGAGATACCCAATTTAGAAATTAGGAGAGTGTATAGGATTGCCTCTCTTGAGTGATATGAGACTTATCACTTGAAAGATAGTAGGCATCCTAGGTATTTTTGGAGCAAGGGGGAGATTGCAAGATCTCATTGGGACATGAGACATTGACCTCCTTGGAGAGATAACCTTTTTGATGTATGTCAAAAAGGGGGAGAAGGTAAAATTACCAATTTGGGATAATTGGTAAGGGATTTGAGTTAGTGTTCTAACTCAATGGTTTGTTTGATTTTTATCAAACATCAAAAAGGGGGAGATTGTTGGTGCAATCGGCCCAGGTCACGATTGACCAAGACTCGAGCTTGACTCGAGAGATGTTTTGATGTTCGACAAAAACATATGACAATGTGATTGTCATGGGAAAGTCCAAGTTTTGAGTACTTGGCATGAGAAGTCCAAGCATGGGTCTTGGCAATGGAAAGTCCAAGTCATGGGTACTTGGCATGAGAAGTCCAAGCATGAGTCTTAGCAAGGAAAAGTCCAAGCATGGGTCTTGGCATGGAAAGTCCAACATGGGTTGGCAAGGGAAAGTCCAAGCTTGAGTCTTGGCAGTTGAGAAGTCCAAGGGGTTTGATATTGGCGGTGTAAAGTCCAAGCGGGAGTCTTAGCAGCATAAGTCCAATGGTTGGCGGCGTAAAGTCCAAGCGGAGTCTTGGCGGTGTAAGTCCAATGTGCCTTGGCGGTGTAGACACCGTTAGCATGAAATAGTCGATGGAAGCACTTGAAGGCTAGCGCAATGGATGAACAAGTCATGGATGACTTGGAGGGATCCGAGAGGTGTGAGGCTGACGGAGATGGCTAGAAGGCTTAGGTCTAGGCTAAGGGTGGTCTAGCAAGTATGGGGGAACCATACTTGGGTTAAAACCTCATGTTTGAGGTGTGCTAGTCGACTGGTGTCATGTGGCAGTCGACTGGCATGAGTCAACTAGGGTTTGACTGCGGGAATTAGCCTAGCAGTCGACTGATTGGCCGAGCAGTCGATTGATCATGTTATCAGTCGACTGGCGCTCCATTTTTCGGGCACAGAATGGAGTCGAGACTCGACTGCGGGGGAAGCAGTCAAGTGAAGGCTCCATCAGTCGACTGATGGGTATTATTAGTCGACTGATGATGGATCCGTTGGACTTTTCCAGCGTGGATCTAGTCATTGTCTCACGACAATAGTGGCATCAATTGACTGATGGTCCTGAGCAGTCGACTGATCGACGATTTCCAGCACAGGTTGAAGCTTTAAAGGGAGCTCGTGGAGGAGGAAAACGCCATGGTTCTTTAAGGAGTTTTTGGGGCGAATTGCTGGTGTAATTCAGGGTCTCCAAGTGCCACTCAACCAACCAAACAAGCAAGCTCTCAAAAGATCGATTGTAAAGTTTTTCTTTGCATTTCTTTTGTTGTATTTGCTTGTTGTATTTAGTATTACTGTTGTAATCATTTGTACGAGATTTTTCCACCTCCGACTTGTGTCGAGAAGGAGTGTTTGCATAGTGGTGTGTTTGTGGCATCGCTATAGCTCTTTAGAGCTCGATTCATGGAGTAGGAACCGTTCGGTTCCGAACCACGTTAAATACTCGTGTTTGCGTGTTTGTTCTTATTGTATTTTATTATTGTATATTCCGCTGCGTACTAACAAGATTGTAGACAAGCAAACGCGAACGATTTCCATCGACGTAACGAATACAAGCTATTAACCCCCCCCCCCCCCTCTAGCTTCCAACGATCCCCTACAATCAAGATGTTCAAAAGGACTATATTTTCTAGATTTGGAGTCCCTTGAGCTGTAATTAGTGATGGAGGATCACACTTCATCAAAAAATAATTTGAAAAATTGCTGCATAAGTATGGGGTAATCCATAAGGTCTCGACAGCTTACCACCCTCAAACAAGCGGACAGGTGGAAATTTCAAATCAAGAGATTAAAAGCATTCTTGAATAAATAGTTATGGCGTCTAGGAGAGATTGGTCACAAAAACTGAATGATGCCCTCTGGGCTTATCGCACAGCTTACAAGACCCCCATCGGTATGATCCCATTTTGTTTGGTTTATGGAAAGTTATGCCACCTTCCCGTCGAATTGGAGCACAAAGTTTATTGGGAAATCAGGAAGCTGAATCTAGACTTATGTGCGGTGGGAGAGAAAGGAAACTACAGTTAAGTGAGTTAGATGAAATCCGACGAAAAGACTACGAACATGAGAAGGCAAATAAGGAGCGAACAAAAAAATGGCATGACCAACATATCCTGAGGAGAGAGTTTAAGGAGGGGGACTTAGTTCTCTTATATAATTCAAGATTAAAGATTTTCCCAGGAAAACTGAAGTCAAGATGGATGGGATAATTTCAAATTAGAAAAGTGTATCCATATGGAACTATGGATATATGGAGTAAGGAATCGGGAGAGTTTAAAGTAAATGGACAACGATTAAAGAAGTATTTAGGGGAATATAAAAATTCTGACAAAGTTGAATGGAAATTCTTGGGGCCACCGGAGCCTAGCTGAAGCATAGGAGTATGGTCGAATTAAAGACCTTAAACAAGCGCTTCTTGGGAGGCAACCCAAGTTTAACTTTCTTGGTTTTTACATTCATGCATGCTAGGTTTAGGTATGAATTTTTGTCCATTAGAATTTTTTTAAGTAGTTTAGGGTTAGGTAGAACTTGCTAGATAGAAGAGAGATTCCTTTTTAGAACCCTAGAAGGAAGCATCGGCGGCCGTGTGAATTTCACACTATTGTGCCCAATGGTCTGAAGAGCACATGACAAGGCGTGTGGAAAGGCTCAGACCGTGTTGCACTCCAGGAAAAATCCAAAGTCACGCATGACCAACCGTGTTAATTCAACATGGTCGTGCCAAATTTCAGACTTTTTCTAAACACCCAGGTCAGAGCCTGACATGGTCGGCTGTGTGGATTCCACATGACTGTGTCGCGCCCCTTTAAAAGGGTGTGAGCCATGCGATGGGCCCTAAATCATCCGTGTGACTCAAATCTCCTGCCTTAGCCCATGCGAAATCATCTTCTCCAACCTCCAAGGACCTTCTCCAACCTCCAAGAAACTTTCAAGAAGCAAGGATGAGGAGGACAAAGCACTCCGCAACAAAGGCTGCCCCTTCAAGGCCAAGGTCAAGGAGAAGAAACACTCAACAAGCGTCGGAGGAAGGTAATGCTCCCCCAAGCATTGTATTTCGAGATGATGCCCATAGAACTAGATTTAATATACTCTCTTCTAGAAAAATAGTAGCAACTAGGTACATTGATGAACCCCTCTTAGAAATCCTAGGTTTACTAAATGATGTGCAATGGCTATTTCACCTCGTGGGATGGGAATTTATGATGGGGGTTAGATGCCCAATATACCCTAGGGTTGTTCTTGAATTTTTTAGCTCGGTGGATGCAGAAATTTTATCAGGTAAGGATAGTGAGGAAGGGAAGATAGCATTTAGGTTATTTAATATAGAGCATGAATGGTCATTACATCAATGGAATCTTTGCTTTGGATTACCTAGTGGGGGAGAGAGGAGGACACCCAATGAGTTTAATGGACGAATATTTTGGAATGAATTAACTGGAGAGACTTCTTATGACCCTTCTAGAGCCAAGGCATCCCAACTCCAAAATCCTATTTTTAGGTACATTCACCGCTTTATGGCTAGTACTATTTTTGGAATGGGAGAGAGTGATGGAGTGATGAGATTGAGTGAGCTATTATGTTTATGAAACATGTTGCAAGGGACTAATACTATAGATGTAGGATCTCATTTTGTTAGACATTTAGTTAAGGTGGGCAAAGCGCCTAAGGGGGAAATTATTTCAGGGGGATTGATCACTCATATTTGCAATAACATGGGGTATAATTATGAGGGATTGGATAGAGTAGAGGGGAGCTCTAGCATCGACCTGGGGGTGTGCATGGCGATGAAAATGATAGTGAGAGAGGGGAACTATTTTTGTTTTGTGAGGAAGAACTTTCCATCCCTTAGGCTCCTCGACACCGATCATACCACCATCACCAACTGTGCCAATTGGCGGTTGGATCTGATAGTAGAGTCCCCACCACACGAGGGACCCTCTGTCCATGCACCCCCTTCACATCCTGACCATCACTCCCCCATAAACCCACCTAGGTATAGGAGCCCACCTAGTCCACACCGTGATCCTACACCTGCACCGCCTTCTTTTTCTACCTTTGAGCATGATGCAGGTACGCTAGCCTATGATTTCTCTGAGTTCCGATCATGCCTTGATGACATTTATGCCTATCAGCAGACACAGGGGCAGTGATGGGAGGAGCATGGGACTTATATGCAGGAGGAGTTTCAAGGCCTTCGAGAGCATTTCCAGTAGGCCAAGAAGTTCTACGGCTAGACCCATAACTATTTTCAGGAGAAGGCTATCTACTGTCAGGAGGTTCAGCAGTTCATGCGCAATACACGATCACAGTGGGCCAGGAAGGAAGAGCACAGAGTCACTGCTGCGTCCACCAATTCCCAAGTTGACCACATGTACATGTGGCACCAACGGCTGAGCACCCGATTCTCCCAGGCACTTGATATGCCGAGACTTCTAGATTTCCCACCTCGACCACCATGCTAGAGGTATGGTTTCATCTAAGTCTGGGGAAGACCCAAATTTTGATATGCTCTTTGTAGGACCGTTGGCGTCGCTAGAGGGGGATGAATAGCAATTTGCGTCGATCGATGATGGAATTTGTCATGCTTGTCTACAATCGTTAGTATGCAGCGAAAATATGAATACAAATACGAATACAAGCATAAAACATAATACACACAACAACACACGGATTTAACATGGTTCGGAACCCTAGTTCCTACTCCACGACTGAGCCCTAGCGAGCTCTAGTGATGCAAACCACCACTATCAAACTTGTCCTTCTCGGTGACACACCGGAGGTGGAAGAATCTGTTACAAGTCTCTTACAACAATAAAAATAAGATACAAACAAGTAGCATCAACAATAACAAAAGCAAATGGAAGAACAAGTAAACACACTTTACAAATTAGGGCTTTAGAATCTTTACTTATTGGTTGCTTTGGGATGATTTTGAAGGCCCTGAAATCACCTCTCAAAAACTTTGCCCGAAGACCCCCTCAAGCCTCCTCTTATAGAGCTCCATCGAAGCTTCCCGATCTACAATGGTCACTTCGCTAATCAAGGTGCTGCCTCGACTGATGCCCCAGTCGAGGCGCCAGTTGAGTTCTCCTTGTGTCTGAGCATCTTTTTCATGCCTGTTCTGAACCAGTCGAGGTGCCACCTCGACTGCTATGGGTCTCTGCTCAAGGCATGCTACTCCAGTCAAGGTGGTTGTCGACTGCGCCTAGCTTCTATTCGAGTGAAAGAAGCAGCAGTCGAGGCGCCGCCTCGACTGCTATGGCTTTCTCAAAAACTGCGAGGCCAGTCGAGCTAACTCTTAAGACCTAACCTCGTCCAATTGAGGTGATGCCTCGACTGGATAGGCTTTTGACCAGTCTTGAGCTCTGAGCTTAGCAACTCATCCAGATATCAGATACCAATCGAGGTGCCGCCTCAATTGATATGGCAATCAGTCGAGGTGCTGCCTTGACTACTGCCTTGAACCTTCCCGTTTCAACTCATCTAGAGCTGAAACTATGCCTAAGAAAAGGTCTACCCTGTACCCTTTACCAGATGCCTGTGAACCACTGTTCATAGGTCTTTCGTGCCAAGAATCGCTCCGGGTCTTCATCCGCCAAGACTTCTCATCCGGGTCTTCATGTCAGGACTCCTTGTTCGGGTCTTCATGTCAAGACTTCTCGTCTGAGTCTTCATGCCATGACTTCTCATCTGAGTCTTCATGTCAGGACTCCTCGTCCGGGTCTTCACTTGCCAAGACATCTTGTCTGGGTCTTTACTTGCCAAGAGGCCACGCCTCAGGGACTTCACTGTCAAGACTCCTTGTCCAGGACTTCACTGTCAAGCACGGTCTCCCAGACCTGTCGGGACTTCCCTCGTCAACTCCTTGTTGGTCTTTCCAACACCAAGTGTTCGGTCTCCCTTGATCGACTTGAATTTTCTCTTGTCAAGTATTCATACTTGGACTTTCCCTTGCCAAGTCCCCATACTTGGACTTCTCCACACCAAGTGTCCGGTCAACCTTGACCGACTTGGATTTCTCTCTCTCATATGACCTTGAATGTCCCATACCATCCACTAGTCATATGGTCAAACCATATTGTAAATCATTATCGAACATCAAAACCCTACTCGAGTCCCACTCGAGTCTGGTCAATTGTGACCCGAGTGTTGGTGCAGGGGCACTAGATAATCGAACCTGTGTTTTGATTATGGAAAAGACACAAAGTTAAGTTTACATCATTATCTCACGAGCTAAATCGAGTGTGCAGAAAAGTACTAAAGCTGGAGCTGAAGGCTAGTGACACCCGGAGGAAGCCGCAGTGGTCGGGCGACACTCGAGTGACTTCGGAGGGAGCCGAAGGAATCGAGTGGAAGGCCAAAAGCGAGAGCTACAAGGTAAGTATCGAGGAAAGCTCGTGTGAGTGAGAGATTGTAAGGTCGTGTCCTCTTTACGGGGATGACCGTAGGCGGCGATCCGACTAAGACTTCCTGTGGAAGGTCTAGGTCGAGATCGGACGGTTAGAAACCGTCACATTTATGATTTTCCGAGCTAACCTCTTACTACAGGGAAGTGGCCAGGCTGGCAGTCGACTGATGCTCATCAGTTGACTGATGGGAGGCATCAGTCGACTGATAGGGACGAATCAGCCTTTGCGCTAGGTCAAAATGGATAACGTTTGACGCGGCCACTTCGCGATAAAATTTGGACAACTTCGTGATCTGTTCCGAAAAAAGAGGAGACAAATTCAGAGGGCAAAATCTATAAAAGGAGGGGAGGGTTCCAACTCCAAACATCATCAAGTTTATTCATCAAGTGCTCCTACAACGCCAACGCTCCAACACCGTCATAATGCCGACACAACAACAAGCTCAGATCTTCTTCGTCGGCAGCAGCATCTAGTAATATATTTTAATATTGTATTCGTTGTTTTTATTTGTAACGAGGTGAGGTAGGCTTGTTGCCTCATCCTCGTACTTCTGGATTTTGTGATCGTTGTCTCCTACCTCCAATGAGGAGGAGACGTTATAGTGCTTTGCCCTCCGTACGCGGTCTAGGACCGATAGGGCCTTGGAGTAGCAACCGCTGGGTTGTGAACCAAGTAAAATAAACGTGTCACTTTATTTTTCGCTGTGCTTACTCGTTTACTTGTGTCTCAACGAACGAATTCGAACGAAAGATTTACGATCGCTATTCACCCCCCCTCTAGCGACGCTTCTCGATCCAACAATTGGTATCAGAGCGGGGGCGCTAAGATTTGGTGAAACCACCGATCTAGCACGTTTTGGTTTTTTGTTCGTATTTTTTGATTCGTATTTTTTTTTTGTCTTTTTCCTCCCGCACTACTAATCCAAGACGAAGTCTTGGTACGTTTCTTTTGGTTGTGTGCTTGCAAGTTTTCTCTCTTGGAGCAGCCGACGGTAAAATGGCCATAACTTTTCGCACAAGGGAACTCACATAACGATCTACCTACCAAATCGAAGCTCTCTGAGAGATCTAAATTTCTTATGAGGGTTTACCCTCGTAACAAGCTGTTTCCAGACCCAAAATCCAACGTCTAGTACCCTTTCGGGGACATCAAAGGTCGTAAGTTGTTAGTTTTTGTTAGTTTCTTATTTTTCTCATTTAATTCTGTTTATTTCCTATTTATTTCCCGCATTACTAATCCAAGACCAAGTCTTGGAATTCCCTTTGGTTTTTATTCATGTTTTGCAAGATACTTAATGGCTCACATTGAGGGGTATAGCACCACCCGACCTCCGTTCTTTAACGGAGATGATTTCCGTTATTGGAAAGGTCGGATGGAGTGTTTCTTGAAAACACAAGTCGAGACTTGGATAATAATCCAAACCGGCTTTGCTCTACCCACCAATGATCAAGGAGAGCCCTTGGATTTCAACAAGTGGACTAACGTAACCAAGAGGCAAATTGAAGCTGATGCAAGAGCAACTCAAATATTGCAATGCGGGTTGTCCAAGGAGGAACTCAACTGCATCGGACCATTCATTAGCGCCAAGGACCTATGGAACAAATTAATCGAGCTACACGAAGGAACGTCCGATGCTAAGGTATGTAAACGTGACCTCCTTTTCAATAAGTTGTATAACCTTAAGATGCAGGAACACGAGACGGCGACGCAACTACACGCCCGTGTCCAGGACATTGTCAACGGCCTGCACACCATCGGACACAAGGTCAAAAACCGCGACCTACTAAGGTACGTTCTTAATTCATTTCCTAGGACTACCTTGTGGGCATCCATGGTCAATGCCTACAAGGTCTCTAAGGACCTTTCGAAGCTTAGGTTAGACGAATTATTTTCCGAGTTTGAACTTCATGAGCAAACTAACGTGGTCCGGGCCAAGAGAGGTATTGCTCTACTTGCAGGACAAAGAAGCAAGCCACCTACCAGGCAAGAAGATGGACTCGAACCCGACGACGAATTAGAGTCCGAATCCGAAAAGGTGGAAGCAATAGTGAACGTAGTGCGAAAGATCGTTCGGAGGGAAAGGAGGCTACTAAAGAATTAAAAGAGGGCACAATTCAAATCAAATCAAAAGAAGGCTTTTCATGCAACATGGGACAACGAAGAAGGCGGCGACATAGAATGCATGGCAAGACCCGAAGAGTCCGAGTCAGAGTCCGAATCCGAATCCAATTACAACACCGACTCCGAACTCGAGAACTAATTCGAGAAGCAACTCAAAGCCGGACCAAAAGAGAAAATTAAGGTTAGCCGCTCACTAATTCATACGCTTTACAATACAATTAAAATGCTTAATAGGAAATTAACTAAGTCCGAGTCTAGGGTTGAGTCGTTACTTGAGGAGGTTGAAACCCTCAAGCAAGAGGCTACTCTAACCTCTTCAACTAGTCAAGTTCAAGAAGGAAACTCAACCCAAATTGAAAAACTTGAGGAGGAGAATTCTCTCTTGAAAGACCGAGTTCAAGAGGTTGAGGCTAGGTTGGAAAAGTTCACGTTGGGATCTAAGAATCTTAATCGACTACTTGGAACCCAAAGAGTCGTCTACAACAAAGCCGGACTCGGATTTAAGTCAAAGACTACGAATAGGTCTTATATGTCTATCGTAAATCGTAGTTATCAAAGAGTCCAAGCATGGGTCCCAAAGGTTTTATTGAATTCACATATAAGGACTAATAAGTTTTGGATTCCCCATGATCAAATTCATTATTTGAATAGACCATATTGGTTCAATGGTCCAGGGGGAGCTAACACTAAAATAGTATACCCGCTTACTTAGCAAAACCATTGAATATTTTACTTTAATTTGTAGAATGACTAGATAGGAAAAATAGTTAGTCAACTCTTGACAACATAGTATCAGGACGCGGCGAGATGATAGTACATTAGGGAAACAAAGTCTCATGTATTCGAGCTAGATAAGGCGTATCTAGCTTGGTGCACTTGACCGAGTGGAACTAGCTGAAGCTACCTCGCCGTATCCTAAACTAGTTAGACCAGGAAGTAACCCTAAGTGACTTAAGTGATATTTTCTTGAATTTGACTTTGTCTAAGAAAGTGGTCGTTGTTCCGATCAAAGAAGGCCCCTGTGCCTCGCCACGACCTGGAAGCCAATTTCTCAAAAAGTTACTTAACGATCTAAAGGTTAAATCCGAATCTAACCTAAGGTTGACTATCTTTAATCAATTTAAAATCATCTCACAAAACATATAAGGTGAACAAATTATGAGACACATAGAATGGGTGAGATGTTAAGGATAATTGAAATATACTTAAAACAATCTCTTCAAGATACTACTTATTTTCTCAACTGTTGTACTTAACAACTCTTAGGCCAAAGTTTAGCGCCCCCTACATCTCTTATACCTCATATATTTGACTAAGGGGGAGAGCAAACTAACCTTAAGGGTTATATTATAAACCTTTAGATTATTGGTGCAGAGGGACACACCTCGAACCAATCTATCTAACTACTGCTAGACGCATGCTTGGACTCATATTTGATTTATCTAGATGCATGCATATATGACATTGTTTTTAAAAAACCCCTATTTTATACAAAAACCCCAATTTTTTTTATTTATGGCAAAAGGGGGAGAAGAGCGAAAGTTAAGGGGGAGTAACACAAAATTTGATTTTGAAAACTAAAGTATCTCTTTCAAAACTCACATAGGGTTAAGGGGGAGCTTTTGGGAATGACATTCATCATCTACTATACTTGTTTTATGCTTTAATTTCCTTAACTTTGTGTTGGTTTTCCATAGATCAAAAAGGGGAAGATTGTTGGTGCAGGGACACTAGATAATCGAACCTGTGTTTTGATTATGGCAAAGACACAAAGTTAAGTTTACATCATTATCTCACGAGCTAAATCGAGTGTGTAGAAAAGTACTAAAGCTGGAGCTAAAGGCTAGCGACACCCGGAGGAAGCCGCGGTGGTCGGGCGACACTCGAGTGACTTCGGAGGGAGCCGAAGGAATCGAGTGGAAGGCCGGAAGCGAGAGCTACAAGGTAAGTATCGAGGAAAGCTTGTGTGAGTGAGAGATTGTAAGGTCGTGTCCTCTTTACGGGGATGGCCGTAGGCGGCGATCCGATTAAGACTTCCTGTGGAAGGTCTAGGTCGAGATCGGACGGTTAGAAATCGTCACATTTATCATTTTCTGAGCTAACCTCTTACTGCAGGGAAGTGGCCAGGCTGGTAGTCGACTGCTGGACGTTGGGCAGTCGACTGATGCTCATCAGTCGACTGATGGGAGGCATCAGTCGACTAATGGCGATGAATCAGCCTTTGCACTAGGTCAAAATGGATAACGTTTGACGCGACCACTTCGCGATAAAATTTGGACAACTTCGTGATCTGTTCCGAAAAAAGAGGAGACAAATTTAGAGGGCAAAATCTATAAAAGGAGGGGAGGATTCCAACTCCAAACATCATCAAGTTTATTCATCAAGTGCTCCTACAACGCCAACGCTCCAACATCGTCATAATGCCGACACGACAACAAGCTCAGATCTTCTTCGTCGGCAACAGCATCTAGTAATATATTTTAATATTGTATTCATTGTTTTTATTCGTAACGAGGTGAGGTAGGCTTATTTCCTCATCCTCGTACTTCCGGATTTTGTGATCGTTGTCTCCTACCTCCAACGAGGAGGAGACGTTATAGTGTTTTGCCCTCCGTACGCGGTCTAGGACCGATAGGGCCTTGGAGTAGCAACCGCTGGGTTGTGAACCAAGTAAAATAAACGTGTCACTTTATTTTTCACTGTGCTTACTCGTTTACTTGTGTCTCGACGAACGAATTCGAACGAAAGATTTACGATCGCTATTCACCCCCCCTCTAGCGACGCTTCTCAATCCAACACCGGGTCGATTGCACCAACAATCTCTCCCTTTTTGATGTTTGACAATACTGTTAAGTTAGATTATCCCATAACCCAATTTGACTCTTCTTGTGCCAAAGCATAACGATGTGTTCCCAAATCAGAATTTTAAATTTTTGAAATTTTTGGGGTTTAGTGTATATTAGGGTTGATCCTTACTTAAGATCCTAACTTAACGCCTTCCATTTCTCCCCTTTCTTGACACACATCAAAAAGTCCACCAAGGTTTACCATGTCTCATTTTATAATGAGATTCTTCCTTCTCCTCCTTGGTCAAAATTCATCTTGAATGCTTTCATTCTCCTTAGTGATCTATCACTAAATGAAAAGCAATCTTCCATTTTCCTCCCTTTTCATAAACTATCATCCATCATCCCTAGATGGATATTCTTTCACTAAAGACTTACTCCCCCTTGATCATTGCACCAACAATGTCCTTGGAGAATTCCTAAGCCTATAAGAACCTTAAAATTTGATTTTTACTCTAATTAACTCTCCAATTCATTTCTAATGAGAATCTCACCCTTTCAATGCTTATCTAAGCATATTAGAGGTGTAGGAGTAGTTATCTAGCCTAGATCAGATGGCTTAAATCAATATTGGTAAGCCAAAACAGTGCCAACAATTGACTAAGAAGGCTCTCAGTCGAGTGGCAACATCTCCAGTCGAGGCACCACCTCAACTGGTTTCTAAAGTTTCTGAAATCGAATTTTCAGATCAACTTCAGAAATGCATAAATAATTCTAGAAAATTCAAAAAAATCGTGAAATTTCAACCACACATTACTTATGCCAATCACTATAGGGGAAAAATAGTTTTCTATGAAAATAACTTTTAATTCAAAGAATGATACAAAGTTCAAAAGCATTGAAACCTTCAATGTTTTTAGCTAACTTTGTTTCAATCTTCTAAATGGTGATTGCTATCAAAAGATAGGATTCACCAAGATTTTTTAAAATGATTTAAAAATATTTTTAAAACTTTAATTTCAATCATGGTCTATGAGCTAAGTATACATGACTTGTATACTAGCTTTCCTCATGATTTATACCTATGATTGAGATGAATTTGAGTTCATTTAGATGCAACATCTATGCGCCTTGAACTTGACTCACTTCCTATCATCTCATATGTGTCTAGAGTGTATCAATACACACACATGTCAATGTGATGTGAGATGTGGATTTTGTTCATCCTAATCTAGGGTCTTATGTATTTTTCTAAGGCAACTCTATTTGATTCCCTTATACATGGGACTTCAAATCATGTCATAGTCCTTAAATCAATTTTAATAAATGCATGAATGATCATGGCATAAATGATAACATAAATAAGTATTGCCAAAAATCATGATATCATGGCATATAAATAAGATCTAAATATACATGACATAAAAACTTAAACCCTAAGCATAATCATGACATTTTATATGATTAAAAATAAGAATGATGTCATGACATATAATATGACAATCAAGGCATGTCAAATAAAATATAAGGCATAAGAATACCTAAATTTTAATATTAGTTGTCATTTGTTAGGATTAATTCTTTTTTTCCATATTATCACTCTTCTCCCAAGTGTACCAAAAATCCAAAATGACATACCAAAACCTCTAGACCTAATTTATGCCAATTTGATCAATTTATCAAATTTCTTAGATAATATTGGCACATCTTAAAATCTTTTAGAATTAAAGATCAAACTTATTATCAAGGTATCCCATTACCTTGAAAATGACCTAAAGTGTCAACTTTGCTATGGTTGAGTTAACTACCCATCCAATCAAGGTTGACACATCCTAACCCATTTAGCATGAATCAATCACACTCCTAAGAACCCAATACCTATTGGAGCTCCTTGGGTTTATTAGGTATTCACTAGGGATGACCTCCCTTGATACCTTCCTAATGACCCTCCTAGGCTTAGAAGCCTTGGTCATTTGGGTCTTGCCTAGGTTAACTCTAGGGGTGACTTCTCTTGTAACCTTCTTAGTGCCTTCCTTAGGTTTCTTCAAAACCTTAGCCACTAAGCACTTGTCATGGTCAACATTAGGGATGACTTCCCTAGTAACTTTGGCTCTCCTAGACCTAGAACTTGTTCCATAACTATATAGAACACTATGACAGGTAGGCTTATGTACCTTGGACCTAGGCTTGTGACTCAAGCTTTGCTTGTCCTTAGATTCACCTTGCCTTCTAGAACCTAGGTTTTGTCCATTTGACTCATTAATCATATTAGTCATCTTTTGAAGGGTCTTCTCTAATTTTTCAAGCCTTGACCTCAAGGCTTGATTTTCAATTTCTAATACCTCTATTTTTGAATTTCCATTGTTTCTTGAGATATTCTTCTTTCTAGGCATATGTCTAGTCCATTTAGGATTAATGCCTAAATCATTGTTTTCTACCTTCCTTTTTGTTTTTTTTTGGGGAATGGTAAAATGTATTGCGGAAATGGAAAAGTTTGTACATACCTAAGCATCTACAAACTAAATGAAACACAAAAGCATACGGATGGTACATGCCCGATCCGGTATCACTACATGCCTATTGGCACTTACATCAATCCATATCCAACTCAGACAAAGCCACATCCCGTCGGGTGAACCCGCCAAACCACAGTGATGCGGAGCACATTCGTCGTCACGCCGCACAAGCCCACCTTGCCACCGATCAAGTCTAGCTGCCCGGTAGGAAGCCCCTTCCCTTCTTATTAGACGCTGCTTAAAATCGGACCGGACATGGTACGCCCGGGCTGGCCAAGTGTCGACACCATCATGATCCGTCGGTACCCTCAGGGAATGTTTGGCTTCCACGTCAGCAAGACTGCCACCTCAGCAGCAGCCTACATCCTGGACCCACCTCCACCTAGGCCTGCGCCAGCTCAGGATGCCATCCCATTTGGCAGCTAGACGTCAGCTGGGACAGGCAACAGCGTTGTCGCCCCCAACGTTGCTTGGCACACGGCTCAAGGTGGCTTGGTCGTCCTTGCTGCTGCGCTTCACGCCATACGCCAGCGAAAACTGCACGAAACAACTTTGTTGTTTTCTACCTTCCTATCCTTAGGTAAGGTTGATCTAGCATTATCCTTAGATAAATTTACATTCTTAGCACATAAGCAATAAAATCTATTTCTAACATGAGTTTTGTCATGATGGATAGCAAGTGCATTAAAGTTATGAGCATGCTTTCTAACATTACATGAAGGAAGAGCTTTATTTAAATTTACCTTAGGGATTGTCTTAGCTCCCCCTACACTTAAACTCTCTCCTTTGCCCTTCCGAGGGTGGCTCCCCCTAGGACATTGGATTCGGTAATGTCCCCGTTTGTGGCACTTGAAGCATACTATATGCTCCTTGCTCTTATGAATTGGGATTCCAGTTTCCTTTGACTTTTCTTTGACCCTTGGTGTCGGTTGAGTCTTTTTGACTCTTTTTGGGCATTTACTCTTATAGTGCCCTACTTCCCTACACTCAAAGCATGTTATATGGATTTTATCTCTAACAATTACATTTGAGTTACCTTATTGAATGGTAGGAGAACTTTGGACTTCTTCTTCATTTCTCTCGGAGGTAGAGGGCTCCGCCTCTTGCTCTTGTTTCGGGGTTGAACATCTAACCTCACCCTCAATCCTTGAAGTGGAGGCTTCCATAATTTCTTCAATCACGGAAGTTGAACACCTATCATCTTCCTGATCTTCACTCTCTTGAGAGGATGAACATTCCACTTCTTTGGATCTATCCTCATCCTCTTGGATCATGGAAGTTTCGCCATTGAGCATAGCAAGTTTGCTCCATAATTCTTTGGCATCCACGAACTTCTCTAATTTGCACAAAATGTTATTAGGTATTAAATTAACTAAAATATTCATTACCTTTTCATTTGCTTCAAATCTTTGGACTTCTCCCTCAGTCTATTTACTCCAGTCTAGAGTTCTCCCCTTCTTGTCCGTTGGAGTCTTGAACCCTTCCGTTAGTGTGAACCACTCCTCTATGTTCATTTGGAAGAAGAATTCCGTCATCGTCTTCCATTGCGCAAATCCTCCAAATCCATAGGGTGGTGGAAATCGAACATCACGTCCAAATCCATCTTCAAATTCCATCACCTCTAGCTTTAGCTCCCTAAGTGGTTAGTTTGATTGGAGACCTCTTGTAGATATCAAAGTGTCTTCTTCTTCTTAGAGCCGACCGGGCTCTGATACCATTTGTAGGACCATTGGCGTCGCTAGAGGGGGGTGAATAGCAATTTGTGTCGATCGATGATGGAATTCATTGTGTTTGTCTACAATCATTAGTACACAGCGGAAATACGAATACAAATATGAATACAAGCACAAAACACAATACACACAATAACACACAGATTTAACATGGTTCGGAACCCTAGTTCCTACTCCACGGTCAAGCCCTAGCAAGCTCTAATGATGCAAACCACCACTATCTAACTTCTCCTTCTAAGTGACACACCGGAGGTAAAGGATCCTCTTACAAGTCTCTTACAATAATAAGAACAAGATACAAACATGTAGCACCAACAATAACAAAAGAAAATGGAAGAACAAGTGAACACACTTTACAAATTAGGGCTTTTGAATCCTTGCTTGTTGGTTACTTTGGGATGACTTTGAAGGCCCTGAAATGCAGTAGCACCTCGCCTCAAATCGCCCCTCAAAAACCTTGCCCGAAGACTCCCTCAAGCCTCCTCTTATAGAGCTCCATCGAAGCTTCCCAATCTGCAATGGTCACTTCGCCCGTCGAGGCACCGCCTCGACTGAAGCCCCAGTCGAGGCGCCAATTGAGTCCTCCTTGTGTCTGAGCAGCTTTTTCATGTCTGTTCTGAACCAGTCATGGTTTCCAATCGAGGCACCACCTCGACTGCTATGGGTCTCTACTGAAGGCATGCTACTCTAGTCTAGGTGGCCATCGACTTCTCCTAGCTTCTGTTCGAGTGAAAGAAGCAGCAGTCGAGGCACCGTCTCGACTGTTATGGCTTTCTCAATAACTACGAGGCCAGTCGAGCTGACTCTTAAGACCTAACCTCGTCCAGTCGAGGCGATGCCTCGACTGGATAGGCTTTTGACCAGTCTTGAGCTCTAAGATTAGCAACTCGTCAGATATCAGATACCAGTCAAGGTGTTGCCTCGACTGATATGGCAATCAATTGAGGTGCTGCCTCGACTACTGCCTTGAACCTTCCCGTTTCAACTCGTCTAGAGCTGAAACTATGCCTAAGAAGAGGTCTACCCTGTACCCTTTACCTGATGCTTGTGAACCACTATTCATAGGTCTTCCGTGCCAAGAATCGCTTCTAGGTCTTCATCTGCCAAGACTTCTCGTCCGGGTCTTCATGTCAGGACTCCTCGTCTAGGTCTTCATGCCAAGACTTCTTGTCCAGGTCTTCATGCCAGGACTCCTCATCCGGGTCTTCATGTCAGGACTCCTCGTCCAGGTCTTCACTTGCCAAGACATCTTGTTCGGGTCTTCACTTGCCATGAGGCCACACCTCCGAGACTTCACTGCCAAGACTCCTTGTCCGGGACTTCATTGCCAAGCACGGTCTCCCAGACCTGCCGGGACTTCCCTCACCAACTCCCCATTGGTCTTTCCAACACCAAGTGTCCGGTCTTCCTTGACCGACTTGGATTTTATTTTTCCAAGTATCCATACTTGGACTTTCCCTTGCCAAGTCACCATACTTGGACTTCTCCACACCAAGTGTCTGGTCAACCTTGACCGACTTGGATTTCTCCAATAGTCTCCCTCATATGACCTTGGATGTCCCATACCATCCACTAGTCATATGGTCAAACCATATTATAAACCATTGTCAAACATCAAAATCCTACTCGAGTCTCACTCGAGTCTGGTCAATCATGACCCGGGTCGATTGCACCAACACTCTTCTACTTGTGTTAGTTTTTCTTGACATTTAGGTTTAGTTTTAGATTAATTGCATTTATTTGTTCATGCATATAGTGTTTAGGTTCCTTTCAACACTTAGTTGTTAGTCACTTTAAGTTGTCTCAATGATGTTTTCAAAAATTTTCACGATTTGTTTCCATGTCATAGATAGTTTAACTTCATTTATCTTGCGGTACTTTATTTTTGGATGCTTTGATGGATGTTCTAAATTTTCACTTGTTGGCTTTTATCTTCACCTACACTAATCGAATATTCTGAGAGGGGGAATCTAGCACATACGTAGTTATAATTCATTCCAGTAGACTAGTTCTTAGGAATCCATAGGTGACTCTAGATTTAGCATTTTAGTTACTGGAGATGCTCGGATTGTATAAACCCATTCGAAAAAATCAGAATGCTAGTGAGGATGAAAAAAAAATGAGAGTTAAAAAAAAATAGTTGTCATGGGTGGAAATGGCTAGGTGCCCCTTTGAGACCGAGTTAGGTTACTGGGGAAATACCTACAAATTTCTTTCAATACCAAGCATGCCTTTGAGACTTTATGCTAATTCTGGAGAACGACCCTTGCTTAGGACAGGTAAGTGTCTAAAAGTCAGAGACCTTTGGAAAGCTATAGGATAATGACTTAACTCACCTTGGAATGAGTATTCCTTAGAAAATTCTCTCAACACATGCACGAAAAGCTAACATAGTGAACTTTTAGAACATATTTATTTTCTTTGATTGAAAGTACCACTTGATAATTTTAGTTAACATGCTAAGTAGGGGAACAACGCTTTTAAATTTTATAGCACTAAGGTTTGCTTGAGGACAAGCAAAGATCTAAGTCTGGGGGGTTTTGATGTATGCAAATCATATAAGATTTTAAGAGTAGTTTTAGCACACATCTCATTTCATTTTATACTTGTTTCATGCATATTCTTCCTTGTTTTGCATTCATTTCCTATTTTCTAGTTTAGAGATCTTCTCATGTTGTTTTTATGCGTAGGACGACATTTCGGAGGTAAAATGACGCATAATTGGAGCCCAAGGAAAGAAAGCGTACTCTGGCCGTGTTCCCCTAAAACATGGGCATGCTCCGGATCAAAAGATGACGTTCACATGAAGATTCAGAGGAAGACACGGTCGATCGTGTGAATCTCACACGGTTGTGCCTAACCTCGAAGCCAGATTCAGGGCAAGATTTCCAGCGTGCCACATGGCCGACCGTGTGGATTCTACACAGTCGTGTGACATTAGCCCGATTTGATGCAGATTAGGGTTTCGCGGGGATTTAAGGAAAGCCGACTTCGCTCCTATAAAAGAAAAGGCATGCCCAAACCCTGGAGAGGAGGCCTGACGACTGGGACGACAAAGAAGGTGCTCTAGAAGAACCAGAGGCTCACAACGGGGAGAAAGGAAGTGGCTTGAAGACCCGAATCAACACTCCAACACCGTGGAGAATGACCAAGACACAACATCGGATAGAACAAAAAGTATTGCCTTTATTTTTCGTTCTAATTGCTTTGTAATGATCTACCTTAAGATGTCTTATGTTTATTCTCTTTCATTCATGGAGTAGATGCTTCGATTAAAGAATTAGAGAGTAGTTTGTGTAAGCTGGACATGCTAGTTTAAATATTTATTCATTACCTTTGAATCTATTTGCAATTTATGTTGTTTAGATCAATGAGAGTTATGTTTTGATTCTATTTCTACTACACGTAGTCGATACAAAGGGTGGAAAACCTTTGTATCAAAAATCTAGGAGAACCAAGAAGAAACCTTGTGGTCATCCTCCCTCCCATAACCGTAGAAAGTATAATATGATTGAGTAGGATATGAAATATAATCCATCTCTTCATAGGGTTTACTAGGACATCCTTGTGCCCTAAGAACCTATCCTAGCAGAAGGCCCAAAGTAGGAGACATCAACTCTAGAAGGGTTGAGGGACCCTAGTGATAGAGGGCTCCCAGCTCCCAATGATATCAACCCCCTAAGCTCTGATGATTCGAAAGGGAAATTTGGTTAGGAATAGATAGTTCCTGGTAGAAGCAAAAGTTCATCGGGTAAATATACAATAATCCTCCCGAAAGATCATAACTAGAGATCCTAAGAGCATTAAATTGACAGCACATTCAACAACACACAAGTGAAACCAAAGTCCTAGAATCCTTTAAGGAACTTCGAGCCCACCTTCGCTTTCTCCAAATGACACCGTAATTGAGTTAGGACCATCGTCGACCTCACAACACTTGACTAGCAAGATATTTTACTCCGAACAAACGACATCCACTAAACAAACGGTATTCGAAGCACAGTCTCTGTGGGATCGATATTTTTTATTACTTGATGACAACCGTGCACTTGTGTGCATTGAGCGCAAACGCGCACATCAAATCCTTGGTGATACTCGTCAGAGATTTGAGGTCATGCTCGGTGCATCAGAACTAAACACTGAAGTTTGCTTGAGGACAAGCAAAGATTTAAGTATGGGGGATTTTGATGTGCGCATTTATATAGAGTTTTAGTTATTATTTTTGGTACACATCTAACCTTATTTTTATGACATTCATTGCACATTATCTTTGTTTTACATCAATTTTCTATTATCTTTATTCAGAGGTCTGTTTTAGTGTATGGGTTATAGGAAACATGCTCTACTAGTGTTCGAAGACACGACCATGTTCCCTGACCGGAGGGAGGGGGTGTGCCTCATGGCACGACCGTGTCCTATGACACATAGGCGAGGGGTGCCTTGAGGTACGATCGTGTCCCGTGGGGTTGTGTTCTGCCACACGATCATGTTTCGTCTGACTTTAGATTCAGACCGTGACATGGCAGGGCCATGCTTGGAGGCAGGACCTTTTTTAGGAGGCAATAACTTCAAGGAAAAGGGATTATGTAATAGGGGTCTCCTTGAGAAAGCAATCCCTCATATCTGTCGCTTTGAAAGTAGATGTCGGATTGGAGTAGATATGCTAGTGTAGTTCCAAAAGTTCATATTGGACAAAATGGGATAGCCTACCTACATGAGCAATCATTAAGAATGAAGAACAAAATATAGATCAAATGTTTACAATCATTTAGGTAAAACTAAAATCCTAGAATCGGCCTCGCAAATTTTGATTTCCTCTTTCCCTTGCTCTCGACCTTTCAATTCTGATTTCTTCTTCCTTTTTCTCTGAATCTCTCAATTCTCTATTCCTTCTTCTCAACTCTTCGTTCCTTCTTCTCTCACTTACATTTTCAAGTTTAAAATAATTTCTCGACCACTTGATTAGGTATAGACAATCTATATTCACTTAGTAAACTAATACTCGATTTACCAGCCCCTATGGGATCAATATCTTTTTATTATTTGACAATGATCGTGCAGTTGCAGTACATCAATTTACAAATTATTTTTTTGATTGTTGGATAGGGACTTAGTATACTATCTCTTGTACTGAGCAAAGGATTTAAACCCAAAAGTTATGGTGTGAAGAAGATGATTTTCACTTCTTTGCAAGACTCCTTGTAGAGTGAAGCACTCAAAATTGCAGTTTATTTTGTATTAGAGTGTTTAATAAGGCAGTGATCAAAATATGATATGTTTGAGGTGGTTCAGTTGATGTTAGGTCTTATAAGACTAATGAAAGAAACTAAACTTAAAGAATTATTAGTTGTCATCTTGTAGGATATTCTAATTCACCCCTAAATAGTTTCTTCTTCCAAATAAGAAATGCTAAATTTATTTAAAACAGTGGGAGCTTTAAGCTCATGGACATATCATATAAAGAGGAGAGCATTGACGATCCTACTAAGGGTACTATAGTTGTAGCTAGTAGGGATGATACCCTATGCAAAAGTTGCACATCCAGTAGGAATAGCACACTACTACCAACCATTTTAAACACAAGTGCCACTAAGTAGATCTACTAGGGAAAAAGAGACACAATTTCATGTGATTATGTTTATCTCCTAGACCATGAGTTTGACATTGGACTGGAAGATAATTCTTCATCTTTTCAAAAAGTCAAATAATGTTCTAACCCTAAAAGATTGATTGAAATGATTACAAGGAGACTTTTTCAACTGTGGATGAAAGACTCCCCAAGGGTAATCATGGTACTCAGCTTATTATGACTTAGAGCTAAACTAGATGGACATTAAGACTGTTGTCCATAATGGTAACATTGAAGAATCAATGTATATAGCACAACCAAAGAACTTTAAATCTAATGATTTAAAACACCTAGTATATATACTAAATAAGTTCATTTATGGTTTAAATTTGACATTCCGTCATTGGTACCACAAATTTTGATGAGGTGGTTACCTCATTCAGGTTTTGGAGGGAAATCCATTAATTAGTAAAAAAAAATTATATCAAGCTCAGTGGGAGTTACCTTTATGCTCTGACTATAGGGAGATATAGTGTACATTATAGGAATGTTGGACAAATAACTGAATAAGAGCACTGTAAAAAGAGTCATGTAGTATTTGTAATAAATTATTTGAATCCTCACAAAGCGAAGATCTGATCACATAGAGGTGATAAGATATTAAGACTTCGTATTTTGAAGGATGTTTGGATAGTGGGTGGTTTACATTAGGACATATCTTCATATTGTTAGGAAGAGTTATCATTTGAAAAAACATCAAACAGACATTGGAACATCCAATAATGAATTAGTAAATTACTACGGAACATCCAATTATGGAATATGGTCGTAGAATTTATCACATAATTAATGGTCATTTGATACTTTGATGGTTTTTTTGAATCAACTATGATAATAAAGCTGTGAAACTTTAGGCGAAGAACAACCTGGTATGGTAACTTCATATGCATCGACAAAAAGTACCAAACGGTTAAAAGAAAGAGTTTAGAGTGGTCAAATATTGATAGATCATATTCAGACAAACTTTATATCCATTATTAGTGTGGACTGAAAATGGAGGTTCTTTATATATATGAAATACCCATTAAGTGGGAGTTTGTATTATTTTGTTGCTCAAGATGATCTTTAATTAGAACACATGTATATTTTAATTTATTGTGCACACTAAGATAGGAAGATACATGTATATTTTATTTTTAACACTCAGTATAAAGATATTACAATTTACTAATGCAGTTTGCATATGGTACTTAAAATATGATGTAGGACTCTATTTTTAAGTCATGAGGTTATGATCATGGTTTTGCTAATGCAGTTACATATGTTGCTTGCAAACGTGATTAAGACTCTGTTATAGGTCATAAAGAGGACTAGTTGGGAATTGACATGTGCATATCACATTTTATGCAATTCTCATGCTACACATCCACATCTAATCTATGTCATTGATGACATTGGTGCTGTGATTATTGATGGGTCTTGTTATTGATTATATATATGTTGGTGCAATCGGCCCAGGTCACGATTGACCATACTCGAGTTTGACTCGAGTGATGTTTTGATGTTTGACATAGGATGTTTGACAAAGTGGTTTGACATTGATGTTGGACATTGATGTCGGTTAATATGTTGGGGAGATTGTTGGAGCAATCGACCCAGGTTATAATTGACCAGACTCGAGTTTAACTCGAGGGAGATCTTGATGGTTGACTAGGGTTGACCATGTGATTAAGGGAAAGTCCAAGCATGGGTCTTGGCAAGGTAAAGTCCGAGTCATGGGTACTTGGCATGGAAAGTCCAAGTGGGACACTTGGCATTTGGGAAAGTCCAAGTCTTGAGTACTTGGCACAAGGAAAGTCCAAGCATGGGTCTTGGCATGGAAAGTCCAACATGGGTTGGCAAGGAAAAGTATAAGCTTGAGTCTTGGCATTTGAGAAGTCCAAGGGGATTGATATTGGCGGCGTAAAGTCCAAGGGTGAAGTCTTGGCAGCATAAGTCCAATGGTTGGCGGCATAAAGTCCAAGCGGAGTCTTGGCGGCGTAAGTCCAATGTGCCTTGGCGGTGTAGACACCGTTAGCATGACATAGCCGAGGGAAGCACCTGGAGGCTAGCGCGATGGATGAACAAGTCATGGATGACTTGGAGGGATCCGAGAGGCGTGAGGCTGATGGAGGTGGCTAGAAGGCTTAGGTCTAGGCTAAGGGTGGTCTAGCAAGTATGGGAGCACCATACTTGGGTTAAAACCTCATTTTTGAGGTTGACAATCGACTGGTATTATGGCCGGTTCGACTGCCGAGAGTCGACTAGAGTTTGACTGCCGTTTAGAGCTGGAAATGCTCTGGCAGTCAACTGCTCATTGGAGAAGTCGGTGATGTATCGGCCGATCATTAAGGGTTGCGATCGCGCTTAGGTTAGTTGTATAGAACGCTCGTAGCCGATCGTCGGCTACGAACCTTCAACGATCGTCAAGAGATCCGTTGGAGTTTTTCCAGCAAGGATCGAGCCGTTGTCTCACGACAACAGTGGCATCAGTCGACTGGTGACTTATGGCAGTTGACTGATGGGCGGAAATCCAGGTCGCGCGCAAGGATAAAAGGAGCTCGACGGGAGGGTTTTTGGCAGCGATTTCTTGGACATTTTTGAGGCGATTTGCTGCTGCAAATCAGGGTCTTCAACCACGATTCAAGCGATCAACAAGCAAGCAATCGAAAGGCATTTGTAAAGCGTTCTCTTTACTTATATTGCATTGTATCTCATTTTATTTGCTTGTTGTTATTTGATTATAGTTGTAATCTTATTGTAAGAGGTTTCTCCACCTCCGACTTGTGTCGAGAAGGAGTATTTATCATAGTGGTGTGTGATTGGCATCGCTAGGGTTCGTACGAACCCAATCCGTGGAGTAGGAACCGTTTTGGTTCCGAACCACGTTATATCCTTGTGTTAGCGTGTTGTTCATTTCGTTATCGTTATTACTTTTCTATTTCCGCTGTGCTAACGAAATTGTAGAGACGAACACGCAATCAAATTCCATCTACGTACGATCAACGCGCTATTCACCCTCCCCCTCTAGCGGGCGCACAGGTCCCAACAATTGGTATCAGAGCCCGGGGCTCTTCTACGGATTAACAACCCGGAGTCAAGACGCTAGAGGGAAAGATGGAAATCCAAGGACATTTGGGATGGGATATCAACACACCTATCCCCTATACCTTCTATGGACAAGAAGGGTTTAAGCAATGGAAGTCAAGAATTGAAGACTTCCTAATGATGAGGGACTTCGAAGAATGGTCTATCTTGATGAAGGGTTTTAGCTATCCAATAGAACCAAAGGGAGGGTTCCTCAAGAAGAAGAAGTGGAGTGAAGATCAACTCCAAGCCTTCGAGAAAAACATGAAGGTAGTAAAATTTATTCTTGATTTGGTCCCTAATGAAATTGTGTGTATGGTAGGGGACTATATGGATGCTAAGGAGTTGTGGAGCCAAGTGGCAAAGCTTCATGAAAATCCATCATCAATCCAAGAAGAAGAAGAAGAAGAGGAGTGTTCACCCTCTCAAGCTCAAGCAAGTACATCATCATCTAAAGAGCTTGAGGATTCGGAGGTTGATAGGGAGTCAACTTCTGGATCGGTGGAGGAAGTGGAAGAAGCATCTACTTCAAGGACTGAGGGGGAGGAGAGAACTTCCACACTGGAACATCAAGAAGAAGCTTCGACATCCGGTCAAGATGAAGAAGCCCAAAGTCCAATTCCGGTCTCCATTGACCTAGGTAACTCAAACATATGTGTTAATAATAAAATGTATATAATATGTTTTGAGTGTAGGGAACTGCACTATAAGAGCAAGTGCCCAAAGAAGGTTAGGAAAGCTCCACCGGCACCAAAAGTCAAGGATGCGGTGCCCCAAGTCAAAGAGCAAGGAGCACATCATATGCTTCAAGTGCAATTCAAAGGGCATTATCAGAGTCAATGCCCTAGGGGAAGAAGAAGGGCAAGGAGGAGCATTACAAGTAGGGGGAGCTTCTATAGCTAACCCTAAGGTATATTTAAATAATGCACCTTCTAAATTTAAAAGTCAAAAGCATGCTAGAAATTTTAATTCTCGTGCAATTCACCATGAAAAGCATGCTAGAGATAAATATATTTGTTTAGGAGCTAAAAGTGTTAACTTCAAAAGTAAGGAGAAATTTGGGACTAATGTCCCTAAAAACAATTTATCTAAGGATAAACCTAGGTCAAATAACTCAAGACCAATCCTACCTAGGGAGACAATTAGGAAGGTACAAGAACATCTAGGTCTAAACCCTAAATGGACTAGGCATATGCCTAGAAAGTCCCATGCCCAAGAATTTAATCAAAAATCAATTGGGCAATTGGAATTAGAAAATCAAGCCTTGAGGTCAAGGCTTGAGAAACTAAAAAAGACCCTTAGGAATATACAAAACCAATTTAAAGGGTCTAATGGTCAAAGTCAAAGGTCCAAAAGTCAAAGTCAACACCAAGGACCTAAGAGTCAAAAGTCAACCAAGGGCAAGCAAGGTTTGGGTCACAAACCTAAGCCTAAGGTAGCTTACCATAGTGTTCCATTTGATTATGGGACACAAACTAGGTCTAGAAAGACCAAGGTCAATAGGGAAGTCATCCCTAAGGTTGACCAAAGGTTGTACCTAGTGGCTAGGGTTTCTAGGAAACCTAGGGTGGCCACCAAGAAGGTTGCAAGGGAAGTTACCCCTAGAGTCAACCTAGGCAAGACCCAAGTGACCAAGGCTAATAAGCCTAGAAGGGTCATTAGGAAGGTATCTAGGGAGGTTATCCCTAAGGAATACCTAATTAACCCTAGGAGCTCAAATCGATTTTGGGTTCCTAAGAGCGTGATTGATTCACGCTAAGATGAGTTTAGGGTGTGCCAACCTTGATTGGATGGGTAGTTAACTCAACCATGGCAAAGGTGGCATTTTAGGTCAATTTCAAGGTTATGGTTACCTTGGGATGTGGTTAGATTTGAATTCTAAAGGATTTTAGGATGTGCCAATATTAATTGAGAAGTTTTGATAAAATGATCAAATTGGCACAAGTTGGATTTAGAGGTTAATGTGTCATTTTGGGTTTTTGGCACACTAGGAAGATTAGGTTAATATGGCAAAATATGATTAATCCCAAAAAATGGCAATTAATATTAAAATTTAGGTATTATTATACCTATATATTTTATATGTCATGCTTTGTTTGCTATATAACATGTCATGACATCATGCTTACTTTTAATCATTTTATATGTCATGTTCATGTTTTAGGATTAAGGTTTTAAATGTCATGTGTTTTTAGATTTCATCTTATGCCATGACATCATGATTATGAGCATATGCTTATTTATATCATCATTAATACCATAATCATTCATGCATTTAAGAAAAATTCGATTGAAATTGATTTAAGGACTATGGCATGACTTGGAGTCTCATTCATAAGGGAATCAAGTAGGGTTGCCTTAGAAGATGCATGAAACCCTAGTTTAAATGAACCAAAACCCACATCTCACATCCAATTGACATATATGTGTATTTATACACCCTAGATATATGTGAGATGCTAGGATATGAGTTAAGTTCAAGGTGCATAGTTTTTGCATCTAGATAAACTAAAACTCATCTAATTTCAATTGTGGATCATTGGGAGAGCATGTGTATAAGTCATGTACATAGAGCCCAAGAAATATGATCCAAAATAAGGTTTTGAAAACATTTTAAAATCATTTTGAAAAACCTTGGTGAAATCTATCTTTTGATAGCAATCACCATTGATAGAGTTGATACAAAATAGGGCCAAAACATTGAAAATTTCAATGGTTTTGAGTTTTGTATCAAACTCACTATTTTATGGGTAATATAATTTTCAAATATTTTTCACCCATTGTATTGACTATAAGTAATATATGTATCAAGTTTTGTGATTTTTCAAAATACGTAGAATTACTTATGACTTTTCAAAACTCGATTCTGATAGCTGAAATTCGGAAATTTTCGATCGATCGCCTACACTTTGTGGCGATCGGTGATGAGAAGGCGATCGTTCTTGATAGAGTCATTGCCAGTCTGAGGTTAACAAGGTTTGTTTAGCCCATTTTCAGCCATGGTAAAGGTCCCTAACCACTTTTAACCCTAGGATATGCTTTGGGAAGCATTATAAAGGGTGAAAATCCATTGGATATGGATTAGGAGAAGTGTTAGGTCAAAGTATCAAATTTAGGGTATGGAAAGTTCAAGTTTGAACTTAGGACCTTAATTTTGATGGTTTAGAGTTTCTATTGGCTTAGGGACTTCCCAAGGACATTGTTGGTGCAATGGTCAAGGGGGAGCAAGCCTTTAGGGGGAGTTATCCATCTTGGGGTGATGGATGTGTTTCTCCTCTTGAAGGGAGAAGTTATTGGGAGAATATCATCAATTGGGAAATTTGATGGGATGTTTGAGAAACCCAATTTGAAAATTGGGAGAGAGTATAGGATTGCCTCTTTTGAGTGATATGAGACTTATCACTAGGAAAATGGTAGGCATCCTAGGTGTTTATTTTTGGATCAAGGGGGAGATTGTAAGATCTCATTAGGACATGAGACATTGACCTCCTTGGAGAGATAATCTTTTTGATGTATGTCAAAAAGGGGGAGAAGGTAAAACTACCAATTTGGGATAATTGGTAAGGGAATTTGAGTTAGGGGAATAACTCAAGGTTTGTTTTGTCAAACATCAAAAAGGGGGAGATTGTTGGTGCAATCGGCCCAGGTCACGATTGACCATACTCGAGTTTGACTCGAGTGATGTTTTGATGTTTGACATAAGATGTTTGACAAAGTGGTTTGCCATTGATGTTGGACATTGATGTCGGTTAATATGTTGGGGAGATTGTTGGAGCAATCGACCCAGGTTATAATTGACCAGACTCGAGTTTGACTCGAGGGAGATCTTGATGGTTGACTAGGGTTGACCATGTGATTAAGGGAAAGTCCAAGCATGGGTCTTGGCAAGGTAAAGTCCGAGTCAGGGGTACTTGACATGGAAAGTCCAAGTGGGACACTTGACATTTGGGAAAGTCCAAGTCTTGAGTACTTGACACGAGGAAAGTCCAAGCATGGGTCTTAGCATGGAAAGTCCAACATGGGTTGGCAAGGAAAAGTCCAAACTTGAGTCTTGGCATTTGAGAAGTCCAAGGGGATTGATATTGGCGGCGTAAAGTCCAAGGGTGAAGTCTTGGCAGCATAAGTCCAATGGTTGGTGGCGTAAAGTCCAAGCGGAGTCTTGGCGGCGTAAGTCCAATGTGCCTTGGCGGTGTAGACACCGTTAGCATGACATAGCCGAGGGAAGCACCTGGAGGCTAGCGCGATGGATGAACAAGTCATGGATGACTTGGAGGGATCCGAGAGGCGTGAGGCTGATGGAGGTGGCTAGAAGGCTTAGGTCTAGGCTAAGGGTGGTCTAGCAAGTATGAGGGCACCATACTATGGTTAAAACCTCATTTTTGAGATTGGCAGTCGACTGACATTATGGCCGATTCGACTACCGAGAGTCGACTAGAGTTCGACTGCCGTTTAGAGCTGGAAATGCTCGCAGCGATCGAGTCGATCGGCAATGATCGCTAAGGGTTGCAAGACGCGCTATTGCCGGTTGGACAGTACCGCAGCGCTCCGTAGCCGATCGCCACGGATGCGCTAAGGCCGATCGCCAAGAGATCCGTTGGAGTTTTTCCAGCGTGGATCGAGTCGTTGTCTCACGACAACAGTGGCATCAGTCGACTGGTGACTTATGGCAGTCGACCGATGGGCGGAAATTCAGGTCGCGCGCAAGGATAAAATGAGCTCGACGGGAGGGTTTTTGGCAGCGATTTCTTGGACGTTTTTGAGGCGATTTGCTGCTGTAAATCAGGGTCTTCAACCACGATTCAAGTGATCAACAAGCAAGCAATCGAAAGGCATTTGTAAAGCGTTCTCTTTACTTATATTGCATTGTATCTCATTTTATTTGCTTGTTGTTATTTGATTATAGTTGTAATCTTATTGTAAGAGGTTTCTCCACCTCCGACTTGTGTCGAGAAGGAGTATTTATCATAGTGGTGTGTGATTGGCATCGCTAGGGTTCGTACGAACCCAATCCGTGGAGTAGGAACCGTTTTGGTTCCGAACCACATTATATCCTTGTGTTAACGTGTTGTTCATTTCGTTATCGTTATTACTTTTCTATTTCCGCTGTGCTAACGAAATTGTAGAGACGAACACGCGATCAAATTCCATCTACGTACGGTCAACGCGCTATTCACCCCCCCCCTCTAGCGGGCGCACAGGTCCCAACAATATAGAGTAGCTATGATCACTTTAGTCCTATACTAATAAAGTTGATGGACCAGATTGATTTTGTTCAATACGACATAATGATGAGCTTAACTAGAGAATTTCAGGTATGTGTTACATACAGAATCACATATACCCCAAGTGGAAGGTTGTTGATGGTGAGCTTACATATTATTATCGTAATCGTCTGATTATAGCATATTGATTCGAATCTGATTAAGTGGTCTACTTGATGGTTTGAGAGATTCGGTTTATTGGATGTGAATATATTATGTAGAACCCGTTAGCCTGGATTTATTATTGATGATGAAATTATAATGGATCCGACTCGATATCTATATATAAGACATGATCACCATAGGGGATGGGGATTTGACAATCTCCTTATATCCTATCGACGAGGAGGATTTTACAATGTCGTTACCCCAGAACTCTACGGAAGACCTGCTTTTCTTTTTGTAGGAATTACAGATCTTACATAGACGAATGATGATCGTGAAGGACCGAAAAACGCTAGAGGGGGGAGGTGAATAACGTATATAAAATTTTCTTTTATTTTTGAACTTTTACAACGGAAAATAAAAAAAAGGATAAGGATACACAAGAACACAAAGAGCTTTTACTTGATTCACAATCAAATGGTTGCTAGTCCAAAGCCTGTGCGATCTTCGATCGCTTTCGTAAGGGTAATTCACTAAGTACTCTCTTCCTCGTTGGAGGTAAGAGTTGCGGTGATTACAAAATGAAATGGGCTGGTAACAACCTTACCAGTCCCAATACAAATTAAGTATGAATAAGAAAAAACACAAGCAACAAAGATTACTGACACAAGTAAAGTAAAGATGAAGTTTCGTCAAGTGCGTGGGAACGGTTGCTTGAGAACTTGTGAGATCTTGAGAGTTGGAAGAGAAAGAGCACTTAGAAGAATTGATTGGCTTTAGGGTTTGTCATAGAGTCTTCTTTTATATACTTAAGCCTTGGAATGAGTCTGGATCTAGATCCCAATTTCGTGGATCTTATCATGAGGTGGAAGCTTTGACCGATAACTCTTCGACTTTGTGCTTTGGGTTGATTCACAGGCATCAGTCGACTGGATCAGTCGACTGTGTTGAGAAACTGACTCGACTGGACCATTTAATCGAGCATCAGTCGACTGGTAATTTCTTTCAGTCGACTGATGAATGGTGTTTGGCAAATGTGTTTTGTGTTTTTTCAGTCCTTTACTTGCATTACAAGATTATCACAGTATCTTCAAGTATATTAATAGTGACAGTCCTTTTGACCATCCGATCTCGACTTTAGCCTTCCTGATCTGGAAGTCTTAGTCGAATCGATGTCTAGAGTTGTCCCCTTATCAAAGACACGTCCTTACCTTCGCTCCTCACCTGGAGCTTACCTTGCTTTACCTTTTGGGCATTTTTCATGTTTCTTAGCATATGATCTTTGACCACCATTTCTCGTAGTGTCTTTGAGCAACTAAGACTATTCAAGTTTTGCACATTTAACATAGCATATTAGATAACAATATACTTAACTTTGAACATTTGCTATTATCAAAACTCAGGTTCGGTTATATGGTGCCCCTGCACCAACAGATCACTTCGTTATAATCAAGTTCTGTTTATGTTTATGTCATCGTTATTTATTTTTTATTATCGTAAATTTTGATAAGACTAGATTCGTATCATGAATCATATAGTATCTATTTGGTTTCAATTGTATATAAATCTTAGATTCGTGATTTCTATCAATTTAGAGATAATTGTGATAGAGTATATTCACTTTATTTCCTTTATAACTTAGTTTGCCATTTATTAGTTCGGCATAGAATTAGTTTGTTAGAATAAATATTTAGTTATACTCTTTTACGTTATTTTTAATAAAGTGTTAAGTATTTATGGTCTGATAGTCTGAAATATTTTTCTTGAATATTTTTTTATGATTTTTTATGCAGGATATATTAATATTATCCGAGTGATCGCAACTTTTAAATACTCTTTTAAACTAAATAATAGTTCTTTTTAGCTAACGATGTTTTATATTACCATTCAATTCGTCAGGTTACCTTGATCAACCCGTGAGGAAAGGGACGTTTTAGCGTCTATTCCCTAAAGCATTAGGTTATAATTCTCGACTAATCCAGTTGATAAGTACAAAAAAAAATTTATTTGTAATTAACAGGAGTTAATTCTCAAAAAATTTATTATTATAGGTTATACATATTCTTTTCTTTTGTACTTATCAATTTAGATCATGATTTATCTCCTCCATCAGTAAGGACAATGAAAAGGGACCATTAACGTGACGATATGATTTCATATTTCTTTCCTAAAATATTATGTTATTATGAATTTTGTAGAATTTTCTCAAGTTTCCACTGGTTTATCCTTGAATTGTTCATTTACTCTGGAACATCTGTATCAACTCTTCCTTTCTTTCCGACTGAAGAAAAATATTTGATCATATTCTCGAAGAAACAATCTAAGCTAGATGACCAATCTGAGTACGTTGAGTTTTGCCTTTCTGATCCTACAAAAATACAAAGTATATATATGACAACTTAAACTGTCACAATATTAAGATTTCCGTCGTCGCATATTAATAATTATGATGGAAAAAAAAAGTTGTTTTTGTTTATCCCCTTAGTTTTTTTTTCTAGGTGAATATTTATTCGTTTTAGATTTGTAACTTGTTATCGTATGCTGAGGATTTGCAACAAATCACTCCTGCAACATTCATGATAATTTATCAACATCTTCTCATCGGATATAAGTTAATTATTTCATGTCTCGAGAATAAGGGTACACAGTTAGTTCTCACTTGAAGGAAATCAACATTTTATTACAGTCAATTTCATTGCTGATCGACCGTTAAATTTATTTAACAATTGATTAGTGATCGACTCAATCAATCATCATTTATCATATCATTAACGACGATTTATCAAACAGCGCACGTGAAGTTTAGAATTGTTCAAACAGCGTCCTATACTTTCATATTTACCAAAGGGCGCACCTCATTCCTTTTTTATCCCTCCTGTCAAATGTGTATTTAATGCTCAAATATTGTATATATCTGAACCACAATTGAAAATCTCGAACCATCCAAACATGGTGCTGGGAATTCAAATCTCGGGACCATTGTGTTCCTGAGAATATAATTTCCAACCCCATCTTTTTTTTATCTGATTTCTAATTAGAGCATTGATGGACCTTGAGGAGTCCAAATTTCAAAATCTTGACTTAGACTGAAAGATCTTACCATATGAATTTTTGATATGTCGAGTAAACTTTGTTCTAATCCACCTACCTCCCAATTTTGACGGTGTGTCGAAAAAAAATGGTACTGGGAATTAAATCCCAACACCATAGTGGAATTGCAAATCCCAGTACCACTATGGTATTGGAATTGCAATTCCCAGCACCATAGTAGTGCTGCTGGTCCCAACACCCACTGCAGTGGTGGTGCTGGGATTTGCAATCCCAACACCACTGTAATTCCCAGCACCACAGTGGTGTTGTAAATTTCAACACCACTACAATTCTCAGTACTACAGTGGTGTTGCAAATCCCAGCATCACCACTGTGGTGCTAGGAATTGCAATCCCAATATCACAGTGGTGTTGAGATTATAAATCCCAGCACCACAGTGGTGGTGCTGAGATTTACAACACTACTGTGGTACTGGAATTTGCAATTTCAGCACCACAGTGGTATTGAGATTTAATTCTCAGCATCATTTTTTTCGACACACCGTCAAAATTGGGAGGTAGGAGGAATAGAACTAAGTTTTTTCGGCATATCAAAAATTCATGTCGTAAGATCTTTCAGTCTATGTCAAGATTTTGGAATTTAGACTCCTCTAGGTCCATCAATGGTTAAAACCCATGATGACTGATGTGCGGTATTTATCGTGGTACCGTTTCAAATTAATTACCGAACCCCCTAACTACACTAATATAGCATAGTGGATGGCCCGGATCGTTTCTCAACGAGTATAATCGACAGAATAGTAAACTTAGGATCACTAATTATTGCTTTGAGTTTTCTATTAAAGATGGGGTTTTGGTTTTAAAAAAACTAACTTACAGTTGCAAGGTAATCAAATCTCTAATCTAACTAAACTACGAGTGCGATGAAATTAAAAGAAACCTAACTAAACATTCAAACAAGAAAGTGTAGGAGTTTAAACCTGCAGAATAACATAAGAGTAAAACATAATATGAAATTAAATCTAAACTAATCAACTACAACCTAATTACTCTAAGAAGCATTTCACTTAACAATATATAAGCATGCAACAAATTAAACCAAATGCGTGCAAATCAAAATGTGGAAGATCGTTCAAGTACAAACATTCAACGAATATAAGCAAAAAACAATCAAACACATCAATGGAAGCTTGCATAGGATGCTGGAATTGCCATCAGAAGCTAGAATTGGGCTGCTGATTGAAGGTGGAAGTGCTGCCGTGAAGGAGCTGGCCGAAATTGTGGAACGCTGGCCGGATGGTAACGGAGGGGAATCCTCACTCCGAGTGGCTAGAAATGAAGTTGTCGGCGGCTGGATGTTGCGGTGGAAACAGTGAAAGAGCTGAACGGACCGATCGGAGGGGAATCCCCACTCTGACTGGTCGGCTGCGGTAGAATGGGTGGAGCAGAAGCTAGGATCCCAACTCCCATCCGTGGATGAAGGAGAAGTGGACGGCCGACGGAGGAGGTGAAGTCGCGACTGTGGAAGATATGTTCGACGGTGCAGTTCGGTGGAAACAGTGAAGATGGCTGGGCACTAGTCACCGAAGAAGGAGGGAATCCCCTTCCTCTCTGACGACTGACGGGGAAGGGTAGGAGCGCGGCGGCGGTGGAGAAGCGGAAGGCGTCGAGCGATCGCGGAAGAAGATGGAAGAAGTCGACTGTCATTTCTGCGCGATGAAGGAGCCATTAAGTGGATTATCTCCACTGTTCGATCTAAGCCCATCAAATCCCAGCCGTTCATTAAATGTAGGACTAAATGAAGCTGATTAATCCCATTAAGGGTTGTGCATCCAACGATTGAGAATTCTCTGACTTTAAATGGATGGATCTGATCAATCTGAATGGCTAATCACGATCGATCGAATCTGGATAAACAGTCAAGATGTCCAGATCTAAATGTATGGACCAGATCACTCCAAATTTAAATAGATGGCTCAGATCAATCAAATCTCATCGAACGGGCAGGATTAAACAGATCTAAACCCTTGATTAAATTTCCTCTGATCGTGATGAAGGGCTCAGATTCTTCCAGCTTAAAATGCCCATTATGACTCTTAGATGAAGTCATATTTGATCCAACTCGAGTCTAATCTAGTGGCTCATCTCGATCTCCTACAAACAAAGATAAAATTTACATATAAGTCCAAAATTTAAAAGAATTTATAATAAGGTCCAAAAATAAATTTAACTCATAAAACATGATAATAATCGATAAATAATCACTCGAGAGGATAAAAACAGTGATATTAAGGACCAAAATAACACAACAAAATGGTAGTTATTAATAACCCTATTCACCTCTTTTTCGATCGAATCTAAGTCCATTGAGTTTGAACAGTGTCCCTCTGTGTATTCGTGATCAAAATTTCTGATATTCAAAGTTTTATTAGGTATTCATAGAAATATTTCAGAAATCAGACCGATATAAATTAGAAATCAGATAAAAAAAGGTGGTGTCGGAAATTATATTCCCAAAAACACAGTGGTTCTGAAATTTGAATTCCCAGCACCACGTTTAGATGACTCAGAATTTTCAATTGCGGTTCAGATGCATGCAATATCTGAGCATTAAATACACATTTGACGGGAGGAATAAAAAAGGAATAAGGTGCGCCCTTTGGTAGATATGAATGTATGGGGCATTGTTTGTTTGATAAGTCGCTGTATCATTAATGGTTAATGATCAAAATTATATTTGATCATTAAATTTAGTGATATAAATTAATTTCGTGACGAAATTTAAATTTCATGATTAGTTTAGCATTATTACTATTTAATATTTAATACTTAAATAAAAATTTCATCCTTAAATCAAGAAAATTTTAAATCTATCGCTATTTTAATATAATTTTAGTCTAATGTAATTTAACATATATAGAAATCTATATACAATTAATTTAATATTTATTTACTACGTCTAAATTTTCAAGCATAATTATAATATCAATAATAATTTTATTTAATAACGACATTTAAATCATCAATTTTAAAATACAATTATTTATTAAAAATATTAATGACATTAATTTCACAATATAAAAAATTAATTTAACAATATAATTCAAAGAATAACTAAAATATTTAAATAGTTATATATTCCAATCATCGATAACAAATTGTCCAGCCTAGAATATTGTATCAAGAAATTATCAAAGAAATTGACGCTTTTAACTTGTGTAAATTTATTAGGTGAAACTCTAGTAACAGGAGCAAATCAAGACTAAGTTTTTTTTTTTTTTTGCAGCAAAAAGATTTCTAATTAAAACATCTATAGTATTAAAAATATTATCGAAATTTTTTTTAACATGTATCACATCAATATTATATCAAATGAATGTAACAATTTTCAAAATATATTCCATTTCTTTCAATCACATTTACCCACCTTAACAATATATTCATTTAAATCATTATAATCAATCTAAATTACTAATTATATAAATCCATAGTTATCTATTTGACTTGATTATTAGTGAAAATTTTGTGACCACTTCATTTTTTATAAAATCTTTTTTATTTCGTTTGAAAGAGGGTGCAAAGGATAAAAATTTATGATGCTTATTAAACTAAGATATCTTTCCATTGCAAGACAATGTCATGATATATTAATTTATCAATCGTGTTCTATCTCAATAATAATATTGAGTATGTTAGAAATTCATTAATCGTCCATAATAAATAGCCAGGTAAAATTAGTTTTATTTACAATATTATAAGCCTCCGACCCTATAATTTATATGTTTTTCAACTCAATAATCAAATATTACAAAAAAAAAAAAATCTATCTTGTATTTTGGATTCTTTGTACTTAGAATAAATATGTTTTATCAATTATAAATTCATTTACTAACATATTGTACATTCAAATTTTATTTATAATCAATATAAAGAGGATAGTAAATTACAACATTATTAAAAATGTAGAGATAATCATATATATTGTTAAAACAACCAGCTTAATTAAATTATTAAAATAAAATTAATGATATATGTATTGAAAAGAGTATACATATTAACTCAATTAATCTAAATAACACATTAAGAAATTCTAATGATCTATATTAAGAAAAATATTTTATACAATTGAAGTTATATACGAAAAGATAGTACAATATAAAAGTTATCTTTAAATATTGTAAGACCAAATCAAATAAAGAAATATATCATTATAAAATTATGTATAAAAAAAATACACAATATAATTGGTGTATGAATTCTAAAAAAAATGATATATTTTTTAAAGAGAAATTCTACTGATGTGCTCGAGCCTGTTGATCGGCATCGATAGGGCTACACAAGACCTTGACCCAGTCCGCGGTGCGATAGGGTCACGTTGCACGATCATGGCCCTACCGCGACTATACCTGCAGCACGTTAGGCCACGTCACGACACGAATGTGGTAGGACAAGTCGTGTCATTGTTGGCCACAGTATGATAGATCGTGGCATGAGACGACCGCATCACGACAGGTCATGACGTGGCAGCTAGATTAAGGCATGCTCGTGTTCTAGATATAAGATAAGATTGCGACATAACTGTGTCCTTGCAAGGACATCGATTTGCGAGAGAGGAGAAGGGAGAGGGGAGAAGAAGAAATTTGAAAGAGATTTGGGAAATCATAGCCGGATAAGAATGCGAAAGCTCAGCACAATAGGGAGGAGAAAAACAAGACAAAGGAAAAAAATAATTGAGATCGATTTTAAAATCGATCGTTAATTTAACTACGAAATTTAAAATCCATCATTAATTTAATATCTAAATTTAAAACCCATCATTAATTTAAGATGACATATATATTAATCAGCCACTAATTTAATGACAAATTAAATTAAATTCTATCATCCGATCATAAATTAATAACGAAATTAACTTTATCATTAAATTAACAATCAATAATTTAGTGTCGAAAATTTTATTTAGTCCTAAATTAATGATGAAATTAAAAAAATAAATTTTTCGTAGTGTCTGTCGAGTCTTATAATTATGTCATACATCTGTCTTTGGAAGCTTGGTGCTATGAAACGGAAATATTTATACAATGAAAATTCGATGATTCCCACGTTTTAACTATATTCACTTATAATGTTGAACTGTCCATTATAATTTAATTATATTTTTAAAATTTATTTAATGATCGATTAAAACTCTTATGATATCGAATCGATCTCTTTAAAATTAATCGGATACTGATATTATCTGGCGATGCAAAATGCACATAAATTGAATAGAAAAATCAACTATTATGACAATTTACAGGAACTAAAATAACTACGGTTATGACAACGGAACCGCCTTCGGGAGAAACCACCAGGCCCATGTGTTGCCAGCGCGCCCCATGCAGCTCGACGATCACACGTGTGGCAGCGATCAACCTTCAACGTAGCGAACACGGCGCTGAGTCACCGGAAAGCACCGCTCTATTTATATATCTCTGCCTAAGTATCGCCGGAATAACGGCGAATTGAAGGGGAGATCGATATATCATTATCAGCGATGGAATACAAGAGGACGAGCTCAGTGACACAATCCCCAGACTGACGCATACGGCAAACCCGTACACACCGACCCTCTCCCCGTTAGCCAAGGCTGCGACGTTAATGTACACGAATGCGACCTCAAATTTCATGATGAAAATCGTCGAGGACTCAAAGCGTACGCTTGCGCTCAACGCTCACAAGTGTATGGATGTCGTCAAATAATAAAAAGATTATTGATCTCACAGGGACTGAGATTCGAATACCGATTGATTTAGTAGACGTTATTGTTCGAAGTTCCGTTCTAATGGTTATGATGATGAGAGTTGTCCGCGGTCCTAATTCTAGTACGGTGTCACACAGAGAAAAAGAAGGGTTGCTACGAGTCTTTTGAGGGAATTCTAAGATTTCGATTTCGATTTCGATTTCGCTTATGTGTCACAGAACACGCTATCAATTGAGTATTATCTAGACATCTAACTATGGTCTTGTGGAAGAGACATTATATACTTTCCCAATAAGTCTTCGCATCTATCGGGAACTATCTTTGTCATACCAGATCTACCCTTAACTTTAGGACGGGATAGGAGGTACGAGGATGTTGATTCAATCCCTATAACGAGTCAGAATGTGTCCCGTTTCTGACTCTATTACACCCTTCTATCTACGGTTACCAAAGATGAGATCAACTCCTAGGTGCCTCCTTAATTCTCCTAACGAGGGATGTCACTCCTCGTATCGACTACGCACAGCAAATAAAAGACCAAAATAAATAGCTATCGATCTAAACAATTACCATTACAAATATGATTTCAAGAACAGAAATATATTTAAAATAATATTTTTTACGCACACAAACTACTCCTTAATCCTAGAATAGGAGAATCTACTCCATGAATACGAGAAGAGAAATACAAAGCATAATCGAATTCATAGAAATAATGTAAATTGCGCAAGGAACGTGAATTACAATGCAATGTGACTCTTCTCTCTGGCATTGAAGTACAGAACTTGATCCTCGAGCGACTTCCTTCCTCCCCATTGCGAGTTTCCAGTGCTTTTTAGGGCACCGATTGTTGTCTCGGTAGTCGGCCTCCCCCCTAGGGTTTGAGCGTAGCTTCCTTTATATAAACATCAGGCCGAATCTCCCCGAAACCTAAAAAATAACTGAATCGCATCGAAATCGCCCAGCGCTATACGATTGTGTGGATTCATACGGCCAGGCTGTGTGTGGTGTTGGGCCGCGAGCCGTGCGGATTCACAGGGCCAGGGTGTGTGTTCTTTTGTTCTAGCTGCCAAATGTCTTCTTTTTGCTTCAAAAGTATGTCATTTTTCCTCTAGAATGTTGTCCTGCACACAAGAGTACACAGAGCAGATCTCGAATCAGAAAATAGGAAATACATGCAAAATAAAATGAAATATGTAAGAATCAAATATAAAATGTAACGGGATGTGAGCGAAAATTACTTCTAAAACTCTATATGTTTTGCTCACATCAATTCCCCTAGACTTAAGTCTTTGCTTGTCCTCAAACAAACCTCAGTGCAATAATTTTTTTTTAAAAAGGCATTGTCTCATACTTAGCATGTTAACTAGATTTATCAAGTGGTATTTTCAATCAAATCGAAATAGATATGTTCTAAAAATTCACTAAGTTAGCTTCTCATGCATGTGCTAAGCGAATCTTCTTAAGGGATACTCGTTCAATGGTAAGTTAAGTCGTCATCCTATAGCTTTCCTTAGGTCTCCGGCTTTTAGGCACTTACCTGCCCAAAGCGAGGGTCGTTCCCTAGATCTAGCACAAAGTCTCAAAGGTGTGCTCGGTATTGAGAGAAATTGATAGGTGTTTCCCCAGTAACCTAACTCGGTCTCAAAGGGGCACCTAATGATTTCCACCCACGATAACTATTTTTTATCCCTCATAATCTTTTTTTTTTGGATTTTGATTTTTCCGAATGGGCTTCCGCAATCCGAGCATCTCCAGTAACTAAAATGCTAAATCTAGAGTTACCTATGGATTCCAAAGTACTAGACTACTGAGATGAATCATAACTAGGTACGTACTAGATTTTTCTTTTCAGAATGTTCATCATGTGTAGGTGTAAAAAGAAAAGCTAACCAGTGTAAGTCTAGAACATTCATTAGAGCAAATAAAATAAAATATCACAAGGTAAATGAAGCTAAGCTACCCATGGAAATAACTCATGAAGAAAACCTTAAAAATACTACTGAGACAGCTTATAGATAGCAAAAACTAAGTGCTGAAAGAAACTAAACAACCTATGTATGAATAAATGAATGCTAACTAAAATACAAATATTAGGAAAGAAACTACTGCTAAAAACAAAATAAGTCAAAACTCGGGGTACCCCCAGACTTTTATGAAACAATACCTCTAATATTGTGGTTGAAGCGGGAAGTCTGGTAGCCTCGACATGTCTGGCTTCTGGGAGAATCTGGTGCTCAACCATTAATGTCACATGTACATATGGTCGATCTGTGAGCTGGTGGATGTGGCGACTGCTCTATGCTCATCCTCCCGGGCCCACTATGCCTGCTAAGCACATGTGCTACTGAACCTCCCTATGGTGGGCAGTCTCCTCCTGGAAATAAATACGAGCCTCATCGTAGAATTCTTCATACCACTGGAAGTGCTCCTGGAAGCCCTGAAACTCTGACTGAGTATATGTGCTCTGCTCCTCCCATCACTGCCTCTGCAACTGCTACTCGATGTATATATTGTCGAGGTGCGATCGAAACTCCGAAAATCGTAGGCAGATGTACCTGCATCCTGCTCAAAAGTAGAAAAAGGTAGTGGTGCAGGTGCAGGCTCATGTCGACGTGGACTAGGTGGGCTCCTATACATATGTGGACTAGAGGGAGAGTGATGAATAGGGGCAAAATGCACAGTGCGATGCCCTTTATCCCTTGCGTAACACGACCGTGTGAAAACACACGGCTAGGTCATGTGCGTTGCTGGAATGTGGGGCACAACCATGTGAAAACACACGGCCAGACCGTGTGCCCCTCGTTTCTCTCTCATGGTGCACAACGATCCGAATTCTCCTTACACGCTCAATCGTATAGGTTCAAAATGATTTTTGTTTCTACCTAGTAAGTCCTTTCTAGTCCTAATTTATTTGCAAAATGCTAAATGTTATAAATTAAAGTTCAAATTACACAAATGAATGCAATAAAATAAAAAGAGAATATAAAAACTAAACTTGGGTTGCCTCCCAAGAAGTACTTTGTTTAGGGTCTTTTAGCTCGACCTTATTCCTACGCTTCATTTGATGTGTTTGAATCTTGCTCGTGGGGGAGCAAGATATTTGCTCGCCTTACACCTCCTCCCTTGTGGTCCCTTATCACCATATCTCTTAAATCTTGCTCGTGGAGGGGCAAGATATTTATTAGCTGTCTTTCTTGGTTCGAGAGTGAACATGCTTATCTTTAAAGAATCATCAGGAGTTTGATCATAATATTCTGTTTCATCCATATGCTGTGAATAATGTAACTCGCCATGGGCATTCTCACCAAAAGATTGATTAGTAGATTCTATTATGTCGAATGAAATTTTATCATTACAAATCACTAAAAGAGCTTCGCTATTGGTAACTGAAGTTTTGGTGAGGGTTAAGGTAGGCTCTTTTAGATCCTTGAGGTTAGGAGGTGTTTTGATTGAAGCAATGTACTCCTCGATTAAAGTATCAATTATATAATCCTCAAGTTCTTCTTCAAGTCGTGATTGAATGGATTGCCCTTCTTTACTTCCTATGTCATCCACGTCTTCCTCATCCGTTCGTTCAAAGTGAGTCTCCACCATATTAGGAGTAATCCAGTCATCTAAGTCACCTTCTCGTCGTTTGGTTTCTTCTCTTGCTAGATCTCATTGCATAATCTCCACAAATTGTCAGCTATGCTCCTCGCATTCCCTAGTAAAATTGGCTAGCAAGGCTTCTAAGCGGAGACTTGGTTTTGGATAAAATTCACATGGTGATTCATAACTCTCGTACTCACTTGGGAAATAATATTGAGGGTTCAAGTAGCCAGGGTCATAACTATATAAATAGGATTCATCTCGTTCAAATTTCGAGATCTTCTTGTTCAAATTTCGAAGGTTCAAATATATCTGGACAATCATTAATGGTATGCCACATTTCACCACAATGCTCACAATAAATATTATCGAAACTCACAACATTAAATTGACAATAATCATGAGTAAAAGCATGCATATTTATATATAGGAAAATATAGACAAGTAAAGGAACAACAGTGCCTTGGCAAGAGTCTTAAAAAATGCTAAGAAAATAACTAAAATAAAAACTGTGAGAAAATAACTAAAGCTAGAAGAAAACTAAGATCTAACTGAGTACTAAATTAAACTGGAGCACTAAACCAGATGAAGAAAAAACTAAAAACTGAAATAAAGCAAGATGTATACTAAAATTAATCTAAACTAAATTTAAATAATTAAAAGTCTAAAACTAAAATAAGAAAAAAAATAAGAAAACGGATCTATCCTAAGTCCGATCTAACTGTCCACTTTCGATTCGATATTGAATTAATAGTCTCCAGCAACGACGCCAAAAACTTGATGCACGCGAATGCGACCTCAAATCTTGAGATGGGAACCGTCAAGGACTCGAAGTGCACGCTCGCACTCAACACCCGCAAGTGTACGGATGTCGTCAAGTAATAAAAAGATTATCGATCCCATAGAGACTGAGATTTGAGTACCGATTGATTTAGTGGATGTTATTGTTCGGAGTTCCATTCTAATGGTTGTGATGATGAGGGTTGTTGGCGGTCCTAACTCTAGTACGGTGTAACACGGAGGAAGAGAAGGGTTGCTACGAGTCTTTTGAGGAAATTCTAGGATTTCGGTTTCGTTTGTGTGTCGCATAACATGCTATCAATTGGGTATTATCTAGACGTCTAACTATGGTCTTATGGAAGGGACATCATACACTTCCCTGATGAACCTTCGCATCTATCAGGAACTACCTCTGCCATACCAGGTCGACCCCTAGCTTTAGGATGGGGTAGGCGGTACGAGGATGCTGATTTAATTTTTATGACGAGTCAGAATGTGTCTCGTTTTCGACTCTATCACACCCTTCTATCTACGGTTACCGAAGATGAGGTTAATCCCTAGGTTCCTCTTTAATTTTCCTAAATCTTTGATACAAGGGCTGTCACCCCTCGTATCGGCTACGCATAGTAAATAGAAGACCAAAACAAATAACTATCGATCTAAACAATCACCAATTGCAAATATGATTTCAAGAACAAAAATATATTTGAAATAACATATTCTACACACTTAAACTACTCCCTAACACTACAAAAAATATAGTCATTAGCGACGAATTTAGCGACGAATTTTAAAAAAAAATTCGTCGCAAAATAAATTAGCGACGAATTTAGCGACAAAAATATTTTCGTTGCGGATAAAGAGTTGCAAATATTAGCGACAAAAATAGAGACAAATTCTTGTGAAGAATTTTAGCGACGAAAATTAGCAACGAATTCAAAATTTCATCGCTAATTTCATTGCAGACGTTACGACGAATTCAAAATTTCGTCGCAACTTTCATCGCAAATATTTGTGACAAATTTTTATTTCGTCGCAAATCTGCGACGAATTAAAAATTTGTCGCATATTTTTGCGACGAATAAAGTGTTTTCGTTGCTAATTTTTGCGACAAAAAAAAAATTCGTCGCAAAACTTTCCGACGAAAAAATAAATTCCTCGCAGAAAATTTGCGACAAAATTACGATTTCGTTGCTAAATTTGCGACTGATTCAAATTCGTCGCAAAAATCGTCACAAAAAACCATATTTTGCGACGATTTCATTTTTCGTCGCAAATTTCGTTGTAGAATTTGTCGCAGGTTATTTTCGTTGCTAAATTCGTCGCTAATTTGCGACGAAAACAAAATTCGTCGCAGAATTCTCAGAATTTAGCAACGAATTTATTTTTTTATCGCTAAATAAAAAATTTTTCAGCAGGTTCCATCCGTTTCGATATTTTATCGTATATACAAATTTCACACACACAAAACAAAACACAATAAGTTCTGATATCCAAAAATATTTAATATCCAAATAAATACATTCAATACAAACAAAACACACACACATTCAATACAAAAAAATAACATTCAATAATATCCAAAAATATTTCATATCCTAATAAATACAAACTAACACAATAAGTTAAGAACAATACAATATTCCAAACAACAAAGTTATATCCTACAACATTCCAAACATCAACATAGTTCTGATATCCAAATAACAATGTCCACTCAAAATATCTCAACACATGCGAAAGAAAAAAGAAAAGATCATCTGCTAAGCAACGACCGTCATTCTTCTACCTGCATTAGAAAAGAAACAAACAAAAAGTATCATACATTAAAAAAAAACTATCTACTAACACGAAAATAAATATGCATAGACTTACTCAGATGTGCAATTTCAACCGGCATAAGGATTGACTTCATCATTCCTGTTTAAAGCAAAATAAAAAGTACTAATCAAAAATTAAAAAAATGAAGGATTAACAAACTCAATAAACTAAAAAATGGTAAAAGTACTAATTACAAACATGCATACAATATCATCATCGTCGCCACCATCATCCTCATTACTAGGAGGAATATGACTTGGACCGGAACTAAATTGCTGAAACTGTCGCATAAGAAAAGCTTGTTGTCATCGCATTTCTATCATTTCTTGATCCCTTTGTGAGTTTTGTTGTTATATTTGTTGGAATGTATACTGAAAGCCTAGCTCTTTTTGTATGAACATTTTATTTTGGAATAAGAATCACATGATCATTGTTTGCACTTTATATATTTATTATATGTGTGTGTATATTGTCTAATATTTTACATTGTAGATAACATGGTGCTTGGTGTGACACAGAAGATCATGTTATCAGTCCCTTGTAAAATATAAGTAGAGGCTCACAACCAAGATAGTTTTGGACAAACCATTGGCATGGTTGTAGTGTAGCTTGGTATTGTTTTGTCTTGAACATAGAGTTACACTTGCTGACTACATAATTGAATCGGACCTCAGATATTATGTTGTACATGCTCTTAATCCTGATATAATAACGGGCACATGTACTTAGTATTTATTTCTTTGATTTACCAAAGGGTGAGATTTAGATGGATTAAATCAATATGCCCGGTAAGTTGGGAAATGATATTATTTACATGGTGTGCCATTGATTATAGGAGGAAACCGTGTCCTATATATTAGGTTGATGATGTCCCCTTGAGGAGCTCATAAGGTTCATCATGTAAACCCAGTTGGTTGACTTAGTCAACATGATGATAAGGTTGAGTGGTACTACTCGAGGAGTTAGACGTTAATTAATTGATGGTCAGTAAATCAATTAATTGACGGACATTCGATATCTTAAACATGGGGAGATGAATGTACAAATAATATATGGAGCCCATATTAATTTATGGGGGTTGGTGAGGTAGTTCAATGATGATCCTCTAGTGGATTGGAACATCATTGATGGATCAAGTTTGTGTGGTTCCGATCTATCGGGTGGCCAAGATCCAACTCCTCCTTATGGTCCCTATCATAGCCTAATATAATCCTCATGAAGTCTAGATCCAAGGATGTAAAACAAAACTCTAGAACCAACGGTTGGGATTAAATCCCTAGATCCGATGGTTGGGATGAAACCCTAGAACCAACAGTTGGGATTAAATCCCTAGATCCGATAGTTAGGATGAAACCCTAGAATCGACGGTTGGGATTAAATCCCTAGATCCGACGGTTGGGATAAAACCCTAGATCCGACGGTTGGGATGAAACCCTAGATCCGAAGGTTGGGATGAAATCCTAGATCCGACGGTTGGGATGAAACCCTAGATCCGATGGTTGGGATAAAACCCTAGATCCGGCGGTGGAGATTAAATCCCTAGATCCGACGGTGGAGATTAAAGGAGGCTTAAGCCCAATTCTATAAATAGAGGGCTTAGGTTGGGCTGCAAGGGGGGTTCAATTGGATTAGGGTTTTGCCTCTCAAGTGCTTTAGGCGGCTAGGGTTTTTGGATTTGGTTTGGGCGGCAACTAGAAAGGAGATTAGGGTTTCCTCCTTTGCTCCTTGGTGGCCGGCGCTCACTCCTTCCTTCTCCTAGCTTTGGCCGACCCTCTTCCTCCTCCTTTGCTCCTTGGTGGCCGGCGGTTCTCCAACTCCTTGGTGGCCGACACTTCTCCAACTTCTAGGTGGCCGACGGCAAGATTGCAACAAGTTGGCCGGTGCTCATCCATTCATTCCTTTGCCGGCGGTTACATCGAGCTCTTTTGATTGGTGGCCGGTTCTAGAAAGGAGGAGTTTTTGTTTTGTTCTTCTCTTTGTTCGCAGCGAACAAGGAAGGGAAGAACGCGATCTAGAAGGCTTCTACTCGTGGAGGATCTTCGCCCACACGTCGTCCACGAGGAGGATAGGACATACGGTAGAAAATCGTGAGGTATAAAAGTTTTACAACTTTATTTTCTGATCTTAGTATGTTCTTTTATGTGTTGATTATACAAGTGTGCATTGGTATATATTTTGTATAATCATGGACCCCGAAGACAAACACAAAAACCGACGATCCGTCCGTCGTCTCTTCCGCGGCTAACCAACTAGAAGAGTTGTGTTGCTTGAACAACTAGTTTGTTCAAGCGATCACTCAAGTTGTTAGTACGACGACGAATTGGTTGTGCTAAGGAAACTCATCCCATTCGGATTAATTCTTTCATTAGTGAAAATTTTAATCCGGAGACATGGGAGCCAATGAGCCTTCGAAGCAACTCCCTTCAAGTGGTATCAGAGCCACGGTTTCCGGTTTTGTGTGTTTTGGATTCGGTTACTTTCATGCACATATCATATATTGAGTATGTCGGATAATAGTAGGATGTGCATAGGCTAACTTTTTGGTTGCAGGCATAAGATCCGACTATTATGGCTATTTGGTTGTATGTGATTATTTTGTGTGTGATTGTATGTATATTATTTGAATCCTCGGGGTTGACGAGGCTAGATTAGTATTTAATTTTTGTAATTAAATACTGCATTGTTTAGCCGCTCATTTTAGTTTACTTTCAATCTAGATTATTTGTACACTCCTTCGTGGAGTATAGAATCGATGGATGTAAATTAAAATGATATATCTCGGCTCGGATCTCTTTGGTGACTTGTACACGGGAAAAGATGGAGCGGACGAGGTGGCGACACGACGGGATGCGTATTGGAGAACAATGCCATAATAGTTGGAAAAATTCTGTTTTTTTTCATATTTATTGCTTATTTGTTTTATATGCATGTTGTGTATGTTTTAAAATTCCTCAATTTCAATTAACTAAGTGGGAGAGGGATATTTTAATTAATTCCCGCGGCCTCCATTACAATTTGACGTGTGATGCAACAAACTTGTGCGTTGGCTCTGAGTGCCTTCCTCCCCATCGGATGGGTTTGTTTGCGGATCACTAGGTCAAATAATGGTTATAGGAAATTATTTAGGAGCGTGTGTACTTCCCCATCGGTAAGGCACATAATCCGAAATAATTCCCTTAGTATCGTGTAATGGTGCACACTTAGATGCAAATAAAAGTATCCTCCCCATCGGAGTCACTGCTTTTATTTGTAGGACTAAAGAGGAACCAATTATTAATTTTATTTGTCAAAAAGTAAGGTTGACAAGATAATAAAATTAATGGGTAAAACCTCCTCTTACAAATGTAGAATTCGTATACGTTCACACTATCGTGACATACGATATTCTCGGTGTTTTAAGGTGTTGGTTGATTTCAGAATTTTATTGTTTTGAGGAATCAATAATATTTGAAATCTAATATTTTGATCATTGTGATTCTTAGGTTTTTCAAATGGCTTTCAACCCACTTGTTGTGATATTAAAAGAAAATAAACTTATTGGACCAAACTATATTGATTGGAAAAGAAATTTGGATATTGTCTTAACTGCGGAGGAGTACAAATTTGTACATTTTGGCATCTATGTCAAATGTGCTGCAACATCAGCATCAGGCCATGACCACAGCTTATGACATGATGTTCAATCTCAAGGAACTTTTCGGACATCATGTTAGGACCCTTGGAATGGCTAGAGGGGAGGGTGATTAGCCTTTCTTTCTTTCTACAAAAACGTTAGCGGAAGCAATACAATTATAAACACAAATAAAAGCAAGAAACAAAGTTAACACCCGATGTAACGTGGTTCGGAGATGACGCTCCTACTTCACGGCAATCCGTAAGGTGGATTAGCCCTAATCAATCCTCACTAGAACCTCCTTTGGATGAACCAAGGTGGAGAAACCTTATCTTACAGTGCACTCCTCTTCTTTACAATGATGGAAGATTAGGATTAGAGAAGAGGAGGTTTTGGATTGCTAAAAACACTTGGAAAGCTTGGTGAGCACGTAGGTGTAGTTGGGAGCAAGAGCACTAGCTTCACCAAGCTCCCCATGGCCCCTTTTTATAGAAGAGGGGTCGTTTTCCGTTGGACTTGATCGGTCGATGCTTACCATCGATCATTGCCGCCTAATGACTTTGAAACGCGATCTCGCGGAGATTCGTGGCCGTAATTTCAACGGCCGGTGATCGGTCGGTGATCCCTCCATCGATCGTGATGGGGTGATCGATCAGTGATCAAGCAATAGTCAGTGAGGCGCGCATTCGTGGTGATATTCCTTTGATCGGTCGTGATGCCCTTGGCGATCGGTGATCACGATATCGATCATTGCTCTGAGGTAGTCGGTGATGGTTAGGGTTTCACCGACTCGTCGAGCGCGACCCGGTCGGTGATACATCGTATTAGTCGACTGATACTCATTAAGTATGAGTAATTCATACTTGATTTTATACCCTAGACCTAGACTCAACCTTCTAGCTCCTCAATAAGCCTTGCGCCTTCAGGATCCCTCCGAGTCCGCGACTTGTTCATCCTTTGCGCTTTGCTTCAAAGAGCTTCCTTCAGTTTTGTCATGTCTTGGGTTGTGCCGCTAAGACTACAAGCTTAGACTTATGCTGTCAAGACTTTACTTTGGACTTCCTTTGCCAAGGTTCACTTGGACTTTACGCTGCCAAGACTACAAGCTTGGTCTTACGCTGCCAAGTCCATCCCTTGTACTTCCTTTGCCAAAATCATACTTGGACTTCCTTTGCCAAGATCATACTTGGACTTCCCTATCACTTAAACATTTTCGCAATTAGATCACAAGATATTGCCTAACTTAGATGATTATCCAAACATCAAAACATATATAAATGCTTGGAGCATTGTTGCACCAACAATCTCCCCCTTTTTGATGTTTGACAATCATTTAAGTTAGGTCTTTAAAGATACACACTTAATCATCTAACTTAAACATTCCTTCTCCCCCTTTGACATACATCAAAAAGAGAGGGATTCAAAAAAAATGAAAGAATTAAAGGTGTTGGATCTTGGACTAAGGCATAAGATAGAAATTAAGCTCCCCCTTAATCCAAGACATGCTTTATAATGTGTAAACAATATTTGACGCAAAGAATAACAACAATTCAAAAATTAAGTCCTAACTTTGCACCAACAATGGTTTTGGGGATGAAAAAGATATAATTTATGAAAACTCTCCCTAAAACACTGCATTAATTAGTCCTAAAACTTGTTTATACGTAATATTATCATACCATAGTGTTAGGACATCAAAGATACACCAAATATCAGAGAATGGAGTTTATTATCAGAAAACCACGATTATTATCGATCATTGGTTTCAACGATCATTGCTAGGCTAAACCGAAATTTCAAACCTTTTATTTAATTTCAGAAATGCTGTAGAAATTTCAGAAATCTCTAAAAAATCACGAAATTTTGCATACACATTTCTGAAATCATAGTTTATCAAGGAAAAATAATTTGAAAAATATATGTTTTCTAGATTACAAGATTGATACAAACTTGGAACCTATCAAAAGTTCTAAAGATTTTGCAAACTTTGTATCACTTTTGTGTTCCATTTGAAAACTGTTTTTCAAAATATGATGAACATAGTTTAAAATATATATTATTTGGAATTTCCAACCATGTTCTTTGAGCTATGTATTCATTACTTGAATACAAGCCTTCCCAATGATTGGTCCATAAGGTTTTTATGTCTCTAGGTGTGGTATTGGCTCATAGTAATGCATCATAACAAGCATGATGAGCCAAGTACACCTTCCCTATCATCTCACATGTTTCTAAGTATTTCAATACAAAAATCAAGGTTTCTTAAGGCTTTTGTGAGATGCATCAAGGTATAAAGAAGCTATATAAGTATAGGATCATGCAAACCTAGAATTTTACTCTACAAAGCACATACCAAGCTCTCTCCTTAATGATGAAAATTCGGCTTCGGGAAGAGCTTTGGTGAAGATATCGGCAAGGTTGGACTTAGATTCTACATAATTAAGTTCAATGTCCCCTCTTGCCACATGATCTCTTATGAAGTGATGTTTCACTTCAATGTGCTTGGTTCTAGAGTGATGTACCGGATTTTTGGTCAAGTTGATGGTACTCACATTATCACAATAAACTTTAATGTTAGAGTAGTGTAGCTCATAGTCCACAAGAGTATGTCTCATCCAAAGTAATTGAGCTACACAACCACCCATAGCCACATATTCGGCTTCGGTGGTTGATAAAGCAACACAATGTTGCTTCCTACTACTCCAACTAACTAGGGAGGACCCAAGAAATTGGCATCCACCACTAGTACTCTTCCTATCCAATTTGCACCCGGCATAATCGGAATCGGTATAACCAAGTAATTCAAATGACCTAGTCCTAGGATACCAAAGTCCTACATTTAGGGTGCCTTTAATATATCTTAGTATTCTTTTGACGGCTACTAGATGTGATTCTTTGGCACAAGATTGGTATCTTGCACACATACCTACCGCAAATAAAATGTCGGGTCTACTAGCGGTTAGGTATAGTAGGCTACCAATCATACTCCTATAAAGTTTAAGATCAATTGATTTACTATCTATTCTAGTGCTAGTGGCCATAGGAGTGGTTACAATTTTGGCATTTTCCAAACCAAATTTCTTGATCATTTCATTTGCATATTTGGTTTGATAAATATGAATACCCTCATTGGTTTGTTTGACTTGTAAGCCTAGGAAAAAGGTAAGCTCTCCAACCAAACTCATTTCAAATTCATTTTCCATATTTTTTATAAAGTCTTGAAGAAGATCATTATTCGTTGACCCAAAAATGATATCATCAACATATACTTGGGCTATGAATATATCTTTTAATGTTGACTTTATAAACAAAGTTTGATCTACTTGGCCTCTTCTAAAATCCTTAGAAATTAAGAAAGATGACAATCTTTCATACCATGCCCGGGGAGCTTGTTTTAACCCATATAATGCTTTCCTAAGCTTACATACATGATTTGGATAATCTATGTTCTCAAATCCGGGTGGTTGCTCTACATATACTTCCTCCTTAATAAAACCATTTAAGAATGCCGATTTAACATCCATTTGGTAAAGTTTAAATCCCATGTAGGAAGCATACCCTAAGAGAATCCTAATAGATTCTAACCTCGCAAGGGCATACGTCTCATCATAGTCAAGCCCCTCAACTTGATTGAATCCCCTAGCAACCAACCTAGCCTTATTTCTAGTGATATTTCCTTGATCATCTAGCTTATTCCTAAAGACCCATCTTGTAGTAATTATGGTGCTATCATTGGGTCTAGGTACCAATTCCCACACTTGACTTCTCTCAAATTGAGCCAATTCATCTTGCATTGCCAAAATCCAATCCGGATCATGTAATGCATCATTGATCGATTTGGGCTCAATTTGTGAGATAAGAGCTACTTGACTAGTAGGAGGTCTATGAAATGACCTAGTTCTTACTCCTTGAGATAGATCTCCTACTACTTGGTCAAGTGGATGATCTTGATGAATTCTTAGGTTTCTAGAAGGGGTTTCAATTTGATTATTGTTATCTTCCACCCTTCTTTCATCATCGGAGTCTCCTCTTCCTCCCCCTTGATCATTACCCCTAATGGACAAATTTTGAAGTTTTTGGGTAATGTCTTGATTATTGTCATTAATATCCTTATCAATGGAGGACTTTCTAGGGTAGGTACTAGTAGTTTCATCAAATTGAACATTGGAAGACTCCTCTATCCCTTTGGTTCTCTTATTGTAGACTCTATATCCTCTACTTGTGGATGAGTATCCAACTAGGATTCCCTCATCCGCTTTTGATTCAAATTTTCCTAAGTTATCTTTGGTGTTTAGAATATAAACTTTACATCCAAAGACTTTGAAATAATGAATTGTGGGTATAGTCCCATTTCATAATTCAAATGGTGTTTTTCCTAAAAACCTATGGATGTGAACCCTATTTTGGATATAGCAAGCGGTATTAACCGCTTCCGCCCACAAGTAGCTAGGTAGAGAATATGCATTAAGCATAGTCCTAGCCACCTCTTGTAGGGCACGATTTCTCCTTTCCACCACCCCATTTTGTTGGGGTGTTCTAGGACAAGAGAACTCATGCTTGTACCCTTGCTCTAAACAAAATTGTGAAAATTTTAAGTTTTCAAATTCACCACCATGATCACTACGGATCCGGTTGATTTTGAGACTTTTTTCATTTTCAACCCTTTTACTAAATCCTATGATTATTTCTAAGGTATCATCCTTATGTTTCATAAAGTGGACCCAAGTATACCTAGAAAAATCATCTACTATAACCAAACAATATTTATTACCATTTAAAGATGGAGTACTATGACAATCAAACAAGTCAAGATGCAATAACTCTAATGGTAAAGAGGTGTTAGTTAGAGTTTTACCTTTGTGTGATGCCTTTGTTTGTTTTCCTTCTTGGCATGCATCACACAATTTGTTCTTGACATACTTGATCTTTGGTAGCCCTTTGACCAACACCATCTTGGCTACCTTGGCTATGTTTTTCATGTTGATGTGCCCCAATCTTCTATGCCATAGCCAACTTTCCTCTTCTTTTGCAACAAAACACTTAGTAGAAATGTTAGAAGCATATGAAAGATCAACATAATAGATATTTGATTTCCTATATCCAACTAACATGCAATCATTTAATTCCTTGTGTCTAATCATGCATTTAGAGGATTCAAAGGAGACATGATAGTTTGCATCACAAAGTTGACTAACACTTAATAAATTGAATTTCATATTTTCAACTAGTAAAACTTTGTGAATGACAATCTTGGGGGATACCTCAATTGTACCTCTACCTAATAACTTGAGTTTTCCACTATTTCCAAAGGACACCGCTCCCTTCTTCACATATTTAATTTTGGAGAATTTGCTCACATCCCCGGTCATATGTGTTGAGCAACCGCTATCCACAATCCACATACCTCGCTCTCCTACCTAAATCACATGAAAAATACAAGCTTTTGGTACCCAAACATTTGGACCGGTAACATTAAGTAAAAACTTCTTAGGTACCCATGCTTTCTTAACTTTTCCCTTAATGGTTGCTTTCCTATTAATCAATGAAATATAAGCAACTTCTTTTTCTTTTGGCTTATATCCTAAACCGGCCTTGTTATAAACCGCTCTTTGCCTACTAAGAATTATATCAAGACACTTTGAGCCATTTGAAAATTTTTCTAAACATGCTTTCAATTCACTAACCTCATCCCTAAGTTTGTCATTTTCTTCCTTAAGCATGCAAGAATCAACATGTGAAGGTTTTTCATTTCTAATAGCCTTTAGTTCTACCTTCATGCTCTTAACCTTAGATTTAGACTTATCTAGAGCCTCTTGAAGATAGGCAATTGATTTATAAAGGAGCTTAACCTTGGGAGAGTTCATTACCTCATCGTCACTAGATGACGATTCATCGCTTGAGGAATCTTCTTGGCTTGATGTGCCCGAATCATCTCCTAGTGCCATGAGTGCCACATGGCGTGTGATGTGGCAAAGCTCATCATCGGAGGAAGAGTCTTCAACACTTGGTGTGTCCCATGTGGTTTGAGCCACCATGGCCTCCTTCTTCTTCTTCTCCTTCTTGTCCTTCTTTTTCTTTTCCTTTTCCTCCTTCTTCTTTAGCTCCGGGCAATTTGGCTTTATGTGCCCCTTCTTGTTGCAAGCATGGCAAATCACATTATTGTTAAAACTTGAATTACTACTATTTTTACCTCTTGAAGAATGGGACCCCTTTCTTGCATCTCTATTCTTGAATTCCTTTGATTTTCTAAGGAACTTCTTGACAAAATGGGCCATCTCACTAGCCGAATCTTCGTCACTACTTGACTCACCCTCCGACTCGGATGATGATGACACCTCTTTCCTTTCTTTCTTCTTCTTTTCTTTCTTCTCAACAAATAGAGCTAAGCCCTTTTCCTTAGAAGACATGTTAGTTTGCTCATGCAATTCAAACTCACAAAATAGTTCATCAATTTTAATTTGCGAAAGATCCCTAGTTACCTTAATGGCATCAACTATAGAAGTCCATAAAGAATTTCTAGGAAATGCTTGTAAAATATACCTTACCAAATCCCGGTTGTCAACTCGCTCACCTATGATATGGAGTCCGTTAACAATTTCTTTGAACCTTCCATGCATTTGGCTTACGGTTTCATGCATCTTCATTTGGAAGGCTTGAAGTTGTCCAATTAGTAGGTCCTTCTTGGCCCTCTTTGACTCCTTGGAACCTTCATTTAGCTCAATGAGCTTTTCCCATAGCTCCTTGGCGGATTCGAAAGGCCCCACCTTGTTGAGTTGCTCCATGGTAATGTCGCATTGAATGGTGAGTACCGCCTTGGCATTTGATTCGAATTTGCGGTTCATTTCCCTTGTCCAATCCTTGCTTGGAATAGGGTCTCCATGTTCATCCACCGGTTCCTCGAAGCCATCTACAATGCTATGCCAAATTTCAATATTACTCATAAGATAGTACTTCATCCTACCTTTCCAATACGCAAAATGACTCCCGTCAAAGAGCGGTGGCTTGGCGGTGCTATATCCCTCTTGAAGAGCCATTGATGTCTTGGTTGATGGTGAGATCTTCCAAGCTATCCGGGCTCTGATACCACTTGTTAGGACCCTTGGAATGGCTAGAGGGGGGGGGTGATTAGACTTTCTTTCTTTCTACAAAAACGTTAGCGGAAGCAATACAATTATAAACACAAATAAAAGCAAGAACAAAGCTAACACCCGATGTAACGTGGTTCGGAGATGACGCTCCTACTCCACGGCAATCCGTAAGGTGGATTAGCCCTAATCAATCCTCACTAGAACCTCCTTTGGATGAACCAAGGTGGAGAAACCTTATCTTACAATGCACTCCTCTTCTTTACAATGATGGAAGATTAGGATTAGAGAAGAGGAGGTTTTGGATTGCTAAAAACACTTGGAAAGCTTGGTGAGCACGTAGGTGTAATTGGGAGAAAGAGCACTAGCTTCACTAAGCTCCCCATGGCCCCTTTTTATAGAAGAGGCATCGTTTTTCCCGTTGGGCTTGATCGGTCGGTGATGCTTACCATCGGTCATTGCGCTAACCAGCGACTTCGAATCGATCTCGCGGAGATTCGTAGCGCGTAATTTCCAGCGGCGGTGATCGTCGGTGATCCCTCCATCGATCGGTGATGGGGTGATCGATCGAGTGATCAAGCGGCGATCAGTGAGGCGCGTGCGTAGCGATATTCCCTTGATCGGTCATTGATGCCCTTGGCGATCGGTGATCCGCGTATCGATCATTGCTCCGTCAACGCCGATCGGTCCGATCGATACATCGATCACGATCGATACTCATTAAGTATGAGTAATTCATACTTGATTTTATACCCTAGACCTAGACTCAACCTTCTAGCTCCTCAATAAGCCTTGCGCCTTCAGGATCCCTCTGAGTCCGCGACTTGTTCATCCTTTGCGCTTTGCTTCCAAGAGCTTCCTTCGGTTTCGTCATGTCTTGGGTTGCCAAATGCTTGGACTTTACGCCGCCAAGACTACAAGCTTGGACTTATGCTGCCAAGACTTTACTTTGGACTTCCTTTGCTAAGGTTCACTTGGACTTTACGCTGCCAAGACTACAAGCTTGGTCTTACGCTGCCAAGTCCATCCCTTGTACTTCCTTTGCCAAGATCATACTTGGACTTCCTTTGCCAAGATCATACTTGGACTTCCCTGTCACTTAAACATTTTCGCAATTAGATCACAAGATATTGCCTAACTTAGATGATTATCCAAACATCAAAACATATATAAATGCTTGGAGCATTGTTGCACCAACACATCAGAGTAGGACGGCTAGACAGGAGGCGATGAGAAACTTGATGACGACCACCATGATCGAGGGAACACCCGTTAGGGAACATGTTCTCAAGATGATGGCTCATCTTAATGAGATGGAAGTCCTCGGAGCTGAGATCGATGGGGAAACCCAGGTTGATATCATTCTCCAGTCTCTGCCTAGGAGTTTTGAGCAGTTTCACCTCAATTACAACATGAACAAGAGGTTGTATTCGTTGACGGAGCTTCTGACAGAACTCTAGGTGGCAGAGGGGCTTTTTCGTCAAAGCGCTCAAGCCATGGTCGCTCAGAAGGTTTCTTCTTCTAAACCGAAAGGTAAGAAGAAGAAGAAGCAAGGTGGAGCGAAGAAAGTGGCAGTGGGACCTCAGGCAGGAGTGAAGAAGCCGAAAGGCAAGTGCTTCACTTGCAAGCAGACTGGACATTGGAAGGCGGACTGTCCTCGCCGAAAGAACAAAGGTATATCTTCTTGTTTAGTTGTTGAAACATGTTTAGTGGTGTTATCTACCAGTGCACGGTGTGTAGATACAGGAGCCACTGATCATGTCTGCAATACTTTGCAGGGGTTCCAGGAAACCCGACGACTAGCTGAGGGAGAGATTACCGTCTTCATGGGCAATGCTTCAAAGGTGGCGGCTATTGCAGTGAGAGACGTTTATTTATCTTTTGATAGGAATAAAGTTTTGGTTTTGAGAAATTGTCTTTATGTACCTACTTTTAGAAAGAATTTAATTTCAGTTTCTAAATTGTTTATGGATGGATATTCTGTTTCTTTTAATGACAAAGTGGTTATAAAAAGGAATAGGGAGATTATCTGTTCTGGTACATTGGTTGACAATTTATATAATCTAGAACCGAAAACTCCCACGATGCATATAGAAGTAAATAACTCATCTTCTAAGTCTAATAAGAGAAAAGAACCTTCACAAATGAACCAGACATATCTTTGGCATCTAAGGCTTGGTCATATTAACCTAAGTAGAATTCAAAGGTTGATAGCTGATGGACCTTTGAGTTCATTAGTGGTGGAGGATCTCCCAACTTGCGAATCTTGCTTGGAAGGTAAAATGACCAAGAGGCCTTTCAAGGCCAAGGGGTATAGAGCCAAAGATGTGTTAGAATTGGTTCATTCTGATCTGTGCGGTCCTATGACTATCCAGGCTAGAGGTGGCTTTGAATACTTCGTCTCTTTTATAGACGATTATTCAAGGTATGGATACATTTACTTGATGCGTCGCAAGTCTGAATGCTTTGATAGGTTCAAAGAATTCAAGGCTGATGTGGAGAACCGTCAAGGTAAAAGTATCAAGACACTACGATCTGATCGTGGTGGCGAGTACCTCTTGGGAGAGTTTAGGAGTTACTTATCAGAGTCTGGGATTCAATACCAATTTTCTGCACCTGGCACACCCCAGCAGAATGGTGTGGTGGAGCGAAGGAACAGAACTCTTATGGAGATGGTCAGATCTATGATGAGTTATTCTGAGTTACCTGATTCATTCTGGGGGTTTGCTCTGGAAACAGCAGCACACATTCTGAACTTGGTTCCATCTAAGTCAATACCCTCTACTCCCACAGAGTTGTGGACTAGGCGAAAGCTTAGTCTAAGACATATTCGGATTTGGGGTACTCCAGCACATGTGCTGAAGGGAGATGCTGGTAAGTTGGAATCTCGTACAGAAGTACACTTGTTTGTTGGCTACCCTAAGGGAACGAAGGGTGGTTTATTCTATAGTTCTAGAGATTAGAAGGTGATCGTGAGTACGAATGCCAGATTTCTAGAGGAGGACTATGTGATGAACCACAAGCCCACGAGTAGGATTGTTCTTGAGGAGTTGACAGGGGAAGTCACGACTTGACCAGAGATACCACAAGTCAACTGCACCACGTGTCCTGAGCATACGGGAGGCACCTGCGTCGTAGTGGGAGGGTTGTTAAACAACCCAGAGATTCATGTTTTGGGAGAGTCTTTGGACTTAGTCCACAGTGAACATGAACGATCCTGGACATATAACGAGGCACTCCAAGATAGAGATCACGGTATCTTGGCAAAAGCGATGAATTGGAGATAGAATCTATGGATTCTAATCAGTCTGGAGCTAGTAGAACCACCCGATGGTGTAAAGCCATTGGATGCAAGTGGATCTACAAGAGAAGAGAGGAGTAGGCGGGAAGGTTGAGACCTTCAAAGCTAGGCTTGTTGCGAAGGGTATACTCGGAGAGGGTATCGATTATGAGGAGACCTTTTAGCGATAGCTATCTTAAGTCTATCGGATTCTCTTATCTATAGCTGCTCATATGGATTATGAGATTTGGCGGATGGATGTCAAGGCGGCTTTCCTTAATGAAGTCTTGAGGAGAACATCTATATCACAGCGAGAGGGATTCATTGCTAAAGGCAAAGAGCATCTTGTATGTAAGCTTAATCGGTCCATTTATGGATTGAAGCAAGCTTCTAGATCTTGGAACATCCGCTTTGATGAGGTAATCCAGTCATATGGATTTATTCAAAGTCCGGATGAGCCTTGTGTATACAAGAGGTGTGACAGAAACATAGTGGTGTTTCTTGTACTATACGTAGATGACATTTTGTTAGTTGGCAACAATATCAAAGCGTTATCAGACATAAGGGTATGGTTGTCCAAACAGTTTGACATGAAGGACTTGGGAGAAGTGGGACACATCCTTGGGATCAAGGTAATAAGGGATCGCAAGAAAAGGATGTTGTGCTTATCTCAAGCTTCATACATTGACACTATCCTTGCTCGTTTTAGCATGCAGAACTCCAAGAAAGGTTTTCTACCTTTTAGGCATGGAGTTCCTTTATCTAAAGAGATGTGTCCAAAAACATCAAAGGAGATAGAGGACATGAAGGCGGTTCCTTATGCTTCGGTAGTAGGAAGCCTCATGTATGCTATGCTATGTACGAGACCAGATATCTGCTTTGCCATGAGCATGGTTAGCAGATATCAGAGTAATCGTGGACAGGGACATTGGACAGCGGTAAAGCATATATTGAAGTACTTGAGAAGGACTAGGGATTATATGCTGGTTTACCATGCAGATCAATTAGTCCCTGTAGGTTACACGGATTTGGATTTCCAATCAGATAGAGACAACAGTAAGTCTACCTCAGGGTTTGTGTTTACTTTTGGAGGTGGAGTCATAGTATGGAGGAGTGTCAAGCAGAAATGCATGGCGGACTCTACCATGGAAGCTGAGTATGTGGCAGCCTCTGAGGCAGCCAAGGAAGCTGTATGGTTCAGGAACTTCTTGATGGACTTGGATGTGATTCCTGGTTTGCCCAGAACTATTACAATTTATTGTGATAACAGTGGTGCAGTTGCAAACTCGAAGGAACCACGAGCCCACAAGGCGAGTAAACACATAGAGCGCAAGTACCACCTTATACGAGAGATCGTAAAGCGAGGAGAAGTTGCTGTCACCAAGATTGCATCAGAGGATAACCTGGCGGATCCATTCACTAAGGCCCTTCCAGCGAAAGCGTTTGATAGGCATGTGGAGGACATGGGGATCAGATGTATGGCAGTGTGATGACGGCATAGTCTTTTAGTATAAGTGGGAGATTGTTGGAATGTATACTGAAAGCCTAGCTCTTTTTGTATGAATATTTTATTTTAGAATAAGAATCACATGATCATTATTTGCACTTTATATATTTATTATATGTGTGTGCATATTGTCTAATATTTTATATTGTAGATAACATGGTGCTTGGTGTGGCACAGAAGATCATGTTATCAGTCCCTTATAAAATATAAGTAGAGGCTCACAACCAAGATGGTTTTGGACAAACCATTGGCATGGCTGTAGTATAGCTTGGTATTGTTTTGTCTTGAACATAGAGTTACACTAGTACACTTAGGTGTATTGAGCAGGACCGACATAGAGGTGATTCAATTTATTGCTGACTACATAATTGAATCAGACCTCGGATATTATGTTGTACATGCTCTTAATCCCGATATAATAACGGGCACATGTACTTAGTATTTATTTCTTTGATTTACCAGAGGGGGAGATTTAGATGGATTAAATCAATATGCTCGGTAAGTTGGGAAATGATATTATTTACATGGTGTGCCGTTGATTATAGGAGGAAACCGTGTCCTATATATTAGGTTGATGATATCCCCTTGAGGAGCTCATAAGGTTCATCATGTAAACCCAGCTGGTTGACTTAGTCAACATGATGATAAGGTTGAGTGGTACTACTCGAGGAGTTAGACGTTAATTAATTGATGGTCAGTAAATCAATTAATTGACAGACATTCGATATCTTAAACACGGAGAGATGAATGTACAAATAATATATGGAGCCCATATTAATTTATGGGGGTTGGTGAGGTAGTTCAATGATGATCCTCTAGTGGAATGGAACATCATTGATGGATCAAGTTTGTGTGGTTCCGATCCATCGGGTGGCCAAGATCCAACTCCTCCTTATGGTCCCTATCGTAGCCTAATATAATCCTCATGAAGTCTAGATCCAAGGATGTAAAACAAAACTCTAGAACCAACGGTTGGGATTAAATCCCTAGATCCGATGGTTGGGATGAGACCCTAGAACCAACGGTTGGGATTAAATCCCTAGATTCGATGGTTAGGATGAAACCCTAGAATCGATGGTTGGGATTAAATCCCTAGATCCGACGGTTGGGATGAAACCCTAGATCCGAAGGTTGGGATGAAATCCTAGATCCGACGGTTGGGATGAAACCCTAGATCCGACGGTTGGGATAAAACCCTAGATCCGACGGTGGAGATTAAATCCCTAGATCCGACGATGGAGATTAAAGGAGGCTTAAACCCAATTCTATAAATAGAAGGCTTAGGTTGGGCGGCAAGGGGGGTTCAATTGGATTAGGGTTTTGCCTCTCAAGTGCTTTAGGCGGCTAGGGTTTTTGGATTTGGTTTGGGCGGCAACTAGAAAGGAGATTAGGGTTTCCTCCTTTGCTCCTTGGTGGCCAGCGCTCACTCCTTCCTTCTCCTAGCTTTGGCCGGCCCTCTTCCTCCTCCTTTGCTCCTTGGTGGCCGGCGGTTCTCCAACTCCTTGGTGGCCGGCACTTCTCCAACTTCTAGGTGGCCGGCGGCAAGATTGCAACAAGTTGGCCGGCGCTCATCCATTCATTCCTTGGCCGGCGGTTACATCGAGCTCTTTTGATTGGTGGTCGGTTCTAGAAAGGAGGAGTTTTTGTTTTGTTCTTCTCTTTGTTCGCAGCGAACAAGGAAGGGAAGAACGCGATCTAGAAGGCTTCTACTCGTGGAGGATCTTCGCCCACACGTCGTCCACGAGGAGGATAGGACATACGGTAGAAGATCGTGAGGTATAAAAGTTTTACAACTTTATTTTCTGATCTTAGCATGTTCTTTTATGTGTTGATTATACAAGTGTGCATTGGTATATATTTTGTATAATCATGGACCCCAAAGACAAACACAAAAACCGGCGATCTGTCCGTCATCTCTTCCGCGGCTAACCAACTAGAAGAGTTGTGTTGCTTGAACAACTAGTTTGTTCAAGCGATCACTCAAGTTGTTAGCACGACGACGAATTGGTTGTGCTAAGGAAACTCATCTCATTCGGATTAATTCTTTCATTAGTGAAAATTTTAATCCGGGGACATGGGAGCCAATGAGCCTCCGAAGCAACTCCCTTCAGTATTTCTAGAATTTGCTGATCTCTTTCAAGTATTATGCCCTTCAAATTGCTAACCTCCTCAGTTAAGTTATGTATCTGTGCCGCTACTGCTGGTGGAGTAGAAGAAATAGATCTACGAGAAATATTATGCATTCTGCTCATAGAACCCATACCTAATATCCTTCCCCCTTTTGCTCCTCCACTCGCCTCAAGCAATAAATCCAAATTATTACTAACAGATGGCTCAGATCCCTCATTATCACCGTCATCTCCTGAAATTCTCTGTGATGAGGATAACTGATCATATCTCTCCTATACAAAATTAAAATTTTAATCAGAGCATATACATAACTAACAAAATTAAAGTTATAAAGTAAGTTTAAAGATTATTTCAAACCTTAATTGCTCTAGCTCTATCTCCACTCCAAGTCTTATATTTTTTTTGGAAAGTACGAACGAAAGTATCTATAAATTTTGGCTCCTTTCCCAATTCCTTAGACTAAAAATAAGAATGTTAGAAATAAAATAATAATCTGAAATAAATTAAAAAACTAATTGTAGAATTAAAAAATTACCAATCTACGTGAATGTTTCTCGATATTTATAGATCCTCCCTCATATGTTGCAGATAAGTCTCCAGAATTACATGCTTGATTTATTTTATTCTGTTGACTCCTTTTTTTGCTCTCATCAGTTTGCCAATAATTGGAGATTTTACTCCAATTTTCTGACGTGACACAGGCTGGTTTTTTTCCAGTACTCTTGGCATGACTCAATACATGTCGAATATGATCACCACATTTTTTTTAAAAAATTCTTTTAACTTCCAAGTCTTGAGAAGAGTCCCAAATAAATGTCCGCTGAGATGAAAAAAAAAACAATCGATTATATAATCACTTATTTAATATATAAAATGAATCAATTATACCTTAAACTTGCACCACCATAGTTCTTTTGTAGGTCCTGGCGTACTTGAGTATGACAATGAGTCTCCTCTCCAATAGTTATTCACGATTTTATTGATCTCATGAATACGATTCTGAAATTTTCAAACCTATGATAAAGTGAAAAAAAATGGATAAATAATTAAGATAGTTGAAAAATTATAATATTTATATTACTTACGAATCTCCAATCGGAAATATATACGGTCGACTTTCGATATTCTCAGTAGATGAGTGTCTGGCGGGTACAGTTGAATTTGAATGGGAAGACCCTGCTGGTGAATGAGATGGTACTGGCGACTGGTCATGTGAAGGTCCAGCCTGATCAGGGGGGCATGTAGGTATAGTCTTGTGAGCGGTGAATCGATCGGCGATTACTAATCGGTCGTCTATGGCCGCCACGTCAAAACTATCAACCAAAATCAAAATTAGAATAAAGCAAATAAAACTTTAATGCTTAATGAAGAACATGAAAAACTTACAATATTCATAATGAAGATCTGAGAGAGTGCGAGAAGCTACGATGATGTCACCTCTGATAACCTATAAGAACAAAATATACACAACATACACAGACAAAAGATATAAATTTAACAATGAGACAGTATATAAACAAATAATTGAGCTAAGAAATTTGGTAAATTTATAGTTTAAAACTAAAATTATATATAAAAAAACTTACCCTAGACGTCAAAATTCAAAGTCCTCATTATCATCTTCCTCATCCTCATCGGTCTCCTCCTCCTCGTCCTCCTCGTCCTCCTCCCCCTCCTCCTCCTCAGCATCATCATCAATTTCAGTTGCATCCACGTTTATCACTACTCCGCTGGAATCTTGTAACGTTGGAATAATATATTCCTCGGTATGAAACATATTTGTAACTTTGTCTTGTTGATATGCAATGTCTTGCCAGCGCTCTTCAATTTTTTTCCGTGCTTTTGTTTTACAAACAACCCACCAATCATTTTTGTCACGTTTCAAACTAGGATATGGAGCATAGAAAACTTGAATCGCTTGTTGTGCCAAAATAAATGGTTCATATCTCTTATACAATCTTTTATGATTTATTTCAACCAAATTATACTGTGGATGCACCTTCATCCCTCTGACGGGGTCAAACCATCGACACATAAATAAGATAACTCGCATTTCTGGACCAGGATATTCAATCTCTATAATTTCATCCAGCAAACCATAAAATTCATTGCTTGCACCTCCATCATTGGAAGACTGAACACATACTCCACTATTCATTGTACTCTTTCCATTTCCATATTCTTGAGTATGAAAATTATAGTCGTTTATGAAATATGCTGGCCAAGTGCGTACCATTGCTTTTGGACCCCATGATAGATGGATTAGCAATTCTTGCTGAACGTGAGTTTGATTAGCATAAACCTATACTCAAATGAAAATGATATTTATTTAAAAGCTAAGATATGTCTAAAAAAAAATTAGGTAATTAAAACTGCTTACATATGATTTGAACCATGGTGCAAATTCTTGATCGCAGAAGTGATCAAAATCACGTGTCCAGATTTCAGAATATAAGTTTTGAAAAATCCTATAATAAAAAATTAAATTATAACATTAAAAAAATAACACTTAACGAAGAAATAGGAAATATATACTAACTCGAAATATGGCGATACTTCTGGATAATTAAGTAAAACATATGTCTGGACTGCCCGTCATTCTTGATCAGTTAAGTATCATTGCTTACACGGTCCACTTGGTCGACCAAGATAATTAAAAATTGAGAATGAATTCAAATTGGGATCGACAGGACCTTCATCATTCCTTCCGGATTTCCTTCTTTTGGTTTGAACGTGAGGCTCAAAATAATATGATGCAAAAGTTGTTACTTCCTCCACAATATATGCATTCACAATAGAGGCTTCAACATGTGCCTTATTTTTCACTTTTTTCTTCAAATGATATAAGAATCTGATTGTAATATAACAAATTGTATTAGAAATCAATATATAAAAAAATTATAAATTTTTATGCAATAATAACGAAGTATAGAATATGCAAATTATACCTTTCAAAAGGATACATCCATCGATAATGAACTGGTTCTCCAACTTTAGCCTCATATGGCAAGTGAACCAAATGATGTTCCATTGAATCAAAAAATGCTGGTGGAAAAATCCTTTCTAAATTGCACAAAATGATTGGAATGTCTCTCTCTAACTTCTCCATGTGTGAATATCCCAAAACTGTTGAGCATATATCATGAAGAAAAATACTTAACTCTGTAATGACACCCCATACAAAATTCGGTAAGAGTTCTTTAAAAGCAATAGGAATTAGTCTTTCCATGAATATATGACAATCATGGCTTTTCAAACCCATCAATTTGCATTCCTTCATATCGACACATCTCCCAAGATTAGAAACATACCCATCAGGAAATCTCAATGATTTCAACCATTCACAAACAACACGTCTCTGTTCCTTATTCAATGTATAAACTGCCTTTGGTTTTGGTCCCCTACTATTTTCATCAACATCAAGGGTGGGTTGATTACAAATGAGTCGCATATCTTTTCTTGCATTTAGATTATCTTTTGTTTTTCCAGTGATATCCATCACTGTATTTATCAGATTATCAAAAATATTCTTCTCAATATGCATAACATCGAGATTATGATGAATCAAATTACTAAACCAATACGGTAACTCCCAAAATATACTTCGTTTAGTCCATTTATGGTTGCTTCCATATTCATAAGTTGTACCATGTGGCTCTTCAATAACAGATGGAAAGTGAAGCACTCTGTACCAAATATCTTGACCTGTCAATCTCAATGGCGGAGGTGTTCTTTCAATTCGATTCCTAGTGAATTCATCTTTATTCCTTCTGAAATTATGATTTAGTGGTAAAAATTGTCTATGACAATCAAAATAACTCGGCTTCTTACCATGTTTCAATCTAATCGACTTTGATCTCTCCATACATATTGGGCATCCTAAGATCCCTGCAGTACTCCAACCTGATAGCATACCATAAGCCGGAAAGTCATTTATGGTCCAAAGAAGAGCAGCCTTCATTACAAACATCTGATTAGTATGAACGTCGTATGTAGGAAAACCTTCATCCCATAATTGTTTTAGCTCTGTAATCAATGGTTGCATATAAACATCTATTAACTTCTTCGAATTTTTTGGGCCAGGCACAACCAATGTTAAAAACATATACGGTGTTTTCATGCACATCCCAAGCGGAAGATTATACGGAGTTAATATAACTGGCCAACAAGAATAGTGTCTTCCTGATTTACCAAATGGAGCAAATCCGTCAGCACATAAACCTAACCTAATATTTCGAGTCTCCTTCACAAAATCAGGATATGTTCTATCAAAATTTTTTCACACCTCTGCATCTGATGGATGACACATTAGTCCCTCTTCTGTTCGATGATTTGCATGCCAAGTCATGTGTTCAGCAGTTGTCTTTGATGCATAAAGCCTTTGTAACATAGGAGTTAAAGGCAAATAAAACAACTGACTATATGATTTACGTCGTTGCTGCCTCCTACTAGTGCTCTTGTACCTATCTTGATTACAGAATTTACAAACATCTACATCTGCATCATCTCCCCAATATAACATACAATCATCTCTGCACACATCAATTCTTTCCACTGGAAGACCTAATTCTTTCATCAATTTTTTCATACTGTACAAATCATTGGGCAGTATATGATCACGCGGCAATGCCTCTTCAAAAGCTGGAATAAAATTATTAAAATAATCTTCAGACACATTATACTCTGCCTTGACATTCAAAAGTCTTACGGTGAATGATAGTTTAGTGTGAGTCTCACAACCAACCTATAATGGTTCATCTGCAGCACTTAACTGTTGGGATGTATACTGAAAGCCTAGCTCTTTTGTATGAATATTTTTATTTTTAAAATAAGAATCACATGATCATTGTTTGCACTTTATATTTATTATATGTGTGCATATTGTCTAATATTTTACATTGTAGATAACATGGTGCTTGGTGTGGCATAGAAGATCATGTTATCAGTCCCTTGTAGAATATAAGTAGAGGCTCACAACTAAGATGGTTTTGGACAAACCATTGGCATGGTTGTAGTGTAGCTTGGTATTGTTTTGTCTTGAACATAGAGTTACACTAGTACACTTAGGTATATTGAGCAGGACCGACATAGAGGTGATTCAATTTATTGCTGACTACATAATTGAATCGGACCTCGGATATTATGTTGTACATGCTCTTAATCCCGATATAATAACGGGCACATGTACTTAGTATTTATTTCTTTGATTTACCAAAGGGTGAGATTTATATGGATTAAATCAATATGCCCGATAAGTTGGAAAATGATATTATTTACATGGTGTGCCGTTGATTATAGGAGGAAACCGTGTCCTATATATTAGGTTGATGATGTCCCCTTGAGGAGCTCATAAGGTTCATCATGTAAACCCTGCAGGTTGACTTAGTCAACATGATGATAAGGTTGAGTGGTACTACTCGAGGAGTTAGATGTTAATTGATTGATGGTCAGTAAATCAATCAATTGACGGACATTCGATATCTTAAACACGGTGAGATGGATGTACAAATAATATATGGAGCCCATATTAGTTTATGGGGGTTGGTGAGGTAATTCAATGATGATCCTCTAGTGGAATGGAACATCATTGATGGATCAAGTTTGTGTGGTTCCGATCCATCGGGTGGCCAAGATCCAACTCCTCCTCATGGTCCCTATCGTAGCCTAATATAATCCTCATGAAGTCTAGATCCAATGATGGAAAACAAATCTCTAGAACCGACGGTTGAGATTAATTCTCTAGATCCGACGGATGAGATTAAATCTCTAGATCCGACGGTTGAGATTAAATCCCTAGAACCAACGGTTGAGATTAAATCTCTAGATCTGACGGTTGAGAATAAATCTCTAGATCTGACGGTTGAGATTAAATCTCTAGAACCGACGATTAAGATTAAATCCCTAGAACCGATGGTTGAGATTAAATCTCTAGATCCGACGGTTGAGATTAAATCTCTAGATCTGACGGTTGAGATTAAATCTCTAGATCCGACGGTTGAGATTAAATCCCTAGAACCAACGGTGGAGATTAAACCAAGGCTTAAGCCTAACTCTATAAATAAGGCTCTATTGGTTGGGCGGTGATGTCTTATTTTCCGCAAGTGCACGATTATCGTCAAGTAATAAAAATATCGATCCCACAGGGATTGGGACAATTACCGAATGATCGTGATACCAAGTTATCTAGTCAATCAATTTGTGGTTTACGCAAAGAAACTGAGCAGTCAAGAACAACGAATGAGAAGAACGAGCTAAAAGTCAATAGTTGAGGAGAATCTCAGGATATGGGTTTCACCACGTCGACGATTTATAAGGTGATTTAATTCTTTCCTACCCCTATTAGAGTTGTTTTGATGGAACCTATCCTAAGGTAAATCAATGGCCCCTTTCGAGGTCTACGCTAACTGTACCTATCAAACTCAATTTACTTGTCACGGTATTCGAACATAGGGGATCATAATCAGCTAAGGGGACCTGTCACGAGACCCCCATAAACCTCCCTAGTCTTACCTCCGTTACTTGGTAAAAAACTGGATTTGATAGATCCATTAAGTCCATAAGAGTTCCTTTAGAGTCTAATTTCCTTTTCACGGTAGGTTTGCACACGGGACCATAATCAGCTAAGGGGACCTGTCACGAGACCCCCGCAAGCCCTCATAGATACACTACCGCTACTTGACAGGAGTTTATCCCTAGTTGGTTCTGGGTTTCGGGAACTTGGGTTCACTGTTAGGTACTTCCCCTTAGCTCCTTAGGTTTATCAATAAGAATCCAAAACCAGATCAAAACAAACAATAATTCAAGTAGTATAGATTACATCATCCATCATAAATCATCAAAGGGCACTCCCCCATCCTAAGATTACAGGACACTACTCCATAGTCGAACAAGAATTGCTAGAGAAAGAAATTATGATACTTAGTACCATCTGTGTTCCTCTGTCGTCGACTCCTTCCTTCTCCTCCTTCTTCGGTCATCCTTTTTGACCACCCGTCGTCCTCCTCTAGGGTTAGAATATCTCCTCTTTTATAGCCTTGGCCTCCTCTTTAATTAAGGCAAAAGATTTTCCTTTAATTGAGACGAAGATCGCGGATCTCGCAGAAAAGGAAATCCGGAATCAAGACAACACGCCCATGCCAAATGAGGGCACAGGCGTGTCGCGCAATTCCCATCGCCATCGGCGTGTTGCAGGCTGAATCGGTCGAAGGTGGCTGGCGTGTTGAGCGCTGGAACTCCTGACACGGACGTGTCACTGGTAACACGCCTGTGTTGTTTTGATATGTCGGCTGTGTCAACGCTTTGAACGGGGCGTGTCGGCTGCTGAACCAGGGCATTTTGAAGGCTGGAACTCCTGACACGGACGTGTCACTGATGATACGCCTGTGTTGTTTTGATATGCCTGCTTCTTTGCCCTGTTAACACGAAAAACACCCAAAAGCAGTCTCTTTGTCCAAAATATGCTAAACTTAACTAAATCATGATAAAATACATGCCTAAGACATGAAATGAGATAAAATGCATGTATATGGAGTAGTGAAAACATAGCATGATTTATACACATCAAAATCCCCTAGTCCTAAACTTTTGCTTGTCCTCAAGCAAAGAAAACTCAAAAGACAACTTATTTGTGGGAATGCTAGACACCATCCAGAGGTATACAATCTGATCTTAATCTTTTCAAATCATTCCTAGTTGCCAAGTTTGAAAGATCCCTATATAGTGCACGTGAAAAGTTGACTAAAGTCATTGGACACCAATCCGGATTTGACATCCCTTCTATCGTAGAGCATTCTTATTTCCGGCATAGAGGCACTTACCTTCCTTAATGCATGGATCATCCTTACCTATCATCAAAAGGTCTCAAAGGAGCACTTTCTAAGAAGAGAGAAGGAAAGGAATTTATAGAGAGCATTTCCCCAGTAACTAGTTAGTCTCAAAGGAGCACCTTTTAGGTGTTTCCCCAGTAACTACTTGGTCTCAAAGGGGTGCTTGAAAACAATTCCAGTTTTTTTTTTTTTTGATCATGGCTTCTGGTGAAAGTGTTTCTCCAGTAACCAAGTTGCACAGGCAAGTCTCCAATGGAAAATCGAGTGCTCGTCCGATATGGCGGATTTAAATCCTTTTTTGGATACCCCAGAGCTATAGACCGTGTTAGAAGTGAAATAGGGCTCTTATCAAATAGGCAAAAAGGAATATCATGATCCGACCAATGTTCAATTGTATTACGCTAGATGGTATAAAAATGCAATGTTATGATATATGAAAAGATGCAAACAAAATAGCACTAACCAAACCAAAAATCTAAGTAGAGACAGCATCAGCAGTAAAGGATGTGCATCGAAACTCACAAAATAGTTCAAGGCGGTCAATGGTCATCGTCCTCGCTACTAGCATCCTCCGACCCATTTAAGCGCGACATAGGCATCCTCGGGCCTCCCCAGGCATGCCGCAGTCCGGCCCAGGCGTGCCGCAGTTGAGAAATGTGCGACACGGGCGTGCTCAGCAGCACGCTCGACCTGTGTTGTCTTCGGGTAACCTCAACACGCCTGTGTCGTTCAGCATAGGCGGGTCATGTCAATTTGGCACGCAGTGAAAATAAAATAAAATGACTAAAAAAAATGAAAATAGCTTGGGTTGCCTCCCAAGAAGAGCTTGTTTAAGGTCGTTAGCTTGACCCCTCAGTTACTCCCTATTTTTGGGGATATGGCTCGAGGAGTGTGCTATGCCCCTCTTCCTCCTCAACCAGCTCTGTGGTGTTAGGTTGGGGTCAGAAATCTCTAGCTCTTTATCCTCAAAATCCCCTTCGAGCTTATTAAGATAAGTTTGTTCTGGTGCTCCTTCTAGTGCTATTGACTAGAAACTGTCAATTCTACAACAAACAAAAAAAAACAGAAGGTTGTTTAACAGCTTTTGAAAGGTCGAATTCAATTTTGTCGTTTCCAAATGCAAGTGAGAGTTTGTGGTTCTTGACATCTATCATTGCCCCTGCAGTAGCCAAGAAAAGTCTTCCCAAAATGAGTGGAATGCATGGGTCTTCATCCATGTCAAGCACTACAAAATCGGCAGGAATAATAAAATTTCCCACCTGCACTGGTACATCTTCTAAGATTCCCAAAGGATATCTAATGGAGCGATCGGCTAACTGCAAGGCCATAGTAGTTAGTTTCATTTCTCCCAAATCCAATTTCTTGCATATGGAAAGAGGTATCAGATTGACACTGACGCCCAAATCGCAAAAAGCCTTATCAAAATTTGAGTCATTAATTATGAAAGGGATAGAAAAGCTACCTGGATCATTTAGTTTGGGAGGTACCATGTTCTTAATTAAAGCACTGCACTCCTCAGTAAGAGCCACTGTTATATGCTCCTCGACTTTTCTTTTATTGGTTAAGATATCCTTCAAGAACTTGGAGTATGTAGGCATTTGTTGAAGAGCTTCTATAAAAGGTATATTGATATATAGCTTCCTAATTACCTCAAGGAACTTACCAAATTGTTCATCCAATTTTTCCTTAATCAGCCTCTGAGAGAACGGGATAGGGGGCTTATACGTTCTTGGTTCCTTATTCGGCACACCTGTGTCGTTCGACACAGGCCAGTCGTGTTGGCTGCTGGAGTGACCCGACACGGGTGTGTCGGCTGACACGCGCTCATGGACATTCTCTTCCCTAGGCATGCTGCTGTCTTCTTCTAAGTCTGACACGCTCGTGTCCTTTAGCACAGGGGCCGCTTATTGAGCTCTGTCTCCTTCTAAAATCCTTCCACTTCTCAAACTTATGGAATTACAATGCTCAGCTGGGTTTACTTTTGAATTTCCAGGAAATCTGTCGGGCGTCCTTGATGCTGAGATGGTAATTTGGGAAATTTGATTTTCCAGCATTCTTGTTGTTGGATCGAAAGTGTCGCTAGAGGGGGGGGTGAATAGCGATACGATGTCGTTAAAAAACTTTTGCAATAAGTAAAAAGCAAGTAGAGAGTGCACAGCGGAAATATAAAGTAGACAAGATATTTTTACGTGGTTCACAATCTTTCGATTGCTAATCCACGGCCCTAGTGATCCTTGATCACGTACGGAGGGCAATTCACTAAAACCACTCCTCCTCGTTGGAGGTAGGAGCAACGATTACAAAAAGAAATCAAGGCAAAGGGACACTCCCCCTTTCCTTGTTACGATTAAAGCACAAAGACAATTTAAAGAAGTAGAACTTAAATAAATATACCGACAACTCTTATAAGTAGAAGATGTAGCTTTCGTTGTCGTGGCGCCGTCGTAGCAAATGTGAGTAGTAGTAAGCGGCGTTACGGCCGTGTTGAGAGCTCTTGAATTCTTGTTATTTGCTTGGCTTGAACATGTCTATTTATGGATATTGATCTATGAATTTAGACATAGGTAGTGTCCAAGGTGAGGTTCTTATCCCAACTCAAGGATGAGGTGTTTCATCCAACCACCTTGTGCCACCTCCAACCTTCTTGGGCGCCAACTCAAGGATGAGGTGTTTCATCCAACCACCTTGTGCCACCTCCAACCTCCTTAGGCGCCAACTTGAGGATGAGGTGTTTCATCCAACCACCTTGTGCCACCTCCAACCTCCTTGGGCGCCAACTTGAGGATGAGGTGTTTCATCCAACCACCTTGTGCCACCTCCAACCTCCTTGGGCGCCAACTTGTTGGAGCCATTCAACTTGTGCCACATCATGGGAGCCAACCATCTTGTGCCAACTCACCTTATTTTGGGCGTCCACCACAAGGAAGCTTGGTGATGGTTTGGATGTCCACCTTGATGCCATATCACCCTTTGTACCAAAACACGAGTCAAGTCCAAATTCACCCCCTTGAAATTCGAGCTCTTCTCGAGGCTGGAACTTGACTAGCAGTTGACTGTAGTCAAAGGGTTTTGGACTGCAGTACAAGTTAGCTTAAAATATAAAGTACGATGGTTCTAACCATCTGATCTCGACCTAGACCTTCCATTGGAGGTATTGGGTCGGATCTACGCTTAACGACCTTGCTTTCACACGAGCTTACCTTGTAGCCTCGCTTCCGGTCTTCACCCGAGTACCTCGGCTTCCTCGAAGTCCCTCGGCGTTGCCCGACCACCTCGGTTCCCAAGGTGTCGCGAACCTTCCGCTCAACTTTAGCATTTACGCACATAATTGAGCTCGTAAGATAACAAATATACCCTTAACTATTGAGCCTTTTGCCATAATCAAAATACGGTTCGACTTTGGTGCCTTTGCACCAACAATCTCCCCTTGATTCATGGCAAACCGACACAAAAGTTAAGGAAAAATTAAGCATAACAGTAAGCTAGCATAATGATTAAGCATGAATGAGCTAGCATAAAGATTAAATATGAATGAGCTAGCATAATGATTAAATATGAATGAGCTAGCATAATGATTAAATATGAATGAGCTAGCATAATGATTAAATATGAATGAGCTAGCATAATGATTAAGTATGAATGAGCTAGCATAAAGATTAAGCATGAGTGAGCTAGCATAAAGATTAAGCATGAGTGAGCTAGCATAAAGATTAAGCATGAGTGAGAAATATTATTGTTTCAAGTTCTCCCCTTTGAGGTAACCTCCCCCTTGACCGAAGGTGAGTTCTTGAAAAATAATTTTTACTCCCCCTTAATAGTTGCTTAAGTAAACAGAATTACTTAATATAAAAGGTAATAATTTTGTTTACTTTCTTCCTTACTTTTGTGACTTTCTCCCCCTTTTGCCTTAACTCAAAAAGTTTGTAAATATATTTTAAGGTTTGTAAGTCCAAGCAAGTTCCCAATATAAATATATATATATATATATTTTTTTTTTAAAATAATAATAAGCTTGAAAATATGTTCATCTAAAATGTACAACTCCGGTTGGACTTGATTGATATAGAATGATCAATAAGTCTTGAAGGAGTTGATTAATTTTAAATAATTATACTCCATGGTTCATGTCGATGCACTGAATCTACATCTGGAACCAGGAGTAAGGTCCTAACATCTCACGCCCGTCTACGTGGCTAAGTACACAAACACATTAGTCCTATGTGTTGTGAGATGTGTTGGCTCCTTAAATCTATAGGTATATGATTTCTAAGGTAAGACTTAGGCTAATTTCATAAAAAGAAGCAAAAGTAGAGTACATATATAGAAAAATTTAAATCCTACTCTACGCACATACCTAACTTTCGTCTTAATAAACTAAATTGACTTGGGTAGTGGTTTGGTGAAGATGTCCGCTAGGTTTGATTTGGACTCAACATACTCTAGTTGTATAGTTCCATTAGTTACATGTTCCCTAATGAAGTGGTGTTTAACTTCTATATGTTTTGTCCTAGAATGACATATTGGATTTTTAGTTAAGTTAATTGAACTAATGTTATCTATGTAGGTTTTAATGTTGTTAAAGATTAAGCTAAAGTCTTGGAGAGTGTGCTTCATCCACAGGAGCTGAGAGACACACTCACCCATCGCAACGTATTCGGCGGTGGTAGATAAGGCAACGCAATCGCTTCCTCGCACCAACTTACTAGACTCGGTAGAGGATTTGACAACAACCACTCGTGCTCTTTCTATCGAGTTTACTACCGTAGTCGGAGTCGAGATGGCCGATTAGATTAAACTCGGTAGATCTAGGGTACCAAATACCTACGTTTAGCGTGCCCTTTAGATATCTAAGGATTCGCTTGACTAGGGTTAGGTGAGACTCCTTGGCACAGGTTTGTAACCTTGCGCACATACTTCTGTGAATAAAATGTCGTCGGCTCGCGGTTAAGTATAGGAGACTTCCTATTGCGCTCCTATAGTATTTTAGGTCAACGGGTTTTCCTTCTACATCTTCGTTTATATTAACATTAGTTGCCATAGGTGTATTGATTATTTTAGCATCTTGCATTCCAAATCGATTTATTAAGTCCTTAGTATATTTTTGTTGATGTAAATATATTCCATCTTTAGTTTGTTTAATTTGTAAACCTAAGAAGAAACTTAACTCTCCCACTAAATTCATTTCAAATTCACTTTCCATAAGTGAGATGAATTCGTTTAGCGAGGATCGAGTTGGTAGTTCCAAAAATTATATCATCTACATAGATTTGGGCTATAAAGATTTCTTTTCCTCGGTTTTTAACGAATAAGGTTGGGTCGACTAAACCTTGGTTGAATCCTTTGGACTTAAGATAGATCGAAAGCCTTTCGTACCAAGCTCTTGGGGCTTGTTTGAGTCCATATAGGGCTTTCTTAAGTCTAAGGACATGGTCGGTTTATCTAGATTTTGAATCCGGAGGTTGGTAGCGTAAACTTCTTCCTTAATGTATCCATTCAAAAATGCTGACTTGACATCCATTTGAAACAATTTAAAACCTCGATGTCGGCATATGCTAACAACATTCGGATGGACTCTAGTCTTGCTCTGGCGTAGGTCTCATCGTAATCTAAACCTTGACTTGACTAAACCCTTTTGCGACTAACCTAGCTTTATTTCTAACTACTTCACCTTTATCATCAAGTTTATTTGAAATACCCACCTTGTTCCAATAATTGATTTTTCTTTAGGTGGTGGTACTAATTCCCGGACTTCATTTCTAGTGAATTGAGCTAGCTCTTCTTGCATAGCAATAATCGATCGGGATCAAGAAGTGCTTGTTCAATAGTTTTGGGTTTGATTTTGAAATTACGAGATTTGACTAAGGTTTCGATATGAAGCTCTAGTTCGAACCCTAAATTTGGATCACCTATAACTTGATTGATAGGATGATTTGTTTGAGTCTTAGTGTGACTCGGGTTAGGGTCATCTATCACTTGGTCGATAGGATGACTTGGGTGAGTTCTAGTTTGACTTGGGTTAGAGTCATCTATCACTTGGTCGATAGGATGACTTGGGTTAGGGCAGATTCAAGTTCAAGATCAGTCGGGTTCGCTATAAGTTGATTGCTAGTTGGTTTGTTAAGGATTGAGCAGGGTTCGTGTCCTTCGAAAACTATATTAATGGTTTCTTCGACTCTAAGAGTGTCGTGATTGTATACCCTATAAGCTCTCGGTGGTTGAGTATCCTAGAAAGGTTCCAGAGAGGTTTTGGATTTGAATTTCCCTAGGTAATCCTTAGTGTTTAAGATATGTACCTTGCATCCAAATACCCTAAAGTACTTGATGTTCGGTATTTTATCGTGATAAATCTCGTACGAGGTCTTTTGGTGCCTCTTTACCATAAGGATCCTACACATAAGGTAGTTGGATCGGATATTGGAATTACTAAAGGGTTGTTTGTAAGTTTTTAAACCTAAATCATCTCACCAATATCTACATGATCAAAACATGTTATACCTATGTGTTATTGTGAGATGACTATCAATTTTACTTGATTAATTTTAATGAATTTAAATTAACCAACATTAGGTTAGATTCGGATTTAGTCTAAGCTCATCAAGTAATCTTTTCAATAGATTAGCTTCCAGGTCGTGGCGAGGCACAGAGGCCTTCTTTGATCGGAACAACGACCACTTCCTTAGACAAAGCTAATTTCAAGAAATTGATAACTCGACTTACTTGAGACTACGTCTTGGTCTAACTAGTTATTTTTGAAAAGAGGCTCCCCGAGGCTCAATCTTTTCGTAGGATTTTAGTTGGTTTATTTTTGAAAAGAGGCTCCCCGAGGCTCAATCTTTTCGCAGGATTTTAGTTGGTTATGAGTCCTATCTAACCATTCTAAAAATAAAGGAAAAACTAAGCATGCAATTTCTAAGACTTAACAAAAATACATTTTGTATTGGCTCCCCCTGGACCATTGAATCGAGTGGGTCTATTCACATAGTGAATTTGGTCCTTGGGAACCCAATACATGTTAGATCCTAAAGTTGAAATCAAAGTGGTCTTAGGGACCCATGCTTGGACATTTTTCTTATGTTGGTTTACTATAGACATATATGACTTATTGGTTGTATTTGAGTTAAACCCGAGTCCGCCTTGTTGTACACGGCCCTTTGTGATCCAAGTAAGAGGTCAAGTCCCTTGGATCCCAAAGTGAACCTTTCCAACGTGTTCCTAAGGTCTTCGACTTGTGTTTTCAAAGGAGTTCTCAACTTCAAGCTTTTCAACTTGAGTTGAGTCCTCCTCTTGAATACGAGTAGTCGAAGAGGTTAGGAGACCTCATGTTTGAGAAGGTTAACCTCCTCAATTAGGGTCTCGACCTTGGACTCGGACTTAGCTAGTTTCTTATTTAAAAATTTAATTGCACCATACAAAGTATTAAGTAACGACCGACTTACCCTTAATGATTCTTTTGAACCGGATACGGATCCGTGGCTTGTCTTGAATGGAAGCTCATCATCGGATTCGACTGACTCTTCTGCTTCGAGTCGTGCTCGGTCGGCTTGGCCATTAGAGCTTGGATATCGCCTTCTTCCTCCGACAACTCCTCCCAAGTAGCGCTTAGCGCTTTCTGGTCTTTGATGCTTATTCTTTAGCTTTGGGCACTCGGACTTGATGTGACCAACTCGTTGCACTCATAGCATCTAAAATTAGAAGTATTTGAATTAGGTTTAGGCTTACCTTGAGTTGTTGGTCGTTGCCTCTTGATCATCTTCCGAACTAGATTGACTAGTTCGGATTCTATTTCGAGTCTACTTCCGATTCGACTCGCCTTCTTCCTTCGGGGTGGCTTGCTTGGGCTTCTTCTTCTTGGAACTCGCAACTAACGCAATACTCTTCTCGGCCCGACCACGTTAGTTTGCTCATGTAATTCAAGTTCAAACAATTGCCTAACCTAATTTTAGAAAGGTCCTTGGAGACCTTGTAGGCATCGACCATGGATGCCCACAAGGTGGTCCTAGGAAACGAGTTAAGAGAATACCGATAAGGTCGCGATTCTCGTCCGATGGCATGGAGTTGGTTGACGATGTCTTGGATACGAGCATGTAGTTGAGTTGCGGTCTCGCTTTTCCTGCATTGATTTTCAAGTTATACAATTTATTTAAAAGTAAATCTCTTTTACATACCTTCGTGTCGTCGGTGCCTTCGTGTAGTTCCACTAGCTTGGTCCATAAGTCCTTTGCACTAATGAAGGGGCCGACGCGGTTGAGCTCTTCCTTGGACAACCCACATTGCAAGATTTGAGTTTCCTTGGCATCGGCTTCTACTTGTTTTTTCATGGAATTTGACCATTGATCGTAACCCAAAGATTCACCATCTTCATTAATAGGAAGTGTGAAACCGGTTTGGATTACGATCCACATCTCGATTTGGGTTTTAAGAAAGCATTCCATCCGACCCTTCCAATAACGAAAGTCATTACCTGTAAACGGGGTCAAGCAATGCTAAACCCTTCGAGATGGGCCATTTAAAAACAAGAAGAAGAACGACGAAAAGAATCTTGCAAAACACACACGGAAAGAATATTCCAAGACTTTCGTCTTGGATTAGTAGTGCGGGAAGTAAAAAAAAGATATATAAAATGTAACTTGCAAAAAGAAATAAACAATCAAATGCGAATGTCGTTGAAGTTCCGGAGGACAACCTTACTCGGGATCTAACCCGAAGGACAACCTTATCCGGATCCTAAAGCCTCTAATGCAATTCTATATGTAGGAGAAGATAAGCAAGTGAAATAATTATACGAAAACAGAAATAAATAAATAAAAAATCTGTAAAAAAAAAAACAAAGCTAGATTGGTGGTTTCACCGAATCTTAGCGCCCCCGGCTCTGATACCAATTGTTGGATCGAAAGTGTCGCTAGAGGGGGGGGTGAATAGCGATACGATGTCGTTAAAAAACTTTTGCAATAAGTAAAAAGCAAGTAGAGAGTGCACAGCGGAAATATAAAGTAGACAAGATATTTTTACGTGGTTCACAATCTTTCGATTGCTAATCCACGGCCCTAGTGATCCTTGATCACGTACGGAGGGCAATTCACTAAAACCACTCCTCCTCGTTGGAGGTAGAACGATTACAAAAGAAATCAAGGCAAAGGACACTCCCCTTTCCTTTATTACGATTAAAGCACAAAGACAATTTAAAGAAGTAGAACTTAAATAAATATACCGACAACTCTTATAAGTAGAAGATGTAGCTTTTAGTTGTCGGCGCACTTCGTCGTAGCAAATGTGAGTAGTAGTAGCGGCGTTTGAGGCGTGTTGAGAGCTCTTGAATTCTTGTTATTTGCTTGGCTTGAACATGTCTATTTATGGATATTGATCTATGAATTTAGACATAGGTAGTGTCCAAGGTGAGGTTCTTATCCCAACTCAAGGATGAGGTGTTTCATCCAACCACCTTGTGCCACCTCCAACCTTCTTGGGCGCCAACTCAAGGATGAGGTGTTTCATCCAACCACCTTGTGCCACCTCCAACCTCCTTAGGCGCCAACTTGAGGATGAGGTGTTTCATCCAACCACCTTGTGCCACCTCCAACCTCCTTGGGCGCCAACTTGAGGATGAGGTGTTTCATCCAACCACCTTGTGCCACCTCCAACCTCCTTGGGCGCCAACTTGTTGGAGCCATTCAACTTGTGCCACATCATGGGAGCCAACCATCTTGTGCCAACTCACCTTATTTTGGGCGTCCACCACAAGGAAGCTTGGTGATGGTTTGGATGTCCACCTTGATGCCATATCACCCTTTGTACCAAAACACGAGTCAAGTCCAAATTCACCCCCTTGAAATTCGAGCTCTTCTCGAAATTTGGAACTTGACTAGCTTGATTGGTAGTCAAAGGGTTTTGGCTATGATACAAGTTAGCTTAAAATATAAAGTACGATGGTTCTAACCATCTGATCTCGACCTAGACCTTCCATTGGAGGTATTGGGTCGGATCTACGCTTAACGACCTTGCTTCGCTTTCACACGAGCTTACCTTGTAGCCTCGCTTCCGGTCTTCACCCGAGTACCTCGGCTTCCTCCGAAGTCCCTCTGGCGTTGCCCGACCACCTCGGTTCCCACCGGGTGTCGCAGACCTTCCGCTCAACTTTAGCATTTCTGCACACTTAATTGAGCTCGTAAGATAACAAATATACCCTTAACTATTGAGCCTTTTGCCATAATCAAAATACCGGTTCGACTTTGGTGCCCACTGCACCAACACTTGTGTGATTAGTCAAATTATCAACCTTGCCTCCCAATTGCTTGATTGCCTCGGTATTAATTTGATGTTGCCGATTTGATTCTACAATATGCTGTCAAAATTCATCATTTATCTTCCCCTGACACGTAATAAAATTCTCCATCATCTTTTCTAAGCTCGACTTGGGTCCTGGCCGAAATCTCGAAGGTTCTCCAAAACTGTTCTGTCCAGAAGAATTTTGGTTGGCTCTATACGAGAAGTTGGGATGATTCCTCCAACCGGGATTGTACGTGTTCAAATAAGGGTTGCCACCATTAGGCTTCTGATTAAAATTATTTAGCATATCTACTTGCTCAATCCCAGCTCCCGATGATGGTGCGTGTAGGATTTGACAATTCATCGCTACATGTCCTGTTACACCACAGATATCGCAAGTGACATTAGATGAGTTTACAGCTGATACATTAAAATGTTCGAGCTTTTGAGTTAACGCATCGACTTTTGCACTGAGTAGATCAAGGGTACTTACCTCAAACTTACCTGGCATTTTAGTTTGATATCCTCGTTTTGTAGCCCACTGGTGAGAATTCATTGCCACATTCTCGATGATCTCAAATGCTTCATCCAACGTTTTGTTCATAAGAGCTCCTCCTGCAGCAGAGTCAAGAGAAACTTTAGTAGCATACGAGATTCCATTGTAGAAAGTATGAACAATGAGCCACTTCTCCATTATGATGATGAGGGCATTCTTTGTAGTAATCCCTTAAATCTGTCCCAGGCTTCAAATAATGTTTCTCCATCCTTTTGCGCAAAATTAGTGATTTGATGACGAAGACTTGCAGTTTTGCTGGGTGGAAAATACTTGTCTAAAAATCTTTGCTCCAGCTGATCCCAGGTAGTTATGCAATCTGCTGGAAGAGAGTGTAGCCAACCTCTAGCTTTGTCCCGCAATGAGAAAGGGAACAAGCACAATCTAATAGCATCAGCTGAGGCTCCATTCAGTTTTAAAGTTTCGCAAAATTCTAAAAATACTTCCAAGTGCAGATTTGGATCTTTAGTGGGTGCTCCTCCGAATTGATGCTGTTGGACCATGGATAGTAGAGCCGGTTTCAATTCAAAATTGTTCGCTTCAATAGGGGGTCTTCTAATACTCGATCTCAATCCCCTTGTACTAGGTGCTACATAATCCCTTAAAGGTTTATTCTCGTTCTGGTCAGCCATGTCGGAGGTCAGATTGTCTTCCTGAGGTTGCTGAAATCGTCTTCTAGCAAGGAAAGTTCTCTCTATCTCAGGATCAATATCGAGAATTTCCCTATTAAGTCTGTGCATGCAACAACAAGAGAGGCTCCCAAAACAAGAATTCAGAATAGACACAAAGAATAGGAACAAAAATAGAAATCTAGATTAACTAAATCACGCTCAATTCAATATTGAGTGCCAATCCCCGGCAACGGCGCCAAAAACTTGAGGTCTTATTTTACGCAAGTGCATGGTTGTCGTCAAGTAATAAAAATATCGATCCCACAGGGATTGGGACAATTACCGAATGATCGTGATACCAAGTTATCTAGTCAATCAATTTGTGGTCTACGCAAAGAAACTGAGCAGTCAAGAACAACGAATGAGAAGAACGAGCTAAAAGTCAATAGTTGAGGAGAATCTCAGGATATGGGTTTCACCATGTCAACAATTTATAAGGTGATTTAATTCTTTCCTACCCCTATTAGAGTTGTTTTGATGGAACCTATCCTAAGGTAAATCAACGACCCCTTTCGAGGTCTACGCTAACTGTACCAATCAAACTCAATTTACCTGTCACGGTATTCGAACATAGGGGATCATAATCAGCTAAGGGGACCTGTCATGAGACCCCCACAAACCTCCCTAGTCTTACCTCCGTTACTTGGTAAAAAATTGGATTTGATAGATCCATTAAGTCCATAAGAGTTCCTTTAGAGTCTAATTTCCTTTTCACGGTAGGTTTGCACACGGGACCATAATCAGCTAAGGAGACCTGTCATGAGACCCCCGCAAGCCCTCATAGATACACTACCGCTACTTGACAGGAGTTTATCCCTAGTTGGTTCTGGGTTTCGGGAACTTGGGTTCACTGTTAGGTACTTCCCCTTAGCTCCTTAGGTTTATCAATAAGAATCCAAAAACCAGATCAAAACAAACAATAATTCAAGTAGTATAGATTACATCATCCATCATAAATCGTCAAAGGGCTACTCCCCCATCCTAAGATTACAGGACACTACTCTATAGTCGAACAAGAATTGCTAGAGAAAGAAATTACGATACTTAGTGCCATCTGTGTTCCTCTGTCGTCGACTCCTTCCTTCTCCTCCTTCTTCGGTCGTCCTTTTTTACCACCCGCCGTCCTCCTCTAGGGTTAGAATATCTCCTCTTTTATAGCCTTGGCCTCCTCTTTAATTAAGGAAAAAGATTTTCCTTTAATTGAGACGAAGATCGTGGATCTCACAGAAAAGGAAATCCGAAATCAGGACAACACGCCCGTGCCAAATGAGGGTACAGGCGTGTCGTGCAATTCCCATCGACCGTGTTGCGCTTGAACTGGGGTGTGTCGAAGGCTGAACTGGGGCATGTTGAGCGCTGGAACTCCTGACATGGACGTGTCACTGGTAACACGCCTGTGTTGTTTTGATACGCCGGCCGTGTCAACGCTTTGAACGGGGCGTGTCGGCTGCTGAACCAGGGCATGTTGAAGGCTGGAACTTCTGACACGGATGTGTCACTGATGACACGCCTGTGTTATTTTGATACGCCTGCTTCTTTGCCCTGTTAACACGAAAAACACCCAAAAGCAGTCTCTTTGTCCAAAATATGCTAAACTTAACTAAATCATGATAAAATACATGCCTAAGACATGAAATGAGATAAAATACATGTATATGGAGTAGTGAAAACATAGCATGATTTATACACATCAGGCGGCAAGAGAATTTTTAAGTTAGAGGTTGGTTTTGGAAATTAGGGTTTGGCCTTCCATTAGTGGGCGGCAAGAAACCCTAGAGCTTTCCTTTCCTTGGTTGGGCGGCTAGGTTTTGGAGAGGAAAGTGGGCGGCAACTATAGGAGAGGATCTCTTCTTCTTCTTCATAGGGTGTGGCCGGCTCCTAGATCTTTTCCCTCTACCTTGGTCGGCGCTCAACCTATTCCTCTTCTTTTCTTCTTTTTCTCTTGGTCGGCGGCATTAGGAGCAAGGGTTTGTCCCTTGTTCGGTTCCTTGGTCGTTTCCATTTTGTTCTCTCCATTCTTGGGGTCGGCGGCATCAATTCTTTGTGAATTGGTGGTTGGCTCAAGCAAGAAGGAAAGGAGAGTTCTTCTTTCTTTGGATTGAAGGAGATCTAGGAAGATTCAACTTATGGAGGATCTTCGCCCACACGAAGTCTACAAGGAGGTTAGGACATACGATAGAAGATCGAGAGGTATAAAAGTTTTACAACTTTTATTATTGATCTTTGCATGTTCTTATTAATATACTAGCTTATGTTCTTTATGTTAGTATGTGTTGATTATACTAGTTTACATTTGTATGTATTTGTATAATCATGGACCCCGAAGATAAACACAAAAACCGGCGATCCATCCGTCGTCTCTTCCGCGGCTAACCGACTAGAAGAGTTATGTTGCTTGAACAACTAGTTTGTTCAAGCGATCGCTCAAGTCGTTAACATGACGACGAATTGGTTGTACTTAGGAAACTCATCCCATCTGGATTAGTTTTCATTAGTGAAAATTTTAATCCGGGGACATGGGAGCCAATGAGCCTCCGAGAAGCATGAGTCCCCAACAAATGGTATCAGAGCCACGGTTTCCGGTTTTGTGTGTTTTGGATTCGGTTACTTTCATGCACATATCATATATTGAGTATGCTGGATAATAGTAGGATGTTCGTAGGCTAACTCTTTGGTTGCAGGCATAAGATCCGACTATTATGGCTATATGTGTGTATGTGATTGTTTGTGTGTGATTGTATATTATTTGAATCCTCGGGGTTGACAAGGCTAGATTAGTATTTAATTTTTGTAATTAAATACGACATTGTTTAGCCGCTTATTTTAGTTTACTTTCGATCTAGAGTATTTGTACACTCCTTCGTGGAGTATAGGATCGATGGATGTAAATTAAAATGATATATCTCGGCTCGGATCTCTTTATGTGGCTTGCGCACGGGAAAAGGTGGAGCGGATGAGGTGGCGACACGACGGGACACATATTGGAGAACAAAGCCATAATAGTTGGAAAAATTCTATTTTTTCCATATTTATTGCTGATTTGTTTTATATGCATATTGTGTGTGCTTGAAAATTCCTCATTTTCAATTTACTAAGTGGGAGAGGGATATTTTAATTAATTCCCGCGACCTCCATTACAATTTGACATGTGATGCAACAAACTTGCGTGTCGGCTCTGAGTGCCTTCCTCCCCATCGGATGAGTTTGTTTGTGGATCACTAGGTCAAATAATGGTTATAGGAAATTATCTAGGAGCGTGTGTACTTCCACAGCGGTAAGGCACATAATCCGAAATAATTCCCTTAGTATCGTGTAATGGTTCACACTTAGAAACAAATAAAAGGTATCCTCCCCATCAGAGTCACTGTTTTTATTTGTAGGGCCAAAGAGAAACCAACTATTAATTTTATTTGTCAAAAAGTAAGGTTGACAAGATAATAAAATTAATGGGTAAAACCTCCTCTTACAAATGTAGAATTCATATACGTCCACACTATCGTGGCATGTGATATTCTCGGTGTTTTGAGGTGTTGGTTGATTTAGAACAATGCCATAATAGTTGGGAAAATTCTGATTTTTTCCATATTTATTGCTGATTTGTTTTATATGCATGTTGTGTGTGCTTGAAAATTCCTCATTTTCAATTTACTAAGTGGGAGAGAGATATTTTAATTAATTCCCGCGGCCTCCATTACAATTTGACGTGTGATGCAACAAACTTGTGTGTCGGCTCTGAGTACCTTCCTCCCCATCGGATGAGTTTGTTTGTGGATCACTAGGTCAAATAATGGTTATAGGAAATTATTTAGGAGCGTGTATACTTCCACATCGGTAAGACACATAATCCGAGGTAATTCCCTTAGTATCGTGTAATGGTGCACACTTAGATGCAAATAAAAAGTATCCTCCCCATCGGAGTCATTGCTTTTATTTGTAGGGCCAAAGAGGAACCAACTATTAATCTTATTTGTCAAAAAGTAAGGTTGACAAGATAGTAAAATTAATGGGTAAAACCTCCTCTTACAAATGTAGAATTCATATACGTCCACACTATCGTGGCATACGATATTCTCGGTGTTTTGAGGTGTTGGTTGATTTCAGAATTTTATTGTTTTGAGGAATCAATAATATTTGAAATCTAATATTTTGATCATTGTGATTCTTAGGATTTTCAAAAATGACTTTCAGTCCACTTACTATGATACTAAAGGAAATAAACTTACTGTACCCAAATAATGTTGATTGGAAAAGAATCTAGATGTTGTCTTATCTGCTATGAAGTACAAGTATACACTCTTCAAAGAGTGTCCTCAAGCCATGGTTGCTCAAGGGTTTCTACTGTCGAAGGCTAGAAGAAGGAGAAACAAGGTGGAGCAAAGGTGGTGGGAGGATCTCAGGGAGGAGTGAAGAAGCCGAAAGGCAAGTACTTCACTTGCAAGCAAACTGGACATAAGAAGAAGGATTATCCCAATCCGAAGCAAGAACAAATGTATATCCTTTGGTCCAGTCGTTGAAACATGGTTAGAGGCATTATCTCTAAGCACTGGTGTGTAGATACGAGAGCCACTAATCATCATGCAACACTATGAGGGTTCAGAAACCCGACGACTAGCTAAAGGGGAGATTACCATTTACTTGGGCAATGCCATGAAGGTGGCGGCTATTGCTATTTATCTCTTAAGAAAAATAAAATTTTGGTTCTGGAAAATTCCCTTTATGTACCTTTATTTAGAAAGAATTTAATTTCGGTTTCTAAATTATTTATGGATGGATATTCTATTTCTTTTAATGACAGAGTTGTTATAAAAAGGAATAGGAAAAATATCTGTTTAGGTACATTGATAGGAAATTTGTAAACACTTGAACCAAAAACCTCCCACGATGCAAATTAAAGTTTATAACTCATCTTCTAATTCTAATAAGAGAAAAGAACCTTCGAAGATGAACCAAACATATCTTTGGCATCTAAGGCTTGGTCATATTAACTTGAGTAGAATTCAAAGGTTGATAGTTGATGGACCTTTGGGTTCATTAGTGGTGGAGGATCTCCCAACCTGCAAATCTTGCTTAGAAGGTAAAATGATCGAGAGGCCTCTTTAGGCCAAGGGGTATAGAGCCAAAGATGTGTTAGGAATGGTTCATTCTGATTTGTGTGGTCCAATGACTATCTAGGCAAGAGGTAGTCTCGAATATTTCGTCTCTTTCATAGATGATTATTCAAGATATGGATGACACTACGATCTGATCATGGTGGTTAGTACCTCTTGGGAGAGTTTAGGAACTACTTATCAAAGGTTGGGATTCAATCCCAATTGTTTGCACCTGGCACACCCCAGCAGAACGGTGTAGTAGAGCGAAGGAATAGGACTCTTATAGAGATGGTTAGATCGATGATGAGTTATTCTGACTTGCCAGATTCATTCTGGGGATATGCTCTAGATATGACGGTGTACATTCTGAACTTGGTTCCATCTAAATCAGTACCTTCTACTCCCACAGAGTTGTGGACCGGGCGAAAGCCTAGTCTAAGACATATTCGGATATGGGGAGTCCAGCACATGTGCTGAAGGCAAATACTGGTAAGTTGGAACCTCGTACAGAAGTGCGCTTGTTTTTTGGCTATCCTAAGGGAATGAAGGGTGGTTTGTTTTATAGTCCTAGAGATCAGAGGGTGATCGTTAGTACGAATGCCAGATTTCTAGAGGAGGACTATGTGATGAACCACAAGCCCACGAGTAGGATTGTTCTTGAGGAGTTGACAGGGGAAGTCCCGACTTCAGTACCACCGGTACAAGAGGATATACTGTTGGTACAGTAGGCACCTAAGTCGAACCTGAGTTTTGATTATAGCAAACGATACAAAGTTAAGCTTATGTCGTTATCTCACGAGCTGAATCGAGTGTGCAGAAGATTGCTATAGCTGGAGCTGAAGGCTAGCGACACCCGGAGGAATCCGCGGTGGTCGGGCGACACTCGAGTGACTTCGGAGGGAGCCGAAGGAATCGAGTGGAAGGCCGGAAGCAAAAGCAACACGTAAGTATCGAGGTAAGCTCGTGTGTGCGAGCGTAAGTGAGGTCGTATCCTCGTTATGGGGATGATCTTAAGCGTAGATCCGACCAAAGACATTCTATAGATGGTCTAGGTCAATATCGGACGGTCATCGACCGTCGAAATTATGTTTTTGTTGAGCTAACTTTGACTTGCAGCAAGCATCGATCATTTGCCGGCTTGGAGGACTTCATTGCCGCAATCGATCGATCAGGTCGATCGATCGATGATCTTGCCATCAGTCGACTGATGATGGCAATCAGTGGACTGATGGTCAATGATCAGATTCGAGGAGTCAAGGCTTATCACCCCATTTCAAGGAGACTGGTGCTCAATTGTGATTGGCTAGGGTTCCTCTCGAAAAGGGGCTCAAAGGCTATAAAAGGAGGGCCAATCCTAGGGTTTCTTCATCAATTCTAAGCTTCCAAGAGCCTTCGCAAAGCTACAACTCTCCGACAACGAAGTTCTTCTTCTCCGACGCTAGGTTTAATTTTCTTTTAGTTTTTGTACGTCGGTTTTAGATTTATTCGTTGTTCATTTACTTTTTCGAAGCTCTTTTTCTATCATAACGAGGAGAGGGGGAGTGTCCCTCTACCTCAAGTTTTTGTTCTTGTATCGATTAACTCCTACCTCCAACGAGGAGGAGTTCGTTTAGTGTTTTGCCCTCCGTGCGTGGTCAAGGACCACTAGGGCCTTAGAGTAGTAGCCGAAGGCTACGAACCAAGTAAAAAGAATTGTCTCTTTTATTTATTGTTTATATTTCCGCTGTAATTTATCTACTCGACTTTCAAAGAATGATTTCGCAAAAAGCTTTTGTTTCGCTATTCACCCCCCCTCTAGCGAACCGCCTCGATCCAACAATTGGTATCAGAGCCGGGGGTGCTAAGATTTGGTGAAACCACCAATCTAGCATTTTCACAGGTTTTTTTTTTCTTTTTTTTCTGTTTATTTCGAATTTAATTCGTTCGCTTAGTTTTTCTACCACACTACTAATCCAAGACGCGAGTCTTGGTACTTTCTTGTGTGTTTTTATCATTGCTAGTTTTTTGTCTACTTGTTTCTTTTGTTCTAATGGCCCATCTCGAGGGTTTTAGCACCGTCCGACCTCCGTTTTACAACGGAGATGACTTCCGTTATTAGAAGGGTCGGATGGAATGCTTTCTCAAAACCCAAATCGAGATGTGGATCATAATCCAAACGGGTTTCACACTTTCGACTAATGAAGTGGGTGACTCCTTGGATTATGATCAATGGACCATTGCGACAAAACGACAAGTCGAAGCCGACGCCAAGGCAACACAAATCCTCCAATGCGGCTTGTCCAAGGAGGAGTTAAATCGCGTCGGCCCCTTCATCAGCGCAAAGGACCTTTGGACAAAGCTAGTGGAGCTACACGAAGGGACCGATGAAGCCAAGGTATGTAAGCGTGATCTTCTATTCAATAAACTATATAACCTAAAAATGCAGGAACACGAGTCCGCGATGCAACTTCACGCCCGAGTCCAGGACATCGTCAACAATCTACACGCAATCGGGTAAAAGGTCGAAAACCGCGACCTTATAAGGTATGTACTAAACTCCTTTCCGAGGACTACCTTGTGGGCATCCATGGTCGATGCCTACAAGGTCTCCAAGGATCTTTCTAAACTTAGATTAGATGAACTTTTTTCTGATTTTGAACTTCATGAGCAGTCTAACTCGGAACCCGAGAAAGGTATAGCATTATTTGCAGGTTCAAAGAAGAAAACCGCTAGCAAGCCACCTCCGAAGGAAGAAGAGGATGAGTCCGATTTGGAGGTCGACTCGGAAATGGAGGCCGAACTAGTCAACCTAGTTCGGAGGATAGTCAAGGGACGAAAATGAGCCGTCACTCGACCCAACGAAGGTAAGCCTAAAAGTTCAAACATAAGATGTTATGAATGCAACAGGTTTGGACACATTAAGTCCGAATGCCCAAAACTCAAGAGCAAGGCACCAAAACACAAAAAGGCACTAAACGCCACTTGGGAAGAAGCTTCCGAGGAAGAAGATAATGATCGAGTCCTCATGGCTAAACCGGTGGAATCAGAGATGGAGTTGGAACCGGAACTTGAATCGGAAACCGAAGATGAGTCAGACTGCGAAGCACTATTCAAGACGAGCCACGGATACGCATCCGGTTCAAAAGATACACTCAAGGTAAGTCGGTCTCTTATTACTACACTTTATAGTGCAATTAAGTTTTTAAATAGAAAGTTAGCTAAGTCCGAGTCCAAGGTCGAGACCCTGGTTGAGGAAGTTAAACTCCTCAAACACGAGGTCTCCCTAACCTCTTCGACTAGTCGAGTTCAAGAGAAGGACTCAACTCGGGTTGAAAAACTCGAAGTTGAGAACTCACTCTTGAAGAGTCAAGTCGAAGATATTAGGAATACGTTGGAAAGGTTTACTTTGGGATCCAAAGGACTTGACCTCCTACTTGGATCGCAAAGGGCCGTGTACAACAAGGCCGGGCTAGGGTTTAGCTCAAACACGACCAATAAGTCGTATATGTCAATCGTAAGTCGACATAAAAAACGTGTCCAAGCATGGGTCCCTAAGACCACCTTGATTTCAAACTTAGGATCAAACCAGTACTGGGTTCCCAAGGACCAAATCCACTATGTGGAAAGATCGAATCGATTCAACGGTCCAGGGGGAGCTAGTACGAAATTTGTTTGTGTTTTAACTTAGAAATTGCATGCTTAGGTTTTTATTTAGTTTGATTTTACTTATTAGAATGGTTAGATAGGACTATAACTCGTCAATACTTGATAACATAGTACCATGACGCAGCGAGATGATAGTACGCTAGGAAAGCGGAGTCTTGTGTATTCGGGCTAGATAAGGCGTATCTAGTTCGGTGCACTTGACCGAGAGAAACTAGCTGAAGCTACCTTGCCGTATCCTAGACTAGTTAGACCAAGAAGTGGTCTTAGGTGAGTCAAGTCTCTATTTTCTTGAAAATGGCTTTGTCTAAGGAAGTGGTCGTTGTTCTGATCAAAGAAGGCCTCTGTGCCTCGCCATGACCTGGAAGCCATGATCTTGAAAAGGTGACTTGATGAGCCTAAGGTCAAATCTGAATCTAACGCAAGGTTGACAAGTGTTTAAGTCATTAAATTTAATTCAACTAAAATTGGAAGTCATCTCACAAGAACATATAGGATTAACATGTTTGATCATGTAGACATGGGTGAGATGATTTAGGTTAATAATTTTCAACCAATTTTTAATAAATCCAATATCCGATCCAACTACCTTGCGTGTAGGATCAATGGATGTTGGACAGTGGTTGCTCCTGACACATGACCGGGGATCAACTCAAGTTTTCGAAGCTTCGATTCAAACGACAAGGATCGGTAGCCTTCGAAAATAACGGCAAGCTCAAAATCATCGGATCAGGTGATATTGAGCTTAACTCAAATTTTGTCATTCAAAACGTTTTATTAGTAGAAAATTTTCAATATAATCTTCTCAGTGTAAGCCAATTGTGTGATAATAACTATAAGGTCATATTTCTAGAAAATAAATGTGTAATTAATACAAATGAAACCTCTAAAACAATTCTTAAAGGGACTAGAAATAACAACATTTACACTATCAACTTAATTAACTCCTCAACTAAGTGTCTTATGACACGACAAGAGGAATCATGGTTGTGGCACCGACGACTCGGTCACTCACACCCAAGACTCATCCACAAGATGAGTCAGAGTGATTTAGTCAGAGGTTTGCCTAACCTCAACAACTTGGATAATAAAATATGTAATGCTTGTCAACAAGGTAAACAATCTAGGACACAACATCAACTAACTAGTCAAGAACGAACCAAAAGTGTGCTTGAGCTCCTACACATGGATCTATTTGATTCACACGGAGCTAAGTCACTTAACGGAAGTAAATTCTGTTTAGTCATTATTGATGACTACTCTAGATTTACTTGGGTTAGGTTCATCAAACACAAAAGTGATACCCTAGGTCAATTAATCAACCTATTTAAGTTAATAGAAAATCAACAAAGCATTAAAATCAAAAGACTTAGGACTGATCATGGTGGTGAATTCGAAAACCATAGGTTTACAGAATTCTGTAACCTAAATGGATACCACCATGAGTTCTCTTGCCCTAGAACTCCACAACAAAATGGCCTAGTAGAATGCAAAAATAGAACCCTACAAGAAGCCGCTAGGACAATGCTTAATGAGTATAACCTACCCGATAGGTTTTGGGCGAAAGCCGTGAGTACGACATGCTATGTCCAAAATAGAATCCTTATGGTAAAGAGGCACCTTAAGACCTCATACGAGATTTATCACGATAAAATACCTAACATCAAGTACTTTAGGGTATTTGGGTGTAAGGTACATATCCTAAACACTAAGGATTACCTAGGGAAATTTACATCCAAAACCACGACCGAAATCTTTTTAGGATACTCGACTACAAGCAGAGCTTATAGAGTATATAACCACGACACCCTTAGAGTCGAGGAGACTATCAATGTAGTATTTGATGAAGGACACGAACCTACAAAACCCCCGGCAACCCCAATTAGCGAGCCGACTCATACTAGACCTAACTCTGATCTGGAAATCAGGTCTAGTGTTAATCCTAACCTAAGTCAACCAAGTCACTCTATCGACCAAGTGATAGATGAATCCAACCAAACTAGAACTCAAACGAGTCATCCTATGGATCAAGTTGTAGACTCAAACCCAAATCCAACTAGGACTCAAACGAATCATCCTATCGACCAAGTGATAGGTGATCCAAGTCTAGGAGTTCAAACTAGAGCCTCATACAGAAACCTTAGTCAAATATCTTTGATTTCTAAAATTGAACCCAAAACTATTGACCAAGCTCTTCTTAATCCCGATTGGATTATTGCAATGCAAGAAGAGTTGGCTCAATTCACTAGGAACGAAGTATGAGAATTAGTACCACCACCTAAAGATAAAACAATCATTGGAACAAGGTGGGTGTTTAGAAATAAAATTGATGATAGAGGTGAAGTAGTTAGAAATAAAGCTAGACTAGTTGCTAAAGGGTTTAGTCAAGTCGAAGGTTTAGATTACGACGAGACCTATGCCCCAGTAGCTAGATTAGAGTCCATTCGAATGCTATTAGCATATACAGCACATCGAGGATTTAAGTTGTTTCAAATGGATGTGAAATCTGCATTCTTAAATGGATACATTAAAGAAGAAGTTTATGTTAGTCAACCCCCCGGTTTTGAAAGTTTAGACAAATCCGATCATGTCCTTAGATTAAAGAAAGCTCTTTATGGACTTAAACAAGCTCCTCGAGCTTGGTACGAGAGACTTTCGATTTATCTTAAGTCCAAAGGCTTTAACCAAGGTGTAGTTGACCCAACCCTTTTCGTAAAAACCTTAGGTAAAGACATATTCATAGCCCAAATCTACGTAGATGATATTATTTTCAGAACCACCAACTCAATCCTACTAAATGAGTTCATTTCACTTATGGAAAGTGAATTTGAAATGAATTTAGTAGGCGAGTTAAGTTTCTTTTTAGGTCTACAAATTAAACAAACTAAAGATGGAATATACCTACATCAACGCAAATATACTAGGGAATTAATTAAATCCTTTGGAATGCAAGACGCTAAAATTATTAATACCCCAATGACAACTAATGTGAATATAGAAGAAGATGTAATCAGAAATTCAATTGATTTAAAATACTATAAAAGCATAATAGGGAGTCTCCTTTACTTAACTGCAAGCCGACCTGATATCTTATTTGCAGTAAGTATGTGCGCAAGGTTTCAAACCTGTGCCAAGGAGTCTCACCTAACTCTAGTCAAGCGTATCCTTAGATATCTAAAGGGTACACTTAATGTCGGTATTTGGTATCCTAGATCTACCGAGTTCGAACTAACCGGCTACTCCGATTCGGACTATGCCGGTAGTAAGCTCGATAGAAAGAGTACGAGTGGTTGTTGTCAACTTCTCGGCTCGAGTCTAGTGAGTTGGTGCAGTAGGAAGCAACACTGTGTTGCTTTATCTACCACCGAAGCCGAATACATCGCGATGGGTGAGTGTGTCACGCAGCTTCTTTGGATGAAGCACACTCTCCGCGACTTTAAGTTAGACTTTACAAATACTAAACTTCACGTAGATAACATTAGTTCAATTAATCTTACAAAGAATCTGATATGTCACTCTAGGACCAAACATATAGAGATCAAACGCCATTTCATTTGAGAACATGTGGCCAATGGAGCCATACAACTCGAATACGTCGAATCAAAGTCTAACTTAGCAGACCTATTTACTAAACCCCTACCCGAAGCCGAATTTAGTCTATTAAGACAAAAATTAGGCATGTGCATAGTAGAATAAAAACTTGCAAATTATATTTTCTTACTACTATTTCTTAATTTTCATTTTTTATGGAACTAGTATAGGACATACCTTAGATATCATGCACCTATAGATTTAAGGAGCCAATATATCTCACAACACATAGGACTAATGTGTTTGTGTACTTAGCCACGTAGATGGGCGTGAGATGTTAGGACCTTACTCCTGGTTCCAGATGTAGAGCTAGTGCATCGCTATGAACCACGGAGTATAATCATACACACTAACCGACTCTGACCAGGACTGGTTGATCTTTCATATCAATCAAGCCAAATATGAGTCGAACATTTTATAGATGAACTTATTTTCAAAATAATGTGGAACATGCTTGGACTTTAAATTTAACACTTATTTTTGTTTTCGACACACACCCTCACTCTTTTCGATATATGGCAAAAGGGGGAGAAAAAGGCCAAAGTTAAGGGGTCAAATTTTTTTGATAACTTAACTTTTACTTTATATTTAAATCAAAAGTTAACTTTAAGTTTTGAAAACTTATTAAAGGCCAAGTTAAGAGAATTCTTAACTTAAACTTATTTGTGCCGTCAATGTTTTACTTAAGGGGGAGAAAGGGCCAAGTTAAGAAGAACTCTTAACTTAAACGTTTTACTAAGGCCAACTTTAAGTAATGTTAATTACTTAAAGAAACCCTCAAAGGGGAGGATTAAGGTCTTTCTTCAAGACTCACCCTCGGTCAAGGGGGAGGTTTCCTCAAGGGGGAGTACTTGAAGAAAATCCTTACTACTTCAACTTAATCTTCTTTATTTCTTGTTTGTTTCTAATGCACATTATTCTTCATGCTTGCTATTTACTTAACTTTGTATGTGGGTTTGCCATAAATCAAAAAGGGGGAGATTGTTGGTGCAGTAGGCACCTAAGTCGAACCTGAGTTTTGATTATAGCAAACGATACAAAGTTAAGCTCATGTCGTTATCTCACGAGCTGAATCGAGTGTGCAGAAGATTGCTATAGCTGGAGCTAAAGGCTAGCGACACCCGGAGGAAGCCGCGGTGGTCGGGCGACACTCGAGTGACTTCGGAGGGAGCCGAAGGAATCGAGTGGAAGGCCGGAAGCAAAAGCAACACGTAAGTATCGAGGTAAGCTCGTGTGTGCGAGCGTAAGTGAGGTCGTATCCTCGTTACGGGGATGATATTAAGCGTAGATCCGACCAAAGACATCCTATAGATGGTCTAGGTTGAGATCGGACGGTCGACGACCGTCGAAATTATATTTTTGTTGAGCTAACTTTGACTTGCAGCAAGCATCACGATCGCACACTGGAGGACTCGATCGTCGCCAATCACCGATCGTCGGAGGTCGGACTCGATCGATCGCCGCCATCAATGATGATGGCCAATGATCGATGGTCAATGATCAGATTCGAGGAGTCAAGGCTTATCACCCCATTTCAAGGAGATTGGTGCTCAATTGTGATTGGCTAGGGTTCCTCTCGAAAAGGGGCTCAAAGGCTATAAAAGGAGGGCCAATCCTAGGGTTTCTTCATCAATTCTAAGCTTCCAAGAGCCTCCGCAAAGCTACAACTCTCCGACAATGAATTTCTTCTTCTCCGACGCTAGGTTTAATTTTCTTTTAGTTTTTGTACGTCGGTTTTAGATTTATTCGTTGTTCATTTACTTTTTCGAAGCTCTTTTTCTATCATAACGAGGAGAGGGGGAGTGTCCCTCTACCTCAAGTTTTTGTTCTTGTATCGATTAACTCCTACCTCTAACGAGAAGGAGTTCGTTTAGTGTTTTGCCCTCCGTGCGTGGTCAAGGACCACTAGGGCCTTGGAGTAGTAGCCGAAGGCTACGAACCAAGTAAAAAGAATTGTCTCTTTTATTTATTGTTTATATTTCCGCTGCAATTTATCTACTCGACTTTCAAAGAACGATTTCGCAAAAAGCTTTTGTTTCGCTATTCACCCCCCCTCTAGCAAACCGCCTCGATCCAACATATACCATATGTCACTGCACCGTGTGTCACAGAGGATACACAGGTGATACCTCGTCGTAGTGGGAGGGTTATGAGACAGCCTGATAGATTCATGTTCTTGGGAGAATCTTCCGATTTGGTCCCTGGCAAACATGAACCTGATCCTTGGACATATGACGAGGCAATCCAAGATATAGATGCAGCATCTTTGCAAAGTGCAATGAATACTGAGATTGAATCTATGGATTCAAATCAGGTCTGGGAGCTCTTATGCATAGCAGCTCATATGGATTATGAGGTGTGGCAGATGGATGTCAAGACAGCTTTCCTTAATGGAAGTCTTGAGGAGAACATCTATATGAAGCAACCAGAGGGATTCATTGCTAAGAGCAAAGAGCATCTTGTATGTAAGCTTAATCGGTCCATTTATGGATTGAAACAAGCTTCGAGGTCTTGGAACATCCGCTTTGATGAGGTAAATCTAGATTTATGGATTTATTCAAAGTCCAGATGAGTCTTGTGTATACAAGAGATGTGACGGAAACGTAGTGGTATTTCTTGTACTATACGTAGATAACATTTTGATAGTTGGCAACAATATCAGAATGTTATCGGACGTAAGGGTATGGTTGTCCAAACAGTTTTGAAGGACTTAAGAGAAGTGGGACACATCCTTGGGATCAAGGTTAGTGTGCTAATCCCAAGCTTCATACATAGACACGATAATGGATCGTTTTATTATACAAAACTCCAAGAAAGGTTTTCTACCTTTCAGGCATGGAGTTCCTTTATCCGAGGAGATGTGTCCTAGATCATCTGAGGAGATAGAGGAGATTAAGGCGGTTCCTTATGCTTCGGCAGTAGGAAGCCTCATGTATGTCATGCTATGTACAAGACCAGATATCTGCTTTGCCGTGGGCATGGTTAGCAGATATCAGAGTAATCCAGGACAGGGACATTGGACTGAGATAAAGCGTATATTGTAGTGCCTGAGAAGGACTAGGGATTATATGCTAGTTTACCGGGCAGACCAATTACTCCCTGTGGGTTACATGGATTCCGATTTCCAATCTGATAGGGATAACAGTAAGTCTACCTTGGGGTTTTGTATTTACTTTGGGAGGTGGAGTCATTGTATGGAGGAGTGTCCAGCAGAAATGCGTGGCGGACTCCACCATGGAAGCTGAGTATGTGGCAGCCTATGAGGCGGCCAAAGAAGCTGGGTGGCTCAAGAACTTTCTGATGGACTTGGATGTGATTCCTGTTTTGCCCAGAAATATCACAATTTATTGTGATAATAATTGTGCAGTTGCAAACTCGAAGGAACCACGAGCCCATACGGTAAGTAAATGCATAGAGCGCAAGTACCACCTGATACAAGAAATCGTAAAGGAGGTAGAAGTTGCTGTCGCCAAGATTGCATCAGAGGATGACCTGGTAGACCCTTTCACTAAGGCCCTTCTAGCGAGAGCTTTGATAGGCATGTGGAGGGAAGGGGAATCAGATGTATGACAGTGTGATGACAACATAGTCTTTTAGTATAAGTGGGAGATTGTTGGGATGTATACTGAAAGCCTAGCTCTTTTGTATGAACATTTTTATTTTTGAAATAAGAATCACATGATCATTGTTTGCACTTTATATTTATTATATGTGTGCATATTGTCTAATATTTTATATTGTAGATAACATGGTGCTTGGTGTGACACAGAAGATCATGTTATCAGTCCCTTGTAGAATATAAGTAGAGGCTCACAACCAAGATGGTTTTGGACAAACCATTGGCATGGTTGTAGTGTAGCTTGATATTATTTTGTCTTGAACATAGAGTTACACTAGTACACTTAGGTGTATTGAGCAGGACCGACATAGAGGTGATTCAATTTATTGCTGACTACATAATTGAATCAGACCTCGGATATTATGTTGTACATGCTCTTAATCCCGATATAATAACGGGCACATGTACTTAGTATTTATTTCTTTGATTTACCAAAGGGTGAGATTTATATGGATTAAAAGCATGTACAATATAATATCCGAGGTCCGATTCAATTATGTAGTCAGCAATAAATTGAATCACCTCTATGTCGGTCCTGCTCAATACACCTAAGTGTACTAGTGTAACTCTATGTTCAAGACAAAACAATATCAAGCTACACTACAACTATGCCAATGGTTTGTTCAAAACCATCTTGGTTGTGAGCCTCTACTTATATTCTACAAGGGACTGATAACATGATCTTCTGTGCCACACCAAGCACCATGTTATCTACAATGTAAAATATTAGACAATATGCACACATATAATAAATATAAAGTGCAAACAATGATCATGTGATTCTTATTTCAAAAATAAAAATGTTCATACAAAAGAGCTAGGCTTTCAGTATACATCCCAACATCAACACCTCCTGAAATTTGAGATATGCTTCATTATTCATATTTTCATCGATATCTGTTACTTGTACCTCTTCCAAGGGTGATGCATTAGTAAACATTTGCTCAACTGTTGGAGGACAACTTGAAGCTGCACCTTGTGATTGGGGAATCAAATTCGGGCCCGCTACATGATATATCATCCTATGATATGGATTTAATTGATTATAATAACTTTGATCCCTAGAGACTTATGTGTTGTGTCTATGATAATCCTCATCAGATATAAATGGTTCACCATGACATGTCCAGTTATAGTAATTTGCAGTAAAACCAAATCTACAAAGATGCTCTGAAACTTTGCTAGATGGTAAAAATCTACCATTGTGACACTTTTTGCACGGACACCTTATCTGATTACCATCCATAAACTCAACATTACTAGATGCAAAATTTAAAAACTCTTTCAACCCACTCATAAATTCATCAGTTAAACCCCGACGTTCAGGTAAATTCTTATTATACATCCAACTCCTTTCACGCTGCATTATGTCTGTTTTCAATAAATTATATTAATAAAACCTCCTAGCAAATAGAATAATACGAATATACAGTTAGTTCACATATGAATTCACTATGTTTAACTATCTTTAAACAGAGACGAAGAAATACTAGCATAGAGAAAAAGAATTCACTATAAAAAACAGAGGACTTTTATTACTTTAAGATAAACATCAAGAATTACTCTATGTTATAGACCAATCTAAACAAACTACAAAAATAATAAATTCTTAATAAATCAATATAAACTCGCACTGTAAGTATTCTCTTTTAGATTAAAACATACAAAATCTACTTAACACCCTAAATTAAAATAATTATCATCTTAAAATATCAGATTTGAGTCACTTCCCAAATTATGATATGATTCACCGAAATGAAAACATTGATTTTCTTTCCAATCACAATTAAATACATATAATAATTTGCGGAAGCAAAGATGCCTTGATGAATATAAGTCTCAATCTTGGTGTTTAAGAGATTATTAATGACATTTGTACGGGTCTCAACATAAGCTTAATTAGGCAGATGCATTTGTGAAACTTAACATTAATTGAATCCTAACAAACATAATTTCAATGGAAACTATTATCCATAAAGTATCATTTAAAAGGCAATGCAAATAGGTTTTAACACTTTCCAATAGACAAAACATATAACCTAAAATAACGAATTTAAAATTAGTGAAATTTTTATAAACCTGATCGCGGTCGGCGAGGGCAAAGGACGGCTGCTCACTAACTCTCAAGGGCTAGCGTGGAACTCGCGACAGCGGCCTCGTGGGCGCGCGGCGTGGTCGCGGTGGCGTGGTCAGCGGGCACGGCGAGGGCAAAGGTCGGTGGCTATCGGCGGCCGCCGGCGGCACGGACTCCGGACAGACGACGCGAACTCACGGACGGAAGCCTCGCGGGTTGTTGGCGCTGGTCGCGGGCGGCGAGGGCAGGGCGGCCGGTCGCCGGCGCAGCGGCGGCGACCGAACTCGGACAATGGCGGGTGGATTATACGGACGGCTCGCGGGCAATCGGGGTACGCGGCGACGAGGCGGCGGCGGCCACGGCGCACGGCCGGTCGCGGCGACGGCGGCTCTGGGTAGCGACGGCTTGGGGGCGCGGCGACCGCGGCGGACGGCCGCTCACGGCCACCGGGGGCACGCGGCGACGAGGGGCTGCAGCGCCGGCGCGGCGACCATGGACGGATGGTCGCTCGCGATCACCGGGGCACGCAAAGCGACGAGGGGCGGCGGCGGCCGCGGCGACAATGGACGGGCGGCGCGGTCGAAGGGCGGGCGACCGCAAACCGGACTACCGCTCGTGGTCGCTGGGGCACGCGGCGACGAGGCTCGCGGCGGCAAATTACGGTGTCGCCGCTCGCGGCCGGACGGCTCGCGGGCTGACGGCAGACGGGCGCGGACGGTCTGCGGCGGCATGAGGATGCCTGGCGCGATGCGAGGAGATGAATTAATTAGGGCATCGGGAATTAGGGATTGGGCTGGAAAAGGGAAAACTTTGCAACGAATCTTTGGATTCGTTGCATTGCAAATATTTTTAAAAAATAAAAATAAAAAATTTGAAAACGTTACAAATTTTTTTAATAATTTTTTTTATAAATTTATAAATTTGCAACGAATCACAGATTCGTTGCAAATATTTTTTTTTTAAAAAAATTAAAATATTTGAAAACGTTACCTGATTTTTTTAATATTTTTTTTTATAAATTTAAAAGTTTGCAACGAATCCAAGATTCGTTGCAAAATTTTTGCAGATTCGTTGCAAAATTTTTGCAGATTCGTTGCAAAATTTTAAATTTATAAAAAAAAATATTAAAAAAATTAGGTAACGTTTTCAAATATTTTAATTTTTTTTTAAAAAAATATTTGCAACGAATTTGTGATTCGTTGCAAATTTGTAACGAATCACAAATTCGTTGTAAACTTTTAAATTTATAAAAAAAAAATTATTAAAAAAATTTGTAACGTTTTCAAATTTTTTATTTTTTTTTAAAAAACTATTTGCAACGAATCCATAGATTCGTTGCAAATAATTTTTTAAAAAAAAATTAAAAAACTTTAAAATCGTAACGAATCCGCAGATTCGTTGCAAATAATTTTTTATTTTAAAATAATTAAAATACTTGAAACTCGTTAACTAACTTACAAATCTTCGAATGAGATAAAATCAGTGTCAATATGTTTGTCTAGTTCTCCTCATTATATAAATATCGTCAAAAATTTTTTAATCCAGATATTTTTGAATATCGGTCTGTCTGAGAAATCTAATTCACGTTCAAAAAATCACGTATCGTAATATTTTCGGTAAAATTGATTTTTAAAAATATATATATAATCAGGGGAACTAGACTAACACATAGAACTTGTTTCATCTCATTCAACTCTAAGTTTCGCTCACGAATTTTTAATTTTAATAAAATAAAAATCCACGAAAATTTTCGTCGCTATTTATGATTTAAAAATATTTAAAAAAAAATTCGTTCACGAGAACTTATTTTTAATAAAATAAAAATAAAATATAATTATTTTTCGTCGCTAATTTATGATTTAAAATAAATTGCCGCTAATTTATGTTTAATTTTGCAACGAAATTTAAATGTTAGAAATTTTATAATTTTTACAACAAATTTTTTTCCGTCGGAAATTTCGTTACAAATTTGCGACGAAACATAAAATTCGTCGCAAAATTTGTTGCAGATTTGCAACAAATTATTTTCGTTGCCAAAGTTCGTCGCCAAAAAGCAGTTTTTTTGTAGTGTAATCCTAGAATAGGAGAATCTACTCCATGAATACGAGAAGAGAAACACAAAGCATAATCGAATTCATAGAAATAATGTAAATTGCATAGGGAACACGAATTACAATGCAATGTGGCTCTTCTCTCTGGCGTTGAAGTGCAGAACTTGATCCTCGAGTGGCTTCCTTCCTCCCCGTTGTGAGTTTTCAGTGTTTTTTAGGGCACCGGTGTGTCATCTCGCCTGTTGATCTCCTCCCTTAGATTTGGGCATAGCTTTCTTTATATAGATATCAGGTCGGATCTCTCCGAAACTTGAAAAATAACTGAATCGCATTAAAATCGCTCATTGCCACACGACCGTGTGGATTTACACGATCAAGTCGTGTGTGGCGCTGGGGCACGAGCCATGTGGATGCACAGGGCAGGATGTGTGTCCTTCTGTTCTAGTTGTCAAATGTCTTCTTTTTGTTTCATAAGTGCACCATTTTCCTCGTAGAATGTTGTCCTGCATATAAGAGTACAAAAAGTAGATTTCCGAATCAGAAAATAAAAAATATATACAAAATTAAATGAAATATACAAAAATTAAATATAAAATATAACAGGATGTGAACGAAAATTACTCCTAAAATTTTATATATTTTGCTACATCAGCATTTGCAAGGAGAAGCACCATCAGGGCGCCGGAATCACGGGAATCCTCCACCGCTCCGGCAGCTCCAGCTCCAGCTCAGCAAGCACATTTTAGTTTAATTAATTAATTAATACTGAAGATTAATGTTTAGGAACTCAACATGCATACGACTAATACGCATGCAGTCTGAGGATGACGGGATGGGAGGGCGGCGGAAGAAGAAGAAGGCACTGAAAGAGAAGATCAAAGAGAAGTTACCGGGTGCTCACAAGAGTGGAGTGGAGAAGGAGAAGCAGGAGGGAGAGGACGAGCACGAGAAGATGGGATTCATGGAGAACATTAAGGAGAAGTTGTCTGGCCACCATAAAGACTAGATTTTGCGGCGCTTAATTTACGATATCGTGTGCTTGAAAAGCTCTCCGTCGCTATCTGATCGTCAATAAGTGACACTGTTTCTGCGTTCCATCTTGTGTGAGCTAGCTATTTACCTTGCCGTGTAATTAAGGGGGCAGACTAGTTTTAAACTGAAATGTTGTCTAACAAAAAAAATGTTTGATATATATTTGCTCGCTGATACCGTCGTACAATTGCCAACTCAATTGTTTTCGTGAATGAATCCAACGGCTCAATTTTGCTCCCGGGAAGACGCAGTGTTTAAGATATGACGGTATTTACAGAAATGATATGTATTAATTTTGAAGAAAATTTAATTTTTTTTTTGAATTCAGATTGATATTTACGTGTCTTAGTCATCATGTTAAAATTTATAGAATTTTCCATGATTTATCTTTATCATAATTATTGTAAAATAAGTCGATGGAAATTATTAGATTTACGGTTCTAATTTTCATAAAAGTGAATGAATTCAATGGCAGAATTTTTTTTTTTTAATTTTGCAACTATAGTCATATTTAATTGAGGTAGAAATTAAACATTTTTTTTTAATTTTGCAGCGATAGTCATATTCAAGTAAGATCAGCAATAAGGATATCAGCTTCTTTTTTTTTTTTTTTTTTTTTTTTTTTTGATTTACAAGTGGTATCCAAGCTTCGCCCGACTAGTCCACTTGGCGAACCGGCCCTGCCCCACGGCCTCCGAAGAGTCTCCACCGGCCCACAAGGGTAAATCAGGAAGACGCGCCACCAAGTCGCCGTGAGGGGTTTAACGCCAATCAGGGTCCGCACCCCACACCAACCCGCTGGTAAACGGGAACCCGCCTCCGCAACCCGCAAGCGAGTGGAAAACGGCGGAATTCCCTCCGCAAGCTGCAGCCGGCAGGGATCGAACCATGGCTTGCTCCAGGGACCCCCCAAGCTCTTACCGACGCGCCATTGCCCTGGGGGCAAGGATATCAGCTTCTCGAATTTATACGAAGTATTTTTTTTTTAATTTTGTAGATAAAAATCTAACCAGCACATTTAATTTGCTAAAATTTATAGAAAAATTAAACTAATGCAGAATTTTATCTAGAACAAGAATAACAAATGTAAAGAAATTTTTTATGCTTTCTTTAATGATTGCATCAAAATTCGAGAGAAAGGATGAAATCCGGAGTTATAAAAATTTTAATTATTATTTTTTAAATCAAGAGTTATTATGCAGCGAAAATAAAGTGTTCCGCGAGAAAGTGAATCTCGGAGTTATAAAATTTTTATTTATTATCTTTTAAATCAAGAGTTATTATGCAGCGGGAATAAAGTAAAGACAAATGCAGAATTATTTTACTTGGTTTATAATCCTAGTCGAATTGCTACTCCAAAGTCCGTAATCCTTTCCTAGGGTTTTTTTGTCGGACAATCATTAAAGTCTCTCTGAATCACAAACTTTTGATTTTGGAGAGTTTCGCTTTTATAAATATTAGAGGGAAAGATAATAAACTACCTTCCCTCTTGAGAATTAAGTAAACAAGTGATGCGTGTAGATTGAGTCTCTAACCACGAGGCCAAAGATCGACTTGCGATCAACTTCTGCAAGTGCATGATTGTCATTAAATAATAAAAAAATATCGATCCCATAATGACTGATATATGATTCTATTCTTTCTAGTGATCTCTGATTATTTGAGATGGAACTTAGTTAGGGTCGTACCTAATGTAAGGTCAAAGAGGCGATCATCTTGGGCCCATTTTTAAAGGTTCAAATCCCTCTTTAATAGGACCTAAAAAATAATATAAAGGACTCAAAAATTAATTCATCAATATATTTTTTAAAATTTGATTCAAGCCCTTCAAATTTTAGATACGACTCTGAATTTAGTGTTGGAATTTTTCTTTATCCTACTCACAATCAAAGCTCAAGGGTTGATGTCAATCGGAGTAAGGAAAAAGATGTACTCAAGTTTGGGAAAAGATTTTAGGAGTTTGGTTTCACCTATATGATGTTGAACATGTCGATAACTTATGCTCCTAAGTTCTCTAATTTTGATCTTGCGGGTGGATCATCAAGATTTAATTTCGGTGATCTTTTGGAAACTACCTATTCCAAACTAGAGATTCTCTTTCGGATCGATAGAGCTCAGGGGGTTGCTATCAATGGGTTACCCCTATCATGTGGTCCCACAACCCCTCCAAGTTGTTTTCTCCTACTTCGTGGCCTCTAGTTGGGATAGATTCATAAAGTTCCAAAATGTCCTATGTTCTCCCCATGAATAGGTGGACATTCTTTCATATTCTACTCTTTCACATTTTAGATTCTATAGTTTTCGGAGAGAGGCCAACCTTTCAGTTCCTCTTTGATTCTCCTAGATTTCGGCATGAATGTTGTCGACAACCATATCGATTACGTACGTTAGATTAAGAGCAAAACCAAACTCATTCATCAAACTAGGAAATATAAGATTGCAATAGAAGGTCAAAAACAAATCAGGTTTGCATTGCAACAACATGTCCAACAAACATAAGGCTATTCCCTAATTTTAGAATCGAAAGTTCTACTCCATAGATAACAGAGAACAAACACAAGACATCATAATTAAAGAATTACAACCAAAGAAATAAAAACTTGCAAGAAAATACATCCCGCTTTGGTTAAAGAATCATCTTGGCAGCCCTCATATGGATGGAACTTCATCATAGCCTTGAGTCTCCTTCTTTTCCACCAATTAGCGAGCTTTTGGTACTTTTTAGGGCACCAGTCGTCCTTCTCATTGTATGATAATCCTTCCTATTTATAGAGACAACCTCATCTTTCCATAAATACACGGAAAATCTATCAATGCGAATTTGCGACAGTGCAACACAACCATGTGAATTTCACACGGCCAGGCCATGTGTCGTGCTATAAGTCCGTCTAGAAATCTGTCTGGAAAAAGGAACAATCGTGTGAATCTCACACGGCTGGCCATGTGTTTTGCTGGAAGTCTACACGAACTTTGTCTTTTCGTCTGGAAGCATGCCCGTGTCTTGCGGACACGACCAGAGCATGCTCCTCTTCCTTCCATGCTTTTCTAGGGTCTTCATTATGCTTCAAAACTCCATCTTATACAGAGAAAAATAATAAAAGCAGACCTCCGAATAAGAAAGTAATCTTTGTCAAGAAAATATGCAATGAATACTAACTAAATGCAATAAAATGTGTGGCATAATAACAACTAAAACCCTCTATTAGTCGCACACATCAAAATCTTCCCGACTTAAACTTTGCTGGTTCTCAAGCAATCTTCAGTGTCTAGCATGCTCACTAAGACTTAGCAAGTGGTACTGTCATCCCCACGGGGATGGTGCATTGGTAAGTACGGTGCAAAATTTGTACAAAGAGCAAGGTTTGATCTCCCGCGTCAGCGGGCTATTTAATGCCAACGTCGAGCCACATCCTCCACCACACTTGCCAACACACCAAGGTCAGTGACCACCCATGATTTACTCCCTCTCATACTTGTAGTGTCACGCCCCGAGAGTATGCTGAGCCAAAAAACGAACAACATCTCTCCTGTACGTGATACAATATCCTATTGATACAAGGCCTTTCGGCCACAACCACATAACATATATATGTATATAACCATAAATCACAGCTGAAATACCCCAACAAATAATAAAAATACAACGACTCAACTATGCACTCCGGAGTGACTTTGACACAACAAGAATTATAATAAAGACCAAATACATACAACACATCCGTATACCACAAATGCGGAACAGTGTAGGATAAAATCCCAAAACTAACAATCCAACAGAATACAATAAAACGGAATAAACGTCCAACCATTCGGTGTGAGATGGGATCAGCTGGTGGAGCTCCGAACATCCAAGGAATCTTCTACCTATTACCTGGGCGACAGGAAACTCAGGGTCCGTGGTGGTGAGTATAAACTCAGGGATAATATGTAGAAAATGCATGAACAACATATAGGGATATAGAGATCTACAAGTATACATGTGAAGATCTACAGGTATACAAAAGGAGTCCAACAAACATACAATCCTGAATGTAATAACTAGAAACCACCAGTATAGTCATACTCAATGCATATACTAAACTGATCAACTGAACATGAAGTAATGTACTAATGTACCTGATGGTCTGTAACACCATAAGCTATATCATCCTGAATAGGTATACAATAACATAACCCATATAACATACAAGATCAATCCCATATCTGACCAACACTCAGACATATGAACAGTATATAATCACATGTAATAACGACCCGATCCATACTACACTATGACATAACACTAATCAAATGCATACAACAATCTGGACTAACACATACATCGTTCTCAACACATATCAGTATATAATATTCAAATGACATATAATATGATGAACAAGCATATGCAGCAATCATAGCTCAACCAAATGTAGCATCTCACAGGCATATGTAAAACATATATCAAATGCATGCATACATATATACATATCAGCAATGCATATGCATGACCATGTCTGCGGACCCATCCAACCACGACACCAGTATGGCCTGGGTGACACAACATGACAACTATCCCGACTCCAGCTACCACTACTCTCAAGTGGCCGAGTTGAGTAGTATGAATGAGTAACATATAAGCATAAAGAGCTAACTACTCCACGGGGGTCCCTGCTGCAAGCCGCACCATCACTATCCATGAGTAGATGAGTACCGTACACAGGATAACTGCACATCACACAACCACTGTGCAGAGTGGTAGCGGCACATCCAATGCTCTACACTCAACCCTGCTACCACTACCCCGAGTGGCCGGGGAGGCAGGATGACTAACGACCCGTCTCAACCACAAGGGAGACCCAGTCGACAACATGCATGAAATGTAATGATGCATAGCTCCACACACATATCCCTGCAATACTCCCTATTCCATGGGGAGTCCTAGTCAACCGAAAGTCAACTATGCAAGGACTACTAATCCACAAGACTCTCTCTCTACCACACAGAGAGTCATACACAACTGACAGTCAACCACGCTAGAACATCTAGTCCATAGTGACATACTATCGACAATCAACCATACTAGGATCTCCAGTCCGTAGCAACACACTATCAACAATTCATATAACCATACACAGACACATGATCCATAATGGACATACAACCACGCTAGAATCTCCAGTCCATAACCACATACTGACAACCACACACACTTATCTATGCATAGATGACTAGATCCACCATAAATGCACAACTAATATGTGTACGATACAGAAATCGACTCCATAATCTAATCCATCACCTAACCCTAGTGATGTAACATGGTAACCCAATCTGAGGTCACATAGGTAACCCTAATCACATGTACTTAATTGAACATCCATCAGCTAACACATAATAGGGTTTGTAGTTCATATTCGTGATAAATGAACGATGAATTAACAACAATATATCTCAAAGGTCAAGGCTAAGTACAAGCACATGATTAAATAAGAGTGGATTTAAGATCAAAGGTTTCATGATAAGTCCAAATTCATGCACTGGAATCAGTCAAACTACCTGACTAGGGTAGATATTACCCACCTGACACGAAGCTCGTAATAGAAATCCTCACGGTCGTGGAGCTGCTTCGTATCCCAAACCTGCACATAATAGCAAACTATGATTAAGTACAAGCACTAGACGAATATACGAACTAACCACTACTTCGTTTCTATGTTCGCATTCTTTCCTTGAATACGAGTCAACAACCCCGATTATCCCAATATGATACACCATAACCAAACTCACAATAGATCACCATCATTCAACTCTTTAACAGAACACAAAAAATTTACTTTACATTTCTTCATCCACCGAATAGATCACAACACAAACACCATCAACACACCTACATCCTCCCACAGCAGCATAACAACACTCAGAAATATTCCAAGCTTACCTCAAGCATGATCCACAACTCCAACATCACTAAATCAATGACAACAAACCTACATCCCCGATCTAAGCCAATCAAACTCAGCCGCCTCCTCCTTCCACACACAACCGACACCACAGAACATCACCCTTAGCATCCCTGATCACACTAGCAGTCTGAACTAAAATTGAACATACAACAGGTAAGGGGAAAATAGATCAGAACTTACCAACACCTGGGATCCACCGACGTTGCTCCTTCCCTAATCCTATGCTCACCGAAGACAATCCAAGCTCACACATTGCCCAAAACCACCGATCCAAGCTACTGACAGTGAGAACCACAAGCAAGGATGGATTTCATCCAAATCAAGGGGAAAAGATCGACTGCTTACCCAAATCTCGGTAGAAACTCGTGAATCCCAGCTCACAGTCGGAGGCCCGATCGAATCGCCGCTGACCCCCAGCTCCCAGCAAGGACTCTTCACCGGAATCGGGCTCGGGAACCCGAAATCAGAGATCCCCTCCGGCGACACGATCCTCCACCTCACGTGCATCGGCAGCAGCCACCTCGCGAAGGAAGAGGAGCGAAAGAATCGATGAGGTCTCTAGGGCTAGGAACTAGCTGACCTCCGATCGGAGTTCAGCTAAGGCAGCAGCATTGTCGAGCTGCTCTCACCAGAACGCCGACGAGCTAGAAGAAGGCGATGGACGAAGCGAAGGTACGGAGATGGAGAGGAAGAAATTGTGATGAGAAAGATGAGGGATGAGGCTGATCGGCGATTCAACCCTTTTAAATGTCGTTCATGGGTTCGGTTCAAGCGAAACCGAATTCAAACCAACCGGTTCAAGCCCAATCGATTCAACCCAATTAACCTAATCAAATCCAACCACTAATTAAACCTAATTAGTTTCTTAAAGAGTTAATCCATTATATTAATTATTTTTTTTCCGTATCTTACATTCTCCCCTACTTAATAAAATTTGGTCCCTAAATTTTTGACTCATGTATGAGTACGAGATGTCTCACAACCATCTCAAGTATCTAAAAAAAAGTCACATATCTCAAGTGACTAAATGGGGTACTGATAGCCTCTAAAATCTATCATGGGTACTCTCAATAGACCTTTTAAAGTCTGAATAATACCTTCCTATTAACCATCTATCAAAAGGTAAATATTCGTACCAGAGTGGAGCTCTATATCCATGACCTGTTGGAGACTTTGCCAGAATCATAAGGTAAATCATGAATCAGAAATGATACTCAAGGATACTCCATGGATATAATTCCATCAAGCGATCCAATAAAATCCATCTTACGGCTCGCACGAAAATGAGCAGACTTGACTAATCGACCACCGATTATCCAAATCGCATCAAGTTCTTTCCGAATTCTAGATAATCTCTCAATACAGTCCATCATACTAAGCTACCACTTCCATCACAGTACATAACTCTACTGGTCACTAATATTCTACCTTTGCATGTTGGCACACCCAACATCCTACTACCAATTCAACCATGTCCCATATATTGTTCCACCAACAGGAACATCTCAAACTCGCTATTTTCAGATACACTCCGAATACATCACCACTCTCGAATGATGAGCCTTCTAAATCAACTCATCCTAAATCCAATCGCTTCCGGAATACTCAATTCCTCAAGTCCATAAACGATTAAATCATTACATAAGTCTAACAATATTATCAACAACTCATAACATTCATACCAAGTATGACATGTCATCTTCTACACACCTGCATCCTTTTACTCTACGTTGATGATATATCAATCATCACACCAACGATGATAATTGTATGACACCAAGTCACTACAATATCAACACATCAATCATCAATCAACTCTAGAGTGTACATAGGTGTCCTTTAGCTAATCTAAACATATCATCTATCCACAACAAGAGATATTCATCCTCAACCACTACTGCATTCCATCATCGATAATCGATGCATAACCTCAAGGGTCATCTCTCTTTTAACAAAGAGTTACAGATCTTTTCAATAAGAAACATTGAGACAGATAAATCTCCCATCTGATACCTCCGATAATCGCAACTTACATTCTTCCAATTCTCATAGTGTTTAACAACACTAATACTAATAAAATTATCTCCCGGTATGAGGTCTTTGTTGGTGCAGGGGCACTAGATAATCGAACCTGTGTTTTGATTATGGCAAAGACACAAAGTTAAGTCTAAATTGTTATCTCACGAGCTAAATCAAGTGTGCAGAAAAGTGTTAAAGCTAGAGCTAAAGGCTAGCGACACCCGGAGGAAGCCTCGGTGGTCGGGCGACACTCGAGTGACTTCGGAGGGAGCCGAAGGAATCGAGTGGAAGGCCGGAAGCGAGAGCTACTATCGAGGTAAGCTCGTGTGAGTGAGAGATTGTAAGGTCGTGTCCTCTTTACGGGGATGACCGTAGGCGGCGATCCGACTAAGACTTCCTGTGGAAGGTCTAGGTCGAGATCGGACGGTTAGAAACCGTTGTATTTATCATTTTCTGAGCTAACCTCTTATTGCAGGGAAGTGGCCAAGCTGGCAGTCGACTGATGCCCATCAGTCGACTGATGGGAGGCATCAGTCGACTTATGGCGACGATTCATCTTTTGTGCTAGGTCAAAACGGATAACGTTTGACGTGGCCACTTCGTGATAAAATTTGGACAACTTCATGATCCGTTCCGAAATAAGAGGAGAAATATTCAGAGGCCAAAGTCTATAAAAGGAGGGGAGGATTCCATCTCCAAATTACATCAAGTTTATTCATCAAGTGCTCCTACAACGCCAACGCTCCAACATCGTCATAGCAGCCAGCGTCAAGTTTCGATCTTCTTCGTCGGCAGCAGAATCAAGTAATATTTTTGATATTGTATTCTTTGTTTTTCTTCATAACGAGGTGAGGTAGGCTTGTTGCCTCATCCTCGTATATTCGATTTTGTGATCGTTGTCTCCTACCTCCAACGAGGAGACGTTATAGTGCTTTGCCCTCTGTACACGGTCTAGGACCGATAGGGCCTTGGAGTAGCAACCGCTGGGTTGTGAACCAAGTAAAATAAACGTGTTCATTTATTTTCCGCTGTGCTTACTTTGCGTATCGAACGAACGAAAAAGAAAAGATTTACGATCGCTATTCACCCCCCTCTAGCGACGCTTCTCGATCCAACAGTCTTCAATATCGGAACTATTCTCGAAGTCACTCCATTCGCTTACTCCACCCGCCTATGCAGTAGCAAGCCTAGGAGTTCATTCGAATCTACATTTGAATACCCTCGTATTATACGCACGTATGAGAGACCTAGTATACCAACATTCCAACAATTTAACTATCCGGAAGGATATGTCTATAGTAGAAGTATGTCTAGCAAAGGCCTAGGGTATCCCTTGACTTCTTGGTGGTTGATCAACATCTTACTTGACGGTAGAAAAAAAAATCACCAACCCACAAGTCAATGTGTAGGAACCCTTCTAATTCTATCTAAGGATGTTCTAGACCTAGCTACTTGTAACTACCAGTATCTCTCGATATATCCGTAAATAGGGTAATCTAGAGTAATACCCCGAATGACCAATTCTTCGGTCTTCTATACCTCTTCTTGAGTAATCATGGAAACTCGCCTAACATCTGTTCCTGACGGCTGAGCTCATATAGGTGCAAAAGACTACCATGGAGGAACTAAAGTCAACTGCTGAACTGAGATACAAACTGAAACAACTGCAATGAAAGTGATAAACACTGTTGTACTGGCAAAGAGTACACAACAAGCAGTAAAATACTGAATAACTACCAACATTGTAGCATGCTCCAACTCTGTGAAAGGTATAGCTGCGTCTGGAGAGGTAACAGTTGTTGTTTGGACGTCTGAGTCTTCTGAGATGTCTTCTGCTGATACTGTTGAGTAAATTGCTTCTTCCGGATGGAAGTATCAAAGAGCTCCAACTATATCTGAGGTAGTAGATCGCTGCTGATGTGATAATCCACTCTTCTATGATGATCTTGGCTTTTGAGGTTGTGGATCATCCTCTCGAAAGAATCATCCATGGTCTTCAACTGAGTCTTCAAGGTACACCTCCTCATATGTACTGGTTGCTTACCCTAGCAACAGGTGAACTGATCCAACGGATAATCCGACTTTGCATGTTATCATAACCCGCACTGCATGCACATAATCTCTTCGGAGTCTCTCTTCTGAGTTCGTTGATAACATGAGAAGATGCTGACGATCTACAGTCAGTCTTCTATGGTTGGAAAAACTCTCCAATAGTCGCTCGTGGCCCATGATGTTGGTGCAATAATGCCCCAAGCATTTATATGTTTTGATGTTTGGATAATCATCTAAGTTAGGCAACATTTGTGATCTAATTGTGAACATGTTTAAGTGACAGGAAAAATCCAAGTATGAAGACTTGGTAAAGGAAAAGTCCAAGTGTGATCTTGGCAAAAGAAGTCCAAGGAAAAGGCTTGGCGGCATAAGACCAAACATGCAGTCTTGGCGGCATAAAGTCCAAGCGGACCTTGGCAAAGGAAGTCCAAAGGAAAGTCTTGGCAGCGTAAGTCCAAGCTTGTAGTCTTGGCGGCGTAAAGTCCAAGTGTACTTTGGAAAAGAAAAACCCAAGACATGACGAAACTGAAGGAAGCTCTTGGAAGCAAGTGCAAAGGATGAACAAGTCACGGACTCGGAGGGATCCTGGAGGCGCAAGGCTTAAGGAAGAGCTAAAAATTTGAGTCTAGGTCTAGGGCTTTAATTTAAGTATGGAATTATCATACTTGGCAAGTATCAGTCGAATGATACATTGTATCACTCGACTGATCAGATGTTCGATCAATCAGCCGAAACCACGATGATCACCGACCGCCAAGAGCTAGCAATGATCGATTCGCAATCGCCGATCGCCAATATCGATCGATCGATCAAGTCGATGACAGGCACAGAATGGAATCTCACTCGACTCTGCACGGGGATCACTCGACTGATCACTTCATCAGTCGACTGATGAAGTGATTAGTCGACTGATCAGGATGCCATTGGAAATGGCGGCTGCATATCTCCGCGGATTCGCCGCCGTAAGCCATTGGCTTGGTGGCGATCCGATGCTATACATCGGATCGATCGTCTCAACAGTTAAAACAACCCTCTCTCTATAAAAATAGGGCTTGGGGTGGTTGAGAGGGTTAATGCTTACATTCTGATCATTCTCTCAAGCCTTCACGAATTTTCTAAGCTTTCTAAGTGTTTTAATTCCCCTCCTCCTCTCTAAACTTCATCTTCATCTTTTGTAAGAAGAGGGGGGTTTTGTAAAAGAGAAAGCTTCTTAGTGAAGATTGATTTGGGTTGATCCACCTTAAGAATCGCCGTGGAGTAGGAGTGTTATCTCCGAACCACGTAAAGGCTTCCGTGTTAGCATTGTATTTTCGTTTATATTACTATTGTATTAGTTGTGCTTCCGCTAACCATTTTTATAGAAATCGAAAAAGAGGCTATTCACCCCCTCTAGCCTTCCAAGGATCCCCAATAAGTGGTATCAAAGCCCGGATCGCATCGAAAGATCTAACCATCAACCGGAGCATAATGACTTTTCAAGAGGGGTATAGCACGACGAGGCCTCCATTCTTCGATGACAACAATTTTGGCTACTGGAAAGGTAGGATGGAATACTACTTTATGAATGATAATGATAATTGGTTTAGTATTGTAGACGGATTCGAGAAGTCGGTCGATGAACACGGAGTGCCCATACCTACTAAGGATTGGACGAGGGACATGGCCAAGAAGGCTCAAGCCAACGCCAAAGCAACAACCACACTTCAATGTGGTTTGTCCAAAGAGAAACTAAGTAAGGTAATACCTTTTGAATCGGCGAAGGAGCTTTGGGAGAAGCTAATTGAGATCAATGAGGGATCGAAGGAAACAAGAAGAGCCAAGAGAGATCTCTTAATAGGCCAACTCCAAAGCTTCGCCATGAAGACCAACGAAACCGTGAGCCAAATGCATGGTCGCTTCAAGGAAGTAGTCAACGAACAACATGTGATAGGTAAGAAGGTCGACAACCGAGACCTTGTGAGGGACATTCTCCAAGCTTTCCCTAGAACAACCTTGTGGGATTCAATGGTAGATGCCTATAAGGTCTCTAGGGATCTTTCTTTGGTTAAATTAGATGAACTCTTTTGTGAATTTGAATTGCACGAGCAAGCTAATACTTCATCAAAAGAGAAAGGTGTAGCTCTTTTTGTAGGGAAGAAGGACAAAAAGAAGAAGGAGAAGAAAGAAGTCTCTTCCTCATCCGAATCCGAGGAGGAGTCATCAAGTAGTGACGACGAGCTATTGGCTAGTGAGGTAGCTTACTATGTGAAGAAGTTTGGTGGGAGGTCAAGGAAACTCACCAAGAAAGATGTGAGGAGGATGTTCCAATCCTCCAAAGGTAAAACCTCAACTAGTTCAATTTCTACATCTAACGTAACTTGTTATGGTTGCAACAAGAAAGGGCATATCAAGCCAAATTGCCCGAAACTAAAGAAGGAGGAGAAGGAAAAGAAAAAGAAGGAAAAGAAGGAGAAGAAGAAGAAGGAGGCAATGGTGGCACAAACATGGGACACACTAAGCTTGGAGGACTCTTCCGATGATGAAGAAATGTATCATGCCACCCTGAACCTAGCTCTCATGGCCTTGGAGGAGGAAGCCGGGAGCTCAAGTGAGGAGTCTTCATCCTCAAGCGACGAATCATCATCAAGTGATGATGAGGTAAGAGACTCCTCTAGGATAGATTTACTTTACATAACCATTGCATTCCTTCAAAATGCCTTAAATAGATTAAAAAATAGGATTAAGCACTTAAAAGTAGAAATTAAATCACTTAAAAATGTAGTACCACCTTGTGATGATGCATGTACACTTAGGAATGAGAATGATGAACTTAGGAAAGAAATAGGTGATTTACATGCATGTTTAGAAAAGTTTACAAATGGGTCCAAATATCTTGATATGATTCTTAGGGACCAAAGGGCCATTTATAACAAGGCCAGCATAGGATATAAGCCTAAGGAAAAAGAAGTAGCCTTCACCTCTTTAATTAGTAGAAAACCAACCATTAGGAGCAAGGCTAAAAAGGCTTGGGTCCCCAAAAGTTATATAGTTGATGCTATCGGTCCCAAAATTTGGGTGCCTAAGGCTTATATTTTTCATGTTGTATAGGTAGAAGAACCAAGCTTATGGATTGTTGATAGTGGGTGCTCAAAATACATGACCGGTGATGAGAGAAAATTTTCCACCATCAACCACACTAGCAAGGTGAAGGTGTCTTTTGGAAATAGTGGTAAACTTAAGATTCTAGGAAAAGACACAATTGAGGTATCTCCCAACATTGCAATTCACAAAGTATTATTAATTAAAAATATGAAATTTAATTTGCTTAGTGTAAGTCAATTATGTGATGCCAATTTTGATGTTAAATTTGATTCTTCAAAATGCTTCATAAGATACAAAAATTTAAATGATTGCATGTTAGTAGGTTTTAGGAAATCAAATATATACTATGTTGATTTATCCTATGCTACTAATGCTTCTACTGTCTTATTTAAAAAGAAGAAGAGAGTTGGCTTTGACATAGGAGGCTAGGGCACATCAATATGAAGAACATTGCCAAAATAGCCAAAATGAAGTTAGTCAAGGGGTTGCCAAAAGTCAAGTATCTCAAGGACAAAATGTGTGATGCATGCCAAGAGGGGAAGCAATCAAAATCATCACACAAAGGTAAAACTTTACTTAGTACCGCTTTACCTTTAGAACTATTGGATATGGATTTATTTGATTGCCATAGTACTCCTTCCATGATTGGTAGTAAATATTGCTTAGTGATAGTAGATGATTTTTCTAGATTTACTTGGGTATTTTTCATGAAACATAAGGATGAAACCCTAGAAATAATCATAGGATTTAGCAAGAGAGTAGAGAATGAAAGAAAACTCAAAATCAACCAGATCTGTAGTGATCATGGTGGAGAATTTGAGAATTCTAACTTCTCAAACTTTTGCCTAGATCAAGGGTACAAGCACGAATTTTCTTCTCCTAGAACACCCCAATAAAATGGGATTGTGGAAAGGAAAAATCGTGCCCTACAAGAAGCGGCTAGGACTATGCTTAATGCATATTCTTTACCTAGCTACTTGTGGGCAGAAGCGGTCAACACCGCTTGCTATATCCAAAATAGGATTTTAATTCATAGGCTTTTAGGAAAAATCCCATTTGAATTATGGAATGGTACAACTCCAATAATCCACTATTTTAAGGTCTTTGGATGCAAAGTCTAGATTTTAAACACCAAAAATAACCTAGGTAAATTTAAGTCCAAAGCGGATGAGAGAATCCTAGTTGGATACTCATCCACTAGTGTAGGGTATAGAGTTTATAATAAAAGAACTCAAAAGATTGAGGAATCTTCAAATGTCCAATTTGATGAAACCTCTAATACATACCCTAGGAAATCCCCCATTGATGATGATATCAATGATAAAAATCAAGAAATTACCCAAAAATTTCAAGATTTGACTTTAGGGGGTAATGATCAAGGGGGAGAGTTAAATCAAGGGGGAGTAAGAGGTGATTCTGATGATGAAAAAAGGGTTGAGGATAATCATGATCAAAATCAATTTGATACACCTCCTAGAACAATAAGAGTTCATCAAAATCACCCTCTATATCAAATTGCAGGTGAATTATCTCAAGGTGTTAGGACTAGGTCATTTCATAGAGATCCCTCTAGTCATATAGCACTAATCTCTCAAATTGAGCCCAAAACAATCAATGATGCATTGCTTGATCCAGATTGGATCTTAACAATGCAAGATGAATTGACTCAATTTGAAAGGAGTCAAGTATGAGAGTTAGTTCCTAGACCTAATTATAACACTATCATTACTACAAGATGGGTTTTTAGGAACAAACTAGATGATCAAGGAATATAACTAGGAATAAGGCAAGGTTAGTTGCAAGGGGCTTTAATCAAGTTGAAGGACTTGACTATGATGAAACATATGCCCCGGTTGCTAGGTTAGAGTCTATTAGGATCCTATTAGGGTATGCCTCTTATATGAGTTTCAAACTCCATCAAATGGATGTTAAATTGGCATTCCTAAATGGGTTCATTAAGGAAGAGGTATATGTAGAACAACCTCCCAGGTTTGAGAATATAGACTATCCAAACCATGTATACAAGCTTAGGAAAGCTTTGTATGATTTGAAACAAGCTCCCCGGGCTTGGTATGAAAGATTATCATCTTTCTTAATCTCTAAAGACTTTAGGAGGGGTAATGTAGATCAAACTCTATTTATAAAGTCAACATCAAAAGACATCTTTGTAGTCCAAGTATATGTTGATGACATTATCTTTGGGTCAACAAATGATGAACTCCTTCAAGACTTTATCAAGAATATAGAAAATGAGTTTGAGATGAGTCTAGTTGGAGAACTAAATTTCTTCCTAGGATTACGAGTCAAATAAACAAGTGAAGGAATTTATATTTACCAAACCAAATATGCTAAAGAAATAATTAAGAAATTTGGTTTGGAAAATGCTAAGGTAGTGTCAACCCCTATGGCAACCAACACTAAAATAGATAATGATAATGAAGGAAAATCAATAGATTCAAAGCTTTATAGAAGTATGATTGGTAGTCTCCTCTACCTAACCGCTAGTAGACCCGATGTTTTATTTGCGGTTGGTATGTGTGCTAGGTACCAATCATGTGCCAAAGAATCTCATTTAGTTATCATTAAGAGAATCTTAAGATATATTAAAGGCACACTAAATGTAAGACTATGGTACCCTAGGACTAAGTATTTTGATTTGATTGGGTACACCGATTCCGATTATGCCGGTTGCAAATTGGATCAGAAGAGTACTAGTGGTGGATGTCAATTCCTTGGGTCCTCCCTAGTTAGTTGGAGTAGTAGGAAGCAACCTTGTGTTGCCCTATCCACCACCGAGGCTGAGTATGTGGCTATGGGTGGTTGTGTAGCTCAACTACTATGGATGAGACATACTTTAGAGGACTATAAGCTACTTTACTCCAACATAAAAGTATTTTGTGATAATGTGAGCACCATAAATTTGACCAAAAATTCCGTGCATCACTCTAGGACCAAGCACATTGAAGTGAAACATCACTTCATTAGAGATCATGTGGCAAAGGGGGACATTGAGCTCAATTACATTGAATCTAAGTCCAACCTAGCCGACATCTTTACCAAGCCTCTCCCCGATGTAGAATTTTCATCACTTAGGAGAGAACTTAGGATGTGCTTAGTTGAATAAAGGTGTAAGTTTGCATGATCCTATAGAAATTCTAGGATTTATACCTTTAAGCATCTCACAAACACCTAAGAAACCATGATTTTTGTATTGAGCCACTTAGACAACATGTGAGATGTTAGGAAGATGCACTTGGTTCATCATGCTTGTTATGATGCATTACTATGAACCAAAGTGTCATCTAAAGACATTAATCCTTCATTGAACCAATCATTGGGAAGACTTATGTACAATTAATGTGCATATAGCTCCAAGAATATGATTGGAAATGTCAAATAAAACATAATTTAAACTATGTGTATCAAACTTTGAAAAATAGTTTTCAAGTAGAATACAAAAGTGATACAAAGTTTGCAAAAATATTAGAACTTTTGTTAGTTTTCAAGTTTGTATCAATCTTGAGATCTAGAAAACATATATTTTTCAAATTATTTTTCCTTGATAAATAATGATTTCAGAAATGTGTACATAAAATTTCGTGATTTTTCGAGGTTTTTAGAATTTTTAATGCATTTCTGAAGTTGGAATGAAAAGGCTGAAATTCGGATTTCAGTGTCGATTACCGATCAATCGGATATTCGATCGCTACTGCTTTCTTCGTAAATTAGCGAAAGAAAGCGCCTGGCGAACTACTCGCAATCGCTCGCAAAGCGCCCTAGCAGAATTGCTCGAAAATCGCCTGGCGTAATCGCCTGCAAGCTAAATCGCCTAGAATGGCTAAACTGCCCTGGAATTCGGTGAACTGCCCTAGAATTGAGCAAACTACCTTGAAGTTGGACAAACTACCCTGAAATTAAGCAAATCAACCCTGTTTCTTGGCCTTAAGTGTATTCTTAAGTGTCCTAAAACTATGGTATGATAATCTTCTATAAAAAGAGGTTTTAGGACTGAATAATGCAATGTTTTAGGGGGAGCTTCATAGATATAAATTTTAATCCCCTAACTTTATATTGTTGGTGCAAAGATAGGACATAGTTTCATATTTCTTGTTTATGCTTTGCTCAACATGCTATTCACACATCATAACCTATGTCTTGGATTAAGGGGGAGTTTTCATTCTATTTTATACCTTATTTCAAGGCATTATAAATTTCATGAACTTATTTGTATTAAGTCCTTCTCTTTTTTGTATGTCAAAGGGGGAGAAGGATGATTTAAGTTAGGAATTCACATTAATACATGTTGACATGTGATGTTTATTTCTGAGAATGTTTTAAGACCTAACTTAAATGATTGCCAAATATAAAAAAGGGAGAGATTATTGGTGCAACAGTGCCCCAAGCATTTATATGTTTTGATGTTTGGATAATCATCTAAGTTAGGCAACATTTGTGATCTAATTGTGAACATGTTTAAGTGAAAGGAAAAATCCAAGTATGAAGACTTGGTAAAGGAAAAGTTCAAGTGTGATCTTGGCAAAAGAAATCCAAGAAAAAGGCTTGGCGGCATAAGACCAAGCATGTAGTCTTGGCCGCATAAAGTCCAAGCGGACCTTGGCAAAGGAAGTCCAAAGGAAAGTCTTGGCAGCGTAAGTCCAAGCTTGTAGTCTTGGCAGTATAAAGTCCAAGCGTACTTTGGCGAAGGGAAACCCAAAGACATGACGAAACTGAAGGAAGCTTTTGAAAGAAAGCGCAAAGGATGAACAAGTCGTGGCCAAGACTACACCCTTGGGCTTACGTGGCCAAGACTACACCCTTAGACTTTCCAAATGCCAACCCATGTTGGACTTTTCCTTGCCAAGACCCATGCTTGGACTTTACATACCAAGTACTAAATACTTGGACTTTCCATGACATGGTCAACCCCAGTCAACCATCAAAATCCCTCTCGAGTCAAACTCGAGTCCGGTCAATCATGACCCGGGTTGATTGCATCAACAATCTCCCTAAAATATTATCAGACATCAATGTCAAACATCAATGTCAAATCTCCATGTCAAATATCAAAACATCGCTCGAGTCAAAATCGAGTCCGGTCAATCGTGATCTGGGCCGATTGCACCAACAATCTCCCCCTTTTTGATGTTTGATAAAAACACATACCATTGAGTTAGAACACTAACTAAAATCTTCTTACCAATTATCCCAAATTGGTAATCCCAATCATTTTCCAAAACATTCTCCTCCAAACATTCTCCCCCCTTTTTGACTAACATCAAAAAGATCTTCTCTCCAAGGAGGTCAATGTCTCATGTCCGAATGAGATCTTACAATCTTCCCCTTGGTCCAAAAAATACCTAGGATGCCTACAATCTTCCTAGTGATAAGTCTCATATCACTCAAGAGAGGCAATCCTACACACTCTCTTAATTTCCAAATTCGGTATCTCAAAATTCCATTGTCCTCCTCATGAGGAAAAATACCATCCATCATCCCATGATGGATACCTCCCCCTAAAGGCTTGCTCTCCCTTGACCATTGCACCAACAATGTCCTTGGGAAGTCCCTAAGCCAATAGGAACTCTAAACCATTAAAAATAAGGTTCATAGTTCAACATTGAACTTTCCAACCCCTTAAATTTGATACATCACCCTAACAACTCTCCTAATCCATGTCCAATAGATTTTCACCCTTTGTAATGCTTCTCAAAGCATATCCTAGGGTTAAGAGTGGTTAGGGAACTTTACCGTAGCTGAAAATGGGCTAAACAATCTTGTTTTTCCTGAAATCAGCTTATCAGTCGACTGCCTCAGATATTAGTCGACTGAAGTGTCCATTAGTCGACTACCATCAGGTGGCAGTCGACTGATAACTGAAATTCCGAATTTTAGTTATCAGAAATAAATTTCAGAAATTCATAACTAATTATACGTAATTCGAAAAATCATGAAACTTCATACGTATAATACTTATGACCAATAAAATGGGTGAAAATTGTTCGAAAAATATTTTACCCATTAAAATAGGAGATTGATACAAAGTTCAAAAACCATTAAAACTTCAATGTTTTTGATCTACTTTGTATCAACTTCTTCAATGGTGATTGCTATCAAAAGATATACTTCACCAAGGTTTTCTAAAGTAATTTTAAAATGTTTTTGAAAACTTATTTTGAACCATGGACTATTGGCTAGATGTACATGACTTGTACATTAGCTTTCCTCATGATTCATATTGATGATTGAGATAAGTTTAAGTTCATCTAGATGCACTACCTATGCACCTTGAACTTAACTTATTTTTCTAACATCTCACATGTATCTAAGATGTATTAAGCACACACAAGTCAATGTAATTGTGAGATGTGAGATTAGGGTTATTATGGCCTCATGCATTTTCTAGGCAACTCTATTTGACTCCCTTATAGATGGGACTTCAAATCATGCCATAATCCTTAACTCAATTTTAATTAATGCATGAATGATCATGGCATAAATGATAATCATAAATAAGCATAACTAATGATCATGATGTCATGACATATGAATAGGCTCTAAAAATGAACATGACATAGAAAATAATTCTGAACAATATCATGACATGTCATATGATAAAATAAAATGTGATGGCATGAAATGACAAATTTGAATATATAAACCCATTAACACACACATAATCAGACAAAAAACCCATGATTTTTGATAAACAAAATATTTCATTCAAATATAACTTCAGTTTTTACAAGCAAAATAGATGTCTAAAACTCTCAACCTCACTACGAAACTAAAAAACAAGACCCCTAATTTGTGCCTATCCCCGATGATGGTGGAGGTGCCTGGCTCGTGTCAGATCATCTCGTATATATCCATCTGGCGCTGCTCCATCCGGCTGAGCTGCTGACCCATGGAGGACTACCCCGATATGATCTCCGCTAGTCGTGAGTCAACCGTCTGCTGGTAGTCCTCGAATCTGACCTCCAGCTGTGCAACACGATCTGAGAGACCTGCTGCTGGTGCATCTGCTGGCACAGGGTCATCCTCCGCAAAGACGGGCCCTCATACCGCCCTTCTGCAGGCTCTCTGTGCTCTAGAGGTGGCTCCCCATGCGCCATGGGCTGAGGCTGAGGTACCAGCTCCATCTGTCCAACTCTAGTTCGCAGCACAACCAATGTGAAATTACACACTGAGATGCAGTCGTATACTTCGAATAGCGCCCTCAACGATACCCTGAATATGTTAATGCCAATGGACTCTAACCATGCAGTGATAATATGTCCAAAAGGCATATGAACTTTCCCTTGTATAGGGGATATGAAATGGACAATGCAATGAAAAATGTTCAATGCAATGTTCACGTCTAACCGATGGCGCATGACATACATGAGAAAGAGATGGGGAGGCTGGATCTTTGCCTGACCCCGAGTCACAATCGGAAGGAAGCACCCAACAATGACTTTGTAAAGAACATTGTCAGGTGTAGATAATTCATTGATAGGGAAGAGGTTTTGAGCTGGTGGGAGAGGATGATGGAAGAAGTGCTCATGCATGGAATCTAATGAGATGTGGTCAAAAGGATCAGGAAGAGGTGCATCAAAAGTAGGATAAAAAATGAAGGTGTCATCCGATGCCCTACACTCCAGGAACTCCTGCAAGATCGTAGGAGTGAACTCTAGGTCGCGTTTTGCAATGCAAGTGGTGTAGGTAGGGCTATCGTCTACCTTCCTCAAGTTTTGATAAAATTCCTTGAGGAGGTCATCATTGATAGCATGATTGCAAAGGGCGATTTTCATCAGCTGATAATGCAGTAAGATCTCAATGACGTCGCCACAATAGTATCTAAAAAATCGCTCATTAATGTACCTAACCGCCATCGGTTAGTACAAACGCGATGCACCCTCATTTGAGTCATTCCTATGTTGTCTTCTACATGATTATATGATGAATGCAATGCAATGCAATGTGACGACACAAATTCCATGATTAGATCAAAATGTAGTGTAAAAAAAATTAGGGTTTAAGGGTTTAGAGGTATACTTTGGTGCCATTACTAGACTGTTGGTTGTGAGGGCCTAACTGGGCAGCCTACTTACTGGAGAGAACGCCGGAAGATCGCCGGAAAGAGGATCTCGCCGGAACCCTAGCGTCGGAGGAAAAATAAGGACTGTGAGATGCCATTTTAGCTATAGAGCGATCAAAAACATGAATGACAGAGATAGCTTCCAAACCTAAAGGCTTTTGGTCGCCGGCGTGGACGCGAGAAGGTTGATCGGAGAGGATTGGAAGCAACCGGAAAAGAAATCGCACGAAGGCAGCGTAAAGAATGTTGAACCCTAGCGGTTTGACGTTATAAAATCGCGACGTCAGTCGACTGATGTCACACATCAGTCGACTGATAGTGGGTTAGTGAATGGTTCACCGAATCGCGATCGCGCCCGCAGACTCGAGCCGAATATTCATCGAGCTACGGTAACATCGGTTGGTGATAGTGGTCGCGTCGATCCGACTAATGTGACCAAAGACTCATCTTTGGATGAGCCACTCGACCGCTGGCTCTTACGCCCCAATAAACGATCAACGATCGATGGATAAATCGCCGAGTCTCGGAAGTAGCACTCATTTGCTCGACTCACGATCGTCGTACTACGATGACATCGTCGATCGATATATCATCGATCGATATATCGAATATCGACTGACATCTGATTTTCAATTATGAAATTAAGTGAATTTCGATTTCTTCACTCAATTTGTTTCATTTTACCATTTTTATTCATGTATATTGAATATATTAGTGTTATGCCTATGTTCATGTATTTGTTAATGTATTTTGGTATTTTATTTCATTTTCACAAGCATTAACATCCAATAGTTTCAAATCCTAGCATCTCACCCTTTCTAAGTGTTGAAATACACAATCAAGGTGAATGATCTATTTTGTGAGATGCAATACACCATAAACATTCCTTCCATACAAACATATGATAAAACACATGAAGCATGGTAAGTATGAGACATCAAGATGTGTAGTACTTGAGTATTAATCTTAAATGCAATTTCTAAGCCTTAAGACAATTTTCTTGATACACTAATTCTCAAAGTGTGCCAAAAACCCCAAATTGCACACCAATACCTCTAATTCTACATGTGCCAAGTTTAATCAATTTTTCACAATTCTCAAGGCATATTGACACATCCTAAAATCCTTTAGGATTAAAATTCAAACTTATTTCCAAGGTACTTATAACCTTGGAAATGACCTAAAGTGTCATCTTCACCATGGTTAGGTTACCTAAAGTTGGCACACCCTAACCCATTTAGCGTGAATCGATCACGCTCCTAGGAACCCAAAACATATTTGAGCTCCTTGGCTTAATTAGGTATTCTTTAGGGATAACCTCCCTAGATACCTTCCTAATGACCCTTCTAGGCTTGTTAGCCTTGGTCATTTGAGTCTTGTCATGGTTAACTCTGGGGGTGATTCCCCTTGTAACCTTCTTAGTGGCTTCCCTAGGTTTCCTTGCAACCCTAGCCACTAGGCACATTCCTTGGTTACCCTTAGGGATGACTTCCCTAGTAATCTTGGTCTTTCTAGACCTAGTTTGTGTTCCATAATCAAATGGAACACTATGATAAGTCACCTTAGGCTTAGGTTTGTGACCCAAATCTTTCTTGCCCTTGGTTGACTCTTGTCTCTTAGGCCCTAAGTTTTGACTTTGACTTTTAGACCCTAGAGTTTGACCATTTGACCTTTGCACTTGATTTGTCATTTTTGCAAGGGTCTTTTCAAGTTTCTCAAGCCTTGACCTCAAGGCTTGATTTTTCAACTCTAATTGCCCAATTTTAGAATTTTGATTTAATCTTTGGGCATTGTTCTTTCTAGGCATATGTCTAGTCCATTTGGGGTTAAAACCTAGGCGGTCTTCTATTTTCTTGATGGATTCCCTAGGTAAGGTCTTTCTAGAGACATTAGTCCCAAATTTCTCCTTATTTGAAATGTGGACATTTTTAGCTCCTAATCAAAAGTATTTGTTATTCCTAGCATGCTTGTCATGATAAATTGCAAGAGAATTGAAATTCCTAGCATGCTTTTTGACATTTAAATTAGAAGGAGCATTACTAAAATGTACCTTAGGGTTAGCCTTAGCTCTCCCTACATGTGATGCTCCCTTTTTAGCCTTTTTCTCTCCGTTTGGGAATTGACTCCGGTAATGACCCGATAGTTGACATTTGAAGCAAATCACTTGCTCCTTGCTTTTGATTGTTTGGGGGACCGACATCCTTGATCTTTGGTGCCGGTGGAAGCTTCTTGACCTTCTTTGGGCACTTACTCTTGTAATGGCCACATTCCCTACACTCAAAACATATTATATGCATTTTATTATTAACACATATGTTTGAGTTACCTAGGGTGGTGGTGAGGATCTCTTGAGCTTGCTCTTCTTTTCGACCGGATGTAGATGCTTCTTCTTGTTGTTCCGGTGTTGAAGATGCCCTAATCTTCTCCCCCTCAATCCTAGAGGTGGAGGTCTCCTCCAATTCTTCCTCTTCTTCCACTGATTCGGAGGTTGACTCCCTATCAACTTTCGAATCCTCACTTGCTTGTGAGGATGAGCTCTCTTCCTCCTCTTCCTTTTCTTCTTGAATTGAGTGAGGCTCTTCATGGAATTTTGCAAATTTTTCCCATAGCTCCTTGGCATCTAGATATTCACCTAGCCTAGATAAAACATCATTAGGTATCAAATCTTCTAAAAGTTTTGTTACCTTGGCTTCGGTTTTGAACTTGAGACGTTGCTCTTGTGTCCACTTCTTCAACTTCAAGACATTTCCCTTCTTATCTCTAGGAGGTTCAAAGCCTTCCATGATGATGAACCAATATTCTATGTCCATCATCAAGAAGTTCTCCATTCTTGCCCTCCATGCCGAGAAATCTTCTTGCTCGTATGGTGGCGGTGTGTTTATGTCCCATCCTAGTTTCTCATGAAATTCCATCTTCTTCCTCTAGCGGTTTGCACCCGGCAGTTAGTCTGTAGAAGAGCTCCTAGCTCTGATACCACTTGTTAGGATTCGTTGGCCACTAGAAGAGGGGTGAATAGCATTTCGATGCTCGATGGAATTCGTTTCGTCTACAAATTTTGTTAGCGCAGCAGAAATAGAAATAATAGCAATAACGAAAGCGAGAGCAAACACAAATACACCAATATACAAGTATGTAACGTGGTTTATAACCGAATGGTTCCTACTCCACGGATCGAGCTCTAAAGAGCTCTAGTGATGGACACACAACCACTAATCACAAATAACTCCTCGGAACAATCCGGAGGTGGAGAAACCTCGTACAAATATTCTTACAACAATAAGAATAAAATACAAGCAAATACAAGTAAGGAAAACCTTTACAAATGTGAACTTGATTGCTTTATCTTTGATTGCTTGAATCGTGGTTGAAGACCTTGATTTGCACCAGCAAATCGCCTCAACAATGCTCAAGAAATCGCTACCAAAATCCCTCTTCCGAGCTGCTTTTATAACTTGCAATCGGGCTGGATTTTCGCCTATTAGTCGACTGATGACACTGTTGCTGTGAGACAATGATGCAATCCACGCTTGAAAAAATCAACGAATAGAACATCAGTCGACTGATCATGTCCATCAGTCGACTGATCGAGCCTTCACTCGACTGCTTACCCCACTAGTCGAGTCCGACTCCAATATGTGCCCGAAATATCGAGCACCAATCGACTGATTACAAGATCAGTCGACTGCTCTACCAATCAATCGACTGCCCACCTCTGGCAGTCGATTGCTAGGGCACTCCCCGTAGTCAAATCCTAGTTGACTCACATTAGTCGACTGCCACATGATACCAGTCGACTGATACACCTCAAACATGAGGTTTTCTCCTCAAACATGAGCTTTAACCCAAGTATGGTTCCCCCATACTTGCTAGACCACCCGTAGCCTAGACCTAAGCCTTCTAGCCACCTCCGTCAGCCTCGTGCCTATCGGATCCCTCCAAGTCATCCATGACTTGTTCATCCATACGCTAGCCTTCAAGTGTTTTCATCGGCTATGTCATGCTAACGGTGTCTACACCGCCAAGGCACATTGGACTTACGCTGCCAAGACTCCGCTTGGACTTTACGCTGCCAACCATTGGACTTATGCTGCCAAGACTTCAGCCTTGGACTTACGCCGCCAATATCAAACCCCTTGGACTTTCCAAATGCCAAGTACTCATGACTTGGACTTTCACCGCCAAGACTACACCCTTGGGCTTATGTGGCCAAGAATACATCCTTGGACTTTCCAAATGCCAACCTATGTTGGACTTTTCCTTGCCAAGACCCATGCTTGGACTTTACATGCCAAGTACTCAAGACTTGGACTTTTCATGACATGGTCAACCCCAATCAACCATCAAAATCCCTCTCGAGTCAAACTCGAGTCTGGTCAATCATGACCCGGGTCGATTGCATCAACAACCTCCCCAAAATATTATTAGACATCAATGTCAAATCTCCATGTTAAACATCAAAATATCGCTCGAGTCAAACTCGAGTCCGGTCAATCGTGACCTGGGCCGATTGCACCAACAAGGGGCATTCCCTAAAATTAGCTTGAAGTTTCAATAGCATACTCAGTATCGAGAGAAATTGATAGTTATTTCTCCAGTAACCTAACCCGATCTCAAAGGAACACCTAACCATTTCCACCCATGAAACTGTTTTCTGACCCCCTTTTTTCAGAAGATAGGAAACTGTCATTCCTCTCATATTTACTAATATTCTAATTTTTCAAATGGGCTTACACGATCCGAGCATCTCTAGTAACTAAAATGTTAAACTAGGGTCATCTATGGATTCCAAAGTACCCAGCTACTAAGATGAATCATAACTAATTATGTACTAAATCTTTCCTTTAGGAATTTACATCAAATTTTTGTAAAAATTAAAACTACCCAGTGAAAATTGGTGAACATTCAATATCATATCATAAATTTGGCACCATAGGATAAGGGAAAGTGATATGCTAATGACATTGCAACACAATACTATGATGCTTCTCACAAAATTTACTGAAGAAAACTCCAAGATCAAACAAAACCAGTACTAAAACAACTCTAAAATAACTACATGCAGGCAAACTGAAACAAAAGATAAAACAATTGCAAACACACCTACTTAAGCAAAAATTAAATACTTCCAAACAAAACTATCAAAGCAAAAAAGAAACATAAAGTGAATCAACAGAAAAACAATCTCCTCCCCCAGACTTAAATTTAAACATACCACTAGCATGGCAGTCGTGGAGAGAACTCAGGAAGTCTCGGCATCTCTGGCTCATCACAAAATCAAGTACTCAAGCGCTGGTGCCACATGTTCATGTGGCCAACCTGTGAACTAGTACTCTCCGCGGCTACTCTATGATCCTCCTCCCGAGCCCATTGTCCACACGCATCTCTCATGAATTATCATATCTCCTGGCGGTATGTGATCTTCTCCTGAAAATATTGCTGGGTGTGCCGTAGTACTCCTCTGCCCTCTGATAATGCTACTGGAAGTAACCGTAGAACTCGTTTGCCTACTGAAAAATGCTCTCTTGGGGCCCAAAACTCCTCTCGAGTGTATGTCCGTTGCTCATCCACCCACTGCCCCTGTATTTGTTGCTCTGTATAGATATCGTCGAGGCGGGATCGGAACTCTAGGAAGTCAAAAGTGGACCCACCAATGGCATGACCAAAAAAAGCAAAAGAATGCGATGCAGGTTCAAGATCTGGGTGTGGCATCTCATCCCTCATGGTGGGTGGACTCCAATGGCTAGGTGGATCTATAGGTGCATGAGGTGAAGGTAGTGAAGGAGGTGCACGGGTAGAGGGATTCTCTTGTGGTGGAGACTCAACTATCATATCAAGCCGCCAATTTGTGGGGTTTGTGATGATGGTATGATCGGTTCAGGGAGCCTAAGGAGTGTCATGTTCTTCCTTACAAAGCAAAAATAATTTCCTTCCCTTACAATCATCTTCATAGCCATGCACATCCCTAGGTCTAGGCTAGGGATCCCTTCTACTCTATCTAATACTCCACAATCGTATCCTATAGTATCACAAATATAGGTAATCAATCCTCCTGAGATAGTGTCCCCCTTAGGTGCTTTACCCACCTTAACTAAATGTCGAATAAAATATCACCATACGTCCACCGAATTATTACCTTCCAACATATTCCATAAACACAATAGTTCACTCGCTCTCACCACTCCATCACTCTCTCCTCTTACAAAAATTGTGCTTGCCATGAAGCGGTGTATGTATCAAAAAATAGAATTTTGAAGACGGGACGCCTTAGCCCTAGAGGGATCATAAGAGGTTTCTCTAGTTAATTCATTCCAAAATGATTAGGCATTAAAGTCATTAGGTGTTCTCCTCTATCTCCCACTAGACAATCTGAAACAAAGATTTTATTGGCGAAAGCTCCACTCATGTTCTTTATTAAACAACCTAAATGTTATCTTCCCCTCTACACAATCCATGCCTGACAAGATCTCCGCATCCACCGAGCTTAAAAATTCTAAAGTAATCCTATGGTAAGTTCGGCTCCTAATCCCCACAAGGTCTTCCCAACATTCATTGTGAAATAACCATTGCACATCATCTAAGAGACCTAGGGTTCTTAAGAGAGGCTCAACTATGTACCTTATTGCCACTATTTTGTGAGTAGATAACATATCAAAATGAGCTTTATGAGCATCAACATGAAATAAAATGCCTAAATGAGCGCTACCTTGCTCCGGAGCTTGTTGCTTGTCTCTGCCCCTGGCTCTTGGCTTTGAGGAAGAAGATAAAGTTGTGGCACGCTTTGTCCTCTTCATTCTCGCTTGTGGAGAGCTTCTTGGCTGAAAAGAGGGTTGAAGATGAGCTCCTGAGGGTTGGAATGGGGGCACATGGAAGACCAAGGGCTTGAAATCAAAGAGCACGACATGTTTGGGGAGAAACACACAGTTTACACCCCTTTAGAGGGGAACGACACGACCGTGTAAAATTCACACGGCTGGCCATGTGACCCGTTGTGGCCAACGCTTAGAATTCTCTAGGAAAAAGGCACGGTCGTGTGAAATTCATATGGCCGACTGTGTGTGTCTCTGAAAAACCTAGTTATGACACACAGTCCACACTTCTTTAACACACCTTGTCATGTTACATTCTATCCTTGAGGCACAACTGTGTAAAAATCACATGGTCACCCGTGTTTCAAGTTGTGGCTTCCTCCAAATTGAACTTGTCTGCTTAGTAGTTTTGTCAAACCCCTAAAAAAATAATAAAAATCAAATTTCAAAACATGAAATAAATTGAAATGAACCTAAAATAAACTTGGGTTGCCTCTCAAGAAGTGCTTATTTAAGGTCATTAGCTCGACCCCTTCTTCAAATCTTCAACTTTGTGTTGGCGGCTCGGTGAGGCTCCATTCATCTCCGTCAGACATGAGATTCTCAACCTGTGGTACACAAGATATTTTGCAAGAAGAATATCTAGATAAATCAAATTTCACTACATTTTTTACTTCTAATGTTATTCTTGTTGGGATGTATACTGAAAGCCTAGCTCTTTTGTATGAACATCTTTATTTTGAAATAAGAATCACATGATCATTGTTTGCACGTTATATTTATATATGTGCATATTGTCTAATACTTTACATTGTAGATAACATGGTGCTTGGGTGTGGCACAGAAGATCATGTCATCAGTCCCTTGTAGAGTATAAGTAGAGGCTCACAACCAAGATGGTTTTGGACAAACCATTGGCATGGTTGTAGTGTAGCTTGGTATTGTTTTGTCTTGAACATAAAGTTACACTAGTACACTTAGGTGTATTGAGCAGGACCGACATAGAGGTGATTCAATTTGTTGCTGACTACATAATTGAATCGGACCTCGGATATTATGTTGTACATGCTCTTAATCCTGATATAATAACGGGCACATGTACTTAATATTTATTTCTTTGATTTACCAGAGGGTGAGATTTCTATGGATTAAATCAATATGCCCGGTAAGTTGGGAAATGATATTATTTACATGGTGTGCCATTGATTATAGGAGGAAACCGTGTCCTATATATTAGGTTGATGATGTCCCCTTGAGGAGCTCATAAGGTTCATCATGTAAACCCTGCAGGTTGACTTAGTCAACATGATGATAAGGTTGAGTGGTACTACTCGAGGAGTTAGATGTTAATTGATTGATGGTCAGTAAATCAATCAATTGACGGACATTCGATATCTTAAACATGGGGAGATGGATGTACAAATAATATATGGAGCCCATATTAATTTATGGGGGTTGGTGAGGTAGTTCGATGATGATCCTCTAGTGGAATGGAACATCATTGATGGATCAAGTTTGTGTGGTTCCGATCCATCGGGTGGCCAAGACCCAACTCCTCCTCATGGTCCCTATCGTAGCCTAATATAAACCTCATGAAGTCTAGATCAAATAATGGAAAACAAATCTCTAGATCCGACGGTTGGGATTAAATTCCTAAGAACCGACGGTAGAGATTAAATCTCTAGATCCGACGGTTGGGATTAAATTCCTAGAACCGACGATGGAGATTAAATCTCTAGATCCGACGGTTGGGATTAAATTCCTAAGAACCGACGGTAGAGATTAAATCTCTAGATCCGACGGTTGGGATTAAAACCCTAGAACCGACGGTTGAGATTAAATCTCTAGATCCGACGGTTGAGATTAAAACCCTAGAACCGACGGTGGAGATTAAACCAAGGCCTAAACCCTAACTCTATAAAAGGGTGGCTATGGGTTGGGCGGCAAGAAGTTTTAGAGGTTGGATGATGGATGCTAAGGAGATTAGGGTTTAGCCTCCAATTGCTTGGGCGGCAAGCAACCCTAGGAGGAAACCCTAATTAGGGTTTGGCTCTTTTGGGTTGGGCGGCCAAGGTGAGGAAGAAGAGTGGGCGGCAACCTATGGAGGAGCTTGTCTTCTTCCATGGAGGTGGCTAGCTCCTAGATCTCTTCTCTCCACCATGCTTGGGCGGCAAGGAACCCTATGGAGGAAACCCTAATTTGATTAGGGTTTTGGCTCCTTTGCATGGGCGGCCATGGATGGGAATGAAGGTTGGGCGGCCACTTGTGGAGGAGTTTGTCTTCTTCCTTGGAGGTGGCTAGCTCCTAGATATCTTCTCTCCACCATGGTTCGGCAAGAAAGCCTAAGGAGAAACCCTAATTAGGGTTTCCTCCTTGGGTTGGATTGACTAGGATTGGAAGTTGGGCGGCAACTATAGGAGAGGAGGTCTTCCTCTTCCTAGGGTGTGGCCGACTCCTTCCTCTATTCCCTCCTCCGTGGCCGGCGCCCAACATATTCCTTTTCTCCTATTCACTCCATCTTGGCGGGCGGCACCAAAACTAGGGTTTGTCCCTAGTTCGGTTCCTTGGTTGTTTCCATATTATTCTCTCTATTCTTGGGGCCGGCGGCATCAATCCTTTGTGGAATGGTGGTTGGCTCAAGCAAGAAGGGAAAGAGAGTTCTTCTTTCTTTGGATTGAAGAAGATCTAGGAAGCTTCAACTTGTGGAGGATCTTCGCCCACACGAAGTCTACAAGGAGGTTAGGACATACGATAGAAGATCAAGAGGTATAAAAGTTTTATAACTTTTATTATTGTTCTTTGCATGTTCTTATTCATATGCTAGCTTATGTTCTTTATGTTAGTATATGTTGATTATACTAGTATGTATTTGTATAATCATGGACCCCGATAAGAAACACAAAAACCGGCAATCCGTCCGTCGTCTCTTCCGCGGCTAACCGACTAGAAGAGTTGTGTTGCTTGAACAACTAGTTTGTTCAAGCGATCGCTCAAGTCGTTAGCACGACGACGAATTGGTTGTGCTTAGGAAACTCATCCCATCCGGATTAGTTTTCATTAGTGAAAATTTTAATCCGGGGACATGGGAGCCTATGAGCATTCCGAGAAAGAGCACGGTTGCCAACAAATGGTATCAGAGCCACGGTTTCCGGTTTTGTGTGTTTTGGATTCGGTTACTTTCACGCATTTATCATATATTGTGTATGCCGGATAATAGTAGGATGTGTGTAGGCTAACTTTTTGGTTGCAGGCATAAGATCCAACTATTATGGCTATATATGTGTGTATGTGATTGCATGTGTGTGTGATTGTATATTATTTGAATCCTCGGGGTTGACGAGGCTAGATTAGTATTTAATTTTTGTAATTAAATACGGCATTGTTTAGCCGCTTATTTTAGTTTACTTTCGATCTAGATTATTTGTACACTCCTTCGTGGAGTATAGGATCGATGGATGTAAATTAAAATGTTTTATCTCGGCTCGGAATTCTTTGGTGACTTGAGCACGGGAAAAGATGGAGCGGACGAGGTGGCGACACGACGGGACACATATTGGAGAACAATGCCATAATAGTTGGAAAAATTCTGATTTTTCCATATTTATTTCTGATTTGTTTTCTATGCATGTTGTGTGTGCTTGAAAATTCCTCATTTTCAATTTACTAAGTGGGAGAGGGATATTTTAATTAATTCCCGCGGCCTCCATTACAATTTGACGTGTGATGCAACAAACTTGCGTGTCGGCTCTGAGTGCCTTCCTCCCTGCGGATGAGTTTGTTTGCAGATCACTAGGTCAAATAATGGTTATAGGAAATTATCTAGGAGCATGTGTACTTCCACAACGGTAAGACACATAATCCGAAATAATTCCCTTAGTACCGTGTAATGGTGCACACTTAGATGCAAATAAAAAGTAGTTTTATTTGTAGGGCCGAAGAGAAACCAACTATTAATTTTATTTGTCAAAAGTAAGGTTGACAAGATAATAAAATTAATGGGTTAAACCTCCTCTTACAAATGTAGAATTCGTATACGTCCACACAGCGTGGCATGCGATATTCTCGGTGTTTGAGGTGTTGGTGGATTTCAAAATTTTATTGTTTGAGGAATCAATAATTTTTATTGAAATCTACAGTAATAATAAGCATGTTGTGTGTGCTTGAAAATTCCTCATTTTCAATTTACTAAGTGGGAGAGGGATATTTTAATTAATTCCCGCGGCCTCCATTACAATTTGATGTGTGATGCAACAAACTTGCGTGTCGGCTCTGAGTGCCTTCCTCCCTGCGGATGAGTTTGTTTGTGGATCACTAGGTCAAATAATGGTTATAGGAAATTATCTAGGAGCGTGTGTACTTCCACAGCGGTAAGGCACATAATCCGAAATAATTCCCTTAGTATCGTGTAATGGTGCACACTTAGATGCAAATATAAAGTATCCTCCCCATCGGAGTCACTGCTTTTATTTGTAGGGCCAAAGAGGAACCAACTATTAATTTTATTTGTCAAAAAGTAAGGTTGACAAGATAATAAAATTAATGGGTAAAACCTCCTCTTACAAATGTAGAATTCGTATACGTCCACACTGCGTGGCATGCGATATTCTCGGTGTTTTGAGGTGTTGGTTGATTTCGAAATTTTATTGTTAGAAGAATCAATAATTTTTTGAAATCTAAAGTTTTGATCATTGTGATTCTTAGGATTTTCAAAATTGACTTTCAGTCCACTTATTTTGATACTAAAGGAAATAAACTTATTGTACTCAAATTATATTGATTGGAAATGAATCCAAATATTGTCTGCTAGTATGCAATCTTCGAAGAGTGTCCTCAAGCCATCATTGCTCAAAAGAGTTTCTACTTCTAAGCCGAAAGGCAAGAAGAAGAAGAAACAAGGTGAAGCAAAGATGGTGCGAGGATCTCAGGGAAGAGTGAAGAAGCCGAAAGGCAAGTACTTCACTTGTAAGCAGGATGGACATTGGAACAAGGACTGTCCCAATCCAAAATAGAACATAGGTATATCTTTTGGACTAGTCATTGAAACATGATTAGCGGTGATATCTACCGGCACCTGGTGAGTAGATACGGGAGCCACTAATCATGTTTGCAACAATTTGCAGGGGTTCCAGGAAACCCGATGACTAGTTGAAGGGGAGATTACCATTTACTTGGGCAATGCCATGATGGTAGCGGCTATTGCAGTGGGAGAAGTTTTATTTATCTCATGAAAATAATGAAACTTTGGTTCTGGAAAATTCCCTTTATGTACCTTTATTTAGAAAGAATTTAGTTTCAGTTTCTAAATTATTATGGATGGATATTCTATTTCTTTTAATGACAGAGTTGTTATAAAAAGGAATAGGGAGAATATCTATTCAGGTACATTGAAAAGAAATTTGAACCAAAACCTCCCACGATGCAAATAGAAGTTAATAACTCATCTTCTAATTCCAATAAGAGAAAAGAACCTTCGAAGATGAACCAAACATATCTTTGGCTTCTTAGGCTTGGTCACATTAACCTAAGCAGAATTCAAAGGTTGATAGCTGATGGACCTTTGGGTTCATTAGTGGTGGAGGATCTCCCAACCTACGAATCTTGCTTGGAGGGTAAGATGACCAAGAGGCCTTTTTAAGGCCAAGGGGTACAGAGCCAAAGATTTGTTAGAAATGGTTCATTCTGATTTGTGTGTTCCTATGGCTATCTAGGCAAGAGGTAATCTTGAATATTTCATCTCTTTTGTAGATGATTATTCAAGATGTGGATGACACTACGATCTGATCATGGTGGTGACAACCTCTTGGGAGAGTTTAGGAACTACTTATCAGAGGTTGGGATTCAATCCCAATTGACTGCACTCGCACACCCAGTGAACGGTGTAGCAGAGCGAAGGAATAGGACTCTTATGGAGATGGTTAGATCGATGATGAGTTATTCTGACTTGTTTTATAGTCCTAGAGATCAGAGGGTGATCGTTAACACGAATGCCAGATTTCTAGAGGAAGACTATGTGATAAGCCACAAGCCCAAGGGTAAAATTATTCTGGAGGAGTTAAAAAGGGAAGTCACTTTTTTAGTACCACCGGTACAAGAGGACATACCACATGTCATTGCACCGCGTGTCACAGAGGATGCACAGAAGATACCTCGTCGTAGTGGGAGGGTTGTTAGACAACCTCTTAGATTCATGTTTTTGGACAAATCTTCTGATTTGGTCCCTAGCAAACATGAACCTGATCCCTAGACATACGACGAGGCAATCCAAGATATAAATACAACATCTTTGCAAAGTGCAATGAATACTGAGATTGAATCTATGGATTCAAGTCAGGTCTGGGAGCTCTAATGCATAGCAACTCATATGGATTATGAGACGTGACAGATGGATGTCAAGACAGCATTCCTTAGTGGAAGTCTTGAGGAATCCATCTAAATGAAGCGACTAGAGGGATTCATTGCTAAGGGCAAAGAGCGTATTGTATATAAGCTTAATCGGTCCGTTAATGGACTGAAGCAAGCTTTGAAGTCTTGGGACATCCGCTTTGAGGAGGTAAATCCAGTCTTATGGATTTATTCAAAGTTCAGATGAGTCTTGTGTATATCAGAGATGTGACAAAAACGTAGTGGTATTTTTGTACTATACGTAGATGACATTTTGGTGGTTGGCGACAACATCGAAGTGTTATCAGACGTAAAGGTATGGTCGTCCAAACAGTATGATATGAAGGACTTGGGAGAAGTGGGTCAAAACCTTGGGGATCAAGGTTGTTGTGCTTATCCCAAGCTTCATACATAGACATGGTTTTGGATCGTTTTTAGCATACAAAACTCCAAGAAGGGTTTTCTACCATTCAGGCATGGAGTTCCTTTATCTAAGGAGATGTGTCCTAGATCATCTGAGGTGATAAAGGAGCTGAAGGCGGTTCCTTATGCTTCGGCAGTAGGAAGCCTAATGTATGCTATGTACGAGACCAGATATCTGCTTTGCCGTAGGCATGGTCAGTAGATATCAGAGTAATCCAGGACAGGGACATTGAACTGCGGTAAAGCATATATTGTAGTGCCTGAGAAGGACTAGGGATTATATGCTAGTTTACCGGGCAGACCAATTACTCCCTGTGGGTTACATGGATTCTGATTTCCAATCATATAGGGATAACAGTAAGTCTACCTCAGGTTTTGTGTTTTTGGAGGTGGAGCCATAGTATGGAAGAGTGTCAAGCAGAAATGCCTGGCGGACTCTACCATGGAAGCTGGATATGTGGCAGCTCCTGTGGCGGCCAAAGAAGCTGTATGGCTCAGGAACTTCCTGATGGACTTGGATGTGATTCCTGGTTTGCCCAGAACTATCACAATTTATTGTGATAATAATGGTACAGTTGCAAACTCGAAGGAACCACGAGCCCATAAGGCTAGTAAACACATAGAGTGCAAGTACCACCTGATACGAGAAATCGTAAAAGAGGTAGAAGTTGCTGTCGCCTAGCATGCATCAGAGGATGACCTGGTAGACCCTTTCACTAAGCCCTTTTTAGCGAGAGCTTTGATAGGCATGTGGAGGGAAGGGGAATCAGATGTATGGCAGTATGATGACAGCATAGTCTTTTAGTATAAGTGGGAGATTGTTGGGATGTATACTGAAAGCCTAGCTCTTTTGTATGAACATCTTTATTTTGAAATAAGAATCACATGATCATTGTTTGCACATTATATTTATATATGTGCATATTGTCTAATACTTTACATTGTAGATAACATGGTGCTTGGGTGTGGCACAGAAGATCATGTCATCAGTCCCTTGTAGAGTATAAGTAGAGGCTCACAACCAAGATGGTTTTGGACAAACCATTGGCATGGTTGTAGTGTAGCTTGGTATTGTTTTGTCTTGAACATAAAGTTACACTAGTACACTTAGGTGTATTGAGCAGGACCGACATAGAGGTGATTCAATTTGTTGCTGACTACATAATTGAATCGGACCTCGGATATTATGTTGTACATGCTCTTAATCCCGATATAATAACGGGCACATGTACTTAATATTTATTTCTTTGATTTACCAGAGGGTGAGATTTCTATGGATTAAATCAATATGCCCGGTAAGTTGGGAAATGATATTATTTACATGGTGTGCCATTGATTATAGGAGGAAACCGTGTCCTATATATTAGGTTGATGATGTCCCCTTGAGGAGCTCATAAGGTTCATCATGTAAACCCTGCAGGTTGACTTAGTCAACATGATGATAAGGTTGAGTGGTACTACTCGAGGAGTTAGATGTTAATTGATTGATGGTCAGTAAATCAATCAATTGACGGACATTCGATATCTTAAACACGGGGAGATGGATGTACAAATAATATATGGAGCCCATATTAATTTATGAGGGTTGGTGAGGTAGTTCGATGATGATCCTCTAGTGGAATGGAACATCATTGATGGATCAAGTTTGTGTGGTTCCGATCCATCGGGTGGCCAAGACCCAACTCCTCCTCATGGTCCCTATCGTAGCCTAATATAAACCTCATGAAGTCTAGATCAAATAATGGAAAACAAATCTCTAGATCCGACGGTTGGGATTAAATTCCTAAGAACCGACGGTAGAGATTAAATCTCTAGATCCGACGGTTGGGATTAAATTCCTAGAACCGACGATGGAGATTAAATCTCTAGATCCGACGGTTGGGATTAAATTCCTAAGAACCGACGGTAGAGATTAAATCTCTAGATCCGACGGTTGGGATTAAAACCCTAGAACCGACGGTTGAGATTAAATCTCTAGATCCGACGGTTGAGATTAAAACCCTAGAATCGACGATGGAGATTAAACCAAGGCCTAAACCCTAACTCTATAAAAGGGTGGCTATGGGTTGGGCGGCAAGAAGTTTTAGAGGTTGGATGATGGATGCTAAGGAGATTAGGGTTTAGCCCCCAATTGCTTGGGCGGCAAGCAACCCTAGGAAGAAACCCTAATTAGGGTTTGGCTCTTTTGGGTTGGGCGGCCAAGGTGAGGAAGAAGAGTGGGCGGCAACCTATGGAGGAGCTTGTCTTCTTCCATGGAGGTGGCTAGCTCCTAGATCTCTTCTCTCCACCATGCTTGGGCGGCAAGGAACCCTATGGAGGAAACCCTAATTTGATTAGGGTTTTGGCTCCTTTGCATGGGCGGCCATGGATGGGAATGAAGGTTGGGCGGCCACTTGTGGAGGAGTTTGTCTTCTTCCTTGGAGGTGGCTAGCTCCTAGATATCTTCTCTCCACCATGGTTGGGCGGCAAGAAAGCCTAAGGAGAAACCCTAATTAGGGTTTCCTCCTTAGGTTAGTAACTAGGATTGCAAGGAAGTTGGGCGGCAACTATAGGAGAGGAGGTCTTCCTCTTCCTAGGGTGTGGCCGACTCCTTCCTCTATTCCCTCCTCCGTGGCCGGCGCCCAACATATTCCTTTTCTCCTATTCACTCCATCTTGGCGGGCGACACCAAAACTAGGGTTTGTCCCTAGTTCGGTTCCTTGGTTGTTTCCATATTATTCTCTCTATTCTTGGGGCCGGCGGCATCAATCCTATGTGGAATGGTGGTTGGCTCAAGCAAGAAGAGAAAGAGAGTTCTTCTTTCTTTGGATTGAAGAAGATCTAGGAAGCTTCAACTTGTGGAGGATCTTCGCCCACACGAAGTCTACAAGGAGGTTAGGACATACGATAGAAGATCAAGAGGTATAAAAGTTTTATAACTTTTATTATTGTTCTTTGCATGTTCTTATTCATATGCTAGCTTATGTTCTTTATGTTAGTATATGTTGATTATACTAGTATGTATTTGTATAATCATGGACCCCGATAAGAAACACAAAAACCGGCAATCCGTCCGTCGTCTCTTCCGCGGCTAACCGACTAGAAGAGTTGTGTTGCTTGAACAACTAGTTTGTTCAAGCAATCGCTCAAGTCGTTAGCACGACGACGAATTGGTTGTGCTTAGGAAACTCATCCCATCCGGATTAGTTTTCATTAGTGAAAATTTTAATCCGGGGACATGGGAGCCTATGAGCATTCCGAGAAAGAGCACGGTTGCCAACAATTCTATGCTTTCTAACATCAATATTAGCTCCAGTAGTCGCTAAGAAAGGTCGTCCCAGAATTAACAGGGTTTGAGGATACTCACCCTTGTCCATAATGATAAAGTCAGTGGGTATTACAAAATTTTCCATGGTTATAGGTACATTTTCAAATATACCCACAGGTTTTCTCATTGTATCATCTGCAAGTTGTAAAGTTATATCAGTTGGATTGACATTATTCAACCTCATTTCCTTATAAAATTCATATGGCATCATATTGACTGCAGAACCAAGATCACATAACGCGATGTTAAAATTAAATCCATAAATCCTACGGGGGATTACGAAGTCACCTGGGTCTTCAAGTTTAGGAGGGGACTTGTTCTCAATTTCCACTTTGCTTTCAAGTGTCAAGATCATGGTTGTGTAGCTCTTACTCAATCTCCTTGTTGGATCCACCAATTCCCCAATCTGTTCATCAAGCTCTGCTTGTTTCTCCTGACATTTCATGGTGTACACAACGTTAAATTGTTCTATATGACTCGGTTCATCTTTCCTAGAATTCCTCCTGATGCTCGCGATGATGCATTAACGATTTGGGCTATTTGTGTTTCCAACATCTTGGTATGGCTTGTGAGGCCATCTATAGACACCTTTAATGTTAGGATCGATGGCCCGACTAGAAGGAGGGATGAATAGCCTTTCGATGTTCGTTGGAAATCGTTCATGATTAATTGCCTATAATTCTAGTTAGCACAGCGAAATGATAATAAAACTAATTCAAAGACAATTAAAGTTAAAAACAAAGTAAAGAAAGAACACCACTAACACAATTCGTTTAACGTGGTTCACGACCTCTCGCTGCTAGTCCATGACAATCTGTTAGGCAGATCACTCCCTCATCCTTTCCACTAAACTTCTCCTTTAGCTCAACATAGGGTGGAGAAAACCTTCTTACACAAACTCTCCCTCTTACAATATGATAGAGATAGAATTAGGGAAGAGGAGAGTAAAAAAGTTTAGGAGGCTTGGAGCAATGTTATGAGTGAAAGCATTTACCTCTCCAAGGGTCCCAAGCCCTCCTTTTATAGAGAATAGGGCTTTCTTCCCGTTGGGCATGTAGCAGTCGACTGTTGCGTGATAGCAATCGACTGCTCCTGTAGCTGTTGTCTTACAACGACTTAATCCACACTGGAAAAGTTCCAATAGATATCCCATCAGTCGACTGCCAAATTCTAGCAGTCAACTGATGCACTGGCAGTCGAGCCGTTGGTCGAGCCTGCCTCGTTTCTGTGCCTGTGTCTACTTATACCAGTCGACTGCCCTCCACGATAGTCGACTGATGGTGGACCAGTCGACTGCCAACCCTTGGCAGTCACCTGATAGGCCACAAAATCCTAGCTGACACCAATCAACTAGCAGTTGACTTGGACTAATCGACTGATACCTATATCAATTGACTATTGTCGGGTAAAACCTCAAACAAAAAGATGTTTGAGCATCCGACCTTCGGGTAAAACCTCAAACAACATGTTTGAGCATCCGACACTTGATCTTAGCCATTTGGTCAAGTTCACCTAAGTTAAACTACCCCATCCCGGGTTATAATCGCTCAACTCTCATCTCCCATGGAGTCTCCCTTTGAAGCTCTCTTTCTTCGGCTTGTGTCCCTCGGATGCACCAAGCTCATGACTTCTCTCTCGTGCCATCCTTTGTGTCTTGCCGTGAAGTATGCTTCCTTTGGTTCAACTTTATTTCTCCTCGTCCGGCAGTCCCTCGGATGCACCAAGCTCATGGCTTCTCCTCGTGCCATCCTTCACCGACTCAAGGACCCGAGCCATGAGATGATGAACTTACCACTGCTTCATCAAGATACTCATGTGTGATTCACCAAGTCCTGCACAACTTGAACACACACATCAAAAGCATAACATCCTAACTTAAACTCTTTGACACACATATCAAAACCAAGATCATTCTTGGGTTGATTGCCCTAATAATCTTCCGCTATTTGATGTGTGGCAATATGTTTAAGTTAGGTAAAAATTACTTAAAGAAAGTAAGAATGAAAATCAAACACGAATATCAAGGCTCCCCCTTAACACATGTAAACTCCCCCTTAACACATGCTCTAAAAAGGTTTAACTTAAACCTTAACAATTCTCCCTCTTTGACACCATCAAAAAGATGATACATATCTTATACAATGTGGTATCACTCTCTAAGGGAATAAAACACCCAAAGCAGACTTGAAAAGCTCAAAAACTGAGCTGTTGTCCCGTGCACAATGTCACCAGTCGACTGGTGTCTAATAATGCCGAATTTTGATTTCTGAAGCCGTTTCAGAAATGCATTAAAAATTCACGAAAATTCGAAATCATGAAATTTGGGGAACACATTTCTTATGAGTTCCTCTATCAAGGAAAAATATTTTTTCATGAAAAAGCATAATCTTTTCAAAAGTTAGGCAAAACTCAAAAGTTTTAAAATCTTCTAAAGTTGTATCAACTTGGAAAACTAGTTTTGCCTTAAAATGTTTCAAAACATTAACTCACAATTTTCAAGACATGAAAGTGTTTTCAAATATCAGAAATATCCAACTATGATCTTTGGGAAAGATGTTCATGAGTTAAACATTTGCTTTCCCCATAGTTGATCAATGATTGCTATATCATGATACATCTAATGACTCATCAAAGTGCCATAAACATTAGTGAATCATTTGTATCAACTTAACATCTCACCCATGGCTATGTTTATCAATCAAGTTATCCTTATAGTGGGTTGTGAGATGTAACTAAGGTAATTCTACTTAACCAAAAATTTTCATGCAATGCTGCCAAGGTTAAGTATACTCCCATATCACCCATTAGGATCATAAGACAACCATTTAACATGATATGAAATAAATCCAATTATGGTTGACTATCCTAGGTTTTTTTTTCTAACCTTTAAGGATTGACTTGGGTACCCAATATAGATTCTTTCCAATAGGATTTACCAAGTATTCCTTAGGGATCCATTTTCTAGCTACCATTGTTGTTTTTGATTGCCCATAGCAATTAAACAATGATATGCCTTTTCATTATTTGATCCCTTATATCCTAAGCCCTTTTTGTTAAAACTTGCCCTTTGGCTCCCCATGATCATTTTCAAAGTATTTGAGCTTATGGTGAATTTTTCAAGGGCTTTACTAAGGTATTCTACCTTTTCCCTTAACATCCTATTTTCTTCTAAGCATGCATCATTTGAACTAGAAGAAACAATATCATCATGTGAACATGCATTTTTAAGCTTTTCTTCTAAATTCCTAATTTCATTTTGCATGTATTTATTTTTCTTTTTAGTTCTAAATAAGTCTCTAGTTAAACTTGAAATCATATAAATTACATCTTGGGTAGGGAGATTCTTTACCTCACTTACCCAATCTTCCTCCGAATCCAAGGTTTGTGCTCCCCCTACACTTGAGCTCTCCTCCTCACTTGTGTTTCCTTCTTCTTGTTCGGATGAGGTGGAGACAATATCTTCTATTCCCATGAGTGCAAAATGTGAGACGACTTCTTCTTCTTCGGATGAAGATGAGTCATCCCATGTAGCTTTTAGGTTTTGCAATTTTGACTTCTTCTCCTTCTCCTTTGATTTCTTCTCATCTTTCTTCTTGTCATTCTTCTTCTTTTCTTCCTTATTTTTGTTCAATAGAGGATACTCATCCCTCATGTGTCCTTCTCCTTGGCAATTGTAGCAAATGATCTTCCTTCTCCTTCTCCTATCATTAGACTTGTTAAATTTAAAACCTTTTAAAGCACGCCTTACCCTTCTTACCATGTATGTCTCTTCATCGCTATCCATTGAAGAATGCGACTCGTCATCCGATGAAGAGGGTGTGGTCTTCTTCTTCTTGCCCTTGTTTTCCACTAGTGCTATTCCCCTTGATTGAGTGCTTGGTTCTTCAACTATTCCTTCAAGGCGAGTTTCATGAAGCTCCATAGTAGAGAAAAATTCCTCTAAAGTACTAACCTCTAGATTCCTTGAGATGTAGAAGGAATCAACCATGGAGCTCCATTTTGATGATCGAGGAAATGCATCGATAGCTTTCATTATCATGTCCCTATTTGATAGCTTCTCCCCTACACTAGACAAACAATTAATAATTTCTTTATACCTAGAATGTAAAGACAATACCTTTTCTCCTATGTCCAATTTAATGTTGTTGAGTTGAGATCGGAGAAGGTCTTGTCTTGCTAGCTTGGCTTCGGATGTGCCTTCATGAAGCTCAATTAACTTCTCCCACATATCCTTGGCACTTGAGCATTCTCCTATTAGGTTTATCTCTTATTGAGGAAGCACGTTAAATAGATGATGCTTGGCCTTTGAATTTGCTAGGTGCTCCTCCTTTTGCTTCTTAGTCCATCTTGATTTTTCCATTGGTTTGCCTTCTTCATCCCTAGGTATCTCAAAACCACTTTCCATTATAATCATGATATCAAAATCGGTTTCGAAAAATACCTCCATTCTCTTCTTCCACCATGAGAAGTCTCCTTCGAACTTTAGCGGGTGGATGTTCATGTCGGCCATTTGTCTTGCTTATCGTGGTGGTGAGTCCAATGATAGACTCCTTGCTTTGATACCACTTGTTAGGATCGATGGCCCGATTAGAAGGGGGGATGAATAGCCTTTCGATGTTCGATGGAAATCATTCGTGCTTAATTGCCTACAATGCTAGTTAGCGCAGCGGAATGATAATAAAACTAATGCAAAGACAATTAAAGCTAAAAACAAAGTAAAGAAAGAACACCACTAATACAATTTGTTTAACGTGGTTCACGACCTCTCGCCACTAGTCCACGATAATCCGCTAGGCAGATCACTCCCTCAACTTTCCACTAAACTTTTCCTTTAGCTCAACACAGGGTGGAGAAAACCTTCTTACACAAATTATCCCTTTTACAATATGATAGAGATAGAATTAGGGAAGAGGAGAGTAAAAACGTTTAGGAGGCTTGGAGCAATATTAGGAGTGAAAGCATTTACCTCTCCAAGTCTCCCAAGCCCTCAATGGATATCCCATCAATCGATTGTCATCAGAGCCCTGGAGTCAAGTGATCCAGGCGATGTCTGAGACGGTAGCTGCCTCATTTCTGTGCCCATGTCCACTTATACTAGTCAACTGCCCTCCACGACAGTCGACTAATGGTGGACCAGTCGACTATTAAGGAAATCAACCCAAGTATGATTTGGTTTTGATAAGTGTGGCAAAGAATTTAAGTTAGGTTGATTATTTGATTTGATATGTGTGTTTAAGTTGTGTAGGACTTAGTAAATCACACATGGTTTGCTTGACGAAGCATTGGCGAGTTCATCCTCTCATGGCTTGGGTCCTTGAGTCGGTGAAGGATGACATTGGAGAAGCCGTGAGATTGGTGCATCTGAGGGACCATCGGACGAGGAGCAATGGAGTGAAGCCAAAGGAAGCAGACTTCAGGGCAAGACGCGAAGGATGACACTGGAGGAGCCGCGGGCTTAGTGCATCCGAGGGACGTAGCTGGACGAAGAGAGCTTCCATGAGGGACTCCATGGGAGATGAGAGATTGAGTGTTTGTAACCCGGAGCGAGGTAGCTCAAGTAGGTGAACTTGGCCGAATGGCTAAGTCAAGTGTCGGATGCTCAAACTTGTTGTTTGAGGTTTTACTCGATGGTCGGATGCTCAAATATCTTGATGTTTGAGATTTTATCCGACAACAGTCGACTGCCAAGTATTGGCAGTCGACTGGTCCGAGTTAACTAGTAGTTGACCGGTGTCAACTAGGTTTTGTGGCCCATCAGCGATTGCCAAAGGATGGCAATGATCGCTTCCACCATCGATCGTAAGGACAACTCATAGCCGATTAATCAATCGGCTTACGCAGTGACGTGATCGATCAGCGGCGATCGCCAAGTCTACCGTTGGAAGGTGACGACGGCAAGTCAGAAGCCGTTGGAAGTCAGTCGTTACAATGGCAGTCGACTGATGACATGCATCAGTCGACTGATGCATGCCTAACGGGGAGAAACCCTTCTTCTCTATAAAAGAAGGGTTGAGGGCCTTGGGGAGGTTAATGCTTAACTCCCATTCATACTCCCAAGTGTTGTGAACAATTTTCTTCCCTCTTCCTTCTTCTTAATTCTATCTTATTGCAAGAGGGAGAGAATTGTTTAAAGAGGTTACCTCCACCTTGTCTTGAGCTAAAGGAGAGATTAGTGGATTATGTTGAGGAATGATTCGCCTTACGAATCGTTCATGGACTAGCAACAAGGGTCGTGAACCACGTTACATCTCTTGTTAGCATTTGCATATCTTTACTTCTTTGTATTAGTTTAATTATTTTTGTTTAGTATATATTCCGCTGCGCTAATCATTATTGTAGACAATTAAGATGACCAAAGTCCATCTACAACATTCAAGGCTATTCAACCCTCTTCTAGTCGGGTCTCGATCCTCCAACAAGTGGTATCATAGCCAAGTTGCTTGTCAATGGACTCATCGCTGCAACAAGCACAACAAAGATGGCCGACATGAATATCCACCCGCCTAAATTCGAAGGGGACTTCACATGGTGGAAAAAGAGAATGGAGGTATTTTTCGAAATCGACTTTGAAATTATGTTGATTATGGAAAACGGTTTCGAAGTGCCTAGGGATGAAGAAGGGAGGCTATTAGAGAAATCAAGATGGACTAAGAAGCAAAGGGAGGAGCACCTTGCAAATTCGAAAGCAAAGCACCATCTTTTCAATGTGCTCCCTCAATAAGAGATTAACCGAATAGGAGAATGCTCAAGTGCTAAAGAGATGCGGGAGAAGCTAGTGGAGCTTCATGAAGGCACCTCTGAAGCCAAGCTTGCAAGAAGAGACCTTCTCCGCTCTCAACTTAACAATATCAAACTAGAAAAAGGAGAAAAGGTATTATCTCTACACTCAAGATTTAAAGAAATAATTAATGGATTGTCAAGTGTAGGAGAGAATCTCTCCAATAGGGATATAATCATGAAGGCAATAGATACATTCCCCCGATCATCGAAATGGAGCTCTATGGTGGACTCTTTTTACATTTCAACCAAACTAGAGGTAAGTACTCTAGAAGAATTTTTCTCTACTATGGAGCTTCATGAAACTAGACTTGAAGGTATAGTAGAAGAGCCAAGAATTCAATCAAGGGGAGTGACACTAGTGGCAAACAAGGGGAAGAAAAAGGAGACTACACAACCTTCATCGGATGATGACTCATCTTCCTCCATGAACATCGATGAAGAGGCTTATATGGTAAGAAAGGTGAGACGTGCATTAAAAAGTTTTAAATTTAATAAGTCTCATGATAGGAGAAGGAGGACTAGGAAGGTGATATTTTACAATTGCCAAGGAGAGGGACACATGAGGGATGAATGTCCCTTGTTGAACAAGAGCAAGGAAGAAAGGAAGAAGAATGAAAAGAAGAAAGAAGGGAAGAAGAAAGAAGAGAAGAAATCAAAAGAAAAGGGGAAGGGAAAAGTGATCCTAAAAGCCACATGGGACGATCCATCTTCATCGAAGGAAGAAGAAATCGTCTCACATCTTGCGCTAATGGGGATAGATGACATAGCCTCCACCTCCTCCGAGCAAGAAGAAGGAAGCACAAGTGAGGAGGAGAGCTCAAGTGTAGGGGGAGCATCTACCTCGAATTCGGAAGAAGAAGATTGGATAAGTGAGGTAAAGAAACTACCCTCTCAAGATGTTATTTTCATGATCTCTAGTTTAACTAAGGATTTATTTAGGGATAAAAAGAAAAATAAATGCATGTTTGGTGAAATTAAGGCTCTAGAAGAAAAGATCAAAAATACATGTTCACATGATGATAGTATCTCTTCTAGTTCAAATGATGCATGTTTAGAAGAGAATAGGATTTTAAGGGAAAAAGTATATTACTTTACTAAGGCCCTTGAAAAATTCACCATTGGCTCAAACACTTTGAATATGATTATAGGGAGCCAAAGGGCAAGCTTCAATAAAAAGGGCTTAGGTTATAAGGGATCTAAAAATGAGAAAGATTACCATTGCCTAATTGCTAGAGGACAATCAAAGACAACAATGGTAGCTAGGAAATGGATCCCTAAAGAATACTTGATGAACCCTATTGGAAAGAACTTATATTGGGTTCCCAAGTCAATCTTCAAGGGTTAGAGAAACCTAGGATAGTCAACCATAAGTAAACTTATTTCATATCTTATTACATGGTTGACTTATGCTGATGTTGGATGAAAATATTTGATTTATGATCATGATGGGTGTTTATGGATGATACTTAACCTTGGGTAGAATTGCATAAAATTTTGGTTAAGTATAATTACCTTTAGTTACATCTCACAACCCCTCTCACAACCCACTATAGGCTAACTTGATTGAAAACATAGCCATGGGTGAGATGTTAGGATGATACAAATGATTCACTAATTCTTATGACATTTTGATGAATCATTAAGTATATCTTGACATAGTAATCATAGACCAACTACGGGGAAAACATATGTTTAATTCATGGACATATTGCCCAAACATCATAGTTAGATATTTTTAATGATTTAAAACCATTTCATGTTTCAAAAAATTAGAGTTCATGCATTGAAATATTCTAAGGCAAAACTAGGCTTTCAAGTTGATACAAACTTTAGTGATTTTTAAACTTTTGAGATTTGGCCTAATTTTAGAAAATTGAATGAATTTTCATGAAAAATCATTTTTCCTTGATAAAGGGACTCATTAGAAATGTGTTCCTCAAATTTCATGATTTTTTGAATTTTTTTGATTTTTTAATGCATTTCTGAAGTTAGCTTCAGAAATCAGAATTCGACACTTTCAGATACCAATCGACTAATGAAAAATGCCAGTCAACTGCTACTTTGAAAAATTGTTGTTTTGTGTTTTAAAATCTGATTTTGGTGATTTTATTCCCTTAGACAGTGATACCAACTTGTATAATATTTGTATAATATTTTTGATGGTCTCAAAGGGGGAGAAATGTTAGAGTTTATGTTAATCATGCTAGGGAAAATTAACATGTGTTAAGGGGGAGTTGCATGTGTTAAGGGGGAGTGTTTTACTTACATGCTTTCCTTCCTTAGTATTTTGTTAATGTTTTACCTAACTTAAACATGTTGTCACACATCAAAAAGGGGGAGATTGTTAGGACAATCAACCCAAGTATGGTTTGGTTTTGATGTGTGTGGCAAAGGGTTTAATTGATTATGTGATTTGATATGTGTGTTTAAGTTGTGCAAGACTTAGCAAATCACACATGGTTTGCTTGATGAAGCATTGGCGAGTTCATCCTCTCATGGCTCGGGTCCTTGAGTCGGTGAAGGATGACATTGGAGAAGCCGTGAGCTTGGTGCATCTGAGAGACTGCCGGACGAGGAGCAATGGAGTGAAGCCAAAGGAAGCAAACTTCAGGGAAAGATGCGAAGGATGACACTGGAGGAGCCGTGAGCTTAGTGCATCCGAGGGACATAGCTGGACGAAGAGAGCTTCTGTGAGGGACTCCATGGGAGATGAGAGATTGAGCGTTTGTAACCCGGGACAGGATAACTCAAGTAGGTGAACTTGGTCGAATGGCTAAGTCAAATGTCGGATGCTCAAACTTGTTGTTTGAGGTTTTACCCGATGGTCGGATGCTCAAAAATCTTGATGCTTGAGATTTTACCTAACAACAATCGACTACCAAGTATTGGCAGTCGACTGGTCCGAGTCGACTAGTAGTCGACCGGTGTCAACTAGGTTTTGTGACCCAGAAGTCGATTGCTCAGGGATAACAGTCGACTGCCAAGGATGGCAGTCGACTGCTATGGGTGAATGCGGGCACAGAACAACTCGTAGCCGACTGATCAGTCGGCTACGTAGGCAGTAGTCAACTATTGATAGCAGCAGTCGACTGTCAAGTCTACCATTGGATGGTGACGACGACAAGTCAGAAGCCATTGGAAGTCGGTCGTTACAATGGCAGTCGACTGATGTCATGCATCAGTCGACTACTGCATGCCCAATGGGAAGAAACCCTTCTTCTCTATAAAAAGAAGGGTTGAGGGCCATGGGGAGGTTAATGCTTAACTCCCATTCATACTCCCAAGTGTTGTGAACAATTTTCTTCCCTCTTCCTTGTTCTTAATTTTATCTTATTGCAAGAGGGAGAGAATTGTATAAAGAGGTTACCTCCACCTTGTCTTGAGTTAAAGGAGAGATTAGTGGATTGTGTAGGAACGTTCGTGATTACTAGAGGGGGGGGGGTGAAAAGTATCATCGCTTGTCTATGGATTACGATCGCGTGCTTGCTACAATTCGGTTAGTGCGTAGCGGAAGAATAACAATAAAAATAATAACACGAATACAAGCACACAACACCAAATATAATGTGGTTCGGAATCGAATGGTTCCTACTCCACGGATTGGGCTTGAACGAGCCCTAGTGATGCCAATCACACACCACTACTCAATAACTCTTTCTCGGAACAATCTGGAGGTGGAGAAACCTCGTACAAAGATTACACTAAGTAATACAAGAGATACAAGCAACTATGAATATGAAATGCAATACAAGTAAAGGAAAACACTTTACAAAGAGATTTTGATTGCCTTGGACTAACCTTGAAGGACTGGAAAGCACCAACTATTCTCCTTCAAATCGCCCAAGAGAACCATGACCAAATCCCTCCTTCCGAGCTGCTTTTATAACCTACATTCGGGCTAGATTTCGCCTAGTAGTCAACTGATCGAGACCATCAGTTGACTGCCCCTGTAGCCGTTGTCTCACAACGGCATGAACCACGTCAGATAAGTCCAACGGATAGACATCAGTCGATTGATCATGCCCATCAGTCGACTGATAGAGCCTTCACTCGATTGACAAACCCTAACATGACTCGGAAGCTTCGTCAATTCCCGACCAGCGATCGATCTCGGATTAGTCAACTCTCGTGCCGAGTCAATCGTCCAATGCTACCAAATGACTATCGTGCCATTTCGGCAAATAAACTCCGATCAACTCACATCAGTCGACTGACCATAGTCCCAGTTGACTGATACACCTCAAACATGATGTTTTACCCCAAGTATGGTGCCCCCATACTTGCTAGACCACCCTTAGCCTAGACCTAAGCCTTCTAGCCACCTCCGTTAGCCTCACACCTATCGGATCCCTCCAAGTCATCCATGACTTGTTCATACATACACTATCCTTCAAGTGTTTCCATCAGCTATTGTCATGCTAATGTGGTCTACACCGCCAAGGCACATTGGGCTTATGTTGCCAAGACTCCACTTAGACTTTACGCCGCCAACCATTGGACTTATGCTGCCAAAACTCCACCCTTGGACTTTGCGCTGCCAATATTCCCCTTGGACTTCTCAATTGCCAAGACTCAAGCTTGGACTTTCCCTTGCCAGCCCATGTTGGACTTTCCATGCCAAGACCCATGCTTGGACTTTCCCTTGCCAAGACCCATGCTTGGACTTTCCATGCTAAGTACTCAAGACTTGGACTTCTCCCATGACAATGGTCAAACCATCGTCAAACATCAAGATCATAACCTGGGTCGATTGCACCAACAATCTCCCCAATACATTGTCAGACATCAAAGTCAAACATCAATGTCAAACATCAAAATACTACTCGAGTCAAACTCGAGTTTGGTTAATCGTGACCTGGGCCGATTGCACCAACAATCTCTCCCTTTTTGATGTTTGACAAAAACACCCTTGAGTTAGGCCCCTGACTCAAATTCCCTTATCAATTTTCCCAAATTGGTAATTCTAACATTCTCCCATTAATTCTCCCCCTTTTTGACATACATCAAAAAGGTTCTTCCCAAGGAGGTCAATATCTCATATCCTAATGAGATCTTACAATCTCTTTCTTGGTCCAAAAACATCTAGGATGCCTACAATCTTCCTAGTGATAAGTCTCATTTCACTTAAGAGAGGCAATCCTACAAACTCTCCCAATTTCCCAATTAGGCATCTCAAATTCCCATTTCTCCCCCTCATGAGGAAAAATAACATCCATCATCCCATGATGGATACCTCTCCCTAAAGGATTACTCCCCTTTGACCATTGCATCAACAATGTCCTTGGGAAGTCCCTAAGCTAATAAGCACTCTAAACCATCAAAAATAAGGTTAAAAATTCAACATTGAACTTTTCACACCTCAAAATTGATACATCACCCTAACAACTCTCCTAATCCACATCTAATGGATTTTCACCCTTTCTAATGCTTTCCAAAGCATATCCTAGGGTTAGGAGTGGTTAGGGAACCCTAACATAGCTGAAATATGGGCTAAACATCCTTGTTTACCCGAAATCAGCTCTGACAGTCGACTATCCTATACATCAGTCGACTGCCATCAAGCGGCAGTCGATTGATAACTTAAAATTCTGATTTTCAATTATCAGAAATGAATTTCAGAAATGCATAAGTAATTATACGTAACTTGAAAAATCATGAGAATTTATACGTATATTACTTATAAGCAATACAATGGGTGAAAAATATTGGAAAAATAATTTACCCATAAAATAGTGAAATCGATACAAAGTTTAAAAGTGAAGAAAAACTTCAATGTTTGAGCTCACTTTGTATCAACATCATCAATGGTGATTGCTGTCAAAATATAGACTTCACCAAGGTTTTTTAAAATAATTTTAAAATTGTTTTAAAACCTTATATTGGATCATATTCTTTGGGCTTAATGTACATGGTTTGAACATAAGCTTTCCCAATGATCCATGAATAATATAAATGAGTTTTAGTTCATCTAGATGCAAAAACTATGCACCTTGAACTCAACTCATATCCTAGTATCTCACATGTATCTAGGGTGTATCAATACACATACATGTCAATATAATGTGAGATGTGGATTTTGTTCATCCTAAACTAGGGTTTCATATATTTTTCTAAGGCAACACTACTTGATTCCCTTATACATGGGACTTTAAGTCATGTCATAGTCCTTAACTCAATTTTTATCAGTGTATGAATGATTATGACATTAATGATGATATAAATAAGCATATGCTCATAATCATTATGTCATGACATAAAATGGAATCTAAGCATACATGACATTTAACCTTAATCCTAAGCATGATCATGACATATTATATAAAAAATAGATATGATGTCATGACATGTTGTATGACAATCAAAGCATGACAAATAAAATATAAAGGTATATAATACCTAAATTTTAGTATTTATTGCCATTTGTTATTATTAAACCCATTTTTCCATATTATTAGCTTATCTCCCAAGTGTGCCAAAAACCCAAAATGACACACTATGACCTCTAACCTAAGTTGTGCCAATTTGATCAATTTTTCATAGTTCCATAAATTATATTAACACATCCTAAAATCTTTTAGGATTATAATCAAAACACATTTCCAAGGTACCCATGACCTTGAAAATGACCTAAGGTGTCACCTTTACCATGGTTAGGTTAACTACCCATCCATTTAAAGTTGACACACCTAAACCCATTTAGCGTGAATCGATCACGCTCGTAGGAACCCAATACCTATTAGAGCTCCTTAGGTTTACTAGGTATTCGCTAGGGATAACTTCCCTAGATACCCTCCTAATGACCCTCATAGGCTTAGAAGCCTTGGTCATTTTGGTCTTGCCTAGGTCAACTCTAGAGGTAACTCCCCCTTTGACCTTCTTAATGGCTTCCCTAGGTTTCCTTGAAACCCTAGCCACTAGGCACCTACCTTGGTCAACCTTAGGGATGACTTCCCTAGTGACATTGGTTTTCCTAGACTTAGGTTGAGTTCCATAATCGAATGGAACACTATGGTAGGTCTCCTTGGGCTTAGGTTTGTGACCCAAACCTTTCTTTCCCTTGGTCGACCCTTGTCTCCTAGGCCCTTAACGTTGACCATTTGACCCTTTAATTTGATCTTGTATATTCCTAAGGGTCTTTTCCATTTTCTCAAGTCTTGACCTCAAGACTTGATTTTCTAGCTCTAATTGTCCAAATTTTGATTTTTCATCTATTCTTTGGACCTTGTTCCATTTCTTAGGTATATGTCTATCCTTCTTAGGGTTAATGCCTAAATGGTCTTCTACTTTCCTAATGGATTCCTTAGGTAAGATTTTTCTAGGGAGATTAGTCCCAAATTTCTCCTTAGTTCTAAGGTTGACATGTTTAGCCCCTAAACAAAAGTGTCTACTATTTCTAACATGCTCTTTATGATAAATAGCAAGATTGCTAACATTGTTTCTAGCATGCTTTTGATAACTAATTGAAGAAGAAGCATACTTAAAAGTTACCTTAGGGTTTGCCTTAGCTCCCCCTACATGAGTAGCTCCTTCTTGAGTCTTTTTCCTCCCCCTAGGGCATTGACTCCTATAATGCCCTTTTTGTTGACATTTGAAGCAAATGATGTGTTCCTTGCTTTTAATTATTGGGGGACCGGTATCCTTGACCTTTGGCGTCGGTTGACTTTTCTTGACTCTTTTAGGACATTTACTCTTGTAATGTCCCACTTCCCTACACTCAAAGCATATAATATGATTTTTAATATTAACCGAAATACTTAAGTTATCTACGGTGGTTCTTGGTGCCGAAGTTGGTTCTTCTTCATCTCTCCCAGATGTTGAGGCTACCTCTTGTTCCGACGTGGAAGGTAATCTAACTTCCTCCCTCTCAATCCTAGAGGTGGAGGCTTCTTCCACCTTTTCTTCCTCTTCCGATCTGGATCCGGATGTTGATTCTCTATCAACTTCCGAATCCTCACTTGCTTCTGAGGATGATGTGCTTGCTTCTTCGATCTCCTCTGATTGAGCCGATGAGCATTCCTCTTCTTCCCCTTCTTCTTGGATCGGTGATGGGTCTTCATGGAATCTTGTCACTTGTTTCCATAGCTCCTTGGCATCCATGTAGTCCCCTAAACTAGACACAATATTGTTAGGTATTAAATCAATTAAAAATTTTATTACCTTCTTATTTTTCTCAAACCCTTGGAGTTGTTCCTTGGTCCATCTCTTCATCTTGAGGAAACCTCCCTTTGGCCCTCTTGGGTATTAGAATCCTTCCATTAAGATGGACCATTCTTCAAAGTCTCTCATCATGATGAAGTCTTCAATTCTTCCCTTCCATGAATTGAAGCCTTCTAGTCCATATAACGCATACAGGACCAGCGTGTTGATATCCCATCCTAGTTGTTCTTCAAAATCCATCTTGTTCCTCTTCACCCTCTAGCGTCTTTGCTCCTAGTTGTTAATTTGTAGAAGAGCCCCGGGCTCTGATACCAATTGTAGGAACGTTCGTGACCGCTAGAGGGGGGGGTGAATAGCGTCGTTGCTTGTTTATGGATTACGATCACGTGCTTGCTACAATTCAGTTAGTGTGCAGCAGAATAATAACAATAAAAATAATAACACAAATAAAAAGAACACAAACACAACACCAAATATAATGTGGTTCAGAATTGAATGGTTCCTACTCCAAGGATTGGGCTCGAACGAGCTCTAACGATGCCAATCACACACCACTACTCAATAACTCCTTCTCGGAACAATCCGGAGGTGGAGAAACCTCGTACAAAGATTACACTAAGTCATACAAGAGATACAAGCAACTATGAATATGAAATGCAATAAAAGTAAAGGAAAACACTTTACAAAGAGCTTTTGATTGCTTGATCTTTGATTTCCTTGGACTAGCCTTGAAGGATTGGAAAGCACCAACTATTCCCCTTCAAATCACCCAAGAGAACCATGGCCAAATCCCTCCTTCCGAGCTGCTTTTATAACCTATATTTGGGCTGGATTTCGCCTAGTAGTCGACTGATCAGGACCATCAGTCGACTGCCCCTGTAGTTGTTGTCTCACAACGACATGAACCACATCGGATAAGTCCAATGGACAGATCATAAGTCGACTGATCATGTCCATCAGTTGACTGATAGAGCCTTCACTGATCGCAAACCCTAACAATGACTCGGAAAGCTTCAGGTTCGATACCAACCAACGATCGATCTCCAGATCGCCCATCGCCGAAGCTAGCCGATCGCTTATATTAGCAAATGATCGCCTAATGCTAGCAATGATCGATTGCAGGCCATTTCGACAGTCAATCGACCATAGTCGATGATCGATACACCTCAAACATAAGGTTTTATCCCAAGTATGGTGCCCCTATACTTTCTATACCACCCTTAGCCTAGACCTAAGCCTTTTAGCCACCTCCGTCAGCCTCACCCCTATCGGATCCCTCCAAGTCATTCATGACTTGTTCATCCATACGCTAGCCTTAAGGTGCTTCCATCAGCTATTGCTAATGTGGTCTATACACCTCCAAGGCACATTGAGCTTACGCTCCCAAGACTCCGCTTGGACTTTACGCCGCCAACCATTGGACTTATGCTGCCAAGACTCCACCCTTGGACTTTACGCCGCCAATATTCCCCTTGGACTTCTCAATTGCCAAGACTCAAGCTTGGACTTTCCCTTGCCAACCCATGTTGGACTTTCCATGCCAAGACTCATGCTTGGACTTTCCCTTGCCAAGACCCATGCTTGGACTTTCCTTGCCAAGACTCAAGCTTGGACTTTCCATGCCAAGTACTCAAGACTTGGACTTCTCCCATGATAATGGTCAAACCATCGTCAAACATCAAGATTATAACTTGGGTCAATTGCACCAACAATCTCCCCAATACATTGTCAGACATCAATATCAAACATCAATGTCAAACATCAAAATACCACTCGAGTCAAACTCGAGTCTGGTCAATCGTGACCTGGGCCGATTGCACCAATAGATTGTGTTGAGGAGTGATTCGCCTTACGAATCATCCGTGGACTAGCGGCAAGGGTAGTGAACCACGTTACATCTCTTGTTAGCATTTGCATTTCTTTACTTCTTTTTATTAGCTTAATTATTTTTGTTTAGCATATATTCTGCTGTGCTAATCATTATCGTAGACAATTAAGACGACCGAAGTCCATCTACGACATTCAAGGCTATTCAACCCCCCTTCTAGCTGAGCCTCGATCCTCCAACATCGATTGCCAACCCTTGGCAATCGACTGATAGGCCACAAAAACCTAGCTTACACCAATCAACTAACAGTCAACTTGGACTGGTCGACTGATACCTATTTCAAGCATCCAATCATCTGGTAAAACCTCAAACAACATATTTGAGCATCCGACACTTGATCTTAGCTATTTGGCCAAGTTCACCTAAGTTGAACTACCCCATCCCAGGTTACAACCACTCAACTCTCATCTCCCATGGAGTCTCCCATTGAATCTCTCTTCATTCGGCCTGCGTCCCTCGGATGCACCAAGCTCACGATTTCTCTCCCATGCCATCCTTTGCGTCTTGCCCTGAAGTCTGCTTCCTTTGGCTCAACTCCATTTCTCCTCGTCTGGCGATCCCTCGGATGCACTGCTCACGACTTCTCCCCGTGCCATCCTTCACCGACTCAAGGACCCGAACCATGAGATGATGAACTTGCCATTGCTTCATCAATCTACTCATGTGTGATTCACCAAGTCCTACACAACTTGAATACACACATCAAAAGCATAACATCCTAACTTAAACTCTTTGACACACACATCAAAATCAAGATCATACTTGGGTTGATTGCCCTAACATTTAAGTCCTTTAGCACCTCTTCCGTCTGCAAGTGCTTCTGTTGGAACTCCACATTCGCCTTTGTCTGAATTTGTATGAAACCCTCCATCATTTTCTCCAACCTAGATTTCTGAGGTTGTTGCGGTGCATTAGACTACTACCCGTATCCCCCTAGCTGCTGGAAACTTTCTGAATTGTTCCTGTAAAAAAATTGGGGTGGTTTCTCCGATCAGGATTATAAGTGTTGAAGTACAGGTTGTTAGGCTTTTTATTGAAGTTATTTACAACATCAACTTGTTCTATTTGGCCTCTTTGGTTAGCAGACTCCCCAGAACAGAACTCTTTAGAATGCCCTGTTAATCCACAACTTGCACAAAATGAATTAGTATCATATACAATGCTAGAATTCAAAGAATCAAACCTTTTTGTCAGTGGGTTCATCCTAGCTGCTAAGTGGTCTACAAAATTAACAGAATACCTCCCTGTTGCTGATGCAAGATGACTATGTTCGGTAGCCCATTGGTGGTGATTCTGTGCCACTTCCTCAATCAGTTCTTAGGCTTCCTCGATAGTCTTATTCATTAGAGCTGCTCTTGTAGCAGAGTCCAAGCATACCTTGGTGGCATATGTGATTCCATTATGGAACATGTGAATCACTAGCCACCTCTCAAGTCCATGATGGGGGCACTGATGAAGCAAACTCTTAAAATGATCCCAGGCTTCAAAGAGAGACTCCCCTCCTTCTGGCAAAAACTCATGATCAAACGGTGCATGTGGGTTGTCTTGCTTGATGGGAAGAATTTATTCAAGAATTGTAGCTCACACTGCTCCCATGTGGTGATGGTCCCGGAGGGTAATGAGTGCAGCCACGTCTTCATCTCTTCCTTAAGGGAAAATGGAAATAGACTCAGGCGGATGACATCTGCAGGAACTCCGTTGAACTTTAAAGTAGAATAAATCTCCAAGAATATCTCTATATGCAGGTTAGGATCCTCTAAAGCAGTGCCACCAAATTGATTATGTTAGACCATGTGGATCAATTTCAGTTTAAGTTCAAAATTATTTGCTGCTATAGTTGGTTCAACTACGCTTGATCTAAGTCCCCTCGTTCTCAGAGATGCACAGTCCCACAAGGGATGGCTTCCCATGTTCGCTAGAGGTGCACCGACTCCTTCCATCTCCCTTTACTCTGCTTGCCTTCGATGGAAAGTCCTATCTATCTCTGGATCAAGTGAGAGCAAATTTTCTGACCTTGAATGCCTGTGCATACGACGGACAAAACAGAAGTATCTTGAAAATAATCTTTAAAAAAAATAGAAAAATAAAGGAAAACAAGTTCCAGGAAAATAAAAGAAAAAAATTTCTTGAAAAAGTTAATGATAAAAACTAAAGAAAACTAAGTTCAATCCAATCGATTCACCTTCCAACCAATATCAAATAAATCAGTCCCCAGCAACGAAGACAAAAACTTGATGTGCGCATATCGAGTCTCTAACCATGAGGCCAAAGATCGACTTGTGCTCAACTTCCGCAAGTGCACAGTTATCGTCAAGTAATAAAAAATATCAATCCCACAGGGATTGATATTCGATTACTGTCTTTCTAGTGATCTCTGATTGTTTGGAATGGAACTTAGTGTTGGGAATTTTCTTTATCCTAGTCACGATCAAAACTCAAGGGTTTGTGTCACTTGGAGTAACGCAAAGGATGTACTCAAGTTTGGGAAAAGATTCCAAGAGTTCAGTTTCACCTATATGATATTGAACATGTCAATAACTTACGCTCCTAAATTCTCTAATTTTGATCTTGTGGGTGGATCATCAAGATTTAATTCCGGTGAACCTTTAGTACTATGCGGAAACTACCTATTCCAAACTAGATATTCCCTTTCAGATAGACAGAGCTCAGGGGGATGCTATTAATGGGTTACCCCTATCATGTGGTCCCACAACTCCTACGAGTTGTTTTCTCCTACTTCGTGGCCTCTAATTGGGAAAGGTTCATGAAGTTCTAGGATGTCCTATGTTCTCCCCATGAATAGGTGGACCTTCTTTCATGTCCTACTCTTTCACGTCTTAGATTCTACGATTTTCAGAGAGAGGTCTGATGTGAGCATTTTATATAGGGTTTTACCTATCATTTTAGTGCATATCTTACCTCGTTTTTAGGGTATTCATTGCATATTATCTTTGTTTACTCCACATTTCTATTATCTTTATTCGGAGATATGCTTTTATTAATTTTATGTGTAGGATGGTGTTTTTGGAGCAAAAATAAAGATTTTATGGAGCACAGACTTTAGGGAACATACTTTGGTCATGTCCCAAGACATGGACATGTTCCCGAAGCGAAATGGATCAAAACGGAAGGTCCAGAGTGACACACAGGCAGTCGTGTGAATTTCACACGACTGAGTGTTTTTTTCAGCTCAATTTTTAGCTTAGATTTCAGCAGTTTCTAGCCTTGCACACAACCGACTGTGTGAAATTCACACGACCGTATGGCGGCATCAAATTCGAGGAAATAGGATTTTTCGAGCATTTATTGAAAGCCGGAGCCACCTCTATATATAAGAAACTCATTTAAGAGGCCAGAGATCGCAATGATCATGAGGGGAGCCGCCCTAGGGCTCCCAAGCCCTGAAAGGGGCTCATCCAAGGCCCCGTAACCATCAGAGGAGGAGATCTCGACGCCACTACTTCAGATCCTAATGCAAGTTGCAGCCAAAGACTCTCTTCGATCAAGATTAAGCCCTTCTCTCTCTTTTTTTTATAATTACTATGGATTGAATCTTGTTTTGTCGATGTCTTATGGTTGTATTTCTATTTATAGAGTAGTTTCTATGATTATTTGATTAGGGAGTAGCCTATCTTCATTTGTAAACATACATATGCAATGAATTCATGTTATCTTACATCTCTTTCATTATATATGCTTGCTTTTTATTCTATGATATGATTGTTCATGGTTCGACTTTATTGTGTTAATCTGATTTAGATGCCAAAAGCATTAGGTCCTATTTTTGAGGTATGGGGAAGGACCGAAAGGAGAACCCAATCCTCTGAACCATAGAGAACCGAGACGTGGAGAATCTACTATGAGTGAGGAGTTAATCCGTTGGGGTTCTCGTGATAGGTTCCCTATGTGACTAAGGGTACCTCGCAAGTAGATTGATTCACTGCGAGGACCCATAGGTATCATAGAACATAATGAACCTATTCCAGCAGAAGGTCCAAAGTAGGAGAAATCAACTCTAGAAGGGTTGTGGGACCCAGTGACAGGGGCTTCCCAAGCATAGTAACCCCTTGAGCTTTGACGATCCGAAAGAAAAACCTGGCTAGGAATAGGGTAATCCGGTGTAGTTCCAAAAGATCACGTCGGATAAAATAGATATCCTACCTACATGAACAACCATTTGTAGAGGATTCGGTGACCGCTAGAGGGGGGGTGAATAGCTCGTTTCGATGCTCGATGGATTACGATCGTGTTCGTCTCTGTTGGTGCAACCGGCCCGGGTTAACTCGAGTTTGACTCGAGTAGTATTTTGATGATAGAAAAAACTTATGACATGGGATTGTCATAGGAAAAGTCCAACATGGAGTTGGCATGGAAAATCCAAGCATGGGGCTTGGTGTGGAAAAGACCAAAGCATTGCGAAGCCGTGCACTTGGTGCTTGTTGAGAAATGCATTGCGAAGTCATGTGCTTGGTGCATTTGGGAAGTCTTGAGAACTTGGCAAGTTCACTAGGCTCGGGGTCCTTGAGTCAGTGAAGGATGGTATTGTGAAGCCGTGTGCTTGGTGCATCCGAGGGACCATCGGACGAGGAGCGAATGGAGTGAGGCCCAAGGGAAGCATACTTCGAGGGCAAGAGACGCGAAGGATGGCATTGAGAAGTTGTGCGCTTGGCGCATCCGAGGGACGTAGGCCGAGGGAAGAGAGCTTCGGTGGGGAACTCCATGAGGGATGAGGTGGACTTGGCCAAGTGGCTAAGACTGAGTGTCAGATGCTCAAACAACTTGGTGTTTGAGGTTTTATCCGACATCAGTCGACTGACATAGGTGCCAGTCGACTGCTCCAAGTCGACTAGGGTTCGACTGGTGTTCGACTGAACAGGGTCTGGCTGATCAGTCGACTGTCGAGGGATGGCAGTCGACTGATAACACCATCAGTCGACTGATCAGGGTGTTTTCAGCCACAGAATGGTTTCCAGTCGAGTGCTCGCGCGACCACTCGATCAATGGGATCATCAGTCGACTGATGGGCATGATCAGTCGACTGATGATGGATCCGTTGGAGTTTTGCCAACGTGGATCAAGTCGTTGTGAGACAACAGCTACAGGACCAGTCGACTGATGGGTGCGAAATCAGCTTGATGCAAGTTATAAATGGAGCTCAATATGGAGGATTTCGCCAAGACTTTAAGGGTGACTTTGGAGGGGAATTGCTGCTGCATTACAGACCTTCAAGAGCTAACCAAAGCAAGCAACAAGAAAGCATTCAAAGCAAAGAGTTGTAAAGCGTTCTTTACTTGTATTTCTTAGTGTCTTTGTATTAGCTTTAATCTTGTAGTATTACTGTTGTAATATCTTATACAAGATTTCTCCACCTCTGACGTGTTGTCGAGAAGGAGTTTAGTTAGTACCATGCGCATAACTAGAGCTCGGTGAGCTCGCACATGGAGTAGGAACCATTCGGTTCTGAACCACGTATATCTTGTGTATGCTTGTATGTGTTGTTAGTATTTTCATTATTATTGTTATTCTGTTGTGCTAACAACAATCATAGACAAACGACGCAAGAAGAACGATCGTATTCCACCATACGACGATTGAGGGCTATTCACCCCCCTCTAGCCGGCCACCAATGTTCCAACAAGTGGTATCAGAGCCAAGGGACCTTGTTGAGGACTAACCGCCGACACAAGCACTACAAGATGGCCAGCTACAACCTCCAACCACCAAAATTTGAAGGAGATTTTCAATGGTGGATAAGAAAAATGGAGGTATATCTAGAAACCGATTTTGATATTATGTTAATTCTATAAAACAGTTTCAAAATGCATAGGGATGAAGAAAATAGGCAAATTGAGAAGTCAAGGTGGACCCAAGACCAAATGAAGGATTTCAAGACAAATCTCAAGGTAATCACATTACTTAGTGATTTGATTCCTAATAACATTTGGTCTAGGCTAGGTAATTTTAGGGATGCTAAGGACCTATGGGTCAAGGTGATAAGATTTCATGAAGAGCCCACATTGGTCCATGAAGAGGAAGAATGCCCATCAACATCCGGATCCGAGGATGTTGAAGAATTGCCCACCACATTCGAAGATGTTGATGATTTGGTGGAGACCTCTACCTCTAGCATTGAGGGGGAGAAGATGCCTTCTATCCTGGAACAAGTTCAAGAAGAAGCTTCAACATCCGGGAGAAGCAAAAATTCCCTAGGTAACTCAAGTGTTGTTATTATAAATAAAAATTATATAATATGCTTTGAGTGTAGGGAACAAGGGCACTACAAAAGTAAGTGTCTTAAGAAGGTGAAGAAGGTTCAACCGACACCAAAAGTCAAAAATGCCGGAGTCCCCACAATTAGAAGCAAGGAGCACATTGTGTGCTTCAAATGCAACCAAAGGGGGCATTATAGAAGCCAATGCCCTAGGGGGAGGAAGAGAGGGCAAGAAGGAGCATCTTATGTAGGGGGAGCTTCCAAAGCTAACCCTAAGGTGAATTTAGTTAATGCACCTTCAATTCCTAGGGTTAACAAGCATGCTAAAAATTATTTTAGTTCTCTTGCAATTATTAATGAAAAGCATGCTAGTAGAAATAATAATGTTTATTGTTTAGGTGCTAAGCATGTAAATTTATCTAAGGATAAACCTAGGACAAATAATACTAGAACTATTTTACCTAGGGAATCAATTAGGAGAATAGAAGAAAATTTGGGTATTAATCCCAAAAAGTCTAGACACATGCCTAAGAAGAAGAGGCCTTCCCAAAAACCTAATGAACAATCAAAATTGGGAAAATTAGAATTAGAAAACCAAGTCTTGAGGTCAAGACTTGAGAGAATGGAAAAGACCCTTAGGATTATAGAAAATTCTATTCAAGGGTCAAATGCCCAAAAGTCAAGACCTAGGGTTCAAGGACGGTCTAAGGGCAAGGAAGGTTTGGGTCACAAACCTAAGCCCAAGAAGACTTATCATAATATTTCATTTGATTATGGAACAACATCTAGGTCTAGGAAAACTAAGGCTAATAGGGAAGTTATCCCTAAGACTAGCCATGGTGTGTGCTTAGTGGCTAAGGACTTAAGAAAAACCAAGAAAACCACTAAGAAGGTCACTGGGGGAGTTACCTCTAGAGTTGACCTAAGAAAGACCCAAAAGACTATGACTTCAAAGCCTAAAAGGATCATTAGGAAGGTATCTAGGGAAGTTATCCCTAGTGAATACCTTGTTAACCCAAGAAACTCCAATATGTATTGGGTTCCTAGGAGCGTGATCGATTCACGCTAGATGGGTTAGGGTGTGTCAACCCTAAGTGGATGGGTAGTTAATCTAGCCATGGTGAGTTGACACATTAGGATGTGCCAATATGCCTTGAGAAGTTAAAAAAAATGATTAAATTGACACAAATAGGTCTTAGAAGTAATGGTGTGCCATTTTGGATTTATGACACACTTGGGAGACAATTGTATTAAGGCAAAATGGAGTTAATTCCTAGAAATGGAAAATTTTGAATTTTAACACTTAGGTAGTTTATACCTTAGTATATTTTACTTTCCATGATTTATTTGCCTTGCCATAACATGACATCATTTTCATTTTTATCTCTAAAAATGTCATGATCATGTTTTAGACTTAGTTTTATATGTCATGTATGCTAAAATTTCATTCACATGCCATGATATCATGATTTTGGCACATGCTTAGTTATATCATATATATGTCATAATCATATCATGCATAAAATAAAATTGATTTAAGGACCATTGGCATGACTTGAAGTCCCATGCATAAGGGAATCAAGTAGAATTGCCTTAGAATATGCATGAGACCATTAAAGAACAAAAACCCACATCTCACTAGAATATTTGACTTGTATGTGTTTTACACATCTAGATACAAGTGAGATATTTAGGAAAAAAGAATTAAAGGTTTCAAAAACATTTTGAAAATATTTTGAAAAACCTTGGTGAAGTCTATCTTTTGATAGCTATCACTATTGAATGGGATGATACAAAGAGGGCTCATTATTGAAGCTTTTCTAAACTTTTGAACTTTGTATCAATTTCACTATTTTGTGGGTAAAATAATTTTCCAATATTTTTTCACCCATTATGATTGTAATAAGTAATATACATACAAAATTTCAAGATTTTTCAACTTATGTATATTTACTTACAAATTTCAGAAATTCATTTTTGAAAATCAGAAATCAGAATCAGCTTATCACGATTGCCGTGAAGGCCACTGATCGATGTAGAAGGAGTCGATCGATCTGATCCGATTCACGATCGACATCACTGATTCCGGGTAAACCTTGATGGTTAGGCCCATGTTCAGCTATGTTTTGGTCTCCTAACCACTCATAACCCTAGGATATGCTTGGGAGAACATTAGAAAGGGTGGAAATCCATTGGATATGGATTAGGAGAAGTGTTTAGGGAGATTATCAATTTTAAGGTGGATGAGAGTTCATTGTTGAACTTTGCCTTAATTTTGATTATTTAATGTTTTTGTTGGCTTAGGGACTCTCCAAGGACATTATTGGTGCAATGGTCAAGGGGGAGCAAGCCTTTAGGGGGAGGCATCCATCATGGGAAGATGGATGTGTACTTTTCTTCATGGGAGAAAAATTGGGTTGTCTCTCCTTAAGTGATATGGGACTTATCACTAGAAAGATTGTAGACATGTGTTCCTCCAAGGGAGAGATTGTAAGATCTCATTGGGATATGAGACATTCATACCCTTGGAGGGACCTTTTTGATGTATGTCAAAAAGGGGGAGAAGATACCAAGTTACCAATTGAGTTTGGAATTCTCATTGGGATGTGAGAATTGCTAATTAGGGATAATTGGTAGACTTGAGGGATAGTTTTGTCAATCATCAAAAAGGGGGAGATTGTTGGTGCAATCGGCCCGGGTTAACTCGAGTTTGACTCGAGCAGTATTTTGATGATAGACAAAACTTATGACATGGGATTGTCATAGGAAAAGTCCAACATGGAGTTGGCATGGAAAATCCAAGCATGAGGCTTGGTGTGGAAAAGTCCAAAGCATTGCGAAGCCGTGCGCTTGATGCTTGGTGAGAAATGCATCGCGAAGCCATGTGCTTGGTGCATTTGGGAAGTCTTGAGAACTTGGCAAGTTCACTAGGCTCGGGGTCCTTGAGTCAGTGAAGGATGGCATTGTGAAGCCGTGCGCTTGGTGCATCCGAGGGACCGCCGAACGGGGAGCGAATGGAGTGAGGCCCAAGGGAAACATACTTCAAGGGCAAGAGACATGAAGGATGACATTGCGAAGTCGTGCGCTTGGTGCATCCGAGGGATGTAGGTCGAGGGAAGAGAGCTTCGGTGGGGAACTCCATGAGAGATGAGGTGGACTTGGCCAAGTGGCTAAGACTGAGTGTCAGATGCTCAAACAACTTGGTGTTTGAGGTTTTTCCCGACATCAGTCGACTGGCATAGGTGCCAGTCGACTGCTCCAAGTCGACTAGGGTTTGGTAGGTGTTCGATCGAAGCAGGTCCGCCGATCACCAACTGTCGAGGATGGCAATGATCGATAACACCATCGATTGGTGATGAGGGAGATCGATCGATCGATCGAGGTGTTTTCAGCCACATAATGGTTTCCAGTCGAGTGCTCGCGCGACCACTCGAATGATGGGATCATCAGTCGACTGATGGGCATGATCAGTCGACTGATGATGGATCCGTTGAAGTTTTGCCAATGTGGATCAAGTCGTTATGAGACAACGGCTACAGGACCAGTCAACTGATGGTCACGATCAGTCGACTGATGGTCACGATCAGTCGACTGATGGGCGCAAAATCAACTTGATGCGAGTTATAAATGGACCTCAAGATGGAGGATTTCGCCAAGACTTTAAGGGTGACTTTGGAGGGGAATTGCTGCTGCATTACAGACCTTCAAGAGCTAACCAAAGCAAGCAACAAGAAAGCATTCAAAGCAAAGAGTTGTAAAGCGTTCTTTACTTGTATTTCTTAGTGTCTTTGTATTAGCTTTAATCTTGTAGTATTACTGTTGTAATAGCTTGTACGAGATTTCTCCACCTCTGACATGTTGTCGAGGAGTTTAGTTAGTGTCGTGCGTATAACTAGAGCTCGGTGAGCTCGCCCGTGGAGTAGGAACCATTTGGTTCCAAACCACGTATATCTTGTGTATGCTTGTATGTGTTGTTAGTATTTTCATTATTATTGTTATTCCGCTGCGCTAACAATAATCGTAGACAAGCGACGCAAGAAGAACGATCGTATTCCACCATACGACAATTGAGGGCTATTCACCCCCCTCTAGCCGGCCACCAACGTTCCAACAGTCTCTACAAGTCGTGTTAGCACAGCGGAATATATAGCAATAACAAAACAAGACAAACACAATTCACAACACGAAATATAATGTGGTTCGGAACTGAATGGTTCCTATTTCACGGATCGGGCTCTAAAAGCCCTAGCAATGCAAACATGCACTACTAATCACAATAACTCCTTCTCGACACAAGTCGGAGGTGGAGAAACCTCGTACAAATGATCTTACAATAGTAAGAAATAAATATAAGAAATTACAATAAGAAAATGCACTACAATTAAAGGAAAAACACTTTACAATTGCCTTTGGATTGCTTGCTTTTGGTTGCTTAAAGAATAGCCTTGGAGACCTTGATTTGCAGTAACAAATCGCCCCAAAGTAGCTCAAGAACTGGTTGTGATTTCCTCCTCCATGAGCTCCATTTAAAGCTGCTGCCTGGGCTAGAAATCGCTTATCAGTCGACTGATTGGGACCATCAGTCGACTGATGACACTATTGCTGTGAGACAATGGTGTGATCCATGCTAGAAAAATCCAACGGATAGGACATCAGTCGACTGATCAAGCCTTCACTCGACTGCTAGCCCCAGCAGTCGAGTCCGACTCCATTCTGTGCCTGAATTCTCGAGCACCAATCGACTAATCACATGATCAATTGACTGCTCGAGCTAGCGGTCGATTGCCCACCTCTGGCAGTCAATTGCTGGGGCACTCCCCGCAGTCAAACCCTAGTTGACTCACACAAGTCGACTGCCTATAGGTCCCAGTCGACTGATACACCTCAAACATGAGGTTTAACCCAAGTATGGTGCCCCCATACTTGCTAGACCATCCGTAGCCTAGACCTAAGCCTTCTAGCCACATCCGTCAGCCTCGCGCCTATTGGATCCCTCCAAGTCATCGATGACTTGTTCATCTATACGCTAGCCTTCAGGTGCTTCTATCGGCTATGTCATACTAACGGTGTCTACACCGCCAAGGCACATTAGACTTACGCTGCCAAGACTCCGCTTGGACTTTACGCTACCAACCATTGGACTTATGCTGCCAAGACTTCACCCTTGGACTTTACGCCGCCAATATTAAACCCCTTGGACTTTCCAAATGCCAAGACTCAAGCTTGGACTTTCCCTTGTCAACCCATGTTGGACTTTCCATGCTAAGACCCATGCTTGGACTTTTCCTTGACATGGTCAACCCTAGTCAACCATCAAAATCCCCTTAAGTCAAACTCGAGTCCGGTCAATCATGACCCGGGTCAATTGCATCAACAATCTCCCCAAAATATTATCAGACATCAATGTCAAATTTCCATGTCAAACATCAAAACATCGCTCGAGTCAAACTCGAGTTCGGTCAATCATGACCTGGGCCGATTGCACCAACAATCTCCCCCTTTTTGATGTTTGACAAAAATACATACCTTTTAGTTAGAACACTAACTCAAATCTTCTTACCAATTATCCCAAATTGGTAATCCCAAATATTTTCCAAAACATTCTCCCCCAAATATTCTCCCCCTTTTTGACTAACATCAAAAAGGTTCTCTCCAAGGAGGTCAATGTCTCATGTCCCAATGAGATCTTATAATCTCCCCCTTGGTCCAAAACATCTATGATGCCTACAATCTTCTTAGTGATAAGTCTCATATCACTCAATAGAGGCAATCCTACAAACTCTCCCAATTTCCAAATTGGGTATCTCAAAAATTCCCATTTCTCTCTTATGAGGAAAAATATCATCCATCATCCCATAATGGATATCTCCCCCTAAAGGCTTGCTCCCCCTTGACCATTGCACCAACAATATCCTTGGGAAGTCCCTAAGCCAATAGGAACTCTAAACCATCAAAAATAAGGTTCAAAGTTCAACATTGAACTTTCCAACCCCTTAAATTTGATACATCACCCTAACACCTTTCCTAATCCATATCCAATGGATTTTCACCCTTTATAATACTTCCCAAAGCATATCCTAGGGTTAGGAGTGGTTAGGGAATTTTATCGTAGCTGAAAATGGACTAAACAACCTTGTTTTTCCCAAAATCAGCTTGGTCTTCGAGTCTCTCAGAAATCAGTCAACTGTCGGGCTCATTAGTCGACTGCCACCAAGAGCAGTCGGCTGATAACTGAAATATCAAAATTTTAGTTATCAGAAATGAAATTTAAAAATTCATAAATAATTATATGTAATTCAAAAAATCATGAAATTTCATACCTATAATACTTATGACCAATACAATGGGTGAAAAATGTTAGAAAAATATTTTGCCCATAAAATATCGAAATTGATACAAAGTTCAAAAGTGAAGAAAAACTTCAATGTTTTAGCTCACTTTGTATCAACTTCATCAATGGTGATTGCTATCAAAAGATAGACTTCACCAAGGTTTTCTAAAAGGATTTTAAAATGATTTTGAAAACCTATATTGGATTATATTCCTTGGGCTTAATGTACATGACTTATACATTATCTTTCCCAATGATCCACAAATACAATAAGATGAGTTTAAGTTCATTTAGATGCAAAACTATGCACCTTGAACTTAACTCATATCCTATCATCTCACATATATCTAGGGTGTATAAAACACACAAAAGTCAATGTGATGTGAGATGTGAGTTTTATTCATCCTAATCTAGGGTTTCATGCATTCTCTAAGGAAACACTACTTGATTCCCTTATAAATGGGATTCCAAGTCATGTCATTGCCCTTAAATCAATTTTAATCAAATGCATGAATGATCATGGCATAAATAATAACATAATTAAGCATGGCCAATGATCATGATGTCATGATATATGATATAATCTAAAAATACATGACATTAAACCTTAATCATAAACATGATCATGACATATTAAATGGTTAAAAATAAATATGATGTCATGACATGTTATATGGCAAACAAGGCATGGAAAACAAGATGTATAGGTATATAATACCTAAGTTTTAATGTTTGTTTCCATTTAATATAATTAAGTATATTTTGCCATATTACCCAAATTTCCAAATGTGCCAAAAACCTAAAATGGCACACTACAACCTCTAAACCTAAATTGTGCCAATTTAATTGATTTTTCATAATCCCAACAATGTATTGGCACATCCTAAAATATTTTAGGATCATAATTCAAATCTATTTCCAAGGTATCCATAACCTTGAAAATAACCTAAAGTGTCACCTTTGCCATGGTTAGGTTAACTACCCTTCCAATTAAAGTTGACACACCTAAACCCATCTAGCATGAATCGCTCACGCTCTTAGGAATCCAAAACCTATTTGAGCTCCTAGGGTTTACTAGGTATTCCTTAGGGATAACCTCCCTAGATACCTTTCTAATGACCCTTCTAGGCTTGTTAGCCTTGGTCATTGTAGTCTTGCCATGGTTAACTCTAGGGGTAACTCCCTTTGTAACCTTCTTAGTGGCCTCCCTAGGTTTCCTTGAAACTCTAGCCACTAGGCACATACCTTGGTTACCCTTAGGGATGACTTCCCTAGTAACCTTGGTCTTTCTAGACCTAGTCTGTGTTCCATAATCAAATGGAACACTATGGTAAGCCTTCTTAGGCTTAGGTTTGTGACCTAAACTTTTCTTGCCTTTGGATGACTCTTGTCTCTTAGGCCCTAGGTGTTGACTCTTTGACCTAGATTTTTGATCATTTGACCCTTTAAATTGGTTTTGCATAATCCTAAGGGTCTTTTCCATTTTCTCAAGCCTTGACCTCAAGGCTTGATTTTCCTTTTCTAATTGCCCAATTTTTGAATTTTGATTTAATCCTTGGGCATGGTTCTTCCTAGGCATATGCCTATTCCATTTGGGGTAAAACCTAAGTAGTCTTCAATTTTTCTAATAGATGCCTTGGGTAAAATATTTTTAGGGATATTAGTCTCAAATTTCTCCTTATTCCTAAGGTTGACCTTCTTAGCTCCTAAACAATATTCCCTATTTCTAGCATGCTCTTTATGATAAATTGCAAGGTTGCTAACATTATTTCTAGCATTCTTTTGCCTATAAAATTTAGAAGGTGCATTGATAGATTTTACCTTAGGGATCACTTTAGAAGCTCCCCCTACATGTGATGCCCCCTCTTGAGTCTTCTTGCTCCCCCTAGGGCATTGACTCCGGTAGTGTCCCGGTAGTCGACATTTGAAGCAAATCACTTGCTCCTTTCTTTTGATTGTTGGGGGACCGGCATCCTTGACCTTTGGTGCCGGTTGAGGCTTCTTGACCTTCTTTGGGCACTTGCTCTTATAGTGCCCAAACTCCCTACACTCAAAACACATTATATGAATTTTATTTGAAATTAAAGTGTTTGAGTCACCTAGGGTGGTGGTGAGGGTCTCTTGAGCTTGCTCTTCCTCTCGACCAGATGTAGATGGTTCTTCTTGTTGCTCCGGTGTTGAGGATGCTCTAATCTCCTCCCCCTCAATCCTAGAGGTGGAGGTCTCCTCCAATTCTTCCTCTTCTTCCTTCTCGGATGTTGATTCTCTATCAACTTCCAAATCCTCACTTGCTTGTGAGGATGAGGATTCATCTTCGGCCTCCTCTTCTTGAACCGATGATGGGTCTTCAAGGAATCTTGTCAATTCCCTCCAATGCTCCTCGGCATCCATGCAATCCCCTAGGCTACACAAGATGTCATTAGGTATCAAATCAAAAATAAATTTGACTACCTTCTTGTTTTTCTCGAATTGTTGGAGTTGCTCCTCGGTCCATCTCTTCTTCTTGAGGAAGCCTCCCTTTGGTCCTCTTGGGTATTGGAATCCTTCTATTAGGATGGACCACTCCTCTAAATTCTTTAATCATCAAAAAATCTTCAATCCTTGCCTTCCATTGGTTGAAGCCCTCTCGTCCATAGAAAGCATATGGGACCGGTGTATGGATGTCCGATCCAAGTTGTTCTTCAACTTCCATCTTTCCCTCTAGCGTCTTTGCTTCCGGCGGTTAGTCTGTAGAAGAGCCCCATGCTCTGATACCAATTGTTGAGGATTCGGTGACCACTAGAGGGGGGGTGAATAGATCGTTTCGATGCTCGATGGATTATGATCGTGTTCGTCTCTACAAGTCGTGTTAGCACAGCGGAATATATAGCAATAACAAAATAAGACAAACACAATTCACAACACGAAATATAACATGGTTCGGAACCGAATGGTTCCTACTCCACGGATCGGGCTCTAAAAGCCCTAGCAAAGCAAACACGCACTACTAATCACAATAACTCCTTCTCGACACAAGTCGGAGGTGGAGAAACCTTGTACAAATGATCTTACAATAGTAAGAAATAAATACAAGCAACTCCCCACAGTCAAACCCTAGTTGACTCACACTAGTCGACTGCCTATAGGTCTCAGTCGACTGATACACCTTAAACATGAGGTTTTAATCTCAAACATGAGGTTTAACCCAAGTATGATGCCCCCATACTTGCTAGACCACCCGTAGCCTAGACCTAAGCCTTTTAGTCACCTCCGTTATCCTCGCGCCTATCGGATCCCTCCAAGTCATCCATGACTTGTTCATCCATACGCTAGCCTTCAGGTGCTTCCATCGGCTATGTCATGCTAACGGTGTCTACACCGCCAAGTCACATTGGACTTACGCTGCCAAGACTCCGCTTGGACTTTATGCTGCCAACTATTAGACTTATGCTGCCAAGACTTCACCCTTGGACTTTACGCCACCAATATCAAATCCCTTGGACTTTTTAAATGCCAAGACTCAAACTTGGACTTTCCCTTGCCAACCCATGTTAAACTTTCCATACCAAGACCCATGCTTGGACTTTTCCTTGACATGGTCAACCGTAGTTAACCATCAAAATCCCCTTGAGTCAAACTCGAGTCCGGTCAATCATGACCCGGGTCGATTGCATCAACAGTCTTCCCAAAATATTATCAGACATCAATGTCAAACATCAATGTCAAATCTCCATGTCAAACATCAAAACATCGCTCGAGTCAAACTCGAGTTCGATCAATCATGACCTGGGCCGATTGCACCAACACCATTGAGAGTTAGGAGTAAGACATATTTTTATAATCATTTACGTGAAATCGAAATCTTAGAAACATTCTAGGTGATCATAACAGGGATCCAGTGACAGTGGTGTCCCTATAAAAGTGATCTCCCAACCCTCTCATTTTCCTTTCAACCCTTCTTGCTTACCAACTAACTGATTCTGTCTCAACAATCTATATTCACTTAATAAATCAGTACTCGATTATCAGTCCATGTGAGATCAATATTTTATTACTTGACGACAACCGTGCACTTGCGGGCGTTGAGCGCGAGCGCACGCTTCAAGTCCTTAGCAGTCTCGACCGAAGATTTGGGGTTGTGCTTGAAGGTCCGAAGCTTCGCTTCTCGCTTCGACTTGGTCGCTCATGCATGGCAATCCTATCTACGTCCCTGGATTAAAAAAATTAATCCTTGACGAAGACGGATTACCCAAGCAACCGATCCATCATCGTGCTATTCGATTCAAGTGGTCTCTTGAACAAACTTGTTGTTCAAGCAACCTAACTCTTTTCCTCGATTAGCCGCGGAATAGATGATATACGGATTGCTAGTTTTTGTGTTTATCTTCGGGGTCTAAGTAAAGTAGCCACATACAATTACATAAAAATTGCATAGAAGAAGAAAGAAACTTAAACAAGAATTATACCTCTTGTTTACTTCTTGGTCTTCTATTGTATGACCTTTCCTCCTCTTGAACGTTGTGTGGGTAATAATCCTCCAAGAGTTGAAACCTCCTAGATCGCATATCTTCCCTTCCTTGTTCTCTTCAAACAAAGGGAAGACAAACACTTCCTTCTTCTCCTTACTTGAGCCAACCACCAAGGACCAATCCTTGGTATCCGCCGGCCCTAAGGAAAGGGAGAGATGAACCGGCCAAAACCAAAGAAGAAAGCAGCCCTTCCTCCTTGCTTTGCCGCCGGCCAAAAGAGAGAGTGATGGTACGCCGGCAATGAGATGGGAGGAGGTGCCGCCCAATGGAGAAGAAGAGAATAAAGGACCTCTACACCTTCTTGTGCCACCGACCTCTAGAAGCAAACCCTAGGTAGGTTGCCGTCCAAAGAGAGAAGCAAAACCCTAGAACCACCTCTTGCCTCCCAAGCCTCTCACGCCAAACCAAAACTCTTGAACCAAAAAAACATTAGTTGTCGCCCAAGCCTTGGAGGCATACTTATAGATCTAGCCCAAACCTCCTTTTAATCTTGTCCGTTGTATCTAGGTTTTATGAGGGTTTTAATTGACTACAATAGGGACCATAAGGAGGAGTTGGATCATGGCCACCTAAAGGATCCGACCCACATAACATCCGATCCATTAATGATAATCCATTCCACTAGAGGATTATCATTGATCTACCTCACCAACCCCCATAAATAAATATGAGCTCCATATATTAATTGTACAAATATATCCCCGTATTTAAGATCTCGAATGTTCGTCAATTAATTAATCAACATCTAATTCCATGAGTAGTACAACTCAACCTTATCATCATACCGGACCAAGTCCACTTGTAGGGTTTACATGATGATCCTTATGAGCTCCTCAAGGGGACATCATCATCCTAATATATAGGACACAGTTTCCTCCTATAATCAACGACACACCATGTAAATAATATCATTTCCCAACTTACCGAGCCTATCGATTTAATCTATAAATCTCGCCCATTGGTAAATCAAAGAAATAAATACTAAGTACATATACTCGTTATTATATCGGGATTAAGAGCATGTACACCATAATATCCGAGGTCCGATTCAATTATATAGTCAACAATAAATTGAATCACCTCTAAGTCGATCCTGCTCAATACACACAAAGTGTACTAGTGCAATTCTATGGTCAAGACAAACTAATACCAAATTACACTACAACCATACCAATGGTTTGTCCAAAACCATCTCGGTTGTGAGCCTCTACTTATACTCTACAAGGAACTGATAACATGATCTTCCGTGTGACACCACACACCATGTTATCTACAATGTAATGTATCGGACAATATGCATAACCATAAATATGCAAATAATGATCATGTAAGTCTTATTTCAAAAATAAAGATGTTCATACAAAAGATAGACTTTTCAGTATACATCCCAACAATCTCTCACTTATACTAAAAGACTATGCTGTCCTCATACTGTCATACATCTGATTCTCATTCCCTCTACATGCCTATCAAAAGCTCTTGCTAGAAGGGCCTTAGTGAAGGGATCTACCAGGTTATCCTCTGATGCAATCTTGACAACAGTAACTTCTACCCGCTTTATGATCTCTCGTATCAGGTGGTACTTGCGCTCTATGTGTTTACTTGCCTTATGGGCTCGTGGTTCCTTTGAGTTTGTAACTGCACCACTGTTATCACAATAAATTGTGATAGTTCTGGGAAAACCAGGAATCACATCCAAGTTCATCAAGAAGTTCCTGAGCCATACAACTTCTTTGGCTGCCTCAGAGGCTGCCACATACTCAACTTCCATGGTGGAGTCCGCCACGCTTTTCTGCTTGACACTCCTCCATACAATGGCTCCACCGCCCAAAGTAAACACAAAACCCGAGGTAGACTTACTGTTATCCCTATCTGATTGGAAATCGAAATTTGTGTAACCCACAGGGAGTAATTGATCTGCCTGGTATACCAGCATATAATCCCTAGTCCTTCTCAAGTACTTCAATATATGTTTTACCGCAGTCCAATATCCCTGTCCTAGATTACTCTGATATCTGCTAACCATGCCCATGGTAAAATAGATATCCGGCCTCGTACATAACATAGCATACATGAGGCTTCCTATTGCCGAAGCATAAGAAACCGCCTTCATCTCCTCTATCTCCTTTGATATTCGAGGACCCATCTCTTTAGATAAAGATACTCTATGCCTAAAAGGTAAAAACCTTTCTTGGAATTATGCATGCTAAAACGAGCCAAAATAGTGTCTATGTATGAAGCTTGAGATAAGCACAACATCCTTTTCTTGTGATCCCTTATAACCTTGATCCCAAGGATGTGTCCTACTTCTCCCAAGTCCTTCATATCAAACTTTTTGGACAACCATACCCTTACGTCTGATAACACCTTGACATTGTTGCCAATTAACAAAATATCATCTACGTATAGTACAAAAAATATCACTACATTTTCGTCACATCTCTTGTATACACAAGACTCATCCGGACTTTGAATAAATCCATATGACTGAATTACCTCATCAAAGCAGATGTTACAAGATCTCGAAGCTTGCTTCAATCCATAAATGGACCGATTAAGCTTGCACACAAGATGCTCTTTGCCCTTAGTAATGAATCCCTCTGGTTACTCCATATAGATGTTTTCCTCAAGACTTCCATTAAGGAAAGCTGTCTTGACATCCATCTTCCACACCTCATAATCCATATGAGCAGCAATACATAAGAGAATCCGGATATACTTAAGCATGGCTACCGGCGAAAAGGTCTCCTGATAATCGATACCCTCTTTCTGAGTATACCCTTTCGCAACAAGCCTTGCTTTGAAGGTCTCAACCTTCTCGTCTATTCCTCTCTTTCTTTTGTAGATCCACTTGCATCCAATGATTTTTACACCATTTGGTGGTTCTACTAGTTCCCAGACCTGATTTGAATCCATAGATTCTATCTCAGAATTCATTGCACTTTGCTAAGATACCGCATCTTTATCTTGGATTGCCTCATCATATGTCCAGGGATCAAGTTCATGTTCGCCAGGGACCAAATCAGAAGATTCTCCCAAGAACATAAATCTATCAGGTTGTCTAACAATCCTCCCACTACGATGAGGTATCACCTGTGTATCCTCTGTGATACGCGGTGCAGTCACTTGTGGTATATCCTCTTATACCGGTGGTACTGAAGTAGTGACTTCCCCTCTCAATTCCTCCAGAACAATCTTACTCATGGGCTTGTAGTTCATCACATAGTCTTCCTCTAAAAATCTGGTGTTCGTGCTAATGATCACCCTCTGATCTATAAGACTATAGAACAAACTACCTTTCGTTCCTCTAGGATAGCCTACGAACATGCACACTTCTGTACGAGGTTCCAACTTACCAGCATCTGCCTTCAACACATGTGCTGGACTCCCCCAAATTTGAATATGTCTCAGACTAGGCTTTCGCCCAGTCTACAATTCTGTGGGAGTAGAAGGAACTGATTTAGATGGTACTAAGTTCAAAATATACACTTCCATATCCAGAGCATACCCCCAGAATGAATCTGGTAATTCAGAATAACTCATCATCGATCTAACCATCTCCATAAGAGTCCTATTCCTTCTCTCCACTACACCATTCTGCTGGGGTGTGCTAGGTGCAGACAATTAGGATTGAATCCCAGCCTCTGATAAGTAATTCCTAAACTCTCCCAAGAGCTACTCACCACCACGATCAGATCGTAGTATCTAGATACTTTTACCTTGACATTTCTCCACATCAACCTTGAATTCTTTGAACCTGTCAAAGAATTTAGACTTGCGGTGCATCAAGTAAATGTATCCATATCTTAAATAATCATCTATAAAAGAGATGAAATATTCAAAACCACCTCTAGCCTGGATAGACATAGGACCATACAAATCAGAATGAACCAATTCCAACACATCTTTGGCTCTATACCCCTTGGCCTTAAAAGGCCTCTTGGTCATTTTACCTTCCAAGCAAGATTCGCAGGTTGGGAAATCTTCCACCACTAATGAACCCAAAGGTCCATCAACTATCAACCTTTGAATTCTACTCAGGTTAATATGACCTAACCTTAGATGCCAAAGATATATTTGGTTCATTTTCGAAGGATCTTTTCTCTTATTAGATTTAGAAGATGAGTTATTTACTTCTATTTGCATCGTGGGAGCTTTTGGTTCAAGTGTGTATAAATTTTCTATCAATGTACCAGAACAAATAATCTCCCTATTCCTTTTTATAACAACTTTTTCATTAAAAGAAATATAATATCCATCCAAAAATAATTCAGAAACCGAAATCAAATTCTTTCTAAATAAAGGTAAATAAAGGCAATTTTTCAGAACCAAAGTTTTATTCCTATCAAAAGATAAATAAACATCTCCCACTGCAATAGCCGCCACCTTCGTAGCATCGCCCAAGTAAATGGTAATCTCCCCCTCAGCTAGTCATATGGTTTCCTAGAACCCCTGCAAAGTATTGCAGACATGATCAGTGTCTCCTGTATCTACACACCAGGTGCCAGTAGATAACACCGCTAAACATGTTTCAATGACCAGTCCAAAAGATATACCTTTGTTCTTCTTCCGGTTGGGGCAGTCCTTCTTCCAATGTTCAATCTGCTTGCAAGTGAAGCACTTGCCTTTCGGCTTCTTCACTCCTCCCTGAGATCCTCCCGCCACATTTGCTCCACCTTGTTTCTTCTTCTTCTTGCCTTTCAGCTTAGAAGTTAAAACCTTCTGAGCAACCATGGCCTAAGCCTGAGCACTCTAACGAAAAAGCCCCTTTTCCACCTGGAGTTCTGTCAGAAGCTCCGCCAACGAATACAACCTCTTATTCATGTTGTAATTTAGGCAAAACTGCTCAAAACTCCTAGGTAGATATTAGAGAATGATATCGACCTAGGTTTCCCCATCGATCTCAGCTCCAAGGACTTCCAACTCATTCAAATGAGCCATCATCTTGAGAACATGAACCCTCACGGGTGTTCCCTCAACCATGGTGGTCGTCATCAAGTTCCTCATGGCTTCCTGCCTAGCAGCCCGATTCTGGTGTTCGAAAAGTTCCTTGAGATTGAGCATCATGTCATAAGCAATGGGCATGGCTTGATGCTGATGTTACAATACATTTGACATAGAAGCCAAAATGTAATACCGCGCCATCTCATCAGCCTTAATCCACTTTTTATAACTCTCTTTCTCCTTTTCCCCAGAATCATCCACAGCTTAGGAGGACACTCTTCGAAGAGTACATACTTGTACTCCTCAGCAGTCAAGACAATATCTAGATTCCTTTTCCAATCAACATAATTGGGTCCAGTAAGTTTATTCTTCTTTAGTATCACAGCAAGTGGGTTGAAAGTCATTTTTGAAAAACCTAAGAATCACATAGATCAAAACATTAGATTTCAAAAATTTATTGATTCCTCAAACAATAAAATTTTAAAATCAACCAACACCTCAAAACATCGAGAATATCGTATGCCACGATAGTGTGGACGTATACGAATTCTACATTTGTAAGAGGAGGTTTTACCCATTAATTTTATTATCCTGTCAACCTAACTTTTTGACAAATAAAATTAATAGTTGGTTCCTCTTCGGCCCTACAAATAAAAGCAGTGACTTCGATGGGGAGGATACTCTTATTTGCATCTAAGTGTGCACCATTACTCGATACCAAGGCAATTATCTCGGATTATGTGCCTTCCGATGGGGAAGTACACACGCTCCTAAATAATTTCCTATAACCATATTTGACCCTGTGATCCGCAAAACAAACTCATCCGATGGGGAGGAAGGCACTTAGAGCCGACACACAAATTTGTTTGCATCATATGTCAAATCGTAATGGAGGCCATGGGAATTTTAAAAAAAAAAATCCCTTTCCTACTTAGTAATTTAAAATGAGGAATTTTCCTAGCACACAACATGCATATCAAACAAGAAGCAATAAATATGAAAAAAAATATTTTCCAACTATTATGACTTTTGTTCTCCAATATTCCTCTCGTCGTGTCACCATCTCGTCCGCTCCTCCCTACGCCATGTACAAGCCATCCGGAGATCCAAGTCAAGAAAAATTATTTTAATTTACATCCATCGATCCTATACTCCACAAAGGAGTGTATATGAAATCTAGATCGAAAGTAAACTAAAATAAAAGAGTGGCTAAACAATGTCGTACTTAATTACAAAAATTAAATACTAGCCTCGTCAACCCCGAAAATTCAAATAATATTATAATTACACACATCCAATCACATACACACACATATGGCCATAATAGTTGGATCTTATGCCTGCAACCAAAAAGTTAGCCTACGCACATCCTACTATTATCCGGCACATATAATATATGATAAGTGCATAAAAGTAATCGAATGCTAAACACACAAAACTGGAAACTGTGGCTCTGATACCACTTGAAGGTCCGAAGCTTCGCTTCTCGCTTCAACTTGGTCACTCGTGCGTGGCGATCCTATCTACGTCCCTGGATTAAAAAAAATTAATCCTTGACGAAGACGGATTACCCAAGCAACTGATCCATCATCGTGCTATTTGATTCGAGTGGTCTCTTGAACAAACTTATTGTTCAAGCAACCTAACTCTTTTCCTCGATTAGCTGCGAAATAGATGATGTACGAATCACCGATTTTTGTGTTTATCTTCGGGGTCCAAGTAAATTAGCCACATACAATTACATACAAATTGCATAGAACAAGAAAGAAACTTAAACAAGAATTATACCTCTTGTTTACCTCTTGGTCTTCTATTGTATGACCTTTCCTCCTCTTGAACGTTGTGTGGGCAATGATCCTCCAAGAGTTGAAACCTCCTAGATCGCATATCTTCCCTTCCTTGTTCACTCCGAACAAAGGGAAGACAAACACTCCCTTCTTCTCCTTACTTGCGCCAACCACCAAGGACCAATCCTTGGTGTCCGCCGGCCCTAAGGAAAGGAAGAGATGAACCGGCCAAAACCAAAGAAGAAAACAGCCCTTCATCCTTGCTTTGCCGCCGGCCAAAAGAGAGAGTTATGGTGCACCGGCAATGAGATGGGAGGAGGTGCCAGCCAATGGAGGAGAAGAGAATAAAGGACCTCTACACCTTCTTGTGCCGCCGACCTCTAGAAGCAAACCCTAGGTAGGTTGCCGCCCAAAGAGAGAAGCAAAACCCTAGAACCACCTCTTGCCTCCCAAGCCTCTCACGCCAAACCAAAACTCTTGAACCAAAAAAACATTAGTTGTCGCCCAAGCCTTGGAGGCATACTTATAGATCTAGCCCAAACCTCCTTTTAATCTTGTCCGTTGGATCTAGGTTTTATGAGGGTTTTAATAGGCTACAATAGGGACCATGAGGAGGAGTTTGATCTTGGCCACCTAATGGATCTAACCCACATAACATCTGATCCATTAATGATAATCTATTCCACTAGAGGATTATCATTGATCTACCTCACCAACCCCCATAAATAAATATGGGCTCCATATATTAATTGTACAAATATCTCCCCATGTTTAAGATCTCGAATATTTGTCAATTAATTAATTTACTTACAATTAATTAATCAATATCTAACTCCATGAGTAGTACCATTCAACCTTATCATCATGTCGGACCAAGTCCACCTGCAGGGTTTGCATGATGATCCTTATGAGCTACGTGATGCAGTACTAACGGGAGGACCTTACATCGCATATGGGAGTCCACTCTACCTCAAGGCATTACCACAATGTTTTTCTTTCCAAATAGAAACCCAATCCCACATTCCAATATGGATGCAAATTCATGGCCTACCCCTTGACTGCTGGTCTACTTTTGATTTAAGTAAGGTAGTGTCTCAGGTTGGTGCCCCACTGTACACAGACAGATACACCAAGGTGAGGGAGCGGGTGAACTTTGCAAGAGTGCTTGTGGAAGTAGACGTCTCTGTGCCTTTGCCAACATCTATTGTTGTTACCCTCCCAGATGGCACAGACACTGACCTGAAGATAAGGTTTGAATCCAATCTGAAACTATGCAATGGCTGCAAACAACTGGGACATTATCAGATGGGCTACACATTGACTGCTAGGGTTGATCAGATGCAAAAACAACCATCAGAGGCTAAGGGGCAAGCAGACCAGCAGATGGTGCCATATATAACTGATGCAGACAAAGGGGAAAATGCTACTGTGGAAATTGGCACGCAAAATTGCACGCCAGGGCACATCACTGAAATACTGTATAGCATGGAGGGAAATGTCTAGGATGGAACTCAAGCAATACTGACACATGGAAGCATTCAGCAAAGAGTGAAGTCGGGCACTACACAAGTCCCTGCAACGCAAAAAGGGAAAAGGAAACAAACTGGTGAGAAGAGCAAACAACACCAGCAGGAGCAAATGCACCAATGGCAAGAAATTTCAGACACATCATATGGGTAGTTGGAATGCACTCTGGGACAGTCTAAAATACTGAGACAACATCGAACAGATTACACACTGAATGCTGGGGTTGATCAACTACAAAAACAACTAGTAGTAAACAAGGGCCAGACAGATCAACAAAGGGCGTCTGAGACATAAAGGAGAAATGCTATGGTGAGGCAGCGCATGGCACACCGGGCACATTAGTGAAACCAAAATCATCGCAAATCATGGAAGAAAATGTTTAGACTGGAATTCAGACAACAAAGGTTCATGGAAACCATCAGCAAAGGGAACAACAAGGAGTTACACCAGCCCAAACAATGCAAAAGGACAAAGGAAGCGAGTAGAAAAGGCCCAGTGATGATAGGCGATTGCGATGGCGGCGGTAACAAGCGAGGATCATTGGGTCAGCGATGATAGCACGAGACCACGAGTAGTACAAGCACAAGCAATGATGGGGAAATACAGAAAGAGCTGACACAACTGAAATAACTAAAATAAGGGAAACAACTGAAATAACTGAAATATTGGACAGGACTAGGGAAGACATGGGGGCAGGACCTCAGGCAGCAATGGCACAACAGAAACAGCAACAATGGGAGGGACTGGGACCTGATCAAACCCTAATCATGTGAAATCAAAAAGGAAACCTCAGTAATGAGAAAAGCAAACGGCAATAATAGGAGCAAATACGTCAAGAATCTGAGAATACAGATGCATCAGGTAAACAAGAAGGTTGTACCCCAAATCAGTCTGATATATTGTACAAAAATGACAAATAAGGAAGTCTCAGACGAAGCAGTAGAAGGATAGAACAAAACAAAAATGGTCAAAGTGGGCAAAAAGAGACTCAACAGGGCAAACATATAACCACAACCATAGTTAGCAAAGGAGTGATAACAATCCAAACAGCAATGCCATAGCCAGAGATAAGTCCAGGTGCAAGGAAGTGTTGGTGCAATCGGCCCAGGTCACGATTGACTAGGACTCGAGCTTGACTCGAGAGAAGTTTTGATGTTCGACAAAAACATATGACAATGTGATTATCATGGGAAAGTCCAAGTCTTGGGTCTTGGTAATGGAAAGTCCAACATGGGTCTTGACATGGAAAGTCCAACATGGGTTGGCAAGGAAAGTCTAAGCTTGAGTCTTGGCATTTGACAAGTCCAAGGGGTTTGATATTGGCAGTGTAAAGTCCAAGCGGGAGTCTTGGTAGCATAAGTCCAATGGTTGGTGGTGTAAAGTCCAAGCGGAGTCTTGGCGGTATAAGTTCAATGTGCCTTGGCGGTGTAGACACCGTTAGCATGACATAGCCGATGGAAGCACCTGAAGGCTAGCGTAATTGATGAACAAGTCATGGATGACTTGGAGGGATCCGAGAGGCGTGAGGCTGACGGAGGTGGCTAGAAGGCTTAGGTCTAGGCTAAGGGTGGTCTAGCAAGTATGGGGGCACCATATTTGGGTTAAACCTCATGGTTGAGGTTAAAACCTCATGTTTGAGGTGTGCCAGTCGACTAGTGTCATATAGTAGTCATTGTTGATCAACTAGGGTTGGGAAGTACCATAGCGATCGGTGAGGAGGAGGCGGTCGATTGGCTTTGCGATCGTGATCATGTGATCGGTCGGTGATGCTTTCGAGTTTTGAGGCCGCAGAATGGAGTCTCACTCATCACTGCGGTCGTGGTCGAGTGATAAGTGAATCGATCAGTGATGGTGATGGTCGGTGTGATGATGTCCTAGTCGTTGGATTTTTCCAGCGTGGATTACACCATTGTCTCACAACAACAGTGTGATCAGTTGACTGATGGTCCCGAGCAGTCGACTGATCGGCATTTTCCAGCACAAGTAGAAGCTTTAAATGAAGCTCGTGGAGGAGGAAAAAGAAAAGGTTCTTTGAGGTGTTTTAAGGCGAGTTGCTACTGCAATTCAGGGTCTCCAAGTGCTACTCGATCAACCTAGCAAGCAAGCATTCAAAAGCTCGATGTAAAGTTTTCTTTACTTGCATTTTAGTGTAGTTGCTTGTATTCTTATTGTATTATTGTTATAATCAATTGTACGAGGTTTCTCCACCTCCGGATTATTCCGAGAAGGAGTTATTTGTGATTAGTGAGTGTGTGTGCATCACTAGAGCTCTTTAGAGCTCGATCCATGGAGTAGGAACCGTTCGGTTCCGAACCACATTATATTCTTGTGTTCGTGTTTGTCTTATTTCGTTATTGCTTTTATTATTATTCCACTGCGCATAATGAGTTTTGTAGAGACGAACACGAACGATTTTCATCGACGTATAGCACGACGCTATTCACCCCCCTCTAGCGTTCCAACGATCCCCTACAAGTGGTATCAGAGCGAGGCCGCTCTTCAAAGTTTAACAACTAAGGGAGCATGCTAGAGGGTAAAGATGGAGTTGGAAGAACAATTGGGATGGGATATCAACACCCCAATTCCCTATGCCTTCTATGGATGAGAAGGCTTCAATTCTTGGAAGGCGAGAATTGAAAACTTTTTGATGATGAGAGACCTTGATGAGTGGTCCGTTTTGATGGAAGGATTCGAATATCCAAAAGGACCAAAGGGTGGCTTCCTCAAGAAGAAGAAATGGAGTAAAGATCAACTCCAAATATTTGAGAAAAACAAGAAGGTAATCAATTTCATTTTTGATTTAATTCCTAATGACTTCTTGTGTAGCCTAGGTGGGTGGATGGATGCCAAGGAGCTATGGAGCGATTTGGCCAAGCTTCATGAAAATTCATCATCAATACAAGAAGAAGAAGAAGAAGAAGAGGAGTGCTCACCCTCTCAAGCTCAAGCAAGTACATCGTCATCTAAAGAGCTTGAGGATTCGAAAGTTGATGGGGAATCAATTTCCGGATCGGTGGAAGAAGTGGAAGAAGCCTCCACTTCAAGGATTAAGGGGGAGGAGAGACCATCCACACCGGAGCCGGAGCAAAATCAAGAAGAATCCTCAACCTCCGGGAGGGATGAGGAACCCACTCCGATCACCACCACAAATACCCTAGGTAACTCAAGAAATTTAGGTTTAAATAAAAATCATATAATTTTCTTTGAGTGTAGGGAAAGTGGGCATTACAAGAGCAAATTCCCAAAGAGAGAAAGAAAAGCTCCACCGGCACCAAAAGTTAAGGATGTCGGTCCCCCAACAACCAAAAGCAAGGAGCAAGTAATTTACTTCAAATGCCGACAACCAGGACACTACCGGAATCAATGCCCAAAGGGGGAGAAGAAGACTCAAAGGGGAGCATCACAAGTAGGGGGAGCTAAGGCAAACCCTAAGGTATATCTTAATAATGCTCTTTCTAAATTTAAAAGTCAAAAAGCATGCTAGGAATTTTAATTCTCTTGCAATTCATCATGAAAAGCATGCTAGAGATAAATATTTTTGTTTAGGAGCTAAGAATGTCCACTTAGGAAATAAGAAGAAATTTGGGACTAATGTCCCTAAAAATAATTTATCTAAGGACAAACCTAGGTCAAATAACTCAAGACTAATTCTACCTAGGGAGACAATTAGAAAGGTGTAAGAGCACCTAGGTTTTAATCCCAAATGGACTAGGCATATGCCTAGAAAGGACAATGCCCAAAGACCAAATCAAAATTCAAAAATTGGGCAATTAGAATTGGAAAATCAAGCCTTGAGGTCAAGGCTTGAGAAATTAGAAAAGACCCTCAAGAAGATGCAAAATCAACTTCAACGGTCAAATAGTCAAAGTCAAGGGTCTAGGACTCAAAGTCATCACCTAGGGCCTAAGAGACAAAAGTCATCCAAGGGAAAGCAAGGTTTGGGTCACAAACCTAAGTCTAAGGTGGCTTATCATAGTATTCCATTTGATTATGAAACACAAACTAGGTCTAGGAAGACCAAGGTCACAAGGGAAGTCATCCCTAGAGTTGACCAAGGTATGTGCCTAGTGGCTAGGGTTTTAAGAAAACCTAGGGAAGCCACTAAGAAGGTTGCAAGGGGAGTTACCCCTAGAGTCAACCTAGGTAAGACCACAATGACCAAGGCTAACAAGCCTAGAAGGGTCATTAGGAGGGTATCTAGGGAGGTCATCCCTAAGGAATACCTAGTTAACCCTAGGAGCTCAAATAGGTTTTGGGTTCCTAATAGTGTGATTGATTCACTCTAGATGGGTTTAGGGTGTGCCAACTTTAAATGAAATGGTAGTTAACCTAACCATGGTAAAGGTGTCACTTTAGGTTATTTTCAAGGTTATGGATACCTTGGAAATAGGTTTGATCTTTGATCCTAAAAGATTTTAGAATGTGTCAATACATTTTTGGAATTATGAAAAATAAATTAACTTGGCACAATTTAGGTTTAGAGGTTAGTGTGTCATTTTGGGTTTTTGGCACACTTGGGAGATTAGTAGTAATATGGCAAAATAAATCTAATTATATCAAATGGTAATTAATATTAAAATTTAGGTATTATTATACCTATACATTTTATTTGTCAAACCTTGATTGACATATAACATGTTATGACATCATGTTTATTTTTATCATTTATATATCATGATTATGTTTAGGATTAAGGATTAGATGTCATGTGTTTTTAGATTCCATCTTATGTCATGACATCATGATTATGTGAATGTGTTTATTTATATCATCATTAATGTCATAATCATTCATGCATTTAAATTTGATTAAAATTGACTTAAGGACAATGACATGACTTGGAGTCCCATTTATAAGGGAATCAAGTAGTGTTGCCTTAGAAAAATGCATGAAACCCTAAATTAGGGAGAACAAAATCCACATCTCACATTACATTGATATGTATGTGTATTTATACACCTTAGATAAATGTGAGATGCTAGGATATGAGTTAAGTTCAAGGTGTATAGTTTTTGCATCTAGATGAACTAAAACTCATCCAATTTCATTGGTGGATCATTGGGAAAGCTTGTGTACAAGTCATGTACATTGAGCCCAAGGAATATGGTCCAAAATAAGATTTTGAAAACATTTTAAAATCCTTTTGAAAAACCTTGGTGAAGTCTATCTTTTGATAGCAATCACCATTGATGAGATTTATACAAAGTGAGCTAAAACTTTGAAGTTTTTATTCACTTTTGGATTTTGTATCAAACTCATTATTTTATGGGTAAAATAATTTTCAAATATTTTTCACCCATTATATTGACTATAAGTAATATACGTATGAATTTTCACGATTTTTCGATATATGTAGAATTACTTATGATTTTCTGATTTTCGTTTCTGATAACTGAAATTATGAAATTTCAGTTATCAGTCGACTGCCCTTGGTGGTAGTCGACTGATGAGGGTGGCAGTCGACTGGTATCTGAGAGAGTCGACTGCCAAGGATGAATTCAGGAAAACAAGGTTTGTTAACCCCATTTCAGCTATGGTAAGGTACCCTAACCACTCATAACCCTAGGATATGCTTTGGGAAGCATTAAAAAGGGTGAAAATCTATTGGATATGGATTAGGAGATGTGTTAAGTCGATGTATCAAATTTAAGGGTAGGAAAGTTCATGTTTGAACTTTTAACCTTATTTTTGATCGTTTAGAGTTCCTATTGGCTTAGGGACTTCCCAAGGACATTGTTGGTGCAATGGTCAAGGGGGAGCAAGCCTTTAGGGGGAGGTATCCATCATGGGATGATGGATGATATTTTTCCTCATGAGGGAGAAAATGGGCTTTTGAAATACCCAATTTGGAAATTGAGAGAGTGTATAGGATTGCCTCTCTTGAGTGATATGGGACTTATCACTAGGAAGATGGTAGGCATCCTGGGTATTTTTGGACAAAGGGAGAGATTGTAAGATCTCATTGGGACATGAGACATTGACCTCCTTGGAGAGAACCTTTTTTATGTTAGTCAAAAGGGGGGAGAATATTTTGGGGGAGAATTTATTGAGAGAATGACATCAATTGGGAAAATTGATGGGGATGTTTGGTTTGAGTTAGATGGTCTAACTCAATGGTTTGTTTGGTTTTTGTCAAACATCAAAAAGGGGGAGATTGTTAGTGCAATCGACCCAGGTCACGATTGACCAAGACTCGAGCTTGACTCGAGAGATGTTTTGATGTTCGACAAAAACATATGACAATGTGATTGTCATGGGAAAGTCCAAGTCTTGGGTCTTGGCAATGGAAAGTCCAACATGGGTTGGCAAGGAAAAGTCCAAGCATGGGTCTTGGCATGGAAAGTCCAACATGAGTTGGCAAGGAAAGTCCAAGCTTGAGTCTTGGCATTTGAGAAGTCCAAAGGGTTTGATATTGGCGGCGTAAAGTCCAAGCGGGAGTCTTGGTAGCATAAGTCCAATGGTTGGCGGCGTAAAGTCCAAGCGGAGTCTTGGCGGCATAAGTCCAATGTGCCTTGGAGGTGTAGACACCGTTAGCATGACATAGCCGATGGAAGCACCTGAAGGCTAGCGCAATGGATGAACAAGTCATGGATGACTTGGAGGGATCCGAGAGCCGTGAGGCTGACGGAGGTGGCTAGAAGGCTTAGGTCTAGGCTAAGGGTGGTCTAGCAAGTATGGGGGCACCATATTTGGGTCAAACCTCATGGTTGAGGTTAAAACCTCATGTTTGAGGTGTGCCAGTCGACTGGTGTCATATGGCAGTCGACTGGTGTGAGTCAACTAGGGTTTGACTACGGTAAGTGTCATCATGATCGTGCAGAGGAGGAGGCGATCGGCCGATTGGCTGATCGTGATCATGTGATCGATCGGTGATCTTTTGGAGTCTCACTCAACCGCCGTAGTTAGCGATCGGTGATGCGATCGATCGATCGATGGTCATGTCGGTCGGTGATGTCCTAGCCATTGGATTTTTCCAGCGTGGATTACACTATTGTCTCACAGCAACAGTGTGATCAGTCGACTGATGGTCCTGAGCAGTCGACTGATCGACATTTTCCAGCACAGGTAGAATCTTTAAATGGAGCTCGTGGAGGAGGAAAAAGAAAAGGTTCTTTGAGGTGTTTTGGGGCGAGTTGCTGCTGCAATTCAGGGTCTCAAAGTGCTACTCGATCAACCTAGCAAGCAAGCATTCAAAAGCTCGGTGTAAAGTTTTCTTTACTTGCATTTTAGTGTAGTTGCTTGTATTATTATTGTATTATTGTTATAATCAATTGTATGAGGTTTCTCCACCTCCAGATTGTTCCGAGAAGGAGTTATTTGTGATTAGTGAGTGTGTGTGCATCACTAGAGCTCTTTAGAGCTCGATCCGTGGAGTAGAAACCATTCGGTTTCGAACCACGTTATATTCTTGTGGTCGTGTTTGTCTTATTTCATTATTTCTTTTATTATTATTCCACTATGCATAACGAGTTTTGTAGAGACGAACACGAACGATTTCCATTGACGTATAGCACGACGCTATTCACCCCCCTCTAGCGTTCCAACGATCCCCTACAGGAAGCAGGATAATGGGGAAGCATATATGAGTGGCAACAAGGCAATTGTGCCACACCAATCCACCAAAGATACCCTGGAGGAGCCAATGAAGGGATTGCAAGAGCATGAATTGGCACACCAGGAAGTAAATCAATTTCAAGATACACTCGCTAGGAGAGCGCAAGGCCTTAAAAGAAAGACCAGTAAGTGGGTAAGTAGTGGGGATGCAACAACACAAGAGGTGACTGCAGACATCATTCCACCAATCATCCTAGCCCTACCAGCTTCTCGATGGTGCAAAGAAGGGATACTGCCAAAAATAGATGGCATTAGGTCAATAGAGATAGAGTATCAAGGAGAGTGCCCGGGAGAAGATGGAACATTGAATAATGTAAAATGGAAATATGAGAATGGAATGAATCTAGACAAGGGGCAGAAACACGAAAGGAAAGAAAAAACCACCACAGCTAGACGGCGAAAGCCGACTGCACAACCATGAAGATCGGAGCATGGAACATCAGAGGCCTAAACAAGGGCCTCAAACAGAAGGTGGCGGCAGGCCTCCTTCTGAAACAAAGGATGAGTGTTCTATGTGTACTAGAGGCAAAACTGACCCAGCAGTACTACTAGACATTGAAAACCAAGAGATTTCAGAGATGGGAAACAGAGCAGCAACTGGCCAGCTCCTCTAGAAGTAGAATGCTACTTATATAGGACCCGTAGCTCATCAATCTCGACATTGAAATATGAGAAGATCAGCTGATACATACTAGAATCAAAAGCAAAATCACAGGGTCAACCTATGCAGTCACGTTTGTCTATGGCCAGCTCTCCATCATGAGCAGGAAAGTCATGTGGACAACACTATTACAGATTGCTAGAACCATCGAGACATCGTAGCTAATCCTAGGAGATTTCAACTCCCCCCTCTCACCAACTGATAAACAAGGAGGAATGGTAGTCACAACATATGCCACAGCTGATTTCTAGGACTTTATACTTGAGGCAGGGATTGAGGATTTGCACTCCATTGGGTGCCAATACACATGGACAATGGGCACATAGTGAGCAAACTCGACCGTGCAATGGTTAATAAAGCATGGATGGAGCAGAACCAGAGCAGTTATGCTGAATTCAGGGCTCCAGGGACAGTCTCAGATCATGCATCATGCATTGTCTCCGTGCTAGGAAATAGAAGGAAGCAGGTCAAGCCTTTTAAGTTCTACAACATGTGGACATCACACCCTTATTTTGGGCAACTAGTAGAGGACAGATGGAACAACTCCAGTCTCAGAAATGTGGAAGGCACGACACAATATAAGTTGAGACAAAAACTCACACTACTCAAAACTGATCTCATACAGCTCAATCGGCTTCACTATCAACACATTCAGGAACGGGTCAAGCAGTCTCAACAACAATTGGAAGAAATGCAACAAAGAGGGCTAGCGCAAGGGCATATGGATGATAATTATCAAGCAACAAGGAAAAGAGTAGAACTACTTGAGCGGGCAAAATATCTTTTCTACTTACAGCGAGCCAAACATGAATATTTCAGAGGAGTAGACAAGAACACCCCCTTTTTCCATGCTCTGCTAAAGTGAAACAACAAAAGGAGAGAGGTAGTAGTCATTGAGAAGAGTAATGGGGAATCTACTAGCTCATCAGAGGAGGTCGTGAAGGAATTCCTGACATATTTTCAGAATCAATTAGGAGAGCAAGGGACCCGGGCTCAGTTTCAAGGGGACTGCATGCAATTTGGCACAAAGCTAACTGATACACAACAGAACCGGCTAACCAGACTACCTACTGAGGAAGAGATCAAAGAGGCTTTGTTTGACATTGGAGATCTAAAAGCCCTAGGACCAGATGGGTACAACTCGAAATTCTTTAAGCACTCATGGAGCACAGTCAAACATGATATTATAGCAGCAGTCATGGAGTTCTTCATGAATGGCCAACTCTTAAAATCATGGAACCATACTCTCATTTCCCTAGTCCCGAAGTCCTCTCATGCAAGCGAGGTGCAAGATTACAGACTCATCTCCTGCTGCACAGTGTTCTATAAAATCATTGCAAAAATCCTAGCAGGCAGATTATCAGAAGTTGCAGATTACTTGCTTCATCCAGCACAGACTGCTTTTGTAAAGGGCCGCAGTATTACATATAATATCCACCTAGCTCAAGAACTCATGCGCAGTTATACCAGGAAAAGAATCTCCCCAAGACGCATCCTAAAAGTAGACCTACAAAAAGCTTTTGATTCGGTTCACTGGGATTTTCTGCAGGATGTCCTCACAACACTGAAATTCCCTGACAGATTCATCACATGGATTAGAGAGAGCATCACCAGCACAACATATTCAGTGGCAATTAATGGCAACATGCACAGGTTTTTTAGGGGTGGTAGAGGTCTTAGGCAAAGGGATCCTCTTTCCCCATATTTATTTGGGATATGCATGGAGTACCTCTCCCGATTGCTAGCCAAGTGCACTAGCCGATCTAATTTCCACTTTCATCCCAAATGTGAGCAACTGAGAATAGCCCACCTAGTGTATGCGGATGATCTCTTACTTTTAGGTCGCGGGGATGTATCATCAGTTGGAGTTTTGATGGACTGTTTATCACAATTTGCTAGTATGGCAGGGCTGACTGCTAACATGGCCAAATCTAATATTTACATGGCAGGAGTAGATGCAAGTGCCCAGGAAAGACTACTATCTATCACTGGATTCAATGTAGGAGAGATGCCATTCAGATACTTAAGGATCCCAATAGCATCGCAGAAACTAAAGCTTGCTGACTACAGTACACTAATGGACGCTCTCACTAGGCACATCAACTCTTGGACTAAGGCTACACTATCATATGCGGGTAAAAGCCAGCTCATATCCTCGGTTCTACAAGGTGTTGAATGCTACTGGATGTCAATCTTACCTCTCCTGATTGGAGTAATTGACAGAATATATAGCCTCTGTCGTTCTCTCATGTGGACAACAAAGAACCCGCCGATAGCATGGACTGACATATGCAGACCTAAAGAGGAAGGAGGCCTGGGGCTGAGGGACTTGAGGGCATGGAACATGGCACTGTTGGCCAAGGTCCTATGGCGAATACAAGAGAAGCAGGACAACTTATGGATTCAATGGGTGCACCACACATATATACAACAAGGAAATATATGGGAATGGCAAAGCAAGCACATGGACTCCCCGCTCCTAAAGAAGTTGATACTCATCAAGAATAACATCCTATCCACTGCAGGAAATCCAGAGGGAGCGAGACAACTCCTAGCCACATGGTTTGGACAAAACAAAGGTGGAGTCAAGAGGGCATATGATTATTTCAGAAATGCTGGAGCCAGAAAACCATGGGTGGTGACATTGTGGCAGAAGGATATACAACCAAGCCATGGGTTTACGCTGTGGATGTTAGCCCAGGGCAAGCTACCGATACGAGCCAGACAGGAGTACCTAGAGGATAGGAGATACGTGTTCTGTAACCAAGCAGAGGAGACATTGGATCACGTCTTTTTCAGATGTGAGCATATTCGACAGTTGTGGGGAAGAGTTAGAGGATGGCTGTGGATGAGGGCAGAGATGGGCACTTATCGACATATGCTGAGAACTTTCAGAACACAATATAAGAAAGCATCTAGGTTGAACCATGCTCGCCACCTAGCCATGTCAGCATTGATTCACTTTGTTTGGAGGGCAATAAACTCCAGCAGATTTGAAGGAGCAAGGTTTGAAGGAGATCTGATCTTCCGGAAAATACAAGTCCATGTGTACAGAGAAATGGAGGGTCATGATCTTCAGCTCCCAGCAGGGATTACGTGAAGCCAGGGTAGTCCCCCCCCCTCTCTCCTTACCTGTGTTACATAGTACTCTTGCTTTTTTACCGGTAAACTTTGTCTTCCCAAGGAACTTAGCCATTCCCCCCCCCTCCCTCCCTCTCTCTCAGACGCTGCTCTTTAGGCCAGTTCCCCGCCTCTCCAGGGAGGTCTTTGGTCTCCCAAAGCAGTCCTCTGGTTCCCAGGGCAGTAGGACTCCCCACCCCCTCCTCTCCCCTTACCTTAGTTTCCTAGTACTCTTGCTTCTTTTTCGACCAATTTTGTCTTTCCAGGGTACTTAGACATTCCCCCCCCCCCTCAGACTTCGCTCTTCAGGCCAGTTCCCCACCTCTCCAGGGTTGTTCTTGGCCTCCCAAAGCAGTCCTCTGGTTCCCATGGCAATAGGACTCCCCCCCCCCCTACTCCTTGTCCCCGGCCTATCTCCCCTTAGATTTCCTTGTCCCAGGGTAGTAGTGCACCCCCTCCAGGGCAGTTTCCCTACTTCCCGGCCACTCTCCCTATAGCCCAGGGCAGTTTTTCTTTGAATCCCTATCCATCCATCCCTCCCCGGGCTAGTTTCTCCACCTTTCTAGGGCAGTTCTTCACCTTCCCAGAGCAACTCCCCCTATCCTAGGGTAGTAGAGTAAGTGCCATGCACCCCTTATCCCTAGTCCTCTCTATCCCGCTACCCTCCCCCTCCCGGTCAGTTTTGCACCCTCCCAGAGAAGTTCTACACCCTTCCAAAGCAGTTTTGCACCCCCCCCAGGGCAGTTCTACACCCTTCTCGAGCAGCTCCCCTGTTCATGGGTAGTTCCTTGGACCCAGGACGGTTCCACTGGTGACAGTTGGCCACATCGGGCGGTTCTCTACTCAGCGGCTACTCTACTCATTTGGTTCCCATTGAGCCGAAAAAGTAGTTTTTGTTGGCTCCAGGGTGGTTTCTACCCTAGATAGCAAACCCCAGCTAGAGCGGTTTTTCAGAGTGGTTTTCCAGGACTAGAGCAGTCGATCCTGCGCCTCTAGGGTAGATTAGGTGGGACCCCTTGCCATTTTTCAGACTGGTGCACTCTTGGACAGGGCAGTCTTCCTTTACCCCAAGCTAGATCCCCTTGTCCTAGCTGGTTTCATCTTGCTCAAGGAGGAATCCTTGCTCCATCTCCAAGATGGTCAGCAATCGGACAGGGTGGTTTCTTCGACTCCATAGTGAACCTCCAGACCCCAGCCGGTTCACCCTGCCCAGGGCGCCCTCCAGCCTGATAAGGAGGTATATGATTTCAGGCTTGTCTTGGAAAGGGAATTGTATTTTAAAAAAAAATTCTGGACAGATTTTGGCAATTGTTGTTTTGATAAGGGAGGGTGAATAGGCCCACCCATAATGGCCTATCAGTCCGTAGCAAACAGCTATGGTAAAGACGTCACAAATCCGTTTATGGCTGAGGCTTGGCCAAAAAGCCTAGTAGAGGTGAATAGGCCTACCTGAATGGCCTATCTAGTCTGTAGCAAAAGGCTACGGTAAAGACATGGCAAATTCGTTATCGGCTGATCACTTGCCAAAAGTGACAAATGTTGGAGGACCACGATACTAGCCGGACATAGGAAGCAAGATGGCACAAGAAGGTACACATGAGGAGTTATGTGCAGTTGGATGGTACATAGGAGCAAAAGAGACATGGATGGTGTGCATGCGCTATTCACATGGTTTGGACGCATGAAGAATGATAGAGAGGGATGAGTGGATGTATCAAGTGAGAGGGTTGGTACTCATGAGAGCACATGTACGTCGCACCTTGGATACATCTCAGATCTGACACTTCGTCAGACATGACATGAGCATGAATCCTAGGCCATTGTATGATAGTGCTTTTCTTTGATGATACCTTTGATAAAAAAAAAATGATGAACCTTATGAACTCCTCAAGGGGACATCATCATCTTAATATATAGGACACGGTTTCCTTCTATAATCAATGGCACACCATGTAAATAATATCATTTTCCAACTTACCGAGCCTATCGATTTAATCTATAAATCTCGCCCATTGGTAAATCAAATAAATAAATACTAAGTGCATGTGCTCGTTATTATATCGGGATTAAGAGCATGTACACCATAATGTCCGAGGTCCGATTCAATTATATAGTGAGCAATAAATTGAATCACCTCTAAGTCGGTCCTGCTCAATATACACAAAGTGTACTAGTGCAATTCTATGGTCAAGACAAACCATTACCAAATTACACTACAACCATACCAATGGTTTGTCTAAAACCATCTCGGTTGTGAGCCTCTACTTATACTCTACAAGGAACTGATAACATGATCTTCCGTGTGACACCACATACCATATTATCTACAATGTAATGTATCAGATAATATGCATAACCATAAATATGCAAACAATTATCATGTGATTTTTATTTCAAAAATAAATATGTTCATACAAAAGATAGACTTTTCAGTATGCATCCCAACAGTGCTCGCATGCATTAAGCTTTTGGCGTCATTGTCGGGAGCTGGTTTAAATTGATATTGGTCGAAAGGTGAATTGATTGGATTAGACAACTTTATTTTTAGTTTTTCATTGTTCTTCTTTTTCTAGTATCATCTTTTCTATTTTTGTTTATTTCAATTATCACTGCAATTTCCCTTTTCTATTTTACTGATTTCTTTCATATGATTTTTCAGGTGACTAATGGTGCACATGAATACACAGATGCTTTAACTGCCTTATCTTCCTCCATGACCACCTTAATTGCTTCACCTGCAGAAGTATGCTTCAATGTAATTCTAGGGGGGAAGAAATATCGATCATTTTAATTTAATTGGGTGTTTTCACATTTAGTTATCTTACTTAAGTAGTTTAGTTATTTGCTTTTACAATTTTTAGGTCTAGTTTATTATTTCTTCATATGGTTACTTGATTTCTTGTCATATTCATGCATTAGCAATATTGTTTTTAGTTCAGGCATTCACTTGTCCTTTAAGTAGGCTTCAATGTCTACTATTTTGATGGTATCATGTTGATATGTTTTTTTTTATTTTTAGTAATTCAAATTCTTCTATCTTGTGGTGTAAAATTTTATTAAAGTTATATGAGCGTTTACCAAATTCTACTAGCTAGTTTTTATTTTTCACTTACACTTTAACTGAATTTTGAAAAGTTGATCTATTATATAATTAGTCATGATTCATCTCGTTGGACTAGTACTTTGGAATCCATAGATAACTTTCAGTCAATATTTTAGTTATCGGAGATGCTCGGATTGTGTAAGCTCATTCGAAAAAATCAAGATGCTAGTGAGGATAAGAGGAAAAAAAAGAAACTTTCTGATAAAGAAAGAAAAGGAAAAGAGAACAAAAAAGAACAAAAAGAGAGTTAAAAATAGTTGTCATGGGTGGAAATAGTTTGGTGCCCCTTTGAGACCGAGTTAAGTTACTGAGGAAACACCCACCAATTTCTCTCAATACCGAGAATGCCTTTGAGACTTTGTGTTAGTTTAGGGGGATGATTCTCGCTTAGGGCAGGTAAGTGCCCAGAGCTAGAAACCTTAGGAACACAATGAGATGATGACTTGACTTAACATGGAATTTGAAAACTCTAGGATAAAATTTTACACTTGCACGAAAAACTTTCTTTGTAGACTTGGTAAACTTATTTATTTAATATAACAATAGCACCACTTGATAGGATTAGATGAACATACTAGATAATGAAGCTATTCATTTATATGCATTGAGCTGAATATGGATGTTTGCTTGAGAACAAGCAAAGTTTAAGTCTAGGAGATTTTAATGTGAGCATTTTATATAGGATTTTAGCTAACATTTTAGCACACATCTTACCTTGTTTTTAGGGTATTCATTGCATATTATCTTTGTTTACTCTACATTTCTATTATCTGCATTCGGAGATCTATTTTTGTTAACTTTATGTGTAAGACGACATTTTTGGAACAAAAATGAAGCATTTTATAGAGCATGGACTTTAGGGAACATTCTTTGGTCGTGTCCCAAGACACAGGAATGCTCCCGAAGTGAAACAGATCAAAATAGAAGCTCTAGAGTGACACACAGCTGGTCATGTGAATTTCACATGACCATGTTTTTCCAGCCCAATTTTTAACCTAGATTTTAGCAGTTTCCAGCCTTGCACATGGTCGCCCGTGTGAAATTCACACGGTCGAGTGGCGGTGCCTCAAATTCGAGGAAATAAGGTTTTTCAAGCATTTATAGAAAGCCGGAGCCGCCTCTATATATAGGAAACTCATCTAAGAGGCTAGGGATCGGAGGATCATGAGGGGAGCCACCCTAGGGCTCTCAAGCCCCGAAAGGGGGTCGTCCAAGGGCCCCCTAACTATTGGAGTAGGAGATCTCGACGTCGCTACTCTAGATTCTAATGCAAGTTGCAGCCAAAGACTCTCTTTGATCAAGACTAAACCCTTCTCTCTCCTTTTTTGCAATTCCTGTGGATTGAATCTTGTTTTGTCGATGTCTTATGGTTTTCTTTCTATTTATGGAGCAGTTTCTATGATTCTTTGATTAGGGATCAACCTATCTTCATTTGTAAACATACGTATGCAACGCATTCATGTTATCTTACATCGCTTTCATTATATATGCTTGCTTTTTATTCTATGATATGATTGTTCATGGTCCGACTTTATTGAATTAATCCGATTTAGATGCCAAAAGCACTAGTTCCTATTTTTGAGGTATGAGGAAAGACCGAAAGGAAAACTCAATCCTCTGAACCATAGAGAACCGAGACGTGGGGGAATCTACTATGAGTGAGGAGTTAATCTGCTGGGGTTCTCCTGATAGGTTCCCTATGCGACTAAAGTTACCCCATAAGTAGATTGATTCACCGTGAGGACTCATAGGTATCATAGAATGTAATGAACCTATTCCAGCAGAAGGCCCAAAGTAGGAGAAATTAACTCTAGAAGGGTAGTTGGACCCAATGACAGGGGGCTTCCCAAGGATAGCAACCCCTTGAGCTTTGACCATCCGAAAGAGAAACTTAGCTAGAAATAGGGTAATCCGATGTAGTTCCAAAAGATCACGTCGGATAAAATAGATATCCTACCTACATGATCAACTATGAGAGTTAGGAGTAAGACATATGTTTATAATCATTTAGGTGAAATCAAAATCTTAGAATCATTTTAGGCGATCATAACAGGATCCAGTGACAGTGGTATCCCTGTAAAAGTGATCTCCCAACCCTCTCATTTTGCTTTCAACCCTTCTTGCTTATCAACTAATTTATTTTGTCTAAATAATCTATATTCACTTAGTAAATCAGTACTCGATTACAAGTCCCTGTGAGATCTATATTTTATTACTTGACGACAACCGTGCACTTGTCGGCATTGAGCGCGAGCGTGCACTTCAAGTCCTTGGCGATCTCGGCCTGAGATTTGGGGTCATGCTCGCATGCATCAAGGTCAACCTTTCAGTTCCTCCTTGATTCTCCTAGATTTCGGCACGAATGTTGTCAGCACCCATATTGATTACGTACGGTAGATTAAGAGAAAAACCAAACTCATTCATCAAACTAAGAAACATAAGATTGCAATAGAAGGTCAGAAATAAATTAGGTTTGCATTGCATGAACATATCAAACATACATAAGGTTGTTGGGGATCGAACGTCGCGCTAGAGGGCGTGAATAGCGATTTTCAATCTCTTCGCTTGATCGTGTTGTGCTCGTTTATAATTGTTAGTAATGCGCAACGAAATATACAATAATAGAACTACACAACAAGATAAAGACAAATACACAATCACAAAAAGAAGAGATTTAATGTGGTTCGGAACTAGGGTTCCTGCTCTACTGGGTGAGCTCTAAAGCGAGCTCTAGTGATGCACACCACTGTTAGGAATTGGATGTCACTAGAGGGGGATGAATGGCGCGTCTTCGATCGACTTGATGGAATTCGTTCGCGTTCTTGCTACAATTATATTAATACACAGCGAAAATAGAAAATACAATACAAATACAAATACACAAGCACAAATGCACGAGATATAACGTGGTTCGGAACCTTATGGTTCATACTCCACGGATTGGGCTCGAATGAGCCCTAGCGGTGCAAACACCACTAATAATCAATAATACTCCTTCTCGACAACAAGACGGAGGCGGAGAAATCTCTTACAATGATTACAACAGTAATGTAAATAAACAACAAGAAAATACAAGTAAATACAACAAAACAACGTAAAGAAAACTTTACAACTATTGTTTTGGATGCTTGCTTATTTGGTTGCTTGAGAAGAGCCTTGAAGGTCTGGATTGCAGCAGCAAATCCCCTCCAAATCGCCTCAAAGAACCATGATAAAATCCCTCTCCTTGAGCTCCTTTTAAACCTGCAACTCGGGTTGGATTCTGCCTAGCAATCGATTGCTCGAGACCATCAGTCGACTGCTCCTGTAGCCATTGTGTGACAATGACTCGATCCACATTGGATAAGTTCCAATGGATAGACCATCAGTCGACTGATCATACCTATCAGTCAACTGATCATGCTTCCACTTGACTGCCAAACTCTAGCAGTCGACTCGGAAATATTCTATGCCCGTTTCCTCGACCATCAATCGACTAACCTCCACGTCAGTTGACTGATCAAGCCATCAGTCGACTGCCCAATGCTGGCAGTCGACTGCCAAGGCTACATAGCCACAATCGAATGCCAGTCGACTGGTCATAATCCCAATCGACTGCTATAAGTTGACTCGGCTGCCAAGTGTCAAAACACTTGACCAATCGACTGGTCCAAAGCCCCAGTTGACTGATAATCTCAACCATGAGATTTAACCCCAAGTATGATGCCCTCATACTTGCTAGACTACCCTTAGCCTAGACCTAAGCCTTCTAGCTACCTCCATCAGCCTCACGCCTATCTGATCCCTCTAAGTCATCCATGACTTGTTTATCCATACGCTAGCCTTCAGGTGTTTCCATCGGCTATTGTCATGCTATGTTGGTCTATACCGCCAAGGCACATTTGGGCTTACGCTGCCAAGACACACGCTTGGACTTTACGCCGCCAAACCATTAGACTTATGCAGCCAAGACTCCCGTTTGGACTTTACGCCGCCAATATCAACCCTTGGACTTCCCAATTGTCAGGTACCCATGACTTGGACTTTCCTTGCCAATCCATGTTGGACTTTTCAATTGCCAAGACTCAAGCTTGGACTTTCCCTTGCCAAGACCCATCCTTGGACTTTCCATGCCAACCCATGTTGAACTTTCCAATTGCCAAGACACAAGCTTGGACTTTCCCTGCTAAGTACACGAAACTTTGACTTTCCATCATGGTCAACCCCAAGTCAACCATCTAGTCAACCTATTGTCAAACAATGGTCAACTCCTTTGTCAAACATCAATGTCAAACATCAAAACACTAACATCAAACCACTACTCGAGTCAAACTCGAGTCTGGTCAATCATGACCAAGATTGATTGCACCAACAACCACTATTAACAAACTTCTCCTTCTCGGTATGATACTGAAGGTGGAGAAACCTCTTATAAAATCTTACAGCAATAAGAATGCAACCAATATGAAACACAAGTGAAATACAAGAACAAAGAACTAAACACTTTACAAGAAATGAGCTTTTCTTGCTTGATCTTTGGTTGCTTTGGATTACTCTTGAAGGTATAGAATGCAACAACACTTCCCCTTCAAAATTGCCCCAAAAACTCCTGTCGAAGTCCTCCACGAGCTGCTCTATTTATAACCTGTATCGGGCTAATTTCGCACCTAGCACTTGACTAACAAAAGACACAAATCGACTGCTAGTTTATCCATTGTCTCATAATGACTCTATCTATGCTTGAATTTGCCCAATCGATACATTATCAATCGACTGCCCTTACCAGTAGTTGACTACCAACCCAGTAGTCGACTGGCTAGTCGACTACGGAACATTCTGTGCTTGTGTCTGCCACCACCAGTTGATTGCCCATCATTGGCAGTCGATTGCCCACAATTGGCAATCGACTACCCGACACCAAGTTGAGCAGTTGAAGCTTAGTCGACTACCCGACCAGTCGACTAGTCATAACCCCAGTCGATTGATACGAGTCAATTAGGCTCATATATGTCAAACACTTAGCCAGTTGACTAGTCCATAACCCTAGTCGACTGGTAAACCTCAAACATGAGGTTTAACCCAAGTATGATCCCCTAATACTTGATTGACCACCCTTATCCTAGACCTATGTCTTCTAGCCACCTTCATCAGCCTCATGCCTCTCAGATCCCTCAAGTCCGTGACTTTTCATCCTTTGCGCTAGCCTTCATATGCTTCCATCGGCTATGTCATGCTAACCGGGTCCTTTGCTAAGGTTCATTTGGACTTATGACACCAAGACCCATGCTTGGATTTTACACCGCCAAAACTTCACCCTTGGACTTCCACGTTACCAAGATCCATTTGGAATTACGCTGCCAAGACCCATGCTTGGACTTTACACCGCAAACCTGCACCCTTGGACTTTCCCTTTGCCAAGTACCCATGACTTGGACTTTCGATTGCCAAGTACCCATGACTTGGACTTTTCAATTGCCAAGACCATGCTTGGACTTTCCTTGCCAACTCCATATTGGACTTTCCAATTTCCAAAGTTCACTTGGACTTTATGCTGCCAAGACTATACACTTGAACTTATACTGCCAAGACTATACACTTGAACTTATATTGCCAAGACTATACCTTTGGAACTTGGACTTTCCTTGTCAAGTATCCAAACTTGGACTTTCGAGGTTGATTGCTCCAATAATCTCCTCCAAATAATCTCCCCCATATGATTTTGAATATCCCAATCATCCACTAGTCATATGGACAACATATGGTTAAACCATATAGTCAAACAATGGTCAAAACTATTGTCAAACATAAAAACACTACTCGAGTCCCACTCGAGTTTAGTCAGCATTGACCCGAGGCTTGTTGCACCAACAATCTCCCCCTTTTTGATGTATGACAATACCTTTAAGTTTGGATAACAATAACCCAACTTAACTCTTCCAATGCCAAAGTATAGTGAAGGTTTGCCTAACTTAAACCTCACTTCTCCCCCTTTGGCATACATCAAAAAGACTACCAAGATTTTCAATGTCTCATCTCCCAAAGAGATTCTACATTCTCCCCCTTGGTCATAAAATATCTTTGATGTCTTCAATCTTCCTAGTGATAAATCACATATCACTAAATGAGAGGCAATACTCACTTCTCTAATTCTCTCCCTTTGGTGAGCACAATGAGGGTTTCAAACCCTTCATTTCTCCCTCTTTGAGGAATACTCATCCATCATCCTTTGATGGATAACCTCCCCCTAAAGGCTTACTTCCCCTTTACCATTGCACCAACAATATCCTTGGAAAATTCCTAAGCTAATTGGAAACTCAAACCAATGAAAATAAGGATGAAAGTTCAAACTTGAACTTTAACCTCCCTTAAATTTTGATACTCCACCTTAAAAACTCTCCTAATCATTTACAATGATTATTTCACCCTTTCAATGCTTTCAAAAGCATATCCTAGGGTTAGGAGATGTTAGAGTACTTAAAGGTGCTGACAATTAGCTAAACAAACCTTGTTCAACCAATATCAAACACATCAGTCGATTGGTTTCAGCTACCAATCGACTGAGAACACATCCAATTGACTGCTCTCTGATAGCAGTTGACTGGACTCTATTTTTTTAGAAATTATAGTTTTCAGTCAAATTTTATAAATTCATAAGTAATTTATGTATTTCTAAAAATATTAAAATTTCATACGTATATTACTTACATGAAATATAATGGGTGAAAAATAATTTTATATAAAAATACCCATTAAATTGCAAGATTGATACAAAGTTCAAAACCATTGAAAACTTCAATGTTTTTGCCTAAATTTGTGCCAATTTGTTTAATGGTGATTGCTATCAAAAGATAGGCTTCACCAAAATTTTCTAAAATATTTTAAAAATAATTTTAAATCCTTTTTTGAACCATGGTCTATGGGCTAAATGCACATGACTTATACATTAGCTTTCCTCATGATTGCATAATACGATATTATGAGTTTGAGTTCATCTAAATGCAAGAACTATGCACCTTGAACATAACTCATTTTTCTAACATCTCACATGTATCTAGGGTGTATCAATACACACACATATCAATTTAATATTTTTGTGAGATATGAGTTTTTATTCTTCCCAAATCTAGGGTCTCATGCATTTTATCTAGGCAACTCTATTTGATTCCTTTATAATGGAACTTCAAATCATGTCATTGTCCTTAATTCAATTTGATTAACCTTTGTTGGTGCAATTGACCCAGGTCATGATTGACTAGACTCGAGTTTGACTCAAGTGGTATTTTGATGTTTGACAAAGGAGTTGACCATTATTTGATAATGGGTTGACTATATGGTCGACATGGGGTTAACCATATGATGGAGAAGTCCAAGTGGGACACTTGGCAATGGAAAGTCCAAGTCTTGTGTACTTGGAAATTGGAAAGTCCAACATGGGTTGACATGGAAAGTCCAAGCATGGGTCTTGGTAAGGGAAAGTCCAAGCTTGAGTCTTGGCAAATGGAAAGTCCAACATGGGTTGGCAAGGAAAGTCCAAGGGTTGATATTGGTGGCGTAAAGTCAAAGCAGGAGTCTTGGCAGCATAAGTCCAATAGTTTGGTGGCGTAAAATCCAAGCATGTGTCTTGGCAGTGTAAGCTCAAATGTGTCTTGGCAGTATAGAACAGCTTAGCATGACAATAGCCGATGGAAGCACTTGAAAGCTAGTGTATGGATGAACAAGTCATGGATGACTTGGAGGGATCTGATAGGCGTGAGGCTGACGGAGGTGGCTAGAAGGCTTAGGTCTAGGCTAAGGGTGGTCTAGCAAGTATGAGGATATCATACTTGGGGTTAAACCTCGTGTTTGAGGTTTGTCAGTCGACTGGGGTTATGGACCAATCGACTGGTCAAGTGTTTTGACACTTGGCAGTAGAGTCGACTTGTATCAGTCGACTGGGACTATAACCAATCGACTGATGAGAGTCGATTGGCGTTCAACTATGGCAAATGGCCTTGGAAGTCGACTGCCAGCATTGGGCAGTCGATTGATGACTTGAGCAGTTGATTGTCATATCTGGCAGTCGACTGATGGTCGATGTCGTGGACACAGAAGGTTCTAGAGTCGACTGTTAGGGTTTGACAGTCGAGTGGAGGCATGATCAGTCGACTGATGGGTATGATCAATCGACTGATGGTCTATCCCTTGGAACTTGTCCGACGTGGATTAAGTCATTGTCTCACAATAGCTACAGGAGCAGTCGACTACTAGGCGAAAATCAGCCTGAGTTGCAGGTTTAAAAGGAGCACGAAGGGAGGATTTTTGGTAACGGTTTCTAGAGTGATTTGGGGCGATTTGCTGGTGCAATTTAGGGTCTCCAAGTGCAGCTCAAACAACCAAACGAGCAAGCATCCAAAAGCGCATTTGTAAAGTTTTCTTTACATGTTTTTGTCTATTTCATTCATATTTGCTTGTATATCTTTCTTATTGTTGTAAGATCTGTTGTATGAGGTTTCTCCGCCTCCGACTTATTGTCAAGGAGTGTTTTGATTATTAGTGGTGTTTTGCATCGTTAGGGCTCATTCGAGCCCAACCCGTGGAGTAGGAACCCTAAGGTTCCGAACCACATTATATTTGTGCATTGTGTGATTGTGTATCTTGTTATTTGTATTTGTCATTATTATTCCATTGTGCTAACGAGAGTGTAGACGATCAAACACGACAAATTCCATCGATGCAACGTACGCGCTATTCATCCCCCCTCTAGCGGTCACTAACGTTCCTACAACCTTAATGCATGAAATGATGATAATGTCATAAAATGTGCATAAATTAAAACATTTACCAATAATCATGATGACAAGGCATGAAATTGACCTAAACACAAACATGACATATAAAACCTAACATTTCATGACATTTTATATGATCAAATGAAGTATGATGTCATGACATGGCATATGACAAACAAAGTATGACAAATAAAATATAAAGGTATAAGAATATCTAGATTTCAAGCATAATTGTCATTTACTAGGATTATATCATTTTTGTCATAATAATCAAATCTTCCAAGTGTGCCAAAAATCCAAAATTACACATCATGACCTCTAAACCTAATTGTACCAACTTTGATTGATTTTTCAAACTTCTTAAATTTCTATTAGCACATCCTAAAATACTTTAGGATTAAATTATCAATCTCATTTTCAAGGTATCACATAACCTTGAAAATGACCTAAGGTGCCAACTTTGCTATGATTAGGTTAACTACCTTACCAATTCAAGTTGACCCACCTTAACCCATCTAGCATGAGGGAATCACGCTCCTAGGAACCCAAAATCTATTTAAGCTCCTTGGGTTAACTAGGTATTCACTTGGGATGACCTCCCTAGATACCTTCCTTATGACCCTTCTAGGCTTTGAAGCCTTGGTCATAATGGCCTTGTCTAAGTCAATTCTAGAGATGACTTTCCTTGTGACCTTCTTAGTGGATTTCCTAGGTTTCTTCGAAACTTTAGCCACTAGACACCTACCATGATCGACTCTAGAGATGACTTCCCTTATGACCTTGGTTTTTCTAGACCTAGGGTTTGCTCCATAGTTAAATGGAACATTGTGGTAGGCCTCCTTAGGCTTATGTTTGTGACCCAAACCTTGCCTCCTAGTTGGTTCTTGCCTCCTAAACACTAAGTTTTGCCCATTAGACTTTTTAATTGAATTTGTTCTTGCAAGGGTCTTCTCTAAATTTTCAAGCCTTGACCTCAAGGCTTGATTTTATTTTTCTAATCCCTCAATTTTTGAATTTTCATTATAATTTTGGACATTTTCCTTTCTTCTAAGCATGTGTCTATAATTCTTGGGATTAATGTCTAGGTTGTTTTTATCTACCTTCCTATCCTTAGGTAAGGTAGTTTTAGAGCTAATTTTTCTAGTATTGTCCTTAGGCCAAGTATCATGTTTAGCACCTAAACAAAAATACTTATTACTTTTGGCATGCTTTTCATGAGCAATAGAAAGAAATTTCCTAGCATGCTTTTGATTATTACGTAAATAATATTTAAATGTACCTTAGGGAGTGCCTTTGCTCCCTCTACATATAAGCTCTCTTCTTTGCCCTTCTTAGGTTGCCTTTCCTTAGGGCATTGGCTCTGGTAGTGACCCTCTTGTTGGCATTTGAAGCACACAATGTGCTCCTTGCTCTTGCATATTGGGACTCTGGCCTCCTTAGGCTTCAACTTGGCCATTGGCACTTGAGTTGTCTTCTTATCTCTTTTTGGACACTTACTTTTATAGTGTCCTATTTCCCTACACTCAAAACACATAATATGATTTTTTTTTTTTTATGAAAAATGCTTGAGTTACCTATGGGAAAGTCTTGAGCTTGCTCTTCTTCTCTTCTAGAGGTAGATGGTTCATCTTGCTCTAGCTCCCGAGTTAAAGACCTAAGATCCTCCTCAATTCTTGAAGTGGAGACTTCCAATACCTCCACCTCTTCTTCTTCAGATATTGATTCCCTATCAACCTCTGAATCCTTAAGCTCTTTAGAGGATGAACATTCCTCTTCTTCAGGCTTCTTCTCAATTTGTGTCGATGAGGAATTGTCATTAACTTGACTAGATTGTTCCACAACTCCCTTGCATTCCTAAATTCTCCTAATATAGACAAGATATAATTAGGAACCAAATTTGATAGCATGTTTGTTACCTTTTCATTTCTTTCGAATTTTTCTAGTTGCTCCTCCATCCACTTCTTCATCTTAAGAATTTTACCCTTCTTGTCCATGGGAGCTTCAAATCCTTGCATCAAAAGAAATCAATTTTCTATTTCACACATTAGAAAGTGTTCCATCCTCACCTTCCAATATACGAAATCTTTGCGATCAAATGAAGGTGGAACTGTGATATCGTCCCCCAATCTATCTTGAAGCTCCATTCTTGTACTCCTCTAGTGCTTTGCTCCCTCGGTTGTTAATCCGGTGAAGATCCCCCGCTGATACCAATTGTAGGGTTGGTAATCAAAGCGACTTATTCTTCTGAGCACACCGGGCTCTGATACCACTTGTTGGGGATCGAACGTCGCACTAGAGGGGGGATGAATAGCGAATTTCAATCTCTTCGCTTGATTTGTGTCGTGCTCGTCTACAATCATTAGTAATGCGCAGGGGAATATACAAAAATAGACATGCACAACGAGATAAATATAAATACGCAATCACGGCAAGAAGAGATTTAACGTAGTTCGAAACTTGGAATCCTACTTCATAGGGCGAGCTCTAAAGTGAGCTCTAGTGATGCATAGCACCACTAACAAACTTCTCCTTCTCGGTATGACACCGGAGGTGGAGAAATCTCTTACAAAATCTTACAACAATAAGAATGCAACCAATATGAAATAAAAGTGAAATACAAGAACAAAGAACTAAACACTTTACAAGAAGTGAACTTTGCTTGCTTTATATTTGGTTGCTTTGGATTGCTCTTGAAGGTTTGGATAAGTCATTCTATAGTTTTCAAAAATGAAATTTGGAAATGCACAGGTAATTCTATAGTTTTCAAAAAATCATGAAATTTCATAGACACATTACTTATGCTACATACAATGGGTGAAAAATAATTTTATATTAAAATACCCATTAAATTCAAAGAGTGATAAAATGTTCAAAAGCATTGAAAAACTTCAATGTTTTGCCTAACTTTGTGTCAATCTCATCAATGGTGATTGTTATCAAAAGATAGACTTTACTAAGGTTTTTTAAAATAATTTTAAAATGATTTCAAAACCTTATATTGAATCATGGTCAATGGGTTCAATGCACATGACTTGTACATTTTCTTTCCTCATGATTCATACATATGATTGAATGAGTTCTAAGTTCATATTGATGTACCATACAAGCACATGAACTTAACTCATTTTCCTAACATCTCACATGTGTTTATGGTGTATCAATACACACACATGTCTTTCTATGGGTTTTTGTGAGATATGGATTTTATTCTTCTCTAAATCTAAGGGTGCATGCATTATCTAGGACTTCAAATCAATGCCATTGTCCTTAAATTCAATTGTATTACTCTAAATGCATGAATATGATCATGGCATAGATGATTTGCATAAATCAAGCATTTGCACATGATTCATGATGTCATGGCATAAAGATAGACGTAAGTGCAAGCATGATACAATCAACCTAAGTATTATCATGACATTATAAAATGATCATATTAAGCATGAAGTCATGACATGACATGTGGTAAACAAAGTATGACAAATATATAATATCAAGGTATAAGAATACCTAAATTTTAATTCTAATTGTCATTTTCTAAATTATATCAATTTGCCATAATGACCTTAAATCCTTCAAGTGTGCCAAAACCCAAAATGACACACTTTGACTTTAAAACCTAATTGTGCCAATTTTGATCAATTTTTCAAACTTCATAATTCCAATTGGCAAATAATGCCAATTGGAATTATGAAGTTTGAAAAATTGCCGAAGCATATTATATGAATTTTATTTTTACAAATAATGCTTTATCTCGATTATACGAAAGTCGTGAGCTTGTTCTTCATCCCTTCTCCCAAATGTAGAGGTTGTTAGTAATATATGAGAGGTGTCCTAAGGCAATCGCCTTATGGTTGTACTAATTATTTGATAAATGAAGATTCACTATTTGAGTATACATATTTTCATGTATTTGATTGGATCTTAAACTCATTTACTGAATGTCCACAATACGATTCATATCATGAGAGAATTTATGATTGTATCACAACTAGTGAGTATCTCTACATGTGTAATTGTGATGTATTGAAATTATCCCTAGCCGATGAATTGATGGATTCGAACGCCATCAATTCTGTTGAGACTAGCACGAGGTATACTCTTTGGTTTATCCAAGAAGCTATTTCTCATTGGCTGGTGACATTGGGATGTCCAGAGTTGATCGTGGATGCTAGTTATGGTAACTAGTTCATTGGAGTGACTAGCTGTAAGACTTCATATGGTTCTCTACATATATGGATATGTCAATGAATTTTTTATTGTAGCTTAAGTGAGATGTCCCTTTGACTTGCGGTATTCAAGTCATCTTGATCATGAAGACTTATACTTTGACATCTTAAGCAAGCATCTCTGAGGAGATGTGGATCCGGGATGATTGGGTATAAGTCAAAGTGGCCGAAGGTGTATGAATAACCTACAGAGGATTCACTGCTCATTGCAAGAAGATGTATACCCTATGGCCTCTCGTCGGATTGTTACTAAAGTCTTGGCCAAAGCATTACATATTTAGAGTATGGTACTTTTAGATACATGTGTAGTAACTAGAATCCGGAGGACGAGGAAGTAATACTTGGGCTAGGTGTGATGTAGTCAACCTAGTGGGGACTGACACAATAGACCATGTCCTGAACCAAGTGGGTATAAGACGAGTGCAAGGAATGGGGCACGATTTATTGTAGTTGCTGAAGGGTTTTAGAAAAGGTTCTGGGATCAACCGTTGATTTTTCGATTAATTGGGGATCATGATGTACTACTAGATGTCACTCATGATCGTTCTATAATTAATGATTAATTATAGACGACAAACATAAATCGGGAACCTATTTGGTCACACACACACCGAGTGTAATCCGAAGGATTTAAAACGAGTTTGAGAATAGGATTCTCAGATCGAGAGAGACTTTGTTTGGTTGGACCAAACAAAGAGCGAGTGTGAAATTATTTCAATCGCATCGGAAGCATGGATGGGTCAAGTATAATGGAGACATGATGGATGAACCAAATTGGTTTGGTTCTAATCCAATGGTGGAAAATAAACCAAAGTGGTTTGGTTTTTTTTAAACGAATGAACCAAAGTTGATTTAGTTCATTTTAACTTAAAATAGGCCAACGCGATTTGGTTTATTTTAACTTAGGTTATTGGAGCGAGTTAACGGGTTTTGGTTATGAACCAATAACCGTTAGGAGAATGTGTTCTCTATAAAAACACGACTTAAGGGTTTTTCGTGGAGAATTAATTGGTTCAAGGGTTTTGGAAACCCTAGCCTCCTTTCCTTCTCCTCCTCTTCTCCTTGCCGTCGCCCAAGGTGTTGTCGCCGCCCACCTTTGTGCTGCCTCTCCTCACTGCCGACCATCCACTAGCCACTGGTGTCCCTTGGGCCACCGTCAGCCGCCGACCAACATCACTTGGCCGCCGGCGACCAAGGAGTAACCGGCCAAGCCTTTGGCCAGCCACTTTTTCCACTTATACGAGCTGTCCAGTGTTGGACAACTTGTTCTCCTCTTTGTGGAGAGGTCGTTTGGTCGGCGTTTTGTGCTCCGACATGCCGGGGATTGGTTCTCCGGCAATCCTCATGGGTGGAGGGTTGAGTTTTCGTCAATCGGTTGACGAAAATAGCTTCCGAGAAGTGAGTTTGCGAAACTCCATTTTTGGATCCAAATTTTATTCGGATTGTAATCTTCTCTTGGATCACATCGTCTTCGACATGAGGTTAGTAACTCCTATGAAGACAAAGCTCGTAGCTTGGTGAAGCTATCCCGACGATACTCGGCGTGGATATGGATAGAGGCAATTCTAGCGAGAGTTATTTCGATTGATGTCATTCCCGCTACACGTGATATGTCAGGTATAACTAGAGTAATTTTCTTTTATTGCAAAATTTTAAATAGCGATTATGTCTACACATGTTGTATCCTGCATGATTGTGATGTGTGTATTGTAATGAATTAGATTTATTGCTTTTATTGCTTCCGTTGTGTGCAAGTTTACGAAATGTGTTCGAACAGACACTTACCGCAGTGCCGGGGAAATCCAACAGTGGTATCAGAGCCACGTTGTGTTCCGACATAATCGTAAAATTATTTTGCGATAGTCATAATTGTATTTATGGAAATTTTCTACTTTTGGAAGGTTTAGAAGTATTTATGGAAATTTTCTACTTTTGGAAAGTTTAGAAGTATTTATGGAAATTAACACTTTCCATAAATAAAATATGTAATTAGATTTGAAAATTTATTTGCTAATTTAATCATTATTTGATTTGGGAAATCAAATCTCAAACATATTTTATTTCCATAAATAGTTATGACAAATAAGGAAATTCAAATTGGAAATTTCCTAATATGATTAGGAAATTTATTTCGTAAATTAAATTTGACTTTTCTTAATTAACACTTTCCATAAATAAAATATGTGATTAGATTTGGAAATTTATTTCTTAATTTAATCATGATTTGATTTGGAAAATCAAATCTAAAACATATTTTATTTCCAAAATAATTATGAAAAATAAGGAAACTATTTGTAAATGTCATAATTTTATGTCATGTAATTGCATTAGATGCATATCATTATGTCATGCATGTCGTGATATGTAGATGTATGTCATGTGTATCATGCCATGTAGATAATAGTTATTTGCATGCAAAGAGGATGAGACATTAAATCCCTTACACAACATTAAAGCCTACACCTTCCATTAATATGGTTAGAACCAGAGTTTCATTTCTTGTTTGGGTTGTTGGACTCTCTCCAAGCTCGGCTCAAGCCTGAACATGTTCAAACCATTGGAATAGTTTATTACTAATATGGTAAGAGTCAGAGATCAATCGTTAGTTTGGGTTGTTAGACTCTCTCCAAGCCTAGCTAATTCGTTGAATGCGCTCTAACCATATTAAAACTATTTCTCGATTAATGGGTTGGCTTTAACCTAGAGTATCGGCATGTTGGACTCTCTCCAAGGTCGATGTGAAGGGAGGTGAAGGTGGGTGCTATGCATAAGATGCATACTTGTTAATGAGTTAACAACCTGATGTATGTGTGAACATTCAATTAGTTGATAGCACATTGTGATAGTTGCATATATATGATATGCAATTGGTATACTTGATACCTACCATCGTAGCTAAGAATGGCTTGTTGGACTCTCTCCAAGGTTGTTCTTATCTATGTTGGATATCAACCCATTTGGAGATGCACCTACGATCTCCCGAATTTATTTTGAGGGTTTTTGAAATTCGAAAAATGAATGGGATTTTGTAAATGTATGTTGATACATTTTAAAATCATTTTCTCATATATACTTGATTTGAATTTCTAGGTTAATCGCTTGATCATGATGTCTTTGAATTTGCGCTCTATTTTGAATTCGAATAAATAGACTGGGTCGAACTTCTTAAACTGGCTTAGAAACTTGAGAATTGTTCTCAAGACGAAAAAGCTTGCGTATGTCCTCGAAGACCCTCTTCCCACCCATCCTAGTGATGACGCAACTCTGGACCAATTGTTGGCCTATCAGAAACATGTGAGTGATTCTGAACTATTGAGTTGCATCATGCTAGCCGCGACGGTACCCGAGCTACGAAAGTAGCATGAGTATATGGATGCTCATACCATAGTCTTTCATCTTTATGAGTTGTTTGATGAGCAAGTGAGATCCGAAAGGTTCGAAGTCTCTAAGCTCCTCTTTACCTTTGAGATGCAAGAAGGTTCATCCGTGGTACTTCTCAACATGCTGAAGACTCTGGAGCCTTCTGTGAAGCATGAGCAGGGGATGGTGCTATTAGTTGATTCCTCGAAGAAAGGTTCTAAGAGGAAGTCAAAGGAACAACAGAAGGGGAAGAAGAAAAAGTCTAAAAAGGCAGAACCAGCTCAAAAGGGCACTTGCCATCGTTGTGGCAAGGAGGGCCGTTGGCGAAGAAACTGCAAGATTTATCTTGAGTCCATAAAGAAGAATAAGGCATCAGATGCCCCATCTTCTTCAAATATCTTCGTTATTGATTGTCATTCTATTTCTTCAAACACTTGGGTATTGGATACTGGGTGTGGCTCACATATATGTAATGACATACATGGGCTAACGAATAGAAGAAGACTCGTCAAGGGAGAGTCAAATTTACGTGTTGGGAATGGAGCAAAGGTTGCTGCACTCACCATCGGAACGTATTTGTTGAGACTCCCTACAGGACTTGTCTTAGAACTGGACAATTACTTTTATGTTCCTTCGTTGATAAAGAACATCATTTCTATTTCTTGTTTAAATAGAAATGGGTACCATTTGAATTTTAGTAACAATTGTTGTTACATAACTTTGAATGGCGTGCTTTATGGGACTAGAACATTGTACAATGGTATATATACGTTAGATGTATCCAGTGACATTCTCAATATCGAAGCAAGCAACAAGCATGCTTGAAAAGATAATCAATTAGACTCCTACATGTGGCATTTTCGTCTTGGCCATGTGAGCAAGAAATGCATGTATGAATTACACCAATGTGGAATTTTAGAATCATTTGAATTAGATTCATACGATACATGTGAATCATGCTTAAAAGGTAAGATGACTAAGTTACCTTTTACGGTAAAAGATGAACTGGTGGGAGAGTTGCTTGGTCTAATACATACTAATGTATGCGGGCCTATATCAACTCAAGCTCTAGAAGACTATAGCTACTTCATTACCTTCACCGATGATCACTCACGGTTTGTGTATGTGTTCTTGATGAAATACAAGTCTAAAGCCTTTGAAAGATTCAAAGAATTCAGAAATGAAGTAGAGAAACAACTTGGCAAGAGTATTAAAATACTTTGATCGGATCGAGGTAGTGAATACTTGAGTCAAGAGTTTCTAGATTATTTAAGGGACAATGGTATATTATCTCAATAGATTCCGTCGTATACACCACAGCATAATGGTGTATCTGAGAGGCGAAACTGAACCTTGTTGGACATGGTCAGGTCGATGATGAATCATGCGAATCTTTCCAAATCCTTTTGGGGCTATGCACTTCATACTGTTGTTTACTTGTAAAATAGAGTCCCGACCAAGGTAGTCTCTACTACTCCATATGAGATATGGAATAGTAAGAAACCTCATTTATTTTACTTGAAGATATGGGGTTATCCTTCTTATATGAAGCGGACTGTATCAGACAAACTAAATGTTAAGTCTAATAAATGTCTATTTATTGGATACCCTAAGAAAACAAGGGGTTACCAATTCTATCATCCTGTGTAACAAAAGGTGTTTGTTTCAAGGCATGCTGTGTTTCTAGAGAAAGAGTTTCTCTTGTAAGAAAATAGTGGGAGCGTTGTTAAACTTGAGGAGGTTCAAGAGACTTCAATAGACATTGATGAGATACCTAGTCAAGCATCTCGACCGATGACTCATAGTGATGAGACATCGGTTGAACCTATTGTGACACCACATCTTCGTAGATCTGGTAGGACACGTAACATTTCTAAGAGATATAGATTTCTTGTAAGTGAATCAAACGACGTGTTACTCATTGACGATGAGGAGCCTACCAATTATGAAGAAGTTCTGAAAAGTTCAAAAAGGGACAAATGGCTTGAAGCCATGAAGTCGGAAATGGATTTCATGTATGAAAATCAAGTTTGAAACTTAGTGGACCCACCTGAAGGCATTAAGCCTATAGGGTGAAAGTGAGTTTTCAAGAAGAAAATCGACATGGATGGTAATGTGATCACCTATAAGGCTAGATTAGTGGAGAAAGGCTATCGTCAAAAGCAAGGTGTTGATTATGACGAGACTTATTCACCAGTAGCTATGCTTAAATCCATTCGGATGCTCCTGGCCATAGCGGCTCATTATGATTATGAGATATGGTAAATGGATGTGAAAATGGCTTTCCTTAATGGAAACCTACTCGAGGACGTGTATATGATACAGCTTGAGGGTTTCACATCGGTTGATAAAACCAAGGTATGCAAACTTCGACGGTCCATTTATGGACTAAAGCAAGCATCTAGGAGCTGGAATATTCGTTTTAATGAGACAATCAAAAGGTTTGATTTCTCACAAAATCCGAACAAACCTTTTGTGTACAAGAAGGTTAGTGAGAGTGCAGTCGTGTTCCTAGTGTTGTATGTCGATGACATATTACTTATAGGAAACGATATATCTGTCTTACAGTCGGTTAAAATTTGGTTATCTAAAACATTCTCCATGAAAGACCTGGGAGAAGTGACCTACATCCTCGGGATCAAGATCTATAGAGATAGATCGAAATGGTTACTTGGTCTTTCACAGTCTATATATATAGACCAAGTGCTAAAAAGATTTAGCATGTCAGAATCCAAGAAATGTTTCCTTCCCATCAGGTATGGGATACACCTTTCGAAGTCTATGTGTCTGCGCACAGAAGACGAGAGGATTTACATGAGTAAGATTCCCTATGCATCCGTAATAGGATCTATCATGTATGCTATATTATGTACGAGGCCCGATGTATTGTATTCTCTGAGTGTCACGAGAAGATACTAGTCTGATCCAAGAATGGATCATTGGGTAGCTGTTAAGACAATCCTTAAGTACTTAAGAAGAACGAAGGATGCGTTTCCAATATATGAAGAGGGTGATATGGTAATACACGAGTATACGGATGTCAGCTTTCAGATAGACAAGGATGATTCCAGGTCTCAATCTGGGTACATATTCACCTTAAATGGAGGCACAATAAGTTGGAAAAGTTCCAAGCAAGACACTGTGCCGGATTCTACCACTGAGGTAGAATACATTGCAGCTTCGGAAGCAGCAAAGGAAGCGGTTTGGATCAATAAGTTCGTCTCAGAACTTGATGTGGTCTCATCAACGATCCAAACATGTGCTTCGCCGCTATAATTTGATCAGAGAGATCATAAGTAGGAAGGAAATACAAATCGAGAAGATTCTCACTAAAAGGAACTTAGCGAATCCTTTAACTAAGGCCTTACCTCAAAGTAAGTTTGATGGTCATGTTAGAGCTTATGGTATTGGATACCGTGGCGATTGACATTAGGCCAAGTGGGAGTTTATTAGTAATATATGAGAGGTGTCCTAAGGAAATCGCCTTATGGTTGTACCATTTATTTGATAAATGAAGATTCACTATTTGAGTATACATGTTTTTATGTATTTGATTGGATCTTAAACTCATTTACTAAATGTCCATAATACGATTCATAGCATGAGAGAATTTGTGATTGGATTGTGATGTATTGGAATTATCCCTAGCCGATGAATTGATGGATTCGAACGCCATCGATTCTGTTGAGACTAGCACGAGGTATACTCTTTGGTTTATCCAAGAAGCTGTTCCTCACTGGCTGGTGACATTGGGATGTTCGGAGTTGATCGTGGATCCTAGTTATGGTAACTAGTTTATTGGAGCGACTAGCTATAAGACTTCATATGGTTCTTTGCATATATGCATATGTCAATAAAGTTCTTACTGCAACTTAAGTACGATGTTCCTTTGACTTACGGTATTCAAGTCATCTTGGTCATGAAGACTTATGCTTTGACATCTTAAGCAAGCATCTCCGAGGAGATGTGGACCCAGGATGATTGTGTATAAGTCAAAGTGGCCGAAGGTGTTTGAATATCCTACAGAGGATTCACCGCTCCTTGTGAGGAGATATATACCCTATGGCCTCTCGTCGTATTGTTACTAAAGTCTTTGGCCAAAGTATTACATGTTTAGAGTATGATACTCTTAGATACATGTGCAGTAATTAGAATCCAGAGAACGAGGAAGTAATACTTAGGCTAGGTGTGACATAGTCAACCTAGTGGGGACTAACACAATAGACCATGTCCTGAACCAAGTGGGTATAAGATGAGTGAAAGGAATGGGGCACGATTCATTATAGCTGCTGAAGGGTTTCAGAAAAGGTTCTGGGATCAACCATTGATTTTTCAATTAATTGGGAATCATGATGTACTACTAGATGTCACTCATGATCGTTCTATAATTAATGGTTAATTATAGATGGCCAACATAAACCGGGAACCTATTTGGTCACACGTACAACGAGTGTAATCCGAAGGATTTAAAACAAGTTTGAGAATAGGATTCTCATATCGAGAGAGACTTTGTTTGGTTGGACCAAACAAAGAGCGAGTGTGAAATTGTTTCAGTCGTATCGGAAGCATGGATGGGTCAAGTATAATGGAGACATGATGGATGAACCAAATTTGTTTGGTTCTAATCCAAAGGTGGAAAATAAACCAAAATGGTTTGGTATGTTTTAAACGAATGAACCAAAGTTGGTTCGGTTCGTTTTAACTTAAAATAGACCAATGCGATTTGGTTTATTTTAACTTAAGTTATTGGAGCGGATTAATGGGTTTTGGTTATGAAACAATAATCGTTAAGAGAATGTGTTCTCTATAAAAACACGGCTTAAGGGTTTTTCATGTAGAATTAATTGGTTCAAGGGTTTTGGAAACCCTAGCCTCCTTTCCTTCTCCTCCTCTTTTCCTTGCCGCCGCCCGCCTTTGTGCCGCCACCGCCCAAAGGAGCTACTGCCTCTCCTCACCATCGACCATCCACCAGCCCCTAGCATCCCTTGGGCCACCCTCAGCCGCCGGCCAACCTCACTTGGCCCCCGGCGACTAAGGAGTAACCGACCAAGCCTTTGGCGGGCCACTTCTTCCACCTATACAAGTTGTCCAGTTTTGGACAGCTTGTTCTCCTCTTTGTGGAGAGGTCGTTTGGTCGGCATTTTTCACTCCGATAGTGACCTATTTGCCGTGGATTGGTTCTCCGATAATCCTCATAGGTGGAGGGTTGAGTTTTCATCAATCGGTTGACGAAAATAGCTTCCGAGAAGCAAGTTTGCGAAACTCGATTTTTGGAATCGAATTTTATTCAGATTGTGATCTTCTCTCGGATCACATCGTCTTCGACACGAGGCTAGTAACTCTTACAAAGACGAGGCTCGTAGCTTGGTGAAGTTATTCCGACGATACTCGGCGTGGATACGGATAGAGGCAATTCTAGCGAGAGTTGCTTCAATTGATGTCATTTCCGCTACACGTGATACGTCAGGTATAACTAGAGTAATTTCCTTTTATTGCAAAATTTTAAATAGCGATTATGTCTACACATGTTGTATCCTGCATGCGTGTGATTTGTGTGTTGTAATAAATTAGATTTATTGCTTTTATTGCTTCCGTTGTGTGCATGTTTACGAATCGTGTTCGAACATACACTCGCCGCGGTGCCGGGGAAACCCAACAGAGGTCTCCTCTTTCTCTTGCTCCGGTGTTGGTTGTCTCTCCTCCCCCTCAATCCTAGAGGTGGAGAGTTCTTCAACCTCCTTGACTTCGGATGTTGAGCACCTCTCAACTTCCGAAGCTTCAAGCTCTTGAGATGATGAGTTTGCTTCCTTTTCCTTATCATCATCTCTACTTTAGGTCAGTGAAGGCTTTTCGTGGAATTTTGCCAAATTGCTCCATAGCTCCTTGGCATCTTGATATTCACCTATCTTGCATAATAGGTCATTAAGGATTAATTTGATTAAAAAATTTGTTACCTTAAAATTGGTCTTAAATTTTTGGCATTGCTTCTTGGTCCATTTCTTGATTTTGATGACTCTTCCCTTCTCATCCGTAGGGGCTTCACATCCTTCCATCAAAATGAACCAATCTTTAATGTTCATCATGAGGAAGATTTCTATACTCTCCTTCCATTTATTGAAACTCCCAAATCTGTAGACTTCGTAAAGAATGGGAGTGTTGATGTCATGTCATAGTCCAAACTTTGGAAAATCCATTCCTTCTTCTCCTCCTCTAGCGCCTTTTCTCCTTCCGACGATCAATCCTTGAAGAGAAGCCTCGTTGATATCACTTGTCGAGTATCTAAGTGAGCCTGGCTTTGATACCAATTTTTGGGACTGATTGGTGTGCTAGAGGGGGGTGAATAGCATTTTTCGCTTTCGCTTTGATGGATCACATGCTTGTCTACAATACGTTAATGTGCAGTAGAATATAGAAATAAAATGCACAACAAAAATAAAGCCAAACACACATAGTCACAACACGAAGATTTATGTGGTTCAGAACCTACAGTTCCTACTCCACGGTGAGTTCTAGTGTCCACACCACTAACAACTCTTCTCCTTCTCAAAAACAATCCGGAGGTGGAGAAACCTCATACAATGGAGTTACAACAAAAGTAACAAAAAATAAGCAAATACAAGAAGAATGAAATACAAATGTAAAGAACACTTTACAAAGAAAATTTTTGATTGCTTGTTTGTTAGTTGTTTTTAGAATGTCTTGAAGATCTAGAAATCAGCAGTGTTTCCCCTTCAAATTCCTCAAGAACCGATACCAAATCCTCCATGAGCTGCTCTTCTTATAGGCTTCTCACCGGGCTGATTTCTGATCGTTGCTGCTCAACGATCATTTCGCCAGTCAAGGTGCCACCTCGACTGAGTCCTAGTCGAGGAGCTGGTCGAGTGTACCTTACTTCTAATATGCCACTTTTAAGTCTCCAGTCGACTACTCTACCATAGCAGTCAACTGCTTGTCGAAGCTACCGTTTCTTACATCGGCTGACCACCCTTCAGACTTCCCGACTACCTACGGACTTGCTCTTCTCCGGTCATGTTGAGCTACATCATTTCCACGACGGAGTGTCGAGTAAGGCTTCCCATATCCCAACCTTTGCTTGGCCAATTGACTATCCCATACCATAAGTCGACTGTCAAGCACCATGCCTTATTCCTGAGTCGCACAGTGTCGAGCACCCAGTCTAAAAATCGAGCCCCACAATGGGAGTTAGCCACACTGGACCAGTTGACTGGGCAAATCCTTCAGTTGACTGGTGCACCTCAAACATGATATTTAACCCAAATATGATCCCCTCATACTTGATCAACCACCCTTGGCCTAGACCTGAGCCTTCTATCCACCTCCATCAACCTCACGCCCTTAGGGTCTATTTAAGTCCTCCATGACTCGTTCACCCTTTGTGTTAGCCTTCAGGTGCTTCCATCGATTATATAATACCTTTGGTGATGTAATTGAGAGGAGACCTAAGGCAATCGCCTTAGAAGTTATTAATAAAATTCACTATTTGAGTTTACATTATCTATGTATTTGATTGGATTTTAAACTTATGCATTGAAGTCCATAATACGATGCATGGCATGGAAGAAATTGTGATTGGATCACAATTAATGGGTATCTTATCATGTGTAATTATGTAAGTATTGAAACTATCCTTAGTCGATGAATTGATGAGATTGGACATCATCAATTCTGTGAGATTAGAACATGTTATGCTTCTTAGTTTATCCAAGCATTCAGTACTCACTGAATGGAAGAATAGGGATACTAAGAGTGAACATGTGGATGTTAATTATAGTGACTAGTTCATTGGAGTGACCTATTATGAGACTTCATATGGTTCTATATGTCGTTGAAGATCTCATTGTAGCTCGAGTACGAACTTCCTTAGACTTAAGGTATTCAAGTCATCTTGGTCATGACACTTTATACTTTGACTTTTTTGTAGCCATCTCCATAGGAGGTGTAACTCTGGGATGATTGGGTATAAGCCAAAGTGATCGAAGGTGTTTGAATAGCCCATAAAGGATTCACCACTCCTGATAAAGGAGATGTATACCCTAGGCCTTTTGTCAGGATTGCTAATCAGAAGTCTCTGGCCAAAGCAAACATGTTAAGAAGATGGTCTTCTTGGGAACATGTAGGAGTAACTTGAATCCACGGGACAAGGAAACTAACTTGGGCTAGGTGTGACGTAGTTAGCCTAGTCGGGAAGAACACATTGATCATATCCTGAACCAAGTGGGTATAGGATGAGTGAAAGGAACAAGGCACGAACAATTGTAGCTGCTAAAGGGTTCAGAAATATTCTAGAATCAATTTAGACTTTTCGATCAATTGAGAGTCATGATGCACTGCTAGGTGTCACTCATGATCTATTCATAATTAAGGGGTTAATTATGAATGACCAACATAACCGGGAACCTATTGGGTCACATGCACTATGGGTGATCTCGAGATGTAAAACAAGTCTGAGAATGAGATTCTCGATGAGAAAGGATATATTTGGTTGGACCAGACCAAGGAGGTGTGAAACAAAGGCTATGGAACCTCCTATGGCCTTATCGGACTTAGCACTATATCGTACATAAACGAACTCAAACGGACCATATAGAGCCTCACACGATCGTGCCTAATCAAGCACGGGTTGTGCCTGGCTCTGGCCAAAAATGGCCTAAACCTAGGTTGTGCCTAGAAGGACACATGACTGGTCATGTGTCCTAGCATGGACGTGCCTTTTAACACAGTTGGCCGTGTGAAAGACATACGGTCGTGTCGGGATTCTGTCATTTTTGGAGATTTCTCTTATGAGAATTTTCTGGGTTGTTCTTACCTCAATTATGGGATAATTATGGTAAGATAGGTTTCATTTAAGGCTCCTAAGATGACCTAATCAAGAGATCTATAAATAGATCCCTTGATAATCTTTGGGTAAGAGTTTTTCCTTAGGTTTTATTCCTTGGTAGTCGTCTTTCCTCTCTCTTCTTCTCTTGTCTCTACCGGTTGGCTATCGCTAATCGAAGACAAAGGCTTGCTGCTCTAGGAGTTGTCTCAAGTGATCCTGGAGTGGATACTGATAGAGGCAAGACTCGTTGGTCTTTCTTGTGGTTTCGACGGATTCAAAAGAATCTCGAAAGTATAACTTCTTCTTCTCCTTTTGTGTGTTTACATGTGATTATGTCAAAGCAAGGATTCCTGGCCCCCAGGGGATGTCTGGGATGTAATAAAAATTATTTTATTCACTTTATTCCGCTGCGCATGATCCCAGAATCTCCAACATTCGGGTCTTACGCTGCCAAGACTATACACTTATACTTACAAGTACGTGGCCAAGACTATACACTTGGACTTACACGACCAAAGTTGCACCCTTAGTCTTTTCCTTTGTCAATTATCAATATTTGGAATTTCACTACCAAGACTATATCCTTGGACTTACTTGATGAAGACTACACTCTTAGACTTTTCCATTGCCAAGTATCCATACTTGGACTTTCCCTTGCCAAGACTTCACCCTTGGACTTTTCCTTGATATCCATACTTGAACTTCTCTATTGCCAAGTCTCCAAACTTAGACTTCCACTCAAGTCTCACTAGAGCTAGGTCACCCTTGACCTAAGGTCGATTGCTCCAACAATCGCCTCATAACAATTTTCCTCATATGACCTTAGATATCCTAAACATCCACTTTTCATATGTTCAATATATGGTCAACCCATATTGTCAAATAATGGTCAAAACCATTGTCAACCCATTGTCAAATATCAAAATCCTATTTGAGTCTCACTCGAGTCTGATTAATCATGACCTAGGCTGATTGCACCAACATTGCCTAGGTAGGTTGTTGACATTCTCTCCATTCTTATCTAAACTAGATCTACCTTTAAAGGTTCTATTATTCTCCTTAGGTAGCGTAGTTTTAGAGTTAATGGTTTTATAATTGTCATTATTTCTAATTTCATGATGTTTAGTACCTAAACAATTGTTATTCGCATGCTTCTTATCATGAAACTTTGAAATTGTATTAAGACAAGATACCTTTGATTTTAGATTAAGAGCTCCCCCTACACTTGAGTTCTCGACCTTTCCTTCCTAGGGCGTCTCCTCCTTAGACATTGGCTCTGATAGTGGTCCTTTAGATTGCATGAGAAGCACACTATCTCCTCCTTAGGCTTCACTTTGACCTTTGGCACCACTTGAACCTTTTCCTTTATTTTACTTGGACACTTTCTCTTGTAGTGTTCCTTCTCCTTACACTCAAAGCAAATTATATGATCTTTATTTTTAATACTTATGCTTGAGTTACCTTCTTAGATGGTAGGAGAATCGTGAGCTTGTTCTTCATTGACTCTGGGGGTTGATGTCTCTGTAGGGGATCGATGTGGTTGGCCGGCTAGAGGGGGGTGAATAACCCTCAATCGTTCGATGGTGGAATTTGTTCATTCTCGTTGCGTTGCTTTCCTACGATTGTCGTTAGCGCAGAGGAAACAATAGAAACAATAATAATACTAACAACAATACAAGCATACACAAACACACACGATATACGTAGTTCGGAACCGAATGGTTCCTACTCCACGGGCGAGCTCACCGAGCTCTAGTTATGCGCATGACACTAACTAAACTTCTTCTCGACTACACGTCGAAGGTGGAGAAACCTCTTACAAGCTATTACAACAGTAATACTACAAGAAATATAAAAACACTAAGAAATACAAGTAAAGAATGCTTTACAAATCTTTGCTTTGAACCCTTTCTTGTTGCTTGCTTTGGATGGCTCTTGAAGGACTGGAATGCAGCAGCAATTTCCCTCCAATAGCTTCCTTAAAGGCTTGGAGAAATCCTCCCACTTGAGCTCCATTTACAACCTGCATCAAGCTATTTTTGCGTCTATCAGTCGACTGCCAAAAGACCCAGTCGACTGCCCCTGTAGTCGTTGTCTCACAATGGCCAAATCCACGTTAGATAAGTTCCAACAGATCACCTACCAGTCGACTGATCATGTCCATCAGTCGACTGGTGACCTAGTAGTCGACTGCCCAGTCGACTATGGAGCGTTCTGTGCTCGTGACATTCCCATCAGTCGACTGCCATACCTCGGCAGTCGACTGTTGTCGACATCAGTCGATTGCCAGCCACAAAACCTGCAGTCTAACACCAGTCGAACCCTAGTCGACTTGGATCAGTCGACTGGCAGTCGGGCAAAACTTGCAGTCTATGCCAGTTGACTGTTGTCGGGCAAAATCTCAAACACCAAGTTGTTTGAGCATCCGACCGTCGAGTAAACCCTCAAATATCAAGTTGGAGCCTCCGACACTCAGTCTTAGCCACTTGGCCAAGTCCACCTTATCCCTCATGGAGTTCCCCACCAAAGCTCTCTTCCCTCGGCCTACGTCCCTCGGATGTGCCAAGCGCACGACTTCGCAATGCCATCGTTCGCGTCTCTTGCCCTCGAAGTATCCTTTCCTTTGGTCTCACTCCATTCGCTCCCCGTCCGGCGGTCCCTCGGATGCACCAAGCACACGGTTTCGCAATGTCATCCTTCACCGACTCAAGGACCCCGAGTCTAGTGAACTTGCCAAGTCCTCAAGACTTCCCACATGCACCAAGCGCATGGCTTCGCAATGCATTTCTCACCAAGCACCAAGCGCACGGCTTCGCAATGCTTTGGACTTTTCCCACACCAAGCTCCATGCTAGGATTTTCCATGCCAACTCCATGTTGGACTTTCCCATGACAATCTCATGTCATGAGTTTTGTCTATCATCAAAATACTTCTCGAGTCAAACTCAAGTCAACTTGGGTCGATTGCACCAATAATCTCCTCTTGTTCCAATGTCATTGACCTATCCTCCCTCTCAATCCTAGAGGTGGAGACTTCTTCAACCTCTTCCTTGGGCATTGAGCACCTCTCAACTTTCGAATCTTCAAGCTCTTGAGGTTATGAACTTTCTACCTTGAATTCCTCCTTATCTTGTATTAATGAAGGTTCTTCATGGAGTTTGACCAAATTGCTCCATAGCTCCTTAGCATCCTTAAACTCTTCTAATTTGGATAAAACATCAATATGGATTAAATTAATCAACATTTTTGTTACGTTATCATTTGTTTCAGATTTTTAAAGTTTCTCCTCCGTCCATTTCTTCTTCTTGAGTATTATACCCTTCTTATCCATGGTAGCTTCAAATCCTTCCATGATGACGAACCAATCCTCTATATCGTTCATCAAGAAATACTCCATCTTCCTTTCCAATAAGCAAAATATTTGAAGGGATTTGAGCCTATCGAGTCCGTGAGGGGAAACTTCGCTTCCCACTTCACCGTGGTTGTTTGTTCATGGCAATCCCATCGATGTCCCCGGATTAAAAAAATTTAATCCTAGACAAAAGGGATTGCCCAAACAATCAAGTCATTATCGTGCTATTCGTTTAGAGAGGTCACTTGAACAAACTCGTTGTTCAAGCGACCATCCTCTATTCTACGAGTAGCTGCGGAATAGACGATGTACAGATCGCCGACTTTTGTATATATGATCGGGATCCAAGTATTATTTAGCCACAAACAGATTTATATCATGCTCATAATTGAAAAACAAAAATAAACATGTTACAAAAGAGAATGGAGATTCGATATACCTCTCGATCTTCTAATGTATGACCTTCCTCCTTTCAGACGTCATGTGGGCGACGATCTACCAAAAGTTGAAGCTCCAAGATCGCAAATCTTTCTTCCTTGCTCTTCCAAAGCAAGAGGAAGAATAGAAACAAGGTTCTTCTCCTTCCTATAACCAACCAACAAGCAACAAGGGGAATCCTTGCAGCCGGCCAACTAGAAGGAGGAGATGATGATGGAAACCTACCAAGACACCAAGGGAGACCCCTAAGTCTTGTTTCCACCACTCAAGGAGAAGGAGAAGAGAGATTTGGATGTCGGACAATGGCTGGAAAAGGATGGGAAACCAAGCTAGACGCCGGCCACCTTGAAGGAAGAAGAAGAAAGGAATTACCTTCCTTATTTGGTGCCGTCCAAGCCTCCAAAACCCTAACCCTAGCTTTGCCGCCAACTCTAAAACCTTAGCCTCTCTTGATTATTACTTCACGCCAACCCCTCAAGCTCCTTTTATAGAGTTAGGGATAAGCCTCCTTTTAATCTCTACCATTGGTTCTAGGGATTTAATCTCAACCGTCGGATCTAGAGATTTAATCTCTACCTATGGATCTAGAGTTTTGTTTCTATCCATTGGATCTAAGCTTCATGAGGTGTTAATAGGCTACATTAGGGACCATGAGGAGGAGTTGGATCTTGGTCACCCATGGATCAAGCCCACATAAAGTCCGATCCATAAATGATAATCCAATCCACTAAAGGATTATCATTGATCTACCTCACCAACCCCCATATGTTAATATGGGCTCCATATATTATATGTACATTTTCTCCCCGTGTTTAAGATCTCGAATGTCCGTCGATTAATTAATTTACTGACCATTAATTAATCAACATCTAACTCCATGAGTAGTACCACTCAACCTTTTCATCATGCCGGACCAAGTCCACCTGCAGGGTTTACATGATGAACCTTATGAGCTCCTCAAAGGGACATCATCATCCTAATATATAGGACACGGTTTCCTCCTATAATCAACGGCACACCATATAAATAATATCATCTCCCAACTTACCGAGCCTATCGATTTAATCTATAAACTCTCGCCCATTGGTAAATCAAAGAGATGACTACTAAGTATATGTGTCCGTTATTATACCGGGATTAAGAGCATGTACAAAATAATATCTGAGGTCCGATTCGATTATGTAGTCAGCAATAAATCGAATCACCTCTATGTCGGTCCTGCTCAATACACACAAAGTGCACTAGTGTGATTCTATGGTCAAGACAAACCAATACCAAATCACACTACAACCATTCCGATGGTTTGTCCAAAGTCATCTCGGTTGTGAGCCTTTACTTATACTTTACAAGGAGCCGATAACATGATCTCCCGTGTGACACCACACACCATGTTATCTACAATGTAATGTATTAGACAATATGCATAACTATAAAATATGCAAACAATGATCATGTGATTCTTATTTCAAAATAAAGATATTCATACAAAAGGTATACTTTTCAATATACATCCCTACAATCTCCCACTTATACTAAAAGACTATGCTGTCCTCAAACTGTCATACATCTGATCCCCATTCCCTCCACATGCCTATCAAAAGCTCTCGCCGGAAGGGCCTTAGTGAAAGGATCTTCCAGGTTATCCTCCGATGCAATCTTGGCCATAGCAACTTCTCCTCTCTTTACGATTTCTCGTATCAGGTGGTACTTGCGCTCTATGTGTTTACTAGCCTTATGGGCTCGTGGTTCCTTCGAGTTTGCAACTGCACCATTATTATCACAATAAATTGTGATAGTTCTGGGCAAACCAGGAATCACATCCAAGTCCATCAGGAAGTTCCTGAGCCATACAACTTCTTTGGTCGCCTCAGAGGCCGCCACATACTCAGCTTCCATGGTAGAGTCCGCCACGTATTTCTACTTGACACTCCTCCATACAATGGCTCCACCTCCAAAAGTAAACACAAAACCTGAGGTAGACTTACTGTTATCCCTATCAGATTGGAAGTCGAAATCCGTGTAACCCACAGGGAGTAATTGGTATGTCTGGTAAACCAGCATATAATCCCTAGTCCTTCTTAGGTACTTCAATATATGCTTTACCGCAGTCCAATATTCCTGTCCTGGATTACTCTGATATATGCTGACCATGCCCACGGTAAAGCAGATATCTGGTCTCGTACATAGCATCGCATACATGAGGCTTCCTACTGCCGAAGCATAAGGAACCGCCTTCATCTCCTCTATCTCCTCAGATGTTCTAGGACACATCTCCTTAGATAGAGGAACTCCATGCCTGAAAGGTAGAAAACCCTTCTTGGAGTTCTGCATACTAAAATGATCCATAATTGTGTCTATGTATGAAGCTTGGGATAAGCACAACATCCTTTTCTTGCGATCCCTTATAACCTTGATCCCAAGGATGTGTCCCACCTCTCCCAAGTCCTTCATATCAAACTGTTTGGACAACCATACCCTTACGTCCGATAACACCTTGATATTGTTGCCAATCAAAAAAATATCATCTACGTATAGTATAAGAAATACCACTACGTTTCCGTCACATCTCTTGTATACACAAGACTCATTCGGACTTTGAATAAATCCATAAGACTGGATTACTTCATCAAATCGGATGTTTCAAGACCTCGAAGCTTGCTTCAATCCATAAATGGACCGATTAAGCTTACATACAAGATACTCTTTGCCCTTAGCAATGAATCCCTTTGGTTGCTTCATATAGATGTTTTCCTCAAGACTTCCATTAAGGAAAGTTGTCTTGACATCCATCTGCCACACCTCATAATCCATATGAGCTGCTATGCATAAGAGAATCCGGATAGACTTAAGCATGGCTACCGACGAAAAGGTCTCCTCATAATCGATACCCTCTTTCTGAGTATACCTCTTCGCAACAAGCCTCACTTTGAAGGTCTTAACCTTCCCATCTATTCCTCTCTTTCTTTTGTAGATCCACTTGCATCCAATGGTTTTTACACCATCGGGTGGGTCTACTAGCTCCCAGACCTGATTTGAATTCATAGATTCAATCTCAGTATTCATTGCACTTTGCCAAGATGCTGCATCTTTATCTTGGATTGCCTCGTCATATGTCCAGGGATCAGGTTCATATTCGCCAGGGACCAAATCAGAAGATTCTTCCAAGAACATGAATCTATCAGGCTGTCTCACAACCCTCCCACTACGATGAGGTATCACCTGTGTATCCTCTGTGACACGCGGTGCAGTGACATGTGGTATATCCTCTTGTACTGGTGGTACTAAAGAAGTGACTTCCCCTTTTAATTCCTCCAGAATAATTTTACTCTTGGGCTTGTGGCTCATCACATAGTCTTCCTCTAGAAATCTGGCGTTCGTGCTAACGATCACCCTCTGATCTCTAGGACTATAAAACAAACCACCTTTCGTTTCTCTAGGATAGCCAACGAAAATGTGTATTTCTGTATGAGGTTCCAATTTACCAGTATCTGCCTTCAGCACATGTGCTGGACTCCCCATATTTGAATATGTCTTAGACTAGGCTTTCGCCCAATCCACAATTCTGTGGGAGTAGAAGGCACTGATTTAGATGGAACCAAGTTCAGAATGTACACTGCCGTATCTAGAGCATATCCCCAGAACGAATCTGGCAACTCAGAATAACTCATCATCGATCTAACCATCTCCATAAGAGTCATATTCCTTCGCTCTGCTACACCATTCTGCTGGGGTGTGTCAGGTGCAGACAATTGGGATTGAATCCTAGCCTCTGATAAGTAGTTCCTAAACTCTCCCAAGAGGTACTCACCATCATGAACAGATCGTAGTGTCAACCATATCTTGAATAATCATCTATGAAAGAGACGAAATATTCAAGACCACCTCTTGCCTGGATAGTCATAGGACCACACAAATCAGAATGAACCAATTCTAACACATCTTTGGCTCTATACCCCTTGGCCTTAAAAGGCCTCTTGGTCATTTTACCTTCCAAGCAAGATTCGCAGGTTGAAAAATCTCCCACCACTAATGAACCCAAAGGTCCATCAACTATCAACCTTTGAATTCTGCTTAGGTTAATATGACCAAGCCTAAGATGCCTAAGATATGTTTGGTTCATCTTCGAAGGTTCTTTTCTCTTATTGGAATTAGAAGATGAGTTATTAACTTCAATTTGCATCGTGGGAGCTTTTGGTTCAAGTATATACAAATTTCCTATCAATGTACCAGAACAGATAATCTCCCTATTCCTTTTTATAACAACTCTGTCATTAAAAGAAATAGAGTATCTATTCACAAACAATTTAGAAACTGAAATTAAATTCTTTCTAAATAAAAGTACATAAAAGGAATTTTTCAGAACCAAAGTTTTATTCGTATCAAAAGATAAATAAATATCTCCCACTGCAATAGCTGCCACCTTTATGGCATTGCCCAAGTAAATGGTAATCTCTCCCTCAGCTTGTCGTCGGGTTTCCTGAAACTCATGCAAAGTATTGCAGACATGATCAGAGGCTCCCGTATCTACACACCAAGTGCCGGTAGATAACACCGCTAACCATGTTTCAATGACTAGACCAAAGGATATACCTTCGTTCTGCTTCGGATTGGAACAGTCCTTCTTCCAATGTCCATCCTACTTACAAGTGAAGTACTTGCCTTTCGGCTTCTTCACTCCTCCCTGAGATCCTCCCACCACCTTTGCTCCACCTTGTTTCTTCTTCTTCTTGCCTTTCGGCTTAGAAGTAGAAACTTTCTGAGCAACCATGGCCTGAGGACACTCTTCGAAGAGTGCATACTTGTACTCCTTAGCAGATAAGACAATACCTAGATTATTTTCAATCAACATTATTTGGGTACAGTAAGTTTATTTTCCTTTAGTATCATAGCAAGTGGATTGAAAGTCATTTTTGAAAATCCTAAGAATCACATAGATCATTATTGTAGATTTTAAAAAATTATTGATTCCTCAAACAATAAAATTTTAAAATCAACCAACACCTCAAAACACCAAGAATATCGTATTCCACGATCGTATGGACGTATACGAATTCTACATTTGTAAGAGGAGGTTTTACCCATTAATTTTACTATCTTGTCAACCTAACTTTTTGACAAGTAAAATTAATAGTTGGTTCCTCTTTGTCCCTACAAATAAAAGTAGTGACTCCGATGGAGAGGATACTTATATTTGTATCTAAGTGTTCACCATTACTCGGTACCAAGGTAATTATCTCAGGTTATGTGCCTTCCGATGGGGAAGTGCACACGCTACTTAATAACTCCCTATAACCATATTTGACCTTGTGATCCACAAACAAACTCATCCGATGGGGAGGAAGGCACTCAGAGCCGACGCGCAAGTTTGTTTTCATCATTTGTCAAATCATAATAGAGGTCGTGGGAATTTATAAAAATATCCCTCTCCCACTTAGTAATTTGAAATTGAGAAATTTTCTTAGCCTACGATATGCATATCGAACAAAAAGCAATAAATATGAAAAATAAAATATTTTCCAACTATTATTGCTTTTGTCTTCAATATGTCTCCCGTCGCAATGCCTTCTCGTCCGCTCCTCCTACACCATGTACGAGTCATCCGGAGATCCGAGCCGAGACTAAAATCTATTTTAATTTACATCCATCGATCCTATACTCCACGAGGGAGTGTACATGAAATCTAGATCGAAAGTAAACTAAAATAAAATGATTGGCTAAACAATGTCGTATCTAATTTACAAAAATTAAATACTAGCCTCGTCAACCCCGAGGATTCAACAAAATATATATATACAATCACATACACACATATGGTCATAATAGTCGGATCTTATGTCTGCAATCAAAGAGTTAAACTACGCATATCCTACTATTATCCGGCACATATAATATATGAAAAGTACATAAAATTAATCGAATCCTAAACAAACAAAATCGGAAACCTTGGCTCTGATACCAATTGAAGGGATTTGAGCTTATCGAGTCCGTGAGGGGAAACTTCGCTTCCCACTTCACCGTGGTTGTTTGTTCATGGCGATCCCATCGATGTCCCCGGATTAAAAAAATTTAATCCTAGACAAAAGAGATTGCCCAAACAATCAAGTCATCACCGTGCTATTCGTTTAGAGAGGTCACTTGAACAAACTCGTTGTTCAAGCGACCATCCTCTATTCTACGAGTAGCCGCGGAATAGACGATGTACGGATCACCGACTTTTGTATTTATGATCAGGATCCAAGTATTATTTAGCCACAAATAGATTTATATCACGCTCATAATTGAAAAACAAAAACAAACATGTTACAAAAGAGAATGGAGATTCGATATACCTCTCGACCTTCTAATGTATGACCTTCCTCCTTTCGGACATCGTGTGGGCGACGATCTACCAAAAGTTGAAGCTCTTAGATCACAAATCTTCCTTCCTTGCTCTTCCAAAGCAAGAGGAAGAATAGAAACAAGGTTCTTCTCCTTCCTATAACCAACCAACAAGCAACAAGGGGAATCCTTGTCGCCGGCCAACTAGGAGGAGGAGATGATGATGGAAACCTACCAAGACACCAAGGGAGACCCCTAAGTCTTGTTTCCACCACTCAAGGAGAAAGAGAAGAGAGGTTTGGACGTCGGACAATGGCTGGAAAAGGCTGAGAAACCAAGCTGGACGTCGGCCACCTTGAAGGAAGAAGAAGAAAGGAATTACCTTCCTTATTTGGTGCCTCCCAAGCCTCCAAAACCCTAACCCTAGCTTTGCCGCCAACTCCAAAACCTTAGCCTCTCTTGATTATTACTTCACGCCAACCCCTCAAGTTCCTTTTATAGATTTAGGGATAAGCCTCCTTTTAATCTCTACCATTGGTTCTAGGCATTTAATCTCAACCGTCGGATCTAGAGATTTAATCTCAACCGTCGGATCTTAGAGATTTAATCTCTACCTATGGATCTAGAGTTTTGTATCTATCCATTGGATCTAAGCTTCATGAGGTGTTAATCGGCTAAATTAGGGACCATGAGGAGTTGGATCTTGGCCACCCATGTATCAAGCCCACATAAAGTCCGATCCATAAATGATAATCCAATCCACTAAAGGATTATCATTGATCTACCTCACCAACCCCCATATGTTAATATGGGCTCCATATATTATATGTACATTTTCTCCCCGTGTTTAAGATCTCGAATGTCCGTCGATTAATTAATTTACTGACCATTAATTAATCATCATCTAACTCCATGAGTAGTACCACTCAACCTTTTCATCATACCGGACCAAGTCCACCTGTAGGGTTTACATGATAAACCTTATGAGCTCCTCAAGGGGACATCATCATCCTAATATATAGGACACGGTTTCCTCCTATAATCAACGACACAACATATAAATAATATCATCTCCCAACTTATCGAGCCTATCGATTTAATCTATAAATCTCGCCCATTGGTAAATCAAAGAGATGACTACTAAGTATATGTGCCCATTATTATATCGGGATTAAGAACATGTACAAAATAATATCTGAGGTCCGATTCGATTATGTAGTTAGCAATAAATTGAATCATCTCTATGTCGGTCATGCTCAATACACACAAAGTGCACTAGTGTGATTCTATGGTCAAGACAAACCAATACCAAATCACACTACAACCATTCCGATAGTTTGTCCAAAGTCATCTCGGTTGTGAGCCTTTACTTATACTTTACAAGGAGCCGATAACATGATCTCCCATGTGACACCACACGCCATGTTATCTATAATGTAATGTATTAGACAATATGCATAACCATAAAATATGCAAACAATGATCATGTGATTCTTATTTCAAAATAAAGATGTTCATACAAAAGGTAGACTTTTCAGTATACATCCCTACAATCTTCACCATCAAAGGAAGGTGGAACTCCGATGTTATATCCTAGTCCATCATTGAACTCCATTGTGTTGATGGTTTCTCTAGCTCGTGCTCCCTCTGTGGTTAGTCCGTTGAAGAGTGGTCTCGCTTGTTGTGCACTAGAGGGGGTGGATAGAGATTCTTTGATTCTTTCGTCGTGCTTGTCTATAATTCATTAGTGCATAATGGAAATAAAAGCACAAATATAAACAAATACAAAACACAAAAATACAAGCATTACACAAGGGTTTTACGTGGTTCAGAACCATATTTTTTCTACTCCACGGTCAAGCTTCTCTTAGCGATATATCACACTATCTCTTTCTCCTTCTTAAAAACTTTTCGAAGGTGGAGAAACCTCTTACAATATGAAGCTTTACGAGAGAAGTAACCAAAATACAAGACAAGAATAAAATATCAAAATGAAAACAGCTTTATGAGTGAGATTTTTCTTGAATACTTGTTGGTTGTTGTGGAATGGTTTTGAAGATTTGGAAAGTAGCAACTATTCTCCTTCAAGAACTCCAAGAACCAGCTTCTGAGAAACTCCTCTGTGTCCTCCTTTTATAAGCTGCAACGGACTAATTTTCTGTCGATCAGTTGACTAGTCAATGTATTATTGTCTAACAACGGACTAATCCACGTCGTATTATAGCTGATCAGTTGACTTCTCTAACCTAGTAGTCAACTGTCAATAACCATCAGTCGACTGTCATGAACTAGCAGTCGACTCAAAAATATTCTATGTCCTGTCTACTTAAAACCAGTCGACTGCTCAAACCAGCAATATATAACTAGTGGGCAGTCGACTAGTCCAAATCATCAATCGACTGCCCGAGCACCAGTTAGTTCTCTCGAATCACAGTGGACCGAGTACCAGCTCATGCCGAGCTGACCACTCGACTAGTCGACTGGTCCATAACTCCCGTCGACTGCCCGAGACTTCTGAGCTCCCGAGTGTCGAGCACTCGATCAGTCGACTAGTACACCTCAAAACTAAGGTTTACCACAAGTATGATCCTCTCATACTTGACACTCACCCTTAGTCTAAACCTAAGCCTTCAAGCTACTTCGATCAGCCTCAGACCCTCAGGTTGAGTCCGCGACTCTTCACTCTTTGCGCTAGCCTTTAAGTACTTCCTTCGGCCTTGTCATGCTATCGTATTTACCTTTGCCAAGAGGGCGCACCTCTGGGACTTCCATTGTCAGGTTACACTTGGACTTATGCTACCAACTACACACTTGGACTTACACCACCAATACTACACACTTGGACTTTTCCTTTGCCAAGTATTAATACTTGGACTTTCGCTGCCAAGACTAAACACTCAGACTTACACGGTCAAGACTGTACACTTGAACTTTTCTATTGCCAAGTATCCATACTTGAACTTTCGCTGCCAAGACTACACACTTGGACTTACACGACCAAGACTACACACTTGAACTTTTCCATTGCCAAGTATTCATACTTAGACTTTCCCTTGTTAAGTATCCAAATTTGGACTTCCCTTACCAAGTCTCCATACTTGGACTTCCCTTGCCAAGAATCCATTCTTGGACTTTCACTCGAGTCTTACTCAAGCTTGGTCAACCTTGACCTGTGGTTGATTGCTCCAACAATCTCCTCCTAACAATTTCCCTCATATGACCTTAGACGTCCCAAACCATCCACTAGTCATACTATCATATATATTGTCAAATGTATTGTCAAACATCAAAACACTACTCAAGTCTCATTCGAGCTTGGTCAACATTCACCTGAGGCTGATTACACCAACAAAAAGGAGCAACCTTCAAAATATGGGTATTCGGAGGTGAGGTGATGACAAGGCAGAGAGCCTAGGTGGGAATTGAAGAGTATCAGCAAGGATGGGTGATACTACTGGTACTTTTTCTACCTAATTCCCAATAGAAGAGTTAGCAGGTGACCCGTGACCCGTCCCAAAATACCTGGTTCAGCCAAAGGGGAAAAGGAGAAACAGTTCGGGCGAGAGTTATCAGAAGCCATTGGCATGGGCGAGAGTTAGACGAAGCCATTGACACGGGCGAGAGTTAGACGAAGCCATTGACACGGGCGAGAGTTAGACGAAGCCATTGACACGGGCGAGAGTTATCGGAAATAATCGACACGGGCGCAAGTACCAGAGGTCATCGGCACGGACAAGTAGCGAGAGCCATCGGCACAGGCGAAGGCTAGAAGCAAGGGACGCAGATGGAAAAGAGGCGGAAGGCACTTCGCTAACAGAGGAATAGGAACTGGTTCAACTAGGCAATTCTAGAAGCCAATGGAATGGAGGAAGGGTCAACTCAACCTAATCGACGCGAAAGAAGTTTGGTACGGGAAAAAGGAGAATTGGTTCGGTTTAAGGAGAAACCCTAAGGCTAGGTCACCTATAGTATAGGGGCCTAAGTTAACTTCACCCAAAGCAGAGGGGTGAGGGAGACAGTTTAACCTCGTCGCCTGAAAAGTAAAGGGAAAGGTGCTATGCAACGGCTTAGGGGGCCCCACGCAATATTCGGGGGAGTCCTCGTTCCTCATATTTGTAACAGAATTATTCTCTAGGAGGAGGAGGTGGCCACGTGTACGAGGGAGATAATCCAGGACGTTGCGAGGAAGAAAGGGGAAGATAAAAAGGAGGAGAGCAAGGAAGGAAAAGGAGGGGGGGAGGAGATCGATCCGCAATCATTCGCATCCAGCAAGAGAGAAGAGGAGACGAGAGAAAAAGAAGAACGGTCTCGCCGGAGAAGGAGGACGGAGATCTGCTGTTTGTTAAGTCTCTTGTATTTTCCTCATCTTGTAACATCATTGTAAGAGGTCCTTTCTCCTCCACCTTCGGAAACTTGCTTTCTGTAAAGGAGGATCTTCATAGTGAAAGTGCTTAGGCACCGTGATCCGTGAGAAACCTCACCCCCGTGGAGTAGGAATCCTTATTCCGAACCACGTTACATCTCGTGTCTGAATCTCGATTGCTGGTGTCGGGTTTTCGCATTTCGTCTACTTCATTTTCTTATTCTTTACTGATCGCCGCCGGGGAAGAATATTCCGAGGCCTCCCTCATCGCTTCATCGCCTTGAAAACGGAGCGAACGGATTTTTCCCCGCACGCACTGGCGCCGTCAGGGGAACATTTGAGCCGGACGTTGAGATGCAACCCAAGAAATGCAACAACCTGATATCTCTGCGGCGGAGGAGCGCCCCATCACCCTTCTACCATCGCAACTAAAGGCCTTAATGGATGATGCTATCACAAAAGCCCTCGCTAGAGAAAGGAGAAGGACCGGATATCTGCATCCGCACTCCGAGGAATCTTCTTCTAGAGATCCCCTCCCAGAAATGCCTCCTCCCTCTCGTACAGCCGCCCATGGTGATGTGTTGCCTGGAGGCGGACTCGGGGGAAGAACACCCCAGAATACTACGCCCTTCACCCAAACGCGCCGGGAGGAACAGGGTGAAAGTCAATCAACCAGACCTCCGGAATTCTACGAGCCTAGCCCCTTCACGATGGATATTCTTTGGAGCTCCTCCATCCTACTTCAAATCCTCAGTGCCGTAAGTACGATGGTTCGACGGATCCGGAAGAGCACATATCACAATTCGATGGAGCGGCCTCGCTTCACTGTTATACTGACGCTCTCAAGTGTCGAGTCTTCCGGACCACCCTGATTGGTTCGGCGTAAAAGTGGTTCACTACTCTGCCCCCGGGATCTATCACCTGTTTCGCTGACTTCCAGAGAATGTTCAGTCGAGAATTTGTCAGTTGTAAGGCGTATAAGCAAGACGCCTCTATGTTAATGCATATCACCCAGGGACCTTCAGAATCCCTTAGGGGGTATATCCATCGATTCACCTCAGCGGCTAGGGGAATCCCCGCAGCCCGATCTAAATCCTTCCGAGGTGCCATTCAGCACGGGCTGAAGGAGGGCCCCTTCCTCAGTTCCTTGTTAAGACAACCTACGGATAGTTACGAAGAGCTACTGAGCCGTGCGGAGCAGTTTATCTGCGAAGAAGAAGGATTAAATGTACGGAGGGCCGAACGGACTGCCACAGCAGTCCCCAATGAAAGAGTTCGTCCCGCTGTTCCTCAAGCTCCTCCTCGGCGGGAGTATACAAGACCTTTTCGGCACGAGACTCCGAGGCCTCGACCAATGCTACAGGGAGCTCGCCCCGCCCCGCCATTGCAAATCATGGTCAGCCAAGTGCTTCCTCCCGTGAGGACTTGGAAAGAACGTGAAATGGAGTTCTACGATCAGCGGGGTCTACTAACGACCCTTGGGACATAGAGGATCCCGCGTAATCCCTCACCCGTTCTTTTGCCAATATCATACAGTACACAAGAGTAATCGATGTTTCAAGCTACAAGAAGAACTAGATCGCCTCCATGTTGCATATCCGCAATTGAGGTATCAAGCGAGGGACGGCACGGCGAGGCCCCCAACCAATGTCGCCGTCCGGTCAGATAATCAACAACCTCGGTCACTTTCCCAAACGCCGTCCCGAGAGGTGGTCTCTCAAGAAGGTCCATCGGTGAGGGCCCTTCCTCCGCTTCGATGACCTTCCCCCTCGGGAGTTATCCATGTGATAGCCGGAGGACCTCATCGACGGGGACTCTAACCGCACGTAAGTCATCGCCTGTCTTATGGAGAGTTTGGCCATCGCCATCGACTGATCGCATAAGCGTACCGCCCGCTTGCTCGGGCCAGAAGATCTGCAGGGTGTTCTGCTGCCTCATACAGACGCCTTGGTTATCCGTATATCCCTGGCTAATTATGAAGTGGCCTGGGTGCTAGTTGATTCGGGGAGCTCTGTCAACATCCTCTTCCAAGAGGCCTTCAGCAGATGCAACCGGGAAATGCCCACTAGAAGATGTGTCCACTCCTTCGGATTCGCAGGCACATGGTCCACCCGACGGCGATTTCATGCTTTCTTTAACTCGGGTGAAAAGCCCCTCCAAAAACTAGTATAATCCCTTTCCTTATCGTGGATGCTCCATCCACTTATAACGCTATTCTTGGGCGCCCTTTCCTCACCCTTTTCAGGTAGTGGCTTCCTGTACCACAGTGAAATTTCGGTGGGACAATTGGTGGGAGAAGTTCGTGGAGAATGTAAGGCCTCTGAGTCGCTATGTGCAAATGGTTCGACGATCAAAAGAAGGCGAATCAAGACCTAAAAGGCAAAGCTATCATCGCTATCGACGTCAAGGCCCCGGAGGAATTTCCCCAAGGCTGATTAGATAGAGGAGGGAGAATCGTGGAGATCGCTTCCGGAAAGGCCACACGGTAGTACAACATTGGATATCAAAGGAGAGCCGTGGCTCGCTTAAAGGAGAATGAGGACATCTTTGCAAGAGATGTGCATGATCTCAGTATCCATCCTCAAGTAGCGGAACACCACCTCAACATCATTAGAGGAGCCCGACTGGCCCAATGTAAGAGGCGATATTTTGGACCCGAAAGACAAGATCATAGCCGAGGAGGTGGATAAGCTACTAAAAGCGGGCCATGTAAAGGAAATCCAGGTTCGAATGGGTTTCTAATGTAGTCTTGGTCCCTAAGCTTCGGGCAATGGAGGATGTGTATCGATTTAGTGATTTGAATAAAGCATGCCCTAAAGACTGCTACCCCTTGTCTCGTATTGATCAATTGTGGATTCTCTTGTAGGATATGAAGTGGTTTCCCTAATGGATGCCTATCGTGATATCATCAAATACCTTTAGCCAAGAGGATCGAAAGAGGGTTAGCTTTGTGGTGTAGGGGGGATTATATGCCTATGTGGTCATGCCGTCGGATTGAAGAACGCCGGGGCTACATCGCCTATATATGGACAAATTTTTGCGAGCGCGAAAGGGAAGAATGTGGAGGTCTATGTGGATGACATCCTGGTTAAGTCGAAGGTCACTCGGATTTAGTCAAGGACTTGAATGAAACCTTCGCTACGTTAAGGCGATTTAATATGAAGCTAAACCCTAACAAATGCTTGTTCGGGGTAAAAAGTGGCAAGTTCTTGGGGTACATTGTGACTGAGAAGGGGTTGCAAGCCAACCCCGAGAAGGTGAAGGCCTTATGCAACATGAAATCACCTACTAATCTGCAAGAGACCCGTGGTTAGTGGGCAAGATTGTTTCTTTATCCCGATTCATAGCCAGATCGGCGGACAAGGGGCTACCTTTCTTCAAGATCTTGCGCAAAGCTACTAAATTTCAGTGGGACGATCAATGTGAACAAGCTTTCCAGGAGTTGAAGAGATATCTGGCCGGACTCCCGCTACTAGCTAAACCAATACATGGAGAACCATTATGGATGTATCTGGCCATCTCAGAAGGAGCCGTTAGTTCGGTATTACTGAAACAAGAAGGTTCTCACCGGCAACCTATTTACTATACCAGCCATATTCTGAAGGGGGGCGTAATTAGTTATACGGTTAAGTTAGAGAAGTGCATATATCTTAGTGCTAACCGCGCAGATCGAGGCCATACTTTTGGCTCATCCTATCACCGCTTTAACATACAAATGAGTTGGGCAAGGTCGTCACTAAGCCAAATTTCTCGGGAAGGTTAGCCAAATGGGTGGTAGAGCTAAGCGAGTATGATATACACTACCAACCTCGCACGGTCATCAAGGCCCAAGCACTCGCCGATTTCCTGGCCGAGGTACCTTGTGGTTCGGAAGAAGGTTCAACTATGAAGGAGAGGGAATCAAAGGCATGGAATATATTCGTAGATGGCTCTTCAGGATCTACAGGCAATGGTGTTGGTGTTCTATTAATTACTCCGGAGGGTGAAGAAACTCGATTAGCCGTTCGCCTGGAATATCGAGCATCTAATAATGAAGCGGAATATGAAGCTATCATAGCGGGATTGTAGGCTGCTAAAGCGGTAGGGGCTTCTTCCATTGTGATCCACTCGGATTCCCAGTTGGTAATATCCCAACTTCAAGGTTCTTTTGCGGTGCGGGAGGAAAGACTGCACAAGTACTTGAAAGCTTTTGAGAAAGAAAAAGCTCAATTTCATCAGGTCCTCTTGAAGCAAATCCGGCAAACCTGATGAGAAGGCGGATGAATTGGCTCTGGATGGCTAGCCAGAGGAGGAATAAAATCATCGGAGATGATCTAGGCGAGAATTCACACTTCCTTAGCAATATGCAACATAGAGGGAGACGCACCCGAATCAAGCCTAATTCTTGATTGGAGAACCGATATCATAACTTATTTACGGCACGGGAAGATTCCTGAAGGGAAAATTGCGGCATCTACTTTAATACACCGAGCCAAACGGTTCATCCTCTTAAATGAAGATCTGTACAAGACCTCTTTTGGGCGACCCTTGTTAAAATGCCTAGGAAATGAGGATGCGGAATGGGTACTCCGGGAGATCCATGAAGGATGCTGCAGCAATCATTTAGGAGGGAGAGCTTTAGCAAGAAAGACCTTATTGGCCGGATACTTTTGGCCTACTCTTCAACGAGATGCAGCTCGTATAGTGCAAAGTTGCATCGCTTGTCAGAAACATAGCAACCGTTCTGAGCGACCAGCGGAGTTAATGAAAGTTGTAGTCTCTTCCTGTCCTTTTGACCAATGGGGAATGGATATAGTGGATCCGATGCCAACGGCACCTTTACAGAAGAGGTTTTTATTGGTCGCTGTGGATTATTTTTCCAAATGGGTGGAGGCCGAGCCTTTAGCCAAAATTACTGAGAAGGCCGTAATACAGTTCTTATGGAGAAATATCATTTGTCGGTATGGTATCCCTCGGAAAATAGTCAGTGATAATGGGCGACAGTTCCAAGGGAAAAAGATTCAAGAATGGTGCCAAAGTCCCAACATTCAGCAAGCTTTCACTTCAGTAGCTCACCCTCAAGCGAATGGACAAGTGGAGGTAACTAACAGGATCCTCATTCAAGGATTAAAGACGGCTCGTGAGGGGAAACTGGGTGGAAGAGCTACCAGGCGTCCTGTGGGCCTATCGAACCACACCTAAGACAGCGACAGGAGAGACTCCCTTTAGTTTGGTATATGGGGCGGAGGCCGTTATTCCGGTCGAAGTTTTGTTGGATAGCGCTCGGGTAAAAGCATACGAGCCAGATCAGAACCAACTTATCCGAAGCACCGAATTAGATCTAGTGGAGGAAAGGCGGGAGATGGCCCGGAGGCGAGCGGAATTTTACAAGCAGAGAGTTCAGCGAGCCTTTAATAAGAAAGTGGTGCCTCGGAGATTTCAAGAAGGAGATTGGGTTTTGCGTAAGGTCAATCCCGCTGGAGATCTTGGAAAGTTGGCTCCCAACTGGGAGGGACCCTACGAGATAACGATCGCGAAAGGTGTGCGATATTATCTGAGAGACGACCAAGGCAAAGAGCTTCCACGACCTTGGAACGCCCTTCACTTGAAGCTCTTTCACACTGTATGAGAAATATGAAATAGAAAAGGAGAGATTATGAAACTCAGAGGGAGTGTTTATTGAATTGATTATATTAATTGAATACCAAGTGCTCTCTAAATTTCATTAAGGGGTTATTCACAAGGGCAATACGGTATTACCAATGAGTATTGAAGGAGAAACAGAAAAATAGAAAGGAAATCCCCGTTTCAAAATGAGATATTGTATTACAGCTTAAATCGTTCAGGAGGATAACATTTGAACCCAGCCTCCCAATTTAAAGAAAATGAAGGATAAGTTGGAGGAGGCAATCCCTGGGTGGCATATTGTCTAACTGCGTCATTAAATCCGTCCTGATAAGTGGCGCGCATTAAAATAACAAGTCGCTCCTAGTGGTTCGGGCGGTCAGGGCTTCGTTCTCGATGCTGCCTCTCGCACTTTTCTTATTGTTCGCGAAGATTTCGATGCACGTCCACATAGCGCCGTGACACCTCCATAATTGCATCAGCCAGAGTGGAAACATCATCGGCTCGAGAACTTTGGTCCTGCTGCACAAGATGCGTCATCTCCACCATATTCCGACGCATAGAAGCTGAAATCCCCTCCACTGCTTCGGAATAAGATCTGGTTCGGGCAAGTTCAGAGCTCATCCTCTGGAGGGAAGTCTCTTGCCTGCGTAGACGGGCATGAGCATGCGCCCGGGAATTTATAAGGGAGGAGTTTTCTTGTACCTCCTTACACAAGCGGGTGCGGAGGTCCCCTATCTTATCCTGTGCTCGTTGGTATTGAACTTGAAGGCGAGTGATGGTGTCTGCATCCTATTGCTTCCCCTTGAGGAGCTCTGCTACCTGCCCTTGAAGACGCAATAGCTCTTGAGCTGAGGATGATTCCGTGTCAAGAGAACTTGATGGGATTTCCTGCTGAGGGACAAGTGGCCCCGCCCCCGGACATGGTTGTTCCTTTAATACTGCGATAATGTCAGCATCTTTTTGAATTTGCTGGCGAGCTTCAGTTAATTGCTCCTGGCATAAGCGCAATTGTTGTGATAGAAGTTGTTCTCGGCTCTGAGCATTCGCCAAGTCTTCCCGTTGCTGCCGCTCCCATTCTTGAGCTTGGGTTCGGTATTGATGAAGGGAGTAACCCAATTCTTGATGATTGGTCAGGGCCTACATACCGGTTGAGGAGAAAAGAAATGGGTCAGTTAAACAAAGATAAGGAAATTGACTAAGAAAACGTATCAGGTCCAAAGCATGACGCAGGCCTTCCATACGAGGAGTCATCTCCTCTAAGTTCAGGATCCGAAGACTCCTGGGAGAACGGGAAGAAGATGGGACGGATGACGTCGAAGGGTGAATTTCACCCGCAAAGGGGAGAATGGAGGCGGTATTCATTGGTGGAGAACGGAGAGAGGGAGGAGTCTCATTCAAAGGGCCCATGGAGGTGGTGGTCAAGGATGGCATATCCGGAGATGCGGGGAGAATGGGCGTCATGTTTGTCTGGGAGGTGAAGTCGGAAGGAAAAATGGAAGGAGGCTGATCGGAGGAGGGTTCTGGAGAAGATGAGATGATGAGCACGGGGTCGGGGAAGCCTTCAATGGGGATTTTAGAAGTAGAAGGACCCTGGTTAGGGTCCACAGGAAGGGAAGGACTCTTCAGGCGATAAACAAAGGGGGAAGCTGGCGGTGAAGGAATGTCAATCGCCATGGGTTCAGGAGAGGAATAACGGGCCAGGGAAAGAGAAGACTGGGGTGGTATAACCTCTATCACCGGCCGGCATGAGGGCATCTCCTTCCCAGATGCCTCCCTAGGTTGCGGGGAAGAAGAGGGCGATTTATGAATATCGTTGACAGGAGGAGGCAAAGGGGGAATGTTAGGGCTTGTACAGGTAGGAGGAAGTGAAGAGGGACTGATGACCCCGGCTTCCTTCGGGATGGGAGTAGCGAAAGTCACCGAAGGAGGAGAGGGAGAACGACAAGGTGATTCTTGTATGGTGGTGATCGAAGGAGGTGAAAAAGAAGAAGAAGCTAAGGGCTGACTGATACCCCGTTTGCGATTCGTGTAGCGGCCCGCTATTTCCTGGAAGAAGGTGGAATGCATCTCGGATATCTGAAAATAACGAAAGACCAGGAACCGGGAAGAAAAGATAGAAGAAACAAAATTTGACGGCGGAGGAGCAAACGAGTGAAGAAGAAGGAAACCAAAAGACGAGGGGATGAAGGTAGCAGAAGAAACGAAGGCGAAAGGGTCCCCTATAAAAGGAGGAAGAATGGGCTTGCAGCTGTTAATGGGCTTCGCGTCGGTAGTGAAAGGGAAAGAAGGATTTATTTTTCCTAAATAGCCCATTATATATGAAATGCTATCCCCGCAGAGCGGAAGTTTATCCCCGTGTGGTGGTGGAATGGAAGAACCGAGATTCCTCGGTTACTACTTACTTTATATGCAAAATGCTATCCCCGCAGAGCGGAAGTTTATCCCCGTGTGGTGGTGGAACGGAAGAACCGAGACTCCTCGGTTACTATTTACTCTATATATGAAATGCTATCCCCGCAGAGCGGAAGTTTATCCCCGTGTGGTGGTGGAACGGAAGAACCGAGACTCCTCGGTTACTATTTACTCTATATATGAAATGCTATCCCCGCAGAGCGGAAGTTTATCCCCGTGTGGTGGTGGAACGGAAGAACCGAGATTCCTCGGTTACTATTTACTCTATATACAAAATGCTATCCCCGCAGAGCGGAAGTTTATCCCCGTGTGGTGGTGGAACGGAAGAACCGAGACTCCTCGGTTACTATTTACTCTATATATGAAATGCTATCCCCGCAGAGCGGAAGTTTATCCCCGTGTGGTGGTGGAACGGAAGAACCGAGACTCCTCGGTTACTATTTACTCTATATATGAAATGCTATCCCCGCAGAGCGGAAGTTTATCCCCGTGTGGTGGTGGAACGGAAGAACCGAGATTCCTCGGTTACTACTTACTCTATATACAAAATGCTATCCCCGCAGAGCGGAAGTTTATCCCCGTGTGGTGGTGGAACGGAAGAACCGAGACTCCTCGGTTACTATTTACTCTATATATGAAATGCTATCCCCGCAGAGCGGAAGTTTATCCCCGTGTGGTGGTGGAACGGAAGAACCGAGATTCCTCGGTTACTACTTACTCTATATACAAAATGCTATCCCCGCAGAGCGGAAGTTTATCCCCGTGTGGTGGTGGAACGGAAGAACCGAGATTCCTCGGTTACTACTTACTTTATATGCAAAATGCTATCCCCGCAGAGCGGAAGTTTATCCCCGTGTGGTGGTGGAACGGAAGAACCGTAATACATCGGTTACTACTTATATTATATATAAAGTGCTATCCCCGCAGAGCGGAAGTTATCCCCGTGTTGTGGTGGAACGGAAGAACCGAGACTCCTCGGTTATTATTTACTCTATTTATGCAAATTACCATCCCCGCAAAGCGAAAGATATCCCCGTGTGGTGGTGGAACGGAAGAACCGAGACTCCTCGGTTATTATTTACTCTATTTATGCAAATTGTCATCCCCGCAAAGCGGAAGATATCCCCGTGTGGTGGTGGAACGGAAGAACCGAGACTCCTCGGTTATTATTTACTCTATTTATGCAAATTGCTATCCCCGCAAAGCGGAAGATATCCCCGTGTGGTGGTGAAACGGAAGAACCGAAATTCCTCGGTTATTATTTGTTCTATGTCTCAGTTGCTTGTATTAATTAACTTTATATGGTTGTATTCTTGTGCATAGCGAGTCGCTGCCTAAGGGTCTATATACCCAAAGAGATTGAAAAGACGGAAGAGCCGAAATATGCCCCAAATTACATGTAAATACAAAAGGAGTAAAGAGTAGTACAACTCAAAGGTCTGGAGGAAGGAGATAAACTAGGAAGTTCGATGATCACGGAGAACTACATACTCCCAGCCATCTACAAGGAGAAACAACAAGAGAAACCCTAATACATCTAGGGTATTACAATTCTTTGTTAGGCGGAACGGATGGAGTTTCTTTCTTGATCGGGGTTGGCGCAGAGTATTGAAAATAAGACGCTTCAAGAAGATTTGCTTGGACGATTCTTTTTGGGACCCGATCACTTGTTAGCGCAGGAACGATTGTTGGCGGAGGTTTCCTCTAGTATTCTTTGTAAACACTTCACTTGTTCCTCCAAGATGACTATGTACCCGTGGCCATTTATACATTCTTTAGAAGGCGAGGAATCACGCCTGCTCGATATTCATCCATGACAAGCAAAGGAAAAAGGAGAATGGTGGAAGCTTATCGTAAAGGTCGGTGGATTTTTATAGCAACGAAGGGAGGAATGGATTTATTGGTAGAAGAGGTAGGGACCATAAATGCCGATAAAGAAAGGGAAGCGTGGAAGGCGATGAGTGGGAAGGTCGGCGGAAGACAAAGTAATTAAGAGGGTCCAATCACGAGAACCGAGAAAAGTGTGTGTTCGGATCCAGTACCATCCTTCCAAAAGCGAAACCTTACTTCTAGAAAAAGACAAAAGCGGATATCGCTTTTCTTCTTTGTTTCATTAATATATTTGAAATAATTACATTGGCTTGATTTATAGACTTTCCCGATTACTCTTGGATGAGACGGAGATGTCTCTTTGGGGAGAAGGAGCCAATATGACTCGGAAACGCCGCCTTGAGGTGGAGGAAGAACCGTGGACCTTCATCAAAAGAGTAAGGATGAATCCTCAAAGGAACTGCACGAAGCCAATCTTTGGCGGAAGTGGGGAAGATCACGGCCGCATGAGGATCTCCCACCGTATACTCCCACGTGAAGGAGGATTCCACACCTGTTGGAAGGAGGGAAAGGAGCGCGGAAGGATCTCCGGAGGGGTGGGAGTTGGACCTAAGGCGGAAAAGGTAGGGATGGAAGAGGCAAGTGGCGGTTGGATCGGTCTCCGAATCATCATCCTCGAGACCTCTGTATTTCAAAAGATTCGATTAGAAGAAATTTTAATGGGATGCCCTGCTGAAGCCATGATGGTAAGATAACAGGACGAAGACAAGGGGGACGAAGGATTTATAATGGAAGGAGAATGGCGAAAAAGTTCTGGGGAAGGGGGAGAAGACGAAGAGGTGCATCTTTTCCGGCGGGGAGGAAGGATAGGGAAAATCAACGGGCAAAAGGCCATTTAAAGTAACGTCCGAACCAAAATCGAGGCGGATGCGGATACTAGTAGGCAAAATCCCGTAAGAGAGCCCCCGAACCAGCCAGGCGATGGCGTTATATGGTACGGGTAAAGAAATGACAAGGGGAAGCTCAAAATTGGTCCAGAAACCCCGACTCGTTAGGGAACCCGCACGTAATGGATGACATATTGATAAAAGTCACTCTTAACGATAAAGAAAAAGTTATTACGTAAAAGATGATCGAGGTTACTGAAAAATCGTTCGGGGGAACAATTAGCCAACGCCGATACAGGATCTAAGTAGCTAGTGTTCGCACCAGGAGGCGGATATCCTTGTTCGGCGTTTTGAGCCACAACCCCCTCGAAACCTAATATGAACAAGTCTACTCCCTTCTTGACGTATCTGCTCTTGAGGTCAGTTTCCTGCTCCTTCATTTGATTTTGACATGTTGGGCTCATTGTGCTTGATTCGATCGCCAGAGCATCTTTCGGTGGTCGTCAGATGGCTCTTGGCCGACAAGAGCTTCATGATATTCTTGATGAAGAAGGGCTTGCTGCTGAGCCATCGTGGACAAGGTTTGAGGAAGAGCTACCACCAGGGAAGAGAGCTCCGCGCATTTCTCTGTACAAGATTTCCTGGTGGCCTCCCAAGCTTGACGCTCCAATTATAGCCTGGAGCGCTCCTGCTGAAGCTGTAGGATGGTGGTTGAGGATTTTGCATAGTCAATCATGGCATCTCCCAGGTGCCCTTTACACTCCCTCAGTTCCCGCGCCAATTCATCTATCTGTTGCAGCTCACTAGACTGGAGGAAAATCCACTGCTCCAATTCCTCATTCTTCCGCTGCAGCTCTTCTTTCTCACTCTGAAGCAGAGCCACTTGCATCATTGTGTCTTCGCATTGGCCCCTCATATCCTTTTCTTTCGCCTCTTGCTCGCTCAGTTGCTGGACGAGCTTTTTCTGTTGAGACACGGCGGCGAAGTGGCGAGTTTCCACAGTTGATTGGAATTGGGCCAGATGGGTTATCATACTACTATATTGGGTGGCGGCCTGAAGAAGAACAAGCTATTAGTACACGCCAGTATATGAAAATAGGCAGGGTGAAGAAGAAACGAAGAAACAATAGATACCTCACTTGATGGTTTGCCTACTTGTTCACAAGGGGCCTGTGACGCCAGAACTTCACCTCCGAAGGATGCCGAATTTTCAGCAAGAATCCTAATGTGGCCCTCGGAGGAACGGGAATAGAGGGGTCTTCCCCTTCAGCAGAGGCGGAAGGTCCGATACGATGAAGGGGAACAGGAGCCACTCTCGGGTCGGAAGGTTTGGGAGCGGGGGGAAGTTCTGTAGGAGAGGATGGGGGCGAATTCTGGGCAGACGGGGAAGAATGTAAAAAATGGGAGGGGGAATCCTCTCTGTGAGGGGATGAAGAAGGGGCAGGGGAAGTATTGTCTCCTCTCCTTGGTTCATAAATGGCTAGGGAACGAGACTCTATCTGGTCCGAAGATGAGGGAGGAAGAGTTGAGGAACTCGAGGCTCCTTTCTTAATAAGCCGTAGCTTTTTACGAGGAGATGATGGAACTGCGGTTGATTTACCTCTTTTGGTCGAGGTTTTCTTCTTCTTCTCGGCCTCAATCGCCTCCCCTTCTACCAAAGCCTTCTGCATCAGGTTATCTGCAAGGTATGTTGTCAGGAAAGATGAATAACGCAGAAATGAAGTCCTATTGCCAGTTAAATAGCACCCTACCTACAGCAACCGAAGTCGTCAGAGGTAGAGGAGACAATCCAAAATGACGCAAGAGGGGAGTCTCTAGCAGCTGGTTCAAACAGTAGTGTAGCTCTCCTAAAACTCTATACACCTCCGGGAAAGGACATTTGGTCCTCATGTCTCGGAAGGAAGGTAATTCGGGAAGGTCTACCTTCCAAGTATCAGAATAAGGTAAAGACTCAGGAAGTTGTACAAAGAAGTATAGTGCTTCCCAGCCCTTGTGGGAAGTAGGCAGGTTCACCAGAAATTGGCAGTCTGAACGACTAGACAAATAGAAGAGGCCTGCCTTAGAAGACTTTAATTGGAAGAAGCAATGGAATAGTTCTGGGGTCAAAGGGAGGTTCAAATGTTGGAACACTATGTGGGCTCCCGATAGAATTCGGAAGGAGTTGGGGGTGAATTGGTTCAGGGGTAGTCCATAGAAGTCTAGAAGGTCCAAATAGACCGAGGGTACCGGCAGGGATAGGCCGTTAAGAAATTGTTCGGAGAAAAAGCAGGTCAGGCCAGGAAGAGGGTTGTGAGGTCGATGTATTTTAGTTGTAAAGCAGCATTTTATAGAGGGGGCTATGTAGTCGTTCTTAATGTTAAAGAAGTAATGGTTGCAATCTAACTGAGTTACGGTGTGTTCGTACTGAGGCAGTGGAAGGGTGGTCCTAGGAGCCATGGGTGTTAAACTAAGCAGAGCACTTACTCGGGGGAAAGGGAGAATCGCGTGAGAAGGGGAGGACTGAATCGCCGAAACACCGCCGGTGAAAATCGCGGAAGAAGAAGAACAGACTGGATTGTTAGGCACGCTAAATGATACCTAAGAGGAGAAGGCGGAGGTTTATATAGGGTTTCCCGTGACGATTCAATTTCACGGAGAGCGAAGGAGAAGCGGAGCCCATGGGCCCATCGGGCCGCCTCGAGGGCACACAAGGGAGTTATAAAGGAAAAGGTGGATTCAAACAGAGGAATGAAGAATAGGGCATAAACTTTATGCACATTTGGAAAGTCAAGCTTATAACTTCGCTTGACTATTTTTCGGGGTTGACTAATGATACTACTGGTACTTTTTCTACCTAATTCCCAATAGAAGAGTTAGCAGGTGACCGTGACCCGTCCAAAAATACTGGTTCACCAAAGGAAAAGGAGAAACATTGGCGAGAGTTATCGAAGCCATTAGGCACGCGAGAGTTAGACGAAGCCATTGACACGGGCGAGAGTTAGACGAAGCCATTGACACGGGCGAGAGTTATCGGAAATAATCGACACAGGCGCAAGTACCAGAGGTCATCGGCACGGACAAGTAGCGAGAGCCATCGGCACAGGCGAAGGCTAGAAGCAAGGGACGCAGATGGAAAAGAGGCGGAAGGCACTTCGCTAACAGAGGAATAGGAACTGGTTCAACTAGGCAATTCTAGAAGCCAATGGAATGGAGGAAGGGTCAACTCAACCTAATCGACGCGAAAGAAGTTTGGTACGGGAAAAAGGAGAATTGGTTCGGTTTAAGGAGAAACCCTAAGGCTAGGTCACCTATGGTATAGGGGCCTAAGTTAACTTCACCCAAAGCAGAGGGGTGAGGGAGACAGTTTAACCTCGTCGCCTGAAAAGTAAAGGGAAAGGTGCTATGCAACGGCTTGGGGGGCCCCACGCAATATTCGGGGGAGTCCTCATTCCTTATATTTGTAACAGAATTATTCTCCAGGAGGAGGAGGTGGCCACGTGTACGAGGGAGATAATCCAGGACGTTGCGAGGAAGAAAGGGGAAGATAAAAAGGAGGAGAGCAAGGAAGGAAAAGGAGGGGGGAGGAGATCGATCCGCAATCATTCGCATCCAGCAAGAGAGAAGAGGAGACGAGAGAAAAAGAAGAACGGTCTCGTCGGAGAAGGAGGACGGAGATCTGCTGTTTGTTAAGTCTCTTGTATTTTCCTCATCTTGTAACATCATTGTAAGAGGTCCTTTCTCCTCCACCTTCGGAAACTTGCTTTCTGTAAAGGAGGATCTTCATAGTGAAAGTGCTTAGGCACCGCATCTGGTGAGAAACCTCACCCCCGTGGAGTAGGAATCCTTATTCCGAACCACGTTACATCTCGTGTCTGAATCTCGATTGCTGGTGTCGGGTTTTCGCGTTTCGTCTACTTCATTTTCTTATTCTTTACTGATCGCCGCCGGGGAAGAATATTCCGAGACCTCCCTCATCGCTTCATCGCCTTGAAAACGGAGCGAACGGATTTTTTCCCCGCACCCGCATCAATGGGGGTTAGAACAGAGGGAGAGGGGCATTCAGGAGGAGAAGATGTCTAACCTCAAGCCAAAAGGAAGAAGGTCCACCCATAGCAGAAGTTCTAGGGGGAGAAGTTCTAGTGATAAAGGGGAGAAGGGGAGGCACATATGGAATTATGTCAATGGGGGAGGGGGCCCAAAGTGTCTGCTACGAGAAGCCCTCGGGTAAAGTAGGCGAGAGTTCTAATGCGACAAACAAGGATTGAAGCAGGGTTGTAAGTGAAGGTGGAGATGTGAGGTGAAGGGGAGGATAATCGGGAATCTCCAAGATCAATGGAGGGGAAAGTCCAACCCCTAAGAGTTTAGGTGCAGAAAAATAAGGTGAGGTCTGCGAGAGGGTCGAGGAAATAGTGCAGAGGAGGAAGACAAACCGGAAGCATAATTCAAGATGAGTAGAAGATTCGAGATAATTCATCGGTCGCTTTAATGCAGTTGGATTAGAGGGTGAGATGAAACAATGTCCCTGAGGATGGCTATGGCAGGTGTTTCGACCTGAGATGGAGGAAACATAGAGAAGGGAAAGTCAGGCAAGCAAGAAGGAGCGTTGGAAAACCTTGCCCCTCTCAAGTTTTTCTTTCTGGACTCCAAAAGTAGATTGCACATATCCTCTTGCATGATGTCTTCTGCAAAGAGAAGTCTCCTTATCTAACAGGGGTAATCATGAAAAAGGAGGGAGAAGCTGCGAAGGAAAATAAGGATACTTACCTAAAAATAAAATGATAAGGAAGGAACACGAAGTGAACAAAATGGTAAAAAGAAAATCATCTTGAAGGGGCAGAGGTCGCGGACGTAGAGGATCAAAAAATTCGAGATGATGGCTATAAAAAAAGGTGGAAATGAAATAATAAAGAATGGGGGAAGATATCAAGGCAAGTTTGCACGAATTTCGAAGAGGATAAGATCATGTGTTACCTCTACTAAAGTTTGATACAGAAGGCATGAAACCCTAAGGGGAGGACGACGTAAGAGTAATAAGGGTGGATTACATAATGTCAGATAGATTCATACCTTCTTATCTGACTATTATGGGCTCATATGATATAAGTAGAGTCTAGCACATAGACCCTACAAGGAGCTAGGATACTGTTGGAGTATTGGGAATACAATCAAAGTCCCACATTGGTAAGACATAGAAAAGATCATGTGCTTATAAGATGAAAAGATATCTCCATTGGTATTATACCTTTTGGATGAAGCCCAAAAATAAAACCATGAGGGCTTAGGCCCAAAGTGGATAATATCATGTCATTGTGGAGATATGTGGATCTTATATGCACTAACAATAGGTATCAGAGTCATGGTTCATGTCAAGCCATGAACCTCGAACGAAGAAAGTTGAGCTCCCATGTTCAGATCAAGAGAACTAGACACCAAGCAGGAAGTCCAGTTGGGTCGGAAGGACCGAACAACTGGCAGGAAGTCCAGTTGGGCCAGAAGGGCTGGACAACTAGCAAGAAGTCCAGCTGGGTCAGGAGGATCAGACAGTTGATAGGAAGTCCTGGTGGGTTGAGGATTGGACATCAAGCAGAGGATGTCCTTCGAGGACGAATAGACTTGAGGGGGGTCAATGTGGTCCTTCATTTGAGGGGAGGATTATTGGAGTATTGAGAATACAATCAAAGTCCCACATTGGTAAGACATGGAAAAGATCATGTGCTTATAAGATGAAAATATATCTCCATTGGTATGAAGCCTTTTGGGTGAAGTCCAAAAATAAAACCATGAGGGCTTAAGCCCAAAGTGGACAATATCATATCATTGTGGAGATGTGTGAATCTTATAGGCACTAACAGGTACTAGGAGTGGGGGGTATCAGAAGAAGTCAAGAAGGCTGACAACCAAGGCGAGGCTGATTCGGGAGCAGGGTGACTTAGAAAATTAGGCGGGGAGCGAGTCAGGAGTAGGGTGACTTAGGGAGTCAGAAGAGGAGCGCGTTGGGAGTAGAGTGACTCAGGAAACTAGGCATGGAGTGAGTTGGGAGTAGAGCGACTCAGAAAGTTAGAAGCAAAGCACATTGGGAGTGGAGTGGCTCAAGAAACCAAGCATGGAGTGAGTCGGGGAGTAGGGGGCGACTCAGGAAGTCAGAAGCGGATTAGGAGTGGAGTGGCTCAAGAAACCAAGCATGGAGCGAGTCAGGGAGTAGGGGGCGACTCAGGAAGTCAGAAGCGGAGCACGTCGGGACTGGAGTGACTTGGAAACCAAGCGTGGAGCGAGTCGGGAGTAGGGCAATTTCAAAAATCAAAAGTGGAGCGAGTCGGGAGCAGAGTGACTCAAAAAATCACAAACAAATCGGGTCATGAGAGAGGCTACTTGGGAAGCAGGAAGAAGTAATGAAGCAAGGAACTCAAAGGTAGGAGCAGACCTAGAGACTACAAATGAAATTTCTCCTGACAACTATCACATCTGATCTCCTAACAGCTTCGTCCCATGTTCACTCTCGGATAGATAGATGACAGGTAGAGATTTTCTATAGCAATTATTCCCTAACCGCCTAACAAAGGGTGTTAGTAGTGGACACGAAGAAACCTCAAAAATGCTATATAAAGACAAATTGAGGTAAAGGAAAGTTCTCCGATTTTTTCATGACTGAATACTTTCTTTATTTATACACTCAATTTTTTCTTTATTTTCTTATCTGACTTAAGTATCAGAAGGTCGTAGTCGAAGTATCGACAATCATCTGACTTGTATTACGTTTGATAGGATATTATTGTGAATATGAGAATTCATTCTCTCTCGAAGACTCGAAAGGGATAAAAAAATGATGGCATCAATTCTTATATTTTTCATCCTGGTTAACTGATCAGATTTGATTTTATTATTATTATTATTATTATAAAATTATGGTGTTATCAATCACATTCTACCAGGTAGCGTTGACACCGTGCATATACAAAATTATTGCACATGCTAAAAGGGTAAGGTACCTGAATAAAATTACTAGAAATTAAACTATGAAATATACGGAGCAATTAGATAAAACTCATAGATTAGCATGAGATAATTAAATAGAATAAGATGATCGAACATATTTAAAGTTTAAATTTAAAAATTATCTCTAATCTCTTCTTTTCTAACACATGAATTGGCTATAGTAATGAACTACGAGTTGTTAGAATTGGTCATGCAACAAACAGCACGAGGGATTATTGTTCCGTTGAGAGCTCATTGTCACCAGCTTTGATCATTTTTATTTTAAGTCTTTGGAATATAATTAATTTATATCCCATAAAATTGACGGTGGTGATGGATTGATGCTGGTGCACCAAACACAGGTGATATGAACCGCTTACCTGTCTAATATATGCTCACTGACACCATATACCAAATTATTATGCATATCACTGATTGACACTCTAAGAGTATTATATCACCACTATATTGCAGGGATTAATCTAATTCTACGAGCTATATATATATATATATATATATATATATATATATATCTTCTCTCTCACTGAGACTTGTTTGTCGGCAGCAGCTGCATAATCCTCATGCATTTTTTTTAACAGACATTGTTGTTTGTGTGTTATAATGAACCTGGTTTGAATTAGATTTTTGAGTAATTTAATTATTAAAAAACATCAATTCAATTTTCAAACCAACTGTGCATAAGATGATAATGGCTTAAATATTTATTTTTTGAGAAATATACTCTCTGAGTTTATATGAAAGCTCAAAGCGTGAATAGAAAAGCTCAAATTGTTCCATTAGGTAGTTAGCTCAATAATTTGAAGAAGGCTTGCAATTAGCATAACCTAATGGGATTAATATTATTATTTGCAATTTGTAGCTTCTAGGCATTTGGTATCAATTGCAATTGGTTAAATAAATGAATAAAAAATTTGCTAAAGAGGATATAAATAAATATCAATATCATATTTCTTCTTTCGTCTATTTTATTTAAATTCCCCTTTATCTTTTTATTTAACTCATGAAGATACAAATAATGAAACACTAATAACATGAAACCTTTTTTTCTTACTGATAATTAACAATTAATATTTGAATAAGAAAATAAACTTGCTAAAAATAAGCTATGAATACCAATTGCCAACAGCATTTTTTTCCTTTTTATCATTTTGTTTAACTCAAATACTGAAAAAAAAACAATAAAACTTTTTTTTTCTTATTCATAATCAACATTTAATGTTTGAACCACCCTTTGGACAATAAAAATACCATATATGCCGACTTTTAGAACAACACATAATCCAATAGAATCAAATTTGTCTGCACTTAATTGGCTATATTGTAAGGTCACATGTCACAATTGAAGAAAGTCGAGAGAACTAATTAAAAAGAATCAACCAAGTCAATTTATATACTAGAAGATATATCATACAAGCAATTGAGATCATGGACGTGGACTTACTGCATACAGAGCTTTCCAACTTCAAGGCAGAGTTGAAATCTTTAACATGGAGTACTGCATTGTTTTTAAATTCCTTGTATATCCTTGAAGGAGAGAAAGTATACTTCTTGCATTGCTTTCCCTCTTTGAGATTGTGGAATTGAACGAGTAGGTGCTTTGGCAACTTCATGACTTAACCTTCCACCAGCAGCATCTTTATTTTATTTAATTCTACTTGCAAATAATTTGCAAGCTGAGGATCGATATATGTGTACAAATGTAGTGCAGAAGTTTGTTGCACTTAATTGTTTTCTTGTACATCACACCATGAAGCCTCCTTCCTCAGAGCTCCAAACTGGAAGCAGAATTACAAGCTTTCAAAACACCCCAAAGATTGTCCTGCTTCTTACCTTGTCCTTGGTACTCCTCACCGTCATTCCTCTGTACCTCTTCCCGTTGCTCGCCACTTCACTCGCATCCACTTCGCCGGACTTATCCTCTCCTCCCTCGGCTTCGTCTCCGTACTCCCGTTCAAGTTCTATTAGACTAGTGGGAAAGAGATATCCGTCGTCGAGATGCGATATCTTTCGAGGAGAATGGGTGCCCAACCCCAGCGCACCATACTACACCAACGAGAGCTGCTGGGCAATCCATGACCACCAGAACTGCATGAAGTTTGGAAGGCCGGACAACGAGTTCATGAAGTGGAAGTGGAAGCCCAACGACTGCGACCTCCCCGTCTTCAACCCTGGTCAGTTCCTAGAGCTCGTCCGTGGCAAGTCCCTGGCCTTCGTCGGCGACTCTGTCGGCCGAAACCAAATGCAATCCCTCATCTGCCTCCTCCTCAGGGTAATCAAATGTATTTCCTTGCAGAATTAAATAGAAACAAAAATCGATGTTGAATTCGTCAATTAAGCTACAGGTGACTTACTCTGTGGATGCGTCGCCGACGAAGGACGATAGGTTCAAGCACTACCATTTCCCTACGCACAACTTCACCATCGCCAGCTTCTGGTCGCCGTTCCTGGTGCGGTCAGAAGAGGCGAACGAGAACGGGCCAACGCGGACAGGGCTCTTCAATCTCTACCTAGACGAACCGGACACCAACTGGACGAGGCAGGTGAGCGGGTTCGACTACGTGATCATCTCGGCCGGCCACTGGTTCCTCCGCCCGAGCATGTTCTACGAGAGCCGCCGCTTCGTCGGCTGCCACTACTGTCTCGACCCCAACGTCACCGACCTCACCATGCACTACAGCTACCGGCGAGCCTTCCGGCTGGCCTTCCGGGTCTTCAACGACCTCGCCGGCGCCGGAGATTTCCGGGGCCTTGTCTTCCTGCGCACCTTCGCCCCGTCCCACTTCGAGAACGGGGAGTGGAACAAGGGCGGGAACTGCGTGCGCCAGCGGCCGTTCCGGAGCAACGAGACGAGGCTGGACGGCTACAGCCTAGAGATGTACATGACGCAGCTGGAGGAGTATGCGGATGCCACGAGGGCGGGGCGCGCGCAGTTCCGGCTGCTGGACACCACTGACGCGACGCTACTGAGGCCGGACGGCCACCCGAGCCGTTATGGCCATCGGACGGAGGAGAAAGTGACGCTGTACAACGATTGCGTCCACTGGTGCCTACCAGGTCCCATCGACACGTGGAATGATTTCTTGCTTCAGATGTTGAAGAATGAGGGTGGACGAAGAGCCACAGGACGGAGATCGTGGGCTCTCAAGAAGTCCACAATCAAATAGGTTAATCTAATCGATCTTATTCTTCCTTTTTTTTTATTTTAATTCTGTATAATGTTGATTTAATTGGTAAACATAAGAGGTTATGCTCTTTCATTTATTTACTTTTTCAAACTGTCGAAAAGAAAAAATAAATAAAAAAAAACACTAACAAACTCTCAAAATATCAATCTTCAATTGAACAAAGGCTTCTTTCTCAAATTCAACTGGAATTTAATCACGACTCGTTACTAATTATCACTAACTCGAATTTAACCAGATCGAATTCAATTAAAAAAAAATCCTCTATTTATATGGAACCCTGCATAAAATTGACGTTCTGACACTTTACACCTCATAATAACTAATCAATTACATAAGCACCTATTTAAATAACATTTCAGACTCAAAAATGTGCAAACTTTCCATTGCATTTCAAATACATAACTAAAATACACTATATTACACACTCTTAAAAAACAAACTCCATATTTGCAGCATCTCCATCTCTATAATCCAACAAAAATCTCTGCAAGATAGTCGTATCTGAACATATCTGCGTATGATCAGAGGAATACCAATCTCGCTAACTAAAGTGTAATAGATTGAAATCAAATAAAAGAGCACAACAAAAGGATATGAATAACAAGATCTAATTGCACAAAGTATCTTCCTAAATACAAAAATTATAACAGTGACAAACTAATGACAAATTAAGTGTCAAAATTGAAAAGTAATTCCCGAGTGTCACACAATCCACAACCACTCATATCTAGAGACGAAAGGTTATGAAACTAGCTTGTAAATTTTGAATATGATTGCAACAAATATGATTTGAAAACATGTATATTGACTATCATTGGAATGTGATAACAATGTTACCGACAACCTAAATTGCTCAACAACATAAGTACAACAACAAAAAACTATAATAACACACCAATCATCAACAAGTGCAATGACAATACTAACAATTACATAAAATCACACCCCTAGGTGAACTGCTACAAGTAAACTAGTAGATAAGAGTGTGTGGAGCTAATGAGATTTTTCCCTTTGCGCTCTGCCACTTCTGATGTGAAACCATGTATACCCTTCAACACAAGTACTTAATGACTCGTTCACAGAGCCGGTCCTCAATCTTCAAGGGCTCTGAGCGAACCAATTAAATTTGGACCCTTTTATAAAGAAAAAAAAATATATTTTTAGATAAAAATTGGGCCCTCCCTTATATAAATTTTTGAAGTACAATTTTTGGGCCCTGGGTGAGGGCCCCACTTGCCCTAGCTCAGGACCGGCTCTGCTCATTCAATCAATAGTATGTCCAATACTATACCCTCCACAACAGAGTTTGATACCGGGAAGGGTTCTTATCTCCCTCACAATAACGGTGGGACAAGTCTATGGGGGCCACTAGATTAGTGGATTCTAACTTTTTACGGGAAGGGTTCTTGTGGCACTCAACTATGAGCTAAACACTAGGCCAATTAATGTAGCCAACACACGTCCTGTGCCTTGATAAAATAGCCAATTGCCACATGCTTAATAAAATGATTTCCAGCCGCAAGATCTTCCCATACTTCGCAGGTTATTTGCATAAAAGGGGATTGTAGCTGCATTTAAGTTTTTTTTTCTTGTACAACATACAAGGTAAATAACATATAAATCTATATTATCAGAGAAGATAATAATTGAGTGCAACTGTAATGTGAAAAACCAAACAAATGAGATAGAAAGAAAAATAGATTTTTGCCAACATATTTGGACTTTATATTCGACCCAATTCCATTATTTTCTAGAATTTGACTCAAACTTTGCTTCCTTTCTCTACCATTCCTCCATGTGCACATGCATCAACTTAATACACAAAAGATCTCATTGTCACAATTTGTCACTTAAGCATAATACGATTTACTGCAGCTAAGGGCATGTGAGCAATTCAAATCTGGATGATCATACAATGTCTCCTTGTAGCATAACAACTTCTCTGTAAGGCAAGATATGCAACTCGGCCACAAGTCATGAGCTCCAATATTGTCTTAACCCAGCATATATACACACACAAAATTACTACATCTCTGAAGCCACTACGCTAATGATCGATGATTTCCTACAATCGCTGCTTTTCAAGCCCAACAATCATTGGATTGTCAGAAATCAAAGTAACTCAGGAACGAGAGGTATTCAACAAATCCGATAAGATATCGCAAGCCCAATAGAAAAAAAAAACAAAAATTTTTTTTTTGAATAACCACGAACAGAAATAGAATCATCAAGATCAAGTCAAAAACCTCATATCAGAAAACACTCGCAAAAGCCACAACGGCTCGCCCAATTCATCAAGAAAACTATGAACCAAAGATAATAAATGTAAGAACCCTACCTCTACAACTGTATTCACACTCTGACATTGACCCACAACTCGATCGCCGAGTGTCGTTGGCCATAATATGTTGACGCCGAACATCCAGAGCTATAATCGCCCTGTTCAACTGATCTCGTAGACGATGTAGATGGTCGACCAGTCACCATCGTGATCCTCTTCCATCACACTGGTCGTCGCCCCCAAATGGCCAGCCCAACATTTCGCCTTCTTATCGCCACATAGGGATCAGCTTCCAACATCAAATCTTCTTCCAATCTTTGCGATCTTTTCCGACGATCATTGCCACATAAAGATCGGCCTCAAAAGACAAGATGCATCGCGTGCTATTTGGTGGAAGCCCATTTCGCCTTCTTATCGCCACATAAAGATCGCGCATCAGCCACATCTCGCCTTTCACCGCCACCTGCAAAACCCCCTTCATCGTCGTGAAATCTATCATCGTCAAAGGGCCCCCGACCTTCGTCTGGGACGGGCAGTTGAAGCGGCTATTATAGGCGGAGATTGAATCTTGAAGATTTCAAATTTTCATCTGGATTCAGAAGTCCTTCGTTGTTTTGATCAACGACTCGAGTGATATATTCTCCTTGATTTATCTCCTTCGTGTTGGTTGTGAGATCAAGTGGTAGAGGTGTTGAGGGCGAGTGAATCACATTTTGCTACTACGATAAAATTGTTGGTGCAATCGGCCCAGATCATGATTGACCAGACTCTAATAGTATTTTGATGTTTGATAATGGAATTGAGTATGAAGGATAATATAACTATAAGATGGTATAGGACATCTGTAGTCATATAGAAGTTGAGTATGGAAGTCCTGGTAGGTCAAGAGTGACTGGATGACTAGGCAAGGGAAGACTCGGTTGACAGGTTGATCTTGGCAATGAAGTCCTGGCAAGTCACGGTTGATTGGATACTAGACAAGCGAGGAAAGTCCAAGTATGGGTGTTTGACAAAGGAAAAGTCTAAGTATGGATACTTGGCAAGGGAAAATCCAAGGATGAAACTTTGACAATGGAAGTACAGGAGGCACGATCTCTTGGCAATGGAAGTCTCAGAGGCACGACCTCTTGGCAATTGAGAAGTCCCCGAGGTGCGACCTCTTGGAAAAGGTAGACCCTTTAGCATAACGAAGTCGATAAAAACATTTGAAAGCTAGCGCAGGAATGAACAAGTCGTGGAGGACTCTGATGGATCATAGAGGCGTGAAGCTGATGAAAGTGGCTAGAAGACTTAAGTCTAGGTTAAGGATCCCCAATGACATGACAGCTGATGGAAACACCTAAAGACTAGCGCGAAGGGTGAATGAGTCGTGGAGGACTCGGATGAACCCTGGGGGTGTGAGGCTGATAGAGGTAGCTAGAAGGCTTAGGTCTAGGCCAAATATGGTTGATCAAGTATAAAGGAATCATACTTGGGTCAAACCTCATGTTTGAGGTTTAACAATCGACTAGAGATTTTGCCCAGTCGACTAATCCAGTGTGGGTGACTCCCACTGTGGGGCTCAATTTTTAGCCTAAGTGATCGACAGTCGACTGGTCTAATAGGAAGCCAACTCCCGCTGTAGGGCTCGGATTTTAGACTGGGTGGTCGACACTCTGTGGCTCGAGAATGAGGCATGGTGCTCGATAGTCGACTACTGAGGAAGAGCAGTCGACTGGCCGAAGGAAGTTAGGAATCAGCCTAGGTGGTCGGGCGATGTGAGAAACAGTAGCTCTGACACCACAGTTGACTGTTGTAGTAGAGCAGTCGATTGGAGGCTTGACAACGACAGATCAAAAGCGAGGTAGGCTCAACCAGCGTCTCGACTAGGCTTGCAATCGAAGCGGCACCTCGACTGTTTTGTATCCATTAAGTGGTAATCCAGAGAAACGACAATTTTAGTAGTCATTGGATTCGAGCGATAGTCGACTGAGGGTGATGAGCAGTCGACTGATCGGTGAGAAAGCAACCTGATGCAGTGCTTATAAAAGAAGCTCGATGGGGAGATTTTCGGAGCGATTTCTGAGGATTTTGAAGGAGAAACGCAGTTGCTTTCCAGACCTTCAAGACATCCAAACCAAACAACAACGATCAAACAAAGCTCTCTTCATTTGTAAAGAGTTCTTGTATTTTATTTATTTCTTTACATTTGTGTTTTTTGTGTTGTAAGCTCATATTTGTAAGGGATTTCTCCACCTCCAGTTTGTTGTCAAGAAGGAGAAGAGTTCATTGTGAGGGTAGATCACTAGAACACCGTTGTAATGTAGGAACTTGAGTTCCAAACCACGTAAAATATTGTGTCTTGTGGTTGTGCTAGTTTCTTTCGTATTTGTTTTATTTCCACTGCGCTAATGCTTTGTAGAGACAAGCACGAACGAAACGATCGAACATCGAAGAATCAAGCGATCGCTATTTACCAGCCCCCTCTAGCGCACCCATGGTCCAACAATTGGTATCAGGGTAAGGACACTCTTCTACGAACTGATTGCCGAGGGAATGGAGTTCATCAACGGTTTTGGACTTGACACTCGATTTCCACCACCCTACAGACTCGGAGGTTTCAATCAATGGAGGGCGAGAACAAAAGTGTTCTTCTAGATGAACCTGGAATAATGGTTTGCCCTAACAGAGGGTTTTAAGGCTCCTGTCGATAAAAAAAGGAATATTCTGAAAATGAGCAAGTGGACTGAGGACCAAACCCAAAGATCCGAGGCAAATGATAAGGTAACAAAAAATTTAGTCAATTTAATACCTGACCATATTTTATATAGAATAGGTAAATTTAGGGATGCAAGTGAATTGTGGAGTAAATTGGTTAAGCTCCATGAAGAATCCTTGCCGGCTCAAGATGGTGAGTCCAAGAAAGAAGAAGAATGTTCATCCTCTCCAAAGAGTGAGGAGTTGGAGGTTGAGAAATGCTCAACATCCGAAGAAAAAGAGGTCATGGAAGTCTCCACTTCTAGGATTGAGGGGGAGGAGATTAGGCCTTCAATGTCAGAGCAAGAGCAAGAGGAACCTTCCACTTCTGAAGAAATGAAGAAATAGACCACCATTCCCCTACGACTAAAGAAGGTAACTCAAACTCAATTCATAAAGATAAAAGTCACATAATATACTTTGAGTGTAGGGAGAGAGAGTACTATAAGAGTAAATGCCCAAAATTGATCAAGAAGAAAGCTCTCATGGCACAAAAGTCCAAAGAGAAGATCAAGGAGGTTGGAGCCCCAACTTGAAAAGGCAAGGAACACATTGTGTATTTCTGGTGCCAATAAAAAGGTCACTACCAAAGCCAATACCCAAGTGGAAGACATCCTCAAAAGGGCAAAAGAGAGAGCTCAAGTATAGAGGGAGTGCCTAAGGCAAAACGTAAGGTTAAATTTAATAATAAAATTTCTATTATTAATGAAAATAAGCATGTTAATAGTTTTACTTGCTATTGTTAATCATAAAAAGCATGCTAATAATAAATCTTATTGTTTAGGTGTTAAACATGATAATTTGCCTAAGGACAATTCTAGATTTATTTCTTCAAAAACTTATCTACCTAAGGAAAACATTAGAATATCTAAAAGTGGATCAAGTTTAGGTGAGGATAGGAAGGTAGAGAACAAAAACCTAGGCATTATACCTAAGAAGGGTAGACATATACCTATAACAAAAAAGAGTGTCCAAAAATATAATGGACAATCAAAAATTAATAAATTAGAAATAAAAAATCAAGCTTTAAGGTATAAGCTTGATAAATTAGAGAAGACCCTTAGGAAGATGGAAAACATGATTTTAGGGTCAAATGAGCAAGGTCTAAGGGTTGGTAGAAAGGAACCAACTATGGACAAGAAAGATTAGGGTCACAAACCTAAGTCCAAGAAGATCATGCAAACCTACTATAGTGTTCCATTTACTATGGAATAAGCCTTAAGTCTAGGAATATCAAGGTCACAGGAGAGGTCATCCCTAGAGTTGACCATGGTCAGTGTCTAGTGGCTAAGGTTTCCAAGAAACCTAAGAAAGTCACTAAAAGGTCACAAGGGAGGGCATCCCTAGAGTTGACCTAGACAAGATCAAAATGACCAAGGCTTCTAAGATTAGGAGAGTCATTAGAAAGGTACTAAGGAAGGTTATCCCTAGTGAGTACGTACCTAGTAAATCCAAGGAGCTCCAATAGATATTGAGTTCCTAGGAGTGTGATTCCCTCACACTAGATGAGTTAGGTGTGTTAACTCAAGATGGAAAGATAGTTAGCCTAACCATAGTGATGTTGACACTTTAGGGCATTTTCAAGGGAATGTGATACCTTGAAAATGAGATAAGAAATTAATCCTAAAGGAATTTAGGATGTGACAATTGAATTATAAAAATTGAAAAATGGATTATAATTAGCATGAGTAGGTTTAAAGTCAAAAGTGTGCCATGTTGGGTTTTGGCACACTTGGAATGTTGCTGATTATGACAAACTTGGTATAAATTTAGAAAATGATAATTTTATTTAAAACTTAGGTATTCTTATACCTTGATACTATAAAATTTGTCATGCTTTATTTGTCATATGTCATGTCATGACATCATGCTTCATATGATCATTTTATAATGTCATGATAATACTTAGTTGAATTATGTCATGCTTATACTTAGGATCATTTTTATGCCGACATAATGAATCATGTGCAAATGCTTTATTTATGCAAATCATCTATGTCATGATTATATTTATGCATTTAAGGTGATAAAATTGAAATTAAGGACTATGATATTGATTTGAAATGCAGGATAAATACCAAAAAGGGATCCATAACTTCGATACAAGCCGTTTATGTACCTGCGGACGATTTGACCGACCCTGCTCCTGCCACGACATTTGCACATTTAGATGCTACTACCGTACTATCAAGAGGGTTAGCTGCCAAAGGTATTTATCCTGCAGTGGATCCTTTAGATTCAACGTCAACTATGTTACAACCTCGAATCGTTGGTATAGGAATCAAATTGGATATGCCTAGAAAGAAATGTATGAACACCTAGATTAGGGAAAACCCAATATACATCTCACAAAACTGTTGGTGCAATCGGCCCAAGTCACGATTGATCGAACTCGAGTTTGACTCGAGTAGTGTTTTGATGTTTGACAAAGGAGTGATCATTGTTTGACAATGGTTTAGGGAGATGGTTGACAAGAGGTTGACCATATGATGGAGAAGTCCAAGTGGGACACTTGGCATGGGAAAGTTCAAGTCATGAGTACTTGGCATGAAAAGTCTAAGCATGGGTCTTAGCAATGGTAAAGTCTAAGTCTTGGGTACTTGGCAATGGAAAGTCCAAGCATAGGTCTTGGCATTTGGAAATTCCAACATAGAGTTGGTATGGAAAGACCAAGGGTGTAGTCTTGACCACGTAAGTCCAAGTGTGTAGTCTTGGCGGTGAAAGTCCAAGTCATGAATACTTGGCAATTGGGAAATCCAAGGGTATGATATTGGTGGCGTAAAGTCCAAGCGTATGTCTTGACAACGTAAGCCCAAATGTACCTTGGCGGTATATACCAGCTTAGAATAACAATAGCCGATGGAATCACCTGAAGGGTAACGTATGGATGAACAAGTCATGGATGACTTGGAGGGATTTGATAGACTGAGGCTGATGGAAGTGGCTAGAAGGCTTAGGTCTAGGCTAAGGGTGGTCTAGCAAGTATGAGGGCATCATACTTGGGGCAAACCTCATGGTTGAGGTGTATCAGTCGACTGAGTTTATAGACCAGTCGACTGGTCAAGTGTTTTGACACTTGGCGGTGAAGTCGACACTAAGCGATCGCGAGATTATGACCGATCGTATCGTGAGTCGGCGACATTCAGCGTGATAAGTGGCCTTGGCGATTGGTATCGATGTATTAAGCGATCGGCGACATGAGCGATCCGCCATGAATGGCAATCGATTGATAGTTTTGGTCGAGGATAAAAGCTCGGTAGATGGTGAGCGATAACTATGAGCTTTGGCGATCGCCAAAGGTATTCGTTGGCTTGAATACTAACGTGGATTAAGCCCGTTGTGAGACAATGACACTGTACGCAGTCGATTGGGGCCTTATGGCAGTCGACTGCTGGGCGCAGAATCATCCCAATGTAGGGATAAAAGGAGTAGCTTGTGGAGGATTTCGCTAATGGTTCTTGAGGCAATTTGAAGGGGAATTGCTGCTGCAATCTAGACCTTCAAGGCACTTCGCAAGCAACCAAAGATCAATCATTCAAAGCATTCTTGTAAAGTATTTTTCTTTACTTGTATTTCCTTTTATCTTTGTAATCGCTTGTATCTTTCATATTACTATTGTAATCTTTTGTATGAGATTTCTCCACCTCCGGTGTGTTACCGAGAAGGAGATTTAGTAGTGGTGGGTACATCACTAGAGCTCATTGAGCTCGCCCTGTGGAGTAGGAACCCTAAGGTTTCGAACCACGTATATTCTTGTGTATTGTGTGTGCTTGTGTATTTCGTTTATGCTTTACTATTATTTCCGCTGTACATATTAATGAGTATTGTAGATAAGCACGCAAGCGCTAACGAATTCCATCATCGATGCTATTTACCCCCCCCCCCCTCTAGCGATGTACGATCTCATACAAAAACTATAAGGATGATTTGTGTGTATTTTCATACACTCTAGACACAGGTGAGATGTTAGGACATGAGTTAAGTTCAATGTGCTTATATGGTGCATCAAAGTGAACTTAAGACTCATTAAATTATAAGAATGAATCATGTAGAAAGCTAGTATACAAGTCATGTGTACTTAGCCCATAAAACATGATTCAATATAAGATTTTAAAATCATTTTGAAAAACCTTAGTGAGGTCTATCTTTTGATAGTAATCACCATTGAAAATATTAGCATAAAGTTATACAAAACATTGAAATATTTCAATACTTTTGAACTATGTATCACTCTTTGAATTTAATGGGTATTTTAACATAAAATTATTTTTTACCCATTGTATTTAGCATAAGTAATGTATATATGAAATTTCAAGTTTTTTCAAAATTCATATATTTACTTATACATTTCTGAAATTCATTTTTGAAAACCTAATTTCTATAATTTGCAGACTCTAGTCGACTATTGTATGCAGTCAGTCGATTGTTAACTAATAGATTCGACTATTGACTATTAGAGTCGACTGTTGACTATTAGAGTCGATTGTTGGTCTAATTTCGACTGACTAAGGTATGTTCAGTCTTTTATCAGCACCCCTAGGCTACCCTAACCACTCCTAACTCTCTGAAATGCTTAGAAAGACATTGGAAGGGTGAGACTTTCATTGAAAATGAAAAGGATAATTGATTAGGGTAAGAATCAAATTTTAAGGGAGGTTAAAGTTCAAGTTTGAACTTTTATCCTTATTTTTGATTGTTTAGAATTTCTATAGGCTTAGAAACTCTCCAAGGACATTGTTGGTGCAATGGTCTAGGGGGGGCAAACTTTTAGGGGGAATGTGTCCATCAAGGGATGATGGATGCATTTTTTACCAAAGGGGGAGAAGTGAAAAATGTTCTTCATTTAGTGATAAGGGTGTATCATTAGGGATAATGAAGGCATGTAGAATAATTTTGACACAAGGAAGAGAATGAAGGATCTCATTGGAAGATGAGAAACTTTTTAATGTGTGTTAAAGGTGTAGGACCGTTGGCGTTGCGCTAGAGGGGGGGGGGTGAATAGCAGTTTCAATTCGATGCTTGGAATTCATTCGTGTTAGTCTCTAAAATTCGTTAGTATGCGCAGTAGAATATAGAATAAAGCATAAATGAAATACACAAACACAACATAAGCATATAACATGGTTTGGAACCTTAAGGTTCCTACTCCACAGGTTGAGCTCAAATGAGCTCTAGTGATGCAAACCACCACTAATCAGCCTCTCCTTCTCAGAAAACACTCTGGAGGTGGAGAAAATCTCTTATAATAGTTCTTACAACAATATGAATGAAGATACAACCAAATACAACAAGAGTACAAATGAAATGTAAAGAGCACTTTACAAACTAGGGCTTTTGAATGCTTGTTGTTGTGGTTGCTTGGACGAGCTTGAAGGATACTGAAATACACCAGCACTTCGCCTCAAATTGCCCCTAGAATCTCTCAAGAAACCATGGCCGAAATCCTCCACGAATTGCTCATTTTATGCCTCCGTGCAACCTGAATTTTCGCTTGGCAGTCGACTTCTCAAAGACACCAGTCAACTACCTACAGTGTTGTTGTCTCACAAGAGACTTAATCCACATTGACATTCTAGCCAACGGATACACTGTTAGTCAACTACCAAGTCTTCTGTGCTCGTGTCTGCAAGCAGCAGTCGACTGCCATCCACAGTAGTCGATTGCTCCATAGCCAATTGATTGAAAATCCCTCTAGTTGACTGCTAGAGAACATCCAGCAGTCTAGCCTCTAGTTGACTACCGAGCAGTCGACTGGTCATAATCTCAGTCGACTGCTCTTGAGTCAACTCAACTTTCGAGTCTCAAACACTCGGCCAACCAACTGATAAACCTCAACAATGAGGTTTAACCTCAAGTATGATGCCCTCATACTTGATAGATCACTCTTAGCCTAGACTTAAGCCTTCTAGCCACCTCCATCAGTCTCACGTCTATCGGATCCCTCCAAATCATCCATAACTTGTTCATCCATACGCTAGCCTTCAAATGCTTTCATCGGCTATTGTCATGCTAACCGGGCCTACATCGCCAAGGTACATTTGGGCTTACACTGTCAAGACACACACTTGGACTTTATGTCGCCAAACATTGGACTTATGCTGCCAAGACTATAGCTTGGACTTTATGCCACCAAACATTGGACTAATGCTGCCAAGACTATAGCTTGGACTTTACGCCGCCAATATCACACCCTTGGACTTCCCTTGCCAACTCCATGTTGGACTTTCCAATTGCCAAGTACCTATGACTTGGACTTTCCAATTGCCAAGACTCATGCTTGGACTTTCTATACCAAGTACTTAAGACTTGGACTTTCCATGCCAAGTGTTCCACTTGGACTTCTCCATCATATGGTCAACTTCATGTCAACCATATAGTCAACCTATTGTCAAACAATGGTCAACCCATTATCAAACATCAAAATACTAGTCGAGTCAAACTCGAGTCCAGTTAATCGCAACTTGGGCTGATTGCACTAATAATCTCCTCTTTTTTGATGTTTGATAAAAAACCTTTGAGTTAGGCCACCTAACTCAATCCAATCCAATCTCACAATTCTCCCTCTTTTTGATATACATCAAAAAGGCTCTCCCCAAGGGTATCAATGTCTTATATCCCAATGAGATTTTACATTCTCCTCCTTGGTCTAAAACATCTAGGTTGCCTTCACTCTTTCTAGTGATAAGTCTCATATCACTAAATGAGAGACAATCATCACTTCTCCAATTCTCCCCCTTTGGTGAGCACAATGAGGGTTTCTAAAACCCTTCATGTCTCCCCCTTTGAGAAATACACATCCATCATCCCATGATGGATAGCCTCTCCCTAAAGGCTTACCCCCCCCCCCCCCACTGTTGGATCGATCGGATCGCTAGAGGGGGGGGGGTGAATAGCGATAGAAATTTTTCTTTCGAATTCGTTTCAAGACAAATATACGCAGCGAAAAAATAAACAAAAATAAAAGACAATAGACACAAAGGTTTTACTTGGTTCGTAGCCGAAGGCTACTACTCCAAGGCCCTAGTGGTCCTTGACCACGTACGGAGGACAATCTACTAAAAAACTCCTCCTCGTTGGAGGTAGGAGTTAGACAGATGCACAAAATGGAAAAAGCTCAAGGTAGAGGGACACTTCCCCTCTCCTTGATATGATTTAAAGCTTGAAAAGAAGAACAACTTATAAACTGAATTATAATTCAAACTTTTTGTTACCACGACTTCAAAGGTTGGAGGTTGAAGCTCTAGTCGTCGTCTCGGCAGCGCTTCGTCGTAGGGATGTCGGAGAGTCGGAGCGTATCGGAAGCACTTGGAAGCTTTTTAATTGATGAAAAACCCTAGGAAAAGCCCTCCTTTTATAGCCTTTAAGCCCCTCATCGAATGGGTCTTCAACCAATAGGAATTGGGCACACAACCTCCTTGAAATGGGGTGATAAGCCTTGACTCCTCGAATCTGATCATTGACCATCAGTCGACTGATGGCCATCATCGATCGATGGCGGCAAGATCACCGAGTGTTGACCTTGGCGCAATCGCTTTGGCGGCAATGAGTCCTCCAAGCTGGCAGTCGACTGATGCTAGCTGCAGGGCAAAGTTAGCTCAAAGAAAACATTATTTCGACGGCCTTCGACCGTCCGATCTCGACCTGGACCATCGATGGGATGTCTCTGGTCGGATCTACGCTTAAGATCATCCCCGTAAGGAGGATACGACTTCACTTACGCTCGCACACACGAGCTTACCTCGATACTTACGTGTTGCTTTTGCTTCCGGCCTTCCACTCGATTCCTTTGGCTCCCTTCGAAGTCACTTGAGTGTCGCTCGACCACCGCGGCTTCCTCCGGGTGTCGCTAGCCTTCAGCTCCAGCTATATCAATCTTCTGCACACTCGATTCAGCTCGTGAGATAACGATATGAGCTTAACTTTGTATCGTTTGCTATAATCAAAACCCAGGTTCGACTTAGGTGCCTACTGCACCAACAATCTCCCCCTTTTTGATTTATGACAAACCCACATACAAAGTTAAGAAAGACAAATTAAGTGCATTAAGTAAACTGAGTAAGAGATATGCATGAATGTGCAGGAGTATATAAAAACTCTTTTTCAAGTGCTCCCCCTTGAGGAATCCTCCCCCTTGACCGAGGGTGAGTACTTGAGAAAGAGTTTTAACTCTCCCCCTTGATATTTGCTACTAAAAAAGAATTAAGTAACCGAAATCACTTAATATTGGCCATAAGGTTTAAAATAAGTTAAGAATTCCCTTAACTTGTTTCGTTAACTTAAAGTTAAGTAAGTAAGCCTTGGCCATAAAAAAAAATCCCTTAACTTTGGCCTTTTTCTCCCCCTTTTGCCATATATCGAAAAGAGTGAGGGTGTGTGTGGAAAAAAAATAAGTTTTAATTTTAAAGTCCAAGCATGTTCCACATTATTTCGAAAATAATATACTGAAAATAATTTCATCTATAAAATGTTCGACTCATATTTGGCTTGATTGATATGAAAGATCAACCAAATTCCGGTCGTAGCCTGATTAGTATGTGTATGAACTGTGGTTCATAGCGATGCACTAGCTCTACATTTGGAACCAGGAGTAAGGTCCTAACATCTCACGCCCATCTACGTGGCTAAGTACACAAACACATTAGTCCTATGTGTTGTGAGATGTACTGGCTCCTTAAATCTATAGGTGCATGATATCTAAGGTATGTCCTATGCTAGTTCCATGAAATTAAAGAAATAGTAGTAAGAACATATAATTTGCAAGTACCTATTCTATTACGCACATGCCCAATTTTCATCTTAATAGACTAAATTCAGCTTCGGGTAGGGGTTTAGTAAATAGGTCTGCCAAGTTAGACTTCGATTCGACGTATTCGAGTTGTATGGCTCCGTTGGCCACATGTTCTCGAATGAAATGGTATTTGACCTCTATATGTTTGGTCCTAGAGTGACATATCGGATTTTTTGTAAGATTAATTGAACTAATGTTATCTACGTGAAGTTTAGTATTCGTAAAGTCTAACTTAAAGTCGCGGAGAGTGTGCTTCATCCAAAGAAGCTGCGTGACACACTCACCCATCGCGATGTATTCGACTTCGGTGGTAGATAAAACAACACAGTGTTGCTTCCTACTGCACCAACTCACTAGACTCGAGCCGAAAAGTTGACAACAACCACTCGTACTTTTTCTATCGAGCTTACTACCGGCATAGTCCGAATCGGAGTAGCCGGTTAGTTCGAACTCGGTAGATCTAGGATACCAAATACCGACATTAAGTGTACCCTTAAGATATCTAAGGATACACTTAACTAGGGTTAGGTGAGACTCCTTAGCACAGGTTTGAAACCTGGCGCACATACTTACTGCGAATAGAATGTCGGGTCGACTCGCAGTTAAGTATAGGAGACTTCCTATTGCGCTCGTATAGTACTTTAAGTCAATGGACTTACTTTCTAGGTCTTCTCCTATGTTAACATTAATCGCCATTGGGGTGTTTATTATCTTAGCGTCTTGCATTTCAAATCTTTTAATTAACTCCTTAGTGTATTTTTGTTGATATAGGTATATACCATCCTTAGTTTGTTTAATTTGTAGACCTAAAAAGAAACTTAACTCGCCTACCAAGTTCATTTCGAACTCACTTTCCATGAGTGAAACGAACTCGTTTAGTAAGGCTGAGTTAGAGGTTCCAAAAATTATATCGTCTACATAAATTTGGGCTATGAATATTTCTTTACCTAAGGTTGTTACGAAGAGAGTTGGGTCAACTAAGCCTTGGTTAAACCCTTTTGACTTAAGATGGATTGAAAGTCTCTCGTACCAAGCTCGAGGAGCTTGTTTAAGTCCATAGAGAGCTTTCTTAAGTTTTAGAACATGGTCGGGTTTATCTAGATTTTCGAATCCGGGGGGTTGGCTAACATAAACTTCTTCTTTAATGTATCCATTTAGGAATACCGACTTAACATCCATTTGAAACAGCTTAAATCCTCGATGTGCGGCATAAGCTAGCAACATTCGAATGGATTCGAGTCTAGCTACTGGGGCATAAGTTTCGTCGTAATCTAAGCCTTCGACTTGACTAAACCCTTTGACGACTAACCTAGCCTTGTTTCTAACTACTTCACCTTTATCATCAAGCTTATTTCGAAACACCCACCTTGTTCCAATTATCGTTTTGTCTTTAGGTGGTGATACTAGTTCCCACACTTCATTCCTAGTGAATTGAGCAAGTTCTTCTTGCATTGCAATAATCCAATCAGGATCAAGAAGAGCTTGTTCAATTGATTTGGGTTCTATCTTTGAAATTAAGGAAATTTGACTAATGTTCCTATAGGATGCTCTAGTTCGAACTCCTAGATTAGGATCTCCTATCACTTGATCGGTAGGGTGGTTAGTCTGAATCCTAGATTGGGTTGGGTTTGTGTTACCTAATGCTTGATCAATTGAGTGACTTGGTTGAACACTAGTTTGACTCGGATCACTTGTCACTTGGTCGACAAGAGAAGTTGGTTGATGTGGATTAGACTCGATCTCAGGGTCAGAGACGAGTTTGGTATCAGTGGGCTCAACACTTGGGGTCATTAAGGGTTTTGTAGGTTCGGGTACTTCATCGAACACTACATTAATAGTCTCTTCGACTTTAAGGGTATCGTGGTTATATACCCTATAGGCCCTACTCGTGGTTGAGTATCCTAAGAAGATTCCGGTGGAGGTTTTGGATTTGAATTTCCCTAGGTGGTTCTTAGTGTTTAAGATATGTACTTTACATCCAAATACCCTAAAGTACTTGATGTTGGATACTTTATTGTGATAAATCTCGTACGAGGTCTTAAGGTGCCTCTTTACCATAAGGATCCTATTCTGGACATAGCAAGCCGTGCTAACGGCTTCTGCCCAAAACCTATCAGGTAGGTCGTATTCGTTCAACATGGTCCTAGCGGCTTCTTGTAGAGTTCGATTTTTCCGCTCCACTAGGCCATTTTGTTGAGGGGTCCTAGGGCAAGAGAATTCATGGTGGTATCCGTTTAGGTTACAGAAGTCGGTGAACCTTTGATTTTCGAATTCACCACGATGATCGCTTCTAAGTCTTTTAACCTTAAGATTTTTTTGATTCTCGATTAATTTGAATAGATTGATTAATTGATCTAGGGTATCATTTTTATGTTTGATGAACCTAACCCAGGTAAACCTGGAGTAGTCGTCAATTATGACTAAGCAATATTGACTTCTATTGAGTGACTTGGCTCCATGTGAATCGAATAGATCCATATGCAGGAGCTCAAGTACACTTGAGGTTCGTTCTTGGTTAGTTAACTTGTGTTGTGTCCTAGGTTGTTTTCCTTGTTGACAAGCATTATAGATTTTATTAACCAAATTGTTGAGGTTGGGTAAGCCTCTGACTAAGCCACTCTGACTCATCTTGTGGACGAGTCTTGGGTGCGAGTGACCGAGTCATCGGTGCCACAACCATGATTCCTCTTCCTGTGTCATAAGACATTTGGCTGAGGATTTGATTAAGTTAATTGTATAAATGTTATTTGTCCTAGTTCCTTTGAGTATTGTTTTAGCTGTTTTATTTGTTTTAATTACACATTCATTTTCTAAAAATACGACCTTATAGTTATTGTCACATAATTGGCTTACGCTAAGCAGGTTATATTCAAAATTTTCTACAAGTAATACATTTTTAATAACAAAATTCGAGTTAAGCTCGATATCACCTGATCCGATCATTTTGAGCTTGTCGTTATTCCCAAAGGCTACCGATCCTTGTCGTTTGAATCGAAGCTTTGTGAATTTGAGTTGATCCCCGGTCATGTGTCGGGAGCAACCGCTGTCCAACATCCATTGTCTTACACACAAGGTGGTTGGATTGGATGTTAGATTTTTTATAATTTTTTTTTAAAAAAAATTGGTTGTAAGTTTTTAAACCTAGGTCATCTCACCTGTGTCTATATGATCAAGCATGTTATACTTATGTGTTTTTGTGAGATAACTTCCAATTAAGTTGATTGAGTGCATTTAGGTTCAAGTAATTTTAAGTTAGATTTGGATTTGATCCTAGGCTTGTCAAGTTTACCTTTTCAAGATCATGGCTTCCAGGTCGTGGCGAGGCACAGGGGCCTTCTTTTATCGGATCATCGACCACTTCCTTAGACAAAGCTATTTTTAAGAAAATGATGACTTGACTCACCTAAGACTATTTCTTGGTCTAACTGGTTATTTTTGAAAAGAGGCTCCCCGAGGCTCAATCTTTTCGAAGGATTTTAATTGGTTATGTATGTGTTCTAAGTGAGTTCACAAGTTAAAAAAAAACAAAAAAAATTCTAAGCATGCAATTTCTAAGTTAAAGCACAAACATGTTTTGTACTGGCTCCCCCTAGACCGTTGAATCGGTTCGGTCTATCCACATAGTGGATTTGGTCCTTGGGAACCCAGTACGGGTTGGATCCTAGAGTTGAAATCAAAAAGTTCTTAGGGACCCATGCTTGGACATGTTTCCTATGTCGACTTACAATCGACATATACGATCTATTAGTCGTGTTTGAGTTAAACCCTAGTCCAGCCTTGTTGTACACGACCCTTTGAGATCCAAGTAGGAGGCCAAGTCCTTTGGATCCCGAAGTGAACCTTTCCAACGTGTTCCGAAGATCTTCAACTTGACTTTTCAAGAGAGAGTTCTCAACTTCGAGCTTTTCAACTCGAGTTGAGTCCTTCTCTTGAACTCGACTAGTCGAAGAGGTTAGGGAGACCTCATGTTTGAGGAGTTTAACCTCCTCAACAAGGGTCTCGACCTTGGACTCGGACTTAGCTAATTTCCTAGACAAAAACCTAACCGTATTATGTAAAGTATTAAATAAAGTTCGACTCACTTTAAGGGTATCTTTTGAACCGGATGCGTATCCGTGGCTTGACTTGAAGGTAGCTTCGTAGTCCGAGTTATCCTCAGGTTCTGACTCAAGTTCAAGTTCAAGTTCGTTCTCCGTGTCTGACTCAATCGATTTCGCCATGAAGACGTGGTCTTCGTCTTCTTCGGATGACGCTTCTTCCCATGTCGCGTTGAGGGCCTTCTTGTGCTTAGGTGCTTGGTGGTTGAGCTTGGGGCACTCGGACTTGATATGTCCAAACCTGTTACACTCATAACACCTAATATTAGAACTTTTAGGCTTACCTTGGTTGGGTCGAGTCGTGGTTCGCTTTCGTCCCTTGGCTATCCTTCGAGCTAGGTTCATTAGTTTGGCAGTCAACTCCGGGTCAACTTCTTCTTCGGACTCGTCTTCCTCCTCGGTTGGTGGTGGCTTGCTTGCGATTTTCTTCTTCTTTGAACCTGCAAACAAGGCTATACCCCTCTCGGGTTCCGAGTTGGACTGCTCATGTAATTCAAAATCAGAAAAGAGTTCATCTAACCTAATTTTAGAAAGATCCTTGGAGACTTTGTAGGCGTCGACCATGGATGCCCACAAGGTAGTCCTTGGAAAAGAGTTTAGAACATACCTTATAAGGTCGCGGTTTTCGACCTTTTGCCCGATTGCGTGTAGGTTGTTGACTATGTCTTGGACATGGGCGTGGAGTTGCGTCGCGGACTCGTGTTCCTGCATTTTTAGGTTATATAGTTTATTGAAAAGAAGATCACGCTTACATACCTTGGCTTCATCAGTCCCTTCGTGTAGCTCCACTAGTTTTGTCCAAAGATCTTTTGCGCTTATGAAGAGGCCGACGCGATTTAGCTCCTCCTTGGATAGGCCGCATTGGAGGATTTGTGTTGCCTTGGCGTCGACTTCGACTTGTCGTTTTGTCGCAATGGTCCATTGATCATAATCCAAGGAGTCACCCACTTCATTAGTCGGAAGTGTGAAACTCGTTTGGATTATGATCCACATCTCGATTTGGGTTTTGAGAAAGCATTCCATCCGACCCTTCCAATAACGGAAGTCATCTCTGTTGTAAAACGGAGGTCGGACGGTGCTAAAACCCTCGAGATGGGCCATTAGAACAAAAGACACAAATAGACGGAGACGAAGAAACTAACAACGACAAAAACACAAAAACAAGTACCAAGACTCGCGTCTTGGATTAGTAGTGTGGGAGAAAAACTTAACAAAGCGAAATAAATAAAAAAAAACAGAATTAAAAGAAAAATAAATCTGTAAAAAAGGCTAGATTGGTGGTTTCACCAAATCTTAGCAACCCCCGGCTCTGATACCAATTGTTGGATCGATCGGATCGCTAGAGGGGGGGGGTGAATAGCGATAGAAATTTTTCTTTCGAATTCGTTTCAAGACAAATATACGCAGCGGAAAAATAAATAAAAATAAAAGACAATAGACACAAAGGTTTTGTGGTCAAGGCTACTACTCCAAGGCCCTAGTGGTCCTTGACCACGTACGAAGGGCAATCTACTAAAAAACTCCTCCTCGTTGGAAGTAGGAGTTAGACGGATACACAAAATGGAAAAAGCTCAAGGTAGAGGGACACTTCCCCTCTCCTTGATATGATTTAAATCTTGAAAAGAAGAACAACTTATAAACTGAATTATAATTCAAACTTTTCGTTACCGACGACTTCAAAGGTTAGAGGTTGAAGCTCTAGTCGTCGTCTCGGCAGCGCTTCGTCGTAGGGATGTCGGAGAGTCGGAGCGTATCGGAAGCACTTGAAAGCTTTTTAATTGATGAAAAACTCTAGGACAAGCCCTCCTTTTATAGCCTTTAAGACCCTCATCGAATGGGTCTTCAACCAATAGGAATTGGGCACACAACCTCCTTGAAATGGGGTGATAAGCCTTGACTCCTCGAATCTGATCATTGACCATCAGTCGACTGATGGACATCATCAGTCGACTGATGGCAGCATCAGTCGAGTGCTGACCTTTGGCAATGATCATTTGTTTGACGATCGAGTCCTCAGTAGCGATCGGTGATGCTAGCTGCAGGGCAAAGTTAGCTCAAAGAAAACATTATTTCGACGGCCTTCGACCGTCCGATCTCGACCTGGACCATCGATGGGATGTCTCTGGTCGGATCTACGCTTAAGATCATCCCCGTAAGGAGGATACGACCTCACTTACGCTCGCACACACGAGCTTACCTCGATACTTACGTGTTGCTTTTGCTTCCAGCCTTCCACTCGATTCCTTCGGCTCCCTCCGAAGTCACTCGAGTGTCGCCCGACCACCGCGGCTTCCTCCGAGTGTCGCTAGCCTTCAGCTCCAGCTATATCAATCTTCTGCACACTCGATTCAGCTCGTGAGATAACGATATGAGCTTAACTTTGTATCGTTTGCTATAATCAAAACCCAGGTTCGACTTAGGTGCCTACTGCACCAACACCCATCCCCCCCCCTTGACCATTGCACCAATAATGTCCTTGGAGAGTCCCTAAGCCTATAGAAACACTAAACCATCAAAAATAAGAGCAAAAGTTTAAACATGAACTTTTACGCACCTTAAAATTTGATACATCACCCAAAACAATTCTCTTAACCCATTTCAAATGGATTTTCACCATTTCAATATTTTTCAAAGCATATCCTCGGGTTAGAAGCAGTTAGGGTAGCCTAAAATGATTGAAACACGGGTCAAACAATCTTGTTTACCCAAAATCAACCTTGACAGTCGACTCGATCAGTAACCAGTCGACTGCCCAAGGCGACAGTCGATTGGTTTATGCAAATGCAGAAATCCAGAATTTAGAAATGAAATTCAGAAAATCATAAGTAATTATACACAATTCAAAAATTCATGAAAATTCATATGTATAATACTTATATCAATCATTATGGGTGAAAAATATTTAAAAAATAAAATACCCATTAAATAGTGAGATTGATACAATGTTTAAAAAACAAAGATAACTTCAATGTTTTGAGCCTACTTTATATCAACTTCATCGATGGTGATTGCTATCAAAAGATAGGCTTCACCAAGGTTTTTCAAAATGATTTTAAAATGTTTCTAAAATCTTATATTGGACATGATCTATGGGATCAATGCACATGACTTGCACATTAGCTTTCCCTATGATTCATCAATGGTATAAGATGAGTTTGAGTGTATCTAGATGCAAGAATTATGCACCTTGAACTTAACTCATTTTTCTAACATTTCACATGTATCTAGGATGTATCAATACACACACATGTCAATTTAATGTGAAATGTGAATTTTTATTTTTCCTAATCTAAGATTTCATGTATTTTTCTAGGTAATACTATTTGATTCCCTTATACATGGAACTTCAAATCATGTCATTGTCCTTAAATCAATTTTAATTCACTTACATGCATGAATGATGATTATGGCATATAAGATAGCATAAATAAAGTATGTGCTAATAATTATGATGTCATGATATAAAAATATAAACCTAAATATAAGCATGACATCAAAATTAAACCTAAGCATTATCATGACATTTTAAATAGTAATATGAAGCATGATGTCATGACATGGTATATGACAAATATAATCATGACAATTTTCCAATATCAAGGTATAAGAATACCTAAAGTTTAAACCAAATTGTCATTTCCTAGGATTAAACCCAAATTTGCTATAATAGATCAATCTCCTAAGTGTGCCAAAAATCCAAAATAACACACTATGATATCTAAACCTAATTGTGCCAATTTTGATCAAATTTCCATACTTCTCAAATTCTATTGGCACATCCTAAAATATTTTAGGATATAAATTCAACCCTCATTTCCAAAGTATCCAATAGCCTTAGAAATAACCTAAAGTGTCAACTTTGCTATGGTTAGGTTAACTACTCATCCAATTAAGGTTGACACAACCTAACCCATTTAGCATGATGGAATCAGGCTTCTAGGAACCCAATACTTATTGAAGCTCCTTGGGTTTGCTAGGTACTCACTAAGGATATCTTCCCTTAGTACCTTCCTAATGACCTTTTTAGGCTTGGAAGCCTTGGTCAATTTGGTATTCCCTAGGTAAACTCTAGGGATAACTTTCCTTGTGACCTTCTTAGTGGCTTTCCTAGGTTTCATGGAAACCTTGGCCACTAGGCATCTACCATGGTTAATCTTAGGGATAACTTCCCTAGTAACCTTGGTTTTCCTAGACCTAGAAATTATTCCATAATCGAATGGAACACTATGGTATGTTTCCTTGGGCTTAGGTTTGTGACCCAATCCTTTCTTTCCCCTAGATGGCTATTGCCTCTTAGACTTTAGATTTTGTCTATTTGACCCTTGAATTGGATTTTGAATATTCCTAATGGTCTTCTCTAGTTTCTCAAGCCTTGACTTCAAGGCTTGGTTCTCTAACTCTAATTTTTCCAATTTGAAATTTTCATTCTTTCTTTGGGAAGGATTCTTTCTCTTAGGCATATGTCTACCCTTCTTAGGGTTAATGCCTAAATGATCCTCTACCTTTCTAATAGTTTCCCTAGGTAGAATTGTTTTAGGGTTATTGATTCTAGATTTATCCTTAATCCTAAAATTACAAGATTTAGCACCTAAGCAATAAAATATATTTCTAGCATACTCTTTATGATTATGCACAATTGCAAGTGAATTGAAAGCTTGCTTTTGATCCTTACATAAAGAACAAGCATTATTAAAATATACCTTAGGATTTACCTTAGCTCCTCCTATATGTGTGGCTCCTTCTTTACCCTTGGTTTGCTTCCTCTCCCTAGTACATTAGCTTCTATAGTGTCCTCGTTGTTGGCATTTGAAGCACACCACGTGCTCCTTGTTCTTCCTAGTGAGGACTCCGACATCCTTAAACTTTTGATTGACTTTCGGTGTCGGTACTTTCTCCTTGGCCAATTTTGGGCATTTACTCTTGTAATGCCCATGTTCCCTACACTCAAAACACACAATATGATTTTTATTTTTAATTATAGTGTTTGAGTTACCAAGACAAGAATTTTGTTCTTCATCTCTTTCGGATGTTGATGGTTATTCTTGCTCTTGTTCTTGTTCTGGCTCCGGTGATCTAATCTCCTCCCCCTCAATCCTAAAGGTGGAGGTTTCCTCCAATTCTTCCTCTTCCGATACGGATGTTGAGCATCTCTCAATTTCCTAATCCTCAAGCTCTTTGGATGAAGATGCACATTATTCTTGAGCTTGAATGGATGAGCACTCCTCATCATTGAATTCTTCCTTATTGTCTTGGACCGATTAAGGCTTCTCATGAAATCTTGCCAACTTGCTCCAAAGTACCTTAGCATCCATGTAATCCCCTAGTTTGCACAAAATATCATTAGGTATCAAATTTTTCAAAAATTTTGTTACCTTAACCTCGGTCTTGAATTTTTATCATTGCTCCTTGGTCCATTTCTTGAATTTAAGGGGGTTCTCCCTTCTTGTCCATGGGAGGTTCAAATGTAGGATCTCGATGGTGGCCAGCTAGAGGGGGGTGAATAGCCCTCTTTCATCGTATGAATGGACTTGCTTGTCTACAAATATAATTAGCACAACGGAAATAAAACTAAACAAGCAATTAAACAAGAAACAAAATAGATAATGCTAACAAATAAGATATAACGTGGTTCACGGCCTCACCGCTAATCCACGGTCCGATTCATCTCCGGTGAATCACTCCGCAACCAATTCACTATTGGTCTCTCCCTTTAGCCCAAGCAAGGTGGAGGTAAACCTTTACAATAAGAGATCACTCCTTCTTTTACAATAAATATGAAAGAAAACTAGAAGAAGGAGTTTGAGCTTTGTGGGACACTTAGTAGAATGTTTTGAGCATGAAGATTAACCATCTATAAGCCCCCACCCTCTCTTTTTATAGAGAGGAAGCAATTCTTCCCGTTGAGCACTATCAGTCGACTGATGTCGACTCCAACAGCTCCTGACCAGGCCAGATTCGCAAGATCTGTGGTCGATTCTCCAACAGTCATATAATTAGTCGACTGATGTCGACTTCTAGTCGAGTGACCCACGAGCTCGACTAGCTTCTGTGCCTATGCATAGTGCTATCAGTTGACTGCTCCCATTCAGCAGTCGACTAATGTCGACTTGATCCAACAGCTAACACCAGTCGATTGTCGATCGACTTGGAGCAGTCGACTGCCATGACATGGCAGTCGACTGGTGCCGTGTGAAACTCAAACTTAACATTCGTTTGAGCTTCCGGCGATCGGATAAACCTCAACCCTTGCGGTCGAGCCTCCGACACTCAGCCATTCGGCCAAGTTCACCTAATGAGCTACTTACAATTCACTCATTCTCTCATCTCACTCGAAGTCCTTCGCTGAAGCTCTCTTCATTCGCGGCCACACCCCTCGGCAGCATCAGGCGCACGGCTCTGCAATGCTCCTTAGTGTATTTTGCCCTCGAAGTCTGCTTCCTTGGCTTCGCTTCAAGTCATCTCGTCCGACGGTCCCTCGACAACATCAAGCGCATGACTCTGCAATGCTCCTTCTCCGACTCAAGTACGAGGTTGTTAGTGGTGACATTTGCCTAAGCTCCATGTGCGAATTACTAAGTCTTGCAAGACTCCAACGCACAAATCAAATCCAATCATCCTAACTTAAACCCTTTGTCACACACATCAAAATCATATCACAGGTTGATTGCCCTAACAATCTCCCCCTTTTTGATATGTGACAATCCGTTTAAGTTAGGTAAATATTTGATAAAAATATTAATCTAAGAAAGCATGTAAATAAACATGATTATCAACTCTCCCCCTTAATACATGAAACTCCCCCTAAATGTAATTCTCCCCCTTAATATAGCTTACTTAAACATACATATTTCTCCCCCTTTGACACCATCAAAAAGATTAAACTAAGTTATTCAAACATGACATCGAGTCTAGGAAATAAAAAATCACCAAAACATGCCTTAAAATCTGATAAAAGAAGGTTACTAGGCATGCTTTTAGTCGATCAGTCGACCGGTTCAGACTACCAGTCAACTGACACTCTGATTTCATGATTTTTTGATTTTCGGGCTGAATTTCAGAAATACATAAAAAATTCTATAAAATTCGAAAAATCATGAAATTTGGGAAACACATTTCTTGTAAGTTCCTTTATCAATGAAAAATAGCTTTCCATGAAAAATCATTATATTTTCAAAAATTAGGTAAAATCTCAAAAGTTGGAAAATATCTAAAGTTTTTATCAATTTTAAAGTCTAGTTTTGCCTTGAAGCTTTTCAAAACATGAAAATTCAGTTTATGAAACAAGAAATGTTTTTCAAAACATTTGAAATATCCAACCATGATCTTTGGGCAATATGTCTATGAATTAAACACAAGTCTTCCCCATAATTGGTCTATTATTGCTATTTTGATACTTTAAATGACCATCTAAATGCCATAGGCATTAGTGGATCATTAGTATCATCCTATCATCTCACTCATGCTATGTTTTCAATCAAGATAGCCTATAGTGAGTGTGAGATGTTTCTAAAGGTATTTGTATATACTTAACCATAATTTTCATGCATTTCTACCCATGGTTAAGTATCATCCTAAAAACTCACATGATCATAAAGACATATATGTATTAATTTCACATTATGATCATGAAACTAATGTATTCATCAATTTGTATTCATGCATTGGGTATATAATCATGATAAAAAGTCAAATATCACCTAGAACATGATTTGAACCCTATTGCCCATGATTATATATTAAATGTCAAGATCATGAATCATGATTGCAAACATATATATCAATTACATTAATTATCATGATTTAAGCATTATTATCAATTTATGGGCACATTATCATCACCCAACACTATGCTAAAAATTTATAGGTCATGAGTGTCAACATATATAACACTAAGTGTTGAGCATGATTTATCTATTTATGGGTGCATTATCATCACCCAACACTATTTCAAAAATTAAGTCCCGCCATCCTAAGTCAACCAAATAATATGATATAGGTAAAGCCCACATGGTTGACTATCCTAGGGTTTTCCTAACCCTTAAGGATGAATTTAGGAACCCAATACAAGTTCTTTCCTATAGGGTTCACTAAATATTCCTTAGGGATCCATTTTCTAGCTATTGTCTTATTTTTGCTTTGACCCCTAGCAATTAAGCATTTATAGGTCTTTTCATTTGTTTTTCCCTTATAACCTAGGTCTTTCCTATTGAAGCTTGCCCTTTGGCTCCCTATGATCATGTTTAATGTATTGGAGCCAATGGTGAATTTCTCTAGGGCTTTTGTCAAATGGTCTACCTTTTCCCTTAGGACCCTATTTTCTTCAATGCATGCATCATTTACATCAAAAGGCATATAATTATCATGTGAGCATGCATCATCATTAACATTTAAACATGCTTGTCCTAATTTATTTTCTAAAGCCTTAATTTGATCTAGCATGCTTTTATTCTTTTTCTTAGCCCTAAATAAATCCTTAGTAAGGCTAGAAATCATGGAAACTATTTTATTGGGTGAGAGATTCGTTATCATAGTCTCCATGTCTTCTTCTTCGGATGAGGATGATGATGATGAGCCTCCCCCTTCACTAGAGCTCTCCTCACTTGTGCTTCTTTCTTCTTACTCAGAGGAGGAGGTGTCTAGATCATCAAATGCCATCAAAGCAAGGTTGGTGACAAAAGCATTTTCCTCTTCCGATGATGATGATGAAGAGGGATCATCCCATGTCCTTGCTTTTAGTGCCTTGGCTTTCCCCTTTTCCTTGGCCTTCTTCTTTTCTTCCTTTTTCTTCTTGCTCCCCTTCTTCTTTTCTTCTTTCTTCTTCCTCTCTTCTTTGCTCTTGTTCAAGAGGGGACAATCATCTCTTATATGTCCCTCTTGTTGGCAATTATAGCAAATGATTTTCCTTTTGTGCCTTCTCGTATCATAAGATTTGTTAAACTTTAAATTTCTTAAAGCACGCCTTACCTTCCTTACTATATAAGTATCTTCATTGCTATTCATGGAGGATGATGAGGATACTTCATCGGAGGAGGAGAAAGTTTCTATCTTCTTCTTCTTTCCCTTATTGGCTACTAGGGCTACTCCTCTTGATGGATTGATGCTTGATTCTTAAATTACTCCCTCAAGTCTTGTTTCATGGAGCTCCATGGTTGAGAAGAACTCCTCCAAGGTGCTCACTTCTAGGTTCTTCGACATGTAGAAGGAGTCTACCATTGAGCTCCATTTCGATGACTGGGGAAAAGCGTCGATTGCTTTCATAAGCATATCCCGATTCGAAAGTTTTTCTCCTACACTTGTTAGCCCAATTAAAATTTCTTTAAACCTAGAGTGTAAAGAGGTTACCTTTTCTCCCTTTTCAAGTTTAATGTTTGTTAGTTGGGAGCGGAGGAGGTCTCTCCTTGCAAGCTTGGCCTCGGAAGTTCCTTCATGGAGTTCTATGAGTTTATCCCACATTTTCTTGGCGCTTGCACATTCCCCAATCTGGTTCACTTCTTGTTGGGAGAGTACATTGTAGAGATGGTGCTTTGCCTTTGAGTTTGCCAAGTACTCTTTCCTTTGCTTTTTAGTCCATCTAGACTTCTCGATTGACTTCTCCTCTTCATCCCTAGGTACCTCAAAACCATTTTCCATTATTAATAAAATTTCAAAGTCGATTTCAAATAATACCTCCATTCTCTTCTTCCAACAAGAGAATTCTCCCTCGAACTTCGGTGGGTGAATGTTAGAGTTGGTCATCCTTGATTGTGCTTGTTGCGGCGGTTAGTCCATTGACAAGCTTCCTTGCTCTGATACCACTTGTAGGATCTCGATGGTGGCCGACTAGAGGGGGGTGAATAGCCCTCTTTCGTCATATGAACGGACTTGCTTGTCTACAAAGATAATTAGCGCAATGGAAACAAAACTAAACAAGCAATTAAACAAGAAACGAAATAGACAATGCTAACAAACAAGATATAACGTGGTTCACGGCCTCGCCGCTAATCCACGGTCCGATTCGTCTCCGGTGAATCACTCCGCAACCAATCCACTATTGGTCTCTCCCTTTAGCCCAAGCAAGGTGGAGGTAAACCTTTACAACAAGAGATCACTCCTTCTTTTACAATAAATATGAAAGAAAACTAGAAGAAGGAATTTGAGCTTTGTGGGGGCACTTAGTAGAATGTTTTGAGCATGAAGATTAACCATCTACAAGCCCCCACCCTCTCTTTTTATAGAGATGAAGCAATTCTTCCCATTGAGCACTGTCAGTCGACTGATGCCTTCATCAGTCGACTGATGTCGACTCCAACGACTCCTGACCAGGACAGATTTATGGGATCCGCGGTCGATTCTCCAACAGTCATATGATCAGTCGACTGATGTTGACTTCCAGTCGAGTGACCCGCGAGCTCGACTAGCTTCTGTGCCCATGCACAGTGCTATCAGTCGACTGCTCCCATTCAGCAGTCAACTGATGTCGACTTGATCCAACAGCTAACACCAGTTGATTGTCGATCGACTTAGAGCAGTTGACTGCCATTACATGGCAGTCGACTGGTGCCGTGTGAAACTCAAACTTAACATCCGTTTGAGCTTCCGGCGGTCGGGTAAACCTCAACCCTTGCGGTCGATCCTCCGACACTCAGCCATTCAACCAAGTTCATCTAATGAGCTACTTACAATTCACTCATTCTCTCATCTCACTCGAAGTCCCTCGCCGAAGCTCTCTTCGTTCGTGGCCACGTCCCTCGGTAGCATCAAGTGCACGGCTCTACAATGCTCCTTCGTGTCTTTTGCCCTCGAAGTCTGCTTCCTTGGCTTCGCTTCAAGTCATCTCGTCCGGTGGTCCCTCGGCAGCATCAAGCTCACGGCTCTGCAATGCTCCTTCTCCGACTCAAGAATGAGGTTGTGAGTGGTGACACTTGCCTAAGCTCCATGTGCGAATTACTAAGTCCTGCAAGACTCCAACTCACAAATCAAATCCAATCATCCTAACTTAAACCCTTTGCCACACACATCAAAACCATATCACGGGTTGATTGCCCTAACATCAAATCCTTCCATGATGATGAACCAATTTGTAGGATCGAAAAGCGCACTAGAGGGGAGTGAATAGCGAGCAACAAACTCTTTTCGATTCGTTCGATTAAAACAAGACAAGAGTAATGCAGTGGAAAAGTAAATGAACACACATTTATTTTTACTTGGTTCACAATCTAACGGTTGCTAATCCAAGGCCCTGCAATTCTGAACCACGTATGGAGGGAAATTTACTAACAAGTTTCCTCCTCGTTGGAGGTAGGAGACGACAATTACAAGAGAATAAAAACTCGAGGTAGAGGGACAAACCCACCTCTCCTCGTTACGATTAAAAGTTCGAAAATCAACGATTGAATACAAGTAATTGAAATTCAAACTCTAAACTATACCGACGACGATTGAAGCTTGAGTTGAGGGTGTGTCGTCGATGTTGCGGTAGTGTTTTGGTGTCGTAGAGATACGGCGTGGCGGGAGCACTTCGAGAGCTTGAATTAGATGCAAAAAGGTGTGAACCCCTCCTATTTTTATAGCCCTTCAACCCTTTGATCGATGAGATCAAGATCCAACAAAAAAAGGCCACATCACTCTAAGATAAGGGGATTAAGTTTGACCTTCATCGAAGTTGACAGTTTGAATATCAGTCGACTGATTTCCCTAATCAGTCGACTGATGCCACCAGCAGTCGACTGCCAACAGCCAGGAGTCGACTTCCAGCTTGTTTACTCAACTGCAATAGAGAGTTAGTCTGAAACATACAAGTAAAGGTAAATTTGACGGCCACTTGTCATCCGATCTCGACCTAGACCTTCCACTGGAAGTCTTAGTCGGATCGCCACCTAAGGACGTCCCCGTACGGAGAACCCGACCTCACCTTTACTCACACTCGAGCTTACCTCTGGTCCTTGTAGCTTGACTTTCGGTCTTTACCTGGGTTCTTTGACTCCATCTGAAGTTCTCCCGGTGTCACCCGACTACCACGGTTTCTCTACTCAAGATTTTTCGAGTGTCGCCAACCTTCAACTCAGCTTAATCATTTATGCACACTTAGTTCAGCTCATTAGATAACAATATGACCTTAACTTTGAGTCTTTGCTATAATCAAAACCTAGGTTCGATTATCTGGTGTCACTGCACCAATAATCTCTCTCTTTTTGATCTATGACAAACTGACACAGAGTTAAAGGAAAATTTAAAGCATAAGATACATGAAGCAAGTGAAATGATGAAAGCACAATTAGCATGAACATGAAAGAAGCATGATTATGAAGGAATGCCTAGCTTAGTAAGTTAGTGTGAATAACTTAGTAAGTTTAGCATGAGTAAAATTCTTTTTCCAGTCCTCCCCTTTGAGATAACCTCCCTCTTGACCTTAGGTGAGTACTTGAAAAAGGATCTTAGCTCTCCCCCTTAATGTTTGCCACTAAAATGGTTAAGTAAGTTAAGTAATCAAGATTACTTAACTTTGGCCTGAAAGTTTTAAGTTAAGTTTAAGTTAAGTTATCAAAAAAATAATTTTTGATACCTTAACTTTGGCAGCTCTCCCCCTTAATGTTTTCCACTAAAACGGTCAAGTAAGTTAAGTAATCAAGATTACTTAACTTTGGCCTGAAAATTTTAAGTTAAGTTTAAGTTAAGTTATCAAAAAAATAATTTTTGATCCCTTAACTTTGGCCTTTTTATCCCCCTTTTGCCATAAATCAAAAAGTGTGGGGGTTTGTAGAGAGAATTTTATAAAATAAGCTTTGTAAGTTCAAGCATGTCCCTAGTAGATTTTGAAAATAATAGTTTTAACATAAGCTCAACTAATAGTATGTTCAACTCTTTTTGACTTGATTGATATAGAATGATCAATAAGTCCTTATTAAAGTTGGTTATTTTAGATAATTATACTCTATGGTTCATGTCGATGCACTAGTTCTACATCTGGAACCAGGAGTAAGGTCCTAACATCTCACGCCCATCTACATGGCTCAGTACACAAACACATTAGTCTTATGTGATGTGAGATATGTTGGCTCCTTAAATCTATAGGTGCATGCTTTCTAGGGTGAACCCTAAGCTAGTTCCATTTAACATAAAAAGTAAAAATAGAGTATATAAGAAATATAAGTTTTGAGTCCTACTCTTTTATGCACATACCTAATTTCCGTCTAAGTAGACTAAACTATGCTTCGGATAAGGGTTTGGTAAATAGGTCTACTAGGTTCGATTTGGACTCCACATATTCGAGTTGTATGATTCCATTTGCTGCATGTTCTCGAATGAAGTGGTGTTTGACCTCTATATGTTTAGTTCTAGAGTGACAGATTGAGTTTTTGGTTAAATTAATAGAACTAATATTGTCAATATAAATTTTAGTGTTGTTAAAATTTAAATTGAAGTCTTGGAGAGTGTGCTTCATCCAAAGGAGTTGAGCCACACACTCACCCATCGCGACGTATTCGGCTTCAGTGGTAGATAAGGCAACACAGTGTTTCTTTCTACTACACTAACTAACTAGACTCGAGCCGAGAAGTTGGCAACACCCACTCGTGCCCTTTCTATCGAGTTTACTATCGGCATAATTCGAGTCAGAGTAGTCGATTAGTTCAAACTCGTTGGATCTAGGGTACCAGATTCCTACGTTTAGTGTACCCTTTAGATATCTAAAGATGTGTTTGACTAATGTTAGGTGCAACTCCTTAGCGCAAGATTGAAATCTCGCATACATACTCACTGTGAAAAGTATATCAGGTCGACTCGTAGTTAAGTATAGGAGACTACCTATCATGCTCTTATAGTATTTTAAATCTATTGGTTTTCCTTCTAAGTCTTCTCCTATATTAACATTTGTAGCCATTGGTGTATTGATTACCTTAGCATTTTGCATTCCAAATCTATTAATTAACTCCTTAGCGTATTTATGTTGATGTAGGTAAATTCCTTCCCTAGTTTGTTTTATTTGTAAGCCTAGGAAAAAAGTTAATTCCCCTACTAAGTTCATTTCGAATTCACTTTCCATTAGTGAAATGAACTCATTTAGTAATATTGAATTAGTTGTTCCAAAGATTATGTCATCTACGTATATTTGGGCAATGAAAATCTCTTTTCCTATGGATTTCACAAAGAGAGTTGGGTCTACCAAACCTTGACTAAACACTTTATATTTGAGATAAATCGAAAGCCTTTCATACCAAGCTCTAGGAGCTTGTTTTAGTCCATATAAGGCTTTTCTAAGTTTGAAAATATGGTCAGGATTGTCTAAACTCTCAAATCCTGGTGGTTGGCTATCATAGACCTCTTCCTTAATGAATCCATTCAAAAATGTTGACTTAACATCCATTTGAAATAGCTTGAATCCTCGATGTGCAACGTAGGCTAATAACATTCTAATCGATTCAAGTCTAGCTACGGGTGCATAGGTTTCGTCATAGTCTAACCCCTCTACTTGACTAAATCCTTTAGCAACCAATCTTGCCTTATTCCTAACTACTTCTCCTTTATCATCGAGTTTGTTCCAGAATACCCACCTTGTTCCAATGACCATTTTTTATTTGGGTAGGGGTACTAATTCCCAAACTTTACTCCTAGTGAATTGAGCTAACTCTTCTTGCATAACTATAATCCAATCGGGATCAAGAAGAGCTTGTTCAATTGTTTTGGGTTCAATTTTCGAAATTAGTGAAATTTGACTTAGGTTTCTATAGGATACTCTAGTTCGAACCCCTAAGTTGGGATCACCTATCACTTGATCAATAGGATGATTTGATTGTAACCTAGACTGACTTGGGTTAGAATTTATACTAGACTCATTTTCATGATCAGATTCAGGTCTAGTATCAATTTGTTTATCAACTAGTTCTACTTTGGGTTTTGTAGGTTTATCTTCTTCGTCGAATACTACATTAATTGTTTCTTCGATTTTTAGGGTTTCATGATTATAGACCCTATAGGCTTTACTAGTGGTTGAGTATCCTAAAAATATTTCGGTAGTTGTTTTAGAAGTGAATTTTCCTAGGTAGTCTTTAGTATTTAATATATGTACCCTACATCCAAATACCCTAAAATATTTAATGTTAGGTAGTTTTTCATGATAGATTTCATATGAGATTTTAAGGCGTCTTTTAACTAGTAAGATCCTATTTTGGACATAGCAAGGTGTATTAATGGCTTCTGCCCAAAACCTATTAGGAAGGTTATATTCATTTAACATAGTTCTAGCGGCTTCTTGTAGGGTTCTATTCTTTTGCTTGACTCGACCATTTTATTGTGGGGTTCTAGGGCAGGAGTACTCATGGTGGTATCCGTTTAGGTTACAGAAGTCGGTGAACCTATGGTTTTTGAATTCACCACCATGATCACTTCTAATTCTTTTAACATTAAGATTCTTTTCGTTTTCTATTAATTTGCATAAGTTGGTGAGTTGTTCTAGGGTTTCACTTTTGTGTTTTAAGAACCTAACCCATGTAAACCTAGAGTAGTCATCAACTATAACTAAACAAAATTGACTTCCATTTAGTGACTTGGCTCCATGAGAATCAAAGAGGTCTAAATGTAGAAGCTCAAGTACACTTTTGGTTCTTTCTTGGTTGGTTAGTTGATGTGATGTCCTAGTTTGTTTCCCTTGTTGACAAGCATTACAGATTTTATTATCCAAGTGATTAAGGTTGGGCAGACCTCTGACTAAACCACTCTGACTTATTTTATGTACGAGTCTTGGGTGAGAGTGGCTGAGTCGTCAGTGTCATGCCACAACCAGAATTCCTCTTGCTGTGTCATAAGACACTTGGTTGAGGAGTTGGGTAGGTTGATTGTGTAAATGTTGCTATTTCTAGTTCCTTTAAGTATTGTTTTTGAGGTATCATTAGTTTTATTTAAGCATTCATTTTGTAAAAAGGTAACCTTATAGTTGTTATCACACAATTGACTTACGCTAAGTAAATTAAAATCAAAATTCTCAACTAAAAGGATGTTACGAATTATAAAGTTTGAGTTTAGCTCAATATCACCTGATTCGATGATTTTGAGCTTCCCGTTATTTTCGAATGCTACCGATCCTTGATTTTTGAATATGAGCTTCAAAAATTTCAGTTGGTCTCCGGTTATATGTTGGGAGCACCCACTGTCCAACATCCATTGATCCTACACATAGAGTGATTGGATCGGATATTGAGATTTTAAGAATTGGTTGAAGGTTATTAATCCTAGGAATCATCTCACCCTTTCTACATGATCAAATATGTTAACCTTATGTGTTCTGTGAGATGACTTAAATTTTACTTGATTAAATTTAGTGTCTTGAAACTAATCAACCTTGGGTTAGATTTGGATTTAACCCTTAGCTCGTCAAGTAACCTTTTCGAGAAATTGGCTTCCAAGTCGTGGCGAGGCATAGAGACCTTCTTTGATCGGAACAACGACCACTTCCTTAGACAAAGCCAAATTCAAGAAATTGATTACTTGAGTCACTTAAGATTACTTCCTGGTCTAACTAGTTTAGGATACGGCGAGGTAGCTTCAGCTAGTTCAACTCAGTCGAGTGTACCAAGCTAGATACACCTTATCTAACTTGGACACACAGGACTTCGTTTTCCTAACGTACTATCATCTCGTCATGTCCTGATACTATGTTATCAAGATTGATTGGTTATTGATCCTATCTAGTCGTTCTAAAAATTAAAAGAAAAAAATTAACTAAGCATGCAAAACTAATTTCAAGAAATAGAACAAACAAGTTTAGTACTAGCTCCCCCTAGACCATTGAATCGATTCGGTCTTTCCACATAGTGGATTTGGTCCTTGGGAACCCAGTACTTATTGAATCCTAATTGTGAAATTAAAGTGGTCTTAGGGACCTATGCTTGAACTATTTGTCTATTTCGATTCACGATTGACATATAAGATTTATTGGTCATGGTTGATCTAAATCCTAGTCCGGCCTTGTTGTACACGACCCTTTGTGATCCAAGTAGTAGGTCAAGCCCCATGGATCCCAAAGTAAACCTTTTCAATGTTTTCCTAAGATCTTGGACTTGTCCTTTCAAGAGAGAGTTCTCTTCTTTGAAGTTTTCAACTTGAGTTGAGTTCTCCTCTCGTACTTGACTAGTCGAAGAGGTTAGGGAGACCTCATGTTTAAGGAGTTTAACCTCCTTAACTAAGGTCTCGACCTTGGACTCAGACTTAGCTAATTTCTTAGTTAAAAACTTAATTGCATTGTAAAGTGTATCAATTAATGACCGACTCACCTTGATTGAATCTCTTGAACCGGATACGGACCTGTGACTTGTCTTGAATTGGAACTCATCGTCGAATCCGGAGTCGGACTCATCTTCGGGTTCGGACGACTTGGCCATGAAGGCGAGATTGTTGAGCTCGTCTTCCTCCTCCGACAATTCCTCCCACGTTGCGTTGAGCGCCTTCTGGGATTGAGATGACTTGTTCTTGAGTCTTCGGCACTCCAATTTGATGTGTCCCATCTTGTTACACTCATAGCATCTGTAGTTGGAATTTTGCTTTGACTTGTTTTCCTTGGATTGATTGATCAGTCGTCTTCTGCTCTTGATTATTTTTCGAACTAAATTTACTAGTTCGGTCTCCATCTTTTCGTTCACCTCCGATTCGTACTCATTTTCTTCCTCGGGAGGAGGTTTGATCTTCGGCTTCTTCTTCAGACCTGCAAACAAAGTAACACTTTTCTCGGTGGGGGCCGAATTAAACTGCTCATATAATTCAAACTCAGACAAAAGTTCATCTAACCTAATTTTTTATAGATCTCTAGAAACCTTGTAGGCATCGACCATGGATGTCCACAAGGTGGTCCTAGGAAATGCATTGAGTGTGTACCTGATCACATCTCAGTTTTCAACTTTCTATCCGATCGAGTGTAGCCCATTCATAATGTCTTGAATTCTAGCATGGAGTTGAGTGGCCAACTCGTGTTCTTGCATTTTCAAATTAAATAATTTATTCAAAAGGATATCTCTTTTACATACCTTGGTGTCGATGGTTCCTTCGTGAAGCTCGATGAGCTTGTTCCAAAGATCTTCACGCTTATGAACGGGCCGACGCGGTTGAGCTCTTATTTAGACAGTCTGCATTGCAGGATCTGTGTAGCTTTGGCATCGACTTCCACTTGATGCTTCATAGAGTTGGTCCATTGATCGCAGTCCAAGCATTCACCGTTTTCATTTGTTGGAAGCGTGAAGCCGGTTTGTATCACAATCCACATCTCTACTTGGGTTTTCAAGTATCACTCCATCTGACCCTTCCAATAACAGAAGTCATCTCCATTGTAAAATGGAGGTCGGGCGGTGCTAAACCCTTCGAGATGGGCCATCAAGGAAAAAACCTTGCAAAAACAAAGATGACACAAAGAATGAACGAATTGCCAAGACTCTCGTCTTGGATTAGTAGTGCGGGAGAAAAGATAATTTAATGAAACGAAAAACAATACAAAAAGAGAATAAAACTAAATATGAAAAGAAATGCTAGATTGGTGGTTGCATCAAATCGTAGCGCCCCGCTCTAATACCAATTGTAGGATCGAAAAGTGCGCTAGAGGGGGGGGTGAATAGCGAGCGATAAATTATTTTTGATTCGTTCGATTAAAACAAGACAAGAGTAATGCAGCGGAAAAGTAAATGAACACACGTTTATTTTTACTTGGTTCACAATCTAATAGTTGTTAATCCAAGGCCCTGCGATCCTGGACCACATATGGAGGGCAATTCACTAACAAGTCTCCTCCTCGTTGGAGGTAGGAGATAACGATTACAAGAGAATAAAAACTTGAGGTAGAGGGAAAAACCCACCTCTCCTCGTTACAATTAAAAGCTCGGAAATCAACAATTGAATACAAGTAATTGAAATGCAAAATCTAAACTATACCAACGATGATCGAAGCTTAAAGTTGAGGGTGTGTCGTCGACATTGCGGCAGCATTTCGACATCGTAGAGATGCGGCGTTGTGGGAGAATTTTGAGAGCTTGAATAAGATGCAAAAAGGTGTGAACCCCTCCTCTTTTTATAGCCCTTCAGCCCTCTGATCGATGAGATCAAGATCCAACAAAAAGGGTCACATCACCCTAAGATAAGGGGATCAAGTTTGACCTTCATCGAAGCTGACAATTTGAATATCAGTCGACTGATTGCCCTAATCAGTCGACTAATGCTACCAGCAGTCGACTGCCAACTTGTTTACTCAATTGCAATAGAGAGTTAGTCTGAAACATACAAGTAAAGGTAAATTCGACAACCACTTGTCATCCGATCTCGACCTAGACCTTCCACTGGAAGTCTTAGTCGGATCGCTGCCTAAGGGCATCCCCGTATGAAGGACCCGACCTCACCTTTACTCACACTCGAGCTTACCTTTGGTCCTTGTAGCATGGCTTTCGGTATTCACTTGGGTTCTTCAACTCCATCCGAAGTTCTCCCAGTATCGCCCGACCACCACGGTTTCTCGACTCGAGATTCTCCGGGTGTCACCGACCTTCAACTCGGCTTAATCATTTCTACACACTTAGTTCTACTCATTAGATAATAATATGACCTTAACTTTGGGCCTTTGCCATAATCAAAACCTAGATTTGATTATCTGGTGTCGCTGCACTAACACAATTCTTTATGTCCATCATCAAGAATGTCTCCATTCTCACCCTCCATGTCGGAAAGTCTTCTCGGTCATATGGCGGAGGAATGTCGATGGCATACCTCAATCCATCCTTAGGTAGCTCCAACTCTTCTAGCGTGTTTTCTCCTTGGCGGTTAGTCCATAGAAGAGCTCCTTGCTCTGATACCAATTGTATGACCGTTGGCATCGCATTAGAGGGGGGAGGGTGAATAATGATTTCAATTTGACACTTGGAATTCGTTCATGTTCATCTCTACAATTTGTTAATATGCACATCGGAATATAGAATAAAGCATAAACGAAATACACAAACACAACACAAGCATATAACGTGGTTATGAGCCTTAGGGTTCCTACTCCACGGGTCAAGCTTAAATGAGCTCTAGTGATGCAAACCACCACCAATCAACCTCTCCTTCTCAGAAAACACTTCGGAGATTGAGAAAATCTCTTACAATAGTTCTTACAACAATAAGAATGAAGATACAATCAAATACAACAAGAGTACAAATGAAATATAAAAAACACTTTACAAGCTAGGGCTTTTGAATACTTGTTGATGTGGTTGCTTGGATGAGGTTGAAGGACCCTGAAATGCACCAGTACTTCATCTCAAATCACCCCTAGAATCGCTCAAGAAACCATGGCCTAAATCCTTTATGAATTGCTCCTTTTAAGCCTCTGCGCGGCCTAGATTTCTGCCTGGTAGTCGATTGCCCAAAGGCACCAGTCGACTGCCTACAGTATCATTGTCTCACAACGGACTTAATCCACGTTGGTATTCCAGCCAATGAATACACTGGCAGTCAACTGCCATTACTAGCAGTTGACTGCCAAGCCTATAGTTGATTACTCAGTCTACTACCGAGCTTTCTATGCTCGTGTCCACAAGCAGGAGTTGACTGCCATCTACAACTGTCGACTACCCCATGGCCAGTCGACTAGAAATCCCTCCAGTCGACTGCCAGAGCACATCCGGTAGTCTAGCCTCTACTCGACTATCGAGTAGTCGACTAGTCATAATCCCAATTGACTGCTCTTGAGTCAACTCGGCTTCCGAGTGTTAAACACTCGGCCAATCGACTATCCAATATCTCAGTCAACTGATAAACCTCAACAATGAGGTGTAACCCTAAGTATGATGCCCTTATACTTGATAGACTACTCTTAGGCTAGACCTAAGCCTTCTAGCCACCTCCATCAGCCTCATGCTTATCGGATCCCTTCAAGTTATCCATGACTTGTTCATTCATATGCTAGCCTTCAAGTGCTTCCATCGGCTATTGTCATGCTAACTGGGTCTACACTACCAAGGTACATTTGGGTTTATGCTGTCAAGACACACGCTTAGATTTTACACCGTCAAACATTGGACTTATGCTGCCAAGACTACAACTTGGACTTTATGCCACCAAACATTGAACTTATATTACCAAGACTATAGCTTGGACTTTACGCCGCCAATATCACACCCTTGGACTTCCCTTTCCAACTCCATGTTAAACTTTCCAATTGTCAAGTACCTATGATTTGGACTTTCCAATTGCCAAGACTCATGCTTGGACTTTCCATGCCAAGTACTCAAGACTTGGACTTTCCATGCCAAGTGTCCCACTTGGACTTCTCCATCATATGGTCAACCCCATATCAACCATATAGTCAATCCATTATCAAATATCAAAATACTACTCGAGTCAAACTTAAGTCCGGTCAATCATTACCTGGGCCTATTGCACCAACAAAAGGGGGAGAAATGAAAGGGGTTTAAGTTAGGCTCAAGATGCTTAGTGCATAAGGATGTCCTATAAACTGAAATACACACAAAACCCTAAAATTTTAAATTTTAAAATTTTGAAGTTATGAACTCTTCGTTATGCTTGGGCATAAGAATAAGTAAGTTGGGCTTAAGGATTATCCTAACTTAAAGGTGCTGTCAGACATCAAAAAGGGAGAGATTGTTGGTGCAATCGACTCAGGTCACGACTGACCAGACTCGAGTGAGACTCGAGTAGTGTTTTGATGTTTTACAATGAGATTGAGTATGAAAGATAATATGACTATGGGATGGTATGTGACATCCGTAGTCACATAGAAGTTGAGTATGGAAGTCCTGATAGGTTAAGAGTGATCGGATGACTACGCAAAGGAAGATCCAGTTGATCAAGGAGATCGAGCTTGGCAGTGGAAGTTCTAGTAGGTCATGATTGACTAGATACTAAGCAAGTGAGGAAAGTCCAAGTATAGATGTTTGGCAAGGGAAAGTCCAAGGATGGAGCCTTGGAAGTGAAAGTCTAAGAGGCGTGACCTCTTAGCAATAGAAGTCCCGAAGTCATGACCTTTTGGCAATGGAGAAGTCCTGAAGGGCATAACCTCTTGTTAAAGGTAGACCCATTAGCATGACGAAGCCGACGGAAGAACTTGAAGGTTAGTGCAAGGATGAACGAGTCGTGGAGGACTCAGATGGATCCTAGAGGCGTGAGATTGATGGAAGTAGCTAGAAGACCTAAATCTAGGCTAAGGGCACCCAATGGCATGATAGTCGATGGAAGCACCTGAAGACTAGCGCGAAGGGTGAATGAGTTGTGGAGGACTCGGATGGACCCTGAGAGCATGAGGCTGATGGAGGTGGTTAGAAGATTTAGGTCTAGGCCAAGTGTGATTAATCAAGTATGAAGGAATCATACTTGGGTCAAACATCATGTTTGAGGTTTAATAGTCAACTGGAGGTTTTGCCCAGTCAACTGATCCAAAGTGGTCAACTCCCACTGTGGGGCTCAATTTTTAGCCTAGGTGTCGACAGTCGACTGGTAGATTAGCCCAGTCGACTGGTCTAGTAAGAAGCTGACTTCCGCTGTGGGGCTCAGATTTTCGACTGGGTGTTCAGCACTATGCGGCTCGGGAATGAGGCATGATGCTCGTTAGTTGACTGCTGAGGAAGAGCAGTTCGGGAATCAGCCAAGGTGGTTGGGCGATGTGAGAAACAGTAGCTCCGACATCGCAGTCGACTATTGTGGTAGAGAAGTCGACTAGAGGCTTGATTGCGGCAGGTCAGAAGTGAGGCAGACTCGACCAGCACCTCGACTGACTTACAGTCGAAGCGGCACCTCGATTGTTTTGTATACGTTGAGAAGCGATCTAGAGAAATGGCAGTCAATAGCCATTATATTCGAGCGGAAATCGACTGAGGGTGATGAGCAGTTGACTGGTCGACGAGAAAGCAACCAACATGGTACTTATAAAAGGAGCTCGACGAGGAGATTTCCAGAGTAATTTTTGAGGATTTTGAAGGGGAAACATTGCTGCTTTCAAGACCTTCAAGGCATCCAAACCAAACAACAACGATCAAGCAAAGCTCTCTTCATTTGTAAAGTGTTCTTGTATTTCATTTATTTTTTTACATTGTATTTTCTTGTGTTGTAAGGTCATATTTGTAAGGGTTTTCTCCACCTCCAGTTTGTTGCCAAAAGGAGAATAGTTCACAGTGTGGGTATATCACTAGAACGACGCCATGGAGTAGGAACATTATTGGTGCAACAAGCCCTGGGTCAATGTTGACCAAACTCGAGTGGGACTCGAGTAGTATTTTGATGTTTGACAATGAGTTTGACCATTGTTTGACAATATAGTTTGACCATATATTAACCATATGACTAGTGGATGATTGGGATATCCAAAGTCATATAGGAGAGATTTTTTGGGGGTGATTGTTGGAGCAATCAACCCATAGAAGTCTAAGTCATGGGTACTTGGCAATGGTAAAGTCCAAAGGTATAGTCTTGACAACATAAGTCCAAGTGTGTGGCGGCATAAAGTCCAAGTGAACTTTGGTAATTGGAAAGTCCAACATGGAGTTGACAAGGAAAGTCCAAGCATGGTCTTGGCAATTGGAAAGTCCAAATTATGGGTACTTGACAAAGGGAAAGTCCAAGGGTAGATTTGGCAGCGTAAAGTCGAAACATGAGTCTTAGCGGCATAAGTCCAAATGGATCTTGACAATGTGAAAGTCCAAGGGTGTAGGTTTGGCGGCGTAAAGTCTAAGCATGGGTCTTGGTGTTATAAGTCCAAATGAACCTTGGCATAGGTGTTAAATACGGGGATTTAAAAACCCTAAATTAAATGGCCAAATAATTAAGGAAATAATCCTGGAAATTTTTTGGGATTTTTCGAGAATTTTAGGAATTTTTCTGGAATTAAACGGACTTCGTACGAGATTTTTACGAGGATAAAGTAAACGGGCTTTAGAGGGATCTATTTAAAGGGGATAAATACACGATAGAAAACCTAATTTCTAATTTCCCTTTTTTTTTTCTTTTCCCCGCCGCGCCGCAACCCCTCTTTCCCTTTCCCCTTCGGCAGTTTGTCCGCACGACCTTCTCTCTCGCGCGACCACCGGTTCTCTCGACGACCGCCGTCGTCGCAACCTCCCTCCGCGGTCGTGCGACACCTATACCTCCAAAGCAGCCGAGCCTTCTCTCGTCCACCGCAGTCCTCACTTGTGCACCCACGAGCCCTGCTGCCCGACGCCTCTCCTCATGCAAGCGAGCGTCGTCGCCTGCCGCTTTCGGTGCTCAGCCAGGGGTTTGCGAAAGCGTCGTGGTCGCCCTATTCGCGCTGGCCCATAGCTGTTTCGCCGACTCCTCTGCCACCGGACGCCGCGCCTCTTTTGGGTTCCTGCGTATTGATTTGCCGGAGGTCTCTGCGGAACAAGGGGTTTTCTAGGGTTCTGGATTTCACGCTGGTGGGGTTTTTGCGGATAGTCGCGAGTTTGGTAAGATCGATCGTCTCTTTACTTTGGATGAAGATCAAAGTTCGTGGTGTCCTTTTGGTTTAAGTTTGTGATTTTGGGCGTGGTCTTGAATAGGGAACAAGGATTGGCGTAAGGAATGAGCGGTGGAGTTGGTATATCTCGTTGGTTTGTTTTCTTTAATTGTTGTGTTTGATTTTGGTTATGGTCGCTGCGAATTGGATTGTAAAGGGGCGCGAAGAGTAGTTCTAGTCTAGGCTGTGATTTGGCTGTGAATAGGGTGACTCTTGACCATGAAGGAGCTGTGATGATAGTGGTTGTGGTGGAATGGTGAGGGTGGTTTAAAAAGGTTAGAGAGTTGTATTAGGTTGTTAAAAAGAATGCGAGTTAAATCAGGTTTAATTGATTAATTAGTTTATAATTAATTAATCAAAAGTTTATCAATTGATTTAGTGGGCTAAATTAATTGTATGGATATTTGTGGTAGGAAAAGGATTATTAAGACGGTTGGAAAATTTGGGAAAATTGGAAACAGTTTGGGTTAATTGGGATATAAAGGAAATCGATTAATTATTCGATTTGTCGTTGAATTGTATATTTTGTGCTTAACTATAGTTATGCTATATGCAGGTTTCGGTCACGAGGCAGGTCCCCAGTCGTGACGATTTGGTTCTTTTTGCGGATATATATTCAGGCGGGTATTTTGACTTAACTTTTAGATTAAGTCAAATTGATATGCTAGTAGGATAGCTTACAATAACTTTTTCATGTTTATATGCCTGATATACTTTTGGTGCCTACTAGATACATGCATGTGATAGGATATGATTATATTTCCCTGTTTGATTTGGATCATAGTACATGGATTAGGGATATGTATATATGGTTGTACATATCATTCGGATAGGTATATTATGAGTAGGATTTACATGCTTTAGTATCATGCACCATTTTCGCATGATTGCATGCTAGCTGGACGGGGTTCCATTATTGTTGAGCCCGCAGCTAGTTACATGGCCTGCACACACTGCCACTCATGGGTTAGTGGTACATCAGGAGGGTGTGTGCAGTTGCTCTGTCAGGCTCCGCTGGTCCGCTCATGGGTAGCGATGAGGCAGCGTGGTAGCGGGCAGGGATCCCTCCTCTGGTCTATGACACCGGGAGATGAGAGCTTAGCTCCCCCACTATGTTTGGGGCAGGAGGATAGGTGTACTCCGACAAGATCCCGCTCCACTCGGTCACTCAGGAGCAGTGATGGCAGAGTGCACAGTTGTCATAGCCCTACCCACTCGGCTTCACCATTGCGTGTGAGGCGGCTGACTGGCGTCAGGGGTGACCATGTCATTGGCACGGCATGCACTTTGCATGGATTGCATTTTGTATTGTGTTTGCTGCATTTTTATTGATGCCTTGGATGTGCATATGATTGTCATGCATACAGGATACATGTTTATATATGGTCAGGACTCTATTACTTCTAGTCAGGTACATGCTCCTATATCAGGGTAGGAGATTCAGGTAAGTACAGTCATTTTGTATTTCTTGCTTACATACCCTATTTATGTGAGACTGTACTGGCATGATATTTTTATTGTTAGCTATACCTTACGTTGCATATCTACTATACCCGCAGAGTTCTTTGAACTCACCCCGTTGATTTATATCTATTTCAGGATGAAGTCATCAGAGAGTGCAATTCGGACCCCACTCGTCGTAGATGTTTTATTTTTGGATATTTGCTTTATGGTTTGGATATTTTGGTTAGAGGATATGTATAGGTTTGGAGATTGATTTTTGTATTTGGATTTTTGGTGTCCTTATGGACTTCTATTCGGAGTTTGTTCTGGATTGGATTTTGGTTGAGTATTCCTGCCCTGATGGCAGAAGGGGTAGGTTTAGTTATGATATTCTTTTGTGTATATCATTTGATTGTTGGCCTGAGGCCTGATTTATATAACTGCATGTGAGTTTGGATTCCGGTCGTGTTGACCGATGTATAGTGGCCGTGTAGGCCTTGTATGTAAAATTTGGATTGTCACCCGTACAGGGGAGATGCTGCCGGATTTTCGTCTGGCGGGGTCTCCTTCGGGGCGTGACAATAGGACTCGGTTAGCATGACATAGCCGATGGAAGCACCTGAAGGCTAACGCGAAGGGTGAAGAGTCGTGGACTCAAGAGATTCGAGAGGCGTATGGCTGATAGAGATGGTTAGAAGGCTTAGGTTTAGACTACGGGTGATTATCAAGTATGAGGGATCATACTTGGGTTAAACTTCATGTTTGAGATTTACCAATCGACTAGGGTTATGGACAGTCGACTGGTCGAGTGTCCAATACTCGGGAGCTTAGTTGACTTGCAGTAGTCAATTGCAATTATGACCAATCAACTGGCAAGTAGTCGATTGGAGGCTCGATTGCTACTGTGTGCCACTGGCAGTTGACTATCATGTATGAGAAGTCAACTGTCATGGATGGTAGTCAACTAAAATTTGTAGACACAAGCATAGAAAGATTCGTAGTCGACTATTATGTAAGGGCAGTCAACTACAACTATGGGTAGTCGACTGATGGGTTAGAGCAGTCCATTGGTGTGCCCTAATCTAATGTGGATTAGTTCATTGTGAGACAATGGATACAAGTCCAGTCGACTTCTAGGAGAAAATCCAACCCAGGCGGAGACATAAATGGATCTCGACGGGAAGGATTCAGACAGGAGGTTTCTTGGCGATTTTGAAGCAAAATGCTGGTGCATTTCAGGGTCTTCAAAGGTATCTCCAAGCAACCAACAAGCAAGCAAAAGCGATCTTCTTTGTAAAGTTTTCTTTACTTGTATTTCATTGTATTTGCTTGTATTTATTTCTTATTGTTTTAAGAACCTTGTAAAAGATTTCTCCACCTCCGGATTATTCTGAGAAGGAGAGGATAGTGGTGGTGTGCATCACTATAGCTCAATTAGAGCTCGTCCTATGGAGTCGGAACCCTCATTCCGAACCATGTTAAATCGTATTGTCATGCTTGTGTTGTTTGTGTATTTATCTCTACTTTGTATTTGTATATATGCTGCGTACTAACATTTTGTAGAGACAATCACGAATGCAATCCATCTAATGAATGAAATCACTATTCACCCCCCTCTAGCACGTATCGATCCCCCAATAAGTGGTATCAGAGTCGAATCGTTCTTCAAGGACTAATCTCTAAGAGAGAAAGTGCTAGAGAAATAGAAGTTTCATCAGGAGAATCAAGAGCAATAGAGTTACCCAACGATGGATTGGGATGGGACATCAACACTCCAATCTCATATGCATTCTATGGACAAGAAGGTTTTGATCAATCGAAGACAAGGATGGAAACCTTCTTTATGATGAACTTCGAAGAGTGGATGATCTTGATGAAGGGATTTGAAGCTCCCATAGACAAAAAGGGAAGACCCCTCAAGAAGAAGAAATGGACCGAAAAGCAAATCTAAGCCTTCGAGATAAATGAGAAGGTAACAAAAAATATAATTAATGTAATTCCTCATGATTTGTTATGTAAGATAGAAAATTTTGAGGACGCTAAGGATCTATGGAGCAAACTAGCCAAGCTCCATGAAGAGCCTACAATGGTCCAAGACAAGGAAGAAGATGAATGCTCATCCTCACAAGAGTGTGAAGATTCAGAGGTTGAAAGAAGTTCAACGTCCGAGTCGGTATAGGAAATAGAAGTAGCCTCCATTTCTAGGATCGTGGGGGAGGAGAGACAATCGTCACTGGAGTCGGATCAAGAACAATAAGAGCCATTTACATCCGGGATTGATTCCCCTATAGGTAACTCAAGTGCATGTATTAAAAATAAAAATCATATTACATGTTTTGAGTGTTGGAAAGTAGGACACTACAAGAGCAAGTGTCCAAAAAGAGTTAAGAAGATGACTCTAGTGCTCAAGGAGAAGGAGAAGGCAAAGGAGCCTGAAACCCCGATAAGAAAAGGCAAGGAGCACATTGTGTGCTTTCGATGCAACCAAAGAGAGCACTACCGAATTCAATGTCCTAGAGGGAGTCACCCTAAGAAGGACAAAGAGAAGAGCTCAAATATAGGGGGAGCTCCTAAGGATAAGATAACTTTTATTAATGCACCTTCAAAATGTCATAATAAATAGCATGCTAGTAATTTACTTGCAATAGTTCATAAGAAACATACTAGCAATAAATATTTTTGTCTAGGTGATAAGAGTTATAGAAGGTAGAGAACAACAATTTAAGTATTAACCCTAAGAAGGGTAGACACATGTCCAGGAGGAGAAATATCCCAAGAACAAATGAAAAATCAAAATTGGATAAGTTAGTTGAGGAAAACCAAACCTTGAGGTGAAGGCTTGAGAAATTAGAAAAGACTCTTGCAAAAATAACAAATTCAAGTCAAGGATCAAGTAGTCAAAGGGTAGGGTCTAGAAGGCAAGGACCATTTAAGGATATGAAAGGCTTGGTTCACAAGCCTAAGTCTAAGGAGGTTATGCCAACCTACCACAATGTTCCATTTAACTATGGAATAAGCTCTAGGTCTAGGGGTGCCAAGGTCAAAAGGGAAGTAATCCCTAGAGTTGACCATGGTAAGTGTTTAGTGGTTAAGGTTTCAAAGAAACCTAGGAAAGTCACTAAGAATGTCACAAGGGAAGCCATCCATAGAGTTAACCTAGATAAGACCATTATGACCAATACTTCAAAGCTTAGAAGGGTCATAAAGGAGGTATCTAGGGAGATTATCCCTAGTGAATACCTAGTTAACCCAAGGAGCTCAAATAGATTTTGGATTTCTAGGAGCTTGATTCCCTCACACTAGATGAGTTAAGGTGTGTCATCTTGAATTGGTAAGATAGTTAACCTTACCATAGCAAAGTTTATACTTTAGGACATTTTCGAAGTTATGTGATACCTTGAAAATGAATTTAGATTTTAATTCTAAAGGAATTTAAGATGTGCCAACATAATTTGAGAAGCTTAAAAAATAAATCATAATCGACATAATTAGATTTAGAGTTAATGGTGTGCCATTTTAGGTTTTAGCTAGGCACACTTGAAAATTTGGTCATCATGGAAAAATTGGGGTTTAATCCTAGTAAATGACAATCAAACTTGAAATCTAGGTATTCTTATACTTTTATATTTTATATGACATGCTTTGTTTGTCATATGTCATGTCATGACATCATATTTCATTTAATCATATTAAATATCATGATCATGCTTAGGTTAATATGTCATGTTTATATTTAGGTATATCTTTATGCCATGACATCATAATTATTGGCAAATGCTTTAAATTATACTATCATTATATGTCATGATCATCATTCATGCATTTAGATTAATAAAATTGGATTAAAGACAATGACATGATTTGAAGTCTCATGATAAGGGAATCAAATAGAGTTGCCTAGTTAAAATACATGAGACACTAGACTAGGGAAGAACCTAAATCCACATCTCATAAAAATATTAAATTGACATGTGTGTGTATTAATACACCCTAGACACATATGAGATGTTAGGAAAAATGAGCTAAGTTCAAGGTGCATAGTTCTTGCATCTAGATGAACTCAAACTCATAATATAATATGGAAAATCATGAGAAAATCTAATATACAAGTCATATACATCTAGCCCATAGACTATGGTTTAAAATAAGGTTTTAAAATCATTTCAAAATCATTTTGAAAAATATTGGTAAAGTCTATCTTTTGATAGCAATCACCATTGAGAATGTTGATATAAATTTAGGCAAAATATTAAAGTTTTCAATGCTTTTGAACTGTATATCAATCTCTTAATTTAATAGGTATTTTATTTTAGAATTATTTTTCATCATGTAAGTAATGTACGTATGAATTTTCATGATTTTTCAAGATACGTATATTTACTTATGCTTTTCCAAAATCCAATTTCTGAAATTGATTTCTGCACTTTACAGAAACCAATCGACTGCTGCTTTGGGCAGTCAACTGGTGGTGAGGTAATCGACTGGTTGCTGACCACGTCGACTGTTGATGCTGATTTCGATTGAACAAGGTTTGTTTAGCTATGTATCATCAAGTTTAGGCTACCCTAACATCTCCTAACCCTAGAATATGCTTTGGAAAGAATTGAAAGGGTGAAATAAATCATTGTAAATGATTAGGGGAGTTTTTAGGATGGAGTATTAAATTTTAAGGGAGGTTAAAGTTTAAGGTTGAACTTTTATCCATATTTTCGATGCTTTAAGTTTCCTATTGGCTTAGGAACTCTTCAAGGACATTGCTGGTGCAATGGTCAAGGGGGAGTAAGTCTTTAAGGGGAGGTTATCCATCAAGAGATGATGGATGAGTATTTCTTAAAGGGAAGAAATAAAGGATTTGAAATCCTCATTGTGCTCACTAAAAGGGGAGAATTGGAGAAGTGAGGATTGTCTCTCATTTAGTGATATATGATTTATCACTAGGAAGAGTGAAGACATTCAAGATATTTTTAGACCAAGAGGAAGAATGTCAGAACTCTTTAGGAGATGAGACATTAAGAACCTTGGTAGTCTTTTTTATGTCTGTCAAAGGGGGAGAGGTGAGATTTAAGTTAGGTAAACCTCAACTTTGCTTTGGCATTGGAAGAGTTAAGTTTGGGTTATTATTAGCCTAACTTAAAGGTATTGTCAAACATCGAAAAAGAGGAGATTGTTGGTGCAACAAGCCCTGAGTCAATATTGATCAAACTCGAGTGGGACTCGAGTAGTGTTTTGATGTTTGACAATTAGTTTGACCATTGTTTGACCATATGTTGATCATATGACTAGTGGATGATTGGGATATCCAAAGTCATATGGGAGAGATTATTTAGGAAAAATTGTTGGGGCAATCAACCCATGGAAGTCCAAGTCATGGGTACTTGGAAATGATAAAGTCCAAAAGTATAGTCTTAGCAGCATAAGTCCAAGTGTGTAGTCTTGGCGGCGTAAAATCCAAGTGAAATTTGGCAATTGAAAAGTCCATTATAAAGTTGGCAAGGAAAGTCCAAGCATGGTCTTGACAATTAGAAAGTCCAAGTCATGGGTACTTGGCAAAGGGAAAGTCCAAGGGCAGATTTGGCGGCGTAAAGTCCAAGCATGGAATGTGAAAGTCAAAGGGTGTAGGTTTGGCAGCGTAAAGTCCAAGCATGTATCTTAGCGGCGTAAGTCAAAATGGTCTTGACAATGTGAAAGTCCAAGGGTATAGGTTTGGCGACGTAAAGTCCAAGCATCGTCTTGACGGCATAAGTCCAAATGAACCTTGGCAAATGACCCAGTTAATATGACATAGCCGATGGAAGCACCTGAAGGCTAACGCGAAGGATGAAGAGTCGTAGACTCGAGGGACCCGAAAGGCATGAGGTTGATGAAGGTGGCTACAAGATTTAGGTCTAATCTATGGTTGGTTATCAAGTATAAGAGGATCATACTTGGGTTAAACCTCATATTTGAAGTTTACCAATCAACTGGGGTTATAGACCAGTCGACTGCCCGAGTGTTCAACACTCGGGAGCTCAATTGACTTACTGCAGTCGATTGAGATTATGACCAGTCGACTACTTGCCAGTCGACTGGAGGCTCGACTGTTGTTGTGTGTCATTGGAAGTCGATTGAAATTTATGGACACGAGCACAGAAAGGTCCGTAGTCGAATGCTATGTAAGGGCAGTCGACTGACGGTTATGAGCAGTTTACTGTTGTGCCCTAATCTGATGTGGATTAGTCCATTGTGAGACAACGGATATACTAGTAGTTGACTGGGGTAAGTCCAGTCAACTGCTAGGTGAAAATCCAGCCTAGGCGAGACATAAATGGAGCTCGACAAGAAGGATTCAAATAGGAGGTTTCTTGGAGATTTTGAAGCGAAATGCTAGTGCTTTTCAAGGTCTTCAAAGACATCTCCAAGCAACCAACAAGCAAACAAAAGAGATCTTCTTTGTAAAGTTTTCTTTACTTGTATTTCATTGTATTTATTTCTTATTATTATAATAACCTTGTAAGAGGTTTCTCCACCTTCGGATTATTCTGAGAAGGAGAAGATAGTAGTGGTGTGCATCACTAGAGCTCAATTAGAGCTCGTCTCGTGGAGTAGGAACCCTTGTTTTAAACCACATTAAATCGTATTGTTGTGCTTGTGTTGTCTATGTGTTTATCTCTACTTTGTATTTATATATCCGCTGTGTACTAACGTTTTGTAGAGACAATCACAAACGTAATCCATCGAACAAATGAAAATCGCTATTCACGCCTCCTCTAGCGCGTCATCGATCCCCCAACAAACTTGAGTTTTGAACCACGTAAAACATTGTAATTTGTGGTTGTGCTTGTTGCTTTCGTATTTGTTTCTATTTGTTTTGTTTCCGTTGCGCTAACACTTTGTAGAGATGAGGACAACCGAAACGATCAAACGTTGAAGTATCGAGCGATCCCTATTCACCCCCCCCCCCCAACCCGCCAACAGTCCAACTAAGATCCCCTCAGTATGATCCGGTGGCTAAAACAACACAGATGCTGTTACAGATTGATAGAAGTAGAATCTTAGTATGAGATTTAAAATTCTTATTCGGGCTCAGAAGCCCTCTGCTCTTTTTAACCATCGCATAGCCCTCGGTAATTTATCTTCCTTCATCAAAAAACCGACAATGAAGGATGCTGGGGCGAATATATTCATCTTTTGTTGTAGATAAGATCCCCAACTACTCCGATGTATTTATAAGAATATTTTTTTAAATAAGTCGATAAATTTTAAAAGGTTAAACTGTTAAATTGTGAGTATTTTTAAATTTATTTTAATAGTCGTAACAATTTTTATGGAATTAATTAGATTGAAAATTTAAATATATTATCGAACTAGAAATTTTAAAAAATACTTTATTGATTTAAAATTTTTAAGAGGCATTTTTATAAAGAGAATAAAATATAGAAATTCTTTTAAATATTTTCTATTATTCTAATAACTAAAAATCTATCCTAATTAGTATGAATCAATATTTTAAGTTAAGTCGGAGTATTTGTAAGATTTAGAGGCAAAAAATCAGCTTATATTTTTATGATTTATTTTATTTTTAGAATATCTTTAAATTTTTTAAATATTATAACTTTATCCTTAAATATTACGCCTTTTAATTGAATGGGGCATGATAAGAGTATGAAATTATTTTTTTAAATAAAATAATAGTATGTCAATAATTAAGCATTCGAGGGCGCAATTTAGTAAATAAGAGATGTTTAAGGGTCGAAATCATTTTTTTTTTTTTTTTTTTTTTTTTTTGCAGATCTAACAGCACAGCTGGTAACGAGGGCAGGTTGGTCATTTCGAAAGAAGGTGCTGGGAAAGAAAAGAAATCATCCTGAAAGAGAAAAGGCTGGGGCGAGGGGAAAGGGGAAGGGGAAGGAAAAGGAAGGAAAGGGTAGAGACGGAGATGTAGATGGAGACGTGACCTCACGGGGCACACAAACAAATCGTCTTCCTTCTTTGGGTGGTGATCGATCGCCACCGATGAAGCAACCAGCCAATTTATCTCCCTAATTTTGAACAATTCGACATGGTGAAATCAGCACTCCTCTTGCTTTGATCCCATCTCTCGCCCCCTCTTCCCCCTTTCTTTTGCTCCTTTTCATTCCGTCGATCTGTTGGGCTGATGAGGAAAGGCCGAGTTCCGGTGGAGCCGGCGAGGGCAGTAGTGGAGACGCGGTTCCGCGGTGTGCGCAAGCGGCCGTGGGGGCGGTTCGCGGCCGAGATCAGGGACCCCTGGAAGAAAGTGAGGGTGTGGCTCGGTACCTTCGACTCGGCCGAGGCCGCTGCCCTGGCCTACGACTCCGCCGCTCGCGCGTTCCGTGGTCCCAAGGCCAAGACCAACTTTCCCCTCGCCGCCTCCGCCGCCGCCGCATCGCCCTCCCCTACTCCTGCGTTTCGCTGCACTCCCTCCGCCCGGTTTCCCTTCGGCGACAGCCACCATGACCCCCCGCCGTCCTCTCTGCAACGGCCGACATCAAGCAGCCACAGCAGCACCGTGGAGTACTTCAGCGGGCCGCGTCTTCCTGCGCCTGCGTTGGCGACGCTGAGCCACCGACGTGTGTCAAAGCTCGGGAAGCACGCCAAACCGCCTCCCCAGAGAGTTCTAGACGGCGACCAAGACTGCCACAGTGACTGCGGGTCGTCGGCCTCCGTCGTTGACGACGAGCGAGACATCGCTTCCGCATACCTGCATACACTTCCATTTGATCTTAACTTTCTCCCTCCCCCTGATGACGACCTCCAAGCCACGATTCTCTGCCTTTGACATCCTGATCACACGAGTCCGTTTGTTTCCTTATCTCTTTATCACATTTGATCGTTGCGCTTTCTTACATGCTCGCCATTTTATAGATTTATGCCAGTGGTTTCACTTGATCAAAATTATTATTGGTGTATCTAATTAAATTGTTCTATCTGATCATTTTCTTTCTTCCTTTTTTCCCCCCCCTAAAATGCAACAGTTACATTCTTTTGATTTGAACTAGAAAACTTTGACTGTTGAGTTGGATCTCCCATATATAAATAATATAGCAGTGAAATCTCTCTTAAGAACTGAATTCCATCCACGAAGAAGAAATGACTGAAAATTGAAGGAACAATCAAATTTGTAGTTATTCATCCAATCTTCTTTTAGATTATTTCTCTGAAGAGTTAACTACATTAAGGTTAAAAAAAAAAAACTAGGTCAGTATGACACAAAGGATATTAGTAGTTTTTCGGTGATTTTGCCGAGCACTGCTACCTGAGGATTCACTTGGTTTTCTATATTTTAGTTTCATGACTTAAGGTGAGTGTGATTATTAGTTCGCCCTCTTGATGTATCTTGCCTTTTCTGTACCTCAAGTACTTGTCTGATTTCCAGATTTTGTAAGTTAGAATCTTTTCTTCCAATTGTATGGTTCAAATAATTTGTTTCTATGTCTTCTCTTGTATGTATTGATCCTTCACCAAGTTTGTAGCACTACACAACCTTGTTAATTTTTTTTTGCTATGATGCCTTGCTGTTTTGACAATTTTATTGTAGAAACCACATAGTTTTGGGATAAGCTCATAGTTCACTGACTAAATTGACATGTTTGCAATAATCAGAAGTCTGTATCTTTTTGTATTTGCATACACAACCTAGTTAGTGCTTTTTCTGTCAGTTAACTTGTCACAAATTTAGCTGACCCCAAATAGCTAGGCTTGTGATGTTGTTGTGGTGGTGGTGGTGGTTTTAGGTAGTAAAATTATCTGTTAATCAAAATTAGATCCCATCTGTTATATCCCTATCAACTGTCACTTTGGATGATGAATAATATAATTCAGAAGTCTTATCTTTGATTGTTTAATCTATTGCTTCTGATATTAGCAAAAGTTTAAGTATCACTAGAAGCAGTGGCGCATGGAGGATTCAAGTGGAGGGGAGCAAGTTACACTGATATTTTTTAAGGGGGCAAAACATTAAGGACGCTTAATATGTTTTAAAAATTTAACAAAAGTTTTATATTAAATTATAAGATATTAAAAAACATGTTTCAAGTTGTCTTAGACTGCCCATTAGATTCTAATATATTTCTTGGGCATCTTTTCATCATCTGAAATTTATTTATTGATTATGCTCGGATTTCTAGGATATACATATTTTCCTTTTTCTGATTAAGTCCAAATGTACACATAAATAGATTTGTAGCTATTACAGATTCATGGAGCCTTTAGTTAATAATCTCTTTAGTCAAATGAATTTAATATATTTATTTGTTGCCGTGACAATTGTATCCAAAGTTTCCTTTCCATGTGCCCATCACATATTTTACTCTGTTATCATCCGTAGTATTCCATTTGTTAAGCATCGAAAAGATAAAGTGCCATATTTTTCTTTGTTCAATTGATCTCATCTATTCCGGCATGTGGTCGATAGAAGTCTACTATCATTTGGATGCACACTATTACATTTCCATCACTCAAGGCTAAGGACTAATAACTGAGCTAGTCCTTCAGGAGTAGGAGTCATGTTCACTAGGGCATTTTTCTTGTTTTTTTTTATAGAAGTTTCCTGAGTAAATTGCATCTAATTCTTTTGTGTCTTAGTGATATAGTCTACCTTCTTCCTTTTTTTTTTTCCATTTGTAAAATAGTATATGCCTTGCAAACCTTTTGATCCATACAATTTTTCCCATGCTGATGTTATATATCCTAGATAATTAAAACTTTCACTATTCAATTTATTTGTACTATTCGATGGAGGGAAAAGATTCCTGTCAGTCCTAATTAGTTGGGACTACCACCGACGATGATCCATTAACCAGTCTGTGGGAGAGGGAATGATCACAACCTTTCTTTTTACACTCATCTGGCTACATCTTTTCAATTTGTATCAACAGAGATGAAGAGCATCCAGTAGCAAAGGAAAATAGTTTTGGACTCTTGGTTGCTCATAGACCTTAAGAGGACCCAGAAGAAAGTCTGTTCTTTTTTTGGTCCATTTTTTCTTGTTATAGGTCTGACAATTCTAATGTAGCTTTGAGTAAGTTTCTTAGGAGGGAGGGAGGTGTAGCTTCTTCAACTGATACTTTTGTGTTTTCTTTGGCTGTTAATAATCTCTGCAAGTTTTTATAATCTCACTACTACTAGATTCATTTCTGTAAAAAAAAAATTTCAGCTTCTAAAGATATCTCAATCCTCTCGCCCATGGCCTGGAAGTTCAGTTCTGCTAAGACATTCCGATACATTAATCGACACAACAAAACAATGAACAGGAAGTTGAGAAAGTATGGACAAGGAAGATAAGAATGCCAAAGGAAACGAGTCAAAAGCACGAGAAGAGAAGAGGAGAATCAACCTTCCTCCGTTTGTGGTTTGACCACAAGTTGGAAATGCTAAAGGGGAGAAGTTATAGTCAGCCATAAATCAAATCGTACTGCTGCTTCGTTGGTACCTGTTCCTTGTCGATGCCTTGTTGACTTCTCGTTAGCGTATGGATGGATGGAGGTCGGTGTTTTCGTGTTCCATGTTTGGTTTTGGTTTTGGTTGATGCCTGTCCAATTATTTAGTCGACTAAAATCTGATTCTTATAGTTTTGATTACCTTAGCAATTCACTTGGATGATGTTTTTGTGGTACGAGTATTTCATTTCGACTCTTGGAGAATGTCTTTGGTAAGAATCCGGATAGGTTCGCTGGCTTTCGGAATCGCATTCTCCTCATCCCTCGACGGCATCGATGGCTCGTCAGAACCGTTCTCGGTCACATACAAGGCAGCGGCTGGAGAGTCGGAATCGCTGTCGCAGGATAAGCGTGAAGAGCATCGCAGCGGGAGTGCCGCGGGAAGGGCCTGGACGCTAAGCAGAAGCGGTGCAGCAGCAGAGCAACGGCGAAGGAAGCCATTGGCGATGTGAGCAGTGTCGGATAACCACAAGAGCCTGTGAAAATAATTTAGCAATTGAGCCGGAACTTAAATTCATGCCTTTTATTTTAAATCCGTATCGATTCAAACTTAAAATCACATTGCAATCAATAACGACTTAAAAAATAGTAGAACAAAGAAAGCTAATCTCCACGATAATTAAAAATTAAAGTGGAGGTTATTTTGATAATACAAATTCCATAAAACACAATAGCAATCGTCCACTACAGTAGTACACATCAGACGGTCGTTGCTTCATCTTATTCTTTGCGATCGTCGCCGTCCACCTTGCCGCCGGAGCAGCCGTTGGAGGCCTCCTTGAGTTCGCAGACCGGGTCAATCTCGTGATGGGCCGCCCTCCTCTTGAGGAACTCCTTGTTCTCCTTCCACACCTCCCCGTTCTCGTACACCTCCTTCTTCCAGATAGGCACCGACGCCTTCACCTCGTCCATCAAATAGCGGCAGGCCTCCATCGCCTCCGCCCGGTGCACCGCCGATGCCGCCACGAACACGCTGGCCTCCCCCACCCCAACCGTCCCCAGGCGGTGCGCCACCGCGAGGCGGAGGAGCGGCCAGGAAGCCCGCGCCTCTGCGCAGACGGTGGCGAGACGACGCGCCGCCATCGGCACGTAGGCCTCGTACCGAAGCTCCTCCACGCGCTTGCCCTCGAAGGTGTCGCGGGTCGTGCCTTCGAAGGTGGCGATCGCGCCGGCCGCGGGGTCACGGACGAAGTCGACGTACCTGTTGATGTCGATCGGGCCGGAGGAGGCGTCGAGTACATCGACCAGATCCATTTCCGCTGCTGCCGAAGCCATAATGATTGACGCGAGTTTGCCCTACTCTTTGGGGAATGATAAACCCACCTAGTGGATATCGTCCGAAGCAGCAAGAGGCATCTTGGATTGGCAAAATTATATCGACAGGGACAAACTTCATTATTGTCAGTCGGCAGTTGTTCCCATTTTTCATTGCCAGAGTCCCTGAGGCCGAAGGCTTATCTTTACGGCCGAAAAAGGTTTTAGAAAAAATGGGAATGAAAAAGGTGTAAGAAAAGAAGAAAACTATGGGTGCGTTTGGTAAGTAGTAAATGGAATATTTTTTTTTATTTTTTTTTAAATAGAAAAATATGTTTGGTTGATTTTTTTTTTAAATAAAAGAGCATTTTTTAAAAAATTTAAAAACACATAAAAATTATTTTCTGACAAATGAAAAAAGATAGAAAACAAAGAAGACTTATATATATGTGTGTGTGAGAATAATATTTTCATTTCATTGGATTGCGATCGCGTGCTTATTTACAAAAGTAGTTAATGCGCAGTGGAATATACAAAGATAAATATGCACAACAAGAATAAATAACAAGCACACACAATACACAAGAGCGATTTAATGAGTTCGGAACTAGAGTTTTTACTCCATAGGGTGAGCTCTAATTGAGTTCTAGTGATGTACACTATTACTAATCAACTTCTCCTTCTCGGTATGACATCGAAGGTGGAGAAACCTCGTACAAAATGATTACAACAGTAATATAAGAGGATATAATCAAATACAAGAAATAAATAAAACAATAAGTAAATAACATTTTACAAAAACTTGATTGTTTGTTTGCTTGTTGATTGCTTTGGATTGCTCTTGAAGGTTTAAAATGTAACAACACTTCCCCTTCAAAATCGCCCCAAAAACGATGTGGAAAACCTCCTCATCGAGCTCCTTTTAAGTCCTCCATCGAACTGATTTTTCGCATAGTAATCGACTGTCAAATAGCCTTAGTTGACTGCCCACAGTGTCGTCATCTCACAACGGACTTAATCCACGTTAGATTACTCCAATGGATACCCTAGCAGTCAACTGTCTCTACCAGCAATTGACTGTCAAACCCAGTAGTCGACTGACCAGTTGACTACAGGACATTCTGTGCTCGTGTCCACAAATTTCTATCAACTGTCATCCATGGCAGTCGATTGTCAGTGGCACACTGTAGCATTCGAGCCTCCAATCGTCTACTTATCAATCAACTGGTCATAATCCCAATCGACTATTGCAAGTCAACTGAGCTCCTGAGTGTTGAACACTCGGCCAGTCTACTAGTCCATAACTCCGGTCAACTGATAAACCTCCCATATAAGGTTTAACCCAAGTATGATCCCCTCATACTTGATTGACCTCTCTTAGCTTAGACCTAAGCCTTCTAGCCACCTCCATCAGCCTCATGCCTCTCGAATCCGTCGAGTCCATGACTCTTCATCCTTTGCGTTCGTCTTTAGGTGCTCCCATCTGCTATATCATGTTAACCGGGTCCTTTGCAAATGTTCATTTGGACTTATGCTGCCAAGACCCATACTTGGACTTTACGCCGCCAAAACCTCTTTCTTGGACTTCTACATTGCCAAGATCCATTTGGACTTACGCCGTCAAGACTCATGCTGGGACTTTACGCCGCCAAACCTACTTAAGATATCGGAAAATAAAATAATAATACAATAGCACTGGTTAATTAAGAAATTACCTTATAGAATTTTTAGAAATTTTTGTGGAGTCAAGTGGAATTTCCATGATATTTTATTAGGAAAGATTTAATAGACATTGAGGTAGCATGTTTGGATTATCATTGATTTATGAGTTAACGGGTTTAATCAACCTAGGTTTTAATATCAAAACCTAGGTCCTTATTTCTTCTATTTGTTTTCCTCACCCGACTCTTTTATTTCTTCCTCTTTCCCGATTGGCCATTTCTTCTCATGATGCAACCCATTTCTTCACTCGATCCCTTATTTTCCGTCGTTGATCCCTTCTACTCATCCCCGTGCCCTCACCCGTCACCGCTTTTCCTTCCCACGATCGATCGTCGCACCAATCGATCTACCATCGCCATCGCTCGAGCCCAACTTGTTGTTGTCGATCTCCACCTCGAGCTCGCATTGTCACCCCATCGTTGCTTCCCCTTCTTCCATTTTGACAGCTGCAAGCATCTGTCGGCCATTGCTTTGGGAGTTCGTCGCCAAGAATAAGGAGGAGCTCGACCTGCCACAGAGTCGATCGCCTTCATCCACTGCGTTTTCCAGTGAGCTTTGTTGGGAATTGGACGTCGCTAGAGGGGAGTGAATAGTGTGTCATACGTCGATGGAATTCGATTGCGTTCGTCTCTACACTTTGTTAGTATGCACAGCGGAATATATATAAATCATAAACTAAATATGACAAACACAATAATACAAATACACACAAATATAATATGGTTCGGAACCTTAAGGTTCCTACTCCATGGGTTGGGCTTGAATGAGCCCTAGCGATGCTAAACACCACTAATAATCAAAACACTCCTTCTTGGAACAATCCGGAGGTGGAGGAAACCTCTTACAATAATTCTTATAACAATAAGAATCAAATATAAGCTAATACAAGTAAACTACATAAAGATAAATAAAGAAAACTTTACACAATGTGAACTTGAGTGCTTATTTTTGGTTGCTTGAGAAGAGCCTTGAAGGTCTGGATTGCAACAGCAAATCCCCTCTAAATCGCCTCAAAGAACCATGCCAAAATTCTTCTCCATGAGCTCCTTTTAAAGCTTCACCTCAGGCTGGATTCCGCCTAGTAGTTGACTGATTGAAACCATCAGTCGACTGCTCTTGTAGCCGTTGTGAGACAACGACTCGATCCACGTTGGATAAGTTCCAACGGATACACTGATAGTCGACTGCCATAACTCGCGCCGATCGTCGTATGGTCATAGCCGATCGACCACCACCGAGCATTCTACTATCGTGAACCCGACTAACAATCAATCATCCATGATACAATCATTGCTTATCATGATCGCTTGATAGGCGCAATGACTTCAAGACTATTTCTGCTAGCTGAACACTGCCGACTTCGAGCAATTCGACTGGTCATAATCCCAATCGATTGCTACAAGTCGACTTGATTGTCAAGTGTCAAAATACTTGACCAATCGACTGGTCCAAAGCCCCAGTTGATTGATAACGTCAACCATGAGGTTTAACTCCAAGTATGATACCCTCATACTTGCTAGACCACCCTTAGCCTAGACCTAAGCCTTCTAACCAACTCCGTCAGCCTCATGCCTATCGGATCCCTCCAAGTCATTCATGACTTATTCATCCATACGCTAGCCTTCATATGTTTCCATCAACTATTGTCATGCTAAGTTGGTCTATACCGCCAAGGCACATTGGACTTACACTGTCAAGACTACCGCTTGGACTTTACGCTGCTAACCATTGAACTTATGCTGCCAAGACTCCACCCTTGGACTTTACGCCAATATCAACCCTTGGACTTTCTTTGCCAACCCATGTTGGACTTTTCATTTGCCAAGATTCAAGCTTGGACTTTCCCTTACCAAGACCCATGCTTGGACTTTCCATGCCAACCCATATTGGACTTTCCAATTGCCAAGACTCAAGCTTGGACTTTCCTTTGCTAAGACCCATGCATGGACTTTCCATGCCAAGTACCCATGACTTGGACTTTCCATGACAATTTATCGAACATCAATGTCAAACATCAAAACACTACTCGAGTCAAACTTAAGTCCGGTCAATCGTGACATAGGCCGATTGCACCAACAATCTCCCCCTTTTTGATGTTTGACAAAAACCACAAACACCTTTGAGTTAGGCCACCTAACTCAAATCTCCTTACCAATTCTCCCAAATTGGTAATCCCGTTAATTCTCCCATTAACTTTTCCTATTAATTCTTCCCCTTTTTGACATACATCAAAAAGGTTCTCCCCAAGGAGATCAATATCTCATATCCCAATGAGATCTTACAATCTCCCCTTGGTCCAAAAACACCTAGGATGTCTTCACTCTTCCTAGTGATAAGTCTCATATCACTTAAGAGAAGCAATCCTACAAACTCTCCCAATTTCCAAATTGGGCATCTCACATTCTCAAAATTTTCTAATTCTCCTTCTCATGAGGAAGAACACATCCATCATCCCATGATGGGTACCTCCCTCTAAAGGCTTGCTTCCCCTTGACCATTGCACCAACAATGTCCTTATTGAGTCTCTAAGCCTATAAGAACACTAAAACATCAAAATTAAGGTTAAAAGTTCAACCTTGAACTTTCACACACCTTAAAATTGATACATACCTTAAACAACTCTCCTAATCCATATCCAATGGATTTTCACCATTTCCAATGTTTTCCAAAGCATATCCTAGGGTTATGAGCAGTTATGGTAGCCTAAATAGCTGAAATTAGGCTAAACAAACCTTGTTTACTCGAAATCAGGCATGACAGTCGACTCTTACAGTCAATAGTCGACTGTCGTTGATGCCAGTCAACTTCCATAAGCGACAGTCGACTGATTTCTGCAAATGCAGAATTTTAAAAATCAGAATCTGAATCTCGAAAATGCATAAGTAAATATACGTATTTTGAAAAATCTTGAAAATTCATACATACATTACTTATAACAAATACAATGGATGAAAAATATTTGAAAATTAAATTACCCATAAAATTAGGAGATTGATACAAAGTTCAAAACCATTGAAAAGTTCAATGTTTTAGCTCTGCTTTGTATCAACTCCATCAATGGTAATTGCTATCAAAAGATAGACTTCGTCAAGGTTTTCTAAAATGATTTTAAAATATTTTTGAAAACCTATATTGGATCATAATCAATGGGCTCAATGCACATGACTTGAACATTAGCTTTCCCCATGATCCACTAAGGTATAAGATGAGTTTGAGTCCATCTAGATGCAAAAACTATGCACCTTGAACTTAACTCATTTCCTAGCATCTCACATGTGTCTAGGGTGTATCAATACACACATGTCAATGTAATGTGAGATGTGAGTTTTGTCCATCCTAAACTAAGGTCTCATGCATTCTCTAAGACAACACTACTTGATTCCCTTATACATGAGATTTCAAGTCATGCCATAGTCCTTAAATTAATTTTATTAATGCATGAAATATGATCATGACATAAATGATAGCATAAATAAAGCAATGTCAATAATTATGATGTCATGACATAAGATTAAATCCTAAACATACATGACACTAAAACTGAAATCTAAGCATGATCATGACATATTCTATGATAAAAATAAATATGATGTCATGACATGACATATGACAAATAAAGCATGGCAAATAAAATATAAAGATATATAATACCTAAATTTTAGTGTTAATTGTCATTTGTTAAAATTAAACCCGCCATTTTGTCATATTATCACTAATCCCCCAAGTGTGCCAAAAATCCAAAATGACACACTATGACCTCTAAATTTAATTTGTATCAATTTGATTGATTTTTCATAATTCACAAAATATATTAGCACATCCTAAAATTCTTTAGGATATAAATTCAAACCACATTTCCAAGGTACCCATAACCTTGAAAATGACCTAAAGTGTCAACTTTGCTATGGTTAGGTTAACTACCCTATCAATCCAAGTTGACACAATCTAACCCATTTAGCGTGAATCGATCACGCTCCTAGGAACCCAAAACCTATTGGAGCTATTTGGATTAACTAGGTATTCCTTAGGGATGATCTCCCTTGATACCCTCCTAATGACCCTTCTAGGCTTGGTAGTCTTGGTCATTTGGGTCTTGTCATGGTTAACCCTAGGGGTGACTCCCCTTGTAACCTTCTTAGTGGCATCTCTAGGTTTCTTCGAAACCTTAGCCACTAGGCACCTACCATGGTCAACTCTAGGGATGACTTTCCTTGTGACATTGGTTTTCCTAGACCTAGGTTTAGTTCCATAATCAAATTGAACATTGTGATAAGTAGGCATTGCCTTCTTGGACATAGGCTTGTGACCCAAACCTTGCCTCCTAGATGGTTCTTGCCTCTTACACCCTAGGTTTTGACTATTTGACTCTTTAATTGAATTTTGCATCTTCCTAAGGGTCTTCTCCAACTTCTCAAGCCTTGACCTCAAAGCTTGATTTTCAAATTCTAATTGCTCAAATTTTGTGGGCCCATTGTTTCTTTGAGCATTTTTGCCCTTCCTAGGCATATGTTTAGAATTCTTTGGATTAAAGCCTAAATAGTCTTCTATTTTCCTAATACTTGCCTTATGTAGCATTTTTCTAGGAACATTAGTCCCAAATTTCTCCTTAGTTGAAATAGGTCTAGAGTCATTATTTCTAGACTTGTCTTTAGACCTAAAATCAACATGCTTATCCCATAAACAATAAAATATATTTCTAGCATGCTCTTTATGATAAATAGCAAGTGAATTGAAAGCATGCTTTTGCCTATTACTTAAAGAAGGTGCATTATTGAAATATACCTTAGGTTTTGCCTTAAAGGCTCCCCCTACATGTGATGCTCCCTCTTGAGTCTTCTTCATCCCCTAGGGCATTGACTCCTATAATGCCCTTTTTGATTGCATTTGAAGCACACAACGTGCTCCTTGTTCTTCCTAGTGGGGACATCGACATCCTTGGCCTTTAGCATAACTTGTGATGTCTTTTTGACCCATTTAGGACACTTACTCTTATAGCGTCCTTGCTCCCTACACTCAAAATATATTATATAATTTTTATTTTTGATTGAAATTCTTGAGTTACCTAGGGTGGTGGTGGAGGCCTCTTGAGCTTGTTCATCACTTCTCCCGGAGGTAGAAGCTTCCTCTTGCTCTTACCCTTGCTCCGGTGATCTAATCTCCTCCCCCTCAATCCTAGAGGTGGAGACTTCTTCTACTTCTACCTCTTCTTCCACCGATCTCGATCCGGATGTTGATTCCCTATCAACTTCCGAATCCTCACTTTTTTGTGAGGAAGAGCTTTCTTCTTCTTCGGGCTCTCTTTCTACTTGAGCCATGGATGGTTCTTTATGGAGCTTGGCCAATTTTTTTCATAGCTCCTTGACATCTAGAAATTCACCTAACTTAGACACAATATCATTAGGTAATGAGTTTAATATCAATTGTATTACCTTATCATTTCTTTCGAAGGCTTGGACTTGCTCTTCGGTCAATCTCTTCTTCTTGAGGTATCCACCTTTTGGACCCCTTGGGACTTCGAACCCCTTCACTATGATCATCTAATCTTCAAAGTCCATCATGAAGAAGTTCTCCATTCGTGCCCTCCATTGCTCAAACCCTTCTTGTCCATAGAAGGTGTATGGGATCGGAGTGTTGATGTCCCATCCTTGTATTTATTCAAACTCCATCTTCTTTTTCACCCTCTAGCGGTTCTCTCTTGGCGGTTAGTCTAAATAAAGAGTGACCTCGCTCTGATACCACTTGTTGGGAATTGGACGTCGCTAGAGGGGGGTGAATAGCGTGTCGTACGTCGATGGAATTCAATTGCGTTCATCTCTACACTTCGTTAGTATGCACAACGGAATATATATAAAGCATAAACTAAATACGACAAACACAATAACACAAATACACACAAATATAATGTGATTCAGAACCTCAAGATTTCTACTCCACGGGTTGGGCTCGAATGAGCCCTAGCGATGTCAAACACCACTAATAATCAAAACACTCATTCTCAGAACAATCCGGAGGTGGAGGAAATCTCTGACAACAATTCTTACAACAATAAGAATCAAATACAAGATAATACAAGTAAACTACACAAAGACAAGTAAAGAAAATTCATGAGCTCCTTTTAAAGCTTCACCTCGAGCTGAATTCTGCCTGGCAGTCGACTGATCAAGACCATCACTCGACTGCTCCTGTAGTTGTTGTGAGACAATGACTCGATTCACATTGGATAAGTTCCAACGGATAACCCAAAGAAATTGATCGCCAGAGCCATATAGCCGATTGACTAGTCGGCCAATGAGCATTCTTCTCTCAGAAACCCGATTAGCGAATGACTACCATCCATGATGATCGCCTATCGTCGATAATAGATCGCCAGTTATTTCTGCATCGAACACCGATGCCAACTATGAGCAGTTCGACTAGCTATAATCTCAGTCGACTGCTACAAGTAGACTCGGCTTCTAAGTGTCAAAACACTTGACCAATCGACTAGTCTAAAGCCCCAGTCGACTGATAACCTCAACCATGAGGTTTAACCTCAAGTATAATGCCCTCATACTTGCTATACCACCCTTAGCCTACACCTAAGCTTTCTAGCCACCTCCGTCAGCCTCACGCCTATCAGATCCCTCCAAGTCATCCATGACTTGTTCATCCATACGCTAGCCTTCAAGTGCTTCCATCGGCTATTATCATGCTAAGTTGGTATATACCACCAAGGCACATTGGACTTACGTTGTCAAGACAACCGCTTGGACTGTTGCCAACTATTGGACTTATGCTACCAAGACTCCACCCTTGGACTTTACGTCGCCAATATCAACCCTTGGACTTTTCTTGCCAACCCATGTTGAACTTTCCATTTGCAAAGACTCAAGCTTGGACTTTCCCTTGCCAAGACCCATGCTTGGACTTTCCATGTCAACCCATGTTGGACTTTCCAATTGCCAAGACTCAAGCTTGGACTTTCCCTTGCCAAGACCCATGCTTAGACTTTCTATGCCAAGTACTCATGAATTGGACTTTCCATGATAATTTTTCTAACATCAATGTCGAACATCAAAATACTACTCGAGTCAAACTTGAGTTCGGTCAATTGTGACTTGGGTCGATTGCACTAACAAGCTTGATTTCACCATCAACCACATTGGTGGCGCCCAGACTGATTCTTCAATACAGTTGTGTTGTCGTCCATTTTAGCTTCCCCTTTTTCTATATTCAGGTAGATACTTCATTCTTCTGTGTTGTGGATTGCGAATTTGAGGAGTTAGATTGGGAGTTTGGTGAAGGATGTGGAACTTTGTGATTTCTAGGTAAGATGGGTAATCAGAGTGAGGGTTTTGGATAATTAAATCACATCGTTCTAGATTTGAGACCACCAACAGTGGGTCAAAGAGCTATGTAGCTAAGATTAAGAAAGGTGAGTTGGATAATTTTTGGATCTATGCTACGTTTTACAGTTGATGGTTTGTTCAATAAGTAATCGTTGATGAAATTGTATAGGTGCAACTTGCTATGTGATTGGATTCACTGGTATATATGAAATGGGGCTAATTGGGTTCACTATTGTTTCTAATTTGGGTGTGGAGATAGAACTGCGAGTTAAACCTTGGATCAAAAAGTTATGCAAGCAAGACTAAGCTTGGTAAGTTCTGATTTGGATTGTTATGGATGTGATGTTAGATCTATAGCTAGTTTGGTTATTGGATTTACTGATTTATAGTTGATGGAAGGAGTTTATTTAGTAGAGACCTTATTGATGGGTTTAAGTGAATATTTGATTAGGATAATTGGATACATAGTTGTAGGACCGTTGGCGTCGCACTAGGGGGGATGAATAGCGGTTTCGATTCGACACTTAGAATTCGATCGTATTTGTCTCTACAATTCATTAGTATACACAGCGGAGATAATAAAGCATAAACTCAAAACAAAGACAAACACTCACATGCAATACACAAGTATATAACATGGTTCGGAACCTAGGGTTCCTACTCCACGAGTTAAGCTCAAATGAGCTCTAGTGATGCACACCACTACTAATACACTCCTTGGAATAATCCGGAGGTGAAAAAACCTCATACAAGTGATTACAAAAGTAATACACCAATAAGAACAAGATACAAGCAATTACACTAAGCAAATGAATACAAGTAAAGAAAAAACTGCTTTACAAATGTGAGCTTTGAATGCTTGATCTTTGGTTGCTTTTAGAATGCCTTGAAGGTCTAGAATACAACAACAATCCCCTTCAAATTCCTCAAGAAACACTGGCCAAAATCCTCCTCTTCGTGCTCCTTATAAAGCTGCAACTCGGGTTGATTTTTACCTAGCAGTCGACTGCTATAAGGCACCAGTCAACTACCCCTGTAGTCGTTGTCTCACAACGACTCAATCCATGATGAAAAAACTCTAACGGATACACTAGAAGTCGAATGCCCTTATTAGCAATCGACTGCTGCCCTGCTAGTCGACTACCAAAGCTTCTATGCTCGTGTCCATGTAGAAACGGTATCCTTCATTGATCATTGTTGTTACCGATCATTGCTAAACCCTAGCGATCATTGTTGGACCATAGAAACGATCGAGCATCGATCAACTCCCCTCTGCCGATCGCTTGTAACCTCAGTCGACTGATCTAAGTTGACTAGGCTATCAAGTGTCAAACACTCGACTAGTCGACTGATAAATCTCAACCATGAGGATTAATTTAAGTATAATCCCTTCATACTTGATAGACCACCCTTAGTCTAGACTTAAGCCTTTTATCCATCTCCATCAGCCTCACGCCTATTATATTCCTTCAAGTCATCCATGACTTGTTCATTCATACACTAGCCTTTAGGTGCATCCATCGGCTAATGTCACATTAAGTGGGTCTACTTTTTCAAGGTATATTTGGGCTTACGCTGTCAAGACACACACTTATGTTGGTGTAATCGGCCCAGGTCACGATTGACCAGGACTCGAGCTTGGCTCGAGAGATGTTTTGATGTTAGACAAAAACATATGACAATGTAATTATCATGGGAAAGTTCAAGTGGGACACTTGGCATTTGGGAAAGTCCAAGCATGAGTCTTGGCAATGTTAAGTCCAAGCATGAGTCTTGGCAAGGTAAAGTCCAAGTCTTGAGTACTTGACGTGGAAAGTCCAACATGGATTGGCAAGGGAAAGTCCAAGTTTGAGTCTTGGCATTTGAGAAGTCCAAGGGGTTTGATATTGGCGGCGTAAAGTCCAAGCAGGAGTCTTGGCAGCATAAGTCCAATGGTTGGCGGCGTAAAGTCCAAGCGGAGTCTTGGCGGCGTAAGTCCAATGTGCCTTGGCGGTGTAGACACCGTTAGCATGACATAGCCGATGGAAGCACCTGAAGGCTAGCGCGATGGATGAACAAGTCATGGATGACTTGCGAGAGGCGTGAGGCTGATGGAGGTGGCTAGAAGGCTTAGGTCTAGGCTAAGGGTGGTCTAGCAAGTATGGGGGAACCATATTTGGGCTAAAACCTCATGTTTGAGGTGTGTCAGTCGATTGGTGTCATGTGGCAGTCGACTGGTAAGAGTCAACTAGGGTTTGACTGCGAGAAGTGGCCTAGCAGTCGACTGCCATAGGTAGGCAGTCGACTAATTGGTTGAGCAGTCGACTGATCTTGTGATCAGTCGACTGGTGCTCGTGAAATCGGGCACAGAATGGAGTTGAGACTCGACTGGTCGAGTAAAGGCTCCATCAGTCGATTGATGGGTATCATTAGTCGATTGATGATGGATTCGCTGGACTTATCCAACGTGGATCTAGCCGTTGTCTCACGACAACAGTAGCATCAGTCGACTGATGGTCCCAACCAGTCGACTGATCGACTTTTTCCGGCATAGGTTGAAGCTTTATAAGGAGCTCGTGATGGAGGAAAAAGGCATGGTTCTTTGAGGAGTTTTTGGGGCGAATTGTTGCTGCAATTCAGGGTCTCCAAGTGTCACTCAACCAACCAAACAAGCAAGCTCTCAAAAGATCGATTGTAAAGTTTTCTTTGTATTTCTTTTGTTGTATTCACTTATATTTGCTTGTTGTACCTAGAATTACTGTTGTAATCATTTGTACAAGGTTTCTCTACCTCCGACTTGTGTCGAGAAGGAGTGTTTGCATAGTGGTGTGTGATTGGCATCGCTAGAGCTCTTTAGAGCTCGATCCATGGAGTATGAACCATTCGGTTCCGAACCATGTTATATCTTTGTGTTTGTGATTGTGTTTCGTGTTATTTCTATTAGTATTATTATTCCGCTGCGTTAACACAATTTATAGACGTGATCACGATCAAATTCCATCAACGAACGGTAACGCGCTATTCACCCCCCCTCTATCGTCCAATCGATCCCCTACAAGTGGTATCAGAGCGAGGTCGCTCTTCAAAGTTTAACAACTAAGGGAGCTCGCTAGAGGGTGAAGATGGAAGTCCAAGAACAATTAGGATGGGACATCAACACACCGGTGCCCTATACCCTATACGGACGAGAAGGCTTCAATTCTTGGAGGAGAAGAATTGAAGATTTTTTGATGATGAGAGACCTTGAAGAATGGTCCTTATTAATGGAAGGATTTGAGTATCCAAGAGGACTAAAAGGTGGTTTCCTCAAGAAGAAGAGATGGAGTGAAGATCAACTCCAAAGATTCGAGAAAAACAAGAAGGTAATCAAATTCATTTTTGATTTAATTCCTAATGACTTCTTGTGTAGTCTAGGTGAGTGCATGGATGCTAAAGAGCTTTGGAGAAATTTGGCCAAGCTCCATGAAGGTCCATCGCCGGTCCAAGAGGAAGGAACCGAAGAGGCAAACACATCATCCTCACAAGGAAGTGAGGACTTGGAGGTTGAGATATCATCAACATCCAAGGAGGAAGAGGAAGTAGAATCAGAGGAGACCTCCACCTCTAGGATTAAGGGGGAGGAGACTAGAGCATCCTCAACACCGGAGCAACAAGAGGAGTCATTCACATCCGGTCGAGAGGAAGAGAAAGCTCAAGAAACCCTCACCGTTGAACTAGGTAACTCAAGCAATTTGGTTTTAAATAAAAAACATATAATTTGCTTTGAGTGTAGGGAGGTAGGACATCACAAGAGTAAATATCCTAAAAGAATCAAGAAGAGTCCATCGATGCCAAAAGTCAATAAAGCCAATGTTCCCGCCAAGAAAAGCAAGGAGCAAGTCATTTGCTTAAAATGCCGGCAACCGGGACACTACCGGAATCAATGCCCAAAGGGGGAAAAGAAGGGGCAAAAAGGAGCACCACAAGTAGGGGGATCTTCCAAAGCTAACCCTAAGGTATTTTTAAATAAAGCTCCTCATTCAAATAATGTCAAAAGGTATGCTAGAAATAATTTTAGCAATCTTGCTATTTATCAAAAAGAGCATGCTAGAATAGAGAATATTGCTTATGAGCTAAGAAAGTCAACCTTAGGAAGAAGGAGAAATTTGGGACTAATGTCCCTAGAAATATTTTACCTAAGGACAACCCTAGGTCAAACAATTCTAGACAAATCCTACCTAGGGAAACCATTAGAAAGGTACAAGAGCATCTAGGTCTCAACCCTAAATGGACTAGACATATGCCTAGAAAGAACCATGCCCAAGGATTAACTAAAAATTCTAACATTGGGCAATTATAAAAGGAAAATCAAGTCTTGAGGTCAAGGTTTGAAAAGATGGAGAAGACCCTTGCAAAAATGCAAAATCAATTTCAAGGGTCAAGAGGTCAACATTTAGGGTCTAGAAGTCAAAGCCTAGGGTCAAATGGTCAAAGTCAAGGGTCAAAATCTCAAAGTCAACATCTAGGACCTAAAATACAAAAGTCAACCAAGGGCAAGCAAAGTTTGGGTCACAAATCTAAGCCTAAGGTGGCTTATTATAGTGTTCCATTTGATTATAGAACACAAACTAGGTCTAGGAAGACCAAGGTTACTAGGAAAGTTATCCCTAAGAGTAACCAAGGTTTGTGCCTAATGGCTAGGGCTTCTAGAAAACCTAGGGTGGCCACTAAGAAGGTTGCAAGGGGAGTTACCCCTAGAGTCAACCTAGATAAGACCAAAATGACCAAGGCTACCAAGCCTAGGAGGGTCATTAGGAAGGTATCTAGAAAGGTTTTCCCTAAGGAATACCTAGTTAACCCTAGGAGCTCAAATAGGTTTTGGGTTCCTAAGAGTGTGATAGATTCACGCTAAATGGGTTAGGGTGTGCCAACCTTAAATGGAAGGGTAGTTAACCTAACCATGGTAAAGGTGGCACTTTAGGTCATTTTCAAGGTTATGATTACCTTGGGAATGTGGTTTGATTTGAATCCTAAAGGTTTTTAGGATGTGCCAATATTAATTATGAAGTTTGATAAAATGATCAAATTGACACAATTTAGGATTAGAGGTTACAGTGTGTCATTTTGGGTTTTTGGCACACTAGGGAGAAAAGTAATAATATGGTAAAATATACTTAATTATATCAAATGACAATTAATATTAAAATTTAGGTATTATTATACCTATATTTTTTATATGACATGCTTTGTTTGCCATATAACATGCCATGACATTATGTCTATTTTTATTATTTAATATGTCATGATTATGTTTAGGATTAAGGATTAGATGTCATGTGTTTTTGGATTTCATATTATGCCATGACATCATGATTATGAGCATATGCTTACTTATATCATCATTAATGTCATAATCATTCATGCATTTGATTAAAATTGATTTAAGGACAATGACATGACTTGGAGTTCCATTTATAAGGGAATCGAGTAGGGTTGCCTTAGAAAATGCATGAAACCCCAGATTAAATGAACCAAAACCAACATCTCACATTAAATTGACATGTATGTCTATGCTATACACCCTAGATACATGTGAGATGCTAGGATATGAGTTGAGTTCAAAGTGCATAGTTTTTGCATCTAGATGAACTCAAACTCATCTTATATGAGTGGTGGATCATTGGAAAAACTTGTGTACAAGTCATGTACATTGAACCCAAGGAATATGATCCAAAATAAGGTTTTGAAAACATTTTAAAATTATTTTAGAAAACCTTAGTGAAGTCTATCTTTTGATAGCAATAACCATTGATGAAGTTGATACAAAGTGAGCTAAAACTTAGAAGTTTTTTTCACTTTTGAATTTTGTATCAATATTTAGTATTTTATGGGTAAAATATTTTTCTATTATTTTTCACCCATTGTATTGGCTATAAGTAATATACGTATCAAATTTCATAATTTTTCGATATACGTAGAATTAATTATGATTTTCTGAAATTCAACTCTGATAACTGAAATTCAGAAATTTCAGTTATCAGTCAACTGTCCTTGGAGGCAGTCGACTGATGTGTGTGGCAGTCGATTGGTATCTGACGGAGTCGACTGCCAATGCTGATTTCGGGAAAACTAGGTTTTTTTAGCCCGTGTTCAACTGTGGTTAAGGTCCCTAACCACTCATAACCCTAGGATATGCTTTGGGAAGCATTATAAAGGGTGAAAAATCTACTGGATATAGATTTGGAGAGGTGTTAGGTCAAAGTATCAAATTTAAGGGTGGAAGAATTCATGGTTGAACTTTGAGCCTTAATTTTAATGGTTTAGAGTTTCTATTGGCTTAGGGACTTCCCAAGGACATTGTTGATGCAATGGTCAAGGGGGAGGTATCCATCATGGGGTGATGGATGTGTTTTTCTCTTCTTGAAGGGGAGAAGTTATGGGAAAAGGACATCAATTGGAAAAATTGATGGGATTTTGAGAGACCCAATTTGGAAATTGGGAGAGTGGATAGGATTGCCTCTCTTAGGTGATATGGGACTTATCACTAGGAAGATGGTAGGCATCCTAAGTATTTTTGGATCAAGGGGAGATTATAAGATCTCATTGGGACATGAGACATTGACCTCCTTAGAGAGATAATCTTTTTGATGTATGTCAAAAAGGGGGAGAAAGATAAGATTACCAATTTGGGATAATTGGTAAGGAGTTTTTGAGTTAGATTGTCTAACTCAAATGGTTTGTTTGGTTTTTGTCAAACATCAAAAAGGGGGAGATTGTTGGTGCAATTGGCCCAGGTCACGATTGACCAGGACTCGAGCTTGGCTCGAGAGATGTTTTGATGTTAGAAAAAAACATATGGCAATGTAATTGTTATGGGAAAGTCCAAGTGGGACACTTGGCATTTGGGAAAGTCCAAGCATGGGTCTTGGTAATGTTAAGTCCAAGCATGGGTCTTGGCAAGGTAAAGTCCAAGTCTTGAGTACTTGGCGTGGAAAGTCCAACATGGGTTGGCAAGGGAAAGTCCAAGTTTGAGTCTTGGCATTTGAGAAGTCCAAGGGGTTTGATATTGGCGACGTAAAGTCCAAGCAGGAGTCTTGGCAGCATAATGTTGGATCGATTTGAAACGCTAGAGGGGGGGGGGTGAATAGGGTTAGTGAAAACTTTTCTTTTTCGACAATTAAAACCAAGTAGGCAGCGGGAAACAAAAGATAAACACAAGAAAGACACAAAGCTTTTTACTTGGTTCACAGCCCACCGACTGCTAATCCAAGGCCCTGCGATCCTTGATCGCTTCCGAAGGGCAATCACTAAAAGTCTCTTCCTCGTTGGAGGTAAGAGACAAGACGATTACAATGATTATAAGGCCGGTAACAACCTTACCGGTCCTTATACAAATTAAGTACAGAAATATAATAATAATACCGACAATTAATTAGAAGATGACGCACGGTCAGAGTAGCGTTGTAGAGAGCACGAGCACTTGAGAGATTCTTGAATTGGGTTTGAGTCCTCCCCTCCTTTTATAGATTTGCACGTTAGAATTTATCCCAATCCAGATCTAAAACTCGTGGATCTTATCTTGAGGTGGCAGCTTATCTTATCTTGAGGTGGCGGCTTATCTTATCCTGAGGTGGTGGCATCAATCTCTATCTCTTTGACCTTGTGCACTGGGTTGATTCGTCTACATCAGCCGACTGATCCTCTTAGCAGTTGACTGCCTTCAGTCGACTACTGACATCTCCAGTTGACTGCTGCACTTGAGAATTCCTACAATACAAGATTAGCATAATAGATGCATAATGCCATGCAGTGTGACAGTCCTTTGACTGTCCGATCTCGACTTCAGCATTCCTCCGGAAGCCTTAGTCGGATCAACGCCTAGGATTGTCCTCTAACCGAGGACGCGTCCTTACCACCGCTCCACACATGGAGCTTACCTTTGGTCCTCTTGACCTATCGCTTAGCTTTCGGTCACCACCGAGGTTCCTCAACTCCCCGAGGTTCTCCTGGTGTCACTCGACCATCACAGTTTCTCAACTTGAGATTCTCCGGATGTCGCTCGACCTTTGGCTTAGCTTAAACACTTCCTGCACACTTAGCATATCACATGAGATAACAAAATAGCTTAACTTTGAATCTTTGCCATCATCAAAACCAAGGTTCGATTTTCTAGTGCCCCTGCACCAACAATCTCCCCCTTTTTGATCTATGGCAAACCAATTCAAAGTTAAGAGAAAATAAGCAGTAAACATTGAACAGTCATTTTTCAAAACCTCCCCCTTAAGGGTACCTCCCCCTTAACCCTAGGTGATTTTTGAAAAACAATTACTTTTTGGGAAAGAAAAAGTAAGTAACCTCTTAACTTTATTCTCTCTCCCCCTTTGACATATATCAAAAATAACTTTATATTGGGTACATTGCCAAGAAATAGAATTTTTAAACATGCTAATCAAGTTGATTTAATATGTTCAACTTCCTTTAATACTTAGGAGTTTAGGTTTCTAGATCCTGCACCAACAATGTATATCCTAGGTTAGAATGTGACCCCCTAACCTTTAACATTGTTATAAAATTTTGAGAAAGAAAAAAAACATTTTAAAGGCTCATGTTGGTTTTTTATGCCAAACCGAGGTAGCTAGATACTAAGTTTGTCCAACTTAAGTCTTCTCTCCCCCTTGGCATATTATCAAAAGAAGGATTTAAATTTAGAAAGTATTGGTGATTTTTTTTTAAAAAAAATATTTTTCAACAACTTCTATGATGATTATCCAATTAGAACCTCCCCCTTAACCTAACATCCTTGTTAGCCACAAGGAAGGCTTATCTAGAGGGTCTCCCCTTTTGTCTGACAAACTCTTAGGACATCCTTGTTGGCCATAAGGAAGGCTCACCTAAGTGTCCACAGGGTCTAGGTATCTAAAGTTGACTTAAGGATTTAGATTTTCAATATTGGTCAACTAACCATCATTTTAAGAAGAATAGTTGTTTTGAAAACTACATATAACTACACACAATAATCATGGCAACCAATAAAAATAGTTTTAAGAATCTATTTATGTGTATATAAAATTTGAAATCGTTTTCAAAATCATTTTTAATTTGTTGTCCTTACCATCTCACCCATTCTATATGATCAACCAAGTTATCCTTATAGGTATTGTGAGATGAATTTAATTTAATGCCTTAGAAATTAATTAATCTTGGGTTAGATTCAGATTTAACCTTTAGTTAGTTAAGTGAACATTTCAAAAGAGGGCTTCCAGGTCGTGGCGAGGCACAGGGGCCTTCTTTGATCGGAACAATGACCACTTCTTTAGACAAAGCCAACTTAGGAAATTACACACTTAATTCACTTAGGGTTACGTCCTGGTCTAACTAATTTAGGATGTGGTGAGGTAGCTTCAGTTAGTTCCACTTAGTTAAATGTACCAAACTAGATACTCCTTATCCAACTCGGATACACTTGACTTCGTTTCCTTAACGTACTATCATCTCACCGCATCCTGATACTATGTTGTCAAGATTAATTAATTATTTCCTATCTAACCATTCTATGAGAGTTAATTTAAAACTAGTATGTATGACATGACAAAATAAGCATGATAATGATATGTATGCATGAGCAAGCTACATTCAATCAATTTAAAGAAATAGTTATTTTCTTGGGTGGACTTTTATTTATTCCATAGTTATAAGATACTTTATTATAATTAGGTTTACAAATTTTAGTGTCTTGATTTTTGGTTAGCTTAGACTTGTAACCCAAGTCTTCATATTTATTAGTTGAATTTTTGTTGAAGGTTTAATTAATTGCTAGATTATTAATTTGTGTATAATCAAATGGTACTCTATTATAATTAATTTTATTGGTTTGATTAACTAATTTTGAATTTTTAATTAAGTTAGATTGTGAATTATTTAAAATAGGATTATTAGAATTTTTCAAAATAATATTATTAGACTTTTTTAAGATAAGATTATTAGACTTTTTAAAAGTAGAATTATTGTTAGAATTATTTAAGATAAGATTGTTAGAGTTTTTAAAGATAGAATAATTATTAGAATTATTTAAGATATTGTTAGAGTTTTTAAAGGGAGAATTATTATTAGAATTATTTAAGATAAGATTATTAGAGTTTTTAAAGGGAGAATTATTATTAGAATTATTTAAGATAAGATTATTAGAGTTTTTAAAGGTAGAATTATTATTAGAATTATTTAGATTATCTTTGGAATTTTTTAAAGTTAATTTCGAATTTTTTATGGTTGAATTTTTCAAAATAGAATTTTTTAATTCGGAATTATCTAGATTAATCAGATCTAGGATTTGATGATTCTGTCCTATGGTTTGATTATTCTGATCAAGGTTTTGATTATTCTGATTAAGTCCTAGGTTGGTTTTATCCTTAACTTGATCTAGATCTATGTTAATTAAACTAAAAATTTGATTAATCTCTTGGTTAATTTTATCAAATGTAAGATTAATTTGATCATTTTCTTCCATGATATTATTATTATTATTATTTAAACTAATTAAATCTGAATTAATTAATTTTTTATTAGTTGAATTATTAATTGTATTATTTAATTGACAACAATTACACAATTTATCTAAATTATCAACTATTCTAAAACTCAACTTTTCAAAATTATTAATTTTACTAACCTTTTTCTCTGGACATCGATTCTTGTAGTGACCGAATCTTCCGCACCCAAAGCACTTGATGTGCTCCTTGTTCTTCCGTACTCCTGGCAATGGTGTCTCCTTTGCCGCCGGTTGTGTCGTTCGAGTCTTACGAGTAGGACACTTATTTTTATAGTGTCCTCTCTCCCTGCACTTGAAACAAATAATATGGAATTTAAAATTTAAATTGACATTGTTACCTTTAGGCATTGAGCGATACTCTTTCATGGTTAGCTCGGTCAACGATCTTCTAATACTCGCAAAAAAAACACAAACCAAAAAGTTCCAAGACTTGGTCTTGGATTAGTAGTGCGGGAGATAATTAAAAATTAAAAATAAAAATAAAGAAAAGAAAATGCTCGATCGGTGGTTGCACCGAATCTGAGCGCCCCCGCTCTGATACCAATTGTTGGATCGATTTGAAACGCTAGAGGGGGGGGGGTGAATAGGGTTAGTGAAAACTTTTCTTTTTCGACAATTAAAACCAAGTAGGCAGCGGGAAAAAAAAGATAAACACAAGAAAGACACAAAGCTTTTTACTTGGTTCACAGCCCACCGACTGCTAATCCAAGGCCCTGCGATCCTTGATCGCTTCCGAAGGGCAATCACTAAAAGTCTCTTCCTCGTTGGAGGTAAGAGACAAGACGATTACAATGATTATAAGGCCGGTAACAACCTTACCGGTCCTTATACAAATTAAGTACAGAAATATAATAATAATACCGACAATTAATTAGAAGATGGCCTTGCAGTCGAGTAAGCGTTATGAAAGCACGAGCACTTGAGAGATTCTTGAATTGGGTTTGAGTCCTCCCCTCCTTTTATAGATTTGCACGTTAGAATTTATCCCAATCCAGATCTAAAACTCGTGGATCTTATCTTGAGGTGGCAGCTTATCTTATCTTGAGGTGGCAGCTTATCTTATCTTGAGGTGGCGGCTTATCTTATCCTGAGGTGGTGGCATCAATCTCTATCTCTTTGACCTTGTGCACTGGGTTGATTCGTCTACATCAGCCGACTGATCCTCTTAGCAGTTGACTGCCTTCAGTCGACTACTGACATCTCCAGTTGACTGCTGCACTTGAGAATTCCTACAATACAAGATTAGCATAATAGATGCATAATGCCATGCAGTGTGACAGTCCTTTGACTGTCCGATCTCAACTTCAGCATTCCTCCGGAAGCCTTAGTCGGATCAACGCCTAGGATTGTCCTCTAACCGAGGACGCGTCCTTACCACCGCTCCACACATGGAGCTTACCTTTGGTCCTCTTGACCTATCGCTTAGCTTTCGGTCACCACCGAGGTTCCTCAACTCCCCGAGGTTCTCCTGGTGTCACTCGACCACCACGGTTTCTCAACTTGAGATTCTCCGGATGTCGCTCGACCTTTGGCTTAGCTTAAACACTTCCTGCACACTTAGCATATCACATGAGATAACAAAATAGCTTAACTTTGAATCTTTGCCATCATCAAAACCAAGGTTCGATTTTCTAGTGCCCCTGCACCAACAAATAAGTCCAATGGTTGGCGGCGTAAAGTCCAAGCGGAGTCTTGGAGGCATAAGTCCAACGTGCCTTGGCGGTGTAGACACCGTTAGCATGACATAGCCGATGGAAGCACCTGAAGGCTAGCGCGATGGATGAACAAGTCATGGATGATTTGGAGGGATCCGAGAGGCCTGAGGCTGATGGAGGTGGCTAGAAGGCTTAGGTCTAGGCTAAGGGTGGTCTAGCAAGTATGGGGGAACCATATTTGGGCTAAAACCTCATGTTTGAGGTGTGCCAATCGACTAGTGTCATGTGACAGTCGACTGGTAAGAGTCAACTAGGGTTTGACTGCGGGAAGTGGCCTAGCAGTCGACTGTCATAGGTAGGTAGTCGACTGATTGGCTGAGCAGTCGACTGATCTTGTGATCAGTCGACTGGTGCTCGTGAAATCGGGCATAGAATGGAGTCGAGACTCAACTAGTCGAGTAAAGGCTTCATCAGTTGACTGATGGGTATCATCATTTGACTGATGATGGATCTGTTGGACTTATCTGTTAGGGCAATCTCTTGCCGTAATATGGTTTTGATGGTGTGGCAAAGGGTTTAAGTTAGTTTAATATGTTGATTTGATATGTGCGTTGAAGTCGTCCAGGACTTAGTAATTCGCACATGGAGCCGTGGCGAGTTTCACATCTCATGACTCGTGCCTTGAGTCGGTGAAGGATAGTTTTGCGGAAGCCGTGCGCTTAGAGCATCCGAGGGACCGCCGGACGAGAAGCTTGGAGTGAAGCCGGAGGAAGTAGACTTCGAGGCAAGAGACGCGAAGGAGCATTGCAGAGCCATGCGCCTGATGTTGCCGAGGGACGTGGCCGAGAACGAAGAGAACTTCGAAGGCGAGGGACTCCGAGAGATGAGAGTGAGCGAATGTAACCCGGGAAGGGGTAGCTCTTAGGTGAAACTTGGCCATTTGGCCAAGTGTCGGATGGGTTTTCCCGACACCAGTCGACTGCCAGGGAATGACAGTCGACTGATCTAAGTCGATGGGTCGATCGACTGGTATAAGACCAGTTTAGTGCTTGGCGATCGCTATGGATCGGCAATGATCGATGTCGAGCAATGACTACGGGAATGGCGATCGATGGCACTGTGCACGGGCACAGAATGGAGTCGACTCAGTTGAGCACTCGACTGATCGAGAATCAGTCGACTGATGGTAGGATCAGTCGACTGATGCCAGTACCATTGGATGGTATCCAACATGGAAAGCGACCGTTATTGGGCAATGGCTACAGGACCAATCAACTGATCGAGGGCATCAGTCAACTGATCATGTGTCAACGGGAAGAAACCCTCTTCCTCTATAAAAAGGAAGGGGATGGGGCTTTGGGAGGTTAATGCTTGAACGCCCAACTACTCCCAAAGTGCCCTAAACATTTTTCCACTCCTCTACTTGCTTTAATCTTCATTCCATTGTAGAAGAGTGATCTTGGTTGTAAAGGTTACCTCCACCTAGCTTGGTGCAAAGGAGAGACCAATATTGGATTGGTTTTGGAGGAGTGATTCACCTTGGACGAATCGGACCGTGGATTAGCGGCGTAGCCGTGAACCACGTTACATCTTCTTGTTAGCATTTGCTTTCTTGTAATTTCTATTTGCTTGTCTTTATTTGCATATTCCGCTTGCGCTAATCTCGTGTAGACGAGCGAATTACGACATCCAACGAACGAGGGCTATTCACCCCCCTCTAGCCGGCCAATCGATCCCCCCAACAAGTGGTATCAGAGCAAGGAAAGCTTGTCACCGGACTAATCGCCGCAACAAGCTCTACATCAAAAATGGCCGGCTCAAACATCCACCCACCGAAGTTCGACGGCGAATTCTCTTGGTGGAAAAAGAGAATGGAGGTATTCTTCGAGACCGATTTTGATATTATGCTTATAATGGAAAATGGTTTCGAGTTGCCTAGGGATGAAAGGGGTGAACCAATTGAAAAATCACGTTGGACTAAGAAGCAAAGAGAGGAGCACCTTGCAAACTCAAAGGCAAAACATCATCTTCTCAATGTGCTCCCTCAACAAGAGATCAACCGGATCGGAGAATGTGCTAGCGCCAAAGAGATGTGGGAAAAGCTTGTAGAACTCCATGAAGGCACATCCGAGGCCAAGCTAGCTAGGAGAGACCTCCTCCGCTCCCAACTCTCAAACATCAAATTAGAAAAGGGAGAAAAGGTAACTTCCCTACATTCTAGATTTAAAGAAATATTAATTGGGCTAACAAGTGTAGGAGAAAAGCTCTCCAACCGAGATATGGTAATGAAGGCCATAGATGCCTTTCCCCGGTCCTCAAGATGGAGCTCCATGGTGGATTCGTTTTACATCTCCAAGAACTTGGAAGTAAGTACCTTGGAGGAATTTTTCTCAACAATGGAGCTCCACGAAACTAGGCTTGAAGGAATACAAGAAGAGCCTAGAATTCAACCCTCAAGAGGAGTAGCCTTGATAGCGAACAAGGGGAAGAAGAAGATGGAAATCCCCTCCTCCTCCGATGATGAAGCATCCTCATCCTCCTCCATGGATAGCACCGAAGAAGCATATATGGTAAGGAGGGTAAGACGTGCTTTAAAGGGTTTTCATTTTAATAAATCTAATGATAGGAATAGAAGACCAAGGGGAAAGGTCATATGCTACAATTGCCAAGGAGAGGGACACATAAGGGATAATTGTCCCCTCCTAAACAAGAGCAAGGAAGAGAAGAAAAAGAAAGAAGAAAAGAGGAAGAAGAAGGGGAGCAAGAGAAAGGAAGAAGAAAAGAAGGTAAAAGGAAAAGGGAAGGTCATGACACTCAAAGCAAAGACATGGGATGACCTTGCTTCCTCATCCTCATCCGAAGAAGAAGAGCATGTCTATTCCAACCTAGCACTAATGGCTCTTCATGACTCAGATTGCTCCTCCTCCACCGAAAATGAAGAATCAAGCTCAAGTGGGGAGAGCTCAAATGAAGGGGGAGCTTCTACATCCTCATCATCCGAAGAAGAAGAGGACATGAAAACTATGGTAACGAATGCCTCTCCTAAGAAAATAGTTTCCATAATTTCTAGTTTAACTAAGGACTTATTTGGAATGAAAAATAAAAATAAAATCATGCTTAATCAAATTAAGGCATTGGAAAATAAGCTAGAAAATGCATGCTTAAATGATAATATTTCTTCTAGCTTAAATGATGCATGCTCACATGATCTTTATGTGCCATTAGATGTTAGTGATGCATGTATAAATGAAAATAGGGCCCTAAGGGAAAAGGTAGACTATTTAACCAAAGCCCTAGAAAAATTCACAATTGGCTCCAACACATTAAATATGATTATTGGGAGCCAAAGAGCTAGCTTCAACAAAAAGGGCCTAGGCTACAAAGAAAAGAAAAATGAAAAGGCCTATAAATGCCTAATTGCTAGGGGACAAGATAAGAATAAAGTAATAGCTAGGAAATGGATCCCCAAGGAATACTTAGTGAACCTAATAGGAAAGAACTTATTTTGGGTTCCAAAATCCATCCTTAAGGGTTAGGAAAACCCTAGGGTAGTCAACCATATGGAATTGACCTACATCATATTTTGGTTGACTTAGGATAATGGGACAACATTTTTAGAATAGTGTTGGGTGATGATAATGTGCCCATAAATAGATAATAATGCTTAAATCATGATGATTAATGTAATTGCTATGTATGTTTGAAATCATGATTTATGATTTTAATATTTGGCACGTAATCATGAGAAGTAGGGTTGAATCATGCTTTAGGTGATACTTTGTTTATTATCATCATATAATACCTAATGCATGATTATTATTTAATGAATACATGTATTTCATGATCATAATGTGAAATTCATTCATATATGCCTTTATGATCATGAGGATTATTAGGTTGATACTTAACCTTGATAGAATTGCATGAATATATTGGTTAAGTATACACAAATACCCCCTAGGATGCATCTCACACTCACCATAGGCTACCTTGATTGAAAACTTAGCATGAGTGAGATGTTAGGATGATACAAATGTCCACTAATGCCTATGACATTTAGATGGTCATTTAAAGTATCAAAATAGCAATAATAGACCAATCATGGGGAAGGCTTATGTTTAATTCATAGACATATTGCCCAAAGATCATGGTTGGATATTTCATATGTTTTCAAAACAATTTCTTACTTTAAAATACATGTATTCATGTTTTGAAACAATTGGATGCAAGACTAGGTGTTAAAATGGATACTCTTATGATAAAAAACCTAGTAGTTTTTAAAGCTTTTGGATTTTTGGCAAATACATGGAAATATAATGATTTTTCATGAAAACATATTTTTCACTGATAGATATACTTAAAAGAAATGTGTTCCCCAAATTTCATGATTTTTCAAATTTTCTGGAATTTTTAATGCATTTCAAATCGTAAACCCAAAAAAGCAGCGTACGATCGGTAGTAATCTGAACGATCGTGATGACCTGAATATCAAACCAGTAAAGGCTGAATTCCGATTTTAAATCAACTTGTGGTATTTTCTTTCTATTAGACTTGATGTCATGTGCTTTTAACTTAGTGATAATCTTTTTGATGGTGTCAAAGGGGGAGAAATGATTATGTTTAAGTTAATTATGATAGGGGGAGAAATAAAGGGGGAGTTTCATGGATTAAGGGGGAGTTGCATGTTGCTATATCAAGTTTATGTTTACATGCTTTCTTTCCTTTAAAATTTATATCAAATGTTTTTACCTAACTTAAACGGATTGCCACACATCAAAAAGGGGGAGATTGTTAGGGCAATCTCTTGCCGTAATATGGTTTTGATGGTGTGGCAAAGGGTTTAAGTTAGTTTGATATGTTGATTTGATATGTGCGTTGAAGTCGTGCAGGACTTAGTAATTCGCACATGGAGCCGTGGCGAGTTTCACATCTCATGACTCGTGCCTTGAGTCGGTGAAGGATAGCTTTGCGAAAGCTGTGCGCTTGGAGCATCCGAGGGACCGCCGGACGAGAAGCTTGGAGTGAAGCCGGAGGAAGTAGACTTCGAGGCAAGAGACGCGAAGGAGCATTGCAGAGCCGTGCGCCTGATGCTGCCGAGGGACGTGGCCGAGAACGAAGAGAACTTCGAAGGCGAGGGACTCCGAGAGATGAGAGTGAGCGAATGTAACCCGGGAAGGGGTAGCTCTTAGGTGAAACTTGGCCATTTGGCCAAGTGTCGGATGGGTTTCGACACCACCGATCGCGGAATGGCAATGATCGATCTGAATCAATGGTCGATCGATCGTATAAGACCACTTTAGTGCTTGGCGATCGTGCCATGGATCGGCCGATCGATGTCGGCATAGCCAATCGCCAGGAATGGCAATGATCGATGGCACTGTGCACGGGCACAGAATGGAGTCGACTCAGTTGAGCACTCGACTGATCGAGCATCAGTCGACTGATGGTAGGATCAGTCGACTGATGCCAGTACCGTTGGATGGTATCCAACGTGGAAAGTAGCCGTTATTGGGCAACAGCTACAGGACCAGTCGACTGATCGAGGGCATTAGTCGACTGATCCTATGTCAACGGGAAGAAACCCTCTTCCTCTATAAAAAGGAAGGGGATGGGGCTTTGGGAGGTTAATGCTTGAACGCCCAACTACTCCCAAAGTGCCCTAAACGTTTTTCCACTCCTCTACTTGCTTTAATCTTCATTCCATTGTAGAAGAGTGATCTTGGTTGTAAAGGTTACCTCCACCTAGCTTGGTGCAAAGGAGAGACCAATATTGGATTGGTTTTGGAGGAGTGATTCACCTTGGACGAATCGGACCGTGGATTAGCGGCGTAGCCGTGAACCATGTTACATCTTCTTGTTAGCGTTTGCTTTCTTGTAATTTCTATTTGCTTGTCTTTATTTGCATATTCCGCTTGCGCTAATCTCGTGTAGACGAGCGAATTACGACATCCAACGAACGAGGGCTATTCACCCCCCTCTAGCCGGCCAATCGATCCCCCCAACATTATTCAGCGTGGATCTAGCCGTTGTCTCACGACAACAGTAGCATCAGTCGACTGATGGTCCCGACCAGTCGACTGATCGACTTTTTTTAGTACAGGTTGAAGCTTTATAAGGAGCTCGTGATGGAGGAAAAAGACATGGTTCTTTGAGGAGTTTTTGGGGTGAATTGTTGCTGCAATTCAGGGTCTCCAAGTGCCACTCAACCAACCAAACAAGCAAGCTCTCAAAAGATCGATTGTAAAGTTTCCTTTGCATTTCTTTTATTGTATTCACTTGTATTTTCTTGTTGTACCTAGAATTACTGTTGTAATCATTTGTACAAGGTTTCTCCACCTCTGACTTGTGTCGAGAAGGAGTGTTTTCATAGTGGTGTGTGATTGGCATCGCTAGAGCTCTTTAGAGCTCGATCCGTGGAGTAGGAACCATTCGGTTCTGAACCACGTTATATCTTTGTATTTGTGATTGTGTTTCGTGTTATTGCTATTATTATTATTATTCTGCTACGCTAACACGATTTGTAGATGCAATCACGATCGAATTCCATCAACGAACGGTAACACGCTATTCACCCTTCCTCTAGCGTCCAATCGATCCCCTACAACTTGGACTTTACGCCGCCAAACATTGAACTTATGCCGCCAAGACATACGCTTGGACTTTACACCGCCAATATCACACCCTTGGACTTTCCTTGCCAACTCCATGTTGGATTTTCCAAATGTTAAGACTCATGCTTGGACTTTTCAATTGTCAAGACCCATGCTTGGACTTTACCGTTGCCAAGTACCCATGACTTGGACTTTACCATTGCCAAGTGTTCCACTTGGACTTCTCCATCATATGGTCAACCTCATGTCAACCCATTGTCAAACGATGTTCAACCCATTGTCAAACATCAAAATACTACTCGAGTCAAACTCGAGTTCGGTCAATCGTGACCTAGGCCGATTGCACCAACAATCTTTCCCTTTTTAATGTTTGACAATACCTTTAAGTTAGGATAACAATAACCTAAACTTAAACACTTCCAATGCCAAAGCAAAGTGAAGGTTTACCTAACTTAAACCTCACTTCTCCCCCTTTGGCATACATCAAAAAGACTCCTCAAGGGTATCAATGTCACATATACCAATGAGATCTTATAATCTCACCCTTGATCCAAAAGCATCTAGGATGTCTTCACTTTTCCTAGTGATAAATAACATATCACTAAATGAGAGGCAATCCTCATTCTCCAATTCTCCTTCTTTGAGAAAAAAACATCCATCATCCCATGATAGATAATCTCCCCCTAAAGGCTTGCTTCCCCTTGATCATTGCGCCAATAATGTCCTTGGAGAGTCCCTAAGCCTATAGGAACAATAAGTCATCAAAATTAAAGGCAAAAGTTCAAACTTGAACTTTCACACATCTTAAAATTTAATTCTCACCCTAAACAACTTTCATAATCCATTTCTAATGGATTTTCACCCTTCTAATGCTTTCCAAAGCATATCCTAAAGTTAGGAGCAGTTAGGATACATAGGGATAGCTGAAAATGGGCTAAACAAACCTTATTTATCCAAAATCAGCTTAGCAGTCGACTCGATCAGCAAGTAGTTAACTACTAGGAACATCAGTCAACTGCCATACTATAACAGTCAACTTCTCTCTGATTTTCAGAAATCATTTTTTTAAATGAATTTTGAAAATGCATAAGTAAAAATACGTATTTCGAAACATCTTGAAAATTCATACGTACATTACTTACATGAAATACAATGGGTGAAAAATAGTTTTAAAATAAAGTACCCATTAAAATGAGAGATTGATACAAAGATTAAAACCATTGAAACTTTCAATATTTTGACCTACTTTGTATCAACTTCTTCAATGGTGATTGCTATCAAAAGATAGACTTCACCAAGGTTTTCTAAAATGATTTAAAAATATTTTTGAAAACATATTTTGAACCATGATCTATGGGCTAGATGTACATGACTTGTACATTAGCTTTCCTCATGATTCATCATTATCATCTAATGAGTTCTAAACTCAATATGATGTACTAAATAAGCATATGAGTTTAACTCATTTCCTAACATCTCACATGTGTCTAGGGTGTATCAATACACATACATATCAATTTAATGTGAGATGTGGATTTTAGTTTTTAGGATTTTATACATTTTCTAGATAACTCTATTTGATTCTCTTATACTTGGGACTTCAAATCATGTCATTTGCCTTAAATCAATTTGATTAACCAAAAATACATGAAAGATGATTATGACATATAAGATAACATTAATAAACATGTAGCAATAATCATGATGTCATGACATAAAGATATAACCTAAATACAAACATGACATTAAAATAAAACCTACACATTATCATGAAATTTAAAATGATTAAATAAAATATGATGTCATGACATGACATAATAAGAATACATAAACATACACATTAACACACACATCAACCAAGCAAAGACACACAATTTTACAAAATAAAATATTTCATTTATCTTAAAGTCATTCCTACAAGCAAAACACAGATGTCCAGATGCTCAGCCTCACTATGAAAATAAAAGAAAATACATAAATATAATCCTAACTACCATCCACTAGAGTCATCGGCTGGAGGTGGTGGAGGAGGTGGAGGTTGCTGACTCAACATCCAGCTCTGCATCATCTCAAACATCTCGAGCTGACGTTGCTCCATCCGACTCAGCTGATAGGCAATGGAGGACTACTCTAAGCTGAGCTCCTCCAACCGTGTGTCAACTTCCTCATGAAAATTTTCAAATCTGGTCTCCAAGTGTGCAAAGCGCACCGAAAGACCCTCCGCCGGTGCATCTGGTAGCATAGTGTCATCCTCCTCTATAACTCCCTCGCCATGCTCCGTAGTTGGCTTTCCATTCTCCTCATCTAGATGAATCGGCTCCACCGATCACTTCATCCGTCCATATCCAGTTTGCATTTCAGCCAATGCGAAGTGCCTCAAGGTGATGCGGTCGTAGGAGTCCGACAATGGCCTCAAGGTCCCCCTGGAAATATTTATGCCTCTAGACGCTAACCATGCAGTGATGATATGGCCAAAAGACATATGGACCTTTCCTTGGACAGGGGACACAAAATGAACAATGCAATGAAAAATATTTAACGCCACATTGATATCTAGTAGGTGACGCATCACATACATCAAGAATAAATAGGCAGGTTGAACCATGGCTAAACCCCTAGTCACTATGGGTAAGATGCATGCAACAAATGACCTTATATAGAACATTGTCTGGAGCTGAGAGGTCATTGATGGAAAATAGGTTTTGACCTAAACGATGAGGATGATTAAAGAAATGCTGATGCATAATGTCAAGAGTAATATGATCAAATGGTGCAGGGGGTGTCGGATGTAGGGTAGGATAAAACACAAATGTGTCATCCGATGGTCGACACTCCAGAAATTCCTGTAGGATCTCCAGAGTAAATTCTAGATTGCATTTTGCAATGTAAGTCTGATATGTCGAACCATCCCCGACTTTCTCAAGGTTGGAGTAAAACTTCGTGAGTAGGTCAATATTAACCGGATGCATGCAAAAAAACTAATTTCACTAATTGGTAATGCATTATGATTTGGATGACATCCCCACAATAAGACTGGAAAAATGTCTCATCCAAATAACGTATAGCCATGGGCTGATATGTTCGGGATGGCGCCTGGGATCCTTCACCAAGCTCTGCCCTACATTTTTGTCTATATGAATGTAATGAATGCAATGAAAAAGTATAAAACATGGTTAAATCAAGGCATTGCATAAGTAAAATGATTAGGGTTTAGGGTTAGAGATGTTACTTAGGTGCCATTTGATTTGAGGTTGTAGGAGACGACCGGAACAAGCAAACACTGGAGAAAAGTGACAGGAAATGCTCTCTTGCACCTAAAACCCTAGCTTGGGCAGAATCGACGAAAATGGGAGGAAGATGGGGTTCCATTAGCGTGATAGAGAGATAAAAATAGGGTAAACAAGATTAGGATTCAAGAAATAGTGCTTACCGAGGGCTGAAATCACCGGCATGCACTCGGACAAGGAGGGGCGAAAACGTCGGGAGCATCGGGAAGAAGGAAATCCACATGAAGAAGCTGGACCACTAGGGTTCAGCCTTATAAAATCGCATCGATCAATTGACTGCTGGGCCAAAGAAGTCGACTACTTGAGGATCTGTGATCTGGTCATGACGCTAGCAGTCGACTGTTAGGGTTCGATAGTCAACTGTTGAACTTTCTGTGCCGAGCTACAATAACGACAGTTCATTGATAGGGACCATCAATCGATTGCTCAACTTTCTATGTCGTGCTATAGTGACTTCAGTCGACTGCTTAACTGAAGTAGTCGATTGATATTTGATTACTTAACTGGATTTGATTTGTTTATCTGATTTTGTTTCATTTTAGTGTGTTTATGCATGTGTAATGATTATATCAGTATTATGCTTGTATTTGTGCATTTGCTAATGTGTTTTGATATTTTTATTCTATTTTCACAAGCATTAACATCCAAAGATTTTATTCCTAGCATCTCACCCTTTTCTAGATGTTTGAAATACACAATTAAGATGAACCCTATATTCTTGTGAGATGTAATACTTCATAAACACACCTTTCATGCAGACATATGATAAGGCATGATGTTGGTGCAATCGACTCAGGTCATGATTGATCGAACTCGAGTTTGACTCGAGCAGTGTTTTGATGTTTGACGGTGAGTTGACCATTGTTTGACGATGGGTTGACTACATGGTTGACTTGGGGTTGACCATTTGTGGGAAAGTCTAAGTGTGTAGCCTTGGCATGGAAAGTCCAAGCATGAGTCTTGGCATTAGAAAAGTCCAAGTGTGTAGCCTTGGCAATGGGAAAGTCCAAGCTTGAGTCTTGACATTTGGAAAGTCTTGAGTACTTAGCAAGGTCACTCGTCTCATGGCTCGGGTCCTTGAGACGGTGAAGTATGACACGGGGAGAAATCGTGAGCTTATTGCATCCGAGGGACCGCCAGACAAGGAGCAATGGAGTTAAGTCAAGGGAAGCAGACTTCGAGGGCAAGACGCGAAGGATGGCATGGGGAGAAGTCGTGAGCTTAGTGCATCCGAGGGACGCAGGCCAGAGAAAGAGAGCTTCGATGGAGAACTCCATGGGAAGATGAGGTGAACTTGGCTAAGTGGCTAAGTTTGAGTGTCAGATGCTCAAACATCTGTGTTTGAGGTTTTACCCGATGGTCGGATGCTCAAACAACTTGTGTTTAAGGTTTTACCCGATGTTAATCGACTGATATAGGTATCAGTCGACTGGTATAAGTCGACTGGTGATTGACTATGGTCATGTAGGCTGGGCAGTCGACTGCTAGCCTTGAGACAATCAACTGGCCTTGAGCAGTCGACTGCCATGGAAGGCAGTCGACTGCTGGTCTTGGTCGCAAGCATAGAATGCTTGGTATCCGACTGATTAGTCAGCTACGGGGTTGACAATCGGTTGATGGTAATGGCAGTCGACTATCAGTGTATCCATTGGCTATGATGCCAACGTGGATTAAGCTGTTGTGAGACAATGGCTACAAGAGCAGTCGACTGATGGCTTTGGGCAGCCAACTACTGGGAGCGAAATCATCTCGATGCAGGTTATAAAAGGAGCTCGAGATGAAGAATTTTGCAGCGATTTTTGGGGAGATTCTGAAGGGAAATTGCTGCTGCATTCCAGACATTCAAGAGCAAACCAAAACAAGCAATAAGCAAAGTGTTTCTTTACTTGCATTTCTTATTATCTTTTTATTCGCTTGTATCTTGTATATTACTGTTGTAATTGCTTGTACGAGGTTTCTCCACCTCCGACGTGTTATCGAGAAGGAGATTTGTTAATGGTGTGTGCATCACTAGAGCTCGTTGGCTCGCCCCGTGGAGTAGGAACCCTAAGGTTCTGAACCACATATTCTTGTGTATTGTGTGTGCTTGTGATTTCATTTATACTTTACTATTATTTCCACTGCGTATTAACGAGTATTGTTGATAAGCATGCAAGTACGATCGATTTCCATAGACCAACGATTTGTCTATTCAACCCTCCTTCTAGCTGAGCCACCGATCTCCAACAGTAGTAATCCTTTGAAATGGTCCCAAGCTTCAAAAAGTGACTATCTGCCTTTTTGTGAAAAGTTCATGATCTGATGACAGAGGTTTGCAGTCTTACTTGGGGGAAAGTATTGATTGAGGAATTTTTTCTCAAGCTGGTCCCATGTCATGATGCAATCCGTAGGAAGAGAATGTAGTCAGACTCTTGCCTTGTCTCAGAGTGAGAAAGGGAATAACCTTAACCTGATAGCGTCTGCATAAGCCCCATTAAATTTTAAAGTTTAACAAAATTCTAGGAATACCTCAGGGTGCAAATTAGGGTCTTCTGTAGCTCCTCCTCTGAACTGATATTATTGTATCATGGATAGTAATGTTGGCTTTAATTCAAAGTTGTTTGCTTCGATAGGGGGTCTTCATATGCTTGACCTTAGCCCTCTTGTAGTTGGAGCTGCATAGCCCTTTAAAGGTTTGTTTTCCTCCTGTGCTGCCATAGCAACAGATTGTGCTTCCTTAAGTCATCTCTGGAGTCTTTGCCTAGCAAGGAGGGTTCTTTCTATCTCAGGATCTTCTTTTATTAGTTCTCCTTGTCTAGTTAATTTGTGTATAAAACAAGAAATGCACTCCAAAGGAAGTGATTAATGATAGTGAAGAGGAAAATAAAGCTAAGAAAAGAAAATAAATAAAAAACTAGATTAAACTAATTACAAATTAACTAATATTTATGCAGTCCCCAGCAACGATGCCAAAAACTTGATGTGTCGATTCCGCAAGCGCACGATCGTCGTCAAGTAATAAAATATCGATCCTATAGAGACTTTGTCAAGTACTAGTTATTTTGCAAGGAAAGATTATCTAGAAGATTAAATAGTTGAGAAATAGTAAAAGAGATAAAATAGATGGTTTGAGATACGAGTAGAGAACTAGTTTATGGGGAAATTTTAGGACTTTGGTTTCGCTACAATGTCGGATATCTTAAAAACTCTTGGTTAATGTATTCTTGAAGGAAACCTATCTATGTATAAAATATCTTTTGGATCATTCGTAGGTCGATGAACTTGTTGCAACGACGGACACCTATCACGTACCTAGGCAGATCACTACAGTTAATGAATGATCCCAGAGACATACTTAGATTCTAGGATATGTTATGAAATATCTTTTTGAAGTATCCATAGGTCAATGAACTTGTTGTAACGGCGGGCATCTATCACATACCCAAGCAGATCGCTACAGTTAATGAAAACCCTAGAGATAGATCATGAAAGCCTCGAGAGATTCTAATTGCTTTTTAGAACATTCATATGTTGATGAACTTGTTGCAACGGCGAGCACCTGTCACACACCTAGGCAGATCACTACAGTTAATGAAAGCCCTAAATTACAATAGGTTCTCATGATTGGTTATACAAATCCGGGATATAAAAAATGTAAAATACCATAAATAGATGGCTAAAGGGGTAATTTTATTAGTGGATTAATTAAAAATTTTTGAGGGATGGTTAGGGATATAATTAAACCTAACCTAGCCTAAGAGTTTAATGGTTAGGGGTTAATTGAAACTTGGTAGGCTTATAGGGTCTGAAACCCAACCCATTTGCTAAACCCAACTCGATATGAAAAGCCCGCTCCGTTTCTCCCATTAACGCCAAGCTGCATTTTTCTTCCATTTGCGGTTTCTCATCGCGACATTAAGGGTCGAGCATTTTCTTCCTCTTCCTCACGTGCGCAACCTTCCCTTCTCTTCCCCATCGCGACGCTGCCTCTACCATTTTTTTCTCTTCTTCTCCGAAGCGACCCGTGGCCGAAGCTCTCCCTCTCCTCCTCGTTGTTTTCCTTTCTCGCGAATTCTCCTTCTCAAGAGCCCCTTTCATCTCGCAACCTCTCCGACATCTGCCCATCCCCTTTCTCTGCAAGTGACGGCCGACCACAGCCACCCCCTTTCTCTGCAAGAGACGGCCAACCACAACCTATCCCCTTCGCTATAAATGACGGTGACTAGCCTTGACGGTGCCCACGGACGAGCCAAAGCAGCGAGCTTGGGTCGGCGACATCTACAGCGTGTTTTGATTGGAGGTTGCGATCTCTATCGTAATTAGGTAAGAGCTTGCTTTTTTCTTACCTTGGACGGGATTTTAGGGATGTTGTGCATCTCCCTTGGTTGAACTCGGTTTGTGATTTGGGCAGTGGTTTGTGTTGGTGAACAGGGGATAGGAGGATTGCCGCGGGTGGAGTCCTAGGGTTGGTAAGATCGATCTATCCTCTTCCTATTATCGGTAGATTGTTGAATGGTTGTCGTGTATCAATGTGTGGTGATCTAGGAGAGGGATTCATCTCGGTGGAGATGGCTGGGGTTGGAGTTTTGGTCGGTTGAGATGGCTGTGAGGTTCTGTTTGGGAATTTCTAATTGTACGACTGTAATTGGGGGGTTTGCTCGGCTGTGGTTGAGTGAGAAGGGGATGTGATCGGCTGAGTCGGTTGTGCATGGCTGTGAGTTGGAGTTTTAGTCGATTATGGGTTGTTCCGGTGAATAGAGCAAGATGTGTTGGTTGTTCATGAGCTGTAGATCGCTGTGAATGGTTGTAAATGGGTTGTAAATAGGTGTGGATGGTAAGGTAAGTTTAAATTGAGGTTGAATTGGGGGATTTGAGCTGTGGGTTGAAGCTTGGGTGGTACTATACGGTTGAACCCTTGTTAAGGTTGTTTACTCTTTAGATCCATTTTGATTGATGTTTTGTCGTGTGTTGTAGTGTTCGGATCTGAGTTGGAACGGGGTGGTGTATGAATTGGAGAGTTGTAAATCTAAAATGTGAGTTGGTATGAAAATTCTAATGGAATTTATATTTTGATATGGTTGTGAGTGATTGGTTAAGTGGATAGCTTAATCCATTAGGTTTTGATCTTGATACTAGAGTTGGAAATATAATCTGATTATATTTGCGATATTTACAGGACGTGGATACGAGACAGGTCCGCAGTCGTGAAGGTTTCATTATTTCGAGCTTTATAGCAAGTGGGTAATATTTTCTACCCTGGTCAGGTAGTAGTTAAACCCTAAAGTATATAACTTCATATTGTTGTCACTTCGACTTTAACTCCACTCTAGTTTTTCTGATGCTTGATACTTGCCTTTGCACTTAAATACTCTGGCATTGTTGTTATCTATTTATTCATCTTTGTTATGAATTGTAGATGTTATGATAAGTGGACCTATAGTGGTTTACCTATGTGTACGTAGCTAAATTCGGTTGTAAAACTGAATTGTACAATTTAGATAAATCATCCAAGGGTGGGTGATGTTCTAGAAGTAAAGTTGAGTTTTCATATCATACCCTGATGTTGTGTATATATCTACTATGGATCATGTAGTCATGTATGGACGTGTGATTTGTCGATACAACGTCGCTACGGACTGGAGGACCTAGCTTGGTTGTTGTCAGTTATATATGCCTCTCTATAGAATAGAGAGTGTGTCGTGGACATGTGTATGTACTGTCGTGCATTCATTTCATTTACATGCATGCTAACGACTTGGTCCCCCTTGTGGTTGAGAGGGACGTCAGTCATCCTGCCTCCCAGATTACTCGTGGAGGAGTAACTGGTGTGAGGGCAGAACATTTGTTGTGCCGCACTCACCCCACTATTGAAGGTGGCTGTTGGAGTAGCGTGTAGTTGTTTTGGGTGCATGACACTCGACCACTCATGGGTAGTGTCAGTCAGAGTGGCCAGCAGTAGGGACCTCCGTTGTGTAACTAGCTCTTTACGCTTATATGCTACTTCATACTGCCCACTCGGCCACTCAGCCACTCGAGAGCAGTGGGTGTTGTTGAGTTGGGACAGTTGTCATGTCGTGCCACCTAGGCCACACTGGGATCGTGGTAGCAGTAGGGTGCGCAGGCATGACCATACATTTGCATTGTCGTGGCAGATGACATTTGCATATATATATATATATATATATATATATAGCTAGAGTCTATAAATATGATTGTTGGATGTTGCATTTATTTGAACTATGCTTGATGCATTTGATTATACATCATTTTGCATTCCACTTGCATATTCTTATATGGTCGTGTGTGGATTACCAGTGTTGAGTTGATCAGACTATTGTATTCCTTTGACCAATACCTTAAAATGATACGGGATAGACCCGGTTCATTGTTGTATTTGTCATAGGATGTTAGTATGGCGGTTTGTCGATTATAGAGTTAGTTTTACTCTACCATGTTGTAGGTGTTGTATTATGTTATTTATACTCAGGTAGTATGAGTTGCATCATTGCCGATCTTCAGATATGTCAGTACCTTATGTTGATATTGTTGGTCAGTTTAGTTATACAGTTGTTATATTATACTGGTGTTTATCTGTTATACCTTTAGACAACATATTGTTGACTCGCATGTGATATATATATATTATGCATGTACTTCTATTCTTATTACCGCTGAGTTTTGTACTCACCACCACAAACCCTGAGTTTTTTTATTGCCCAAGTAACAGGTAGCCGACTTCGTGATGGGCTCGGAGCAACGTTGGTTGGCAACCTCTCATCTCACTTCCGAGGGTCCCAGCTTGGATTTATGTTTCCTTTTATTTTCGGATGTTTCGTATATCGATCCGAATTTATATGGTGGATGTTTTGTTTGACATTGTTGATGTATGCACTTGTTGATTCGGGTTTTGATGATGCTTTCTTTATGTTGTGTTAGTCATACCGGTATGCATGGTGTGTAGTTTGTTATGTCATTGTTTTTAGTTTCTACTGTGTTTTGTTTACATTTATATATATTGTTGTGGTTGTGATCGAAGGGCCTTGTATCAACAGGATATGTTGTCATGTACAGGGGAGATGATGTCCGTTTGCTTTTCGGCTCGGCATACTCTCGGGCCTTGACAAAAACCCTAAAGCATGCGAATAGGCGATCAATAAACTCGCAAGGAATCCTTATGCGTCGTAAAACCAATTCAAGAAATTCTCAATGAAATAAATAAAAGAGTCGTACAATCTAAGATAAACCGAAAAAGAGCTACTCCCTAATCCTAAGGTACAAGACTACTCCATAAAGGAGTTACAAAACATAGGCGATAGAAAAGAAAGAATTAACCTGACGTCCTATACTCCGCGCGTCTTGTCCTCGACTCCTAAGTCTCGATCCTCCTCTGAGTAATCCCAAGGATCAGAGATATCCAGAAGGATCCGGATGATCCCTGACGATCTGGTATTCTCAAATAAACCCAGAACATTTTTCTCCTTGGTCCTTGGGTCTTTTTATAGCTTTTTCTGGAGAAGAATTCATGAATTCCATTACCAAAGGGGTAGAATTTGGCACGACATGGGCATGCCAGGTGCTGTGAAGACCTAGCACGCCCCAAAATCGGGCGTGTTGAAGGTGTCTGGCATGGGCATGCCCCCTGGCACGCCCTGGGTGTGTCGCCTGTTGTGTGCTCCAGAAAATATGCATTGTGGCTCCGTTTGCTCCCCGTTTTATCGTGGCTTCCCTCCATGGCTCTATTATGCTTGCTTTTATCCCTCCTGAGAGTAAAAACACATAAACCACAGTCATCTGAACTAAAAATGCAATATGAAATTAAATTCTATGTTTTATGCATGTTATGCGAATGAAATGCTAGAAAAACATGCTTAAAAACTCTAAAATATACATGTGATTCACACTCATCAGACATCTAGCATGAAGACCGATTGGGTCAGGAGATCAAACCACCGGCATGAAGTCCAACTGGGTCAGGGAGATCAGACAGCTGATGGGAAGCCCTAGTGGGTCAGATTGGATGTCAAGCATGGTAAGTCCGGCTGAACAGCCGATAGGTAAACCTCGAGTGAAAAAGTGAGGTCGAGTCCTCTATAGGGGATAAGGCAGGTGTCAATCTGACAAATAGTCCATGTGGGACTAAGAAGTCAATATTGGACAATATTACTACTGTCATTTCATTTCATAGTGTGTTTTGTGCTAACACTATTTTACAGGTATCCAGTCGACTGAGGTCCAGTCGACTAGGTATGGTCTAGTCGACTGGGATGCTGAGTTGGCAACACAGCTAGTGATTGACAGCAAATTGTGTGACCGAGGTGGCAAGAGTTCCAGTTGACTGTGGAAATCTAGTCGACTGGGATAGGTAATTCACCGAACTATGCAGGAGCAGAGTCAGGCGACCTGGAGTTGATTGGACCAGGTTCTGTCAACTGGAAAGCTCAAAATACCAAATCGACGGGTTGATTTGGAGTCGACTGGAAGAGGCTTATAAAAGAAATGAAGGACCAACTCCGAAAATAACAATCTGACTACATCCAAGTGTTGTCTCCATCGTTCATCCTCTGCAAAGAGCTTCGTCACGCCGACATGAGCTACATCTCTACATTTCTAAAGTGTCGGTATAAACTTTAATCTTTGTACTTTATTTCTTGTACTTGATTTCGCTTTTGTGCTTATATTTTTAAAGGGAAGGTAGCTTGTTACCTTTCCCTTACTCTTTGTAAAAAGCGAAAGTGTCGACATCAGCTTTAATCTTTGTACTTTGTTTCTTGTACTTGATTTTGCTTTTGTGCTTATATTTCCTAAGGGAAGATAGCTTGTTACCTTTCCCTTACTCTTTGTAAAAAGCGAATACTCTCCAAGTTCGAGAGTTTCGAATCGGAGGGCTTTTTAGTGGATTGCCCAATGAGGTAGCTCTCGGAGAGATACGAGCCTTGGATTAGCAACCCGGTTCGGGTTGTGAACCAAGTAAAAATAAATTGTATATTTACTTTTCTTGCTTTACATTTCTCCTGCATAACTCTTGATTTGAAAAGATAAAAAGAAAAGTTTTAAAAGTTAAAAAAAAATTATAACTCTCGAGATTCACCCCACTCTCTCGGAAATCTCAATCCTATAAGAAGATGATCCTAAAACATATGATGAAGTTGTGAAATCGCAAGATGCATCATTTTGGAAAGAGACAATCAACGATGAAATAGACTTAATATGGTCAAACAATACTTGAGTTCTAATAGATTTGCCTCCGGTACAAAGACATTGGCTTGTTAATGTATTTTCAAAAAGAAATTAAAAGTCGATGGAACCATAGACAACTATAAGGCCAGATTAGTAGCCAAAGACTATAACCAAAAATAGGGTCTTGATTATTTTGATACAAACTCACCATGCAATTGCAAGGATAGCCACCATAAGAGTACTACTTGCAATTGCATCAATCCAAAAGTGGGTGATTCGCCAAATAGATGTTAAGACTGCATTCTTAAATGGCGAGTTAGGTGAAGAAGTGTACATGAAACAATCCGAAGGGTTTGTAGCACCTAGACAAGAGCACAAAGTATGCAAGCTTGTGAAGTCTTTATATGGACTTAAACAAGTTCCAAAGCAATGACATCAAATTTGATCAAGTAATACTTGCTAGTGGATTCAAGATTAATGAATCAGATAAATGCATATATAGCAAGTATTCAAATGGAAAAGGTGTCATACTATGTTTAGACATAGATGACATGTTGATCTTTGATTCAGACTTAGAACAAGTCTTAGAAACCTAAAAGTTGTTATCAAGCAAGTTTAATATGAAAGATATGGGAGAGGTCGATGTCATCCTAGGCATAAAAATTAAAAGATAACTAAGATTAATCATGCTCTCGGAGTCACATTACATTGAGAAGGTTCTCAAAAGGTTCAATTATTATGATTGTAAGTCAACCCCAACTCCCTTGGACCCTAAAATTGACCGTGTCAAAAATGAGAGTTCGGTAGTATCACAATTGGAATATTCACAAGTAATAGGTAGTTTGATGTATGTCATGATTTGTATACATCTGGATATTGCTTATGAAGTTGGGGTGTTGAGTAGGTATACAAGTTACCCTAGCAAACAACATTGGCTAGGTGTTACAAGAATTTTGAGATATCTCAAAAACACCATAAATTATAGTATAAGCTATAAGGGAGATCCTTCAGTGCTTGAAGGTTACTCAAAAGCGAGTTGGATAATAAATAAAGATGATCACTCTTTAATAAGTGGTTGGATCTTTATTTTAGGTGGTGGAGTTGTTTCTTAGGCATCCAAGAAACAAACTTATATAACATACTCCACTATGGCAGTTGAGTTTGTAGCTTTAGTTGCAGCTAGCAAGGAAGCTAAATAGCTAAGAAACTTATTGTATGAGATACCTCTATGGCCAAAGTCTATCTCTCCTATTTCTATCTGTTGTGATAGTACAAATATGATTGTCAAAGCGTATAGTGAAGTTTAAATAGAAAATCAAGACATATTGGAGTGAGATATAGTATAGTTAGAGGTTTAACAAAAAATGGGGTCATAACTATAGACTATGTTAAGTCCAAAAATAATTTAGTTGATCCTTTGACAAAAGGATTAACTAGAGATACAGTTGAAAGAATCTCCATTGAGATGGGGTTGAAGTCCATAAAATAGACCTTCAACAATGGAAATCTCAATCCAACGCTGTCATATTGCGTAGTCTTGGATTCAATGTAGTGAAAAAATACATTGTTTAAAGGTTGGAACACTATATAAATGATGAGTGTTCATTTTTTTGCTAGTAAAATAAGAATGAACTTGGTGTTCTTAACAAGTCACAGAAAGTGCCACAAATGGCGAGAGCATTTGAGAGCTTGCTTATATGAATGTGAGATTTAATTATCCATAAAGTTTTGGACTTACACTTTGACACATTCATTAAAGGATTGTGGCATAACACAAAGTGTATACTAGTAATAATAAATGGAAAGAAGTGAATTTGTATGTGATAATTCATGTGACTTGTTACATAAACTTTTGGTTCAAAGCTTAGCTACCAAAATGGTTTTATAAGTTATAAGAAATTATTACTAAGATGATGGTTCAATCGAAAGATATCATTAATGTTAATGCACAAATTATCAAAATATATTTTGTAATTGTAAAATACCGGAAATATATATATATATATATATATATATATATATATATATATATATATATATATATATATATTCCTCGGTAATTGATAAAATATCTTGTGGAATTTTATAGGAATTTTCAGAAATTTTTCTGGACTTAAATGGAAATTTCCAAGACTCTCTTTGCTTATAAGGAGTTAAAAGACTTGATGGGTCTGAAATCCGACCTGTTTATTTCCCAAAACCCGTTAATGGACCCGATCCCTTCCGTTCGGCCGTTTCCTCAACGCCGACTTTTCCCTTGCCGAGCGTTTTCTTTTCCTTCTCACGCCGCGATTTCTATCTTTCCCTTCTTCTTCCCGATCCGCCTCCTCTCCTTCCCGCTCGCTGCCGCTTTCTCCCCGCGCGCCGGCCACGCCCAGCTCGCCCTCTCCGCTCAACGACGGCTGTTGCCCTCTCTCGATCGCGGCTTGTCCTTTCTGTGCTCACCACCGTCGACAGCTGGTATCACCGGAGTAGCTGGCGGATCGCGCACCCTTCGTCTTCCTTTTCTCATCAGTCGAAAATCCCACTGCTGTCGATTCCGTGGCATTCGTCGGGATTTTTATTTTTTTTTCGTTTGAGTAGATCGGCGATTCTGTCGCCGTGGAGGAGCGCCGCCGTTGTTGACCCCTCCCTGATCTCTACATCCCATTTCCAGCTCCGTCGTGACCTTTTCCTCTACTGTCACCGCCGTTCGTCGGAGATCCCCACCCGAGCAGTTGGGGATTTCGTGAACACAGCTTAGCGATGCTACAGATCTCGCCATCCTCACCAAAACTCTGCCTCTCCTCATCGCAAGATTTCGATCCCGATTTGTTGTTCATCGTGATCTCTCCTTCTGTCGTTTGCCTCACCGGTGAGTTGTTCTGTTGTGTTTCTTCTTCCTTAATAGGGACTCTGCCGAGATCGATGTTGGTTGCTTGCTCCGAAGATCTCACCTCACCGCACATGATCGTAACCCTCTGCACCTGAGTGAGCAGCAACAACCATCGCGTGTTCAGGTAGCAATGCAATGCCAGAGTCGTTCAACAGTCGATGTCGGTCAATCGTGAGGGTTTCTCGATGATCTACTCTCACATCTATGGGTAACTGCTTAGCCCTCTTGCTGTTTCTTAGATTACATATTTGTGGTGTGTTTTGGACAGGGATTTAGGCTGTATTGCGTGTGGTAGGGATAAGACAGACCATTGTGAGGTTTGTCTCCAATTCGACTATTTGGACTTAGGTCCGATTGAAGCAGGAAGTTGTGGTTGATTGTATGAGATGATGTAATGCCGTGGAATAAATTTTTGGATAATGGATTTGAATAAGAGATTGATATAGAATCCGATTTGGTCATGTTAGAACTTAATCGTAGTTCATGTGATCTTGCAGGACTTTGGTAAGTGACAGAGGCTTGTACGCATGGACGTGAAGGCAAATTATGTTTCTAGAAACTCTACATCAACAGGTAGGTAATTTCCTACCGGTCGAGTAGATGTAATGACTTTCAGATTTAGACATAGATATGAGCATGCTAGGTGTTCATATTATCTTGATTCTGCTCTGTTTATCGTATGCTTGAACTTATCGTTGATATATATATGTGTGCTCGATTATTGATATCACATATTCCCTATCATGATCTAGGAGTTACAGATGTGATGTAAGTAGGTCTAACTGTTTAGTAGGGTGTAGATGTTAGAGTATGGAGGATGACCTAAATTGTAAATTTGGCAAAAAGGTCCTCTATGGATAGGTATGGCCCTAAATATAGGACTCATTCCATACTTGTATGTTGCACATTTATTTACCAACCACGGGTTGTGTAAATGGTCAAGTGAGTCGTGGACAGTGTATCGCTACGGACCGATGGTCCTAGCTTGTCATGATCAGATGAGTATGACTCTCTACAGGATAGAGAGTGTACTGATCAATTGGGTGTGACTCTCTGTTGAACAGAGAGTCTATGGTAGATGTCTGTATGTGAGACAGTACCCTCATGTCATTGCATGCATACTGACGATATCATCTCCCCTTGGGGTTGAGAGAGAGTCGTCAGTCATCCTGCCTCCCAGGTTACTCCCAGAGGAGTAACTGGTGTGAGGGCATAGCATTTGTTGTGCCGCACTCACCATTATAGACGATGGTAGTTGGAGTTGCTTGCAGATGTCCTGGGTGTGTGACACTCGACCACTCATTTGTAGTGTCAGTCGGAGTAGCCAGCAGCAAGGACCCCCGTTGCATAGCGAGCTCTTTACGCTCATATGCTACTTGATCATACTGCCCACTCGGCCACTCTATAGTAGTAGTTGGTGTGAGTTAGGACAGTTGTCATGCCGTGCCACCTAGGCCACACTAGGGTCGTGGTAGCGAGTAGGGGTGAGCAGGCATGACCATGCATGCTGCATTGCCGTATCATACGGTGCTTTGCATATGGTTGTATATATATATACATACTTGCTTGTATATATATATATATACATGGATGATGGTGATTAGTATACATACAGATTCAGTCTATATGTATACTCACTTTGATGATGCATTTGTATATGCTATGCTTGTTGCATTTGTTTGTACATATTCATACAAGCTACTGCATTTCCTGTATGGTAGTAGGCTGGTACTTGTATACCTGTTGGTTATTCACGGTGATACCCTTGGATCATATTCAGGATATTGTGTGAGTTAGTACTATTCTTTTATACCCTATGATGTGGTTATATGCCTAGGTTGGATCAGGATAGAGTAGCTGACTGTCAGGTATGTCAGCATCGTTGTTGTTCAGTTTATTTAGTGTATGCATGCATATATACCTGTTATGTTGATGTATACCCGTTGTTCGAGTAGATTTAAACTGTTGAATGACATGTAATATTGATACATATATTTACATGTTTTCTCTGATTACCTACTGAGTTTTACTCACCACCACCACAGGTTTTCTATCGCCTGTGCAATGTAGACGCCTTTGTGACTTGGAGTCGCGTGACCGATCCATCCCATCTCCGTTTTCCGAGTCTTCCGAGGAGTTCGTTTTTGGTTATGTCTTTGACTTTGATATGTATGGACTTGTTGTTATTATGGATTTTGTCGTGATGTCGTGGATTCTATTTGTGTAGTCGTTTTATTTACGGTTTTATGATTGTGGATTTGTCAGGTGGTGTACACCTGTATGTTTTTGGTATGTATGTTGTGGGTATGTGGTTGTTATTTCCGCTGCTGTTATTTATGTTATATTATGTTGTTGTTGTGGGCCTACGGGCCTTGTATTAACCCGAAATATTGTCACGTACAGGGGAGATGTCGTCCGTTTGATTTTCGGCACGGTATACTCTCGGGGCGTGACAGTAATCCATGAATAAAATATTTTCAATTATTGAAAATGACGGGGATTGTTGGATATTTTAAATAACGAAAATGATTGGAAAAAAAAATTCGTAACTTTTGATCAAGGAAAAGCCACAACTTTTGATCCAAAAGACGCAACTTTCAGTGAGGATAAATATACCAAATTGGATGCAAAAATAAGAAGAATTTTTTCCTTTTTTTTTTAATTGTCATTTGTTAGTACAAACATTTAGACAATTAATTTCATCTAATCTTAAAGGATATTTGGTCATTAGTAATTGTACAAAATAGAGACCAAATAAAATCTTAAGGATAATATTTATAATATGATCTAAAATTCTCATTCTAATTTAATATTTTTTTTCTTAAAATTTTCATTTGATTTAGTTGTTCAAGTAAACTCATACCAACAAAAAAAAATATTACTTTTTATTATTTCTAAGAAAGCGCGTGTTAGGATCAAGAGAAAAAATACATATAAATATAGAACACTAAATATAAAATAATAATAATGATATATCTTTACTGTTGGTTGTTAATCCTACATAGTTCATTGAGTGGGCATTTGGTCACTAAAAATCACCTGAGATGAAACTACAAGGAACTACATATAGTAATAGTTTTTAATTAGTTTTTTAATTGACATCAGAGTATTTGAATCTTTGATCCAAATAATCTCTGAGAGTAATCGATCTTATCCCACGGATCATCGAAATATCTCACCAACAACTGAATCAGATAAAATCAGAGTCTAAGTGACTTCTACTAACCACCAAGAGTAAATCAAGGAAGCACTCATAGTTTTTTCACGGTTCAATTCGGACGCTGCAGTCACATCATCCTTGAACGATGGTCCAACGTCGAAGTCGTACTCCGTCCACTGAGCAAACTCTTAGATCTCAGGGTCGTCCGAATGAATTTTTTTTAAATTCACCATCGAACAATATCGCAACAGAGGATTGAACGATATTTTTTGTATGAGATGTCTCTCCGTTTTTATTGTTGCACCGTGCACTGAGATAATATTTCCTAATTTGTGATCTTTACCAATCGATTGTTAAAATGTCATCTGAAATAACACATGAGGAACTATTTTATGATCTCCCTTCAATAAAAATAATTTCAAAATAAAAATATATAATAAGATTCTTAAACACATTTTTTTACTATAATAAAAAAAATCGCTTTTAATTTTTACTCTAAGTAATAATTTTAAGAAAACTTAGAAGGGATGACACTTAGTTCAATCCAATCTTTCAAAAAATTGAGAATTTGTCCAACCAATAGTTCCCTGTCATCCGTCCCAGAGCTGCGACGAGAGGAGGGTAAATTACGAAGAAGATTGTCTCTGGATACGATGACAAGACAAGAGAGATCATTTGATATCAGGAGAAATTTTAGACCCTTCATTCGGAATCGACTTCAGTTTATTTCCAAAATAACCACTCTACTTTATCATCACGTCATGGGGACAGTTCAACCCAATCTTGATTTAGTAAGACATCTGAATTAATTCACCAGGTGACCGCCGATCTTGATTTAGTAAGTCATCTGAATTAATTTACCAGGTGACCGCCGTCCGCTTCCAATTCCAAATTAATTTACCGCGCCATCCGCCTCCAATTAAGAGTCTAACTATCTAAATTACTAAGAGAAAACAAAACAAAAAACATCTTAATTATCAAGGAAACAAAAAAAAGAAATGCCTACGAAAGCAAAGCCCGACCTCTCCTGTCGCATAGTCCTTCTAAAATTATTCAATATCAAAATCATATTCCATCAGTAAAGATAAACTTTAAATCCAAATTACTTAATTAAAACCTTCAAATATAAATTTTTCTATATTCATTATCAAATATATCCCAATAAATAAATAAACTGCGTCCGTTCGTATAATGCCTTACGTCTTATCACGCCCCGAGCACCAAAAAAAAAAATTAAATTAAACTTTCATGAGACACTGTCTATTGGATAAAGAGAGAACAATAAAGTGAGAGCTCTCCGTCAAAGCTTCCTCCCATTAATTTAGAGAGAGGGGTTCTCCCTTATCTCTAGGATTATCCTAGAAGAAGGTGATTGACGGTTAATTAGGAAGTGATTTTGAGGGCTCTTAGCAACACCGATGGTCTTCTCCGAGGCTAGCAGTGTTCAATGTCACTACAAAAATAAGAGTATTTGACGCCAAATTTTACAACAAATTTTGAAAAAAATTCGTTGTAAAAATTTTTTGCAACGAAAAAAATTTCGTTGCAAATAATTCACCGTGGAATTCTGCAACGAAAAAAAAAATCATCGTCAAAATTGCAACGAATAAAATTTTCATTGTAAAATTTGTCGCCAATTTTGGCGATGAATAATTATTTTCGTTGCAAATTTTGGCGACGAAACATAGTTCATCGTCAAATCTGTGACGAAAAAATTATTCATCGCTAATTCTGCGACAAATAAATAGTTTGTTGCAAATATTTGGCGACGAAAATGAAATTCATTACCAAATTTGGCGATGAATATAACTTTTCGTCGCCAAATTTGGCGACGAAAATTAAATTCGTCGCCAAAGTCTAATAAACATATTTCCACGAATAAATTTCAATCTGATGACGAATATTTTTTTCATCGTCAAATCTACGACGAAAAAAAAATTCGTTGCAAAATTTTCAAGAGCTGTCGATTGACGAATACAATCAGTCGACTGCATATATGACCAATTCGACTGATCGATCGGCTACCAAAGGTTCTGTAATGTGTGATGAATGATCAACCGTCATTTCATCGCGATCGCTAAGTGAATAGTCGATCGCTTAGTTTGATTCTGAAACGTTAGTAAGATGCTACAGCATCGATCATTGATTAAATCTATTTTTTCGACGCATTTTTTGATGTATTAGTCGACTGATACATCAATTTTTGCAACGAAAATATTTTTTTCGTTGCAAATCTGGAAAAAAAAATATTTTAATAGATTATACTTTTTCCCTGTTTTACAACAAACACATACAACAATATAAATAAATTTACATATCAAACTTTAATACTGAATATATATATATATATATATATATATATATATATATATATATATAACAAACCTAAACAAACTTACAATAAATAGATATCGTATGTGATAAGTCAAGTAACATTTAAATACAACAAATAAATTCAAAGGTAACCACCATCATCCCTAATCCCGAAAACAGAACATGCTAGTAAGGTACAAGACTTCCGGCCGATCTCCTGCTGCACAGTGTTCTACAAGATAATTTCCAAAATTCTAGCAGGCAGGCTGGCAGAAATAGCAGACCACCTGCTTCACCCGTCACAAACTGCTTTTGTGCAAGGACGTAGCATCATTGACAACATACACCTGGCACAAGAACTCATGCGCAATTATGCAAGGAAGCGGGTGTCACCACGAAGTGTGCTTAAAGTTGATCTGGAGAAAGCTTTTGACTTAGTCCAATGGAGCTTCCTGCAGGAGGTCCTCAGAGCCTTACAGTTCCCGGAAATCTATATCAAATGGATAAAGGAATGTATCACTACCACATCATACTCAATAGCTATCAATGGAAACATCCATGGTTTCTTCAAAGGGGGGAGAGGACTTAGACAAGGAGATCCCCTATCCCCATATCTATTTGGAATATGCATGGAATATCTCTCACGACTACTTGCGAAGCGCACAGGCCGGTCAGATTTCAGGTTTCATCCAAAGTGTGAACAACACAGAATAGCTCATTTGGTATACGCAGATGACCTACTGCTCTTCAGCCGAGGGGATGGAAAATCGGTACAAGTGCTAATGGATTGCTTGTCACAATTTGCAAAAATGGCAGGACTTGCGGCAAACATGGGCAAATCTAACATATACATGGCAGGGGTGGAACAAAGGGAAAAAGAAATACTACTGTCCATTACAGGATTCAGTGAAGGAGAAATGCCATTTCGGTACTTAGGAGTTCCAATAGCATCGCAAAAACTGAAGATAGGGGATTACAGCCCACTGTTAGAGGCTCTTAGGAAACGGATCAGCTCCTGGCCTAAAGCTACACTATCGTATGCGGGCAAAAGTCAACTCATTTCCTCGGTCCTGCAGGGCGTAGAATGCTTTTGGATGTCAGCCTTACCTCTTCCAGCGGGAGTCATAGACAAAATATACAGCTACTGCCGCACTTTCATGTGGAATCTCGAAGAACCCGCCAATTATGGGTGACATATGTAAGCCTAAAGATGAAGGAGGGATTAAGAGAATTAAAAGCGTGGAACAAGGCACTGCTGGCAAAAGTATTATGGAGAATACAGCGCAAACAAGACACCCTGTGGATTCGCTGGGTACATCATACCTACATACAGCAACAAGGAGTGTGGGATTGGCAAGGCAAACACAATGACTCTACACTAGTGAAAAACCTCATATACATCAAAAACAACATTATGGCAGTGGCAGGCTCACCAGAAAAGGCAGAGGAAATGTTGTCAACATTATTTAGCCAAAGCAAAGGCGGAGTCAAGAGAGCATATGATCATTTTAGAACTGTAAGCTCCAGGAAGGTCTGGGCGGCGACGGTATGGCAGTCAGATATCCAACCAAGCCACAGAATCACCCTATGGATGCTAGCACAAGGGAAACTACCTGTGCGCGTTGGGAAGGACTACATAGAAGATAGAAGCTGTGTCTTTTGCAATCAAGAAGAGGAGACAATGGAGCACGTCTTCTTCAAATGCGTGCAAGTCCAGCAGCTTTGGAACAGAATAAGGGGATGGCTATCGATGAGGCCAAGAATGCTAACATACAGGCAAATGTTACGGGTTTTCAGGAGTCACTACAAAGGGCATAACAGTATTAACAGAGCTCGACATCTAGCCATGGCAGCAATGATCCATCATATTTGGCGAACACGAAACACCATGAGATTTGAAAGGACAAGTTTTGAAGGTGAAGAGATCCTCGAAGATCCAAATACATGTGTATGCAGCATTGGAGAATTGCAATCTCGGCTCTCCACGAAAATGGATGAGGGTGATAAAGTACGGCGGTATTCGGAGAGGCCCCAGTGGTTTCGGAGAAGGAGGCGCTATTCGGCGGATTCTGAGTGGTTTGGGAAGAATTACAGTGGTTTGGGAAGATGGGTTGGTGCCAGGCGGTTTTTGAGGCGATGTACGGGCGGTTTTCGAGGCGATCCCGGGGTGGTTTGGTAGAAGGAGCGCTACTCCAGGGCGGATTTACAGAGTGGTTTGGTAGAGGAGCACTTTTCCAGGGGAGTTTTGCAGAGCGGTTTCTTCAAGGGCAGTTTCCTCAGAGCGGTTTTGTGCCAGAAGCGAATTCCAGGGTGGTTTTCCAGGGTAGTTTTATTTCCAGAGTGGTTTTCTTTCTGGAGTGTACTAGGGCGGTTTTCCAGGGCAGTGTACCAGGGCGGTTTTCCAGGACAGTCCTCCAGGGTGGTTTGGTAGAAGGAGCTTCTTTCAGGCGATTTCGAGGCGGTTTCGGGGCGGTTTTTCGGGGTGGTTTCAAGTCCAGAAGCTTCGAGTAGTTTTCAGGCGAGGTTTTACAAGCGATCGGGCGGTTTTCACACACAATACCGCAGGGCGGTTTTGGCAGGGCAAGCATGGCCAGGATGGTTTTGCACAGGGTGGTTTTAGCAGGGTGGTTTTCACATAACCAGGGCAGTTTGGTCGGAGGAAAAAAAAAATCCTTTTCCAGGGCGGTTTTGTTAAACCGCAAACAATCCCCAGGGTGGTTTCCAGCAAGCATCCATTTCTCCAGGGTGGTTTTGACAGAGCGCCTGATCAGGGCAGTGAAAAAAAAAATCTCTTTTTTCCAGGGCGGTTTTGTTAAACCGCAAACACTCCCCAGGGTGGTTTTCAGCAAGCATCCATTTCTCCAGGGCGGTTTTGACAAGGTGCAAACAATCGCCAGGGTGGTTTTCCACAGAGCATTCCTTCCTCCAGGGCGATGGTGATAAGGCGCAAACACTAGCCAGGGTGGTTTTCTGCAGAGTATTCCCTTATTCCAGGGCAGCTTTGTGCGGTGTATGGGACTGCTCCAACCCTTCAAGGCCAGGGCGGTCAGGGTGGGTTTGCTCCCAAGTCCTGCAGAGTAGTTTTTTGGGGTTACGGTTTTCCTCTTTCAATCCAAGGCAGTCAGAACGGCTTGGGGCCACCAAGTCCAGGATGAGTAGGTGTAAGGAACGACGCATGTTACTCCCAGGAACAAGGCAAGACAAGGCAGATAATGAGAACTCAAAACACATGGGCGTGAATAAGGAAATATCCCAAGCAAGGCCCTGAACAACTTTACAGAAATATTTCTAGAGTCCGGCCTCAGTTCCAGCAAAGAGCATCAACAAATATATGACTTAGAGGTTTAATCAAAAGGCCTGGTTCAGGTGAATAGGCCCACCCGAATGGTCTATCTAGTCCGTAGCAAACGGCTACGGTAAAGACACGTTAAATTCTTTGATGGTTGAGGCTTGACCAATAAGCCTAGTACAGGTGAATAGGCCCACCTGAACGACCTATCTAGTCCGTAGCAAACGGCTATGGTAAAGACACGTTAAATCCGTTGATGGTTGAGGCTTGACCAATAAGCCTAGCAGAGGTGAATAGGCCCACCCGAATGGCCTATCTAGTCCGTAGCAAACGGCTACGGTAAAGACAATGCAAACCCGTTGATGGTTGGTCACTTATCAAAAGTGACAAAGATGGAGGACTGACGCGTGCGACTAGCTGAGAAGATAGAAATGGAAGGGAGGAGGTACACATGAAGCAAGGGAGGTGGAGGGATTGTATGCAGGGGCAAATCCAAGGCGTTGTACAAGTGAGTGATAAGCATTGGCTATGTAAACATGCGAGAGTTTGTATGCATGAGAGTTCAGGTACCCATGAGAGCACATGTACACCCCTATGGATGCATCTCAGATCTGACACATCGTCAGACATGACATGAGTGTGCACTCCAGGATTTTGTATAATTGTGCTTTTCTTGATGATATATATATTTACATTTCATCAAAAAAAAAGGTAACCACCATCATCATCAAAAAATACATTATCATTGTCATTATGACAGGGATCAGAAGGAGGAGCAGATCCAGAAGGAGAAAGTTGATTTAAACTAGACGTTAATTAAAGATGTTGCATAATGAACATTTGTTACCTTCGAAATTCGTTCATCTGTTCATTTAAGTCTTTTACTTGCTGAGCTCTTTCTCCCGATTCATTTTTCTTCTGCGCTAGTAACTCCCTCAAATGATTAACCTCTTCGGTTAATTGATTTACTTCTGCTTTTGATGTCGGAGAGGATGAAGAAGAAGCACAAGGGACTCTATATATAGGATCGGCTCAAAGAACTGAGTCCAATTATTCTTCTACTTTTTGGCCCTCCAGTTACTTTGAGCCATAAATTTATATTGCTAATAGAAGGCTCAGATTCGACTGCATCATCACTTGCATTCGAATTTCTTTGTACAAGTTCATCGTATTTCTCCTGTTTTGAAAGAAAAAAATTAAATACTAACATAAGAATTTAAATTTTTAAAATTACAAACTTTCATTATTCTAGCTCTTTCCCCACTCTACGTCTTATCTTTCTTTTGGAATGTTCGGGTGAAAGTGTCTATAAATAATGGCTCAGTCTCTGTCTCCTAGGCCTAAACAAATAGTTAAAATTTATAAATTAGTGAGTATTAGATTACAAAATTATGATTTGAAAAAACTCACCAATCGATGTCTATGTTTATCGATATTTACTGATCCTCCCGCATACGTGGCAGACATAATGCCGGAATTACAAAGCTAATTTTGCTTATTCTGCTCACTCCTCTGTTTGCTATCCTCAGATCCCTAATGTGCAATAATTTTATTCCAATTATCCTTGGTTGTACAGTGTGATTTTTTATTTCTAGTTTTTGTATAATTGAGTATGTTTCTGATATAATCGCCACATTTTTTCTTGAAAATCCTCTTAATCTCTAGTATTTCACTCTACTCCCAAGTAAATACTCGCTACAGTAGAGAAAAATTGAATTGATTATATTAACTATAATTTTATATACAAAATGATTTAAATATGTTATCTTGAACTCATTCGACCATAAAATTTTTATTTCTTTCGACGTGCTCGTATAAGTCATAGAAACTCTGCCCCAATGGTTATTCACTATTTTATTCACCTCGTGAATAACATGTACAGAATTTGTAAATCTAACATAAAATAAAAATAAACCTTGTTAGATACTTATAAAAATACATATCGTATTAAAACTTAAACATAGATAATCTAAAACTTGAATACTAACAAATCTCCGCGCGGAGATATCAACTCTCTCGTATCTTCCCTCTCAACGAGTGATTGTTGACCAGGAAAATACATTAGCAGGTATCTGCTGAGAACCAGAAGATCCTGCAACTGGAGAAGAGGCGGAGGGCACATTTTCTGCAAGAGCATCAGAATGTACAGGGGCTAAAGCAGAGGAAGACTGTGATCTTCCATTGCTACTCCGTCTATGACCGCCACATCGAAACTAACAATCATAATTATTAGAAGAATATGACAGTAAAAAAAATTACATTTGCATATCGAATTTATAATATGAACAATATGAAAAAATTACCATATTCATAACAACTGGATGACCTACAAAAAAAATAGTTCATTAATATATCAAATATATGAAATTTCGAATTAGATAGTAAATTAAAACATAATTGGTACTCAATAAAAGTTATTCACAATTAGAAATCGAAGTCCGTATTATAATTTTCATCCTGGTCATGTGTCTATTCATCATCGTCATCGTCATCGTCATCGTCATTGTCATCCTCATCGTCATCCTCATCTTTTAAATTAAATTCCTCATCTTCATCCTCATTCAGTTCACCTGCATCAACGACTACTACTACGTCGCTGGGATCTCGTAATGTTGAAATATTATATTCTTCGATATGAAATACATTGACAACTTCATCTCGTTGATATGCTATGTCTTCCCAATGTTCCTCAATTTTATTATGTGCTTTTGTTTTACAAACAACCCACCAATCACTTTTTGTTGGAACGTCAGTGGCCGGCTAGAGGGGGGTGAATAGCCCTCAATCGTTGTATGGTGGAATTCGATCATTCGTCGTGTGTCGCTTGTCTACGATTGTCGTTAGCGCAACGGAAATATACAAATAGAAATACTAACAACAACACAAGCATACACAAATACACACGATATACGTGGTTCAGAACTGAATGATTCCTACTCCACGGGGCAAGCTCAATGAGCTCTAGTTATGCACACGACACTAACTAAACTTATTCTCGATAACACGTTGGAGGTGGAGAAACCTCGTACAAGTAATTACTATAGTAATACAAAAATACAAGCCAAAATACAAAGACAATACAAAAGAAAACTTTTACACAATTACTTTGATCATTTTCTTGTTGCTTGCTTTGGTTTGGCTCTTGAAGGTCTGGAATGCAGCAGCAATTCCCCTCCAAAATCTCCCCAAAATCCTTGGCAAAATCCTCCATCTCGAGCTTCATTTATAACCTGCATCGAGCTGATTTCGCACCTAGCAGTCGACTGCCAAAAGGCCCCAATCGACTGCTCCTGTAGTCGTTGTCTCACAACGGCTTGATCCACGCTGGACAAGTTCCAACGGATCCTCTGTCAGTCAACTAATGATGACCATCAGTCGACAGCTGACCTCGTAGCCGACTGCCTAATCGACTACGGAGCATTTCATGCCCGCGACACTTCCATCAGTCGACTGCTGTCGACATCAGTCGACTGTCAGGCCACAAACTGCAGTCTAACACCAATCGAACCCTAGTCAACTTGGATCAGTCGAACCGACACCTATGTCAGTCGACTGTTGTAGGTTAAACCTCAAACACCAAGTTGTTTGAGCATCCGACCGTCAGGTAAACCCTCAAACACCATGTTTGACCCTTCGACACTCAGTCTTAGCCACTTGGCCAAGTCCACCTCATCCTCTCATGGAGTTCCCCACCGAAGCTCTCTTCCCTCGGCCTACGTCCCTCGGATGCACCAAGCGCACGACTTCGCAATGTCATCCTTCGCGTCTCTTTCCCTCGAAGTATGCTTCCCTTGGGCCTCACTCCATTCGCTCCCCGACTGGCAGTCCCTCGGATGCACCAAGCGCACGGCTTCGCAATGTCATCCTTCACCGACTCAAGGACCCCGAGCCTAGTGAACTTACCAAGTCCTCGAGACTTCCCACACCAAGCCTCATGCTTGGATTTTCACCAACACCAAGCCCCATGCTTGGACTTTTCACCACCAAGGTTACACACTTGGATTTACGTGGACAATCCATGTTGGACTTCCCATGACAATCTCATGTCATGCGTTTTGTCTAACATCAAAATATAGTTTGAGTCAAACTCGAGTCCTGGGCCGATTGCACCAATAATCTCCCCCTTTTTGATGTTCGACAAAACCTCAAACTCAAGTCTACCAATTATCCCCAATTGGTAAGTCTCACATCCCAATGAGAATTCCAACTATCCCAATTGATAACTTCTCCCCCTTTTTGACATACATCAAAAAAGTCCTCCCCAAGGGTATGAATGTCTCATATCGCAATGAGATCTTACAATCTCTCCCTTGGAGGAACACACATGCCTACAATCTTTCTAGTGATAAGTCTCATATCACTTAAGAGAGGCAACCCAATTTTCCTCCCATGAGGAAATAATACACATCCATCTTCCCATGATGGATACCTCCCCCTAAAGGCTTGCTCCCCCTTGACCATTGCACCAACAATGTCTTGGAGAGTCCCTAAGCCAATAGGAAAATTTAAACAATCAAAATTAAGACAAAGTTTAACAATGAACTCTCATCCACCTTAAAATTGATACTCACCCTAAACACCTCTCCTAATCCATATCTAATGGATTTCCACCCTTTCTAATGCTCTCCATAGCATGTCCTAGGGTTAGGAGTAGTTAGGGGACCAAAACATAGTTGAACATGGGCCTAACTCCATGGTTTACCCAAAATCATCTTGGGCAGTCGACTCTGACCTTCATTAGTCGACTGCCATGAATGGCAGTCGACTGATAACTGCAAACGCAGAAATCAGATTTTTCAGAAATAAATTTCTAAAATTCGTAAGTAAATATACATAAGTTGAAAAATCATGAAATTTTGTATGTATATTACTTATTACAATCATTATGGGTGAAAAATATTAGAAAATTATTTTACCCACAAATTAGTGAGATTGACACAAAATTCAAAAGTTAAGAAAAGCTTCAATATTGAGCTTTCTTTATATCATCTCATTCAATGGTGATTGCTATCAAAAGATAGACTTCACCAAGGTTTTTCAAAATATTTTTTAAAACCTTTAATTTCTTTTTCCTAAACATTTCACTTGTATCTAAATGTGTAAAATACATACAAGTCAAATATTAGTGAGATGTGGGGTCTTTGTTATTTAGGGTTTCATGCATATTTCTAGGCAACATTATTTGATTCTCTTATGCATGAGACTTCAAATCATGCCTTAGTCCTTAATTTCAATTTATTTATGCATGAATGATGATTATGGCATAATGATACAAGAATAAAGCATGTGTCATATAATCATGATGTCATGGCATGTGAATGAAATATAAGTATACATGACATATAAACATAACCCTAAAAATGATCATGACATTTTATATGATAAAAATAAATATGATGTCATGTCATGACAAGGCAAACAAAGCATAACAATTATAAGATACTAAGGTATAAAATACCTAAGTGTTAAATTCAAATTACCATTTCTAAGATTAAACCTATTTTTGTCTTAATGTCATTATCCCCCTAGTGTGCCAAAAACCCAAAATGACACACCAATACTTCTAAGACCTAATTGTGTCAATTTAATCATTTTTCATCTTCTTAAAGCACATTGGCACATCCTAATGTGTCAACTCATCATGACTAGGTTAACTACCCATCCACTTAGGGTTGACACACTCTAACCCATCTAGCATGAATCGATCACGTTTCTAGGAACCCAATACCTATTGGAGCTCCTTAGATTAACTAGGTATTCACTAGGGATAACTTCCCTAGATACCTTTCTAATGATCCTTTTAGGTTTTGACACATTAGTCATTTGGGCCTTTCCTAGGTCAACTCTAGAGGTGACTCCTCCTTTGACCTTCTTAGTGGCTTTCTTGGTTTTTCTTAAGTCTTTAGCCACTAAACACACACCATGGCTAGTCTTAGGGATAGCTTCCCTATTAGCCTTGGTTTTTCTAGACCTAGAAATTGTTCCATGATTAAATGGAACATTATGGTAGGACATAGGTTTGTGACCCAATCCTTTCTTGCCCTTGGACATTTCTTGTTTCCTAGGCCTTAAATTTTGATCACTAGACCCCTTAAATGATTTTGTCATAATTTTAAGGGTCTTTTCCAATTTTTCTAGCCTTGACCTCAAGGCTCGATTCTCCACCTCTAATCTTCTCAATTTTGATCTATCATTAGATTTTTAGGAATTATTTTTCTTCTTAGGCATATGTCTAGATTTCTTGGGGTTAATGCCCAAGTTTTCTTCTATTATCCTAATTGACTCCCTAGGTAGGATTGGTCTAGAATTACGGTGTCTAGGTTTGTCCTTAGATAAACTAACATGCTTGGCTCCTAGACAAACATATTTATTCCTACTAGCATGCTTTTCATTAATCATGGCAAGTGAACTAAAATAATTTTTAATATACTTGTTAACCTTAGAAATTGAAGGTGCATTAACTAAATTTACCTTAGGGTTAGCTTTGGAAGCTCCCCCTACATGAGATACACTTTCTTGCCCCTTCTTCCTCCCCCTAGGACATTGGCTTCTATAATGCCCCCTTTGGTTGCATTTGAAGCACACAATGTGCTCCTTGCTTCTAATTGTGGGGACTCTGGCATTTTTGGATTTTAGTGCCGGTTGAGCCTTCTTCATCTTCTTGGGACACTTACTTTTATAGTTCCCTTGTTCCCTACACTCAAAGCATGTTATATAATTTTTATTTATAATCATAATACTTGAGTTGCCTAGGGAATTTTCGCTTCTCCTGGATGTTGAAGCTTCTTCTTGAACTTGTTCCGGGATGGAAGGCCTCTCCTCCCCCTCAATGCTAGAGGTGGAGGTCTCCACCAAATCATCAACATCATCAAAGGTGGATGGTGATTCTTCAATATCCTCGGATCCGGATGTTGATGAGCATTCTTCCTCGGCATGGACCAATGTGGGCTCTTCATGAAATCTTATCACCTTGTCCCATAGGTCCTTAGCATCCCTAAAATTACCTAATCTAGACCAAATGTTGTTAGGAATCAAATCACTAAGCAATTTGATTACCTTGAGATTTGTCTTGAAGTCCTTGATTTAGTCTTGGGTCCACCTTGACTTCTCAATTTGCCTATTTTCTTCATCCCTAGGCATTTTGAAACCGTTTTCTAGAATTAACATAATATCAAAATTGGTTTCTAGATATACCTCCATCTTCCTTCTCCACCATTGAAAATCTCCTTCGAATTTTGGTGGTTGGAGGTAATAGCCGACCATCTTGTATTGCTTGTGTTGGTGGTTAGTCCTCGACAAGCTCTTTGGCTCTAATACCACTTGTTGGAACGTCGGTGGTCGGCTAAAGGGGGGTGAATAGCCCTCAATCGTCGTACGGTGGAATTCGATCGTTCATTGCGTGTCACTTGTCTACGATTGTCGTTAGCGCAACGGAAATATACAAATAGAAATACTAACAACAACACAAGCATACACAAATACACATGATATATGTGGTTCGGAACCGAATGTTCCTACTCCATGGGGCAAGCTCAACGAGCTCTAGTTATGCGCACAAAACTAACTAAACTCCTTCTCGACAACACGTTGGAGGTGGAGAAACCTCGTACAAGCAATTACGATAGTAATACAAAAATACAAGCCAAAATACAAAGACAATATAAAAGAAAACTTTTACACAATTTCTTTGATCACTTGCTTTGGTTTGGCTCTTGAAGGTCTGAAATGCAGCAGCAATTCCCCTCCAAAATCTCCCCAAAATCCTTGGCAAAATTCTCCATCTCGAGCTCCATTTATAACCTGCATCGAGCTAATTTCACGCCCAGCAGTCGACTGCCAAAATGTCCCAGTCAACTGCTCCTGTAGTCGTTGTCTCACAACGGCTTGATCCACACTGGACAAGTTCCAACGGATCCTCTATCAGTCGATTGATGATGACCATCAATCGATTATCCTCAGTGACTTCCCGATGACCACGGAGCATTTTGCCGCAACACTTCCATCGATTGATTGCATCCCTCGGTCGATCATTGCCGACATCGATCATCGATCCTGGTAATCGGCGCGAGCCACAAAACTGCATTCTAACACCAGTCGAACCCTAGTTGACTTGGATCAGTTGAACCGACACCTATGTCAGTCGACTACTGTCGGGTAAACCTCAAACACTAAGTTGTTTGAGTATTCGACCATCGGGTAAACCCTCAAACACCACGTTTGAGCCTCCGACACTTAGTCTTAGCCACTTGGCCAAGTCCACCTCATCCTCTCATGGAGTTCCCCACCGAAGCTGTAAAATATCGAAAAAATATATATTCCTCGGTAATTGATAAAATATCTTGTGGAATTTTTCAGGAATTTTTAGAAATTTTTCTGGATTTAAACGGAGGTCTTATGGACATTTTATGGGGATAAAGCGAACAGACTTTTGTAAAGCATGTTTAGACTATCTTCTAATGGAGTATTAAATGGGTTAATTAATCGATTCCTTCCGTTTTCCCCGTCAGTTTCTTTCTTTTTGCGACTTCTCTTCTTCGCTCCTCCTTCGCTCGATGGCACTGCTCCTCCATCACAAAATTTCTTCTCTTTGCCGTTGCTGCTGAGCGAGGGTTTCACAGCCGCCTTTTTCTCTTTCTCTTCTGAGGCGTAGGGCCTTCCTTTCCGTCAGCCACCGCCGCGAGGTCCTCTTCTATTGTCGGTGACATAAGCCAACCACCGTGCCTACCTTGCTGTCGCCTCTGCCCCGATCGGCGATTTCCATCTTGCCGAGGGTGTTGTCGTCGTCTTCTTCCCTGCGTTGTCGCGATCCGCCGCCAAGCGCTAGACCCTCTACTGGCCTCTTCACCGAACCCGCTTCGCACGCCACCGAGCTGAAGCCTTGTCGCCCGGCAAATCGCGCGATCGGACTCGGCTGCCCGATTCTAACGCGACACCCGGTAGGCCATGGCGACCATGAAAGCTTATCGGGGCCTTCACCCCCTTCTCGCGAGCTCGAATTGCCATTGCTCGACCATTGATCACGACCCTTCTTGATCGATCCGGTTGCCAGTTCGGGTTTTCTTCATCCGATCATGAAAAACAGTGGTTACCTTCTTCTTACTTGCATTGGCAGGAATTCCCATTTGGTTCCAGTGATTTGAAGCGTCCAGATGTGGAGAAATCCAGATGTGGGTAGGCTGTGAGAGGTAAATGCCGATTGGGATGTTTGTGAAGGGGAGGAATAATTTGAACGAGTCTGTGGAAGCTTGAGAAATAGGTAAGTGTTTGATCTATTTCTAAATCCGAGAAGTTGATTGGGAGTTTTATTGTTAGCTGTGTAATTTAGATAAACTAGTTGACAGGTTGTTGCTATAGGGGAGGAGGCTCTATAGAAGTTGGAGATTTGTCTGGCTTCAATGAAATTGAAGATCATATCTCTTCATCGCCGTGAGCAACAAAATTTTGGCAGTTTGCATTTAATAAGTCTCCTAGCTCAGGTAATATCTTAAGTCTTGTTGTGTTTCATGAACTGTAGATGCAAGGGGAGATTTCAGTGTGGGTTTGTGATGGATCTTGTTGATGAAGATACAATGAGTAAGGATTCAACTTATCTATCTAATTGTTATAGATTGCTACTTCAAAGGTGGATCAAGACACGGTGGTTGATTGCAACAATTGTAAGGTAAGCTTTGATTTTGGTATTGTTATGAAGTAGGATGTGATACCTTTATAGTTGATGCTAGAATTGACTCATGAATGATACGGTGAATTTAATCTGATTAAGGTTGGAGAATGTTGAATTAGTTGGATATAATGATCGATGTAGGATTTGATGATTCGATGTATGATAGAACTTAAGTATGTTCTATGTTGTGTACAGGATGTTGATACGAGACAGAATCTCGGATGTAAAGACGGATAATGTAGTCTACATAACAGATGGGTAATTTCCTACCTGGTGCGGGTAGATGTATTGCATTCAGATTTAGTCATAGATATGAGCATGTTAGTTGTTCATATTACCTTGACCCTGTTCTTATTATCGTATGCTTGAACTTATCGTTGGATATATTTATGCTCAATTGTTGATATCACATATACCCTATCATGATTTAGGAGTTATAGATGTGATGTAAATTGGCCTAGATGTTTAGTAGGGTGTAAATGTCAGTACGGGTGATGACCCAATTTATAAATTGGCAAAAAAGGGTCATCTGTGGGCAGGTAATGCCCTAAATGTAGGATTTATTTCCAATACCCGTATGTTACATACTTGTTACTAACCATGTGTTGTGTAATGGTTAAGTGAAAGGTGATTAGTGTGTCGCTACGGACCGGTGGTCCTAGCTTGATATGATTAGTCGAGTACGACTCTCTACAGGATAGAGAGTCCGTCAATCAATTGAGTACGACTCTCAGGGATAGAGTGTATTGATCGAGGGTACGACTCTGTTGAGCAGAGAGAGTCGTGGTAGATAATTTGTCACGGTGACAACATACTCATGTCATATGCATGCATTACGACGACATAGTCTCCCTTGGGGTTGAGAGAGTCGTCGGTCGTCATCTTGCCTCGAGCACTCCCGAGTAAGCGGGTGTGAGGGCGAGCATCATTGCAGCCGCACTCTACCATTATGGACGGTGGTAGTTGGAGTTGCATGCAGTTGTCCTGGATGCGTGGTACTCGACCACTCATTGGTAGTGTTAGTCGGAGTGGCCAGCAGCAGAGACCCCCGTTGTGTAGCAAGCTCTTTACGCTCATATGCTACTTGATCATACTGCCCACTCGGACACTCTATAGCAGCGGTTGGTGTGAGTTGGGACAGTTGTCATGTCGTGCCACCTAGGCCACACTGGGGTCGTGGTAGCGAGTAGGGGTGAGCAGGCATGACTATGCATGCTGCATTGCCGTATCTTATGGCGCTTTGCATATTACCATATATAGATACATATATGTATGTATATATATATAGATGGTTGAGATTAATATTTATATAGATACAGTCTATATATATATGATTATTGTGATGTTGCATTTGATTGTACTATGCTTGCTGCATTTGGGTGTACATCATATTCATGCATGTTTCTTGCATTTGTTGTATGATTGTGTCGAATACTGGTATGGGTTGGACAGACCATTAGATACCTTGACCTGTAGCTAGAGTATATTGTGAGTTGATCTACTCTTCCTGTTATATATATATATATATATATGTTTGATATATGTTCAGGTTGGATCAGAGTCGCGTGGCAGACTTCAGGTATGTCTGCATTTTTATGTTGTTTATTTGGTTAGACGGTATATGCTTGTATTTATATACTATACTGATATACCTGTTGTACTTCTAGAGTATGTTGTTGAAAATACATGTGATATGACATATATACATGTTTTTATATTACCTGCTAAGTTTTACTCACCACCCCCACGGACCCTGGGTTTTCTGTCGCCCAGGTAACAGGTAGAAGACTTTGTGACAGCTTGGAGCACCGCTGGCTGATGTCTCATCTCACCTCCGAGCCTCTCGTATTGGTTTTGGGCTTTGCGTCCGCCGTGTATTATATTTGGAGTTTTCGTAGTGTACTATATTGTGGACTTGTAGATTCGGATTTTGTCGATGTACTGTATGTGGTTGTGGTGTGTTAGTCATACCGGTATGCATGATGTGGATGTATTGTATATGTGGGGTTATGGGTATGTCGTTGTATTAGTTTCCGCTGTGTTTCGTTATGTTATTGTTATTGTGGGCCTACGGGCCTTGTATTAACCCGAAATGTTGCCACGTACAGGGGAGGTGTCGTCCGTTTGATTTTCGGCTCGGCATGCTCTCGGGGCGTGACAACTTTAGTGGTATCAGAGCCCAAGGTTCTGTGATGCCATACAATGTTATTTTTGTGTCGAGTCTTGGATTCTCGGGTGTCGATTTATTCGGTTTTGGTTTTCTGAGATGAGATGGACAGCGGCCTGAGCTCTAAGCAGCACGAGGTAAGAATTCCTGATAACTTATGGTTTAGTAGATATTTATCTAAACTTGATCACTAGGTGTATACAGTATAGTTATGACACCTGTGCAGACTTGTAGTAGGGGTCGTCCACCGAGGCGACCAACCGGAGTGACCTTTAGGGTTTATACTCTCGGTTATGTTGGCTATGCATTTAGATGCTTATACCAGGGAATAACCTGTAGTGTGTTGGTTATTATTCGTAACCGTGGTATGAGTTGACCACGGGAACGACCTGTTGAGTTTGTAAGTCTTGAACCTGTGTCGAGGAGGTGATTTACCTCTGAGAGCCGACTGATACCGAGTCGGAAAATAGGGGCCAAGTCGTCACATTTATTATGGAAATCAGAGACTACAGTCTTAGAGATTTCCACTAACTGTGCTAGTCGGATCATTACCTGTGGGTAATGAACAGACTTGTAGACTATTATTGATGCAGATAGCGGAAGGCTAGGTTACGGTATTTCATAGGGATTTTTATCCCTGAGTTATTCGTACTGACTTGTATAACTTTGAGAGTACTTTTGAGTACTTAACTCATGTTATACCGAGAAAGAAGAATTGTTTGCATACCATTATCGGGATCAAGCCGGTATTTGGTGTTAAATGCAGAAAATAATCTTCGAGAAATAATATATCACTTGATCATGGTCTAGTGATGTTGAAAGGGAGTATTTCCCTGTCACTTTTAGTGACACATTGTAAAGAATTCTTGAGCTTTCAAAGAGGGTGATCAGTTAGTAATAGTGTACTGTGCAGAGTCGTGAGACTTGCAGAGGTTACGACCACCTAATAGCTCAAGAAGATGAATGGATGATTTAAGCCACCCAGAGTTATTGGCTTATAGTTGGATTAGGATGCTGGGATCGTCTACCAGATCCTGCCGGAAGACATTGGATTGAGTCAGGAGTTTGGAAATGACTCCGTACAAGTATTTAAGAGTTGGAGATCGATAAACAAATATTGCAGATCAACTTATTAGAGTCAGAAGTCTTCGACTATTGGATAAAAGGAGCAAGATCAGAGTCATAGGCTTTGAGCTACTATCCGATTATGGAAGACCAACTGCAGATCATCAGGATATTCTCGAGGATATCAGCAAAATCAGAACAAAGACTTCGAAGGGATTGTGTGCGTGCAATGCAGATCACGAAGACACGTGAAGTCAGATATCCGTTGGATCAGTTCATCTGATGCTATTGTGAGCAACCAGTACAGAGGAGGTGGTGTATTTTGAAGACTCAGTTGAAGACTACAAATGGTGTTCCGGGAGGATGATGTATCGTCTCGACAGCAGAGATCAGCACTGAAGATTGGGTTATCTCAACAGCAACAACCTACTACCTCAGGCGTGGTTGGAGTTCTTTGATACTCCCCTTCAGCAGAGATTAGCACAGAAGCAGCGTCAGTAGAAGACATTGTAGAAGACTCAGCAGACAACAACAAGTAGTTACCTCCAGATGTGTTTTGCTTAGTGCAGAAGAGAGAGTATACGACGAAGGTCGTATCTAGTTGGTATTCTACAGTTGTAGCTCGTAGATTTATGTGATAGGATCAGATGATCTAGGAAAAAAAAAATCCTTGGATAATTCATCGCAAAAATGCAACCGTTTTGTCGCGGACTATTGGATTTGATCTTATTCTCTTCGGAGAAAGGCCGAGACCTGCGTGGAGCCTTTGGGATCGGATCGACAGATATTTCATCGTTCAGGGTATTACTCTAGTTTTACCCTCTAGGTTAATATGTTGAGAGATGCTTGTAGTTACAGGTATCTGTATCTAGAACATTCTTAGTTTGGATTAAAAAGGGGTCCTTTACATCGACTTGTGGGTCGGTGGTATCTCTACCGTAAGGTGAGAAGTGAACCAACAATTAAAAAGTCAAGGGAGGCCCTTAGACTTGGATAGACATATCTTTACTGTAGACATATCCTTACGGATGATCAAGTTGTTGAGATTATAGTATGATTATGTCTCTCAGATGTGCGTATAATCCGAGAGCATTCGGATGTAGTTGCGGATGAACTCCTAGCCTTGTCGTTGCTTAGGCAAGTGGAGTAGGCGATCGAAATGATTACGAAAATAGTTCGGTATCGAAGATCACATATCGAGTGATATTTTTGTTGGTATCAGTGTTGTTAAACACTATAAAAGAATTGGAAGAACGTGAGTTGTGATTATAGGAGATGTTGGAGGGGATATTTATCTATTCCAGTATTTCTCCTTAAGAAGATCCAGAACTCTTTGATAAAAGAGGGATAAACCTTTGAGATTATGCATCGATTGTCGATGATGGAATGCGATGATTGTTGAAAGTAAATATCCTACGTTGAGGATAAATGAGTTGTTTAGTTCAGCAAAGGACACCTGTGTATACTCTAAGGTTGATTTACGACTGGAGTATTGTAGTGACAGGATGTCATACGATTATCATGGTCGTTATGATGATTAATATATATCATCAGCCTAGAGAAAAAGGGATGCAGGTGTGTGGAGATGATAATTTCATACTTGGTATGAATTGTATGAATTTTGATTAAGTTGCTAGACTAATTAACGATTTAGTCGCCACTGGATTTGAGAATCGTGTATCCTGGACACGATTGGATCAATTGGTAGTTGTTGGAGTTGCGTAACCTGACCACTGTTGATTGTGGTAGTTGGAGTTGCGCACTTGACCACCGTAGATGGTGGTTTGCCTTGTATGGTTTGGTTAGTACTGTAGATGTGGATAGAATGTCTTAGCATTACGATACCACAGATTTGTTTGACAAAGGTGATGATGGAAAGCATTTAGTTGGAAGCTGGTGAAACCAGTTTACAGGACCTATATGGAGGTTAACTTTTACGCAAGTATTAGTTAATCCTTCCGGAGTGGATAAAAAGAAGGTTGTATGCGGATGCATCATTTCAGGGATTGGAACGATTCCGATGCAGTTGAATGAGACATATCTTATGCCTACGTCAGTTAAGAAACTACGAGATAGTCTGTCATATGCATGACGTGACTTTAGTAGTTATTATCTGGATTTGTAGTTGTATGGAGCAGAAGTGCTCATTGAATTTAACTAGCTACTCGGTAGCTACTATAGAGTTTCTAGAACTCGAACAATTACAACAAGGGACATTGGTCGCTAAAGTCTCCCATGCACTTACAGAGTGTGTGGCGGAGTGGATTTTGGATGGTAGATGGACTTATCTTGTGAGAAGATAATTTTCCATCTCTAATATGGATATGTATTCTGGACACGCATCCAGTTAAGGAAGAGTTGCTATAGGAGACACATTATTTGAGATTTACTATACATCCTGGTGGTATTGAGATGTACCAAGAGTTGAAATACTTATACTGGTGGAATGGTATGAAGAGAGATACCACAGACTTTGTTGCTGGGTATTTAGTATACCAGCAGGTGAAAGTTGAACATTAGAAACCCGCTAGGTTGCTCTAGGAAATTCCAATTTCGAAATGGAAGTGGGAGCATGTCACTATTGATTTCATTACAGGATTACTTAGAACCGTAAAAGACATGATGTGATTTGGGTGATCATGGATCGACTAACCAAATTAGCTCACTCTCTGCCTATGCGTGGAATGGACTTGTTGGATCGTCCAACAGAGTTGTATTGCGGAAAGATTATCAGATGACGTGGGGTACTTTTAAGTACCATATCGGATAGAGATTCGCGATTTACCTCGCGATTTTGGTAGAGTCTGCACCAGACTATGGGCACAGAGCTTCGACTTAGTGCAACATTTCACCCACAGATAGATGAACGGTCTAAGTGTATCATTTAGACGTTGGAGGATCTATTCAGATCTTGTGTCATGGATTATGGAGGTGTAGCTTATCGGTTGGCTTTACTTTCGACACTTGTGGGTGCTCACAATGTATTTCCTGTTTTTATACTAAGGAAATACATGTTGCATGTTGATCATGCTCTGAAAGAGGTTCCGAATTCTACCTCATTCTAATGCGACTTACGAGGTGATTCCAGGGTGGAGCCTGGGTTGCAAGGAGCGACAGTAGTGGGACGAAAACCATCCGACTCATAAAAGTTGGATGACAGCATCATACCGATGAGGAGGCTACGTGAGAGCTGGAAGATACTATCCGAGCTCGATACCCTCATCTGTTCACTTGATAAATGTATGTGGTTATTTCGAAAACTTGCTTAAAGTAATTTTTGCATGTTAGTACGAAATTTGGGGACCAAATTTTTATAAGTAGGGGAGAATGTAAAATACCGAAAAAAAAAATATATTCCTTGGTAATTGATAAAATATCTTGTGGAATTTTTCAAGAATTTTTAGAAATTTTTCTGGATTTAAACGGAGGTCTTATGGACATTTTATGGGGATAAAGCGAGCAGACTTTTATAAAGCTTGTTTAGACTATCTTCTAATGGAGTATTAAATGGGTTAATTAATCGATTCCTTCCGTTTTCCCCGTCGGTTTCTTTCTTTTTGCGACTTCTCTTCTTCGCTCCTCCTTTGCTCGATGGCGCTGCTCCTCCACCACAAAATTTCTTCTCTCCGCCGTTGCTGCTGAGCGAGGGTTTCACAACCGCCTTCTTCTCTTTCTCTCCCGAGGCGTAGGGCCTTCCTTTCCGTCAGCCACCGCCGCGAAGTCCTCTTCTATTGCCGGTGACCCAAGCCAGCCACCGTGCCTACCTTGCTGTCGCCTCTGCCCCGATCGACGATTTCCATCTTGCCGAGGGTGTTGTCGTCGTCTTCTTCCCTGCGTTGTCGCGATCCGCCGCCAAGCGCTAGACCCTCTACTGGCCTCTCCACCGGACCCGCTTCGCACGCCACCGAGCCGAAGCCTTGTCGCCCGCCGTCACGCAGCCGGACTCTGGCCGCCCCAGTCCCCTAGCCGCGACACCAGCCGACCATGGCCAGCCACGAAGCACCGTCGGGGCCTTCACCCCCTTCTCGCGAGCTCGAATTGTCGCTGCTCGACCGTTGATCGCGACCCTTCTTGATCGATCCGATTGCCAGTTTGGGTTTTCTTCATCCGATTGTGAAAAACAGTGGTTACCTTCTTCTTACTTGCATTGGCAGGAATTCCCATTTGGTTCCAGTGATTTGAAGCGTCCAGATGTGGAGAAATCCAGATGTGGGTAGGCTGTGAGAGGTAAATGCCGATTGGGATGTTTGTGAAGGGGAGGAATAATTTGAACGAGTCTGTGGAAGCTTGAGAAATAGGTAAGTGTTTGATCTATTTCTAGATCCGAGAAGTTGATTGGGAGTTTTATTGTTAGCTGTGTAATTTAGATAAACTAGTTGACAGGTTGTTGCTATAGGGGAGGAGGCTCTATAGAAGCTGGAGATTTGTCTGGCTTCAATGAAATTGAAGATCATATCTCTTCATCGCCATGAGCACCAAAATTTTGGCAGTTTGCATTTAATAAGTCTCCTAACTCAGGTAATATCTTAAGTCTTGTTGTGTTTCATGAACTGTAGATGCAAGGGGAGATTTCAGTGTGGGTTTGTGATGGATCTTGTTGATGAAGATACAATGAGTAAGGATTCAACTTATCTATCTAATTGTTATAGATTGCTACTTCAAAGGTGGATCAAGACACGGTGGTTGATTGCAACAATTGTAAGGTAAGCTTTGATTTTGGTATTGTTATGAAGTAGGATGTGATACCTTTATAGTTGATGCTAGAATTGACTCATGAATGATACGGTGAATTTAATCTGATTAAGGTTGGAGAATGTTGAATTAGTTGGATATAATGATCGATGTAGGATTTGATGATTCGATGTATGATATAACTTAAGTATGTTCTATGTTGTGTACAGGATGTTGATACGAGACGGAATCTCGGATGTAAAGATGGACAATGTAGTCTACATAACAGGTGGGTAATTTCCTACCTGGTTCGGGTAGATGTATTGCATTTAGATTTAGTCATAGATATGAGCATGTTAGGTGTTCATATTACCTTGACCCTGCTCTTATTATCGTATGTTTGAACTTATCGTTGGATATATTTATGCTCAATTGTTGATATCACATATACCCTATCATGATTTAGGAGTTATAGATGTGATGTAAATTAGACTAGATGTTTAGTAGGGTGTAAATGTCAGTACGGGTGATGACCCAATTTATAAATTGGCAAAAAAGGGTCATCTATGGGTAGGTAATGCTCTAAATGTAGGATTTATTTCCAATACCCGTATGTTGCATACTTGTTACCAACCATGTGTTGTGTAATGGTTAAGTGAAAGGTTATTAGTGTGTCGCTACGGACCGGTGGTCCCAGCTTGATATGATTAGTCGAGTACGACTCTCTACAGGATAGAGAGTTAGTCGATCAGTTGAGTACGACTCTCTACAGGATAGAGAGTGTATTGATCAGATGGGTACGACTCTCTATTGAACAGAGAGTATGTGGTAGATGGTTATACGAGTGACAATATACTCATGTCATATGCATGCATTCTGACGACATAGTCTCCCTTGGGGTTGAGAGAGTCGTCAGTCATCTTGCCTCCCAGAGCACTCCCCGAGGAGTAACTGGTGTGAGGGCAGAGCATCTGTTGTGCCGCACTCTACCATTATGGACGGCGGTAGTTGGAGTTGCATGCAGTTGTCCTGGGTGCGTGGTACTCGACCACTCATTGGTAGTGTTAGTCGGAGTGGCCAGCAGCAGAGACCCCCGTTGTGTAGCAAGCTCTTTACGCTCATATGCTACTTGATCATACTGCCCACTCGGACACTCTATAGCAGCGGTTGGTGTGAGTTGGGACAGTTGTCATGTCGTGCCACCTAGGCCACACTGGGGTCGTGGTAGCGAGTATGGGTGAGCAGGCATGACCATGCATGCTGCATTGCCGTATCTTATGGCGCTTTGCATATTACCATATATAGATACATATATGTATGTATATATATATAGATGGTTGAGATTAATATTTATATAGATACAGTATATATATATATATGATTATTGTGATGTTGCATTTGATTGTACTATGCTTGCTGCATTTGGGTGTACATCATATTCATGCATGTTTCTTGCATTTGTTATACGATTGTGTCGGATACTGGTATGGGTTGGACAGATCATTAGATACCTTGACCTGTAGCTAGAGTATATTGTGAGTTGATCTACTCTTCTTGTTATATATATATATATGTTTGATATATGTTCAGGTTGGATCAGAGTAGCGTGGCAGACTTCAGGTATGTCTGCATTTTTGTGTTGTTTATTTGGTTAGATAGTATATGCTTGTATTTATATACTATACTGATATACCTGTTGTACTTCTAGAGTATGTTGTTGAAAATACATGTGATATGACATATATACATGTTTTTCTATTACCTGCTGAGTTTTACTCACCACCCCCATGGACCCTGGGTTTTCTCGCCTGTAATGTAGAAGACTTTGTAATGACTTGAGCATCATTGGTGACGTCTCATCTCACCTCCGAGCTCCCGTATTGGTTTTGGGCTTTGCGTCCGCCGTGTATTGTATTTGGAGTTTTTGTAGTGTACTGTGTTGTGGACTTGTAGATTCGGATTTTGTCGATGTACTGTATGTGGCTGTGGTGTGTTAGTCATACCGGTATGCATGATGTGGATGTATTGTATATGTGGGGTTATGGGTATGTCGTTGTATTAGTTTTCGCTGTATTTCGTTATATTGTTGTGTTTTTATTTGTTATGTTATTGTTATTGTGGACCTACGGGCCTTGTATTAACCCGAAATGTTGCCACGTACAGGGGAGGTGTCGTCCATTTGATTTTTGGCTCGGCATGCTCTCGGGGCGTGACAGAAGCTCTCTTCCCTCGGCCTACATCCCTCGGATGCACCAAGTGCATGGCTTCGCAATGTCATCCTTCGCGTCTCTTGCCCTCGAAGTATGCTTCCCTTGGGCCTCACTCCATTCGCTCCCCGTCCGACGGTCCCTCGGATGCACTAAGCGCACGGCTTCGCAATGTCATCCTTTACTGACTCAAGGACCCCGAGCCTAGTGAACTTGCCAAGTCCTCAAGACTTCCCACACCAAGCCTCATGCTTGGATTTTCACAAACACCAAGCCCCATGCTTGGACTTTTCACCACCAAGGCTACACACTTGGATTTACGTGGCCAACCTATGTTGGACTTCCCATGACAATCCCATGTCATGCGTTTTGTCTAACATCAAAATATAGTTCGAGTCAAACTCGAGTCCTGGGCCGATTGCACTAACACTTTTATCTCGTCTCAGACTAGGATATGAAGCATAAAATACTTGAATCGCTTGTTGTGCTAACACAAATGGTTCATACCTCTTGTATATTTTTTTTGTAATTTATTTCAACCAAATTAAAATGTGGATCACCCTCATGTCTTTGATAGGATCAAACCAATGACACATAAATAAAATAACTCATAAATCTGAGCCTGGGTACGCTATCTCTAAAATTTCATCTAGCAAGCCGTAAAATTCATTCCTTGCACCTCCATCATTAGATGACTGAACACAAACTCCACTATTCATTGTAGTTTTCCCAGTTCTATAATCTTGAGTATGAAAATTAATCCATTTATGAATTATGCTGGCCAAGTTTTCACCATTGAGTTTGGATCCCATGACAGATGTTTTACTAAGTCTTGCTCAATGTGAGCGTGATTATCAAGAACCTAAAGTCAAATAAGTATGTGTTAAAGTCAAGATTTATCAAATTTATTATCATAGACTACTTACATATTTTTTGAACCATTGTGCAAATTCTTCATTGCAGAAACGATCAAACTCATGTTACGGAAGCTCAAAATATAGAGTTTGGAAAATCCTACCATAAAATTAAATATAACATGAACAATAATTTACGATGTATGAAATATATAATATAACATTTATATACTCACTCAAAATACGACGTTACTTCTGAATGTTGGGTTTCCTGCACCGCGGCGTGTGTGTGTTCGATCATGTTTCGTAAACATGAGCACAGCGGAAGCAATTAAAAATAATAAATCTATATTTATTACAACACACACAACACACGCATGCATATTACAACAAGTGTAGACATAACCGTAAATTATAATTTGCAATAAAAGGAAATTAAACTACGTTATACCTTTCGTATGACGTGTAGCGGGAACGGCATCAACCGGAACGATCCTCGTAAGAATCGTCTCTATCCGTATCCACGCCGAGCTCCTCGGGATGACTTCGCCAAGCCACGAGCTTCGTCTTCGTACGGGTTACTAGCCTCGTGTTGAAGACGACGTGATCGAGAGAGGATCATGATCCGAATCCAAATTCGGATCTAAAATAAGTCCTCAAGACTCGCTTCTCCGGAGAGGTATTCGTCAACCGATTGACGAATCCTTCGTCCTCCACCTCAGAGGATTACCAGAGATCAAATCCCCGGTATGTTAGCCGCTGTCGGATCACTAACCGTCGTCCAAACGACGCTCCGACGAGAGGAGAAGAAGCTGTCCAGAAAACTGGACAGCTTGGTGGAGGAGTAGGCGCCGGCCAAAACAAGGAGAGAAAAGGCTCACCTTGATGCCGAACCTATAGGAGATCACCGGAGGGTCGCCGGAGGTTCACCGGCTGGAGCTTGGACGCCGGCAAGGGTCTTGGATGGCGGCACAAAGCTGGGCGTGCGAGCTTGTAGTTAGGCGCGAAAATTCCTCCAAGGGTGGGCGGCAACTTCTTGGATGATTAGGGTTTAACAATCCCTTAAGCCCTCTTTTATAGAGAACTAATTCTCTTAATGGTTAATGGATCATATCCATAAATCCCGTTAACCCGCTCCATTAGGATAAGTTAAAATAAACCAAACCATGATGGTTTATTTTAAGTTAAAACGAACCGAACCAACCTTTGGTTCATTCGTTTAATATAAACCAAACCCTTTGGTTTATTCTCATCCATTGGATTAGAACCAAACCATTTTGGTCCATCCATTATGTCTTCATAAGACCACGGCCCATCCACGCTTCCATTGCATTGAAACAATTTCATGCTCGCTTTATGTTTGGTCCAACCAAACATAGTTTCTCTCGATGCGAGAATCCCATTCTCAAGCTCGTTTTAAATCCTTTGGATTACACTCGTTGTGCGTGTGACCAAATAGGTTCTCGGTTTATGTTGGCCGTCTATAATTAACCATTAATTATAGAGCGATCATGAGTGGCACCTAGTAGTACATCATGATCCCCAATTAACGAAAAAGATCAGCGGTTGATCGAACTATTTACGAAACCCTTGATGGCTCGAATGAATCGTGCCCCATTCCCTTCACTCATCTTATACCCACTTGGTTGGGACATGGTCTATTGTGTCCGATCCCACTAAGCGACTCGTCACACCTAGCCCAAGTATCATTTCCTCGTCCTCTGATTCTAGTTCTAGTTACTCCACATGTATCGAAGAGTACCTTACTCTAAACATGTAATGCTTTGGCAGACTTTAGTAACAATCCGACGAGAGGCCATGGGTATACATCTCCTCGCAAGGAGTGGTGAATCCTTTATAGGCTATTCAAACACCTTGATCACTTGACTTATACCCAATCATCCGGGTCCACATCTCCTTAGAGATGTTTGCTTAAGATGTCAAAGCATAAGTCTCCATGATCAAGATGACTTGAATACGTAAGTCGAAGAACATCGCACTTAAGCCCTGATGAACTTCATTGACATATCTATATATGCAGAGAACCATATGAAGTCTTACGGTGGTCACTCAATGAACTAGTTACCATAACTGCATCCACGATTAACTCGGACATCACTATGTCTCGGCCGATGAAAGAATCACCGCTTGGATACACCAAGGAGTATACCTCGTGCTAGTCTCAACAGAATTGATGGTGTCCAGATCCATCAATTCATCGACTAGGGATAATTCCGATACATCACAATTACACATGTAGAGATACTCACTAGTTGTGATCCAATCACAAATTCTCTCATGCTGTGAATCGTATCGTGGACATTCAGTAAATGAGTTTAAGATCCAATCAAATACATTAAACATGTATACTCAAATAGTGAATCTTCATTTATCATATAAATGGTTCATACATAAGGCGATTGCCTTAGGACATCTCTCATATATTACTAACCGACTCCCACTTGGCCTAATGCCAATCGCTACGGTATCCAATACCATAAGCTCTAACATGACCCTCAAACTTACTTTGAGGTAATGCTTTAGTCAAAGGATCCGCTAAGTTCCTTTCAGTGGGAATTTTCTCGATTTGTATTTCATTCCTACTGATGATCTCTCTGATAAGATGATAGCGGCGAAGCACATGTTTGGATCGTTGATGAGACCTTGGCTCTTTCGCCTGTGCAATTGCTCCATTGTTGTCGCAGTAGACCGGTATTGCTTCAACAATGGCCGGAATCACACCAAGTTCATGAACGAACTTCTTGATCCAAACCGCTTCCTTTGCTGCTTCCGAAGCTGCAATATATTCTGCCTCAGTGGTAGAATCCGCTACAGTCTCTTGTTTGGAACTTTTCCAACTCACTGCGCCCCCATTCAAGGTGAACACGTATCCAGACTGAGACCTGGAATCATCCTTGTCTGTCTAGAAGCTGGCATCTGTATACCCGCGTATCACCATGTCCCCTTCTCCATATATTAGGAACACATCCTTAGTTCTTCTCAAGTACTTAAGGATCGTCTTAACAATCGCCCAATGATCCATTCCTGGATCATACTGGTATCTGCTCGTGACACTCAGAGCATACGATACATCGGGCCTCGTACATAACATAGCATACATGATAGATCCTATTGCGGATGCATAGGGAATCTTACTCATGCAAATCCTCTCGTCTTCTGTGTGCGGACACATAGACTTCGAAAGGTGTACCCCATGCCTGATGGGCAGATAACCTTTCTTGGATTCCGACATGCTAAACCTCTTTAGCACTCGGTCTATATATGTAGACTGCGAAAGACCAAGCAACCGTTTCGATCTATCTCTATAGATCTTAATCCCAAGGATGTAGGTTGCTTCTCCCAGGTCTTTCATGGAGAATGTCTTGGATAACCAAACCTTAATCGATCAGAAGATTGACACATCGTTTCCTATAAGTAATATGTCATCGACATACAATACTAGGAACACGACTGCACTCCCACTAACCTTCTTGTACACACAAGGTTCGTCTGGATTTTGTGAGAAATCAAACTTTTGATCGTCTCATCAAAACGGATATTCCAGCTCCTGGATGCTTGCTTCAATCCATAAATGGATCGTCGCAATTTGCATACCTTGGTTTTATCAACTGATGTGAAACCCTCAGGCTGTATCATATACACGTCCTCGAGCAGGTTTCCATTAAGGAAAGCTATTTTCACATCCATCTGCCATATCTCATAATCATAATGAGCCGCTATGGCCAGGAGCATCCGAATGGATTTAAGCATAGCTACGGGCGAATAGGTTTCGTCATAATCAACACCTTGCTTTTGACGATATCCTTTCGCCACCAATCTAGCCTTATAGGTAATCACATTACCATCCATGTCGGTTTTCTTCTTGAAAACCCACTTGCACCCTATAGGCTTTATGCCTTCAGGTGGGTCAACCAAGTTCCAAACTTGGTTTTCGTACATAGAATCCATTTCCGACTTCATGGCACCAAGCCACTTATCCCTTTCTGAACTTGTCAGCACTTCTTCATAACTGGTAGGCTCCTCATCATCAATGAGTAACACGTCGTTCGATTCGCTTACGAGAAATCCATATCTCTCAGGAATATTGCGTGTTCTACCAGATCTACGAAGATGTGGTGTTACAATAGGTCCAGCCGATTGCTCATCACTATGAGTTGTCGGCTGTTGTGCTTCACCAGGTATCTCATTAATGTCTATTTGAGTCTCTCGAGCCTCCTCAAGCTCGACGACACTCCCACTGTTTTCTTGCAAGAGAAACTCTTTCTTTAGAAACACAGCATGCCTTGAAACAAACACCTTTTGTTCCACAGGATGATAGAATTGGTAACCCCTTGTTTCCTTAGGGTATCCAATAAATAGACATTTATCAGACTTAGCATCCTTATGTCTGATACAAACTTCACATAAGCAGGACAACCCCATATCTTCAAGTAAGATACATGAGGTTTCTTACCATTCCATATCTCATATGGAGTAGTTGAGACTACCTTGGTAGGCATTCTGTTTAACAAGTAAACAGCTGTCTGAAGTGCATAACCCCCAAAGGACTTGGGAAGAGTTGCATGATTCATCATTGACCTGACCATGTCCAAAAAAGTCCGGTTACGCCTCTCAGATACACCATTATCTTTGTGGTGTATAGGGCGGAGTCCATTGAGACAATATGCCATTGTCTCTTAGATAATCAAGAAACTCTTGACTTAAGTATTCACCACCTCGATCCGATCAGTATTTTAATACTCTTGTCATGTTGTTTCTCTACTTCATTTTCAATTCTTTGAACCTTTCAAAGGCTTGGACTTGTGTTTCATCAAGAACACATACCCAAACCGTGAGTGATCATCGGTGAAGGTAATGAAGTAGCTATAGCCTCCTAATGCTTGAGTTGACATAGGTCCACATACATCAGTATGTACTAAACCTAGTAACTCTCCCACTCGTTCACCTTTTCCAGTAAAAGGTAACTTAGTCATCTTGCCTTTTAAGCATGATTCGCATGTATCGTATGAATCCAATTCAAATGATTCCAGAATTCCACATCGGTGTAATTCGGACATGCGTTTCTTGCTTATATGGCCAAGACGACAATGCCACATATAGGAGTCTATGTGATTATCCTTTCGAGCACGCGTGTTGCTCGCTTCGATATTGAAAATGTCACTGGATACGTCCAACGTATAAATGCCATTACTCAAAGTTCCAGTTCCATAAAGTACGCCATTCAAAGTTATATAACAACAATTGTTACTAAACGTTAAATGGAAACCATTTCTATTTAAGCAGGAAATAGAAACAATGTTCTTTATTAGAGGAGGAACATAATAGCAATTGTCCAGTTCCAAGACTAGTCCACTAGGGAGCTTCAGCAAATAAGTTTCGATGGCGACCGCAGCAACCTTTGCTTCATTGCCAACTCGCAAATTTGACTCCCCTCTGACAAGTCTTCTTCTATTCCTTAGCCCCTGTATGTCATTACATATATGTGAGCTACACCCTGTATCCAATACCCAAGTGTCTAAGGAAATAGAATGACAATCAATAACGAAGATACCTGAAGAGGATGGGGCATCGGATGCCTTCTTCTTCTTCATGGACTCAAGATAAATCTTGCAGTTTCTTCGCCAGTGGCCTTCCTTGCCACAGTGATGGCAAGTGCCCTTTTGCGCTGGTTCCGCCTTCTTTGCCTTTTTCTTTCCTTTCTTCTGTTCTTTTGCCTTCCTCTTAGAACCTTTCTTTGAGGAATCAACTAACAGAACCGCCTTCTCCTCATGCTTTACAGAAGGCTCCACAGTCTTCAGCATATTAAGGAGCTCGGGAATGGTGGATTCCAATTTGTTCATCCGATAGTTCATCACAAATTGCGAGAAGCTCTTGGGCAAACAATGCAGAATTAAGTCAATACTTAACTCATGATCCATCACAAAACCGAGGGTAGCTAGCCGCTTGATGTACCCGTTCATCTTTAGCACAAACTGCACTACAGACGAACCTTCTTGCATCTTCGTAGTGAAGAGGAGCCTAGAGACCTCGAACCTTTCGGATCTCGCTTGCTCATCGAACAACTCATGAAGATGGAAGACCATAGTGTTAGCATCCATATGCTCATGCTGCTTCTGCAGCTCAGGTACCATCGCCGCTAGCATGATGCAACTCGCCAGCTCAGAATCTGCCACATGTTTCTGATAGACCAACATTTGGTCTGGAGTTGCATCGTCCTTAGGACGGTCAGGAAGAGGCTCTTCAAGGACATATGCAAGCTTTTCCGCCTTGAGAACAATTCTCAGGTTTCTAAGCCAGTCCAGGAAGTTAGGCCCAGTCAGTTTGTTCGAATCCAAAATAGTGCGCAAATTCAAAGACGTCATGATCAATTTATTGACCTAGAAATACAAAACGAGCATATATGAGAAAATGATTTTTAAAATGCATCAATATACATTTATAAATCCCATTCATTTTTCGAATTTCAAAAACCCCAAAATCACTTCGGGAGATTGTAGGTCCATCTCCGAATGGGCTGATATCCATCATAGTTATGAACAACCTTGGAGAGAGTCCAACAAGCCATTCATAACTACGACGGTAGGTATTATCTATACCGATTGCATATCCCGTATATGCAACTATCACAATGTGCTATCAACTAATTGAATGTTCACACATACATCGGGTTGTTAACACATTAACAAGTATGCATCATATGCATAGCACCCAACTTCACCTCCCTTTACATCGACCTTGGAGAGAGTCCAACAAACCGATGCTCCAGGTCAAAGCCAACCCATTAATCAGGACATAGTTTTAATATGGTTAGAGCGCATTCAACCAATTAGCCCAGCTTGGAGAGAGTCCAACAACCAAAGCTAACGATTGACCTCTGACTCTTACCATATTAGTATTAAACTATTCCATGGTTTGAACATATTCAGTTCGAGCCGGGCTTGGAGAGTCCAACAACCCAAACAAGAAACAGAACTCTGGTTCTAACCATATTAATGGAAGGTGTAGGCTTTAATATTGATTAAGGGTTTTTATGTCTCATCCTCTTTGCATGCAAATAACTATTATCTACATGGCGTGGCATACATGACATACATCTACATGTCACGACACGCATGACATAATGTTATGCATCTAATGCAATTACATGGCATACAATTATGTCATGTTTATAATTTCCTTATATGTCATAACTATTTATGGAAATAAAATATGTTTAAGATTTGATTCTCCAAATCAAATCATAATTAAATTAGGAAACAAATTTCCAAATCTAATCACATATTTTATTCATGGAATTATTTGATTAAGGAAAATCTATTTAGGAAACCAATTTCCTAAATCATTAAAACTACTTATGGAAATAAAATATTTTAAGATTTGATTTTCCAAATCAAATCATGATTAAATTAGGAAACAAATTTCCAGAATCTAATCAAATATTTTATTTATGGAAAATATCAATTTCCATAAATACTTCCAACTTTCCAAAAGTGGAAGATTTCCATAAATACTTCTAGACTTTCCAAAATTGAAAAATTTCCATAAATACTTCTAAATTTCCAAAATTAGAAAATTTCCAGAAATACATTATGACTATCGCAAAACCAATTTTACGATTATGTCGAAACACAACCTGGGCTCTGATACCACTGTTGGGTTTCCGGCACCGCGGCGTGTGTGTGTTCGATCATGTTTCGTAAACATGAGCACAGCGGAAGCAATTAAAAATAATAAATCTATATTTATTACAACACACACAACACACGCATGCATATTACAACAAGTGTAGACATAACCGTAAATTATAATTTGCAATAAAAGGAAATTAAACTACGTTATACCTTTCGTATGATGTGTAGCGGGAACGGCATCAACCGGAACGATCCTCGTAAGAATCGTCTCTATCCGTATCCACGCCGAGCTCCTCGAGATGACTTCGCCAAGCCACGAGCTTCGTCTTCGTACGGGTTACTAGCCTCGTGTTGAAGACGACGTGATCGAGAGATGATCACGATCCGAATCCAAATTCGGATCTAAAACAAGTCCTCAAGACTCGCTTCTCCGGAGAGGTATTCGTCAACCGATTGACGAATCCTTCGTCCTCCACCTCAGAGGATTACCGGAGATCAAATCCCCGGTATGTTAGCCGCTGTCGGATCACTAACCGTCGTCCAAACGACGCTCCGACGAGAGGAGAAGAAGCTGTCCAGAAAACTGGACAGCTTGGTGGAGGAGTAGGCGCCAGCCAAAACAAGGAGAGAAAAGGCTCACCTTGATGCCGAACCTATAGGAGATCACCGGAGGGTCGCCGGAGGTTCACCGGCTGGAGCTTGGATGCCGGCAAGGGTCTTGGACGGCGGCACAAAGCTGGGCGGCGGCAGCTTGTAGTTGGGCGCCGAAAATTCCTCCAAGGGGTGGGCGGCAACTTCAAGCTAGGGTTTTGGATGATTAGGGTTTAACAATCCCTTAAGCCCTCTTTTATAGAGAACTAATTCTCTTAATGGTTAATGGATCATATCCATAAAGCCCGTTAACCCGCTCCATTAGGATAAGTTAAAATAAACCAAACCATGATGGTTTATTTTAAGTTAAAACGAACCGAACCAACCTTTGGTTCATTCGTTTAATATAAACCAAACCCTTTGGTTTATTCTCATACATTGTATTAGAACCAAACCATTTTGGTCCATCCATTATGTCTTCATAAGACACGGCCCATCCACGCTTCCATTGCGACTGAAACAATTTCATGCTCGCTTTATGTTTGGTCCAACCAAACATAGTTTCTCTCGGTCTGAGAATCCCATTCTCAAGCTCGTTTTAAATCCTTTGGATTACACTCGTTGTGCGTGTGACCAAATAGGTTCTCGGTTTATGTTGGCGTCTATAATTAACCATTAATTATAGAATGATCATGAGTGGCACCTAGTAGTACATCATGATCCCCAATTAACCGAAAAGATCAATCGGTTGATCGAGAACTATTTCTCAAACCCTTCAAGATGGCTTCGAATGAATCGTGCCCCATTCCCTTCACTCATCTTATACCCACTTGGTTCAGGACATGGTCTATTGTGTCGGTCCCCACTAAAGTGACTCGTCACACCTAGCCCAAGTATCATTTCCTCGTCCTACGATTCTAGTTACTCCACATGTATCGAAGAGTACCTTACTCTAAACATGTAATGCTTTGGCCAAAGACTTTAGTAACAATCCGACGAGAGGCCATGGGTATACATCTCCTCGCAAGGAGTGGTGAATCCTTTATAGGCTATTCAAACACCTTTCGATCACTTGACTTATACCCAATCATCCGGGTCCACATCTCCTTAGAGATGTTTGCTTAAGATGTCAAAGCATAAGTCTCCATGATCAAGATGACTTGAATACAGTCAAAGGAACATCGCACTTAAGCCACGATAAGAACTTCATTGACATATCTATATATGCAGAGAACCATATGAAGTCTTACGGTTGGTCACCCAATGAACTAGTTACCATAACTAGCATCCACGATTAACTCGGACATCACTATGTCTCGGCCCGGAAAGGAGAATCACCGCTTGGATACACCAAGGAGTATACCTCGTGCTAGTCTCCAAATGATGGTGTCCAGATCCATCAATTCATCGACTAGGATAATTCGATACATCACAATTACACATGTAGAGATACTCACTAGTTGTGATCCAATCACAAATTCTCTCATCTTTGTGAATCGTATCGTGGACATTGATAAATGAGTTTAAGATCCAATCAAATACATAAAACATGTATACTCAAATAGTGAATCTTCATTTATCATATAAATGGTTCATACATAAGGCGATTGCCTTAGGACATCTCTCATATATTACTAACACTGAACAGTTCAGTAAAATATATGTGTGGGTTGCTCGCCACTCCTGATCAGTTAAGTATCTACTTGTACAAGATCCACTTAGTCGACCAAGGTAGTTAAAAATTGAAAATGCCCTCAAATTTGGATCAACGGGACCCTCATCGTTTCTTCCTGCTTTCCGACTCTTGCATTGAACGTGAGGTTCAAAATAATATGATGCAAAAGTTGTAACTTCCTCCATAATATATGCATTAACAATAGAAGCTTCAACATGATCCTTATTTTTTCACTTTTTTTTCAAGTGATAGAGGAATCGAAGAGTAATACAATAAAATGTATTAAAAAATAAATTATACTAAATTTGATCAAATGAAATAACAATGATAAAAAAAAGCAAAAAAATCACCTTTCAAATGGATACATCCATCGAAATTGAACAGGACCTCCAACTTTAGCCTCATATGGCAAGTGAACCAAAAGATGTTTCATGGAATCAAAAAATACCGGTGGAAATATTCTTTCTAAGTTACACAAAATGATCGGAATGTATCTCTCTAATGCCTCCATGTGTGAATGACTCAATACTATCGAGCAAATATCATGAAGGAAAATGCTTAATTCCATAATTGCACCCTAGACAAAATTTAGTAACAGTTCCTTCAAAGCAATAGGAATTAGTCTTTCCATGAATATATGATAGTCATGACTTTTCAAACCAATCAATTTGTATTCCTTCAAATCGATGCATCTTCCAAGATTAGAGACAACCATCAAGAAATCTCAATGATTTCAACCATTCACAAATAATCCGTCTCTGATCCTTATTCAATGTATAAACTGCTTTTGATTTTGGTCACCTACTATTTTTGTCAGGTCTCGGAAAAAAAAATATCTAGATATATATATATATAACAATAATATAAATAAACGGGTATTATAGTCGGAAGGGGAAGTCTGAGTTAAAAAGGGGTTCATATGATCGGTTCGGAGAAAGATTTGGGCCTGAAGGGGGTGTTTGGATTAACTGAGGTTAGCCTAGGTTAAATATGGGTTAGCCTAGGTTTGGATTAACTTGAGATGGCTTAACCCAACGGAAACGACATTTATAAGCCGCAAACCGATCCATTTCTTTCCCCATCTCTTCCGCGAGCTATTTCCTCCGTCGCGTATTCGCCGCCAGCTCCCAGATAAGCTGTGCTCGGCGATTTCTTCCGCCGAAGATCGTCTCAATGCTGCCGGTGGCCATCCGATCGTCCTCCGTCGGCTGTACATTCCCTCCGTCGCCTATTCGCCGCCAGCTCCCAGATAAGCTGTACTCGGCGATTTCTTCCGCCGAAGATCGTCTCAACGCTGCCGGCAGCCATCCGATCATCCTCCGTCGGCTGTATAGTAAGTAAATCTCTGGAAAAGGGCTGGCGATAGAGGGAGGTAGATTGGTTTTAGAGGGTTGAATCCGGGGAGTTTGAACTGGGGATTTCAGTGTTGTTCGTGCTTATGATTTGGGGTTTTGTTGTTGAACAGAATTCTGGGTATATGTAGCTAGTTTAGGCATTTAAACCGGTGTTAATTGAGCTAAGGATTTCTGCTAGTTACGTGGGTTTACGCTGGGCATTTTCCAGGGATGGACTGCTAGATGTTGTTAGGGATTTACCTTGGTGGGTTTAGGGGCAGAGGGCACGGTAGACACTGGATGAATATTGCCATCTGGTTGGATTGGGAATCGGCATAGATGGTTCTGCGTTGGTGAACGGCATGTGGGATTGAACGATTCTGTTGGATCCTTTGCAGAGATGGGAAGAGGGTGCAGTCCGGTTGTTGCTAGGGTGTAGGACAACTCCAGTTAAGGGTCTCGGAGGGGCTGTTTTAGGGTTCCTGGAAACTCTCTTAGCTCTACCGATGGATGTAACAGTGAAATCGCTTTAGGTAGGAGCTAATTGTTAGTATAAAATGATGGAATCATGGGGAAAGATGGGATTGCTGGTTTATAGATGAGACTTCAATGTTAGTATAGGAATTCTGTTATATTCTTTATCCCTCTACATGCTTAGCTAACGGTTCGGAAGAGTTTTCTTTATGTTGAAGATGCTATGTAAAATATTATAATTATCATCTACCTGTGTATGAGGTTAGATGCTATATGTAAATGGGTGTCATTACCATCTACCTGTGTATGAGTGTAGATGCTATATGTAAATGTGTGTAATTACCATCTACCTGTGTATGAGGTTGGATGCTATGTATAGATATTTATGATCATCCATGATGTGCCATGTTATTAGTTTAGTTCATTGTTCATCAAATCTTTCAAATGCCTATCTGCTGGGTGAATCGGTTATAACTAACATCTACCTGTGTATGAGGTTAGATGCTATATATATGTATATGCATGTTCATTCATCTGTACATAAAGTTAGATGCTAATTTATAATGTTCTGTGATATCATCCATCTGTATACTGGGTTAAATGCTAGCTTAAAATGTTCAACGGTATATGAAGTGACAAATATGATTGACTATGAGAAGAAATGATAGATGTTCTTTATCTAGCTAATTGTATGTACATGAGTATTAGTGGTGCCTGGACGGGTTGGGCTTCCCGGGATGAGCTCCGAGAAGGGCCCACCCAAACCCTGATTGATGATGGTGATGGTGATGGTGATTCCCTTAGTTCTTTCTAGAGGTACCTCAGGATTGCACAAGACAAATAAGGTTTTTGACTGGCTCCGCATTTAAAATGCAGAAAAATGTGAGGTACCACGAAGATTTATGATATATACAGTTAGCATGATAGATAAACATGAATTCGGTTACTGTTTTGTTACATTTACATGTTCTTTTATAGGAATTGGTTGCGCTCCATGTTTATATACAGAAAGTGAACTGGGAATTTGATGTTGAGCCTACCATGGTGCTACATTTGCATGTCTTGTTATGAGTTATTGATGCTAGGCCTGAGTTGCATGCTAGATATATATATATTTAACTTTACGGTTCATGTTTTGAGTTTTGTTTTTATTTCCCTCCTCTCTATGCCGTGTATTTATCCTTGATTTACTTCTGTGAACTCATGATGTCACTAAATGCTTACTGGTAGGAGCCGAGCTCTCGATAGAGTTGGAAGAATCGGGGTGGTGTAACCGAGAGATGACGATGAGCATGCCACCTTTGTCGGGACTTCAATGATGCGGGGTATGCAGAGTTGTAGGGTTGGAATGGATGAATTACTTGGGTGAGGTCGAGTGAAGAGGTCATGTCGAGACTCATACTTGAAATTGAATAAAATAAAGAGAATTATCCAATCATGTGTATGTGGGTTATGTGATAATTATTAGGGGTCGGGCTAAGAGTGTATATATATATATATATGTATGTATCAGGTTGGGTCCTTTCAGTTGGTATCAGAGCATCGATTCCAAAGGACAGTGTTGGCATGCCATCTCATCAAGGACTCGGATACATTCATCCCCCAGTTGTAGGTTTTATACTTACTTTTCAAGTAGTAATCTTAATGTAATCATGTTTGAGTTTATGTACAAAATCGAGATAAGCAGTGCGGTATTGCGTTTATAGGTGAATGGCGGGTCGAAGGAACAACGGGGAAGTTGGGCAGAATAGTCAGTTCCTCGCTGAGCTTGCCGCAATCATGCAGGAACAGAGTCAGATTCATGGGGAACAGATCCAGCAGATGTTGAGAGCCAGGGAGCAAGGATATGCGCACAGCGGGCCTACAGCCAGTGTGAACCCGGTTTACAAGCAGTTCAGGGATCTTGGTCCGACGGAGTTTAAAAAATCTGATCCTATCGGAAGGATGGATTCGATCATTGGTGATGATAAACGAGTTCATGCAGCTTACGGATGCTGACAAGGTGAGTTGTGCCATATTCATGTTGCGTGGCGATGGGCGGAGATGGGGGGCGGGGGCACGCGTAAAGAATGGACCTAGCTACGATTACTTGAATTTGAGAGGTATTCTATGGTAAGTATTTCACTGCTGACACCAGAACTCGAATGGCTAGGGAATTCTTAGAGCTTCGCCAAGGGGACCGGACAGTGGCTGAGTATGTCAGGGAATTCGAGAAGGGGCGGTATTTTGTACCTATGATTGCAAGTCAACGAGAGAGAGCCAAACATTTTCGAGGGATCGAGGGCGATTCGACATGATGTCGGGGTGAGCCGAGTTACCACCTTCGTGGAGGTGTGGATCGTGCTCGATGTCAGAGGGACAGGAATGACATGATGAGGGAAGTACAGAACAAGAGACCGAGTTACCAGGGAAGGGAACCTCAGGCACCGAGTCAGAAGAAGTTTGCGCCTGCCCAGTTTCGAGGCAAGCAGCCACAGTTACAGACGCAGCCACGACAGCGACCCCAGGAACCCCGACCAGTTGACCATACTGATTCCAAGGGCGAAAGAAAAAGTCAGTGTCCCAAGTGTGAGAAGGCTCATGCAGGTCAATGTTTAGTGGGTACAGACGTGTGCTACAAGTGCAAGAAGTCGGGGCACTTTGCTATGAACTGCCCTCAGCTCACAGAGCCAACCAGAGGAAGGGTGTATGCCATGACACAAGAGCAGGTGGATCCAGATTCGACCATCATCACAGGTAGAATTTCTATTGTCAATCTACCCGCTCACGCTTTAATTGATTCTGGAGCTACACACTCTTTCATATCTGTGGCTTATGTTGCAAGACTGGATATTTCATGTGATTGGATGGCTCCCGGCTATCGCGTGTCCTTGCCTTCTGGGGAAGAATTGCCTAGCAATAGAATAGTGAGGAACTGCCCGATGAAGATGCAGAACTCTACAGTGTACGCCGACCTTATTGTGTTGGAAATGGTGGACTTCGATGTAATTCTGGGTATGGATTGGCTGACCGATGCAGGCAATTATTGATCAGAGACAAAGGACGGTTAAACTGAAACTACAAAATGAGGAATTTTTCATCTTCAATGCAACCTCCACACTGAGTCTCCCTCATATTGTATCCGCATGTAAAGCTCAGAAAATGTTGAGCAAGGGGTGTAACGGATTCCTAGTCAACATAATGAGTAGTGCTGAGGTCCCTAGACCAAATCTGGAGGAGGTAGAGGTAGTTCGGAATTTTCCCGAGGTGTTCCCAGAGGACATTGCAGGGTTACCCCCTGTCAGGGAAGTCGAGTTTGGGATAGAACTAATAGCGGGAACCACCCCTGTGTCTAAAGCACCGTATCGCTTTGGCACCTCAAATGAAGGCGAAGGCGCAACTACAAGAACTATTGGATAAGGGTTTCATCCGACCCAGTGTGTCACCATGGGGAGCGCCAGTGGTGTTCGTCCGTAAGAAGGATGGGTCGATGTGGATGTGCATTGACTACCGAGAGTTGAACCGGGTTACAGTTAAGAATAAGTACCCGTTGCCTCGAATCGATGATCTGTTTGATCAACTACAGGGCACAACTGTATTCTCAAAGATTGATTTGAGGTCGGGGTATCACCAACTGCGGGTGAAAGGAGAGGATGTTCATAAAACTGCATTCAGAACTCGATATGGTCATTACGAGTTACTAGTTATGCCGTTTGGGCTTACTAATGCCCCCGCAGCCTTTATGGATTTGATGAATCGGATCTTCCAGCCATACTTGGATCAGTTTGTGATTGTCTTTATTGATGATATACTAATTTACTCCCAAAATTGAGAAGAACACCGACAACATCTGACGCTGGTGCTGCAGACTTTGAAGGATAAGCGGTTATACGCTAAATTCAGCAAATGCGATTTTTGGTTGAGGCAGATATCATTTCTAGGGCATATAGTCTCAGAGAAGGGAATAGAGGTGGATCCAGTCAAAGTGGAGGCAATCCAGGGTTGGGCTACTCCAATAAATGTTACAGAAATTCGGAGTTTCTTGGGACTAGCTGGGTATTATCGCAGATTCATTAAAAAAATTTCACGCATTGCGCTACCCACGACTTCGACCAAGAAGGGGGTGAGGTATGAATGGACTGCTCGGTGTGAGAGGAGTTTTATGGAGTTGAAGGAAAGGCTGACGATGGCACCGGTGCTTGCGATTCCGCATAATTCGGCGGTTGTAGTGTACATGCTGATGCCTCCAACACCGGCTAGAAGTACGATGCAGAATGGGAGGGTCATCGCCACGCATCACGCCGATTGAAGGTGCATGGCGAGAATTATCCTACACGATTTGGAATTAGCGGCAGTCATATTTGCTTTGAAGATTTGGCGACACTATCTTTACGGAGAACGTTGTGAGATCTACACAGATCATAAAAGCTTGAAATATTTGTTTTCTCAGAAGGAACTTAATATGCGACAGAGACGATGGTTGGAGTTGGTAAAGGATTATGATTGCAATATTAACTATCACCCGGGTAAGGCAAATGTGGTGGCGGATGCTACCGAGTCGTGTAAGTTACACAATTGACCACCCAACAAAGGTTGATATCGATACCGAGAGTGGAGGTGATAGCACGGTGAGCGAGCTAGATTAGCGGCACTGACGGTTAAATCGGACTTACGGAATCAGATTCGGACAGAACAAGCATCGGATCGACAGTTAATGGAATGGAAACGCAGAGATGAGGCAAAGGGGGGCACTCTCTACTCAGTGGTTGATGGGATTGTGAGATACAAGGGCCGCATATGGGTGCCTAAAGAGGGATCTATGAGAGAGAACCTCATGATGGAAGCCCACATTACCCTGTACTCGGTTCACCCCGGCAGCACGAAGATGTATAAAGATATGCAGCTATTATATTGGTGGTCGGGCATGAAGAGAGACATAATCAAGATGGTCCATGAGTGCCTTACCTGTCAACAGGTGAAAGCTGAGCACCAGAGGCCCGCTGGATTGCTTGAAACGCTTCCGATACCCGTCTGGAAGTGGGAAAATGTTGTCATGGATTTCTTGGTAGGGTTACCAATCTCGACTAGGGGATCAAATGCAGTGTGGGTCATTGTGGATCGATTGACGAAGTCAGCACACTTCCTGCCAGTGAAAACCAACTTCACTATGATACAATACGCAGAGCTGTATATACGGGAAATAGTAAGGTTACATGGAATTCCGGATCAGATTGTGTCAGATAGAGATCCAAAATTTACATCCGGATTCTGGAAGAGTTTGCACCGGGGATTGGGTACGAAACTTACTTTTAGCACCTCTTTCCATCCTCAGACCGACGGTCAATCTGAGCGAGTAATTCAGATTTTAGAAGATATGCTACGAGCTTGCATTATAGATTTCAAAGGGAGCTGGGAGTCTAAATTGCCCTTGGTGGAGTTCACCTATAATAATAGTTATCAAGCCACCATCGGTATGGCTCCCTATGCAGTGCTATACGGAAGAAGGTGTAGAACCCCATTGCATTGGGAAGAGGTGGGAGAGAGGGCAGTTTTGGGTCCCGAGATTGTGGCACAAACTGTGGAATTGGTGGCAAGGATCCGAGACAGAATGCAGTCAGCCCAAAGTCGCCAAAAGAGTTACGCAGATTGTCGAAGGAGGGACTTGGAGTTCACAGTGGGAGATCATGTATTTCTCAAAGTGTCACCTATGAAGGGGGTACTGAGGTTTGGCAGGAAGGGCAAACTCAGTCCGAGGTATATTGGGCCTTTTGAGATTCTAGACCGGATTGGGACCAGGGCATATCGGGTTGCACTACCACCCAACCTGGCAGGAGTTCATAATGTGTTCCATGTATCCATGCTCCGGAGGTATCTATCCAACCCTGCACATGTAATTGGGCATGAGGCCATACAGTGGACACCAGACCTATCTTACGAGGCAATACCAGAAAAGATACTGGATCATCAAGTACGAAAGCTGAGAAATAAAGAAATCCGAATGGTGAAAGTTTTATGGAAAAATCAGCAAAATGAGGAAGCTACTTTGGAGACTGAGCAGGACATGCGCGACCGTTACCCCGAATTATTTGGTAAGTCGAAGTTCGAGGACGAAATTCTTCTAAGGGGAGGAGAGTTGTCAGGTCTTGGAAAAAAAAATATCTAGATATATATATATATAACAATAATATAAATAAATGGGTATTATAGTCGGAAGGGGAAGTCTGAGTTAAAAAGGGGTTCATATGATCGGTTCGGAGAAAGATTTGGGTCTGAATGGGGTGTTTGGATTAACTGAGGTTAGCCTAGGTTAAATATGGGTTAGCCTAGGTTTGGATTAACTTGAGCTGGCTTAACCCAACGGAAACGACATTTATAAGCCGCAAACCGATCCATTTCTTTCCCCATCTCTTCCGCGAGCTATTTCCTCTGTTGCGTATTCGCCGCCAGCTCCCAGATAAGCTGTGCTCGGCGATTTCTTCCGCCGAAGATCGTCTCAACGCTGTCGGCGGCCATCCGATCGTCCTCCGTTGGCTGTATATTCCCTCCGTCACCTATTCACCGCCAGCTCCCAGATAAGCTGTACTCGGCGATTTCTTCCGCCGAAGATCGTCTCAACGCTGCCGGCAGCCATCCGATCGTCCTCCGTCGGCTGTACAGTAAGTAAATCTCTGGAAAAGGGCTGGCGATAGAGGGAGGTAGATTGGTTTTAGAGGGTTGAATCCAGGGAGTTTGAACTGGGCATTTCAGTGTTGTTCGTGCTTATGATTTGGGGTTTTGTTGTTGAACGGATTTCTGGGTATATGTAGCTAGTTTAGGCATTTAAACCGGTGTTAATTGAGCTAAGGATTTCTGCTAGTTACGTGGGTTTACGCTGGGCATTTTCCAGGGATGGACTGCTAGATGTTGTTAGGGATTTACCTTGGTGGGTTTAGGGGCAGAGGGCACGGTAGACACTGGATGAATATTGTCATCTGGTTGGATTGGGAATCGGCACAGATGGTTCTGCGTTGGTGAACGGCGTGTGGGATTGAACGATTTTGTTGGATCCTTTGCAGAGATGGGAAGAGGGTGCAGTCCGGTTGTTGCTAGGGTGTAGGACAACTCCAGTTAAGGGTCTCGGAGGGGCTATTTTAGGGTTCCTGGAAACTCTCTTAGCTCTACCGATGGATGTAACAGTGAAATCGCTTTAGGTAGGAGCTAATTGTTAGTATAAAATGATGGAATCATCGGGAAAGATGGGATTGCTGGTTTATAGATGAGACTTCGATGTTAGTATAGGAATTCTGTTATATTCTTTATCCCTCTACATGCTTAGCTAACGGTTCGGAAGAGTTTTCTTTATGTTGAAGATGCTATGTAAAATATTATAATTATCATCTACCTGTGTATGAGGTTAGATGCTATATGTAAATGGGTGTCATTACCATCTACCTGTGTATGAGTGTAGATGCTATATGTAAATGTGTGTAATTACCATCTACCTGTGTATGAGGTTGGATGATATGTATAGATATTTATGATCATCCATGATGTGCCATGTTATTAGTTTAGTTCATTGTTCATCAAATCTTTCAAATGCCTATCTGCTGGGTGAATCGGTTATAACTAACATCTACCTGTGTATGAGGTTAGATGCTATATATATGTATATGCATGTTCATTCATCTGTACTTAAAGTTAGATGCTAATTTATAATGTTCTGTGATATCATCCATCTGTATACTGGGTTAAATGCTAGCTTAAAATATTCAATGGTATATGAAGTGACAAATATGATTGACTATGAGAAGAAATGATAGATGTTCTTTATCTAGCTAATTGTATGTACATGAGTATTAGTGGTGCCTGGACGGGTTGGGCTTCCCGGGATGAGCTCCGGGAAGGGCCCACCCAAACCTAATGAGATCATTTGATGGTGATGGTGATTAGTTCTTTCTAGAGGTACCTCAGGATTGCACAAGACAAATAAGGTTTTTGACTGGCTCCGCATTTAAAATGCAGAAAATGTGAGGTACCATGAAGATTTATGATATATACAGTTAGCATGATAGATAAACATGAATTCGGTTACTGTTTTGTTACATTTACATGTTCTTTTATAGTAATTGGTTGCGCTCCATGTTTATATACAGAAAGTGAACTGGGAATTTGATGTTGAGCCTACCATGGTGCTACATTTGCATGTCTTGTTATGAGTTATTGATGCTAGGCCTGAGTTGCATGCTAGATATATATATATTTAACTTTACGGTTCATGTTTTGAGTTTTGTTTTTATTTCCCTCCTCTCTATGCCGTGTATTTATCCTTGATTTACTTACTGGGCTGTGAACTCATGATGTCACTAAATGCTTACAGGTAGGGAGCTGAGCTCTCAGATAGAGTTGGAAGAATCGGGGGTGGTGTAACTGAGGAGATGACGATGAGCATGCCACACACTGTCCGGGACTTCAATGATGCAGGACTGTCTGAGTTGTAGGGTTGGAATGGATGAATTACTTCAGTGAGGTGTTGAGTGAAGAGGCTGTAATCGAGACTCATACTTGAAATTGAATAAAATAAAGAGAATTATCCAATCATGTGTATGTGGGTTATGTGATAATTATTAGGGGTCGGGCTAAGAGTATATATATATATATATATATATATATATATATGTATCAGGTTGGGTCCTTTCAATTTTCATCAACATCAAGGACGGGTCATTTACAGATGAGACGCATATCTTTTCTTGCATTCAGATTGTCTTTTATTTTTCCAGTAATATCCATCACTGTATTTATCATATTATCAAAAACATTCTTCTCAATATGCATTAAATCAAGATTGTGATGAATCAAATTACTCTGCCAATACGGTAAATCCCAAAATATACTCCGTTTAGTCTATTTATGCGTAATTCCATAGTCATATGTTGTAACATTTGGTTCTTCAATAACAGATGGAAAGTTAAGCACTCTATGTCATAAAAATTGACCGGTGAATATCAATGGTGGAGGTGTTCTTTCAATTCTATTCTTAGTGAATTCTTCTTTATTTCTTCTGAATTTATGATTTGGCGGTAAAAATTATCTATGACAATAAAAATAACTCAGTTTCTTTCCGTGTTTCAATCTGAATGACTTTGATCTCTCTATATATATTGGACATTCTAAAATCCCGCAGTACTCCAGTCCGATAGCATACCATAAGTAGGAAAATCATTTACAGTCCAAAGAAGCACAACTCTCATTGTGAACATCTGATTAGTATGGACATCATATGTAGAAACACCCTCGTCCCATAGTTGGTTCAACTCGGCAATCAATGGTTGCATGTAAACATCTATTAACTTCTTCGGATTATGAGGGACAGACACAATCAATGTTAAAAATATATAAGATGTTTTCGTACACATACCGGATGGAAGATTATACGGAGTTACGATAATTGGCCAGCAAGAATAAGTTCTTCCTGATTTGCCAAATGGAGCAAATCCATCAGCACATAGACCCAACCTGATGTTTCGAGTCTCATTCGCAAACTCAGGATATGTTCTATCAAAATTTTTCCAGGCCTCTGCATCTGATGGATGATACATTAGCCCATCCTCTGTTTCATGATTTGCATGCCAAGTCATGTGTTCAGCGGTGACCTTTGATGCATAAAGCCTTTGCAATCTAGGAGTTAAATGTAAATAGAACATTTGTCTGAATGATTTAAATCGCTTATTATGATTTGATCTCATGGTACTCTTGTACCTACATTGACTACATAATTTACAAGTCTCTAAATCTACATTATCTCCCCAATATAGCATACAACCATCTCTGCAAACATCAATTCTTTACACTGGAAGACCTAAATCTTTCATAAGTTTTTTATACTGTAAAAATCATTCGGTATTATATGATCACGCAGCAAAACTTCTCCAATAACTTGAACAAAATCATTAAAACAATCTTCAGACACATTATGCTCATTGTATAATTTTCATGAACACCAGTTACTTCTACCTCCTCCAACGACATTGAATAACTAGTATACATGTGTTCAAATGTTTGAAGATAACTAGAACTTGCAGCGTTTGGTTCGTTATTCAAATTATGACCAACTGTATCAACTATCATCCTGTAGTATGAATTGAATTGATCGTAATATATTTGCTCTCCACTAACTGTCATTTGTATGTTTCGTCCAACCTCTTCATCGGATATAAACGGTTCACCATGACAAGTCCAATTATAATAATTTGGCATAAAACCAAATCTACAAAGATGTTCTCGAACTTTATCACATTGAAAAAATTTACCATTATGATATTTTTTGCACAGACACCTTAATTTATTCTCATCCATAAACTCAACATTGCTATTAGCAAAATTCAAAAATTATTCCAATCCAATAATAAATTCATCGGTTAAACCACGATGTTCTGGTAAATTCTTTTTATACATCCAATTCGTTCTCTCTCCATTTATCCTATTTTCAAATTTATATCAAGGATTAATTTTATTTTTTTCATATTTCATCCATATATATTAATCTAACAATAAATTTATACTCAAAATAAATTCTTCTAGTACTAAATGTGATTTTGTGTGATATTTAATTGCAAACTATAATATCATTTCGAACAAATATTATATATTTACAATAATAAAATTACTTAAAATTAAACATTAATTATATATAATATAAAATGATAATACTACAAATTTATGAATATACAATATTTATACCTGTCCTGATGGAAACAACGGATGAGCTCACAGCTGAAGACTTCACGAACACACCGAACACCTAAATGACGAAGTACGACAAACCTATGAAAGATAAAATATTAGTTTTGTATTTATATTACACATTATACTAATTTATATAATTTGAATAACATTTTAACTCTATTGTTATGGCGATGAACGACCCAATTTGATTGTGCATGCGGCGTTTGGAACAAATGCTCCAACTGGGACGACGATTAACCACCCAAGTGTGCGATGCAGAGACCGACAATGAACCTCAACTACCGCGTCATCACGCCCCCATGCCAAATTATGCGACAGCTGCCCACAAGGTGCGGTAGCTGACCGTAAGGTGCCGCAGCTGCCGCAAGGCCATGTGGCACCTGCCGCGAGCTCGCAACACCTACCGTGCGAACTCGCGACACCTCCAACGTGAGCTCACAACGTGGCTATCGCGAGCTCGCGTGGCTACCGCGAGCTCGCGCGGCAGTGCCATCGCTGCTCCGGCGACGACGACGGAAGACGGGGAGGAAGACAGGGAGAAAGAATCGTACCGGATCTAGGGGAAGCGTCGTCGTGAGGTTTGATCGAGGAAAGAAAACAGGGAGTAATTAGGGGAAAATCGGCGATGAATCCTATTTCATTGCTAAATTTGTCAAAAAATTGGCGATGAATACTAGATTCGTCGCCAATTTGGTGACGAAATTTATTATTCGTCGCCAAATTGGCGACGAATTTATTTTTCGTCGCCAATTTTGCGATGAAATTTATTTTTCGTCGCAAAATTGGCGACTAATTTATTTTTCATCGCCAATTTAGGGACGAATATTATATTCATTACAAATTTTATAATTCCTACCATGCCAAAATAATTGAAATTTTCCGTCGAAAATTTTTCTTCGCCAAATTTGATGGGAAATTTCCAATGAATTCATGAATTCGTTGCTAATTTTGGCAACGAATTTTAGATTCATTGCTAATTTTCAACGAAAACAATTTCGTTACAAAATTTACAATGAATTCATGAATTCATTGCAAATTTTTGCAAAAAATTATGAATTCTTTGCAAATTTTGCAACAAAATTATAATTCGTTGCAATTTTTTGCATCGAAAATTTAATTCGTTGCAGAATTTGCAACAAAAATAAAATTTGTTGTAAATTTTGCAACGAATTCAAAATTCATTGCAAAAATTTGCAACGAAAATGTAATTCGTTGCAAAAAATTTGCAACGAATTTGTTGTTTCGTCACAAATTGGCAACGAAAAATCATTTTCGTCGCGAATTTTGCGACGAAAATGAATTGTTGAAAATTTAAATAATTTTGCAACAAAAAAATTTTTGTTGGAAATTTCATTACTAATTTGCGACGAAATTTGAAATTCATTACAAATTTTGTTGTTGATTTGCAATAAATTTTTTTCGTTGCCAAATTTCGTCGCCAATTAGATGTTTTTTAGTAGTGTGTGTTGTGGGGTCTGCTTCGGCGGCCGATTCTTGGCCCAAGGGGTGCTCTCTGATGGTTGGTGGCTAGAGCTTGGCTAGCAAGGAGCTACAACCAAGCAGATTGGGGAGCGGGCAGTGCACAATGCAAGTAGGGTTGTGTCGAGCTGTCCAACGAGCGAGCAAAGAGTGTGTGGGTGCGACGGCTGCATCAGGCTATGAGTGATGATCACCTGAGCTCCTCCTTGGATAGGGAGGAAGAAGAGGGCTCATACAAGACAAAAGGTTTGTGGACAGCTGGTGCAAGCACAGCAAAGCCTTGGCAGGGATAGAGCATGTATTTGGGGGGCTGTAAACTGGAAGTTGCCTATCGCAGTAGGCCCTTGCACCAAAATGGAAAGTGTAGGAACTTCAGTGAGCTCTAGAGGGGGGAGGGGGTGAATGGCGTGTTTTCATTCGTCGATGGAATTTGATCATGCTTACGTGCTTGTCTACAATACTCGTTAATATGCGCAGTGGAAATAATAATAAAGCATAAATGAAATACACAAGCACACAATACACAAGATATACGTGGTTCGAAATCTTAGGGTTCCTACTCCATGGGGCGAGCTCAACGAGCTCTAGTGATGTACACACCACTAATAAATCTCCTTCTCGACAACAAGTCGGAGGTAGAGAAATCTCGTTCAAGCATTTACAATAATAAATAAGAAATACAAGTAAACTATACAAATACAAGTAAAGAAAACTTTACAAATGTGCTTTGCATGCTTGCTTGGTTGATCGCTTGAGCTGCACTTCAAGACCCTGACTTGAATCAGCAAATCACCAAAGAAATCACTGTGGAAATCCTCCCCATCGAGCTCCTTTTATCCCTCCATGCGACCTGAATTTTCGCCTGGCAGTCGACTGCCAACAGTGTGGTTGTCTCACAATGGACTTGATCCACGTTGGCATTCAAGCCAAAGGATACACTGGCAGTCGACTGCCAAATGTTGGTGCAATCGGCCCAGGTCACGATTGACCAAACTCGAGTTTGACTCGAGAGATGTTTTGATGTTTGACAAAGTAAGTTGACATTGATGTTTGACATTAATGTCTGTTGATGTTTTGGGGAGATTGTTTATACAATCAACCCGGATTATGTTTAACTGGACTCGAGTTTGACTCGAGGGAGACTTTGATGGTTGACTAGGGTTGACCATGTGATCATGGAAAGTCCAAGTGGGACACTTGGCATTTGGGAAAGTCCAAGCATGGGTACTTGGCATGGAAAGTCCAAGTGGGACACTTGGCATTCGGGAAAGTCCAAGCATGGGTCTTGGCATGGAAAGTCCAACATGGGTTGGCAAGGGAAAGTCCAAGCTTGAGTCTTGGCATTTGAGAAGTCCAAGAGGTTTGATATTGGCGTCGTAAAGTCCAAGCGGGAGTCTTGGCAGCATAAGTCCAATGGTTGGCGGCGTAAAGTCCAAGCGGAGTCTTGGCGGCGTAAGTTCAATGTACCTTGGCGGTGTAGACACCGTTAACATGACATAGCCGATGGAAGCACCTGAAGGCTAGCGTGATGGATGAACAAGTCATGGATGACTTGGAGGGATCCGAGAGGCATAAGGCTGATGGAGGTGACTAGAAAGCTTAGGTCTAGGCTAAGGGTGGTCTAGCAAGTATGGGGGCACCATACTTGGGCTAAAACCTCATGTTTGAGGTGTGCCACTCGATTGGTGCCATGTGACAGTCAACTGGCATAGTCAATTAGGGTTTGACTGCAGGAATTGCCCTAGCAGTCGACTACCATAGATGGGCAGTCAACTGATTGGACGAGCAGTCGACTGATGCTCGGATTTTAGGGCATAGAATGGAGTCTCACTCGACCACTGGGACGAACAGTCGAGTGATGGCTTGAACAGTCGACTGATGCTCATGATCAGTCGACTGATGTTCTAGCCGTTAGATTTTTCCAGTGTGGATTACACCGTTGTCTCACAGAAACAGTGTGATCAGTCGACTGATGGTCCTGAGCAGTCGACTGATCGACATTTTCCAGCACAGGTTGAAGCTATAAAAGGAGCTCGTGATGGAGAAAAATGGATCCGGTTCTTGAGAGCTATTGGGGCGATTTGTTGCTGCAAATCAGGTCTCCAAGTGCAAGCAAACAACCAAGCATTCAAGCAATCAAAAACAAGTGTTGTAAAGTCCTTTCTTTACTTGTCTTTCGTATTTGCATTGTATATTGCCTGTATTTCGTTCTTGCTGTTGTAAGATCATTTGTACGAGGTTTCTCCACCTCCGACTTGTGTCGAGAAGGAGTTATTGTGATTAGTAGTGCGTGTTTGCATTGCTAGGGCTTTTAGAGCCCGATCCGTGGAGTAGGAACCGTGCGGTTCCGAACCACGTTACATACTTGTGTTCTTGTTGTGTTTGTCATATTTCTTTATTGTATTACTTCTATTTCCGCTGCGCTAATGAAATTGTAGAGACAAACGCAATGAATTCCATTATCGAACGAGCGCGACGCTATTCACCCCCCCCCTCTAGCGGCCTCAAATCTCCTACAATTGGTATCAGAGCCCGGGGCTCTTCTACGGATTAACCGCCGGGAGCTAAAAATCTAGAGGGAAGATGGAATTCCAAGACAAGCTTGGATGGGACATCAACACTCCACCGCCATATGATCGAGAAGACTTTTCAGCGTGGAGAACAAGAATGGAGACATTCTTGATGATGGATATAGAGGATTGGTTCATCCTCGTAGAAGGCTTTGAACCTCCTCGGGATAAGAACGGAAACGTCTTGAAATTGAAGAAGTGGACACAAGAGCAACGTCTCAAGTTCAAGACCGAAGTCAAGGTAACAAAGCTTTTAGAAGACTTGATACCTAATGACATTTTGTCTAGTTTAGGTGAATTTCAAGACGCCAAGGAGCTATGGGACAAATTGACCAAGTTCCATGAGAAGCCTCACTTCACACAAGTAGAAGAAGATGAATCTTCATCGGCTCAAGAAGAGGAATAAGTCGAGGAAGAATCATCATCATCTTCACAATCGAGTGAGGACTCGAAAGTCGAGAAGGAATCAACTTCCGGATTGGTGGAAGAAGAGGAGACCTCCACCTCTAGGATTGAGGGGGAGGAGATTAGAGCATCTACACCGGAGCAATCTCAAGAAAAATTATCTACATCTGGTAGAGAAGAAGAGCAAGCTCAGGAGAACCTCACCACCACCATAGGTAACTCAAGCATGTCAATTAATAACAAAATTCATATAATATGCTTTGAGTGTAGGGAATCCGGACACTACAAGAGTAAGTGTCCAAAAAAGGTTAAGAAAGCTCCTCCGGCACCAAAAGTCAATGAAAAAGTCAAGGATGCTGGCGTCCCCACCAAGAAGAGCAAGGAGCACGTGGTGTGCTTCAAATGCCGACAACCAGGACACTATAGGAGCCAATGTCCTAGAAGAAAGGAGGGAGCTTCACAAGTAGGGGGAGTTTCTAAGACTAACCCTAAGGTATATTTTCATAATGCTCATTCTTTAAATTCTAAGCAGAAGCATGCTAGAATTAATTCAAATAATTTTGCTATCACTCATGAATCAAAGCATGCTAGAAATAATAATTATGGTTGTCTAGAAGCTAAACATGTTGGTTTTAGGACTAAGGAGAAATCTAGAAATGATAACTCTAGGTCTATTTCAAAGAAGGAGAAATTTGGGACTAATGTCCCTAGAAATGTCCCTCCTAAGAAAATAATTAAGAAAATCAAAAACCATTTAGGCATCAATCCCAATAAGGGTAGACCTATGCCTAAAGTGAATGGTAATGCCCAAAAACCTAATCAAAAATCATTTGGGCAATTAGAGTTAGAAAATCAAGCCTTGAGGTTAAGGCTTGAGAAATTGGAAAAGACTCTTGCAAATATGCAAAATCAATTTAAAGGGTCAAAGTGTCAAACTCTAGGATCTAGAAGTCAACAAAAAGGGTATTAGAGGCAAGAATCATCTAGGAGACAAGGTTTGGGTCACAAGCCTATGTCTAAGAAAGTAATGCCTACTTATCACAATGTTCCATTTGATTATGGAACTAAACCTAAATCTAAGAAAACCAAAGTCTCTAGGGAAATTATCCCTAAGGCTAACCATAGTATGTGCCTAGTGGCTAGGGTTTCTAAGAAACCTAAGGAAGTCACTAAGAAGGTTACTAGGGAGGCAATCCCTAAGGCTAACCATGACAAGACCATAACGACCAAGGCTAACAAGCCTAGAAGGGTCATTAGAAAGGTATCTAGGGAAGTCATCCCTAAGGAATACCTAATTAATCCAATGAGCTCAAATAGATTTTGGGTTCCAAGGAGCGTGATTGACTCACGCTAAATGGGTTAGGATGTGTCAACTTTGATTGGATGGGTAGTTAACTCAACCATAGCAAAGTTGACATTTTAGGTTATTTTCAAGGTTATTGATACCTTTGAGATAGGTTTGATCTTATATCCTAAAAGGTTTTAGGATGTGTCATATATGTTTGGAATCATGAAAAATCAATAAAATTGGCACAATCTAGATTTAGAGGTCATGGTGTGCCATTTTAGGATTTTGACACACTTTAGGAATTAATGTATCAAGAGAAGTGCTTAAGTTTATAAGTCACATCAAGATTGATACTTAAGTGCCACACACCTTGATGTCTTACACTTACCATGCTTCATGTGTTTTACCATATGTTTGCATGGAAGGAATGTTTATGGTATATTGCATCTCACAAAACAGATCATTCATCTTGATTGTGTATTTCCACACTTAGAAAGGGTGAGATGTTAGGATTTAAAATCATTGGATGCTAATGATTGTTAAAATGAAATAAAATACCAAAATACATTAACAAATGCATGAATATAAGCATAACATTAATATATTCGACATACAAGAGTAAACATGATAAAATGAAACAAATTGAGTGAAGAAATCGAAATTCACTCAATTTCAAAACTAAAAATCAGAGATCAGTCGACTGTTACTACTGTAGCACGATACGATGAGTCCAGCAGTCGAGTGTTGTTTCTAGGACTCGATTGTTTGTACATCAGTCGACTGATCGAATACATCACCGATCGTGATGGTCTTGTTCATCGAGGCGGAGGATCATCGGTCAGTGGTCGATGATCAGTGATGATCGCATCGATCGGCCGATTACCAATATCGATCGGTGATGTTACTATATCTGAGAATGCTCGTGATCAAGTGCTAAGCCGCGATCGTATCGATTCAGTAAAACCGCTCATAAACCACAATCAGTCGACTGATGTTGCACATCAGTCGACTGGAGTCGCAATTTTATAACACCGAACCGCTAGGGTTCAGCGTCTTCACGCTCGATCTCTCGCCTTCTTCCTCCTCTCCGATCATCGTCTCCTTCTCCGACCAACTCTTCCGACCGCGCCGGCCACCTAAGCCCTAGGTTTGACAGCCAAACTCCTCCATTCATGTTCTTAGCATCTCACAACCCTAATCTACTCATCTCTGGCAATTTTTTTCTTCTTCAATTAAGGTTCTGGTGAAACCTCTGCTCCGGTGAACTCTCCGGTGCTCTCTTCAGCGGTGTCTGAGTACCCTCTCCTCATCATCCTCAATGGCGCCAAAGTATAACTTTTTACTCCTCTAAAACCCTAATTTTTTCATTATAACTCATTATGATCTAATCGTGCATTTGTGTCTTTGTATTTCATGTCATTGCATTGCATTCATATAGGCGATCCCGTAGAAATGACCCGACTGAGGTTGAATCACGGTTGTACCAAACCATGTTGGTTAGGTAGATTGATAGAGATTTCTTTACTCGTTATTGCGGTGACATCATGGAAATTTTATCATATTATCATCTCATGAAGATAGCATTATGCACTCATGCCATAAATGATGATCCCCTTAAGGAGTTCTATCAAAATCTGAAGAAAGTTGATGATGGTCCGACATACACCACTTGGGTCGCAAAATGCGACCTAGAGTTCACTCCTGCAATCCTGCAGGAGTTCCTGGAGTGTAGACCATCAAATGACACTTTCGTGTTTTACCCTACCTTCGATGTCCCTCTACTTGAGCCTTTTGATCATATCTCCTTGGACTCCATGCATGAGCATGTCTTTCGCCACCCTCGCCCACCAACTCAGAACCTATTTTCTATCACTGAGCTATCTGCACCTGACAATGTGCTCTACAAAGTCATTGTTGGGTGCCTTCTCTCGATTGTGACTCGGGGTCTGGCCAAGATTCGGCCTCCTCATCTCTTTCTCCTGTACGCCATGCGTCATAGACTAGATATAAATATTGCATTGAACATGTTTCATTGCATTGTACATTTCATATCCCCTGTGCAAGGGAAAGTGCATATGCCTTTTGGCCATATCATCACTGCATGGTTAGAGTCTTTAGGCATTAACATTAACAGGGGATCTCTGAGGGCGCTATTTGAGGTTTACGACTGTATATCAGTTCATAACTTCTCGTTGGCGAAGCTGCGAATGGGACATGGGCTGATGGAGCTGGCACCTCGACCTCCGCCCAGGGCACGTGGGGAGCCACCTCTAGTGCCTAGAGAGGCTGCAGAGGGATATGAGGACCCTGATGTTGCTGATGAGGACGATCATATACCTACAGATGCATCATCAGCAGGTCCTTCAGATAGGATTGCAGACCTAGAGGTCAGATTTCAGGAGTACCAGCAGATAGTGGACTCTCAACTGGATGAGATTCTGGCGGGGCGAGGCGCGTGGCGATGCCAGCTCGACATATACGAGATGATGCGAGCCTGGACCTTGAGCCAGCAGCCTCCTCCACCTCCACCTTCTGTAGATGATTAGAGCTAGAGGATGTTAGGATTTTTGTTTTTAGTTTTTGTAGTGAGATTGAGCGCCTCAAATCTCTATTTTGGATGTAAAAACTGAAGTTTTCTTAAATTGAATGAAATATTCTGTTTATGAAAATCATTTGTGTTTGATTATGTGCTTGTATTAATGTATTGGTTTATGGAAAATTGTCATATCATGACATGAAATTTCATCTTATCATATAACATGTCATGCCATTGTTTATGATTATTTTAGATGTCATGTTTATTTTTAGATTATATCATATGTCATGATATCATGATCATTGGCCATGCATTATTATTGATATCATTTATGCCATGATCATTCATGCATTTATTTTGATTAAAATTGATTTATGGAAAAATGGCATGACTTGGAGTCCCATTTATAAGGGAATCAAGTAGGGTTGCCTAGAAAATGCATGAGGCCATAATAATCCTAACTCCACATCTCACATCTAAATTGACATGTATGTGTGTGTTTACATCTTAGATAACATGTGAGATGTTAGGATAATAAGTTAGGTTCAAGGTGCATATGTAGTGCATCTAGATGAACTTAAACTTATTTCAATCATCACTAAGAATCATGAGGAAATCTAGTATACAAGTTATATATATTTATCCAATAATTTATGGTTCAAAATAGGTTTTCAAAAATATTTTAAAATCACTTTAGAAAACCTTGGTGAAGTCTATCTTTTGATAGCCATCATCATTGTAGAAGTTGATACAAAGTAGATCAAAAACTTTAAAGTTTTAATAGTTTTTGAACTTTGTACCAATCTCCTATTTCAATGGTTAAAATATTTTTTCAAGATTTTTCACCGATTTTATGTGTGATAAGTATTATACATGTAAAATTTCGTGATTTTTCAAGCTATATATATTTAGTTACGATTTTTCAAAGTTGGAGTCTGATAACTAAAAATCTGGTTTTTCGCTTATCGATTATTTGCCTCTACATCGGGCGATCAGCGCTGGACTACCGACTCGCCTGGCAGCGTAGTATCACTCGACTGTTGCTCGGTGTCAGTCGACTGATGGGCACATCAGTCGACTGGTAGCTGACGGAGTCGACTGCCAATGCTGATTTTGGGAAAACTAGATTTGTTTAGCTCGATTTCAGCTATGGTTAAGGTCACTAATCACTCCTAACCCTAGGATATGCTTTGGGAAGCATTGTAAAGGGTGAAAATCCATTGGATATGAATTTGGAGAGTTGTTTAGGGTTTGTATCAAATTTAAAGTGTTGGAAAGTTCAATGTTGAATTTCTAACCTTATCTTTGATGGTTTAGAGTTCTTATTGGCTTAGGGACTTCCCAAAGACTTTGTTGGTGCAATGGTCAAGGGGAGCAAGCCTTTAGGGGGAGGTATCCATCATGGGATGATGGATGATATTTTTTTCTTCATGGGAAGGAAAAATGAGATTTTCACATACCCAATTTGGAAATTGGGGGAAAGTATAGGATTGCTTCTCTTGAGTAATATGGGACTTATCACTAGGACGATGGTAGGCATCCTAGGTATTTTTTGGTCCAAGGGGGAGATTGTAAGATCTCATTGGGATATAAGACATTGACCTCCTTGGAGAGATAACCTTTTTGTTGTATGTCAAAAAGGGGGAGAACATTAAATTACCAATTTGGAAAATTTGTAAGGAAATTTGAGTTAGGGGCCTAACTCAAGGTTTGTTTTGTCAAACATCAAAAAGGGAGAGATTGTTGGTGCAATCGGCCCAGGTCATGATTGACCAGACTCGAGTTTGACTCGAGAGATGTTTTGATGTTTGACAAAGTAAGTTGACATTGATGTTTGACATTAATGTCTGTTGATATTTTGGGGAGATTATTTATACAATCAACCCGGATTATGTTTAACTGGACTCGAGTTTGACTCGAGGGAGACTTTGATGGTTGACTAGGGTTGACCATGTGATCATGGAAAGTCCAAGTGGGACACTTGGCATTTGGGAAAGTCCAAGCATGGGTACTTGGCATGGAAAGTCCAAGTGGAACACTTGGCATTTGGCAAAGTCCAAGCATGGGTCTTGGCATGGAAAGTCCAACATGGGTTGGCAAGGGAAAGTCCAAGATTTAGTCTTGGCATTTGAGAAGTCCAAGGGGTTTGATATTGGTGGCGTAAAGTCCAAGCGGGAGTCTTGAAAGCATAAGTCCAATGGTTGGTGGCGTAAAGTCCAAGCGGAGTCTTGGCGGCGTAAGTCCAATGTGCCTTGGCGGTGTAGACACCGTTAGCATGACATAGCCGATGGAAGCACCTGAAGGCTAGTGCGATGGATGAACAAGTCATGGATGACTTGAAGGGATCCGAGAGGCATAAGGCTGATGGAGGTGGCTAGAAGGCTTAGGTCTAGGCTAAGGATGGTCTAGCAAGTATGGGAGCACCATACTTGGGCTAAAACCTCATGTTTGAGGTGTGCCAGTCGACTGGTACCATGTGGCAGTCAACTGGCGTAGTCAACTAGGGTTTGACTGTGGAATTACCCTAGCAGTCGACTGTCATAGATGGGCAGTCGACTGATCTTGTGATCAGTCGACTGATGCTGGGATTTTAGGGCATAGAATGGAGTCTCACTCGACCGCTGGGACGAGCAGTCGAGTGATGGCTTGAACAGTCGATTGATGCTCATGATCAGTCGATTGATGTCCTAGCCGTTGGATTTTTCCAGCATGGATTAAACCGTTGTCTCATAGCAACAGTGTGATCAGTCGACTGATGGTTCCGAGTAGTCGACTGATCGACATTTTCTAGCACAGGTTGAAGCTATAAAAGAAGCTCGTGATGGAGAAAAATGGATCCGGTTCTTGAGATCTATTGAGGCGATTTGTTGCTGTAAATCAGGTCTCCAAGTGTAAGCAAACAACCAAGCATTCAAGCAATCAAAAACAAGTGTTGTAAAGTCCTTTCTTTACTTGTCTTTCGTATTTGCATTGTATATTGCCTGTATTTCGTTCTTGCTGTTGTAAGATCGTTTGTACGAGGTTTCTCCACCTCCGACTTGTGTCGAGAAGGAGTTATTGTGATTAGTAGTGCGTGTTTGCATTGCTAGGGCTTTTAGAGCCCGATCCGTAGAGTAGGAACCGTGCGGTTCCGAACCACGTTACATACTTGTGTTCTTGTTGTGTTTGTCATATTTCGTTATTGTATTACTTCTATTTCTGCTGCGCTAACGAAATTGTAGAGACAAACGCAACGAATTCCATTATCGAACGAGCGCAACGCTATTCACCCCCCCCCCCCCCCCGCTCTAGCGGCCTCAAATCTCCTACACCAAAGCCCATAGCCGACTACTCGGTCGGCTACCGAGCTTTCTGTCCTTGCAACCAACACGAGCAACAGTCGACTGCCCTCCATGGCAGTCGATTGATCAAGACCAGTCGACTGCCCAATTATGGCAGTCGACTGCCAAGGCTACTTGCCGCAGTCGAACGCCAATCGACTCACGACAGTTGATTGGTCATAATCCCAATTTACTCTCAGTGTCGACTCGGCTATCAAGTGTCAAAACACTTGACCAATCGACTTGTCCATAACCCCAGTTGATTGCTACACCTCAACCATGAGATTTACCCCAAGTATGATGCCCTCATACTTGCTAGACCACCCTTAGCCTAGACCTAAGCCTTCTAGCCACCTCCATCAGCCTCACGCCTATCAGATCCCACAAAGTCATTCATGACTTGTTCATCCATATGCTAGCCTTCAAGTGCTTCCATCGGCTATTGTCATGCTAAGCTGGTCTACACCACCAAAACACATTTGAGTTTATGCTAACAAGACACACGCTTAGACTTTACACCGCCAACTATTGGACTTATGCTGCTAAGACTCCACCCTTGTGTAGAGGATCGTTGGAACGCTAGAGGGGGGGTGAATAACATCGTGTTATACGTCGATGGAATTCTTTCGCGTGTTCATCTATAAATTCCGTTAGCGCAGTGGAATATAGATAATAATAACAATAACGAAATAGACAAACACACTAACACAAGAATATAACGTGGTTCAGAACCAAATGGTTCCTACTCCACGGATCGAGCTCTAAAGAGCTCTAGTGATGCACACGCAATCGCTAATCACAAATAACTCCTTCTCGACACAAGTCAGAGGTGGAGAAACCTTGTACAATGATTACACTAAGCAATACAAAAGATACAAGCTAATACAAATGAGAAATACAATGCAAGTAAAGAAAAACACTTTACAAGAGCACTTTGGTTGCTTGATCTTTGATTGCCTTGGACTAGCCTTGAAGGACTGGAAAGCACCAACTCTCCCCTTCAATTTGCCCAAGAAAATCATTGCCTTTTTCCTCCTCCACGAGCTCCTTTTAAAGCTTCTACCTATGCTGGAAAAAGTCAATCAGTCGACTGATCGGGACCATCAGTCGACTGATGTCACTGTTGTCGTGAGACAACAGCTAGATCCACGCTGGAAAAATCCAACTGATCCATCATCAGTCAACTGATTATGACCATTAGTCGACTAATCAAGCCATCACTCGACTACTGACCATAGCGGTCGAGTGAGACTCCATTCTGTGCTCCAAAACCCGAGCACCAGTCGACTGATCACGAGATCAGTCGACTGCTAGACTAATCAGTCGACTGCCCACCTCTGGCAGTCGACTGCTAGGTCAATTCCTGCAGTCAAACCCTAGTTGACTTACTCCAGTCGACTGTCACATGGCACCAGTCGACTGGCACACCTCAAACATGAGGTTTTAGCCTAAGTATGGTTCCCCCATACTTGCTAGACCACCCTTAGCCTAGACCTAAGCCTTCTAGCCACCTCCGTCAGCCTCACGCCTCTCGGATCCCTCCAAGTCATCCATGACTTGTTCATCCATCACGCTAGCCTTCAGGTGCTTCCATCGTCTATGTCATGCTAATAATGTCTACACCGCCAAGGCACATTGGACTTACGCCGCCAAGACTCCGCTTGGACTTTACGCCGCCAACCATTGGACTTATGCTGCCAAGACTCCCGCTTGGACTTTACGCCGCCAACCATTGGACTTATGATGCCAAGACTCCCGCTTGGACTTTATGCCGCCAATATTAAACCCCTTTGACTTTCTCAAATGCCAAGACTCAAGCTTGGACTTTCCCTTGCCAACCCATGTTGGACTTTCCATGCCAAGACCCATGCTTGGACTTTTCCTTGCTAAGACCCATGCTTGGACTTTCCTTGCCAAGACCCATGCTTGGACTTTCCCATAATCACATGGTCAACCCTAGTCAACCATCAAAGTCTCCCTCGAGTCAAACTCGAGTCCGGTTAATCATAACCCGGGTCGATTGTATAAACAATCTCTCTAAAACATTAATAGACATCAATGTCAAACATCAATGTCAACTCACTTTGTCAAACATCAAAACATCACTCAAGTCAAACTCGAGTCTGGTCAATCGTTACCTGGACCGATTGCACCAACACATTGGACTTTACACCACCAAAATCAATCCTTGGACTTCCCAATTGCCAAGTAACAATAACTTGAACATTCACCGCCAAGACTACACACTTAGACTTACGTGGCCAAGACTACACCCTTGGACTTTCTATGCCAACCCATATTGGACTTTCCAAATGTCAAGACTCATGCTTGGACTTTCCAATTGCCAAGTATCCAAGACTTGGTCTTTATAATTGCTAAGACCCATCCTTGAACTTTCCATGCCAAGTGTCCCACTTGGACTTCCCATGCTAAGTACTCAAGACTTGGACTTCCCATGACAATCACATTGTCATACGTTTTTTCGAACATCAAAATACTGCTCAAGTCAAACTCGAGTCTAGTCAATCGTGACCTGGGTCGATTGCACCAACAATCTCTCCCTTTTTGATGTTTGACAAAAATCAAACACCTTTGAGTTAGAACACTAACTCAAACCAATCCTCTCAATTGTCCAAATTGGGAATTCTCACATTCTCCCATCATTTTTTCCATCAATTCTTTCCCTTTTTGACATACATAAAAAAGGCTCTCTTCAAGGGTACTAATATCTCATATCCCAATTAGATCTTACAATCTCCCCCTTGGTCCAAAAACATCTTGGATGCCTTCACTCTTCCTAGTGATAAGTCTCATATCACTAAAGAGAGACAATCCTTCAAACTCTTCAACTCTCCAAATTCTCCCCCTTATGAGGAAGAACACATCTATCATCCCATGATGGATAACCTTCCCCTAAAGTCTTGCTCCCCCTTGATCATTGCACCAATAATGTCCTTGAAGAGTCTCTAAGCCTATAGGAACACTAAACCATCAAAAATAAGGAAAAAAGTTCAAACTTGAACTTTCACACACCTTAAAATTTGATAAATCACCCAAACAACTCTCCTAATCCATATTCAATGAATTTTCACCCTTTATAATGCTTTCTAAATCATATTCTAGGGTTAGGAGCGATTAGGGTAGCCTAACATAGCTGAAACATGGGCTAAATATCCTTGTTTACCCAAAATCAACATTGACAGTCGACTTTGTCAGTCAACAGTTGACTTCCCTTGACACCAATCGACTGCCATCCATGGTAGTCGACTGATTTCTGTAAGTGCAGAAATCAGGTTCAGAAACTAAAATTTGGAAATACATAAGTAATTATATATAATTTGAAAAATAATGAAACTTCATATGTATAATACTTATAATAATCATAATGGGTGAAAAATATTTGAAAAATAAAATACCCATTAAATATTGAGATTGATACAAAATTCAAAACCATTGATAACTTCAATGTTTTGAGTCTACTTTGTATCAACTTCATCAATGGTGATTTCTATCAAAAGATAGACTTCACCAAGGTTTTCTAAAATGATTTTAAAATCTTATATTGAATCATGGTCTATGGGCTTAATGCACATGACTTGTACATAAACTTTCCTCATGATTCATCCATGGTATAAGATGAGTTTGAGTTCATCTAGATACAAGAACTATACACATTGAACTTAACTCATTTCCTAGCATCTCTTATGTGTCTAGGGTGTATCAATACACACACATGTCAATGTGATGTGAGATGTGAGTTTTGTTCATCCTAAATTAAGGTCTCATGCATTTTTCTAAGGCAACATTATTTGATTCCCTTATACATGAGACTTCAAATCATGTCATAATCCTTAAATCAATTTCAATAAGCTTAAATGTATGAATGATGATTATGACATAAATGATAGCATAAATAAGCATGTGCCAAAAATCATTATGTCATGACATTAAATATGAACCTAAATATACATGACATAAAAACTTAAACCTAAGCATTATCATGACATATAAAATGATAAAAATAAGAATGATGTCATGACTGATGTAAATGAGAGGTGTCCTAAGGCAATCACCTTAGAAGAAATTAATAAAATTCACTATTTGAGTATACATTATCTATGTATATGATTGGATCTTAAACTCATGTATTGAAGTCCACAATACGATACATAGCATGGGAGAAATTGTGATTGGATCACAATTAGTGGGTATCTCATCATGTGTAAATATACACGTATTGAAACTATCCCTAGTCGATGAATTGATGAGATTGGGCATCATCAATTCTGTGAGACTAGCACATGTTATGCTCCTTGGTTTATCCAAGAATTTGGTACTCACTGAATGGAAGCATAGGGATATTGAGAGTGAACATGTGAATACTAGTTATGGTAACTAGTTCATTGGAGTGACCTACTATGAGACTTTATATGGTTCTTTATGCCCTTAAAGATCTCATTGCAGCTTGAGTGCGAGCTTCCTTAGACTTGAGGTATTCAAGTCATCTTGATCATGGCGCCTTATACTTTGACTTCTTCATAGCCATCTACATAGTAGGTGTAACTCCGGGATGATTGGGTATGAGCCAAAGGGATCAAAGATGTTTGAATAGCCCAGAGAGGATTCACCACTCCTGATAAAGGAGATGTATACATTAGGCCTCTTGTCAGGATTGTTACTCAGAAGTCTCTGGCCAAAATGAACATATTAAGAAGAAGGTCTTCTTGGGAACATGTAGGAGTAACTTGAATCCCCAGGATAAGGAAACTAACTTGGACTAGGTGTGACATAGTCAG